>CM072790.1:13706963-16261111 GCA_036983795.1 Megachile lagopoda | reverse complement strand
CGATGAACGCTTCGCGAAACTCTATTTTAAGACGCGGAACGTTTCAACCACTTGCCAATTGACAAGTTATCTTTCACGCGAATGTTCCTTCAAATCTCTGATTATTGTTCCATTCTTTCTGCATGATGCCAAGTACCGATCTTTCTTCAATCTTCGATCTTTCAGTAATTTTATTTCCAATATATTCGAACGATTCATGAAAAGTAAAGAGTGACTTTACTCCGTTCACTAGTTGCTAGGAATGATTACTTTGTATGAAACATAAACGAAGCGGTTTCAATTATTCATCCGGGACGCTTATCCAAAGTGAAATGCTGAACATTCGGTAATTTTCGAATTCAAGCGCATCCTTTGAATAGTTTAGCTGAAAAGCGTCATTGAAGCACATCGCGTCGCGTTATTCGTATCATAAACAAAGTTGAAATTGCTTTAACATTTCCTCGACCAGAAATCTTCCGCTTCCCTTCGAAAGCGTCCCAGGCATGCAAACATCCGCTTCGGTGTTCTCAAAGAGCTGCAAGTACCGCGACGTTAGTACGCTAACTCGACAGCGAGTATGCAACATTGATGCATCCTGCGAGCTGAGAGACGCGTGCGTTTTCGTGCGACCGCGATAAATATTTCGCGAGACGCGATGCTCGTCTCTCGCGATCGACGAAGCGGAAAGCGAAGGGAACCAGGTTAGAGTAGGAGAAGAGAATCGATTACACGAGCCCCCGTCCCCGATCATTCGGGCAATTAAAGCGAGGATCGAGCAGATAGTCGCGTGCATTATTTGTACGCTAATGCTTGACTCGATAGGAACGATCAGGCTCCTAGGCCGACAATAATAACGTCGGCTTCGGGGGTCTGCTCGAAGCAGATTACGCGTCGAGACACGCGAGCGATCGCGCGTGCGTGTATGTGTAACGTTTAAGGTGCGTATTCACCGGCGAACTGTACTCGCAAGAATCTCGTTAACACTTTAGAAGATTTTGAATAAACGAACATGAGTAAGGATAGTAAAATACATTGTCAACGTTAAATTACACAAATAAAAATACTACGATATAATGCGAAATCGATATAATCGCGAGAAACGTACAGCGTAAATTGACACCTCAAGCAATGATATGAGTTTTAAAGAAAAGGCCCGGTCGATTAGATTGTTCTGAGAACAAATAATGAAATCAACCGAGAGTGGAGACTCGAGCATGCCGATGTAGACGCACCCTTAAGCATGCGAGAGTAAGCAAAAGCATCGCCGAGTCAGTCGTCGAAGCACAGTAACTAAGGGTATCGTTGCTGGCGGCGTCACAACTCATCCTAATTACATCTACCCTCGTTTCCGGATTCGGAAACCTTCCCTTCAAGAGGGTACACTAGCACTTAATTAGTATTGCCAACCGGACTTGCCGGCATGTAGCTAGCTGCAATTGAGACGTTTAACTATATTTCCGCCTCCGAGGACTATTAACTCTTGATTTACGACGCGCCACCGAGAATGGCGAGCTTTCTTCGCCGACCTACCCCCGCCAACCGTTTCCTTCGGGGTTGGTTAATCGCGCCTCGAGACAATCACCGATTCTCGCGACCTTTTAATCTGCTCGATTAAAGCTTGGCCCGTGTCTTTGATATCTGTTGTTTCCGGGTTGCGCTAATGCGTTTCGAAGTTGGCCGACTCGAGCTGACTGGACGAAGCCGAATTTGCGACCCGGTAATCCGCTCGAAGAAGTCTCTGCGCTTGCAGGAAAACGAAATGGAACAATGCAGAATTGATATCGTTGGCTAATTGCTGGAACCAGTACAAGCGTCGAAGAAAACGCGTCTGTTTTTTAGCAAAGATGACTTCTGTCTAAACGTGTACAAATTTAAAGTTTGTCAATAACCTTTGTCAAAATTTGTCAAAGTGTTAAGCACTCGGGTATTTGAAGATACAAGTTTTGGGATTGGAAAATCCCCGAATCCTGAATTTTGGAAACTTGAGGGCAACGTTACAACCCGAGTGTGCCGTCGATTCAAAGCATCCCCCTTATCCAAACGAACGTGGTAGACGGACGATTTCGGATGCTCCACTTCGAAACTTTCTAACCGTACACTTGCTCGTGTCGTAAACACACGTCGTTCCGCGATAAATTTCAATCATCCAGACAAACTCCCTAACTAAAATCATAGAATGATACTCTTCGTTCGTTCCCGCGCTCCCACAGGGCAACCACTTTTGAACTAGTTCGTGGAATTCGGTAGCGCGCTTTAGCATATCCACTTTCTCGCGCTTCATTACAATTTCAAAGCAACGCTTCTCCATTTTACACGATACGCTTAACGTTTTCCGCAATGTCTAACGTTTCGCCGATATCCCTGTCGGAAGATTTACGAGCAAAGTTGCCGAAATTCCACGACGGAAGATTTACCTTCGCGATCTAAACGGTTGATCCTCGGCGTCAAATGTTTTTGCGCGAATGCTTGATCAATCTCAAACTTCTTGCGCTTTCTATGCCGTTTTGGAAAAAAGAACACAATTCTAGCGAATTCTAGCGAAGCGTTTAACATAAATTTGACAATCAACATGCTCTGTTTATCGTTGAGAAGTCTTTTATTATGTATCTTTTGTTCCTTAAAATAAAATTCACGTTATTTCAGGGCTTGATTCACAGTGGGTTAACGCGAACGTAGTTTATCGAGCGATCAAGGGAAGCCAGTGCCTCCTTCTTTGTCCAAATCGAATTTCACCGGTAAACGATGCTCGAACGTTTCAAATTAAGACAACTTCTCAAACGTTCGCCATTCCTTTGGATAATACGGCAATCGTAAAGCCGTCCCTGCTCCATTACCAGTCGAAGAAACTTTACGCGCACCTACTTTCTCTAATTGCTAGCTGACAGAATCGCCACTAAATTTCCTTGACAGAATCAGCCACACCCTGTCTAAAGCTCATCAGAGTAAAAGTCCGGGAACGGAACACGGATATGGTTAACAAGGCAACGCTGCCCGAGAATAATCGTCAAAATTAACTGCTACCTTCTTCGTCTTCTATCTCTGTGTTCCGTTTCATTTTATTAACGCGTTTTTGCGAAACAAGCATTTCCTCTGCATAAAATTGTTATTGCCAGTAATAATATAGTAGAGTGGCGTTGTATTACCAATGAGTTTGGGGAAATTCGATACGTCTGTGTGATATACGGACATAGTTGCATACTCGTCGTGATAATCCGTGTTTAATAGTATTTGTGACACTAACATTTTGAAAATCGAGCTTCAAAAAACGACGTTGTCGGTCAGCAGTCGCTGAAACACGGGCGCCGATTCTACTTCGGACATTTGTTGGTCGATTGAAAGCTGTTCGATATTCGTGATGGGTGTCTTAAAAAAAGGGAAAAACGAGTGACGGGTGAAATGAAATACGTCATCGGCTGCGACGATATTTCATAGTTCTGGCCGATCAATTTCGACGCGAGATTCCGGGGTTGTTCGCGCGTCGCCCTCTCTGCAAATTAAAGAAGCTCCCTTCGCTTCAATGTCGTTTCTTCCTTAGAGAACGTCGATCTTCCTCGTGTTTCTTTTCATTTTTATTTATGAATCTCGCGGCGTAATAACTTGGCACGCTTGAAATTAATAACTACCATACTATATTAATATTTTAAAAAGCAACTTTCGACAAGGAAAGAAAAAATAATTTTGTTATCGAGAGTTAGGTGACAATTCAAATAGTCGAGTTAATGCAATCTTGATAGCTCAGTCAGGAGTTCTTCTCAAATAACAAACAGTTTTCTCCGATCGGACAACAACGAATAAACAATTTACCTCTCGCGAGCAATTTAATCAAGCTTTCCAACCCAAATCCACCAACAACGTTTCTTTCTCTAGATTCCGTTATCCTGCGTTGACGTCATCCCTTCAATCTCGATCTCTGAATAAATTTTTCCAGCGTACCGACAGCTTGTCGCCGCGAGAAATTCTAATTACATCCCGTTAATCCGGCAGATTAAGTGGCACGGCCCGATCGAGTTTCAATTTCTTAAAACTCACCGCGACAATCAATTTCCTCGAGCTCCAACGAGCGGGAAAATCGGACTAGCGAAGCACCGGGGTTCGGTTCAAATAATTAGCGAGATGAGACACTTATCCGAGTAGGCCTTACAATAGCTCCGCGACGGTACGAGAAAGAGAGAGAATCTTGAAGATCCGAAGGGGAAGAAGACTCCAGCTGGCTTCCTACTAGCCCTGTAATTTCGATAATTACGGGTTAATGCGTTTAGCTGCGGCGACATACGCACCGGTAACATGGTTCAGGACTCCCGTAAGATACCTGCAAATTAATTAAGCGGCTGCCATGGTTTGCCGAATAGTATGTGTTTATCGGAATGACGCCCAGGCATGTAGATCTTGTCTCCAGTCGAAGAACATTGTGGTTCGTGGACGCTCATCGACGTTCCTGGATGTTCGATATTCCTCTGTCACACGGTGAATAATTGTGTTATGCGCGTACGAGCAAGCGATTATATCCGATAGTGTTTGCGAGTGTTCAACGAAAAAGGACAAAATTGTGGAACCACGACTGGTACGTGGAATCTCGTTATATTGCCAGCGAGGAGACCCGACGAAAGTTTCGATAGCTCCGGTATGACAGTCGTGTTAACAAGTTGAGAAAGTTTAGAAAAATGTCAATAAACGTTTCTTTGTTGATACTTTGACGACGTCATGCAGCGCCGAAATTTCGACCACGATTTTTCTCAAACACCATTTCCTCGTGGGTAAGAAGCTTCCCTTTATGATGAAACAATATCGTGCGTTGCCTTTTCTCGAATACCCACGCTCCGCGTTTCCCTCGCCAACCCCTCTACTCTCATCCGCTCTCACGGTTTTCGTCGCCTCCACCCTATCTGCATTCCTAGTCCCAACGAGCCGCAAAGGAATTCCAATTTTAAACAAAAGTTTCCTGACGGCGGCAACCTCGCTGCTTTCTTTCCGCTCCCCGTCCACTCATCGCCTCTCCGCTTTCCGCGTATCTTACCCTTTATTTTTTCCCTCCTCCTTCACTTTCACCCCCTCTGTCGCAAATTTTACTCGTTTGTGCATGCATTGTACCTTTAACCGCAGCTATTTTGTTTAAATTTTTTCCTCAATCGGTGAAGCCTGGAATTTTTGCAATTTATTCGAAGCGAATACATATTTTCCATTCGATATAAGGACGATGATACAGCAGCGTCAGACCTAATCTAATCTTAACTGAACCGTAACCTAATCGCTGGCTCGTTTATACTTACTCCTCTACTTGAACATTCATGCACCCTTTCGTACATAGTTACCCTAGTAAAATAAGGAGATAATAGAATAGTCTACGAATCGCAATCCAGCAATCTGATCCCAATAATTTTCCGATCATTCTCCAAACAAGCTCGAAACACGAGCGAGCGTCGTCGCGAGGGAAATCGCGTCGCAAATCTCTGTTCCTTTTCGCGTTTCTGCGCTCTTCGAAAAAAGAAAACGAAAGACCGTCCAACCGTCGACCCAAATTCCATCATCGGCGAATTCCTGGTGGCACCGGATTCGTGATTCGCGTGCAGATCGCGATACGGGCAGACGCGTAGCCGTGTCTACATACCCGCAGGTAAATATGTATACGCGGTATCGTGCAGGAGGTGCACGCACGCTGCCGCAGTCGAATATAATCCTAGCGAAACGGTGTTACGTATGCACGAACAGCCGGTGCACACGTGTGTGGGACCACATCGCGAACCGGCTGCCAGTGTCTGTCTGGCTGCCGACATTGCGAATCCTATACGGCAGGCTGCAGGCACGAATGGGGGATCAATGTTTTATCGATATTACAGCAGACGCGGCACTGATACGTCTCGAGTCGTTGCCGAACATATAGCGCGTGCTTTCTGCCGTTTGCGCCAGGATTTATGGATTAGCGTTTGTTTATCGCCCACATTGTTGGTTTTTTCTTTGCCGGTTCCCTTGCTCGCGTTGGTCATCGAGAAGGGTAGGCCAGCGACAGATCAAGTGTGTACAGTATGTACAACCATGGTCCAAATGAAAAAATTTAGTACCCCATCTTACACACTGCTGGTCAAAGTGATAAGTTTATTTCGTTTTAAGCTAGTCTCGTGATTAATACCATCATTTACAATTTCATCAGTTAGAAAAGATTATAAGTTCGCTTCTTTGAAATTATTTGTTTAGGACGTTCTAATCACTGACTTAATGGGCAACTATGCATAAAAGTGAAGCGAACTGACAATTTAGATCAGCAACGAATTTTATAGTCTTCATCCCTTTCTGAATTCGGAAGGCAATAAGGCGTGTAACAGGTTACACGGGCCGTATCGGGGTCACGCAACCCCGCCCCGAGTATTTCGGACGGACCAGAGAAGGCTGGCATCGAAGGTATTCACCGAGCCATCGGTCAAGCAGCCAGAATTCGATATTCTGGGGAAGTGGAGGCGTCAGAGGGGGCCGGAAGTATGAAACGCGGAGATGAAAGGGGGCCCCGAACGATATTCCGAAACAGGAGGTAGCCCGGAAAGAGGGCGGGAAAGTGGGCAGAGGGTGAGAGATCCGTCGGTCCTTTGATCTAAGTTTCTGGGAATGCAGGGCGAAGGGACAGCGTGCGTAGCTGCCGCCCAGGAAGTTGCCAGTAATTTGCTTAGTTGAATTAGATTGTGAATTTTGCACCGCAGTGTTTGAGCCATCGTTCGTCGACGACTTTACCAGGCCAGGCCTGGACCGTCTCCGCGTTGCCCCCTCCTCGTCGTGGCTGTCGTCGTCGTCGGCGTCGTTGCCGACCTTATAATTACTGTTCTATCTTCAGAGAGAAGTTTGTCAATTCGTTGCCTCGGCAGAAATCCACGCTTTGATCCGGCAAGGAGGTGGCTGTACGCGGAGTTTGAAGGCAGGATGCGGCCTCCATGGCGTCGAGCGGAATCGCGCGCGATAATGCCGCCGTGATTTCCGTCGCTTTGATCTGTCGCCGCTCGCTAAACGGAAAAGATGATCTAGAACGGGGAGAGACATTCGTGAGCAGCCAGGAATAAAATTAATCTGACATCAATGAAACGCGCATCGCTGCCGGATTCGCGTACCAACACGAGGATTTCCGAGACGCGCCGTGCCATGTTCGGATTACTTCGGCCTTGATAGTTTGAAATAAATACGAAGTTCTTGGGGCGAAGATCCTGTAGGAGATGTTACGTTTGATGTCGCTTTTGGTATTTATCGCTGTGGAGCGGGTCATACAAGAAAGGAGAGGAGGATATCCGTTTCTGTATAGGTGATCGGGCAGGTCCTATAGCGATTATCGCTAAGGTTAGGTACAAATTACGGTAAAAGATCAAAACGAAGTACCGGAGAAACCGAAATTAAGCTCGCGATCCACGACAGCTTAAGAAACGAAAAGATGTGAACGGCGTAGGCTCGGATCAATCGGAGACAAAAACAGCCATTGCTGATTAGAATGGTCTAGCTGGCATTATGAGTCCTATGAATAGCAGGAGACAGAGATGATAGGGGTTGACGAGTACACGGAGACAAGGGTGAAAGGGAACGGGCAACACTTCCGGGACCCAATATCATTCGGAACGAGACAGACCGTAATTCCCACTTGCTTGGCCTTCGGAGACGAGGAAGCAGAAGCTGCGTTTGTTGATTATCCGAGCGGTAAACACGGCGCATTGTTATCGATTGGGCCAACAATCTGCCGCCCTCCTATATTGACGCAATACTGCCTCGCACTTGCATAATGAATGGTTGGCTAATGACCCTACGGAGGTTGCGGAAACCACAGCCAGAGGATGGTAGGCCCGGGCCTTGAAGTACTTCCGGCATCAAACATGCACCGCTCGCGGATCCTCGGGATCCATGGGTCTAGCCACTCGGCCGTGTATCGTTCCTGTTCGTAATAGGAGCACGAAGCCGACTTTAATTCTTCATTAAGCCTGCCAACAGATAGAGGGAGAGAGACCGAGTGGATAACTCGTGGTCGTGGCCAAATACGTTGCCTGGATATCCGGCACACGATACCGTTTCGCATAAATTTATCACGTTCCGGCATAAATTTAACGACGACTTTCTGCCCGGCGCGAACTTAATTCACCGTAAATCTGGATCTGCCCGCCTTCGAATCTTCTTACGTAACGCGAGCTTAGCCTCACCTGCTTTCGCAGCTATTCGGACCTTCTTGGATTTAACCCTTTCGCAGCGAATGGCAGGGAAATGAAACCGTCTTTGCGCACGAACGACTATCATAAGCGGTCGATCGCGGATCTTTAAGAACATCTGATTGACGTAAAATTGAAATCGCAGTCGTATCTTTTGCCGAGACTGTTAGGTGGAGAATTAAAAAGTTAAATCCTTATAACTCGAATTTGATACGATTATAAAAACAGATCATTGAACTTTCAAACTTTCAATTATTGAAATATGCTTCACCATAAAAGTACTAAAAGAATTGTTCTTTTGGCTTTCAGCTCTGCCGAGCACGCGGACTCTAACAAACAGATTCTGACCACCAGTCTGACGTGTCACTGTAAGTACATAACTTGCATTTTATCTATCTCCTCAAATTACTAGCATAAGTAAGAGAAGTATCTCTTAATAATTTGCGTTTCAGCCATAAATTAAAGTTCCGGGTAATCTTTGAACGAGTCCTCGCAAAGTTATTACGGTGCTTTTAGAAATTTAACACGGGCACAATGCAGACACCAAGGTCGTAATATAAGTTGTACTTTAATACTTGTGATTCTTTTGTAGCCAGCTTTCCATCACTTTAGCGAGCTGCGTCGCGAATAACTGCGTGGGGAACGACGTCGCGTTCGAAGGGGTCGGTTGCGACTTTCCCCATAGAACTTCCACCTTTGTGTACCCCGTCCACGCAATAACGACTCTAATCTCCTTACGTTCCCAAGCTGTTTTTGCGGACCGAACGAAAGTACTTACGGCGTTGACCAGTCGGCTATAAGGGACTTACAATTTACTTCCCCGTAAGAGGCTTTATGCGGCGCAAAACGTTGCGCTACCCAGTAGGACTTTACTTAACGTTCATTCCGTTTTACATTCAACGTCGCCGGAAAGTAGCGTGGCTTTATTGCATGCAACACCTACTTTTCGCGATAGCTCTCTCGGACCGTTATAATGGGGGAGAAAGGTAGTCGGGGTGTTTTTTTCTCATAGTCGAAACTCTGGAATTACGAGATCTCGAATGCGACCACACGGCTACATGCTAGCGAAAGCTTCAATGTACTTCTGTGTATCGAGAAACGAGCATTGTTAAGGGTTTTAATCTGTAAAGGTGACCGCTTTTTCATTTTTTTGCGTAATAGGTCGAAAGAATATTATCCTTTGAGAAGTGTCTAAGACAAATCATAAGCAATCTTAGATAGCCTGATTATATTTTGTAACAGCAGTAAAAGTACGTCTATTTCGTAGCTCGATTAAAAATTTCAATTTTAGCACTCTTGAAAGAAATTTGTATTCATCGTTATTTCCTCTTTATGGCTTATACATCGATATAGTTTAAATTTGTATCCATTCTCGAAGTACGTTCAACCAACCGGTATTCGTTGAGTAGATTCAAGCACGGGTTTGCGGGATACAAGGAGAATAACGTCTGATATATCAGTCCCGCGAGACGTCTGACTATAAAGATCCATTACCACTTAAGCGGAACATATTCTCTTGCCATTAAACGCGTTTTAAATGTTCAAGGTTTTATTATCTTTATCTCGTTACAGTTAATTCAAAGCTATCGTGTATTTCAAGGCTCACATTTTACGATAAAGTTTAAAAAATTAAAAAATGACTACTTATCGTTCGGAGTTCTTTGCCCTTAGCTTCAATTATTAGAATGTTTTCTCGTGAAATTTTATTTCGCTTAATACTCGGAGCCAGCACGAAGGAGAAGAAACCGTTTCCACGCATTTTATGGGCGTCTCGTCGAGTGAATCATCGTGCACTCTTGTTTAGAACACCTCCGGGAGTTTCGAAGGACAATCCAATTTTCAAGGCCGGCTCTACGTCTCACAGATATTGTTTTCCAGGGGATTCTAGGGCGATCGCGCGAAAGTCCCGATTTCTGGTCGGTTCTTTGCAAGAACAAACGATACGAGAACGAATCCTCGCTGGACGATCAAATCCTTGGTTTTTGTTTTGCGTTGTCCGATGAAATTCCAGAACAATTCGATACCCGTTTCGTAACGAGGAATTATGCCGATTTTATAATTAAATGCGCAAGCGATAAAGCATATTCAACATAATTACAAAAATCAATCGCATTTCTAGGATTACCGGATCCGCTCGACGGTCGAATTAATTGAACATTTATACGAGTTTGCAACGGCTTCGTGGCGAGCCGAATAAATAACTGCGTTTTATCGTGCGTTTTAATTTATCTGTAACACGAAGCTATTTAATCAGGAAAATAATACTCGTATCGCGTATTGGAATTTATTAAGCTAATATAATTATACGATTCCATCGTATATTTTGAGGCTTTCGCAAATTGTCGCGTGATGTTCGACTCGTTTCGCGTTCCTTATCCTCTAACAAAAATTCCTTCTAATATACGTCACCGTTTCATCAGCGAAGAGCAAGTGTTTTTAACTCACGCTAAGAAATCTTTTAATTAAGCATTTCTTCTTTCGTAAATGAAGGATCGTTGTGCAAATCCTTCGAGCGATTGTCTTGAGATATTTTTGCACCCTGCGGCTTCCTCCGTTGACTGCTGACGAAATGCTTCATTTCGGTTCGACAATTTATTTTCCCTCGACAGTCAGACGTGCTTTTGCCACTCGCTTTAGCAAACTTTTTCGGTACGCCGATTCTTATTAGAAATTAAAATTATTCAGAGCAGGAATATTTTTATAACACGAAAAGAGGCGATAAGAATATTAACCAAAGATTTATATGATCGTTTTCTTCAGCTTTCAGTTTCCAACTTAATGTCCTATACACGCTACTATAAATGCTTTTTACGTATACGATTGAAAATCAGTTATTTGATATAACAGCTTAATACTTCGATTCATAAACATTTTAAAGATCCTAGAGTTAGTTTCCCATTCGTGTACAAATATCAGTCAAATAGATCTCGACCAGTAATCTAAGATACTTTCAACTGATCGTCCGTTTTGGTCGAAAGTCTTTAACAGATCAGGGGTATGGAGCAACATGTAATCCGGACGAAAGAGTCGTTGAACAGCCGTGTACAGGTCGATGTTGGTTAGAAACAATGGTCGACTAGTAGCCAAAGTGGGTTTACATCGCAATTAAGTTTCGCAGTAATGTCTGTGCCAGGGGATACGACTCTAAACCGTCTTCCTTGCCCGGCGGCGTGTGACGAGAACGCATGGATTTACCTACCATTTGGCAAATGAAGACGAAACAGCCTCGTAGATTACCGGTGGTCGTGATACCACCACCTTACACCCTGAACCCCAAACGCGTCCATGAGCTTCCTTTCGCGTGATCGAAGCTATTGTCCGTGAGAGACTCGGATTTTGTGTTCAACCGTATTTACACTAACGCGTCTTACTGTATAGCTCTATCCAGTGGTCCATAAAATAGGAACAAGTTATATGTCTTTCCGATTGCAATCGAAACTCCATTTGGAAGAAAAACAAATACAAATTATGACGAAAACTTCAAATAAATTGAACAATTATACTTGTTCTGCAATTGTCAAATAGTCGTTTGTCCCGGTTCGTTAAATCTTGGAAGGCTATATAGTGTTTCAATCGATAAAAACGATCTCAGAGCAACCGAGAAAAGAGCGTTTAATTTCATGACGCGGCAGTGATACCGCCATTGAACTGTTCCACCTTTTATAGCTTCGTTCGTGAGCATTTTCACCGATGTTTTCTCTAATAAGGGAAAACAATGTACATTTCCACTCTGGTTTCCTCAATTAGGAGCGTAATTCCTACCGATGTAATCCATTGCCTCGATGTATTGTTATGCTGATATAAATTAAACTTTTGATATAAAAAAAATATTTTGTTACGAAAAGATAAGGTATTAGACATGGATGGTTACGGCGTGACATTTCACCCATTATTTTATAACGTAATTTTTATAATAGATCGCGACGATGCATAGGTGAAAGGATGACAAAGGAAGCTTTGAATTTTGATATGTTATTTCAAAGTTATATGACCGCATAGAAGATGAAAGCTCCCTTTTGATAGGGAAATAATGACGAAAAGAAGAATACCGTATGGTTCCATAGATTTCAACATCCGTCTCGCGAACTCTGGTTACATTTTTAATTAAACAAAGCCGCTGTGCAATGCTGTGTAATCTACATTTTCGCCGTAGCAGATTATCCCTGTTATCCAACGCGGAACCGGGGGATTCTGAAGGCGAGTACTTCACTAGATATTACTGTTTCTGTTTTTTCTCCTCGTTACGTAACAAGTTCCTGTTAAAACAGTATACCCTTTACGCGAGAGATATTTACTCGTAAAATCCTGCCTCGTCTCTAAACGCTCCAATTGTTTTCACGATGTTTACAGGAGTATTTTCTCGAAACGTTCGCAACAATTCCGAACGTAACCGGTATAAATTTGATCCGAACGATAACGAGCAGGTCGTTACGATGATTACACCAATTAAACAACGTCAATGAACGACGAAAGGACGAGTGGAATCGTTTCATTGTTCCAAACGATAGAGGTCGCGCGAGAGGAAACGGCGCGGCGATAGAAGGAAAGGAAGGCAAAAGGAAAAGAAGGAGAGGGGAAATTACCGTTTAATTGATTACAAAGAAGAATTTCCACATTCGATGGCCGGCGGAGGTCAAAGCACCGGTCCGTCGAAGGCAAACGGGACCATCGTTGCTACTCTTCAGAGGCGACTCGCTCGTTTGAGAGATCAGAAAAGAGAGAACGTGGCTTTGACTGCTGTGATTGCGAACTTGATTGTCAGCGTCTCTTCCTGACTCTCGCAGAAAACCCCTCGCTTCTTCTTACTCTCTGCTGACATTCGTAATTGTTCCCGAAGATGATTTCTCTGCTCTTTCGACTCTCGTTAAAAATTGAATTCGTTAGAAACAACGTTGTTCCTTTTGGATCAAACAACGTCCACAACTGTTCTTCAAAAAAAAGCATCCAAGCAAATAGTATTACAATTTGAAATGTTATGCATGCGTTCAAATAAATTCTTCGTAAAATCGCTAACGGTATTGGACTTGTTCGTAGAGCGTTGCACGGTCTCGATGTGTCGTGGTTTCGCAATCTCGCCGAGCAAACAAAATTTACGACTAAATCGTTTCGCCGTAACGTTACGACCTCATCCATCCTCATCGATTATCGTTGTTTTTAATATCTTCACTCTGGTCCGCGCGAATCCACATCGTCCTCGTTTACACTTTTTACAATATATTTTACGTCATGAACGTCCAATAATCCCCACTCTTGATAGCTTTAATTACGCGAGACGTCGTTTCGAGCATCATAGTAAACCTGAAAGTCTTGTTTAGAATTTCAACCTTTTTCCAAGATACTGTAAACTTTCGCGAAATAAGGTTTTCATCTCACGAAACAAGCTAAACAAAATCAATCCAGCATCAGTCACCACCGCTGAAGTTTGTTGCACGGTCAGAGTTTATGATACGAACGTGACTTTTTCGTTGCTTTCAAGATGCGAAGCTTTAACCTTGCTACTTTTATTTTGTGTTCTTCGAATTTCGATCAAACTTTTCGTGGACGAGAGATTAGTTACCGCGTAAAGGGTATTTGCCATTCGGATTCAGTTATGTGCAGATTCCGTGTTTCGATAAATATGTCATCGAAATCGAAGAAATTTTCCGGTCATTGGCATAATTATTATAAAACTTCCATTTCTCTAATCAGGTCCACTGCGGTTACTGTTTCTGGAATTCAGGTGATCGATGAAAAGGTGACGTTAAAAGCGAAACATTCGCTGCAGCCACGAAATTTGAATAAAAACGTGCGGCAGCAAAAAGATAAAAGCAATGATTCTCCGCATACGTGATAAATCAAATAAAAATCGAGCATAGGAAGTGACGGATCACAAACGAGCTGAAACGCGCCGAAACTCGAACGATGCTCGTGGCAGAATTGCTTAACGAGGCTCCAGAACTAATCAGGGAGGCAAAGGATCTGGCTCAATATTTAAATTCATCTTTGTTCCACGATCCAATCCGTTCGTAACGAAAGTTAACGAGATGATGTTAATTAAATCCAACACAGAGAATCCCGGCTGGTGAGAAAATTTGACAATAGCACACGCACGCTCGCGTGCCGTGTACGTGTAAGGGTATGTGTAGTCGTTTACACGAGAGCAGGACGTCGTTGGTCGAAGCTCGATGAATCGATGACCGCTTTTAGTAATGATGTGTACATGGCAGACCGTCCTTTCCCGATGGGGTCATCCTAGGACGCGGCTGGTACGCTGACTCGTATGTAGCGGCAGCCAGAGTTTGCCAAGGGGGACTTATTACGTCCCTGGAATTACCATATAAATTATCGCGTGATGAACCCAGCGGAGTGCGAAACAGTGCACGCTCTGGCCTTTGTCGAGGTTTCGGTTATGGTTAATCGGCCACGCCGTTTAATTGACATTCTGCGCCGCAAAATACCGCCTGTCCCGCGCCTCGTGTAATTTTCTTCGTCTCCTGCCTGCCAACAGCCGCGTTACATTGCGCCGCGTTCATTGATCGCTGATCATTTCTCTCTACAAACCAAATGATGGTCGCTTCTATCTTCTTATTGACTCTGTACAAAAATTTAGGACGAAACGAATTTAAAAATAAACACTTAGAAAATCATCTTCATTCGTATGCTTCTCTCCGGATACCAAAGGTAGATATGGTCAAATCCCGAAAATTCTTGCTCGTGATCAAGTACACATCACCTTGAAGAAGTTCTCTGAACCTCGAATCATCGTTCGAAAGATGCATTTAGCCGAACCACCTGCTCCGATCGCGATTCATCGCGGACCATCAATTTCAGGTGCGCCAGAAACGCTTCGATTAACGCTTCGAAATCTGATACCTATTTCAATGAGGAAACTCAAACACGGAGATTGATGAAGTATCCCATCGAAACACGTCGCGCTTCATTGACTCGGTACAGCGATTTTCGTTCAAGATTCGACGCCATTACCTGCGGGCATCCTGCGTGGTTACTATACGCAAGCGTATTCATCGCGTTCCTCGTGCCGCGGCATATGTATAACCTAATCGTGGCATCCACGTGTATCGCGTACGGAGTAAATTTAATGGCACGCGTAATACACGGTTCTCGTTGGAACAGACGCGGTAATTAGCGGTTATTCAAATTTTCAGGATCCTCCGTTGAAGAGGAGACCCGGGCTGGAACGTTTACGGGGCTTTATCGACGAGATTACAGACAGACATAATTATCCCGCGTGGCGATATCATGACAGCCTGAATAGAAGACGTCGCAGACGGTGTCTGAGCGTTTAAGATCCAAACTATCGTCCCTGTTGACGAGCACGATGAATATGCAAAACTCTGCGTCGCCTGTACGACGACCAGCGTCTATGTTTCATGCATTCAGATGCCCTACTTACGTTTCTTCCTGCTCTCTTCTAGCCTTGGGCGAAGGATTGAACAACGTGGTAGCGTGTCGGCTTCATTAGGTGCCATTTAAAAGGTCTACATTTTGCAGGGAATTCCCGCCACGAGCGGAGCCCATGCAAATCCCACTCAATTCGCGAGAACGCCGGCAAACTCTTAAAGCCTTTTATAGGATGGCTTCTCTAAGACTGAATTCGTGGCCTGAAACTAGAAACGCTATATTCTTCAAACGTACGCTTTATCACCCGACTTTTTCGCGGTTTTACGTGAACATCCCATGCGATGGAGATTTTTAACCTCTTTCCGGGAGGCCACGCACGATTCTCGCTGACTGATTTATGCGAGCAAAGGTGAAACTGAGCGAATTCAGATCTGGAAGTTGCTCGAAACTTCTCGGAAATTGTTTGCACGCTGGAAGCACTTTGCTCGATGTCCATCGATGTTAACATCTTTATTAAATCGTGTTAACACTTTAATAACAACTAATATGTTACATTAGTTACCATCGTTTGCTATCTCGGATTCGAGCATGTTATTGCATATTTCTCAAAATTTACGAGATCGAAAAATGTCCAGAAAAGTGGAATCTTCGTTGCTACTCTCCAACTATACTTTCGTCCAGGAAATTAGAGTCATCGCGACATTGTTTGGTCAACGAAGCAACGGAGTCATATTTCACGCACGAGCGCAACCTGAGAATCGTAATTGAACGAAAGGGGGTGGAATAGGGTTGGGAAGAAGATTCGTTGGACACATCCGACGTCAAGGCGAGCACGAGCATTAGGGAAAAAGTTATTCTTATTACCAAGCTAGGTCACACGTGTATATTATTGCCAAGAAGTTGCTTCCATTCTACGAGAAACAGGCCAGGCCAGGACGTGAAAGTTTTTCGATACTTTCTTAACGACGATCTTGCGTCACTCTCATAACACGACCGACATGCATTGTCTACGGCTCAACGTTTCTTCATTTTTATCAATTACCCTTGATACTTCTTCCTTTATTTCTTTCTTCGATCATATACAATTGAACGTATTTTTAAACAACAAATGGTTAAGTGAAATGAAGAAAGTTTATCTAGAAGCACAGCTTAACCTCTCCGGAGGTGATTTTAAGATTAGAACAAGAAATTATATTTTACTTGTTTTCAATCGACAATAATTAAAGGAACACACGTGTATCGTTGAGGAGATCAAGACGTTGATTACCACAGTTCCAATAATTGTACAACTCTTGTATCATGACATCAGTACTTTGTATAAAAGAATGTTTACTTGGAAAAAATTCTAGTTAAGAAAGAAAGTAGTAGTACGGGGTCTTCGAAAGAGCTTTTTTATGAAAAGATAGGCTAGTTCTTTTTACTGGTCGCGAAAGAATACACGGTAATGTCAAGTCTCACGAGTATAGCCGGCAACTCCGCAGCAGGAGGGTTCTATGTTAAGGTTCTCATATTGTACAAGACTGTCATATTATCGGCCGTTAATGCCACGTGTTATAACTTATAGCAATAAGAGTAGCCCATGGTTCAGTACTTCGCGTTTATGGATCCTTAGAAAGTGTTCTATTAAAAGGGTGGATGCTGTTCTTAATACGCGAAACGAACAATGGAAGGCCATTCCCCGATCGTAAACGATGTCCCATAAAGCATTTTATTTATGATATAATAGTCATCTCTCCGATGCAAGACTATGGTTAACGTTTTTCCATGGTCCGAAAGTGCATCGATATCGAAACAATTTTCTTCGTGCACTATGCACAGTTTCGATTATCACCTTACATTCTTTACCCAAGAAGTCGTCAGGTTAATTGCAGTATAGTTAAAGTTTCAGAGCACGAAGAGTTAATCTCCCGTACGATACTAAAAAACATCAGAAGATTTTACAGAAATCTGCCGCAGAACTTTTGAAGCCAAGTCCTAACGGTGTAATAGCAAAATAGTGAGTGAGGTAATTTTAACATCCCTTCTACTCTTGAACGTAGCTGAAGCACGTTCAGGGTGGCTCGTTCGTTAGCTCGACTTAAAGCAAGTCGAGTTTTCCGATTCACTTACGGTTTGACGAGTCTCCCACGTTCCCTGCTCGCTTGCACGCGAACGAAGGAGTAGCTGAAGGGCCGACAAAACAAAACATCGTAAAGCACCCTCGTCTGTGGAGGATGCGACCTGTTAGCCGCTATTGAGGCAAGTGAGAAAAGTGGCTGCGAGAGGTTGGTGGCCGGCGATGCATAAGGGCGCGTTTTCACAGGACGGTTTTATCCCTAGCCTGGCGTATTGAAATTTATTAAGGCGACGGCTCAGCGCCACGAGATATTTAGTTGGGAATTTCGTTCTGTACATCGTGACGATGTTAATGTTGAAACGCGCGCCGCTTGCGTACCCAAATGCCTGACCAACGTCCACGTTTATTTACTTTTTTGCTTTTTGGTTAACTTTCGACGAACACGGGGATTTCGGTTGCTCTTAATTTTAAAGCTGCCTGGTTCTCGTGCCTCTGGTTCGTTCGCGTTAAAATCGACATGGTTTAAGTGTTTTTTCAACGACCTCCGAGGCTGAATATTTATTTGCTCTTCCATACAGATGTTCAGTCTGTACAAGTGTTTGGAATTGAAACGTTCCGCTGCTAGTTTTTCGCCGGTGTAAAAATCTACGGTAACTGATAAATTTCACCAGCCATCATGAGATTATTCGTGATCGTTGCTTGAACGCAGATATACACGTTACGTACCGAAAGTTTCGCTTTTTCCACATCTGAATTAATTACGCACCATTGATAGTTACATTAACTGTTCGAATAGTCGAGGCACAAAAATATAGCAAAAATGGCTACAGCTTTACGCGTTAACAAGTTTGATACCAGCAGTCTGTTGAAAATTCGTTCGGTAACCATCGTGGAATTTGACTTGTTAAAAGAGTAATCTAATGAAATACTATGCATAATGATGCGACACCGATAAATCGCAATGAGACGGAATGAAATCGTTTCCTTTGATGAATTTTACAAAGTACTCGAGCTATTCTTTGACTTGGACTCCCTCGACGAAAAGAATTCTCTCTCTGTCCAGAATATTTAATTAGTCTGCTCGCACCACCGCATTGAGAATAGGGTCTCCGAAGATCGATAACATCTTGAGCGTGTACGGGATCGGATAATTGAGTGGTGGATACCTCTCGAAATTCCCATGGAGACGTCCTCACAGTGAGTAGCTCCCCCTTGATTATCGAGACAGCTGATTGATGCTTCGAGCTACGATTCGGGGAGACAGTCGACCATCTTAACATCGCTCCCTGTTTCTTTAACTCTTCCTTAACTTCGAATCTAATATATATTCCGATTTAACCTAATCTAACGGTAAAACTTTTCCGAAGTTAATTTAACCAGATACACGATCTTATCGTTGAAACGTAATTATTCTTGTTTGGAATGAGATTAAGTTTACAATTTAGAGATGGCTGTGTTTAAATTCTAATCAGCTAATTAAACGAGTCGAGTAGTTTTTCTGTTGCGAGTTCAACTCTCTCTCTCTCCGGTGTATTATAATTTTTCAGATAAATAAATCCTCCAGGGACAAACAGTCTAATGGTAACATAGTTTGCATAATACGATGCCCTTGTTTTGCATCGATAAGGGACGAGTATCGGAAAATTCTTGCAGAACGTTACAAAGCAAACACGACCGACGGTGTCGAATCGTGAATTATCCGTATTCAATATCGGCGAGCAGGCAATTCGATTTCATTCAACCTCGAATGACTCCCATCGACGGCCGTGAATGCTTAATGAGCCATCGTTGTTTGCCGTCGAAACGCTATCGAGTTTCCGTGTTTCAGGGGCCTTCGATCTCTCGTAGCTTTCATAATGAAAATACGCCGACACGAAGCGTTATTTTGTGGCTCGATAAAATCCGTACTTTGCCAACCGATGATTATCTGCTGAAAAATACGAATCTATGCTTGCTCGATTCGTTAAAATAGTTGGACGCACGAGTTTCGACTGTCGCCAGGTTTATTCGAGTTTATTTTTCTTTTTTATTCGACGATGTAAACACAAAGGAAAAGCAATTTGTCACGGTTAAACGAAACCTGATGCTATTTCAATTATTTCCTGATCGATCACGGTTGACAATTTCATGTCGGTCAAAGGATGTGACAGAGTTTGCGAATGTTTTAACAACGTTCCACGCGAATGATTCGTCGTTAAAGAGAACAACAATAAGGATAAATGGATTATGTTCTTGTGCAGGATAGAATTATCGCGCATAATGTGTTTGTTTAAATGTCGGTCATTTATGCACGCGTCAGATCCGATCTACTCGCAAATTAAATTTTCAAACATTTTAAACATGGATTGGGATTGCAGCCTGCGTGGCCGTTATAATTATTTGATCAAACTTTCCTGTGTACAAAATCATATATTGTTACGGAAAAACGGGATATGAACGAAACGTGGTCCGATGTTCAAAATCATCTAAAGCGTCTGTTCAGCTGCCACAATTTAGATCAAAGAAACTGATTTTGAATTCGTCATTGTCACAAATGTTTGCTTCGTTCTTTCAACTTATACAAGGTTCACATTTTCGATCCTGTGTTTAAAATATACGCGTACAAGTGCCGATACGTTGCACCCGTTACACCCAACACAACCCATGCACAAGTTCGCCCTCGAGCTTAGTTTTGAACGGTTCATTCGCTCCATGAAAGCAAAGCGTTCGCGGTTGACGCACCATGTGCCGATGCACTGACGCGCGATCGAAACGTTGCTTACATTCGCAGCCAGTGTTCAAGGTGTATTGATCGTTGTGTTCGAATTTGGTTGCAGATGCTGCAGTGATGGACGGCGAGGGCACTTTGGGCCGCGGTCACGGAAACGGGGGCCGTGGACTGCGCCGTCAACGGTCCCTGGAATGGCGAGAGAGGCGCGGTTACGGACCCAGTGCCCAATCCAGCAGCGACGACGAAGACAACTCTCGTCATGCTGTCGGTCCCACGTCGACCTCGTCCGCTGGCAGGGGCGCCAGAAGTCCAGGCCATGTTTTCGCCTCCCTCCTGGCGCAACAGTACGGAAGTGAGTGATGATATAATTGATATTTGATACCTTGATCGAGAACCTTATTCTGGACAGACGAAGAAAAGTTTTGCGAATCTAGTTCGCCACGTGCCTCGAAACATTTTTAACCCCTACTCGAGGCTTTACATTGCAAGGGAACTTGTTTTAACGGGTGACAATATATCATAACGTATTATCGCAATTAATGCTAGTGTTTCAAGAGTTGTTAACAAACTTCTATGTTGGGTATGTCCTAATTTTCAACCGATGGAGAATATTTTTCGCTAATCTCTAAACGTCCTAAAACTTCCAACTGGAACGAATCCGGTTCTTCATTAATCGGAAGTGGCAGTCGCGACTCATCCAGCCCTACCCGCTCCTAGACAAAAGAAATTAACGTAACGATTCGACTTGTAAGCCAGACCGGTCTGATTGGATGACCCTTCGTCCATTTTCTTCCGTCTCGATTCAAACGAACTTTAACGAGCGACTTAATGAGCAACCTATGAACTTCCAATCGCAACAATTAAACGACGGTGCAGCTGTTGGTCGCGAGAACGATGCAGAAAAACGGTCTCGAACAGGTACCGATCATCGAATATTGATCTGTCGAGTCGAGAACGATTTAACGATACACGCCGGTGGTCGGTAACTCTTTTTCCTTCTCTTCTTTTTTTTTTTCTGTTTCCTTCGAGTCGATCTGCTGCCGCCGCCAATAATAAAGTTCAGAGTAGCTCGTTCATCATATTCCATCAAACGCTCGCGCAACCCACCCCTGGCCATTCAGTTTGCCTCCCTTAATCTTCCTTCGACTCTCCGGCAAACGCGTAGATTAAAGGATTTACGAAATTAGTTTTACTTGCTCGCGTCGTCTACGAGCGCGGCCGGATATTAAGTTTGACGGTAAAATCCAGATTGCCAGGCGTGGGGACGCCTTCGTCACCGGTACGTGCTCGAGTAAACAAAGCCTTAAAAATAATATTTCTGCCCGCGCGGCGACGATGCCTCTCCAACAATAATCTCATTTCGTCGCCTTTGTCGCGATTCATTTGCGGCGACGACGACGTATCAAGATGGAGCTTAACGCGTTAATTACTTTTGTTGCGCGCGAACGTTCATTTTCACGCCAAGGTCTGATCGATGGAATCACCGTCGCAAATCGCATACGATTCTTTTCGAAACGTGATCACAATTCGCGTAGGCGTATTTTCGTGATCTTCCTAATTTTTCGAAAATACTTTTGCCCCGTTTAACTCCATAACTGCAGGAATGATCGTGTTCCACGGTCTTCGTCGCGATTCGTTTGCGTATTGTGTATCGATTACGCGACTCGTTCGCGGTCTCCCGTATAAATATCGCGCGCCGCATAACTGCATTATCATTGATGGCTTATTTGGATTACTACTTACGCAAATAATAGTTTAATATCGCGCGTTCCGGTTGCACGACCATTATTTGACCTCGGATATAGCCGGTTATCCCGATTAAATCTACAAATTCGTGTCTCTACCACTGTATCCCTGTTGTGCGATCCCTGTTCTATACACTCTGCGTGTTTCGCATAATTATTATGTTCTGACAAATTTTTAACTATTCTTCCACGCGACCAACTACCAAATTCAAATCTGGTTGCATCACCGATACATAGTGTTGTACATTGTTCCTCCTACGGCGAAAATGTAATATATTCCGAAAAGATGATACTTGCGATCAATTTCCTGGTTATTTTGTAGTACGCATCCTCGTCGATCTTCGACTCGACTTTCAGCTTTCCTGGACGTTTCATCGATTCGTCTTGAAGTTGGACGAAATAAACGAGGAGGGCGAAAAGGGGACAGGTTACAGAGACGGAAGGGGCGAACTCAATTAATACCAGTGCTCGGTTTATACTATATTTCTTGGTTGCGGTATCAAGCGAGCCAGCAACCCACCTCACGTCTGTCTGCATTTGTTCCAATTCACTTGCTGCCGATTACCGCTCCCTCCCGTCCTGGATACGCCGCGACCCCACATCGTCGTTCCCCATTTTCATCCCCATTCCTCCTATATCGTCCCTTCTCCCTTTCCGTCCTCCAGACTCATCCGTTGCTCGACTCGACCAGCCTCGATTCGCTATGGCACCCAAGTCGATCTATCTACGCTATCGAATGCGACAATGTACACCCGGGTGCAACGTACGTTTAAACTCCCCTTAGACTTATCGCGACGAGGAAAAGTTGCAGGTTTCCTCCTCTTACGGTTATTCTTATCCGAAGAAGGCGTCCGTTACGTCCAAGTGTTTTCCTGATTAAAGTTAAAGATAAAGTTCTTTGCAATTTGCTTTTAATCGTAAGAGAAACGTAGAACCCAAGCAGAAGGTAAGGTAGAACATGCTGTCCTTACAGGCCAAGAACGTGGATTACAAGGCGAGTGGTGAGAGATTCCTTTCCATTACGCGTCTCTTTAACTAAAGGAGAGCTAAGTTGCGCGAGAGTGTACAACTTACAAGACGTCTCGACTTACCTTGTTACCTTCTTTTCGTTGCTGTTCGCCGGTTACCGCGGTTCGCCGTTTTCGTTGTTCTCCTTCTCGTCGATCGATACGACGGGGCTAGCGTTTCCCGATACGAGCCGCACGAAACGCTTCTCGGCTGTTGTTGCGAGGTGCACGCTTGATTGCCGCACTGCAGGCATCGCGTCGGGCCAGGCCGCCTTGAAATCGCGAGGTTAATTAACCCCTGGCTGGCTGTGTCGGTCTCGAGGCTGCCAGAGATAATTGATGAGAGCGCGATGGATCATGGAAACGCGATCGATTTCGTTGCGCGAAAACCGGCAGGTGTGGGGAACCCCCGCGAGAATCGAGCGAAAATCCAGCTTTAACGGGAGGAGCTTCGCAGATGGCGTTGCTGTCTGTCTGTCGGCTGTTTCACGGTTGGCTCGCCTCGTCGCACGATGTCCAGCCAACGGGGATTATGTTGCGTTAATGGCGACGTCGATTCACCGAGCTTCTCACCGAAGGGACAGAGGAGAGGCTTTCTACGGTGAAAAATAATCCGACGACATTTTATTAGGTATCGCCGTTACCGTTCCCGTTAAAGCGTGAGTGGTGGATCGCGTTACCGACGATTGGCAGCCCCGTTACGACAGAGTAGTTCGCCTTCGTAAAATCCTGCATTGTAGCGCACCTCGTCTTATATCACGGATCGAAATACCTTTTACGAGCTGGATAGAGGGTAAGAGAGCGAGTAAAGCTTTAATAACGGTCGTGTCACCGTACGCCTCCTGCGTTACAAGAAACCGCACCGCTTCGACGTACAGGGTGTCGAGTAAAGAGCTGAACAAACTTTGTTCGCGGGTAGGCCATTCCGCACAAAAGGTATCCTGCAAAACTAGCCCTACAATCTAGATTTCGGAGAGGCAACCTAGGTTTCCTTGATTTAGAGATAGCGTGAAAGGGTCACTGCTCTTTTTGACTCTTATTGGATGACTACTCGTCCAGCTATTTGCTTACCTACTTGCCCAGTCGATTACCTTAGTGATTCGCTTAGCTAGTTGCTTACTCGTTTGCATAGCTATTTGTCTACCCGTGTGTCTATGACTTTTCTTGATCCACGTCCACGCAGTCATCAATATACCGATGTCCAGTCGTGTAGGTCGTTGTCTCGAGGTTCGTGTTCACCTATGGCATTACATTGTCAGCTCATTACACCGGGCACGGTTAGCTACGTTGTGCACCAGCGCTTTTCCTATGGAAAATATTGACCACACCGCGATGGCGATAACGCGACAGGATAGTGTATAGCTTCCTGTGGCATTGTAAGTGTTGATTTTCCCCCGTCACGTTTGCATAGACGTCCTGGACTATTAATTTGATGCGGTCAGATATAGCTACAATAGCGAATCGCGGTGGAACTTCGTGCGTTAATTACTGAGTCAGCCTTCTCCGCTGTTGTTGTTGTTGGTTGTAGTTAACGTTGGACGTTGAAACGGTACTCGGCGGTACAAGAATTTCTGAATAAATCGTACGAATCGTTAAAAATACGCGTGCCGTTAAACGAATAACGGAAAGTCCAATCGGGATCGGAAGTTTCGAAATATTAAACGAGATTCGGAGATACTTCAACGATCGCGAGTCAAGACGGTCGTTGTTCTCGAATTTTCTATACCGCTACCTTAGTATTTTTAGCTTACAATGCATTACACGGTCGGGAAACGATGTTAAGCCAAGAATAAATTTTTAATGGGCCGACGAAGAATCCGGCTTTATGAAATACTGCCACGATACATGCAAATGATCGAGACGAACAATTAAAGAGTACGAATTTTTTCTGAATTCATAATCAAACGATTCTCGACAATGCTTTAAGAAACGGGAAACCTGTAAGGACACATGTACTGAAATCTAGCTGAAACCTCTAACAAAATTTTATCCCGTCTCACTGTTCATAAATAATAACTAACGAAAACCGAACCTAACCTAGCAAGGTTATCGCTTCTTACTTCTCGAAGAAAAAGATACTTCCCCTAACTCGAGATTAAAGTTAACGACATATATGTGAAAGTTGGAGAAGCTGAAGAGGCTAACGTACGGGATTAGGTAGCCGAAGTTGCCGGTGCAAGGGGACGTAGATTCGAAGCAACGCTCATTACAAGGTAATACAAAAGTTTCAACGGAGAAAAGAGAGAACGGCTGGTGGTTCACCGTTTCCACTTATTCTTTCGTCGGCAACAGAAAGGAGAGGAAAGCCACGGCTCTCAGGAGGGATGAATAATTTAAGGACGTCTGATCGCGCGATCGAAATTCACGTGTCTGGGAATCGCTTTGAACGTCAAATTACAGGGAGGCTCTCTCCTCGACCGATCTCTTGAATAATTGTGTTACAGACGGTCGATCCATTTAAATCACTCTATTGCCGGCTAACGGTTCATTAAAATGCAGCGGATCGAATTTCCGTCAGAACGACTGCCCCCGACGTGTAACAAGAAAACTCTAATAAATCCTACCGATGCGCCTGTATAACGAATCTCGTGCAATCATCGATCGGAAAGAACAGTCAAATTTAGAATGAAACGAAACGAACAAATCCCTTCTACCGTTAATTGATCCATCGTCTATAACTTCGTTACATCGGTGCGCAACGTTTTGCGTGAAAAAGATTCGCAACGAACCTGCTCGTTCCATGCAACACGGTGTTGAGGTAAATTTCAGGAAATCCCATGCAAGAACCAACATAAGCTACACGCGCGTGCAACAATCTGTGTTGCAGTGTATTACTCGAATAGTTAACGGCGCGCGGGAGGGGTCTCAAAGGGTCTCGCTAATATTCGCATAACGTGGATAGCGGATGAACGACACACGAGGTAGGCCTACATAACCGTAAGCACCGTTAGGTACGCTCGCACCGTCGAGGCTATATCGCGCAGCAGGCGCCACCGCAACATGGTCTTGCATAGTGTGCCAGTACACGTGTAGCTGCGAGCATTTACCAATAAATTTTCCCTGCAAATCCTTGCCACGTTTCCTTACACGATGCTCCACGTTCACCGACGATAGCAAATTGTCCTTTGGAACAGTGATGGACAGATCAGGTGGTCGATCAAGAGATCACGGATTCTCGGGTGCACAGTACGTACAGTGATCAAGTGTCACAGATCCATGAGGTTTCCTTTGAAAGTTAAAAACTTGTAAGTAGACTTCGGATGTTATTATATATCGAGATCAACAAAATTTTCAAACAGACAAATGAAGTACCCATCAGTACACGTCTCGCGCACTTCAATGTCCTTGTTGTAGTTATTTATCACTGCTTCAAGAAGGCTATAAGTTACCGAGATTCGACGATGTCAGCGGATAAAGACGATTGTTATTGCTTGTAGCAACCAGAGAAGGAAACTCGCGAGATTCGGGAAGATCGGTCAGGAGAAACGCTGGCAGTCGCAAGCAGTTTAAGAGGATATATCGGTGGTCAAGTGGAAATAAAATGTCTGTGTCGCTGGATAATGCCAGCCGTTAATATCGAACAACGACGCGGCTATCCGTGAATGCAGCCAGCAGTGTGCTCCCAACATTTTTCCTACGCTATTTCTGAATTCGTTTCAAGAGCGTACGCTATTGTGTTTTGATACAAACATATTGCATCGCTGTGTCTAATGATTGGGTTTTCGATAAATTGTCTTCCATCGCGTCTCGATCGTTCGTATTTTTTGACACGTATACGGACCATCTAATTGGTCAAACATTTTGTTCCTTACGGATAACGCAATAAATGTGGAGGGATTATGAACCCTTTCATTAGCCGTTCACGAACAAAATACTCGGCAATTAAGCACAAATTAGTCTCCGATTGATCTTTCGCATACTGCATCACGAATAATCGGGAAATCACGTCGGTACTGTAAAGCAACAGGCATCGCAATCCACGCAAGAACGAAATTACTGGCTACACACAAATTACGAACTGGATACGCATCTCTCGTTTCCCGTCCCGACCCACCCTTCCTTCCGCCGAACCGTAGCTTGATCATAAAGCTCGTTTCAGCTCTACATACCAGCTACCTCGTAAATATCATTCTCGTTTTACGTAGATGCGGCTTCTCATCGGCAAAATAAACACGCCGGAGGTAAGGTTACCCCACCGAGGAAACGTTGCCCCTCGATCTGCAGGGAGACGATACGATGTTTCTCTCTGGCTTTATTATTGCTGTCGAATAATTAAACCGTTTTCCGTGTTGGCGTTTTAAAATCAAACGCCGCCGACTTTTTTGGCCGTTCGAGTTTTTCGGATTAATCGTTGCCGGACAACGAATAGCCTTTGTCAATATTGGAACGCGAATCGTAAATATTAATTTGAAAAGTGTTCCACGAAACTGGGAAATCTTATTGTTGTTACCGATACGAGTATTCATTCGGGCATCGTGCTATGCTTCTGAGAAAAGGAACGTTGAGGGATACCAAAAAAGGACGTATGATCTTAATGTCTTAATGAAATAAAACACATTCCGAGATCCTTATATGTATAATCAATTAAACGCCAGCTTTAATTTCCACATAGACATAATAAATATTCACAGACCACATTTCTATTCAGCTCACCTACCGGCGGAGAAAGCTCGTTAAAATCGAATCTCGGCCATTCTCCGTCCATCGGTCCTCTTATTAAAATTAAAATCCAGCTAGGTGGAGTGTAATTACTCGTCGCGGCTAGATGACTCGAGAGTGATTGGCAAGAACGTCGCGGAGACTCGAACGAGTGGCGTTGATATCCACGGATATCGTGGCAGCGCCAATAAGGGATAAAGGGAAAAGCAAAAAAAAAAACAAAAAGGAGGAAGAGGGAAAACGAGTACACTACCCGATACACCGGTGAGCTTTCTCATTATTTTAAGTGACTTGAGAGACAGAGGCCGGCGTGTAGGTATATACGCGCCATATATCACCACTTGCCACTCAGGCGAGGGCCGGTATCGTGTAATCGAGTTGTCAGGCAAACTACCCCTTACAGAGAATGGGTCTACTATCGTTGTCGCCGCCGCAGACGCCACCGACGCCATAGCAGTCGCCTAATGCACGCGTTATTACGTTACACGCATTTAAAACTTGCCCCCTATTAGCAGTTTGCCATCATCTGCAGCTGCCGGACCCGTGGATCGAATTCAAGGAGGGGATCGAGGCGTCGTCGTCGTCGTTGTCGCATCGACGATGCACGCCTCTAACTTTGTTTCCCCGTCGAACGGATTTAATACTTTGCCGGCTATTACGTTCGACGATTTAATGGACCGTGCGCTTAAAACGTTTAGTCGTGATGGCTTCTCCATCCTCCGCTTTCGTGTCCTTCGGATTGTTTTTCCTTCGGCGAGTGTCCGGCATCTACTTTCTACGTTATTAACCTTACAACGATAGAGACTCGTCCATAAGTTATGCGATACCATTTTAGAATAAATCACGTTCGCGATCTAGTGGTAATAATTTTATACGTGTACACGGTATTGGTACATTGATAGAAGAGGTCAGAATTATCTGGGACAGTTGTAACAAAATGGAGAGATTAAATCAATACGATGTTGTGTTAGTGTTCCGATTTTTATGCTGTATATTTCTACATCGATATTTATGGCGGTTCTGTATATTGGAAACACATATGTTCGGTGTAATGCAATGTTACAATAGACTGCTTTCTGGAAATATTAATCCGCAGTGCGTTGTTTCGCTTCTATTGGTCGATAGAACCATTGAATAACAATGGTAACGTAACTTTAGACGTTAGCCGAACCCATATCCCTTATTATTCGCACGGTATATCGTTCGCAACTGATTCTACAGTCTAATCCAGTTATTGTACTCGTTAAAGCAGTGCATAGATTTTATAAGTCTGGATGATGATTGTCAAAGTTCTGTTATGTGACAGACGCGTTTATAAAAACTTCGATTTCTCGAAATATACGCGTTAAAGAGAAAACATCGTGTGTCGAGTTAACGAGCACAAAATGGCTCTCGATATCGATGCACTTGAACGTTTTTACATCGTAAAGTCGAAGATAACACTCTGCGAAAGGAAAAGGAAACGGAACGATTTTGTGGAACAAGAACACTCTCGGGACCGGGCAAATCCGCGCGAAAAACCGATAAATCACGTTGTGTTTAACGAACCTTCATGTTTCTATGCACGCCTTTGGGAATAGCGGAACGGAAGTGTTATTTTTACTGCAAACCAGCCAGCTGATAATGTTCGAAAAGAACGGGAGCGATGATGCTCGCCGGCCTCGTTACACGAAATGAACCGCGAAAGAATACTCTGGCGAATTATGGGAACACTGTTCCGTCATTATCTTTCCGGTGTTACATTTCGAAAGAGGGATGTTACATTTCCGTTTATCACACTTAATGACTAAACGTTTGAAGACACTTGCGAATCATTTATTTTTAACGATTTCAGACGTATTTGTATGTAGTGATATTGCAACAGTCATTTTCTTCTTCTTACACCCTTTTAACTCCTTCCGAAATTTTCCTAGATTCTCCTAAATGTACAAACCGATGCTCGTAAGCTCTTTAGAGAGAACTTGATCTGTGCGTTAGTAAAACCATCAGTCAGGCTAGTTTCGTAGTGCAACGATCTTCGTAGAATAATAACGTCGAAGAACAACTATCCACATTCGTTTCTCGGTACAAAGACATAACACAGGGTAACTCGTGTGCGAGTCCACTTAATAATGTAGATAGAGAATACCCGTAGCTCCGTGTGCGCTGCGTGTAAGTCATGATTAATATTTCAGGTGTCGACCGCGAGAGGTTAGGAAGGTTAGGGGGAGGTTGCGAGCGAGATGGGGTGCAAGGTTCGCTCGGGGGTGGCTACGGTAACGCTGACCATCGCTGGGCGCGGAAGGTTCGCCAAGGTTTCGTTGTCCGGTAGGTTGTTAATTATTCGGAAAGGAAATTAATGCGTTCCTAGAAATAATTTATATCGGCCGCGAAATGAATGGTTAGCAGACAGAATTATTCACGTTTCGCGTCTCGTTGTTTCGGTGATCAAGATCGTCCGTATTCGACGGAGGCACTTTCGCGATCTTTTCAAAACGACTACAAAATTTGAAAATCGACGCGGATCTTTGTGACACGAAATTTCTCGACACTGACAGGAACTTTTATTAATTTTGCACAACGACTTCGTACAAAAGTTCGTTTGGACTGGGCACTTCTTCGAAGCGAGTCGCGTTATAACGAATTCACCGAGTTCGCTCTTTAACAATGCACATCTCGCCAAGCCGGTTGTGTTCCGCCGCGAACGATAACTCGTTGAAATACGTTACGAGCCAACCGTTTCCGGGCCTGTAACACGCCGGGTTTAGAGATCTTCTAATCTATTTGATACATAGCGCACTGCAGGGCTGAGATTTCTAGCGTAACCGGAAGCCGGCATTAAATCTCCTTTCCGCTCTGAAATGTTATTACTATTTTAATTGCGACCAACCTTGACGTATCTCGCCACGGGACCCGTCTACAGGAATTTATTCGTCGCGCCTATTGATTGGTGGCACGTCACACGGTCCTATGAAATTGGCCTGAACTTACGAGCGGTACAGTTTCGTGCTAACACGAAGTGGACGACAGCCTTTATTCTAGATCAGAATAGCCACTTTGTTTATGGGGAAACGCATATTTATTCGTACGAATGTCTGCCACGAGTCCGGCTGGTTGGAAAATATTTTCATACGTTCCGCGAATAACAAGAAAACAAACGAGAGGGAGAAAAGACACGCAGTTTCAGAGAAAAGAAAAACTGAAATTTTATAAGCTAGCGTTTCCCATTAAATTTATGGCAACGACGAGGGTTATTTTCAACCGTAATGAATAGCCGCTACGTCTATCGACGTGTATATTTCACGAACGAAGCAGAAACTTTACTCGTCATCATCATCGGCGGTATGAATTACTTATCGGCATGTATTATTCGAAACGATAACCGGAAACTACCGCGCAACGTGCCGTTGGTCACCGCCATGAAACTTCAACCCCTATCGTGCATGAACTGTGCCTATATTTTTCTTATTTTATTATTCTTCTGGATGGTTGTTTTCTGGTGGGAAAACACGCACCGTTTACGAACAGTAGGAAGGTCGATGGAAAACGCGGTTCGTTGGAGGGAAACAACGAAAGAAAAAATTAAACCCGGACAAATATAATCGAGGGAGAACTCTTCCAGACGAAGCTATTCCTTCGAGACAAAACATTTTACTTCGAACGACGGTGCCGCGTTCAATTCCGAGGCTATTCCCGATGAAATCGATTTATTGTTGCTGAGGGCGTTAACGTATTGCTTATCGTGGGAGACATCGGCGACCAGCGAATGTAATTTTATGCAAGAGAATACTCAGAAGGAAAAGAAATACAGAATGTAACTCGCTACATTATATTCTTTCTCTATTAGATCGTTTATGACATCTCTTGAAACGAAGAATTATTAAACAACCTCAAAAGCCCGTCTCCGACTGAAACTTCTACCGTTTTAAATGCGTTTAAACGTTACAAGAACACTCCTTTCGTGATGGTTGGTTCTTTACGTAGCTTATGAAAAGAAATAACGGTTTCCTTATCGGACACTCGTTACGACAAGCCACCGTCAAAGGCTTACATTTCATCAGAAACATTTTTCTTGTTATTCGACAAGAAGATCGTGGGTTTGTTCCGCGGACCGATGGAACCGATACGTTTATTTTAGTCGATGGGCCACGATGTTCCCATTCCATTCGATGATCGGTGAAACGTAAAATAAATTTCATTTGAATACCGTTCGACCTTATTTCTGCTTCGAACTGTGCGTTCTTAGTTTCCGGTGGTAGTTTTCTTCGTGTTGTTCCTGGACTATTGTTGCGTACGCTGCGGAAACCGCATAACGCATTGCTAGTTTCACCTGCGTTGAATTTACAAACTTGTCAGAATACAGTTGAATACAGTTTCGCTCGATTTAATTTTATAAATTCAATTCCAATTCTGCAGCTCGCCTCGAGTTCGAATTGATCGCTGTAGTTATATTTCTCGACGAATCGTGTAATGGTTTCAGCTCTTAAAACGTTTATAATGTTATTCGTCTCGTGGAAAGCAATTTTCCTTTCTTTTTTTCTTTCGATTCGTCGGTAATCGTCCGAGAGGGGAACAGGAATCTCCCCGATCCGCGCGACGACAGAGGAGAAAGGACTCGCGGCGGGTTATCGCAGCACGATAAAGGGTCCTGGGGAAAATACGCGTAAGAGCTTGTAGCTAGCGAGCACAATGTGTCTTTTTACTAACTGTCATATGCATAGGGAACAACGGGGGCCGTCTACAGAGAGGCTGCTATCGAAAAGCAATTTCCGAGACGTCAAATGGAATGGAATCGAGTCGGGGAAGAAAGTTCGGTGACATTTTTGTTGGTAACCCCGGCCCGTGGCTCGAGATCACTTTCAGTGCGAGAGTAAGACTTCAAAAAAAAAAAGAAGAGAAAAGGGACATGGGCAGGGAAGACGAGGAGGGGCGGAGAGGGACGTAGGAAAGCAGGGTGGAAAAAGACGACAAGAAATAGCGAAGGAGAAGCCGTATCTTCAACAGGTGCAAAGTGTCGTCCGTTGAAAGGGCCACTCGTCGTTTCGCCTCCTTCTTTACCCCGTTCCTCTTCCTTCCGCTTCTTAAACCGCAAGCTCTTTGATAAAAGGCCTAAAGCACACCTTTGGGGAAAACGAGCCACGTCCCGCCACCGAGTCATAATAAGTCGATGCTCCGTTCGAGAATGTAATGTGTCCTCTAACGAGACCGCATGTTCCTCCAGGCCCCTGTTTTCTGTTCCTTGAAAACGCAAGTCTTGTGTTTTGTTATTGATTATAGACTTTGACGCGAGTTACTTGAACGTGTTACCATCGAAGAGTGTTAATACTTCTGGTATGATAGTTCCTGGTAAACAGTATGTATTAAATAGTCGAACCCGATGATACCCAAGTTTTGATTCTAACTAGACATTGGAAATTGTGAGACTGCGGTAATTTGGAATTTCTAAACCTGAAGAAAGTCAGTGGGGGTTCATGGAGATACTAATGAAAGTTTAGCTAAGAATAGACAAAAAAAAAGAGAGAAATTTGAAGCCTACGAAACCAGCGTTGCATTAACCTCTTTTAATTAGTTGCGAATAGCGTTACGTCGAGAGAGAATCCCATCGATCGTGAAATTCGACGATTAATTTGGAGGGTTGGTAAGTTTATGCGTTTCGGCTAACGAACGCAAGCCATTCGACGAGGGTCGTGATGAAATATGACTATCAGAAGATAGATTGGGGTTACGACAAATTGCACGCGCCTCGGAAACTAGCATGCTTAGCTCGCGTACGATGCCCGTGAGTTCTTTGTTGAGTACTTGATTTGTCCCCCGCTAGATAATGTCGCGACCGTGAAAAAAATTATTTACTGCCGGTGAGATCCTAAACTGGTCATTACTAGTCCTCCTACTTTCTTCCATGACAAATATGAATTCACGAAATTTGAATACCGTTCGGGGTTAGGTTCTTCCCTCTCGACGTTGGCTAAATCAATATGAAGCTTTTACCCCTCGAGACAGGGCGCGGGATGCGTCCGCGGGAAAGTGCTCATCGGAAAGTTGCGTATCGAAATTTAATATAGAGAGGGCACGGGTAGCTCCGTCGTGAAACCTGGACGAAATTGTCGGCGTGAAAGATCGAACGAATCTGTGAAAACGCAATCGACAGGCGCAAGGAATTACCTTTCATTTTTCTATGAACGGTTGCAATCCGTTTTACGACCTCGGTCCATTGAGGTTCAAACAACGTTTCAGCGCGCAAGCTGGCCGAATAAATACGGGAAAGTATACAACACGGGAGAGAGCAAACACAAATCGATTTTTTTATCCCGTCTAGTATCGATTCACTCAAGTGGTATTAAAGGTTCGATCGCGTTTCTGTTTTACGGTAGAAAAATAACGGCTAACGTTACCATACGAATCTTCTTTTTCGTACTGCGAGGCGGTAAAAATATTACAACGTATTTTTCCATCGCTATTACAAGCATACGATAATAATCTTCTTGTGCACAGGGTATTCTGATAGAAACCACGATTTAAAACGAACGAAATAAATCGAAGTTCAAGTTGTCACAGATACATACAAAAGAATGATATTTCTAACGCGAAAAACATTTCGTGTCGTATCCTCAGACCCGTAAATCCTCTCCGAATCAGGATCTCCAGTGCCGAAAGCCCGGCGAACGTTGCAACTCAAGCTTCGAGATACAAGGCGAGAGACGGAGAGAGAAAGACAGAGGAAGAGAGAGGATTGATCCTATGCGCGGTGGCCGGAAGCGGAATTCGCAGCAGTTCGTGTCTTTGACCGCGTGCGAGCGGGTTTCTTCGGCTCGACGGGAATTCCTTCCGTGGCGGGTGGCGCAAACCCCGGTGGCTCGGGGGTGGATTTTGTTTGTAGGGGATCGTTGCCATGACACCGTACCGTACCGTGCTCGCTCGGTCATCGAATACACCTTGGACCATCCACAGTTGCCTTCCACGGCCGACAGAGCTTGCGGAAAAGTTCGCCGCCCGGGGCACCTCGCAAGCCCGTTAATTCTCGCAAGCTCGCAGAGTCAACAACTTCCTGCGTGTCCGCGTCAATTGTAGCGGGGAATTTCGCCTGGTAACCGCGATATAAATGCAACAGTTCTCCAGACACGTGACACACTTTGACACGCTTTCGTCTCTCGACTGATCATAGACATTGTCTTATGAAATATTTCAATTATTAAATCACTTATTAAATATTAAGCAGTACGATTTATAGGTACTACTTTTGTCTGTAATATTAAATTAATGCAGTTGCAGTATCGCTGTGTATAATTTGGTTAGGTTTATGTATATAAAATTAGAATCTTCAATTAATGAGTATCTAGTCTGACGCGATGATTGACATCAATGATGAATATAAGTAACGCTGATTAGATATTAATGATACTCACTGAACCTATTCCCGATTAATAATGTCTCAGCCATTATTAATAACGAGCAGACAAATGTTCTGAGGACTATTAAGGTAAATTAAATATCAATCTAAACCCATTTCTCTTCGCATTAAGAGCAATAAATACTCAGCCGAGCAATAAAATCACAGGATACAGGGAACTACCCTAATCGTTTCCAGCAGAGCATTAGGTCTCATCGAAGACGAAATCGAAGAAAAATGGTTGGCTCGTTTTTCATCACGCTCGCATCACTCGACCCCTCCTGGACGGGACACCGGGGAGGAGTCACAGGACTTCTCGAAATATGATGATAAATCGAACAGTCCTGTACGATCGATTTATTCGACGTTATTTATTCTAATCATCGGATGGAGATCTCCCCTTCGCAAAATACGAACGTCGGAACTTTGGAATATTGAAACTTCGGAAGATTGTTAGCACGTTTGAAATTTCGGAATTTCTGATAACTGAGTATTTGGAAGTACTAGATTCGAGACTGAGATTTCATAGACGGAATATAAGAGAAGATTAATCAAAATATGATGACAAATCGAAAATTTCTGTACATTTTACTTGTTTGCCGTTATTTGTTTCGACCAACGGGGGACGGAGTGTTTGCCTACGTAAATACGAACATTGTAATTGACAGCTTCCGATATTCGTGTTAGCGAAGATCGCTGGAAACTGAATAAAAGACAAACAGTTGAAGCTTGTTGCGCATGCCGGTTACCGACAACATTGTTCTGAGATCCTCGTGTCGGGAGTTGAAGGTAAACAACGAGCCAATATTTCCAATCAACAACGAGGCGGGCAATAAACCGCGCGCTGGACGGCACCGAATCAAAACTGATTCTATGGCCAGACTCTACCAGTGAATACCGGATGGAACACTATTATTTTTCTGCTGGCGGACTCCAGCGTGCCGATTTAGTTTTTCAACCGGAAGTGTGACCGACGCGGCGCGGAGGCAGCTGGATTATCGATTTTATTGGCTGACGGAATGGGACTCCGAGCGTCAACGTTACACGATCGAAGCGACAATACGCGACAGGTGACACCGTGGAATAAAGAATAACCATGAACGGAAAGGTGAAGAGGTGAAACGGCAACTGGACCGGAACACGGTGTCAAATACGTCGGTTGTTTCTGCCGTTTTTGACTTCCTATTCTATTCAAATGTTTGTCGTCGAATAAGGACGGTCGAAATCTAATTACAACTGGATAACAATAAGACGTACGGAAACGTCTGCAACTCCTTTGTGTTTATTTTACTGATTAGATCACGCGAGAAACAATAGATAAACATAGAATGATGCTCTACTCCGAGCAATCGTTCGTTTTCCAATTAAAAAGTTAGCATTTTTCACTAAGGGATGTTTTTCATTCGCAATCAGAGAATCTGTTACCATCATATCCTGAACAATCGTACTACCTTTCGAACTGGGAATTATTTATTAATCGTTACCGAACAAGCGCAGCGACTGAAAGAAAACTCGCTTCTTTACCCGACAATTTTAATGCATAGAAATGTCTACTTCTGATTGCAGCTTTCTCAAGTGATCGCGTTCCCTCTCGCGAAACTATCGCGATAACAAAACGCTTTGGCCCGTAACATCAAAGGTCGAAAAAGATTCAGCGAAGAAGAGCGCGTAGGTAGCCGGTGCGCGATATAAAGAGAGACAGAAGAGCAAGATGGGCAGACTGATAGTCGAGACGTCTGAGAGAGCGAGTAGCCGAGGGACGGGCCAGCGTCGCTGATATTGCTCGCATTAAACTTTCATATTCAATCTTGCCACCCACCGTTTGGCTCTTTCCCTCGTCCCTGGCTGAACCGGAAGGTCGTGCAGCCGAGAGCAAGCTCGGCCTGGCATCAACCCCACATGTAATTGTGTTATGCCCTCTTCTCTCCCTTCGAACTTCCCTCCGCGTGCTCCTCCTTGCTTTCCTCTCTTCTTCCGCAGACCCGCCCTCGCAAACTTCCTTCAGGACCTTTCTTACCCTACGCTCCCGCAATTTTGCGCCGCGTTTTCTATGGATTGGATTTTCTAATTCGCGCCGCCTGTAACTCCAGACTTTATGGGAAACTGGAAATTCTTGATACATACGTGTGTTATGGAACGTATCAGAAATGTATGTCATTGCGAGCACTTTGTGCACGGAGGAACTGAAGAGTGTTTTATTTGGAATTCGATACGGTTTGCAATTGGAAGATGTGGTGTATGGCGGTAAGAAAGCAATATCATAGTACAGAAGTATAGTAAAATAGTGGTACAATATTCGAATGCAACAACAGTAGGATTGTAACGAAGGAACGAAATAATAAAGTAGCCGAATATCAAGATCAACGAGAATCGTAACACCTGATTATAGTTAAAGAATCGAAAGTTAAAAAGTTTTTTCATAATAATTAAACAAGTGGAAGGACAAAAGTATTAAATATCGTAAAATTTACAAGAGAATTGTACAGAAGGGTGTAAGTAATTTGTAGGACACTGAAATAAAGTGGAACGTTGATTACCGTTTACACTGGGAACGATAATTATCAATTAAAAAGTAACTTTTGGCGAGATATTTTGCTTGCGGATGGAATTCACGGTCTCGCTAAGGCGTTTAGTGACTATGCCTTCGGCTATTTGTAAAACTTTCCTCATTAATTACAGACAAGATTCAATCCCCTCGTCTCTTCCATGCTAAACCCCCTTTTCCCGTACCCCTATCTTTTCCCGCCGTACTGCTACCCTTTTGTCCTTTGCGGCGGAAGGAAGTTTAATAGTGAATTAGATCGCGCGTTCTACCATCGGGCAATTATCTGCCAATTAACAGGACGAATACCGTGGTCGTTGCTATTTCATCCAGTCATCCTGTCACCTCACGATGAACGAGCATTTTTTTTTCAAGAAATTCTACATTTCACAAAAAGCTCGCTATTTTGAGATACATGATGATTCATGATCACTAATTTTAAATTATCATCGTGTAGTCGTAAAACTATTAAAAAAGAACTGTAGACCAATGTTATACATTTCTTTTCACCGTTAACATAAGTCAGCAATTTCGGACAGCAAAGGTGTTCTGATCTTTTTAAGCGTGGATTCTTCATAATCTCCCACTTGTTTACACCGTGATAAATAGCAGCTGTGCTATCGAAACACCCACTAACTTTCCTTCCTAATCCAGCCTCGACCCGCTGCTGTTGTTATCCTTTACACCTTCTCGATCCACCGTAACAGTTCCTGCGGTGATCCTCTTTTTCGACCGGACTACTTTACGACCAAGGTTAGCTCAGAGAATCTCGAACATTTCAGAGAACAGTATTTGTTCAGCAACAAGCAAAAGCTCTTATGTACCATTTTGACCAAAACTAGATTCAGCGTTATCACTACGTTATACATAAAGTATTGCAAATTAGTTCCAATATCGACTGAATTCGAGATGTAAAGTAACGATGGTCGCAGCTACCGTAAACTCGCAACATTTGAAGCATTAGTTTTCATTTAAATTTCGTCCTGTCAGTTCAATCTCTTTTATTTCGCGCAAAAATGGAATGGCACCCGTTGAATCCTGGACAAGCGTGCACCAAGGTGTTCGTGAATCGGCGTCGAATCGTGCACGTTGTCATGCTCGCGTCACGGACCGTCAGGCATCGTCAACAAGAATATTTCGACGTGACGAACCGTTTCTGCTGTGACGTGTGCCGCGAACGGCCAATCGTCACAGCCAATCGGTAACCCGTTGCGAACGGGATGTGCCCGCGTAAACAGGATGACGGTGACGGTCTGTGACGATGACGGGCGTCGAACGAGCAACCATTTCATAGCACGATCGAAATCATTGCATCTGTTGCTGTATCTCGAATAAATTCGAAAACCGATAAGATTCGGTACGGATAATTTTATATGGGTGAATTATAGCACCTAAAACATCAAGATTTATCGCTTATAATAAACTAATAATTCATGTGACCTACACAATTTACATCTAATAAAAATACTACCCCTTATGATAGTTGTGATATTTTAAACATGTCAGAAAAAAACTGTAAAATCGACTAGCATCGTTCGTCCAACATCAAACGAGTTACTTCATGAATACAGTATCTTCGTCTGAAACTAATCAAGATATCTCGGTCGGAAGTATCACGAATCCGCGTCACGGTTAGAAAACACGTTGCACAGGAAGCGTACGTCTCATCGAGCAGGTGGCGGTTTTTACGTGCCGTCATCGAGCAACGTGTACACGGAGTTGGAAAGCCTGTAGTTTGGCGGGTCGAAAAGTTTAGCCGCGCGACAGACAACTTAAGTAAATGCAGGTCAGAGCAGCGACGCGAGTCAAAGTGCTGTCGTATCCAGTTGGAAGCTGCGAAAGAATGTCTGACGAGGATAGCAGAAGGCTTCCACCAGGGATTAGGTAGCGTACCAGTTTGAAGAGCAGTAAAATGAAACGGTGCGATGGTTGTCTCGCGAGAGCATGCCACTCTCGTGATGGCACCGGAAGACACGCGATACATGCACGTGAACATGTTACTTCCGTGCGTTTGTGTGTCGGGCTGCATCCGAGAACGATGCATCGAATGACACGATAGATTCGCGGATGCTCGCGACAGCGATATGAACCGACGAAATCGGGAGTCATCGGATTGTCGTGGGTTATCTCGAAATCATGTCCCGTTTTAAATTTTAGCTCCAGCTCGCAAATATCTATACGACAGCTTCTTTTTTAAATTGATGTCGTAAAACTTTGTCGAAAGTATAAAAAAGTCTAGCCCGAGCTATAAATCAATATGACAACTGGGACCGATCGCTCGAAGTATATTTTTACTCTTTGCTTGTCCGCCGGTTAAAATAAAAACGGCATATTTCTCTTGTAAAGCAATAGGTTTGTTTATTGAAATGCGAATCGTGTCAGTACATCAATAAACGGTGAAATTTTAATCAATGTCATCGTATATCGGCCTTGATACGAGAAAAACAAATAGTAGAGTACACGTATAGGTTACGAAAAATATTGTTATAAATATATGATATACGTGGAACAAATGCACATTTTTTGGCAGTTCTTGTTGTCGCACTCAACAGTATAGTAACAGTGGTTAAGAAATGAAATAAATATGACTAAGAAATTAATAGAAATATTTAACGATACATACACTTTCAATATTTAATAAATATTCGTGGTACTAATAAAGTGGTATAATATTAGCTTTCTAATTCCGTGAAATGAATGTCCTCAGGCGTTGGTGACCGATCGTACCGTACGGGTTCCGATACAGAGGGCGCAGCAACCACCGATAATCCAACGACGCCATTTCCGACGCCACCTCCAACCTTGACGCCAAATCATCGACAGGCGTCTCCGTTTCCCCTGGAGAGCACGAATTCCCGCCGGCATCATTACAATGGAAGTATATCATCCGAGAGATCCCGCAACGGCAACGGTACGTAGTTAATTAGAGCCGGGAGGAAATTTTGCGCTCGCTCATGTACGAGACACTTATAAGTGGTCTAAATCGAGTCCACTTGATGCGAGACAGTCTACTTGTCTCGATTAATACAGGAGAAACTATATAATTTGAAATAACATACGCGTTGCCGTGTTTCTGTATCTTGTAAATATTAATCGAACACTGTATCAACAGTGCTTGATATTGTAGGGAGCATACATCGCGACTGCATAAGGTACGGCATGATTCTTCGAGGAAAATGTGAGAGGTTCTCGGAAGGTTGTCGAAATTTCCACATTTACAAATTCGCAAATTCTCGAATTTCAACAATTCTGAAATGTATAAATTTCCAAATTCCTTAAGTCCTAAATCCTCAAGATTTTTAATTTCCAAATTCCGGCATCAAAACAATCATGGTTTATTCGGTACTCAAACAATTTCCCGAGTTCTCTCAAAACCGAAGCTTCGATCCACTCAAATCGAATCGTGAGCTTCGACTTATCGTTTCACACGGAATTCTCGGAACAAACGTACGTCCGTTGAAAATGTATGTTCTCGAAGAATCACCGGCTTTGGAATCCGCTCGCTTTGACTGTGTAAAATGTTCTTTCGCGTTCGCAAAAGATATTCTAATGTATCCAAAAATATTCCAACGGTACTGATACATCGCAGGTGAAACGGTTTACGCTGCGTCGTCGAAAAAGGCGAACACCGGCGGCGGGACCTTAGGGCGGCGCACACGAAGAGGTCACACGAGCGCTTTGAGCAGCAGCTCCACCGCGAGCGACCGTTCAGAAACCGTCTTCCCGGACGAGCACGCTCGTATGCATCTCACCAACGGTAAGCCGACGCTTTTTATCTCTTCGACTTGTCATTTTCCGCGCCGTCATTTCAGTTTTCCATCGCTCATCGCATCATTTCGTTCGTTGCACGCACATCTCGCCCCATCTCGTCGACGGAATCTCGTGTTTCTTTTTTTGCGCACGCGGAACTTTCGCGAACAACGAGATCATCGAGTCGGAAACGCGTCTCGATACAGCGGAAAGCGAGGCGCGGATAAATTCATCGATTGCCGTAAGCACGCTTGCTGGCTGGCTGGCTGGCGGAAATCAGAACGTGAAATTTTCCCGCGCGGCGATAAGTTAACGATCCGTGGCTCAAATACGATTACCAGCGTAACAGGATTACCGGCTGGTATCGAGCCCCTGGCCGGAGTTAAATCAGGTTTCGTGTAAACGTGTTCCTCGTTAAAAGCTTAATATTAATAGTCACCTAGCCGATACACGAGCGGAAAAATCCGTTTCCGTCGAGATATTGTTTCGATAGCCACATTAGGTCTTATATTGTTCTCGTTTCATGCGATGTGCAGTTGAATTTCTATAGTTTCTTGCGCTACGGGGTTCAGAGGCGGGACAAAAGATCTTCTGTCCTTCTTTCTCTTCGAGACCGACGCATATCCAGATTTACAGGAGTGACGAATCTACTTAGCAGGAAAATATCAAGTTTCTACCATAGTTATATCCTCGTTAAAGTGACAAACGCATAATATTCGACGTAGCACGTACCGAATGATTCCACGCAGCGTCGCATGGTTAAATCACGGTACCAATATTTACCGCGTCACACGAACTAAAGCAGGACAATTACGTTCAAGTTCCCATTCTACTCGCCTCGATCTTACGACGTTGCGCGTTTCAGGAGCGTCGGTAATTGCGACGCTTGGTGAAACGCCCGTGGGCGAGGGATCTTAAGCAAAGGCAAACGCTTCAGACGGCTAACAGCCTCGTAATCGACAAACTGCCTTATGCGTTGGCTCGTTAAATAACCGAGAGACTCTCTCTCTCTCTCTCTCTCTCTCTTCGACTCTCGGGTTTGAGAGTTAAGCTCATTGTTGTCGAATCCAGCGTCGATGTAACCGGTAACAGAGTTGGTAACGACAACGACGACCCATCCAGCAGCGCATTACTCGCGTTAGGGTGTTGGAAAGAGGCTGCTGCGTCGAGCAGCAACAAGGAGGTCGAAAGAGGGTACACGCTACACGCCGGCGAGAAAGACAGGGCAAAGAGGACGGTGCAGGCAGGGAGAGCCCGAGGGGGTAACCGAGTTAGCAGTTGCGAGGCCGGGCTAGTTAGAACGTAGGTCAACGGTGGAAGTTAGCTCTAGTCTGGCTATATTGTTTTGGAATGCCGAGGGTATTTAGGAGCGGGCTGGTCTGGTCGCGGGCGACGTTCACCAGCTTCCTCGGCGAGCCGCGTAACGCAGTTTTAGCGTTACCACGGAGATGAGAAAGTAGCTTTGCGGCTTCCAGAGTTCCCTGTGAGCCTGACGCCCATGTCGATGTCGACGTCCCGGTTGGCAAACTTTTAAACGAAATTTCGCCCGGGATCTCGTTGACACCGGTAGCCGGCTCGCCAATTAGACGTCGTCGGCCGATATCTCGAAACGACGACGAAGAACGGTCCAGAACGGAGTCGAAGGGCAAAGATCGACTCGAGGGCGTCTGCCACGCCTCTCGGATCGTTTCGTCCGGGAATTTGCCGCTTCGGGTGCCATTGCCTCTGCCTGCTGAAGTGTGATCGCATTACGCGTACATTCCGTCGAAATTAGCGACGCGGATTAAGATCCAGGCTCTCTATGTACCAGCTTCTATGGCCACGTACATAGGTTTCGTACATAGCTGCAGGATGCTGCGAAGACGGATACGCAGCCGGCTCTTGCCCTCCGGGTGCATCGGTTCGGAGGGACGATGGCAGAGCGGATCGGTGCGTTGGATCGAACTTCTCGACGTTGACGTATCAGTGACACGTGAGCGACGTATGTCTTTGCGTGTGTACGTATCTTTCGATACGTTCGTTGCCTCCGGTTACACTGCTATTCCCGGATCCTGACACGCTACTGGAACCACGGTTCAATTCATTCTCGGACCGTGAAATGAGAAATCGTAAAATCAATTTAACGTGTCGATCGAGGGCAACCGAAGGGCGATCGTAAAAGCACCAAACTTCGATTACGCGAATTTGCAAATCCCCGAATTTCGAGAGTCTCAAATTTCCAAATCCCCACATTTGCGTATTTCCTCGATTTCTATTCGTGTAATTAGTGTCATGAGACATGCTTCGCGATAAAATAAAGAAGACTAAAGTTAGTGTTCTATCTCGATTCGAAGATGAACTCCGGTTAAGTTCCGTAAAAACAAGTCCAAATGGAATCGCGTATTTCGATTGACGTTAAAATTAGAATTCTTTCCATTGGATAGGAGCAATTAGAAGTTGGAGATATTTAAGCGGAATAGACCGTTTTTCGTTAACCGTGTTACCTCGATCACTACTTTATTTTGAGATGTCAGCTCAAATAGATATCGTAAGAGATGGATACAAGAATACTCGATGTTCGAATAGCACCGCGCTACGAGCTATAATTCGAGTTTGAATCTTCGGAGCTATATTGCCTGCTGGAATGTCTCTGCGGTCTAATGGAGGCATCTCGTGGCATCTATTAGCAAATGGTTCCCAACGGTCAGAGCTTACCCACGTTAACCCCGTGCTCGCCACCGTCAGAAAGACGATTGATATTACATTAGATACGCGTAGTCTAATATAGGCCAGTTGAAAACCACAGTATTGAATTGCCAGCCGCTTGGGAACCGACACCGTTGCTCGTCGATACAAACTTTCTCGAATCTGTATTTAACAAGGGTGAACTTGAGATTCGTAACTTCGAAGTTACACCAAGAATGCATTTCGAATTGAAACAAATTTTCAATCGAGCAAAGTTTATTACTCAAATATTAGGTAGTCGCGATGAATTTCGTAGGATTTGCTTACTCGTTCCGTTTATTTCGATTCTACCTTAATTCCGTTCTACGTTATTCGACGTTACATACATCGCCACATTATTATATGTATTATATGGCATTATTTATGCTTGCTTCTACCATATTACGAAGCGAACCGAAACGCGAGAAAGTAATTAAGGCGGTGAATCAAAGAGCACGTGTGTCGCGGTTCAGTATCGTAGAATTTAATTTTCCGAAACGAAGCCGCGGGCTAACAAATATGATATCGATTAGCTCGACTGCCCTAGAAAATTGAAGTGCACAGACCGCGGCCAGCGAAAAATCCGAAGTTCGCCGATATTAGCTTATCTGACCGGGAAAAATGTTGTCGAACCGAACGATTAATCACCGATCCGTCGGATTATTTAAATTGCAAATAATGCAGGCAACAGCCGCATCTTTGAAACCGGCGCAATTTAATGTGAAATACGATCGGCGGAAAATCGTATAAATTAAGCGCGAAAAACGGAAAGAAACAAAGTAACGAAGGGACGGTAAAAGTATAGATTGGGGATAAAATAATGTACAGATATATGAAATGTATATTTTTTTGATTTTTTTAATCACGGACGTTATCTAGAAGGTAGCAGGGAGCCTGGACCACAGCCAGGTTACTCGAAATAGGAATAATTTTAAGCACCGCTTGAAAACTATGCCAATAGTCCGTGTTCGCCATTATCGTTACCGTTGTACTTCTTCCGCTTCGTTCCAGACCGAAAATCTACGATCATGCGGTAACCTAATATCGAGCTTAATCGTTATACGTTTCGGCAAAAGCAAATAGAGAACGCCGCTGTTCGACTACGAAAACCTTAACAGGCGGAACTTCATCGGATGTTACTATCACAAACGAGATTCGTTAACGAGTATCCGTTTTTGAAACTTCGATAAAAGTGATAAGCAATTGTCTATGGCGCATGGAAACATTGATTCGAACGTGTATTTTCATTTACTCTAATCTTATTAAAACTTTGGTAACTAATTGCGATTATTTGAAACAAAATCTAGGAGAATAATAAATAGGCCTCTTTTAATTATTGCGTTCCAATGAAACGCATGCGCGAATAATGAGATTTAATAATATATCGGTATGGTCAGAAAATTAACTCTTCCGAAGTTGAAACTTTGTTACACTTTCAAACTGAATATCAAGAGAGAGTATTGAATTATTTATTTACGAGCTCGCAAGGACCAATAGGACATTGACAAAGTGGAAGTTTAGCGAATCGCAGCTAACCAATCGCAGATCAGCCAGACAAAGGGGTGAAACGGGTTATCCCTCATCCGTGAGCCGTTGCCGGATAGAGTTAGTCAGACATTGCAAGGGTGTGCAAGGTGGCCGACAGTGACTTGATGCGGTTAGCGATTCGCGCTGCTAACTCGATTTGATGGTCTAATGCCTCCGTCATGTCCGACGGTACGTATTCATGTAAATACGAATTATTTCCTGGGATACGCCAAGCATCTCTGTGTTCGTCATGTTCGCTGACCATTCGGGTACCAATTCCAGACACGTTTCTTTCATTCTAACACTGGTCAGCACACTGGTTTATTTGCAAATTTGACAACGAAACGAATTTTCGAATCGAAACGCGTTGAATCGTATCAAGTTGACGATGATAAATTAAAAATGAAACCTACACCAAGAATGAGCGCATTGATTTTTTCAAAATATTAGAATGATGATTTATCCGACAGTTTTTGTAATCTCCGTCAGTTTGAACACTTCAATTGAGACAATACCAGCGAAGAAAATTAATTTCGATTTAACGCACGTTACGTTATAAACGTTAATCAATCAAAGATCACAATGCGATTTAAATCGCGGTCAATGACGTCGCGCGGGCCGTCATTCATCGATTTAACTCGAATGCGGCTAACGGGGTCTCACCCCGCTGCGATTGTCACATTATATTGTACGCGAACGTGTCACCAAGAACGAAATAAAAGATCGACTGACAAACAATTATAACGTGCAATGAAACACTGTCCTCGATACGTGACAACGTGTCGATGCTGTTACCTACGGTGTACCAATAACGCCTGACCATGCATCATTCCCCAAAAACACGGGATTAAATTCTACGGATTATTACAAAATCGAACAAGAGATTTTTCTCTATCGATTAAATTTCATTTTTAAACATCGATCTCTCAACAGATTATTAATAAACGCAGAGGTATTTACCTTCTTCGATACAAATTGAATTTTATCCAGTTAACACGTACATCGCCGCAGGTTCAATTAAACGAAATATTTTAGGGTATAGCAAACGAGCGGAACCATTGAAGATTTAATGTTGAGACTAAGATATACACTAACAGATTAAAATATGAAACAGAAAGATTAAAAACCCTTGTTCTAAATTAATGTATTATGTATGTACCTGTATGTACACGTCTGACCACAAATATCAGTTTCCACTGTGGCGGTGAACTCGTTAAAAGCGCTTACTTCACCTGTAAAGGTTTTATAATAGATTCAGACAAAATTGTGGATTTATTAAAGATAGAAGTAGTTGGAAGTGATATTCTGAATCGGTTAAACCAGATTGTGCGATTTGAAAGTATCATTAAATCCGTGGCAACAGTCGAAAGAAACGAAACGTTCCGAGATCGAACGATTCGTCGAGGCATGTGTCAATTCATTGCAAACACGTTTCCAACCTCGTTTTCACGAAAGGAAATCGAAGGAAACGAAACGCCGGATCTGTTCGCGTCGCTGGCAAATAAACGCTCGGGAATAACTCATTCGCAGATTCGCAACGAGGCGTACACCATGCAGAGATTTTTCTCGCTCGTCGACGAGGCGGCATATCGACTTTGTAATTGAGTGTTACAGGTGTTCCCTACGCTCGAACAATGCCGGCGAATTGTTCAATAACTGCAACGAATGTACATTTCGACGGTAAAGTCGTCCAAGATACGGGTTGGACGCGGCTGGCGCTGACAGGAACGCATTGCGCGTTTCACGGCCCGTTTTAATTAAGCTATTATTAGCCGCTTATTACGGAAAATATCGTCGACCATGCTTCCGGTGAAACGGTCTTCCTCTCGTTTGCAATTCGTACCGATCCTCCATACTGATCCTAACGTAATCGGTAGACTGCAGATGTTTATGCATTTATGATACATCGAGAGCTGCAGGGTGAATCGTGCAATCTATGAAATTCACGACTTATAGATTATACGATTTATGTCTATTTTCTACACTTCGAAATAAAATAAATGAGAATTTCAAAACAGTGAAGCTAAAATTGTTTACGGATCCCATATTGCAATTGAACCGTAAAAAAAGCTGTGGGAAAAGCAATTTTTCAATACTATTTATATTCAAATAACCGTGAACCGCTGCGAGCGAAAGCTGTTATATAGCCTCGATGATTTGTTATTGCCCGTCGCGAATTGTCGCGCGTCGATTTTTAGCGATCGTGAAACGATGTTCATAATTTAAACAGAAACAAAGAGAACGGAGGTTCGCGTTAATGAGCAAAGTTTTCAACGCTGTCAACGCGGAAAATGTAAGTTTGAAAGGTCTTAATTACCTGTGAACGATTCTTCGTAATTCGAGCCACGCTTTCTAGCTACGTGGTCGTTGTCGTTTAGCGTGACGGCGAAACACCGTGTCATTCAACATCGTTCACCTGTTTTTCTTTCTTTTCTTTCATCCGTCTACCATGGTCGTTCACGCTTTTGTTCGCTCACCAAAGCACGTTCCAATTGCCGCAACGCACACTCGCGCACTAGCGTAACCTAACTTTGCCGCACTAATGCACTTTTCTCTTCTGCACATTCCTTGACGCGCAGCTCTGCCCAGGCCTATTTACTTCACAGGTATGTAAACTCCATGATGACTGTTAACGCGTTGAATGCTGCATGGAATTTCAGAATTTATTGCGAATTTTCTGAAATTAGATCAACGCTATCCTAATGATTTAACACGCGGGAGCGGCAACTTACGTTATGCGCTCTAGTCGTTTAGATTCATGTTAATATAACGCGAAATCTGTTAGCTCTATTTTGCAGAAATATATTAAGATTGTGTCTTTATTCGTGATACTTTACTCTGAATAATTCGAAAAAATTTGAAAAATTTCGACGATGAAAACATCATAGAACTATTTCGTTCGTAAATGATTCTCTATATGTGTCGTTCGATTAAGATTAGGGAAATTAATAGGATTATTAATAGAAGTAGTATTATGCATAAATAGAGAGAAGTCATTGTAGTTTGTATCCGCCATGCTTAATATCGATCAAACAGGTACTTTTGCTTTTACTGTGCGTGAGTTTGAAAAGATAAATACATTAACGCGCACGAACTTCGCTTTGCATTAGACACTTTGCTTATTAAATTATATGGTTGATAATCAAAACTTGATGAATGGTTTCAGAAATGTTTATTCAAACATTTGAACGTGACGACGATTATTCGGATAGTATAATTAGCTGAAGTTTCAACATATTTCACGCGTCCACACTGTGATAGTCAAATTATTCTTGATTTTCAAGATACCTTAAAAAATACGATTGCAAATGCAGCATTTCCAGAAACATTCTATGTACACGATTCAACCCAAACACGAATACTACACCGTAGCGGAAGATTGTTTACTACGATTAAGTTACTAAATATCAATCCATACGGTGTAAAACCAAAATTCCATTATCCAATATCGAAGTTTCTACAACCAAATTCGCGGAGGGTTTCAGGAAAGCGTAATAAACCAACGTATTGCAGTTAACCTTGATTTACAATAATGGGCCCTGTAACATTAACAACCCTCTAATGGTTATACATTACCCTCAATTATATGTATGTATATGTGTATAGTTTAACGCCATATCGATTTGTCGCGTCATCGTTCCTTATTACCAGCAGTTTCTATTATGTTCGCGTGTTCTTACAAGATACACGGATTAAGCTTACAAATTGCAATTTGCACGGGACAAGTACGATTAATTCGCGTACAGCTTGTTAATTAAACCGGGGGTGGAAAAAAGGTAACGATGACTTTCCTTAACAATTACAGCGCGAGCTGTGCTGCTCATAACTCTTCGGTGGCAAGAAATTACGCGCTTTAATGCGAAAAGTAATTATTACCTTTCATTGCTGTAAGTGCGCTTAATGATGGCTTAAGTGAAACTGTTTTAACAAGAAGTTGTTAGTTTTCTTTCTAAATGTTGCGCGTGTTTACCGGTTACTATTAATGCTATCTATCGGATACCATATTAATATCAATTTAACCGGTTGAGGGTACAAATTTTGGTCCTCCTCGAAAGATTTAATTTCGTATAATATCATCTGCTGTCTTCCCAATGTCCGTTCCATGTAATAATTCAACCAAAACAACTATACGAAGTGTTTATTCTTCGACGATGTGCACGTAACGTAGAAGGGCTTTCATGAATACAACACGAAACGCCTCGTATTGCTCGCAGCGTGCCTGGCAGCCCTTCTTTTGTGCCCTTTATATTTAGGTAACTTTAATTATTCGTCGAGAAGAGTTCCTTACAAGTTTGAATAACTTTATAAGCAACTTGACTACGAAATGCCGGCAACACGGACCCCTAAGGGTCGGAACTGCCGCTGCATGAGCGGAAATGAAACAGTTTTAGAATTACCGTTACGATTTTAATCTCGTATTAAGCGTATATGTATATTTCAAAAACAATCGGGAGACTGAATATTAACGCATGGTGATGGAACAAGATATTCTTTCACAGCTACGCGAATTAACGACAAATCAATTTTTTGGATAAAATGCGTGGAGATTTCATTTGTGTTCGTTGTATTTGTTTTCGTTTATCTTCGTCGCTTTTCGATCGGTTTTTGTAGGATATCGGCAGATTTGACTGAATTTTGTAATTTTCATTTGGTTTCGGACGGGATGTAATCTTCTTTTAAATCCAATGTGAATCATTTTACGATAACATCTGCGTTTTTGTCGTATTAATGCGTCCCTCTGCTAAAAATGATGAGAAAACAATTTCAAGGATTTACGATTATTCTCACGGGTACATTTTATTATTTTGATATGTTACGCGCAATCGCTCGTATTATCGTATTGAACTGTGTATTTCTGGAAATCCATTGTTGTAACTAGAATTTGTGTGTAGAATATACTAACAGCTCTCGAGCATTTCAACGATCGTTAATCTAAGCAATCGAAACTTTCGAAATTTCTAATATGTGGTGTATGCAGCGTTTCACATCCTATTAAATCCATCCCGGATCTCATCTCGATGCAGATACCTTTAACGCTGATAAAAACTTCTCTATTTCTAAATCAGTAAACTCGTTTATATGGTAACAACTCTATTCTATACACTTCTCAACAGTTCATACACAGAAAATCGATAACATCGAATTCAAAACGCATTACTGCCATCATTACGTACACGCACGTTGCATCCGCAACAGAGAAACACTCTCGCAATTTGCATTTTGCGTGATGCAGCTATCGTTGCTTTCGCTGTTTATGTTTGAATAATAAGTTGGACACTCTGTAACGCGTGATTGACATTTCGTATTAGTATGTCTATTCTCAGTTGTCATCACTTGACCTCATTGATCACGCGAATATCGTATTGGGTAATCGGTAGTCGATACCGATTTAATACTTTTAGTAAGTAGTGATTAATTGGAATTTGAGTCTTCAGAATTTTAGAACTTTGAAAAGGCTTATAAAAATATTTGTCATTGTCTCAACTATCCAGAAGTTAACAGAGGAATAAAGAAAATTATACGTTTCGGTTATTTTCGAAAGAGATGTTGCGAGTACAAAGTCCTACTTTTTGATTAACCGTTTCGATAAAATACAGTCCCGTGTAAAATTAGATTTTTCATGCCAGGATGCGTGAAACGTAATTAGGGGATGATTAGTTATTAATGCTGCTTAATTGCTCGAATTTCCAATGGGTCGTAATCGGTGAACGGCATCACGGATAAGGGGACATAAATCGGACAAAATGGACATTAATATAATTGTGCCAATACATAAATCATTCGTTCGTGAAATAAGCGTGGCTGAAGGCGCGTCCTTCATTCTCACTGCCATTACTTTCCAGATTAATCGTTCTATTTTACTTTTACTGCTCTATTGTTCACAAACGATTTACTATTTACAAGAAAATCGATTCAAGGTTGTAATTTCTAATACATGTATAATAATTGAATCCTATTTAATCTTTCCACTGAAAATAATTTAGGATCATCGTTGCCAACTCTCGAGATGATTAAAGTAAACATAAAGATAAAATTAAAATGGAAATTGTCTTAAAACTCTGTTGCAAGTACTTTGAAGTATAAACATTTATCGATTAAAGTTTCCGTGAAATTCTTTGCAGACACTGGTAGAGATTCGCCGCCGGAACCAGCGCCGCCGGAAGTGCCACCTCGAGGCCCTTCTCTGCACGCAACTCACACTCTGCGTACGCAACAAAATCGAAACGGTTGCCCGCCAAACGTCACAGGAAATTTCACTGTGCCAACTGATCAGATGCAGACGGAGAAGTATTCGGGTAAGTACCCGATGACATTTCATTTTTCAAACCGCGACGCGTGTCGACAAAACTGTCAACTTGTCGAGCAAGCGTGTTCGAATTTTGAACACTTCCACTGAAATTTCTTAAGTATTAACAAACTAGTCGACTGGTGTAGGAATCGGAAATAAGATCGATGTAGGTGAATTCGATGGCAATAAGTTAACCGTATAATTGGTTCCAATTAAGCAAAATTAAAAGATAAAAGCACGATAATAATCGCATTATCGATGAAAAGCAGCTCAACGTTCCGAGCTAAACAACCCTTTCAATGTATGCACGCGTGTCGATCGCTGACGCATCGGATTAAACTTCTACGCGATTACTCGGAATTAATTAGGGAACGGCTGACGAAGTGCACGCGTCGATGGCGTTCCTCATTATTTCCGCAGCCGTTCGTGCTTTATTGAATCCCCGAAGATACATTACCAATGCAGCCGCCAGTTATGAAACTTTGAGAAAGATAAAATCTCTAGCGAACCGGCGCAGGAAGTGGAGTGTGCTCGCCCCTCCAGCTTCGATGGAAACTGCGCGAGAGAGTGGTTGAATTTATTCAAACCAATTACTATTTAATCTTTCATTGACGAACTGAAACATCCGTTCGATCCTCGATATTCCAAGAACCTTTCTAATATGCACAGGCTATTAGAGTAATATCTATTAAGTAGTCAAGAAAGTATCGTAATAAAAAGGAATATGCTTAATATTGTTTCGATACCATACAGGGTGTTAAAATCGAACTGGCGTAGTAGTCAAGAAAGACACCTGTATGAATCTTAACGTCGTTATTTTACTGCGAAAATAATTTAGATTTATGCAGAACCCCGTTTATTTTGTTATGCAATTTTTCCGCGAGAGTTTTATTGAACAATATATCGTGGCTCGGTATTTATAGAATGATCTCCTATTAAAATTCAGTTTACCGTAAATTTTCTGGCTATCCACTATCCTTTGGCTATTGGCGTATACCCGGAGGAATACACGAGACAGGAATCGAGCTTCGATCAGCTCCATCGTTTCGGTTAGGTCGGAAAGCTCGTGGTAACACGCTCGAACACTCGAAAATATCGTCTCCAGGCAGCAGCGATGATTAATGGCCGACGATAACCGCGCTTGTTAATACCACGTCCCTATTATCGTAGAAGTGTTTATAGCATTGGTAAACGCGAATCGAACGGCGGCAGTATGTAAATCGAGCACATATAACATGGCGTACACGGCAAGCTACACACATATACGTACGCGAGGGATATACACGAACAACGGGGGCGAACGTTTGTTACCAGAGGTACAAACGATGTTTAGTCGCCGGGCAATATACTAATGGTATGTACATAGAAATATAGAGAAACGAATACACACCGAGTATATTTACAATGAATTAACGGGGGCGTTAACGCAAAATCCCCGGGTCTACTCGCCATTAGTTAAACAGATTTCCAACGCTCATGGCCTCGCATCCACATAACCGGGACACGAAGCGAGAGAGTGGCGAAATTAAACACTCGTCGCAAAACTGAACCGCATTATTTGAAGCTGTCCCGCTCGATTCCGCCCGATGGATTTTACAACGATACTCTCGCGATACTCTAGCAGACCGGTCTTGTGAAATATAACTTTGTTATTTTGCGTCTGCTCGTTGCAGATAATATGCTCGATAGATTTACAAACTTTTAACAATATTTCAAGTATTTCGCTCGTTGAGGTAATATTTATTCGTCGGTGTCTGCGAACGACCGAGAAATTATACAGTCGTGAATTATAGTTCTCAAATTTTGTAATCAAACAGTTCAATGATGGAATTCGAGTGGAGGGTTGAACGACCCTTTGTTTTCTTTTTCGAGGGGGTTCAAGCGCGAATGTACCGGAGTGACGAACACGATAACACTTCGCAGATAATACTACTCTGTATCCAATTAGATGTCTATTATTATACAATGTATAATAATACGTCGGATGAATATTCATCATTAATTTAACGTGTTATTCAATTCTCTTATCGAGCGTAGACGTAAATTATATTGTTCATTTTCCTCGTATCACAATATGCTGTCAATTTCAACAATTATGCAGCAAAACGTTATGAATCTGTTAGAAGTGTGCTTCAAATGTTTGATGAAATAACGATTGAAAATGCATTTTCGCTCAGCTCGCAAAACATAATATTTAATTTAACAATAATGTTTTTTTATCTTTCTATGTCGTAATTGTTCTATAAAAGATAACTTTATAAATGTTCTGACTTGCTGAACTTGAATAACTAACTTCGTTAAAAAGTAGATTATCGGAATCACGAATTTAACTAGTCATAAATGTCTTCGTCGAAAGAGATTAATCGAAATTTCCAGATGAACGTTGATACAATACGTTACACAAGATTATGAGTTCTCTGCGTTACAAACGGAACGTTTAACCGAAAGCGATTGTTTCCGGTCGTTCTGCAAAGCGGCACAGAACGATTGGTTGACTCTGTATTTTCGTAGGATCACACGAATTTTACGGGCAACGTTTCACTGTATCGTTGCTCAGTGCATGGTTCACTATGTTTACACGCAAATTTATAGTAATGCATTCCCGATAAGCCGTGCCGCTTTAACGGAGCGCGAAAGCTTCATTGAATGAAGCGATTCTCTCCACCGAGAAAAGTCGATACGTTTATTGTCTAACATGTTCCAATTTTTATGTACCTTAACGGCGAACAGAAATGACAAATAACCGATCTCCTGTATACTCTGAACCTTTCTTAACTTATTTTTTACCGCGGGCTCAAGACAGTGATAAATGTGTATTATCTAAATAAATCTTTTCGAAGAAAGACTTCGTGCGTGGACCAAACCCAAGAACCATCTCGCGGAAGCGAGGTCTTTATCGCACGGCCACCAACGTTCCCGAAGGTGCAACAATAATTAATTCTAATTTCGAGTTATGCAAAAATACGTAAAGCTTAAGTACCCTAGATAATAATATCCCTTTCGTCGTAGACATCCCCGGGGGTACGGTGAATTTCGCTGCATGGTGCGCCCGGCCATAGGCCACGGGGTAATTTGCGCGTAACGACGCAGCTAAGTCGGAAAATATGCGAGGCTTACTTTTCTTCGTGGGAAACGGATCTTTCTTACGGGTTTCGTATTTTCGGAAAAATACACATTTATGTTCTATCAAGATACCCATCTTCGTGGGTATAAAATGAGTGTACCTGCGGGGGTGCGGTGCAGAAACACATAAATTGAAAAATTTGGATAATTGCGGCGTCAATTACTCTGGAAAAAGATAGCGAGCAAGGACGCTTAAAATGAAGCTTCAGATTTCGAAATAATGTCTCAGCTTCCTTTGGCCGTTGAGAATTTCCTTTAAACGATGTTTCTGCTTTCGTAAACTGTTTCGAACTATATACATATAGCTGCATGTCTCGAATAAATGGTAAAAACCATAAAATTTCCAGAACATTTGCAACTCGATTTTGGAGCGTCGGTGTTAAATACGAGTCGCAGTCGGTACGGTTTGTTGCGTTGATCGCGCAATAAACGCCGCTTAACTCGACCGGTAAAAATGCAATACACACCGTGCAGCCAGCTACATCGGCCGTCAGAAAGTGCTCGTTGACATCCGATACGCGAGCCACCCCGGTTGCAAAAGGATTTCGACGTTATTGTCGCGCCGCAACCCAGCCGTTGTTTGGTAAAAAACAGTAAAAATTACTCCATGCGTATAATTTGATATACACCAGCTAAAGCTGATTACTCGCCGGGAACGCTAGAGGGGAAAGACAGAAAGGTAGAGCGACGTGATGCGAGCGGGGTGAGTATACAAGTGGCGAACACCGACGGGGGTTGCTTTATTGTCCACGCAAGAATTGTCGCCGGCACATATAGTGTCGGTCAAAAGTTTCGGATCACCTGATTCATCGTTACGTCGTACGACATATCGTTGAAAAATGCCAATATAAATTGCAACAAAATCGTTAGATATTCGGGATTGTTTGAGTTTGATGCAAATACGACTCGAGCCGGTGAAAGATGGCGATAATCAAATTTTTGACGGATACTGTACGTATGTATTGGACGTTCGGTTGGAACGTCAGTTACTGCCTCGTAATGTACAGTATTATCCCGAAAAACATGGCGTGTCGCGCGATTTTTCGCCCATCTCCATTACGCTCCGTCACGTTGTTCACGCTTTATCGACGGACTTAACGCGCCGGGATAATGACCGGTTTTCAATTCGCGATTGGCCGCGATTATAGAACGCTCTGGCCACACTGGTCGTTTTGTCGGACTGCGCGAAATGAGATTCGTCGTTGCTAGAAACGGTCGTTGATTTTAATCCGTGAAATGCGTAGCGACGATCAAAATAATTTTATCAAACCTTTTAATATAAATTTGCAAATTTATCAATATCGTGCTTTAGAAATTGACAAATTTCCAAGCTATGAATCTGACTATTCATCTGTTCCCGCAAATTCGCATCATTTCCTCGTTTACGTATCATGTCGCAGGAATCGCTCATCGCTTGAAAGAGTGCTAAGTACCGAACCAAAGAACCGCCATCCATGCTTTCATCCAACCATCTCGATATAACCCGATCAGAAGAACGAGGGACGTCAAATGTAATGTACACAGCTACACCACGATCCCTCGATTCAATGTCGACATTTCCTTTCCGCGAATATAAATATCATCGGATCCAGTAACCGCGGTTATTAGCTTCTACGACTACCATGGTATATTATTTCAACCGGTGTTCCACGAACTCCCACCCTTTGGTTCGCCGTTTCAAAGGGCACCCCTTAATCGTTTCGAGTTCCTTTGCGGAGTTCCTCTATGCGTGAACACCACCCTGTTTCCTGGACAAATGAATTCGATCCGAGTTGTTTACCCATGGGTGGAAACCGGCGAATGTTTACCTTCTTCTAGCCGCGAACGGAAGTTTCCTCCTAATACCTCGCTGTTGCTAACAAAGTGGACAGCAATTTGATTAATACAATCGTGAAATTGCTTCTAGCGATGGACCTTATTGAATTTCAACCGGCACTATTCCACAGAGAAATTAGTCGCAATTTTGCCGGAGAAAAGGTTGCAAAATGGGCTTTCTATATTAATTACCAGCCGGCTAATTACTATTTATTAGAGAAACGCACGCACGTCATGCAACGTCAGTCCTATCGTAAAGCGACGTTGATACGCGTCTCGGACCGAGCATATTCTACTCGTAGATTAAAGCTCTTTCCATTGTTCAGTATTTTCTAAAGCAGGCCGCGAAATACACCACCTAAAACTGCAATCTTTGACGTGTATCGAGTTGTAGCTGAATAATAAATGGGGGATATTAAGATAATTCAGCTACCCTTTAATCGACAGTGTACTTTTCTTTTAGGTACAAGAAACTTTATGCCCGTACGGTGCAGAGGTGTGGCATGTAATTATGGAGTTGGAGATTAAATGGTAGCATTGACGTTGAATTATTTATGCAACATAAGTTTGTGTTACGTTGTAAATCTTGTGACGAAAGTGTTGGATTTACTTCAATCACGAATACTTCCTTCATCCATGTGCCACGAGTTAAGGTCAAGAAACTTGACTAGTAGTTCATGTCTTGGGAAATGAATTCTGCGTGTTCATCTGTTTCAATTTCTTCCATAATTGAACAGGATGATTAGCCCTTTCAAATTTTACAAATATTCTCATTACTTTCTTCATGATTTTTTTCTCAAACCTTGCTAAATTTTGTATATTTCTTTAAAGTTCGATATTCCTCGCTTAATGCTTCGAAAGGGTTAAATTTCTACCCAACTAGGAGCTACTCTAGCGGTCACTCCGCTGGACTTACCTACATCCTGACATTGAAAACTCGACAAGAATTCAAACAATCCCGACATGACCCTTGGAGGGAGGTCTCGGGGCGCGATGCCGGGGCTATACCGTCTAACACGAACATGTTCGGGGAATGGTTTATATCCGCGTATCGGGAGTCGGTAATAGCTGGCACCGCGTGTCGCGGCGAGAGGACAGCTTCTGCGAGGCGAGTTCCGCGGGCGCCTTATAAATTTCTGGACGATAAGTATTTCAGCGTGCACGAGCCGGTCGCCGGCGCCTATTGTTGTCCCGACGATAAGATCTCGCGCGTTAAATCCGAGCCAAGCTAGCTTCCACGAGGACAGTTTGAGTTATGCGGCACGGTACCACAACGAGGAAACACAGGCAGGAGCTGCTTCGACGAGGGTCGGTCCGGGTACGACGGACAGAATCGTGGACGGGGTGGCGAACAAGCGACAAAGGAATGGAGAGATGGTGGCAATCGAAAGGACAGGGGTTGAAGTAGGGTAGCGTGGACGATTTATAGGAAGCAACGCATCACGCGAGTAGAAATGGCCTGTTAGGTCTGCGGTAGGTTATTTCTGAAATGCGACTCTCTTATCCGATCATTTGTTCGCTGTGTATCGATACGTACGTGAAATATGAATATCAGACGCTTCGGAACATCGTCGAGTGCCTTGGTGTGTCTGGCTGAGGATTAACCGCGCGGGGACTCCCGAATGTTTCGAAGTTTTAAAGCACCATTTAGGAACGAGTTGTCGCGATTCTTCGGAGGAATATTTCGTTAGGAACGTGTAGACGTTGAGTGCGCCAACTTGGTAGCTTGGGACTGTCTGGAACGAGACATGACTACATGTGAATTGCGTTATCTTGAATTACGTGGCTGTTGGAACGGATTTAGTGTCTTCCAAAGTTGGTTGCTTTCGTGGACATGGCATTTGTATCGTTCTGAATACTTATGTTATCATAGTTAGATAATTAAACCGAAAGAATATGAAAATGAAGTAACGCTTGCCTGATAAAAACGTACGACTATGTGATGAGTATGTAGAGTGTAATCTTTCGAAATGTTTACATGTTACAATTGCGGTAGATATTATGTTTGCGAAACGTTAACGCCAGGCGATATAATCGGCTCGCGATAAACGAGTTCGAGATGATTTTCTTTATGAATGCTTCCGTCAGCCCCTGCAAGCTTCCGTTGCTCGGCGACCGGTCTCGAAACTCGCGCGTTTTTGTCGAAGTTTGTTGTCGAGGGATCTTTCCCCTTGTGCCTTGTGCCGCTCGGTTTTCGTCGAGAGAGGGTTGAGCGGTGAAGTGGAGGTTTCTTCGGTAATTTGTTGATTCTTTTGGCGGGATCGAGGGTGGGCGGAAATGGCCGAAATGTGGAGTAGAATGTCGATTATGTGGACAAACGTGGGAACGGGAAAGCAAGGGAATTTTCGAGGGTGGATTCTTCAGAGAATATGCCAAATATTTGAAAGTTCTCTGACGTGCAGTAAACGTTTTGATAAGCAAATTTTAATTATCGTATCAATTTTATTTTCAAAAGTCACTCCAGTGTATCAACGGTACACTGAACGTGTTTTATTATTTTTTAAAGGAATCATCTTTGTAGTAGACTATCCAGCGTATTTCAGCAATTTTTTTTCGCGAACATTCGGAGCAAGAAGGTGGTGAATATCGATTTCGTGTTATATTAAGTACAGAATGAAGAATCGGGTATAGAGCTTATACCGTTCTTTCAAGAATATTTCGCTAAAGAAACGGCTCACACATTTCGCGATTACATCGGACACGAGACAAACGATAAAATCGCGAGACGGTTATACGAATTCGTCGGCCGCAAATAACGGAAACGTTTCACGGGGAGTAAGATTAAATTTAATTAGAGTAGAATGCGCAGAGTGCATTTCAGTGACGAAAACCGAGCAAAAAAAAAGGAAAAGTGGAACACAGCTGAGAGGGTTAGCAAAGAGGGCGCGGGGTGGATGGTCGAGATGGGAAAAAAAATTTGTAGCGAACTCGCGAAGAATTTCATTACATTTTCCAGCAGGTGAAAATTAAAATTTTTTAATTGGCTTTATCGTCCCTAATTCCGGCACGGCTGCGAAGATGGTTTAATTAGATAATCGTAATTAACGAAACGCATTTTTTTGTATTGGGAAAAAATACGTAACGATCGCGAAGAATATCGGGACACGATTAAGCAAACGCACACACACGAGACGATTATCAGGTTCGTGCCGTGCATGGAGGTCCAACTTCCGGTGAAAATATCACGGCGCCGGAACCAGTCGTTCTTTTTTCGACCGTAAGCAATTTTCAGCTTAAAGGCTTCCGTGGGTTTTATGGAGTCGATATATTTTTTCCAATAATATCTGCGGCTGTGCCATGCTGCGCCTATGGGATTCGACGATCTCTGACTTTTCAGGGAAAAAGAGATAGCGAACGGTCGAGACAGGATAGTTTACAATGAAAATCCAGCTAACGTAGCAGACGGTTAAGTAGTTTTCACCTTGCCCGGGTAAAAGTGAAATTCGGTTCCCGCGGTCGAACGATATCTTTTTTTCCCTGGTAATTCCGTGACTTGCGAGTTGCCTCGTTTTAATCGAGTCGACGAGTTACGATTAGGGATCGTCGGAATAATGCTTGCGACGTAATTAAAAGATATTGCCAATTAACGTAAATTCGTCGAGGAGACTGAGCTTAATTCGTTTCGATGAGTCAGTTTTCTGATAATCGTTCGTGCAACTTTCACGAAGGGAGAGGATTGGCTTGGACTCTTGCGGTCGTTGCCATTTAAAAGCTCCTATAATGTAATCCTCTTTTTTTATTAGGAAATTATGTTCTCGGAAAGCCGTTTACCCAAACAGGAATTAACCAAGAAGGATTAATTAACGAATTCATCCGAGGGAAGTATCTCTCTTTTTTTCTTCCTTCGTATATACATCGTATGGAATGAATTCGATCTAGCATTTTTGCAAAGATATTACAATAGCTTGTTAATAAAGGGAGGTCGGGTAAGCCTTTGTGCTGCGCACGGCTCGTCGGTGTCCCGGCTGATCGATATTTCGTAGAACAGATTTTCGTATAATCGGAATTCCGGATAAGCGTGTTCCAATAATCGATGCTCCCGACGCAATGTATCATCAGCCTGTAGATGCGATCATCGATGCATGGAATCGACTTTCGTTCAAATCTGTGTTCTACCTTAAAACCAGGCCAAACCGAAACAGGTCTACGATAATAATATCGAAAATATTACCTCGCCGCAGTGTTCTTGACTCGCCCATCAACGTATTAAGGAATATTCCACAATTTCTTTCGTCGATCTATTTCCTGAATCATACGATATGTTATAGAAACGACTGAGCTTTGTACTCGCAGGTGTGTGAATGACGAATGTCTGGAAAAAGGTAGGAGAGCACGAGTGCATATCAGAACGGACTGCATATTTGAGTATCTTCCAGAAGTGCACGTAGAATTTTGAGTACAACCACGTACGTGACACATTGTGCGACGTATATGTAGAGGACTAAAAGTACAGTCGAGAAACGAGTTAACTAGTTAGAGTTGTAGACAAAGTCAGGGAGAAAGGAACAAAGAGAGAGATCACAGAGAGAGTTGTCTAATGTAATTACACTTTAACTTTCAATGAACAATTGTCAGTCGTCAAATATTCGACGACGTTACCGTTAAGTCAATTTTCTTTAAATATCAATGAGCACAATTCGAATGCTTTAAATGTTCTCGTCCAAATTCCGGATTCATTACTCGACACTTTTAGCGATAATTTTATTATTTTTCATCGCGATAATCTCGTTCTCAAGTTTGCGAATTCCAGAATTTCCAAATTTTCGTACGATAGATTGTAAGTTGTTAGTTCCGTGTTAAAATCGACCGAGACATCGTCGTGGAGTTATCGATCGATTTTAATAGTCGTTTGCATGTAACAAGTTAACGGAGTTGCATAACCCGTTTCTCAGAAAGTTTCGAAGAAAACTTGCAGACAATTGATCTCGCTTCCCCTCGGATGTTATTTAAGTCGCAATAAAATTAGAGTTTCAGCAATTGTTGTTTACGTCAATGGAAAGATGAGAACTCGTCCAATAAACCGCTCGATTAATTACAACGAAAGTTTCTTGATCCGTGTTTAACGGGAAACTTATTAATGAGTTGTTAAGTCGAAAATGTCCAGCTCAGTCTCGCCGGTCCCTATAAATATTCAACCACCTCGTTCCCCTCGCTACGGATCGTTGTTTCTATAACTGAAGAGAAACTTACTTTTCAATATAACCGTGTTTACGAAGCCCATGGAACAGAATTTAATAAAATCGTTTATGCGAACGAAGTTTACCGACTCGGACAACTTTGCTAAGAACAACATCGAGTGGGCGAACAGCGCCCAGAGATATCTGATTCGTTTGCTGTAAATACACTGCGAAAATGATAAATATCAAACTCCCTCGAGAAGAGAATTGGAAATGCAAGCCGTTGATAACGCGAACCCTTTCTTCGCGTAATTTCGCCGCTCGAATCAATTGATCGAAAATTGCAAGTGGAAACGCGAGCCGATGTTTAGACGCGAATACAAGTTCATCGTGAAGGGCATGTAAATCCTGAGACGCTTCTTTGTAATATCAATACCGAAGCAGTTATCAAAGGTGCTAAGTTATAGTGACTCACCCCCTGTTTGTAGCTTCTTTTCCTACCCTTCGAAAGCAGTAAACAAGTCCGCAAGCTCGTAAAGATCGAACAGATAAACAACGATGATATATAAGCAGGCAAAATTCAGAAGCAATGAATCTTACAGAGTCGTTCCGCAAGATATCTTCAAGGCGTTAACATCAAAATTCCATGTTTGATCGCATGTCGGGAAATAAAGGTAAATGATATCGAATATCATCCTTATCTCTGTGCTTTCATATTTCCGTACTTGATAATACAATTGATTGTACAATAAGTTTGATTTAATAATTGATATCGATCACTTTTCTCAAATTCTCTTTCTATGCTGTCAAAGCTTTGCGCAAATTGAAAGATAATGGACATGATCGATATATCGAGCACGCGTACACATGATTCAGAGAAACACGGAGAACACACGAAACACGGGAATTTTAGTCGACGAATGTAAATTTCACGAAGTTGTGGAAAGAGGCGGGGAAAAGCGGACCTAATACAATTAGCAACGTTCCAGGAAGATTACAGAGGAGTTAACAAGTCCGGCACGATAGGAAGGTCCGTTTTAAATAACGATTAGAATGAACTATTACGCGCTTATCGTGGCTTACATAATGTTCTGTTAGTAACGATCATAAGTTGCATGCGATACCCAACAGAATCTCGGAGGTGATGGCGTGACCCCACGGCGTTATAAATGTACACCATGCCCGTTCGAGTTTGCGAACGTGTGCAAAATTATCCCGGTGTGCGCCAGCTTCGAGCTGTACACTATCGTTCGTCATATACGTGTTGCCTCGATATTTTGATCGTCACGAAAAAGTCGTTGATAGCCCTACCATGCAACAATTTTATTTTCAATATGTCCTTACGTTCTTTATCTTGTTCCACCAGAAGTGCGTGCAATTACTAGCTCAAATTATTTATAATTGAATGTATAATGTGGCTGTTCATGACGCGAGTGACATACAGTTTTAAGAATGTATACTTCATCGAGCAATGTCAGCAATGGCTCATCACTTGTAGTACATTATGATTTTGAAAATTTAGATGTTCAAAATGAGCTTGTGAAAAGCATTTGAGCATTTACGGGACATAAGGGCGTGAATTATTCAACGTAAAGATATGCTAGCAATTTCTAGAATATTAATTTCACTAATTTCTAAAGTGCCATGAATTTATAATTTCGACGTTCAAAGCTTCACGAATGGGGAACTTCAAGTGTCTCTGTACTAGGGACGCGAAAAGTTTCTTCAAGACCTAATCAGAATATGGATGATCATGGAATATAAATTACAAAATGTACCGAATTTCAATCTGGGCATGTCCAAGCTTCGTAATTAGACTTTCTGTACTAATACACAATTCATTAAATCATTCGATAGCAAATTCAGATGGTCCAAAAATCCTGGATAATTTGTGTTACTGTTATATAATGAACAAGTCTTCGGTAAAGAGGAAAAACGGATATTGAACTAATCGTGTTTTCAAATAGCCGCGAAAGGATCATGCATCGATTTTTGTCGAACGTATCAGAATTTGGCGAAAAAGCGCAGAAATAAAATAACGAGCAATAACGACAGCCCGTGCGTTCCACGAGAGCCCATAGCTGACCAGATTCTGCACATCCCCCTATTCGTGCAAATACTTTCATGGCTAGACGTGAAAGCGCGTCGCGGCTCCTTTCGTTTCTCAATTATTTCGCCGATGCTCCGGATGTTTCTACTAATTATCTCGACCAGTCTAGCCAATAGTCCCCTCACGACGCCCACATATTGTATTTGTATGTATAGTATATAGGAACCGGGCAGAATGTGGATATCGTCGGAACTCCGGCAGCGGAAATAATATGACGAGACAGCGGCGAGGAGGACGGGAATGAGAAAAGGTCTGGACGAGAGGGTGCGCGAAAGGACAATTTGCTGAGAATTCCAAGAACGCAACACCTTGATCGGCGCGAAATGAAATAAGCCAACGAATATTAATTCGGCTACGCCCAAAAGAAGGGGATCCGCAGACCGTTCGATACAAATTATCCGATTATTCTTTCCCCTTCGTGCAGTATGGCGTCCTGTTGCCAAGGAAAGCGTGCGTCTGACACGGTTCTGGCCAAACCTATTTCTATGGAAGAATCTCGCGTAGAACGGACGAGTCAAGACACGGCTACGGAGATCAACTGTAAGATATAAAAATTTCAAATTTAGAAATTCGGAAGTTTCACAAATTGACAACCTTGTAGTTTAGAAATGTGGAAACTTAACGTACTGTTGCTAGTTACACACACCGTAAACTCCGACTAAAATCGAACGTAATGCACCACCATTGTACCTTTTCTTCAGCGACTCTCCGCGTCCCACCGCTAAAGGCGGGCTTTTTGATTAGCCTATGCATTCTTGAAATCGCCTCGGCACGATTTCACCGGCATGAAAGTTTAATCGCGACCCGCGTCGCCCCGAAAGTAATCCGAGACGGTTCCTTTTTCCGGTTCGCGGAACTTTGGCGGGAACGCTCGCGATCCCAGCGTGCAGACCGAGGTGGAAAGTCGGCCCGCGAATTTACCGAATCCAGTATTAAATTACCTACCCCTTTCTTCGAGGCGGTCGCTATACGCGGCACGCGGGGGGCTGTTTCGCGTCGTAAACGGAAACGAATGTTAAGAACGGCTTGCGCAAACTTGAGAGAGAGCGAGATAAGGATTATAACGTCTGAGCCGGTGTCGGTGGAGGAGGGCGAATTGCAAGATTTTTGCGAGCCCCGTTCCACGCAAGACGAGATTATACAACGGAGCGTGCATTATGGATGTTTTTAAAAGGGCTAGGCGAACTTCGTATCCTCTGGCAGCCTCCGGAATATCAGAAAATTCGTGCGAGCAATATTTTTACAATAGTTTCCGTATTATCGGTCCGCTGTATTTTCTATTGCTCTTAAGACAATTTTTGTAAGCGATACTTTTACATGAAATATTGACCCATCTTCTTAATAGAATTAAAGTTGCGGCGTTTCTGCGCTATTTATACATTCCGAATTCTGTGTATCGTTATTTAACGATGATCGAAAATATTAAGTATCCCAGTGTACGACATAGAACCCCTTGGGTCGACGCGTTTCATACGGAATCTTTTAGATTTCAAATAAACCATTTGCACTCACTGTCTCATTACGTTCTGATCATCTACTACGATGAACTCGAAAAAGAAAGGAGCTCATAGGGATTCAGAATATTATCCTTGAAGGACCTACACCGCCAGTCTGCCAGGGGATCTCCGGTAAACGTCTCGTGCAGTCGAATTTAATAGCGAGCCGCGCGAAAGAGGGCCGAAGCTATGCATAGCAGATTATTTCAGCGGCTCCTTTGAAACGTTCGCTATCGTCTCCACTCGCCAGGAGCAGGACTTCCTACGAGAGAGGAACCTTTCTTTCCCCAGGGAGTGCCATAGCATCACCGTCGACCCTTCCTACGGCCAGTTTTCTCCTCTAATGAATATTTACGTAACGACGCGTCGAAGAAATTTCATGGACCAACCGGAGCCTAATCTTAACGCTTATGGTCGCAAGCACGAATTTATCCGTTTTGGCCAATTTCAAATTTTCTGGATGCAACGGTAAAATTCACAGTGTTTTCCTTTAACTCGTGCTATTATTCGATGCGGCTCTCTTCGAAGAATTCACGAGTACGTCAATTTAGTGTAGGGTTGTCTTGGTTCTTTGGTCTCCGTGGAAGATAAGCATTCATGGAGGGTGTGTAAAACAGGGTATGTAAAAGTTAAAAGTAATGTTCTTAAAACGTATACCATAGTGAATTCGGATGAAGGAAAGCTGAGAGAATAGCTTACGTGGCATTGGGGTGTATATTCTCGAAATGACTAGAACTGAACAAAACCACTTGATCCGTGTTGAATCCTTATTTGACGTTCATGATAAGACAGTTTACTCGCTTCGAAACGGTTCCCGGCGACAAACGTACGCAGATCAGGAGATAAGTTACGATGGTAATTGTAACCGTCGCGAGGAAGGCGTGCGGGTGCATTTAAATTTGCAAATTAATCCGGAATTGCCGTGTGCCTCTGCAAACACGAGACATTCGACACGCGGTTACCGGATGTTTGCATCGAGGAAACAGTCGTCTGACTTGCGTCGCGTCTTCGTCCCGATTATTAATTCAACGGTGCCTTCTTCTCGCGCGCAGCATTCGTTCTCTCTCGCGAGACATCGACACCCGCCCCGCGTTTTACGCGCCACACGTGAAATTTCGACGACAAGGATAATTCTGCCGTGGCTTTTTCCACGACTTCGAGACAGACGGTCTGTGTGTTACTTTCCGCGCTCGTTTCGCTGGATTACGAGTGAAACTGTTGTAATGGATGGAAATGCGAAACGAGCCAAGAGAATATGGGCTGAAGGCAGGAAAAGTTGATACGACTACGGTGGTTGCGGTAGTTGAGGAGCTCTTTGACGATGGTGTAACGTAGGAAGCTGCTTTTGGTACAGTTTTTGAGATAGGTTTTGTAGAAAATTTGTTCCGGTTAATTCTCGGTCTTTTGGTAGAATTCTAGTTAGTCTCTTTCATGAAAGTATAGACTCGTTGATACGACTGTAGATTTGAAAGCGTCGCTTCCATAAAGAAAAATTTTCCGCAGTTCTTTTAGAGTCTGCTTCTTTGACACGCAACTTGTGCTTTCTATAATTACCCCAGAAGGTTTTCATTGAAGGTAAATTGTTATCCGACGTAGTTAACGAGATTTTTCTGCAAAAAAAGCGAACTCCAAGGATAAACGTGACTCATCCGATGGTCGGATCATAATTGTCACCGATTCCACGCATTCGAATCGAAATTGTTATCCAGCTCACGGTCACGTTCCACGGTGGTTGTCGGCGTTTCATCAGCGACCTCGGCGAAGACATTCGGACCAGGAAGTCGCGTCAAGTTCTCTAATGGGATTTACATCTTGGTTCGCTCAGTCAGCCGTCAAGAGATCCATGACGTTTTCGCGTCCTCTGGAAACGCGGGCCGTTTGACACGTGGAATAACAATAATTACCAAGGCAAGTCTGTCTGTCACCGGTCCCCCCGACCCGCGCAAAGGCGACTCGTTATTCCGGGAAACGCTCGAAAATCGTTGTTCGTCACGCACGAGCGTTGCCGACGAAGTAACTTTCTCATCGGCCTCTCACGGCCTCCGCTCGCGTTCGTGTCTTCGATTTCGCGTCGAAGAGGACGTTAATTAATTCCAGCTTCGTTCCGTCTGGCGCGCTGTTTTCGAGAAAATGGAAAAGGGGTGGCGTTGGAGGGTCGTCTGTCTCGGTGAAAGTATAATACCTGGCGGCGCCTTCTCGTTCCGCCAGACGCTCGCCCAGGAACTTCGTCTGGATTCACTTCGTGGGGAAACGGAGAGGAAGAGAGAGAGAGAGAGAGAGAGAGAGAGAGAGTTTACTTTCTTACATATCCTTGAAACGTTAATCGTTACCCTATTAAACTGTTCGAGAGCAGCGTTCGTGTACTCGAGGCGCTGTCGCGACGACACGATAATTACGCGTTTCTCGGTTCGTAGTTTTCATTGGTAACTTTGCTGGATCGTAGCCGATGATTCTAAGCTCGATAAAGTACCATTGGAACGTCTGCTGCAATTGTCTGATTGATTGGTTCCAGAGTCGAGCAGTATTTCGAACCATCTTGAAACGAAGGTATTCGAAGATCGAGAATAATTTTTTCGTCGAATAAAAGCGTGTTTGTAGGTGTTCTAATCGAAATTTTCAACGAAACTTTCTTGTAATAGTTTTCAATTCAAGCACATTTGAATTGTAATGATACCAAACATCACAAATGAAATTACATTAACAGTTGAAATCATGTTACAATATCATCAGCGGGTAACATTTACAGAGAGACATCATAATACTGGAGGTTCATTCGATTTGGGTTTCAAGTTAAAATGTATGATTTCACCGTAGTTATACACAAAATACTGAAATTTCAAAATTACCAGCGAATTGGTTTCCGGTTTGGATAAAAGACCTCTTGCACAAACGATGCCCGGTTAATAAACTATAGAATTTGATCATGCTCAATTTGTGCGCAAACATTGGTTACAGATATACGTAAAGGGGTGAATTTCGTATAATGTTTATCGAAAGTTAGTAGCAATAAACACGCGACCGGTGCTGACAAATGATTTGGAAACGGTCCTTTGCATAAACGTTCGAATTCGTAAAATATGACCACGTTCGGGCCGTTATGCGACTGCTAGAAAGCAGTTACGCATAAAGGATGCAATTTTGCAATAATTATGTTTATCGGGAAACGTTAACAACTCCATGTCACCCAGTGAACCGGAAACCATTCTTTATCGCCTGGACGCTGGAATAAAATAAATTGACTCGATAACGATTACCTACTTAACAATCGTGTTTTCCAAACAACCGAATATCAAGCTATCTGAATCGATCAAATGTAAACGAGACTTCTCGCGCAACGGTATGTGTAAACGAACATTAACGAGATTGTGTGGACGAATCAATGGACGTTAAACTCTTTTTCCGCGCCATCGTTTATTTTACACCGGTCACAATTTAATGAATGACAGGATTACCGGTGATTAGCGTCGAGAGTTTAATTATAAAAACAAATTTTACGCGCGATACGAATCAAATGCGCTCATACACTCTCTAAGAAATTAATTCGATGCTTCATTCATTATAGAACTGTCCCTAACACGGTTGCAGACAAATTGGTCACCGTAGTCGTAATAAAACTACCCTAAATGCCATCGTTCACGCAGTTCGGTGGAATAATTTCGTCGAGCTCACGGCTGTGCCACCCCCTGCAGAAAGGGGTTACAACGGCGCTAATTTGCTCGATTTATCGCGACCCAAAGTATTCGGTATTACGAATAAAAACAGGAAAAGGGAAAAGAACAGGATTCGCACCAACCGCGTAATTTCTCATAACCTCTTTCCACGGGCTCGATGAAATGGAAAGTATTCGACGCCTCCCCTCGTCATGGATATATTCTCGGTGTAGCTGTGTTTTCAAATTCTTAAATTTCCAAATTCCTGCATTCCCTAATTCTTAAATTTTCAAATCTCTACATGCTCAAATTACTAAATATTTCAATTCATAAATTCCAAAATCCCTAAGTTCCCGAAATCCCAGATTCCTGAATGTCCAAATTTCAGAATTCCGCAGAAGAAAGATGTCCGTCAGCTCCCCTCGCCGCAGACAACTTGTCAGCGGCGCTGCGTTTTCAGGAGGAATGGACGTCGTTACGCGAAAGGACGAAAGGGCGAGCGTAGAACGGGAAGACTAGAAGCCCTTCGTGATTTCCTATTAGCACAGATATTGCTTCACCGGGAACGAAAGTAATAATTTATCCGGGCACGGGCTCGTAGGGTTGCCTGTCCTCTCTTTCCTCCTCGCATAGTTGCAACCCCCTCGATTTTTCTCCCTGTCGCGTTGCTCGTATGTATCCTTTCTCCCTATGCCACCGTTCCTGACCCCCTCTCTCTCGCGGACTCGCCCTTAAACCGCCCCCGAGCTTAACCCACCACCGCGTCCGCTCGGTTCATTGTAGCGCAAAAATAAGTGAGTGTATGATGCACGGGCGAGGGGAAATTATACGGCCTGTAAGTGGAAAAGGAAAAGGGGGTTGCCACGGACAGCCAGTCAGTCAGCTGGGGCACGGGCTGAACGTTTCACCGCAGGAACATAGTGTGGACGAGGAAAGACGTCGGAAAGAATTCGCAGTTTTTCGAACTTCTTTCTTTTCTTCCGAGCTGATATACAAAATAAAGTATCTGTGCTAAAGAGTGTCATGCAAGATTTCGCCACAGGCGATAACACGTTGATACAAATAAATATAAATTTATAATTTAAAAAGTAATATGACGCAATCTTGCCTCTTCGTTCTTTCGATTATAGCGATTATCTTCGTTCGTTCGTCTCTTCCCCGTTTCTTTCTTTCGCGTAAAAAAATTCGTGCCGAATGGACGAACGGAGTTAATCCTTCGCGCGCGAAAAGCAAAAGGCGGACCGTCGGCTCTTGAGTTTCACGGAGCTTTAGCGATTACGCCGGCGAAAAGAGGATCGGGTCCAGGAAAGGCTTTGCAACCGACTGTTAAATATCCGGACACGAGTACTCGGAACAGCGGAACAGCTTTGCGTGGCTGCACAAAAGTGCATGTGCAATGCTCCGTCTCGTGTTTATACTTGCATCTAGTCGGTGAACGCGTGTTCACCCCTTGGCGTTGTTTGCTCCAGCTCCGTTCGAGAGTCGCTAATTAGAGGACCGTTTCTTCTTGCAAGTTAGTCAGGTTCGACGATCTCAGGACGGGAAAACGGATCAGGATTTGACGGCAACCGAGCCACCGGAATAATGCTTTTTAAAGTATACCCGATGGATGTTACGTGTGCACGCGAAACCATGTTCCGTTACCGTGAACACGATCGCTTTTCATCGAAACTTCTAATTAAATAACGGGTTAATGCACGTTATTACGAGGTGTTCACCTCGCTGCGTTTACTTTGGCTTGATGCTTTTGCCTCGGTTACTTATACCTATAATTTATGTTTCGTTCGAAGATTAGTTCGTACCTTTTTACGAGTACCGTATAATCACTGTTGAATAGCTGCAGGTCATTTAGGTAGCTGGTGAAAATTTGATCTTCCATTGGATTTTATTTTTATTACTGTTTCATAATTAATCTTTATTAATAAATAAATTGTAATTCATTTTCATCAATTGCTAGATTCTTAGAAACTCTATGACTCTATGAATAAAAAGGTTGAATACAAACGATTCGATTCTACAGCCGATTAGTTGATCATCTTTTATCATTTTCAATTGCAAGATTGAATCATCGTGGAAGATTTTTGCAAGAAATATCTTAATTAAGTTTTCCGAATTCTTTACGACAAATCATTTGACATCGAAAAATATTTTCACGGGTCGAATAACGCGTATATGGTATTTCACCCTATTAGGATAATCCCGTTGTGGGAATCGAAGGGGTTAGCGACACTGGTGAAATGAAATTTTTTCATCGGCACCGATTAAACGCCTACGGGAACGGTTCTAGGCATTTTAATGCGTACGCTTTCGAATTCTATTATCCACGGCTCGACTTATGACTCACGGCGCGGCAGCGAGGGAGGAGGCTTCCCCGACAAATTAAAACCGCCATGGTTAAATTAACGGGGTACCCTCGACGCGATGAGCGTCTAATAAAACAACGTACCGTGCCGTGTAATAAGGGGATGTCCCGGATTTAATGTTCCTACGGGCTATAGCGCCGATACAGGCCATTCGAAATTACACCCTCTAAAACCAGAAAGCTGGCACAAATTTTAATCCGCGTCTTCGATAAACGAGGCGATTCGTGCATTTATTTTCCCTGTTTACAGGCGACAAGCAAGTTTTGTAATTTCGAATGCTTTTACACGCGATGCAACAGATATAACCATGTTTGATGTGACGCACCATGCTATGGATTATTGTGGGAATTAAGGGTGAATTTTCGAAACCTGATGTTTTAATCTTGTTATTTTACTTTATTTATTAGCCATACGAAAGGAATTGGTAATCTCTGTAAAAGGATTTTGTAAAAACGAATGTTGACACTGTCATCAGGCAGATGAAAAAGTGTACGCGTTGTAAAAAAGAAAACAGATTAATCCTTCATTCAATGTAATCCAGAACTTCGTAATTAGTACATCCCTTTCTTTCCCAATTCATTAATTATTACCTTCGTACACTAATTTAACTACTGAAAACTCTGTCAACGTCAACATCAATTTATTAGCGATTAATAGCCCGTGTAAATCCCTCTTGCATATTACAAAACATTCAGAGTACGTAAAGATAGGAAAAATAAACATTCGCGCGAACGTCCATAAAATATGCACGATGCGTGTACTTTTATGTCGCAAATCTCTTCATCATCGTTTAATTATCGTGTGGAAACTGTAAGCGAACGATCATTTGTACCTGAAATAAGGATCATCTCGTTAATTCGAGCATAACGCGAACTCAATATCTCTTTTGCTCCCATAAATCGGGAAAAAGCGCTCTCAACGGGGACGAAAGAGCAGACGATACGTTAGAAGCGTAAACGTTTCGCGACACACGGCTACCAGCTAATGAAAGCCACCGGAGACGGTGAAAAAGCACGAGATGGAGAGAAGAAAAAGTCGTCGACGAGTTTGTGGACATCGAAATAATTCCGGGGTCGGGTTGAAATCACTGGACGAAGCGTCAGCTGGCCACGGGGGAGAGAGTGACGAATCGCAGGCCAGTTTTTCCATTCGAGAGTCTCGAGACGGGGAAACGAGCGGGGAAAAGGCTGAGATAACTCGTTCCGTTTGTGTACGCTTCGCGAAAGAACAATAAGAAGAAGAACAGCTGCGAGGGCGGAAAGAGGCCGGGCTGAATAGCGCGTTGCAAAAAAGGAAACGGAAGAGGAACAGCAGAGACTCCCCGTGACTCTTCCACCCTATAAATCTTTCGGATATTAAAAGTAATTGCTTCGAGCTACCGTGCTCTGCCCGCTTATGTCCTGTTCGTCTATCTTGCATAGCAACACCATCTCTTTCAGCCAAACCGTGCTTTTGCTTTCTCGCGTGTTCGACATTTCTCAAATTCAAGTTTCTCGATGTCGTGGTGTTTCACTTTCTGAGCAGCTGATTTTTCTGATTCTAAATATTCTCGGACATCATTCGTTGAAATTTGGTTAGACAGTTTACAATTTCTTTTTAGATTTCTTTGGACAAGTTGCAAACTTAAAATCTTCCTTTGTAGATTTATAATGCTCCAAGCTTTCGAGTTTACGATCTTCCGAATGTTCAAATTCACCATCTTTGAATTTAGAAATTTTCAGATTTTAAGATTTGATAGACATTTGAATAAACGTTTCCCGTTGCTACGGACATTCCAAAGCTTCCGTCTTTAAACGCGTTCTAGGGTCCATTTCATCGAACGTTAACATGTCAAACAACCCCATCGTAGCAACGACGGTAAACGTTCGAACGTCCAGTCCTGGTTCGTCGTGAGAAGGTGTCGTTATCGCGAGGAGAATCTTCCTGATGCGAAGTCAAGCTTAGATTGGCTACTGCTAGAAGCTCTCGGGTATTGGATGTCTGGGTTATTATGGACGCGATACGAGTCGCGCGGACGTAACACCTAAAGTTAGGGGCTTGATAGGATCGCAAACGCACTTTGCTCAAAATCACCCGAACGCGATCGCAGCGAAATTACAGTGGCCTCGGAATCTAAAGGGTTTTTTTAACCGCATGCTTTGATCGAAGTCCTAGTTACCGTTAATCGAACCGGTGTACATATCAAACGTGTACATATCAAATACACGCATCTCTTCGATCAAACAGTTAACTAATTATTAATTGACAAATCGTTCGCTACGTTCATGCAAGGAAATCATATAACGAAAATAATTTCCACTTATAATTCTGGCTTGTTAGCACCTTGATTAAGTGTATTAAGTAAATGTTAATAATGGAAAGTAATGGCACAAAGCTAACAATCCGTTGAAGCGGACTAATCACTTGAAAGGACGGAAGATTGACGTGTCCACTGTTTCATATGCGGGTTGGAACAATTTAAAGAGTCCGTAGCCCACATATGATCGAGGATTTGACACGAGTATTTGGAACATAGATATCAACTAATGCTGAGTGATAGGTTTCCTCATTATGATTCCTAAGTGATGTTTGATCCGTGTTTGGAACAGTCAAATCCATCCGAGTTGTAATTGAATTGTACATTGAATGACATTTCCTCTAATTCCGTACGGAAAATCTATTAAACCATCTTGGTACCAGAAAAGAAATCGCCGTTCAATACATGTAGAAGCATTTCTTTTTAACATCTCTGTCATCTCAATTTCTGAACAATCTGCTAAAACGCGTTAAACAAGAAAACAGAATTAATTTTGGCAACTGTACAGAATTCTAATGTAGCAAGACCTAATTAGAAAATTATCCAACGCGTTGATAAATTAGCATAAAATTTGACGGTTGGCTGAAATAGAGTATAACGTTTCTACTATCATAAATAATCTCCCCGGAGCATCAAATATGTATCTGGCTGTGACCCTAAAACGCCGTCCACATATGTACGTTTCGAGCGCATTAGCTTTCATTGGATCGCGATGGCTCGATGCAGCGACGAATGTAAATGAAAATATCGCGGCAGGATTTCTGCGTAAAAGTGGTCGGGCAATTCTCAGGCGTCTCACGGTGCGAAATCGCGACAATGCGAAACGCATTAGCTGAAAATCCGTGGTCGTCGGGCAAAATATATCGGAGCGAGCGCGCGGCGGTCGCACGTCGCGGAACAAAACAAAATTATCGGTGGGTACAATTTATTCATGAATCCAATTTCATCGTGGAAATCTATTTGCATTACGAATAGACCAGACGGCGGTGGTTCGCGCATATTGAGCAGAGAAAAGGGTTGCGCGGTGCATACGGTAATGGCCGTAAGTAAAGTAAGTTGACGGCGTGCATATGCATCGGTAAGAAGTCGTTGCCGCACTCGATTCGACTCCCTAATGAAATCGGTGCACGCCAACGTTACGCGTACAATTAAACTAACCCGGTTCGTTTCGAGAAAGAGAGAAACGTGGAAAGGTGTCGACACTTAAAACCATTTACGTGTACCGCTATATCGGCTATTATATCTTTCTTCGTGGAACACTTTTTACCGCGTAATCGTGCTAGCCTGAACCATGCAAATTGTGTAGAAGTTCGTGATCGTTGAACTTCGAATACGCACACGAGAATTGATCGCATTCGGAACGTTTACTTTCAACCTCTTTACACGCTTTCTTTTGGACTTACGTTTCTTATTGCTATGAATGTTGGATGAATAGATATTAATTAAATGATGATAGAACACTTGAAATATCTCAATTAAATTTATGTTAATACAGATACCAAGAAGTTACCTTGTGTAGTATTAGAATTAGTAAAAAGCTGTTTATGTAGCTAGATGTCTTGAAAATTCAAGATACAATTGACTATGTAGAACTTAACTATGTGGTACGTTTTTCCTTGGCATCAGCCTTCGTAGATTGTCAGATGGTGAGAAGATCATAAATGCTAGTAATAAACAATCAGATTAAACAGTAAACATTGCTTAAGAACAATATAGAGATTTGCAACCGAGATAATTTGTTGTGGATCAGAAACCTTTTGCCAAAATATTTCCGGTAGCTAGTAATAATTTCAAGATCTCAGCATTGACCGTTCTTGTACACGTCGAAAGTTTGCCATAACTATCGAAGACAATGAATAATGGTTCCTTAGGTAGAGTTGTACGAGTCGATTATAAGTTGAGTTTTCCCGTCGTTAGGGTGAAGAACGTTTCGAAACAAACTGACGGACGAAGAATGTCGAAAATCGATTATCCTCGATGAATAAAACATCGTGTATCGAGTGTTTCCCCGGGAATAATTACACGATACAACGTGGCCGTGCGGAGAGGGAGGACGAGGTTTGTGGAAGAGCGTACGTTGATTAAAGTTTCAGTAGAAAAATCAACGTCGATGGAAACATCGACGGAAGCGCAGATAATGGAGGGGTACTCGAACACGGTGATTGGAGCAGAAAATACGACGGGCCACGTTATTCTCATCACCTGCGGGGGCTCACGTTGCAAGGGAAAGTAGTTTCAATCTGGAAGTTGCCGACATCATAATTTCTAAACGTCAAAGGAGCAACCTGTACACGCCGCTTATCCTTCAAATTACATTCAACGTTAAACATATCATACAGCCGATTGGACGGAGAAGAATACACGAGCGTGACGAGCGGCTGGGCGAACTCCAGGCAGACAAGGGAGCGAAAATGAAGCTTTAAGAGGAAACTCGCGAAGGAAAAGCTATAGAGAGGCTATAAGAACGAGAGTTTTGTGGTTGCAACAGTGACTGCTCAATCTTTCACGGAGACTCCCTTCAATGATTAATACGAGAACGAAACCGAGACGATTTCGGCTAAGAAGTCGAATCGATTCGATCACTTATATTGCTGTTTGAACATCAACAGCGATTGATATGCATGGGTGTTATCTATCTAGTAAAAAAAATTACTATCTCTGAAATGAAGAACATTGGAAAATTGGAAATTTTAAAAATCTTTAAACTTTTGATGAAAAATTTTAGAATTTTCAATTTGAAAGTTTTTATAATAAACTCAAAAGCAAATTTTCGAAAAATGTAAAGTATTTTGATGAATTCAGGTATATTAGAAGAATCGATGCTGACGTTGCTCGTTCGAGCGTTATTCCGTGGCGGAAGTTGTTGCATCGTAGATTGGCCGCATTAAAACGTTGATCACAGCTATCGTTTTCCAGCTCATCCAGTTTTAATTGCGCCGACCTCGACCAGTCTACCATAAAAATTCTTGTTAATATAAGGGCAATTGACGGTCCGATTAATGGTTCGATTCGCAATCCAGCGATTAACCCGGCGTATATTGAATCTGTGGACATGTAATTCGTGCCGTTTACTCTGGATCGCCGTTACGTTGCGAAATTGCGATAATCGAACTCGATAAGCAAGTTTCTGGGCCAAACGGTTGCCCAATAAAGCAAAATTAAGAGCGATCGCGATATTTTTTCGGCTCAACAAATTTGCAAATACATATTTCCACTTGCAACTGGGTCACTTCAGTATGATCGTTTACTCCGTTAGGAGATCGTTCCGTTTGACGTTGCTACGGGATATAACTTTTTAAAAACAAAGACAAAAAGTAGTCTACGTATGCTTTTATGGTACGTTCGTTTCGACTCAAGTTCTTATTCAAGCAATTAGAGTTCGGAATGCTTGTTTTATTATATTCGTTTGAAGTTTACTTGCTGAAATATGTGATATCGACTACGTCGTTTTACATGTGTTCGTAAGAGTCGAAGGTTGGACTTTAATGTCCTTAATGAAAATAGTCGGGCGAAAGGGGTTAATAGAAGCTTAATTCGGAGAAATATTACGAACATTCTCAATTACATTTATCTTGAGATGCTCGCAGATATGCAAAATACGGATGACCGAGCAATTGGGTCGTACGTATGTTGCAATTAATTTGAAAATGTCACTAAGGATGTAATCCTATTCGCCCTGGTCTTGTTACTACAAGATAATCTTACTAACGTTCCTACTAAACTTTACTAAGAAATTTTCTAACGAGATAACATTTTTTCCTGAAAGAAAATACCGGAATATGGGCGATCTTTTCGACAATTATATCGACTCATCTCGTTAAAGATAACAACGTTTTTATTCCGTCTCGTATCGTAACGACACATCGTTAAAAATACGACGAACCATCTCAAACATGGACTCGTTGCAAGTTCGAGAAAGTTTTCTTCCCGATATTTCCTGTATTTTAGTTGTTTGGTAAAACGCTGATACCTCAAGGTTAAAACAAAAAATCTCAAATACACGCTCGAATGAAAGTTTCAGGTATTATAAGTTGATAAAAAGTTGGAGAATTTGATGTCGGATGTTATTTTCAAACATAGTTCAAAGAGAAACTAGCATCGGTATTTTACTTTTTGAAATCGTTGTTTTATTATAAAAGACTGTGACTCTTCGCTCGAGTACAATTATGTCCATGTAATTTTATCATTATGTTGCACAAAGTACGTAGCAAAATTTTGTGTCTGTTATGCAACTCTTTGACCGTGTAATTAGTAAATGCAACGAATGAAGAAGACAGTAGAAAGTTAAAGCAGATCAATACATTTAGAATAAACCGTCACTTCGCTGCAGAATTTAATCGACAATACATATTTCTAACTACTTTACTTTGAGGAACAACTTTTAATCGTCAAAGGGGAACTGATTGTTTAAAAAAGTGCCTGGATTTTAAAATTGAATTTTGCAAAGCTTTGAAGTTACAATTTTCGAGATACGTCACTCGCAACTGGCACACAATTTAAAGAATCAAAAGACAAAAAGACATCAGTCGAGCCAGAATAAAATCGCTACCACGGGGTGCAACGGAGAGGCAAAAATTTGAGATTATTCCCGGAATGTAATCTCAAAATGCGGAGCTAAAAATGCACCCTCGCAATTTCACACATATTACCGCAAGAATGTCGGCCCCGTGGGGTGCAGGAGGACGGGGTCTGTGCCGGCCAGGGGGATGGAGGCACGTGCGTTTTTACATTTCCCTTCGCGCCGGGCGTAATGCACATCGTAAAAAGCCCGATATCTTCCTCTTAATATCACGGTTTAACGAATTTTTTCATTCTCGGTTTAACGTCCGTGCGATTCGCAACGTAGAAACACGAACTAACTTCCAACGTGTCGATTTACGGGCTGACCAACACTCCATGCCTGTTCACGTCAAATATTTCCACTTGTAGACTTTTCGATAATGCAAATATCGTGCTGTTAATTGTTGCTATTGATTCACGTGATCAGTTAATGCAGGATGATGGAACATTTGAGGTCAGAGTGATTAGAATGATTTGTCACGTTAGACTGAAATTTATTGAAGTACAATAATGATTTGTCAGTTAAGTGATACACAATATGACTGAATATTAAAAACTGCAATGATCACATTTGTAATTTATGTTTAAAGGCGAATAGCAGTTTTTTTTTAACGAGTATAACGTTCTATAGAAATGTTTATACTTTCTACATCTTTAAAGTATCAACTACTTACATTGCCCATATTTCTTTCGTACTCAGAATATTGCAGTAACTACTCCAAGAACAGAACCCCAAAACGATCCGTTAGTTACGTACTTTTATCTCCGATGTACTTTAAAACCAGCCCAGTAAAAAGGAATAAAAGAGACTTGCAGTTAAACTGTAACTGTCCGGCTATAACCGAAAATACTACTTAACCGGTAGTAAAATATTCTGGAGCAAGATGGCGTAGAAACGGTTGCAAGCGCGAGGAGTGCGAAGGCTTTGAAAACTCTAAACGAGCAATCGTCAGGTGGCAGAGCATTAAATTCTCAACTGGTCTTGGCCGTTAATAAAAAGTTTCATCTGTCAGAAGATCCAGGCACGACGTTATTTAATTCGAGCGTTAATAGGTTACAGCTCGAGCGATGGTCGGTTATATCGTTTCATCCGAAGAAAATGCCACGGCACGTTCTTTGAAGCTGGCCGCACAAGCGCAATGATGTCCATATTCATGCTTACATTAAAGATTGCAATCTTTATTATGACATCGCCGCCATAAACTTCCATAATAACAGTTTCCTGAGCGCACAAGCGAGGCCGTCGACCCATTTTCACTTCGTTTCCGTGGCGTTTACTTTTCGCGGCTTTAATTTTCCGTGTTACGAGCGTGGTCACTTTGCCAGCTCCTTTTCCTGGTTTCCATCTTCTTTTTCTGAGCCAGCGCTATCCGTAGAGATTCCAACCGACGATGGAAATTTCTGCGGCCACGTAGCTGAACGTTAATTTCCACGGTGCCGTTGGAAACGCTCGAACCACGGAGAAATTTTATTACCGAATATACCACTTTATATTAATGACGAATTTAAATAGGACACGTATAAAATAATGTGCCGCATAATGAGCGAAGAGGAACGAAATCACGCTTGATATGTATCTCATAAATTCGAATTAATTCGACGGCTGACTGACATAATAATCGTGATTTAAATTTCGTTTGAAGTATTTGCATTTTAACCGGGTGAAATCGGGTCGATGTCGATATTCAAAACAGCCGTACTCGGAACTGCGAGTAGATTGGAAACCTGGTTGTCAGCCTGAAATTTCCCGAATGCCGTGGCAACGTGTAAACTCACTGAAACTTTTCAATTTAGTCTCGGATTTGCTGTAAGCACAATTGTTTCCAATTGTTGTTTAAGCATTGTATCTATTGGGAAACGGTTGATCATTTTCATTCGTTAGCGCATCGATTCTCGGAAGTCGGATATTTAAGATACCATTTTCCACGACGGTAAGCAGATAGTTGAAATGCTTGACGTCGTACATTCGATACCACGCTCAACGCTAAATCGATGTCACGCGTTTCATCGTTAAATGTTTCATCTTACTAGTACGTGCATATGATCGAATTAAATGATTAAATGAAAAATTAATCCTTCCTACGTGAAAGTAGAACGTCTTACTTTTATAATTCTTGAGGTTTAAAATATTGCGAGAAATTTTAATTATGTACAATGGAGTTGGTTCATTTATATTAAGGAAGAGGATAAGTAATACGCAATTATTCAGGGAAATATTCGCCGAATAATTAAACCTCCGAGTATGACGTAGGAAGTATATTTAAAACGTTGAATTTAATTAGGTTCTAAAAATTTTACTTCCCAATGCAAATGTTAACACAATGGAACGGTAGAAATAATGAAGAATTCGAGTTACTAATACTGGTGGGTACAAAATTGAGTGAGGCATTTAAAAATTTAATAACTTCGTTAAATTTACTTTCTTCTTCGGACCTTTTCTCGGAGATCGCGAACAATATCTTGGAGATTTATCTTAAGAGATTACAGAATTAGTTTAATTATTCCGTAACTTAAGTAAACATGCTTCTTTTAACGGAAAAGTTAAAAGACACAAGATACGAGATAAAAACAAAACCCACTTAGAAGTTCATTCAATTTGTTCATTTTATCACTTGGTTTCCTCCATTACGTTGTTTGTTTACGTTTCCTAGTTATCATTCTTATCTATCATCGCGAGCATTACCATCCAGACGCTTTTGCTTTTCTCGCGAAGACCAATTCAGCCGGCTCCGTTGTTTACGTGCACTCGCGTTTCCGTTCGCGATCTCGAGTCGGTGGTCGTAGACGGCAAACAGCTCCCAAGGGTGCAATCGTCGGGGCACAAATTACCTTGGCCCGACGTCGTCGAGGTCAGACCTCCGAACCGCGGAGAGCTTCTACGCCACTTGCCAAACCCGTACCCAGCACGTGCCAATTCTCGCGCCCATTTTCCCTTCTTGCCTCCAAGCTCCGTTTTCTTGCGAAAACGCTCGGTTCGCCGGATCGTTAAACGCGTTAAGATTTCAGGGGATGTGGCTTCTATTCCTTATCTCGAGGGTGCGAATCAGCGCGAACCGAGATTCGAGAACTACCTCAATATCGATTCCGATAATCATCATTGGTTATAGCTACTGTACAGTATCATTATCTATTAGTAGTATCAGAAGTATTAGCCGTTTGTTAGTAATCGAGTAAATGTGGCAAGGGACAACATAACAAGTTTAACTTCTTCGATAAAAGATAGGTTACGATTTTTTAAAGATATCTTCGTAAAAGATATAAAAATTTCATTTGGACAGGAATAAGGATAAAACTTTAAGAGTTGAGTTATTACCATACTTCTGTAATCATCAAATTCTTGCCCAATTCTTTACGCGAGCAAACATGTTTCTACTACCTAACCTTTACTCTATCGACGCAAATTGACTTCCTTCACCCAACACAGTGGTCATAGTCATGAAAATCGAATTAACAAGCGTTTTAACTCAACTTCCGATTAAAAATAGAGTCGTCGGTGATTGCTCATCTTTTCCGTGTTATCAAATCGTGCTCGGCAAACAAAAAAGAAAACGGGGTTGCCTCGAGCTTTTGCAAAAAATATTCGCCCTGTCCATTTTACAAGATAAAACAGCAGAAGGTATTGTAACAATCGAATACGGTAAATGAAGAGAATTAATACTGCGACTAACAGCGAGTAGCGCGAGTGGAGCTTTTCACGCGCGTCCAGCGACGGTTTTCGAATCGAATGAGCGCGATGTCGAGTGTTTGAAACTCGCGACCAAATCGAGATCTCGATGACTAGCCACCGTTGCTCGATCTCGCACGCAACGATGCGACACATTAATTTCACCGTTTCTACGGGGTTAATATTTTCAGAGTTGTTGTCGGACGCGCCACCCGCCAGACCAACCGTCCCCGGTGTTTGAACAGTGTTATCGATATCGGCCGAACGTGCTCCACGTGCGATTTTCTTCGCTGTTTCATCGGAAACATCGGCGCTAGGGATTTTCCTTTTATTGATGCGCGTGTGTACACGCTGCGTTCGAATGCGGTACACATGCTTCGAGAGCTATCGTGTGATATGTTCGTCGAGACGATGGATACGGTTATGTGGAGATTTTTGGTATATACATTAGAATAGAATATTCGTCGTAACTTCGACATTTGACTTTGGAACTGTAGGAAATTGTAATTTTTAAACTGAACACAGATCTGAAGAAAAACATTTTGTAACTTAAAACGAAAAACTTATTAAACGATCATTTTGACCGCTTCGGTGTATTAAGTATTAAGGTAAGTTTCGTTAAAATAAAACTGAACTAAAGTCCTCTAAAATTTTAGTCGTACAGAGACTTTCGCTTCACAAAGGTTTGACTGTACACTAATGGCAATATTCCGAGCTCAATATCAGACGTTGCACACTAGACACCAAAAACCAGTATCGAACACTAAGCATTGAACGTGATCGATCAATAATCAGCAAGTAGCAGCTACTGAATTGCAATTCCAGACCTAAGTAGACATATTCATGGGTACAAACGTATCAAGAGCGACTTAATAAGCGCTCATACCAAACCGGAGCGTTCTAAAGCGCTTGCATCTTCAATCGACTGTCGCAAAGGTAGACACAGGTGAACGGCAGCCGGCAGAATAGATAGAGTCGGTGTGTCTATCTGTTAATGGCATCGTCAAAGTGACATTAAAGGAAATTGATACGCTTCGCGGTAGAGAGCGAGACAGACTCGAAGGGGCTTAATCGTCCACGGCCTCCCATGGCTCTTTCTCTCTCGAACGATTCAGAGAAATACGAGCAGCTGTCACGAAGCACCCGCAGCACCGACCTTCCATTGCAGCACGATATGCGATGCTGTTTTACACGAGTCTCGTTTCGATCGCTTCCGCGTTAAGGCTGAACCAACGAAGAACAATTCGAGTGTATTCGTTCTACCGCTTCCGAGATCCAGCCTTAAATATTAGGAGACTCGTTGCAGGCTTTTGGCCGATTCGAAATCTCGCGAAACTGGAGCGACGAACTTTCAAGAGAATTTCGGATTAAACCGAGTTTCGGTATTACTCGAAGCGAAAAGTATTTATGCAGCTTCCAAGAAGTTGAATTTGAATTTACGACGTTGAAAGATGGAGATCGGTGTAACGTGGAAGAGGTAAGTTCCCTGTCCAGTTGAAAATTCATTTGACCCGTTTGTTGCGAATGAAATGGTTGATTTATTCAGAGAACTTTCGACAACTTTAACTTTCTTTAAAGCGATGTTCGTTAATCAAATCGGGCTCTAAAAATTATACGCCCTGCGAATCGGAAGCTGCGAAGATAAATCTATTCGAATCGTAGTCTTCTTTTCGGACAGAAAAGGGTCGTCGACGCGTTAACGAGCAAATTTCGCGTTCGAAATCGACGCTATTCTTCCAATATCATCGCTTCCCGTTGTCATACGTGCCGTTTCCTTCGCCGAGGGCAAACAGCTCGAGTATCGGCAGACGTTGGATAACTGACAGAAAGACTCTCGAGCAAACTCTCCCGAGCATCTTATATCCCTGTAATATCAAACTTTCGTAATATGTTGCGCGCAAGAAACAAGATTTAGCTGCTTAAAGTCGCAACAACTTGCATATTCTTTCAAGCTTGGTGAAACGTCGCCCACGTAAGAAAGAAGAAGAGAACGAAAGAAGGAAGGAACAGAAAGAGTCGTGGCACTCCTTTGACGGAAAAGTACGATCGTTCTCGTAATAAACCGCGAGCAACGATTGTACGCGTCCCCGATGAAAACGCTAGTTGCTTAACGAACCTATTCAATTTATCATCTCGCTCGGTTTCATTACACGATCCAATTAGTAAGCTCCCAAAGGCAGAGGACACATAACTCTTGTTAACTCCCTTGCTCGAGCACTCTAGCGTTCGTTACAGCAACTAATTAATTACCGGAACTTTTTCGTTATTCTTTCGAACTACGAACATTTGCATTTCCCTTGTCTCCGACGGCTTCACCATACAGATGCAGTTTTAAGAGCGATATAACGAACGCCGATACAATACTTGGTTACGTGGTGACGTAGGGACACAACGCAGGGGAGTATGCGTAGCAATTCGATGCGTAGACATACGATGCGTTGGAAATCGGTAGGAGGATAACGAGTAGAAATTTAGCATGCAGAAATTCGATGGGTAGGAATACAACGCATAGGAGTGTACAATACAATGTATAACAATAAGCGGTTGTTCAACGTGTAGGAGGCACGCGTGTGGGAACACGGCGCGCAGAAATTCTACACGTGGGAATACAGCGCTTAGGAATACGACGCGTAGGGATTCGACGCGTAGTAATACTGCGCGTAGGAATTCGGCGCGTAAAAATTCGGCGCGTAAGTATTCGGCGCGTAGGAATTCAGCGCGTACGAACTCGGCGCGTAAAAATTCGACGCGTAGGAATTCGGCTCGTAGAAATACAACACATAGAAATTGAACGAGTGGGATTTCTAATCATAGAAATTCAACACGTAGAAATACAACACGTGATAACCGAGCAAGTCGAAATTCAACACGTGGGAATACAAAGCGTGGCAATACAACGCGTCGGAATGAAATATGTAGGAATACAACAGGTTAGAATAGAAGGCGTGGTATTCTAGCATGTGGTGATTTTCTCACAGTCGAAAACTATCATTTGGCCGTTTCTTTGACCTAGTTGAATGGCAATACCGAAAGTTCCAGTGCAATTCGAATATAATGACTCGCAGCTCTGTTGTGCGGGATAGCATACGGAGGAACGTAATGAAGAGAAACGTTGGCTGGTGCATTCCAATTTCCAATCGGAACAAGAGACAGCAGGGGCATCGCGTGTAGTAGGTGGTTGATCACGCAAACGGTCGGTCGGCGGACGATCGAAGCTCCTGGCGTCGAACAATGGCCATTGTATCCGGAATCCGGGAATTAGCCGTCGTTGGGTCTGCGTACGGCTCCGTTTCGAGGATCACGGGCTAGAACGTCGCGTCAAAAGGCTTAATCGCGATGGCGTCAAAGCGAACGGCAGACAGGAGACGCAGCCTGCAATGTCCTCGCGCGTTATCCGGAATTCCAGAGCTCCTGGAGCCGCTTCACGATTCGATCCTCGTCGCTGGATTACAACGGTACCGTATGCTAGTACCTGACTATCTATATTTTGATATAATGCCACCACACGTTATGTTTGTCCTAACCTAGAACAATGTATACGCGTCTGCCATGCCTTCAAACAAGACGCATATCTAAAAAAAGATTCTACATCGCGGGAACTATCGGTTTCTTGAGCAAAACGTGATTGAACGAAAGAGTAATATTGTTCAAGTTTCTCTTTTAAAATTTGAGGCATCGATAGCAGTCAACATTGGAGGTGTTAACGATGTGTACGGTCATGCTACGTATGGAGTCATCAGTCATAGAACAATTTGGATCAAATCAAGCATTCAAGTATTGCTTACTATTTCGAACAAATTTCGATTAATTGCTATCAAACTACCCCATGTAAGCTGCGACGTAGCCACGATCAGGCAATACAAGTGCAAAGTGAACAGACAGGCAGAGAAGCAATGAAAACGAGAGAGAGGAAGAGAGGGAGAATGGGCAGACGGTGAACATGCCTGCTCGTATACGTGCATCCGTCTAAAGCAGTGCCTATCAATGCCACTTGTGCGACAATCTGACAATGAACGCTTCACGGCACGGACCGACTAATACGAAAGGAATACGATCCAAAAGGTTTACTACGACTGGTCCTCGATGTCTCGTCGAGACCGATTATTAATATCCCTTACCTCGGCTGATGCGTTTATCGCGTTCGCTCGATCGAAAATCGCATTCATCGAATCAAAGTTCCAAGATTCTACAGGTTCCACAGTGCCAAAAATGTCCAAAATCTGTGATTTTTTACAATGTACTATGTTAATAAAACATAGACTGTCACGGTTATTGTCAAAGAGCGTTCTCGTTCAATTTATAGCTCATATTCAGCCGAGGATATCGCTCCCTGTCGATAAAAGAGAATCGACGCGTTGATTTACAGCATATTCCCGAGAGACGTTTCATCTATCACCGATTGCAACGAAAGTAACAACAATCGCGCCGAATGTTGCAATTCATCGCATGTAATGGCGGCCAATGTTTACCCTTGCGCGGCAAGTACTCCGTGGAAGCTTGTAAACCCCCGTGTGTACCACGGGAAATCTCGTCGAAATATTGTTTTTTGCCGACGTAACAATGATCCTCGGCCACGAGTGGAGCCGGTGCTGTCCGCGCGTACGTTTCAAAATACCCTTGCAATCGATTCGAGTGGAATCTCGCGCAAGCCACCATTCTCGTCAAGGGTGCCATTCTCTTCCGGAATGTACAGTCGAATCGTAACTGGTTTTATCACGGAATTCCGCAGCGTGTATCTATCGAACGTGGCCGACAAATTTAAGATGGCGTGACCACGGGACGTTATCGAAAATAGTGGAACCGCCGGCCGTCGAACGTTGCGAAAAGAACCGGGTTCGCAAAGAGTTTTGCTCTTTCTCGATAATTAATAACGAGGTCCGTTTAACGAGATATCGAAGACATCCTCGACGATCCCGTCGAGCGAAATCAGGGAAACGGGTAACGAGCGTCGCCGTTAAATTCAACCAAGCCGTGGACCATTTCTGTGTAACGGAGGCACGAATCGTTCGTGGATGAAAGAAGGAAACTAGAGGGGAGCTTACCTTTTTTCCTGGCTGCTCGTTCCATCGTTCAAAAACGATACAATTAACGTCGAGCTCGTGCTTCATGGTCCCTTAAAACGAGCAACCAATCGTTACACGTAAATTTTTATCGATTCGAGGAAAAGAGGTTCCTAGAAAATAGTCACATTTATCGTTCCCTCGATATGGAACGTTGTTATGGATAATTCTTGCGAGTCTGAACGAATGCACGATTATCGATGGAAAATTTGATGAAAACGTTGTTAACAGTTTCAGACAATATATCACAATTTTTTATGTATCGTATGTGATCCAAAAGAAATTATTATTTACGGAGATCTCAGACGATCGATACGTATTTCAACCTCCTCTCGTAATTGTCAGCCTCCTGTCTACGAATCGTACGAAAGAAGCGTCCCATTACGCTCGCAACGAATAAACTTGGCATGGCCGAAGGGTTGACGCTAATTTGCCGACACAGGTCGCCAGTATTTTCCCAAAACGTCTCTATACCCTGCAGTTTCCGTAGTCAGCCGCGCGTCCGCTTGATGCTTAGTCGCAGCGGCTCGCGCGCAAATCACGAGAGCGAAAAGCGTCGCGCCACGTTGTGTACATTTACCTACGATGGACACGAATACGCGAGCGTCGCCAGGTCTGTTTGGACAGTGTGATAACATCGTTAAACTTTTTGTCGTGTCGCTTGACGAGCGTGACAGGTGGACCGCGCGGGTAAACTCGATTTCAGAAACAATAAGATTTATTTTTCCGCGCGTGCGGAACGTACAATGTGCCCTCCTCTGTGTGTCCGTTGTACAGGAGTGTATACACACGGTGCACGTTTCGATCTCGCACACACACACGCGCGATTTTCGGCTGAAAGCGCTCTTCAGCTCGCGATGAACGCGATGGAATGCCATGTAGGACATCTATACTGATTCTAGGACGCATTCGTGAAATGATGCTACGTTGTACCCTGTTTCAAACTAGTTTCGTGAATTATACCGCTGCGAAATTTTGATTATCGAAAGTAATGGGCAGACAAAAGTATTTTCTCGAGCAGTATTTAATCTTTGTCTCTGTAAACTGTGTGTTACAAATATTAGTTCAATTGTCTTTATTTCGTTACTCGAGTTAAGTAATATATCCACTCGTTTTCTATGAAAATCGACTCAATTAAACTTTTACAAGTCAGTATCAGTGTACTAAATTAAGAAAGCAGTTCCTCTGGAAGGATATGACTTCGCATTCCGTAGGAAACTACAAAAATAATGAAGAAAATTTCCGGTAAACAAGATCGTAAAGTTCCGAGTAGGAAAATTTCAAAAGGGCCGTACGATTTCGTGAAAGATGTCGCCGAAATGTGTGTGCCGTTGACGGCTGTTTCGCTGAACTTTCAAAATGGAGGACATTCCTGCGTCCAATGTTATCCCGTTGTTGTTACCATCGAATTGGCTAAGTTTGGTAATACGATAATAAACAGAAGCTAAAAAGGGTGCACATTGGTGGGCCGCAAAATATCGCTATACGTCATTCCTGCTTGGCCATGATGGTTGCAGAATTCCCTAAAGGATAGGACCTTCGTTCAAACTCTTCCGTCGAACTTATCCAATCCATATTTTTCTTTTCGATGAAAGTACATTTCCGTCGGAAGAACGTAAATGGACTCGAGGCAATATATTTTCTCGTTAATGGATATAACTGTTATTTTGTTTTAAAACGATAGCATATTGATGATTTAATCAATTTTATACTCGATTACAAAAAATTTTAATAAATAAATCTTTGATGTCTTAGAAGAACATTTACTAAACTAGGAAGTTTCTTGATGCGTAATGAACATATTGAGTTGAAACTCTTTGAAGTACTTTAACGTGTTCATTCTCATCGTACGTAAAACGGAGCTGCCAAAACCGCGCGATGTATTCGAAGTACGCGAGCAGAAGTCAGTTGGACAGTTAACACATTAACATAACTAGATCTCCGAGCACATTTCCGAAAGTTTGTTACTGTGCTATGTACTCTAAATTCAGTCTAAGCACCTTCACGGAGTGTGTTACGTGCTGTTAATTACATCATTATTATGTTGCGAAGTAGTAGCTGCGACGCGATGATTTAGAACGTATCGCATAGATCTGTTTGTTTGAACGAATAATAAAACTTTGCAGATGAAATTGTTTTGTCCTTGTAGATAAAGCGATTCGTGTATCGCAATGTAAAGTATTGCAACGTACAACTACACATACCCCTTGAGTAACATTTTGTATTTTTAGATTCTTATTAGAAAGAATTGCGAGCATGAATATAGAACGTTGAATGCTTCGTTGTCAAAGGTCTAAAAAAGATCCATATCCAATTTACTACCGTATCCATGAATATTATAAATATACATAGAATACGGTAACAAACATTCGACATATATAGAACGTCAAAGTTGGAAATTTTCTCAAAGGCTTAGAGAAAATCTATATCGAATTTATTACTTCATCCATGAATGTTATGAATATAAATAGAATAAAACGAAAAACATTTAACGTAGATATGCACAGCGACAGGCTTAAAAACGTTCTAAAGGATCTGAGAAGAATTGAAGAATTTAAGATTCAATGTATTACTCGAGGCAAACGACATTATCGAATTAATCGGAGTGCACCAAAGTTGCAGTAGGTCGCATGTGGATCGAGTAGAATCCTGGAGGCATCAGAGAGCTCGAGGGCCGGAATATTTATGCGAAAAATTCGATCGTGCTGTTGGTCGGTATCTCGCAGCTTCCGGCCGCGATAATAAAATGGCGAACGACGAGGCAACCAGGGCAGGGGTTGTCGGTATCGAACGACATCTAGGTATAAGCCCATAAACAAGATGATACGATCTAGGTGTAACGATGTTTCCAACAAAATTAGAGGGAAACTGCAAACAACCCCGTCTCAGTTCTCTCGTTCATCCCCGTTTAACCTCATACTACCTCGTCGTTGGCCTGTTTCACCCTCTCGGCATCCCTTGTGCACTGGAGGCAGCCAGTTCGCGCAGAACGCCACGACAACCCTTCATTCGACTCGTTAGGGTGGCTGGAAACACGATACCAAACAGTAATGAAAAGCCTATCCTCCACTCGGTTTCTCCTAGAGATGTTTATACCAAGGCCGTCCTATGCATAATGCACTGACACACGGTTACCCCGGTTGAACGTTATCGGTGCCTGTGTGTGACAGATAAAGCGACCTTTGCTAAACGAGCAACGTCACATCGTTGTTTATTCGATTATAGGCTTAATCGTCGCTTGTTCTCGTCCAGAGGCGTCTTTGTGTCGAGTCAGGATACACAACAAGGGCTCGCGTCAGGGGTGAAAATTAAATATCGAATCCGTCCATTCCAATGTGTTGCTTTGTGTATGGACATGACACGTGGTTGCTCTTGTAACTCGAGTGCGGCTATCGAAATTGGAAGAACGTGTATGCTGAATTAACCTCGATTCGGGGTGCGAATGGTAGAATCTTGTTTTGGACATTGGCTAATGGAAGCGGCGGTGCGTAGAGCAGACTGCTTGATTGGATTCTTTGAAATTCTTTCGTCGGGTTGCTGTTGGTGGAGGGATAAGCGAAGGTAAGAGGGTTTTCCAATGTTTTATTACCATAGAAAGTGTTGTTCGGTCTTTTGGATATTTTATTTAAAAATTTTTCTGAAAATGGTGTTCTCGTCACATGTACGGGTGTAGTTCCTAAAATGAATCCATTGAGAATAAAAACTAAATACACAAAATGGTACTAAGTGACTCAAAATCCAACACTTCTTCCCCGGTTTCTGTATTGCGTATTTGTCTTGATTTTAAACATGGAACTGCATATACGAAACGCAATCTGCCTCGAGCTGCAACTACTTGCAACCCCGTGTTTGTGCTCGAATGTTGATGTAGGACTCTTCTGCCGAATGCATTGTACCATTGTCACTTTGTTGGTTCTCCGATGACGTAGTGCTACGTCACAGGAGAACCATATGTTGTTTACCGTGGACACTACACTACGTCATCCGTAGAAATCGATATGTTTACCAGCTCTGTGCGTATTGTATTACAGCGTATACAGAGCAGAATAATAATGCTGAGATCGTCGATCATCCGCGTTAACGCACTTGCGCGAATACGTGTTAACAGAAGTTTCGACAACTTTCGTCGCATTCGACTGAGCATTCTGCGATCCAGGAAACTTGGATTTCTATCTCTAGATAACCTTGTGGGTGCTCTTTCAGGGGACAAAGTGGTAACCTTGAGGTAACAGGGACCTACAGCAAAGAGCTATCCGATCCATCGACGGATTTTCCTTAAGCTTAATATATCTGAAGTGCCTGTCACCTATCGTTCGAGTCTGACAGATGCGAAACACTCTGTCTATCCATAAAGCTCGAAAAAAATACAGAAATTCTGAGCATATCGTTGAATATAGTAACAGGATCGAGTAACTTTTATATCTACTCGAGTAAATTGTGAGATATATTAGATTAATAGTATGATGATATTACATTAATGAAAAATATTTTGAACAAAACAATGGCTCGAGAGGTATTTGTGTGCCTTCTCGCTAGCCGGAAGCCCGATAACGAAACGGAACTTCAGCGATTCGTATTTCTTCGCGGATGAAATATCGAGTTCCGGACGAAAATAGTCCGCGTCGATGATTCACCAAGAATTAAAGTAGCTATGAACTTCTCCAATCGAGAAGGTTTCCTTCTGAAGAACCTTTCCCCTGTTCGTTATTCAAGCCACTCGGCAAAACTTATTTTCCGGTTTTTAATCACGTAGGATGTTCCATAGGTATGTAGTAACTTAAGAACTTCATTTTCTCCTGAAAGTTCTACGGTGGCAGGAGAGGAGGAGCCAGATGAAATAAATCTCTCTGGCTCTTTCGCGTAGAAGCTAACGCTTGTTTTCTCGTCCAGCTCGCGAGCTGAATCCCCGCCAACTTATAACTTTTATCTGAAATGCAATAAGGAAACGTCTCTTTCGAATCGATCCGGTTATTAAACGTGGCTCCTTGATCGACTGTTCAATAACTATCGCCGATACCGCAGAGCTGTTGCACGTATCGTCGTAAATATCGTTCTGCGAAGGTATTATCGCGTGACGTATGTGGGAATGCTTTCTTCTCTTGTAATTACTTCCATTAAACTTTTAGTTCAGGCACTTCGTTTCCCAACGACGGATTTTATTTTTGATATTTCTCGCATGTTTTAATTTTCGAATTCTTAGAATCACCAAATTTCCAAGTTTCATAATTCCTGTACACACTGTGCATACCGATGCTCGGAAGCTGTTCGTCGGAAGTTCTGGCCATTATTGTTATGAAGTTCCATTTGAAGAGGCATTAAACAATGTGTAACACGACGATGAATATAGGATAGCCGTAACGCGATCGGACATGTAACATGATTAGTCCGTAAGTGAGCGATGACCGTTAGTCAGACTGAGTTATACCGTTCTCCCGCTATTCGAAGGGATGGAACTTAAGAAATTTCATCCCCTCTCGCATTTGACACCGTTTGTCATCGATCACGGTTTCCAGTCACCTCGATCGCGAAGGGAAAGTTTACAACGCACAAATGTAATCGCATATCTCTTGGTCGCGCCATTAATAGTCGCTTACGACGAAATTTTTCCGCACGATCGTTCATCCTGTCCATTTCGTCGATGCAATATCGAATTCGAATGTGAATATCGTTCATAAGTCGGTCGATGTTGAGCGATTATACGGTAGACACGTATTCGGTTCGGTCGGCTTTTAATAGGTTGGTTCTTGCATTAGAAATGGTTGTACGATACTGCTAATTAATTTTGAAATAGAATCCGCCAATTTGCTAGTTTACATTATTAGTGTAATTTTACTCTCTCGAACTTGTTAAATCGATGCGACGATGAACTTCATCGAATATGAATTGCATAAATTCGTAAAACACTAATTATCGAGAAATACGATTGATTAATTTTAAAATTACAGCTTCCAATCCGACACTTATTATTGATACACTAATATAGGAAATTTATTCGTTCTGAGAGATACAAGAGACATGAATTTAAATCTACTCTAAACACAGTAATTTCAGACTATTTACTATCTATTGGTGGCTGCAAGTGCGCTATGCTTGTGCATGTGCCACGACGCGACGACCGCAGTTGCCCATCACCGGTTTAAATTGTCTTCTGTTTCGTATGCGTAGACCATCGCTGCGAAGGATTTATTAGTATTTAGCAATATGCAAATGAACGGACGACATCTCGGGTTCTTTCTTCCGGAAGAGGACGATGGGACTCGTGTGCCGCTCCAACCCTCGCGGGCTTCGCTCTGTAATTAATTCGTTTGATTTATATCGGCAAAGGACTCGGAATGCTAATTCGTATTTACTTATTAACGCCGCCGGCGAACAGGACTGGCCCATATTGTTTTACCAGCTGGCTAAAGGCGACGACAGACTTGGTCCATCCCTCTTCGGAGCATGGCCACCCATCGCACGCAACTCCACCCGCAGCTCGAGTTCGCGACAAAGGACACCAAATAGTCGAGTGGGTGTGACGGTGTACGAGAGACACAGTCGATAATTAAAGTACCTCCTTTGTTCGACTTAGATCGATAGGTTCTTTGACGGCAACCCTGATACCTAGTCGCCGTTGAAAAGAAAACTATCCGTCTTCTGTGTTTCGTATCCGGTCCATTTCTTACCGGTATCTCTCGATACACCTTGCTTTGTTCCGTCTTTTCCTTTTGCACGGCTATCGATGTGTCTTCCAAGAACCGGAATAGTTGTTGTACTTGTTAACACGTTGGTTTCTTTTAACTTTGTGTTGCACGGGAAGCAGAGGGTTCGGGCAGAATGAAGCAACAGGATGTCTTATTTATCGATAAAGTTCGGATGACAGAACTGTAGAATCGGAAGAGATTTTGGTGCGTATTATAAAATGCTGGATTAACCTTTCCATCGCGAATGACGTCGCTAGAAGTTTAATAATTTGAGACAAGTTAATGTAATTAATTATTGAAAGCTAATACCGCAATCTACCGAGGTGACCCAATATCGACCTAAATGTCGAAATAAATCAATTTACTACGGAGTCGATGCACGAATTTCATCAAATATAACAGGAAAGGTATGATCGATGTAATATCGGCAAGATATTCGCAGCAGCAGTCTGCAGAAATTGTTCTCCGCGTTGATTCGATGAATATCGTTGATTACATGGGAATGAAACACGCGAGGGCTTAACTTCCATTGCGTTAGTGGACGGCGTCATGTGAAATGAGTTGCAAAATGATTTTCCAACAGCCAGAACGGTTTATATGCAAAATAGTTTATGATTGCTACGGTCTACGGTTAGCTAAAATAGATTAACGTCGTCATATATTAGTTAACACTGCGCGAAGGCACGGTGACGTTTAATATTGACGCGAATATCGTTCCAATATGCAAACTATAAAATTTGACCGCAACGACTGATGACAGGATTTCATGTTCGCAGACCGCAATTGATGAACGGTGATCATCGAGTCGAAAGTTTAAAGAAGTTACCCTGTTCGAAATGACTCAGACTGGATTACACTACGATTCCTCTTCGCTTTAGCTTAAAAATTAACGAATTCGGAGCGTTTTAACTCGACGACGCCCCACAGGAAATACAAGTTTTGTTGTTGCTGTTTTTTTAAATAGGAACAGTTAGATTGCTCGCGATTCGATTCGATGCAATTTAGCTCGGTGCAATTCAATTCGATGCATACGACAATTTGCATGCCAATACATTATATCGATGTCTAATCGCGAAGGGTTTATTTTGTTAGCGTTCCGTTCGACGAAGGTCTACTAAAATCGTGGGCCGGGTAGCAGGAACGTATTGACCCAAATACTGTTATACACGATAAAATTTCATGCAAATCTAAACGAACAAAACGCGGAGAAAACAATTCCAGGAACTTTTTAAACACCCCACGTATTTCACCGGTGGTTTTCCACAAGAGGCCACAGGAGCAGCGGCAGCCTCCAGGTAATTCGTTCTCTTTCTCTGAACCAGCGAACGGAAGAACGTAGCGAATTGTCGGCAATATTAAACTTCCATCGTCGGAACTGACCCCCTCGATCCCCCTCCTCCTGCCGACCACGATTTTCCTCCTTGATATGTATAGATTCGATACGGGAAACTCGGTTGAGGCCGGTTGTTTGCAGTGTCCGTTCGTCGAGATAGGGTGGCAGATAAAAGTCCACCGAGGGCAGTCCGATGCAGGCATACCCATTGAAATACTTTAATTAACCCTCACGGCGTCTCGTACCCCCGGTGGCTCGCGTGCAGTTTGCTTAAAATGCTTTGTTGCCCAGCTCAAAGGAACAGATACACACAGCGTGCTTCGCGGAGATTGCTCGCGCTCAAACGATGTGTAAATCAGTCGTTTGCAAGTACCGACTATGGGGGTTAAAGGGACGAGGACGGGGGTTGAGGTGTTTCTTTCCGCGTTTTAAAGAAGTCCACGTGGAAACGACTCTGTTTGTGTTCCGTGGAATGTTCGTGAACCAGATTCTCGCGAACGCTTGACGCTTCAAAATCGTTTAACGACCTCGCGATCGAAGATTATCGCGAGCTACGATGAACGAACATTTCTTAAAATAACCTCTGTCTTTGAACGTCGAACGCGAACCACAGCGTTTGTTAGGAGATTTGACATTGATCGATTACGTATTAAAATCAGCTTCGATAAAATTCACTTTTCGTTGGGTGCAAGCATTCGCACGTTTTTCGAAACGAATTTTGGGTTAAAAATTCAATGGAACGTGTCTTTTTTCCTGTTTGAACACGGCGATGATTGAATCAAGCGAAGTAAATCAAAGGTGAAATTCGTTCTGTTTTTAAAGCATTCTGAAATCGATACCGTGCTTTATATAACATATTTGTAATTCCACGGTTGAAAAAGTGCAGGAGAAAATAACAGTGAATGCATTCGCCAGGATTTTCGGAGCACTTGAACGATTTGAATTCCGCTCGAAGAGATTCAAATCCATTCTATAATTATCTCTCTATCTTTTCCTTTCGTATGCCGACTTTTTTTGGTGGTCGTTGAGTAATTGCATCCCAGGGTAGTCGTGTAATTGGACCGATTTCGGCCTTGATGGAAATGACCTACATACATAGAGGTGGTTCGATGCAGAGCCGATCCAACATCGCTGCATGTAAAATACGAACCGTCAGATTTGATATACGATTCCAACGAACGGCCGCTCTGTAGTTTTACCCCTGGTTCCCCTGTTCCCCTCTTCGCGGGTCCATCGTGCTACGCTGGTCGAAACGGGGTGCAAGCTCGCGCGTATAATCGCTGCGCGAGTCACGTTCGATCGTGCGTTCACGTGCTTTTTGCACGGTACAGTGCCGTTCGAATCGACGTTTCGCCGAATATTTGCCGTCGTGATCATTGCGTTGACGAACAATAGTTACTGGCTGAAAAAATGTTTAATGGAAACTGACAGAAATAGTTAACCACTCGCAACGTTTTATTTTTTCATCTAACTTTCTTTGCAGTATTCATTCGTTTTGCTTCGGAAAACGAATAGACCGTCGAATGTTCCACCGCGAAACAATTTTATTTTCAATATTACATAGACTACTTTAACAACAATTTTAAAACATCGTTCACGTTTAAAACTACCACCGCTTACTTTTTATAAAAAATGTTACAGAACAGCGAGAATTGCATTTCCGAATGTAGTAACAGTCGAAGGTAAAAAAACTCGTACAGAAGCAAAGAAAACTGAAAATATTATGATTCCGACGGTTTAATTGATTGAAAATGTTCGTGATTTATGAGGTCAAAATGAATAATTTCCAAATTTTCATTAACTTCGCTGGATTTTAAAGTAGATGCGATGCAAATTTCATTTCATTTGAAATACAGATAAAGTGGATTATTTTGCTCGCATTGATACATCGAGATTGGAATACAAGCACCACTACATATTCACATGTCGTTTTAAATTTAAACGCTGTGACAGCAAGTTTCGCGCAACCAAAGCTGCTATCGTCTACGTAACCTCGTTTTTCCTAGGTTCAACGTCAAAAGCGACTCTTGCGAGGAAATTCACAAAATCAGCGTAAATTCGAAAGCAACGATGTGGTAAGATACCATGCGGCAAAGGCACCGGAAAAAAGAAAATGTCGTGTACGGTCGCCACCCACGTTAGATGTGCAACTTTCGTGTCCATTAGGGAAGATTTACGAATTTGAACATTTGAGAATTTGAAGATTTCAGAATTTCAAAGTTTGGTTATTCAGGGACTTAAAAATATTGAAATTAAATTATTTGAGAATTCGCGAAATTCGAACATTCGTGAGTTTATGAATTTGTAAATGTAATAACTCGGCGATTCGAAGATTTGAAAGTTGGCGATTTTACAGATAGTCGGTTGCAACATTTCCGTATGGAATCGATCCCTTTGAAGCTTCGTTCGGAAAAAGTTGCAATCATCTTGAAAAATCAACATCGAAAATATTTGGCGAAGATCGGATGGAGGAGTTTCTCTGTGCTTGCTGCTGAATAAACGGAACACCCTGTTACTTATGCCATCGAAACTGAAGGTTGTAATAGTCGCGCGGTGGTAGCGTGCGAACTCGCTAGCGCACGGTTACGAGAGACTGTCGCGCGTGTATTTACACACACGTTGGTGCGTGGTCGCATGCTCACGAGAACAGAGGCGGTATATTGGTTCAAACCCCGCGTACTCAGCGCTCATGAATATGCTGGTGCACGATGGTTCAACCCTGCCAAGCCAACCCCACCCCCTGCCCTTTCAGCCCCGGTCAATCTCGACTCCGGCTACGTTGTATCGAGAAAGGGGTGAACCGAGCCGGCTGGCTAAGTCCTGTGTTTATATAGAACGATTTTCGACGATAACGTCCCAGGCTATACCTTCCTTCTCGACGATAGTTGCTCCACGGAGAAGATACACGCAGTGCTTGCGCCGTGATAACGCTTGCCAGAGCTTGCGATAGTTTAGGATGATGCTTGGACTCTGATCGTGATCGTGCTGCTGTATTTTGTGCATTGTTTTCGTTTTTGTTGGAGTTATCGTCGATGTGTAATTAAATCTCGATCCACGTTTTAATTAATAAACCGATACGTGTCAATTGGACTAGTCAGTGAAATTTTGATTCGATAGAATTTTGATTGAAAGCGTCAATTACTGTAAAATTTACCCATATTTCATTATGACTTGTGTACGCTGGATATAACCTGATGAAATATGTCGAAAAGGCGTCAGAATAATTGTACGAGATGAAATATTCTTTTAATTTTGCAAATTGCCAGAAAAGCACTATTACAATTTTGTATATGTGTGCGTCAGATTTGTAGGAATAAACAATTGCGACAATAAAGGCGTGTGTAATTTAATAGAATCCAGGTGAAATTAAAATTGCATTTGCCGTAAGATCCAGGTAACCGAGGACTCGTATTACTCGACTTTAAAGCCGTTAGAGCGCAAAGCTGAATAATTGCGTTAAGCCGTAGCGAAGTAAGAAATACCGCAGTATTTCATGTAATAAACCGCGACTATATCGCGGTAAGCTCGGCTTTAAACTTCTTAACGTTTCCGAGAGAACTTGAGCGACACATCATCGGGCAAACACAGGGATCAAGAATATTCTTATCGTATTTTGGACATCCATTAAAGTATTAGATCGTCACAAATAAGATATTCCTTATTCGCGAACAATTAGCTACTAATCTAATCGATTCAACAGCTAGTGAATATCCGTGAAATATACTAAATATTCCTTCTTTTATTTTCAATTTTAATACACGTGTGATGTCGCATAGCAGAGGCGCCAAAGTTTTTATGACATGAATTTCAAGAAGAAAGGGAGCAGACGTTATTGATGTTTGTTAACAATTGTCTTTATAAGGTCGCGAGAGTAACCCTCGACGAAACAGCGAAGAATCGGGGAAAGATTTATCGCTCGAAGGAGGCAATGTAGTTTGATCTCCGAAGATGAATACCCAGGCCGCCATTCCGAATCGCTCAGCGCCGTGGTGCGTAAGGAACCACGGTGAATTTAGAACAGGGGGAGAAACCGAGGCAGCCGTGTCTCGTGAAAATGCAATTCTTCATTCTTTCATGAGATTTCCCGGCGTAGGTGTCGGGCTTAACGAATTGAAACGAGCATATATCCTCGGCACCAGGACCGAGTGTATCTTTCGGAATACCGATGTACATATACGCGGAGATGCCAGTTCAATTTATACCCACGACGCTGCTACTGGAATTATTTTTCTCCTCTTTCCTCGTCCTGGCTCTTCTTATTCTCTTCTATGTATTTTTGTTATCGTTGTCACGTTGTGTGAAGTTGCTTGTCGTTGTTTTATTCCCATACGGTATATTCATATACGCTGTTCTTTTTCATAACTGCTGTGTGTTTCGTTTTACCGGGTAGAACTCGATACACTCTTCAAGCTATAACACTTCAACGTGTACAATTTTATTATCAAATTTCCGTTATTGATCGTGCCATTGATTACAGTGCCAGAATTAATACACGCATTAGCAGACGGAATAAGCATAGTACTTAACGCGTCGAGTACTTAATTTTTAATTCAAAACTTTTAGTTGGAAGTTGTTAAATATGTCGAACGAGTTGAACGGGAGCGGTACACAAGGGTTAATTTGTCACTGTCTTGCTGTCGCTACAACTTGAAGTATCAAGACTTGTCGGACAATGCAATATTTACATTTGTCCCGCGAAAGCGAGCCGGTACAGTGGGAAGACTCGACAGCATTGCTGGAGGCACTTTAAGTTTTCCGAATGCAGATAGAAGGCCAGTTGGAATCGCTTGTGTCGGTGTCCCCGCGTGAATTCCACGGGACATATACTCGGAGTCTGACGTGGAAGGACGTCTGAGCCTACAAAGCGGCCCTTTGTGCACGCGAGAGAACTTGCCTTTCCCTTTTCAAAGAGGGCTTGTCTCCGTGCAGACACTTTGCTGAATCTCGGTCCCTTCCGTTTTGGCTAACTCGATGATGCTCCCGTGTGCGTGTACGCGTATACGTGAACTCTCGAAAGACCCTGTAATAAATCTGTATGCCCGTGTCCGCTCAGGATGTCTCCTCGCGTGTTTGGACTCATGTTTCCATGCTACACAAATTTCGAAGCCTTCTTAATAATACGTGTTAGTATTTTAACAATTTTACTAATTATAAAATATGAGATATAAATTTTATTGAAATGCTTTGCGCGATTCATAACCAATGGAAATTTCTGCATACCTTTAATAATATCCTTCACAGACGTACAATAAAAAAAAATATATAATTTAATTAACGTAATAGCCACATCCATTGAATTTGATTATCTCGATTTAATCCGGTTAAAGCAAAATTCGCCACTTGGAAACCGCACGTCGACCAAAGTCAACATGTCGGCTAGACTTCTCATTCGTATTTAATTCTGCAACAAACGGTTTGCCTGCTTAATATTCGATTGGTCCAACGAGTCAACGCTCGGGGTAACAACACTAAATAGTAACGACCCCGAGTGTACGCCGTCGAAATCGATTTTGGTTGACCAACGAAATTCTAACAACGTCAACGCAACATCGTGCTGCGAGATCTCAGTGAACAGTTTTTCTTTCGAGTTCCCGGTTTAACAAATTCTTTGTCGGCATCGATTGCACCTTATCCATACTGATTTGATCATTCGTAAAATTATCAAAGACAGATGAAGAAATCCTGATGCATGCTTAGATGTGCACGGCTAAATTACACGTGCAACTCGTTGCGTTTAACGCAGCCAAAATAAAATAACTTCCGAAGTTCCTAACACCAGTACACGCGTCATAAAGTAAACCTGTGTCACGAGTACTCTGAATAACCCTATATATTCGCGATTTCCTTGCCACGACTATATTTCTTCCTTTCGACCCTCTTCATCGTACGTCTCGCATCCAGTCGCCGTTGTAATCCTCAATTAATGCACAAGTAACGTTAACTACGCAAACTTGGCAAGTTTCTACACACACACACACACACACACACACACCGTGCGCAGGAAACGAAGAGGACCCTCCGTTTCCGGTGTATCATTGTGGACGCGAAGGAGGGATCGGATTCCGTTATCTTCCGCGCAGCAACATCGGATACACTGCTTATATTTTCACGGAATTAAAACGAGATCCACGGAATTCCAGCGTTTCGATGGCGACGACGGAAATATCGGAATTACGGGCGGGAATTCGATACACTTTCCAGGAGATTCCAGGTATCGGCTGCATCGAGAAAATATGGAGGCAACATGATCCGAAACTTGGCGACGTAAGCCACGATGTAAAAGCCGTTTCTATGGTATTTACACGCGAAAGTTCCTGCACGGGATTGCAGAGCTTTAGAGAAGTTGCATGAGAGATTGATACCCGACCACGCTTTGTCTTTGCGGCAACGATACAGTTAGAACTGTTACCGTGCAAATTAATTGCACTGGATAACGGAGGCACTAAACTAGGATTCTTCGACACTCGCGTGTTCTGTTGGCCATTGAACTTTTAATCCTCTCGATTGCAGTTTCAAGTAGGTTGCTTTTAAAGATATTTAACGCAATTCCATTCGGATTTAAATTAGAAACATACTAGATCAATCAGGTTCATATTTTCAAGTAATTTTTGGATACGTCATCAATGCACAGAAGGTACACTTTGAATCATAGTTATGCTAATATTAAATTCTTTAAAAGGTACGTATAGGACTTCATCGAGATATTAAAATTTAAACCAGTTGAAATGAATAATGAATGCATAATATGCATTATTTTATGATGAATTGATAGGAACATAGCCACTTCATTCGCAATAAAAGTTAAAACAAATAAAATGATTTCCAATTTCAAAAATATTCGATTAAAAGCGAATAACGCATATATGAGAATCGATGTTCGGAATTGCCGGGGATTTGGCCGGGATTTTATGCACGCTGCGAGTCAATTTAAAACATTGCGAATCTCCTCCGTTCCCGCTCGCTCGGCTGCTTTTAACAAGCACTACGTTGCTCCGGGAAAATAATGAGACGGTTAGGCGGGCAAACAATGATACGATACCGTGATCGTTAAAAGTTGACGAATTCCGGACGATTTTTGAGCGTAGAAAAACGTTCCCATTGCTTGTATCGATCTCTGTCGTTGTTGCAGAGCCGTTCGTAGAAAACGATTGTTATCGTTATTTTCATATTTCCGACGGAATTGGTCCTTCGAGTACAAACGATTTAGCTGAATAGTGATCGAGGACAAAATTTCTCTAGATATTAAACAAACAATTCTTGCCATGAATTATTCTGTCGTATGCGAGAAGTGATTTAGCGTCGGAAGTTTCGAGGAAGGTATTTCTAAGTATTACAAAGTCAGATATTTTCGGTAGGTTTCATTAAGCTAATTAAATTTTATGCAAGATGAGCTGGAGTGCCCTAACGCTTCTAACAGATTTCGGTATGAAACAAAAAAGCCGATCATTTAACTACGAAACGCTCTTCGTTTTAGCTTCCACCCTCTTAACCGGCAACGAAAACATTTTCGCACCCTAAGACTGTATCGATAGCATCGACCATTAAGTTTACACCGCGAGAAAAGGGGCGACTTCGAAAGCGACGTCCGTCGAAACGAAACGGTAGAGCATTGTTTCGCAATCTCGAGTGGAAAATCGAGCGCGAAGTGAATCGCGGAACGAAGGGTTCGTCGAAGGGGGGATGAAAAGGGCCACGTACCATAGATGTTATCGGGTCTTACTTGGAAAACATTCGCTTGCGTGAACGCGCGGACGCGTTCGATGAATTCCGCTCGACAAAGTGGCGCGATCAAGCAAAGGGCCAATGAATGCATAGATGGAAAAACACGTGTGCGTGTACAGAGAGAGGCAGAGGTGGGACGGGGAGGAAGGAAGAGGAACAAATAGAGCGGCAACCGGAAGGGGATGGTGACAGGAATTCGACCATGGACAACTAACTCGCTGATTAACCAAATACCAGACTGCAGGACAAACGACCGAGTAAACATTGAACAACCTGTCAGCGGCATGCCACGGGGGATCAAAGTTCAAGGGATAAACGAAAAGCGTTTTTCGCTCGACCACCATCGTCCTCTCCCCCTCTGAACCCCCTTGCATCGTCGCGTTGAATACGCCATGCTGTTCGAATCATTTTGCGCCTGTACGGGTTATTCTGACGAATTTGTAGCGATTTGCGAACGATGAAGTATTTTGATTGATAACCGTCAGCGGATATCTTGGATTAAATGCATGATTTCGATCGGCAAATTATCGAGAGTATTGCGAGGGTCACTGGTACTTGCTACCAAAAATTTTATTTAATCGAACTATCAGAATGATATTATCAACATAATATAATCCTCTAAAATGAATAGAATTCATTTTTGCTTCTAATTAACCGCAAATTGTAACCTAACTGATATGAAATATTCCCGGTAATTGATATCTATTGATACTATCATTGCAAATGTATTTTGACAGTTGTCCTATACCAAACGAATCGAATATCAAAGTATCAATGTCGACTATTGTATATTATATCAATTGTAATGATGCAAATTTTAGTAATTAATAATTAGTTCGCCTAGGCTAATGTCGCAGTGTACCTTAACTGGTGGAAACTATTTTTAGATAGGACTCGTGTATATACATATGTACTTGTTGGCTTTTGCCCTTGCCATATTCGCCGACAAGATTAGCTCTTGACCGTACATTCGAAAGCGTAACACCAATTTTTAACGGCTGAATCCCGATAGCCTCCAAGTGAGAGGTAAAAGGACGTAATCCAATGGGGTCATAACCGGTATCTCGCTATTCATTGCGGCCGTAATTCAAGGCAAGACAAGCGAGTGCAGCGGACAACGAGTAACACAACAGATGGCCCATGAATTACCGATTAGTCGCGGCGAGGAAGATCCTCGCGGAGCGTATCGCGTACGTACGTACGTAAGTTTAAATGCATCGCGGCTAGGATTAGGTAGAGGATTTCCGCGGCCACGTTTGGCCCATCTGGCTGCGGCGCGGTGCGCAGAAATGATTGGAAGCGGGCTTATTTCGCCACGGATCATCGAACGTAATCGCGTGGCGAGGGTCGTGAATGCGCATCGAAGGCCGCTTTGATAGCTTTCCCTTCCATCGGATTCGCGCGTAAACCCCCTGGCATCGATATCACGGGCATCGATTAGGATAATAGCGACGGTAATATCGGCGTTACTTTATTGGCCACCGTTAAATTCTCGTAACGAACGAGTGACTAACGAAGGGCTCACCAAATTCTGTTGCTTTGTTACGCTACTCACTTCACTTTTTTTTTCAGGAGTAACTGTCGTACGAATTGGTGTTCAGGCTTCAGAAAGTTGAAATTTTACTCTTCGTGCAATATCCCTTGCATTATACAATCGGTTGTACCGGCAATATTAGTGTTTCGATAAGTTGAAAACCAATTTGTCGTCGTTGGAGACAATATAATCTCATTACTTCGCCAAAAGAAATTACAAAGGTTATACACGCATTTTAAACCTCTAAATCCTTTAATGAAAATTTACTTTCACAAATGTGATTTACATCTGACCCTTTGTGTACAATTGACAGTGGGGAGATTTTATCTTAGGGGGTGATTCGTTCCAGCGATGATTCCCGATTGTGCCGTCAATAACTTTGCATATCGACGTTAACGATTTAATCGTAAAAGCTGTGAATACGCGACAGAAAATTTGCATTCGCCTAAGTGTCGATCGTTGTTAATTATTAATCTCTACACACCTGGCGCATTACATCTCTCGTTGAATACGCATCGCATCGTTTAGAATAAAAGGCAGCTCCGTTGAAACGAGCGTTCGTCGTAACCGCATCCTGTACACTTTGCCGAACCACCTTCCACGGCATAAACGTATTCATACAAAAGCAGGAGAATCGTTTCTCCGGCGCTTCTTTCCCAGGCAACGAGGAGGCTGAAGCAGAAAGCCATCGTCGGGAATTCGCAGGAGGATAACGACCGGCCCGCGCCGCTTCAGCGAACGAGCTCGCTTACCGCTCGAACGACGAGCCAGGCCATTCTCCTTGTTTCTAGGAGAGAAAACCAGCCGATACGGTTAGACGCCGAGGAAGGGGTTGGACGCTGAACGAGCCGGGGTTGTTTGCGAAGCTGACTGAAAAACGGTGGCCGAGGTATTTCGAGAAAGCCACGTGAAAACACATTCCCTCGCGAACGCATTACCATATTTGCCCGAACGAGCGTATGAACGACGCGTGCACGTAGGCACGCGCATACGTGATACGATTGCTCTCCACGCCGTTTCCTGTTTACTCACGGCGTCGCGACGCTGCATGCCCTCGGTACTCCCTCGAACCGCGAATAGAATAAAAAAAAAAACGAATTAACGCGAAAACAAATAATCCTTGGTAGCTGGCCAGCGCGGATATGGAGGGAAATTGGTGGTAAGGGTGAAAGAGGGCTGAATAATCGGGGCTTCGTTTTGGGGACCGGGGAGAATTTCGGTTGTGTCGTTAGAGGTTTTGATCGAACACGGATTTATACAGTTTCGAACTGATGGATATTTCTTTTTTGCTACGGTCGATGGGTCCACAGGAGATTTTGCCGAATATTGCGATCGAAATTGTATCCAGTAATTCTCAATTGAATGATCAAATATGTACGTAGATACATACGCGGGTTTCGAACGATGTTCCGTTCGAAAATTGTGACAGAACGTTTGAAAATTAAATGCATCATTAAATAGCGCTATTTTATGACTACATCGGGGATGTTTATGCATTTATATCGTAATAAATAGTAAGTAAATAGTAACAAACGTAAAATATGCAGAATGTTCGAATTAGAGTAATACTGAATCATCTGGCAGCGAAAGTACATACAAAATATTTGTCATAGAACAGACGTATAATCAGAGTTTAACTCGGTTAGCAAACAGTTGGTCGTTTTATCGTGCAAGGGTTTGAAATAAGGGTCAGTAAAGTACATGGTCACGAAACGTGCAATCGAACAAGAACAGGACACTTACCATGGGCAGAACTGTCGAACCGTCAAAAGTTTGTCTTGCTTTCGAGTAGAACACTTCTAACGAGTGTGACTTTAGGATACACACACAATAGTTTTCGCACTTTGGCTTGTTTCTCCACGCGAGCTAAGCGTCCAATGGAGCAAAATTCATTCGTGTCTAGATATTGCCTGTTCCCGGCCAATTATACCGCAATTTGTCAGCCATCCGGCACGCTCACAAAATCCACAGCGACGAAAGTTTCGAACTTTACGAAGCGTAAACGCGCCAGCCAATAAACGGGGTTGTCACGATTATAAACATTTCGTCGCGTTCGAACTTTGCGAGGCAGATTTAACGCACTGTTGCCATCAACGCCATCGTCGAACGTCGAAATTCGACCGGAAACGAGAAATCGATGCGAGTGTTTTGCGATCGTGCGGAAACTTTCGCCTCCATTGTTCCGTTTGATTAGAACGCTGCTGGACAGATTAAGTGGCCGCCGAGGAGTTTGCGAACAACGCGCATGCAGCGGTAAGATTTTATTCAAATTTTCAAAAGTAAATATTCAAAAAGTTGTAAATTCATACGCAGAAATTTGAAGGGTTTGAAAATCAAAAAATTTAAGATTTCTAATAAATTGAGTTGATAATTGATAAGATTACTTTCTCAACCCACTGCTTCGCGAATACCGATAATGTTCATGATGGAATTCATAATTTCCATTTTCCCTTTTTGCCGTACCATTTGACAAAAACATAAAGGATATCAGGCGACAGGCTTACTTTCCGAATAAAATAATCATAAAACGTTTCGTATCTCGCACGTTAATCATAATGAAATGAAGTAGCACTCTACATTATTTTTTTACCGAAGCAGCTTTTAACGTTGTAGGAGCAGAAATTCATATATCAGGATCTCTTATGAAACTTTAAAATAATATTAAGGGAACCGAGCAATTCATTACATTTTACAAAGTAATGTATGCTTCTTTTTTTATGCAAAACGTTTTAAATCGATAACGCGGCAAATGCAAGTAGACACTTTTCATAAAATCCATTATCCAGTTCCGACGCCGTTTATTACAGAACGCGTGCTTTCTAAATCGAATTTTTTGCGGCCTGTTTTTCCGGTCATCGCGCAACATGCTCCAAGGCATAATTAATAAAGCAAGTGGAAAATTAGGTTCTCCCTCGTAATTTTAGAATCGCTGTCGAGTGTACCCTCCGTTATTATCTCATCGCTGCATCGTCGATGGTTAAAGCGATGTCTTCGTGGTTGCGTTTTTTACACAACTTTGCATGTCAATATTTTCTTGTTTATTTTCTAATCATTATGGCCTTCGAAATATTTCTTTACTTAATCCTTTTTCACGATATAGTATCCATTACCTTGATTCTCTTTTCGTTCACCAGTTATTCACCTATTTCGTATTGATTATTAACTGAAATTGTTAGCAGCGATGAAAACTCTGTAGATTCTATTCAATTATAATCGGTTCGTCGAATCCCTCTGAATTTGTAACCCAATCTTTTAACCGCCCCAAGGATGATGTTAACGTACGAAAGAGAAGTAATTTCATTTGTAAGACATACTAAGCGTCCACATCCGTGTAAGCATCCTCGAACAGCTTAAATGTAATTGCCGAATTAAGTTAGAAATCGAATCGAATTTCTTCGGGTTGTATCCGTAATGAACCGGTGGATCGCAGATCGATCCAGGGACGAAGGGCTAACAAAAGGGGTTGGGGGTAGGAGAGCAAAATGATTTTACGAGGCGCAATAAATCGATAATATCGGGAACAGGGGCGCGCAAGAGCAGTAATTCGCGGGAGATTTCATTGGTGCGTGGCGACGGGCAGAATATGGGCCGCGTCATTAGCCGTCAAACGGGCAAGTTTTATCTGCAATGGAATACCCGTGTTTACGACCGCGAGCTGCAAAATTGACGGGCAACCGCCGAGGCGTATTATGGTGATGGAGTGCGGCGTACGCGAGCAACCGCACAATCGCCCCCCAAAAACGACCATTGTACGCTTTGGTTACACCGGTCGAAGCGGAAAAAAGAAAAGGAAGGAGAAAGGGCCGAGTGGGAGAGAAAGGGAGAGAGAGACGGAAAGAAGGGTTATAGAATCGGTAATCAGGCTCCCATTGACGGATGAAATGATATCTGAATGGATGAAATTAGCGTCGGCGAGCTGTGCGATAATTGAATGCCGAGGCATGTGCCTCGAATGCGTGCGCGATTCGCTGATTCGCCACGCGTGTTTCCGACTATCAAAGGGTTAAATGCGTGTAAATGTCCGGGCTCGTGGCTCGTGTGATCGCATCATCGCTCTTCTGCGCTCTCTACCGATACACCGCGACGAGGCGCGGCGCCATTGCGAGAAACGATCTTCTGTACTTGCTCATCGCATCGCTGATGATACTCTTGATAAACGAGTACAACCTATCTTCCCTAGAGAAACTATAGATAGAAAGTACAGATTTTGGACTTTGAAAATTTAGTGGTGAGTGAAGAATTCGAGAACTTGGAATTTGGCGATTTAAAAATTTATGAATGTAGAGGCTTAGAAATTTTGAGAGCGAGGAATTTGTGAACGTAGGTATACGTGGTAGGTATAGAGCTAGAACATATTAACATAAGTCTCACAAAATAAAAATCCTACTTGCATTTCACTTGTACGGTACATAGGAGAATTGTTTAATACATAAAAAAAGTATCACAGATAAGATTAATTCCATGGAAATTCATGACTTAATGGACATCGTTTCACTGTCCCTCAAAATACACGTGAAAATTCAGAGTGAATAAAGGATTCAACAGCGAAATTTTCCGACAAACACGATCGTCAGAAGGCAAGGGTATTATAGAATCGAACTGGGGTCGTTACAAGCTCTTCGATCGCACGAAAGAGGAAACTCTCCGAGCCCATTTCCTCTTGAACTGCACGCGTAATACGTCCTCTTCAGAGGAAGCACGATAACTTTTCCAGCCCCTTGACGAGAGCTCCTTTTTTCCTCCTCCCTTCCTCTCCCTCTCTCTCTCTCTCTCCTTCCTTCTCTCTGTCTACTCTTACTCTAAATAGCAATAGAAGCGCTCGTGGCTCGAGTCAACTTCGCGAGGTATTCCTCTGTGGCAACGGAAGAGCACGCTCGCGGGTAATGAAATTAGACTCGTGTTCCATTTGCGTGTCTTGCGGGGCAATATTCTTCAATTATAGTCGCAGGTCGAGTACAGGACCCCGCTGCTAGATTTCGCGAACAAAAGTCTGGCTTTTCCGGGCTCGCCACTTAGAAAATGCGATTGCGAGAGAAGACGAGGCAGGAAGAAACGAGCGACGAGCCGAAGAAAGAAGTCTCCTGCGCGTCTTTAAAACGTTTCTATGAAAACGACACGCTCTCGACCTCGTCGAGCACTCGCGACATCGTTGCCATTTTCTATCACCCTTCGATCAGTCGGAAAACTTCGTTTTCCCGGGAACGTGTGTACACTTGCACGGAAACCTTTCCTCGAGAAAATTGCGCACGAGAATGCGACTCGGTGATTTCTAATCGATCTTTCAAATTTTGCAATTTCGAAATGTAATAATAAATTAAATGAAACTTATTCTTGCACGATAGTCCATGTGTTTGGTAATAATTTACGCAAGTACCTGGTAATTAGAGTTATTCGATTACAGCGGTTCGTTAAGCAACACGGTACTTTATCGGAAATTACGGTAGACAGTGTATAAACTGCAGAGGAAAGTTTGAAACCGGTTGATAACGATCCAAAAGATACAACATCGTAGCGTAGCACGTGGACGCGTCATTGTTTCCGCGAGTTGGCGGTTATCGCGGTGCATAAAAGTGATAGCGGCCGGTAATTAATTTCAGGCCTCGATGCCGGCTGGCGAACAGTAATTTATAACGTAATAGGCGAACAGTGGCGCGAAATTATCCGCTTTTTATCGGTCCATAAATAAATATGGACAGTATCGGCGGTTTGGTCGCGTTTAAATAAGGAGAGGACGCTGTGTATGCGACCGACCAACAAGAACCAAACCCCTGTCCCTCGTAGAATAATTTGTGGCTCGATAACGAATGCGGGAATAACGCTTTGATAGAATCTAAACGGGTTAGTAATGCAAAAATCCCATTAATGTTATGCGGTACAGCATCGGTAAAATATCTGGGCGGATAGCGAACGTTGCTGGCTGCGGTTCCGCGCGAGATAACGTCATTGAACCGGGGGATAAAGTAACGTGAAAATCGATTGACGCGATTACACGATACAGGTGAGATCGAATTTCGTATTCGTTGTGATTGTATTATTAGCGTTTATCGAGCCTGGCAATAATTCAACCCTGGTCGAAGCGAACATCGCCGAAGATTGTTGCACCGATAGAAAATTCGTTGAAAAACAAGGTCTATTTCGTTGGACGAAGATACGCGTTGAACGCGGCGAAAAGAATTAGGGGTGAAATTAAGAAAGCAAACATTAACGTGCTCGTGGTTTTTATCGAATTATTACGTTATATCCGTAAATAAGTAAAAAAGAAATGCAACTCCAATTACGGCGGAAGGTAGAAGAGCGTGTGACTTGGCTTGTTTCTCTCGCAGATAACACAACGTAATTATGGAACATTTCGTTGGTCCTTTAAGAGCAGAAGACCGGAAATAAAAGAACTCCGCCGCAGGCCGTGGCCAACGTAATTAAGGCTAGAAATGCGAAAAGGTTGTAACCGAAAAAATACATCACCGACACGGATCGTGTACAACATTGGGGAAGTAGGTTAAACAGGTACGAATTTAATGTAACTTTACGGGGAAGTTTAATCAGCCCGTGTAACGATATTCTATGCGGCTTGACCGTGGCGGGGCTTCTTCCTCGCTACATGTTCCGTAGAATATTTGTGCAGTGGCGAGAAAAATCTTGCACCAGTATCTGACAATCTTCCCTCGGAGGTATAAAGTCGTATAGTTTTTTAGATTTGTTTAGCATAGAAGTTCCTAAGAAAATTTGCGTTACGATAAACAAGTTTTTAACGTGAATCGCATGAAGATATTCGCAATCCTTTCATCGCGTACGCGAGAGGATCAAGTTCAATCGAATCGCGGAAATCGATGAGATTTAAGCTCGTTTCGCGATACCGGCTTCATCAGACTGTCGGTCACGCGTGCAACGTGAATCGAGTCTAATCACAAACGAAGAAGATAGCGTAGCTTAATCACGATTCGCGTCTGCGATTTCAATAACAATTTCGGCGCGTGGTCCGAGCGTTCGGTGGCGTCGCGTCCACTGTATAGGCGCTCTGAGTGTCGCGGGCGTGAAATTGGCGGGGAATCCCGCGTTAAATTCGCACTGGCTGGCAATCAGTCGCCATTCTCCTGTTGTTGGGTCGCAGTTACGTGCCACGCTTACGCGCGTTATTACGCGAGTATGTGGCCAACCTCGTCCACCGTACCTTTTCTCGCTCTGCACACGTGCGCCCAAGGGACGAGCTTGCTTAATTAAGCTTCCACCGTCGCCGCTCGATGGCCTCGGCTTATTTGAATCTTGCCTACACTCCGCGCTGCTGTTAAACCGTGTTTCGTACTGCCCGTTTAAACGAACGATACGGCGATCAGACCGTGTCGCTATCTGGCCATTTTCGTGGTCATTTTCGTACTCCGGATTCCGCAAGAATCATTTTTTAGAGAGAACTATTAATATCTGTATGTTACGTAACTATTACGCTGAACACTATACGCTGAACGCTTAACACTAATAATTTTGTAATACTCGGTAGATTTTTAATACGTTCTCAACCTCGAGTTTCCAATTCCGGAAAGATAATTCATTTTCGAGGAAGCAATATTTCGGCTTATCGCGATCGACGGAGGTTTAGAATCTCGGTTCGCTGGAATAATTTCGGAGGGAGAGTAAAGAAGGGAAGCCGCGGAAAACGGTGACAGAGCCGTTGGCGTAACGTAAGCCAGAACGTGGCCATTACGCGGCGGTTAAGCCGGATAATCGATCGGTCGAACAAGCGACAACGGTAACGGTAGCCACGTACCGGCACTGATAAATTAGATGGGCCGCCAATAACGCTTATTAGCGTGCCAAGCGCAGAAAACGCCGCAGGCCAATGATGAAAAGCGAACAGCCTCGTAGGGACCGACCGCGAGCTCGTTGGCGAAAAACAGGCCCAGTCGAAACGCGAAAAAAGCTCGCGGCTTCGCTGAAACGCCGGGATATAACATGCTGGAAATGAATTTGCGGTCTTGGCGAATGGTGGCCCCTCCCCTCCTGCTCTATCTCGTTATCAGATGGACGTCAAAACGCGTACGATAAACCCCTATCCAGGCTGACGACACGCGCCCGAAAACCGCTGTCCCTTTCACGCCTAATTCGTCCGACCGCCACGTAAATCGAATTAATTGTTATTCAGCTTTCGATCGTATGATTTCGTCGACGAACACGGCAGACGGGGTAGCAGCGCATTAGTCGTGGCAGGGTAATTGGCTGGTCGGCGGTCGACGACATTTTTGACCGATGACAGGAAATGCCAGGCGCTCGTTATATCCCCTTGCAGCTGAAAATTCGTGTATCACAATTTTAGACGGAATCAGCTTCACAGAATTTGCTTTAACGATATCAAATCTTTGTACTTGTTCATTTTCAGAACGATGACAAATGCTCCATTACGATATAGACAAAATTTTATTTTGAAAATTTAAAAAACTACAGTCTTCTTCGCGTGCACTATGACGGTAGTGTGGCTATATTCGCACACTTTTCCACGATTCATCGACTAACAGTTTTCAATTAAAGTAAGCACCGTTCGAGTAAATAATTTTTTACCACGTTTCAATCTTCGTTCGCAATATCATCAGTTACAAATTGTTCGACTATCACGTTTATCGAGTTAATTACCGGGACTGTTAGTTTTGTCCGTTCTATGAAATGGAAAACGTGATGTCGCTTTGAAAGAAACGATTTACGTTATCCCCACGAGATGTTGCGCAACGTTTGAACTTCTCATGGGGCGAACGATTCGCAATACAATCACGTTCCAGCAGCTTTAAACTAAGTCCTTCTTGAGACCTATCGACCGAGGGGAAAATTAAAAGTGGAATCCTTTCCGTCGCAAAAGTTACGCGTAAAGAATCAGTCGAAACACCTTCGCTGATGGAAACGTTTAACTTTTTTGTCGCGAGCTCCTGGAAGAAGCACTTTGCTTCTTACTCGCGATTGGCGTGAAAATGATATTGCTCGAACGAGAAGTTGCGATATTATTAAACGAATAAAATTCTTATTCACGATTACGTGTATGAATTGATTCAAAACGATGAATGGAATAAATATAAACGATTTCTAAAGTTGGACATTTTCTTCTGCGCCTGACTTTCGTCCTTTGCCTTTTTCGTCCACTACATTCAGGGTACTTCAACTATTTAACCCTAAACTGGTAGCGAAACGTGTGTCGCGTTCGCTTTCTTGTTTGACAATGCTAATTGGTTTCTCTAGTTTAATGACAGTTTGTGTTTTCACGTTGAAATAGACCATCGTTGTTGTACTTAGACAGTTCAAAGAGTTCCACGTTACCCCGTGAATTTTCATCTTTTCCTTTCTAATTAGTCAAACATGGATCTTCTTTCTCGAGTAGGTTAAACAATTATTCTGAAAATTGAACGTGTACCATCTCGTCGAGCATATCCTACAGTTTATCGTTGTGTCTTTACCAAACACGAATAGCGTGATCGAGCGAGCTGGAAATATCCAAAGCGAGTTGAATGCGACGGAGTTTCATTTGCGCGGAACAAGAAACCGTCGCGCGAACTGAAACTCATCGACTATTCTTAAATTCGTTCGTATTTGTCGTTATCGGGTCTCAAAAATTGATTTAAAGTATCGTAAAAGAAGTTATATCTGTTTGTCGAGAAAGCCGAACGAATCGTCGAGCATTCGTAAAACAGCGAAGCGTGCATCCTCGAACTTAACTGGGTCGTTCGAGCAGGTACACGGTCTGAGTTCGAACAGCGTTCCAGAGTCCTTTCAGTCGAAGACATTCACAGGGATGGCGGGGAGGGAGAATACCATTGAAAGCCGTTCTGGTTTCGAAATTTTTTAACGAAAAGAATAGCTGGTTGCGCTCGACGTTCTCTCCGACTGGCTAAAGGAGTCCATTCGAGGGAAAATGCGGCGAGCGAGCCGAAATCCCGCGAAATTAAAAAAAGCGACAACCGCTCTCGAAGCGGAATCTTTGAGGCAGAAGTTCGCATTCGAACGCGACCGTAAAGCGTCCCATTCTATAGCCTAATTATTCGCGCTGAAAAAGTCCGCTCAAATATCCATTTACGGTATTTCGCGCGGCAGACATGCAACGTCGCTCTTTTAAACGCGAAATAAATCGTTCTTTTCTCTTCCTCTCTGCAAATCCTTGCATTTTTTCTTCTCATTTTAACGCAAGCATTCGTTTCAAATTTCGCGCATGTAACTCTTTCGACGAATTCGCGCGCGTTACGCTTCCTAATCGATTTATTCGACGATGATCTTCGTGGCGCTATAACAACGACAAGACGAACAGTGATAAGATGTGAGTTTCGGGATATCTGATCGAATTAAAACGGAACAAAGTAGTCTGAAAATTTTACGCAAAATTGGTACGTCGCCGTAATTTCTGGCGGTGTTTTCAAGCGATTTACGAGTACGGCTCGTGTTCAACGTCGTCGAGCATTAAGCAGCGCTTAACGCCTCACGCTTTTCCCTTTTTTTTTCACCTCGACTCGTATCCACACCCCCCCCCCCTCGGTTGGTCCATTTTCATCGTGCACGCGGTGCAAATTGAAAACGAGCAACTTCTAAATGCCGTTTATTAAATTCCGCGCGCGAAACGCTGCCAAAGCTCCGGCGCTCGTGCCGCCTTTATTCCCGCTTTTCCCCTTTCGTCGAGCGGATCGAAGCGAGCGTGTCGAAACGTTGAACACAATGGTCGGGACCACCTGCAACAAGGGGCCAGGACACAGTCTCTCCTTCGATGCGTATTTATTCATTTCCAGACCGATGAGCATCAAAGCGTAACGCAGAACGACAACCTGTAATCTCGTGGATATTGCCAGGTGCGCCGTTTACGTCGTTCCCTATCAACGTCGCCGACGATTCAACGAGTAATGCCATGAATAAGCTCGACCCACGTGTCGTTTCGTACCCGATCTTCTATAGATCTGTCGTTTATGCTTAATACATTAAGCACGTTAAGAATCATTCGGGGATTCCAGTCGTAATGCAATCAAATTCGCTCTTTCATCTCGAACGAACATCGTGACGATGAGAATTTAAACAATTTTTCAGACGAAAATTACTGTCACTTTCGCGGTTTATCGGATTTGTTCTGAATTAGAACTGAACATTAGAACACGTATCTGAAAATTATTACTTTTAATTCTTCTTATTCAGTCTCGTGTTCTGTTCGAGTATCCAATTGGCAGAATGAAATATTCGTTTCTTGTTACAATTTTTTCGTATCGCATATAATGACAGTTGTTTCGAGCAAAAATAGTAACTTCTTCAATTAGCCGGCAAACACTTCCACATTGATCTCCGTTGATTAATCAATGAATAAACAATCATGCAGAAACAAAAGCGGATCGTTAACGAACAAGAAACTCGTACAGGACAAAGAAAAAGTTTAAATCAAAGCCGTTAATTATCGTCCCGTCTGTAAAGTCACATCGCCCTTTTATTTGGCAAACGCTGCCGGTCTACGCTTTCGCATTGTTCCCAAAAATGCTCCCGGCGTGCATTGTAAGCGAGCTAACGAAATAACAAGGTCCTCTCTCCATGAACAAAACTCCGTACTACGGTTCCCTGTATTACATTTAACACTACCAGTTTTAAAACTTTCCCTAGTTTATTATTTTTTTAGTTTCACTACCTCCGCCCTTCTTTTTATTTCCGTAATCGTATCGTGGTTAATTTGGATAATCCCTGTAGTAAGAATAATTGCAACGTTCCCATCATCGCTGCTCGTTTAATTACAACCGAAATGAAAAATTTATATTTTTAGTCGAGATTTTTTTGTCGAAGTTTATTCGGATTTTTCGCTGATAATTTTCCATATTGACACTTTTGCGTAATAATGTTTTAACTAAATATATTTATCCGATTGAAAGAACTTTTGTTCGCGTCCCCTTTCTGTTCAAATCATGGTTACAATGCACCTTGCACGCTCGAATAATGATATACGCGTGTAGGTTGAGCCTATGTTACTAATTTACAACGGTGGTGGTAGGCATATGGCCGGAATAAAGATGGCTCGATCGAATCGTCGAGTATAATTGCAGGGCAAACCCCAAACGGATCTTGACATCGGGGCCCTTAATGGGCACGAGGTTGCGTGCTATGGAATACGTGCAACGAGGATCGGTAATCGTGCGTTGTTAGGCCGAATTGCTGCTCCTCTGGCCTGTGAAAAATTTGGGGGAGCTTCGTAACTCGTAGTCGATACGTGGTCACAATGAAGAGAATCTATAGGGGTTGTTCCGATACTTTGTAACAGAAATTCATCGCAATCGACTGCGATATCAGTTGTCTGTACAAAATAGTATTTTATTTTCTAACTTTAAATGACACTAAAGTCGACTATTCGTGTAATATTTATTCATGTGATATTATGTAACAGGTACGTCCAACAATTTTTGTTCAAAATTTATTCGTACATTCTGGAGAAATTGTACGTGTACGCGTGCGACTGTATGTCTTAAGAAGTTAAGGTTTTATTCCAGAGATTGTTTAACGAATAAGGGGAAAAACTTTCAATAAAACACACAAGGAATTATAAGGGAGCAGAGAACGAGGAAGCTTTGAAAAATTCATCTGCTATTTCGTCGCCATTCATCCGTATCTCTCGCGAAGATTCTTTCGACGGGGTGATCGGGCGTCCATAATAGGATGCCTACACCTTCCGGGCGAGGTTCCTTCAACGGAAGCCTGACTGTGAAAACGGAGAACATTTATTGTACGAAACACGATCGTCCCCTTTCTCGAAAGAATCCTATGCTTTCGCGCAGTCGACGAATAAAACGTGGCGTAACAGGAGACACGGTTCTTTGAGACCGAGTTCCCGCTACATACCATCGTTACGTTTCCACGGTCGATGATAATGCCCGTTTCAGGTGATATGACTTTGAAATTGTCCGATGTGATTGTCAGGTTACGATAAAGCCGATCATAGATGAATAGACTCGACGTGTTCTCTGATAATTCATATACTTTCATTCGATTTTGAAGAATGCCGTTATACATCATAAGGCTGTACCTTACAAATTCTCAATATTACAGACTGAGAAGACTATATATTTATATTCGATATAATACAATATTTATCACGTAGGAACAGATATTTAAATGTATATATTCCTAAAGTGGATTACGAACTTCGTTTGATGGAGTTCACCGACATTCAAATTTGATTTAAATGATATACATTAATAAAAGATGGAAATATCATGTAGCCAATTTGATGCCACAGCGGTAATATTAACCGGGTTGTATTAAAATAGACTACGCAAGTTTAGGAATTGTTTAATTATTCAAGCAGCATTCCCTATATTTAACATCGGAAAACTTTCCAGATGATATTCAACTCCAGCAATTTTAAAGCTGACAAGCAGTTAATTTAACTCGTTATCGCTGAACGACCATAACCCTCGCCGTCTTTCACCCCATTATATTTATACCTAAAAAAGGATGTCCCCGCTAAGTCGAGAGAGTTAATCGTAACTCGGAGGAAAGTGCTGATCAAAGAACCGGTCGGATCATCGTGAACGATGACTCTGGCAGCTCCCTCTCATTCGTCTTCGTTCACCCTGTATTGTACATCGTCAAAAAATATCAAAATCCACCCCTCCAGTTACCCTTGGATCTCGTTGGATACTTCCTCAAGGGATGACATTCAGACCGTGTTGCCTTGACTCGGGTCCCGGAGCCGTCTTTCCGACATTTTGATGAGGTGGGATTTGGCCGGGAGCCAGTGCAAATGCCGTTCTGTCTCGTTCCACCTTCCATCTTTTCGTTCCCTTCTTTTTCGAGCTCCCTTTCGTGCTCGACGACGCAACCCACCACCCTTCTTACCACCCCACACTTGGATTCTCGTTATCGCTAAGCTACAGTTTGTTCTGATTCGCATAGTACAAAATAGAATCCGCCAAGGTAGATAAATTGCCGCTTCCTTCGCAACACTCTTAGATTTTTATAACATTTTTCCATTCTTTTATGAATATTTTTTGTAGTTATGAATACGTTGCTTGTCAGGATGGAACATTACAAATTTTATGTAAATAAGTATTTACTTAGAAAAAGAACAGAAGACGAATTTTCTAAATTATCCAAATTGACGAGTTTCCAAGTTCAACTTCTATATTTTCAAATTCTCAAATCTTGATGCCAAAGTACAGAATTATCTATCATGTCTCCAAATTAGAAGCTATACAAACCTCTATATGCCCAAACCCAAATGTTCGACTGAATGAAATTTTAAATAAAGCCAGAACACTGCTGGTGCATGTTAATCTTCGAAAATCATTAGAAACCGTAATAAACAGGGGTAGAATTCGATCAGAGAACGTGCGGTAGGTTTTCTGTGACCGTTTTATTGAACGACCAAGATGCGAAATAATTTTTCAGCACGCATTAGCGTCGCAGACGCCACGTGTCCGCTCCATTTGTCCGCTCCGCCCGCAACAACTCTATCCTCGCAACGGATCCCGCGGTGCACAGCGTGATGAGGAACGAGTTTTACAAACACATTGGCCACGTGTTCGAACAGAAACCGCGCTGGCTTTATAATAATCCCGTAGAAATTTATTGAAACCCGTAATCGTGGGTAGAACGCATATTCGCGTTCGTAACTGGGGTCGTAATGCAATTTTAATGTGGCCCGCCGCGTGTCGGCGTCTGTCAATCGAATATGGTTGTCACATTAACGTTCCAAATCTTCCCTGCGTATCTTTTATTTCTCCATTTAAACCTCTTGGTTCGGCAGGGTTTGTGTTAATAGTTGATTCGCGATGCTAGAATGGTGAAACATCGTTCGCATTCTGTTTGCACAGATCTCTTCTTTAAACGAATTTTAGTTCCTTTCTTTTTGACGGATATGAGATAAATTTTTGAACGATCTTAGTGTCTTTTGAGACTCTTTGAATCAGAGATTACGTTGTAATATGCTTGCAGGACGTCTTTAATATTTAGAGTAATCGGATTATGTTCTATGTACACCTTTTTGGGAGGCGACTGTTTAATGTGAATTTCACGGTAACCTGAACATATGAGTTCCAAGCAGATGTTGATAGAGAATGTGTTAACACCATCGGTTAACATTTGCCATTTCCGAACCAAATTTCCAATGAAATTCAAACACCTCATAAACCTCTCCAAAAAAGGAACAACCAATCCGAATTCCGTTGAAATTAACATAAGACACTCGTAGAACAATATTTACCCGAACAAATAAGTAAACGCGACCCAATCGGCCAAGGGGGCGCGAGCAGCTGTCGACGCTAACCCTTACCGTCCCAACCACCCCTAACCGCAATAAAACCGTTTTCCAGACAAGAATGAAACGTCGAAGCAACAGAGCACGTTGTTCCGTCGCAATAACGACGAAAACTCGAAGGTTTTTTCGGGGATAAGGTGCAATCGGTAATCGGTCTTGGTCGAGCGAGTAATAAATTTCACCGCAACGGTGCAGCCACGTGACCCGATTTCAACCCTCCAACGAGGCTTTGTTCCCGTTCCAGCTCGCCCCATCGTTCATCCTATATTTTATCGCGTCGCTGAAAATATATTCAGGAAAATCCAACGTAATCGCGCCCCTCGTTCCCCGACTCCTACCCCGTCGTAATTCTCGTCACTAGAACGCACGTAGCTACGTAGAGAACTAACCCCGGCTGAAAAACCATGCTCGAGATTCGACCGATTTCAGCGTGGATCAGGTTTCGAATTCTCCTAGGATTTAGATCATTATCCTCCGATACGAGCCGGGAACACGTCGCTGGGGCTCGTGGGACGGGACAGGGTTGTTCTTTGATGCCACGCAAATCCGAACGCGCGAAACGATTAATGCCTAACCGGGATGGACGTCGAAACGTGTGCTATGAAACGGATGATTCGCGAATCGTGTATCACGGGGATTTCCTGCTTTGGTAATTACCACGGGGCGATGGTTTTTGATTAGATCCAGCAGATTTTCAGAGATGCAGGCGTTTCTGATTGTCTTCGTGCTTTTGGAATGCAATCTATTCTCGTTTTCGATCTGTTTAATACCGAGCAGGCTTGATGATGGTTGGGTTATTAAGGCGGATACCGGTGAACTTGATTAAAGTTGTTATAATCGATCGCGAATATATCGTTGCGCTACGAGGTTCAGCGCAGTCGTGTATTTTAAAGCAAAAGTTTGGTTAAATTTTAGTTATATCACAATTTCATAAGCACTCTGTACGTTAACTGTCAAATAATATCGCATATGAACAACGTATATCCTTTAAAGTTATATTATGATGTGTCATTTTAGTAAAACAATACTTGTAGTTTGTTTTTGTCGATCAAATGAAGGAATTATTCGACTGTACTAAACAGTTCCTAAAATCAAGTTTCGTTCTTCTATTGTGTCATTTGATAAACAGTTAATCTATGCTCGCCATGAACAAACGCAAAATTCGCAACGTCAGCCATATTATGTGTAGAATTGGAATGGTATCGGGTACACGAGAACTGGGATTGCATTTGTCCGTACAATGGTAAATGTTTCATGGTTTCAGTGCTGTTATATTCATCGGTTCGGATGCAAACCCGAGTCGACGTAATACAATGTAAAATATGGTAGCCGTAGCCGACCAGACTTGTGTTCTAATTACGGCGTATCGCTCGACTGTCCCGACCGAGGGCACGTATGTCCTGCAAATGGGAAGTTAGTGGGCAATACTTACTAATCACGACTAATCAGACCAGTAATTAGTACAATTAATTGATATTCCGACGCAGCTGATTGAAATCGGTTGCAGGTTTAATGCAGCCCTGCTCTTAAGATCGCGATAGCATCACTCTATTTATCGCGTCTAGAGCGGGACTCTTAAAATTTGAAAACTTAAAAATGAATACACTTTTTAATATATTTATTAGACTATATCGTTCGAAGAATAAAAATATGTAATTCCACTGAAATTTGAAATCGAAGTTCAAGATTCATCAGTAATCAAATTACATACTATAAATCCCTTTTTTAAATCTCGAGACAAGATGAGATAGAAAAAAAAAAATATTCTATGAGAACCCTCAAAAAAGGTCCCTTCGATGGAGTGAAACCGGACCATCAATTAACACTCCCCGACAAATAAATCGTTTCTTTCGAATCGAAACCCGGCGTAAAATCTTCCCTCGCCGTGCTTTTTTCCATCGACGATACGACTTCATCGTTGCAACGCGAAAAAGTAGCTCTCGTTAGCTCGCGTATGCGTGTAATTAATAGCAGCCACAGATTCGACTAATCAAAAAACCATTTCGTTGGCAGTGGCGAGGATAGGGGTAGGAGGGCGTCTGTCCGCCACGTGTCCATCGCGTAAAGCTGCCGAAAAAGAGGAGAAAATTAGACTGCTTTTATTAGTCCGTCTCTTGCGTTCGACAAATACGAATGCAAATGTAAAAATGATTCGGACTCTGCCGGACTGGAAACCTGTTTCATTCATATTCATCCTGTTTGCATCGGTGGTGGTGGCGGCCGTGGAATTTTCTTCCACCGAGGCGGTCACATTCAATCAGCACCCGTCTGCCAACACCAATCCGTCGCGAACGGTGTTACGCTGCACGTTTAAATGTGTACAAATCGCATAATTATTAATATAAAATGTTATGTGTTTTGATATTCGTGTACTACAGCTAATTTTCATAGCTGTCATAAAAGTTTCGGTAAAAAAAACGCTACTATAACTTAATTACTATGGGACTCCATTACTGCAGGAGATAATTCTCCAGAGAATATATGAATTTGATCATAATGTTGCTTTCGAGAGATTCTCGGTTAAAGATATTCAACATGATCCATTCTTGTTGCAGGAAGCATATTTCGTGCAAATGAAAATCAATTCGTAACGAAATATTATGTCTCCCTCGTTTTGTCTGATTATGAATGAGTACATTCGCGTATCGCTATATCGATGGTTAATTCGTTTGAATGCTTTTGCGATGAAATCTGAAGAGAACAATGGACGCGTTTACGTGATCGTCATCGCCGCGACGTAGCTACGTAATATTTGGCAAACGCGTACCGAGCTTGGACGAAGAAGTTCGGATCCAGCTACTTTGCCGCTCGAAACTCTTTTATTTGAGTTGAAATTAGCCGGGTGGATGCGGTTTAAGAATGGATGGCAGAGAGTGGCTGGCGTTTCGGGGTTCGTGCTTTGTTTAGAAATCGCGCACTTATAGCCCCGCCACGCGCTAACTTATTCCCCGTGTTAGCGTAATTGGATCAGCGAGAATTACGGAAACTCGCTTTTAGCCTCGCCCCAAGGCGGCGAAGCGCGCAGAGAAACACGGATCGCTGCGTTCCAACGTTCGTACCGTTCCACGGCCTGATTCGATTCTTATTCGCACGCTAAAATCGTCCAACGCTAGAAATTTCCGCTAAATTTTCTGACAATATGCCTTCCTACCGGTTACACCGAGTCTTGAGATACACATTTTCCGATATAACTTACCTATGAAATCCCAATATTCATCCGAAAACTTTTTGGAGGTCCCCATTTGCTTAAATTGTATGGACATTGATTCAGAAGATATGTAACACGACATTTCATAAATAATAGCAGCATTTAATCACCGCATTGACCAACGCGCGCGATACACGAACCTCGGTTACAATTTCTCAACGAAACTTCTCCGTTCTCGCAAACAATTATTGTTCCGGTAAATCGAATCGACAGGCAGCTTGAGTCACCCGCGCGATATTAATTCGGCGTACAAGTGAAAGGGTCAAAAGCACCTTTTCGAGAGCACGAGACACCGGTGCTGCGAGCGCCGTTTCCAATAACACGTTCGCAGCTCGCGATGCAATATCGCGACTATGAATTCCCTCGGAATAAACGGTTATTTAAGCGCTTTAACGGTGAAAACGCTCCGGGGATCACGATGTCTGCATTATTAGCGAGTCGCGAGCTCGCTGCAGCCGTCGCGTCGCCTCGCGTTCTTCCTATCCTTTCTTATCGAGCCTGAGTCCGTTTTATTATTCTACTGCCGCCTTTCCATCCGATAATGCACCTTGATACAAACAGATATCCGGTCGCGTCTCTGAATACGAGGCCCTTTTCTTCTAGCGATCGATCGTTATCCGATTCGACGTCGTTTTGCCGTCTCGTAGACCGATTTTACTTCATGAAAACTTTTCGCGATTGCTCGACATCGTGCAACACGATCATGCCATCCTACAGACTATTATGGGATTGTACACATTTAATCGATATTGGTTTACAGCTTTTCCACCTCTATAGACAAAATTTCTCTGTATCGTGTATTGTAAAATTTTTAAAAAAGAGATTGGTATCATTCCACTCTTGAATATAGGATATGAACATTCATTTAATTATGTTAACCAGTAAAATTAATTACTTCTTTACACAAGTATATTTTCATCTTATATAAATGAACGTGTGAGCCACCCTAACTCGGTAGAAATATAATAAAAAGTATTAAATTATATCTAAGAAAATAAATCTATATAATTTCTGAACATACTCATATTTGCCGCAGTTGATAAGGTAATAGTAGACATGCGGTGAATTGTTGCGCTGAAAACAAATATCGACTGGAATTGCAGCCACTGATGCTGTATTTACTCTTTCCCGTGATTCGTCTTTGTACCTTTCCAACTTGCTACCGACGACCAACCCTTAAAGTACCTACAAATCACCGACTCCCGGAGGACGTGTTTCCATCGGCTCCGAAGGCAAAAGGCAACTCTATCTCAAGAACCAATCAACCTAGAGCCCTGAAATTTTAATCGCTTCGTAACTTCAACGCGAACGATTTCAATCTATCATCGTTACTTCCTTCTACCGCAATTTCAATTCTGAACAATCAAGTTTCGACGAGGAGAAATTCTTCGTTCTAACAAGTGTAAATGACGTTGTACACATAATCGTAATAAGTACGAAATACCACGAGAGTAGATTTATTTTTTAGCTCTTTGAATGATACTCAAAACTCCAGGAAAATCCTTACAGCTACTAATTACTAATTTAACTAACTTAATTTATTATACTGACGTAAACTTATTTTTTATAAATTTGATAAAGAATTGTTACTCTATTTAGTTCTTTCATTGGACAAGCTGGTGACATGGCACTCAAAGTGTCATACTTCGTCATCTTTGTTATAAACAACAGCAATAAGAGCAACAAAAGCGTGAAGCATGCTTCCATTGTTGTCTCCAGACACACGATACCGTTTCGTACACCAACGATTTCAGCTGCACATTCAATGGCGAACAACATATTGCGCCAGATATGCTGTCCCGACTTAAATAATACAGGACAAGCCTGTAATTCGCGGGGGTCGTCGATTCTCCCTTTCGGAATCAGAATTAGGAAGGGAGTACGGAATTTCAAGGGGTTACGTTCGTTGATCGGTCTATCGCAATACGTATCGTGAGAGGGCTGATTTCGAATGATCTGCCAACGAACCTTCTGCATTTCTGACGTGGATAATGCGACAGGAATGTTCGCGATGTGTTGCTGCGATAATTAAAAATGAAAGAGGAAATCGATGCGGCGAGCTTTCGTACCCAGGTGCAATTTACTATAAAATTAATACGTTTATTACTCGATTAACAAACTGGACAAAATTTTCTGTAAAGATCATAGAGCGATTAAATATTTATACATATATCCCATTAGTCCGGCAATGTTAATCTTTTAATAGGAGATGTCGTATTAACTCGTTGCAAGTTTGTAGCGGTGCACACAGGGTACAATAAATAAATTCTCCGGTTATCAGATTAATTTCTCTTATCTTCGCAACATTATTTTTCATCGTAAACGTTTCCGTCCAACGAACCGTACGTACAAACGTCTCCCCGTCAATTATATTCCATCGACGGAGAGGACATTGGTCCAAGAAGCATTAGACGCGATCGGTTTCTGATGGCGAAGTTTCTCCATCCCCGATAGCAGATAAAGATTACATTCTCCGAGTATCTGTCCGAATCCTCCCGGTCGCGATGTAATATTTCTAAGTTGCAGAAATATATTGCAACAACGCCAGAGCTGGCTGTCCTATAAACCAGCTCGGCCACGATCGTCGAACAAAGACGGAGCTATTGACGTGCAAGGAACGAGAGAAGGATCAAGATATCGGGTCCAAGTTCGGGACGAAGCTACTAGGTTCGGTTGATATTGAGAAGCAAATTGAATCTGAACGGTGTCATAAAAGATGGATATCAGCTTGCACGTGCCCCCTACCGTCTCCGGCATTGTCTACAAATTCGTTACTAACTTCAACCCCGACCCCCGCATTTTCTCTATCGAGACTTTATCAATCTTTGCTCAGCTGACGGCTCTATTGGGTGTCTCTGAACACTACTGCACACTTTACACGTATAAATGCAACTTTTGCGTTCAGTGTTTCTTCTTGGATCATTTGCAGCTAAGAGGGGTCGTATAGAGGTGTATTAGTTATAGAGACCTAAGGGTATAGAGAATTAGGGGTATAAAACTATAAATTTATGGAGATATAGGCCTACTGGGACCTGAAGATCTAGTGCTGGTGTGAGCTAAGAATATGGAGGCGTAGGGATGCAAGGTTTTGAGAATATATTGATCTTATAGAATAAATATCGCAAATAATTATTGATTCAATCGATACTTATTTCTATCAAGGTATCTTGAACTTTAATAAATAATTCGAATTTCGTTGCCAGCCCAGCACAGTAACGTCTTTAAATATAGCATTTAGAGCGGTTGCTGCCGTCACATGTATTTTTAAGATACAGCTCCAACCATCCTTTGCCACGATACCTATCTAGAGACACACCACGAAGAAATACTTCTTGAACCACCCCACAGCCCGGTTCACAGAATTTATGTAACTTATCTATAAACCTCTCCACACGAGTCTCGGTGGTGTCACGCGATACCATAAAACTCGACCTCTCATCGACCCCAAAGAAAACAGACTTCATCCTCATTATTCACTGTCTCGCGATCTCGTCATCGTTGCACGATTTTCTGTCCTTGAAGTACGTACGTATTCTTCTTCGTCTGATCGCTGACTTTCGGGAAACTTTCCTCGAACGGAGACGAGAAGAGAGAAAGAGAGAGAGCGAAAAAAAAAAGAGGAACCGGCACTCGTTCGAATGAAAGATGGTTGTTAGCGAGTTTCCGGCGGAATTCGAGAAGTCGGTCGTTGCAGGCCACGTAAAACCGGTCGAACGGACGTCGAGCATCGGGCCATCCATCCCTCTTCTTCCTCTGTGTGTGCACACACGTAGGCACCAGGGGATGGAAATATAGGCGGTCATCCCCTAAACCAAAGTAACGACAGCCGACGCCGGCAGCGTCCATACGTCTTCTCCCTAAACCGACCAATAAATCGAAGAAATCGATTGCTGATTGAATGGAAGCAAGTAGATTGCCGTTTACTTTCTCTCTTTCCCCATCGGCGTCGCCGGTTTTTCTACTTCGTTTCGTCTCCTCGACCATTCCTTTCTTTCCCGGACGCTCTTGGACGCGTGAGATGGTCATCGACGTGGACCAACTGCTTAGCGGTTAACCCCACCGACTATTTTCTTATCTATAACTCCACGTTAAATAATCGCCCCAAATTTTAGACAATGTTTCAGACGATTATTGCCAGCGATACAATGCCGAGGAAAGTATTCGTCTCACTATTCTTATCTTATTTCAAATGAAATGTGTCCAATCCTAGTTGAAACGAAGCAATTATAAGTTGAACACATTCCCGTGACTTTTGATAACTTTAACCAATGCAGACTCGAACAACCATTTCTAGTTTATTCTTCTTTATTCTTCGTGTCAAATCAATTTGTGGATCATCTTCTCCATAACATTCTTTCTCGAAGGAAAAGTAATCGACAGGTACCGATGAAACTTGTAATACCCATTCGTTCCCGTAACACCGCGCAAGAACGTTGAAGATGAAGCTGAAGGATCGATGGATCGCCGCTTCCAATTGGCGAACACGCCGAAACGATACTCGTGGGATTGGAAAAAAGAAAGAAAAGAGACGAAGAAAGGAATATCAGCCATGTATTATGATGGTGTACCTGTCTAGCACGATGCTTATTGCACAGTTACGAGGGAGGAGCATAAATATTTTGTTCGGTTCCGCGCATCGCTGTAATCTTTGCCTGGCGAAAAAAGAAAATAAATGAAAAATACAGAAGAGACAGACGGAAGGATAGTAGTCGAGGATGGAAAATTCGTCAGAGAGAGACTTCTTTATTATCAGGTCTCTCTCTCCCCTGGAAATGCATGCATCTTTGAAGTCGCTATCCGTCGTTGCTTACTTTTCCTCTCCTTCGCTTCTTGTCAGCGTGTACGCGCTTATCCGGCGGGTTTGTAAATTTTTCGAATACTAATGCGGAAATCACCGAGCTTGGAAGTTTTATTTTTCAGGGACTGTGTGACGTCATTTTATTCCTCTCTTTTTACAATATCGCTACGTAGACGTATAATGTGCAGCGGAATTACCGATGGGAATAATAAAATGTAAAAATGTGTCGGGATGATGTTATATGTTTAGATAAGTATCTACATATTGGTCCTTCGTTAATTCATATTTGAAATGCGGTTGTGTCCTTTACATTTGTACGAGTTCCACGTGTTACAACAATGTTATCAAGCATTATATTACCAGTTAAACGAGTTCTGCTTGCACTATTTAAAAAAAAGTTCGTAATTAGGCACTTATAAATAAATATCTTTTCTGTTATCTACAAAAAAGAACATTGCTGAATGTAACGTTAAATAATAAAAGATACCGGTGCATGTCTGTTACCGAATATTGCGCACGAAAGGTGTATTTTTCCATAAAAATCAGGTAGAAAAAGGAAAAATTTCGCAAATACAGGTAGCAGAGTCGAGGGACCGTGGACAAGAGACAGAAAGACTGGTTGAGTCAGGTCGGCAACGAGGTACACGTGGAATTCGTTTGCGTTTTAATGAACACGCGAATGATCGTGGTTCCTCTGGCGTTCAACGCGAAACCCAACTTTCGTGTCCACCTGTTTTCCGCGCGTGTCATTCACACGGAATTGTAAAACCGTACGTGGAAGAAACTCGTTTCCATTTTGGTCAACTTGCACGTTGTTCCCTGTTCCCCGTTATTCGACGTTGTTCACGTAGTTTCACTTATGTAAACCACCTCGTGTTCTGATACGTTTACACGTTGCCTGTAATCACCGTTACAGATTGTTTTCCTGTTCTCCGAAACTTTCCACGCGTAAAATGCTGCCTGAAGGTCCTTGATTACGCGTACAATTGCCATTACGGAACATTTTATTCTGTTAAACAATTTTTAACCGCTCAAACAATTTAAAATATAACATCATTTAATGTATTGAGAACAACTTGACAGATGGGTCGCTTAAAACAGCTATGAAAATTTCACATTTGTAGTTTCTTGTTCGCGTCAACGGAAGTAGATATAATAACTGCTTAGAAGTTCCGTCCTCGGCTGAATTTGTACAGAAGATTGTGCATAACAAACGAAGCAGCCAGGCGCTCTTTGCAGATGTCTTGTAACTTCGTATTTATCTCGATATGGCAAACGTTTATAGCGAAGTAAGGGAAGAACTCATTATACCCGACATGTGAATCAAAGAATTCTCAAATGTCTCTCCTGTAAAATGTTTATTCACACTGTATAAGCACGTATTTGGAGCGAAATTTCTGCAAAATTATACAATTCTCGACAACGAGGAAAGTCAATTCAAGATGTCATCTTACGGAGCTGCACTATACAGTAATGGAGAAGGATATCTGATTAAATTCCATAAAAATCGGAAAGCAATAATCCGCTTTTCACTTCTGATCCATTAGTTCCATCTGCTTTAGCATGTTTTTCATAGGACACTCGAAAAATGGGGCCGGAATTATGGAAATGACATTAGAAAATTTATACGACACCAACCCTCTCGCGTGGCCTGTTCGAAGAAATATGCTTGACGGATAATCGGATCGAGGTTACAGCACGTACGTAAACGTACGAATCGGAAACGCGTTATTTGGCTATTTTTGAAAGCTGTTTTCCACCTCATAACACTGAATTCGACGAATTCTGGCTGTGCCCCGCTATCAAATATGGGCTTTCGATGTGCACGGCGCAGCAGAATTTTACAACCACTTTACCTCATTCGCCGCGCATATTGCTATCTTTTCTATTAGGTTGGTATTACCGTTCAAAAGTTTGAATACATTTACTGCACTTCAAATCTATGTTGAGATACTTCGAGTGTCGCGCTACGATCGTAGAAAATCCTTTCAGATCGTAATCTTACTTTCAATCAATTTAACACGCGTATCACTTTTGCGGTACAGCAAACCTCTCCATCATCATTTTGTCAAATTAATTTTATAGCTTCGGTCGTTATTTATCCCCGATGCCAGTCGACGCGTTAATAGAATGGCAAACAGAAATAACGGCTACACCAACAATGATCAAAGTCACGAGGTACGTGTTAATTGAACCAATAGACCAATCTCTTCGAGGCTTTACCCCAATAAAGCCGTTAAAGGAATGGAAATAATCGTGATATATATTCCTGTGCCGTTAATCCTCGGCGACATTTTGTGCCGTTGTTTTCGTCGGAAACGTCAATAGGGGAAGCAGGGACGAAGGAAAAGGTGAATGGACATCAATTTTCATAGCGTAAGAGTGGAACGACCTGGTGGATTAATGAACACGGCTGCAAATGAAACGAACCTATCGCCGTACGATAGGTGTGACAAACGACGGCAGAGAAGCCGACGGTGCACGCACCAGAAGAAAACAATACGTTTCAACTTCCGGACAACGCGATGAATGGCGTTGCAATTAACGCAGCGGCTGGTTAACTGACTGCGGTGCACCTTACTGAAACTGTTAATTGCGGACGCATTCTTTTCAAACAGACTCGTTCAGATTTTGCGAAACAATTTCGACGAGACGGGGGAAATCGACGCAGACAAAACGCTTCGCAAAACACTCACGAAATTGTAAATGAATAAATAACGAGATAGAGGGACTTGTGCTCCTCGAAATTTAACACTTTGACGATACAGATACTTCAGTTTTGTAAATAATTTAAATCCTATCAATTTCTTAAGCCAACAAATTATAATATAACAACATCAACAAACCTGTGAATTTAAACTAAAATAATTCTGACCAACTGCACACGTAATTTATAATTATGTAAAATACAACCAAGGTTTTTTCGTGTAAGTAAAATATGAAACGACGTCGCTAACGAAGTGATCGAATAGAAGTATTTCCAGGGTTATTCTTCGAATATACAGTACGTATGCAAAACAAATCCGAGAGAAGATGACACGGGTTGACTGTAACTCCTCGTTGACCTCATCCTTTGGTACCTCACTCCTCCCCTGGCCCTTTTCCGATGTGTCCCCACCAAGTTGAACCCCAAAGATCAATACACGCACTCCGGCTCCAGCTTCGCATGACTTCGTATGGATTCTTCATTCACTGGCGGCTGTTTTGTATTCCGGAAGCCCATGGAACGCTGTTTTCTTGGTCATTTATCGGCCGTTATACTCGTCGCCATGAATATCTAATAGATTCGCTTGTTCTTCCCGTTCTGTTCCATTACTTTTGCATTGCTATTCATGGATTGCATCAAAAGGCTGTCACCTTGTGTCTCTGCTACTGTCATTTTATCAGTCTGACAAACCTGTTCTTTGGCGGATTTCATTTCGAGCGGAAGGAGCGTGTCGCCGACGCAGCAACAGGAAGAACATTCTACAGGCTGCCTCAAAAATATTGCACACGGTGAAACCTACATGTTTCTTTGTACCAAGACAACTACACTCAATCTTTGCAAATTCTATAAGTGTCATGAAGTATAACGTAAAAAAGTGTTTCGCGTTGAATGGATTTATTTCCTAAATTACCAATGAGGTGATTCATACTGTACAATACAGTTAGTCAGAGATTTGAAACATTCCGATCAAAAAAAGAAGGAGATTTCTATTAAAAAATATCATCCACTCGGAAGTTCAATCATCGAGTTCGATCAGTCCGGACAGATAAGTGGTCGATCAAGATCGATCCGATCTATCCGTCAGCTCTCGTTTGAGGACGACGACCGTTCGTCTGTGTCCAGATCCGAGTCTCCAGAAGTCGTGTACCCCATCGAAGGATTTATCCTCGCGGCGATGTAATCGGTCGAACATCTCCACGCTGCTGTCGACGCGAATAACGCTCGGCCGAACGCGTCGACGACATGACGTGATCAAGATTTCGAAGCGATGCACGTGACGCTTCCCGTTCTCTCCCTATTTTTTCCTTCTCTCGAGCAATGGGACGAAGGCGTGCGCCATATCGATGAAACATCGCGTTATCTGCGATCAGACCGCGTAACACGCGTCGATATTGCGAACATAAGGGGCGAGAATGGCGAGGCGCGAAGTAATTCCCGCGAGCGGAAGATAACATCGGTGGCGTCCGGTGTCCGAAACGTCGTTACAGCTTTCTAGGTCCTTTGTCCGGGATTCCGTCATGTGGGACGGCGATTAAGCTTCCTGCGAAGGGTCCGCCTTCCGTGCGTTAACGTAAGAAGATAGAAGAGATATACCATACAGGAAATAGTTATTACCAGCTACATGTCTCGGAATATTGCAACTAAGTATTTGGCCCGACTACCTGCCTAATCGAGTATCATCTTCATTTCCTCCGAAAGAAACGTAAGGTGTATCGGAAACAGACGGTGCGTCAAGCAAGCAACGACGAACAGTGTACACCATGGAAAACGTAAACAAGCATCAAGAGAGAGGACAGAAATTGTCGCGGTGCACACATGGCGTGGCTCCGAGGCTCATAATGACGAGGTACATTTGAAACTCGACACATATCAGACAGCTACGTCGAGATAACCGAGCCAGTAGCGGCGACGACGCTGGGCAAACGCGAATAAAAGCAACAGCCTGGAGAGAGCGTTTTGCAGATATTCCGTCGGTCGCTATCTCTCTTTATGGTGCCCGATTGCGCGCTCGTGTGTTCTCAGATAGCCAACCTGTACCGATGGAACAAGTAGGGGCCGGATTGTCCACGCACACGCGTGCTCCACGTGTTAGCCTACACGTACGCGCGCACACACGCTCGAAATAATATTACAAACGGAGGTTATCCACCGGCTAGGTTGGTGATGGTGGTGACGGTGGTCGTGGCGATGGAAACCCTAGCCGATGGTGGTGGTGGTGGCGTTGATGGCGTTACTGGTGGTGGTAGTGGCGGCATTCTGGCTATTGGCGGTAGTCTGGGCTGCGATAGTAACGTCGAGGGTAGCCACCACCCCGTGGTGTGCCTCGCTAGCCAACCTAATCGTTCACGCGATATTACTATTATCTCTGCTCGAAAATTTAAATAATGTTCCCTTTAACTGATTTTTCAACGGGCTCTATTGCTTTTCGCGGCTTCACGGGAATACCTCCACCGAAAAATACAGGGCGTTTCCAAAGTTGGAGACTTTATAGATGAAGTTCTTGAATTACTGTCTGACTCGTGTTAGGATAATATGCCATCGTCAATTAAGATTTCAAGCGAAAGAAACGAATTTTAGAGAAAGTTATGAATATTTTTGCTTATAACTTGTTAAGCAATCGAGGAAACATCAACTCGTTTGTAGATCCAATTGAAAGTAGTAACTTTCGTCTGAAAGCGTATGCTAAGGTGTTAATATATCGAATGGCTACTGTACCGCCAAAACATTCGAAAAATGCGAGGGATGTTATCCCCCGTCAACATCTGGCTCTTTCATCTCTTTATCCTTTGGTCGTTTCATCAGCGACGGTGACTGTGCCGTTTCCTCGAGCCTGTCGTCTGGGCCTAAGTTTTATCGCGTCGCCATTCGAGTTTATAAGCGAGAGTAAGGATCGAACGATGTTCTCGTCTCGCTATGAAATTGAAATCCTACCAGAACGCTGCCTCAGCCAGCCGTTGCTCTCGTTCTCTTAGCTGACCTGTCGTCTCTGTTATAGGTGCTTGCGAGCGGAATGGCGCGGATCGGACAGTCAGTGCGAGACTGTTGTCGTTTCGCGCTTCTTATTCGAAGCATTCGAAGCTGGCCGAAACCATCCATAAGCTTTTTGTTTCGTGTTCAGCTCGACGAACGTAAAACGAAACGTAGCCGTCGTCGCTTTTGACCTCGTTCGGTGACCCTGTTTTCTTTTTATGCTCGTTTTGGACAGGCTTCATCGGGTCGTGTTTATAGTTCACGGACCGCGTTTCAGAGTTTCCGTATAAATTTTGCACTCTTGGTTCAAAGTTCCGGATGAAACGGCGTGCTTGATCACTCGCGGCGGTTTATTAATTATTCAACCGGCGATTAATTTCCATCGGCCACGTTCAAATTGGTAATCGTTTGTATTCAATCACGAATTGATTTCTGTAATCGAATCATTGCATGGTGTACTTCATGGCACGTAATATAGTACATAGGTTTGATGCTTGAAGCTGATTTAGCGCTGTATTTTTTGTAAACAGGAAAATAAATTGTGGACGTGAAATTTCTGTATCAAAATGTAAATTCGATACGGAAATTGAAGAATTTGTTTGCACTTTTAAAATATAAAATAACATCTTTAACAAAATCATGCGGGGATGTAACGAGTAATTCCGTTGAAACTTTGACGATTTAGCCGTGACGAAGGACTGTTGTTCGAATATTAACGAGAAATCTCGTATGCATCCAACGGTGGGAGTTACAAAATCTGGCGCTAAGCGGTGAGAAGCTGTACATGCAAGCCGTAACAGGCGATGCGTGCCCGGGAAAACGTTGGCTGGATTTCGACGCGGGCATTTTCGTTGCCAGAAGAGAAGAGAAGCCAACCGGGGGCGAAAGAGGGTGCGAAAAGCTCTTATCTTACCTGAACTCCTGCTTTACGGTCGGGCATTCATAAAGTCCCCGGTTAAGCTTCTCCCTCTCTTGGATCCTGCTCTTTGTCTCTCACCTGATATCTGGTTCACGTTCACCCTTTAACTATCACTCGAGCTGCTTCACCTACGTTGACTATGCTTCTGTTAGCACTTAATCATAATGCTTTGTTTAAATACCGATTCCTATGTATAATAATATATGTATAGAGTATGCGTATAGAATGTATACGCACTTCAATAGATAAATAGAAGTGACAGAGTTTAAGTTGATACTATATTTCATGTTTTACGCGAAACAGAAATGATCGAGTGATTATATTTTGAAAGAAAATCATCGCGGGCAAAAAGTCTCGATTAAATTTGATCTCTCCGCGTATATAGCCAAAATAGAGTCAGTGAACGCGTTATTACCTGGAATCCTACACCTACCTTGGCTGGCAGCAGCTTGACCGAGAAGGTATAATCCCCAGCACACGCTAGTTACAATCCATTAGTTGCCACCCCGGGCCACCCCCTGCCGTTGAAACCGCTGTATCCGACTCCTGTGCACGAGTCCACTCTTCACCCCCGTAGTGCCGTAGCCCCTCTTCAACCCTTCAGCCACTACCCTTAATAATGCATCCGGAAGATGCTTAATCGAGTCTCGCAACTCATTTGTGATTCGCTGGATGTACTCTCTTCGTCGTCTCTTCTGTCTTTCTCCTTCTCGTTCTACCCTTAATGGCTCGTTCTCCGACTCTGTCTCTGTCCTAGCCGGTCAGAGCAGAACTTTTCGTTAACAGCCACTGCCGACAAGCTGTGCTCGCATCAACGAAAGCCTTCGAGAGTCGACGAAATTGAATGACCGCGACTCGCCGTGAAGTTTCGATTCGTTGATTTAATCAGCACACTCGCCGACTCTTTCTCTCTTCCTGTATCTGACCGCGTGACCCTGGCTGAGAATTCGATTTCCGGTCGTCGCGTCGCCATCGTCAGGTGGAATCCTGTTACGAGTTTTTGTCACTCACGTGGCATGAATTACACCGAATTCACGGCTCGAATTATTCCTGTCTCTTCTTTCTTCGGGACGTGGACCTGTTATATTGCCGGTTTATGTGCACCAGTGTTATAGCACTGCTACGTATGTCACGTTACATAACCAGGCGTTAAATAATGATGCGTATTACAAACAAGTCCCAACTGCCGTGTAATAGATCGTGCTTTTTACATAATGCTATCCAATTCCTTAAAACTTCCACTATCTACGTGCTTTGAAATATGGGAAGCAAGAAAAGGAAAAGATCCTATAGCGACTCATTGAAAAATCAATCGAGATCAAATGGAAGAACAACTCTGCTAAATGGAAGTGCGATCAATCTCGAGCAACAAAGCGTGGACCATGTACCACGTACGGCAAACTAAAAGGCGAAGGTGTAAGGAGTAAAATAAATTTTCGCGTACTTCATTCGTTTCGAAAATGGTGCCCGTTTCTCTGGGCCCGCTACAGTTTGGCCGTTCGCCAGCTTTCAGGATAGCGTCCATGTTTCGTGTCCACTGGCTCGTTTTCTTTCGTTCTACACAAAAAGTGCCGTGTGGTATCGTTGCAATTTATCGTCGCAAAACATCTGTTCGCGTTCCGATGCTTTACAATTGAAATATATTAAAAACAAACAGTTCGACGACTGGAACGAAATTCAACGACTGTCTGTCGCGTTGAATAAATTAATTCTCCGTTGTTCCAAAGAACGACACGCAAGAATTATCACTGTATAATTATTGCTTTTTCTCTCTCGTTCAACGAGTGTACTCGCGAGTCGTCGAGGATCGTATCGTCAGAGACAAAGAAGCTATTAGAACGAAATACGCGTTTGAAAGTTCTCATTTCACGGGACACTCGTCTCCTTTTTATAGAAAACCTGCTGTTATTCTGTCCGCTTTTACACCGCAACGGATGAACTATTTTTCACGAACGGGACTATCAAAAAGTATCCTTTGAGGTAAGCATCGCTCGAGAACGGTGATTCGCGTTCGCGTTCGCGTTCGCGTTCGCGTTCGCGGCGAAAATGGAACGCTTCAAAAGTTGAGCGTTGCGCGTTCTAGATTCAACGAGCTGATATTTCTATCTGGTCACGATAAAATATACCGTGCTTTCTCGCGTTCTTCCTTGAAAAATAGAGTGCAGCGATATTGATGAAGTAGACACAGAAATTTAGCTACGTTCTGATACAGTAATAGTACTTTAATTTTCACTCTGCTGTTGACGAAGTTTTTATACGCTGTACAAACTTCGGCTCATAAAATTGTTCCCGCGTTTACGGTGCAAATTTCAAGTATTAAAACATAATAAATGACTGTTTGAACTGCAATTAAGAGAATTTGCGGCAACTTCTGTATTATAAAATTCTTGTTAATTAGGGGCGATGATCAGTTTCAGAATTGTGTCTTTGATGAAATTCCTTCGAGCGCAAGAAATCTCGTATTAAAGTTTCACCTGAATTTTCATTCGAGGAAGAAGAAGTAACTACGAAGAATTTATGTGTTAATTGAAATCACGCGGATATCGTTTTACATTCACCGATGAATATTGTAACAATAACGCAGAATAATATATGTAAAGCAAGTCATAAAGTTTGTTTACACCCCGTCCAAGGGAGGATATCGAAAGCAGTATTTCAGAAGAACGCGTCCACTCGTTCGCGAACATAGGTAGGATAAACGAGAGAAGTAAATAGGCGACGAGCAGGGTCGTCCTAAATCGTGATACGTATCGATATCTTCGCCAATATCGTCCTTTTCTGCTGTTCGTGTTTATACATTCAGGCACGATCCGCGATACGGGCGGACGATTTCGAAGATGTTTGAATGATGAATCCAATATCAGGGAGGGTTGCAAAGCGACGCAAGCGAAATACACCCCAGGGACGAAAAGCGTTTCCCTAAAACGGACCAATGAGCCATCTCTGGTCCACATACACTACTGGTCAAAAGTTTCACACCACATAATTCCTTGTCTATTTATGGAAAACATGTTCATCGTGATTGAAAAAGAATATTTCTTCTGCATGCAATAGCGAAGTGGATGCATCGTTATTTCTCATAAATTATTTATAATTCAATTATACCTATTTACAAATTGAAAAGTTTGAAATGTCTGAATTTCTAAATTTAAAAATCCATATATCGTAGAATATTATTTGAAAGCACAGGAAATTTTGGAAATTAATATGAAACAGTCTAAAATAAAATCTCGATTATTATTTATTCGAAAGCCTGGTGTCCGAGAGATTAATTCAATTTTATGAAAGTACGATTTTAGCCGTTGATAGGTAATGGTTTTGAAATTTTTGACCGGTAGTATACGTCAGGCAGCCATGGATACGTGTGTGCTGGTGTGAACGTATCCCAGCAATGCATCATACGTTACGGATTGGTTTTAGGTAAAAGAACAGCTCCATAATAGTGTGGACATTTGACGTCAGCGGGGAAAATGGTCGGAAAATAACGAAAGTAAAACGGCGGCCATTCATCGTCACGTACAGCGTTCGTTCGCGCGATTTTTTACCGCGCCGGCAATTCGTACTTTTATGATTTCGTTTAAATTACACGGAAGCCGGGTCCGAGCGTTCGACTGAAAACATTACTTTGGAAAATTGAGCACGACCAGAGAGGGGAGAGGGAGAGAAACGAGCCAACGCAGAGCACCAGGGGTTGCGTTATTTCCATAAATGTCTCAATGCATCAAACTAGCGACGCTCGGACTTGGACGCGTTCCGTGACTATAATCGCTTGCTACGAATCTTCGTAAATACGGAATTTTTCATTCGGATATTTCGGGACGAGTTTCAGGAATTGCATATTAATATTTCGTAGGAATTAATAGAACACTAAGGTTCAGTTTGAATATTTCACTGTCGTAATTTGCATAACAAATTTTTAATTCAACATGTAAGCAGTAACAGGCATTCGTTATAATACAAATGAAAAATTACAAATTATTTGTGTTTCGAATTTTGTAATTTTATTCGTTATTAAAGTAAGCTCTAACGCTGCGCGATATAGTTGGCGGGGATGATTTTTTTGCACAGTTATACTGGGCAGGATGAACAAATCGAGCGATCAAAACGTTTCAGCGACGCGACGGGACAGTTTAAAAATCATATCATCGAGTTTTCGCCGTTGGAATTCCATCCACGCGGAATCCACGTGGCTATTAAACGCGGATAATTTGGTGTTTAACGTAAACGTTAGCGCATTCCTTCGCCGCCCTAATGTTTGCAAAGATATACAACCGGTGAAAGTAAACCACTGCCGACGGATTCCTCGAAGTACCGTCTCACTAATTACAAGGGATGCTAAATTACATAACTTTCACGAGGCTGTATGTTCTAATTTGCCGCGATCGTTAAAGCTCTTCCTTGGCTTATGAATATTCATCGTGGTATTTCTTTTTTTTAACGAGACAGAATCCAGAAGAAACCGCTTGATTTATTCTAGCCTTGTTACCATCGACGACCAACCCTCACCGCTCGTGCCGCACAACCCACTCTCTAATCATCGTTTTGTAAATTAATGGCGGGTGCATCGCGTCGTTTCGTGGTCGATCGTAGCGCGGATATAATGTACCTATGCAGGAATCTCCAATTAACGCAGATGACATCGTTGCATTTCGATAGGTACAAACAAATGTGGTGGTAACTGGACACACGTGTATACACATGAACGGGCACACGCATAAACGATTGTCGTTATTATACAACTTATACAACTGCAGCCGGATTATTGGTGTAATTACCTTCGTGCAGAGGGTGGTTCGTTAAAAACAGAATATCTAAACATTTCTTTTACACAGAAATATAAAAGCACAAAAGAACAAATATTTTTGATTAGCTTATCCTTACGTGTCATGTTCTTTACTTTAAAAGAGAATATATTAGCAGCAATTAATGCGAACATTTCTTATCGTTATTTTTATCCACTCTGATCACCCTATACATACTCTTCGTTATCTATGAATCACTTGTGCTAATTATCCTCTTGCTTTTACTCGCTACCCTCCTTCGTGTTTTTACCATTTTCTTAACGAAATCAATGTAAATGACAGAAAAATGATATTCTTAAACCGCGCGTCGTTAAAAATTTCGCAAACTATTATATATTTATCTAGGAATAAAACTGTTCTCTTGTTGAAAGCACCTAAACCGTAATCAAACGGCAACAAACGGCCGAAATCACGCATTGTATGCTTCCAATTGTACTCCTTTCTTTAAAACAGAACAAACGCGTTTCCCTTTAAACGCGTCTCATCCTGTCCCAGAAAGATAGGAAGCGACAGAAACAACGCCGGGCCACATGGTAGCATAGCCGGGAGGTTAGTTCATTAATAATACATCGGTCCCCATAGATTTGCCGTATTTTTCTGGCAACGCGTTTCCAGCGATTCATTAATTGCTGACCTTGTTAGCGTAGCATTGTGAAACGGTGGTCCCGCAACGGTGCTCGAGCGATGCCCGCGGGACTAACCGGGACTCGTCGACCAAGGGACAAAGACGGTGTCGACGAGAATAAGAGAGAGAGAGAGAGAGAGAGAGAGAGAGAGAGAGCGAGAGAGAAAGCAGAGAGACACACAGCGAACAGCGAACGAGGAGAGAGAATCTCGCTTGGCATTGTCATGCATTCACCCCCGGAACATAATAATACCGGGTTCCTTTGTCGTTTATGCGCCCTCTGTTTTCTGGCTCGCTCTAGTCACGATTGCCGACTACCATTGCCCCGTATTCCCATCTTCTCTCCTTATGGTCCACCGTGCAAAAAGACCGAACGGACAACAGCTTCATGGATTGTGGATTGTTTGATAATTTTCTTACGGGAGAATTTGTCAATGATACGCACGCGTTAACGCTTTTAAAATCCCCTAAGGTATACTATCGTTATAGTGTCACTAACAGTGGAGAAGTCCAATTCAAATATGAGTAATATCGTTGTCGAAGTGTCAGCGACGTTAGAGTCTCAACGTCAAGAAATATCAGGAATGTTTGGATAGGATTTATTCCTTCCAAGTTCAGATTCTGGAAATTACTCAAACTTACGCTCCAAGTAGCTTGCACAAGAAGGATACATTCTCTCGCAGAGTGTCGAGCATGATCGGAAGTTCTTGCCGTATTTCGAATTGTGTAACGACCGTCTACGGTTTGGCAATTGTCCTTTTGCTAGCAGGTTGTTTCGTACCTTCGGCAGACAGTGCAGACGATTCTGCGTTCAAGATGCCTCTTAGTAACTCTCGGTGAAAATGAATGTAGAAGCTAATAAGGATAGAATATTGAAGTAGCGGAAAATTTAAACGTTTTTTTAAATCGTTAGCCACGAATCAACAAGTGGTGGGTCCTCTTGTCTCAACAGTTTCCCATAGACAAGACCAGTGTATTTTCATATCTACTCGAAGCGAAAAGAGATTCACCTGAACTGAAAAGACCGGTGCTCGATGCTATTCGAAGTTCCCTCGTAAACCAATGACCGTATCCTAAACCTAACGAAAATCCGAGCCGAACCTAAAAGCGCCATCAAGTTTCCTCCATCACGTAGCCAGAAAGCTATCACCGGCACCCCTTGACCGTGCCGCTTTCATCATCCCATGACCCATTAAACGTCGAGCATTAAAACACATTTTACAACCGAAAGCGTGAGGTCGCAGCACGGCGCGGCGTCCCTATCCTCCGATCGACAGGATCAAAAGAGAAGTCGAAGAAGAAGGCGAAGAAAGGAAAGGAGGCGGGCGTTGAGTCGCGTTTGGATGTTGGAGAGACCGGCGTGTTCCGACGAGGGACAACTGGGCCAATCGATACCGCAGCCACCGGTGGCGGTGGGTGTCGGGGGTGGATAGCAAAGCGGAGCGGTGGCGGTGGCGGTGGCGGCGGTGGTTGTAGGCCGGTGAACGTTTGCGAGACGTAGGATCAGGGGGTGGCAAGGGGATTTTAGGTGACGGTAGGCAGCGATAGGTGGCGGCAGGCAGGATGTCGCGGGGGTGGCGACGAGTTCCATGGTCCGCTGTAGCCCACGGACGCTCCCGTGGCAGTCAGGATGGCGCCACTGTCGCTTGTCTGCGTAACGTGGCCGTCGTCATCCTCTCTGCCGTGTATGATCGACACTGTGCGCAGAATCGACTTGCGGACCAGCGTTCTACCACAATGTTGTCGGACCTGTCGGTTCACCCCGTGTTTCGATTGTTGTCGATGCCGCCGTGTCGTTGAGAAAAATTCTCGATCGATCAACCGGACGCGTGTGTTGCCCCCGCCTCGTCCTCCGCGGGACCATCCTGTGCCACCTGGACGCCTCGAAGCTCGTCGCGAGTGCACAGCATCCCCTGGTTCGCTCCTTGGTTCCCCATAACCTTAAAACCGTAACGACGGGAACGCGGCCGTTGCGCGTGACCGCCACCACGCCGATACCACCACCGCCGATCCACACAAACACGCCCGCCTGTCCGTGACACGAGCCAGTTGTGCGACACGCGTAAACAGCGACGTCGGTGAAACACGGGCGTCGATAGATCAGTCGCTTTGACAGCCACGTCGGAAATTAGCCGCGTCTGATTAGGATCGTTGACCCATCGTCGGGCATCTTGCGCGAACCCTTTTGGACATTGAACCGGGGGAGGGGTGCGAGGGCTAACGACCTTTCGATTCGCGGAAACTCGCGTGACTATTTATTGCCACCCGGTGGACGATCTTTTCGATTTTCTGCAAGTGCCGCAACTTTCATGCCGAAGGAAGAGGAACATCGACATTATACTGGATAACGTGTAACTGGCTGAAAGCGCGTAGTGATCGCGGGAACAATACGGTGTACAGGAAGCGACGAATGGGCGGTCTCGCGACTGTTTGAGATGGAAGTGAGTAATAGCGGAGTAAAGTGACCGCTGTATTGGTCGTGATGATGATCGTACGGCCATAAACTGTCGGCCGAGTGATTCAATTGGTACCGCAAGCCTGAGCCAGCCGCTACGATGCATCACTATTATCCGCAAGAAGACATAGATCGTGTTGGTAAGTGAAGCTTATGAAGAAATAATGAAGTTATACAAATATCCAGTAGAAAGTTATTCCAAATATATCCGATAAATTCTTATTTCTATTAACGCGAAAATCAATTGTTACGAAAATTCTTATTTTCAAATTATGAAAATGATATTCAATTCAGACTTACAGATCTATATTTTATTTTTAGCGCGATCTCTATTTAAAACAAACTGACGTAATTATTTTAATATGTTTATATTTTTATATATTATACTTATACAGTAGATTGGAAGCAGACATACAGGATGCTTCATAATATGTGATTTACGCATCGAGATAGGAAACATGAAAATAGTATTCGTTCTTTAAACTAGATTATCAACCATTGCAACTGAGAAAATTGTCAAAAGTACATCTTTTAGTGTTCGGATAAATAAACCGAATGTGCCTGTACCTTGCACTATTTATTTACTAAAAGCGTCGATCAGAATGTCTAAACAAGCAATTTGTATCACGCGAGAAAGCTTTGTTTTCGCTATCGTGTCCATAATTACCAGATGATTATCAACGATCGATCTAGTCCGACGACGAGGTCAGGTGAAAGGATCTACTTTTAACTTTGACCCAAAACAGCGTGGCCACCGGTTAAAGGAGATACTGGCGGACGGTAAACAGACAGTTTTGCCAGTGAAACGACAGTGGACGATGAAAGGTGGTGGGCGTTGATAATTATTCAACGAAAAAGCGACACTCGGAGTATTGTACGCGATTACAAAGTTTGTCGGGCATTCCTTGAGCGATCCGTGCGGGCGACGTTGTACCGATTTACAATGCAAATTCGACCGTCGCGTAACTTCGTAGAATTATCGGTCAGATCGCAAATTTCATCCCCCGGCTCGAGCTGTAAATTGTTCGTTCGCGTATTTACACGGGATTAAAGCCGTTCCTTCGAGACCACTCGAATTACCTTACGACGTCATCTAATTTCTCCAGTTGCACGAAACACCAGACGCATCGTTGTAAATAGAATTCACGATGCGATTGTCGTAGTTTTAGCTGCCTTGGAGGGCATGCCCGTGACGATGAATGCTATAAATGCTGATGATAATTTCATTATGCGATCATTGTTCTCTTCAACGTTTCATTCGTTGCATTGATTTGTGTATAATGTGATCGGAAAGCAAATATAAAAGGCTTAACAAACTTTTATCGCATGAATGTATCAGGACATAGTAGTAATATATTGCTTTCTTTTACAAATAAAGTGGTTGTTCGTTAGAACGAATGTAAATGTCTACCATTCAATTATTTATATTTAAACATTGCAACGGAGATTCTTATTTGTTCGAACTTTATGTACCTAATGACTTGTTCCAATTATATGTTCATCTCCGTCAGATCTTGTCTTACCATTTGTCTATTGGGTACAAACATTAAGAATTCACGTCGAGTATCGAATCAAGATGAAAAGAAGACACGGACAAATACAAGAGACGATATCTTGTCTTGATTTCGAGACACGAATCTCACTGACATTTTCGTCACGGTCGTACCTTTTTTCTTCCCTTCCTGGTCGGCGTGAAAACACGCGCGCGGTATTCTTAACATTAACGCGCCTATTTGGGAAATGTATGCAGGTTAGATCCCAGGCGTACTGGCTACCCCTTGTACCCAGGATTATATTAGGTCCTTCAGGCTTTCCGCGTGAGTCCCTGGTGGAATTTAAATTGGCCCGGATACGATAACGGCGAAATGAAGGAACCGGAATAACATTTGCAACATCTTTCCTCCGCAGTTAAATCGATTTTCTTCATCGATGGAAAAATGTGGCATCAGCGTACTTTCTATCCGATCGAGTTGCTCGATAAAATCATTTCGTCTGTAGAAATTAGTTCGGTTTAGAATACGGTTAACTCTTGCTACATCGCCGCTTTTATTTCGGACTTTTACGCTATACTCGCGAGAAGCGAGTATATTCGATAACCGAGCGTTTTTCGTTAACAATGAAAAACCAAACCCCATTTTTGCAAAGGGAAAAGTTGTACAGAATCACCGCAGCTACAACCCCTTTCCGGGAGTTACACTAATTGTGAAACACCCCGTATGTCTATTAGCACGCGTAACGTTACTACGATTCGTATTAGCGTGCGTTATATCGCCACGCTTAGATCTCGTTAACCACTCGTCCCGGCAATTTCTCACCGACCCCGGTTCAATTTCCCAAAACAGTGAACCGTGGCCTCGTGGTTGAACCCCCTATCACAGAGTCCCCTGCCGTCGGTGTTCTCGCAGAACGCCACTTGACTCCTTTATTCGCGTGCTCGTTTCGCGAAAGAGAAAAAAATAGAAAAGGAGAACGTCAGGTCCGAATAGATGATGTCCAGGGTTGGGTTAGCGACACAATAAGAAGGCGTACGAGCAGAGGACACTGGCACCGGGCATTGTTCGTTCAGAGGCGATGGCGGTCGCACGTACGCGTCCCCCGTAACGCATTCTGCTTTAAGGCCGCACAGCTCGTAAGCAAATTAGAATGGCGCACGTGGCTCGCATAAGTCGAGGCTCCGTGTCTGCGTGCTCCGTGTGGGGCATGTCGGGCTGGATTTGTAAGGCCACCCTTTCTCGGCCACGCTGTACCCCGTTGCCAATGGGCTCTTCTGCTTGTTCCTCGTCCAAAGAGCACGGACACATCGGCAATTACGCCACTTTATTGCTAGGGTTACGTGTCGTGAACGGAATTAATGCAATCCGCCGTGAGGGTGGCTCTTTCTCTCCTTCGTCCCCTTTTTCGGCTATTTTTTCAACCCACGTTTACGTGGATCTTCCGAGTTGTTCGAAGATTTTCTACGTGCCAGGACTAACATGTTAATTATCGCAGGACTCTGTACGAAAATAAAAGATATTTATGAACACTCTGAGCATTGTTAATATTACACGAATTCAGATTGGAGAACTTAAGCTAAAAAATTGAATGTGGCGATATATCAATAGCCTGTTGTAACCGAACGAAGATTTAGTCGATCTAATTTAAAGTGACTTAGTTGTTGCAAAGAAATTCCTCTCGTTTTCGCGCAAGTTCTTTGCTACGTTCTCGATAGTTCATGCCGCAAAGAATTTCCGAGTGTCGACCTCGTGGGTAATCAGACGAGCGCCTCGCGTTTTAATGTGCGTGCGTCTTATAAAAACTTCCAAGCTGGAAAGCGAGAGAAACGAGTGGAGAGAAATGAAAGCGGATTCTCGCAGGATCCATGTAAATTTTACAGTAGAAGAGAAGAGATGAGGCGGGAACGGTTGTCTCGCAGGATCGATAGAAACTTTGTTGGATTCGTCGTGCTCCACTTGCGCCACTATCGAGGGGAGAACGTTAACTTGCTCCAGGTTCCTCGTACAACCGCACACCTATCGCTCCTTTTTTAGATAAAACCTAATCAGACTTTCTCGTAACACTTTCATCTTAAAGCGATTTTAAAAATCGTTTAGTACTTACTTCGCCATTGACGTTAACGAACACACGAAACGTTCAAACGATTTGAGATTAACGATACTCTGAGAATACTCTATAATAACGTCGTTTGACCAATTTTTTGCCAAGAAAGTTTCGAGATTTTTCCTACGGGACTTGTCAATCTGAACGAAAATCTTTTTTCTTCCTTTTTGGAAAATAATATCATTGCCAGGCATATTATATGATAAACGTCTATATTGTCCATTTCGTAGAATAAAGGAAATGGATATAGCAAGTACAGAACGAAGATGAATCTTCCAAGCTAACTAAACGTAATATTGAAATTTGACGTGAATTGAGAGGCAATAAATGTCAGCGTTTGCGTATCGACATTTGTCAAGTTTCATACTTAACGATCTAATAAAAACGGCGAGAGCGAGAAGCGAACGAATTTAATCCTTAAAAATTGTCAATTAAACGCGAACGAACGAGCTCGTTGCAATTTCGAAAGGGGGGAACAGTGATCACTTATGGAGACACTTGTTTGCATCGAACTGCATTTCCACACGGCAGAAGTTGCGGGTTGGAACCGAAACGAGGGATGACAGAGCACAATTGACGGCCACGGCGATAGCAATGCCCATTTTATCCCCAGGAGGATATAAATAAAAGTCAAATTGAGCGAGGGTTGCGCCATCGCGTCTACAATGTATTTACCCAGCCACCACTTCCAACGCTTAATATCATTTTAGATAAAAACCCCGCCCTGTAACCCGTTCCCTGTCATTCTACATTTACATTTCATTCGTCCAAGTATCTTTGCTTACTCGCCTTATCGTTCGTTCCACAGTTGCGTTTCTTTGAATTGTGTCAGAGTTTCTCTTTATTACCCTATAGGGGTTTGGATTTTCGTAAATTTGCAAACTTTCTAGTTTGCAACGACGTCGAGATCATCTTCAATCGACGGGATTCCCGTTGACGAATGAAAATCGTCGGCCGTATTGAATTACCCGCGGTGACGGGAGGATCGATCCGCGAGATTAACCGTTAGGATTAAAAATCGAAAGAGGAAAGAAGAAAGAGGTCGAAATAAAATATAGCGGATCAAAAAAAAAACGCAGACAGAATGAAGAAAAATAACGTTTGACGAATGCGATTTATACAGCGGCGAAACGAAATATTTAACGATTATATCGGTTCGACCAAAGCGTATTGTTCGCGCGTCGATTGCTCGTCGCGCCGCTCCCAACGAACTCGATAGGCGGCTATATTATGCGCTTGATGGGATTCCGCTTCTCCTATAAAAGTCATCCTCCCCGAGTAAATATAAACCACTTTCCCCCGTGGAAACAATGCCGCGAGGCGAAAAAAAAAAGAGAACGACGCGTATTTTTACCTTCGTTGCCCTGATCGTTTGTTCCTCGCGAGCGAGAAACGTTTGACGCGTTAATGTCGCTCGCATTCGATGCTTCGTTACTGTTCGATAATGCTGGCTGAGGAACTTAAATAGAGCGGGTAATGTGAACTGTAGGTACAACTACAGTATTTTACAATTACACCGAGTTTAACATACTCTTCTGTAATAAGAATTACCTTTCCTATTTGGTATGGTCTAACATGATAGGAAGAAGTTATGCCGAGTAAGACTCATGCGACGATGAGTCTTACCTATAATCAATTTTTAAGTGTATGATTATGTCAGTATTTGCTGTTGAATGTTATCTTAGTATTTTACATTCTATTATTACATTTAACGAATAAGAAATCAGGGACCGCCATGTCGACGTATTAATTTATAAGCTACTTCATAAGTTATTAATTTATTTTTTGTACCGATTAGTGGTTTTAGGCAATCGCTAACATGAACTGTGTATTTTTATTATTGTAATAAAAGGTTAATAATAAATGTTATGTTACTTACACTGTTTTAAGGAAACTTCTAAACCGCTGTACGATCTTGCAGAGTACATAATCCAAAGAGAACACCGTGCTTTGTCGCCTACTCCTCGAATTTATCCCTTTGACTTCCAATAAACTAGGACTCTAGTCCAGATACTTGGCACCCTGCTGTGAAACGCAATCTGGGGTTATTCGATACTGCACATACTCCTGTTCACCGTTTACATAAAAGAGTACCTCACGCTTGTAACAATAATTAGCACTATAGTATCCCGTGTTCCGTAACCCCTTTCGATATCGAACGACACTCTTTTTACACGCACCAGAAATTCTATCCTATGTTAGCAATACTGGGTCGAATACCACCAACTTCCGGTGCAAAGGGGATCAATGAACATTTCGGTCTAATCCTAATTAGAACATCGTATATTAATTTTATTGTTTATTGACTTCTAATGTTTATTGAGTAAATTTGCCAATCTAAGAACAGAAGAATCTAGAGATCCAGAAATAGAGATCCAAGTTTAGGAATATAGATGTCTAAGGTTTTCAAGATCCGTGAATAATTATGGGATATGAGAATGTAAGGATATAAGGACATCGAGGTATTGAGTAAAATCTAAAACTATAAACAGATTTAGGAAAGTATTCGCAAGAATTTACACTATCATAACGAATTCAAATAGCAACAGTAATATTTTGTCTAACAATTAGATGCTTAGCTACTAATAAACGGTAGTATTAATTCCTGGGTCGGCTGGTAATTAGAAATCGATCTCCAGCGAGTGATCGACCGTCAACGACGCAAGTAGCCGGATGCGTGAGGGGCACGGGTTTAATGCGTAAAACTGCACTTAACTCGATTTAACCCGACAAAATGGGTTGGCATGCTAATAAGATTCATGCAGAACAAAAGCGGCTACGTAAAACAAGTTACGTGACGCAAATGCACGATTCACAGGCAGCTGGCGAGGCAGAACGCTACAATTTATCCATTCCGCTAGGCGGAATTTTCACCGGAAACCTCCAGCTGTAACTACGGCGTAACTGAAACGGAATTTAACGCGACGGGTATCAATTCTTTGGTCGGCAATTTCGTTGCAATTCCACTGATACGATGCCATTCGGCAATGTGCGAATTAAAGTGGTACCACTACCACTTAGCATTATAAATTGTTATCGTTTCGATAGGTGCATACACACTGAACTGATTATACCCACGTAATTTTCAGATACGAATTTGTAGTATCGTATAAAATTCGTTATTATCGCACCTGTATCGCACACGTAGAATGTGTGTCAAAATTCAGATTTCATTTGTTTTTTAAAGTTCACGTGACGATATTAGCATTAGAAAGATATCTAACAGTTTGTACAATAGCAATTTAAAATAATTACCCGTATCGTAACGGTAACGAAATTATTTAGGGTGAAAGACAAATCCCAAGCGTTTCAAAGTTCTTTGACAAATGAGAAACCGAATATGTAAAGTAATGATAAGAAGAGCAGAATGGTTCTCTTGGATGGTGTCCGTTCACGAGGGCAAACAACTTCGCTTAAGACTTCGTAAACACTGGCTTGATTAACGATAATGGCGATCTAGGGTGATTTCCGATAGTCTGTCGCAGGATTGCGAGTTCGGTGGGGTCGATGGTCTGACCAGGATGGTAGACAAACCATCGGTGTGCATCGTGCAACGAAACGTTGGCAGGAGCGGAACAGGCGGCCGCTGGGACGACGAACGATCGAGGGTAATCCAAGGGGGTGCGTGCCCAGGCATTCTGATCAGCGCTTTACTCCCTTATAGCTTTGCACGATGCGTTATGATCGTTAACACCGTACTTGGTGAAGAGCCGCGGATATTGTCTGACGACCATAGTCCGTTGGTGTCGTGGTTAATCGACGATCGGACGGACGCGGATGGTTCGTGTTTCCGCGGCGAACGGACGGCGGATGGATTAATATAGTTGCGCTGAAACTACGAACGGGCCACCTGAAACCGTCGAGTGGCGAGTTATGGTGCAATTAGCGGGGAATGTAAATGCTATCGGACCCTTGATACGCGTCCCGCACGTTCGATGGGGTATTAATCGTGGAAACTTTCTAGATATTAATTTGCTAACGTGGTCCTGAATAATCTTTATTGATTTCGTGCTTCTCTTACGTTTGCTTTATCATACGGTAATTGCCCAGATGTAACAGTGGACAGAAATTTTGGACCACTTCTTTTTCAATAGATCATCGTACCACAAATACTAAAGTAAATGATTCTGTAATTGGACATAAGAAATAATCAATTTTTCCAACTTATACAGATTCTTTTAATTATAACATAACATAAACAACGATCGTTCGATGTTAGTCTCTCTGAATTTCTAAATCAGTTCCACAGTTATGTAATAGACACATCATCTAAAACAATGGATGTTCGCCCTAAAAGAAAGCCTAACAAATAGCCTAAAATATAACACTGAATATTTACCGAAAGGTTTGGTACCCCTTTCATTGTTCACCACGATACTTCATAATTTAATACTCATCTCTGTCGTTAATTATCATTGATCGAAGTTAGGGGATGCAAGGTATTATAAGATCATATGCGCACAGATGATTCGATTCATTGATCTTAACAAATATACACGCACGGGGAGAAGAGGTAATTGAAACGTTTCCTCTCGCATCATATATCACAGACGACTATTCCGAAAGAGAATGAACTTTCCCTTCCGTGTCAACAAACGTCTTCTCGTTTCGCACCCCTGTATCCAATGTCAACGCGTACTTCGTGTCAATATCCTCAGGATCCTATCAGTTTGGCGACTAATGAATGTTTATTAGTATAGAATCTAGTGACGTATCGTTCGAGCTTCGAAACGGATCGATACGAGTCTAGACATATGTAGCGCGAAATAATTGATTCGAATCTAATTAGAAATTTCTCTGATAAACACAATTGTTCGTAACTGTATATTTCATTGTAACACTATAATTTCATGTTATAGAGATGTTATGAATACGTGTTATATAAATACTCTCGTGTGCATCAATAAACGACTAATATTAATCGCAATTCCAAACGCGACAAGCTTCGCGTTCGAACGACAAAATATATTTGAATCTCGTTACAAATCAAAACTCGTTTAAAAATTCGAGCAAACGTATAATAGCATCAAGTAATTATAACTTCGTTAATGTATTTCGAAGTCATCATCGTATAACGTGTCTTCAATTTGATAAACCAGCGAGTCGCGTTTAAATTTCGATCATCTAATTTCCGTCTCCCAGCGTAATATACATTAACGATCCAATTAAAAGCGTGCTTGAAAAGATGAAAATGTTATGGCATCCAGGATGGTCCTTGTCTGTAACGAACGCCGAAGGAACATCTTCCTTCGTCTCGTACCGTCGACGATAACGAGAAAATTGGCGGCCCTGTAGCGATCCAACGGGGGCTTCGGAATAACCGTAGCTGATTATCATTCGCTTATCGTCTTCATAATTAACATATTACAAGAAGTTTCTGGCGAACGAGATAAATGGGACGCGGCTCACGCCGGAAGAGAACGTACAGAAGTAATCTGGACGGAGGCCAGAAGCTAATTCCTACAGTTTGAGCTGATGAAGAGAACGAGACTATTCCGCTACGAAGCTAGTTAAAGTTCAGCCAATTCTATTTCCGGTTTGTTCCTAATAGCCTACACTAGACGAGACTGTACGTACGGATGCTGATACGTGTGTACGTGTCACGTTACTTTGCATTTTCGGATATATTTTCATACGGAACTCCTAGGGAAATTCGGGCATTCGAGTACGTGACGAATAAAAACTTCATTTTCGGGTTGCATGTGACAGCAAATGCTCATGGACATCCTCGTGTAGCGTGTGTACGTTAAAATGGTGATGGGAATTCAAGTAGATGTCAAGTTCTTAATCTTTATCTGGGAATTTAGAAATGTTGATATTTGGGATTTTGGGACGTAGAAATCTAGATGTTTGGAAATGTTGAACCTTCGGAATTCTGGAAATTTAAAAATGTGCAAAAGTAGAAACATAGCAATCTAGGAATCTAGAATTTTAGGAATTACAAATGTTCAAATTGCTAACGTAATAATAGCCGTGAGTGCAAACTATTTGCGATGCAGAGCATGGCAATGTATCGCGTGGAAGTTCAACACGTAGCAATGTAACGCACCGCGAATATGGAAGTAGTAAAAGCCAAAGTAATTGATTTCATGCGAAAAAACAAAATTCATAATATTATCTCCTTATAAAAAGCTATTAATATATGCGGAATAAAAGGATTCGTTGGGCGTTGAAACGTTTGAAATGATTTGTTCTCTTGATGAAAATTACTTTTCATACATACGAGAAATTGAGATTTCGGGTCAGCAATAACGCGCATCCAGCGAATACAAAGGCAACGCGCGCAACAGGGAATCGAATCGAGATACATGTAGTCGCTGAAATGTTATTCTCTTTGAATCTGTTTATTAAATTTAATTAAACCAGCATGTTCGTTCGTTACACACGATACATTCGTTTGGCCATCATTCGAATGTGCATGGGGTGAGTTCTACAGAGAAGTTAAATCGATTATGAGTTTGTATACATGATGATAGGTAACATTTTTTGTTTAAAGTTTTACTCGTATCAATGAACAGTATTGCAATTATTCTTCATCCATTAACAGTGATCTTTTATTAGCAAAAATCGTGTGTAATAACCATTGAATAAAAATTTATTAAGATATGCAATTACTCCTTCAAGGAATAGTACGTAGTTGGCCATATTCTTAATCAGAAGGATAAATATTAGCTCGATTACAGTTTTATTAAAATTACGTTAAAAGCATAGAATAGAAGCGTAATTTTTTGTCGATGACCTATTATCATGGAATATTTGATGTTCTGATAATTTAATCCATAAAATTACCGCATGTACTCTATTCTCAAGAAAGCTTCACCAGCTAGAAAAGTTTGCCTCTATCAACGATTTCTCTCTGAATTATAAAATGTTCGTAACCGCACAACCACCTCCGCGTTCATACGTTCCAACACCGTTGTGCATACATTCGAGCACGTTTCTCGAATCGATCAAACTGTCCGCCATGAAACGAGAGATGCACGGTACATATCGCGAACGATTGACACTTTTTTCGAGAGTAAATGTATCGGCAACGAAAGAGAAGATCAATCATTTCGCGTGACTGTTTTAACTCGAAGTTGAAATTGCAGAGACGCGCTGTTTTCCCGGCATTTTTTCGCGTTCGAGAGAGGTCCAGCTGATTTTCAGGAGAACCGTTCGAAAACGGGCGTGTACGATCCACGTCGTTCGAGTCCAGCTGGGCTTGAAAAAGTGTCATTATCCGCTAATGGCGCGGCAACAACTGGGTCAATGCACCGTCGGTTCGGTTAATGACACCACCGTTCTGCTACGTTTCATCGAGAACGTATCGGCTCGTATCTCTCTGTTTCGATCGCTTCGATGACCCCTAACTGACGTATCGATACGTTTCCGAAACTCTCCAACAGAATTTTCTCTCTAACATCTTGGTCGAGGTAATTACAGGTTTTTCGAATTACTCGACCGGATGAATATACGTCCTCGTTGAAAAGACGCTCTAAATACAAATTTACCTTATTCGTCATTTTTATTATTATCAAAGGTAGATCACAGTAACTAATAGAAGCTTACATGACTTTAAGTCCTGCACATAGTAAGAATACAAAAATTCTGGACCCCTATGAACTTCCATCAATCATTTTCTTCTATCTTTAAGACAGATGACATATAGAAAATTCCTATCCGGTTAAAAAATGCAATAAATGTTTAATCTAGCAGTTTCAACCTTTTCGCGTAAACGATGCTGGTTTGTCCGTTGCTTAATCGCGCCGCAGGTTTCTCGTAACAAGAACGAACGAGCCCGTCAGCGTAGGAAATGCCCAGTCGGTGGCGAGAAACAGAGCAAAAGAGCATAGACTGGAATCGAAGCAAGGGACAGAGCAACGGATGCAAGAGTGATAACCGAAGCGATAGCGAGTAGCTAGAGTGACAACCGAAAGGACGAGTAAGAAGCATGGGGGAGGCTGGTAGGAACGAGGTAGGACGTTAGAAAATGGAATTTCGGGGGTGAGGGATGCGAGCGAAGAACCGGGAGACCAGCAGGTGGAGAGAAATAGAAAAAGAAGGACGAAATAGAGAGAAGAAGAGAAAAGTTGCTAGATGGTTAGATCCGTGGATAGAGTGGATACAGTCGGGCTGAGGGTTTCTTGGTTGTTGGGTGTTTGGCTGTCCGCCAGAGAATCTCTGAAGCGCGACGGTTACCTTTTTCGTCTTAGAAAGATCTACTGTATACATTCACGTACACGTATACGAAGATTTTGCGTGTTGGAGTTTATCGTATACAAGGTGTCCACGGAACGCGAACACCTTTGATATCTCGTTTACTCTGTGTGACTCGAGCGTTATCTTACAACGGAGAATACCTTATTTGTTTCCAAATTTCTCAAACTCTCGAATCCTTGATTTTTCAATTCTTCGAATCCCGAACTTCTAAACTTGTTAACTTTTAAACGTGAAAGTTCACAGTGAGCGTACATAATTTAATTTCTTCTCATCCTGCCAATGTCAGTTTCATACCACCCTGTTTATGAAATAGAAATGCTCAGACGTGTACAGTAAAATAATTTTAATAAAACTTTAAGGCTCGAGTCCACGAAATAGCCAAAGTGAATTGGAGCCGCAAAGCAGGAAATAAAAGGAAAGCAGAAGCAGAGAAAATGGAGAAAACATTGGCGACGAAAATCGTTTCCGCGAGGGGTGGCCAGTGGAAAATATGAGATATCGAGAGTCTCTTTGATCGGTCGCGGCCACATTCTCCCTGTTATCACCATGGCTACTGGATGAAACAACCGTAGGCCGATTGTACGTGTGTATACGGCTCTGTGCAACCCTCGTCAAGCATCCAGGCGGTCTCGTTGCCGGCGTTCATCGGGGACGCGCGTTTTCCTTCGTTTTCGCTTGTCGACGCGCGCAACCGGATTGTTTACGCGTTAAACGGCGCCTGGCCGATCGCGTCCGTCAGACGCGCGACGATTTATGCTCACCCCTTGCAAAGGGAAGGTAACTGTACCACGAACCGTGTGTCTCGATCGACAGATGTCTCCAGGGCGCAACAACGCGCGTCATGATCAAAGCTTTGATCTCGGCCCACCACGTGCAAATGACGCTGTAATTCCGATCGTAGACTACGCCATCGTTGCGATCGTAAGGTTCGAGTTATGGCGCCCTTTAGTTCTCTGTTTTCGCGTTCGACTGCTCGTCGCTGCGACACCACGCGATGTAACAGACACCGTCTGATTCTGCTTCTGATACAATTGCCTTCTCGCGGCACGGTTCCGCCTTTGCGAGTCACATTGCTACTTCAAAGGATATCCTATATTCGACGATAATTCTGTGGATTGTGTTCAACTGGAGGATCGTTTATGCTGTTGTCAGATCGTATGATTTAGATTGTCTGAGGAGAAATGATAACGTTGGTTACGTATAGAAACACTATCACATTTTTAATACAGGAGTTTCAACGAAAGAGTATACAATACAGGGGTACATGTAATGTATAGTACATAGGGATTCAGTAGCGATATAATACGTGGCGATCGAATGCGTGGCAATCTAACGCCTGATTATTCAACGCGTGGCGATCGAATGTTTGGTAATTCAGCGCGTGATAATATAACGCGTGATGATTTAATGCATGACAATATATCACATGGTAATCTAGCACGTGGCGATTCAAAGGGTTGCGATCTAAAGCATGGTAACCTAACGCGTTGCGATTCAGCGCATGATAATTCAAGGTGTGATGATCCAACACATCATGATCTGATGCGTAGTAATCTATCGTGTCATTATACGACGTGTGACGATTCAATGTGTGATGATTCAACGTGTCATAATCCAACATATGGTGATCCAAAGCGCGGTGAGTCAACGCGTAGTGATACGACTGGTTATAATCTAATGTGTGTTCGATATGTAGCTATCCAACGGTAATCCCGCACATAGTAATCCAACGCATGACAATACATTGTGATGATCCGATACAAAATGTTATAAAACATAACAATACAACTTGCAGTGATCTACTGCATAGCAGTATAGGAATAGTGGTGCAGTGGAAAACTAAACGAAAAAAGATCAAACTGGAAGCTGGAAAAGCATGAATAAACGTTTTCAGCGTGCGTGTATCGAGAGAGCAAACAGAACAAGCCCGCAGCGACACGAAATCTGCATCGATAAACGTATTAGAGAACCGGGAGTCGGGTTGACGGTTAATTTTTAAGCCTTCTTTCGAAACCGACAGCAGGCTGACGCTGCAGTTCAATTCTGCTTTCCTTCGTGCATAGTCTCGGCCCGCCGGCTCGAAACGTCATGCATATTCTAGCTGATGGAACGTCTCGAACCACCTTCCCTTTATCTGTATAGTTAATGAGTTCATAAGTAATGTAGCTGCTACTGACGTCCCTTTCTTCATCGATCGTTCCAAGTCGCCCACTGCACTTTTTGTCAGGACTTTCGTCCCTTTCAATCCCTTTTCAAGGATTTAAGTCGATCTTCCACCCTCGTCCGGTGTTTGATAAAGCTATTGTTGGCGAACCTTCTTTAAGCGCGGCAGTGTATTGTTTGGTAACAGTAAATTGTGTAATTTATAGGTAATTATGTAATGTATAATACATACTCGCTTTAAATATTAATTCGATGTATGGGAATGATAGCGAGAATGTTTAGATGACAATCACTTTAAATATAATTTTCATAGCACATTCAACCCCTCTAATCAGTACTATTAAATATTTATGAAGGAACATTGTCTGCATGAAATACAAATAGCTTAATGGTCGGAATGTTAAAACAGATATCCAGATGTCTTGGTGAAATTGCGAACTCTCCACGTTATCAATTGAAAACAAGGAACATAATGTTCAGGAACAAAAGAAATCGCGAAAGAAGAACGTCGAGCCATTAACGACCGGAAGAAAGGAAGGGAGGGTTAACTTCTTATACTTCGACCAGGGAAGTTTCGTTTTCATCGAGGGGGCAAGGTTACTTCAACCTTTCCAGACCGTCCTTTTATCTGCTTGGCAATTCGTCACTGTCTCCGTGTTCGGAACATTTTTACGAAATTCTCTGGATCTTTCGGTACGCTTCGGTACACAGCAGCGTGACGAATCACCGTCGCGATATTATTCTTTTCGAATCTCGGAAACTTATTAAGCCGCGGGGTTAGTTACAACGGTACGTGCGCGTTGACTTAACAAACGGGATCTTAGAGAACGTCTCAAGTTCGCGGAAACGAGCGCTCCGCTAAAAACTGTACGGCTAATTTCCTGCAGGTCCGCTTAATCCAATTTACGACTCGGTGAAACATTTATGCCGCGTAAAATTTCTTTATGCAAATCGCGTACAGTTGTTACGGAAACGGCACGGTTTAACGCGACACAGCGGACTGCGGATCTTTGCCGAATGCGTGAAAGCGACGTACACTTCATTTTTTAAGGCATTTTTGTACACTTCCGTTCAACGAAGATTTCTTCTAGGTTGTTATACTTTTACGAAATCCTCTGTTATCGAAAAATTATTCCAAATGGCAAAAATTATACAGTACATCGATGTTATATCAGTGCTTGTTGTATAGTTACAAGTTTTATGAACAAATATTAGACTATCACAAAGACTTCGAGATATATATTTGCTCTACTGAACGTATCTCGTTTATCATAAGTCATTAAATTGCACCGTGTACCGAATATTCTGATAAATTGTGCATCTCCGTTAAATAAAAATATAACAAGGAGAAACATCTCTTGGAAACGGAATACATATTCTGAAGTAGTTAGTAAATTGCGCGAAACGACATCCTGAATACAGTTGTCTCGCGTAATCTGACTCAAGGAAACAATTGCACCCTCGAAGGTGTCTCTCCTGTATTATACAAGGCTGACCACGTAAATCGTGGCCTGAAACAGCTACGTAACGATAATTCGTAGACACCGGAGCAAAAGTCCGGCAAGTTGTATCAAATAAATTCAATTATCTCGCGACGAGTCGAGTTCCTGGTGCCGGAACATCAGCTAGCTAGCTGTGGCCTATTCCGCTAACAAGACACTAGTTACGAGGTCGTTCCTTTTACGGAAGCCGCTCGTTGTTAATGTATAATGGCGGAAATACGACTAGCGTTGGTTTTCAGTTAGATGGCTGATTTTCTTTGCCTCGTTACGGACGTTCTTACGTTTCAATCGAACCGGAAGACGTTGCTGTGACAATGCCTACAATTGTTTTCGTTAATTCGATACTTTTATCGCGATCGTATTAAGTTTTTCGCAAATTGTCACAAATTATGAACATTAAATGTTTGGTAAGGTATAGGAATTTCGAGTTAAAAAACTGCTCTCTCTGTTCAGTGATAGAAGGTGAAATTTGAAGGTAGTATTGATGGTTTTAAACAAAGATGAATCCTTGCGTACTTAGAAACGAAAGTCACCGAATGTGCACGCACATTTCGAGACATAAACACAGAGAAATTGTTCGATTCTGCTTAACCTGAATTTTTATTGCAATTCCATGGATTAAGAATCGATGTTTTCGATGTTACAGAGTACTTGATGTCAGGAAATCCACGGAGCTATCCGGCTCGGTCTCCTGGGGTCGCTTCCACGCCAACCGTGACCAGGTAAGCATAACAAATTTGTCTGGCGCGAGAAATCGACCGAATCGCGAGAATCTCGAACGCGAGCAAAACGCGAACGACACATCCATATTCCGGCAGGCAATAACACAGATTTCCGCGTAAGCCAGTTCGCGTAAGCGGATTTTTCGCGAGGCCGCCGACAAATCCGCGAGACTTATCGGTTTACCTAGTTGCTGGATTTCGCGCGGTCGAATTAAGCTGCGAAAAATCGACCGTACTCTGTTGACTCTGCCTCGAAACGGCTCGCTCGCTTTTGCATGGCGGAATCAATGAACCTTTCCGGGAGATTTTGTCTTCGTTCCGTGTTTTTCAGGGTCAAACAAAGAATTTTTAGTAAATTCGATCTTTCAAATCGCGGTTTCAAGTTATTTCATAGTCATTCGGAGACGAGATGCTCGAGACTTTTGGTAATTCAAGTCCTAATGCGTTGTATTCAACGAACCAAACATTGTGCAAGTCCAAATGGCGCATCTACAAAGTAGCTAATTGGTAAAGTACTCTGATCTTGTAATGAACATCGAACAATAATTATTTCAAAGCTGGATGGCCCATGCGTAGTCGGTCGTTGAACACTTTGTTCGTTCACGAGCGATACCGGTAACAGGAAAATGGCGGAATCGAACCACAGAAGTACCATTATCCACCGCGAGGTTGTCGTTTGCTGTCTCTCTAACGATTACAAATCTTTAGTCGACCACTTTTGGCAATTAGCGAGTCATTAGCAACTCTGTGCGCTCGTGTTTGCTCGGCGCAATAAAATCGTCGCATAAAGGTACGGACGCGACAGTTTCGAATCCAGTCGGCAATAATGGAAGTTTCACCCGTGCCCTTTGTTCGTGGCATGGGAGAGTGGTACCGTAAGAAGAAGAAGAAGTTGGAGAAATTCAAATCAATCGGTTGAATAGGACTGGAACGTGATCGAAAGCGCAATAACCGCGAAGAAAATAGCGTGACGATCGAAGGGGAACCGGTCGAGGATGTTTCAATTCAAATGAGCTGAACTTTTAAAATATTTAGAGCCTCGTCCCGGCATCTCCCTTATTTTGCCGTTCCTTCTTTCACGGTTCATTCGATCAGAATGCAGACGAAATATCGAATTAAACTACTTCTTTATTCGTTCATTGTATTAGTTCGTACTGAAAGTTCCAACTATTAACGACTATGTTAAGCTTTATTGTGAATCGACTCCATATTCCGGAGTAAGATGCGTTTGACAATAATAATTGCATCGATCTCATGAACTTTTCAATAGATTGAATTCGTCGTTCGCTGTTTTGTAAATCAATTTCGAAATGCAATTTCCTGCACCGAAAAATACGAACTAACCAATATCGTAACAAAGCTCCGTGTTTTCGAACAGCATGAATTTACAGGAAATGGAAAACTGAATATTGAGCTAGCATAAATGAAATATATAACAAGTACGAAATTATTCCAGGGTTGTACAGTTCAACTATGGTATTGTAAAAACTAGCTGTTGAAGATCAATCGGTAACAGCATTGACGCATTCAATTTTAAACAATTATTTCGTTTCTATATTCACAGAAAAATACCAATGAATAATTGAACGAGAACTTTGATTGGTTGATCAGTTAAAAATTATTAAATAAATCAAACAGTCGCGCATCGTACGAAGTTGAAGAGTTTTAAAAGTTTGTATCGTGTTAAAATTCTGCCCAACGTGTTGCTGAACCCGATACACTTTAATTGCATCCTTGTCGAGTAATTTGTAGGAAGATGACGTGAATCACTTTTCGCCAGGTGTACGATGCTCGCGTTCCCATTATTTGCATGAGATTCCGGAGAGAGTAATGGGCCGCGAGGAATGAATTCGCGCCACGTTTAAGTGATATTTAAGAGTGACTTAATAGAGTTATACCGACGATTAAGTGAATGCGGTGCGAAGCAAAACCGCGGTCGGATGGCGGCGAGTAAACCCGTTTAATCGCGCGTTTTATGTACCCTTTCTCGTTGTGATCTTAAGCGAAAAATTGTCCCCTTCTGCTTAATCGGATCGTCGAATTTCCTAACTAAACATTAATCTTTCAACTTAACCCGTAATTTTTCTCAATAAACGAAAGACGCTTTTAGCCATTTTGTGTAATATTTGTTATTGCAACTGCTGAAGGAATCTTTTAATTTTCAAACTCTTTGGGTTCAAACATATGGGTATTATATTTTTGTAAATTTAAAACACAGAATGAAATTGATTATTAACGTTAGAATAACAGTGAGTAACGAATATCTAAATAATATCTAAATATCTAAAAAATAAGAATTTTATATTACAATCTTGAAAGATTTTCGGAATTTCGTTGTACCCTGTGCACTGTGTATCCGTATTTATCCCATTCATAAAGCATGCGGCCAATCAATGTTCAAATAATCAACATCCTACAATGCATTCTTGAACGATGATCCGAGGATCTCCATTCAGAATCGAATACTTCCGCTTTAACCGGGTTTCGTGATTCGATCGAGCAGCATCGCCGAAACTACCAGGCATCCCAGTTTCTCGACCAAATTAAATTCCGCTCTACCATGCAATATTCGTAAATCGAGGCTGGCATAAAAACGCCAGTTTCGGTAAACGAGCGCCTATGAAGCGAATAATTTCACGAGCAATCGCGAAACTTTTCGCTCGACCAGGAGAAAGTAGTTCGGTCATCGTCGAACAATGGACGAGGCACCCTTTTTCCATCCCCTGTACGTAGTTTTTTTTTCCTTCCTTTCCCCATTTGGAACTGTGTACACCGGTTCGTCTGGACGTCGAAGAAAAGGAAAGGCCATCCGTGTCACCGGAAACGGCGGGTCAGCGAGACGGAAGGTATTCTGTTGCTGAGGCAACGGAGCTAAAAGGACACGCGTGACCATCGCCTACCAGCTAAGAGTTCCCCAATGTTCCATCCTTCCTCTCGCTACTCTCTCTATCCGTTACACCTAAAACTTCTGCCCTTTTTTCACGTCGGGTCAAGATTGTTAACGATCCTCGCATCGTTGAAGACGAGGGGTGGTAATGATCATTGATGGTTCGTTGCGTTTGGCGGAGATTCTTACCTTCAAACGGTAAACCTTACTCTTACCTCTCGATGTTTTCGCTAAATTCATATTTAAACTGATTTGACAAACGGCGCGTAAACGTTTACAAACATCATTAGTTTTTAGTTCGACCATATTATAAGACTCGAGGAAGAAAAGTAGACTTCTTTTTATGTCTTCAATTTTGTTTCAACAACGGAATTGTTAGTATCATAATTTCCGGAACGAAACGAGTTCAAAAATTTCAAAGGAGGTAGTGGATAGATATTTTTGTTCCTTTTCTAGCTTCGTCGATGTCAAAATATAAAGGAGACGTCTACCGTTGGCATTTATCACTTATTAACTGAAGCAATTCCGCTAAAAGAACATCGTCCTCGCTCGACCAGGAGCAGAAGCTTTCCTTTTCTAGTCTTTTTCTTCGGTTCGTTCCACCTTGTCCGTCTTTTACGTCCTCAATATCGTTCCTCTCGAGACTCTAGGCTAGGCTATCGGAACCTTCCGAAAACAAAACATTGCCATCGTTATTGTACGAGAACGGATATCGAGGAAAAGCTTCGTTCTTGTATCGATTGCACGCTTCCAATATACCTAATGTTTTCGAGTTGTAGGCACGGACTTTATTCGAAGAAGAAACATTTTTATTCTCCTAATTTCATTTTTCTGCTTTCAAGTCGTATTACTATTATTGCGAAATATCAGTTTTGCCGGTGCGTTCACTGATTGTGAGCGACGAGGTTGCGAAACTTCCACATCAAAAGAATGTAGTCAAGGTGATATAAAATGTCTATCATAGAAGTTACAAATACTCGTAAGCTTTCTTTTGTTTCTCTGCATACATAAATAGACATGTACTCATACTGAAAGTTTTGCTCTGAGTTATAGGAATCATATAACTGGGGTTTTTGAACTATTAGCCTTGCTCTGTTACTATAACAGACAGGAAAGTAAATGTTCGAATTGAAAAGTTTATTTGGGAAAACGCGAGTTTAGAAAATGCGAGCAAGCGTATCTCTTTTGGCACTGTTCGAAAAGCTAAAAGACGAGCACTAATCCGAGCCCGCTGTAAGTTCCCGACTCTTAATCCTGCGTCTTGGAACGGTTAACAAGAAATTTCAGCGTGGCGGTGAAATTATTTTATCGTGCTCGTCGAGGACGCGACGAGACGCGACGCGACGTCGTGTAATCCGCGTCAACCCTCGAGTAAAAGTTTCTTACCGAGCAACGGTTCCCTTAACTCCTGCGTTACGTCCCCGATCCTTCGGTTGGTCCTTGAAAAGTGACTTGTTTACCGTGTATCCTTCCGCGGCGTATTCTCTGACGGGCCAACACCGCGAGTACTCCTTTGTGTGGCGCACAGCACACCGCAGGAACCATTTAAATTAATCAACATGGAAACCTTAATCCCCGCAGACATCTTAATCTCGGCTTCAATTTGTGCGACTCGAGCCTTCGTCTGGCTCTGTCCCTGACTCCTCCACTTCGCTCTTCAGTCGAAACGCAAAACGAGTTTCAAGAAACTCCCTTATTTTTCATCGTCTCTTTCTTATCCCCTCCTGCGCCAGCCAACTGCTCCCAGAAGTATGAAAATAATTGCTCTGCGATTGCCTTGTTATTGTTATTGTTATCTCGTTTAATTGTTATGCAACGTTTCGATTGTTTCTGGTAGTTAATTCAGCTGAATATTACTGCTGGGATAAGACGGTTATACAGATAACAGTATAGGGAAAATATCAATACAATTTATTCGACTTGGAATGTGCTTTGATTCGAACAACTTTCTCTGATGGATACAGCTGTTACACGATTGCAATTAGTAACTTGTAACGCCTTAAAATTCAACTCGACGTATAAAATGTCAATGTAAAGTTGTCGGTGTTGACAGCCGTGTTAGTAGAAAATAAGTATATCAAGTAGAACAAAATACGCAGCAAATAAAAGTGAACATTTGAAATTCGTCGCGAGAGAAAGTAAATTAACAAACAACGCGAAATTTCGTACAATAGTATAATGACGAAAATCCAGCACGGATATTTTCGCGCGAGCCCGAAACTACCGTTGTTTATAAACATTTCCAGATTTTTCTACTTGCGCTAGAAAATTATGCACCGCTAAAGCGAGTGACGTTCGTTTGCGGCTTTAAAACGTCCGCGTCGAACCGTGCCGCTTAATTTTCGCTTTCCCGAACTTTCTGTCATATTGGCAATTTAAATTCGTAATTAAACAAGTTTCGCAACTAATCGTTAATTACGTGCCGCGACACAATGGAACTTCTTGCACGGAATATCGCGCGACCGCGCAAAAATTAACGCGTCCGTGTCGACGGCTCGGTCCGCGCCGCTGGCAAACGGAAACGCGAGACCGCGAGAATTTTTTTTTATTTTGTCTTTTTGCTCTTTCACGGGAGTAGAAAAATTAACACGGCGAGCTTTGCTCCGTGTACCTCGTTGAAAATTTTAAAGAACATTCAGTTATATAAAATAAAATTAATACGTATTCAAAATATGAATCTTTTTTGACAAAATTCGGGTAACGTCATTTAATTTTTCGACGAAGACAAACAATATACAATAAAAATAGACTGAAAATAGAATAATACTGTATTGTTTGACGCACTAAAATAATTTTTGAATTCCCATTGAATTACTCGTCCACAAATCACGAAACGCTGCTTTGAAATACATCTATTGCACATTCAGTTATTTCGCAACAATCTAAGACTAATGAATTTGATGAATATATGCACTTGCAGCGTATCCATTATATTTAACGATAATACATTTTGACGATAATACAAGCGTCTATACACGGAAGACCGAGGATTAAAAGTCTGCTTGAATGTCCGTTGCAAAAGTGACGGGAGGATTAAATAACAGCACCGACTACGAAATTCAATAAGAGACGAACAGTTGAAACGCGGCGTACGATTGGCAATCAGTCTCGATATTCCCACTTAATACGATGCCAGGCTTTTTCATCGGACGAGGATCAGCGTAATTAAAAATATCGCAAAGTCGCGCTTGTAACGGGGTGGAAGAACACGCGAAAAGGAATTCGCTCGGAGGAAAAGGGCAAGCACTGAAAACGAGCAAGGCTCCAGTTTCAATTATCCGAGAGGAAAACTCTATATCCCTCGTGGCTCTTTTGTTTTTCTTCTAATGGCCCGGGCATCGAATTACCGGGATATTTATTTATCGTGGAGAGTCGCAAGATTGCAAGGTCCGAGATCAAAGCTCGCGGTTTCATGTTTCTCCCGTCTCTGTCAAATAACAAGGGAAAAAAATATGCTTCCCGTCGTTCGTCCGAATGTCTACTGGGTAAATACACGGGAAAAGGTCCTGAAGGAATGTAAATACGCTCTCGTTGTACGCGAAAACGCGTTTCGCGCGATGATACTCTTTTTAAGTAGTCGAGGTCAACGTATACGTCCACCGTCTGATTTTGGCAAATAACTTTTTTACCGCTTCGGTTTGAGACGCTTAAAGAACATCGGTAAATATTTATGATGCTTTAAAACAATCATAACTTGCAATTATTTTTACCGAACCAAATACGTTGCGCTAGATTTTCTTTTTGCAGAAAGGGCAGGATGAAATAACATTTTTCGAGGAAACAATTACAGAAATATTATTTTACTCTCCTTTTCAGAGTACGAAAATAATCCCTCAGGTTTACACAGTAGACCAAATGTATATTAAACTTGCTCGGATATTCAGAATGTTTGAATAACCCTCTTGAATTTGTACAACTTCTGTAAATAATATTTATTTTTCTACATCGTCAAAAAATAGCGAATTTCAGGTGGTATAAAAACTTATAAAGTAGACGTTCCATAAGAAATTAAAACTTTTTCACAAACTTGTCCACAAAATTCCAGTTTATTTATAATTTAGAAAATTATTAAGCTCGGCCAGATCTTGCGTCTTCGGTTGTACTAATACAAGGTGGAATTACGAGGCAGAATAAGTGAATTCTGTTATATCGATCAACACTCTATTTCCACCACTACATATTTAACCAGCGCATTGATCCCGGACAATACCAGCACATTTGCCTGTGAAGTCCTCTTTTCCATCCTTTCACTTTTCCATGCTCCATTCCAGCTCTTGGCTAGCAACCAAAGGTCTAGGTTAGCCATTTTTTTCAAGCAAGCGGTACAAACCGTTGAAAGCGAAAAAAAAAAGAAAAGAGGAAAGTACTACGCGAGGGTAGCGAGACGTAGAGGAGTTACAGAGCGTTTTCGTGGCGAGGTTCGCCCTCCGGAAGGGGAAAGTTACGGCGCCCAAGAAACAGAAGAAAAACGGAAAAGGATCGTGGAAACACGGGACGGAGAGATTCGCGAGAGTCGATATGAAATACCGTGGAAGAGCGAAGCGTAGGTATACGAGCGTGTATGGTGTACGGAAGGTTGACTGCAGTCAATATTATCGTTCTGTCGGACGTGAAACGAATAAAAAGTAGTCGATGTACAGGGTGTTTCGGAAATTAACGAGCGAACTTGAACGTCCATATACATTGTAACGATCGTAGAACTACAGCTGCGACCATTCATAAATATCGGTAATAATGAAATGTTATCGATAATATTGTTAAGTTATGGTTTAATGTAACAGGCAATTTAATCGTTCAAATCCAATTACCCTTGCTTGAAATTAGATAAAAATATTTGAAATTTGAACAAAGATAAAAATATTATAGGTTCTGATGATAAAATTGTGTATATATTAGGTTTAGACTTAAAACTCGTTAGTTATTTCATTTCTACGCCATACACTGTATTAAAAGAATTTTTACATACGACTTCTATTCCCGAATGAAATAAAATGAACAAAATAAAAAGCGAAGTTCTTTATAACCTTCGGTGGCACAGCGGGATAAATCAAACAAGTCATGAAACTAACTTACTGGTATCACGCGTGCCAAGAATTCAATAGGGGTGGTTAACTTTAATTCACGTATTTCTCCCCTCGGCCGAAACAGAGCGAATTCCAGGCCCTCCGATGAAAGTTCCAGCACGAGTAACGTGGAATTATTTTCTGGTTTCGCGAGCGGTTACTTGGGCGCAGTTAAATAAAGGCTAAAAGAAGAGTCGTCAGGTTGAAACGCGCGGGAAAACAAGTGCTTTCAGCCGGTGCCGGTGCAGGATCTCGTGCTGCGAGTTGCGTAGCAACAGGCCAGGGGTCAAAGGCGGAAACAACGTCGAATATTCAAGCGGATCTCGAGTCATAATAAAAGTCGATTCTCCTCCGTTATAAAGATACATTAGCGGCGTTATTTCGTGCTTTCGGGGATACGCGGCGTGGTCCCGGTGTTTCCCTTCTTCGCCGCTATTATTCTTCTTGAACGAGTGTACTCCACGGTCGTAACTTTCGCGAGGCATTAACCGCTCGTTTCATCGCGTAACACCGGCCAAACCGAGGAAAAAGAAACCGGATAAAAACTGGAGGAACAAGAACTGGGAGAATTTCTTAAATTGCTTGCTGCCACGGTCAAAACTCTTTGGACGTTTTAATAAAACGCATCAACTCGGACGAAATAACGAAACTATTATGCAATTTTAAGAATCTTTTTCTTTACGCAAATCGATATCCGTAACGTTTCCTATATTAACGCGATGTAAACATGATATACGAAGATGATGTAGCATCGACACTTTAACGACACTTTCCCCAATTTTTGCCAAGCCCTCTGCAATTAATTACACGCAATGGAGCGTGCAACGGTAAAATCCTCTCCGAGTCACCCCTTAGAACCGCTTAAACCTCTTCGTGTTCGCTGGAACAGGGAACGATTACATAACACGGATTAAATCACGGGAACGTGAACGTTTGTCGTTGATTTCACAGAAGCAGGAAAGATCTCGGAGCAAGGGGAAGGGAGTTTTTAAGAGCATCGTGAAAGTTTCGAGGGTGACTTTGTGCACGCAGAGATCCGCGCCAGGCGGCGTGTAATATGTCAAGATAAATGAAGAGAAACAGCCTGGAATATTTAAACCACGTAATCTTCCATAAATAAAAGAGCTCCAAAAACGGTGGGGAATTAACGTCTACAAAGACCAGAAGCCAGTGTCCTGGTTTTAAGATACCGACCTTTTCGTGTGCCAAGATAACACGCTATTTTTGAGGCGGGGTCTGCTGGTAATATTGTTGGTTAATTTTTAATACCGTTCTACGGTTTATAACGGGATCTTGAAAAATTCTAAAACGGATTCAAACACGATCGATAAAAATCCCAGGTGGAACATTTGCACGCATAATGCACGATAACGGGTATAAAAGTTTAAGGATCGCTACGAGAAACGCTCGTGTAATAGCGAATCGTACACCTTAAAACTCGTGGAAATTCGAAAGAGAATTAGATTTATATTTAATGCGAACGACACGCTTGGTCGAAATTAAAGTAAACGAGGCGTGTCAGCGTTCGTGATGAGCTTCGGCTTTAGCCACCCTTGCGAACGTTTCGTGCAACAAATAAAAAAGATTCAAGAGGAGATTGCTCGACGAACAGCATCGGTTCTCGCGAATTTCCAACGTAACGGTGGCTTTTACTCACATCGCGTATCAAGCACAATTTTCACGTTTCAAACGAGGTCAGCGCGTGTTATGCGTCCAGTAATTGCAACTAATAGCTGCAGGGATGGAATCGTTAATATTTTGAAATCCGAAACACGAGGTTCGTTGTGGATTGTTTAGTGTCACGAGTGTAAACGTCCGTTTATACGGGGATCCCTGAATAAATTACATCCCGGATTACGTACATTAGATTCCTGGATTTTATACTCGTTTCGTTGAATAGTTTATCCCTTTAATCATACTCTTGATTATATCATACGTGAACCGTTACTGTATTCGTGTTTCGAATTGCTACACTCGTATTGGTGTCTCGACATAAATGCAGTAGACTCTCGTTATATCGCGATAGATAGAACTATAAATGCGGAAAATTATTGGAATGGAAATGTATTGGTTAAAAAACTTTCTTAGCCGACACCGTGAGATATTCATGTGTCTAGCACGTGGTAATACTGTGTCATTTATTCGTACAATTTGAACACTGTTCGTTTATTAAATTAGCAACTGAATTTGTAATATTTTTATACACCTTTTTTCATAAATGCCCAACTTTAACTTATCATTTTGTATTTAATCTTTTTCACATGTCAGTTAAATAAAAATTATGCAAAGATGAGCATAACGTTGGTTCGCTGTAACGAAGGTATGTAATTAGCGGCCAGTACAAACACTCCGCTAATTGCCAAACGCTCGACATATGTCGACATTTTAATTGAGGTTACGATTCTCATCTATGCATCGCAGCGCGAATTAGACAACAAATTCCGTTTGCAAATATGATTTAAATTCAGAATGTAATAAGTATTTCAAACTTCCCGAACTGTATTCGAGATTCAGAATTGAAATAAAAATTTTCGTACCCACTGACACGCTATGATTTATTAACTTTTCAGATTATCAAACTCATTTTATATAAAATCATACAGAAATAAAAAGTGGAAATAAGTGCAATTTTCAGTCTACGTTATTTAAGTAGACACTGTCGATCATCAATGATATCGATTACCTTGACTTTGCGATTCAAGTTGCGAAACAAAGCAACAACAGACAGATCCACGTCTTACCCTTACTTTCGTCAAAATTGAGTTTGAAAAAGCTCGTTAAGCCGAGCTCTCGCCCTTACACCCTCCCCTTACATCCAAGGGATGAACTGTAAAACCGGCTCCACGTGCTCCGGCAATCGATACAACAATAGAGTTATGCAGCTGTACGCGATTCAGGGGTGGTGAGCAAAACGCGAAAAGCATCCTGTCCCCCTTTTTCCACCTAACCCCTTTTCGTTCTCTATCCAGAATCGACAAACGATGAGCCTTTGCATAATCCTCCTATATATGTACGTATTTCCTGATATACATCGAGGGGTGCATAATTGCATCCAGATAAAACAGGTGAATTGTAAATCAAACTCGGATTTGCCACCCCATTCTCCCCCTCTAGGCTCGTGATTACCGCAGCTAATTAAGCTACCACCTCCCTCTGGGCCTTCTTGAGGTTCGAAGGCACTATTACGCTATTCCAAATTTCGTGATCACCTAATTTCCAAATTTCGGAAGAAGATCAAATTGTCAGATTGCTCGAATGCCGAAATTAGCAAGTTCCAGAACTTCCGAAGTTACAAATTAAAAATTTGTAATTTCTAAACTGGAATAATTGAAAATTTGTAAATTTAGCAACCAGAAATGAAGAGATGTTCGTTTATTTTGGAGTTTCGGAAGACGAGGGTGTTCGTCAGTGTAGCGAACCGAGTCGACGTCATTCGGTATCCAAAGTTGGGCGTTCGTAAGTCACTCGGAATGGACAGCAACAACGATCAATCCCAAAGAATTAATACCCGTGACCGTCTCTTGTTCTCCATGGCACATAAATCCGGTCGGTTAATACTCGAATTAATAGTTGCATCCGCAACGGGCACAATGAATTACGAGTGGTCCATCTCGAAGACGATATGCTGAATCGGTCCGCGGAGAAGTTACCCTCTAAGCCCGAGCGAGGCCAGAGTTAGGGTGGAGATAGAGGGGTTGGCCAGCCGGTATTCGTCTGGCTTAGCGTGCAATATTGGTTACCGTCGACGTAATATAACATCTTGTAACGCGAAATGGATCATAATATTCCTGAATGTAATGCCAGCCATCCATCTGGATACAGGTTTCCACGGATGCTGGTTAATTTCGTCTGAAATTACATCCGGTCTGTTCCGGTGCGCGCAACGAGTTGTCAGCTCGCGAATCTCTGACGGCTCGTCGACGGATCGTTGGGATTCCTCTAATTAGCACGTACGATTATATATATCCCTCCTGTTCCGACCCGTGTACGGGAAAATAATTGGCATTGGTCGGTTATTTTTTCCATGGAAAATTCCGCGTACAGTCCGATTTTCGAAAAGCCCGTTACGCGCATGTATGTACGTACGTGGTAATTGGGTGTTACGCGAATCGGATTGAAAATTGCGGATGCAATCATCGGCGGAATGATATCTTTCAAACGGATAACGAACTGATTTTTTGCGATTAATTGGACGGTATTGCCCGTGTTTTATCCCTCCGTTTGACCTTTCACTATGGTAATCTTTTGATGTTACCGGTGACAGCGATACCAATGCGCTGTGCACGCGTTTCGTTTGCTTTTCCTAGCCAAATATCGAATATAGGGTCCGAGCTTGAAAAGATTTTTCCCACTGACACATTCTAATTGCAATTGCAATCACTTTTATCTACCGTTTTCGTAATATTTCTTTACGTTTATTCAAAAATTCCTATTAACCCGTTTTAACCGTGATTATGAACATTTTTGTCTATAGTTCTCGTTAAATTTTATTGCATTACGAGATTTTGCATTACAACATTTTTAGAATTGCAAATACTAGAATATTCGATTCGAGGTTCGGTTTTACCGAAAAATTCGTCGATGTGAAATCTGATATTGATTCATTCATGAAATTTCAAGAGCTACCAGTTTTTCGGCTTTCGCAAACACAGATGATGTGCGGGAGTTGCGAATTCGGTTGATTCGATCGTAACAATTCACCGGCATAATCCATCGGTCTGTTTTTCCAAAGATCGTGGCTGGCTTGTGTAAACTGGCGCATATACGTACCCTGTAATCGAGTAATTCGTACGAATGAGAAACAATTTGCACTGAACTCGTTTTAATTTCAATTTTGATTTTGGCTGTTCGTTCTCCGCAAAGCATTACGGGTGATGCGTTTCAACATTGCGGATGTAAATCGTGAACAAACACAGAATCTGTGGAATCGTAAAACGAGTATACGTTCCGTGTATCGAATTGTCTTATACAAAGTTTGAGAACAGCAAAAAATTTGATATTCTATTTTGAAAATTTTCAAATTGATTTAGACTTTTCCAATTTTTACATTATCAGACATAGTCCTGCAGATTATGCGAGCTCTTATCAGTTACCTTTTCAATCTTTAACCTCTTTAAATTGATAACAAAGGCAATGTTTGTACACGTAGCTACTGGTTATCGAATTAAAAAGAAAACTAAATATGTCAATTTCCCTGAAAGGGTTAATAACAGTAACAATAATACACCCTATATAAGGATTATACTTTAACGGAATAATTTATCTTTCATACACCAGTGTATCTCCATAAAAAAGAAATTAGACTAAAGCACGAGCGCGTTCCATCGACGAAGCCCGGTAACAAGACGAATAATCATAACTCTGGATTCAGGGAATCCCCATAAAAAATATTTAGGGCTATGCGTGCGGAAAATCCGGCTTTTTTTGCGAGCATCGTTGTCGGTGTCGTTCTGTTTACGGCCCAATATAGAACCGACAGAGACCGGTTAACCCCACGGGATTTCCTTCTGTTAAACGTTACAATGTCGGATTCACCCCCTCTGGCTAGCGTGGAGCTCTGTATTCGCTGTCGACCGAAGGGAATACATTATAATAAGGGCAGGTTTTCGCCCTGTGCGTTGGCTTGCGTCACACGCGAACCTGCTATGCTGTGCAAATATACAGTTGAAACGCGAGTCGAGCATGGACAGGATGGATTTTAACAAAAACGAGGAGCAAGGGTAATTTATGTACCGGCTCTGGAACTGCAGAGCCAACCAAAAAAGCAAATGCGATATTAATATTTACTGTTACTTATATATTTACATAATTGCAGTTACATTCGTTGGTATTAATGAAATGGTCTTTCTCTCGCGTGGGAGCTGAATATGAGCGTACAGTTCCTTTTGTTAACCCCTGGCACTATTTTCATTTTACTCGAATTAATACGCTTCAATTTGAAGTTCGAGTCCAATTATTTGTATAGTCAACGATTGATACCAAAGTGACATTTCAACTTTCTTTGTCTGTGTTATTGCAGTTGTGATTAGATAGTTGTGACTGACGCACCTGACAAATAGATCATAGTACAAGGGGTTAAAGCAACGTTAAATGATACGGTGTTTTATGTTAAAGGTCTGGGAACCAAAGGATCTAAACAAGTATTAGTAGAATATTGTGTACTCTACTGAGACCTAGTATAACATATACGGTACGATTGTAATTACACTGCGTATGTTTATGCATTCATGATATATCGAAGTTAGCAAAATAAACACTGAACCATAGGTTATGGATTTCATAGATTACTCGATCTATTTACATTATGCAGATGTAACGCAAATATCCGCAGTCAAATTATAACAAAGTTCGCAGCAATATTGCTCGCGAGATTATTTCAACTCGTTAAGGGCAAGTTGAGCGGTCAAACGTAAAGCGGAAGAGCTGAAAAGCTGGGAAACTGATCGTTCAGATTTCTCTTCATCGGGGAATGCATAGACGAATCGTTGAACGAGCGAGTTGATCCTCTCCGATGAAAAAGGTCCATCTTTATGAACGAACGGGGCACCGTTATCGAGGAATAACGGTCCCCAGAAGGGGTTGAGAGAAGTCGTCCTGTAAGAATCCCCTTAATTATAACCGATCCATCAGCATTTCCCGACGGGATTTAAGTAATTAAGTCCGATTTAACGAAGAATAGACGCCGGCGACAGAAATAAGAGGTGGAATAGCCAGAGCAGTTATCATCGGTAGACGAGGACGAGAGGAGCAAAAGGCGGACGAACGTTCCTACCGGAAGCAGATTGGAGTAAGAGACGAGAACAACCGGGCAAAAAGGAGGAGAAAGCCAATGCCGGGCGAGTGGTCCCGATATCAAAATAATTGCTTCATCAAGACCCGACTCTCGGCTGAGACGGACGAAAGATTTATGCTTTGTTTGACCGTCGTTAGGTTGCGTTAATGAGAGGAAATTATTTGGTAGCTCGGCAAGTACGAGGCCGCAAGGTCTAGTCGCAATTACGCCGGAATCTCTCCCTGTTTCTGGCTGCTCCGAGCGTCTATTGTATCCTCTGGAGATGCTCCTTGCTTCGTTAAAGCATCTCGCGATTCGACGGATGTTAACGACGTCAGAGGGGAAACAACGTGGCAGGGAACGGGGAGGGTGGACGTCATGGAACGACGGTAATGCGGCATCGATTAGATAACGCTCAACCGCTTGCTCTTGGCTTTTTAATTACGTTCCGCGCCATGAACGGGTTAAGCTGAATCGTAATTGGGAATTCAGCTGGTGCAAATTGTCTTTGATTTTTCTACCGATATCTCTTACACTTGCCGCTTCCGACGTTCTATATTAACCAAACACGATATAACCCTTTGCACGCGAAGCACTCGCTTCTCTTTAGGAATTCCTCAAGTTAGACCCCGACCCACTTTAACGCGACTGCTGGATGTCGTTAAGTATTAAAAATTTCAAACTTTAGGAGTTCGGAACTTTGCAATTTTGAAACTTTTGGGATGTTGGTACCCTCGAATTTTCAAACATAAACCATTATGAGAAAAAAGTATACGTGGAACCCCTCAGATTTGCAATTACGTAGAAAGTACACGCCACATATTTTTCAAACAATGCCATATTCTTACACGAAAGCTCATCCGTTGAATGCAATAATGTAAAAAATTCCTGGGTACGCGAATTCTTGCGAATCTTGACCCGATCGATGGAAAGTACATTAATCTAGAATTTCGTCTCTCCGATACAGTCTCCAGCTCCCTAATCTGATTGTCGCCCTGTTGCTGAAATACTTTTCCACCCCAATAAGAACATCGAGTTTCAAGGCGGAACAGATTCCGTCCCGTAACGGAGTTATATAACCATTAATCGGCGATTCGAGCTCGTTGAAGCAGTTCGCACCTGTTTAACACCGGCGACAGTGGCGCCCCAAGGTTTCGTCACGTGGAATGGCAATGATTTCCGGTCCAGCAACGGATCACGTGGCGTGCACGCGACTTCCCTCGGTCTTTCCGCCGACGAAAAGGCTTGTTGATGGGAGAGATCGGAGTCTGGACCGGTTTCCATGGGTACACGGGGAATGATGCGTTACCTGGGTAACCCTGACACAGTGGTGATTTCGCTCAACCACCCTCAAAAGCCGTGTGTATACGCGCGAATGTATAAGCCCTACACATAGACGTATGTACAAGCTGCAGATGTACAAGGCGTTTCACTATTAATACATGGACTCGTATATGGGGATCGTTAATGGACGGTATATATTAATTATAATCAAAAGATTAACACTACTAGGTCCCTTATTTCACAGTGACGGTAATTATTAGCACAAAATGATAATTAATTTAAATTGCCGGAACGGGGATTCCATAAATATATACATGGTTTATTCATGCTTATTAAATATCCAGACGATTTCAGACGCGCATGCGGTCTTAAATAACAAGTATTGGGAAATTGATCACCTGTTCGTTAATTTATTTTGACAAATAGCCGTTAACCAAATCTGTTAATTAATGAATATTAACTTTCATGGCATTCAAGTCACGTTATGAGATATAATTTCGAAGATGGTGTCAAATGGAGCCGTTTGTTCGATTCATCAACGAATCTCTCCGATAATGAAACATCCTGTGTATGCAGGGGCAAAGTCCATGTATTATGTATGTAACGATCGCACACATTCGCGGTGTGGTCTGGGGCCACTTGAATGACTTTGTAAATATTAACCCCGGTAAGAATTGGGCGTTCCATGGAGAACCACCGTAACGCGTCGCGCGAATTTTTTGTATCTCTTGTAACTTTCAGGTTCGAAGGTCGTGCATACTCGTGAACGAGAAAAGCGCGTGTGTTGGATATGTTTGGGGTGAATCGACTGGTAGGTGGAGACAGTTATACCGCTCTGTAAATATTAATCTCACTGAAAACGGGTGGCTCGAGGATTGGTTGGGTATAACGCGCTGCTCGAATTTTCTGTGGATTTTAGGGCTTCTGATAAGAGATGCTTCTGAGGAGTGGGGCAGGGATATGATAAATTATTCGAATGTAAAAAATTAGAAATGTAATTATTACCGGATTTCATTAAATCTGAAGCGTTCCTTGTATACTTGCATTATATTCATCTTTTCGTCGAGCAAACTGCTACAAATAATTTCAACGTCTATAAAACTGAAAACTGTTTTTTTAAGGAGTAGACAGTTGTTAAAGTTGACGTTTAGTGAAGTGGTGTCAATTGCATTGAACAACATCAATACATATGCAGAGGTTGTATACCGCCTACTGTGCTCCCTCTTTTGCCAAATTCGACCCTTCCCGCCCTTGGGATCCTCCCTTTTGAACGTTCTTGTCTCCTCCATCCTATTTCTCGCGTTCCCCGTTCGCTCCATTGCCCGTCCAATCACATACCATTCAAAGTGACGAGACTCCAATCCATGCTACGATCAATTACGATCGTCCAGACGAAGGTGTGGCGACGCCGCCACCGGAAGTGGATTTTTTAATGCATGCGTAGAGGCGGTTCCGTGTATGATTGACACTTTCACTGCACGGCGGATCAAACCCGAGCTCACGATTCTTTTTTGGTCCATGGTCCTGTGACAACGAAAATATCGTTGACCTTGGTATCTCTCCTAAACTGACCTTGAAAAATGTTCTACAATAAAACATTTAGAGAGGGTCTAAGTATGACGGGGATCATTTTATCGAGTAATTGAACGAATGAAACTTGTATTTCAACGATCGGATTAGAGAATTACACGGAAATGAGATCGGTGTCGCAAATAGTAAGTAAGTAGCTTTACCGTTCGTAAGCCAATTCGAAAGGTACATTTCGCACGAGGTTCGGCTCGACGTTAGCACGAATCGTATTTCCCGTCGGTTTTAAGCAAAGGGACACCGCGTGTGTATACATTAGACCGGTAAACGAGATTACTATCAGTGTCGAAGCAGGCAGGGGTTGGCGAGAAGCAATATATCGCTACCTGGCCTCGCGATGCTTCGCGATACACTTTCGCCCCTTTTCCTCTCCACGCACATTCGCTACGTAATTCGCTTCATTGCCCTCCCAATCACGTACCATTCAAAGTGACAGCTGGATCCTCGAGCGAACGAGCCCTGAATGCGACGACGTCAATTACAATCGTCGAGATACGAAAAATTTAGACCCCGGCGATATTAACGCAATTTGAATCGTGTCTCCGTCTCTTATTCGTCCCCGGGCTCGATGCTGTGCTCGAAAGCGTTTAAAAGACGTCAGCAGATCTCGCGAGCTACTTGCTGAAACGCCTGAGCAGTCACGGGAGGAAAGAAACGTATAGTTATTGCTTTGAATTTGAACGAGACTCGTGATTGGTATGTATAGTCAAGAGCAAATCTGACTTTTCTTCAAAAAGATATGACAACCGAAAACATTTTTCTAAAATTTTCAACTTGTATTCGTGGAACTAATTAAAATGAATTTTATCCGATCATCGGTAGAAAAGATAGGGATTAAGATAACTCTAAACTTCTTATTTAAACAGCTTCGCTATTAACTGTTCTATAAATTCGTAACTGAATCGTCCAATTTAAAAAAGATGGACGATAAAGGGCGGTCGATTCAACGCGAATCAGGAACAGGATTCCCGAAATGACTGCTCGCTACAATAGCCAGACCCATTGCGGCGTCCATTTTATCTGAAAGTATTTATTATTGGATTATTGGAAGACGTTAATGGACTTCATCGTCAGCTACATCACAGTATCCACGATTCACTGTAATCATTCCAGTTTCCTTGCCTGAATTTTTGAATGCCATTTTAATTAAAATTTTTCAACGTCCATCAATTACACTCACTGGGTAAGAATATAATAATAGTCGTAAATCGCATTCAATTCACTATACCTACATCTTTACAAAAATCGATGCAATGGACATTTCAAGTGCTGCCAATAAATTTCCCCTTGGAACAATCTCTGTATTATTGTGCAAAAAAAAAGTCGAACCCGTTACGTCACACGTGTTACACGACAGGGAAGCCGAGCAGAGTCCGGGTCAGGGGGGTGACTCGAGCATGGAACAGAGTTTTCACGGTTGCCGCAAGGGTTGAAGATCAGCTGGCTTTTTAAAATCCGCGTGTAGGGTGCTCGTGTGTCGGTCTAACGAGTCTCGTGCAAGGATTCGGTGCACCAGGAACAGTCTACCCCTCGACAGATATTGAATAAACGTTTAAGGGCTGTGTAGCATGTTAGTGGTTTGGGGCGAGAGGCAAGCGACAGAGACAGAGAAGGGGTGGAGGGACCGGCATAAGGGTAGTTGTACCTAGGTAGGTCGATAGGTTGGAAAAGGTACGCGTCTCTTGGCCAACCTATTACCTTCGCGCTTTGCAGACAACAATGACCAGGTCGGGATATACAAAGACACGGTGGAAAGGGGCGAAATGGAGTGAAATAGAGGGGTTGGTCTGCGCATACAGGGTATATCAGCATGTGGAGAATATTTAAATATCTCCTTTGTTTTTAATGATATCATAAATACTTTACGTTAGAAGGACCGATTGTTCGAACTTTCGTTCCATTTCGATAGAGATTTCGTGTCTGAAATTGAGAAGTTTGGAAATTCGAGGATTTATCGATGCGGATTCACGCGGATGACCACGTCCCCGAATAGATACACGTGTTCTCGCCACGACGTTATCAAATTGACGTTTCCAAAGAATATTCTTCGCCAAGTCGTTCCGCGTGACGGATACTCTGCCCTTTTATCTCGCGTTCTAGCCCCTTTTCTTTGAGGGTGAGTAGCCATTTTGAGGGACGATCGAACGATACCACGATTGTGCCCCTATCTCGTGGCAGGTCTTCACTTTATTAAAAGCAGGGATTCGGATGGATAGACGTTTTTTGCCAGTCGTGGAAAGAAAAAAGTAGAAACGCTTGACGATCTTACGTCGAGGATTTTTGCACAATTTGTACGCTGAACGAGGGGTCACTGGCGACCAGTATTCAACGCTTGTTACGTATAACCTTAATGTCTTAAGATTCTACGTGAAGAACTTTCATATATCTTAACAACAGAGTCGATCTCTACCGTTCAAGCTTCAATTATTTAAACGACAAACGACTAAATTTATCAAAACTGTCCGTACGAGAGTTATAAACTAACATTTCGACCCCTGGTTGTAAATACAAAACGATAAATACACGTGTATTTGTTAACATCAAAGAGGATTTATTCCAAGTGCACTCTAAAGAGTGTTTGTTGATTTCGGAGACGCACAATATCGAATCGTGTTCCACGCTTTTTATTCATAGATCTAGAATCTATGCTGCAGACATATTTGTTCGTAGGATAATCTTTTTTTCGGTGCTCAATAACGCACGGTCGGAGATTTCGCATCGATTCAACTGAAGGAACACGAATTCCTACTGCTTCGAGGCTCGAATAGAGAACAACAAAGAACCACTCGTGGCTCTAGCAACATCTGCTACTCCGAGAAAATACAAACGTCGCTATATTGTGATCTTCGTCAGAGTATACGGATCAGGGGATCAAAGGTGCACCATCCTCCCGGATCGGATTAAGTCGATGCAACCTTCGTTCGTGACATTTCTATTAGATGTTGAAGATACTTTGGATTGGGGCGTAGAGTAGCAAGGTAATTCTCTGCCTCCGGGAATGGATGACAATCATTTGATACGCGATTTGCAATTATCCTTGAAACGTTTGCATGAGTCTGATTGGTACAAGGGGATTATCTGAGGAAATGAAATACTAGCCACCGTACGTCATCTTTCGAGAATTTACATACAATAGAAAGATGCTCGCTAGTTAAAATCATTGCGCCGTGCACATTATTTCAGCTCATGCAGGATATGTCTATCGTACAGTAGACCGATCGAATGCTCTCCTGTGCTGTTAGTTGGGCGACAACCCTTAAACCTAGTTTCTATACGCTTGTAAGCAAAGAGTTTGAATCTATTTAATTTGGAATAATTCGGACTGGTTTCTAACCGTCCTTCGAGCAGCCCGTATCCATATCGCGCGTGAAAAAAGAGAGACAGATCGAAGTGGCTGCTGCAGGAGAGGGCACAATAAGCGGCACGATCGGTGCGTTGAACCATAACGAAAACAAAGGGGTCCATTGGTGCAGTGCACGGTGCACATAATGCAGCTACGCAGAGCCGGCATATGGCTAGGAGGCGGCGAACAAACAAATATACTCGAACTCGGTGCGTCAGACGTGACCGAGGAGACCGATTTTGCACCTTATGGTGCACGATTTCGAAAATCGCATTCAATTGCCACGGTTTTGGGGTGGTGAGTGATAGGAACGGCGGTTCGTGGTGGGAGTGAGGATCAGGCGCGCGCCGCTCATTGTTCAGCGACGCCTCGCGTGAATTAATTCCCGGACCAGGATCGCGAACAATCGCCGATGCAGCGTATCTCGTTCGGTCACACCTCGCGTGCAACAACGAGATTGCAGCCGTTTGCTCGCTCGTATATACGTTGCTTGCTCGCGTGCACCCTGCACCGACGAATAATAATGTCGGGAGAGTCCGCGTCGCGCCAACCCGCGCCGCGTCGATCTCTCCGGCGGATCTTCGATCGCATGGATCGTTGGAAATCGACGGTTCGTATCTGCCCACCCGATAAGGGGTTTAGGAAAATCACGTTTGGTGGGTGTTTCCTCAATTTTGTGGTAAAAAAATGGGGATTCACGGTGATCGCGGGTGAATCGAGCGTATGGGGTGGCAATTGGTTGGCTGTATGGAAATGCGCGTGGAAATGCATTTTGTTATAGACTGAAATTATACGGATGTTTTCGGGAGTTCTATGGATTAAAATTTTATTCCTTCAGAGATGAACCTCGCGTTTTTATTTGAAAAAAAAAAAAAAATCGTTGTGAGAGTTATGCGGCTTTATATGAATTTTCACGCCGTTGTGTACGAGAGAATAGGTGGAATATTCGATTCAGGGAAAAGGGTGAAATTTTATTTTTTAATATTTTGATGGTCAATGTCGATTCGCTCGAATTACTCTTTATGTGCCGTTTTTCCTCGTTGTTTATTTACTCCTTTTTGTAACCACGAATGTCTTTGAATATTTTTTTTTTGTCGAGTTTTAAGGGCATGAGCGAGCGGGAAAATCGACGTTAGTCGCTTTTGTCTCGTGACGTAAACCTTTTAAGTTTCAAGAGGTTTGTGAACGGTTATGCAGTACGAAGTACGATCGACGATTGCGTAACTTTCGAGTAGCGGATGAATATTTTTAAAACGGAACGTAGACTGTAGACGATCATAAGTGGAACGTTCCGGATGAGCTTCTCTCTGTATCTATGTTTTTTAGCCCCTAACTTCGCTCGTACCGGTTAAATCATTCAGGAGAATTTCATTTAATATGAATTCTTTATTTCACTGTACTCCTTATACGCAAATAGTAAAAAGCACAATTTAACGATAATTTGTTTCTGGTCATATGATAACGAATATGTAGGAAATCTCTTCGCAATTCTCGTCCAGAGTTAATAACATTTTTCAGTATTCGTGCTGTCGTTTAACGCGGAAGCCACGTGAAAATCTTATAAAAGTATCGTAAAATTGACCTTGCCTTCGTTAGAGGAAATTCAGACGAAAATTGACTTCGTAAAGGGTGTTCCAAATGAAAATTGAACGAGCAGTTTTACTCGATCCTGCAGAAATGTAAACCCGAGCCACTTTGCTATTGCAATTTCTGATTCTCCGTTCCAGTATAATGAGTTGCATCGATCCATGCACCAACTCCGTACATATGCCGAATAATTGTATAGAAAAAGTATCGTATTTCTCTGTGTGATTATTTCTTGTTTCATCGATCTTTCCAACCTGATTGTTTTTGAAACTAAAAAAAACAAACGTATACATCGAATAAATATAGTCGAACGACATCAACGACCCAGTTTGTCAACCAAAGGTGAACTAAATTCAGAATTCAATTTTATCTCAACAGTACTATCAATCGAATTACTTCAAAAATTCCGGATAAAATATAAAAAACGTAAAGTGAACGCGGACAACTTCTTTATCGTTAACCTATTTAGCAACTATGTTTTAACAGAGAACCGCGATCACTCTGTATTCATTACCATCTAACAATTTTTTTCTAACAACATCGTGTTAGTAATAACTTCGTCTCAAAGAATAACTCAATTTTCAAACAATGTCATTGCGCCAGCCATGGGAAATCAAGGTGAGGGTGTAGGGTGGCACGGGTCACTCCGTGAGCAAAAATTTGACGAAGCTTTTAGCTGGTAATTCTATTAGCCAACGCTTTGGAGTGCATTATACACGGCGTTGTGTGTGGCCCTGTCACTTTCAGCGGCTACCGACAGACTCTAAGAGCGTACAGGAGAAACAACGACAACGATCCGAAAGGAAAGAAAGAGAAAGAGAAGTCGATCTCTGGTGTGCTTTTTTCACTCTTACCGCCTATGCAAACTCGAAGCTAGACATCACTCGTAGATAGCTGCCTCTTGGAACGTGTCATCTGTGACACGGGACAAAAACGACCAGTACGTATCAATAGATCCACATTCAAAGCCCAGGCTTTTCTGACCGCTCCGCTGAAACGTTTTCTTGCGTGATACGAAAGAAAGAGCTTTTATCTAATCTGAATGTTGCTTCGTGGAAGGAGCTGCGTGAACGGAAATCGTTCGGTAAATTTTGTCCGTAGATTGGGGCTTCTCAAATTTTCATAAAACGGATCGAGACTCGGTTTTAAGATCCTCTTCAATAATAAGAGAGATTCTCTTCTTAGACATTATATTTTATTGAAAGATTAGTCGCTATTGTAATCCAAATTGGGTCAAGTTAAATCGATACGATAGACAAAGGTCATTCTAAATTTCGGAGACCGTATAACCTACTTCACAAAAAATTGATCAAAGCCTTAGGCAGTTCCCATAAAAAGTCCATTTCTTCTAGTCCCACGCGAGTACGCATTCCCACAGCACTAAGGCAAGGCCCTTAAAAATTATACCGACTACACGCGAACAGCTCGCTCGAAACGCGTAAACCTTTTCTCCCTTACACGACCCGCGTTTCGTACCGCCTAAGAAATTCACGATGTTTCGCGGCAGCACGCTCGTTCGGAGCTCAATAAACCTTCGCGACGAAAGAAAAACCGCGCACCCTCTCGACGCCGCCGACCCCACGATCGAGCGACGTTTTCATTTTTTCTTCTCTTTCGCTCGGTAACAATATTCGAGCAGCCACGCGCCTTATGGACGAACGTGATTCGTAACTGTATACAAAAACACTCGTGAACGCGATCGAACAACAACGGGAGAACCTCGAGCGAGGCCTCCGCTGGGGGATGAAGAGGGCTGAGAACGAACGGGGGTTGAGAAAAAAGGAAACGAAAGAAAAGCACTCGTAGAAAACCGTTACAAAGAGGTCGGACGATTCCCAGCCGAGGTTGTTCTAATAGGTAGGCAAGCACTCGACGGAGCGGGCTCGAGAGGAAAACAGCGGTACGGATCCAAAACAAATTCGAAGCGCAACAAATTTTCCTGCTCGCCACAGGGTGCCCCGACGCACATGCTTCGCAGATGCACCCCTCTTTCGACGGACGTGCCACGGAAACGCTGAAAATCGGCCCCCCGATGCAATATTTCACATGTGCATTGTGTTACGATGCTGCTCTGCAAGCTAAGGCCCCCTTTGCGACCCAAAAATCCCAGAAAAACGTCACGGTAATAATATATCGATTTTACGCCTTTCATAAATACTTCGAGTGCTGATAACGCACAAATTATACAAGTGCAGACAGGACATACAATGTTAATACAATGATCAGACTTGGATAGACAGTGTTGCAAAATTTGTACAAGTGAGAAGTGAAATGATTCCATGAAATCATCTACTCAAAGAATTCTTCTTAAAAGTATATTAACTTATTTAGCAGTATGTCAAATAGTAATGTAAAAGTTCAAGATTACCAGAAGCAACAGGAAAGCGAAATGTGCGCAGTATTATGTGTTCAGGCTGCAAATATGTTTTCGGGGTTAACGAATTAATTCACTGACATTGTGTCCGTTCCACGACACGCATCAAATGCACGAGGAAAGGGGAAAATTACGAAGGAAAACGAGAAGGTGTAGCTTACACGAAGCTGACGAACATTAAATCTGCCTTGTACACTCGCGTTGCAGATGACGTTCCCGTCGTTCGTTTTCCAATTATCGTTGCGAAATGAATTACTCGGCCGAGACACGGCCGGTCGGCTGATTAAATGGCGAGGTCCCGATTTAAATCCGAGTACGTTGCAGCGATTGAAATAATTGTTTAATTACATGGCTACTTCCGATAATGACGACGTTTTAAATTGAATCGCCCTGAACTTCACGTTGCGTATCGTATCATGTTACGAGCCCGTGAAATTTTCTGCTGCGTCATCGTCGACCGTGCACATTTTTCTCCTCGATGTGAAGCATCGAATAATTCGAATTCAAACATTGTTGGAACAGTTTAAACCACTTTGATCAATTACAAGCACACTGATATGGAATTCAAAAATTTTAGGAAAGTGTGTTTAGTCATCGGAGCAATATAAATTTCAGAGACGTTACAACCAAAGATTTATTATATATCTATAATTGTTTAAGCGCGAAAAATCGCTATGAAACTCTTGTAATTCAAGCGTCAATTGAATTACAAGTAAACTTTGAGATCGTTTCAACCACCTGCACTCGTAACAATTGTATTCTGGAAAGAATCAGAGGAGATTAATTACCGGTTTAATTACCTTCCAATTATGTTGAAGAATGCCTAAATGGTTATTGTGCGAGATCGGTGTGGTTGAAACGTCGGACGAGCGCGGCGCGTTTTCAAGCGGAACGGAAGCGACAGGATCAATTGAATAAATACCTTAACGCCGAAATGAAACGGAGCTTAGTGGCGCACAATAGGCGGCAATCGTTTTCGTTACAATTACTTATTCGATAATTTCGAGCATTGTGCCTGTGGCCGGTGCGTCAGCGCGGTTTTGTGCGTCCGACAGCTGCGATGAATGACGCTATTACCGGTAAGTGGCGAGCATTATTTACGCAAAAGCAATAGCAACATGTGCGTCGTATCGTGCTGGCTCTTTGACGTGCCCAGGCCTAATAATAACGACGACCGTTCAATCGTTATTTATTCGTTGAAACGCGATGTTTGAACAAGAAAGAAATCTGTGCGAATATCGCTGAAAAATGTCGTGTTTCGATCGAAAATTATTTAACAACAGAACTAGTCGTTATTCCCGAATACTTTCGTTTCATTTTAAATTTGGAGATTATTTGAATAATATTCGACTCCGGTTGAATTTAACTCGCAATTAAAGTACGCAGCGAGACTGAAACGCTGAAAATTCGACGCTATTTGCTTGTTCTATTTTGCTCGTATCAATCTATCTTTCGCGCGGCTCCTATATCAAATTCACAAAATTCCAACTTAAATAACCAGTTAATCCCGACATCAAAAGATTCTAAATCTCAATCAACAGTCCGTCGGACAAAACCACTGTCAAAGCGATTTTTAAAGCGGTTTAATAGCGTGCCGTGAATCAATGTGTATCAAAGAATGCAATTAAACTTTCGAAAACAAAATTTCTCGACAGTCCCGTGGCGGGCAAGTTTCACGGCTTAATACCGGTGGCATAATTAGCGTACTTTAATGCACCCCCGATCTTATTCAACCCTCCAATATCCTGTCTGCCCGTGCAATTATACGAAGCTCTTTTCGCGTCGCGTTTTGTGTCTGGATTCAACCGGTGGCTCACGGAAAATACCGCGTCAATTATTAACCGTTGTCTGCTAGGTGCAATTAAAAATTATCGATACCAGCGCAGGGGTGCGCAGCTTTGTCAACAAACGTTGATGAATTCAACGGAAACGTGTACTGACCCCCGCGGGTAAACACAAAGAGTCGCGCGATGAAAGCGCGGAAATTCCAGCATACTGAAAGAGAGGGCGAGAGAGACAGAGAAAAAGGTGGAAATAGATACAGACGTAAAGGAGGAGAGAGAGAAAGAAACAGGGAAGCAAAAGCACCACGTTAGAGAAAGTGGGATGAAGGAAAAGAGAGATAATTACTCGCAGTGTCTTCTCATTTACATTCTATTCCAGACGACTGAGCGAAATCTCAGTTACACTTTTGTGCGAAGGTAAAGCAAGGTTATTATTTAAATAACTCTTTACTTTCAAAAGGCAAACGAAGGGGGAAGATCTTTTCGACTTACCGGTCGTATACAGAATGATTCAGTAGTGGTGAAACAGCCTGATTCTTCTTGAGAAAATAAATCGAAAATATGTATAGACATTTTTTCGAATGTTCCATGAAAAGCTGGAAGGTTCCTTGAAAATATTTATTTACGTTTACGGGTAATTTATATTCGTCGAGTTTACTTAAATAGAATGACGGAATAAATTTTGCTCTATCGGAGCTTTTTGTAATCCTCGTTCAAAGGAATCGTTACACGAAACAGCAAAATCCTTTTAGATGAAATCAATCAGCGAATACGTGTTACAATAAAAGTTGAAAAGCGCAATTCGTTTTGTTGCAGAAGTTTTTTTTTTCGAGAATAAACTGACCTGATTCACGATTAAAATTAGACAAATACTTGACAAATGACGTAAGCGGAATGCGTACAATTGATGGAATTTTTGATACGATTCCGGCTGTCGGAACGAGAACGCAATTCTATACCGTAGAAATTGAAATGTTCCAGCCAGGAACTAGGTGAATGCCATTTTCGCGGTGTACAGTTCAAATTCGTTACATAATTCAACCGCTCATTTGCATAAATTCAAATTACATCGGGCAGGGGGAGAGTAACACAGCTGTGTGTGCCTATGAATAAAACCAACGACGAGAACAATATATGCGATATACATTGCTTCAGCGAAGCATCGAATGGAACGCTCGAAACGATTTCGTCAATTAGGCTAACGAGTCGACCGAATTCCATGGAACGATACTAATAAATTATTAATCTCGCACTCGCAAGTAATTACCGATCTGTGCACGAGTCCTCGTGTGTCCGTGCGTGTAGTTTCTCGAGAAGTAGGTTGGAAACGTTATTCCGAATGATTAAAATTTTGAGACCCGACGAGCCAGCGGAGAACGAGGAAGGGAGAAGGAGAGAGGGACTCAAACGAAATTACGGAACTTTAATTTGCAGTATACTTCCTTTATATCTCGAGGTTGAAGTGCGAATATTTTTCGAGGACGCGAAATTCATATCGGCAAAGACATTAGACGGGAGGGACGCTTGAAAATTCTGGGTCAACGAAACTACTAATTAACATGCAAATTGTACATATTAATCTTGTAAGGTTCAGTTACCGTTGGAAAAGTAGAGCTGCGCAATCAAACGACGGTAACGATTACGCGTCATCGATCGCATGCAGATTCGTTCGTAAATAGGGGTTGCAGCCACCCTTTTGCTGATACACTTTTCAACGTCTTTGGAACGTTTTAAAGGTAACTACCGTTTTATTACTCGAACACGGTCGACATAAATTAAAACGCAACCGGTGTAATAGAATTTTTAACAAAACTCGTTTAATAACGAAATTTTCGATCGCTCGCCGAGACTGCCAAATCGCTTGGAATTCACTCATCGATATTTCAATGGAAGTGAATTAGTTGGCGGGACAACTAAGTTGGATAATCGATAATAGCGCAACTATTCGATTGTTCAAGCAGAAGTGTCCCGATACGTCGGCTACTGAAATTCCTGGCTGTCCTGAATAATCGAGAATCAATGAACCGACGAGTATAACAGGAAACAAACAAGTGTTCCCCAATTTAAACCACCGAATTGTACTTACGTTTTCGACTCGTGAGGGCTGTTATCTTTCAAATTTATAAACCTACGTGTTTTCAAACTTCCTTCCGTTCGCAAAAAAACTGTCAAGCGAAGAAAGCTCGTTTCCGCGATAAGTGGTACGCGAACGAACGAGCAAGCGCGACGGCACTTTTGATCGTCGCTGGCACCTCGTGCGGAGCAACATATTTAACACGAGTGCGGGATGCACACGGTTGAGTGGAGGTAGGGCTGAGTAAGTGCGTCGTACGGGGGTGGTTTTGCAGCTTTTTACCCCCTTCGACCCCGGCACAGTTTTACTCTGGCCTCTTGCTGCCTGTTACAGTAGGGGTTGCGTGTTGTTCGTGAAAATTGCTTGCACTTCATGATTCCAGTTTACTTTATCTATTTATTTATCGAGTTTGCTTCGCAAGTTTGATTACCCACGTTGATGACGTTATCAACCTCTTGTATATTACAATTTTTTTTATTTACTGAAACGATCTCGTTATATCTAAATGATCTCAACTACAGGTTGACTCAAAAGAGATGACTGAAACATTTGAAGATTTCACCAAATCTGTGTATCTCAAAATTTGACAATTACCAAAAAACATTTCCTTCTCCTCTATTGCTCTGCGTAGTCATTTTCCCTAGAACCTAGTACATCCTTTCTGAAGGGGCCTGTATATTGACAGTGATTCGAAGTGATTACACTAACACATCGCACCCTCTGGCGCACCCTCTTCGGATGGCTCGCATCTTCTGTCCGATACTCTCGGGCTCGTCTAAAATAAACTGACCGTGCAGAGATTTTCACGTCCAGGCGAGTTCGAATCAGGAAACGTCGAGCGACGCGAGCGTGAAAGGGGGCCAGAGAGGAAAAAAAAGAAGGAAAATGAATCGAGGCGAGGCGGAAACTCCTGGGAGGTCCGTTTCTTCACGATCCTCTCGACGGGAGTAGTGGTCCATTCACCTTCGCCACCAGCTAGTATCGACTGTCGAGCTAGCTTTTATTTCTGGCCCTGGCTATAGCCTTACGTCCGATTTGCGAGCGTCACTCGTGTACTTTTCTTGCTTCGTTTTTACGTAAGCTTCGTCCTGACGGTTTTTCTAAACCTTTCGCCCGGTGATTTATCGAGCGCCCTTCCATCCTTACATTTTCTCGTGAATTTATGCGTCGGGTTAATCAGACGTCTGCGTCGCTTTGGCTTTTAGTACCGCTTTCAATTGCAACAATTAGAGTTTATGCATTTGTGATACATCAACGTCTGCAAGCAATAAAGAAAACATACAATCAATAACCTATTGATTCTATAGGTTTTTGCATGATTCGCAGATTAATCATGAATACATAAACATAGATTGTCTAGTTATGATTTTATCATTCGTAATCAGATTAAATATTCTTCGATAGTAGACGTCTTGTAAATGGATAGATATCAACGAGGTGTCCGACTCGACTAATAAACTTAATGGCGTTAACGCTATTGATAAAAAGTGCAACGAACCAACGGAGAGAGGAGGGACTTTTATTCCCAGTGACCTCCATTCCACGGCAATTTTCCTTTGCTCTTAATGTTTGGTTAATTTCACCGAATTGCCCAGAAACATGTAGTCCGATTGTTTACAAGAGAGCAGTCGTTTCGCACACGTAGCAAGTTAATTTCTGACCTAACCTAGCAAACTCGTTCCACTGTTGGTCTCAAGAAATTTAATTTTCCGTGTTTTTTTTTGTCAGTGTTTTTCGCGTGCGTCACACGAATCTCGTTATCCAAGAAATAAAGACCCTACTGTCTGTAGGAAATTATAACGGTAAATACGCGATTGTTTACGGTTCTTTGATCGTGCAACAACGGTTGCAGAAAACGCAACAGCGTCGCATCTGAACCGGAAGCAGGCTTGCAAACGTTATGATTACCCGAAGGCCAGCCTCGCAAAGCGGGCAAACGAAATTTCCAGTAATTAAAAATGTTTTTAACGCGACGCTGTGGCCGCGAAAAGGAAAAGAAATTAGTCGCGCGGCGGCGACGGTGACTGTGAAAGATGGCGGAAATAGGGGCGCGTAAAAAAAGCTACGGACATAGTGTGCAATTATGAAAATGAGTTTGGATGAGGCACGACCACGGAGGACAAAGCTTTGAGAGATAACATTGACCAAAGTTACGAGGTTTTGCTTCTCCATTATTCAAACGAGAACCGGTTGGCCAGGATGTTGTATCTTTGTACGAGCGAACCGTACTGTTAGAAAAATACGAGATTGCTGGCATCTTCGGACGATCGATACAGTTGCAAACTGATTTTAAATTACTTTTATACGTAAACCGTTTATTTTTTATGCATACAGTGGGTCTTTGTACGCTTCTCTCTCTTTTCCTTCTTTTTCGAAACGTAATCGTTGAGCAAAAGACTACGTATTTCAAGTCGAATATCCTTTTCCGGTAAAATTGAATCGCATCAAAGCGTTGAACCGAACGTAAACGAATTATTTAACGAAATTCGAGCAGTGTCATTCGATAATGCCTAAACTAATTCTACCCGAGGCAGGCGAAGAAATAAACTGGCATCGTAACCCTCTTCGACATACACGTACGACTGCAATCCGTTCCGAGGGGAGCAGAGATTTTTAATCGAGTTTCGTGACATCAAAGTGTCGCTGTCATCAATCCTTCCCATTCTCTCTCTTTTTCTCTCGTCACCCCACGTTTGTCTCATTTTCATGCGAGCCTCGTAGCGTCGTTCATCAGCTCGTTCGAAACTGGAAATTAATCGTCGCTTCTGAAAATAAGAGTAGACTCGAAAAAATTCGTGCGGTGACGGGAACAGCGAGCAACCCACCGACAAAGAAACTCGACTCTCTTCCACTATTTATGAACCGACCGAGTCGAGCTTAAATTCGAGGCGAAAGACGAGGGGAAAACACTGAGTATCCGAAATAATGGGGCTGGTTCGGTGAGGAGACAAATTCTTGACGCGGCGCGAACGAAAATATTGAAACAAGCTGCTCGATACCGAGACACAACTTTCTGAGATACGATTCCTGAAAGTCTCTTTCGCTTCCCTCAGAGAAGACGCTAACGTATTTGGATGGACTTATTAATCACTTCTTTTTCTGTTTACTGGCAATGCGCTGGCTTCGGTAATCTATACTTTGTGATTCAACTTTTCATACTCCCTCGATTTTCTACAAACACAAATTTTGATATTACCAACTTCTCAACTTGCTAAGGGTTAATATGATTATATTTTATTTATGTTAAATATGTACTCTAGAATATTTGCTGTACAAATTACCGGAGTGTTGAATTCCGGAAAGCACGCGCGCCCTCTAGGTCGAATTACTCTAAGCACCTGTTAAGTCCAAGTCGAACAAAACCTCTTTCACTCGTCTCCGCTTATCCCTCTCCAGTGCTCCGGTTCTCGTTCGCTGTCTGGCATCTGCGAGGTATTAACCAGTCCTCGAGGAAGAAAGGAGAGACAGAGAACGTCGGACAGACCAGCGAAAACATTATTTCCTAAGAACAGTGGTCCGCTTTGTGAGCGGGACAGTTTGAAGTGCGTCCATCAGGGAGCAGATGCTGGGGGCGCACGAGTGGCGTTGAATCATAGATTCCTAGATTACAGACTGGCTGGAAGGAAAGCGGGAAAGGACCTCGGTGAAACGGAAGAGGATGAGAGGGTGGATTCTAGCGAAACGAGAGCCAGAAGATGGGAGAAGGTGAGGGTCCGCTGATTTAACGGAGTCTGTTCCTGACGAGGCGACTCTGTAATTCTGTTACTTCATTTTTGCCCGGGCTACGAAAGAAACGGCCGTGACTCGAGTGTCGCGATATACTCCCCGTATTTAGGGGTGGCGTGAAAGCGATTGAAATCAAAACTAGCTTTATTTCGCGCCCCTCCCTACGAGGGTGGCTTAAGCTCCTTCATGACGGGAAGAGAAATTGATTTTATCCCGTGAAACGGTTCGGAGATTTATTCGCTTTGTAACAGCCAGGTTAAAGCAAATGTTATTACTGTAATGTGAATATTTATGCAAATACAGGGATGTTTCGTTCATATTGTCTATCTTAACCGCCGCTAAAAATAACAGTGATGCTACGGTAACATATTCGATTCTGTATAGGATTTATTTTAATAAGACCGTTTTTATACCGATATATGTGGCCAATAAATATCGAGAACTCTGAAATATTGCCACTACATGTATCGATCGTTTGAGATTTCCATTCGGGAATCGATAGAACGCAAAAAATCAACATCGTTGGTGCTGTGCGATTGTTTTGCTATAAATCACAATCAGTTTTATCACACGGTTAATTACATTACGTCGCATTCAATTCCGTGCAAATGAACACGTTTTTTCAACCACACACCCCCGCAACCTCTCGCGTTAACTGGCGACGGAAGCGAATAATCCTCGCTCGACAGTAATGAAAAATTGTTCCCGCCCACCAACAAAATTCTAAATCCTGATACTTTTTTTGTCTCTCTTGTACAAATTCGTCTCGCTGTCTCTGTTTTCCGCTCTCTTTTTTTATCTATCTCGTTCAATAGAATTCGTTCCCGAACGAACGGGGTGAGATGACACGAGCGTGGACCAGTTTTTATTTCATTAATTATTGGAATACCTGAATACCAATCAGTTTTATTCGTGTCCCCGGGAATTTTCATTAGCAACGGCAGTTTCAATAGCGGCGCACGGCACTTTACTGATTGCGAACGGCCACAATGGCGGCCGAACGCGTTCGCTTACTACCGATTCTGGCCTCGGGCTGCATTACGACGGGTCGCGCGAGCCCCGTGAAATATTGTAGCAATAAAATTTCATGGACACGAATAATTCTATCGTAGTTGGCTGCGTGTCGAAGACACGCTCTCGACGATACCCTCCGCAAATTTTTCGGCCAGCCTCCAATGGATTTACAACGGTCCTACGTCATGTCTGTTCGAATTAAAATGTCCGACTCGCATGGCGGCCAGCTTTATCATACCGTCTTATCTGTATAGGAGCAATACATACATCGTGGTTGTACATCACGCACTGACGTTTTTCTATCGTTATATCGATTTATCGACAGATATTCTTATAACAGAATGCGTTACCTCCAAAACAATGATTTGGTCAAAATCTGGTGTGATAAATACTAATGCAAGGACCAATGTTATGCAAGCCTGTCTGAAATAAGAAAAAGATCGAATATTTTTGAGCTCTTATTTGACTAATAAAAATTTGATAATTATAAAAGATCTTTCATACAATCCATTAATAATCTACAAACTCTAGTAACGAATAGAATGGAGTATAAAGAAATTACGTAAATCAGAAAGTTCGTTTTAAACGAACCCGCGTAACAAACGTTCTCTATGTTCGCCCAGGGCGGTCGTTAAAATAAAAGATACGCTTTGTAAAACGTTAGAACAATACTTCAACGAGATTCGATTTATAATGAATCCAGCGCGATACAAGCCGTGAATACTGGTTAACGTTAATTCGTCTGATTAAACGATCGCCACGTTTGACGTCAGTACAGCAGAAGCAGTTCGCCGAAAATGTAATGAGCCTCGAGCTTCATGCGTTCCAATCAACCAAGAATCGTGAAATCGAGCGAGCACACCCGAGTCGCTCGTTAAATCGTGCTAAAAGATTGCACCTGTCGAGAGAACGAACGAACCAAAAAATAAATGAAAAAAAAAAAACAACGAGGAAGGAAAAAACAGCAAACGGTAGAGGGAAAAAGTCTGTACATAAATCGTTTCGAAGCGGCGTTCGAGCTATCGTCATCGTATCGGCTTGGAAACTGGGTCAGACCAGTTTTTCCCAACGACTTGTTCCCGACAAAGATACCAACCAACCACTCGATCCTGTCTTTCTGTCGTTTTTCTCGAAGGAAAAGACTCATTCATCGATGATACGAGAACAGCAAAATCAGTGAAATGATCGGATGCAACGGCGATGGACGGATAAGTACTCATCCAAAAGCCCGGAGGCAATGAAAGCGTTCGGAGAACTAAAATTTCAAGTTTTCAAATTTCTAAACATTCAAAGATTCACATATTTAAACTTTCGAATCTTTAAATATTCAACATTCGAAAATTTGCTAATTTACTTAACCTCTTCAAGGATTAATTAGGTCTTTAAGGACCTCTTTAGGGACTTCCAGAATTAATTTTCAGTTCTCTTATTTTCTTATTTAATTATATCATTTGTTAATCTTAAAAAATTGGTCTCTGAAGAGGTAAACGATGTCTGCGAGCCATTTGCACGTTCGGACACATCACTAAAATGGAACTATTACCTAGAATGGAACGTAACTACCTAAAATTTATCGCGAATATTTCCGCACAGATTTTGCAAGATAATTTATTCATCGCTTAAAAATTTGATTTACCCCAATAAGATTTGTCAGGGAAAATAATCTTTCTCCTTTTTATCGTCCGACCGAAACTTTCCAGGGAAAGTTGATTGAAAAGCTCCGCGGTTTAACTTCGGTTATAAAACTAGTCGGATTCGTGGCGAAAGTAGGTCGAGCCCCGATCCTTTCAACCGGTTGATTGTTGCCCGATCTTTAAACGAAAATTCGTTCCCCTTCGTTTGCCGGTTCGGTTCGGTTCCGTTCCTGGGCGAAACGCGTTTTCGTTGCATAGCGGATGAAGTGCTCGTAAAGTGGGAACAATAATGGAAGGAGAAAGAGGTTCTCGGTTGCTTCCACGGGCCATGCTCTTTCTCCTTCTCTACGGTGCTTGCAATTTTTAAACTGTCCTCTTCTGTTCGTGTTCGCGCGATTGTACGCTTTGGATGGGAGTCTGAAGAGGTTTTCGTACAACGATTCATTCTTCCCTCCTTCACCAACCACTCTTTTTTTTCGTGTTCAAATACGGATGATAGAGTTTACTTTCGTGAGAAATAATCTGTGGTTACGATAACAGATTATTTTCTGCAATACTCATCATGATATCTTTGATTTAACGCATTGCACCTTTAGGGATATCTTTCTATGTTAGATTAATTTGATTAAATTGGAATTGACGTTAGGGTTAGTTTAGGTAAATTACAATAAATTAGGTTTAGATTAGATTTGGTTAAACCTAGTTGGAGTTAGAATCTTCTGTAGCGAGGTAAAGAAAATTATGAATGAGGTATAACAGTTGAAATAATCGTAGTTCATTAGCATTCAAAACCTGATCCAGGAAAGGGTAACGGTAATCCAGAAAGGTTTGCAAATACCGATTTATGGTATCGACCAATCGGCAAAAGCCTATATTACACTCCGCCAAGATGCACCCTCGTTTTAATCCCATAAAACCTCGGAAAAACCTCGAAGATCATCCTGCTAATCGCCTTAGGTGTAGCGAGGAGCTGCCGCGTTTGCACTAGCGCCTTATTAAACGCGGGGAACAGGATCAGCGTGACTCGGAATGATCGTCATGCTGACTGCGGCAGATTTGAACGGGAAACAGGTCACGACCGTTGTAAATCACGCTCGCTTACTTCGACTCGCGTCGCTGCCTGCTGGCGCGATACGATAACGGCGCACAAAACAATTTGTATTTAACGGATTTTGTTTCAGCACGCGTGGAATTCAGTTGGCCAGAATGCTAGATAAACGTGCCGTTCGCGTGCGAGATATTGCAAAAATCCTGGAAAGAACAATGACTTTACGGACGAGCGCCGCTGAAAAATAAACTCGCGCCCGATGTTACACGCCGATACGGCGATCCGCGAAACGATAACGCGATTGTCCGAGCAAACAATTGGCAGGACACTTGGATTCGAGCTCCTGGCGGATTCGCGCAGGACGATTCTGGCTCTGCGAAAGAAGTTTCCATTATGAAAAACAGATACGTTTCGGGAGAACGGCTCTAGAGAAAATCTGTGTCCTATTTGCGCCCCTGCCAGATAAATCGGAATGCATCTCTCTATATTCGCTGTAGTTTATCTAAGAGAATGGTAGATATGAATCTGGCAACGAGTAAATAGGGAGAGAATAATGAATCATTGATATGTTGTACGGATCAATAGCTGTTGGAGAAGAAAATGGTGAGACATTGTCTGCTTGAAGCTTACTAATGTAAGAGTGCATCTAGGTTAGGCAAGTAAACAGGAAAATGGGCAGGTAATCTATTTTCCCGACACTTGGGAGTCTAGTCATTTACTTAGCCCAAGTACATCCTTCCGTGAGTTAAAAATTTTTAAATTCGAGATTCTTAAATTTCGAAATTTCTTTTGACATGAATGAAACTGAGAAGTTTGAAGCAATGCTTGATTACGGGTGAAATGAAAGCGGAAATATACCTGTCCGTTTGAAATTGGAAGGTAACAATTTGATGGCAAGCGACGTGGCGCGTTGAAACGAAGGAAAAATTTGGAGGAACGAAGTTCTAACCGCAAAGCCGGAAATTCCAGCACGATTACAGTAATCGTGTTCAGAATCTAATAAGCGGTTGACACAAATTACAGAAGCACCTGCCCGAGCTTTGAAAGTCGGCACTACTTCCCTGTGATTTCTCGAAATTAGATGCCTCTCTTAAGAAAACTTTGCAACGACGCTTCCCAAATTCGGGTCACTCGGTTTTTGTCCTATAATTTCAACCGGTCGCGCTTGCTTGCTTGCAGCTGCGTTCGCGATAATTACGCAAATCGAGACTTAATTGCACAGAACGTACCTCTCTCGGTGGAATAACCGTTTCTTTTCTCGGCAATTGTTCCAGTCAGAAAACTTTATATTTTGAGATCTGAAAATTTGGAAAATTGTGGATGTGTAAATCTGAAAATTTGAGAAATCTGATGCTTTTAGTTGAGTACTACCAGTGTGTCTGAGTAGTGCACAATACAAGACTAACTGCAATTATCACAAAAAGTGAAATCATACTTTGGCACTATTCCATCTTCCCGTTTTACCGAGCACAAAGTATATCAAATCCGCTGCTACGTTTATTTAACTCGACCCAAATAATCAAATTGAAAATTCAAATTGAAAGAGCGCGTCATCGCGTCTCAACAACAGGATCGTTCGCTATGATCGCCTTTGCTTGTCATCTTCGGCGAACCCTCTAATTAGACGCTCGAAAACGACTGTTCGAGAAGCAATTTCACGCGGCTCGAATCGACAACGTTGGTTCGCCGAAACGGAACAGGGTGGATCGTAGAAGTGCAAAGGAAAGAGAGACAGAGAGAGCGTAGAACGATGCAAAAGCGAGAGGCCATTCAACGGCAATCACCGGGGCGTAGACCGGTCCCTCCCACGGGACCAGGATGTCCAGTCTGTCATTCATTCAAATTAATCTCCTGAATGTTTCAACGGCCATCGTGCAGCTCGTAAAACTTGCCGGTTTATAGCGACCGTGGCAAGCTACGAAAACGCCGTGACAAATTTTGCCTAATAAGTCGACATCGATTTAACCAGGCGACGCGTTAAGCCATCTCGATTATCGTTAATTGTTAAAACGCGTCGATTAATGATGAACCGCGTCCGAACTAGACAAACTTTTACCACTCCCTTACCACTCTCGAACTCTAAAATTCTAAAATTTCAAACTCTCAAATTTTTAACCTACTTTCTTCGAACAGAAACGGTAATACGAAACATCTTTTTCGGCAACGAATGGTTTAGGAATACAACTGCGTGATTTACTCGGATCGAAATATTCGGTCTATAGATTTGGGGTCGTGCAGATTACTAACGGAACTTACTGCACCATCCTCCCAAACAGCGTCCACCTGCGCGGTTAATTAGAGCAACGATCTCTGCAAGATCCGGCCACGTAAATTCAGAGCTGTCGTCAACGACAGGTACAAAATGAGCCCGGTATCCGCGCGCATTCATGGATGAATGGACAACAGCGACCATCATTGGCCGCCCAAGACTCGGAGGCCGTCAGAGTAATAAGAGAAAGCGCCACAAGGGTTGGTTGAACAGATCCCAGGGATCATTTTCATTAAGAGCCGGTCAATTAGATGCGCTTCGAATGGCGTCCACTCCCGGTTAAACTTGAACGTAAGTTGTCCACGATACGGTGGCACCGATAGAACCCCCTGGACAAAAGGGGAGAATCGTGTATATTGCTAGAGGGAGAGACGTTTAGCCGGAGAAGAGATTCGTAAGCGGGCCTGAGCGAGAACGAGGGATGAGAGAACGAACAGACCACTCCTACGGCCTCGACACGAGAAGCCCGCCATAACCTCGCCACTAGTAATTGAACGCAAGTGGTTGAAAGTACTTCTTGGCTCCCGGAAGCATCTCCTTCTCGGCTACCACCACCACCACTCGGTATTTCCTTCTTTTTTCTTCGGCCCCTTCCGCCGCGCCGTTCTTCTTCTCCAACTTACTTTCGCTTCTAGACGCTTTTTCTTTTTTAACGCGCCGCTTGCGGATGACATGGATTTCAGCTGACTGTACCCTTGTATACTCATATTTTAACATCTCCAGCTTCCTATACACCTAGGTACTTATATCTACAAATCTCTGTTCCTTTAAGACTTTTCGATTAAAAATTTGAACGTCAGTCGATGTACATTTTACAAGTCCGGTACACGATTAGCCCCGCTTGATCGTTACAGAGTAAAATCATTTGAGTCGCATAGGTAACTAAGTAGAATATCGTTTCGGCGAATGAAATAACTCTTAAAACTCGAATGGATTCCATCTACACGAGGCATACACCATAAGAGAACATTCACCCCTTACACATTGATCGCACCTGAAATTGCTTCAATACGAATTACCACAACAAACCTCGGCAGGATATGTCCAGAAATCACGCACACGTCGCGTTACATCGGACCCATCAAATCAAGTCTCCCCGCAATATCAACGTTAATTACATCGTTGCCGTGGTACGCGTTCGCCCTTTGGTCGTGGCTTATCTATCGTCGGTAGCCAACAGTTATCTCGTTCGGTAGTCCGGCCGCAGGACGTAATCTACATTCGTTTCGGGGAAGAAAGGAGTGTCCGAAGATCAGGATCCGAGCGAAAGGAGTTTCCCCGGTGTTATTTCGTGACCGTCGTTGATTTAATATATCCGTCCCGGGGGAAGTGGCGCGATCTCAGCGACAATAAGTGGCGAGGACTATATCTCGGACTGCTCTCGACCGATTCGTATTCGTTCATTACGGCTGGTTTGTTTATCCTTCCATCTGTCCGACCCGGTGATCCCTTAATAATCCTCGAACAGCCGGCCCGTCGTCCCCTTTGCTTGTCTCGCAGGAGAACACCCTCGAACTACTCTCTGGACCTGAATTCAGCGCGGCTTCATAGAAAATGCAGCATAATCGGTGCTCGCGAAACGACCTAACCGCATCCCGCTCGAGCGAGTTACTTTACGACCCGGTTCGAGCGTCATTCATGGCCGGGTTAGACTCGTCGCGGAGAAAGCGACCGATAAAGAGAGCGAGATAGGTTGGAAGGAAAGGGCAAAGAAGGAGGGTGCACGCCAAGCAGATTGGTACGAGACGCGACAAAGTTGGCTCTGAAATCCAATTAATTCAGCCTCTGCCGTAGACAATACGGTCGCCATCTTGATTTGGAAATCTAATTTAGCCGCTCTTTATTTATGATAACGCCCGCCACTTATTGTACGTCGTGTCGGTACAAGGGTTCGACAAAGGATTGAAGACGACGAAGGGTGGTGCCGTTGTCACATCCAGCCTTAGACGATACTACACACACATACACATCGTCGTTCGTTGTCATGAAGCGGACCTACGAGACCCGAGTTTGGATTTCCTTTAATGCTTTTGCGGAAATAGTAACGTAGACTGTAAAGTTTCAGTGCATTATTTTTCCGGAAAGATAGTAAATTCTTTACGATCCGATGATCTAATCTTCATCCAATAGATGCTAACTCGTTTTCGATTCGTGTCTTAAGCGACGAAAGACAGACAGTTATTGATCGAAGCATTCGTAAATTTTCAAATTCCCAATAGAAACTTTAAAAGGATGGCTTCGGTAAAATGGTTTATGAAGTTTTATGGTGGAGTTATTTCATTGCTCCGCTGCCGCGATTAACGGGACCCATGGGCAGATTAATATTTACGCTGGCGAGAAGCGTTAATCAATTTCGCGAGCACGTCCGCTTGTCTATTAAGCAGCGAACACGGTCTTGCCATTAAAGAGATTTGTCGCCGATAAAACATTCCTAATGGCTGCCGTTATCTTATTGCTTAGCCTTTCTGCTTCTGACTGGGCTTGCCCCGAAATTGCGAGAATCGGAGATTAGATTATGTATATTGCTCGTAAGAATCGTCTCGATCATTTATTTCCAAATTAACTTCGACGATATGCGTGATATAATCTCATTATCGATCGATGCAGAAATTGATGGTTCCATCAACTTGTCGACCATTACGGAAATAAAAAGATAAAATGAAAGTCAAATTTCGGAGAAATTTTCGCCCTTCGAACTCGTAGAATTACGACACCGGCATACAATTTCACGAAGAATTTCCATAACACGTATCTCCCATTTAGGCGGGACGTAGAAACAAAAAGCCAATCGCACATAGTCATCCCTTCGACGATATATCGAAAAGTGAGATTCGCCCTATTTCTTCGGGCACAGAAGGCAATCATCTGGGCTTTTACGAGACGAATGTTCGAAAATCGAGTCGAAAGAGCTGCGGCAAATATATTTGATTGAACGCAAAAAGAAAATTGTGTATTTTACGATCGGCTGTACTTTTAGTTGTCCATTATTGAGACCAATTTGATTTTCCATACTTGCATAGCTCTCGAATATTTCTTAAATTTCATTTAATGGCATAACACACGATATTTCATAACATACAGATTATTATTACAGTATACAATACACAGAAATGTTTAATTTAGTAGAATAATATGATAGGTTTAAAAGTATATGTTGCAGTTTCATTAAGCGTTTGATTATTCAATAAATATGGATGCTTATTTTAAATTGTCATTTGTATAGTGTTAAATGTCTTCGACTATTTAAATACCACGTTCAAACGAGATATCAGAGAGTACAATATAGGACCGTAAATGAAGAATACTTGAAAGTAATTGAAGTACCACTTGAGCGTGCCACTATCCCCTAGAATCTTCCCCTTGTGTCCATTAACGGAACCGATTTTTTGCAAAGTACAATAGAAAGAACCTTTATTGACACTACATACCTTGTTCAATTTAAGTGTATCCAATCTGGAGCCTCTAATTGTGCCGAGGCACAGGGTTGCAGATGGATGATGATTGACCCATTCTCGCAGTGTACTATTGCTCTCAAGATAAATTGATATAATTGTGTGAAGGTTTGCTGAAGAGGATGCGTGTTGGTATGATGAATGACATGTCACACGGGATACGAAGATGCGTTGTGACAAAATCGTACCACGCTTAAGTGGACATGTTTCCTTTCCTTCTTCAAAACTTTGATTTGAGATCTGTTTACACATCGAGTATAACGTGATTAACTGTTTAAAATATTGAATTGACAAGTTTCTAAATTTCCGAATCCTCGAATCTTCAAATATTCCCACAATTTCAAACATTACCAGTCTCAAGTTACTCTCAAATTCCCAAATTTACGCAAAAACGTGTGCATAAGCACCTTCGACCAAGATTCTCTTATACATTTGTGAATTTGGAGCAATAACTTTGTTATCCACTTCCGAACACGACGTTCACGCAACTATCCAGTAATTTTAGCAGCCTCGACAAACAAAGCAACCGTGAGTAATGGTTCCCCATGGAATTCAACATCTTCTTCACCGTTTGACCGCAGAAAGCTCAACCGGGATTGCTGCTGCTATGTACTGAAGAAACGATCCTTCGAAGGGTTGGCCTGAGTAATTTCAATCCCTTTCAGATTACGCGTAAACATTCTACACAGGCTAATTTTCTTTCGACAAGGTAATGAAATGGAAGATAGGATCTTGTTTATTTATTTAAATATAGGAAACGAATCAATACGAAACAACATACAGAGATGTTTTGTTAAATCATAGAAGGAATCTAGAAGGTATTATAGAATGTATATGAAAGCAACTTCCGAATTCGTAGATTCGAAAGATAAAATTTCTATGATCACATAATGAATTAAAAATGTTCGGTTGCACGTTAACCATCGAATCGTCGAAAGTTTTTGGAGGATCAAGAATCCTGGCCGCGAATTAAGATACAAAGGGGATATCCCTGGTCGACGGTATCTGTTGCTCTTCGTCTCTATGGTCCAATGGTTTTGATGTTACCGAGATATTGGTCGACCCATCGTCGTATCCGGATTAGCACATGGAAACTCTGCCTCATTACCAAACTGTTAAAGGGATGGGTGGAACCTTGCAGAACGGCAAGACTAGAGATTGAAATAAAGGGACACAGAGGGATCATGAAGGTCCTTTGAAGCGGTGAAAGATCAAACCGCGACGAAATGATGAGTGGGTTCACGTACGTGCACCGTACCCACGTACACCCGAGGAGATGAAGAAATTATCGGTTAATTCGAAATAGCTCTAGCCATCGGTTTTATGAATAACGAAGTGTCTCGAATGATTAGAATTGAATCATTCATTGATCGAATATAGACTTTAAATCGCGTTTTAATGTTTAAACGCTTCAAATTGACGATCTTCTAAGGTTCTAAATATTCAATGTAAATTGATATTCGGATGTGAACTCTTCCACCGATCGTAAAATTCTAATCACCGTATCCATTTCATATTCTCTGTCTGCGGTGGAAAATGTTGAATGTTGTATTATATAAAAATATAATTGCATCAGGAATGTGGTAGAAAGCGAGACGATCAATCTGGAATATTCTTCCATCAACGAGAAACGAGAAGTTGTTGCGGCCAGCTTGGGGAAGATGGGATCTTTCGGCTAAATACATTGGAGAAGCGAGCTGCAAAACCCCGGTGCTCTCGTGGAAGGCAGCTCATCAAGAGGATTATGCAGCCCCTATCTTCGGCAGACGCGGTAAACGCAATCCCTCAACCCTTCTCCCTTCGAGCACTTCGAGTGGCGGTCCCCTAGCCGCACGACAGATTAACGATTCAAGAATCGTGGAGTCACTGGCAAAAATTACAGCGTATTGATGATTCGCGGCCAGGGTTGGGCGAGTGGAAAGATCCTGGATTACCGGTGGTTCCTCGCGCGTTGGGGTCGACGACAATCCTTGCGAGATGTTCTCTGAATGCCGAGTGCCTCGAATAGAACAGGGGCAGGTTAAGGGAGACTCGAGTTTAAGTTGAAGAGTAATCGAAACACTAAACTGATAAGCTCCTGCGAATATCGGTGCGAATTGCTGAGCATCGTACGCATCTGGAGCGAAAAAATCATGGTGTAATTTAGTAAATATTCAAGATTCTTTAAATACAGTCCAATTAGAAGTAATTCTACTTTTGTGTCAAGATGGCGAAACGCCACATCGTACGTTAAATTTCATTTGTTACAGCGAAACCAGAACGAACCGTGGTTCCAGCCATCCTTTATCCTCTCGTTTCTCTCTCACCATTCACCTTGCAACATCTTCCAGCCACTGAACTCATTAACCCAATTCTTAGTTCACGGGCTTCTTAGTTCGAGCTCTGGTCGTGGTAAAAGTAACACTTTGCCAACTGTTTGTCGAAGAAAAACGACGAAGTCGAACCGATGGTCCGCGCCACTTCACGCTGGCTAATCTCGCTACCGACACGCGAGAGGAAGAAAAAGAAGAGATCGCTCAAGGGAGCCAGCGATAGGAACACGTTCAAGTAAAGCAGGTTGCAGTACAATAAAATGAACTATATGCACTGGAGAATCGTTCCGCCGTAGTTCGCAGATATTTCTCAAATTCCTGGGATCCTCCGGCTCCTAAATACTACGCTTAAATCAGAAATTTAATTTCTGAAATTAACGGACACGAAAAATAATAAAGTTAGAGATGTTTCGACATTAAAAGCAAGAAGTCTCTACATGAAGGTTGTAACATAAAATAAGCTTCGATTATTTGACGTGTTTATTAAGATTGATTTTACGTGTACGATTGCAACTTTTCTTAGAATTGAACTGTGTGAACCGAAACTCTGGGACGATTACTTTTCGAACGACGTAACGTGGAAGCGTGACGGTCACGCGATCGTTGGTTGAACAACCTTCTGGACGATATACGACCATTCGATATTAGCATTTACAATTTCGTTGCACGCTAAACAAGCCGTCTCACAATGTAATTTACCTGGTCGCGCCGCTATCACGCGCGTTGCGCATTCGCGTAGCTCATGCGAAACTTGAACTTCAACTTTCGATCGTTCATTCTCCGCTCTGTTTCCGATTTAATCAATAACGATAATTTAAATCTGACCTCTCCGATATTTCACTGTTCTTGCGTACAAATCACACGGACACAGTTTATCAGCTTGACTCGTTCGGGACTAGGACACGTATCACGATTATTTATGAAGGAACAGCACATAAGTTTACTTGAAATTTGATAAAAGTTACAATTTGGACAAGTTGCTGTTATACTGGTGTTAAGAAAAGTCAGTCGTATTTAAACTGTCAGAGAATTGGCCTTCGGTGGAAATGTAAAAACTTATTAGCAAGGTTGAAATTAATGTTTAAAAGCGCGTTAATTGACGAAAGCTTATTTCACACCGATAATTTTGAATTACATTACCCGACCTCTGGAATTTAAATTTAAATTACCAAAGAATTCGCACAGCCGTAGGAAGCGTAAAAACTGCAGAACGACTAAAACGAGACTTACACTTTTAAAACACTTTAATAATTAACAAAGGTTTATTCGTCGTTCATAGCAATAATTTCCAGCTGTGTTTGCTATGAACGTTATATTCAATTTATTTATCGATTCGGTGTATGCTCGAGAACTAACACTAAAATATGAAACAATGCGGAATGAAATCCATTGTAAGTTCGTTTTTCTCCTTATCAAATGAAAATATTGGTTTTACCTCGTTAGTTGTTCGATTAAATAGTCAAAGGACGAACTACGTATAGCAGCAAGCTTACGTACACAACAGACATTACTTGGCATTGGATTTTATTTGAATCGTTGTATAAAAGGTTGTTACCTACCAGGAAGATTGGATTCGATCGAACTCGACGAGCCAAGTTATCAAGATCCGCTATTAACCTGGCTATCGGAACATCTATTGGAACAGTCGACAAATAGGTCAATTTTAACTGATATTTAACCTTTTGCTGTTCACTTCTGTCTTCTAGATATGAACCTGAATGGAACAGGTATTCGAGAAATTTGAAAGCGCTTTGTAGAAGAAATATTCCAAGATAGATTTCTTGAAAACTCAGAAAATCTGATTTTTTGCGAGTAAAAACATCAATTCAATTTAACTGATGTTTTGCGTTCGTTGAATTTATTTCTTAAAAACGTATGCATCTTCAAAAATTAAAAGGGCAGTAGCGTGTATACGTTTAGAGCGTGTATTTAATAATAAATATCTTCGAAGGCAGAAATTTCAATAAATCCTGTGCAATCTCTGTTTTAGTGATTCGTTCTCGCGTGCAGGAGGAACGTTAAACGCGAACCCTAAACGGCCAGTCTACATTATTTCGAAAATCACGCGACAATCTCGTGCGCACAGCGAGTATCAGTCCCAGAAACGGGTTCATTTCCATTAAATCTAATTTCGTACCAAGCTTGCCTTTGAACACTGACATATTTTCGCAATACGAGTTTGTATCTAGAACTCTAATATCGCGGTATCTAGTTCATCGACGATAGCGAAGAAACGAGTTAAATCGAGTTGAACCGAGTCGTGTCGAATGAAAACGCAGCCTAATGTACGCGGGTCGTATTAGATACGAGTTTTGGATTTTCGATTTGCCGTGCATTGGAATCCGTCGTGCAATGGTACCCAAGCCGATAAGGGTATCGGGCAATTTCGACGGTAGATTGGCTCTCGATACGGGTCGAATTTGTTCGCGGAAAGGCAGGTACCAATCGCGGGATAAAACTAATTCCGGGCCAAATAAGTGACGGCAATGAAAAGGAGGAGGGTCGTTTATCATCGAGCCGCGCGGATGATTATCGATGCCGTCTGTGAATTTACTCGAGCACGCGGTTCCAAGTCGACGAAGAAAGCATCAAAGGCTTGAAGGGAGGGGTGTTCATTAAGGGACGCGACGTTTTTTCGTTCTGTTCGCCGTGCTGGTGTTTGTACGCGAGACTCAAGGGGAAAATAATTTATTTGCTGCTCGCCCTTCGTAGTCGTCGAGAGCCGAACGAACGATTTCGCCCTCGACGAGACGACGACGACGACGTTAGTTTTTAGTCCTTTTACTCGTTGCACAGCTACCGGTATTAATCTGATTTACCTTCCTTTTTTTATGTTTCAGGTACGTTCACTCGACTTTCTTTTGCAATACGTCTGGCGAATCGAAGTAACGAATGGAAAACACCGAGGTAGGATAAATCGCGATACTTTTTGCCGTATTATGAAGCACATGGAACACAAGCATTTGTTCTTGCTTGGGTTCATGCACAATATTTTGTACTCTTTTCAAAACGTTGCGTTTATTCATCCTTAATGTATTACTTTTTTATATTGATCAAACATTTTGGAATTCGCAATTGAATACGTCAAGGGACTATAGAAAGAAGTTCTCAGAATTTGACAGGATTAAGTTTATTAATAAAAACCACAATATTTTTTATTTTATTAGACTTGTTTGCTCGATCTCGATGTAAACCCATACTTCGCCATAAACGTACAAATTATTGGCTAAAAGTGTTCATATATCAGGATGATAATGCAGCAGTATATTTCGATAATAAATATTTGATATCTGTACCATTCGAACATTATGAACTATAGGAGCGAATGTTAGTTCATCGATAAAGAGCATCCGAGGACATTTCAAAGGCCAGAGATTTACCTTTGACCATAGCATGAAAGGAATTAGAGCTAATAAATTTTCGGGCGTCGAGTTCCCCTTCGATTCCGGCCGGAGTGTATCCAGGAGACGGACGACGATAATATACGATCCAGCGGAGCATTTCCTCGCTGGAAATTCGCGAAAGAGATTTCTCCGCGAAAACCTGTGTGTTCCCGGTCGCGGCAGTCGAACGCCCTTTGATGTGCCCCCTCCCTTCGAGTTTCATTCCCTTCGTCGTCGTCGCGGAAGCCACCCTATCTTCTCGCTTAATTCTTCCTTTTACTATCGTTGACACGGACTTGAACCCGGTAATAAGCCCATGGTCCTGTCGTACCGTTTAAACATCGATTTGCCATGCAGCGACGTACAATATTTCTTCTTTGTATTTATTATACTTTGTGTAACTTTGCACATTCACGAGCAATTCAAGATCCTTATTTAATCCGAGCCCTATATCTACGATGAATGGTAGGTGTTCCATGACAAATCAAATAATTGCAGTTCGAGCTACGGTCGTACACTGATCCCGCTACTGAACCCAGAAACTATCAGGTTACAAGGGTTATCCCTGTCCCGAATAAAGAAAAAAGTAAGCAACTCGATCCGAGCAGAGATTTCGAGATATCCGACTTGATCCCAACGGGCCACCGACTGGTACATAGCAAGGAAACTTCTATGGGAGCAACAACAATGCCGTGTATAACAAATGAGAAGAGAAATAACAATGGTACCCAAGGTGGAGATAACGTGACAACCCGAATAGACAGGGTTAAAGGAACTCGCCGTAACATCTGCTTTCACTTTACAGATCCCACATTCGTGACGCGGTTGTACCTCTTTTTTCGTTTTATCTTATTTGTACGTAGTATCTGTATGTTGTATTACCGCAAACTGTGGCAGCTACCGTTGACAAGAAGGTTAGGTGTTTGTTCTCGATAAGAAAATTGTAAAATGGGGTTTGTTGTTCGTGGAGGAAAATTTTGGAATTATTTTGCTTGTAGCGATAGAAACATCTGCTTGTTTGCTGGGAAAAGTTTGGGGACGATTGGGTATTCAAACAAATGATACGGTATCAGTTTTTCCTGTGACTGTTTTTATGTTTATACGAGAAGAAATGTAAAGGTCTAGAAACACAAGATTCTAGAAATATGAGACGCAATAAATTGGAATTGTGCAACGACCTATACATGTGAAGAATATAAAGGAATATAGAGTAATAGAGATTTGTGAATCTGGCGATATAGAGCTGTAGAAATACAGGGACCTGTTATTAAAGGATTTATCGCTAAATGTGAATTCAACAAGTTTGCCTTGATAATCTTATCATAAATGTTGCAAGTTTATTGCCTATTTCATTCTCAATTTCGTTGTTTGAACTTGCAGTATCGTTTAGTCCATTTGTAATTGGCTTTTACAGCGCTGTTGGACGGCAGCCAACCAGGACAGTTCTCTTCTTTATCTTTCCATCATTTAGTTCTCGATTATCGGCTCTCAAAGAACGTAGAATTGAAAAACCTCAGGAAACGTGGATGAAAAGTGTATCGGAATAGAGCAATCATATTAATCAGATTTTATTTCCCCGGTATATATTTATACACGGTCATTTAATAAACGTTTCAAGGAATATACATCTGTAAATGTTGGTAGCAAAATTTATCTTTCCAATCTTCGAACGAGATTTGTGAATTTTTGCCAGCGTAGAAGTAATAAAGACTGGATAAAGGTCACGATAAATGGACAGAAAGGAAGAAATTCTACTCCGTTGTAGTTCACCAGGCCAGAAAATCTGTTTCTCGTCACAGTAGGGTGCCGGGCACCCAACCTGGAGACTATTCAAACAGAAGGTCCTAGAGTAGGTAGCGGAGATCAGGTATACACGCCTCGTTGTTATTCATTTTCATGGGTTCGAAATCCTTATTTTCTAACAAGCTTTTAAAAGCAAACTTTCAGTCACCGTACACGCATCTTATTCTCAATCTTTTTAAAAGTACAATACGATAGAATTGTGACAGAGTTAGATCTGTTTGACTAACAATTAACCATTAATTGCATTTCGATTCCATTTACGTTGGCAATCCTCGACAATGGTTGTACACATTCGTTCTATTCAATCTATTCGTTCTCTGAATGAAATTCTTGACCAAACACGCAGTTCTATAACTCACAATAGAATCACGATATCGGCTTTTGTCCGCGGATCAATACGACGATTAAAAAGAGTCGCAGTTTCGGAAGTACGTGTGTGCCATCCGAAGGAAAATGATTGAGTTTGAGTGGCGAGTGAATATCCCGGCGAGATTTATCGCGTACGAGCGTAGAAAAGCATGGTGTATCCGCAGAGGGGAAGAACAAGTTCGAAAGAGTAAAAGTTGGCAGGTCGGGAACGTGATTTCGTGGCTCCGATGGGAACCAAGCGGAGCAGATAAATATAAGAAGCCCGTGGCCGGATACGCTCGTATGTCGAACGTATCGACAAATGCCGGCGCTCGTGTGACCAGAACCAATATCCATCCGTGATTCCACTGATTTATTGCGTCACGGGGAATTTTCGGTTGCCACGGAACGCTGTAACTGGGTTATAAACTGCATATCTTGTTGTCGAAATACCTGCGTTCCGTATCCTCGACCACTTCTCGAAACGACATTTTAAAACTTACTACTATTTTATTTTTCCTCTTCCTTAACAATAAATCAATCTCGAAGATTAATCATGAACTATTAGATTATCCATTTGATTTTAAGGCACAGTGCAACGAAGGATTAAGAATAAATTAGACCTAAGGTATAAAATCGAAGAATTGCAATTTACTTTGGCTGCACGTGCCCGCAGATAGCACGTCATAGCGATTCTAATTAAAAGAAGGGACCATACCCATCAGCAGACGCAAAGTGTTTTTCTTCGTCCGGACGAGCGTGTCACCATCCAGTTAAAACAAACTCGAACGTGAGCCATCTAATGCTCGAAAAATATTCTCAAAACGTGGCTCATCTTTGACCGTCTGTTATTCTATGTCTGTCCATGGAAATTGTTTGTTTCGCAAACAAATCTTGCTTGCAATCGTTTGACGGCTGCCCCCGGCTGTTGCCAAGAGAAAGACAGATAAAGGGTGAGCACTCATTTCTTCTAACGCGTGCCTGTGACAATCGATCTCACCCTTTCGATCCTCGGAACCGTCGTGCTCGATCGTCCCAATTCAACGGGAATGATGATGTCGAGCTACAATAATTGGAAAACTTATTAAACCCTTTCCCTCGAGTCCGACGTATTATTCTTTGGCACGAAAACTGAGGGGATGAGTAATCATCTTTGCCGGATCTGCTGAATGGTGCGCTTTCTTTCCACGTGATTTATCGCCACATCGATTGGTTCCTGCGAGAATTGGGTGCTTTCGCAGTCATGTCAAATTCCGAAATTTTCAAATTTCTTTCACAATCTTCCAAACTTACAAAGTTTCTAGTTTCCAAATTGTTCAGTGCTATCGCATATAGATATTCCTACGTTATGAAGCTAAATAAAAAAAAGGGATCGAATAGTTTGCTAGGATCAATCATCGCTGAGCAATCCCGGCAAAGAAGCAATTTCCACGCGTTGATAACCGATTTCGACGAACCGGTTGTGGAACAGATGGGAAGCGCAACGAAAAAAGCTCGTGGAATTTCCAACTGGCCAAGGGGTTAATCGTAGATCAGCATGAAATTTTCTGTTTATACGGAAACGAAGGATCCAATGACGGTTACCGACTGTTCGGATCGTTTCGATGAAAAAAATCACCATGAAAACTAGCGCACCGACCAACAACAACGGTTTAAACGTAATTTCCATCTCTTTTCTGGCATTTAATTTCCGCGGAATTATCCGGTGAACGAGTCGCGAACCACTCTATCTCTCTTTCCCGTTCGTTCTATCGTTCCTCGTTCTCGAAAATACGAAACGCTGGTTTGGAACGAGCTAAAACGAGGCGAGAGGCGGGCGAGTCGCTTTCGGCTGACAGCGAGAATTATTTCATTCTATCCTGTCCGAGGATCGGTCGCGAATCTCGTCTGTGGTTGCCTTTTTCCATCCTTTAGTCCTTTTTTCCCTTTATCGTTCGGAAGAAAGAACACCGAAGACGCGTTTGATAAAAACAAAAATATTTTAGGAATTTCAGTCGGTCTTATTCATTTCCGGCAACAGTTTTAGCTAAATTCTTTCGGTTCCTTGCCACCAGCAAGTTCGGAAAAGGAAATCGGCCTCGGGTACATTGTGTCACGCGGACAAACACGTTCAGACTTCGTCCCACCATGGAGATTATGGAAATTCTCGGAAACAGACGCAGCAGTTCCTTCAAAAGGACAGTACGAATACGCGAGAACTACGAAGTTCGGGCTTAGATTTGTCTGCATTGTGTTTGGCCGTGCCTAAGGCTCGCGAGGGGTCCTGTCATCGCGACGGGGGTTGCTCCTCTGTCCCATCACCTTGTCTTCTCCCATACTCGCCTCCAGCATTATTTTTTGACCGACCGTTATTTCGATCCGTCCTGTCGATGCTCGACACAAACTGTCCTCGTGGCTATACAATGTACATGATCGATCAATTCTCTGTTCGTCGCGGATCGTTAAACTTGATTGTTATATTTTCCAACACCTAATTCCTTCTTCGTAAACGTGTATAAGAGATAAAATATACCACCGTGTTTATCTGAACATGGATTTCTTACACCGGATCGTGTAATATTTTAAAGATTCTTTCCGGCTGTAAATTTCTTTGGACCAAAGATTTAGTAAGACAAGGAACGAAAAATAAGTATTATCTGAAAGGGAATGTTAACCACAAGTTTCAATGTTCAAACGCCATCTGATATCAGAGGAGATACCACATACTGGAAATTTATGTACACACCTTACTGACGCTGTAATAAATCGATCTTGACTATCTTCAGAAATCCATCCTACGCATTGGGGATTTGGAAATTTAAGAAAGTAGGAACAGATATACAATATAGTTCATTTGAATCGTTTAATTGCAACAATAAAGATGATCGAGTTAGCAATCAGTGAGCTATTAAAGATGTGACAGTCAGGACAAACGAGTGACGTCAGTCAGGATATTTCAGGTTGGTAAAAGGAATCGGAAGTCATAGGGTTGGAAGATCGTATCTCTGGGTATGTTGGAAACACATCTCGCTTGTATTACACATTCTCTCTGCGTGGAGCAGATTTTAAAAAGCTCCTCTGATACGGGGACTGGCACCGGGAAATCTTTATTTATGAAGTCAAGTAGCATACGACACTTTACTGAATCCGTCGTGTCCTTTTACGGGGATATAGCGGGGCCGACGTCTATATGGGACCGGATACGAATAGAAATGTCTTCGTGCAAGGGACGAGGATGTCTATCAGACCGCGGCGAGATACATTAGCGATCCTTGTAACCACGATGAAAAATGGACCGAAGTGCTTCCAGATTCGCTCCGGAAATAAACAATAAATTGTACTGACATTCGTAAACACCGTGAAACTAGGTTCGGGGGTATTTTTAAAAACATTGCTTGATATTGATCGTTGAATGTTTCATGGTATATGGACAAACTCGTGACACAGATTATGGGATATAAGAAATACGAGTCGTACGATTGACGTTCCACGCGCGATAAATTTCTGCTCCATGTAATGCATAGTAACATTATTTTGATTACATTTTTCTTTTGATATGACAATCCTGAAAATTTTCAAATTCCTAAGTTCCGGAAATTGAATACACGCGTTAGCTGAAATATTAGTTCTAATATACCATAGAGAAATCTAATGAAACACCAAGAACGATGGGATATAATTCTCTGGAATTTCCTGCTGGGAAGATACAAGTGCCTCTCAATTTCAAAGTAATAATTTCAAATTCTTGTTAGAATATTGAAAGAAACAAGAGAGTTTAAGCTAGAGAAGATAAATTAACGTATATTTTAGTACTTTCATATCCCATTTATTAGAATCTCCGGACTAGGTAATATGAGAAGCAGGGATAGTAAAAGTAGGATAAAGTGATACACTAAAACGGAAGAAACAGAATTCAATTTCCATCGCTGAGATTTGATATTTGTCAGAAATTTCTTTTATAATCACATTTATAATAACTTGAAGAATAATATCGGACTCGGGTTTCAATTGGAAGGAAACTGAATAAACAAGAAACGTTGTCCAATAGAATACTACAAAATGTCTCGAGGAAACCGTACATACATAATTACTGGGAGATTGTTTTCTCGATCCTGAATCTCGTACTTCCGGCCGATCAGTCGGGTTCCGTTGTAATTAGAAACTTCGCGAGGCAGAGAACGCTCGTTGCTCCTTCATCGTGGAAATTTTTCAGCTCGAAAGATTTTTCTGTTCGTTTTCTCGTGGAGCAAGTTTATCACGAAGTTCTTGCGCCGATATAATGAGAGAATCGAATGGTATCGATGGTTGCAGAAATCTATTGGGTAATAATGGTGGTTCGAGTTGCGTCGAGGAAGTTCGACCATTCTGCTCCCTGTATGGGATGAATTATTTGAATGGGTGCAAATAAATGTATGATAGTTTCCCTCGAGGATACGGGAATATTGTTATTAATGAAATTATTGGATTCGTTATAAACGCGATAGGAATGGGAAGAGAATTATTCTTCGAAATATATGTCTTTAATACCGGATTGTGTTATATATAAAATTATTACGACTTTGTCTGGCTTTAATCGATCTTTAATTTCGGGAAATTTGATTATGCAGTACTGATTGACACCTGTCGTTTGTCGAACGGATGTTCCAATTTTTGTAATTCTTTCGACGCAACAGTACGGTGATTATCGCGATGCAACGCGTAACAGCGCGATGGAATCGTGACGTCTGTCAACGTTACAGGAGTTCGCGACGTGTCTATTTAATTCCACGCGAATATTAGCAATCAGAGTATCGCGCAAAAAGCGACGGTAGAACGACAACTCTTCTTTTTCCGTGTAAACGGCAACACGAGCGCGACGAAGGCGGAAATAACATTGATTTCACGTCCCGGACACACCTTGCTGTCACGCAGCGCGTTTCATCCTTTTAAACAGGCCTGTCTGTAGTCGCGCGACCGTGCAGAAATACGCGCGACATCGGTTCGCGTAAAATGCAACGAGGATGGCGAGAAATAGGCGCGGTATTCGCGTCCATTTACGCCGACGTCCCGGGTATTTTCCATCCACGCGTTTCTGCGCTTCGAGCATATTCTTCCGTAACGTTTTCTCTATCGCCGCGTGATAGAAAGTAATATTTCTGGCAACAGATTTACCTTAAAAAGGGGAATTTTCGAGAAGAAAACCATGGAGGTTGTTTAAACGACGGGCAGGTTCTCCTACGGTCAAAGTTACCTGTTAGCCATCGTTCTTCATGCTTGTTAGAACCTTCGTCAAAGTGGCGAAGGAAGACGCTAATTACAGAGAGGGCTACTTCCTGGCTGTGCCCAGTGTTCTTTGGTAAAATGGAGGTCTGCTGGAAACTTACTGGACGATGGGAGGTCAGATGATCAACCCGCAAAGCGATGGTGCCCGTTAGGAACCGGATACCAAAACCGAGGGTTGCCCCATCTCACCTGAGCATCCTCGGAAACGTGTACTTGCAGGATGCATCATTTGGAGAGGCAAACACTCGTTTTGTGATTTCACTCCGTTTTCATCAAAGGTGTACATTATTTTATTAGAGATACCCCGAAGGACGATAAATTCAAATGTTTTCTAACCTAACCGACAGTGTCCCTCGACGAAGAGAACGGGGTTGTGAGCTCGAAATTTCGAAAAATTATTCTCACCCGTCATACACGGGGAGGTCCGTGAATTTTTAAATATTCTATGCGTCATCGCGTCCGCGTTCTAGGAACGGGTTTTTCGATTCACGGAAAGGGAAATACACGTCCGCTGCCCTCCGTGAAATAATAAACGATCCATCTGTAAATGAAACATTCACGAGTGTAGCGGCGAGTGGCGGCCACGTCTATAATTCATAGGTTATATTTGTACGAGAACTCTTTTACAAAGCTTCGCTATGCTGCCGGCGTAAAGTAAAGGATTACGGACGAGTTATGTGGAACGGTCGTGAATATGTAACGTATGCAGATCGTACGGTGTACGCATAATAACGTTCCTTTTTTCCTTATTCGCACCTTCGGAGCTTTCTTTTTCTTCCTGCCATTCGACCTAGTAGTAAGATTCTTTTATCATTGTAACTTTTCATTTGCATCGCTGTGCGTGGTTCCTTCGACTTTTCTTCGGGTTATAAATTAAGAGTACTTGAGTCGCTTGACAGACGCAGTTTGATAGTCAATGATTAGCAAAATTTATCGTGCACGTTATTCGAATATAACGAAGTGTGGCCTGTTTTAGAACATAGAAAATGAACGATCGTGAGATTGGAAATCGAACAAAATTACCTAGGCACTATCCCGCCGAGAATTTCACGGTAGAAAATTTCTGAAAGAGTATCAAATTGACGAACACCCTCGTCGAATGATCGAGCGCGCTTTTTCCACGACTTACCCTCGAATGCATAGCTAATCGATCCGCTAATTAGCTCGGCCGGTGACAAGAATAAGGAAGAAAATCAAAGCAACGATCCACGTTTGATCCCTTCCCTTGTTGACGGGCTCCGTTAACTCGAACAACATCCACCCTCTCTTTCCCTCATTTCCCTTCTTTCCGCGTTGTTACGAACGTCCATCGCGAGCATCCACTCGAAGAAAGAAATTACGAGGGCTGGAGGGTCGACGTCGTTACGCCACCCGTTGAATTTATTCGGTCGTTCGCCTTATTCAAGAGTAGTAGCACAGAGGGTAGTATGTACCACCCTCTCGCCCCCGTCGCTTCCCAACGGACCGGAACTCGCGACCTCCAACCCGTTGCATTGCCCCTTTTCGTTCGCTTGTAATCTCGCGTAGCATTCCAGCAAGACCGTGCTACTCACGAAACAGAAGGGCTGGAGGGGGTTGGTAACGGGGGTGCACCGCGGTTGTTTGAGTTACGCCACCCAGCCCATTATACACAAGGAGCGGCGCAGGCCATCCAACTTCGAGCAAGTGCCGCCTATTTGGATCTCTATCCGCGTCTGTTTACAGTGCGTTGCTACTGGCTGCTAGAGTAGCTAGTGTGTTTCCTTCCAGGGAATCCTAGCAAGTTCGTGGCCAACGACTTCCTTTGCGGCGTAAACTATAAAGAGAAGCCGCCACGAGGAGACTGGAGAAGTCATAGAACGCGATAAGCGCCGAATGACGAGGCACAGACTTCGGAATATTCAGAGTACTCCGTTTGATCTGTTAATTTTCAATATCTTCTGATCTAGAGCTTTTACCATCTACCTGTAGCACTACTACCATCACTCGAATCCACCGACATCAGACTATCTTGCGGTCTCAGCTTGAGGTTCAAATTCCTTTCGTCAACTCCGATACAATTTTCTGACCTTTTAAATCGATTTACTAAATTCTGCTAGTAATGTTTTCCATAAAATAACTTCTGAACGTAGTCTAATCGTTGTAAACGCTGTAGTATCAAAATGTCACGTTATCGTTACGGTTTGTTCGAGTTCCAACGTATCACGTTACATGCACTTCGAAGAGATTGGCCCGATGCTCGTCCCTGGTCCAGAAGCAATGGGAAGCAGCGTTTCTGGTTCTGTTAGCCTCGGCAATCCTAACCACCGGCTGCGGTGCATCTGGCGTCGTTGCCGAGTTCGTTTCTCCTCTAGTTTAGCCGGTCGTGGTCATACCACGATGGATACCGCGACGTGGCAGCGAATTCGGCAAAAGTCCTGTTGCAATAAAATCCTACATCCGTCCTCGTCCCTCTTTGTTCTGCTCCCTAGCAAATTTGCAAAGCCAAGAGGAGCTGCCGGTGGTTTCCTCGGCACACCGTGCACACCGACTCGTGATCTATTATCGTACGCGGCTAGCACACCGCTGGTTATTGCATAATCGGGGAGAGTAATGGCGTTGGAAGCTGCTCTGCCGCTACTCTGTGTATTGCGGCTGTAAATATCGATAAATGGAAGGAGGATGTTAGGCAAGTGGCACATTTGTATTAGATGTCGGACAATTTTTCGTTCGCGTTGCAACCGAACATTCATAAAGACATCTGGTATCATTAATATCCTTGAACAGTTAAGATTTTTCACAATTGCACATTGTCGAATTTTTAAATCTTCGTGGTCGTTATTTTTCAGAAGCTTTCAGCGTTGCATAATATTGTACCCAAGAAGTCAATTCATTACGATATATTGAGTCATCATCGTTGGCGTAAATATGTATGTCCACCTTAAGGTGGACCCATTTCAAGGGTCCACCTTAAAATAAGGGTCGGACTTCGAGACGGGCGGCGCAGAGAAGTTATAAATCTTGAAGTTTTTAAATTTCCAAGCTCCTAAATTCTCGAACTTCGAAATTACCAAATTGCCGAATTTGTGATAACGCGTAACTATCAGGCAGTAATTCATTCGTGTAATCATCGGAGAACAGTAAAGAGAGATTCGCGTCAAAATGAATGAACGGATCGATTGCTCTCTGTAATATCCAACATCGCGAATCCCCATCATCTCCTTTTGATCAGTCGTAAAAACGACGATAAAAAGTGCTCCTCGTTCCGACGGTGAACCCTCGTCAAGGAGCAAAAGTTGCGCCCGCTTATCGGCCCTTGAAATTTCGCGGACGAATGCCGATACGTCCCACGGAATTAATTCCGTTCTCTTTAACGGGTAGATTTTAATAAACACCCCTCCTAACCTCTCGCGTTCCCTTTCAATATGGCTGCACACCCCTACTCTCTACTCGAAGCGTTCTTTCCCTTTCGTGGACTCCCTTTTTTCGCGAGCTATCTTTATGGTGACCGACACGCCATAGGGAGATTCACCGTGGAAGATGGACCATGAAAATGGCACGATTCCCTCGACTCGATCGTCCAGCAATTACGTCGTTTAAAACGATCTCAGTTGGATGGTAGATGGAACGTTGCAACTTTTCGAGCGAACATTATGGTCTTTCTGAAATTGATGACGCACTGGGTGGATACTTCGAGTTTCATGCTGAATAAGTCCGTGCAGTTGGATACATTTTACATCGATATTAAAATAGGGGTTGAAAGTCGTAGACGTACACTTTGGTGCTCCAGGAACTGTAGAAATTTTCTGCATTTCAAATTCACGAATTTCCTAATTTCCAAGTTCCCAAATTCTATAATAGAATTTTCAATTTCCCAGATTCCACAAGAACAAATAAATTTTACAGAAACTATTTACTATATTCTCATTGCAAGCATGCGTTTCAATGATCCGAATCAACGAGAAAACCATAGAGACGGAACGTTATCGTTTCAAACTGTCTACATTGTCGCGTAGGGCACGATTCCAGCGATATCAAAATGTTTCTTCCACACCACCTCTGGGGACAATAGTCGAGGCGTATTAATTTAGAGAAACGAGTCGTAAGACGCCCCCGTTCAACGATACCATCTACGACGCGGTCGAAGAAGCGGCCTGTTGCGTCCCCGGTGCATTAAGATAAAAATGCAAGATGAGCACACGCGTAACTGTGGCGAACAATTGAAAGGGACAGAGGGAAGACACTAAGATCACGGTCGACAGATAAACTAGACGTTTACGGTCAATCGTGGACCAACGCGAAGGAGAATGGAAACGAAATTGTCATGGAGTGAAATGAAGACGAGCGAACGGTCTACTTTATAACCGTTTTATACGTCTGTGTTCACGCACCGTGCGCGGACGACAAAAGGGGTTGGAAATGGAGGGAAGCAAAGTAATGCGAAGGCTCGGCTCGTTAGTTCTACTTTATTACTACTCCCGTTTAATGTGTTGTCATATGAGTCACTGTTGTTATTGTGATCGAGTAATGATCGACATGAAACTACATATTTGTCAAAATTAGATGAGATTTATTTCAGTACACTGTATTAGGGCATATTATGTTTGGAAAATATATACGTGTTGTTTTATATTTTGTTTGGGATTAGTAGTTGTGATTAGTAGAATTTTTATGTCATTTATGAGTATCTTTCCAAATTTAGTCAGGGAATAATTGGTTTGTAGAAAACTGAAGCGTTGAGGATCTAAACGAAACATAGAGTGAGCAAAAACGTAATCTTGACTTAGGTTTGCCTTTGGAACTGAACAGCAGGGTTAACATGTCCTCCATCTTTCACAGATCCAACTGTGGGATTCCGAGCCGACGGGTCCTCTCGAATTCGAATCGCAACATGAAACGTATCTCGTTGCTTAGGGTTTATCTAACAGAAGCGTTCTGTCGCGGAGGGTGGTGAAAGGATTTCAGCGTAATTTCGATTTCCGACGCGGTATATTGTATGCCGTTTCGTGGTTACACGCGATACATTTTTGATGCTTCCGGACAAACGGAATCGGGAAACGTTTTATGACGGGCACGGCTTTGATGTTTCTTGCAGTGACTTTGTTGCACGACCCCTTGCGGTAATAACTCGTCGTCTTCTTGCGAGATGACGCGACGTAACGCGGCGTCTTCCCATGTAAAAGTAACGAGCCCGGTGGGAAGCTCGTTCGCGAGAAGCTCTCCTCCATGGTTCACCGCAATCCGCGTAAAATAAAAGCGGCCGAGGTGCGAACGCTTCAGGAAGGGCGTGCTTTAATACGCTTCGCGCTCCTCGACGTCCTGGCGACACTAGCTGTTTTTTTACGAGGAAAATGTAAAGAGAGTTTTATCTTATTTTATCTGCCAAGCTGGCATCGGTGTCCGTGTCACCAAGGCTGCATGAATTTACAATTCTTTCTTCAATATTTATCCACTCAGCCAAAGGAATATCTTTGTAAATATGGGTTATATCGTAGAAGTTGTTAATATTAATCGAATTAAAGTACTTCTGTACGAAATGTATCGATGAACATGCATATTTCATTTTCAGATAATTTATTAAATAAAATATACACGAGTTAAATTGATGTTATATAGGCAGTTTCGAGATGACCACAATTATAACGAATGAGATCTAATATTTTTCTGTCCCCTTATTACACACGCCCATTTTCTACATTGCAGTGAACAAGTTAAAATGATATAAGTAAATTTATTCGTTTGGCGAAACGAAAGAATGGTGTGCGTTTGATCGCAATCGCGAGGAAGTTTCTGAGAACCGATTCACCGTATCGGAGATAGACAGTGGTTATGTTATCATTTGCCTTTCGTTGCGGTGCTTCATCGTATTTCGATGTATGAATTTTCGTTGCACACGCAACGAATTTCAAACAATCTTTAATGACACGTCTCGTTCGCGACGAGTACGCCCTTCACGAAAACTGACCATTTCACAGGTAACTATTCATTAGGCAGCGACGTTTCACCCTCGACACGAACGAAATGGACAGGTTTCCAGGCGACAGTCGCGAAATAATGTCCACAGTCTGCTGCCATAATCGTCTGAAACTGTTTCAATGTTTTGTAAACGCATGGTTATACAGCGCATAAACATGTAACGCAGACATATAATGACAATTGAACGCATGTCGATATAACGTCTCGTCATGCAACGCATGGTAATTTAACTCGTGATAGTCTGGTTTGAAATGGTGACACAACTGGAGTTAAAATAATTCTTAAAATAATTCTATACGATCCGTGTAGAGTAACGAAAAAGATCAAAAGAACCTAAATTATGATTTAGTTATGTATGATTAACGGTGCATATTAATTTTTTTTTTAATTTCACCACTGTGTTACAGTTCTGTAGATCCTCTTTTGTTATGAAAGAATCAACCTTGGAAAAGGAAAGAAAAATCGCGCGAGTTCTACAAAAGTTGCATTGCTACGAACCGTGAATCGTCAAAGAAGTTTAACCAAAGCATGAAGAGTCAAACGAGGAACCCGTCGTCTGGTGAATCTTTGTCGTCGGCACGTGTTTATGCCTTTTCTTGGTCAAAATTCTTCGGTACTTTTTGGTTTCCAGTGCTCAAAGAAGGTCAGCAGGATAAGAGTTCTGTGAAACAGAGAGTATCCAGGTCAAGGATGGACCTTCTGTTCGGAATAAAGCAGAAATTTTAAACGTTATACGAGACTGAAGTATCAGTTTCCGAGCCCGAAAAAGCACATGTTTCAGCTTGGAAAACAACTTGTAGTCGTAGAGTGTGGCTCGAGTTTAAACTACATTTTCAGAATTACTTCTTCCGAACATTCTCGAAATATTCGAATGAAATTTACGCAGTGCTAAGAGAAACGTTGAAAAGGAGCATTTAATTCGATTAATAATCAAAACGAAGTATTCAATTAGCATCGACGAGCGCACGCGAATCCCTTTATTCTCGATAAAAACGTTTCAACATTCGCGTGCGTCAATCGAGCATGTCCAAGTGTCTTCTCGAACGAGAACGAGGCAGAAAGCGAGCAGGGTGATAGGCAAATCAGGAGGGTTGCTCAAGGGAGAGAGCGAGTTGGCGGCGACCTTTGGTAACGATGCAAAATAACATTACCATTGAGGTTCAAAGTCAAATGAATGGATGTATTCCACGTTTGCCGGGAGTTCTGCAAGGTAGTCGAGCAAGGGTATATAGGAATGGCAAGACCGTAGAAAATAAAAGGGCGCCGCTAGAAAGAGCCGCGTAATAGCCTGTGTTACCTGTCCCCGCTGTCCTCTGTTCCGCCCTACGTTTCATGTTTTCCCTTTCACCCTGTCTTTTCACCCATCTCGTTGCTTCGATAGTCTTTGACCGCCACTTTACCCATCCTCTTCCGCGTGTCTATTGCGTATCCGACGTTTGGTTACTTTTCGACCTTCCCTCCTATCCTTTCTCTTCGCCCTTTCGAACTACTTTCGCGTTTTATTTTTTTTTAGCTCTGACCTTTTGAAACCCATCGGCGAGAATTCTCCGCGCTAACAAGCGTTATTGCTCGTGTGCTCTCTATCATTATAAATTTACCATAGTCCGATTATTGTCGCCATTAATACGGGATTTTGCATTATCAACCGTTGTTACGTTTCTCGTTAAACGTTCGCGTTAGTTAAAGGCACGTTTTCAGTTTCCAAGCCGAACCGTTGCCTATTTTCACGATATTTACATCGCTAGTTGGCTTCCGTTTCAGTGTTTCGACCGTGGCCAAAACGAGCACCGTCGACGAGAGTAATTTGCTCGCAACGTTCGCGATACCGACGCTCATTATTCCATCGTTCTATCCAATATTCCGCCATTCAAATCGTAGCGTTTCCCATTTCCTTCCCTTTCGCTCTCTCTCTCTCTCTCTCTCTCTCTCGCCCTGTACTCTAGCCGTATCTGTGTCGCGTACACGAATGCAGACATTTGTTTCCTCTTTCGTTTGCTTTCCCCATTCTTTTTCTCTCTGGAAAACTGTATCCGATTCTGCGCGATAATTGGCATTCGCGATTGAATTTCCCCTGCCTTCCGTCAAACGGCTCGAACGATATTCTTTTTCAACGGCGTCCGTCGACGACGACGACGACCTCCTGTGAACGAAAGACACGCCGTCGTCGTTCTAGCGATTTCCCGCGTTAAATTCGTCGAACGCTGCTTTGCAATTCAATGAAAAGGAATCGAATCCAAAGAAAAAGTCCGACCACATTCCCCGTCCTCCTTCGATGCTCCACGACGCCGACAGTCTACTCGAAAACTCCTTCCCGAAGGATCCCTCGACGATCCTGGTACACGACAGAATTGTGATCTCGCGAGGAGTTACGATCATTTTAGGGTGTAATCAACTGTTTTATTACGCAAAAAAATTTGGAAGACGTACTATTTAAGGGACGAACGAGACGACGTACAGGACGTTTCATCTAGGATTTACTTGCAAATTTATTTGTAGAGCTACTTGACATTCAAAGCGTAAAATATAAGACGCGTTGAACTACTTTTGAAGCGGTAAATAGGTTGAAGGAGCAATTCCTTTTTCGCTGAAATACATCAAAAGTTTAGTAGGGACATGAGATGTTCTTGAGACCCTTTGGAGTCAAGAGAGAGTGTCACAGAGATTCCCTCCGTTTCGTAGAAACAGCGAGTACTACCCTTTAAACTTTTATGTTTTCAAATTTAAAAACTCAAAACTTTCAGTGTCCTACATTCCTAATAAATAATTTTCCCAAGCAAGGTTGGAAAAAGAACTTTTAGTTTCGAATTTCACTCTCTTTTACCTTTTTGAATATCAATTAAGAATTACATAGCCGCTGTATGCATCGAATACAGGTTCTCAAACCGAGTAACGATAAAGTATTTGTCCATTTCTTTTCCCATGAAGGGTAGGGAATTTTTCTTGGAACAGTCTGTATATCCATAAGAATAGTTCTGGCGAGAAAGCCGGCGTCGCGGATGATCCCTCTGTTAGCGTCTGTGGATAATACCGCCACACATTAATACCCCCGGCGATCCACGGAGTGCGGGCAGAAAAAAACGGTCGATCCGAAGCTCGTCACGAGGTCGCCTTTCTTTTTCTTTCCCGCCCTCTTCGCGTTTCGTCCCCTGTTTCTCCGCGAACATCGATGCGAGGCACGAGCCGTCACGCCAAGCAAACAGAATAGAAGACGAGCAGGAAAGAGAGGGCAGTTTTCATCGATCGCTCGCGCACGGCGGAAAAAACCGATCGAAGGGCGAAAGTGGAAGAAAGAGGGCGAGACAGAGAAGCGGCGCGAGGGTGGCAAGAAATGGCAGATGTTTTATTGACGGCGGAGGTGTGATGGATCGTTGCGATATTATTGCGTTGCGACGTAGCTCACCCAATCGAATACGTGTGCAGGGTGCAGGGCGCAAGGTGCAGCAGCCACCCCTACGAGCTGCGTCATGCATTAAGGGTGCCGGGCATGATTCGATCTACTCGCATAATATGCTCTCTCTTCGTAGACGGGGGATGAAAAAAGGGTGGAAAGGAGAGGGAAAGAACGACGCGCATTCCTCCTCTTTCTCTTTCCGGCCGCGTTTTTCCTTTTCAACATTTTCCCCGTCCGCTTTATCTTCTCCGCTTCTTTCCGTTGCCATTGTGCGCCGCGACTAGCGTGACTCCAGCACGCTTGCCCGCTCGCATTCCTCGTAACCTGCTCGATCTGGCAGCATATCGCGCGGGAAATTTGTCCACGTCTCGATGTAAATGTACTTCGTCATAATCGATGACGATGATTTCCTCTATTTCTTGCTGTGTCATCGAATCTCGAATAACTGAACGCTAGCATCTCTCGTTTTCGCTCCAAATATCTTTTGCAAAAATAAAAGGATTACCGAAATCTGTTTACTGCGATAACTTGTTACGTCCAGTCGCGAATTCAGTCATAAGCACGTAGAATGGTATTTTTCCCTACGAATATGAAGCGATTAGATATCGTTTTATTTTTGCCTCTCTTGACCACTTGGTGACACAAGTTTGTCCGCTGACCATCAGTCGTCGCACCCGATCTATTCCCTCGATCGAACACGCTCGTAGCTAGGTCTGGCATCGATGACAGGTCTGTGAAAACAGTTTCGAAAAAAGGGAGGGGGAAAATAGTAGAGTACAGAGTAGAAAATTCTACGTTGGTATATAGGTACGTGTCAAACTGCGTCGCGTGCCGGTGACAGTTCTCGTCTGTCGCGAAATAAGTACGATACCGGAGGGGCTGCGATTACCCTCTTTGTTCTGGGAGGCGCGTTTCCCCAGCTCATCGATACCCTGTAATGTACTCGTCAAAAATACTCGGCATAAAGAACGTTTCGACGATATCTATTTCCCATCTTCTAATCTAGAGCCGAGGCTAGATCTAGAATTTACGATACTCTAGAGTCTAAACTCTAAAGCTTATATTGTAAACTCTAGAATCCAGAGTCTAGAGCTTAGTTTACCGAAAAAACGGTAAAATTTGATGTTCTTTGAGACGAGGGGTCAGCGTAATCAACGATCGTCGCAAGTGCGACACGACATCGACGTCGTCAGATATCGACAGGGAAATAAAAAGGTTTCGTCGCGACGCTGCTGTCACGATACGGGCCGTGTCGCATTCGTCACGCTCGAGGAATATTAAAAGCAATGACGAATGCGAGACGCCGTGGCGCAAATCACCATAGCGGCCATCGACGTATCGCGATTTATGCGTGCGTATTCGCAATTTTATGTTCCGCGCACGATCCATGATTTCATACCGGAGCCCTGTTTCAACAAAAATTTCATTATCTGTAATAACGCGTAATCTAATATAATTTATCTAAGTTTCGCGTTTCAATCTTGAATAAAATATTAAACTCTCCATCTACTGATTGAAGTGTACTTGAATAGAACCCTTAAACAAAAGGCTCCGAGATGGCTATTTTTTATAAAAAGAGTCAATGTCTCAAGAACAACGGAGGTTCGAAAGGATCATTTGTTATAAGATATTACAGAGAGCATTTAACTGGAAAAATAGTTGGCGTAAAGGGACGCAAAGTCGAATCCCGGCGATGTGCACGGCCAGTTTCGAAGCACTCTGTCGACCATTGAACCAGTCAAACGAGTCATTCAGCGAAGCCCAGTTTCTGCATGCATTATTCCAGCATTTCGCGTAAACACGTCGAGGGTAAGGCGCGGACGTTGCACGTGCAACTCCTGAAACACGATACGGTCGAGGAAAGGGAAGGAAGTTCGGCAAACTCGGCTCGTTCCAGCGTGTTAGACGGGACGTGCCTAATCCTGGCGGTTGCAGATTCGTCCCAGGACCCCCTCAGGGGTTCCTCGCGAGTTATCGCCGCTGGGCCAAACTTCTCGAACCGTGCTGAGAACTGATTTAACGCGACGGGAATAATTTCTTTCTGCCCGTTCCATTCGCCCTCGTCATCTTTCCTAATCTTTATAAACGACACTCCGCGACGATGATGCTGCGAAACGTTCCTTAAATTGAACTTGTTAATTTGAGGGAAGTCGAGGATTAAACTTGTATAATTGGGAAGACCGCGTATAATGTCCTCTCTCTCTTTATTCTCGGGGATGCTTGAAATTACGAAATTACTTTGGAAGAGAATAAAGGATCTTCTTCGGAAAAACAGTAGCACGATTTCTAAGAATTTTTTTACTCATACGTTGAATTCATTAATGATACTTTATTAAAAGTAGTACAACATTGTTGGTATAACTTTGATCTTCATTCTGCGAGTTCTTCCTTGTAAATTGCATAAATTGCACGTTTAAAATGTTTAAGAAGTTTGATAGTTCTACCACAAAGTACTTTGACATTTCTCATCGCCAGCTTTACATTATTTTACATCGTAAACTGTTTGCTGTGGCATTCCATAGTTATTTGTTAGTATCGTATTTAAAATATTCTGTTGGACATTATTACGGCATATCGAGAAGTAATGAAGGGCAAAGTTGCGAAGGCAACAATTACGCGGTGATTCATTACGTGTGCATTTTCCAGCATTTCCGTCTGGCGACGACGAAGCAAGTCCTGTCGCAGGACAGGTCGCAAACGCGGAAGTCTGCCACACATTTACCCGGGGTCAAAGTTCTGAACATCAAACGGCCACGCGGGATTACGGTTCTCCCTTTGCGTGCACATGTCACCTCCGCTCCGCGTGTACACGCCGCTCGTTCGCGTCTCGCACAGCCGTGCCCGCGCGAGGACCCTGCGTATTCCTTTCAACGGGGGGTCTGTCTCGAATGGGGTGCGGACGATGGAAACCGGCGAGAAAAAAAGCCAACCGTTTTTACGTGGCTGCCGCGCGAGAAGTTTCCGCGCCGAGATAAGTAAGCTCGTTTACGACCAAAGGCAGACTTTCCGCAGAAATGCATTGGTTCGCTTGATCACGGAAACCAGTCATTTTTCCTTCGTCAAATTGTTCTTTGCGTTATACTATTTCAATTCGAAAAACAGAACTTTGGGATACATTTCTGTCTAAATATGGTATAACTATTTTGCAAATTTATTCGGTAGACCTACTACGTATAGTTTATAATCATTTGTTTGCATGATTACGGACAAAACTATGTAGGTCCAGACTTTTTTAACCTTTCCATTCCATTCCTGAATTGTATTGTTCCGAACGCCATGTCGAAAGCAGTAAATATTCAGACTGCTCCATTAAAAAGTGTTTCGTTAAATTCTTGTTCTGCAAATGAGATTTTGTATCGTGTAAAAAATAAAATTACATGGATTCCAGAATACGGCACCGCCAATAGGAAGTATCAAATTGTATTAAATGTGCAAAGTTGCTTATCAATGGCCATCAATGAAGCGATCGAAACTGAACAACGCGTTCGTGTTTCGCAAGCCTCTTTGCAATTTTAACGCATCGTATCGTTCCCGTGCAGCGACCCCGAAGCTTCTATCCCGATGCAATTATAAGCGCAACCCCTATCATCGAATATCGCTTATTAACGACTCGGCTAGCGGCGGGTTCGTAAACTACCAGCACACCGACAGTCTCGATAGGTTGCTACCAGTGTTTCGCGAGAACGCACCATCAATTCACTACGATCGACTGTTTGCCTCGACTCGCGATCGATCGGTCGACGTCTCTACCCCCTGTTCACTGACCTCTGCCCATCCACCGGACGCAACTTTTCTGCCTATCTAATGTTTACGCTATTTTTCCAATGTCTACCATCGCGATTCATCTATCATCGTGTCCTTGACATTCGTAAATATATTTTACACCTTCGTAATTACAATTTTTTAAGTAATTCTCTCCTTTTAAATGTTTAACCTAACGTTTGATAAATGTCCTTGATATTTACGTTCTATCCGTTATTCCCGAAGTTTCACTTTTTCAATTAATTTTTAGTTTTACCATAAATATGGGTATCGTTACAATCTATTGTCAGGGAAATAAAGGTCTGAAACAACTGCATCGACTACGATGATTGTTATAGTCGCATTATCTGAGATGATTGACTAACCCTGTTCTATAACCAGCTATTCGTTGCCCTTTTCTATAGTGGACGATAAAAACGACAGTGTCGTTGAGAGTCTCGATCGGTTGTCAACGCGACTTCAACCGACGCATTAATAAACCAAAGTCTGTGGGGTGCTTTTGCTCGTGACAATTTACCCACGACCGCCGTCGCGGCGTCTCTCGACTCGATTTTGCTAGGGAGAATTATTACCCTCTTCTTAACCCTCTGCTATTACAGTACATGTTTAGGATACGCTTGAGTTTTGCGGACCACTCGAAGGTTCAAGCTTGCTTTGCTGTGTAATGGGTGTAAATCACACGCATGAACAGAGTCACATTCAAAGTACGAGAATATACACCTTTATGGTCTGGAGGTTTCCAAGTCCCTAGGTTCCAACCATTCACAGTCCCAAGGTTCCAAAATGTACAATGATCGAAGGACACAAATTTCTCAGATCTCCAAACTTTCACATCTCCAAATTCCTAAATTCCTCACATTCTTAGTATTAATAGAGCATGAAAGAAGTACTAAATTATTGATCAGTCTTCTAAGCAAATATTCGCAGATCAATTTCTCTTTAACCTTCGAAACATAAATACGTTCGAGCATGTGCTCGTTTAAGAGTAAAGCGAAAGAAACTTTTATTAATACCATTAAAATACTCGTAAAATCGCATTACCAGTCTTATTACCGTCACTTAAATTCTCAGAAGCAACAAGTTCGCGAGATTTCGCACGCCACAGAGCCGCTAAGTATATTCTCGAAGCTTATCGAGCAGGTCGAGCGAAGACGGTCGATTGAAATCAAGGAAACGGCCGTCCAATGCAATTACCATTCTCCAGGGTTGGAAATTGCACGGCACGCATACACGTACACACGTATCTTCTTCGCGAGGACGAGTGTCGAAAGCGGGCGAGAAATCCGAGGTATATTAGCAGCATTAATTACAGGACCCTCGAAAGGGTGGCCGGTTTCGAGAATGGGGTGTTCCTGGCCAATCGTGCACTCGCTATTAACCGAAGTCTGAACCCTCCGACGAACGCCGTAGGTCATCGATGACCCACGCAGTTTGGAATGCTTTATAAGTTCACCGCAAATCTTCCTTTAATATATATTTTTATAAAATGTTGCCAATGTGAGAGCTGCACATTACCGCTGTACTTGTTGTTAGAGGATTCTGACAATTTCACTGCGAATGTATATTTTTATGGAACGTTGGCAATGAAGTTAGAGAATGTTAATAATTTCAACTTAGTGAAGATATGCGGATTCGAAAATATAGTGACCTGTAGGCAGAAACATATGAATATAAGGATATAGAAATTTGCTAATATATGATGTAGCAAGCTGGCATGTATCCACACGTTCAGTAGAGGTTTCTTTGCACCATCAATCACAAGACACCCTGTATATTCTTGCCACGTCGAATCTCGTCCATTTTGTAACCCTTACGTTACAAAACGAAGGACGGTAGCTGAGTGCCTTCGCCACGAGCTGGTCAATCCTTCCCGGGGTAAACAATCCGCGTCTCCTTGCGCTTCTATCAATTACCCCAACTCTGCTTCTCTGCTTTTACCCTCGACACAGCTCCAGACTGATCCAGCGGCGGTGCCGACATCGACGGTGGCGTTTTCTGTGTCGTTGTCGATCAAACTCACCTCGGTATTGGTGGAACCAGGAACGTGGTCAGTGTATTGGTAAGGACGTTGTCTGCGTTCAGCGCCATTCTCGTACGAAGTACGCGAACCTTGGCCGTGCGAGGGGGTGAAAAGAGGACCAGAGAGAAAGATAACCAGGCTGCTAGCCAGCTGGAAGGGGTAGAAAGCCCTTTTATTAATTGAGCCTCGGCTGGAAACGAGAAGAGTACGAGGAGAATCTACTTCAACCACTCCGAGTGGAGTTCTGTCCAGCCTGGTCAGCAACCTAAGATTGCACCGGCTCCTGATAAAATCCCATTAACTTTATCTGCATCCTGCGCACACTGGTACCCCCATGAACCAGCGTTTCGTTATGCTTTATCGCTGTTCACCATCCAGCTCGCGTGTTGTGAACCTTGCACGATGACACGCGGTTTAAACATTGTCGCGAATTGGACGTGGTTTCCGGTGTAGGACCACTTCCCCAACACCTATCTCTGAATTAATTAACGCTTTGATTGCTGTGCTGAAATTGAACATGTGCGGTAAAGGTTCATTTAAACCAGGCAAGTATCTAGACAAGTATCGAGACAAGGAGTACGTTCGTAGACAGTGCTGTAGCTAGTTGTCGATACATATTTATTACATATACATTGTCGCATCAATAATTTTATGGATTACAGGTTTCTGATAATTGGTTCTTTCTTGGAAGTTTCTTCGTTCTGATTTTGAAGTAGATCTTGTCATTGGTCGTTGCATACTTCGATAGGATAAGAGAATGTAAACTATGGAGGTTGAATATTGAATAATATAGTCTGTTTGCATAGAAAGCATGTAAACGGCATAGTATAGCATCCATGAATAGCTGAATTTCAATCTGTTGCTACTTTGGAAATATTTCAGATAGAATGTCTATCGAGAGTTACGTTGGATTCTAGGTAATAGACTAGATATTCTATAACGATATAAAAATGGAACGAACAATCTTATATTTTAATGAAATTAAATGCATATTTTCAATTTCATTTTCTGCGTTTAATAATTATTCGAGAATTATGTAAATTAGAAATGAAGTATTTGCTATTCTATTTCCCCGCATAAAGACTATTGATTGATAAAGATTATTGATAAGGTCACGGTGACACTATATTGCCAATGAGAGTTACAGGCAATAAAAAGGTTAAAGAATATAATAAAAATTCAGGCTCGATTCGAGAATAGTCGGTTCATGGAGCGGCAATCAAGCACCGCTGAGTGGTCTCGGCTTAATTCGCTCGCGCAGAAGTAAGTCGCCGAGTCCCGCCTTTAATTATGAACCTTCCGTCGATATATCTTAATCGTCCCAGTTTCTCGTAGCCTGTTCACTAAAGAGGCTCTCGTTAATCGATCCGTTCGATCGCAAAAATTCACCGTCGTTCGTCGACGACCTGCGTCTCGATCGGGCCCGTTGAATAATTACGCCAATTAGCGTGATACCCGTGCAGCCTCGACGAAACAACATGGCCGAGGACGGTTTCACGGACGACATTTCCGAGATCGATTCTCCGAGCGGTTTCTAATTTCCAACCAACGCGAAACTGCTTGGATGAATTCTTTTTTTTTTTTAATGAACGCGTCTGGCCGGTGTACCACGGGCATCTTATTAAAATTAATGGAAATCCCTTGGTCGTCTCGCAAAAAAAGACGACGGCCTTAATTACACCGTCGCTCGGTTTGCACGGTCATTGTTGTAAAACGACGCTGACGATTTCTACCGGACGCGGAACTCACGGTACTGATAACGCGATCGATATCCTTATCGCGTCAAGCTTTTTCTTGGAACCAGTCCTGATTTTCGAACCGTTGCTTTATTACTGGTTCTAACGATGCACCGTGCACAATGATGACCGTTGCTTCGAGGTTATGGTTCTCGATTACTGTCGCGTTAAAATAATTTTATTTTGCAAATGGGATAGAGTGATCGGAAATTGAGAAACACCGTGTATATTTTATTGGATTGTGCAGCCAGAGAATAGTGGAGTTCCAGGCGGTGGTCGTAGCCGGCAAAGAATGGCGAACGGCACGAGTGGCAGCAGCGGGGGTCGTCGCTGCTAAAAGGGTAAACGTTGTAGGCTGTCGTGGCAGATTTTGGATAAAACAACTTCTCCATCCATCTTGCTTCGTCCCTTCGTCGTAACCCTCTCTCTCGACGACGCGTCTCGATTCGACTCTTTGCCGGGATATGCGTGGGTGCTCTCGCACGCGCATTGTTCGCCAGTATCAACGACCAGCAGGATGTACCGAAGGGGATAATTAAACTTCCCAGAGAACGTTCAGTCTCACGAGCTCTTGCCTGGAATAGCTTCGAGAGTCAATAGTATCTCTATAACCCTTGTCGCGTCTGCGAAGATGGCTAGATAGGGAAAGTGGCGCGGAAAGGGGCAGACGTGGTCTACGGATTTAGGATGGTACGCGTCACGAACGTACGAGGAAATTACAATCGAGTATTTAATTATAAATTCGAGTTGACCACGCTGGAATCCGTGCTACTGTTTGAGCGTATTGTAATCGTTTGAGAGCGAGCGGGAGTTTTCAAGACGATTAAATCGTCGATTGATGCCGCTCTTTGACGACGAAGCCATCGAAACGATCCGATACGACGGTTTTACGAGTTCATCCGTCGACATGTTTAATTAGCACTGTGGAGGGTATATTAAAATTCGTGAGACTTGGCTGGGACACTGTGATTTTTATAAAATACATCAAATTCTGTAATCTGAACTTCTGAATTTCTTAATTATCAATTTACCAAATTTGCACATTTGTAAGTTTGATCATTCAAATTTCTTCGCAGGACGAATAATTTGTCGGTTATATTTACGCAACAACCATTATCATCGAACGTCAAAGAGAAACATTTAATTATTCCAACGCGAGTGAAATACCGTCTTGTTGAAATGTTCTGATAACGCGCACGACAACAAAAGGTAATAATGATTGCGGAGGTAAACGTTAACGCGAGATATCTGAAGCATATTAATTGCAAGTACTGCATAATTAATAATTTTGCGTTACAATTAGCGCCCGTCGAACGAGCAAACATCGTGTCGATATTGTTACAACATCGAGCATCCATGGGACAAAGCTGAACATTCCAGGCCGATTGATTTTTGTTATAACGATCTCCAGATAGTATACGTAAAAATAATTGGCATTTTTGCATCGCGTACTCGAAGTATGTGTATCGCTTCGAACAGAGACTCTCAATCGAGAGGGGCTATAAATTCTTTTGTTACTTTTGAACACATATTTTTCATTTGTTCACGTTCACGATAGTATGCTAACGCAATTAACTTAGAAATTTGAAACTTTTCAAGTATACGTAATAGAATTTTAAAATTGGGGACAAATAGTGAGATTCTCTTCTGCGACTTATTCTTGCCTGAAGAGAGAGTCGTACTTGAATTCATAATAATAACCATCTTTCGCGGACGTACATATACGTCAATCATAGTAAGCGAAGAATCCGTTAAATTACAATTCCGTACGATAAACTTAGACGAATGCAAAGTAAATATCAAACCATTGAAACTCCGAGGGAACGCTACAACTCTGAAACAATACCATTCTACACGTTTCCTTCTCTTCTCAACTCCATAATTCAACTCAAGCATTACGAAACACGGTAAAATACATGCGCAGAGTATATAAACGTGTACGCAAAGTAACGCTATGACCCGAAACGAGCAGGGTGGAGGTACAGAGGCGTAGGTGGGGCGAAAGGAAAATTCGCGACAGGGCCTTTGATGTCGCTTAAACAGAAAACGTCGGCTCCTGCTGTTCCACGGCTTAGATTCTTCCTTCCTTCCTTCCTTCCTTCCTTCCTTCCTTCCTCTCTATCTTCCTTCCTTCCTTTCTTTGGTTCTTCCTCCATCCTTTCTTTCTAGCTAGCTTCTTACGCTCGTCTGCCTTCACGGCACGTCGGACACGTCTTTGAATCCCTCTCTTTCCACCCTCGTTCTACCGGGCACACCGTTATCGCCACGCATCTCCTTTAGTCCTTTAGTCCTGGCCGCTTTGAGAACCGCCTCGACTACCGGCAGCTCCGCGACGATGAAGATATCGTTCGCATCCCCTGGCCTCCCCCGTCTGCCATAAGCACTCATTTGTTCTTCTTATCTGCACGATAGGCACTTCTCCGCCTTTGGATGTCCGGATGTTGATCCTTTTTCGTTCGCGATCCGACCGTTTGGAATTTGCATCGCAAGCTCGGATTCGTGAAATGAAGCGGGTCTAATCGATACCTCGGAAAATATTTATAAAACACAGCGAGATTGACCTTATACCGGTACGGTGTACGCTAGAGTAGACATTTCCGACCGAACAGGTTCTCAAATCGTTGAATTTACTTGTTTAAGAAATTTTCGAAGCCTAACGTTCATCAACTGTCGTTCATTGTTCCTTTATTATTATGAAGGTTTCCAAAGTATCAATTGCGTCGGTAGTTTCATCAAATATGGGAAGCTATAAACGAGCATAACATCTCGTTTCACCGTGTCAGATCAAGTCAACGCGTCACGATCGCATCGGAACAACACGGTATTAGTTTGCAGTGTTTGCTGGTCGAGTAAACCGATAGGTATCGATCTTACGAGTTGTAATTCATCATAGGCTAATTGAACGGTTACGATTAGTCGGACTCCGCAGTATTACAGGGACAACGTCTCGTATACACACAGCGAAGGATCAGTTATCCCTAAATCCAGGAATCGTCGAGCTCACAACAAGCAAACGCGAGTCGCGTTAACAACGCGTATCGATTTTCCTGTGACCGAACGCATTCGCCATCGTCCCTATTCCGACCAGTCGATTTTGTCAAAGAACTCCGTTCCGACCAGCTCGTTGCTCTTTCGAATTTTTCATCCGAAACTAACCCCGCGCGTAACTATTCAAACTGGGGAAAATCGCAAGCGTCGAACAATCGGTTTCGAGCTGTGCAGCGGTGGCGAAGTTAGAAAATCCAAAACGAAGCCGCGGAGAACTGTACAAATTTCGCTGCACAAACGTTCCTCACAAAGGGCGAGTTAGCTCGCGTTCAGTACAGTAGCGTTGAAGGGGTTGGAGGGGGTTAAAATCACAAACGCCACAGGCAGTCGGCCGGTTTCTCGTAAAACAACCAGAAATTTCGCACAATGCCCGCAGCTAGAGGCGGTGCTTGCCCGTACGCAAGAAAACGCGTCGTCAAAGCTTGCACCCGTTACGGTGCCCGCTTGGCCTTTTCAAACTCGCGCTGTCCTTTCTCGATCTGTCTCGTTCGAGAGACACAGTTGTCCCGATAAAACCACACGGTTTCGTTGTCACTTTTTGTTTCGCTGCTTGCGTTGGACACGCCGCGTGTTAGGATATTAAACACAGTTTATAATACGGGCAAGTGCTTTGATCATTTTGACGACCATAGTGTGCCTCTATTGTGCTTGGCAATTTAATTGTTTTATGGTTATAGGTGCGCTCCGATTCGAGTTCGCTTTCTTTGTATCCGAGATGAAATTGTTGATACGTCGTTGAGACATTACGACAGTTGCTTTAAAAAATAACATGATACTTTCTATTAAGGAGCAAACGTCACGAATCACGGTTATTCCTTTTTTCAGCTGACAAGCTGTGTACACTGCGGCCATTGTGGCCAGGTATGTAATGCCAGACACAAGGCTGCAAGTGACGATAAAAATAACTTAACTTCCCACTTGTCCTCTTTTCTTTTATGCAACGCTAATGACGCCACTAAGCGTTCAGCCTGTGACTCGCGTGTAACTGCCGCGGCTGGATCTGCGAGGAGGGTCGAGGCCTTTAAGGAAATTACTTTGAAATTAAATTAAAAAACTTAGCAAGATTGGACGCTTGGACAATATCCATGCATATAGAACGGTGCAAGGAAATTAGTTTAAAATTGAATTAAAAGGGATCGGGAAGGGAATTCAAAAGGCGTGAGAAAGATTTCGTAGATGAATCGCGTATTCGAGATAAACCGTAACGATATTCGGTTCATAATCATTTCTCTTGAACCGTGATGTTTTAAGCGAATTCCCTTGATTTTTAGTGGATGGTGTAAACGTTTAATTAGACATATATTTCCAGCATTCTCGTTACACAAACAAAAGTTGCTAAGGCGAATTAAGTTGGAGGATTCACACTTCGTTACATAGGATCGTTTAAAAGGCGTCCGTTTCGATCGTTAGCTCTTCGCGTTAATTATTACAACGGGTAGGTAAAGGGCCTCTTTGTAAAGGCTGAAATGTTTTGTGCTTTCTCGCGTTAACGGGGCTGTCTTCCTTCCTTTAATTCCACCATTTTCATGTTGTAATGGTTAAAGGAAGCACTGGGGCTACATAAAGAATGCAAATACCTTCTTCTACCTTTTCATTCCGTCGTATTCTCGTATTAATAACTAAAAGCATCCTTGGCCGTTGCACAACGGTCGCGTATCTCGCAACAACGTAAAAGACGAACCATTAACGTGAATGTTGATAAAACGGGAGAACGATGAATAGAGGCGATAAAACTGATTTACATATTTCTAACCGGATTTTCGCGAAAATTAGGTCCAATTAATTGCCACGGAGCATTGAATTTTAATTCGAAATTTATCGCCGAAGTGTTTTATTGCGTCGTGTGTCAACGCGCTATACACATTGTATCCCCTGCGTACAGAATGCAATTATTTCTTTTTCCATTTAAACTTGCCGATACCTCGCGAAGATAACGTTAATTCGATACGAAATTAAAAGGAGTTTGTTTCTGTTATAAATACAGATATTACGTTATCGACGACGACGTTTCCTTCGCACGATTCGTGAAAGAGTTTGGCATTTGACGAAACACGCTGTTCGTTCGCCAGTTTCGCTCGCTAAAATGTATGAAATCTCTCGTGACAATGACGTTTGCATTTCTAAAGTGCTGACGCGATCCATACAGGCCGTCGCGTGTACACTCGAAACAAACGTATGTACATCGTTTTCACGACGATTCCCTGTTTTTTTTTTTTCTCTCTGATTTGCTAGCTGGCTGGCGAACAGAGGCACTCGACATTGGCTGTTTACTCGAGCACGCGACAAACATGAAAAAATATGACGGAAACTCGATCGTGGCACATTACCGACAGGACAAATCCCAGACAACGTCCTATTTCTTTGGAGAACGGCTTTCAGCGTTTCAGTCGTCCTGCTGCGATTTAAGATTCCCCGTCTCGAGGGTGGCTTTTCGCGTCTGGCTTTGGTCCCCAGAGGTTTTCTCTGATAATATTGGACTTAACGTGACAGTCAAAACGTTAATCTAGACTAGCTGTTCAACTTTTCCTCGTAGAATCACACTGTACCCTCCGTATATCGCTTCAATTAGTCAAATTTCTACATTCCAAGAGAATTACTAAAAGTCAACGATTCCTGAAAGCCTTACCGTTATATTCTAAATATTTCGGGGGCCTTGAAATAATACCGATAATCCTGAGTTGACGAGCCGACGCAGGGACAGGTGTTTCTTGTCAGAGGTTCGAAAGGAAAAGCGTTCATCGTTGATACGAAACAAGTTGGCTCGTGCACCACTATCGGGCACACGCTGCGTACCGAACAATAACGTTTTTATAAGTCGGGGTCTGGAATGTCGCGCACGTTTTGGGGACAGAGTCTGTGGAGTAGGATAGATGAGCACGTAAACGCGCGCCCACGTTCACCCCTTAGTCGCAATATCGCGCCACAGGGAATACGAGAGGGAGAAACTGGCCGGTCTGATTTCTCCGCCATGCCAAATACCACGCCAGACGATGTTGGGGGTCTCGGAATTGTTCCAGCTAGCGATGGGTATTCGATCTTCCTCGATACTGCTTCTTCGACCATTTGATCGCGCAAATGTTCGGATACGTTCGAACAATATTCTTAGAAATCGAAATTTTTTTCTGTCTGGGTATACAACGCGTAAGGAACTTACAGCGAAAATGCAACGCGTAGCAAAAGAAGTTCGTCGATCGTATCCATTCACCGAGAGAATCGATTCGAAACGCGTCTCAACTTGGCGAGCATATTTCTCGTCCCCGAAATTGTCGTCGCAACCGAAATCTGAAATTCCGAAAATGTTCGCTGGCAATGGAAAAAGGGGGACGCAAGATCGTCGACTCGTAATACCGGTGGCATGTCGCGTTGAAACGACGAGCGGCAGCAAGATAGGTCGTCATTACCGGAACCAATTTTCTACGACGAATACTACCTACATCTCGAGTGTCCTCGTCGAGGATTTACCAAGGTAGGGGCGAGAGGGGCGAAGACGAATACACGCCGCTGTTGCGATGGGATACACGGGCCCCGCGCTCGAGAAGTCGCTGGAAGAATGGTCGATTTCATATGAATGCATTCCATGCAAATGCGCCGTCGACCGTGGGGAGGAAAGGGGTGGAACAGTCGGCTGAACTGTTCTCGAGCACAGGGGCAACAGGGTGGTATGGACGGCTAAAGGGTGAGACGAAGGGGAGGAGAGTTCGGCACGCCGATGCAGAGATAATTGGGTGAATACATTTCGGCCCTTCGTATCGCGGACATGTACAGGGCGATTCATAAACGATGGTCGACGCAAATATTCCGAATTGCGTCTAAGAAGGTGGGGCAAAGTCTTCGATTATCGATTTACTTCAAACATTCTACACGTATAGGTCTCTTTCGGTTTACAGATACGTACCATTATAGAACTGATACTTAATAGCTTTTTATTAATTTACTTATTGATTCATGATACAAAACCTCTTTTACATGACCTCGTGGTAATGATCTCTTTTAGTTATATCTGTTCGTCCGTGGTTCGATATGCCTTTCTATTTCGATGACTTTCTCGGAACACCATCTAATCGTTCACAAAGAGTGAATAAATAAAGAGGGGGTTAATCACTGCGACAGCTGTTTCCGACTTTCCAACGTCGTAAATTCTCATCATGATCGTCATGCTAACCAAAACGGACATCGACGCGTGGAAACAACTGTTCGAATGTTGAACGATGAATTAATAAAAAAAGGAACACCACTATAAATTACGAACACCCGAGTGCCGTTTGAGCAAACGAAGCGGCCCGTTCAATCACAGAGCAAACGAGGCGTCAACGGCCATCGTCTGTGAGAGCCACTCAAAGGACGCCACGTTTCCGCAACAATGTGGACACACACGGCCGCCTCGGCCCGACATATTTACTCTGGTGCTTGTTTCCCTCCGCGAAATAAAGCGTGCTCGTTCCTTTTAATAAGCAGTCGCGTCGCGTTACGGCCTACGGCTCTGTCAGATTCCATGGCTACTCGAGGACCGGCTGGGCGCAGGCGAGAAACAACGAGGAAAAAAGGGGACGAAAAGGTCCGTGATGTAACGCATCGGACTCTGCTCGCCATTCTGAAACTAGCGATGGATTCGAGACGCGTCTGATAGCTTTGTCCGCAATATTCTCAGCCCTCCAACCCAACAAGAATGTTCTCCACCTTAAATATTTATTTTTACAAAATAATACTGACCACTTTCACATTTTTATGAGTTTTAAATTGATAGATCAATTTACGAATCTTATCTCTAGATGTTTTTGCTCCAAGGATTGTGACTCTATGTAATTTTCACATGAACAAATGTTCAAACGGTAGAATGCCAATATAATAGCGAACATCGAGGAAAGGTCACAGGATATTATTTTATTTTTCGATCAAGGGATAAGTCGAGAGATAGAACATTATAAATTATACATGACAGCGATTACATTATCATAATCGCAGAACATGCTGTGATGGCATTTTAAATCGTGTATTATATGATCGCGTCGCGAATGCGAAAAACAAGTCACGCCTTTATGCACCGACCTCAACGCCAGGAATTTCTTTAACGAACGTGACACGAACAATCAAACGATCTGAAACGAAGAAAGATAAAGGTGAAATGAAAGGCGTTAGGTGTCTGGCCTCTGAAAACGAATAATTTCGATACGTCTACCTACATGCTATGAAACTTTATCGTAACCCCTAAATTCTCAAGGGTCATCAACGTTGTATAACGTTGTATCTTGTTTTGAAACCTGTTACATCTGTTGATAGTCATGGGAAGCTGACGACGAGTTACGTAAGACTAATTTGAAATTTTAATTTTGTAACTAGTACCTTGACATTATAACTCGGAAATTGAGAATTTGGGAATTTGCAGCAGTCGGAGCTAACAAATTATTATTGCAATATGAAGATAAATATAGAAAGTTAAGTAACTTGATAAATCAAGGGATAACTAAAGGTAGCCTATGTCACATTGGAGTGTACAACGAAAACAAAATCTTATATTTATAGACAAAAAGGTCGAAAAATTTGTATATCGAGCACAGAAAGATCCCTTCGCGAATCAGCAAAGGGCGCAGAAACCGTGTCTAAATCCACATTGACCTTTTATCTCGGAATCACGCGCAGCGATTTAATGCGGCTAGCTGGCCGGCCTAATATGGTTTCCTAAGTAGAAGAGTGTCATCGAGCGTGTGATTCTCCGTAATGGTCTTTCGCTTTCCAGACCGTTAAGCAGCGACTCGCTCGAGCTCCAACGCGAACCGCCTCCGCGTAGTTAAGACGTCTTGCGGGGGGTAGTAGCTCGTTTCCTCTTTTTCAGCTTTCATGGAAGGAGTCGTACGCTCAGGGAATCGCTAGCAAATATCCCTGACCGATTCCGAACGTCGAAGATCGTTTCGGGAGAACGGTGATTATTTCTGTGGCGATTTTTGTAGGATCGGACGGGGAAACATTTTGTAGGGAAAATGTGGTTTGAAAACTTCTTGATATCTACTACTTTGCGATGATAAATTCGATGAAGAAAATAAAGAAGGAAAAATTGTTATAAAAGATAAGAGATCGTGATACTTGAAGCGGACTGAGCTTGATGGACAATTATTGATTGAATTTTACTGCTGTATCTCTAACATCGAATTTAATGCTCATGCTGCTTCAGGATGTTATACAACAAGGTTAGGTAAAGCAACGGTTTGCAGAAATGCTATGGAAACCTGTTTATCACGTGTAGTGTTTATCACGCGGCTGAGTAAACCGTGAAAACAGGCTGACTTGACTCGAACGGCAAACATGGCGAGCTCCGGCTAAGCGATCTTGACATAAACAATCTACCAGTCATTTTCGACAACGTAAACGTTATTCGTTATTTACCACACTCCACGCTTCCAGCTACTTGCACACCATTGTTATAATTCATTGGTTACCCGATAGAACCACTATCAATCTCTTAACCGTTTCTGGAAACATTTGCGTTTCATTGCTACCAAATTAACCTCAATTTATGTGTTTCGCTCTATTCGTGCAACGAAATTTTGCAAACTTCACTGTTTTATGATAAAATATTATTTGCAAACAACATACATTGCAGGAACGACTGAATCCGAGAAAATTTTAATTGTAGAAATTATTAAGTTGTTTTTGTTGAAAACGTATGTAGTATGGCACATTATAATTATAAATTAGCATTCTCTTGATTATTTCTGTTTTCACGTTAAAATTACACTTGCTATTTCATGAGACGACCGAATGATGTTATTTAGATTTGTCTGAATTTATCTGAATATTCAATCTTGAATATTGATTATTACATACAATATGTGTACATATGTATTTGCCGATATTCGAAGTCAGTAGTTACATATTTTTCTACGAATCCAGATTACATGACAAATTCAACAGCAGTAAAAAATCTAATTTTCACCCCCAATGAGAGTATAAATTACTAATCACGTTTCAACGAGTGCAATTTCCCACTTGTTCGGAGTATCCAGAAAAAAGTAATTTACCAGTACAATAATTTATAATTTATTGATGTCCATTATAATGCAATTTTGATAAGGATATGGAATTCGTCCAATCCTTCCGCGAAAGACTCTTGAATAAGCGAAAATAATGATTATTTAATCGTAAAGCGACCCCGAGATAGACTTCGTGCCATACTCGTTCAAGTCCCATGAATCACGGATGAAACGCGAAGAAGGGAGAGAACGTAATAACTGGGGCAATACGGGGTAATAAATTAATAGAGGATGCTGCGAGCTAATAGAAAAAATAGTCTCCTGTTCGTTATACGAGCTGGAAAGCATTCGATGCTAACAGACGTCGCCCCTCAACCATTTTCCTGAACTAATGCGATCAGCTTTTATACACTGGGTGGTCCATCGTAGGGGTGGTTCGCATGTAGGGATCTTTAGGGAGTATTTTTTCCCGAACATCATAATTGATGCGCACCATAAAAAATAACACATTTGTATTAAATTAAAAGATACGTTCACTCATGATTTGGTACAGCGAAGCATAAATTATTCTCTCTATCGAAATTTTTATATATCTTGACTTTTTATACAGAGAGAAAACTTGATATGTACACCCTGGAGTCTTCTATAGAATTTATTGGCCCAGACGGTAGCAAGTGACGCTGTTTACATGTCGTCTGCCTGCTTACGTTGCATACACGTTTTCACGTGGAACGTTTCGAATAGTTGAAAATCTACACAGTTCACGAAGTCTACCAACTGAGATTACATTCTAGAATCATTTTTTAATCCACTCACCATCAAAATTCAAATTCAATTACGCGATTAGATTCTGATTTGTTACATTTAAAGTGTAAGTTACATTTCGTTAAATTGCTATACTCTATGTTGCAAAGTTCTGTATTGTCACACATGTATAAACACACTCTGTATGGTCACGTTCCATACTTTCACGGCCTATATCGCTGATCGAGCTAATTTTCTTTCTCGTACGATTTCACACAGACTAGTATTACTCCTCCCTGGGATACAGAGAAGAATTTTCCGTCTAATATTGCTAACTCGAAGAATTTTCCGCTGCTGATGCTTCATCAGTGGCAGTATAACTATAATCTGAGAGACGAGGCGGCGCTTGCGCGTTCGTGCATCCTATATAAAAGGCGTTCTATTACACATACGCCATCGTGCACGTACTTGCACCTATGCCGAGGTTCGTAGACACGACACGACGTTTCGAAAACTCCTCGGCACGATTGTACTCGGAGCAGAGTCGAGCGGAGAATTAATTCGTTCGCGTAAAGCGGCCGCGCGTTTAACGAGGACCGCTCGGTTCCTGCCGTGAAACGGAGAACACACGTAAATGATTAAGGCACTCTGACGAAGTTCCAGTTCTCTTTGTACAAGCTCGTTGCGGCCACTCGAAATTCGCCTCGCCAGTTTTCAACGAATTTCCTTTATCCACTGCCGGAGATACGATGCGATAGCTCGCTGATGGCGCGTTGACGATTGCCGTTCCTTTTTCTCTCGTTTTCTCGCAGGATTTTCGGGACAGTCGATTTAATCACGTACGACGACTCTCCGTGGAAATCGATTAAAATCGAATGTTTCTTTTTCTTCCTACCGTCGCTCGCATCGATGTTCGTTTATCGGTTTGTAATTTCGCTACAAGTTTTTTCTGCGCAAATCGATTTTACGTTAAATTGCTGTTAGTGAGCAGTTTATATGCTCGGTTGTTGGAGAGAAAAAAATTGTTGATTTTGTGGAATTAAAGGTTTTTGAGTATCATCGTGTTTTTCAGTTATTACTGTTCAAATTGGTTTTATTTAAATTGTTGTTAACTCGCATTTCGTGTAATTGATCGATTTAAACAGGAAAGGGATTGTCGGCTACAGAGTAAAAACTATTTAATATGCAGGGTATCCAATTTAAGTTGAACATCTAAATTATTTTCACGATAAAATAACAATGACCTTGAAATGACGTTCACATTAACATTTTGTGAAATATAAATATTTTAAGGAAGATTCATTATCTAGACTGAATGGGTCAGAGTTGAAACAGAAAAAGTGTTGGTTGCGGAAACATAGGAGTATCCAAGTGTTATCGTGTATGTGTGCGTCGGGGAGGCTGAGTTATGCGGGTGAATCTTTTCAAGGGCGAACGATAGAGAGGGAAAGTTTAGAAGAGGGTGTCTACAGAAAGCGTTTAGCAAGTGCTTCGACGGAAAAGTTAGCGTACATGTATTTATTTCATTAATCTACATTTAACGAATATTAATTTCATTAATTTTCTTCGTTAACACGTTGCTCGAAGATAACCTTCCAATTATTTTATTGATATATACAAATTCGTAATAACTATTCGTCGTAATTTAGATCGTAACAAAAGTACAATTAAAAATGATGAAATCTCTTACAGGACTAAACACAAGACCTTAAATACACCATCGACACTAATCACTTAAACTAAACATCCAGCGCATCCAAACTGGTATGAAAAAACGTAAGCAAACTACCCACTTTCCCTTTCCACGTCGTCAAAGGTGTCCAATCAGTCGATTCCCAAAAGGGAAGAAAAAGTTTCAACTTTCCATCCCCTTCGCCGTTGAAAGTTCCAACAGCGGCTGCAGCAGCGGCGGCGGTGGCAGCCGGAGCGACGAACGAACTTCTCGATATCGACACTCCGGTGGATCCGTCGCAAAACAAGGGGATGCAGCAGCGTCGCGACGAGACGGACGACGGGGTCGCGACGCCGTGACAGCGAATAGTGAGCGCACCACCCGCGTGGCGGCGTTCTCTTCCAAGGGGATTCCCTGTCGGGACTCGGTGGCGGGGATATCCCAGGTTAACGATACGCTTGCGCGAAACTGTACCGAGTGGTAGGGGTGTTCAGTGTCACTCGGTGTCGGGCGTTGCGTCGCCGTGGCCCTTCAGTCTTTGATCCGCAGTCGGCGCGGGTGTGTGTGCGTTGCCCTCGAGCGTGCCCGAGCCAAACGAGATATCGCTTCCTACTGGTCGTGCGCGAGAAGAGGGGAGTAACACGGTGGTGCCACTAACCTCTGTCTACGCTCGAACGTACGCGGGTGCACGGTTCGCCGCGAGCATCCCTTTCGTCACGCGACCGGGATATACCGTTTCTCGGCCGATTAACGAGAACCCACCTCGACTCGATCGTTATCGTTTCGCGTAGACGACTATCGTGTCTAGCATAATCGTCCGCCGATAAAACCGACCACGGTTCTTCCACCTGCACCCCTGGGGATTTTCGGAGCACACGCTCCACCGGCACGGCACGGATTTGCGTGCGGTTCGCAACCCCCTGACCCAATTACTTCCCTAGCCCCTGTGCCGACTGACAACGAGCCGTGCAGAAAAACATAAATTGTCCGTGTCATCGGGAATGTCCGTTTAGCGATGCGCCGTTAACGAACGTTGTCCAGGATATTCGTCATCCGTCACGGGTTTTCCAGTTTGTGGAGAATAGTGTCCTGTGCGAGTTCGTTTTGTGTTTGCGTCGTAGAGTGCAGTGATGAGGATCAATTTTGGCTGTGAACTACACTGAACAAGTACATGTTCGAATCGTCGCTGACTACACTGAAGTTACATTCGGGTTGCCTTCGTACCTGTTAGACATGCTAAACTAGCACTCGCTTGAGTCGTTCATTCACGAAGGTTACATCTGCTTCGAAATTGTACAGGTTTATGTTGACTAATCGATAACAAGTTCTGAAGTTTCGGTTGCTTTCGCACTTGGGAGGTTCGCTGAACAGGTACTCGGAATCATCGCCGGTACCTCCATTCTCAAATCAGTGAAGGTCGATAACAAATAACGTGGATTACATCCACTTTCCAAATCGCAAACATCGGTGTTGACAAGGCAATAGCACTCTTTGCAGCATCAATTACACTTTTACTCACGAGATATTCGTTTAAATCTTCAGAATTTGACGCTGACAAGTTTCACGTCTCTGATTAGTTTCCACCTGTGAAGTACGCTGAACAAGTATAGATCGTCGGTGACTACACGAAAATTACATTTTGGAGTCACGAAGGCTGACAGATCAGTAACAAATTTTGGAGCATCGTCCTTTTTCCTCTGCGAGGTCCTATTTGAATCATCTTTCTAGGCGCTTTGGATTGTCGAGGTTGACATCGAGAAATTTCATCGCTCAAGTATTCATTTGAATACAAACCTCGAAGCTATCAACGAATCAGTAACAAATTTCGAAGTAGCAGCTACCATCTTACCGGCAAAGTACTCTGAATCGTTGATCTCGCGAAGACATCCGAGATCACTGAGACTAACAAAGTGAAATAAGTCTGCTAGAGCGTCTGACCAAGAGCAGAGAGGAAGATAAACGAGTGAAATAATCGTGTCTCGTGTATGCGTTTGGAGCATCATTGAAATCTCTCACCGTCGGTGTAACGTGACATGCTGACATCCTGAAGAGCAGAAGAAGGTACGGTGACCCGCTCGTGGAAGGATTTCTATGCGGATCGCGGGCCGTCCGCTGGAAATCTGACGGCCCGTCGTTCCAGCTTGCGCGGCAGCCTGTCGTTGTCGTTGCCCAGCAAGCGGAAGCAATATCTGGTGAAATACAAACGCAAAGAGGAGAAGGATAAATCGAAGGAGGTTCGCGGAGAGAGGAAGGACGAGCGAGGCTCCTCGTGGGCCGGACTCTTGGAAAATAGTCGCAAGAAGGGTGCAACGGTGAAGGGTAACGGTGGATTCGGCGATTATTCGGCGGCGGGAGAGTTTGAAGTGTGGGGCGACGAGCAACACGCGTCGGATGGTGTAGAACGACAGGTGGCGAGACCGCCTTCGCGGCAGCAGCGATGCGAAGGCGGTTCGTCCCTGAGGCCGTTGCTTCACGTCGCTCATTGTGAACTACACTCGCCTCGCGAGCCCGAATTGCTCCGGCTCGATCATCTCGAGGCGCTCGACCACAAGTCGCTCGATCACGATTCGTATTCGATGATGGAGAACTTTCACAGCCCCGTGCCACCGCCGCTGCCGCGTCGTCATGTCCGGTAAGCTTGTATTGTCATTCGACACGCCACTGCCGAAGAGCATCTTCTGTTAAAACTGTCTCAACCTTTTTATCGAATACGTATTTTCGAGCCATGATGATGTGCAACTAAATACGTGTTAATTTTGGATGCTCAATTTGTACATATTGTTGATGCAACAAGGGTTGCAAGATAAGCTTATTCAAAAGCCAAAACGAAAAGAAACAAATTTTTACGAAACATCTGCCGTGTATATATTTTTGTATATTTTTAGTTGCATGTAGAGAATGACTCCGGTAACAGAACTACAACCTTGTTCTTCTTAAAAGTAGAATAAAATTGTACAGAAAAATTTTGCATGAACTTTTATCGTTGCGTAGTAGCGACAATTATTTACAGAAGCGCACCGTTACAGAGTGCAACTGCACTTGTTTTTATATAAAATCCTATGACGTTATATTGTTACTTTTTTTTTGATATCGTATCCTATTACCAACGTTTCGGATAATTTATCTATGTACAAAGATTATGTTGCATGTAAGACAAGCGTATTCGCACGTATTTGCGATAAAATTATATACTTATTTTTATATAGGGAGATAAACATAGAATTAATACTTTGAATATTTATCTCAATTCACGTATTTCGGGAAGCACAGCATGTATGATGTACGTGGAAGCGTAAATACATAAACCCACATTCTGAAATATTGCGCAGTATTCATGAATCACGTTGTAGATTATTAAAAAGAAAATAAAAGAAGGAACCGAGTTCACCTCTTTATTAGCGTACGACTTTCGAAAGACGTATTTTCACGGGTCTTCAGAGATTTATGAACAGATGAATTAGGAATAAAATTGAGCGAGGAAATCCAGGCAGAAGAAAATTTATGACGCGTCTGCGAGTTCCAGATATAAGTTATTGAGTATATTTGCTAAAAGAAAAAAGGGGAAGTGGGTTGAAAATGTTCGCGTTTTCACAAAAATAACGAAGCGTCTGTGTGTCAGGAGCTTGGTAAACAGCCATAAATTAGCACGCGTCCAATCCATACTCATTTTTTGAACACGATCATTTAAACTACGTACATATGTATATCGGTTATAATTCAGCAAGAACCCTAACATATAAAATTTGATATTTATCGTTCAAATCGAAGTTGAAAATATTTATTTGTTTCATATGACTGATATGATATTAAATAATATTTTAAAAATATGTATTTACACGAACGATCTACTGGTAACCAATTTATTATTTTATCGCTAACTGAGCAAATAATTAAACTGGGTACATCAAACAGATATATCCCAGGAAACAAGAGAAGTTTTGAACAATTTCCACACAATGTAACCGTACAATAAAGTTGCAACGGGAATGTACATAGAACGCGACGAATCGAGACACCATCGGCACGAGATATCCCGAAGGGATGAAAATTGAATTGAACAATTTACTTGTAGCAATCACAACCGCAGTCAAGGCGCTTTGTACTTCAAAATAATTACACTGTTTCCACTTCTCGGTCGTTTTCCCGGCGAACGTTCCATTCTTCACTGTTCAAACACCCGAGTGTCGATGACCCGCAAGGGTCGCCGGTGATTTCTCTCTGCGCCCAGGTATATTGGGAAGTTGATTTTCTACCAAGACTTTTATCGTCTCCAAGCGGAATTTCTCGATAATAGACCGTACCAATTTCTAAATATCTTGCTTATAATTTTTTAACGTTTCTTCGTCGCGATAAGATTTCACATTTATATGAACTTTCTGCGGATGAATTTATAGACGATAAAAGTTATAAATTCCTAAACTTTTGACGTTTTCAGCTCGAAAATTTACCAACCAAAAATAGGAAGTAGGACTACGTTGATGGTAAAACGAGTTATCAACGAATATGTACTTCTGAAAATCGTGGCTTGTTTAATGTTAAATATTTGTTATTAAAAGTACAGGAAATTGGAACTGATATTGAGCTCTAAAATACAGGATAAACATGGAATAAATGTACACATTTTTCGTTCGGCGATATTTATTCGCGTTGTTTAAATAAAGTGCTCGACGACAAACTGTTGAACGAGGAAAAAAAAGAGTTAAATTTCCTGCAACCGAGAAATATGCAAAATAACACGGTGAAATTGTCCAAATAAATACTGGCATTTTCAAGTGACCAATGATAACGAAACAAAATAATGTGTTTCACTTACCTACGTGAAATTTTTCAATGCGACCGTAACGAGTTAGTTTCGTACAACAATTGATCACTTTTTGGATTCGAACTTGAGATTAACAGCTTCTCGCGTGCTTCCAACGGGTTCTACCCTCCGTGTCGATTAACGGCGAACTACCCTCGGTGTTTCTCCACTCATCAACGCGATCGCCGATTGAAACGCGTAAAAATGCGTGTTAATTTCACGGTTCACGCGTTCCCGTTGCCGTTTTTTCCGCCGAAAGAACGACGAAGATGGAAGACGTATCGGATATTTAAAAAAAAAAAAGAGAGAAGCTCATTTCGGGCGATCGATGAGCCACTCGTATCAACGATTAATCGTTGAATACTAATTGACAATTATCCTTGCCACGGGGCTCGTTATTCAACTTAATTTATCGACTTATCCATCCGGCAACGGCGAATTACCGCGAAATTGACAGTGTGTATACGAACGGATCCATCGCAATTATTCCATTCTATTCTCGCGTGAAACGCTTGTTCTTCGCGAATAGAATTATTCTATCCTCTCTTCTTGTTTTCCTGATGCGTCAATCAATATCACTGTCCAAGTATTTTTAATGCGTACCGAATCGAACGGGCTGTTTAAATTTACATCGTGGATTCGTATCTAGCCTTTTAACTTTTAAATCTGATTATTTATTAATGGCCAGTAAATAATTATTCCATTCTATTTAAACGAATGCTGTCTGCTTGTCTGTCTCGAACGTCTCATTAGTTAATTATTTTATTATTTAATATCTTTATACACAATTTCACGATAATTCGCAAAGGTTGAAGAATAAATAAATAAATTAATCGCTAATTGAACGGAGCCCATTAGATCAGATTGCTCGTCAATCAATGATTTTTCCATCAGAACTAACATTCCGGCTCAAGGAACTTCGGATGTCGCGCAATAACGCCATTTCCAACCCTCTTCGCAGCCGTTCAAAGGGCCACAACCCTTCCGTTAGTTGGAAGTTTTCCGTTTCGAATCAGCGCATTCTCATCGAACACGAATCGATTTCGAAACGCTTTCGAGAGACCAAGGCTTGTCATTAACCCCGTTCCTCGGGCGTGAACCACCCAAAACGAGCTACAATTCCAGCGTGTGAGCTCCTATATTGGCCTTCCAACGGACCCGCGAAACCTCTGCCATACCTCGTTTAACCACCCTCGTCCTTTTTCGCTGTCTCTCTTTTCCTTTCTCTACGTTTCCATTTGAAAATCTTGATCGTACATTTACCTCGTGAATGAAGCACCTTCTCCAGAAATCGAACGAACAGATATATCAAATATGAGCTATCTGCTCTTCATACATTTCATACATAAATATGCTGTTTAGATCCAAAGTTATTTATTTATGTACAAAAACAAGGAAAAGTGAATATAACGCAAGAACATTCGACACTCGGCGAAATGTGAACGGTCGTTTCAAATACACGGTGCGAACGTAATTAAAAGCGAATATTAATTAGGGGCCATTAGGGGCATCGATTGCAATCGGAACGGCCGGTTATACTAATTGAATTGGCATGTTACGAGATGTCGTTTTCTACCTCTCGCCGGAAAATTGGTGTTTATGCTTTCCAGGGACGATGTAACGCATCAATACCTCTTATAGAATTACCTAACACCCGTTCTATGGTATCACCGTTGAAAAATTATGCATTATCGAATCTTACGACAAAAGTACGCTAAGAATTTTACATTCTACGTATGCTTATTAATAGAAATTTACAATCCCATTAACACTCGAACTATAAACTGGATAGAATAATACATTTTACATTCGAAAATTTTGCAGCCGTATTTTCGTCGGAATAAAGAATGGTATACCAGTTGATGTTCCAGTATTTACTTATTCATTTTTGCACTTTATTTTCAATTTAAAAGCAGGTGCGCATTTACGCCGGTAATTCCAGCGTTAAAAATGTATGGTAAGAGTTGCATATTCAACGAAGCTTTATTAACAAAAGTTTACCGACAGTCCCGTTATAAAAGCACAAACAAGAATTTCATATTCCGTCGAATTCCAAAGTCACAATGTTAAAACCGGTAATTTTTCGCAGCCCGCCTAAAAGCCGCTCGCAGCGGTGTGTCGGAATCCGCGGTACGAATAACGAGAATGTACGACTCGACAGAACGACGAAACAATCGAAGCATAAATAACAAAGCAAACATATATTTATCGAATAATTTTTCTTCAAACAACGAATTTAAATGATATCCATAAGAGAGGAGTTTCCATTACGTTCGGGCGAACTTGAACACGAGGCAAACAGGTTGCACTGGGATTTCCGTGTTTGCGCCGATGCAAATGCATCTCCTCGCCTCCTCCTCTCTCTCTCTCTTCGTTCTCCTTGCATACTACTTCGAAACAAGCTCCGGGGGTTGCACAGCCCCCGTATCGCTTTGTTTGTTCTAGCTTTGCTTCTGGTGCCACGTTGGCTTTGATACAGTTTCCAGCAGGTGCGCGTGTATCGAGAGAGCTTCTTATCTTCAACACGACGTGGATAAGCGTCTTATTGTTCTCACGTGTTATCAGCGACGGTTACGTGGAAGGTTATCGTTCGCACCGGTCGACGGAGAATTTCAAACTCTTATCGCGCGGACTTTTTTTTTTAAATTTTTAAATTTCAAGCTTGAAAGCGCACAATTTTCTTGCGCTTTTGCATAAATCGATATTCGTGTCCTTTCTTACTTTCTGAAAGACTTCAGACATTGTACCCTATACATTAAAGTTAATTAGATATTTCGATGTTGTAATCTTGATAGGTTAGCTATTGGCATTGAATTAAATTCATTCGACATGGATGGACGTTCTTTATAGAATTATATCAACCTACGTTGTATTTTTTTACATCATAGACATATTGAAATAGAGTGCGTGATTCGTGAGAGGCATTGGTTGTTTTTCTCTTTCTAATATATTAAGTTAATAAAGGAATTCTATTTTGGTTCTGCTGCTAAGAGCACCATCATTGTCTCCATCGCTCAGCTGTCAAACTCAACTTTTCTACTTTCCTTTTCTTTTCTCTATATCCTACGAATATTGATAAAGTTTGATTTTCATTTTTTTTTTTAATTTAATTTATTTTGATCGTTCGCAAACGTTTGTCAAGTCCAAGTCCGCAAACAAGGTTCTTCGGGTTATCCATTAAAGTATCCCGAGCCGTAAGCATTGGAACATTATCCACGAAGTAGTATTCTCGAAGGGGTGTAATCGCGTCAGAAAAGACGAGGTTTCGGCGCAGCCGATCGATATGCACGGGCGCGGGAGAACGAAAGGTAACGCGGCGTACGAGAGGCAAACAAAGTGATACGAGCGAAGAAGAGCGAACGGATGAGGGTAGAAGCGCATCGAGTATGTAAAAGGCAAGCAAGCAAGCAAGCAAGCAAGCAGACAAGCAAGCAAGCAAGCAACGCAAGGGCGGCTGCTCGGCGCCGACATTTCGCGGTGAAGCGACCGACCCCATAGCCATGCATCACTCTGTCCCACCAACGACTACCTACTCTGTACCTACCTAACGCGAACCTTTACCCCCACTGACTTCGTCTGCGCTTCACCCCTATCGTTCGTTTTTTTCTCTCTCTTTACACCCCTCTCTTTTCTTCTATCGTTCGTTTTCACCTGCTTCTCCTTCAGTCCCGCTTCAGGATCCGAATCATTCCGTTGATTCGATCAACTATCATTTCCTTCAAAATAATTCGATATTTGAATTTTTGAAGTTTTACGAGGGGTAGTTCCTTAATTTCAAGATCTGAAAATGTCCCAAATCCCTCAAATTCGTCGATCACAAGATCCAATAGACCTCAAATCCCCTCGGCACCCAACTTCTTAAATTACGAAATTCTTAGATCCCAAAATCCCACAGTCGAAATTGCTCCCTACGTTTACGAATCTCCAAAAGTATCTAAAAATAAAAACGGGAATGGGTCCATTTTCCTTTATTCGTTGCCAAATATGTAACGTTATAACGTTTGTTTGCCATATTTTCCCTAGGGAAGTCGGATTTGCTTTCGAGTGTACCTCACACAACTCCAGGATCCTCGTATATCCCTAAAAGCTACATAAACAAATTGAATCAGAGTAAACGAGGAGAGTCATCCAGCATCTTTTCGTTGCTGTCTCGGTCCGACCAACAGTGGCAGTTTCATTCTTTCGTTTCCAGTATCCCCCGTGTTCCCTGTGCATCCACGACACACACCCGGGGTGCTCTAGCTATCCTCTGGATCTCGTAATTCTCGTTGTTTCGTCGTTTTTCTCTGCGCTTTACAATGGCTCGTCATAAAGAGACCCGTTGTGTTTCTTCGAGCAATTTGCCCGTTTGTCATCCATTCGCGGCTCTAAACGAGTTCCCGGCAACCTCCCGGTTTTCCTCCGCTTCCCCTTTTATCCCCGTTTTGTTCGCGTTCACGTTCTTCCGTGTTCCGCGGACCACCCCTGTGCGCCGTACCCTCGCGAGCGTTTCATTCTCCGCCGGAGCCGACCCGTTTCCGTCGACGTGGACGCGCTACGCTTCCGGCTTTTGTGCGCCCTCCAACAGAGATCCAGCTCCCCGTGTCCACGGTTATTTACTGGTCCGAAGATTCGCGGAAAACGAGGATACGGGTGTGAATCCGAAGAATGGGAAAGCTTGTCTTCGTGTTGCCAGCTAGAAACGTTGGAGTTATGAAGATTGATGGCCGCGGAGCTGGCCCGAGCGAAACTTTCTTCGGACGAAATCATCATTTATACGAGTTTCTGGATGCGGTTTACTTTAATGCAATTTGCGATTTTGTCGGCGAAAACTCCTTAAAAATCTAGTTGACATTGTCCGATATGCACTCGATTTATTCTGCCTGCAATAAAATTTGGTTAAACTTCTTCGAACGTGAAATGTCCTTAAGCATATTTTGCACTCGGGTGTAGATATTTAGGGATATTTCAACAATAGACTTTTTGTTAAAAAATCTGAACTTTTAAACCCACGTTTCCAGCAGTCTTCCGTGGTGCAAAGGTAATTTAAGACCGATGTTAATTCATTAATAAAAGAAAGAGGAAGGTATAAGAGTTACTCGAGCGTTTAAGCAATGCTTGAAGCAACTGAAAGTATAACTTAATCGTGTTACGTTGTGGTGAACTCTGCTGAGAATGTTGGAAAAGCTGAAGCGATTACGAGAGTTGTGCTTCAACTAGGGAATCTTGGCTAAAGAATCTCCAAGCAATATTTCATTGATTTTTTAATATTTGAGAAAGGAGGGATAAGCTATATTCGCCTGAGAGCAGCATTATAAAGAGGATCTATAAAATACCTAACCTCTCGAGATATAATTCCTTTTACTTTGAATTATATAATGCAGTAGTTAGCCGATTCATTATCAAATTAGCGAATTTAGAAATTTTGTAGGACCTAAAAAATTGGAAAATTTACAAACTTGTTCCCCGAAAACAAAGACGAAAGAAGATTTCTAGTCCCATTCTTGTTTGCATCGAATGGAAGCCTAGGTTGCACGCGTGTGTACGTTTCCTTTCTGCCACTTTCTCACCCTTCACCCCTTTAGAGCCAGCGTCTAGAAAGCACTCATCACCACTTGAAATTTCACGGCGACACGAGGAAACAAGCGAGGCGCGCGCGACACCGAGTCGAGGCGGGTAAATAAAAAGCCGGAAACCGTGTCGCGCGTATACACGAGGGATGACGCTATCTCGAGCGTATTTACGGAAAATCGACGTCGAAGGGTGGGAGGATGAGAGGGTGTCTGTAGAATATCCAAGGAAGGTATATCCAACATCGCGTCACTTAGACGAGCTAGACGCAGTCTCGGCAATTGATAGGTAGTCACGCTAGGCTGACCTCAAGGGACATCGGTTCGTATAGCTCGCGTTTACCACCCCCTTTTCATCCCCTAACGCACCACCGAGCTAGCTCTATTCGTTGCTGCTTCTCCTTCGTAAAATCTGCTCACGAGACGAGATTACAGCGAGTCACAAAATTACTGATACGCTCTGAACGAATCTGTTTGTAAATTAAATTGAAAATAATTATCGACGTTAATCCAGGAAAATATAATTTTCGAGCTGTCAAATTATTAAACCTTTCATTCGAAAATCACAAAGAAAATGATTATCCTCGTTATAACAGCGTACAAAAGCTATGTTTATTAAAATTTACGTGAAAAATAGAGCACACCCTTCATTACTACACATATATTATTCCTTTTTCAACGATATCAATTTTCACGAGCATCCTTTGTTGTCCACGTTTATTTTAAATAGACTGTGTATGGTCCGCAAATGAACAATATGAAAAAGTATTCCTTTGCCCCACTTGTTTTCTACATTTTCGTTAACGTTTCACGTATGCCAATAATTTTGTGACTCGCTGTAGCTTCCGCCTCGTATCTTTCGTCTGTAACCACCCCGTTCCTCCTGTCTACCCCGACTCCCAACAACCCCCGTAACCCACCACCGTTTTCCAACGTCGACCTTCTCCAGTGGCTCTCTCCGGCTGCTTCGTCTCTCGTTTTCCACGCTTTTCTTCTGCTTTCTCCGCGTCTTCGTCGACTGCGAGAGCCGCCAACCCCCTCCAGCCCGACTCACCCCATCCGCTTTTATCCTTTGTGTAAGCTCGGCCTCCAGTTCTAGCGTCCCGACGTGTCGGGACTCTACCGGTCGGATATCTCGCTGCACTTTTACCCATCGTGGTTAAACCACTCCGTATCCTTTCTTTATCGGTGCTCGGACTCGATTCTCTGCTATAGCCTACTCTGCCTAGACTCGTTTCCACGTTCTCTATTCTCGCACTTGCATCTCTTCCTCTTGTCATTATTTCTTTTTCCTTATAATGCCTTTCTTTTCGACATTTCGTATGGAAACGAGTGTTATGGCGCCGGAGAGCTAACACGTTTTATGGGAGCATGGTAGTTGTGGATGATAAGAGAAAATGCTGAAAGGTTGGAGCGTTTTGAATACGTGAGATCATCGGTAAAATCTGGGGTATGTCGGTAAAGTGGTGAAGCTCCTAGAGGCAATCGTGCCCGCGAAAACTAGGTGCACTCGCGGGCATTTGTGGGCAGTCAGTTTCTCAATTTGAAATTTTTGAATTTCTAGGCTTCTAGGTTTCTAGACTTCTGGGTTTCTAGATTGCTAGATTGCTCAAGTTGTAGAGTTCTAGATTTCTAGATCTCTAGATCACTGCATCTCTAGATTTCTAGATTTCCAGATTTCTAGGTTCCTTGATTTCCAATTTCTAAACTGTTATATTTTTATGTTTTTATATTTCTATATTTCGAGGTTTCCAAATTTCCATTCTAATATATCATCGCTCTATGTAAAGTTAAGACTATCTAGTCGATTTATGCTTTAGCTACCTTAGCTCTACATGCATCGACGGAAAGAATTTCGATTTCACTCGCTCCATCTATAATGGCGAGTTGCCTCTTCCTATGCACCCTAGTATGTGTACATGTACGTATCTATACACATGTGTGTCTGGAATGAATTTTCGGTGTTCTTTGATCCTATTATTCCGGAAGCTGAACTACCCCGCCACTCGTCCAGGTGAGGTGGTTCATTCGCATAGTCAGAAGGCCTTTCAGCATTTTATTCGAAAAGAAATTCGTACTACCGGATGCTACTTATACGCGAAATGTACAAGGTGAAACGAAGAGTAAGATACGCAGATTTAAAATCGGTATATTTGTGAAAAATATCATTCTTGAATATTGATTCACATCCACCTTATCGATGTAACGTTTACTATAATTTATAGCAGTTAATTTGCAGGTGTCATACACCATTCTTACAATGTACAATAAATGTACATAGCTATAATATAACTCTACATGAATGTATTGTTTTACAGACAATAAATGTTCGCGTATTGAATTTAGATTAGAATTTAAACACCGACGAAATCGGTGTATTCTATTGATTCTACTGTGTCTTATTAACGTCTGAAATATTACGGTTAAGAGAATCTTGAAATTCATGGATGATAAAGTTCACTAACAAATATGACGTTTTCTATTAAAGAGATGAATGATGATACTCGTGTTGGCTAATTAAATGGATCATCCTGTATACGTAGCTCAGCTACGAGCGTAGAGCTGTATCTAGAGAGAAAATTGGACGGCAGGGTGTCCCAGTTTCGGGCACGAGGAATGAAATTTATTTCATTAGAAACGTTTGTGTGCGCCCGACGTAAACGGATCTTCGAACCGTTTTCGATTTAACCTTCGAACCCACTGAGAGAAGTTCCAAAGGAATGAAATTTTTCGGATCACTTTAGTGGTTAACGATTAATTCTACCGACCTCCGACAAACTAAAGTTTTGTACCGTTGACCGTGCTCCGTGGAAAAGAAATTTGTTCTTCGGGAATCTTTTCTCGATAACTGCCCATTTTCGTTTTATACAGATTAATCGCTCGGTATAAAAATGTACGTAGGTTCGATATTAAAAAAGACAATAGTTCGAGAGACATTTTAAGTTCAAAAGCTTTTCCCAATACGTAACCTGTATATCAACCGATTTCACTTGAAAAGCGGCAACAATGAAAATAGCTGCACTTTTTAAAAAAATCCTATACGCTTAGATGCAATAAAGTTCGATAAAAATTGATTCGATAGATATCCGTACGACACCTTTGACGTCGAAACCCAAAACGATTAATCATAAATTCGAAACGACTTTAAAATCCTTAATACACTCCCCACGAATCGCTTTAATTACGCGAGAAACGGATAAAACGATAACTGAATCGAGTAATTCAACCACGCCCTCTGAAAATGGTTGAAAACCCGGTTCGGATCGCCGGAAGGGTCTTCCATCGTCGTGGAAAGTTCGAAAAGACCGCGGGTCCACGTCGTGTTTATAATTACGAGGGTACAAAAGAATATAACTCCGAAAAATTGTAGGCGGCACGAGGGGAAATTCGTCCACAAAGAACTCGGCTCCCGGCTGCGTTACAAAGAACCAACCGTTTACTCGCCGCCAAGGGAGAGGCGTAGCCCGCATGCCGGTCAAAAAAAATTTTAATAAATCTCGTCGAGCGTTAAATTACTCGTCGCCTCTGCCAGCTCGTTTCTTTCCCCCTCTCCACAGTGGAGAACATCCCTCGATTGCTATCCTTCCGTCGTTTCTTTACATGGCCACGTGTCCGATCAACTGTCTGACGCTCGCGATCATCGTCTGGCAACATTAATCGAGGGATGTTTAACTAACATCAACTATTTTTCAAATACTGCTACAGTGATGTATCGTGAGATTTGCTATACGCGTGTAGACACTGTTGATCGATATTAGGCTGCTTATGCATTCAGAGTCTGTGAATAAATCATTCAATCCGTTGATGATTACGTTGTGTAGACCTCGATGTATCGTAAATGTATAAACATCCACAGTCTAGTTGTTATATAAACGAAAGCGTTAAATAATAATATATAAACGAGGAGAAATTCATTATTCGTATACTAATGTATGAAGAATTTTATATTCGTTAAAGAAATCTTATCCATTAACCTGGGGTGTGTTATAAAAATACCGATGAAATATGACCAGTTAAACGACAAACATCCTATAAATCAAGATAAAAGAACCGAACGAAAGTGTTGGACCTAAGAAGAGATATTTAACCGAGGTCGCGCGAGTGTTAAGCGCGTAATTAGAACGAAAGGGCGAGTCGCGAATCGTAGACGAAACAAAGACACGCGGAGGACGGCCGTTGAAACGGTAACAATTAATAGAGAGAAACGAGAGAGTGAGGTGAATCGGTGGATAGAAAGACACACAGAGGGGCGGCAGAGGGTGGCGATAGAGGAGAGAGAAAGCGAGTCGTAAGTGCAGTAGAAGAGCAGTTGGACCACCTGCCGACCGTAAAACCGATTTGGCGACGCTTCTGTGCCTGAGAGGTATTCAACGCGGCTGTCTGCAACGGACTTTGTAATTTAGAGTCAATCTCCTTTATTATCCGTAATGCGCTGCTCCGTTCCCTGAGATTCTTGCGTAAAATCTATCTCTGCGAAGGAGGGAGAGAGACGGAGAGAATCATGGCCGTCCGTTCGTTGGCGCTTGTACTCGCGAGGAAAATTCTCCGGTTACGAACCAACCGTCTCTGCAGGAAATAAGGACAACCTCTTCCTACTGCACCTCTTCCACGTCCTTTTACCTCGGTCCAGAGATACTCGATAAGAGACGAAGCTTCGGGTTACTTAATACCTTGCGCTCGTCTTCGAGGAAGCTACCCTTCGCTAATCGAACTCGAACCGGTAGAGTCAAGTTGGTCGAGCGTTACTTCCCTCTAGCTTGTCCTTTTGTTCTTCTCGTTTTTCTACCCCCATCTTCTGTCACCGTGAAATTGCATCTCGATAATCAAGGAGAATAGCGACCGTTCGATGAACGGCTGCGACTGATTTGACATCTGATCTCTGATTACCGCGAGCTCTCTTTGTCGACCAGCTCTTTCTTTGGTCCTTTGGAGCCGGGCCTTTGTACCATCGCTCCTTCGAAGATCGACGATATTTGCTGAAGAACGCGGGATTGTTCCTTCGTTTTCTCAGCGGATAGATAAAGAATCGAGTATGGATTTATGAGCGATTTTTGATGCCGTTCCGGTACGATGCGATCCTCAGACCTTTATGTTCCGAGATCCATTTTCGAAAATGAAAGATTTCGCAACTCACTCGGTTATAATTAGGATTAACTTATGAAATACCCACATATCTAGCTACTCGTGAATTTTATTCCGTAAATTAAGACTTTGATGATGCAACTTAAATTCGGTAGTCTGTAAAAATTTCTGGATCCATACGCTACGACGATTGAAGTGCGCTATACTTCAAATATAGAGGCATATGGCGAGACTGCAACAGCAACCATTTCCCGCTGACCGCCATTATACTATTCTCCGTCACAAGGTCAGCGGTCCGTTCTACTTCTTCTATGCGGAATCTCGGTTCCTCTAATCATGCATAAAGAACGATTTACAAACGCGATCGAAAACACGTGCGGTTTTCGGTCGGATCGGGCATATTGGGCCTCGTGAAACTTGCAACGCCGTTAATACACGCCCGCTTGGCTATGATTCGTTCTCGGCAAGTGCAAACGCCTGAATAAATAAACGCGATCGGCTGCGTGAACTCGCGGAATATTCGCCACTACGCTCTCCTATCGGCGAGTTTATAAATACTCGAAGACGGCGAAACGGATGCGGCTAGCGTAAAACAAAGAGCAAAGGGGAAAAGCTCGAGCTTGTAGCCTGTGTGTGGGGGTGGACTGACACACGCGTGTGTACACAGGATGGATCGGGAAGGGAAGAGGAAAGATCCAGGAGGTTATAAGTAATTCATCGCCTCGTAGCTGCGAGCAGCGAACCGCTCGTGTAAATAGCGACGACGCGAGCACTCGCTAGACCTCGGAGATATCCGCGGCGCGCTCCTTCTTTTCGCTCGTTTTCGTCTTGTTTACTCGTTTTTTCGTTTTTACTTGCTGTATACACCGTGACTTCATAATCTCGTATAAACGAGCTGGATGCTACATCTTGTTACTAGGGCACTTTGTGCTATGAACTCGATGTGTCGTATATACTACGACTTAAAAAACTTGTGTTTATACTTTTCAATTTTTAAATCAATGTTTAACATGAAAACTGACGTTTTCAGACATACTGTAATACGGATTGTTAGGAACAAGAGCACTTAATCTTTCAATTTCATCTCTTAATCTGATAGTGTAATTAAGAGCATTAGAATTTTGTTCACGTTACAGGTTCGTGATGTCTAGTATATTCGATACGCATAATAATTCAAGTATGGAATAAAAAATATAAGCACCTTCTTACAGAGCGAAGTATACATTTACCGTAAATGACTTTCACTATTTTTTGAAACCTCCCAAGTTGTCCTTTTGCGTCGTCCCCCCTAGACTCTGTCATTCAGCGTCCTAATGTAGACGCCCGTTACCGTTAATGACGAGAGTCGACCATCATCAACGAAGAGAAAACGCTTACGGTGTGCAAAGGTTCGGTTAGGGTGGCGTATGAAGAGCAAAGTCAGTTTCTGCGCGACAACGGATGAAAAAAAGAGATGTCGGATAAAATGTGACCCAACTGGTACCAGACAGAGACGAACCAAGGGTGGTTGGTGGGTTGAACGGTTACGAAGGGTGCATCGGGTGGCACATCGACACACGCAGACGCAGTTATCTGTTCCAATTAACCTCTTACATTTCGTTCCCTTCTGCTAAATCCCTCTTCTTCTATTCCGTCCTCCGGTTGCTGCTTCTCGCCCTCTTCACTCCACTCTTCGATCTTCTGTCGGCCTCTCTACTTTTTCTCCCCATCTATCGTGTGCTCATCCTGTCCACGGTCTGGAACGGTGAAATTGAATCGACGCTCTGCGTCCCGTGTCTCTCCAATTCAAGACGCGGTTAAGTATTCTTTCTGTGGAAGCCGTGGAATTCGTGAAATGTCGTGGATGATCGATTTTTATGCAGACAGACGTTTCATGACAAATATTGTGCGGTAGACTGTCATTAAGATGACGTACTGAAGAATGTAGGTACAGAAAATTGCTGACAGTGACAATATAACGAAGATCAACCCTTAGAACTCTATTACACTTATCCGAGCTTGGCTCCGTATAACTCTTGTACCGTAACTTCTATCAATATTAACGAATGTTTTCTTTTCGTTTCAGGTAAGTTATCCGTATGAAGTCCTAAATATTTTGTGGTCGAAGATAGTGGTATGTACTTGTATATTATTTATTACTTAGGATGAATATCACTCGCTTTTTGTATCTTCAATTTGTAAAAAAAGTCAGAAATGTACATTAAATTGTTTTGACACGCGATATATGGAAAACAATGCGCCGTAGGAATTATAAATGTGGTCAGAGTGTATGTGTGTGGTTAGAGATCGATGACGAACGGTATCGGAGACCGTGAAACAAACGCAAATTAATTGGTTATGGAAATACGGTTTCGAGCCACGAAAAGCGGAATATCAATTAGAATGTTTCATTTTCTCTTTCGATGTATTTCTTTCCCCCTCTGGTTTATCTTTTTTTCAATCGATTGCAGCCGAGGAACAGTAATCAGAACGGTTGATGATTCGATTGTAGCATTTCAATTGGAATCTTAAGTCTTAATTCTATATTGCTTTCGTTTTCGAGGATCGCAGAGGGAGCTTAGGCTTACTTAGATACTGTATTAACTAATTGAAATACTCCGTCTAACTTGCCTTCAATAAACATTCCACACTGTTCGCAAACAAGGAATTATTTAATGTAATATCAAACATAATCTTCAAATTGTCAAATGTCAAGTTACGGAAATAATTTTCAAATTTAGAAATATTTTAAAGATGGTCAGAATTGTTTCTTCGTCATTCCACAATTATTATTTTAGCAAGTAGAATTAAAAATGTCACGGCGAATAACAGGTTCACGATTTGTAGTTCTTGAAGCAATCGTAAAGTCGGGAATACAACTTCTGGAGAAGAAAATACACTTTCTGTTTTGAAGGAACGTCTCGTTGCTTTTAAATATCACAATGTTCCGGCGTCTCTTTAACCGTTCCATAAACGCAATTGCGGCCTCGCGTTTGTGTAGTCTAGACCCTCTCGCGGCATCATATTAAGCAGCGTGAGTTGCAAATACGAGACGCATTAAGTAAGCGAATAAAGTATTCCGTTGCATGCATGTAACACACGTTCTGTTTCTCATTTTCGTGCGACGTGCACCACCGCGACATATTTCGTACGTAATTCTTATGCAAGATTGCCGTGCGCGTCCGCTAGGGGAAAATTAGTGCAGGGCTCTAGGGAGCTGACGACTGTTGGAGACGAAGTTAGCGATGCTCTGTTAGGGACGAAATTAGAGAACCTCACCAGGGAATAGATTAGGAATGCACACAGGAAACAACGTTCATGACGGTCATCGATAGCAAACGAACAGTACATAATATAATTAATGTGATCATTTATGAAAGGGACTCGCAACGTGTCCAGAGTGGGTGCGTAGCGGACAGTGACACGCGCATTCCTTTTTGATTACCATATGATTTCTGTTTATTGATCGTTTATTTCTTAATGTAGTTATCATAGTATCAAATGAACTTTACATAAACAAGGTGTACATGTCTTATTGTTATCATTGACCTATAATTGTAAATCACGCAATACAGTCTTTGACAAGTACCTTCTTCGAAGTACCTTCTTCTTCGAGAAGAAAATTAAAGTTACAGAATGAACAATATACAATTTTTGGAGCGTGCAGCTTCGATCTGTTTTGGAGATATGCCGCGTTGAGCGCAATGAAGGTATTAATCAAGATGTCTTGGAGGTATTCCGACGTAAACTGGAAGCAAAACACGGTGTCGGTCGTTACAGAGCAAAAGTCGTGACGCATGCAAAAGAAGCGCACAATATTTGTGCTGCCACGTGCAAAGGGAAGCGGCAGCACCACGAAGAGTAGTGACCAGTCGGCAGCGTCACGTCGCCGGATCAATATCGGCCGGGAATAGAAAACAGAGAGGACGAAGAGGGAAAAGCGAGGAAGGATGTGTGTGGCTGGACAAGGAAGCGTAAACGAGGCGACGTTGCTCGACTGATCGAATTTTTCGTATGGACAACTTGCACACGCGAACTCTTGACCGCGTCAAACTTTCCGCGGACTGATCAATTTTTCTTCGCGATCCACTTTTTCCGTTCGACGTTCCGCGCTGAATGAAAATCGCGTAAACTTGGTCGTGATCGAAATTTTTTTCAACCCCCTCGAATACAAAGTAGCGGAGGAGGAAAAAGATGGAGGGTACGGGCTGCCGCGCAAGCCTGCTACCGCGTACCAACAAATATCTAGGGAATTCGACATTTTCGTTTCAATTCTGACGTTCTCGAGGCTTGCCACGCTTACTCGAGACTTCGAGTTTGATCGAATTCGATGCTGAAATGGGAAAGAAGTTTCTGGAAACGTTCGAGAAGAAACGGCATCGTGAAAAATGGGCCAACTACCGCTTTATTCAAACTAGAGAGATAGGGATTTAATCATACGTAGGTGTGAACGCGTGGAAATATAGAGGTGTAGAGATAGAGGCATCGAAGGGTTCTCGAGTTATAGGATATATAGAGTGCAGGAATTTTGAGATAGACGGATTCAGGAATATATAAAATTCAAGAGGAATACTCTTCTCTTTTTATTAGAATAAACTTCCCCTTTTTAGTGAGATAAAAATTGCAAACTGCAAATAGTAATATAACGAAAGAGATTTATTGAAATATATGATACGCTGTGTAAAAATTTATATTAGAACATGATTTTTTCTTGTCTAAGCCGTAGAATCATTTTCTTTCGCCAATTTCCTCCATCTTCGCGGAGAAGAACGCTATATAAGCTCGCCCTACTTTCTAGAATTACCGTGTATAAACTGTGGCGGGAAAGATGGTTGGTCCCTGAAAGTCTGTGGAAAAGCGTACAGCAAAGGGGAACGGCGGAGCGAAAAGGAAAAAATGTGTTTAATGGAGTTGTCAGTGAGGTGAGCTAGCAGTTCCATGTGGAAACAGTTGGTGTTAGAAGAACGATCTCTTTGAACGGATCGTTAATTAGCTAGAGAATATACAGACGTTCAGTGAGATACTATAAAATGCATTTCTTTTCTTTTTTTATTTGATCGATGTAAAAAATTCGACTGCGAAAGTCTTTTGCAAATATCAGCTCGCTTCGTATCAGACGACTAACATTACATCATAGGAAAGTAAAAATTGATGTAACGATGACGGAGACAAACTTTTATTGACCCAATTTGAAACGGAAATTTTACTTTTTACATTTTTCACGTGGTACTGTCATGGCGGATGATAATGCGTAGTTTTTCATAGTTCAACATTTCAAAGTTGCAGAATCGGAAATTCTAAAATTCCAAACCCCTGAAGTAGAACTCCAGAATTCGAAAAATCTGAAAATTTCAACAATTGCTACGATTTCATTCGTTCGTGAAAATGAAAGTTGAGAATTCCGTGTGAAAGGGGAGCCAAGGAGCCGCGTGGACGAGCGTTTGCCCGAAGCGAAAACTGTAGATAGCCGAGGTTCCATCAAGAATTCGTTCAAAGGAGGATCGTGTAGAAGGCTCGTGGAGTGACAAACGACGGTTGGTTGCGAGTTTCGACTCTCGCGGATTCGACCGGCATGATTAATGCAAACCTTTCGCCGACGAGACGTTTCCGAATGACAGCGGACACGGTTCTAAAATTTCTCGCCACGCTTCTCATAACCCTCGTTCTGAGCCGCCGAGAACAGACAGGGACAAGGAATAGGTAAGACTAAAAGAGGGAAAAGAAGAGAAGGAGCCGTGCGGTGGGCGCGGAACGGTATAAATAGATAATGCGCTGGACAAACGTCTGAAAAGGGGTTGCTGCGGTTGGTTGACCAGACTGGCATAGCGAGAATAATGATCGCGGTTAATACTGTTTCACGCTTTTGAGCGTAAGTCCAGGACGGAGATATTCGAAGTTTCGTTAATATTGAATCTGGAATCGGAAGTCTCTGAAGTGAGAGCGGGATTATGTTTTCACACGTTTGACTGCCACAGTGAAAACTGACTGTACTCAGATACATAACATAGATTACTAAGGACAAGTGTACCTTCATCTTTCAATTTTATCTTTTAATTTGTTATTGCTCTTCGATGATTACTTGCATACTAACGTCTGATAGATTGATACTTCGACTGATAGATTCAAAGACCGAGTGCACGTTATACGAATAATAATGCAAGGAATACAAGTTAGGAGTAAATTCACCAATAGCCTGTTAGAGAAGTTCTTGATATTAACTCTTCATTATAACCTCGAAGATTACGTTTCGGAACTAATCTGAAACTCACATTGAGGTATGAAACGCATTACGAGATTGCACGATCCATATAATACCACCCATGAAGTCTGTGATAGTCTACGGTTGTCACTCACTTTATGACACATACAGATTAGTTATTAATGGTGTACTTACACCAAAATATTACACGCACCGTCTATCTTTGGACCACATTTATTTTTAACAATAAAATCTTCCATTTCTTAGAAATTTCAATGTATAACTCATGTATGAAGATAGGAATCTAGAAATGAAATTTGCGCAAATGACAGTGCTTCTATTCTTTATATCACCTTCTATTTTTAGAACTGATCCCGAAAAAGTGACCTTATACTATTGTACAAAAAATGCATTAAAAATAAATTACGAACGTGACTCCATTCTTTTATAAATTAAGTAAAAAGCGTTAGAAGATCTAATTTAGTAATTGCATCAACACGTGTATAGAGCTCATATCGATTTTTAGCCGTATACACATTCGTAGAGGTTAGAACGTTAAACGAGAACAATGGCATCTTCATTTCGTACGTGTTTTAATCAACTACGATACCACTTCCACCCATACATTTAACTAATTATCAGTTTTTCAACTCGTGTCGGTGTAACTTTCGTTTGATGCTTGAACCTTGTTTTGAAATCTGCAGAAACGAGTTTTGTGTTTACATTGAAAATATGCAACGAAATAAATGCAGAGAACGGGAAATCCACCGCAGGTATCGCGTAATTGTAGTCCTCGTTGCGTTGTTAACTTTTAACGATGCACGGGTGCATCGAACAAGTTTGTCTTTACCGTTTTTATCGATCCGCACAACCTCGTTAATGCTTATTACGCGAATTTACGACGATGCCAGTTGTCAACTTAACTGGAACACTTTCCGATCACATGTTTAATTTTTACGTGTTGGATCGTCATTCATTACATTACGTGTCAGCTCGTCGTGCGTTGGATTTTTACATATTAAATTGCATTTCCATGACATAAATCATCACGCATTAGATTTCTGAAACGCTAAAGTGCTTCAAGTATAAACAAATTACAATCTGTACTTGCGATTTATAACAGAGCTACTATAAATCGTATTTGAAAGCCCAAGGCACGTTAAAGCGTATCGAGCATCGAAGAAAATTGTCTAACACTTCGGAGTTGCTAGTTAAACGTGGCTGAAAAGAGGATCGAAAATTCCTTAGCGAACGCGATCATGATCATAATTGCTCTGTCGTCGATCACACGGGGTAAAGGGAAGTGACGGCTCGGGGCCGATCGCATATTACGAGAGCCGCGTTGGGAATCGATAGGCAAGGGGTTATTCGCGTCATATTTACGTTACAGCGGCGAGTATTTCGTCGGTCGCGGGTGTATCGTCACGTTCGTTTGACGATATTAACGGTTGGCCGACCGTGCGGATACATATTGCTTCGCTGTCACCGAATTCACGTGGGCTCTCTGCTATATCCAAATACAGCGACACGACGCGAAACGACGCGACACGACGCCCGACATCAGCTTCGAAATCGCGGCTGTCCGCGAGCTGAACGCGAGAGCGCGTATTGTTACGAGGCGGCTGCTCGTTTCATTACGACGACGCGTGCACCACGACGACGAGCCGCGAGGAAATTAAAGGGGAATTTAATCCTGTCAATTTTGGAATTCCAACGGTGCGTTCCGCTGCCACGCGAAAGGCCAACGTATTTGATGGGATTAGACAGAAAAAACACCGAAAATCTGCCCATGGAACGTTCGGTTTCTGTTTATACAGACTCTAAAATATTTGCTTGGCAAAAATGTTTCCTCGTTTTTTAAACAGAAATTCTGTTACATATCCTTCATATGTAACTACGATTTTATTGTGTTAACTTGCCATACTTTGACTGCACTTTCAACGTGCAAACAAAAAAGCACTCACAGATCATATGTGATAAATGCTACTCGAATCTTTTTCTACGCATCAATTTGAAGTTTTAGTGCAGTTATAGTTTGCACAATCAAGGATCTCTGGACACAATATCAACGTAACATATTAAGTTTCTTTGTTTCATATTGTAGCGGTGGGTAGATACTGCTGACTGACGCATCTGACAAATCGTATGGCAAAAGGGGTAATTGTTTTTCCGATATACGTGGGCAGTTATTACTGATCAAGGCGTTCTGCTGTCAGAGTTGGACATTATTTCAAATAATTTCCTGACACGCTGTGAGAATAAACTAAAAATATTGGAAGACCAAAAGTAATTTATTCTTTTGATGATATCAAAATATTTGAAAATAATGAATAATTTGTACTTCAAAGACTAAAATTCAATGACATAATTTTTTGATAAATACTCGTATGGACTTACGATTCAAAAGTACAAATTATTGCGAAACATTTGATCGCTTCGCGCTCGTGTATTCGTTTTTTTATTAGGTTGTTGTCAGCAAATGGCTGATTTCTATCGAGCGACCTAGGTCTTTGGCCGCCCATGTGCATACGCATGGTGCGCATGTATGAGAATCGGTCCGGTTAGCGCGTATTGTACGACCGCAGGTTATATGACCACGCGTTATATGGTCGCGCGAAATGTACCCGTTCATTAAAGAAGAATTCAGTGGTTAATTATGCAAAGTCAGGTCCAACGATCGGTTATAAGTCACCGTTGGTAATGTTCGTAAACACAGGATGTACAATAAATTACAATTGGCCATCGAATCGATCGATTCATAGTTTATTAAAGCAATTTACGGCACGTTGCACCGACATTACCGCGGAACGACTGTTCTTTCATGAGGGACACAGAGAAAATATCGTGGCGCCACGCTCGATTGTCGTAGGTCAGGCTCGTATAGTCTGCACGTAAGTATGATCGATTATTCTTTCAACCCCTTATTTTTCCACGAAGTAGGTTCGTTAGCCGTGTCGTGTAAGCGACCATGCGTTCCGCTCTGATTTATTCAGAGATGCGACCACCTTTTTTCCACGAGCTGCTCGTCGTTAACCTCGTTGAACTATAACATTCTCCACGGAAGACTTTCCACGACTACCATGATTCCTGTGCTTTCCACGTTTCGTACCTAACGATTAACTCGTTACGATCCAAATGTACTTTCTAGATCTACCTACATTACCGCGCGTAAAATATCCACGGATCTGGATTATTCCACTTCGGAATTTTTCATTTCGAAATATTTTACTTTCCAATATGAAATATTTTACTTTTGAAAGCGTTCGCCGGTAACTCAGTTTAAAATAAATTGGATCGAATTCGTTTATGCTTATTTCTGCGTTTTTCTTTCGACTCCACCTACCGGCGTTTGCATAACGTTCAATGTCATCGACACCACGCTATTGACCATTGTCGAGAGTAAGCTTAAGGGGATATTAATTATACCCCAATTAATGAACGCGAGCGAACCTCCGTTGTTGCATTCGTAACGTAATTAAAACGCGAAAATACGCTTTGGCGACGTTTCGAGGCTCGTCCAACTGCGCGCATTCTCGCTCGACGACAAAAAGTCTGTATTTTCCAGGACGCAAGTGCATTTATCTCCGTAGTTTTCGAGCGGGGGTTAATTTCACGCGACGCGAACTCCGACGATTGTACTTGTCCATCGTTAAACGCGCGAACGTAACGGATCGTATACTTATTCGAATCGAAGCGATTCTAATTCAGGATGCACAATCGACTGGAGCTAGCGAACCGTTTCAACGACATTATTCGGTGAATACGTTCCGTTGGAAGAAATCACGTCCTCGAGAAGATATCTGCTATCTTTTTTAAATCGAAAATCACCAGACTACCGTTTTCGAAAGCGGGACTTTGACATCGTGGCACTTGAAGAATTTTCAAACTTTAGGGAATGAGGACTTTGGAATTTTGGATTTTTAGGATTTTGAAGTTTTAAAAGTCTCTTTCAGGTTTTAAAACTTTTGAACTTCGGGACTTTGAAATTTCAAGATTTCTGAACTTCAGGAGTTTGGTATTTCAACATTTTAGTACCTTGAAGTGTTCGAAGTTTAGCACTTGAAAACTCTGGAATTATGTAACTTTCAATTTTTTACATATCCGTACTTAAACTAAATTTTTGATCATTTTAACTAAAAGATTTTGGAATATTGTAACTTTGGAATGTTGGGTTTTTAGACGTGAACAATTCTGGAACGTAGAAATACGAAGCGTAAAGGTACAACTGATTAAACTAGTCCACGGTAACCGAACAGAAGTAACAAATCGCCATTATACCCTTAAATTTCATTGAAGCGAAACAAATGGATCCGAACAGGTTGCTCGTCGAACCATTACCTTCGCTTGCACCCCCTCGTGCTCAATTTCACAAGACACTGTGTCCCGAGTTTAAAAAAAAAAGAGAAGAAAGGAGAAAGGAAATTGCCAACAGACAGGAGAAAAAGAGACATCTCTACCTTTCGTAGAGATTTCTCGAGGGACGGTTCTTGTGCTCCGGGCAGGGTAACGACTCGTCGTCGGAGCGCGTGACGTTCGCTCGCGGCTGAAAATAAATTAATCGCGTGCGAGTAGATGAGCCAGCAACGCGTTTGCGACGTCGGCCGTGTAATTTTCTAACAGGTAGGAAATTCTGTTGGCCCAACGTGGCCAACAAATGCCACAGTAAACGTGTATGCGTGTACGTGCACTCGCCGGAGAGCCGTCGGTTACTGGAGGAAAAATAGCGGAGGGGAGGGATGTAAAATGGGGGTGGGATCACGTGAGCTCATAGAACGAGCATAATACCATCATTAGGAGGGCGTCGCCGGATTCTTCCGGCATACAAAACTCGGCACGAGGGTTGGAACCATTCTGTAGAGCATTGCGTACAACAGGGAACAAAATCGAACCTACGCAACTATTTTTGATTATTTATTTTTCTACGGTTACATACTTAAATTATTGAAGAATTCCCCTTACTATTTCTTTCTCGAACTAAATTTTTTTAATTTCCCTTAGGTTTGGTATTAAGTACAATTTTTTTGGTCGGTATTGAAAGGGTTAAAGCTACAGAACGGTACACGAAAGAACCTTGGAAAGAATCATATTTTGCGGAGAAATGAGGTTTTAGAACAACAATTAGATTTTGAGGGATAAATGGACGGTCTCATGTCGAAACACATCTTATGAAAACAGTATTATTCGTTCAGTTTTGCTTCTCACTGTAAATAAAGTTTGAATGGTAAACGAGGAGAAGGGAAATCCCCTACTCGATTTTGCTGGCAGTTTGCGAGAATAATATCTTGAACAAGCACGAAAGAGCACGGAGCAAGAGCGACGGAGAAGAACGGCTCGATAATTAATTGGCTTCGCATAAGCTTCGTTCCACCTTTCTTCTCTGTTGCTCGGCGACCTCCTCTGACGCTGTTCTTGCTCGCTTCTCGGCTTCCTATTTCTTATCCCGCGGAGAATTCTTGAAACCGCGAGTCTGACGATGCCGTGCAGCCTCGAGAGCCGAGAAGAGAGCACGGACGAGAGAGCACGATAATTTAAACGAAAATCTTGGAACATTTGGATTTCGCGTTAGGGGTTGTTACGGATTTAGCTGTGCAACGTTAACTGTTGCGCTGTAAGTTCTGAGAATTATAACAGAAATATTAATACGTTCTTAATGTTTAAAAACGTACGCGAAACTGATCATTAGACTAGGAAAGTTCATGCATTTATTATACATCGGAATATATAAGGTGAGCGCAGTGAAAAGTAACGTCTTCAATAATTCGGTGGTGCCAAAATTTTTGCGAGAAGAGTTCGGAAGTTTTAACAAGCCTTCAACAAATATGCATCGGCTGTATATTCTAAATTTTATCTAAATCTCAAATGGTCTGACCTAGATCGGATAATATCGATTCAATTTACTCTTATTAACAATGACTTTCGAGCCAGGTATATGAAACTTCGTTGAATCAAGCTCGATCTTAATTAAACTTAACTCAACGTTAAACCGAATACCGGTTAAAATTCTCAATGAAATTTCAAAGCCATTTTCTTCGAGGATAAAGCTTCTCGCTAAGAAGAAAAATAATTCCATGATTCTTTGCAAAGGAAGCAGCTCGCGTTTGCTTGTACCGTGGTTTCCACCCTCGTCGTACAAAAGCAGCCTCATCTTCTCGTGCCCCTTCTTTTTCTCGTTCAAGTCCCGAAGATTTAAGATTCCGTATTAACCGCGAGTAAAAAGTTCCTCTTTATTTGCATCCTATCAAAGAGCTTTTGAACGAGCCCCTTAAAGCCGGGCTCTGGTGGTCGCTTCGCGAGAACTTTTCATCGAACGTTATTTCTCGACCTCGCTGGTGTGTCCGATGCACAGAGAGCGACCTCTTCTTACGCTTCTTCCTCTTCCTCTTCTTCTTCTTCTTCTTCTGCTTTTGCTTCTACTTCGATCCGCGTCGGACCTCGAAATTTCATTGTACGATCCCCAACGATTCGCCCGGCAGCGATTAAAAGTCTCCCAGAACTTGACGTTACGCTGGAACGCGAACTCCGAGATCCTCCAGGAACACCCGGAGGAGAGAAGCGGAGGATCAACATCTAACGTTGCTCTAGTAATCAGTTTGAATCGCTCGGAGTATACAGGGTGTCTCAAGAACACGCTGCTATTTCAAAACTATAGTAATATTAGAACCATATTTCAGATTTCTAAGTTTTAGACTTCATTTAGGGGTTAAAATGTACGACGAACTATTGATTTCCTTAAAATTATAGCTTAATACTTTAGCATTATCGATATGTGCTTGGGTACCGATGGGATATTAATAATTTATCGGTAATCCATGGCAAAACCTGTACTATACACATAGGAGGTAGTTTCTATGGGATCTAATCGATGAACTCGTAATTACTTGGCCGACTCGGCGATACCAGGACACAGAGAGGTGAAACGAAAGGCACGGACAGATTATGAGGCTGGAAGAAGCAGGAAGATCGTGGAAATAGAAGAGTTCGCCGTAGTTTTATTTTATCGCAAAGTGATGGAGATATCGACAGATGTAATGCCACTTCTCAGACTGTCCCTGAAGCTTTTCCTCACAGCTATCCGCCACTTTTCTTCGTCCTCTCTATCGCTTTCTTTTCTCCCTTCATCTTCAACCTCGTTCCAACCCGCATCAACGCTCGAAAGGATCCACTTTCTTTCTCTCTCTATCTCTGCGAGCGTGATTACCGAACACCTTGGAAATCCATTACTTTATATCAGTTTTTCTTAAAGGGCTCCCAATGGCGGGACGCCTTCTTAGAAACTTCGTTCTCCTTCGGTCAAGTACTTGGTCGTGCCTCTGTTCGTCGAACCACCGTTATCTCTGGGGTTTCTCTTTCCCATGCACTCTGTCTCGATATTTCCAACCTTCTCGATACCGATATATTTCCCTTCTCACGATTTACATTCATCGGTATCGTGTTTTTCGCTTAGCATGAATAGTTCTGGTAATACTGAGTAGCTCTGATTGTTAGAACATTGACAATATCGTTGAATATAATTGAAATGAAATACAACTATTCTGTTTCAAATTTTAAATCTTATACCTCCCTTTGGTTCAGATCCCTATTCAGTTTGAGAAGAGCTTTATATTTTGATCGTTGTCTGGTCGCGGCTTTTATTAAAATTCTTTGTTTTATCGACAGCGAACAGCCTCGATTTTTCCTTTTGGTGTCTCTCGTTCTCTCATACTCTGCAGGTTTCATCAGGTTTCATTTCAAGTCTACCGTCAGCGAGAAGACATTTTTTTTTAAATTTCTTTTCTTTCATGTTATTGAACCGGAGTATTATATACGTGGCTGGCATATACGCGCGATTTAAAATTGCAAGTTTACGAATCCGTGCATCTGTGTACGCTGAAATAAACGACTGCGAGGATAGCAGTTTCCCAAGATTCTAAATTCTCTTTTATGTTCCGTGAACAACGAAGTTAATTCGCGAAATCGTTAGGTGTCGAATTGGGCCTTCATAAATTAACCGATGCAACGTTACGAGAGCATCTTGCATTCCATCAGTGGAGGGTTAATGCCTCGTACATCTCGAAAATTCGATTGCAGAGCCGCCGTCGCGATAGTTGCGATTCTTCGAGTTGCTGTCGGGATGGTTGCAATCGTGCGAGTTGCGAGCGTACCGGTTCAGCAGCCGATGAATTACGATCGTGCTCAAATTTAGGCCGCGATAATTGCGAGCTTGCGAGTTGCAATCTGTAACATCCTCGAGAAAGTTGCTAGTAAGTTGTTGCACATCAAATAATCAATTCCGAAACGCATAAAATCAGGATCCACTACGATGTTTAAACTAACATGGGAAATTACTTTCACATATTAGGTACTCGAGCTTTTTCTGCATAATCATAAAATATCATAAATTAAACTCCAGCAATGAACGTAACAAATTTTACCTTTGATGAGTAATTATTTCAATATTTGCATACTGTTAACTTTCAAACCCCATCGACTAACTCTTCCTGACAGTAGACCTCTAGTGTTTGATTTGGTCAAAAATTTTTCAAAGAAACAAAGATTACGTAATTTTAATTAGATTCGTTTTGCTGTTCGTGTCGTTAACGGAGTATACAGGAATACGAACATTGTTCGCGCACGGTGTTCGCGTTTGATATGTTGTTTCGATGTGCACGTTTAATTACGCGAACAAGCGAATTGTAACGTAGAATTTTTTCAACTCGAATTGAAAGTTTTTCGTACACTGAAAACGTAGAAACAAGAAGTGGTGAGTAGAGAATCTAACGGAAGACTCTCTGATGGTTTCACCACGGCTGTAATTGCGCAAATTCCTATCCTCTGAACAGCGATTACACAAATTGCGATCGTTTGAGTCGCGATTGCGATAAACGTTAGTGGATCGTCATCATACAGTTATTCCTATCATGTTAGCCCTTTGTGCTCGTAATAATTTCAACCTTGTATATCAATTAGCTTGCAATACATATTGAAATAAAACGAGCGTGTAAAAATTCTTGGTAGATATTTTAACATGTACGTGCAACACATATTTTGTAGTTCAAGACACGTATTGATCTGGTTACCGGTAGTAAGATGTCCTTAGGGTATAGGTTCTTCCTGAACTTTCTTTAACGAGCATTTCTCTATGTTCTTAAACTGTTAGGTAGACAGATCGTAGTTTAATATGACTAGATTTTTCCTGAGATTTTTCTCGAGTTTCTCTAATTCATTATTTCTTAATTGACGTCGTGTCGCAACGTTAAGATCGGTTGTTTTCGTCTTAATCGTAATTGTAACCGTTCCAACGATTGCAATCTACTGATCGAACAATTTAAACAGATTAAAGTCAGTATCACGATTAAGCTGGCCAATTTCCCACGATACCGAGCCCGGAATCGTTCCAAAGCAAACACATAGACAAACATTAGAGAGACGGAAGTCGAAAGGAACGGCGGTGGAAATAAAGCCGCCCACTCGACGAGCACGTGTAGCAAACAATCGTCGTGCAAACAGATCAGCGAACGCTTATTGCCTCGCGGAAACGCGGTTACAGCGATAACTGGCAATAAAAAAAAAGTTTCTTCCCCCCCCCCCCCCCCGGATCCCGGGTAAAGACGTCAGAAATTACAGGAGGAGCAGTTCTTCCCTTATCTTTTTAAAAGGACCCACCGTCGTGAAGAAATGAGAAAACTCTCTCGCATTATCAGCGAGCATTACGGCTCCTCACCGATCCCGAACTGGGTCAATCCATTCGACGTTCTCCGACCGGGGTTCGTATCGAGCGTCGACGTGTACCTGGAACGGTCCAAAACAAGTTGGAAAAATAGTATCCTGACGGTGGAACGGGATTGTCGGGAGCTCTGCTGCGAGGGATTGAAATAAAAATCCTCCTCTCTGCCGTTTCTTCCTTTAACCGATGCTTTTATCGTCCACGAAGGATGTGTATATACATTATATCTGTTTAACCAGCTCTTCGTCGTTTTATCGTTAACCTCCCGAAAGGCAATTTCGTTACTTCTTGCGCCATTATTATTATTGCCATTGTTATTTACCTCGGTTATGACGGATAACCTTACTACGATTTCAATTCCATTATTTTGTTTCACTAATCCGTTCTTTCAATGTATCGCTACTATACTACTGCACAATTCGGTTATGACGGATGATATAATAATGGATTGTATTATTAACTTACTGTAACGGTATTTTAACATACCTACTACCATACTATTATACATCCGTATTCTTTTCCCTCGTCGATCGAACAACCCTGGCCCGTGTTAGTCGAGAACAGCAAGAATAAAATTTCTTTCAAACGCCATTAATTACTCGGCCATGACGCAGATTACAGGGAAGCTTAGCAAATTGCCGATGTTCGAGCTGTACGCTTTCAGATTTTGTATACGAGCGAAATTACAATGTCGCGTAACAGCCTCGTAGCACGGTAGAAAACTTGTCGGCCACTCGGTCTAGGTTTTAAGAGGGTACCGGGTGCAATCGAAAGCTTTATAACTACGAGTCACGCTAATTTTCCTTGCGATCAGGATTCCCGGTTGCACCCACGGGAATCGCATCTCGTTCGTTTAATGCCGAACAACCGTACTCCCTTTATTTAAACCACAAGTGGAACACCGGCGCTGTTTAATCAATCGCCGTTCGTGAGAAGCGGCTATGTACACCGGCATAACGTAGTCGTCGGGCTCTATTTATTAACATTCAATGAAAATACAATAGCACAACAATCGAGAAATACTATCGTATCACTACCGACCCATTCATTTTTGCATCCACTTCACCGCATCGTCCCGCGCAAGAATACAAATAGCAATTAACGATCGTTGTAATGGAGGTGCGCTTGAAATTTCGATGGCTACGTGACAATAGTGTAATCGATTTTTTCTTGTCGAGTGCGCTGAAGTTTAAACAAAATGTAAGAATAATGGGAATCGAGGGTGTATTGAATCGACGAGTGTCCGAAATCGATCGTTCGTAAATAAACGGATGAGAGTTGATCGTGAAATGGAAATAAAACGAGACGATCGCGAAATGATTGTAATGTAATTGAAAAGCTGTAGGAAATTTAAAAATGTTACGGTTTGGTAGACATCGAAGTTATTTAAACCGATTCGGTTCGATTAATTATTAATCGATTGTGTTTGGTTTCAATAAAGATCCATTCATAGCACGTTGAGGAGGTGAAGGTGTCAACTACCGAAAGATACTTAAGCTTGATCGAAATAATTCGAACAGATCGCCGCTAGCAAAGGAATCGGGAAACCGATCGATTCCATTAACTTTATCGAAAAAGGAAGAGGAAAATTGCGATGGAACAGTGAAGCGTAACAAAATCGAACGTCAGAAGGTCCCAATCTAGCGATCGAAGCTCGTCCATTTCACGCGGGTTAAAAGCTCTCGTACGAACTCGTCCAGCCCTTCGAGCTACTCCCTCTTAATTAGAAGAAGCCCAGGTGCGGGGATAAACCGCGTCTATCTTCACGATCCGCCGCCTTTTCTCCTTCTTCTCTGACCCCGCCTTTCCTCCGACTCTCACCCTTCGATTTAACACCTACGCGACCCGACGAATCATCTCCCTCTTGCTTTCGACTCCCTTATTCATTGGAAAAGGAACAACCCTTCAGGTCTTCTTCGTCTCTCGTTTTCCCCTTTCGTGTTTTTCTTCTTGCCGCTTTCTCGCCGTTACCCTTCGAACTTGCCTCGAAATAAACACACCGACCAGCAGCTCCAACCCTCCAAGACTTTGGCGTCAAAGTTGATACACAGGAAAGAAAGAGTAGCGGAAAAGCGACGCGAGGTAAGGGTAGATTGAACAGAGAGAGAGAGAGAGAGAGAGAGAGAGAGAGAGAGGACAGACGTTGTAGTAGTAACGTAGCGAAGGTGCACACGGATAGGTATACATAAGGACGAAGAATTATAGCTAACACACGGAAACGTCGCGGCGATGCGTGACAGATTGGGCGCCGGGGACTAACAAACTCTGTCGGATATATACGTCCAACCCACCAATTTGTCGATATCGTTTACACTCTCGATCGATTTGTATTGTTAGCGTTGCTGGGACACGGTGTGCTTTGTGGAGATTGCTCTTTGTCGATCGTTTCGTTCAACCGATACTATTATTGTTGCAGATATATTGATCATGATAAACTATGGACTAGATGTGACATAGAAAAAGTAGCCATTCGTTTCGTTGTATTTTATAGCAGTATCACAGTAATTCAGTGTCACGATAACAAATAAATTACCTCTGAAACTTCCTAGCTTATTCAGTGTTTATGCATTTATGGTATACCAAAGTCTACGAAGTAAACGTAAATTATTCAGTCTAGATCATAGGTTACATTATTTATATCTTGCAGGTTCCGATCATAAACTCATGAACATCCTCAATCCAATTATAATATAACTATTAGCAACTCTCCTACAAAGTTCACTAAATCTGGAGGTAAAGTCGACTACTGCAAGTTCTAAACTACGAAAAGAACACTGCAACAAACACCATAATAATGGCAGTATAGTGCCACCCCAACAGCAAAACGTGATCTATTACGCGCATCGTTTTCACATTCGATACAGTCTAACAATGTCGTACGTTCCAGAGCAACTGGTTAAGTCAATCCCCATCCCTGGAAGTCGGCAAAATAGAAACAGGATGCTTGTTGCTCGACTGCTCGTTAGACGGTGGGCGTATTTATTTCAGCGGTCGCGAAATACAGAGGGAAAAGTGTATCGGGGCGGTTGACTGTATCTCGGAAGATAACAAGGCGACGCTCCGATCATTCGTAAAGCTGTCAGTTGAGCAATATATCAGTATCCTTTTTGGTCGTTACGTTGACACACCCTTCTGAAGTGACTCTCGTTCGATGGCCGCTAAACGACACGCACACGCGTGTGTCGCGCATCGTGCCACCGGTGTGCCCTCGACACTTGGTGGTGGGCAACACGGAGGGCTTTTCGACGCAACTGCACGGTCGTTAGTTAGCGAGCATTCATCATCGTATTGTTATCGTTAGCCACGGTCTTCACGGTTATTCGAACCGTTCGCAACGAGATCACAATGCGACCAGATGCAGCCCTGAACGTGGCCCAACGATGGCTTTTCTTTATTGTACGCTCTTGACGCTGTCTAGACGTTCGGCGATTCAGGGATTTTTTTGCTTTGTTGTCTGACTGGATGACAGCTTGTTGGCCGAAGGGTTAATGGCGATGTTCGGTGGCTAGATAAACTGAACATCGATCGAGTGGAGACTGGCGACATTACGATGCGGAGAAAAATCACTCCCCGATTGCTGACTTTTGATTGGTCAACTTTTAACCTTACGAATGTTGGGAAATTCCCGACAACCTACCCTATTAAACAAAGAACGAGGGACACAAGGCCACTAAAGGAAGACCACCCTGGTGACGAGGCCCGATGTTGGAAAGCCCGGGCCATAAAACAACCCCGAGGCCCAAGTTTTTCGCGGAGACTGGGAAACCTCTCGGGACAAGAAGAATTCATTCCGAATAGAGCTTTGAAAGGCGTAGCATCGCCTACGGAACCGTATTTTCAGTACAATATATTACAATTTAAAAACGGACTTAGTCAACGCGTCGGTTATTTTTGCCTTTGTCTTACAAGTCAGAAGTGGGATAAACCGCGTGTTTTAAATCCGCTCGTGATATACAGTGCCAATTTTAGACGTTTTTACGCGATTGTGCCTGTGTACAGTCTGATAAATTGTAGTGAGTGCTGGTGAAAATGGGTCGACCAAGTGGAAAATCACGGAGGTCCTCTCGGGATTGTTCACGGGGACGTTCGCGCGAACGTGAGCAATCGAAGGACTCTGTTCGTAGTAGATCGTGTGAGGGTGCACGCGATCGTTCGCGAGACGATTCGCGAAACCGTTCGCGAGAGGATCCGCGAAAACACTCGCGATATGAGCGTGAAAATCGTTCACGAAAACGAAGGAGCGCCTCGTTGGCATACGATAGTGACCGTTCGAAAGGTCGAGATCGAGACGTATCTCGTGATTGCAGACGCGATGAATCGGGGGGTCGAAGAAGAGACAGTTCGCGAAGCCGTAGACGTGACGAATCGCGGGATCACCGACGTCGTCGTTCGCGAGACAGCTCGTCTGGAAATTATCGTGAATCGTCATACAATCATACACGAGAAGTGCGAAGACGTTCGTGGGATCGCGAGCGAAGCACAGCAGGGGGTCACTCGCGCCGTCGGAACCGTTCGATTGACAGCTCCGGATCGGAGAATCTGCGTACGACAGTGAAACGGTTACGGCAAGAGCTCCAAGCCGTGCATTATCGCCCCATTAACGAGGAATTCGTAATTCCTAAATTTGATCCATCGAAAGATAATGCCGATGTGGAACAGTGGACGCGGCAAGTGGATCGTATCGCGCGACGGTATAATTGGAGCGACGATAATATATTGATGGTGGTTGCCCGAAATTTGAAGGGACACGCGCGGCGTGTGTACGACGAAGAATTAGCTAATGACCACACGTGGCGGACATTAAAAGCGATTCTTTTGCGGCGTTTTAAGAAACCCCTACCGTTTGCGCGATTGTTGTTGGAAGCTGCGACATATATTGCAAGTCCTGGACAGCGGTTGGGCGATTATTGTTTCGAAAAGCTGTCGAAACTACGCGCGCTTAGACTGGATATTCCGGACGCCTACCTCGAAGACGCAGTAATCGGCGGTATCCAGGACGATAATGCGGCCAGGACCATTCGGTCCAAACATTACGAGGATGCGGATGAATTGTACGCGGCAATGAACGAGATGGGATCGATGCCGCAAACATCCAACAAATCGGTGGCACCGCGGACATTTCATCGCGGGACCGGTGACAAGCGGGAGAATCAGGCATCCGTGTCAACGGCAAAACCTGGACCTTCGACGGCCGTGGAGCAGGTTCAGCGACCCTCTGTGACCTGTTATAATTGTGGAGAAATGGGGCATATCTCCGCTCGATGTAACAAAGGACGTAGTACGTGCACGTTGTGCAAGAAATTCGGACATTTAGACAAATACTGTCTTAAAATTAAACGAATTAACGCGACTAAGGTGAGTCAAAGTAAGCATAATATGTATTTACTACCTGCGTCGGTTAATGGTCATGGGGTAGTTTGTCTCGTCGATACCGGCAGTTCAAACACATTAATCACAAAATCGGTAGCTATGAGATTAAATGTTCAGTTAATAAGGGATAATGAGCTGCAATTGCGAGGGTTTACTGGGTTCGGGACGTCCACTGACCTATTCGCCAATGTAACCATAAAAATTATGGAAGCAACAGCGGAGGTACGCGCGATAATTGTTGAATCGGACGCGATGTTGTATGAAGCGATTGTCGGTCGAGATTTTCTAGATCAACCGCATATTATGTTAATAAAACGCAAGGGTAATATCACTATACGGGAATTACCATCGGACGAAGCAACGCAACAGGATATTGTAGTTGTTAACACGTTGGAAGAGAGTGTACATTTAAACGATTTAGTATTCGGCGACATTGACGATAAAAGTAGGGAATTATGTAGGGTTCTTATTAATTCATACGCGGATCGGATTACTACTTCAATGAAAACACTAGGGAAAACGAATGCGATAGAAATGGAAATACGGTGTACGACGGACACACCGGTGTACTATAATCCTTATCGGATGGCGGAGGTAGAACGAAAAATCGCGCGGGATATAGTTGATGAGTTGATTGATAACAGGATCGTTCGGGAGTCTACGTCGCCTTATGCAAGCCCAATAACATTAGTGAAGAAAAAGACCGGCGATTATCGGTTATGCGTCGATTATAGAAAATTGAATGCGGTAACGATTAAGGATCGGTACCCGTTACCGCTAATCGAAGATCAGATCGATAGGTTAGGTGGGAACGCGTATTTTATAGGGTTGGACCTTGCCTCTGGCTACTATCAAGTACCCATGAGCAATAATTCCATAGAGAAAACAGCATTTGTAACACCGGACGGCCATTATGAATTTTTGCGAATGCCATTCGGATTAAGCAACGCGCCTGCTGTTTTTCAACGTTTAATCAATACCGTGTTAGGGTCGTTGAAAAATTCCATAGCGTTACCATATATAGACGATATCATAATTCCCTCCACCACCATCGAAGAGGGTTTAGAGCGATTAAAGGTTGTCCTCGATAGATTTAGGGAACATAATTTAACATTAAACTTAAAAAAATGTACATTTCTAACGACTAGCATTGATTATCTCGGTCGAGAGATAAGTGCAGAAGGTGTTAAACCAGGTCGAAAGAAAGTGCAGGCCGTGTTAGAAATACCCAACCCCACTACAGTCAGGGAAGTTCGACAATTTTTAGGGTTAGCTGGATATTTTAGAAAATTTATACAAGGGTACGCGACAATAGTTACGCCGTTAACGCAGTTGACCAGGAAAAACACGCCGTGGAAATGGGGGAACGCGCAAAAAGGGGCGGTCATTAAAATAAAGGAAGCTCTTACGACGCGACCAATTCTTGCAATATTTAATAGTACATTGCGAACAGAATTACATACCGACGCGAGTTCTATAGGGTTAGGCGCTATCTTATTTCAATACACCGCGGAAGGTAGACAACGGGTGGTAGGTTATTATAGTAAACAAACTAGTCACGACCAGAGCAGGTATCACTCCTATGAGTTGGAAACAATGGCGGTCGTTTTTGCCCTGCGTTATTTTAGGGTATATTTACTAGGAATAAATTTTACTGTCATTACCGACTGCAACGCACTACGCACGACTTTCACGAAAAAGGATTTAATCCCTCGTGTTGGACGGTGGTGGTTAGAAGTACAGGACTATACGTTTAATATAGAATATCGGGCGGGAACGAAAATGCAGCATGTAGATGCGCTTAGTAGGAACCCGGTACAAGGGATAGAAATTTATCCTGTCGATATTACGGAGTCAGACTGGATATTAGCCGCGCAGTTACAGGATGAACAACTAAATCGGATTCGGCAAATATTGAGCGATAACGTTAGAAATGCGGATACAAAACAGCATTTTGCTGATTATATCCTTAAGAATGGTAAAGTTTATAGACGGTTAGAAAAAGGGCGTATTGCGTGGGTAGTACCGAAAGCGGCTCGGTTTCAAATATGTCGTTTATGCCACGATGATGCGGGACATCTGGGGTTGGAAAAAACGTTAGGTCGTATTCGGGAAAATTACTGGTTCGCGGGGATGAGCGCGTTTGTAAAGAAATACATCAAAGCGTGTTTAAGTTGTACTTATTATAAGCGAATAGCGGGGAAAAAACAAGGTCAACTACACCCCATAGAAAAAGTTCCCGTACCGTTTCATACAGTCCATATAGATCATGTCGGACCTTTTGAAGAAAGCACGCGTAAAAACAAGTACCTGCTGGTTATGGTAGATGGTTTTACGAAATTTACAATTATAGAGCCCGTCAAGGATACAAAGGCTAAACGGGTGGTAAAAGTATTAATGGATGTGATCCATTTATTCGGGGTCCCATCACGTATTATTAGCGATCGGGGTACAGCGTTTACGGCTAGAACATTCAGGATATTTTGCACTACCTATGGGATACGGCAAGTTTTAAATGCGGTAGCCACACCTCGTGCTAACGGACAATGCGAGCGATATAATCGAACGATTGTAGCAGCGTTGGCAGCGACGGTAGCGGGAAAGGAATCAGGAAAATGGGATGAATATGTGAAACAAATTCAGAGCGCGTTGAACACCACATTCAACAAAGGTATAGCTGCAACCCCAGCCGAAGCATTGATGGGGTACAATTCGAGAACCACGGCAGAAGCGCGAATTTTGCAGGAGGTGCAAACCGAAATAGAACGCCTGGACTTGAAGGATCTTCGAACGCGAATTGAAGAACATGTCGCGGAAGATCAGCGGAAACAAAAGCAGCGATACGATCGAACACGACGAGAGGCCACCAGGTACCAACAGGGGGACTTGGTGATGGTCGAAATCACCACTGAACGGGCGACGGGAGAAAGTAGAAAACTTTGTCCCAAATTTAAAGGACCGTTTAGGATTTACAGGACGCTCGTAAATGACCGCTACGAGGTCGAGGATTTACGAGAAGGGGGTAGACGAGCCAAGCTCGTTGTCGCGGTAGAGCGCCTAAAACCCTGGGTCGCGGCTGTAGAATAACGTTTTATTTCTGTTTAGGGGTACTGTGAGTACATAAACTGTAGGTAGTTATTGCAAGGCAGCAGCAGCGGTCGAAGGTCACCGAATACAGCTGTACCTTGAGGACATCGTCATCTTCTTCAGGGTGAAAGAAGTCATCGCTGAAAAGAAGATGCGATATCGTGACAATGGTGCGGGTGCCGCCACCATTGTACGATTGTTTTTGAGCCATCGTGTCGGGGCGATGTTGATCGGCCTCGGCCGATGATGCCGGTATGATGCTAGTATAGATGGCGTGGCCACTATTACAAGATCATACCGAAGCCGTCATGTCAGTGAGCAAAGTTGCTACTGAATGACGGAGGAAGGCTCTGATTGTCAGCGGCGATTGTTGGTCGCCGTTGTTCGATGACGACCTTGTTGCCGTCGGGCCGGTAGTGATAGACTACTACTGGACGACGATGTTTGACATTACGGCAATAGTTGCTATTGCGTGATGGTATTGTCATGGCAGTGGGCGTTTTCGCGACTGTCATGACGAAGACAACGGATCCACTGGACAGCATATGGCGAAGGAGAGCGTCAACAACACAAGATCCAGGGATTGAGCGATGAACACAATCATCGATGAGAATTATTGTTTGACGGTTAAACGAAAGCCGTGACGAAAAAGGGAAGTATTCACGGTTACTATTTATTACCCATTCATAGACTGGGCGATTCGTTCGAGGCTTGAATAGACATTTTTTAACATCGAACAGCATACTCAGGCAAATGCCGAATCTTTTGTTACAGAGATCCGTTTGAAAATACCACATGCTTGAGGACAAGCATATTTGCAGGCTGGCCGAATGTTGGGAAATTCCCGACAACCTACCCTATTAAACAAAGAACGAGGGACACAAGGCCACTAAAGGAAGACCACCCTGGTGACGAGGCCCGATGTTGGAAAGCCCGGGCCATAAAACAACCCCGAGGCCCAAGTTTTTCGCGGAGACTGGGAAACCTCTCGGGACAAGAAGAATTCATTCCGAATAGAGCTTTGAAAGGCGTAGCATCGCCTACGGAACCGTATTTTCAGTACAATATATTACAATTTAAAAACGGACTTAGTCAACGCGTCGGTTATTTTTGCCTTTGTCTTACACGAATCTTCGCGTTTGCAGATTTTCAATCATATTGCAATCAATACAAACTTACAAATGTAGAATTTAGAATTTGGTGTTTAGCATATAAAAAGCTTGAAGTTTAGAACATTAAAATTCAGGTATCTAGAAGTTTGAGAATTTAAAGATTTAGAAGTGTATCTAGAAATTGGGAGGTTCGAAGATTCGAGTATTAAAACTGTTTTAAATTTGGAAACGAGGAAATTTGTAAATTCAAGAATTTAGAGATTTGAAAATTTGGAAATTTGTATACGCGAGAATTTAGAAAGTTGAAAGATTCAAAGTTGTAGCAAAAATTCTCATTCCTTGCCGACACAGATGCATAATATTTGAATTCGCGCAGCGGCGTTCAAATATGTTAATGATATTCCTTCTTACGATTCGTTTCGACCAGCAGGTAACGCGGGGTACAAACGCGTTTCTCCTGATTTTCTTTTCGTCGTTTTTTTTTTTTTATTTTTTTCAAAGCACAGAAGGATTCACGATAAACTCGCTAGTTCTTTCTGGGTCGCTTTTAAATTTGAATCTTCCGTATCCCGGTCTGCCCTACTTCTCTCGCTGATACCATTCCGCGTGTAACGGGATGGAATGGTTCAGCGAAAGACAGAGGGAGGAACAGGAGTTCAAAGCGTTCCAGTTCGAGAATAATGAAATGTATACAATACGAACAGCGTTGTTCCGTCGGTATTTCACGGGTTCACGGTATCAGCAACCCCTCACGAATTCGTTGTTTTCCGCGGACAAGAGCGAAAGGGATGGTGACGATAAATTCAACCACCGATATTAACCTCGTTTTCGACGTCGCTAAGAAATTACCACGGGAAACGAAGTGGAGGGGCGACTTTTATCTGTAAGAAATATACACCGGAGGAGAGTGTCTCCTGCTCCGGGGTCCAAGCGTGCACGTTGTCTAAACATTCGAGGAGAGAACTTAAAATATATGGTGGGAGGAAAAGACAATGTTTACGGTACGGCCATTTATGGAGGGACACCATCTGTTTCCACGCTGAAGGGGGCGAATAGTTTGTTTCGTAGCGTGTATTGAGTTATTACCGACAAAACTTATCAAGTTAAACTGGAATAACTTGAATTATTATGTGAAAATAGGTTTTATCGCTGAGATCTGTTAAATCGGGTTAAACTATTTATTAAGGTAGATTTGATCATCCGATACCTTTGTAACTTACGTTTATATTTATCTTATCAACGTTATTCAACATCGGTTCCAACAAAACCTGCATCCAATTTCTCTGTTGTGTCGATATCGAAAGCTCCTGCTTTATCCGTTGAAAGGTACTTTATAGATCCAACAAAATGAACCCATTCACTATGGCGCCAGTAACTCAAACGGATAACCTCCCCAAAGAAATCGCGCGATCGCATTTTCAAAACATCAGACACTCGAGTTAGCCCTCGATCCATAGATGGTTTCTCCCGACCATGACGGACTCATTACACGCCCTTTTACCATTATATTTCCGCGACATTTTCGATCGATCTCGATAGGCTAACGTGAACCGAAGCAAGAGAGGGTGGCGTGTGGCCGATTCGCAACAAAAGCACGCGATCGAAAACGGTATTAGTCGCATTGTACGGGCCAATCAGACAACATCAATCGCACGATGCGTCGTCAATCCCTCGAGAGATTATTAACGGTGAAGCTTGTGACGCAGCGTATCGCACAAAGGACAGCCGAGATCCGTCATGAATGCCAATAGACGTTTAGATAACCCCCTCTCAATAGGAATTACATACGGGGAAGGGGTAGACGGGATTAGTCGATGCTCGTGTCATAATTTCCACGGAGATTAGTTCCGTTATAGGTGTGACCACACACGAAACAAGCGAAGATCAGTTATAAAAATCGCAAAAGGATATGATGAATTTTTAAAGTTACGAATGTAGCTGGGGAATTTTCCTGACACGTCGGGCTTTCAGATTATTTCAGGTTAAGTGCTCCGGAAACGGCTATTTTTGGCATAATTGAAGTCTGAGAGAGGATTAACCGTTATTCCGAGGAGGAAATTGCGGAATTTGGTATGTGGCATATCTACGGATTGAAGGGAGCGATTATTTTTGAAAATTAGACAGACTATTTTTGAACGAGAGAAACGGGTTACAGTCGAAAATCACGATTATCCTGTCTGCAATTAGTTTCGGTAAAAATAAACACATTTTAAACCAGATTGTACTCAAGCGACATTTCCGTCCGATCTTTTTGAGATCATACGTCTGTCTTCTTTTGATGGAAAGAACACAGAAAGACACATGTTCGCAGAGTATTAACGTTATGTTTATCGTGCATTATAATCATCTTCGATCACCTCTGTTACCAATCCTTTCAATGACATCTTATTATCATCGAAACAGAGCAGGAGCTCGACACCAGAGGTGTACAGTTGAAAAAACCACTCGACGAGGAAGCTAATTAAGTCCGCGAGATGTCTCGTTAAGATCGTTCGTTAAGACGTTTGTCCACGGCGTTTCGACGAAGAACTTTTGACCAAAGTGTCCGTTAGGAAAGGCGACGACGGTGTTTCGTCGTCGACTTCCTCTCGCAACCTTCGTCGACGATAATTTACCGAGACGCGCAAACATCACAGGAGTCGTCGTGGAGTTCGGGAAGTTCGAGTGGAAATATAATATTTCGAGCGTCCTGCGACTCGGCAAGCCGAGGAGAATAATTTCGTGAGAATTACGTGACCATTCTGCGTCGTAGGACCTTCCCGTCGCTTTCTACGCTCGTTCTCTTCTTTCGTACTTCAAGGGGACGAATAATCATCGCGACGGCGAAACTCCCCACGACTGATTCTGATTTTGGAATGTGACTTATCTTGCGGACTTTTCCGAGAGACTTCTTCGGAAAATCGTAGCAGTTTTCCATTATGTCGCATCGTAATTACAACGCGAAGCAATTGCTTCGCATTGTATCGTCAAAGGTTGTAATTACTTTGTATTGTATCGACGTTGTAATAATCTCGCGACGTAATAACCTCACATGGTAATAACCTTGCGCTGTATCACCGCGCACGAGGACACTCGATATATAATCAAACGATACGTTGCCAGCGTAACAGCTCTATCTATGCCAATATAGCGGCACTCCACTTCGTATCTGCGTAAACGCGTTTGGTTAAATTTGTACTTTGAATGCATCGGTTGAACAGACTCACAATAGCGGGTCGCATATTCGCGCTCATAACTTTGAAACTCTAAAAGGCAATCTAGAACATAGATTGAACAACTGATAAACGGTCTGAGGAGCAATCGATCATGAATCACGATAAAGCGTGTAACTTCGTAGCCAGCCATCTCCGGAATAAGCTCTCCAAGAACAAGTTAGCTAAACATCGCTCACGATCCAGCTCAGCCAGCTCCGCTATACCGATACGAAACCACGAGTAATACGAGCTCGCCACCGGAAGCTAGTAAGTACCGGAGCACTCGTCATTTTCTGGCAGCTTCCTCGTGCGGGTATCCAAACGGTCGACACTCGGTGTACCCATGGTTAATTTCGTCTGGCTAAGTGTCTGCCGGCGAAGACGCAACTATGCGGTAACACTGTGTGCGTGTACGGAGCGTGCACGACGATACACACCAAGCGAAATCTTTGGTGACGATGGTATGTACACGGCTTCGAGACGACACGGACGAGAGGGAACGATGAAACGACAATTACGTTGAAATAGTGCTTCCGCCAAGAGGAGCACCAATGCCCTCTTCCAACCGGCGACCATTGGCGTCCACTACTGGCCTCTGGTATGCATCCCTTAAACCCCGTTCACACCGAACTAAAGAAACCGGGGTTTGCTTGAAAAATGTTTGAAGTTAGATATTTGATAATTGGCTAACTTCCACATTTGGAGATTTAGGCTTGTGGACACTCCGAAATTGAGACATTCAGTTTTTGGTACTCGAGAATTTGAGAATTTAGGAGGGTAGGGTTGTGAGAATGTGGAACTTTGGAAATTTCGAGATATGGAAGTGTAGGAGTGTGTAACAATGAGAATTTGAGAAAACGGGAATATAGGAATTTGAGAGTATGACACTGTAGGAATGTGAAAATTTGGAAACTTGGAGGTATGGAAGTGTACAAAAGTGAGAATTTGGGAATGTAGGAATTTAAGAATATGGGACTGAAGTAATATGGAAATTTCGTACTTCAAAAATGAGAAAATACAGTGATTTAAAAATCCGAAAATTTGCCAATATATTTTAATTTGAAAATTTCAGCTTTATAGCTTTTAAAACACGAGTATCCGGGTGTCTTCAATACTTCATGTTTGTGAGGAAACTAATATTCAGATATTCTCTATTATCTCGAAACGAGAGAAGCGCATTTATACCGCTATCAAAAGAGCTATTTAAAATGATTTAGTAAACGTTTGCTGTCGGTGACTCGTTTAATGTGTACGCGGCTTTATATTTCGAGCAGGATGCAAGTGGAGCGTTTCGTCTTTATAAATTCGTCTTTCGCTCCGTGGAAAAGACATCCTCGCGTCGCTAATGAGGGGAAGACTTACTCGTGCTTCGAATTGATTTACACCGCTCGGACGGAATTAGCTTTTGCGAGAAAAAAGTCCTTCCGAGATGTGATACATTGGTCCGTTTGATTCATTTGCAGAGGCTCTGAAAGATGGGCCGTGATGTATTTTTGGAAACGGGATGAATGAAGAGAAGATTCATTCATGTGTACTTCACAGGAGAAATTTCGTGTTGTGCAAAATGCTTTAAACTCGTGCAATCGTTATCCTCGCAAGTTATTCGTGTAACATGTTGGAATAACAGTTGGAGCAATTTTCATAAAAAACAAAATTGATGTTTAGATTTCGAGAAATACTCAAACCTTTTTAGAACATATACTAAATTATGCTTTATTTCATTTTTCTCATCAAGTCGAACATCTTTGGTATGAAACTTTTATTTGTCTCTTCGATAATTAAAGGAATAATAACGTGTACTGTATGTGTATTAATAAAAAGATATGTTTATTATCTTCCGGTTTGTCATTGGTAATGTGTCCAGGTGATGGAATAACATTGATCGTTCGAGGAAGCTTATTCCGAGATATCCGGGATAAGTTCCGGAAAAACTGTAAAGTACATGGTCGGATGAAATATTGCTGGTGGATAGATTTGCAACGATTCGAGCTGGGTTTCCGTGTGTCATAAATCTTGTCCGCCTGCACAGTTTGAGGGCAATAAATAGAAAGGATTCGCTCGGTTGGGCAGAGTTTAAAGGATTTCTTTTATACGTGTCAATACAGAGCCCTGAAAAGAAGTTATTTAATAAGACCATTGTATGTACTGTATCAGATAAACTGCAAAATTGATATCTCTTGCAAATTCCTTTAAAAAAACATTAGGCACTTTCTGTCTTCTTCAACTGTCATAATTTTATCGTATAACAACTTTTTCTTACAGGGTTCATCCCGTACAGAGAAGAATTCGAACTATTTTTCTTCTCCTTCTATTTTATAAGTAATTGACTGTAAAGTTTTTAAATATTGGAGCTTGAGGACTCGCGAGTTTTTGAATTCTTGTGAGGTTGGATATTTGACAACTTGACAGATTGCAAACTTGAAAGCTTGGAAACTTAGGAATTCGGAAATTTGAATACTTGGAAATTCAGAAGCTTGAGAGATTCACATTTTGCGAGTGATTTGACAATTTAGAAGGTTGAAAGTTTGAAGGTTTAAGAATTTGAAAAGAACTTCGTGAATATTTGGCTTCTACATTGTTTCATAAGGTGGGACATACTGTTTGCGAAAATACAGTTTCGAAAATAAAAATAATGGAGGGCATAAAATAAAATTTAAATTGGCGCTGTCTCAGCAGTCCACCGTCCAAGGGTTAAATTTCTCGAGGCTCTTGTTTGCATAAAACGACGAAATCCACTTATCTCTCGCAGCGCCATAATGTTGAACAGCGTCGAAAGTAAGGATCATCGATCATCTGGCGAAAAAGTAGGATCGTCGTTCGCCCAACTTACGCCCTACGGGCGTAACGACATGAATGAAGGGCCAACCAGCGGTATTGTCAACAGATCCTCGACAGCCTCAACAAGTTGAGTAATGAGTGGCGTTTTAGCCTGTAAATTATCATCGAGCTTGTTCCTCTCCCCTTCGGGGCTGGAATGAATGGCGCGTGACATAGAAGAAAGCTACACTCCGCGCTATAAATAGAGGAACACTGCACCGGATAGAACGGAAGAATCCGTGGTCGGAAGTTGAGGCGCGAAGCTCGCGGGATGAAGCGATTTTCGAGTTCATTATACGACAAGGGGAACGACGCCTGTTGGGATCGTGACACTTACGACCCGTTGTAAAATTAGTTTATACCACTTACGATCCGGCAAACGATGTGCTAGTTCCTGCGGACCAGTTGCAATGAACAGGTTCGATGCGTGCGATGTACAGGGCGCATCAAAAAAGATGCATAATCAGAAATAATTTCATATTTCATTTTACGTCCCATTTTACGATCTAAACTTTAAACTCGTACTGAAGAGATACTCTTTATTCTATATGACCGAATCTGACATTCGAAATGTTCTATTTGACATCTTCGATCCCAGCTGTGTTTTGAAACGAACGACGATTTTCAACGCAATGCGTCGTGATCTTTCGTGAGATTTATTGTTATAGTTAGAAAGGTAAAGTAGGGTCAGTATTGGCTCGAAAATCAAATGGCTGCCACTAATTTCACTGATCGCCAACGAAGGAAGACGCTAAGAAAATTGGACAGAAGAGAGACGTGGGTCGTCCGTTGTGTAGAGTGACTCCGAATAGACCCGTTCAAATACAGGCAAGCTTGAGGGACTGTCTTGCAGACAGAGCATATATAATGCAACGGACAATCGTGACCCTTGAAATTAGATTTATCCGGGGCTGCAGTTGACTCACGAACCAGAGAGGTCAGCTCTTCTCGTACGGTTCAGGATCGTGACCGTTTCTATCGTGGATCGAATTTAGACGACTTATATTAACACTTTACTTCGATATCCACATATTCTTTACCTTATTTTTGTGCACTGCATAATGCATTGATTGTAATTGAAAAACTTATAATTGAGCTAATTGTATTAGGCCGGTGCAGAAATAATTCTGACTTTTGTACATCATGATTTGGTAACTTAATGTGGTAAATTGGGGTTTGGTCATTTGGTAATTTGAAGATTTAGTAGTTCGAGGATTTGATAATTCAGTATTTTAGTACTTAGATAATTTAGGAATCCATCGCTTCATTACTAATTCTTTAAAATAAGGTGATTGTATTCTAAATATCTTATACTTGTATTTAATATTCATGATCAACCTAACAGTATACGTCAATTGCAAAACGATTGTTTCGGCTTTCCGAAACTGGTGTTAAATTAACTTGAAAGCTCTGGTCGCGAATATTGTGTACTTACTCGCTTGCTCGTGGTTCGTGTGCACGACTATGAACACAAATGCATTAAAGCTTTGAGTTCGAGGAGGGAAACGTTCGTCCGATCGGACCAGCGTTCTACGAAATGTTTGTACTCCGGTAATTGACAATTTGACGACCAACACGAATTAAGGTAATTATAGGGGACACAATGGTACGTACTCATGCAGTCTATATAACGTTCTTTTCGATAATCTGTTTGTTCTCGTTTTATTCATCTCCGACTGTACGGTCGAATATTTCACTTTATTTTCCGGTGAGTCATTAATATACTTTTATGCAAAATTTGACTTCAGAAAAATTGTATGGATGAGTTACTTTTTACGAACATTACACATCTCGTGGAATATGACTTCATATGGAAATGCGAAATGTTCGTAAATTTTTAGGTTTCCTCATTTTCAGATTTCCTAGAGGTCAGGCTCATAAATTCTTCAATTTTCATACTTTCAAATCCTCAAATATTTCCTATCTTCAAATCTGCAAATTGTCCAATTCCTAAGGACTTAGGACTAAGGATCTTAAGTCCTACAATTTCTAAATCTTTAAAATTCTTTTCCAAAATTGCAATTGGAACGAATTCATAAATAAATTAAAAGGAACCACAGCGTATAGTTTGAATCGCAATTGTATCCGTACAGATGAGACTAATTAATGAGATCCGTATAAAAAATATCTGTAAAAATTTGCATACATTGGTCGAACGAAATGGACAATGGCCTTTTAATCGCGAGCTTTAATACGCGTAATCATCGAACATAATTATTAACGACGCTCCACGACAACGAGGACAGAAGCAGTCGAAATTCGAAATTTATTAGAATCGCGAGGAATGGTCGTGAGCAACGTAATTAATGAACGTCACGTAGAGTCGGCCTGCCGGCGAAATTAATTGATTCGAGCGACGCGTGTTGCTTGCTTTTTATCTCGGCCCGTGGCTATCATTAACTTCTCTTCGACTAATTATTCATCCGGCTCCGGTGTTAATGATTGCACAAGGGTAGACGAACAACGAGCATTAATGACACTCGTGACGTGATTTTGCGGTCTGATCGCGTTCCACCGTCATTGACAAAAGATCATAATTTGTCCATGAATATTTTCGACAACCATTAATGATTTTTTTGTTTGTCTGGTTTCGAGGCCGATGGACAACACGGGTTGCAGAGTTTACGAGAAACTGATGGTTAAACTTTGGAGCACGTTATTCATCTTTTATGCATGGGTATGCTAATCAAAAGGAATAAAAAATGATTCTTCGTTAATGGATCTTCGTAATACACCTTTTAACACGTTTTTCTTAAGTACGCTTCAGCACAGTTTTAACGACGAGTGAAAGCTGTAAAATGAAAACAACTGAAACTCTTCCCTCGCAATTGATCGTTTGGGTGAAAATACATGACGCGGTATACTAATATTTTATTTGAAGTAGTTTATCTCTGTAGGAAAAATAATTATACAAATTGGAAACTTGAAAATTTCAAAATGTCCTATTAAGCACGTTCCAAAACATCCAAGAGAGCCTGCATGCTTGATGCTTGCGATAAGAAAAGGATAATTGAAGAGTAAATAGGAGAACGTAGGACACGATACGTTGTTCCCGACAGTTTCATGAAAGCTGATAAAAGATAAATTAATGTTATTGTACGAGGAGTAGGTGGTCGATTGACAAGAGATACTTCGTGTCAGACAACAGACAGGCAACATGACTAAGTGGTCGATTGAAGAGCACCCAAGGTTCCACTCGTATGAAGAGCAAATATTATTTATCTCGTAACAACGTTTGCCGTAATTGCGGCGATACGACTGTTTCCACGTAACCGACACAGGACAACGTTCGTTTTCCACCCTAATTCTCCTTTTTTCTCCGTCACAATCAACTTGTGCGTGTACAGATACACGCGCGTATTCGAATTTAGGGTAAATAGATTGCGCTGTTTGAAACGCGGGGTGAACACCGTGCAAATAGAAACGACGTTCCAGTCGATAATATCGCGATTAATTTTCCGTGTATGGTATTGGTTCGCGATATTCAAATATGCTTGTTCGTTGGTTGTTTGAAGTGGCTCACCAGTGACTTATGATAAACGTTATAAGTACAGTCGAGCGAAATACTCGGAATTTCCAAACGAAGTATCGCGGGTTGAAAATTTCTACGGAAATTCTGAAACAGCAGCGGCGATCTTGGAGATAGAAATGTTGAACATCGAAATATCATGGGATAGCGAGTTGGCCAATACAAACGTCGAAATCATCCCATTTGAACCCTACAACGCATTTCACCGTTCCAGTCCATAATCCTGCACGTTGCTGCTCCGTTTCCCAAACCAGCAAATTTAGCTGTCTGGCCATTCTCAAAAACAAAGGACAACACTATTCCAAGGCTAACTGCCAACGCTAAACTGCAACCCCATCCTCGAGCAGCCGCAATTTCAAGCAAAGTCGTGTCCACACACGCGAGCACTCTGCTCCGGTTGAAAAGGAAAAAGCTGCCAAAAAAGGTCATCCAAGAAAATTGCACGGAGGGAGACGAAGTGGCTCGCAAACAATTACACTCGCCGTGGCCACGAGGACTGCTTGCCGGGTCATTGAAGGCAGCTGCGGACGAATCGCACGCGTTAATGTCGCGTGCCGCGTAACGATCCGGCCGCATTTGTTATTCCTCGGAAATGGGACGAGCAGACGGAGTAGCGAGCGTGCAAACACGGCATTATCATCGTCGTTAGAGAAAACACCGGCTCGCGAAGCGTTTCTCGGCTCGTCGGCTCGGCGCCGCCCGCTTCGTCCGTCCTCCGCCCGCTTCCTACTCAAAATAATGACGCCACGTCCCTTTTTCCTTCTTCCATCTTTCCTCGACTCGTTGGATCCCTGACCGAACCTCCTCGAGATTTTTCCTCCTCGTCGAAATCGAGTTTCCTCGAGCGGAAATGTCCTGCTCTCGATTGTCCCGTTGCGAGAAGGGAGCTCTCGAGCGATTTGCTTGAACAATCGCTTTGATCGTACTCGGATGGTGAGCGTTTTGTACCGGTGGTTTATTTTCTGGCGCCAGACTGGTGATTTCGAGAGTGAAATATGAGTAGGGAGTTTTAACATGGAAATTGATGATACTGTGTTTGCTTTGGTAAACAAAAGCCGTGCTCCGAGTGTAGCGTTGAAATTGTATTTATTTAAATGACGATGTACACGGAGATCGATTTTAGAATTGACACGTAGTTTGTTTGAAAGCGCAAAGGAAGTTTATTATACTGACAGGCGAACAAAATGTCAATCACCAATTTCGATGAAACTTAGTTTCGTACTAGCCATCAATGTATTACGCGCGAATTTCTCTGTAGACGATGTAACATAAAATAGATCCCTGCATCTCTCTATCATACTTAATCTATACTCTGAATTGCGAAGACTTCAACCTATTAAAATTAAGTAACCTTCTGTTCCCGTGCTGCAATTCAAACTCAGCTTGGCTTACTTTTCTCGATCCCGACGAAGTCATAAAGTCAACTCTAATATACTCGAACTATCACGCACTGGTGTCACAGAAGAACTTGTCATATCTAAAACTTCGTGCACGTACCTGGAACACGTTCAAACTGCTTCCACGTACTAATTCACGAGACATTTGTCAAGTTCATTCGCTACCTGAAAATACATCAACGCAGTTTAACTTCATTTCGCTCAAACATCGATTCTTTCATATATCAGGATTTTGAAATTGCATAAGTTCTCGAGATCGCTACAGTGTTTCATATGATATATGCATCCGAAACGTTCGTTACGTGTTCGGTATGAAAAATCAGGTTCAACGGGCTCCGAAGTCGCGGGCTGAAAGTATAGAAAAAGTCGAGAGGAAATGTCAAAGCTCGACTCGTTTTGTTTCCGCATTTCCGGTGAACCGTACTTGACCGACGGTTTCCCGGATTTCTAGGCTAATGGTACACTTGGAGGTTTTAAAAAAGAAATGCGAGCCACGGTTCTCGTTCGGAGATATCGTGAATATCTCTGTAATCACCTCTTTTCGACTGCTTGCAGGCGGAAACGTGATTAGCGACGAAATGGTATACCTCGCGAATGTAGCAACCACGAAATGCTCAAAAATCGCTAAAATCAGATTTATCGTGGAACCAACTAATAAAAGAATTTTATGGCATTCTATGGAATCTCGGTTAACCCAATAACGATGAAAAGCTGAGTTAAAAATTTAATGTTAATTTAAAATTTTGTTGAGCTCTAATATCGTCATCACGTATGGGGGCATCTACGTGTGTGTATATTTAACTGAACATTTAAGAACCACATTACGCAATGTCTGACAAACAAGAATGCATGCGAGGATTAAAGGTTGTCCATTTAACAACCGAGCACCTAATCAACTTCCACATATTCTTGCAAGTATATGTACTCTACAAGTAACATATGTGTCATATGCATATGTCAATGTCGATTTGATGCTGCTCAGGTGCTATCCTGAACATTAATTCTAATACCGATACACAAATTAAATGAAATTCGATGTGAACAAAATTACCATGAAACTATATTACTTTACCAAAAACACCGTATAAGTATTCACACAAGCGAATACAACAATATAACATTTGACGTCTCTCCGAGATCAAAGGACGTTTAGGAGATAAATCCGTAAGGCATCGGCGAAAATAAATAAATAAATCGAAGGAGAAAATCATCAATGATGAGCTTAGAGTCAGAAGGGGAACGAGGTAGGGTGGAGATAAAGAAGCAAAGGGGGGATAACGAGAAAACGAAGGAACGCGAAGTCGTGACGAACAAAAAGCTCGAACGGCGGGGATGTAAGGGCGATGGCCAGGTATTTTTGCATTATCGTCACGTGCACAGTCTTATTACGGGCACACGTGGTGTAATATTCTCCCCTTCGTCCCCTTTCGAGGTTCGCGTCTCGACTCGCGGCTTCGTTCACCGGAGCATCGTTGGCTGTCGCATTGTTAGAATGCGACAGGCGGCGTTCATCCACGACGACATGGGGGGAGGATGATCGAATAGCGGCAAAGTTTGCGGCACCCGCGACGATGATACATCCCCCTTAGTCGATCTTCGAACTTCGCTTTCTGTGGAAAAAAAGAGATCAAGGATGCCGTCGAAGGTTGGAGGGTTGTTCTTCCTAAACTCTTGTGGTCCTGATGGGTCTTATAAACATTAAGCATCCAAAAGTGTCACAGTTGCAGGTCTAAAATAGTCTTACATGGTGAGTTGTAGTGTCTTACAACTACGAAGCGTATGTTACAATTACGAAGAATAGTTTCAGAGTGCTTCACAAACAAGTATGCTAACAGTTAGCCAACAGCTCACTCGATTAGGATATCACATGTATATTGGAAAATTGTTGTTAGATTAAATCGGTGTTCCCTTTCAATTCTGCCTTTGAAGTTTAAACATATTCTGTAAGTACCTAGGTTACGATGCAAGTGTTCTTCAGGAAGATGTCGACCATATCGTACATGCTAAAGCTTTAATCAAATCGTTAGATAATACGTGTCAGAACGTTTCCTTCCTCGTTTCGATCACTCAACGCGCACTAAACGGGAATAAAATGTAGATAGCGAGCTCACAAACGAACGTGGCTCGGCAGAGTCCATGAAATCCACGCGATGAAACATTCATGAGTATACTAAAAAAGAATATACGGCTTCTTTCGTCCGATACGAGGGTGACAGCTTAAAGAAAATCGCTGGTAAGAACGGTCCAGTGGAGCTGCTCGTTAGCGCCTCCTCCAACTTCGACACGAAGTCGTTCTCGAACGGTTTCCTTGCATTATTCCCGTTGACACGGGTCACCTGTCCCGGCAATGACTTTGAAACGTTGACGATTTTCGAACCGACAATGGACTCGTAACGAATTGAAACGGATATTACGCGGCCACTCTTGCACGTGGCGTAAGATACACGCGACAACACGACTGCACTCGCGTTTTACACGCGTCTGTGTGAATACCTGGTTAACGATAAAAAATAAAAATACCAAGAATACACGACAATCCTACGTTTCGAAATACCAAGTATCACAAAGTAAATTTTTTCATAAATCAATCAAGAAATATAGCACACAGCGATACTCCGTGAGAAAATTCTACACGCGGTAATTTTAAAACCGGATAAATATTACGCTTTTAAATAAAATTTCAGAGTAGAATTTTAAGAGTAAGTAAACTCTACGTAGATTACACTTTTTGGATAAAATCTGTTTGACGTATGCAGTCGTGAAAAGCACGGAACGTAAAACTCTGGCGAATATACGAAATTACTGAAGCATGTTGCTCTTTTTCTTAGACACATGCTATGCATCCTTTAAAAGGCTACACCTTCATTGTCAAAGTGCATGTGCTCACCCTTCGTGGCGAAAGGGTTGCTCTTTCGTGGAGACGGACTTGAAAGCGTCTTCTCTTTGCGGATATACTCAATGATACACGCGAATCTCTTTGAATCTTTCTGAATGTATGACGAGGCTAGACGCGGTACATCTTACACATTAAAAAAATAGAAAGAAAGGGAAGCAGACGGGAACGGAGAAAATTTGTTAACGTACAGGATTATCAAAATATAAATTTTTGAACTTACTAGTCTCTCTTACATAAATTATCCTACTATAAATAGTTGGTTTATCAAATTCGTCCCTAAGTTATGACAGGTTCACCCGAGATCCATCCACGTTACCGTAATCGCCCGCTAAATTTTACCCCTGTCATCACCAAAATCATGCACATCAGCGTCTGAAACTTTAAATCGGTGTGTGCCATCGTTTCCACGGGATCGAAATACAGGAGGGGAGGTAATACACTCAGGGGTGGCACAGGGTGAGATTATCGAAGCTGGTCACGTTCAGGGCTGCTGTTCGTAACATACGCGTGGTGGGAACAAACGAGATAGCGTTGAAAAAAAAGGCAAGAAGCGTCGTCCAATGGCAGACGTTATTACGAGACACTGTAGAATAGCGTAGAATGTTCGCAACGAGGGGCAAAGGTCGCTCGTAAGGCGTCATCCGGTTAACACTTTACTACATCCGGATGTATCAATTGATGAAACTGCACTACTGAAAATTGTACAGAAGAAAATGTTCGATCGATCGGATTTTTTTTTCGAGAATCGAGAAAATGATTTTACAAATTCATTTCTAGCATGACCTAACGCAGTATGGACATATCTTATTCAATATAAAACTAAACTTGATTTAATCTGCGACGCTATGCATCGACTTAAGCTCAATCTAATATATATTGATTCAGCCTGAATCAATATGAATATATTTAACTTAATCTAAAGCAATGAGTCCTGTGCTAACCCACTTTAATGTGAGTGATCCTAACATAATGCTAATCCTAACTTAACCTAATGTACATAAGCTGTCAGAGCTCATGTACCTTATGTAATCATATGTACGAAATGTCAAAGGATACAGAAATGGGATTAAGATATGCATGTCAGTGGCGATCGATGGTGACCCAGAAAGTGATCTAGCAAGATCAATTTCTGAGTAATTCACTATGTATCGTTACCACTCGCAGCTGGTATCCTTTTAACACGACTAGGCAATAAACCACGGTAGTTCGTGAAGGGAGCAGAAGAAGAGACAGGATTTACGCGGGATTGTATTACCGAGCACACTGCAGCTGCCTGGTGTCACATTTTATAACGTCGCGAGTGACATTAGCCCCGTCCGTTCTCGTGTTCAACTGTCGGAGACACGAGGCCACGGAATCCATTTAAAGATAGTACATCTGCCGGGCCTCAGTTAATAAGTGCCATTTACTGTGAACGGAGTCTTCTTCGTACACCATTACACCGATTCCTTGAATGATCATTCGACAACGATGGTTTCGGAAGAGACTTCTATGTTTCGATACCTTCGGTGTTAATGTTCCTTTCGTGCAGCTAACTTATGAATTTTAATTCTTCAAATTTCCGTGCTCTCAGATTTCCAAATCCTCAGTCTCTGAATGAGCAAATTATGAAATTCATAAATTTCTATACTCTCAAATTTCAAAATTTTCATGTATCAAAATATCGTCTTCCTCAAATTAACAAATTGTAGGTGTAAGATCATCGATAACGCACGACAAAACAGCGATCGACGATGTAAACGATAATTTTCGCATAAACACGTCTTTTCCAAGCACGTATTTCTGTCAGGGGTTGTTCTTAATTAATATTAAAAGAACGTGATTAATAATTAGAGGAGCGGCGTGGTAGAGGCACTCGGTTCGAAACGTCAGTCACGTTAGTTCGCTTGTTCTTTTACGGTGAAACGCGAACGAGCGCCGCTTCCGACACGATAATTACGCTCTTCTGACGTTCGACTCGTGTGGTTAATTGCGATTCTTCGCCCGTTTCGACGTTTACGATCAACGCGCACCACGGAACGAACGTGCCGCGAACGACCGATTAAAATTACAATCGAAACTTTGTCGCTTCTGAATCATTTCGATTGGATCGATACAGTCAGTTTCGTTTCAACGTTTCGTGAGAGTGATACCGCATTTAATGGCACTTTTTTCGAACCTCTCTTCGTGACTGTTTCAATTTCTCTTCCATTATTTTTTACTTCTCGTGTCGAAAAACCATTGTTCTGTTTTTGATAATTATCGTTGTCATTTTAAACAACTACATAAATTCTATGCATAATTTTTACCATTCTCTGTAAACGGTATATCAAATTCATTACAGAACGTACCATGCTTGTCTTCCCAGAAGAAATAAAATCGTATACTCAAGAATGCTAAACCGGTGTTCTTAAAAATGAACGAATAAAATACATGTACCGTGAAAACAAGAAAAAAGGTATGAATGAGTAAACAGTTTCTAGCGGTGGTGTGTACCATCCTTGTACGAGAGGAGTGGTGGCTCGAAGGGTGCACTCGCTAATAATAGGCGCGATAGCACTGAATATTCAAGGCGTCGCGACGCCTTGAAGGAAAGGTCGACGTTATCGCGATTTTAAAAGGTGTTAGAATCTCCCGGGCTTTCGCGTTCGATGACCCACGTAGTTTACGAGCGTTACACCTCCTCGCGGCAGAAGCTCGAGGATCTCGTTTCCTCGAGCTGCTCTTTGAATATTAATCTCATCCGGTAACGAGGAAGCGCTTCGAGGAAAGGATCCATCGCCCACGATCCGACCAAATGATTATTGGCCGTCGGCTGATTGCTTCGATTCAATGATTGATCGTGTGTGTTACATATTTAACCCTTTCATCTTGGACTATAATCTATGAGGACCTCTTGATCCTCCATAGCTGTTCAATGAGTGTACTGTGGATGTTCACGCAATTATGGCAAAGTGAACATAAACCGTATACTATATAATATATTAATACTTTGCGAACTTTGCCAAAATTGTAACAGCAAAAATATTTCTGTGTACAAAGGGTTAAATTCATTTGAAGTTATACTCTTAAATCTACGACATAACATATAAAAAATAACATTGTGCTTGTTTTTACTATTATGTACAAAAATATTTACAGTCGCGTATGCTATAAAAGAAGGTAGAAAACGCCCTAAAATGACGTAGTAGGATATTAAAATGTTCCTTCGTAAAAATTATACGACACTCTGTATAATTTATTTCTGATCCCGTAGCGCCAGGTAATATTGTATAGATGAACTCCTCGCCTTAATCAGAAATTCATCAACTATTCAATAGCGCATCTATATCTATAACATCCATGTCTCGAAGTTCTCATCTATTTATGTTACCATTGCTCGTATATATCGCGAAATTCGGCAGTACCAATCACAGATGTTCAATTAATCAATCATGCCAGTTTCTGCTAGGTATAGGAGCAATATCACTCTGAATCTTCGTGTCCTTCCATTAGCAACTGCTATTATCCATAATTAATGCTTTGATTGCCACTGGGGAAGAAAATCCAATTAATTTCATTTTTAGGAATTTTTACCTGTTCTTATTTTTACGATACGTGTTCGTTTTTATTTCTCGTTGATATCTTGGTATCGTCAAAGATGGAAAATTCATACAAATGTGGTAATACAACGAGACTGTCTACTGTTGTGCAGCGAGCAGTAATAGTATCGTTTCAACGAAACGTCGTGCTGCGAATTTTCCTCGAAACACAACTGTTCGAGAAATAAAAGACTTCTCGAGCGAAAAATCGGCTCGTCCGCCGATAAATTTCATTTAACGGGTCTATAACAAGGGCACGTTCTCGTCCAGCTTCACCTTTCCTCCATCGAGCGAACAGACTTCATTATTCCCGTCGCAGCGGTCATAATTTCCTTTCTTTTCACTGTTTTCTTTTTTCATTTCTCGCCTGGAAGTACGATTCAATTTCAAACGGGGAGAACGACCCCGCTTCGAGTTACGGATCCTTGTGTCATTTTACCTTTCGTGAGCGACGACCAGCAACGACGCGGTGTCAGATTTTTATTAGAAGAATTCTTTGAACGTGTCTCGGCTTTCTGACTGTCTCTCGTGCTCGGCCATATCTTCTGGCTCTCGTGTGTCCGGACGCGTTTCCGCGAATAAACGAATAAACACTGATGGTAACGAACAATCTCGAACTGTCGTTTCCTTTGACCCTGTTCGCACTATCACACTGGTCCGAGATTTTTGAAAGCGGTAAAGGAATTATCTTCGTCCATCCAATCTGTTGTCGACACTCTGATAACATAGTTTCATCTTGCATATTGTTGCTTCTGTGTCGCGATCGCGCGACAACAGAATATTCTGTAATTTCGCGAGAGTGGCTTGCAATTGGAAAGCTAGGAGTGCTTAGTTTTCGAGGGAATTACCGACACCGGTTAATGGAAAGAGAATACATATTTCGTAACAGGGACCGAAGTTTGATTTTCGGTAACGTGATTCGTTTTTCACATACGTTATCACATACCTAGCTTTACACAAATTAAATCTGCGAGTTGTGCCGAAATATTTAACGTGCTGTAACTATCGATGACCTCGAACGCGTCAAGCCTTCCTTTAACGAGTACTATAGCTACGAGTAGGATTCAAAATAAAATTGCAAGGAGGAAAAATTTTGAAGAACCACCAGGAACGTCCGCGGTAAAATGTACCCTCTCGACAAGGGGTGCCGCGAGGCGACAGGAGTCTCGTCATCGTGCGACAAGTCCCAGCACGAGTAGGAGTGGCACGTTCGAGCAAAATTCACGAGTCAAGGAATCCCTGGAGGCGTCGATAAAATTCCTGCTTTCGCTACAGCACCGGCGTTCCTGCGCTGCTCGCGGCTGTTCCAGTAAAATATTCTAATTCGAGGCACGTTCGACGTTTCAGGTGGTTCTGTCGCCGTATATCCACGTTTCCTTCTTCGTGTCTCGATACGTGCCATCAGGTTGCTACGCTGCCGCCTAACAACACCTACCACCGATTAGGGGAATTGTCCGGCTGTCTGATACATTGGAAGTTAAAAGGGTAATTGAAGGTGGCGTTGCTGTCACATATTGAGTCGAGTGTTGTCTGAGTGGAAGATTGGAGCGGGTGAGCCGCGAGGACCGAGAATAGGGCCGAGCGTGTGATCCAATTATGATGTAACGAACGCGTCGTTACTTGGGACGCTCGATAACGAGACCGTATACAGCCTCTGAACCATGGTCAGACATCAAACGTTCTTTTCACTCGGGATCTGGCCACTTCGTTAAGACTCGTCTGTTGCTGCTGTTATTGCTGTCGCTTTCTACGATCGTACGCTGCGCGTACTACTAGTTCCGCCGTCACATATTTCCAGAGAGAACACGTTTGTAGAAAATCACCCGTTTTGTTTGCAAAGAGAAGTGTTCATTTTTCTATTCTAGTTCTATCGTTCTGGTTATTCTACTTTTGACTTCATTATGATGAACTAGTATACAGAGATTAGATTACGTTTTTAACAATTTTAAAATCCAAAATTTAAGGTATTTATGAATGAGGAATTATTTACCAGCCTCCAAATGAAGATGTCGAATTAAGAATCATTCGATATTTTCAAAAGTTTGTCTTCGTTCTATTGGAAGACTTGCGCAGAAAAGATTCTCTGTTTTCAAACGTCTTCGTTTTACTGAAAACTTTTGTTGTTTCCAACAATGTCCAACTGTGGCTTCCCGCAATTTCGCGATGAGAGAGTCGTCCTATTAAAAGTGACAGAAATCTGTCATCTATCTTCGGCGCAGATTGTCGTTCAATTAACAAATGCATCGAAGAGAAATCAAAGTAAGAGAAGAACACGGCGTTGTTCGGTCAGGATTCGTCGAACGTTTAATCGTGATCGGGAACGCAATTCCGTTTCGAGCAGCACTAATCAACTCCCGCGGCGCGGATAAAGCTCCTAATGAGATTGCGAACGTGGCGGGCGGGGTTGGACGTGAATTTTCCGACGGAGACAAATAAATACAGCTTAGGTTAAGAACCTTCAGACAGCTGTACGCCGTTTCATTGCGAACAACCGGATTCCTGATTGCACGTAACGGACAAATGAAGCGAAGGGTAGGAGTAGCTGAAAACAAGATGAACGACGACGACGACGGCCGACTACTGCAGGATGGGAGAGAGAAGATCGAGATGGATGCAGAGGGAAAAGCAACGGAAGAACGGAGTAAGCAGCAATTTGGTGCGTTAACTGCCTGGACCCCTCTTCGAACCGGCTTAATCCGTTTGCGCGAGTAAATCAGTTAAGCTGAAATTGGGTTATATTTCCTAATCGATACGATGGATTAGGTTATCCTGCTGCTGTGTTCGATGGATCGACGCTGCACACTTTTTTCGATCAAACATTGTCTTTGTAATTGCTATGTTGTTGGATTAAACACGCTAATTAAACTGCAGAAACCGTGAAGCATCGTGTCCATACGAGTGTACAGTAAGATATATCAAGGACTAAAGAGAGGACATTGTGTTCTGAGTTTGTTAGATGAACACATCGATACCTTAACCGACTAATACAATGATTCTAAACAGTAGAAACACTTATGGTGGATTATCGTTACCAAATTCTTAAATTTCCAAATCCCCAAGTTCGAATCTCCAAGTTGTCAGATATTTTCTTTTTATACGACAGACAAAGAATTCCCGTGAAATGACTTGAAAATTGAATTCGAACGATCGGGAGATGTGACTGGCCGTCGTCCAACTTTTAAGACTCCCATTATTTCGCCATTAAATTTCTTTCGTCGGTTCGTTTTTGCCCGGCGACGAGTGCTCCGATACTTTTAGTAAATTAATTTTCTGCCGCCGTCTGTTCTCCACTTAATGATCCCAAAGAAAAAGAAATATTTATTACTGCGTATTCCATTCCTCGTTTCTTCTGTTGCCTCACCGAAACAACGAACATCGGGACTTTTGCCAGTGATATTTTCTTCCTCCATTTTTTTCGTTTGTCTCTCTTCATTTTTTCTCTATGCCGTTTTCTACTCTTCTTCTTCTTCTTCTTCTTCTCTCTGCGCAGTGTCTGATTACTTCCTGCCCGAGGAAATACGAGACAGCGGACGTTTATAGGATCGCGAAGCGACCAGAGCCGAGCTGGCGATTATTTATGGTATTTGTCGAGCTATGTTAAATAACGTATACGTTATGCGACACGAGGTGAGACATCTTAATGATACCCCGTGGGACAAACACGAGAACCTTCCGGTCTATGGAATTGGCAAAAGGAAGAAGAAAAATGATCTACGCTTTGAACTGACCTCGCGATTCCGTAGGATGAGATTGCTTTGAAATGCTATTTCGTAAATATTCGCTGTTGCTCTCTGCGAACTATTCATAGGAGGTTTCAAAGGATTTCAGAAGAGTCTTCATAAAAATTTGACACGACGTTATTTTTGTTGCTAATTGATCAAAATGAATGAACGTAGGATGCTACTTTGAAGTCTCGACAATTTATTTTACACAGTAAATGGAATGCGAAATATGAAATTTCTATGAATAAACCTTCTTAGCCATCTTAGTGTCAGTTCTAAAAGCATATCACTGCTGTAGTAACAATGTAATGTATCTGTTATAAAATAAATATTTTTCTCCAAACAAAAATTGACTCATTTTGTTCAATTAGTAACTCGTCCCCGTTTTATAAGTCAAAATTCCAGAACGTACAAGCGTCACGATTGAATCGCTATCTTGAAATGATCAACAGAACCTATGAATGGCATTATACGTGATCCACACTTTCTTTGTTCGAAATCTTATAGAAGAATAACGAATGAAAACGAGCTAAGCGGCTACCGGTATAAAACCGGCACGAACTTAACAATACCCCAGAGCGCCAATATTGAATTTTCCGCTTAAGATTCCGGTGGGCCATGGGGTGGGCAGGTGTGGCACCAGAATAGAACTGGAATTACGCGGACTGAACATGGCTCCTCGCAAATTTCGACCAAAAGCCCGGTGGTTGCCATTCAAATCGAGGAAAACGCGAACAGCGATTTAGTTCCTGGCCGAACGAGCTTAGTTCCTTTAACGGGGTAACCAGGCCAAGTTGTTTCGTAAATTTTGACCACTCGAGCATGATTTCTTTCCCTCTGTTTCGTTGGGGAAAGAGATTGAGGGGATTCGAGAGGCTGGTACTCGTGTTTCCCTTAATTCGAGTTCCATTTGAACCGTGGTTCCCTTAAATCGACCTATTACCGTGGGTGATTTTGTTGACCTTAAAGATTTGCAATAGCAGCTTTCCTATACTTTCTTTGGTTTCGATAAAGTTACAGTACGCTTACATACGAAGAGAATAATGATTGAAACCAAGAATTTATTAACGAGTTTGCCCTTAACTTCATTTCATATTATAAAATATTATAATTTATTTAAGGATCTCGTTATATACTACATTATGACCATGTTATTCGATAACTCCAAAGGCTGCAAATTTATTAATGACCTTGCAATGACCTTGAATATTAAATACACTGTTGATAATATAAAATAATAAATATGCGCTGAAAGGTTCTCATAATAAATACGATAAAATAAAGTGTAATAATTTGACTACATACTCCCATAAATATCAATAAGATATCAGGTGAAAACGCAGTGAACGGAATAAAATATCATAAATATTAATACAGCAGCAATTAAAAGATTAAATTGCTTTCCTCTGACGCTTCCAAACAATTCGTTGATAACAATCGAAGCGCGGGTACAATATAAAGGTGACATAAATTGATACTCGCGTATTTCTTCCCTTATTTAGCATCATAGAACACGCCCTCTAAACGTCCGGACGTTATCGACGAATCACCCTCTTATTCATCCAGACTCCGTATTGAATCCCTGTTTCAACGTTGCCCTTTTCATCCCTCGTTCGAGGAGACTTTGGCCCACCTCTCGATACGGGGATGAAGATAAATATCGCTGATGAAAATAAAATCCTTGACGTAGGTCGGACGGGGCGAGGATTTAACCTGTCACCCTCTCCCTCATCCAGCTAGAGGGTCAAAACCTCGTCGAAAGCCGAACACAAACGCGTTCGGCTTAATGGGAGCGATTTTTACGCGCCGTCTCGTTGTCACCGCTCGCCGATCGCGCTTACGCTTCTTTTTTCCTCGGCTAAACTTCTTTTTATACTCATCCTTTCTCTTCGTCCATTTATTTTTACATTGCCCTTCGATGACATAACGAACGATCAATCGGCTGATACCGGTTTCGCATTAATTCTCGTACGAGCGCAAATGGACGTTCGCACAAATATTTAAGGTACTTTTAAAGGATACGTGACAAATTGTTCGTTGAAAGATTTCCATTAACCGCAATATTTATGAAATGCCACGATTCCTGTATTTTTTAGACGAATGTACGTGATCGGAAAATGGTAATGATGGTCTCGTTTTGTGTTGCAGGCTTCCTCCACCCCAACAGCAGGTGACAGTCGGTTCCGTGGGCGGTGGTCTGGGTGCGGGTGCTGGAAATGGTGGTACAGGCACGGTGGGCGCCCAAGGTCAAGCCATGGTAATGCCAGGATTTCCACTTCGTGCCGCAGCGGTGCCCCATTATTCACCTTATTCACCGTCACGTTTTCACATCGACAAACGTTGCCAGCATAGATGCTCCTGGAAATGTTTCTCGATCGCCTTGATCCTTTTGGCTGTTGCGCTGACAGCGATGTTGGCTTACTTCGCCAGTAAGTACAGACATTATTACATTCTATACCATGCAAATTATTCTATAACAAGTGCAGAAATGAACGTGCACGTAGAACCTACGTATTATTCATCTTAGAACTCTGGGATGACCTTAACAGTGTAGTAGAATTACATAAAATATCTGAACAATATAGTAGAATTATATGAAAAACCATAGGAAATCCATAGACTGTACAAAGAATCTGAAGAATCTTAGGATAACTTTGAAAGAACTTAAACCTTTTCTAACATCATGTGTCCAATTATGAAAATAAATAATAGGGGTGTAGTACAACTCTAACGTGAAATGAATTAACGTAGGCGAAAATTTGAATCGCGTATTTCAACGAATAGACCATACGGAAAATATATCCGTATCTTCGTAAAAATCAATCTGGTTCTGATCAATACACCGCGCAGACTACTCGAGCACCGTCGGTAAAAAAAATTGTAAAAAGTACCTTTGCAAGTCGATCCCCGGTTAACAAGTCCAATAACGAGAGAAGAATTTGCTTTTCCGTTCGTTTCCAATGTTACTCGACTCCCCTTTCGGTCCGGTTTCACAGGATCCCGGCCGATTTCGAGAGGATTGTGTCCTCGTTTGAACAGGAACGAGCGCCGAATCGATCGGCACGCGCGTTTAGAAATTTCCTGCGGTGTTGCGGTTCCGTGGTAACGGGAAAACGCGTAATCAAACGGCCGTCTGGGCAGGAATCAAAATACAGTTAATTCATCTATTATGTATGAGCAGGTTGGTCGATTCGACGGGTCTCTCGTTGAACCGGCTCTTATTTACCGCTCACGTTACGTCGTAATTTATTGCCACTCGGCCCGGAAAATCCTTCTGTCCGTTAATCTGCAATTTACGGTACAATAACTCATTATTAACTTGCAGATTCGGTTAGGCAGCCCACGATTCCACGGCACTGGTCGACGAAACTTCGATTCCCCTAACTTGTGATAATCTATGTACAAATAGAAGCATCGCCGCCGATGCTGTTACCGTCGTTTCGCAATTTCCACACGGTCGTGCTCGAATTCGCTGTTAGTCGCGTCCTACTGTTAATTATTTCGATGCGATCGCGTTTGATACCGGCAGCCCTTACTCCCGGGAACAGATCCAACCCCAAATTCAGTCGTACGCGCGTTCGTTCACTCGCGAGCTACGCTTCTTCGAATGGAGATAGAGGGGATAAAACTACCACTTTCTTATTGGTTACTCGCTTTTTAGAAATTTGGAAAATTCTGGGATCTCAGGCATTTGGGAATTTGAACCGAAGGATTTTAGGGACTTGAAAATTTGGCGATTTAGTAATTTAAGAATTGGAGTAGTAGAGAAATTGGAGAAAATTTGAGAAATTAGAAATCAGAGAAGAGTATTTGTAAATTTGTAGATCTGTAAATTTGGAAGCTGGAAAATCGCGAGATCGAATAATTAAAAGATTGCAAATTTGTAAATGGAAACTGGATATTTTTTAATTTTTTGCGAGCAGTGCATCGATATCGATTGAAACTCACCCTTTACTATCCCCCTGTGAACGACGAGCAGCATAATGTCTCGAGGCCGATCATTATTGGCCGGAAACGCAGTCCATGCTGTCGAAGCGCTTCCTCGTGCTCCATCGGTCGGCAATATTTTCACCTCTCCCCTAAACCGGATGAAGGTAACCGCCGCTCACGCTGCTAAACGAACCATTGCGCTAGTAACGTTACGACGTAGCTGCACTTCCTATCGAAAGATCCGGACTTCCGTCGTTAAACGGTATTTAATTTGGCGGTGTACGTCCCGCGGGAGCATCTACGTTCACTGATGGCTTCTCTTCCTGGTATTCGCGATCTCTCTCCAACTTTATGCTACAATCTCGCGTCTGCGAAAGTGTGCTTTAAATAATATAAACTTCAGGATGGTGGCATGGTTGATACAACGTTGCCACTTCTTATTTAAGATCTTATAGATTTCTGATAGTCGTTACGGTACAAAATTAGTAAATCCCATAAAGTGATTACAATCTTGTTTCATAATTTTTTTGAAAGGTTCAGATTGCCATTTTTGTTGATTTTTAAGATTTACGTAAAACATTTTCGCGGTACAATCACGGCAAAACCATAACGTACTTAATGTTCACGGAATATATTTTGCACAACTCATCTAAAGCTACAACTTTATCCGCTGAAAAGAGCCGAAACTGCCTCGAAATTTCGACTTAAATTCATAACGCCTAAAAACCCGAGTCAACAACCTACAATAAAACTTTCACAATTTTCAAACTACTCCTACGAGCGGCAAACATCGAGCGTTCTCCTCGGCCGCACACCGATTAACCATTCCGCTAGGAGTTGAAAGGTGGTGGAGAACGGTTAGGGGATGGGGTTGGATAAGAAGCGAGAGATCAAAGAGTGCCGGGCGAACAGCAGGAAGAATCTTGAGAGTGGCTTAGCCCAGCCCCGTTACACGAAAATTGCATCCCCGTCGAGAGACGAACGGCAAAACCAGCCCAAGCCAGGGACCGATTAGAGAAATTAACGCTCCCTCGTTATCAACGTGAAACAGTGGCCTCCAGAGGGGGTTGATGGGGGTGGGACGGGCCACGGGAATTGTGTTTTTGCATTCAGTCCGAGTCGACAAATCCCTGAATCCAAACTGGCGGTCAAGGTCTCCGGCGCACTGGAATTACGGTTTATCTTTCAAAGGTGGAGGGAATAAAGGGGATTTGATGGAAAAGAAGGGATGGAGAAGATAGCATTGTGCTGCGAATACGTATGTGTACACTTCCGGTCAAAAGTGTGCTTGCATATTCGTTCGCGTTTTCAATCATATTTGTTATTAATTTAGATTTAGTGTAAAGATATCGTATGTTACTTTTAATATTTTTTAATTAAACCAAGTTTAACATCTTCAAGAGCGTTTTCAGGTTAGAGTGAAATGGTGTAATTGTTCATGCAATTATATTTTACTGATTTTAAATTGGCTACTGTTTGTCGAATTAAAAAGAAAATTAAACGTACATGTATGAGTGTCTTTGAAAGTGGATTTATTTATAAGCATATGAATTACAGTGGCATAATAGAGGTAGACATATGTAGTAAGGCACATTAATTAATAACTCTATACTGTTAGCATAATAGTAACAGTATATTGTCAGAAATTTAATATATTTCGTATGAGACCACGTAATGTAGTCCACGTGAAATTTAATATAGACCATAATTTCAATGATTTGCGTAAAGTTATACGAGAATTTCATATTCATATTATTAGGAAATTTAACACTGATCACATGGGATTGTAATAATTAATACGTTAACTACCAATTGCGAATTAATTTGTATCTGATAATGGACTAATTAAATCAGAAAAGGTTTGAAAACAATTTTTACATCGTACTAAAATTAAAGTATCTTTAAATGCTTTATTTAAAAAATGGAACAATTCTATCTGGATTGCAGCGTGTACTACGTTTGGCAATTTGTGTCAATGAATACACTAAACATTGATTTGTGGCACGAAATGTAGAATAGCAATGTCGTTAATAAATAATTGATATGAATTTTCATACGGTAACGTGTATATCAAGTTATAAATCGATGTTCGTGTTAATTTTCAAACTAGTCCGAGTAAAATAAACATACTTTTGAACGATGGTGTATATACATGTATATAAAACATTCTCGAATATCTACTATCCCTGACTGAACTGTCCCTCGAATCCAGCGTCTGCATTCTTCTTCTTCTACTTCTACTTCCGCCATGGTCTCGTCCCGTCTCGCCATCGTGTTCCTTTCTCGCATGTCTGAAAAGCGGAAGGAAGAAAAGAGGAGAAGATTGCAAAGCCGGATCGGCCTCGAGGAGACCTCGCCAGCTGTTATTTCTGCATTCCGGTAAATCGAGTCGGGGGAATCCAATCTGCCTGTTTGCTACTGCATCCAAACTACTCTCTTCCACACCCACGCCTTCCACTCCACCCTCTTTCTGACCATCTCGTCGATTCAGACCCCGAGTCCGCGATGGCCGACGTCGACCTACCAACTTCCACTTTGTTTTCGACCATGAATTCCTTTATTATACCTTTTAGACGGTCTAACGCAGGATGCGAAATCGTTGTTATCCCTTTAAACTCATTTTATTATTAACTATTTAGTTTTAGTTGATAGTTTATCTTGATGACAGTTATTAAATTGTATACTGTGAAGCTAAATCTAAATGAGGTTAAATGGATTTATAATTGAATTAAAGTCACGATTAATTAATACTCCTGCATTGTTAATTTATTACAGTGTGATGCAATTAGGACACGGCATATTTAATTAATTTATATAGGATTATACTGAAAGGACACTGCACTCAATCTCAATAACTTTAATGTTGGTATATTTAGAAATAAGCAAATTTCACAAAATGGCAAGTAATTTGTTCAGATTTTCACGTGCTTTTTGTCATGCGCGATAATTACCATTATTTTTCGGTAATTTGATTTACGTGGACGTTGTTTTGGGGTGAAATCTTTTCCGGATTCTCTGCTCTCGACGTAATTTCCGCGAACGAACAACAAGAGAGAGCTGGATCGATTGAACGAAGCAGCTTGGTTGCGCCGCTTTTTCGCCTCACTTTAAATATTGCCCTCGTTACGCCGTTGTGCTCTGGGTATTTGTTGTTGATGGGAACGTAGCTCGAATCGGCTGCTATTTATAATGGTAGACGGATTTTTGCTACAATTTTCTTCCTACCCTTCGAAGAATCGAGGAGTTTCGAAAACACGATGTTCACGGGCAAAACGAATCGCCCACTATCTGCCATTTTTCCACCTTCTAGTACCTGCGTTTTGATTCTCTACCACATCTTGAATTATCGCTGCAGTTGGATGATTTTCCTGAAAAGTTCTATATCTGAAATATTATGTTGGTAACCAAATTCACAGTCTCTCCACTTAGTTCGCTTCCAAATTATTAAAACCTAACCTAACCAAAACTTCCAAACGAATTGCAATTAATTACGAATTATGCAATATCCAAGATAAATGATCCCATTTTGTCATTTTTATAAATTCTAATGGTTCCTTGGTCATCAATGGGAACGTGATCGCTAATGGATTTATCGAAAAAAAAAATGATTTCAACAAGCTGTAGCTTGATAAAGTGGATGTCTTTCAACAAGGAATCTGTAATGGGTATTTCTACGAATCGTAGCGAAAGAATGGATGGATCGATGATAAACATTTCATTATAACGCACAGGAAGAACGTGAAAATATAAGAGGGGCGTGAGAGAGCAGATAATCCTTCGATAATCCGGGAATCATTCTCGGGAATGAATCGCTCTATCGATCTGGGAGAACATAATTGAAAAAGTTGTTCCTTTGCTCTTGTCGATCGACTAGCCTGTCGTTCTCACTCGACTTCACCTTTTCCCTGTGTCGAATCAAACGTTGGCGGATCAAGGTGCGAGATCCGTGTTCGATTCTGCAAAACCATTTCAAATTTCCGATCGTTTCCACGTTCAGCTTTTACTACCTGTTATTATATAGAACTCGATGTTTAGCGCATTAAAGGATCAAGTATAGTAAAATCTAGCTTGAAAAATATGAAAAGTACTTTATCATTCAAGTTGAGGAATAATAAAAAGTGTGAAACTTATTCGGGGTTAAAAAATATTCAAAAGTTTTATATTTTCAAATTTGAAGGTTTAATGTTATGAAATTGCTCTTGTATAGCCCATTTCGCAATATTCTTCGCTCCAGGGTCATATAACCACTCCATGTACCATTAATGGTAAAATCCTTCAAACTTTCGTCCACGATTTTAACTGAAAATAGCGTTCATCGACGCACTCGACTAACAAAAGCGTATTTCAAAAAAAGCAAAATGGCCACAGCAAGAATGAATTGGCGCGTCCAATTACCACAATCATCCCCCTGATTTCGCGCGACAGACAAATTACTGTCCTCCGGTGGAAAAGTTGACGCATGCGAGCTGCCGAGCAACCGGGAATCGACTCGACCTGCAAATACAACCTGCGAAATAACTGGAAAAGAAGAAAGCATTCCTGCGGGATCGACGCTGCCGTTATGTAACTATCGTTGGAAATTGAGTTGCAGTGAACTGTGAATGACCTCATTTCGCGAGCATCAGGAGCAACCGTGGCGTCGTTTTCGTCCTCGTTTCACGTCGCTCGCCATCACCGTTCCAGTGTCCCTCTTCGCGTGTCACACATGTCCTTTTGAACGCAGCCATACACACACGTGTGCAACACGCATACACGTGTACTTTCACAATCGTATTTCAAATTTCGACAAAATGTTTCTGTTTGCACTTGATATGTGAATAGCAGTTAATAAATTTCGTTGCATTTAATGAGTGTATTACAGTCAACTTGCGAAACGGGGACAGAGAAAAAAAAAGACATATGAGGAGATTGTATCGTGATACAAGTACTCTCCTGATGTAGGGTAAGAATATAACACAGTAGATTAAATCTCTTGCATCAACACCGTACTTATTCTGATTTTTGAATACTACGAGGATACTCTGATCTTGTTGTCTTTAAATGTAAAAACGTCTCCGGAACAACAAGGTACTGCGACACAGATAAATTTCTAGGACACTCGGATAGAAATGTAAAACAGCATTCGCTGGGGATCGAATTTGGCATCAGTAGTCGTGTAGATCCAATTCCAGGCCGTCAAGATTCCACGCTCTATCCTGTGAATCCATCGGCGAAAAGGAAAATATTACCGGTGCATATCCGTCAGCGATATCGGCTCTCACGATTGGACAGTTCGACTACGATTCACGGTGACGCGTGAATCACGCGTCGAATGCAGTAAGGGATGAACGATAAATCGAACGAAAAAAGAACAGAAATGAGCATTGAAATATTGATGACACTCGCGCGTGTATGATTTCTCTATTTGTCAGTCGGTTCGAGTGACGGTGATAGCGGTAGAGCTCGAATTAGCTAGTGCGTAAAAACAAATGGCGCTGCTTGATAAGCCAAGAGATCGTCGGACACGTTGTATTCGCTTTTAAAAAGTCTCGTTAACCCGGGTAATTAATTCACGCCAGGCACCGTCAACGGGACCAGATAATTAATTCTACCGCGATATCCTGGCTGCTGATAAGAGTTTTATCGCGGGATTCTCCCTGGTGTTTTTAATTCAATGAACCACCTTGTAATTAGACAATTTTAATATAATTAAAATTAGAAAATTAATCGGTGATACAATTAATTTAGGAGAATCATTTGTTGCTTTTAATTGTGCATAATATTTCAAGATTCTTTACGCTATTTTAGCTGCAATAATTTACAACAATATATAATGCATGGAACATACTCCTCCATCTAGCTATTGTAGAAACATGGGAAGTCAGCAAACCATAATTTTTACCAAAGTAATATGACTTGAAAGTCGCATTTTCCTTCCGAATGAAAATATAATACAACCTGACATGTCCCGCCATAATTCGAGAATTGAGCGACGAAACTCTGAAACCATGAAAAATTAGATGAAACCGGTAACTCCATTTTCTAAGCCCGATTTTTTGCTATAAACTACCGTTATGCACAGGTCAACACGCACTATAAACCACGCTTGTATTCCACCCGAGTGGAAACTAATCGTAATCCGTTTTTTATACGTGCGTGGAACGCGCGATTTTTACTATAAAAATCCTGTCATATATATTTGACGCGTATTTCTCGCTATAAATCACAACTCGACACGATGCAAAATGGTTGTGACAAATTTCGTTATAAATTCCTATGACCCATACGTAACACGCGATGTTTGCTATAAACGATTCGCGTAACACGTTGGCCGCATCATTTTTCTCATTGTTACGAACTATCGGCAAATGTTACATCGGACTATTCCTGTACGCGTAGCAGGACATTTTGTAAATGTAGTTTCAGAAACTAATACTGTTTATGTACAACGTGACGTTAATGGGGTTGTAAAGGGAACTGGGGCTCGGATCGTACGTTATGCGCTCGAGTTATTCATGACGGAGACATTAGCTGTAGATTGGATGGGAAAGGCAATTTTTAGTGGAAAATCGAAGGATATTGTTCAGGTACAATGTAAAATTTAACGCGTTCGCCGTTATATGGTTTTCGAGATCAACGGAATATTGGATTCTTTTGGCTCTCCACTCTTTTTCATTTTCGTGAAGATACATTTTCCAGCCGACACGTAATAAGAAAAAGAATGCAACGATAAACAGATAGTTTCTATTTTAAAATTTATTTAAAAGAAACGAAATATTTTCATTCGCTGCATGTTACAGACACAATTTTACACGTTTTACTTTCAACACATTTTCCACGAGTCTCGTGCACATAAACATTTACACGCAATACCTTTGGAAGGTTTTATTTTTCTAAACGTCGCAGTCAGCTTACCGTTTAAAAATTTCCTGGCTGTCTAGCTGCAGGAAGAAAGCATCTTTTGCCGTTGTCGCGAGCAACGCGAAGCTTTTATCCTCCGCCACGTTTGCCAACCAATTACCGGCCACGACAGTGGCGGGCATTAAACGCAGAAACAGAGAGGCGCGGCCTTTATCATTCGAATTCCCTTCTTGAAAAGTTACCAGGCGAGTCTACGCCCGGGGAAATCTAGTGTCCCATCGTAATTCGAAAGCGATTGTTCGAATTTATGAAGCCATTAGGGTGCGCCAGGGACGTTCGAACCAAGCTCCTTCTTGATTCCTGGCGCAATAAAAGAGTCGCGATACGGTGCTATTTTGTCTCAAGTGGCGGCCACCTACATTAAGAATATAACAAGTTGATTGTCCCCGTTATTGTTGGACGATCAACGTGCGAGCTTGTACGTGAGAAAGCTACCGTTGGACTAATAATCCTGAAAGGCGTTGCACGATCTGGGATACAATAATAGCTAGATTAACTATTTATCGTATTCCGTTGTATTGATAACAAAAATGAACTTCGAGAGTTAAGCATTTTGCTATCTTTCGGTTGGTCTTAATATTTTAACTTCCCTGTGTTAATATTTGGAATATGTGGAAACATGCGAAATATCGATGTATGACTACAGAAATTGATTGTTCGATTGTTAAAGGGGAACCTCTGTTTTCTTTCCAGCAGTGAGTTCGATGCGACCGATAGACAGTACAAAGTGTGTGGTGGTCCAAGACGTGAAAGCTGTCACTCACGAGAACGCGCATATTCACGACCCGATATCAACGCAAATACCCACGGAAGGTAAATATCGAGCGGTATCAATTTGCATCCACTATGCATGATGTAAATACTCTGGGCGTACAACGTCTCACGGTAATTGCTTTTGGGATGTGTCTGCTACGTTCGAATGGCTTCCTCCTTGCCTGGTATCGGGCATCGCTTATGTAACGATACAATAGCTACACCGAGAATAATATCATTTCTAATATGTCTCTACGGTCGTTGGATTATTCGTATGAAAATATTTGTCGTGCGAGCTAGTTGCTTTTGAAACAACATTTATGATTTACGTGAAGGGTTTCATAGAGATTTATGTTACGTATCTATGTTTAAAATACAAAACGTGGAACGTTATTGCGTCAAGTCGGAGCAACAATAAATTGTAATTAAAAATACACGGTCTTCGTTTTGAAAACTGTAGAGTACAGAATTTTTAACCGATTTAATTGCTAACTAAATCAATACTTGGAATATCACGTAACTCATATGTGAGTTTTTCCAAGAATCATCCATTTCCTACCTTAGCATAACCTGCATATTTACTGTACCACACCTAATATGAGGTGTTCCACAACTGTATCATATGTTTAATTCTTTATGAGACTGGTGGACACTATTAGAGGAGAATAACTTTGATCTATGCGAATTTGTCCGTCATTGGAGTTTTCGTTTATCGACATGTATCGAATTTTCTATCAACTAAAGAACGTATTGTACATGTTCGACAGAATCACTGCCAACGAGCACAGCCGAACACTCGAGCGCATCGGACAGCGCCGGGGACCAACAGAGCGATCCTCAGATTCAGCAGTCTGCACAACAATGGCCGGCCGTGCTCGAGCTCCAAGCGTACAACGTTGCCCACTCGGCCGTCATATCGCCTTACCACTTCTGGAACACGGAGTTCCGGAACAAGCAGCCTGCTTTCATCAGGTTGAACCTGACATTGCCATGGGGTGCGAACTTCGCCGTGTACGGCAGGCGGAACGTGGCTCCGAGCGTCACGCAGTACGATTTCGTGGAGTTCGTGAAGGGTGGCAGGGTTGATCATCGATTGAAGAGGGACACCACCTCGGAAGCGGTCAGTTTCATGAAAACGTCGGCTCAAGAGACTCGTTCGAACATGGACAATCAGTCGTATCAACATGTGCTGATCAAGAGGACCATCGTCGAACCGATGATGGTCAACGTCAGTTTGCTTCAGTATTTAGACACGGGTCGTTGGTTCCTTTCGGTGTACAATGATGAACTGCAGCCATACAAGGTTACCCTGGTCGTCACAGAAGCCGAAGGAGTCTCGACTACTTGCCCCAACGACTGCTCGGGCCGAGGATCGTGTTATCTTGGGAAGTGCGACTGCATCGACGGGTATCAGGTGGGTATCCTTGGGTTTCTTTTTAGAGAGCTCGTTCAGCTCTATGTCAATTTACTGCGCTATTGCGAAAGCGTATAATTTATTAAATGCATCGACGAAGTATTGTATAAAACCCAGACGGTATGTACTAATTTAATTCCAAGCAAGTTAAAGTACTAGCGAAGTCTAATTAATAAACGAATTTTTATTATGGAAGGATTGCGACAAAGATTAATTGTATGCACTTACTGTGCTCATTGCGTACTTAACTTTAAAAGACTTTGGTTGTTCAGTGGTTTACCTTGGACGAGACGAATGATACCGACCATTAAATCTCTCCCAGGGCAATTCGAAAAAGATTGCGACGATCAAAATGATTAGACCCTGAAATCGTATTTGGTCCGTTATCGTTAACGGCGCCGTCGATCATCTTCATGAGCGAAAGGAGGGCGAGGATAATAGAGCTACCGATAACAATTTCAGGGAGCCGATTGCAGCAAAAGCGTTTGCCCGGTGTTGTGTTCCTCGCACGGACAATACGGCGGTGGTATGTGTCACTGCGAAGATGGCTGGAAGGGTGCCGAATGCGATATACCATTAGGTGACTGCCAAGTTCCTGATTGCAATCAACATGGACAGTGCGTTCGAGGATCCTGTGTCTGTAATCCTGGCTGGAAAGGTGTCTTTTGCGATGAACGTAAGTTTTAAACGCGTTTGATTCGCCATTTTTTGTCACTAAAACTTTCAAGAATCCTATGCTTTCCTCGCTTAATCGTAAAACATACTCGTTAAAGAAGTTCTGTATAAATTTAATTGAAGTACTTATTCGTTCATTCGGTGTGTTTAAGTAGCCCGAGTTAAAGTCGATGTACGCTTAATTTGACCGAAAATAGAAAACAACCCCATGCAGGTAATAAAAATTCAGAAAACCGCTGGTAACAGCGGCACGAAATATGTCCCTAAAGCGTAAAAAAGAAGAAGCGCGGAGTGGAACGACAGATGATTCAACTTTTCAGTTCATTAACGCCGACATTGTGTTCGAAGTTAAAACACGCGGGTCGTTTTACCATTAAAAATGAGCAGTAGAAAGGTACGGACTCGAGGGGAACATTTACCTCGACGTCTATTTCTGAGTCGGATGTTGTTTCTTCATATTTGTCACGCCTCCATTAATTTTCCCATAATTCAAGCTCGTTCTACCCCTTCTCATCCATGGAGATTCAGGATATTAGTAATGCAACCTACCTCGTTGCCAACCAACACACGCCGCTATCTAAATATGTGTGGCTTCGTGTACATGCTATAATTAATGCATGCATAGCTCCGGGTATTTACATATGGGTCAAACATCGTAGTAATTCAACCGGACGAATTACCGTAGACTCTCGTTATATTGCCACCATTTATATTGCGCGACTACCCTTTCACGTGCACTTCCAGCCTTACTTATGATGCTCTTTCATCACGAATTGTGTATCCACGTAGTGTGCGGCAACACGTTACATCGTCACATACTAAATTGCTACGCGTTATATCACGACGCGTTAGATCACTACGTGTTAGTTCCTTATGCATTACATTACCACGCGTGAAATCACTACGCGTTCAATCCTCACGCGTTATATCACCACGCGACAAATCCTCACGTGTTAGATCCCTACGCATTAAATTGTCACGTGTTGAATCCTCACGCGTTAAATCGTCAAGGTCCAAATTCCCACATTTCCCAAATTCTCAAGTTTTCAAATTTCTGAACTTTGAAAAGCCTAAATTTTCGAATTCGACAAATCACCAAATCTTCAAGTTGTCCAGTTTCCAGTAACATTCGTTGCACAGCCCCGTTGATGGGAATGTAACGAAAGTCTGCTACAGTTTCTTCACGATTCTTGCGGGACGTTTGTCTGCCTCACGTCTCTGACCGCTCGTTAAGACTCTTTCTTGTAAAACCCTGGTAGAAAAATGACGGAAAGAATGGCGAAATTATTCGCTAGTTGAAGGGACGCTTTGTCTCTGACACGATCATGGGTTTCGTCGTAACCCGTCCTGCCCCTTTCATTTTTCAACGAACCAAGCACGATATTCGTTTCGCATTAGCGCGGGGTACTGGTTCTGCGACCGAGAACGCATTTGTTTGGTGATCAGGTCGTTCGAATCGGGAACAGCTGGGAAATGTTTGGAGGGAGAAAAAAGGGGTGGATTGATCGGATTTGTCTGTTCGAGTTCGTTTCGTTAGAGGTGCCATAAATTGAATACAGTCGAATAATTAAAGAAATAAAGTGCGAGCTGGACTTCGAATGGAGTTAATATTAATTTACATGCACATTTTCACTGTAAGTAGTTTAAGTCAATGATTTCCGACTCGAATTAAATTTTGCTTGCACCGAGAAACTGTGCTATTTAAAATATTAGTAAATGATAAAATGTATGTCATATGATATGTAGTGGATATGGAATGTTGTTCGATACAGAATATTTGTAATGTTTATGTAACAGTTTTCAAAATAACATTACAGATATAACTTTCAAGGGTGTTTTACCCTCTAAACTTGAGCTTGGGTAGATAAATAGAATACACACGGTTTAATTTTAACACTTTATACAACCCTTCGGTGGCTGTTTAAAATAGAAACAGTTTTATTATAAAATTCCACGGTAAAACAACGACCTACTCAGGAAACTAATAATATCTTCTAAAATTAAAAATTCTAAGCTTTAAATATTTAAATACATCGCAAAAAGTCTCTCAAGTTCCATAAAGAATATTATACAGAAATATTTTTTAAAACCTATACTATTCTCCTCCATATTTGCCTAAGCTAACTACAACCCACGTAAAACGTTCGAAAAATCACAAATATTCCAAGTATCGGTCGCTAAAAACCAATAAAGCGGTGTTTTCTAATAAAAACAACCAGAGATCATCCCCGTCTGATCGAAGCAGCCGCATACGTAACATTGAACCGGAAGAATCCAACAGGAATTTCCGTCATCCCGAGCCAACGTTGCGTCACCACGTGTATACATACATACATACAAATAAGCATGGTCGCGGATGGTACCACGTGACTCGTTGCCGGGACGCTTTGGAATTAAGTTTCATAATTTCCCCGGGGCAGCTGGGATCCGCGGGAATAATGCAATTGTTCCGATGCCATAATTTAAAAAGTTGGCCCATTCGTCGGCGCCCAGGGCGCAATCACCATCGCCCCCGCCATCTCGACGACCTCCTTCCGACAGACATCTTGAAAACAATGTTAAAGAATCCGCTGTCCGCGAATGAATCAAATATAAGTGCTCCCTCCATGACTTTTCACTTTGTAGCACGTCGCATATCACGAGTTAAATGGTGTGGAGATTTTTAAAAATTGTAACGCTTCAATGTATACATATAAAATTCAATACACTCTAAACGAGGAAATAGTTGAGTAAGATTATAAACTACTTCTACGAATAATCAGTGCTGTAGTTACAACATAGTCGTAGATGGTCAGTGATGATTGAATAGAGATCTCAATCAACTATTCTCCTTGTGAATGACAAAAACAATTAACTACCCTTTCAACAGTTATTTACTTTCTTACGTTATATCTATAATCAAATGTCTCCATCTTTTTGATCAACCCAATATTCCCGTTAGAATGAAATTGCCGATATGATCCTGCGGATCAACTACCCCATAGACCCTATCCTTTAAACCTCTTCTAATAATTTCAAAGAAAAAGTAGCACTGCTCGATTGTAGACGTGAAATTTGAATATTTAACGAACGTACAACTGTTTAATTTACAGCGGACTGTGCCGATCCAAACTGCAGCGGCCACGGTGCCTGTGTATCCGGTAAATGTTACTGCAAAGCTGGTTGGCAGGGCGAAAGATGCAACCAGGTCGACCAGCAGGTGTACCAATGTCTGCCTCGTTGCTCGGATCACGGCACGTACGACCTGGAATCCGCAACCTGTATCTGCGAGGGACATTGGACCGGGGTGGATTGTTCACAGCCGAGTTGTGGCCTCAATTGCGGACCTCATGGAACCTGCGAACAGGGTCTCTGCAAGTCAGTACACCTTGTGTATTTCTCTGTGCATCCACCTTTTGTATCGTCCTTTATGGGTCCTTCGTGGCCGTTGGACGAGTCGCTGGAATTGGGTTACCTGGATGAGAGAATGCTCTTTGCATTCGAATCGAAAACAACCATGACCGCATACGCTACCCCTTAACCTTTGTTCATCCCCCGTTGAATTTATTTTGCTTCCGACTCTACTACGCTATTTTATGTTTCTGATGATTTTATTATTATAAGCGCGGAATCTAGTAGTTAGCGTGTATTTGTTGCTTATGGGTTTCAAATTTTGAGAATTTCAAAGTTACAAGATTCCGAAGTTGAAAAGTTTGAAAACTCCAAAATTCCGGAGTCCGAAAGTTCTCAATTTCGTTATCAGACTTAAAGGTTCACACTTTCGAAAAGTGGAAGAAAACTTGGAGGGTTCGAAACGCAACCAGCATAATGACCCTTCAAAAGAAGTAGTGGCGGAAAGTCTTAGTCAGCCGAAGCTAAGTATCAAAGGTAAAAATGAGTAAATTGCTTGGCGATATCGAAAGCACGAAAGTTGAGACTGAGAGGGGTGAAAAATTATAAGAAAAAAGGCACCGTCTTAAGGGATGCCGACTTATCGGAACTGGAAGGACCGTCGCCTCTTCATAGCATCCTTTTGTCAGAATCAAGGACTCGAAAGAGAATCTCCTTTCTCATATTCTAAAGCTGACGCTTCTCCCTCCTTATTCCTTGCCGAGGGATTCGTCGTGAAAGAACCTCCAAGTGCAAAAACTTTCCTTGCTCTAGTTCAGAACTGAACGGAACTCGAACCAATTGTCCTTTTTTGGGGGAATTAATTTTCAAACAATAAAGCTTACCTGACACCAGTGACTCGTCCTTACCTTTTTTATCGTAATTAATCGTTATAAGAATGCGAGAATGCTATTAATTTTGCGCGATTGATCTTCAGGTGCAACGATGATTGGACTGGCAACAAGTGCGATCAGAAACCATGCGATCCTCGATGCGCTGAACATGGCCAATGCAAAAATGGCACCTGCGTTTGCAGTCAAGGATGGAACGGAAGACATTGCACGCTGCGTAAGTGAAACGTACTAAATTAATCCTTATAGTTGATACGGTAGATTTACTTCGAAATGTTTTCCATAGCTGGATGCGAGAACGGGTGCAGTCGACACGGGTTGTGCAATCTACAAGATGGCGAATACAGCTGCAGATGCTCGGATGGCTGGGCTGGCAGAGATTGCAGCATACGTCTCGAAATGGAGTGTAATGACTTTGTTGACAACGATCAGGGTGAGTATCAGGAATTTACTCTACGTGATTGCGGTTGATATACTCTTTTACAATCTGAATAGTTTCTTTTGCAATCTAACTCACGGCTGTCCACGGGAGCCATAGGAAGCAATTGTAGCAGTACTTGACGTGTAACACTGTAATACTTGACGTGTCACATTCTAACACTTCATATATAACACTGTAATATTTGATGTGTAGCATCGTAATACTTGATATGTAACACTTTGACATGCACAGACACAAGGTTTCTCATCAGGAAATATTGAAGATCAAATGATTTTCCCATGAACAGTACTGATCTAATCTAACCAAAAGTGTCTTTTTCATGTCTGTTTCCTCGTAACCTAGAAAATCTTGTTCACGAAAATATATAGCTAGCTTTTAAGATGGTGGAAAGGAGGATGATAAGAAATGATATTTCTCAGATGGCATGATGGACTGTTCTGACAGCGAGTGTTGCTCGCACGCAGCTTGCGCAGAGCATATCATGTGCCTTACTAGTAATAATCCCGTGGACGTCCTTCTTCGAAAACAGCCACCCAGCGTCACGGCGTCCTTTTACCAACGCGTGAAATTCCTCGTTGAGGAGAACAGCGTACAAAGCTACGCTCATATGAACGAGTACACCGAAAGGTAAGATCGATCACTTCTTCTTAACCCGGTTTCTTTTAACCACGATATTTAACATAGAGACGCTTAGCTCTTTATTTTTTATCGCGTGTAAGAGGATAATATTTAGACGAACGAGCCATTCGTTGCGAATAGCGTTTCAGAACACGCCATACTGAATCATAATTTAATTTAATCTTACAGAGTCACAGCAAAAAGAATTTAGATATGTTTTAAACAATTTAATACTGTATGAAAATATCGTTAAAGTACGAAAGTTTCAAGATTCTGTAATCTGCACGTGACTCGTGCAAAATTTTGGCATAGTTCAACGAGTGGGTCGTTCAGTATCCACCGATACATATAATGTTTAATGAAAGGAGGATGTATAGCATAGCTGCGTGTCATAGTTTGGCCTTTATATGATTACGAATCCGTTGACATTACGCGGTTTACTTTCCTCGTTTCTATCATCCACGAGAACTGCGCAAAGATCATTGATTTCATTCAAAAAGTGTCTCTTTTTTTTTGTTCTTTGTTGTCCGTTGTACGGCACGCCGGTGACGTTTACGTACAGCCCGGAAACATGTGCAGTATGTGTATAGAAAAACGAGAAAGAAGCATCGTATATCATTCGAATCGTAACGTGTTTGATCACACACAGACGATGGTGTTTCGCTAAAAAGTTTCGTTTGCGTGTACCATTTCCGACGAAGTTTCACGATGGGGAAAAATATTTTCGCACAACTTCCTGTACTAAAGACATTTGTAATTCGATATTTAGTCGACGAGAAACGAAAAAGAAATTGTTTTCGACTGTCGGATTTTTTATTCCATCAGATATCAATTTGTGTAAATCGTGATCGATGTTTTCTCCATCGTGGAAGATTTTTCGATGACGACAAGACAAAAACAAAAAAAGAAGAAAGAGATTCAATCAGATTTACTTGTACCGCCATGCCAAACAATCCGGTTATATCCGTGACAGCTGAATTATCAAGAGAGCCCCCGGTGGGTGACAAACCCTGCCAAACCCTCGAACCATCCTATTCCTCGTGTTTCACCCCCTCCCTCCCCCGAATGCCAAACGCGTCGGTGATCATCTCGGAAGCACTGTCGATCAAAGGACCGTCCTAACCAATCGGTCATTCACCGATATTAATCACTCGCAATCGTCTTCGAATTGTCTGACAATATCTTATGCATCTTGCAAATAAATTCGGAGTGTCACTCCAGTAATTTGATTTCCAGTCTTCTGCAGTTTGTGCATCGATTAAAATTCTATTTATAAATTCATTTTTATGATGTAGTTAGGTGGAGTTGAGCAAAAGATGTTATGAAAAATAGAACGAAATTTGATGATAGGGTAATTATATCTCTTCTTTGAATTTTGAGAATCTTAGGGACTTCTCATTTTTTGACTATTTCGACCGATTTTTAAATATTGCAAAGCAAATTCGATTACCAGTTCAATAAAACAATAATTCTGAGAAAGCCAACTAAATTTGCAAATTCGAAGAGAATTTAAAGTGGATCGAATGAAATGTATCTGTTGTATTGAAAAAAATCGATAGTTAAAATTTTTCTAGATGGAGAGTAAAAACATTTCACGGTCAATTTTCTGTCTTTACGAGCCAAGATCGGGATATTTTGATCATTTCACGTATAAAACATTCATACGGTCCTATCTGATACATTAAAATGGGACACTCTGTATGTTAAAAAATAACTTTTCGATAGGTTCGAAGTAACTGACCCGATCGGCTCTGAAATGACCATTAAACCAGATCGTCTCGCGTAACCTAGGAACAGAGTGTAGTTGTCGAATATCGAGCGAGTTTTTCTCGAAGGAATTGCACCGTGCTCGCCGATGCATTTCATTTTTTGTACGATATAATAGAACGAAGCGTACACAAAGATATCTAGAGAGCAAACATGGGCAAAGGTAACTCGTTAAAAGGATAAAAGCGATTGGAAACGCACGATGGTAGCGTGTTCCATGGTCCAGACCGACCTTTGTTCGACACTGATGAAGATTTGCTCGAGACGCGCGTGGCCCGATGCACAAAATGGCTGCCAGAGCATTTCGGGGGATTCGTGTATTTTGTCTAGTGTTTATCCTCTGTGTGTACCCTCGCCACCACCAGATCACCATTCACCCTTACAGCTCCGAAAAAAAGAGGCTCCGTTCTACGTACAGACTGAAACGACAAAAATAAACCGAAAGAAACAAAGCGAAGAAAGAGTGAAAGAAAAAGGAAAAGTCTGCACACGGAGAAAATACACGAGAGAGAGATACTCGGTTTTTTTTCTCGGTATCTTGATTGGTCGACAGTTAAGTTCTCGCCGTTGCCGCGCAAACGTTTATATTGTTCTAGGCACTTTTGTTGTTGTTCGGACAGTCAGATCACCTACCTTCTGTAATTGTTGTATACAACAAGCAGACCGTGTCGTTGTCTTATTTTTTTTCTTGTTCTTTTCCAAAATTTCTTGTCATTTACCAGCTATTTCGGCCAATTCGTTTAAGCAATTTTTTACCAACAAATGGGAGATTCATAGTTAAAAAAAGCGCACGGGGACGAACGAATCTCGGGTTTCGTCGACTGGTATTCGTACTGATAATGATTTTTATTGTTCTCTGAATCGTCTATGGGTAACGGGAATTATAGAGAACGAACTTCGTGATTCGTTCGTTCTCGAGTATAATTACTTCTAGAGATGGTAGACACAAGTTTGAAATCTCTCGTGGGTCCGGCCTGTTTTTCCCGTGAATCGTCCAAGAATTCGTCTTCGTATGTAACGTTTTTGCATATGGTATATGCAAATGATATATTTTGTGTGTGTGTCCGAGAAAGAGACGTTCTGGAGAGCTGTATGAAGTTTGTTTGGTCTTGTTGTCGACTATTGTTTCGCTGCGTCTCGAGAACGTTATTGATCATCGTTTCCGAGCACCCTCGTCTCTGGCTTGAAACCCTTCTTCGTCCTCTTCTTCTTATATCGAACGGAATAAAGTGACACATTTATGAAGCACGCTTTGTAAATGTTTCTCGAATATAATACTTTCCTTTTATTAACACGTTCACCATCGTTTACCAACGCTATGAATTCGACATGATCGAATAAGTGGAAAAAAGAATTAACGAAAATATTAACTTGTTCCCTGTCACAATAATAACTAACGACCAGTATTACATATAATTTTGGAAATTTTCGAAAATTCATCTTTTGTAGTAAATGAATCTTGATAACGGTATCGCTCTTATGGAAAGTGAAAGAAGCAAAACACGAAGCAAAATGGCCATCAGCGTCTTTGGCGCTAATCTCGATCGAAAATACAAAAGTATATCCTCGGTTCTGTGAATCAGAAATTCAGACCAGCGTCGAGATTGCTCGGACAGCATAATCAATATTCGAAGATCGTTTCTCCCGACATGGCAGTCCAGCTACGATGGAATCTCTTCTCATTGTCAGTCCGGGGCTCCCTTCGAGCTAGACGGACACGAGATAAGAGGATCTCTCGAAACGCTGCCGTTTCGGTCTGTCTACTCTTCGATTCGATTCGATTCGATACGATTCGAGATGCTGAATTCCAAACGGAACGACAGCTACTCGTTAACACGTTCGCTGAGAAGCTCGCGGGTCGCGGACGCTCTCTGGGTCAATAAAATAGCTTAAAGTAATATCAATCGTGATATCAATGCTCATGTAAATAGGGTCATATTTACATTAATGTAATGTCATAGTATATATAAGCCTTGCGAGGATATTAATATTAATATCGACACAACACAAAATGATTAATATTAATATAAATATAACACGAGCTTGTTCCTACTAATATAAATATTTCATTAATATTAATAGCCCCATAAAGTTAGCTTATATATAACGTAATATTACATTAAAGTAAATATTAATATTCATTAAATGTGACACATCGTCCGCAGCAAACGTGTTAGGGTGTAAAACCACTTTGCAGATCTTGAAATAATAAGTAAATTTAAGATTGTTCTTCTTGAAAAATATGAAAGATATATTATATGCATTTATAAAACGAAGGGTAAGACTTTACTGATGGAAGTATGTATCAAAATTCCAGTTTACATACGTAATGCAACAATGTAACATTGTGACAAAAGTAGTAATGCAATGTATAACAGCGTTAAGTATGACAATACAAAATGATAAAAGCTAGAAGTGCTGTTATCGAAATTTTCTCGATAATTTCATGTATCGATAATGTCATCAAAATATCATTAAAGCGAATAAGTGACTGGCACAGAATGCAACGCGTAATTTCATCGTTCGAATCTAATTATTCTTGCTTGAAAGCAGGTTAGATTATATTTGAAGTTTGAACAAGAATAAATAGGTTTGAATGATAAAATTACCTGCCAGCATAGGTTAGATAATACTGGAAACTTAAACAAGAGTAAATCTAAAGAATAAAATTGCTCGATTACTTTATGATCGAATAAATGCGAATGATAAAATTATGTATGTAGCTGGGTTAGGTTATCTGTAAAGTTTACATAAAATAAAGAGATTTCCAAGAAACCAAGATAGTTTAGAAACTATCTTCCAAGACTTCGTTTCATAAATATGTAGAGAAATATGTTTCCTATCTTTTGTATCGTTCAAGCAAGCAACTCGTAAAGTTACTAGGGTGGTCCCAGATCCGCTAAGCTAATACTACTTGGCTCTCCGTCTCTTTCTCTCTCTATCTATTTTTCTTTCTTTACATTATATATACATAGATACACGTGTATAATCGTATATACCAAAAATGTGTGTGCGTAGTTTCCAACTTGTGTCTGTCACGTGTAATACCACTCTATGTTGAACGAGTGTGCGAGTGACTGCATTCATGTTGGCGTGACTGTGTGAAGATCGTACGTGTGATGGGTACGCTTGATTAGTGTGTGTCTACGTCTATTGTTTCTGTAACGGCGTGCGTAACATTGCAAATAGCAATTTCGTTCAAAAAATTCAGAAGCAAATTTGAAAAACAAATACAAGTACGGTTTCTCCGGAAACCAATTCGTGACTCTTTCTCTAGAGATATTGATTTTGAAAGGATAAAAAATGATGGAAATTTGATCGAACGAAATGAATTATTGCTTATGGAATGTTGCGTACGCGCCGTCCGTTTTTTTGCCCGCAAAACGCGGGTTCTGTGACCGTGGTAACGCCCTTTCTTCTCGTTGGTTTTTTCCCACACGTAGTACGTTCTGGAGTTCCTTTACACCGCGGTAAGTTGCAGCTCAAGCTCTCGCTAATCGTTCATTAATCCAAACAAAAGAAACCTTCTATTTTTTTGTTTATTTTTTTTTTTTGTTGTTGAGAAAAAAAAAGAAAAGTACAATCTTATTGCTCGTTTCGCTCGTACATTCATCTTACATGTTTTTTCGTATGCCCCATTATATGTATCTATCTATCTGTATATGTATACGTATGTTCATAACCCTTAGCCTGCGTTTTATCACCTATATCTCTACTCTGTTTCGGTTCTTCCTTTTGTTTCTTTTGTCGTCCTGTTGCTCTCCCGTTCGATTTACTTTTGCCGATGTTCGATCATATACTACTTTGCTTATTCGTCTGTCCACCATCTTGGTACCATTTGTTTCTGATCACTGTCTCTCGTTCTAATTGTTCCCTACTGCCGCTCTTCTTTCTCTTTCTTCCTACCTGTGTATCTGTTTCTATCATTTTCGTCCTCGACGGCTGTCGCTTTTTGTTCACGCAAAATAATTATGTGAGAAAATTACATAATTTTAGGGCGAAGTAATTTGCAATCATTACATATTCAGTAAGATCGTATTGATCGTATGAGAGGAATTTAAATTTCATTTACTTTATCGTGACACTACCTAATTTACAAACAATTTGTGATGATACTTTAAGATATGTACTCCTATTTGTTCTACTAAAATAAAAATTAAAACTATTCTTCTATCAAGAGTGACAAATAACCTCAATTTCAATGATGGACTCAAGATCTCATTTATTTTGTTTTTGAAGGAATGTTCTAACTTTTTATCGATTTTTACTGTAGTGATGATACATAAACAGAGGACCTAACAGTAGCATTGCACCAATAAATGTAGCTTCTTTTCAAATTGTCGTAAACTGATTGCCATAAAAAATATTTAAAAAGAAGATTAATATATTTTCCATTCAAAATATTTGTCCATCGAAATCGACGTTGGATCACCTAACAAATTATAAAGAAATGACAGTGATTTCAATGGAAAATAAGAACTTAACAATAATGAACAAAGCCACAGCCAGACAGGCCAAGAAGTATCTTCGCACCAACATTTAAAGTACAATATCGTACGAATTGTCTTTGTGTTATCTGTGATATGTCGTCAGATCGTTGTCTACCCCTGCAGTCCACCCCTCTGTTCGTTTCATTTGACTTCTCTTACTTTACGTCTGTTTCTTTTGATCCGTTATGTATTGTCTTCTTGTCCTTTTTAGCGCTAAGTTAGCTACTTATACCTGTACCAACAATGGCAAAAATAGTATGTTTGAGAATCGTGTATTTACGATACATACATATATACCATCCTCTATCTGGTCTTGTGTTGTTTTGTGTTGCCAGGCTTGCACTTTTTTATACTTGTACTTGTTAACCCTTGTCGAATTTGTCTCTAGTGAAACTTTGTCCCTCTAGCATTATATTACACGAACGCTCTGACCTTTATTACGCGGCCTCTTGTGTCAAAATACATGATATATATACATAAGTATATCTTGCGTTCCATTTTTACGTTCAATTGATTCTTTTTTCGTCGTTAACGAAGTCATTCGGTAGATCGACGATACGTATACAAACGACGTACGTATATGAGACGAGAGAACAAAGCAACAATGGTATACTTACGCACCGATCAACCTGTGTGTTTAATACGAACACGTGTTTGTTCCATCGATGAAATATCGGCAATAATTCTCGGGAACGTTTAAACACTAGCTCTATATGATACCATACGATGATGAAAGGACCCTGAAGAACCATCCTTACACCCGTCTTGTCCCTTGTCTACGTCTGTTTATCACCTGTCTTCAAATGTGCCAATTACCCCGTACACCAAAACCCTGTGTCTGTCTTTAACCAATCCGTGCTATCTACCCACCGAAATGTATAAATCATACCAGAACACGACAGAGTACCTATTTAACGATCGATCGTGTTCATTTGTCGATGATAATCAACTTTTTTCCTCGCCGCGTTGCGTAACAAATCAATTGTGCTCGATATTTGATTCGCGTCGTACGAAAATTGTCGAAGCAAACGGAAGAAGGAGAAACGAGAATAATGCAAGTGAAAGATAAAAGAAAAAAAAAAGGATAAGATCAGAACAGAGAGACAGAATTCGGCATTGCGTCGGAATTACGCCGAGACACCGTTCGTTTCTCTCTTTCTTTCATTTTTCTTCTTTTTTTTCCGTTTCCATTATTCAAGTCTTGTATACGCATAGAATTTAGAACGGGTGTATCGACTACCCTCGCGATATCTCGCTCGGTGTCTCGTGACACACGTCGTTTTTTTTTTTTACTCTGCTTTCCGTTTTCGTTATTTCGATTGGTTTAGATACTTTTTCGTTCTTTTTTGCGTTCCCTTCTTTATCATTCACTATGGTTTTGGACTTACCAGTAGTGACGACTGTGCCTGCCACCCTGCTGTGTTCGTACTTGGAGGATCGACGACCGGACGTTTTTGTCCCAACGGGAATAATTCTGACGCGTTGCGATGGATATTCTAAACTAAACTATCACCGATTTCCCAGCGATTCGAGCTTCGCATCCTTTATTTGAACCGTGAAAGTCTCGGAAGTTTTGAAATTTGATTGTTGAAAACGGAGAGGAATTACATCATTGCAACTATATTTTCTCTACGTACTAAACGGATTTAAATTCGAATATGTAGTTAAAAGAGGATTTCAAATAAATCTCTCACTTCTGTCATGCAAAAAATGACCTGATTATTCGGCCATAGTGAAGATGTGATTATTGCGGATAGAAATCTATCGGAGGACCGATATTTAATTTAATGAAAGAATATGATCACCTTCCTAGATTAGAGTATCCATCTTCTATATCTTCTTTATGTTCTTATAGAATATTACGTCGTTCCACAAAATTCACACGGTTGAAATTTTTAAAATGACCTAATATTTTACCTATTCCGTATTTTATTTCTTCGTTATTTAATTAATTCCCCGTTTATCGCGATTCTTTTCTCGAATGAACTAGTTACAGATAACTTTTACATAACCTCATTTCCGGTGTTTCAGTTGCGGGAATTTAATTAAATTGTGTTATCGACACAATTAATACTCGCGGCACAAGTTCGCGATTAAACCTGCGACTTGTCGAAGAAAAAATATTACGTAAAAAATTTCATTTCTGAATGACAAAGGCCTGTTAGATAAATTACGAAAATAGATTCGTTAAAATATGACGTGATTATTTTTTAACGCAAGAAAGTTCAATGATTTACACGTTGAAATTATTCATACTCTTTTATTCAGATTAATGTAGTTCCCCCAGTTTCTTATATTTGCTACACGATCGAAGCTCGATCAAGATTCCGAATCGTCCAATTTTGTCGACGTTTCGAGGGGGAAGAAATGATCCTCCAAGAACGAATCATGCCCCCATATGCAATCCCTTAGGGACCGATGAATATATATATACATTTATATTTGAATATCGAATGCATCTATGCAGCTTGTTATACAGTACATCGTTCGTTTCAGTGACTATTTTCGAAGGTGACTCTTCGTTGCCCGTCAATATTTCGAAGGGTAAATATATTATGTAAGAAATATAGAGGGTGAGTTTCAGTGCCGGAAACCATAAAATTTATGAACGCGAAGATTGCCCTGAATAATTCTTATAAACCGATACAATAATTAGATGAACTTTAATTTAATGTAATTTATATAGTTATGTTTTCAGAACCTTAGAAACATAGGACACACCTGCAAAATTTGAAAATTTATAAATTATACGTCTCTATTTTATAAAACTTTTAAGTAAGAAAATGTATAAGCGTGAAAAGTTGAAGATTTATAAATTTTCAAATTTGTTATCGAGAAATTGATTATCCAGCGGTGTTTACTCTTACCCTTGCCCATCACTGTTCCAGATTATAATAAATCGAAGACGATGATTTCAACTGTATAAAACTGAACACTATTTTTATACGCAAAGTTTGAAACGTTTAACAAATGAATATCACAAGTTTCGAAGTTGATGCAGATTTTTGAATAATTTTTTATTATCATTCATATAAAATGCTTAATAGAGATTAAAAGTTACAGTGATACAATGTTATTTAGTTTTTGGAATTGGAAGCATAAGTCTTTTTTATATCAAATATTTTTTATACTTCTAGTAATTGCACATGTGATAACAAAATTTGCATTAAACATGCAAAAGAGATCTTGCTATCACAATTAACATTCCAGTCGATTTGCAATATCTCTTGCTTATAAAGAAATAATTCCATGTCTCTTAATTATTCTGCAAATCTGTTCTGTCAATTTATTTATCAATACCAGTTTAAAATTCGAATCAAAATTTTAATGAATTTTTAAGTTGAATTAATATTCTATCTTAAAATTAATCTTCCAAACACAAAGACACAAATTAATCACCATCTGTACATCCATTCATAATAGTGATTATTCATCGTGAAATGAGTATAACAAGCTGCATACATATGCGCTTGATACACAGCATATTCTACATTATTATTATTATTATTATTATTATTACTCTTATTATTATTATATACCTACCTACAACGATTTCATTATATTCAGCACAACGCAGATCGCTTATAAGATATTCAGCTTCAACATATTCCAATTTTTTATATATATATATATATAGCAATTAATCCAGCCCTAAAGTTTATTAATTACATACATATATATATTTTCATTGCCTTATTAAATATCTAATTACATAATTAATATGCATGCGTTCTATTCTCACGAAAGTATCACTCAGCCCTTATATTATTTACCTGCCTCGGGACGATAATTCTTTTTTCTTATCTTTTTTTTTATTATTTGCTCCCGAAATAACAATGCTCGAAATGAAAGTAAAACCAATATACCCACAAACAAGCCAAATTATCCAAAATACAAAGCATCTGAATAAATTGTACCTCAGCAGCAACAACAACAACAACAGCAACGAATGCAAAAAGTGAATGAAACAAAAGAAAATGTTTTCATGTAGCTGCCAATACGTTCGTTTACAATGGAAACAGGGGTTGAACGTTTTCATATCGATTTTGGTTTTTGAAAGAGTCATGAGGAATATTTATTCTGAATAATTAAACGTCATAAGTAGATTAAGCGAAAATATTATTTTACATTTCATATATTCAAATGCTAGTACAATGCCTGACAATTAGAAATAATATATCAACCCCATAATCCGGAACGTGCCCTGCCTCGCAAAAATATTTAAATATTTCAGTATACCAACATTTTAAATATAGAAGGAATTCCGTAAAATTAAAAACGGAAACGTTTCGAATATTCGAAGCTATATGATTTATTCAAATAACTCGACTGCTCGTAATTTTCGCAACCCTAAGATAGTGGACAGATATTTCAGAAGCTTAGAAAAACTTTGTTCAGAATAAACCTTCTTTCATAACTATTTTATATAAGAAGTATTTTGGTAATTATCTTCTTGATCGTTTCAACCCCTGAATAGAAAGCAGAGTAGCGAGAAAAAGCTTTGGTCGCGGTTCGATCGCGAGCCCGTTCCAGAGCACGCGCCATCAAGTTTCAGCGCGTACACGCGTGCAGCATTGTTCTATTTGTAAAATCAATTTGTATCGAGTTCCTGGGACTCGACCAACGGCATTAGCTTCTCTTGTGCCGACTAACGCGGCCGGTGAATGGTCGGCAGCAAAATGGAGTTGCGGATCGTATTGGCAGCGAAGTGAGAATATTGGATCGCATTGAACCGTTGACCACGGAAGCTGATTTGACAGACAGAAATCGATTGTTCGCACTCTCACCGTCTCTCTGCCTTAGGATACACGCTGCACGAACGAACGAACGAACCCCTTCTCTTCTTTTTTTTTTTTATAAAGCAGAGAGAAGGAGAGAGATTCTTTGTTTCTGTTTGCCATTGCACGGGATCTAAAGATTCGTTAAGCATTTGATTTGAAGGATTGCATCTTTTCCCTAGCATTTTCTTTCGTTCCTCTTTCTTTTTTATTTTTATTTCTATCCGGGGTATGTTATGATACGATTCGTAAGCTTGTGGATCAGCATTTCCGAGGCTCAACGGATCAACGATACGATCCAATCTCGAGAGACCTCGATATATCTTTGATTTGTAACAGTCGAGTTGCGGTGATGCGAGGCCAAGTTGTAACCGAACAAGGAATTGGAATAGTAGGCATCAGAGTATCCGTGGACAGGGACCCTCGATTTGGATTCACCTTGACCAGAGCTGATGGATGGTAAGCTTTATCTTTTTTATTTAACTTCACCTTTAACTCTCCCTTTAATTATGGTGATCACAGATGCCTCGACTATATTTAATACATTTACTATTCAATATAAAGGAAATTCACTAAACATCTCATACCATAAGACTACATCGTGTATGAAGATTTTCGATTCAAAAATTTGAATGCCTAATTTTATTCACCATACACTTTGAGTAACTTCTTAAGTATACATTATAACCCTGGAATTTCTGGAACGTAAATAAAAGATGTAAATCCGTTACATAATCTGTCTGGAAACATACAACTGCAGACTTTTCAAATAATACTTTAAAAGTTATTCGAGATTTACAAATTTCAGTACAAATTTACACTTTACATTTCATGTCTGGTTTACAATTAACCCTGGTAGTTCAAGAATACAATGACTTATAAGGATATGTAAGCACAATCCAGCAACAATAGACATTGTTCGACGAATTTATCAAAGTTCAGCAGCAATAAGTACCAATCAATCGCAGTCCCGTTATTCATTAACAGGAAGTGGGAGTCGTGAATACAACAGTTATGCTTAGACTTCCGTCGGATTACACGAACTTACGCATGTATTATGAAACGGGAGATGGACCGGAAACGTACCTGTTCCGGCGAGTTTCAGTCAAGGATTCCGCGTACTACAATCTCTCGTTCGTTAGTTCACTGTATTATGGTAAAATTTTGTCGGTGATTCGACGAGAAAGAGGAGCAGAAGGGGTTGACATAGGTCAGACTAATCACACAGGTTTGCACGGAGTAATTAGGAAGCTTTCGACATCATTAGCTTGGGCTTTGATGTGGTTTACCGAGCCAACTCCTCCGGCTCCGTGTTTCAGGATTATCCTCGCCAGGATTACTATATACTTGTTTGATATAGGTGTTTCAGCGTCTCCTGCCCTCCTCTTCATTACAATGCAGCCTTGATCCTATTACGAAGGACGTTCAAGCTGGCGTACACGCGGTACACATCATGGCCAAATACTAATGTCATGTATAATGTGCATCGCATCAAAAAGAACCTGTTACAATAATTCCATTCATCGTTGTACTGAAATGTTTGCGAAGAAACATCAATTACAGTCCCAGATCTTAAAACGGTGGAAGCTAGATTAGTCTGATACTTACGAATCGAACATTGTACTTCGACTAAAATTAGGCATTCAAGTATTCAAATTTGACGTATTCGTAATTTTTATTACGGACAATAACCTTGATAAAAGCACACATTATAATAATATTTCTGAACGTTATTATAATACGTCGATAGTCGACGCACAACAAACTACAACCACCCCCTAAAGGTTGTGAATTCAGCAATGGTTAAGAGCGACGCGTATCCTTTATCGATCGACCCCAGCCCAATGTAATACCGGAAGCGGTATAGTTTGAAATGCATTTACGTACTTCGATCAGGTTCGACGTGTTGGTCAACGGTGGCGGTGCAGTGACGCTTCAGTTCCAACGTAGCCCCTTCAAACCCCTTACAAGGACGGTGTTCGTGCCATGGAATCAAATAGTCGTTCTACCACCCGTAGTGATGACCCTTAACGAGGAAGGCGAATCCCATAAATCCAACCAACCCCCGAGCCCGGCTGTCGGTAAGTATTAACTCCCATATGATATTTCTTTCGTTTCATTTTTCTTTGTTTCACGTTATGTCGGTGCCAACTTGTGTTACTCGTTAACGTCTGAACTTGCGAGACGAATAAATGTCCGTTTCAAACCATTTCATGTTCGTGATTAATAATGTCTTCTTGTTTCCTGATTTGTTACGTTCTTTCTTGAGTTCACTGTTCATAAATATATGTTACTAATCGTCCGTTGCTTCGTCGGGATAAAAAGGGGAAGAATGGCATCATCTGGACGTTGCTCGTCGTGTGTGCCGTCTTTGTTCCGTCCTTAAGTGTTTTATGTTTTTAAGTTTCTTACCATTTATGGCGTACTATATAATAGGCTTCCCAGGGATATCGATGGGACTATTTAGCGAGCATGGTCCTTGCCTGGAGCACGATCACGAACTACTGCGACCGATCATCGTCAGCACTTGGATGCCTGAAAAAGTTGGCGGTCTCCCTGGCAAGAGTTTGGTGTTCGCCGAGAGTCAGGTAAAATTTTAGAATTTGCAAGTTCGAAAATTTCGCAGGGTTAAACAAGCCAAATCCCTGTAAAAATTCGGAACGGTACGCTAGATATTTCTATCGCCCTATCTCAGTGCACTCGACACTATTTGGTGAGGGCTTGTGTTCGAGCGAGGTAGCACAGTTCTGTCCCTTTTCCATCAGCCAACTTCTCTCTAACCCCGTATGCATCGTTTCATTCCAGAGTCAAAACGATTTGAAATTCAAATGTTCAGCCCTAGAACCAAGGATTTCCACAATCCCTTACCGTAAACAACAATTTGATTCTTGAGGGTTAGGGACACAGTTTCTGATCCTTGGTTTCGCTGCTTGCAGATCGTCCAGGAGAGCATCGCCATTCCTGGCTCGAATCTACACTTGATGTATCAAAGTAGCCAAGCAGCTGGTTATCTATCGACGGTGAGAATGCAACTGACCGGACCGTTCATTCCGAAATCGCTGACACACGTGCACGTCCACGTGGAAATCGAGGGCTCCCTTCACACGAAAACCTACGAGGCGGACCCGAATCTGACACACACGTTCGCCTGGAATAAACGGAACGTTTACAAGCAGAAGGTGTACGGCGTGGCGCAGGCTAGAATTTCAATTGGTTATCAGCATTCCACTTGTCCGTCCGTGATATGGGAGACACAGACGGCCACTCTGCAGGGTTTCGATGTGGACATCTCTGACATCGGTGGCTGGGGATTGGATATCCATCATCATTACAACTTTCACGAGGGTATCCTGCAAAAAGGCGACGGCACCACGTTGCATTTCAAACAATATCCTCGAACGGTCAAAGTGGTAATGGGTACTGGACTACAGAGGAACTTGGTCTGTCAGGATTGCGATGGTTTGGCCAAAGATGCTAGGTTGTTGACTCCGGTTGCTCTTACGAGTGGTCCGGACGGAAGCATCTACGTTGGCGATTTCAATCTCGTTCGTAGAATCACACCGGAAGGAAACGTATATACCGTCCTAACGTTGAGGTAACTTTCAAGTTGTCGAGTTCCTGCGGTGTAAGGACTGCTATTACTAATTTTTTATTGGTTGTTGATAGCAGAGCATTTGATTATCAATGTACGTGAGCCTCAATGCTGTGCTATTTGTAAAATACATATAATTACAAGAATGTATCGAAGTTCAGGTGCTGTGTTATCAAATGGACGACAACTTTTATTCTTCTTTATTTCATGTTTAATTATTTTAAACTAAAGGTTTTTAATGATCTCCACAGCGCGACTCAAGTAGCTTATCAGTACTATCTCTGCGTTTCACCGGCCGATGGTCATCTGTACATCAGCGATCCCGAAAAACATCAAATATTGAAGGCGTTATCGTTGAAGAACGTTCAACATCCCAGCATCAACATCGAACCCGTGGTTGGAAGCGGAGAAAGGTGCATTCCTGGCGATGAAAGTCATTGTGGAGACGAAGGACCAGCCATTCGCGCCAAACTAGCTCATCCAAAAGGTAAATATCCGAACTTTAACGAATAAAGAAACTTAACTCATCCGTGTTAACATACCAATCTATAAACAGGAATCGCCATTGCTGCTGACAAGACCATGTACATCGCCGATGGAAGGAACATCCGAGCGGTTGATCCGAACGGTACCATTCACACTCTGGTAGGTCACCATGGACACCATAATCATTGGTCACCGGCTCCCTGTGTGGGTGCCATACCAGCTCATCAGGCCCAACTACAATGGCCAACGGGATTGACCTTGAGTCCTCTGGATGGATCTCTGCACTTCATCGACGACAGACTGGTTCTGAAGCTCACAAGCGATCTAAAAGTCCGTGTGGTAGCCGGCACACCGCTGCACTGCACCAGCAACGGGAATAACGACAACGATCTCACAAAGGTGAACTCATCGATTACCACCAGTGCCAAGAAGTCTGACGAGGTTCTGGGCTCTGTATTGGCTGTTAGCTTTAGTCCAACTGGTGAACTATACATCGCGGAGAGCGATTCACATCGTGTTAACTCGATCAAGATCGTGGACAGCTCTGGAAAAATGTCACACTTCGCTGGACAACAACAGGAGAGACTGCGTGGACAGTGCGAGTGCAACAACACGACACCGAGCACCAAAGACCTGGAGAGCTGCGCCTGTACTGATGACACGAGCAGCACGGAGACTTTGTTATCATCGAACGCAAAGTTCACTGCTATATCTGCTCTAGCAGTTTCGCCGGACGGTGTATTGCATGTGGCAGACCAAGGCAGTTTGCACATTCTCGCTCTTCAACCTTATCTTCCGAACCACGACGAAAGCGGAGAATTCCATATACCGTTCCCACCTTCGAACGAGGTGTACGTGTTCAATCGTTACGGTCAACACATCTCCACGAAGGACCTGACGTCAGGAAAGACACGATACTCCTTCCTGTATAGCAAGAACACTAGCTTTGGAAAGTTATCGACGGTTACAGACAGTGCTGGCAATAAGATTCAATTCTTGAGGGATTATAGCAGCGTTGTCAGTTCCATAGAGAACACGCAAGATCATAAGTCAGAGTTGAAGATCTCCGCCGTTGGGTTCTTAGAGAAGCTGTCTGAACGAGGCAGGGCTGAAATCGCGCTTGCTTACGATGGCTCAACTGGCTTGCTTACCAGTCGATCAGGAGTAAGTATGAAATTATTGATCAATCTATTACGTGTAACACTTTCAAGCCCAAACTGGGATAAAGATGACACGAAACTCCTCTTTTCTATAGGGTGGCGAAACATACATATACAACTACGACGGCCTGGGTCGAGTGACCGATGTCATTTTACCTACCGGTGAAAAATTGAAATTATCTTCCGATCTGTCGGACGACGAAGGACTGTTGGTTAAGGTGTCAGCCCCACTTCAAGCGTTATCTAAGGGAGATAAGCAGAGAACTGTCGAATTCAAGATGAAGAACGAGAGATCTAAAATACTAACAATAACAGATGGTAAGTCAAGGAGAAATTGTGAGATCCTATAAATATGACAAACTTCACAGATGTTTAACAGGCTCTCTATTTTCAGGCATGAAGATCAAGAAAGCAATCGCTTTCACAAACAGCAGCTTAGAAGTCCTTCTTCCTGGTGGTGGTAGAGTCTTAAGCGCAGCTACCACGAAACATCCTTTGCTAGAAGCCGCGTTGCCAGTGGAAGCTGAAATGTTGCCCATGTGGAGCTACCAGTTGATGTCACTTGGAGAGCTGACCAACACGATGAGCACCGCCTACAACCTGGTCGGCGACGTCAGCCACTTCCAACAAACTCTGAACAGAGAAATCTGGGTGAACGACACTCGAGTGATAGGCGTGGAATTCGAGCAAGCATTTAGGCGCGAGACCTTTTACGACAAATCAAGGAATCCTCTTCTGACGGTCACCTTCGATCCTGCTGGACTACCTTTGACGTGGCAGCCTCACGAGCAAGGCTACAATCTCAGCATCACCTACGACAGGTTTAATCGGATAGAGAGCTGGAAATGGGGTGGATCGGATGAATCCTATGGCTACGATCGACACGGACAATTAGCCGAGGTGACGAACAGTCAGGATGGCACTAAATATTACACCTACAACGACTTCAACATCCTCTCCAACATCACTCTTGCCAGCGGCAGACATTTTTCTCTGCAGTACGACGACGACGGTGGACTACGTCACATTATTCTTCCATCAGGAACAAAACACTCGTTCTCCTGTCAAGCTTCGTTAGGCTTCCTTCGAGTGACGTATACACCTCCCGGCAATAGTAGAGCGTACCTACAGCACTATAGCCACGATGGAAACTTGTTGCAGACCGTATTCCCTGGTGATGGTGCACGTATCGTCTACAGATACCATTCTTCGGGACAGTTAGCCGAAGTCGTACACGGTGACGGGAAAAGCGAGATCAGGTACACGGAGAGTGGTTTGCCCTCCGAAGTGATACACTCGGAACGAGACGTGGAGTACAAGTGGGACTACCAGTACAGTGCTGGTCTGCTGGTCGAAGAACGAATTGATTTCGGGGCTAAAACTGGCCTTAGCAATGCTAAGTTCACATTCGAGTATGATTCTAACTTCAGACTGGTGAATGTTCAGGGCAGAATAGGTGGACAGACCCTACCGCCTCACACAATGGCTTACAGCCCGCGAACGGGAATGTTGGAGCAAATAGGTCATTTCAAAGTGACCAAGCCACAAATAAACGAAACCACCGTGTTCGATGGCACAGCACTGTTCTCTAGAATCACGGACGACAGGTTCCTCGAGACCCAAGTAACGTTAACGATTCATCAACTGGAAGTGTTTAGGATGGAGTTCACCCACGATTCTCAAGGACGAATCAATCAGACCCGAACGTACACGCGTAATGTTGCCGTCAACACCTACACCAACGTGAAGAACTACACCTGGGACTGCGACGGTCAATTGACCGGTGTCGAGGCTCAAGAACCATGGGGTTTCAAGTACGATGCCAACGGTAACATGTTGTCGCTAACATATCGAGGAAACCCCATACCCATGGAGTACAACAACATGGACAGGATCGTCAAGTTTGGTGACGGTAGCTACAAGTACGATAACAGAGGACAGGTTGTTCAAAATGCTCGGGAAGAGAGGTACAGTTACAACACCAAAGGACTTCTGGTTAGAGCCACCAAACAAGGAAGATTCGACGTACGATATTATTACGATCATCTCGATCGTCTTGCAACCAGGAAAGACAACTATGGAAACGTTACGCAGTTCTTCTACAATAATCAAAAGCGACCTCACGAAGTGAGCCAGATATACAGTCCGCGGGACGGTAAACTGATGTCATTGGTGTATGATGATAGGGGGCATCTCATTTACGCTCAAGTCTATCGGCACAAATATTACATCGCCACGGATCAGTGTGGCACTCCGATTATGGTATTTAGTCAATACGGTGAGGGCATCAGGGAGCTTATGCGATCGCCCTTTGGACATATCGTTTACGATTCGAATCCCTATTTGTATCTCCCTATCGATTTTTGCGGAGGACTTTTAGATCAGGTGAGATATCGTTACCATTGTACTTCGAGCAAAATAAAGGAGATATTTTATTTAATTGTTTGTATTCGCAGGTAACGTCATTGGTGCACATGCCCTACGGTAAAATCTACGATCCACTTATAGGCCAGTGGATGTCTCCTTTGTGGGAGAACGTACTGGACAGAGTGAACACTCCGACGCATCTGAATCTATATAGATTCAATGGAAACGATCCTATCGATGCCAGGCACACGGACCGTACGAATCATCCAACAGGTAATCTTCGAAATCATTTTCGCTTTAAGTCGTTTCGTTCGTGTCTGTTACGTATATTAAAACAAATTTGATGATTTTACAGATCACATATCATGGCTGTCGCATCTGGGCTATGACCTGAAGACTCTCGCTCCGCAGTTGTTCCCCGACGAGCTTCCGGACAGTCTGATTCCTCCCTCCCTCGCCCCAGAAACATCGATATTCGGTAAAAAGAAGAGGACCAGAAATCTCGGCGTTCAATCCGGTTTCCTGGCTCACATCGCGCAAAGGCATTCGGGTGACGCCGTCAGTTTATCGGCACCGCCTCGTTCGGCGCTGAAGAAGGACACCAGTGACCTGATCCCTAGTCGTCTGGGCGCAGCCTCGGATCCTCCGTTCGGGAAAGGTATCCTGGTGTCTAGAACCGCGGATGGTCAAGCCGTGGTGTCCAGCGTACCCACAGCGAATGCCATCTACGGAGACGTGTTCACCTCTGTGTTCAATCGGTCGTACTTCCTTCCGTTCACGTTCGTGGTACACAGCGCCCAACAGGACGCGTTCTATTTCGTGAAGGAGGAGACCTGGAGGGCCAGCGAGGATCGCGGTCAATTAAAGCGTCTCGGTGGCCAGGTGAACACCACGTTCCACGAGAGCGAGAACGGCAGCGGCAGCAGCTCGCTGATCGACGTGAAGATTCACGGTGCCAGCTACGTGGTGAACCTCCGTTACGGCACCACCGCCGAAAAAGAGAAACAAAGACTGCTACACCACGCTAAGGCGACCGCCATTCGCAAAGCGTGGCACAGAGAACGCGAAGCCTTGAAGGCTAACACTCCAACGGCCATCGAGTGGATGGTAGCCGAGCAGGACGAGATACTGAAGTCGGGGTCCGCGTCGAATTACGAGGGCGAGTACATCCACGACGCTCAGCTTTATCCGGAGCTGGCCGAGGATCCGTACAACATCAGGTTCGTGAAGAAGGTCGACCCGTCGAGCAAGAAACGACGCAGAAGGAGAGGCGTCCACACTTGTAAACTCTGGTGGCTGGACAAGATCTGCTAGATCTGGCGCGCGTCTGCAGCTAGCTTGTCCTCCTCTCCTGACATGCCAGGAGAATTGTCCAAATCGAAGCAACAGGAATTTTGAAAGGACGCGGAGCGTGGAAGAGGAGAATGATCCGGAAGAGATAGGATCAGGCCGAGGCATGGCCGTGGCGTCCGTATACACGCGTAATAAACGTACTGAACACTATCAAAAACAAAAAAAAAGTTTTATACCAAAGTCTATTTGTGTATTTCGAAGATGCCAAAAACATTTAACGTTATATCGATTATATTGTACCGCGATAGGGTGTAGTGTGTAAGAATTTCGAAGGGAACCGTGCGACGTTTGGTATATTGCCTACGAGGATGCTGTCCGCGAAATCGTGACCACCGGTAATCGATTCGTGGAAGGATACGTGGAACGTTCCGGGAAGCTTGTCTCTCGTCCCGTTATCGAACAGGAGGGTCTTTGAAGAGGTTCCTGAGGGCGGATGAACTTTACCCGGACTGGCTTTACGCGGAAGTAGATTTCGAGGGAAGAGACTGACACGTGGAACGGAACGCGATCGTGAAGGTATAAAAGTGAGACTACGAAGCGCCACCACATCGATCCAACGTAACACGCGACGGAGGAGCAACAGAGGTAGCAGGCCATTTGTCGTTGAGGCGAATCGAGTGAGAGAAACTAGTCAATATATAGCTTTACATTGACATATAAACATTTTCCAATAGGATAAGGACAAAGGAAGGAAGATGATCGTCGATGATGTACCATGCGAGGAACCGTGTGTGCCCATCAGTCTATCCGCGCGATATCCTTTAGTCGTACTTCAATAACGAGGACGAGGAGCCTATGAAAATTACAATTCGATTCTGAGAATAGGTACGCTAATTCGAATCGCGAGACATGGAAGGAACACGCGCGTATCTCAACAATGAATGGCCCTGTGACTGACACGGTGAACGGCGAGCATCCAAATTGTGGTAGGATCAGAACTCCAAGGTGCCAGCAAGAGAATCCGAAGAAGTAGGCTCGATTTCCAGTGTCCTGACGCCTATTCAAGGATTCCTGCGATACGTTGATGGTCAAAGATCGATACAGATGAAAAAGAAGTCGAATGATCGGCGTCTGGAATATTGTGGGACTGGGAGTTCAGAGTCCCAGAAGACTGAAGCTCGATTTCCAGTGTCCTGGCGCCTATTTCTCACGGATTCCTGCAGGGAAACGTGGAGCAAACGATCAGGCGTGTTCTTCGAATCGATATTCCGAATTCAGGTCGAAGAAAAAGAGAGAGGCGTTACTAAGGTGTATTATAAATGTGGTGCTTTCTCGCGCGATGAAAAATAGAAACAAGTCGGTGCAACAACGTTGATTAACGGTGAGCGTGAATAATTAGAGGACATCGGAACACACTGCATAGAGCGTGGCTAAGTATTTTTAACGATGGATGTGTCCTAACCAAAAAATTCCCCCTTTTTAGCGCTAGCGTCCATTTCCTCGAGAATTGATGTCGCGTATGCGTACGAATTGTTGTTCGAAAGGGAAACGTTATTGTCGTCGCGAACGAGGGACGAAGCCGATCATGATCGAGATAGGTCCCTCGAGCGATAGACGGTGACGGATAAAACTAAAAAGTTGACGCGATGAGCGAGTGAGAGAAGAGAGCGAGTGTGAGAGAGAATGGATAAGAAACTCTATTATCGGTAATAATACGTATACACGATATTATTGCATATTTGTGCTTGCTGGATATGAATAACGGAACGTTAACTATGTTTCTTCACCGAATACTAAGTGTGTATATCTAAATTTAATGCTCGTCAGTACCGATCGTTTTCGCTGTGTACTGAACGCCATACCATACATCTACGTACGTAAGAATATTGTTTAGCACCGATATCTTTGACCTAACCACACACCGATTATCTGCGGTATTATCCGTCTAAATGGCACGAGTTTGGATCAGTGATTTGTCAATTACAGAAGCAATCGCTTAACTTATTTATTCGTTAGAGTTTGTTACTAGGAATGTGTGTTAATTTTAAAAGAAAAAGAATGTAGGAATGATTCAAATTTGAGGTACTGCTGAGGGAACTCGACTCATTCAAGTTATTAATAACTTATAATACACTAAAGTTTAATAGTTGATTCAACAAGCAGTAATTCACATTTCTCGAAATGAACTACAGTAATCTATAATACATTTTTCCAATCCTTTCACCCAGAAAATATAACATCGTAACTAAGCAATCGTTACATGAATCTAGTTACGGAAATCGGTCATTTTGATTTACAATTAACAAAGTAAAGTACATCGTATTAAAGAAAATGTTAGGACTCACGACGTGCCAGTTAGAGAGGCAATACTGTACCTGTCCATTACACGTCCCGTTTCTTTCAAACGAAACCACAGATCCGTACCTTTTTATCCACCAAATCACAATTTCTTTTACCTCAATCGCCCCGACACGTTACGTTTTTCCTCGTTTTTTCAAATGTTTGTATACTCGCCATTGAATATTTTGCGACGGCTTTAGAAGACGGCGGCCGTTCACGGATAGATAGTCGCACAACGACATTACTGTCTGGATAGATGAGAAAACGAGAAAAATTAAAAAAGAATTATCTTATTACACTGTGTGTATAAAAGAATAAAAAATTATATATATAGAAAGAGAGGATAAGAGAGAGAGAGAAATTATATAGGAAAGCTTCGTAACGTATTTTTGACTCGAGCGAGTGTTTAGAGCAACGTAAAACACCGATCCTTAAAAGTGGTCCAAACGAGGTTAAAAATGGTGTTTTTTTTTTAAATGCACACGAACAATTTAAATCGCGATACTTTCTTCGAAAAACGAGAGCGTCCGTTCTTTCGCGTTTCCTTCCGATTTATGCTGCCAATGTTGTTCGAATTTCCGCGAAAGGACGCGACGTTCGTAGGACGAAAAGGACCTCGAGATCGTTGGTGATCGAACCACAGCTCTTAGACACGTGGACATCTGAACCAGACCTTTCCAAAAAACGATTTCCAGAGTCAAACGATATCCTTTCTTTTTCCATGGTGCTGGTTGACATGGCGTTGATCACTTCTGACACATTGTATAAATCTTTCGAAGTTTATTGTATGAAATTCAACTGTGAAAATACGATAATTTAATGCAACATTTAGACAAACATGGCGTTAGCATAACATGTTTCGATTAAGGGGTAACAATTCGTGTTATTGAAGCGATTACAACTGTTGAAAGTTTTCTGAATAAATCGGCCATTTCATTTGCAACAACCTAATCATTGAATTGGACTGTTTCCTACACGTTCATTTTGGTGATTGAAAATAATCAATTTTGGTTATTTGAATATAATCGATTTCAGTTGTCTTCAAATTTTCTTTTAGGAATACATTTGTTGATTTCATGCTGATCGGTGACCTGTTTGATAATTCCTTTTAATCTTAAAAAATTAATATTACCATTTACCAAGACAAATTATCTTTTTGCGACATTTTGATAACTAGTTCTCTTCGGATCTGAATGAAACATATTTTGTTTCAAACGTATTATTTTTTTAAATATAACTTGATCTATTGTCGGGGTTTAGAATTTAAATTCATTTTTATACTAGACTGTGAACGTCTTCATATCATTTTCACTGCCTCGGTCAACGCCTTAATTGTTTGACCTAATTAAATTCGTGATGACATAAAGTGGTCCAACGTAAAGATTTAGTAGTACAAGATTCGTAAAGTATATTCGTTTAAAAATTAACGATTATGGATTTATAAATATAAGTATAATAACTTGTCTTCGACCTTTCGTTATCTTAAGCAAAAAATTACTCGCAAATAAATTATGATTTTGTTCTCTTGTTATACAAATAAATAATGTCACATTTCAATATAAAAGTTAAACAGTTCAAACGATTTTCTGAACCACTGTGTGTCAGATACCGATGTCGTTAATTGACAAAATTAATATAAGATGCATTTCATTCACTGTACGCAGTGGAGAATAATAGGAATGTGCAGGTAGTCAGAAATGTCTTATACCTGAGCAATCTAATCGGGTCGAAAAAATCTGGTATTCGTTCGAATCGCGCAGACTTAAATCGCGTCAAAGTAAATTGTGCTGAATTGAATCGCGTTCAATTGAAACTCCCAAGTATTTCTGGCCAAATCTCCATAATCGGGTACTTGCACACTGCTAAAGAAACGCGCGAGAACCTACATCTATGGAAAGGTCTGATCTAAACACTCTGAAACTGACCCCCATTCGAAACCACCCTCCCCATCCTTCTGATCCACAGTTCCCTTTTATTCGTAACCTGTAACCGTATGTTACCATTGACTCGGCGATGGCGTTCAAAGGATAATTGACTATTTTTGAAACGACAAAGAGAGAGAACGAAAGAGAAAAGTATCGAGCGTGTCAAATTATTAAGCGAATCAGTGTCGGCTGATTTTAAAAGGGGGATTCAATGCGCAGGGTCTTAAGAACCGGTCAGTCCCAACTGTACTTCTAATTATCTAATTATCGTTATACAAAAAAAATGGAACAGAGGAGACTTAAAAAAAAAAGAAAAATACAACCGGGATTACAAAAGAGTGAATGGGATTCGCTCTACTAACTTCCGTGAAGTTTCGTCTCGTTTCGCTAAAACTTTCTAATAGAAGCAGGCGTTCGATTCGCGAATTACAATTATAAATATAAATCTATAAATATACGTATAAATATGAATATAAATATAAATATAAATATAAATATAAATATAAATATAAATATAAATATATATATATAAATATAAATATAAATATAAATAACTTCTGGAATTAACGGGGTAGAACAGCTCGAGACGCGTCTCACCGAACGGTTTCGATCATTACTATTTAACTATTATCGCATCAATTATTATGAACAACCACGGATCGTACACGAATTGACGTGAAAACAATGATTAATGATACGTGTAATATGTGGCCGAGTTTGGTGAATCCGTCGTCGGACCATGTGGTGTCTATACTCGAATTCTCGCGAAGCGAAACCTCGTTTTTCTTTTTTTCCTTTCTTTTTCTAACCCTTGTGCATCGTTCAAATCATCCTTACGATTCGTGAATATCACAAAGCTGGAACGAAACCAATCAATATTTTATGCAATTAGTACATCTCGTTTTGAATAGCCTTAGCTACAGCTATTCGTAATTTGCGAATTTGACAATTTAAGAATTTAGGAACTTGGGAACTTGGGAATTTAAGACTTTGAAAGTTCAGAAATTCGGACTTTGGAGATTTGAAAATTTGGAGATTTAGGTATCTGACAATTTAGGATTTTAGGAATTTGGAGATTTAGGTATCCGAAAATTGAAGAATTTGGAAATTTAGATATTTTACAATCTGGAAATTTCAAAATTTAGGAATTTAGAAACTTAACGATTCAGAAAATTTACAAATCTTCAAATTTAGAAATTTTCAAGCTTGCACACTTAATCTTCTAAAATTGAATTTAAATGATGGGAGGCTATTTCCTATTCTTGTTTTCCGTCAAAGTAAATCTACATTGCAGCCGATCATCCCTTTGAACTTTGAAAAGTGCAAATGGGTCACCAGTGACCAACACCATAAATTGAAGCCTTCTTTGCGATGTTAATTTTATTTAACTAGAACGGTGTAGGAGGGTTAAGGTCGAGGTAATCAGGACAGCACCGAAGTTTGAGCACGCGTTAGGACGAGAGTGATTTATCGAGAGGAAAGAGTGAAAGAGAGAACGAACAGAGAGAGAGCGAGAGAGAGTGAGAGTGAGAGAGAGAGAGAGAATGAATGTGCAGAGTCAGTCATGCTGCAGCTACTACGACCACTACCCTAAAAGTAGATTACGCTACTTCGCCGCTGATCTAATTGTTTACTGTCACGTGTTGCTGTAAACCTAAACTAATACGATACGATATATTTTATTTATATAATCTAATCGACTGTATTTATTGTAAATAGTCACGATGTTTGCTATGATATAATATATCTGTAATTGGATGGAATATCGTCTTCCTGAACTATGCCCTCTCCTTTAACAGTTTAAATGATTCTTCATACTTTTTACATTCATTGAAGAATGAATTAGTCAAAAAATACCACATTCTGTGGAAATTTATTTCCAAGTAATAACATTTCAACGACCAATATTATATATTATCTACAAAATATTTTTAATATTAGCGTAAAAATTCTCAGACGATTTCTTCTCCTTTTTCTCAATCTGGACACGGACATTCGGCTAACATTCTGGCAAGGATGCACAACGCTAGAAACAAATTCAACAACTGCAAAATAAGTATGATTTTCGTTAAGAACAGTAGCCGTATAATATATGAGCGATGAATACACTTACTAGAATTAGAAAAATTATTACAGCTGTTATACTAATCGCGTGCATGTAAGATGTCAATAAAGACATTGCACTCCTCAGACATCCTGTTTCGTAGGATACATCTTCTTTCATGGATACACACTGCACAAATTATAATTGGCACAGTGAAAAAACAAATGATGTTTCGTACAATCATTTTGTGATTAAATTTTCAGAATTAATAATTTATTTAATATTTCGATCGTATGAAAGATAAATCTGTAGGACGGAAGGATGCACAATTTTAAAGAAATAACATACTTCTTCGATCGGTTTGGTACAGCAACTGTTCGGAATGGCATTGTAATATGTGATCCAGTCATTCGCGGAATATATTCCGCAACATCGCAACTGAAATGTATTTCTTCTTCAGCGTTTGTTTGAAGTGTTCGACACAGAGAAATAGAAGCTTATTTCTTACGTATTTCTGAGTGTTGTCCCAAGATTGTTTGCTCGAAGGCACGGTATCATAATTTATTATGGAGGCAGACATGTCATCCTGGATTCTTCTAACGGTTTCCTCGAATATCCAGAAACTGAATATAGCGCAGATATATAAGGTAAACAGAAACAACACGTAACACACGATATACTACGATAAAATAAAATTCGTTCCAATGTACAATTTATTCCTCGAGGCACAATCGTATGAAGATATAATTTACGATTTTCAGAAACTTCTTTCGGTTTTGAAGCAAGCCAAGAAGTCCGAGTAACGATACAATTGAAACAATTAGGCTTAGGAATAGCAATATGATGGTGAAGAAACGTGGTCGAATCAATCTCGACATTATTACGTGGTCCGTGAGTATCCATATGGCAATTACACTACCAGCTACACCTGCAAGCTTTATTTAGTTTTTCATCAACTACACGGTTCTGAATAGTCTTAAATAATCTTCAGAAATGAAAAGTAAAATTTTATAAAACAAGATTACTTAATTTTATTAACGGAAGATATCTTCTGCAATTACTGTAATTAATTTATGAATAAATAAACGAGAAGAATCGATTGAAACTACTTATTTGAAAAACTTAAAAAGATTCAATTAAAAAAAAAAAAAAAACAAATATTTTACCAGTGACATAAAACCTGAGTCAATTATCGATAAATTATTCTTATGTGAATCTGTGGTCTATAGTTGTATCAAACCACTCACAAAAAGTGCCGAATTGAGCATTATAAACACAAATTTAATGCATCGTTGTGACAGATAGTCACACGGAGATTTGTGAAGACCTATCCCAAGGTAACATGGATTTTTATCGGTCGTTACGGTTGCACTGCTGTGGGTAATCTCTTCATCCTCCGAATCTGTTTCATTTTCGCCTCCGTGATTTCCTTCATCAGTTGTGCTGATGAAAAATTTGTTCCAATTCATGTGCGTCATTCAACCCGAATACAGTTTAAAAAATAGTTGAACAAGAGCGATTAAAAACGATATCTTGTCGATAAAAATAATTTGCGTTACATCATTGCAACTATTGTCGAAGATGAGATACGAGAATAAATCACTCATGTTATGCCTTAGAACAATTATTGATTCCATAAGTGAAACTATTGTATAAACCATCTTTCTATATTTTTCAATTTTAGGACTCGTTTTGGGAATAATACTTCTGTCACCATCTGCCATTAAATCACAAAACTAACGTGACGGAAAGTTGATCGGAACTTCGGAAAACCGTCACGGAATATATTGCAAGCAGGATAAAAGCAATATTAACAAATATATAGTAATTATATGGCATATTAATCAATAAAATCAATGTTAATTGAATTTTTATAAAAATTGAACAAGTGGCACCATCTCTCCGGCGAACAGGGTGAACTACACACTTTTAAACCTCTACTTTAATTAGTTCTCATCTTCTACTGCTAGATGGCGGCACATAAGAACCCCTTAGGCAAATTGGGATTAGCCCAAGAATGTTTAAAAACTGATAATAGTTTGGTAAAGTCAAGACAATCCGAAATTAATTCCTCTTGCATTCCGATATAATTTCATTCATATTATAGTCAATTAAGCTAATAAAATCAACTATTGAATTGAACCCAAAATGATACACGTGGCGCCATTTAGCGGTAGAAGATGAGAACTAATTAAAGTAGAGTTTCAAAATTGTGTAGTTCACCCCGTTGGCCGGAGAGATGGCGCCATTTGTCCCATTTTCGTAAAAAGCCAATAAAACCTTATTAGTACATTTTCCCATTATACAAAATTATCAAAATAAACAAGCATATAAAAATTGTACAAGTTATTTAATATTTGTCTTTGAATACAATGTTATTTAATCACAAAAAAATTTAATGAAAATGTACCTTCTTTAATCTGACAATCGGTACATACTGAATTAATTTGTTAAATTATTATATATATTTATTGAAATCGATGAAATATCAAGACCTCAAATAATTTCATTTTTTACAAAATCATAATACAAATCACGTAGTGATAAGATAAGAAAATTACTTTTTGAAGGCTATGTCACTGTACCGTCCTTTACTGTCGAAGTGAGAAGTGCGATTAGATGATTAAATTTACAACTAAATAGGTAGAAATAAGCCGCAAGGTTAATAGACTTTAGAAATGTTAACAAAAGTTGTGCCGTATTCTTAAAAAATAAATTTTTACGTATTTACATGCGTGATTTAAAATATTTTTTGTTTGAAACGTAGCACTGTAGTAAAAGTAACAAAACCATAATGCTTAATGTAGTACTAATAATCATTCCTTTCTTAATTGTTGTTTTATTTGTGAGATACTACTTTTGGCGAGGACGTCTAAAAAATGTTAATAACAAGCATGTTGTTGTAAGTAGCTCAAACATAACCTAAATTAACCTCTTTTGGGGTTATATTTTCAAAGTTCTTTTAAAAATTCTTTGGATTATTAACAGTTGAAATGTACCCTACTATAGAGTGCTGGTATTGGTTTTTGTTATTTAGTTCAAGATTTTATTAACTTGTAATTAATTATTATTTTACTTTTTGATCAAATTGTATATGACATTCTTATATTTGTTTCCTAATTCATGCTTTCTTGTTTTGAAAGGTAACTGGTGGATCCAGTGGAATAGGAAAATGTGTAGCAATTCTTGCAGCCAAGTATGGAGCCCATGTAACAATAATTGCAAGAGACCCCCAGAAATTGGAGGTAACAAGAAATGAAGTAGTACGTGCATGTAAAAACAAAAATGTTCAGAAAGTGGAATACTTGTCCCTGGACATTGGTGAAGATTATGATACAGTTGAGAAAGCTTTAAATGATTTGGAAAGAACCATGGGCCCAATATATATGTTAGTAAATTGTGCTGGTACTGCAATTTGTGGGAAAATTGAAGACACCTCTGTAGCAGACTTAAAGAAAATGATCCACATTAATTTTCTGGGATCATATTATTGTACAAAAGCTGTTGTTCCACGAATGAAGGCTTCTCAAGAGGGAATCATTGTATTAACATCTTCTCAGGCTGCACTCTTAGGTATGTAATAGATTGGTGCATCAAATGTTGTTCTCAAAGCAAACTTTTATTTTGCAGGTATATTTGGATATTCTGCCTATTGCAGCACAAAATTTGCTCTCCGTGGTTTAGCAGAAAGTATATCCATGGAACTTACGCCATATAACATTTCTGTAACTTTGTGCTTACCTCCAGACACCGATACTCCAGGATTTGCCATAGAAGAATTGTCCAAACCTCTGGAGACAAAACTCATATCTCAGACCACTTCTTTAGTCAGACCAGAAGTGGTAGCGGATAAACTGTTTAAGGATGCGTTGGTAAGCAAGTGGAAAATTGTCTTGCTTAATTCGGAAATCGATAACTGATAAAATCGAACACTTTTCAGGCCGGAAAATTCTTTTCTACGGTCGGTATAGAAGGTTTCATGTTAACCGTACTATGTGCCGGAATGTCGCCATTTAGTTCCATCATGGAATTACTTTCGCAATCGATGTTGGTTGGTTTATTCCGGCTTGCAAGTGCCTGGTATCTTGTAAATTTTAAAAGAATTATTCAGAATTGTATGAAGATGCGCGACAGGAACAAAAAATCTGAATAAATTAATAAGAGATACAAAGTTTGTATAATGCGACAAGTACATAACGTTTGTAATGTGTTCGATATTTGCGTAATAAATTTAACACCACAGTCACTTTTATTTTTACATAGAAATATAATCCTAAATCAAACAAAACTAGAAGCGATAAGCAACTACGCGTAAGTTTGTAGATTCGAGAACTTGAATGTTTGTTTCTTTTTATGTGGCCATTACTGAATATTCTTTATAATGAAAATGACAAATAAAGAAGAAACATGGATCGTGAAGGAAAGTGGGGGACAAGATTTTAACGATTTGGCTTATTTTTATTTAGTATCCCGTAAGTTCATAGTATAATGTTCTTCATTAAGCTGTATGGTTCTTACACACATAGAACGGGACAGTTCTTCTTGTCCCTGTTACCACGATACTTTTTGGAAAAAAAGAAAAAACAGAAACGCTGAGATTTGTGTGTAACATGTATTTTTTCATGACGATGCCCCACGGGTGATAAACGCTCGCATCTGGCATTAAAAACGTCCAGCACATCGATATCAATGGTTTGTTAGCCCATGTACAAAAAAAGAGAAAAATATCGAACAAGAAATCCTACGCAGAGCATCGATCAATTACGGTTGCGATTTATGCTCGTGGGAGGCTGACACCGAGCATTTAAAACCGAGGCTGAACTTCTGCAGAGAAATGGCGGATAACGAAGATGTGTCTCTCGAAATTGCAAATCGATAATGATCGGTTTAACATTGATTTATTATCTCGTTCTCTCTCTCATTCTGATCACTTGCTCTCTCGTATTTTTTCGTACATCCACACGCTCGTTCGCTTTCGCTCGTTTCTCATTCCGCATTTCATTCGCGCAATCGTATTTTTTTTCCTCGGCATCATCTCGCGGATTCGTTTTTAATGTCTATTCCGATTTACCCTAAAGCGTTTCAAGGTGTACAGCTGGGAATCTGCGAGACGAGGCTTGCTTCGAGGGGCTTCTTTTTCATCTTTTATTTCATTTTTGCGTATTTATCTGTTAATTTTTATCTCTGTGAAATTTCCATCGATGTTCGCTCATTCGGGCGCTCGACAAACGCTCTCAACTGCCATCTTTCTCTCCGATTCGTCTTCCCAATTCCCTCTTAATCGTCCTTTGTTTCATTTTTACGTCGATTGTACGTTGCGTATTGATTAATTAGACGTCAGCTTCGTCGAACGTTCGAACTGGCAAACGGCACGCGTTTAACGATTTAATTAGACCCATTTTGCTACGTGTGATCGGTCGCGCGTTGCAAACGTAATGGTTACAGGTTCCGGAAAAACTGAACGCGTTCGTGATACATCGATTCTTCTTTGTATCGAGACACCTGATCTTTAAACTTGCTTAGTGAATCGAAGTGACTTTGTCATGGACATAGCTAGGATGGTAAGAAGGGTTGCTTGCCTTCTAAAGGAAGAATGTCTTCTGCTATACTCTAGATGAAAAAAATTCGATTTTGCCTCCCCTTCCCCAAGAGGAAAAGAATCAAACTGCAATTCTATCAACTAATACTTTGTACGCACAAGTAAATTAAGAAAATAATTCAGATAAATTTTGCCCTCCTAGCCTTTCTTGTACCTTCGCACGAACAAAACACAGTTGATACTAATTAAATTTCAAGTGTCCCGAGAGATTCTATTTGTTCGTGGTACATACATAATTAAGGAAGGAACGACGAATCGTTTATTAATATATCGCCGATAACGAGGGATTGGTGAAATCTTCTCCGTCCCGAGGGTTTCGATCGACGACTGTATACCCTTTATTTCTAACCCTCTACAGCCAATATCGTCTGTGTTTTCGCACAATCTTACGAATTATTCTTTAAATAAAAAATACCTGTTTATTGTTCGTTGAAAAAAAATGTATTTTCCATACAATGAGGTAACAAAATTCTTAAACTTCGCCAATTAATAAAAAATGTATTGCTTGTTAGTTTACCATGTACTGTATACCATATACACAGTCAAAGAAACGAACAATCATTATTTATGAACTTGATATACACAAACATATCAGAACCAAAACAGACAAAGATTTCAAAATAAAGTGATTGACAATGTAACTTCTACAGAGCACACAGTTTGTCTTCTTTGAAAAGCTACCTAGACACGTAAGGGATTTAAAAACTGTCGTAAAGAAATGTAAAGTCTGTCACGACTATTGCGTATCGATGTCGAATGAATGATAAGCGGTAGAGGGTTAAAAGTCACAATAATCATTCGTACACGTTTCCCATGAAGTTAATAATAACCATCCACTATTTCGCGGGTAATAAGTTCTCGCCGCAGTAGTATACGATTTTTCTTCGACGAAATCGTTTAGCCGGTGATCCAGTTTCCTCCGTCGATCACGAGAACATTCGTTCCTATGGATAATCGGATCGATAGGTTCGCAGCGAAACTGACTCCCGTTTCGTTGATTTCGACGGAATCGTAATCACGTCCACTGTCCCTCGTATTACCTACTATCGAATAAACTAGCTCGAATATCTACGCGTAAGAGCACATCGACGAACTGTCAGGACGGTCAATCATCACACGAAAAAGGATCTTTCGATATTCGCGTACCGCGACTCTCGGGAACGGGCACGTGCTCGTCGCTGGGGCGGATTTGACGCGTATCGATACTACCCTAAAAAATTAAAGTAACGAAACTGAATTGCCGCGATCAAAAGAAGCAAGCTTCATAGGGTAGAGAGTGGAACTTGGCGAAATCAACCCTTGTAATTAATTTATTTAAGGAAGTGTTCGTATAACTCAGCGTCGTATTTTCCGACAAACATCGATAATTTTTTCAATTTACCGACTACCCTGTAAGGATCTTTAATCTGTCCTACTTAGTACCCCACAAACACCGAAACACAAAACGCTACATAATTATTTGTACGCCTCGAGTAACCATCCCCGGTCCAATTAAAACCCCATTCAATGTTAATAAAGTTCAACATCCGCCCCGCGAGCCATCGACAAAACCGAGAATACATAAGTACGTACTCAAGCCTGCACAGGCGGCCGTCTTAAGAACAGAAAACTTCGCGACACTTAAGAGCTACTATAGACAATGGTACAAAAATTCAATGCTGTCTACGACGTTAGTATACCTTAGACGACGTTTTTTCATTTTTTTATTTAATTCATCGTCATCGTCATCATCGCGCCATCGTTATAATCATCATCACCCTTCATCGTCATCTTCGTCTTTGCTCTTCTCTTTGTTATCTCCGTTATAATAAAGGGGCGACGAGGACAAGCGCGGGAAATTACAACTTCCTTCTTCCACCTCGCAAGGGGAGGTCCCGGTTGTCGCGAGAATAAAGGGTTGCGGGAGAGGAGACGGGGCGAGAGCTTTAATTGTGGCCTCGAGGTGAGCCCTATCTTTCGCCCTTTCTCTTTATCTTTCGTCACGAGTGGCCTCGCGAGGCGCGGGAAGAAGAAAGGGGAAGAAGAAACGGTACAAGAAGAATTGTCCCCGGTCGCCCCTTTTTATCTTAAAGTGCGTCATTCGACCAACGCCTTAGCGCGTCAGTCCAACGAACAACCCTTTTCTTTCTTCGTTTTTTTTTCATCTCTGCTACGTTTCCTCTCGTTTACTCGTCTTTCATGCTCGCGCTCGTTCTTCCTTGGCTCGCGTATATTATAATACACACTCTCTCGCTTTCGCTTTCATCCGTTTCCCACGCATCGCACACGTATACGAGTCGGTTACGCGTTCACACCTGGTTATTATGTCAGACAATGTATCCTTCATTTATATCCGTTAGTTCTTACGCTAGGCGTTAATTAGTGTTACATCTAGTCGCGTATGGCCGGCCCGTGCTATCCAGGAACGCGCTGCACCACAGCTACGCTCCTTTTTGTTGTCTCGACGCACCGGCGTGCCAGAAAATGCGTACGCCTCGGTGCTGCCCACTGTTCCTCTACATATTTTTCAGCCTTACCTTCTATTTCTGCTTACTGCCCAATTCTTTTTGCCTTACTCTTCTTCGCTGCGTTCTCTCCCGCGATGATTCGCTTTTAGAAATCGTCACGGGTCTTGGATGCTTTAATAACATTTTTCGCGTGGAAGTATATTTCTCTTTAAAGGCCTACGGGTCATCCTATGTTCCGAGAAAAAGAGTTTCGGGACAAAAAGTTTGAAGAACATTGATCGAGATCACTATAGTTCCCATATTTTGAAATTGTCAAATTCACGAATTGCCGAATCCACTTTCTAAATTTATAATTTTTACATTTCTGAATTTGCAGTCTCTAAATACCTAATTTACAAGTTTGGAAATTTGAGGATATTTAAATTGCTATATTAAAAGCTTCGAAAGTCTGTAAATTCGAAGATGTGCTCCTGATCCCAAAACATTTTTATTCCAAGTCACACGAGGATATAATCCAGTTTTTTGTCAAAATCCCGCAAAGTTTTGTCATCCCTCTCGACCTCGAAATTTCGGAATCCCATATAGACCTTGACTCTCCTCGCAAAAAGAAACGGTTATCGCTCGAAATCTGAATCATTGACGGATCCATAGTCTTAACGATTCGTATCGTCGATTTGAAACACAATCTCGAGCCGGTTAGCACGGGCGGCCAGACCCATTCGAATGCGTTTACGATCCGTAAAATTACACAGTAACGTTATTCATTTATTTATTTATCTGTTTAATTTTTAGGGTTGTTTCTTTAGTTGTAACACGTACGGCATATCGTTAATTAACGTTACGTCATTTATATACTATATATTTACAATCACATGAATCGTAGATATTCTAACGTTATCGTTCGTCTTGTTTCAACGCCGTCTCCGATCTCGACCTCCTTCCTTTTCTTCATTCCTCTTCGAGTCTCCTTTCTCTGTCACTTCTTTTTATTTTTCTTTTCACGGTTATTCACAGTTCTCGGTCGCGATTATATCCTGCTGTGTGTCCCGTGAAAGTTCGTTCGCTCTTCAACATTGACCCCGGTTGTAGCTTCTCGTTCTCCCGTGATAATTTGTTACGCCGCTGTTTCGAGTCGAGCTGAAACTTGTTCAATATTTTTTAACACCGTTGTGCAACGTATTTCGCGCGCGTACACACACATATACATATATATATACTTTGGTTTTTATCTGTTCGTTTCTCTATATATATATATTTATATATTTTTATATAATATAAAAAACAGTATCTCCTAGTGCGTTGCGAGAAGAAAGCAAATTTCACGGGACGCCCCTGGGCGACCCGAAAAAGCTGTCCTGTTTATACAGCCGAACATGCACGATGACAAAACGGTCTGGGTCCATCTGAACGAGTATCACGAATCGATATATGCAAATCGATGCTTGTTTAGCGAGAATTAGAGAACATAATTAACCCCTTGATTACAGTACAGCTGGACGTATTACTTTACCTTTATTCATACCGGCTACGTAATTGATATTTGTTGTTTCATTGTTGCAATTAATGGCATTTACTTTGGCAGATAAATGGCAGAAACAATAGTGGAAATTACTATTCGGTAGATGTTCATGCAAGGTAAAGTGAAAAGCCACTGTAGTGTCGTTTCGTTTTAAAAAATTGTTCAACGGGAAACCACTACAGTGGCACGCAATATCTAAAGGGTTAAAAATATATGTGCATCGTTTAAACATTTCATTGCGAGTATTTTTATCACCTTCGTTACCAGCATCTTGTAACATTTTTATTCCTTGAAAAAGGTCACGGTCACACACGCGTGCGACGGCTCCATTTTCTGTGCCTTCGAAATGGCTGAAGCTAGCATTCAAATTGGAACACAGTACAAGATAAATTATTTTATTTTATATTTTATTATGTAGAACAAGAAATACACAATTTGGAAATTTTAAACGAGTTCTGGCACTGAAGGTGTTTATTAATGTAAATTTTGCATCGAAGAAGCGTTTATTCATTAATGATTCGTGAGTTTCGTGCGACCCATCCCGTAATGAATCTTGACACGCATGAACGGTCATATAACATATTTTACTGGCTCGTGTTCATACTCAATGCGCTTCAAGTACCAAAATTTGTCACCGTGGATCGTCGCGAGGCATTCGGTACGTTTAGGCTTTTTATTATCTTATCTTTCTTGTAAAAAGAATATAAGAAGAAAACGATCGTAATATTAAATCGTAGAAGGAAACACGTTAGACGCGTTTATCAATGGGACACCGTTCAATAATACAGGCAGTGATCTTTCTTAGAAATCAATGATTTGTCGATGATTAGAGTCGATCTCGTCAGTCATCTCGTCGAGATTTGGTTCAAATTGATGCGGAAATATTCAGGAACTGTAAGAAACACTGATATGAACCACGTGATTTGATATGAATTGCACATTGAGAAACTTTTTAACACGTTAACTACCATGTTACATGCATTAACGTAATGATTAAAATCAATCTACCACCTTAGAGTCTATATTGGCCTTCACGTTCCAAAATTTTCTAATTCTCTAATTTCCAAATTCTCGAATATCTAAATTCCTAGATTGCAAGTTGTCACATTTCTAAATACTTACATTCCTGAATTTCCAAATTTTCCTAATTCCCATAATTTCTAGATCCCCGAATTTTCAAACCCTCAAATTCTCAAATTTCGAATTCCCATATCACCAAACCTACAAACGATACTTAATCGTGTTAACGTGTTAAATATAAAGTCACTGCTCTCCGTTTTATTCGATCGAACTTAAATGAACACATTTGAATATTTCTAAATTTGACACTAATTTAAAAAATACCTGTTCCTCTCAAAAAACAAACCTGCCATATTTTTTCTTTTCGATCCATTTCCCATGATCGTTTAACAAATTCATTTTACAGTCTCGTTACGTGTCACGCTACAAAGCGTGTCAATCGTCAACATTCGTGACATAAAGATCTCATAAAAGGAAGGAAAAATTGAAAGGACAGTTTCGTACCTCATGCGATTTGGGACCATTTCGACAGATCGTCGATCGTTAGACGATCGTCGAGATGCGTCGCTCTCTCGGGACGATCCCGAGTGTACACGGTAGACGGTCGAGTACAGACACGTTTCGCTAAATCGTTTTCCTATTCGAATATAATTAATCGCATCGCTTCCAAGAATCTCATCGAACAAGTTTCAATTCTATCAAGCGGCGCGGACGAAGTTCTGTCGGCATTTTGCGATCGTGTCGCGCGTTTTACTTTTCGTTAAACAAACCCTAAAGCGTACCCTGACTCTCCTTTTCTTCCGAAATTGCAGGACATCGAGTTAAGCCCTTGCCTCATGGTCAAGTATAAAGAAAATTATGACACATTATAACATCGTATTGGCTTGTAACATAAATTGAATTACATACAAATTTACCAAGTTTGCACTGCGCTGGTCAACATGTAGGTCTTCTTATGCAATCTTTAAGCTTTAAAATTACACATCTTTAAGTTTTCAAGTTGAAGAATTTTTGAAGTAAATGAATTGTCGAATTTAAGAATTGATCGAGTTAAAAAATCGTCGAATTTGTAAATTTGACTCGCGTAAACGTAGGTTCCTGTATATTAGGCAGTGAATGTAATTCCAGGTTGTAAGACAAGGGATTAATCTCGATGGAAAAGAAACCACGAAACCCTCTCGACGTCCTCGACGGAATCTCGCGATCGATCACGAAGACTTGGTAACTGGTTTGGCTTCCTCTCGAAAGACACGAAGATCGCGAAACACCTTTGACGATGATAAAAAGTGAATAAGAAAGGTTAGCTCGCGATTACACTGGTATCCCCGATGCGAGACACCGTGTCCGTTTACCGACGCCATCATCAGACACGTGTATGTACAATGATTACCTGTCGCGGTGACGTTTAACGATTGTTCAGAACGATTGACCCGAATGAGAAGGATATAAAAGGCGCTATGCTCGAGTTTCTTGGAAGATCGTATAATAGCTGCTATAAAAAATCCGTCATCGCGTCGTCTGTTCGCGAAGAGGAAAAAGTATCCGCAAGCTTCGTGTCCGTTTCGGTCCCGTGACCGGTTCGCGATCCTATCGAAGTACACTCGCCGATTTAACGAGAACTCTCGCGATTAATTAACCCCTAATCACTAACGGCCGGATCACACTGTCTCGTCTACGCCCATTCGAATCTTCTCTCTGTTCGCGCACGAAGGGAAATCGATCTCGATCGAGTCATCCGAAAAGGCAGACCCGACGTTTCGTTGCGAAGATCTCTCTTTCGAAACACCGGTTTCCTCGACGAACGATCACCTGTCCGTATCCGTTAAAACGAGAGATCGAGAATTTAGAAAATGGTCTCTAATAAAATTCGAGAATTTCATCGTTCTCGATCTAACCGAACAAGTTAAAACGATAATCGCTGGTCAAAGAAAGATCGTGTCCTCCATCTTCATTCCTCGCCGCGTGTTCTCCTCGCGTTTCTGCGATCGTCATCCTTCCTTTTGCCTCGCGTGCTCTTTCATCGTGCCACCGAGTCTTCCCGGAGACGTCTTCTTTTTTTCTCTCGACACCGTTCCTCGATGTGCTTCCCGGGCCTCGTAGCAGGAGATAATCGATCGCCTTCCTCCTGGATTTCTGATTATCGCTCCGGCGCGAAGTAAGATGGATTCTTCGAATAGAGGACCATGAGGATCAGAAGGGCGAGGACGAACAGCCGACTGCCGTGACTGGAATACAGCGTCACGACGCCAGCCAGCCACCAGAGAGTCGGGCATCCACCCGGTGCCGAGCTGATCCCTCTTTGAATCGCGGCTGGATGTTCGCCTACAGCAGAGAATTGATTTTACACCACCGGTGCTTTTATCGCGGCAATAACGTTGTGCATTTAATGGCTTTCGTTCCCGTTAATGGGCCTCGTTTCTATTCTCCTGTCGTTTCTGCTTCTTTCGCGACTACGTTCGATACGACAGCCACTCGATGCAATCTTGAAAATTTACCTAATACCCTCTAACCTTTTCGACCGAACCCCGTGAAACCGTACGTGTATATTTGCGATCTCGTATTTTTAGATTCGATTTCGATCGAAATTGTGCACTATCGATTAACGTTATAGCACATTGCTTTACCTTTATTCTCATGACATTAAATTGGAACTTCGGAGTAGAATAAATAGAAAAATACTAAAAACACGGGCACGTATTTAATTTAAAAAATAGGACCTAATAGTCTACATCATGAAAGTGGATGACTAAAGCAATTGGAAATAATAGTAGTTCTATTCACTATTTTTCTGAAGAGAATTAAAGATCATCACTTATTTATGGTAAATAAACAGCAATGGAAAATGGCAAATTTTGACAGCGATAACTAAAGAATATGATAATGATAGTTTATAAAATTAACAGGTTAAGGTAATTAAAGAGGAAATTGTTTCCTGCTAGCATCCGCATTATGCACCGAATCATGAAGCGCTCGGAGTACAAGAAGATACTTAATTGGCCGCTTGATTCTCTATGAATCTGCATACGGATCATACTCGAAGCGTAAACAGTTTCTGCTACTTAACAAGTTTGCCAGAACTAGGCCAGACGAGAAGCGAACCAAGTTGCCAGGCGAACTAACTTCATCGAACTACTGCCAATCGAAGCGCAAGTTGCACCTGTATCCGTGACTGAACTCGAATCGTTTCAATGAGAATATGTGTTATTGGAACGCGAAAATGCTTACCATTCAACACGTGAAGTTGCACACTCGCGCTGTCCAAACTGCTTGGGCTGCAGGTGTAATTGCCCGAATCCTCTCGCCTCGCTTTGTGGATCACGAGACTGCTGACCGTGTCATGATCTATTTTCTCAGTTTGGATGTCGATCTTGTTCAACTGATAATCCAGAACACGGTCGCCCTCGTGATACCAGAAAACGTAGAAGGGACCTTCGAGGGACTGCTTGATCACGCATCGTATGGCCACTGTGCTTCCGGTCTTCACGTACATGTCGCGATCGCCTATGATCTCGATCTTTGGCACTGGAAAAACGTCATAAATATCTGTGCCATCGTTTGCAAACACACGAACCACTTTGTAGAAGAAATGAAAACTAAAATTAAATCATTTAAAGTTTCACGAGTTTTACTTAATTAACCTTCAGTGGGTTTAATAAAATAAAATTCACAAATATCCGTAGCGATTCGCTTAAAATATATCGGTAAATTTGAATGTGTATGACATATTTCAATTTTAAATTTGTTCGACATCGACACACATTTCGCATGTAAAAATTTCCATAAAAGTTGGTGGAAATTTTATCGGAGGAAGTTATGGAAATATATTACGTGTGTGAAAATTTATTTACATAGGTAAATTTGTCGTCCACAAATACAGAAATCCCTTTAAACTCTTTCCACACAATGGATAGTTATCAACGTGTTCGACGAAATATGGTTCGACACCGAAATTCGAGGGCTCTTTTCACCCCTTCTGAAATGCGTGACTATGGTTAAAAAGGAATACGTGTGAAACATTTTTTTCAAGTATTAAACCGTACTAAAAGGGCATCAATAATATGCGTGTACCAGCTGCGTAACATTCCTTGTATGACAAAGTAAATCAATTAACGAACACGTCAAGCAGTTACTCGAGCTGACGTTTTATCGTACACACGTGACACGCAAAACAGAGAATGTCTGTACTTTATGCTCGTATAATTTTTATCGCGTCGTTTGAACACGCTGGTTTGCGAAGTGCTCGAACGATCGATGACATAGCTGTTTCGTGATGACATAAAAATAACGCTCGAGCGTAAACGAACGATAGCGGTTATCTCAACGTGTTCTAGATTGACGACGCATACAGTGCGTCCTACCCTATCTATCCAATGCAATCGACGATGCACCGTGTGTAGCTCGCAAAGAAATTCGTACGATCAATCGATAATGCGATAAAGCTATCGATGAAATAGGCTCGTACAAGGATAAAATAATAGAACGAAAAAGTGTTATTGATTCATAATTGACATTATTTTACTATTGTAATATTTAGTTTGAAATATTGTCTGTCTAGTTTTAGTGTTTGTAAGAGGAAATAAGGTTAAAGACTCACCGACGATGTTGAGCTTGATGATGTGACTTTTCTTCGGATCGGTCGAGATTTGGCACTCATACTCGCCTTCGTCGCGTGCCTGGACGTACTTCACCTGCAGGGTCCAGGTGTCCGACGCGTCCACGAAAAGCGCCTGGAACCTTTCGTCCGGGATGAACATGGTTCTATCTACCGAGAGGATATGCGAGTCCCTTCTTCTGACCCACGACACCTTTCGTGCAACGAGAACAAACAGAGAAATTTCGATAACAGGACCTTTCCACTTATGTTGTTCATAGCTCCTCCAATTTTATCGCAGGGGAAACATTACCATTATGTATTCAGTTTTTACATGTATCGTTAACTCTCGTCGTCAACCTCTACGATTAAATCTGATTATAATACCGTGTTGTATGGCGAAGAAATGTTTCGCGTTAAGTAGCTACGTGTTATATCTCCATGCGTGATCAACTCGAAGGACGTCCACGGCAATATAACTAGAGTTTACTATACATTATTCTTTCTATTTAAAGCGACTTCGAAATAAGCACAGTGCTGATCCACATGTTCGCAATACGTGCGAGACAAATTCTCGTGAAAGTTTGTCACAAGCCTGGAAGTGTTTAAAACTTGTTTATAACCTGGACAAGAACAATTCCCGGGTTGTCGTGTTCCTACCATACTTTTTCATCCTTATAGCGGGCAGAACACGCTTTAAAAGTTGGCTCACGTATTTCGAAATCATCCCGTACGTCGGTATATAAATCCAAAACAGAACGGTGCCCTTTCATTTCTTGAAACGCGAACGTGTAGCGTGCATGATGTTTATGGTCGTCGCGTTGTTCCACTTTTAACCGCACGAACACTGTAAAGTTTATATCAAGAAACGACTCATTTAACTCTCTTGTGTTACTTTCTTATTGATATTATCGATATTAACTCAAATATTTTCATCGAACTTCGTTCGACTTTGTTGCAGGTCGATTTGACGTTAAGTTGATACTGATAACCTACTTCAATTTATTATGATTTAGAATTTGTAGCACGATATAAGGCACGTAGCGATATAGCATGTACCAGTATAACATACAAAAATATACAATAAACTGTTAATATATTCGTTAAATTTTGTTTTCCAGCGATACAGAACAACGATTCGTTAAGTTTAACGGGAAAATATGCAGTTATACTTTTGTCCGAGCAATTTAGGTCTAGAAAAGGGAGGATAATCCGGTTGATCGTTTTGCCGCGAGCACATCTCGTGAAAATTATTAATCCTTTCTCCGATACTCGCTACGTTGTCAGATTTCTCGTCGGAGCGTCGACGTTTCTTCCACGACGAGGACGAACAAAAAAAGAGAAATAAAGGAACAGAGACGTTTGCACGAGACGAAGTGAAATTCAACTGTATCTGGCGGATTTTCGCGAGCTCCTCCCATTGGCCACTGGCAGGAAACGGAAGCTGAAAAACCGTGGAAAAAGCTGGCCGAGAGGAAAAAGAGCGAGTCGAGCCCGTTCGATCAATCTTCTTTCTCTTGTCTACGGTTAATTTATCGTGGCCCGATCGGTTTCGCGAACGTTCTTTCTGTGACACGGCTTCGAAGAAATCGTATTAGCAGCACGTTCAATTTATTTACGCGATAAGTATCGCCAGGTCAATTCAACACGCACGACGTGTAATGACGACTTGTAACGAAAGTTGCAATCAACGAAGTGGACTAATTGAACCTTCGTTCGTGTCTAGTGTGAAATGATCATTAATGATGATTGTAGATCGAGGAGAACTTCGCGAGTGTAATTTTCGAAAATTATACTAGTACGCTGTATGATATACTATCTTTATCGATGAACGCCATTTTACTAATTGCCTTTTGATAACGATTGCTGATTTCACATTTCAAACTGAAAAACACTTGCGTTATTACGGTGGCGTGCAACTATAATACTCTTTTAGTAGATTCGATTACTTTTTTTATTACCTCGATTATCTTGACCTCTTCAATTACACATATTCTGATGAGAAGTTTTAAATTAATCAACACGAGGTCACATTATATCGCCATAATATGTAATTACCGTTATTGTATATCGTACAAAGATTATCTTCTACTAAATTTACGTTAAAAAGGCAACTCGAGAAGTAGGTAAGAGTACGTTCGATGCAGAGAATGCAAATTACGGATGTAGGTAGTATTTTGGACAATCATCGAGAAATTTTTCATCCGAATAGTTCGAAGAAGCGAAAGGGATTAATCATCCTACCGGGAGGTCTGTCGTTCGCCAAGAGGGAGTCGATCGGTTCCAGGAACGTGGAATAATTATTCAAGCCCTCCGATGCGACACGACATATTCCCTTGGCGCATTCCTCGGAACAAAATGGAATGGAAACGGAACGCGAGGAAATAAATGAAAAGTCATCGAGGCAACCAAGCGTTCCGCGAAATCGCTTTCGATCGTGTTCAGAGGGTTGGCGAGGCACGATACAATGCTCTCCCGTTGACAGAAAGTCACCGGTTGAAGTACGTTTAATTCCGGGCGCGATAAGTATGGCAGGGGCAAACGGGGCACGAGGGGGCGCTGCCGCGAGTCGATTCGGGGGTTCGCGACCCTTTAGTACGCAAGCGGACGATTATACGAGGGTCGCGTGTCACCAGACACTTAGTCCTGCCACTTACGACGTACAACATGGTTGTACACAACACTGTACATACGATCGAGGTAAAAGTTCGCTAACGAACGACACGTACCGTGTACATACGAAAAAGTTTTATTACCGCGTCCCCAAAGGGCAACCCACTCTTATTCTTTCGCCCCACTACGCTTTGTGTATGCGCCACATTAAATGCTTTTTCACTTCCGATATGTACGATAGCACTGGTATATTAACCGTTTGCACCTTGGCTGCCACCTTAACTCGGTCTTGATAACTTTGAAGCTGTGCCTGATATGTTGAGACAGTTTATGTTAACACTTTGTTACCCACACGGTTTGCGAAATTTATAACTTCTGCCTTTTTTCGTTTCTTTTTATACGTATGAAGAGATCGCTGATAAGATACACTGCAGAATTTCAGACAATGTATGAAGCAGTATTAAAAATTTACATTTGTAGTCCATATCTGATGGAGTGCACTCGTGTGTAACGTAGATTTACTTAAGAGTTTACTTAAACTTAAAGAGTTAGTTTACTTGACAATTTGTTAACTTTGTGATTTTCATCTTCCACCGCTGGCTTCTATAGAGAGAATATCCATGTGGAAAAGAAGGTAACACCACTCGGTTTCCAGTTGATCAGCTTTCAAGTAAGGCAATTCAGAAATTACCAAATGTTAACACATCTCTGAATCCGTTTGCTGCGCACATTCTGAGCCAAAACGCTCGTAATCCACTTACAGTCCACTCGATGGCCCACTTCAGCGATCCCATAATATGCTCCCTATCCATTTCCCTAATACCATTGATCCGCAACGAGTCCATTTCCGTTGCTTCCGATACACTTTGCCGTTCTTCACTCGTCCACATCGGCTCACGTTTTCGCCGCATTCACCGACTTACCAGGTGTCTTGATATTTACGCGCATGAATCGTGAGCGTGCACAAACGTTGCACGGGTTGGAGCGAAAGGGCTGAATTAACCCCCTGTCAGGTTGAGCCGGGTATACACAGGGGAGCGTACACCTCCAGCGTTGCTCGTAAAATTTGCGGGGCTCGTATAATCCGTTCTAACGGTCGCGAACGCGGACAGATTAGACTTTTATAGTCGAGCATAAATTGCATCGGAGATAGAGTCAGGTTGCATCGGGATCGCCGTTTTATCGGCCACCGTTTCGATTATTGTAATAGCGTGAACCGGACGGGCATCTCGTGCGAAATATCGACGGAAACGGTGGCCGATAGTAGCAACTCTTTGATGGCGGATCAACGGGTTCATGGAAACCAACGACGCGATACCATCGATGCCGGTTCACTCAGAAAACTGGCTATTCGCGTGCAAATAAATCTGCTTTATCTGCGCTCAGGTGACGCCGCTATCCGGTCGTGCTTTTTGCCAGGAACGAGGACGTGATAGCAGTTCCGAAAATTTCGTGAACGCTTTCCTATCGACGACGAAATTAAGGAACTCGTGATTTCTACGCCGAGCACCGCCGGTTGCATGACTTCTTCATCGATTTCTGTTCCATTTAAAACGGTCTCGAACAAGGGTTGTTTGTAAAGTTACAAGCGATTCCAGATTTTCTGGAAATACGATAAATATATCAACGACGAGCTGCAGGAATTAGCGGTCTCTGCAATGAGCGTGTTTCTGCGGTTGCATTACGTCCTCGCCGATTTATGCGATACTCGGAAACGATTCGAACAACTGTTGCCTGAAAACTTATCAATTAGCGATGATTTGCGATACATCTATTTTTATAGTTGTACGACGTCGATTGCTGTAACTTAAGCTGAAACTTTTTATCCACATTGCGAACACATTGACAGTGAAATGGAATAATCTAATCTATTCGTTAATTTTCTGACACGTTTATTTCTAGGATTGGTAAGAAATTTCCATTTATTTTTACACTATCTAGAAACGCTCTAAATGACAGATCTGACTGGGAAATTATCAGTCTTTACATCACTGTTCCAAATATAACGACGATATTGAAGAATTTAATTTTCTGATATGGTTATTCTCATGGTTGGTAAAACATCGTCTATTTTTGTGCTATTTAGAAGCTCGTTAAATATCAGTTATCTGACGATATCAACGACGAGAGTGAAGAATTGTTAATTGCCTTCTACGTTCATATTTTGGGGTTATTCAATGATTTATTTAAAATGGACTATCAAGAACCGTTTTGCACTCGGAGATCAGAAGGTTCGGTGAAATTTATCGAGAGTGCTCGATGCGTTAAAAAATATCTTCAAGAAACGATTGCAGAGAGGTTATAAGTATCCGTGGCTTTACCGAGGCTACTTCGAATTTTCTTACGACTTAAAATAAAAGTGATGGACTTACCGATTTATTACCAAGCTGTCGCACTTTGCATGGCAAGTAAGCATGACTTCCCAGCTGAGCCGTGATATTCGTGGGGGTGTTTGAATCGAAGTACGGCCCCATGTAAATCCCGTCGTACCTCTTCACCAACGAATGGGATCTTGTGCTCACCCCTGAAAGATTCCAGCAATTTTCAGATAAGACTGCACGCTAGCGAAACTGGCTTCTTTAACCCCTTAGTATTGGGGAGATTGGAATTTCAGGACGTCAGGAATTTCGAACTTTTAGAATTTCGGAGTTTCGAATTTTCGGACTTGAGGACTTTGGAATACTTAAATTTTTGGTCTTTAAAATTTTGGGTGATTGGAATTTTAGGGAAGTGGAACTTTGAAATATTGAGACTCTGGGAGATTACAACTTTGGAAGATTGTAACTTTGTAATAATGAGGTTTTGGAAGATTGAGACTTTCAGAGATTGGAACTTTGGGACGTTGAGACGTTGAAACTTTGGATGTTTGAAACATTGGAACATTTAGACTTTGGAGCCTTGGAAATTTTTAACTTTGAAACCATATGAACCTAGAAAGTTAACACTTTGCAATATTAGAACTTCAGCTATATACAATTTCGGTACTTAAAAATTTCTAAATTTTGAGATTTTAAATCTTCAAGTCTCGAAACATTAGAAGAATAGAGAAAAAGTTACGATTTAGGGAAGTAGGCCTCGGCCCACTTTGGGGAGCTTTATTAGGAATTAATAATAAAGTAGAGGAAGTGGTCTGCAGACTAAGGTTTGAATATGGACCACTTGAAATATAGGGCCATTTTACGGGTTTTCTCTTATTAAGAACAGCATGAAACTATGATTCAGGAAATGGTGTCAAGGAAAGCAGATAGTCGCTTAAATTTATTATTGTTAAAGTTTTATCTCGCAGATCGTGAAATTTTACTGAACATCTTAAAAGATTTTGATGCGTTAGCAATAATCTGTGAACCAAGTGTTAATTTATTATGATTACCATATACACGATATTAAAGTACTTCGTTCATTACTACAATTCATTACATAACTTATCATTATTATGAGTCATTACATAACTTCTACGATAATAATAATAATGAATTATAATAACTATCGTGTAATAGTGACATCCATTGCGTAAAGTATCTTTGAGCAAGTAGTATAAGTCAGTATTTGTACCAGCTTCTCTACAAACGATACTATCGAAACTGAAAACCGTCTAACCAATCATTGACACTTCAGAGTCGCTCGAGACTGCGATTTAACGATCATAAAAGACGATGGGTACTCAACGAGGTCGTCAGAAAGGCGATTTTATCGCCTAGGAAATTCGCAACAAGCCGAAAGGTTTTTCACGTAGGCGTGCTACTGCAAGCATGAAATCGTTTGCCTCGTCTCTTCTCGAATCTCCGGCAAAGTTCGCTCTTAACCGTGGCCAAACGCCCGTTACATTCAAAGAGAATACATTAAAATGGCGTTTTGACCGCGTTGCCTTGTTATCCCGGACGAATTTACATTGTACGGATACCGTCGTCGTCGCCGTGATGGAATAATAAAAGGATCGCGGGAATATAGCGTATTTCGGATCCGTGACGTCCATACAAGGAGATCTTTTGCTTCGCCCTCTCTTTCTCTTTTCTGCCTCTTTCACCCTTTCAGAATAAATCCTATCGGGGTAGCTTCTGCCAAGCCATCGTGTGCCTTGGGGAAATGGATACTAATCCGCGAGGATCCCGAACCGAGGGATCCGAAGTGGGATCAGTATGGTAACGTGGGCTTCGTTCCAACGACCTTGAGGGCCCACATCCGATCTATCTTCTTAAGAATACAGAAAACGCGTGTTTCTTCCCGCAGCTACTTCTTTCCGTTGCGACGCGGTTATCGTACATGCTCGGTTACGTTTATTGTTATTGCAAACGGGGTTGCTTTAAGGTTTACGTTGCCCAAGTAAATGGAAACAGGGGAAATTTGTTTACCGTATTCGTACGAGTGGTGAGGCACCAAAATTAACAAAAATGGGACACCGAGGCAAGCTAATATACTCTTCTGTTTATTTTGCCATGTAAATTAGGCTTGCAGCTTAAGTTAGGCTTAATGATAGTACAAGTAATTTGCTCTATGCTGTCCCATTTCTCCTAGTTTCAGTACTTTGCCAGCTACTTGCTTAATTGGTTTACACGAGTAAATGGGACCTATAACTTTACTCGTTTTATTATTTATGCCACCGGTAGAAATTAAGTTTATGATCGTCGAGCTTACTGCTCCATTTTTGCTAATTTCGGGAATTTAATAATTAGCAATCTACGTGAATGCAGTAGATAAATTCATTCTGTCAGTTATTCTAGTGTTAATTACTTTGTGATTGTGTCACGAATAGTTAATCATTTATAATTTAAGTAGACAGTAATTAATGTTCAAAATATAATTAAAGTTAATAAATTATTATAATAATTAATGAAATATGAACTCTCTTATAATGCATACAAGTTAAAATGCTTCATTTTATCAAGAGACAATAAAATTCCATGAAGAGATTTCATATAAAAGTCGTTAATTAAAGTTAATTATTAATCATCAAATTCACAAGTTGAAATTAACAATTAGATTTTAACTTTCAATTAGCAAATACATTAAATTAACAGCGACATTTTACTTCTCATTATGAAGGTATCTAATTATCCATTGTAATTTAATCGTGTAATTCTTGACGAGGTGATTAAACACTTCGAAACTTTGCTCTGCCATTTACGCTTCCTATGAATACTTCAGTGTTCCGTGTTACCTGTTATTCCACTGTATTATTAATATACAATATCGCTATTACTAAAATATTAAAAAAGAAAAAAAAAGAAAAATGGATCACCTCATTTCATTATAAATACGTATTCCATCGTGTCGGCTGTAATCATTTACGATCGACGTAACCAAAAGAGCAACTCGTGTTTGGATACTCATCTCGCGGGGCATGTACGTAAACTATTGCTGCTTGAAAGTTATTTGATGGAAAAATACGTCAAAGAGATTCGTCGACGACACGGGAACGCGAACATCGTAGAAATTCGTGTGCACGCTGTCTGCGGGAATCGAGAGCAGCCTCTTCTTCCTCTGGATTTATCGTCGATGCTTCAACTTCGTGTAAGTTTATACGAGGTGCACGAAATACGCGCAGAAGCGGCGTACGGAAAAGAAGAAGAAGAAGAAGAAGCAGCGGAGGAAAAGGAAGAGCTCGATAAAACAGCTATTGGGTAAAACTTTTTACGCCTCGCAGCTATCGTTGGCAACTCGTCGTACGGGTTGCTTCGGCTCGTTCGCTTCCAACGCCTCTCGAATGCCAAACGACTTTCAACCATCGAATAATGTTGCGTGGAATTCGAAAGTTCTGGCAGAGTTAAAATACACGATGAATGGCCGCACGGTGACACGGAATCGAGCTATCTTTTCTCCGGCTAAATAACTTGCACGGTGTTACGAAATGAATGGTAGGGGCCCCTTTCAAAATACTTCGTATTGTAATCGCTGAAAACGGTTACGTCAGCGTTGCACGAGAAACCGTTGTTTCCGATTTAACGTTCATATAGAACGCGAACGTTAGTTGCTCGTCAATTAACGGATAATAACGACACAACAGTTTACATCGATCGCGGTTAAATAATAACATAGTAAGTGTTTCTTTTAAACATGTGTTTGACTCGTTGGAAATAATGCTGGTCATTATCGCGACGCAAACAAAAAGTTCCCTGTCGTTTGCAAACGACGTCATTGCGGTGAACGTGTTAAGGCAGCATAAGGGGAATGCATTAACGCCGCTGCTGTATTATTCAACATGTTTTATCCGGCGAAATGAAAGAACAGCAAAAGAAAGTGATGCCGAATTCGCGCTCGAGTAGAACGATCCTCGATTCCGCAGACCTAGTAGAACAGCCACGTATTTGCACGGACAACGCGGTGGATCGGGAAATCGACTATTGTTTTCATTCGTCGAATCAGACGTGGATTCGGATCTACCGATGGATCGCTGATTGATTTTAAATGAAAAATTAACATTTTCGACGGAGGAGCTTCAGAACTTTGGTACTTTAGAACTTCGAAAACTTCGGTCATTCGAGAATTTAGGACTCTGAGATATTGGACTTTTGGGATTCGGGAACTTTTGAAGTCTCAGACTTAGGAACTTTAAGACGTTCGAAATTTGGAAACATTTAACTTCTGAATTAGTGGTGTTTAGAACACAATATTGAACTTTTGACTTTTGGTATCGTGATACTTTGTAAGGTTGAAATTTTGGGCTTCTAGGATTCCTGAGTTTTGTAACTTTGGAACTTTGAGATTTTGAGATTTTAGAATTATGAAATTTTATGATATTGGAGCTTCTGGAGATCTTGAGACATTAAAACTTTAGAACCTTCGAATTTTTTAATTTTAGAATGTTAGGACTTTTATCCATTGAAATCTAAAGACCATAATATTTCGAAATATTGGTATTTTATGACTCAGGAACATCGAGTCTCTGAAACCACGAAATTTTGGAACAGTATCTTTGTAAAATAATGCGTCGCAAGTGAATTGAGCGCGAAAAATGGCCGTCGTCGAAAAGGGGTTGTGGCCCACAAAAGTTTGAGAAGCACCGTAGTAAACTTTCGTTATATTCCCACGGACAGAGTTGCAGTAGCGGAAAATTCTTGGAGTTGGCAATATACTGGGTTGACCAAAAAGTTTTCTGCTTTGATATTGGACGACCTCTATGGATCTGCATGCTTTATGTAGGAGACCATTATCAATGTTTCTAAAAGTCCACGTAACCGTGGCAATATACCGAGACTCCTGTGTATTAGATTCGCAACTAAATTGCTGATAAAATTCGGGCGATTTTTAGAGTCGCAAGTTTAGTTACTAATCCAACATAAACTGTTTATTACCAACGGATAACAAACTCTTTGTCAAATACAAATTTGAAGTTCAAGTACAAACTTTGACTATAAAAGAATATATTCAAGAATGTATATTCGACGATTACTAACAATAGAATACAAATAAAACCAAATCACTGTAGAAATAATTAATGCCTCGAAGTTCAAATAAATTTTTATTCGAATTAAGTATTGTTGTTTGTGTCATGACTGTTCATTTTTATTCGAAAGTCTTTGAAGATATTTCTGTTGGAATAAGAAGCAATTCCTCCCCGAATATTTTCCTTGGAAATTTTAATTTCGAGAATTTTCGAATAATGGCTGACTGTGTCGCACAATAGGCGATATGCTAACAAAGGCCGATGACTTCTCGAAAAGTCAACGACGTTCGATCGATCGGGAACGCGTCATCGCATCGTCGGCAAAAATCGAACGTCCGTATTGGCAAATAACGTCCGGCCAGATAAATCCACACCCTTTCAATAATACCGGGTATTCATAACATTTAGAGTGCACGGATTATTGCATTATTGGCATCGGTCGATCGTGGGTAAACGGTCGAGCCGTGTGTCGAGGCGAGTGGCCGAGTTATATCGAAGGCTAGCGATATCCGCAATTGTCTGCTGCAATTCAGAATGGCACATTATACGGCTCCGTTTCGACGATACGAACACTTAGTCGCTTACTCGGTGCACGACGTTACGGAAACGTTTCACTGGCTCGAACGCATCCGGTTTTTAACGGCGCTGCAAAATGCGCCGACGGAACGCATCGTGTCCCTCGGCCACTTAAAACAAGACGCCGCTCTCGACCGTAATTTTAAGCTCGCGAAAACCTACGAATCACCGCAACCATTCGTAAACACACTGAGAAACGTACTCTACAAATTTTGCACATTTGCAATTTCGCAAGTTTTCGACTTGGACCTTTTGCATTTTTGGAATTTTTTAATCTTCGGCTCTCAGAATTTGTGGATGTTGGATCTTTGAGATGTTAGGGCTTTGGAGAGTTGGGACTTTGAGAGATTGGGACTTTGGGAAATTGAAACTTTGAGACATTAGGGCTATGAGAGATTGAGACTTTGAGAGATTAACTCCTTGGTAATTTAGCACTTTGGGAGTTCAGGTCTTTGATACATTTGAACTTTGGGAGTTTTGGACCTCAGAATTTTGGGACCTTGAGAGATTAGAACTTCGAGAGGTTAACACTCTGGCAGATTGACACTTTGAGACATTAGAACTATGAGAGATTGGGACTGTGGGAGATTAGCACCTTGGTAGGTTGACACTTTGAGAGATTGACACTTTTGGAGTTAAGGGCTCTAATACATTCGGACTTGGCAAGTTTGGCACTTTGGGTCTCTGGGAACTTAAGATTTTAGGACTCTGAGATACTGGAACTTTAGAAGATTAAGACCTTGGAACCTGAGGTCATTGGGACATGAGAACTTTGAGGTATTGGGACCTTGGGAGATTGAGACATCGAAAGGTTGGAACTGCAGGAGAATTCTGTGAGCTTAAGACATTCGGACATTGGAACTTTGAGATGTGAGGACCTTGGAACTTTAGAATGTAAGAATTTTGAAACCTGAAACCAAAAGATTTTGGATCCTGAAATTTAGAAATTTTAGAATATTGAACCTTTGGCAAACATTGACCAGAATTCAATTTGATTATGACAATATAATTTTTTATTACTTCAGTCCTATTTATCACAAAATAAACAATTTGAGCAAGTTAGGCAACATAGCAAATAATTGGAGCTATATCACTACACTTATACATCATCGCCATAGCACTTACAATGCGATAAATGTAATACAGTTGCTAATGTGTATTGCAAAAATATTGTTTCTCACTGATGTTTATAAATAACGTTGACTGACATTGTAACATCGTCTGATAGAGCTTTATATAGTATTACAGAGACTACGTGCTTTCCTTTGTTAGCCAACTGGACGTTTGAAAATAAATTGAACAAAAGTTACAGGGTCAACTGCTTCTGTGGATAAAGTTTCGTTGTATGCTCGAGAGGGTTGGACGCTTAAAGAAGTATCATGAAGACCTTGAAGACAAAAATACCGTCGTCAACTGTCTGACTGTCCCTTGGTGCAGTAAAAACGATACGTGGGACGTTCAGAAGGTTCTAGAAACCAATTTCCTGCAACTTTCTGCCTACACTTCATTATATTAGCGCATAATGCATTAATTACTTTAAATATATTAATAATGTATTTACCTAACATTAGATTAACCTAATAATTTAGTTAATTCTGTGATCCCAAAGTTTCAAACTCCATCAATCTCAAAATCCAACGTATAAAATATTCTATAAGTAATTTTAATATATATTTCGTTAGAAAAATAGTGTAAAGTTAAATGAAATCGTTCGCGAGATTGTCTTGCAGGAAGTCTGTAGAATCGCAGCGTAAGGTTTATCAAGGGAATTATCACTTGAAGGCAGAAGGAAGTTCTTAGGAAGATTAATGATTTCAAAGATCGACGTCTTAATAATAGATAGATAGATAGACGATTCTCTTTAATCTGATCCAAGAAGTGGATATTGCTCGTAGATTGGTTTTTCCATTGACGTCAACATGCACCCTCTGCCAACTCGGAATCTCTAAGTAAATTAAAAGAAATGCCATGCAGTTAAACAAAAGACTTTTCAATTTAAAAACCCTTATTTATTAAAACACTGCCAAAGTATTCTAAATTTCACTTTGTATCGCTTTTTACAATTACGATGTAAAACTACTTTTAACACAGAATAAAATTTATCAAAGCACTTGATTTTCCAGAAGATTAGAAAGCGATTCGAAACTTTTTTATCGGTATACGTTAACTTAGCGGTAGTTTACTTCGCCGGAAGTTAAACATCATAGTACACAACAAACCTCATAAAGAAAAAAGTTCAGCGAACACAACAGGGCGATAACGAGACCAACACTGACCGCTAAAAGGGAACCATAAGCTGTTTGCACAGTGTATAAACACAGAGTCTGAGATAACATATTGACTGCCACGGTAGAAACTGCCATAGGTGTCAGGTAGACAAGATCATAAGTTCTACCTCTATCATTTGCGTAGGTTATTTTTGCTACAACAATTATTATACCTAATCTAGCTTCTCTAGTATACGCAATTTCTATGAAGCAAAATTTAGATCTTTACATTTTCATCGAATTCATTGAAAACCATTTTCATCAGCGTTTAGACTAAGAATATTTTAGAACAAATAGCAACTTCACCAATGAACTACTACTCTCGTATTCGTTATGAACCGCGATGATTACTCAAAGCGAAAAAGTGAAAATTTGGATTAGCACCCTCGACGGGTCGCATGGAAGACAAAAATGAATCGGGGACAAACTCGTCGATCGACTAACGAACCCTCTTGGTCGATCGTATCCCGCTAATTCTCTGGTTCTGATTCGATATCCTTTTAGCCGTATCTCGGGTGATCGTTCCACGCTCGATGAATCGATTTGCCAACGCGTTTCCGTTCAGACGACGCGAATTGGAGTGGCAATCAGTGCGCGGAGACCCGGTATCGCTAGAATCGGCGACGCGTACGACCAATCAAAGCCCATCCTCCTAGGACCCTCGATCCTCCTGTGCCAGAGGATCCTTCACCGATGCAAAATATCGAGCGCAACAACCTCTCTCGAGATCGTTCTAAAACGAAACTACCACAACTATTTAGATACCGCAAGTTCAGATAATTTTCATCAAGTTAGCTTAACTCGAACCTGGGACAATCGTTTTTATCTTGCCATAAACTGCTAAATTACCTCGTTAGTACCTATTGACGGTCGACTCCTACCTCAAGGTTTAACAGTTTGCGGAACAACGTGATGTGCCTTTGGACAGAGCTAACCAGTTACCCCAAATTACGGTTCGAAGCTTCATCTACTGATATTTATGTAACAAAAATCTTGAGTAATCTTAACAGTAACCTCATCGATGCATAAGGTACTCATATGTTAAAATGCGAAATGAAGTAGAAAACTAAACAAACGATAAGATACAACTGAGTATCTCTATCTATTTGGTACAGTTAGCGTTAGATTCGCTGTATATGACTCTCAAAGTCACAGAGTATCAACTTACTTCTGAAATTTCAGAGGAGAATAAATCAACGTAACATTAAGGCAACGTAAGATATGCCTTCTACATTATGCGAGAAATTGAACGCTTACGAAATAATTTTGATCGTTCGAGTGATTACATCCAGTGCAGGAAACGTGTAAAATTCCATTCGGATGAAAATGGACTTAATGCACTCTGCGAAGTTCGTACGTGGAATATGTAGAAATAAACGTCGTTACGTATGGCCTACTCGCGAGCGTTTTTTTCGTATCTCTGGTACAATTGTGAGCCGAGAATTATTTCAGGGTGCCGGACGGTTATCGTCGACATTCCTGGAAATCATGGTTCGCGCAAAGATTACCGACAAAGGACAAGCGGATGTCGGCGGGTGAGCGAAAAGCGGAAGAAGGAGGAACAAAGGAAGGTTGGCGTAAAGATTATGACCGACCTTAATGCGAGATATCGTTCATAAATTTCACGGAGGATGAATCACGGAGGCAGATAAATGGAACGTGGCTTTGATAAAGTTTCGTTGTTAACAATAGAACAGTGCATTGCTTCGATAATAATGTGGAACATTTTGGTAGTTGATTCCAATCCTTTGATGTACGAAGGAAACAATGTTAACGGGGAAACGTAAACCTGAAGAACTGCTACGAAGAGATTGAAGCTGTTGAGAAGCAATTCTATACTCGACACAGAGGTTTAGCGAAACGGCGAACATTAACGTAGAATTGGGAATTTATGGCAGGCGATATTTGTATCGTAATAGAAACAACGTATGCTGGGTCACGGTGTGCTTCACTGGAGAAAATGCCAAAGGGTTCATTTTCGAACGGTAAATTTTCATAGTTACGAATTTACAAATCCTGTAACTTTCGAAATAGATGGTTTAAAAATTTGAAATCAAATCTGCAAATACAAAGATCTTGTATAAATGGAGCACATCAAAGTATTAGCGATAACTTTGATTATGCGCTATTAAGCGTTAATTGTTAGATGCCTGAACGATAAAGTGGTGACGAAGAATAACGAGGTTTAAAACCGAGAATATACGTTGCAATGAAATGTGCAATCGGATGAAATCGTCCATGAAAAGTCGCGATTCTGAAGAGAGAAGGTCGAAAGTGGAAATAAATTTCTGGAAAACAGAACGTAGCATCCCTGACAGATATTTCCCTGGAGACTGGCTCGGTCGATGCAGAGAGTCGAGCGTCGACGGGGGTGCGTTTTCCTTGTCGCTTTATTAGAACGACACGTACGTACCGGCGTTCCGTGTGTAATTTTACGACGTCATCGGACACTAAACTCAGACATAAATCTGGATTTTCAGTTTCCCCGAAGATCGGCTGCTCCACGCCCTTCCAACGAAGTTAACTCGATTTTCTGTCTTACCGGTTCATCAAACATTTACGTCCGACTACTTTCATCGCGCGCTTTCAACACTGCACCGCCATGATTTAATGGACGTCGCTCGATTCTCGTTCAATCGAGCGATATTAGCAAAATAATTATTTATTTTACGCGAAATTAAATTTTATGGACGAAGAAGGAACAATAACAATTTATAATTTTTATTCTCTGCTAATGATGTTAATCTTTTGATCGCGTATGTTGTACGATAATTGTAAATCGATCGTTAAAAGATGGAAAGCAATTTATTTGTTCATTAGTTCGACGTTCTCAGAAGAAATCTGTATAAACAAAAATTAAATATAAAAATCAATTAGAGATATTCGTATATTGTTACAGATAAACGACAGAACGGTTTATAACACTTGCGTTCAAAAGAATATAAAGACCATGGGTTTAACCATCGTATTTGCAATAATTGCAAATTGATTAAAGTTGAGAGGCAATTTAATTATTAATTTGGTCACCTTCAAAGAACCTTTATCGGATAAAATTGAAGATAAAAATGTATTGCGACTACCATTCGCCATTACTCGAACAACATTGTTTTCTAAAAAGTTAATTCTCCTTTCGTTAGTATTGTTACGTGATACGTTAGAACTGCGACTAAGTACAAATACAATTGTCAAGGAGTAGAAGTTTAGGTACGGTCCTGATCATTGCTCCAAATTCAGAACCATCGATATCCCGATATTATTGCACTACGTCACATCCGTCGATATTCTTATAAGTCTTATAAGTTTCTTTAAATTTCGCTGAAAGTTTCTTATTGGATAATTCGTAAGCTCGTTCTATCGATTTCTTATGAGAACATAACTTTGAATATCCAAAGTAATAATAGCCGTCGAACTCTGCAGATGAAAAAATTCCTTCCTCTCGATATACCGAAGATAGATTTACCGTGACTAACAACTTCTATTGGATATTTTTCAAATCGTTGTACAACTGGTAAGCAATCGATTCTTCTCGATAAATTTAATCGAAAATATACAAGAGAACAGATATCTTCTATGTCCAATTTCAATGTATAAACAGATTTAATATACATTTTTAACTTGTTTTTGCATATAAAATTAGCCTCTTCTCGCTTGTAGGATCAATGCCGTGAGGCCACGTATATTTACGACGTAATACCTCGAGAGATAGAAAATCTTAGCCGATTGCGATTCGAGAAACATCTTGCATAGTGCATACGGTGCGAGGGAAAATAAACGTCAGACAAGGGAGTCGTAACCGAGGAAGCGATTTTCCGTAAGCGGTGGTCGTCGGAACGCCGAAATCCTCATTCTGAGGTAACTACGTCGGTCGCTTAATCACTGCGAGGTATAATCGGTGGCTGTGCCGCGATTATGTAGCTCGAACCGAAAGTGCATAATGCATCGCGTCGATGGAGAAATTGTTTTCGTGTTGCGGATTCGGAATACGGCCGAGCGCGTAGTTGAAATCAATTAAGAGTGTGTTCCGGCAGGATGGCATGGAAGGCTAAGCGAGAGCCAGAATTCGGTAAATTGTTTAACAAAATTACCGAGCGTACGTTAGTTGCATTAACGGGATCGATTTGTGCTTCGCGTTCGGGTACAGTTCTCTACGAGTGTCGTTTTAGTTCGCGGTTTGGCAACCTTTCGCGTGTATTTCAACGTTTCCTGCTCCGGGATCGTTCGGTTCGATAACAGGCAGCGGAGAGAGAGGCTCGGGACGTATTTATGAAGCGACCGATGCAGATAACGAACGATTTGATCGATAACGAGTCGATGACCACGTTGCATACCGAAACGTTTTCTCGCGGTGTCGTACACGATCGATGAAGAAAAGCAGCGTCGGATGGCCAACTTGATAAATCCCTTTTCCGTCGACGTCGTTTCTGTTCGGCGAGATAAGAAGACCCGAGAGACGCTTCAACCGGGAAAGGAAAAATATTAGCGAGTGACCGAGGAGGGTGCTGGCAAGCTTCCGCGGTTGAAGAGGAAGAGATATATTCTGGAAGATCATTAAGATAGGACATGTCGGGGGTAGTGATCCGTGAATTAACGTACTTTCCATTGAATCAGCAAAAGAAATTTACGCAGGACGCAGAGAAGAGTAATTATCGCGCTGGCTGGGGGTTAACTAACGGGGGAATTTCCATAAGGGTTACATAAGCTCGGAAAATTGATGCTCCGTTTCACGAAGAAGCGCAGGTAATCGCGCGGACACCGTGTCGTGACCCGTATAAGAGACGAACCATTAACTATACTCTTTTGATAGCGGCGAACCACCGTAAACGGGGCGCAATAAAAGCGAATAGCACGAACGCGTCGTTCCGACCGACATAATTAAGTTTATAGTCATTACTCTGTCGTCGAGAGAGCCATCAAAAACACATCGAAGCACGTCGATAAAAAAACATCGAACACTCGGCCGACTCGTTCCTATTCCGGTACGTTTCTCGACGTCGACGTTGTTCTCCCGGCTCGGTTATCGTCGACAGAATCGAGAAGAAAATTTGAATCGCATCGTACAGAGAGACGGCGGTGAGAGAGAGAGACGAAATCGATAGACACGTCCCTGAACGACGTCAGAGCGAAGATGAGGGAACACGCTACCCTTCTGCCATCGCCTCGACGCCCCCCTCCCATGCACCGTAACCCCGATGACGGAATCATCGAGTCGACACGGTGACCCGACAAGGATAGCGAAGAAAAAAACGAAGGGATCCGAGAGACAAAGAAGAGACTAGGGAAAAATACAATACCGTCGCCGCGACAAACAAGGGCGGCGCTAGATACAGCCCTGGACCGGGTCCGGAGGCAGCCCCCTCCCACCCCCTGCCTACGAGTCCTCCTTTTTCCTTCCACTCGCGTATCTCGATCCTCGCGAGTCATCGATCGCGAATATACGGAGATCAGCTGCCAAATTCCACGGGGAACGACAGCTAAGCGGCACCAATTCGCACGGATCCGCGTGCTAATTCACGTACGCACAGTTACACCCCAAAATCTGATCGATCCATCCGCAGTACAAAGTCTCCAAAGCCCCGCCTGCCCTTTCCGCACCCTCCCCCTGGTTCTCAGGTTTAGCCGGTGGAGAAAAGCGTATCGACAGTCAGCACCGTGGACCTGGACCTAGGGCACACGAGACGATCACCGTTGCCGAAAAACCACGTCCTCGGCTGGCCACGTATCTCGTGGTTACCAACCAGCGCTTCGGTACACTTTCCCGCGGGAACGTTGAAAGATCGATGCACGGATCCGCGTGAGCCAGCACTCGGAACGTGGCAACATATGTCGCGCGGACCTGAACGGATCTTACCGGTGATGCCTAGGAGAATCCAGCACACGAGGCACAGGACGTAGTAGTTGACGTAACAGGATCTCCTCATGATGACGAAGATGAGCGGAAGGACGACGACGACGACGACGGCGACGAGGAGAACGACGACGCGGTTGTCTCCGACGGGTCCACTGACATCTCAAAACAACCAGCACACCAGCCCGGTGCACCGTCTCACACTTAGCCCTCCGTCGTCACTCTGTTCATCCTCCTTGGCTCGATGCTACCAGACCTCGTGCATAGTACCATTTACTCGCACCTCGTCCTTTCCTCGTTCCCTCTTGTGTCGCGCACCGATTACGGAGACACACCACCGGACCGGTGTCGCACTGATCACATCGTCTCCAACGACCAACTGTCGTCTACGCACCGATTCTTTCTACGACCGTATACCTTATACGAACGTATGTATCTCGCGACGTGGACACGTCTTTCCAACGTGCGTCCGGACGACCGGCCGTTTCTTGTACGCTCGAGTAATCCGAATGACGGCGCGCGCGATAGCCGTCACCGGGGGCCAGTGTTGTCGCGTGATTCGACCCCTTTTTCACGACGATCCTTCAACGCGGCTAACTACGACCGAGTTTTGCGTACGGGTCGTCTGCGGTTCGTCGTCCCGGGCGAAGCTCTGAAACCGCCGGGCCTCCAGTGGCACTGCCCGCGCCCGCCCGGGGATTCCGCGCAGGCGTGCTCTTTCTCCTCTACTCTGCCGATCAGTCAGCCTCCTCCTTCCTCCTGCTCGCGCTCCGTCTCGCTTTCTCCTCTTCTCTTCTTACCCCTTTCTCCTTCTCGGTCTTCTTCTCTGATTACTACTACTGCTACTGCCGCTACTACCACCACCACCCTCGATCACCACCACCACCACCAACCACCGCTACCGTTACTACTACCACCGTCGCGCACACCAGCCTCGTCGTCGTCTTTGTCGTCGTTGTCGTTGTCGTCGTCGCTGCTGCTGCTGCCGTCGTTGCTGCTGCTGCTTTTGCTTCTGCTTCTGCTGCTCCGCCGTATTACTACCACCGTCGTGGTGGTTGGTGCTGTTCGTTGCTTTAGCGTCTTCCACGCTTCTTGCTCTTCCAAGCCGCGCGACGTCTTTCGTCCACCCCTCTGAACAAATTTTACGCTTCTCACGATGTTAAGCTTCGTATTCCCGTGTCGCTTTCACCGAGACGACACGGGGGTAGCTTGGAAATAGTCAGAGACTGCCGGTACCCTTTTTGCTGCTCCTCTTGCTCTCCCGCCTCTCGCGTTTCGATCCTGGGGTAGGAGGATTTGTAAACTTGCGGCTCGTCGATTGACCAGCAGCGGTTTAGTTAGCCGGCCGGTTCGAGTTTTAAACGAATTCAGGCCGATTGGAAAGGACGACGAGGAGCCGACAACCCTCGCTGTCTTTTAATCAGCTTTCGCTTTGGTTCGGTCTCCTTCGGTGTTTACGATTCTTAATTCAGCCGCCTGATTACTGTTCCCGGTTGGCTTTTAATACCACCACCGTTTTCGTGACTTGGCTCTACTACCCTCCCCGCCCGTTCTCTTCCGCTCTCGAGCTTTCTTCCGTTTATTTCTCGCTTCGCGTTCTCTTCGGCTACCTCCGGCGAACAAACAGTCGAAATTGCGGTTGCATTCCTTTCGTTCGAATCCTTGATGGTTTTTCTTCTTTTCTGGTCCGTTTTGTTTTCGAAAAATACCGTGCATCCCCGGCTCGAGTCATTCCGTTTCTATCGATGCTGAAGATGATCCGGTAGACGGACTCCGAGCTAAGCGTAATGAATCCTCCTTAGGATTCTTTCGACCTATTTTTCGTCGTGCCGCCTCGTTGTCACTTCCTTTTTCTTCTGTTCTTCTCCGGCCTCCGTGATTACCATTAGTTTCGCCCCTGTTATCTCTGCCGGCCGTTTTCGGGTCGCTTACGATTATTGCATTTTTCCCGGCGAGCCTGACGTTATTCCGCTTACCGTTCTCCTTCGTGCAACTTCCAGCCTCCCGTTAATCTTATTTAACGAGAAGAGGAACCGGCCAACGGTATTAAATACCTTTTACGTTAACCGAATTAATCGATTCTCGTCGGTTTGAATTCGATGCTACATACGTTTTCCTCTGTCGTGATTAACGACCAGCATTTAATCGAGCTTTTCCAGGATTTCAAATTAATTTCGTCCTAATAAAAGTCAGCCGTCCCTTCTCTACCCTTCTACGCGTTCAATTACGCGCGAACTCGTATGAGATACCTTTTTTATTTTACTCCATTTCATGCTCTTTCGATTTTTCCTCCCTTGTCGGTTGCCTCTCTTCATTGTGCGCTCGATTGTAACGTACATTTCCTTTGTGTAAGGACCACTGTAGAGACGAGTTTCCCGTTTGCTTTTATTCCCGACGATTAAATACGTGAACTTGAAAATTTTTAATTCCACTAATCCCCAAGTCATCGAATTTCTATATTCGGAAACACCCCTAATTTGCAACTTTATTAAATTCGAAAGGTTCAAAAATTAACCAGTTCTAGAGCCTCGTTTCCTTATATCGTCATTTTCCCTGTGCAAAGTGCACGATGATCATCAATGTACATCTTTCGAACGAGTTGAATCGCAGCGAGTGCTTTTTCTGAGAAGTAAACAGAAAGATTCTGTTCAGTGAGCAAGGCTGATCATTCCTCCTTGTCAGGAGGTTTATTTAGTCCCTGGCTTAATTATGACAAACATTACTTCGAGTTCAGCGTTTTGAGCGTTTCTCTGTGCCCGCTTTTTCACCGGGTAAGCCCCGACTTTCTTTTTTGTCGCGGACAAATTGTGTGTCCTTTACGGCGTTAACCTTATTCCCAGCAGACTGAACTGCTACGGGCTCATATTTCCTCGTGAAAGAAGTACCCTCTTTCTTTCTTTCTTTCTTTCTTTCTTTCTTTCTTTTTCGTCTCCTTCTGCCCTTTGCTCGGCGAAACATATTTTAAAACGTCCTCCGTGAAGCAACGTTGACGCGTATTTCTCGCCAGAATGAAATACGTTATGTCCTATTGCATTTCGCTGGTTGCGTCATGGAATTCGTGAACGCGTTAATTATTCTTCGTCATTCTGTTTAAACGAGCATTCAATCGTGCACTCGTCTCGTTACTTTCACAAATTTCCTGCTCTTCGCGCAGCCATGTTTGCGGAAGTCGAGGCAACAACGGATATTATTTTTAAGATTATCGGAATTATTTTTTATTAGACGATGAAATTTATTAGTAATGAACTGACGTGTACAGTTGATTCTTATTTGTATTGGTCCGCTTGGTGATCCTACATGTTGTATTGCTACGCATTATATTGCTCTAGTCCGATATCGTATTCATTGACTGCAATAAGTCCATTAACGGACTTATTACGATTGACAAGTTGCGCATTTGTATAAGGACTGCAGTAATTTGTAAAACAGAAAGAATTACTTTCATGCAACTCTATAAACATGAAAGACTAAAAACTCAATTCGAAGATTTCTCAATATGAAAATATATAGACTCAAACACGTGAAAATATGAAAATTTTAGGTTCGTAAATTGCGAGTCCCAGGATAAGTGTCCCGTTTGCCCCACGGTAAGAACAGTACCGTTTTCGTGTATCGTGAATGAAGATAATTTTATAAACTCCGTTTAAGGATGTTTCGTGCTCCACGATAAAAAAAAAACTTAGTTCTTTAAAAGATAAACATCTATTTGAGACTCTTGTGCAAACGTTACAGGTGCCAGAGCTGCTGTTAATCCGTCTGACGAGAAGGTGGGTCCCATTAGGGGCCTGCGACTATACGGGAAAAAAAAGAGGAGCCAGGGAACCCTGTTACTTTAAACTTTCTTCCACACTTTCATTGTCGTCGCCCGGACACCCCTTCACTCTCTTTATCTCCTTCCTTTTTCACCTTACCCTTTTAAGCAATCCACAATCTTTTGTAGCCCAGCTGAAATTTTACACCTCTTTCATCTTTTGCGTTATAATTATTCCCGTGAAAAAGACACTCGACTTTTTCTATGGTTTCGTCTTATCATCTGCATACTAGATTAACTCTACGCTTTTCAAAGGTACTGCAACGCGCGTCCTGATGTCTGATGATCTTCAATTTCGCGTTTTGCAACGGTACCGTGCATGAAATGTGGTTCTTTATGCAAAATAAGAGCCGAGTCTTGCATATTGCTACTAACGAGGGTGCACGAGCGAAAAATAGTAATCGACGAATTTGCAAGTTCTTATATTTCCGAATTTCTACACTTTCAGATTCTGGAGTATGTCAAATTACTACATTTTTAATTTGCAAATTTCCAAATGTCCAAAATGTCATATTCTTGTTACTGGCAAATAGCGACTCATAACTTTTTAGTTTAAACATCACATATTGAGTGTTATAGACTCGGTTAAATGTATAACGTGTCACATCTACGATGCTACAGACTCAGTTAAAAAATACTCATTTGAAACTGTTGCATTAAAGCGAATGAGTGAGATTTGCCTTTCGACTACAGAGGTTGAACGAAAGCGATTTGCAGCGACTTTTCGGTATTGGATATAATTTTTCTACAAACGATCGATGGAACGACGATCCCGATAATCCAGTAGAGTTGTTAGGCACGCGTAGAAGAGAGGAGACACCGAGATTTGTTTGACGTGTAGACCGTGCAAACACTCGGAGAAAAATGGTTCAATCAACATTTACCTTGAGATCGTTTCTCGGCAGCAATCCTCGAGCCTTCGTCGTTTCTGGCCCTTCGTAACCCGGGACATTAACTTTCCAGCTACGCCGAGGGCTGTTCGATCAGAATTCGTAATTTTGAATAATCGACGACAGAGGAAGAGGTCTTCTGTTCGCCGGAAAATTTCGAGCGAGTGTCCCGAATATGTAAGCTCTTTCGCCCCGTTTCCTTCGACGCGACCCGTCGAGATTAACCTTCATCGTCGGAAGTAAGTTTTCGAATCTCGGTTAAGTTTCCGACGTCGAGGAATTTGCATGGCGCGGTAGACTGGCATTTGGTAAATTACAGAACTTTTCTCCTCGCCGATCTGCTACCATCCTCGTCACGCACACTCGCCCACGCTTCTTTTACCTCCTCCGCAGACTTTTCCCTTTCTATTTTCTTCAGCTTCTTTCCACGGACTTGTTCGAGGATGGTTCTTTTAATTTCCCGCTCGTTTCTTTCACTTTTCCCTATCGTTCCTGTTTGATATAACCCCTTTATATTCTTCATCAACGGTTCTTTTACATTTTCCCCGGTTGGATCTGAAAAAACAGCCAAACTCGTTTGAAACGTTGAGATTACTTCGAGCTTTCTTCGCTTTTTCGTTTGTTCCATTACTGTAACAATTATGCGAGAAGTTTCTAATGAAATTTAACGATCGTCCGTTTATAACGATCGGAGAACAAATATTTCTCCGTCGTTTAACACCGGGTTCATGGAACACGAAATGTACGTTTCGTCGAGATAAAGCCTAATTATATGAATTAAACTATGTTTAATCCTTCATCGTTGTACTTAATCTGAAACTGCTTATCGAACAGTCGTAAAGCGTTAAGCATGAATACTGTGAGAAATCACGAACGAATAATCGTATTAGAATTTTAAGGGTTGTACAGGTTTATTCGCGTCCGAGATATTCTCAGCGGATCGTGTTATATTTGTCGAGTGGCACGAGAGCATTAACACGACCATAGAAATGAATGTTCTCGCAATCAGAATCGTGGCGAGCATTTTTATAACCAAGGAGCAGAATTTTCAAATTTCGCGTAATCTCGCATTCCTCCTTTCGTCCATCATCTTCTTTCCCCGCCGTCTATCTTCCCTGCTCATCAGTCCATTTCTTTCATTCACCATTTTTCTTCTACCCTCCATTCTCCCGCCCTACGTATGCTTTTTCCCCGACCCGTGTAGCTCGAACAATTTGCGTTACTCTCAGTCGAGGATTTATATCCCAGAACGAGGTTCGCGTACACCGACACTGTTAAGTCTATGGGAAGATCGAGTACTGTCGGATTCTTCATTGTGAGAGCTTTCGCGGTGAAACAAAAACCTAACGCGTATCGGATTGGATCTGCGCCTTTCTACATCGTCCCTTCACCTCTAGACGACCTACGTCACCTATCTCTGGAAAATCTTTCGCTTTTCGCGACACCTCGAAACCGTTTACGTCGACGATGGATACGAGTAGATTTCTGCCTTAAAGTTTGATGTGTTGTACATTGATAGTTTCAAATATTTTGAAAATTTTACAAATTTTTCAATTTCTAGGTCTCTGCCTTTTTTTAATTTTCAAACATTTATATTTCCAGTTTTAACAATTTCTAAATTCTCAAATTTCCAGTTCCGTAGTTGCGAAATGTCCCGATTCTCCCACGTTTCACTTCACCGATTCTCCGATTCCAAAATCGTCCAACTGACTGATTCATAAATTCCCGAATTCCTCAATTTTATAGGTAATTAAGCCTCTAAAATCCCAGATTACCAAGACCCGAAATCCACAAATTTCTCAAGCACGTCGACTCGGTGGCGTTTTACGTCACGTCAGATCGAAACCGTCGACGTCGAACCTGGAAACGACCCGGCCAAAAGATTCCGGTGTGGAGGAAAAGCTCGATGTGTCACGGAACGTATCGATAAAGATAAAGTTTGCCAGACGATAAAGTTCTTTGCCCGCCGACAAAAACATCTCCGGTTCGGTTCGAGCGGCTATTCGTTTTCCTCGAGGGTTGCCACGCGCTTTTTTTTTTTCTCGCGAGACGGCTGCAACTCCCTTTCCCGCTCTTTTCGTCTGGGTTAACATTCCAAAAATTAATATCGCTCGTACTCGGTACACGAATTTATCGGCGAGCTTAATTCTCGCGTGCTTTTCAACCTGTGGGCAAAGGAACGGCTGCAAAATTCGGCGAGACCTTCGGAAACGATAAACGGCCTGATATTTGAACGGTGAATACATTCATCATTTTTCGAGTTTGTTAAAAAGAAAAACGTCAGAATTGTATCCGTAGAAGAATCGAATAAGTACGAATGCGGTAGAGGGTTATTTGTCGAACGTGGATTACTTGGAAGTCATTTATTGAAATTTGATAGCAAATTGTATGTGACAGTCAATAAATTGGAAATAGAATTTGTAACATGGATTTTGGGTATTCGGACATCATGGGAATGTGGATCGTTTGAAATTTGAGTCGATCATCTGTCTATCACATTGCAAATAACTGTCAATTTTTGTCAAATATTAATGAAATGTTAATCATTTTAACGTATAATGAAATAGAGTTTAAATGAAATTTATTAAAGTATCATTTTGGACTAATGAAGGTATAATATAACTCGTAACGAGAAACATCATGCGTGGTGGTTTCATTTTGAACGTGAAATTATGCACGGCATGTATTAAATCTAGGTTTCAACATAATTTAATTGTATTTTAATTCATCCGGTGGAAACGGGCTGTTAAATGTTCAGAGTTAGGTAGTTATATAATAAGTATCACTATTTTCAGTGACTCTTAGCATATTCATGTTCCAAAAATATTACTTCTATTATTTATATTATGAAGTTTCAAAATTCTGTGTCTCCAAATTGCAAAATTTAAAGTTGCAAGATCACAAATTAGCAAGTGTCAAAACGAAGCAGTGGTTTACTAAAAAAAATACTTCAACAGTTTTCGATTTGTCGTATTTTGGATGGGAGAGTTCGAGAACATCGATGAAAGGGGCTGATACTTTCCCGACGCGATTTCAGCGTATAATCCTGATTGCGAAAACATCGACACCGTGGATGGAACTCAATATCTGCGACGCGATTTCCCGCGCTCCTTTCCCCGCTGGGTGCGTTTAAACGATTCTCGGTTTCCCATTATTTCCCGGGTCGGGGAGGAAAGAATATCGTTGCCACTCAATGACGTGCATCTAGTATTTCCACGGGGAGAGAGCGAGAGAAACAAGCTTCTGTTTGAATACTCGTAACGCGACGTTCAGCCTGAGAGTTCTTAAGTGCGGATGAAAACTACCCCTTACGAACGAAGAAAGGGAGAGAAGGAGGACGAAGCGGCGAACGAGGAAGACGGAGAAATGGATTCTCGTGATAGGAGTATAAACGTCGTACGCAGCTGCAGCTGCATCAGACTTCTTTCTCATCGCGTACCCTTCGACGCGGAGGGAGGCAGAGAGAAAGAGGGGGGTGAGTCTCTTTCGCTTTCCTCGCCTTCATCTCGCTGAATTTTTCTCGCTCCTCGCTGCGTCTCGTCGATTGATAACACCGTAGCTCGCGACGGAAATATTCTTGTACGTTTATGGCTCATGCATATGTAAAATTTCAATGTCGCTCCACCTACCGACCCCCCTCTTGCACCCCTCGCCCGTTCGTCTCTTAATCCGACAGACGGAATATTCGTGTCGTAAAAATCGTTCGTCTGTTTTTACTGTTATATTCCTGTTGTAAGAGTTGCAACGGCGCTTTCGGAATTTACATCATAAATAAGGCATTCTCAATGACAAGAATTTTTATATGTACGCTTCCTCGCGATCGTAAAGTTGCCGAGAACGACGGGGACGTCTCGAAAAAAGTACGAGCACGACGAACCCTTTTCTTCTTTTATTTCTTTTCACGTCCTTGTACGACGCTCGCTACGCGAATATTCTATGATAATTCGTTGCCCGAATAAGCTGACTGTTGCCGATTTCTTTTGCGAGCTGGCCTTTTTTTTTCTTTTCCGAAGCTGACCCTTCGATCGAGGGCCGTTTCTCGTATTCTTGTCAAGGAAAGCATTATCGAAGTCGTTATTTATGCGACGCGATCGAGTTACGCTGTCGTAAAATTGATAGCAACATTTCATAACTTTGAATTAAGGAGGAGCTATGATAAATGCGGTTTTGGTAATCTTTTTTCCTTTCGCGGTGATCGATATGACCACTCCGCGTTATTACGGTAATTTGTAACGGGTACTCGTAACACGCTCCTAGTGAACATATCTTCATTTATTTGGTTCTTACAGTTGTTGAAAATTAACCGTATCTCACGTGTTGCGAGAATGTTTCGTTAACGTAATATCACCATAAATTCTGTTGTCACGTATTGTATGCCCAAGTCTTTGATCCCATGCGCAATATAGTCGAACGTTATCATCGCGTTTTATACAGCGTTATATCGCCACCCGTTGTATGACCAAGCATCATATCACTACGTATAGTCGCGCGTTCTATCAATTTTATTTTCTATCTACTCATCGCGTCTATCACGACTCTTTTCTGAAAGGGAATTTGCAATTTAAGTAATGTGTTTTTTTAATCACCGAAGCTCGTGTTGTTGGCGCGGGTTAATATAGGAAGCATTCTGATACGTATTGAAGAACGATACGATCATGACTACGCACAAATGCCCAAGTTCGTATTAATTTAGGTTGCTGGTGTCAGGCAACGTTGCTCGTTTTAATGTAACGGGACAGGCGGCTGACGATAACGCAACATTATTCTGTCGTGCTGCTTGTTTCCAACAAATTCTGTGCACTTTCGGTTTGAATTATCAAGTAGGGGTAGGAAGAAAATAAAACGGAGTAATGGTATTATTTTTGTTCTCTAAATTGTTACTTAAAATAATTTTCGTTTTTCGAATCTGAAATGTCAGGATGATTTTTGCGAAAGGTTTTGCTCTCCTTTTTGTATGCTACAAGGTAAAAGGAAAATATGAAGAAGAATTGTCTCTTTTTAAGACGCTGTTCGAGTGTTATCGAGAGAGATATGTTTATTCGCGATACCGGGACAGGAAACGAAATCAATTTTATAAGCAGATGAATGAAATGCTAAAGAAGAGATCAAATAAAGGACACGATGATAGATTGCGAGCATCAGAAGGATGACTAGGCGTTTATCAAAATTTTCATAGAAAATCTGCTGGTTCAACGAGAAGTCGATAAAGTGGTCGCAAAAGGGTTTCCAACGAAATGTTCTGTCTCGTGAAGAGCTGCCATCGAGAATAGGAAATTCGGAGATTATTTCTAGATAATCGTTCCATTTCTTATCGGTTGAAAGCGGAGAAAAACAGCGATGTAGATTTGTCACAAGCCACGGTTATTCACGTTATTCTTGAACGAGGTCAAGCAAAGAATCCCCATTTCATATTTCCAGATGTTTCAATTTTCAAACGTTAAACCTTTCGCATTTCCAAAGTCTCCACAATCACCGGCACGAGGGAAATTTTATTTCGCTTTATTGTCCCATTTAAAATCACTATCTCTCAGCTTGTACCGCCGATTACACGCTCAACACAAAAAACCTTCAGTCCTCGAATGCCGCGCGGAAAATTGAAACACGCGCGAGAACGCTTACACCAACAATCTGTACCGCCAGCCTCTCTCTCTTCGAGCGAAAAAAGGAAGAAAAAATTCGCGGAAAAAAGTTGTGCAATAATTACGATATCCACGATCGAGGGGTTGCAATCTGTCGATAATTCCTCGACGAGAAAAAAAAGGAGGCGACGCGTCGGATGTCACCGATTCTTTTTTTTTTCGTCCGGGATAATTGAACGAGAACGAAACAGCAATCCACTCTCGAATCCTCCTTCTACCGGCGGTGTCCCTTTTCTTTTATTTTCACCTCTCGCCTCAATTTGTCGAGGGATATTAATCGCGAACGCGATAACGTCGTTGCCGTTGCTTCGTGCATGACAAACGAGACTGATATAGCGTGCCTACAAGGCCGGCCACGTTAAACGGAAGGGCGTATTTATTCCACGTGTTTCACCGGCTTTCTACAAATTAACTTTCCACGAAAATGGATAGTCAACCGGATGGAATCAGACCGAGGGGGGTTGAAAACGAGACGACTGCATCGAAACATTCAACTCGTTGTCGCACCGTGTCACATTATCTCCGAATCGCGTACCTGTAACCTTCTTAATTATCCATCCCGAAGCGAAAAAGTTTCGCGATAACTCCGGCGAAAGTAGAACTGAACGTCCTCGGGGTTGAAGCAGCCCCGCCAGGATAGGGAAGGGTGGAAATTGCTGGTCGCATCGAATTATCGGGTTAAAGTCCAGTTACGATGGCTCCCAACGGTTCACTTTTACCGTAATACTCGAGCTTTTTACTCGACCACGGTCACACGTTCTGTCCTCGTTCGTTTTTCGGACGATTTTACTTTTGCCACGATTCAATTTCTACGGCGTGAAAAGGAACGCGGTTTCGTCGTGTCGATGTTGCCGGTACACGATGTGTAATAATGCACCTCGCGCGACACCGAATATGGCTAAAAGGGCTGTTTGTTCCCGATGAAATGTCGACCGTGCACTGAATGCGACAATAATTTCGAAAATATTTCTGTAATATTTCCGAGCGGCGGACGCTCGTAGAGACTGTGTGCTTGTTCGACGAACATTGTGTACTGGTTCCTTTTTTCGAAAACGTATAAACTGTACTTAAAGCCACTTTAATTATTTACTTATAATATTGGAAGAACAATACTTCATTCAGATAAATTAAAACTTTCTTTAATAAATTAAACATTTGAATTATCTTGTATAATATACGTAATTGTAACTTACGTGAGATGTGCATTTTATTGCAACACGAGTTGGACAAATTATTGAAGCAGAAAAAATTATCTTCTTATTTTTTATTCGTTAGAAAAGTTTTTTATAATCAACTTTTAATTCTACAGCGTCATTTATTGCATGAATCAGAGAAAGCTAATTTTGTTGATCATATATTATAAAGTTTTGTTAACGAGGAATAGTAATTTAGACGCTGGAAACATGTAACTCATAATTCCGAAACGAATGATTTTTATATCCATGTTTTCAAACACCTTTTCATTTATATTTATGAGCACGTACATGCTTCTGAGGGTCTGACGGTAATTTTTCTCGAGCATTATCAAACACGATAAATATGAACGAAAATGAACACCTCGCAATAAACAGATTTGTTAATCCGCAATCGTGCCGTGGTTTAAGGTCAGAAAAGAAAGACATTATATTTTGCCGATTTCAAATGTGTCACAATTATGTAAATAAATTCTAAAGGCATTTAAAATATACAGAAACGGTTGCAATACGTAGATGGACTTTTGATGGATGAATTTAAAACTAAATATCCTTGACAAGGTTCATAATACATTATTTAAGGTTCTTATGTTTTATACTTTGAATGGGACAAAGTGACTGTACCATTTAAGGGCCAATTACGTAGGGAACTTTCAAAGCTGATTTTCTGAAAGTCGAATAAAGATATTTTTACTTCGCATTAGACTTTAATCATTTTTACGCTGGTATTCCGCGAATGGCAACTTCTTTAATTTCCACGAGAACATTTGCCAGGATATAGAAGTTCGAACGAGTTTTTAAGCGAACCTTTTAATTCGTGACTCGCGAGAAAGAGTTGCATCCTCTCATATTTTCGTTCAAATAAGAGGTCACGCGTAAATATCCGAATCCGGTACGATCGAACGTCAGCCTCTCCTTTATTTTCCCATTGAACGCTCAATCAAAAAGCACTCCATCGGAATTCCCTTTGCCGTTCGGTACTCGTGGCCGCCGCTCGACAATTAACACAGTCGTTAGAAAGCAGTTCGTGGCCTCGATATCCGACTTTCTATGCTGTTCCTCCGCGTACCAACGTGGCAGACATGCCTACCCCCTATTGTACTTATTTTTCCAGCGCTGAAAATGTCGCTGTTATAGCTGGTAAAGCAAACAATCGGGTCACTGTTACGACGCGTTTGTTGACGAGAGACAAGTGGCAGAAACAAAAAACCAAAAAGAGAACAGGGTAAAAAAAGCAGAAAATAACGGAGAAAGAAAAAGAGACAGAGCTCTCTCGAACAGGATACACGGGAAGCGAATAAAGAAGAGGTCGCGTGGAAACGCGGCGAAAGAGAAGGAACACGGGAGGAAAAGAGGGAGAGAGAGAGAGAGAGAGAGAGAAAAAGTGGAGGGAAATCATGGCAGTAGAAAGGAAGAGCGAGAGCGAGACGAGCAAAGATTCAAAGCATCCCAGCCTTTCGGTAGAACCATTCTAATTGGGGCAGATGTTAATTAAGGCCCGCTTAGGCGAAGACGACGAGACGGCGACGACGTGGACGGGACTTTGTTCGCGAAAATAATGATCTTCCCATTATATCCGGCACTACCGTCCGTCCTCCCTTAACCATTGTCCTTTTCATCGTCCGCGTTATCGTCTTTATTGTTCCCTTCGATGCGAGTTCCTCTTCCTTTCTCCGCTTCTTTTTATTTCCCTTCTCTGCCCTCGCGACGTGCATTCGCGAGGAGGGTGAGCCTCCTCGAGAAAGGGCACGTGCCATCTGAATTTTTCTCGATTCCCGATGAAATCGACGGATCCGGCCAATTTAAGATCGATTCAAGCCGCGATAGAGATCGCTGGTCGTTCCTCGAAAGCCGTCGAACGAGGATACGCGACGGCCTTTTGTGTCTCCGTGTCTATTCATCAACCGAACGCATCGGGAACCAGCCATGTATCATCGTCGAGTAAGCGAAAACGAAATTACCCGGAGCACACCACTCAGGTCCGGATCGAAACGGGTTCAAAACGTTCTCGTGGATTTCAACTAGTTTCATCATTCTTCGTATTTTCACGATCGCTGCGACCCCACAAATGACACTTTATTTTAGTCATTAACAACGAATCACATTACTGATCAAGCATCATAAATTCTACTTCTGTGCTTGAATTTAAAGTGTAAGATCTAATTAAACATTATGATATCGTTCAATCAATCGACCAGTACGGCAAGAAACAAATACAGAACATTGTGTGATCGTCTCTAAATTGATCTAAATATAATTAGTCAATGGGGAATGAGTACAAAATAAGTATAAGATGTTAGCTTTCCTTATCCTAACATCGTAGCAGAGGGTGCATAATTATATGAATGAACAGTGGCAAGTTTAGTTATTGTGTAGCATCCACCTTCGGAATCCGACGTCAGAAATGATCAGTTCGTCCCTGACTCAATTGTCTCGTCTAGCACACCTGCACCACGGGATTCGCCGTCGTAAACCGTGCAATGGCAATTGTACCGTATCGTCGTATTACCGTAAATTAATTTACAACTTCCCTTCGGTTTGCTTAACATCCGCGATAGTCCGTGCGTGCGATAGACCGATAAAGTCACCGGTAATTGGATGACGTACGTACGTGCACATCAACAAGTGTCATCCGATCCGTAGGTAGAGACTCGGACGAGCGGAGCTAACACCGTCGACGACGTCGTTTCGTCGTCCTTGTCGTTGCGCTCATCTGTCATCAGGATAATACGATTCGATTAGAAATATCGTTAACGACTCGACGCAGCGAGCCTCGAGTCGCGGAACGATGATTAATGAAACTCACTGACTTACACCCCCTCTCTCTGCCGGTTTTGCCCCCTTATTTGATGGATGAAACTTCTCGACCTACGTGGAAAATACAATTTCAGTGTACGTGCTCGCTTGTCGCGATACCCGGCGATTTAACGAGACGCCCCGTGAGCTTGCGTTTCGTTTCCCTCATCCCCCGCTTTTTTTTTTTCACGACGTTTCAACGCTCCGTCGTCATTAACGCTCGCGAACTCGCGTTGCACACCGTGCGTGCACGCGCGTTTAGGGACAGTCGCGACATTACACGCGACGTAATTAACGAGAGCTCCGCGTTTGCTCTGCGATTCTCCGTTTATCCTCTCCACGGTTCCGCGTCTTTTCGCTCGGTGTTTTCTACCGTTATCCGCTCGTTTCATCCCTTTCCTTCTGGCGCGAGTTCGCGCGCCAAAAGCCGATGATTCTGTCTCGACCACGGCCGCGCGAGAATCAAGTGGCGGTAATTGAACGCGATAGCGACTTATTTTCCACAGTATCGATTACCGCCTTTAGCGACTTTATAGAATTTATCCTTGAACCAGTTCCTCTTTGTTCCACGGCTTCTCGCTAATGACTGTCTTTCTTCGATAATCCACCGACCGTTGCCACTGATTGATACGTTATTTTCGTACTTTCTAATGTATGCTTTGCGCCGCTTGCTCCGCCGACTTCAAAGACGACGACCGGCGACCTGGATACTTTGATAACTCGCATATTTTATCTTTCGTTCGCTTTCATTGTTTATTAACGAGTTTCATATCGCAAGCGTTATACGATGAAACATTGTGAACGTTCGGAACACCTAAGAAACAATTTTAATTAACAATTAATTTCATGAAATGAGTGATGTAAGACGTAACACAATTTCTAGAATTTACCGAGTGCAATTACACGCATTATTATGATAAGAAGTAATTTAACATTGCAAGGAATTTATGTATACCTTAAGTTATTCCAATATCACCCGTTTAATAGAATTGTTTGTTTTTTGAGACATCTGGAAATTTAGAAATTAAAAGAGGAAGTAAAAACATGAAAAGTTTCGAATTTGAAATTGCTGTATTTCTAAACTCTTCAATCTGAAAATGTAGGATTTCAGAAATAGAAAGGAAGATTTGATACCGTTTTCTCCATTGACCCCAATATCACTCCTGAACCGTTCGCCGAGCATTTGATCTGTCCATCATCCTCGCACAATACAATAATCTTTATTTTCGATCTACCTTCAAAACACAGAAACTCCGAAGCTTACATTCAAGTTTCGTAGAGCGATGCCAAGTTCCAGCGCGATTAAAATAATTACAATAAAAGAGTAGCTAATTTAATGTTTCTTCCTGGCCGAGGAACAGGAAACATATCGTTCTTGAAACAGTTCAAACATAAACATTAAACTCGTTTAAAAGAACTTCTCCGTAGAATGGCGGAACGTTTCGACTGTGAAATAACAGAGTTTTTTCCTACGATCTCGCGGGGAACAAATTCAACGCGGAGAAACAAGAAGAGGGCGAAAAAAAGAGAGGAGAAAAATAAAAGAAGTAACGCTCGAAGAACAATAACCCACGATGCAATGCATCATATGGCAAGACGGATTTTTTTATCCGTTTCGTATTTCGTAAAATTCTCTCCGGAACACGAATTCTTTTCTAACATAGCCGATCCTCGAATGAAGTCGTACGTTCGTTTGACTCGCTTCCGGCCGCAATCAAATCGTCTCTTTCTCACTGTCGTATCACGTCCTAAACGAGCGCCATTTAGTTGCACGGGACTGCCTACTTCCTTATTTATCTGGCCTCCCGTTCATCTTGCTCCGACTGTTCCCCGTCTCGTTTCCTCTTCGTTTGCAAAGGTACTTATTCGCTTCGAGAAAAGCCATGGCGAACGGCGGAGGAGGCGTGGCAGTTTCAAGAGGCGAACTTTCTCGCGGGCTCGTGATAAATTTTGCGGCTGTCAGACGTACCGCGTGATTAATCGCGGCATATCGCGACGTAACGGCTGCCCGACCAGAGGGATGATCGCGAGGCTTTCCGACTTTTCGGATTCGTTTGTCGTTACGTCCGGCCACGTCGATCCGACGTGGCGCTTAATTATACCGAGCCACGCGAGCTACTCGTTATGACCACGTGTTCGACGATATGCAGACGGAACTGCTGTGGCCCGGAGACAACTCCAGCTCCTCGTTCAAACCTCGCTTATCGACTCAATTTTCACCCGAAATTATACAGGATTTAACATCGAAACGATTCACGTGTGTTTTGTGACACGAATGGGGCGTTGTGCGCGATCTAAGGCACAGTGATATCAGACTGGACTATACAACGCATGAAGATATAACTAATGGAAGTACTATAGATAGAACTGACACGTGAACTATGCGAGGAAATATAGCGAGTAACAGGTATAAATGTAGCGCGGGGAATTATTGCGCAGCGAGTCACGACACATTTTATAATGCAGGAGAATATAACGCGTGAAGTTACGGCGCGTGGAAGTACGACGTAGAGATATAACACACAAAGATTGTGTGGAATTACAACACAAGATGCCACGCGTGAAAACATATCGCGTAGAGTTACAGCGTGTGAAATTACAACGCATTGAAATACAACATGGAATGTTAACAGGTAGAAATCCTACGCATAGAAATATAACGCGTCAAGATACGCGTGGAATTTTCACGCGTGGAAATACAGTATGTGGTAATACTGCACGTACTATAACGCATAGAATTGCAACACGTGGAATTTTGAAATATGTAAATACGACGCGTAACATGCCAATATAATGAGTGAAATTTCAGGACGTAGGAATGAAACGCTCGAAAGTAAATCGGACGAAATTGCAACACGTGGAAATATAACGCGTACAGTTGCGGAGCATGAAAACACAACGCACGACAATATAATGCAATATGATACGACGAATGGCGATGTGTATGTAAAATAGGAAGAGATTGCAGAGAGAACAGCCATTACGGTGAGTCCGTAAAGCTCTTTAGCGAACAGTAAGTAGAGTAGTCAGAAGGATTTAGAGCAACTGAATGAAGCTTCGGTTTACTCCTGATGTGAATAAAATCAGCTATTTTTAATCCTTGTTCAGTAACCTCGGCATGTGCTATAAGCCGCGTCAGACATCAATAATGTATAGGCACGGTGTTTGAAAGGTACCGCTCGATATGGCAATAAAAATACGTCATGCCTGAATCCGAACACTCTCAACAGAATTTAATTTGCTCGCGCGATTGTTATGATACGATCGGGTCTCTTCGTTATTTTCAGTTCTCCTCGGTGACTGACTGTTCTGCGCATCGATCAATAATTTAACAAAATCGACGTAATTGCGATGTGACGGCTTTAAAATTAGAACGAAAGCCGACGCTCGACGACGACACTTTTCACTACGATTAACGGACCGACTTCCACGATCATCCACGTGTGCTATCAACTATAAAAGATAGAGGAATTCGAGGATTTATGGGTAACTAGATCCGATAAAATGGAAAGGAGGTGTCTTAATTGTGCAGAAGCGGTACAGTTTGTTCTGTTCTCTTTTCTTATAACTTTCTCCATTGTATGAATTATATGTAAATGTACTCTCGCGAGCTTTCTGAAATCAGGAAAGGTAGAATCTGCATGGAAAATTAACAAAAATAACTATTATTACGTTAGTTACCATCACTCATATTGAACTTCTTTTGTGTCAGTTTACTTTTTATAAAATAAAATTATATAAATTCGAACCGTGAACGTCGCTAGCATATTATGTTATTTTTTAATTATATTATACGCGAAGTGCTCGACGACTATTCTATACAGAAATATGAGAGTATGATTTATTACACTTTCATAATCATCGGCACATGTGGCAAACAGAAGGCGTTACCCATATCTGTAATGAGCGTGTTAATAAACACGCCTCCATTTCGTTTATCGTGTCTGAATTGCTCGTTTCTGGTGTTTTCACAAGACCAATGAGTTATGTGTTTTCGCTCTACTTATGCATACGCTTCATAACACACGATCATCGTCTCGCTTTAGCAGACAATTGTCAAATATCATCGAGATCAATGAAAGTTACCTCGAAATCACATCATCAACTCATCCAAACGCGTATAAAAAAATCTGAAGAATCCCTGTGTTCACTCGTTGCTTCTATCACGATTCGTCTTTTACATTTAAACGTTTTAAATTCGATAATAATAATCGTAGTAAGGTTATCGGCGTCAATCCTTTATTCGAGACGAATCGAATCCCGCTCCGACTTTTTCGTTTCATTGAACCTCGAACATCGATACTCGAACACGCACCGATGCCAGGAACCAATCGATAACAGCCGATCGCCGCAATAAAAGTGGTCGTCAAACGATTTGGCCGGCAGATTGTACAAGCCATAAAATGCTTCCTACAATACATCGTATATTCAAAGTTGGTCAACGCACTGTTATCAATCACATTCGCGTTTCTATAATCAGGCAACTCAATTTGTATCCTCTTGATAGAGGAAGCTTTCTGCTTTTTATAATCATTAGCATCGTTACGTTCTTATTAAGCTCCCGGTACACAATTTTACCGACCCAATTACTGGGATATGTGAAGCTGCGAACAATTTCTGATAGACAATCCAATTACTTTGGAATGCCGTATCGTCTGTTTGCATCGAACGTCTGATATTTCGTTCCAGTCATAAACAGACGTATCAGACATTATCGTTGTATCTTCATTCGTTACAATTTCATTAAATCAGTTATCGAGGTATAGACAACTGCTCGAGCAGAAAATGTAATATTTTCGTACTTTCAGTTCGATTTTGAAAACTTCAATCGCAGATGATTGATATTATATTCGATTCTTTAAATGAACAATGGTACATGTTTTATAAATTAAACTCGGTCGTTCATAAGACTGGACGAAAGAGAATAAGTTCGTTATGAAACGGATTAAATATTAAATTAATGAAAATTAAATCATCAAATAAATATTTTCAACGATATTCGCCGTTGCTTTTTAACCGAAACGTTTTGACCAGCCAATTGGTAAAATGTATTTACCAACAAGTTTTAAACCGTAATCCATGGAAAATGCAATTTCGACGAATAATTGATATTTTCTTTTTTCCTTTTTAATTCTCCTGCCACGTATGCACGAACTGTTTCATTTAATAATAGGATTCCATTGTTTATAACCGTGTGCGTATACACGTTGTCCGATGTGCAAGATCAAATTACGCAAACTCCGATACAATGAGCATTGAACGGAAATTGATCATTATTACTTTCAACGTAGACCGCCTGTTGAAGCGATGAAAAACTTTTTGCGAGTTCCGCGAAACTCTTTCGATTTAAACCGATCAGATCTTAACACGTACACTGTTATTAAAGTCTTAATGAAAGACTCGGCAAGTTTATAAGCTGTTGTAGGTAATGAAGCGGCACAGTTAGATCTCTCGGGATCTATATTACATAGCTTGAACAATAGACGACGTTAGGGGTGGTATGCGGTCTAGGATACGTATCGAGGTCGACAGTAATAGGTTAAAGTCATTTCGATAGTATTCCTGTGTATATGATTCAATCGCGGCAACATATATCTCAAGATCATATGCATAAATATGCATGTATGCGATCGCACAACGATGCCCATATACAATTATTCAACGCTGTTATGGATATGTAAAACGGAATATACAGTGGTCTATAATATGTGGGAGTGGACACGAAAACAACGAAAGTATCGAAAGAACGTATTCGTGAAACATGCTCGAATCATCCCCGGGTTACGGTTGTATTACGCATTCACAGGGTGCTTCATTTTTATTTCGACAAACGGTTTTACCGATTATTTTTAATAGATATTGGCTAGTATGATTCTCGACAAACATTTATGCATTTTGTGAATGCCATTCTGATTATTTTTTTTTTTATAATTGTTTCTCGAACGTTACTAAATTATTTCAAAGCCGTTAAGTTAATCATAAAATATGCTGACAACTTTTGACGATAAAAAAGTGAAACACCCTGTATGTGTTATGGAAGAAGGTCACACGAAACATAAAGTTAGACCGATGTAATCAATTTTGCTTGCTCTGCTGTAAAATTTAATTCTGTCTGATACGTGGTTAACCGGAACGAAGTTACGGATACAAAAAGGCTCGCGTTTTTTATTTGTTTTCCGATCTTTGTATCACGTATCCGGCAAAAGCTGATCGGTCGAACGAGCTAACCTGTCTTGGCCGGTTAACAGGTAGTTCTCTGTGTATGGGTTCGAAAACGAACCCGTAACAATTTCATCTCGATTCGTGAGTTTGGAAAATACAGGAGCGCTCGTTAAAATTATTTGCGCAGAACGTGGTTCCGCTGAAATTTAAACGTTCTACCTTTTGTCGGTGTATAAACATTTCTCGACGCTCGAAATTCTCCCGGTCGATTCTACTGTTCCCGTAACACGTGCAGACTCGCCTGCGGTGTTTGTTGCAGTTATTCAGTTGAAAATCAACTGTATACGGTTACGCGCGGAATAATTTACGCTATTCTTGCCACTGCCAAGCCTGTAGGAACGGTAAATTACGCGAAAACAGTTCCGCAACGCGAAACGCCGAATTCCCTGGGCCCGTTGCGAAGCAAGGAACGACAGCGATGCAAATATCTCCAAGTGTTTGAACGGTGTGATAAGTAAAAGTAAATCGGATTACACGGAGGCATTCGTAAACGTTAGCCGGTCTACACGGTGCGACCTGAATTCCGTAACTAACATCGCATGTAACGCGGCATCCCACCTTCCTTTCATCCCCCGATTCCGCGCCAAGATAAATGCCATTGTAAACGTCGGATCTATCCGACGATAGGCTGATTTAATTAAAATCTTTATTAATTACGCGGCTCACGGGACGATCCAGTTGGCATTATTTTCGTATCGCGTGAGCTTCGTGCGTTTCGCTTTCGTACCCGGCCGCAGTAGAGACACGTCGTTTCGCGAAACTGAAACATCATTGTGCGCCGTAACGATTAAACGTTCGCGATCGAGCACACGATATCGCGTGATAAGGACAATATTTGACGTTCAGGGCCCCTCTTATCGCATAATTTTGCGAATGTTTAGTGTTGACGATAGAGATTCTGACGATGATCGAACATTTAACGCCGAATACGTAAACTCACTATTTTTATTTTGCTATTTTCATCGCTTCGTTATTTTACCATATCACTCTTTCGCTCTTCCGTTATATCAATGTTTACCTATTTCATTATTTTATTTCACTATCTAATCTACTAAAGCATTTTACAGCGGTTCCTATAATGTTTCATAATTTTGCAATGGTGTATAATAAAATTTGTAAACAATTTGTAGGATAAAAGTCTGCTTAGTAATTAGAGTACAAGTATTGAAAGGGAAAGGAAAGGAACGCAATTACAGTGGAAAAGTGCTTAAAATTCGCGATTATACGCACACGAAGAAAGGTTATAAAGCAGTATGCAATCTGTAATAGCATTGAATGGAGAAATAACGGCGAGCGCACAAAAGACCTTTGTTATGAAGCTGCATTCTCCAGTTTCCCAGATTTTACCTTGAATTTTATTCGTTTCGATTGTGTAGTTATCCAGAAAAGCGTACGCATGATTCTTCGGTACGATATTCATGCATTTCTATCCCGACGTAATTTTGTTCCGACGACATCCGTCCTATAGAATATCCCGTTCAATCATCAGGTTGCAAAGAAGTAACGTTTTCTTAAAACCGCGACGTTATTAAAACATCGTGATTCGAGAATAAAAGCCCGCGCAAACAATTTATAATTAATTCTCTGCGGCAGCGTTAAACGAATAAAAATTGTTCGATGGCTCTTTCATCGTGTTCCTTCTTTATTTTTTCGGTTTTTTTTTGTGTTCCCACCAGCGTGGACGTATGATATTCCAGTCCAATAAGATCGAATGACCGTAATAGTTTTTCTTTCGCAGTTAAACAAAACGGAGCTCGATTAAAATTTAAATCGAAATCTCGGGTCGATCTTGTCGGGACATCGGACCGTTTTGTTTTTTCTGTCTTCGGCGGGAATTTTATAGAGAATTTGAATAAAAATTGAATAACAATTTTAGCAAATCTGATTAACGCGTTGACTGGCACGTCGGCTACCGTGATTGCCTTTCCACCGCATACCAACGTTTCGAAATCCAATCTGCTGTGAATTGCATATAAAATTTCCTGTATCCGTGTATTTACCTTTTTTCTCGGACGAGAGCTTTTCATTTTTCGAACAATAAAGAGCGGTTTAAATCACGGAAGAAACTCGCCGGAAAGCACCGTTAACACCGAGTTATATTCTACTACGTAAATATTAAACGGGACAAAGCGAAATGCGAGTTTGATAAAGTTACTCGCGAAATTATGGTGTCGCTACGAGTAATTTTATCGGTCGACTGATTCGACATGCACGCGTGAGATAATATTCCCCCGTAATTTATGTTACAAGGAACAAAACTGAGGGTTTTGGCCGGAAACCGTATTCAAAAGGAAAATCTGTCCACAATGTTTCGGGACGCGTTCATACCAAACGGTTGCAAATATTAACAAAAAAACCGAATCATAATATCCTCGAAACTGTCAGGAACAAATGTGCTTCGTATAAATGCTTACACAATTTCAGCACTGTGAAAAATAAGTTCTTTTCGACAATTATTTGAACGCTTCGTAACGCATTCAAATAAACGTTTAACACGTTGGCCATCGCTTTTTCCTGTGTTCGCGTTTGAATTTTTATCACAGTTTATCGTTTATATTAAAATTCCTTGTACTGCAACCGATTAAAAGCAGCTGTATTGGACACTTGATATATCAAGATTTAATTGAAAATTTCAAACGATCGAATAAAAAAATTATTACAAAATGAGTGTTCGTTGTAAGATGAAAAATAGAAGTGCCGTCTAACGTAACTTTCAATGTTGTAAATGTGGACGAGGTATTCAAAATTCGAGTGAAAATGGTAATCCATCATTATTCACGAAACAATTGCACACACTAATGTGTAGAACCGTGGACGTACATCACGTTCGATTACATATGTACGTAGGTTACTCGCTTTTGTGCATCTGGCCAACTATTTATGGCAGTTTGAGGTTCGTGTATCTCTCGGTTCTCGAAACGCAACCTATCGCAATGATTAATTGTAATTAATCGCCAATAACGCGTCTGTGTGTCAAACTATCGTCACTGGTATCAGTTGCCCAACCACCGAGACGTGGTTAAGTCAAACATCAAAGCAACGAACGAGATATTCAGCGTTGATACGATCCGTGAGATACCATAAACGGTCGAACGTGAAATCGCTGCATATCAAACACTGTCGGAAAATACGAAACTTTGAAATTCGAAATTTTTATAGATCGATAACATTTGGAAAGAAAAACATCGAAGGGTGTGCAAATATTGAGTTACACCGAAATCAGGGAAACGAAATTTAGATTTATTACGTTTCGAGGGTTTCTGGAAATACAGGATTGCAAACAGATAATCTGTCCAATCGAGGCGCTATGAAAACAGAAAATTTGGAAAATAAATCGAAATAGCTCGGAGCAAAAAAATGAACGCAATACGTAAAGTATCAAATAGCTCACATCGTTACTTTTCTGTTGGATTGAACTTCAGTTCATAATTTTTATATCTCGTTCGTAATTAAAGATATTCCGAAATATGTTCAGAAATGTTAAGACTAAACCAATGTTACAATTCAACATTTTGACGGATGCGTGTAACGCGTTATTGAATTCGTTTAGAGTTAAAGGCACGCCAAAGGGCACCATTAAATGGCTCGTAAATCCATGCAAGGATTTTCGCGTTCCAACGCATCTCGATGGATCTTGCTGTAAACCGTCGCTTTTAACGAAACGCTTGTTTTTCCCTGCCCCTTTTGATTCGACCGCTTCTCGCGCGCAAATATTTTTTGTTTCCTTTTTTTGGTTCCAAACATTTATCACGGTGGAACGCAAAAGAATATTTTTCAATATTTACGAAGCCCTGACGTACGAGCGCAAACTCAACGCTCGAAAACGCAATTCGCCGTGGGCCTTGTGCACAAAGGATTATAATATCGTCCATGAAACGTTTTACGTCGAAAATCCCGTTTTCCGATGAAGATACTCCGTTTATATAAAAGCTAACTCAAATCGTACGAATCGATACAATCGTCGAATAACGAACTGTATAATTAACTTCAAACGATTCGCCGAGGTTCTGTACAATCGGACATTTTCACCGACACAATTTCTTCGATATTTTTTTCCGATATTAGTACAATTTGTTCTTCGGAATTGCTCAAGTTTTTTTTTTTTTAATAAAATTGAAACTTTCTACGGAGATTGTAGGAAATTAGAAATTTATCGAGCAACTTTCGTCATCGAGTTCTACTTTAAATATCATTATCGTAATCACCGCAGGGAAAACATTTCTAATTTTAACTTACGTTAATCTCCAATCTAGAATAAAGCTCTTTCATCATGATTTCTCCGTAATTTCCCGGAGCTTCAACTTGAAATGTAAACAATCGCCAATCCGTGCCGATGCCTTCCCGAAAGTTCGAGTAAACATTTCACGACCAGCCAAATGCATTCGCTGTCCAATCGAACTTGACGAGAGAAAAATATTCTATTTGAAATTCTGCGTGAAACTCGAGCGCAACTTATACGAAGTTAAAATTTTTGAGACCAAATCAATTCGGAGTCTGATTTAGCGAATTCATCGTCGCAGTAGTATTGGACATATTTAGTCAGCCATGTTGGAATTCTGTTAACATGCGACCACGATGATGGTTGCATGTTGGACGCTGCAAATTCAGTTTAATTATTTATTTATATATTAAAGTAAACGAAAGAAACTTTTAAGGTCTTTTAAAATCGAGACAATGACATACACTAACAGATTAAAAATTGAGGTTGAAAGAGTTAGTAGCCATAGAAATAATAAACTGATATTCCCCTGTACTTTAACCTTAAAAACACATATTAGTGGGTTGACTCGTCAAGTCGGTCACGTAGAAAAAATACTAAATGTTTGCAATACAAATAGGAAATCTATATTTTCTCGGTTGGAAATGAAAATGACCTCTCGACGAGGCATTGGTAATCGTGAGATCGACCACTTCTTTAATCGTTTCTTAAAGAACTCGCTCGCGTAATATACGCGTCCACGTTCTTTTTCTTAGTTTTCGCTGATTTCTTCAGGTTCTCGTTTAGAGGTGTTCTCGGTGAAAGAATTGTTGAGCAAGCGTTGCTTCGAGTGTACACGGTTTCGAGCAAACGGCGCAGTGTGAACTTCGCGTGATTACCGGCAATAATAATTTCCTCGTGCACCGGTGCTCCCTTCTCTCCGCTTCCGGTTTTCCCCTCCTTAGTTGCTCAGATGATACTGATAGCCTGATTACTTCCGAATAATACGGAGACAACGACCTAATTACCGAGGAGCTAGATATTTTTGTTTCTCGCTCGATACGTTCGTTGTTGTTCTTAATAGCCGAACTTACATGCGTACGCAATGCTTTGCTATTTCGCAAATTCTAGATTTTTATTTGTGTTGAAACAATATAATATGACATTATAAATGTATTACGTTTGAAATGTGACCACCGCGGCAGTCGATGTAATAACAGAATTGTAAATAATCCAAACAGTTACGATATCGAAAAACGATATATAATATTTGCAAATTGAAAAAAAATAGCTTCGATACATTTATGACTGAAAAATGTCATCGGAGGAGTTGCATAATGAATATTTATAAACAAGTAAATATTGGAAATACAATATACAATTGTGTACGGTCGTGACTCTCGTATTTCTCGCAATAAACCATGCAAACGCACGTACCTAGAACAGGCGTGTACGAAAATGAGACGAGGGAAATTCCATTTTCCCAGGCTGAGCACAGACAGGCCGAAATCATATCAGGTACCAGGCACTGTCGAAGTTGTTGCACGTCCTGAGGATTTGGCACACCACTCTACATGAGGGGCTGTAGAACGCGAGCAAATTGATTTCGAACCAAAAATATCCACATCGAGTATTTCGGGCTTCTAACAACGGCTAAAAGTCGCGTGTAAACTATTCACCAAAAAAGTGACACCGTTTTCGATCGATCGCTCAAACTATTTATATGTTCGAGAAAAGAAATTGCAAAAATATGTGCATTCCATTTACCACAGAAAACATACGAATAGGTCATTTCCCACACGCTTTATGCATCCCATAATATGCAAAATCGTAGCAGCACGCGTGGCGTGTGTCACGTTACACGTACACATTAGGCAAAAAGTTAAATAATTTGAATCGTTGAATGCATATGTATCATCTGTTATCTTAAATTGCAAATTATATTATTTTGAGCACGGACGAAAATTTTTGTAGTAAATCACATGCACATATGATAGATGGACGACAATTTCTTTGGAAAATAAGGCTACTTATAAAAGGAACGCAACTTCAATTTATGTTTCTCATATAAAATTGTTCAGGCTGCACCTTCTGTAACCTTCTAAACTGGCTGTAGCTTCTGTAAAATGTAACATTAAGTTCTGTGTATAGTAGATAAACACTCTGCAACTGGGTTTCGGATATCTTGCAAAGTTGTATAATACTGCTTATCGTGTAGCTCAAGATTGTAACATATCTCAGACAGAAGTTGAAGAAAAGTATTATTAATCATCCCGAAAGCGTTTCACGGTGCGGGCCAGGTATGCGTTGTATTCAACGAACGTTATTAATCGGTACAGGTGGGCAAGACAGAGGCACGGCATTAAGTTGAAAATAGAATATTTAGCGTGTCAAAGGAAGTAGGCAGAACCGAGAATATATTCCAATTTCGTCGGTACTGTTCCCTGTAATACAAGTAGTTAGCGCGAAAGCTAATCCGCGGCGCACTCTCGAGAATTTACTTCGGGTTCTGGTTTCTCCGTGCTAACCATTTATCCTGCTTTAAGGGTGGCTGCGGTTTAAGGGAAAGTGGATTACCGGAAGTCCCGTACGACCGTGCACCCGGCCCGGATCGGCTTCAATCTCGGCTAAATTCGATCACGTGGCCATTCGTGAAACGATAAGGGTCGATTCGCTCGGGATACCCGCACCGTCGCGCACTGTCGCGGCGACGAGACTCTTATCTTCTCCTCGCTGAAAAAGCCTCACGAACGAATCGTCTATCTTGACGAAGTTGCCGCCCCTATCTCCGGGAAAACTGTGCTAAAGAGACCTCTCGTTTCGGTTATAAAACGTGAACGGTGACCTAGCCGAGGCTAGACGACAAACGAAAGCGACGAGATTTTTAACAACTTTTCTCGGGACACACCGTTCACGTGTCACACTTCTCGAGCACATAAATTTCCATGCGTTTAACCCGTTTTTACCACCGGCTTCAAACCAACGAACATCCCTGCATCCGTACCGATACTCTGCTCTTTGCGTCACTTTAATGCCGCCGCGAAATTTTCAACTTTATTTTCCGACCGACGTTCTTTGCCGTTTCACAACTCTACTTACACTTTGCACGTTTGTACAATTATATATATTATTAAATAGAATATGTGCACGCCACAAGACGAGCTCTAGAAGTTTTGTTTTTCGAACTGATACTAATGGTTGCTGTTCCCTCCTGCTCGTGTGAAAATATTTACGAAGCTCAGAACATACTTTTTGATTTAAGCAATCGAATTGTTTTCAGGCATTCTCTTGTGGCGACCGTACAGCACAATGTTCATTTCGTGATATATTTAAAAAAGTTTATGATGCATACCTTTATGAGTAACGATACCAGTTACTTATATCTTTTCCTGTAAACTATTTTTCCATTCTTTAACACGTCTCTGCTCATTCATTAGTCATTCTACTATTTTGAATTCAAATTTCATATCTCTCGCCAGTCAAACAATTTCTCAGGCTACCGTATTCAAATTACATCAAACTTCTTCAGTTAACTGCATAAAATATACTGGTATCAACAAAGATGGACAAATCTTAATAATTCAATCGAATGTCTTCAGTTTATTGCACCGAGGGAACAAAGAGGTCAACCTCTTTGAAAGTCAGACCTAATTTATTGAGATGAAAACATAAAAATGATAAAAAAATATTTATCTCATAAAATAAAATTTAAAGCTTTCAGCAAGATACCTTTATACTATTCATAATTAATTTCTTCACGTGTTGTATATTTGTGCGTTTGGGGTTGCGTCAAACGATACAACGCAATGAAATTATCAATTTAATTAATTTGGACGTATACACATTTCGCGGAATCAATAATTCTTGTTGTTTTGCAAATTGAATGGACTATGTAAACAGGATTAATAATTTAATTTATTTGGCAAAATTTATGTGCGCAATCAGTTCGTGTAGATTTCATGTAACTTCGGCTTTGTGCACGATAATAACAAAAAATGACGATATACTAGAAAATCTGTTACACCGAACAATATCGGAAGTATGCGATCGAAGAATGCGGTTGAAATTAACGCCATCCTTTGCCATAGCACAAGAATTTATCCATTTTCTCCAGAATACTCTCATTCAAGAGGACGAAACTTCTTCAACTTTAGTCGAATCTCTCAGAGTCCAATTTGTATTCCAACCCAGTTTGCATGTGTTCCGATACGCGTACATTATACAGCAGAAAATATTGTTATTAAACTTGTTAGCGCACTTACGAAATTTCGAACAGCATTTGAACTTTGGAAAATTTGTTCCAAATTGTTTGGAAGAACTAATAAACCGACCTGTATGAAATAAAGGTAAATAGTTCGAATTTATTGCTCGTTATATCACCACTTTAAGACAGACTTGCACGCACGTTGGTACCGCTCATTTATTACAGCGGATTACTGCGAATTCGATCGGAAATCGATCGAACGTTGAACGATAGATCACCCGTTATATCATGAAGCGTTACATCGCCGCGCGATATATTGTCACGATTATCGTGGGTTATATCGCAGTATCGTACCGGAGCGTAATCCCATCTGTTATGCGAAAGTAAAGTAAGGAAAATCAGGATGATAATTTGTCGGAAAAGCGTAACGGGCGAATGTGATTTTCGCACCAAGTGTGTATACCGACAACTGGAACAAGTGAAACGGTCGCTAAAAGGTTCTTGTTAGAGCCGTTTTAACAGCTAGGGTTAAAAGTACGGGGTTGAAGTGCTTTCCGCTATTAGTACGAGAGCGATTAGCGATCAGAACGTGAGAACGGAACATCTGATTGCTTGGACGTCGAGCTTACCGTCGAAATGGTCTAATCCAACGTATATCTTGCCAACCGCTACATTTACCGGGACCCGTTACGTTGCCCTGACAATGAATTCCGATACAGAGCGTTAAAAAAGCTCGCTTTAAAGCGGCGAAACTTCCTCGAAATATTGAAACAGACAAAAATCAACGTAACGTTTGTACAACGATTCAACCCGCCACGTTTTATGTAAAAACGATCATGATTAGCCTACGTTATATCAATGTTTTAAATGTAAACATCGATTTCAATTGTTACGAGGATATTTCCCGCGAGAATGTGAATGTTGAATACCGTTCATGCTGTTAATTCAATTTCCTTCCCCTCCATTATATTTTCACGCGAATACCTGTTGGCTGCATTCACTTGCTATTCGATACGCTTACGGGACGCATTTGTGCCACTTGACGTGTAATACTCAAATTAATCGAACGGTAAATTGTAATAATTTATTGGATGTACAAAATGACAGGTGTGGTTTCGAATAAACTTCGTTCACGAATATTTATTAGTTTATCTCGGTAATTAGGCATGAAACGTGTGCAAGATTGAATCCGAGTCAATGAAGAATCAATGAGGAATGAATGTTACTGTCTTCCGGTTCATTATACTTGTTAACACCTACTGCTGTTCAAAAAATAGAGTAATTCCCCGACACCGTATGAACGCAATTAACGCAACCGCAAGATAAACACCAGACCAACGTGTATCGTGTGTACACAGAGTTGAAGCAAATTAGAGAATATAATACACTCCAGAACAATCTAATTCGATTCAATCCCCGGCATAAGTCGTGACGCATACAAAATCATCGTCACCGTGTTACGTTTGCACGTACGTAGCTGTGTACATAATGCCGTGCACGTTTCCCGTATCGTAGCGAACAGTTTAGCAATAATAACTTTCGCGTCAAAGTAACAGTGCAACTGCAATAATTTCCTTGTTCAAACTTGCATGCCCGCTATGGGGCGAGCTTACGCTCGAAGCGTCCCCGTCAAACGAGAGTTATGCGACAGCGAAGAGATCAGAGAGAGAGAGAGAGAGAGAGAGAGAAAGAGAGAGAGAAATTGTAACGTAATGACAGATCGATATGCGTCTCAACTAAATCCAATCTGTTTCAGCATCGGTCTCCTCCGGCGCTTCAATTTCGATTCCGTCTAAACGCTAGCCGTGCTTGCACTGACACGTGTAAAGCAGCCTGATACTCGCAGCGATGCGGAACATCCGCACGTTCCATTCTCGGTGTATCGAGTTGTTTGCCTTCGCACGTATAAACAGCACGGAACGCGTGCAATGGCTGCTTCAAAAAATGCTTTCGTAAAAACTACAAATCTGAACGATACGGAAGAGTAGATTCAGAGTTTTTTTTTAGATATAAAGATTATGGTACGGATCGAAGCTTTGGCACTTTTTACAAAATTTGAAGTTCGGAAATATTAGGATTATAGGATTAGGGTTTTAGGATTTTTTAATTTAGGAACTCTAAGACTCTGGAACTTTCTACCTTTTTAAGTTTGAAACTATGGGATTTATGAACTTTCACACTTCCAACCTTTATAATAGAGTCATTTTTGAACATCAAATTTTAGAACGTTGACATGTTGATACTTTAGAAATATAACGTAACTCGTGACCGTACAACACAATCCATAAGAAGAACGCTACAGTCGTCATTCTTCCGAACATCGCTTCTCAAATTACAAATCTACTGTAGGTATCGAGGTTCTTAGACTCATAAATTATTTAAAGGAACAAAATGGGATACAGCAGTACGGCGACCTAATATTTGACTTAGCAATTACAGGATATAACGAAGAACAGCATCCCAGTCGATTCGTTATCAGTGTAATGTCGAAGATGAACGCTTCGCCTCGATGAAAGTGCTCGACCGCGTATCCTTCTCATTACTCAAGCAAAGTGTATATAGGTCACAGACGTTCCCATTGTCCATCTCGTTTACGTTCGTTGCCGTTTCCGCAAGGATCACGTTAAATGGATGAAAATTCCAAGACGGTGTCGGTCGTTTTAAGAAGCTCGAAACGGCGAAGCAAATTGAATTCTCGATAATGCACAAGCAACGAGAACACGTGCCGAAACGATCAATATGGACAGCATCGTTTTTCACCTGAGCACCTTACCCCCTTTTTTCCCTTTTTTAAAAGTTACACGCTTTCTTCAATTTTCTTTCTTTTCCTTTGTCGGGTTTCTGTTCGAACCCTTCCTCGCGGGAGGATAATCTACTTAAATGCTTTTAGTCTTCTGGTTGTGGCGAATGAGAGGGGAACTCGGTATAATCTCGCTCGACGAGGTAATAGTTTCATCAAATTTAGTATTTCATCCGTTATCGTTCGGATTTTTCATTGTTTCATCGTACAGTTGATATTTCAACGTCTTTATCTTTTGTACAATCCCCTAATCCGAACGGTGTTAAGTGCTGCATGCATTTATAGCAGCATCGTGCTTGAAATAACCGGTTCTATATTAATACAATGTTTGTCGAAGTGCAATTTCAAATGTGCAAGAATCGACTTGTGGATTTGCTGTAAACAATTCAATATCGAATTACACGCTTGCACGATTACTATTTTGCAACAATACCAGAACTGGATCACGAGTGATCGATGCAAGAGGTGTTTTATAATTGACTCTCGACTCTAAGATATTTAAGAGCGATCATGTTGCCCGTACGAAACACGAGGAACAGTTAATTAGCGCAAATATTAGCTTTATAAAGGGCAATGGTCATATATTTGATTGATTAACACGTTGATTACTGCAGAGGGTCATTAGCGAGCAGCAATCGACTTGCTAATGGCGTTATGGGGGTCACTACTGATTATCAGCGATCGATGGTCAAGATTTTATCAAATAATCCAGCAAAGAGGAAGAAATATTGTTTGCGTGTTTTAAATCTTTTATAATTATATTCTATTAATATTTTATAATTGTGCTCGTTCCTAAAACTTCCTTATCATAAGTGCCACTCGCAATCAAAATTTGATACGTGCGATTATTGAATTTACTCAGAATTACTATTTGATTTGTTGATTCAGTCATTTCGAAACTCTCCAGATAAAAAGTGAAGCGCATATCATTCTCTGCGTGTTATGAACGCATGTCGACAAAATGGCGTCGATGTAAACATTATCGAGAAAGTTTTGTCGACGAAATCGAACGAACCCATCAAAAACAGATTAGACACCGTCAATCAAGGAAATCAATCCTATCGCAACGGCAACGAGTCGATAGACACGCATCAAACGCACAGACGGAAGCGGAAGAACGTTACGTGCAAAACAACAATAGAGAAAGATTGACGAATCGTTATCGCCGAGAGCAACAGTATTTTTGGCCACGACGATCGCTACCGGATCGATAACACGACCGTGCTTTATCGTGACGGCAATCGTGTCGTTTCTAACGATATTCAGCTAAGATTCGGTAACATCTTCGTCCGCGATGCAAATGCGATGCAAGTGCTCGGTAAAAGGCTTCGTTGCCGGCGTGCCCTCTTTTAGCGCGAGAACAATTACTGTTTGCACCGATGCGAGTTCACGGCGTTCTCGCTAGAACATCTAGCGCCACCGTGCCTTTCAAAATATTTCACTTCTGTTCGCAGTGACTCTGTTTCCGTTTCAGCGAACACTTTTCCGCTCTGGAACCATTTAACCCGCTTCTGATGATCCATCATGAACGAGCAAATAATTGTGACTGAACTAAGCTCCGAAATTTTATACTACGCTGCAATGGAGCTACCTTTGGATAAGAACGAGCGTAGCGGGAAGTACGTTCCACCAGTTGCCTTCCATTTTAGAAATATGTAAACTCGAACATTTCTAGTTTTCTACAATTTTACATTTTTAGATTTACACATTTCTGCGTTTCTAGGTTTCTATGTTTCTGGATTTCTACATTTCTACATATCTACATCCACAAATATCTAGATTTCTGAATCTCTATATCCTTAAAATTTTTCATTTCTAAATCAGTGATTTCACCGATTCTTATATTATCAATTCTCCAAATCTGTGTCCTCAAATTCTCACATTTCGAAATCCTGAAGTGCCCAAATCTCCAAATTTCAATTCCGGAGATTCCCGGATCCCTAAGTTTCTACGTTCCCACGTTCTCACACCTCCAAGTACCTAAATCCCCAAATTCTCCAACTTTCCAACCCCCAAATCCCCAATCTCACGGATCTACAAATTTCCAAATCCCCAAATACTTTAATCCGAAAATTTCCAAATCCCAAAAAAACCTTGAAATATGAAAAATTCCACATGTCCAAATGTTCCCGCTTCTCCCTATTTCTGTTCGACTGTGTCTGTTGTCAGCTCACGAACGGTAAAATTTCAGTAAGAAAAGAGTTTCTACTTTTTCTTCCCTCTTCGAAGGATGCTTCAACTTGATCCAGGCAGTTTCAGCGAAAAGTGGCTGATCGATGAATTCGAGTCTACGGCTACGTCGTGCCGGAGACCTCGTCTTTTCCAGCTCTGGAGAAAACTTAAGGCAAGACGACATCGGCCAAAATTTACGACCCTGTGAATCGTGCAACCGAGGAGACTTATCCGGTCTCTAATCCCCACCAGCCCCTTCAAATAGATGACTAAAGGTGGAGTGAAACTTTTATGATTTTATATGGATTCTGATTAAATTTCATCGAGCAATCGGGTTTAATTTGATGCCAGATAATGGCGTCAAACAATTGCAAAGATCGGACGAAGTTAGACGCCGAGATTTCGAACTGAAAGACTTTCATATATCAGAAATTTAATATCAAAAGAATAATATGAAACTTTGAAAACGCGTATCGCCACAGGTATCACATGCGATATATCGTACACGTGTATCATCTAGCGTAACATCGCCTAAAAAACACAGCACCTACTCCTTGCACACTTGTATCATACTATATTATCAGCATGTATTTGCAAGTAATTATGAGAATGCATCTGCTGCATTGTTCAAATTTGCAACAAAACAAAGGTAACAAGTCAATGAAAATTATCGACGCGAAACATTCCAGAAATGTTTACCGAAACTATTTCTGTTTTCTTAAACATATTTCGCGATCGCGGCAACTCCGATGAAATTTATTATCTTGCCGGTTATAGCGGACGAAAGTTTTGCCAGTTTTTCACTTATGCAAATACGTAGCAGGTGTTCAAAGATTCTTTTACTGCCTGCATACCGAGCATATCTCACGTTTCATGAATTTCCCTGTAAATTCGTGTTTGCGTCGTGTACCAAGCTTTTTATACGCTCCGCCAAACGAAGCCGCAACTCCAATGTTTGCTTCATTCGGTTACGTTCCCTTTTAACCGTAATTTTTTTGTCCCGACAAACGTACAATTACGATTACTATTGCGACCAAAGTTGTTTGCACACGTTTCGTCAACTTCCTTCAATCGCATGCAGTTCTGCACAATTTATTACTACAAATTTTCAGTGTTCCCATTTTCCAAAAGTTAGCTATCAACGATCTAAACATTTCACGGTACAAACGAAAGCTGAGTGTTAAAGCTGTCGGAAAAGTCAGTAACAGCGAACTCCGTATTTTACCTAAGAAGGGGAATAAGCATTCTTCGCGTTCATGTATGATGTATGTTTTCAATGCGGATCAAAGTATCACGGCAACAATGGCCCCTCGAATCGAATTTAATAGATGTGCGTTGACCGGAGGCAGATCAATACTCGAAGCAACCAATAGAGTGATTCTTTTGATCCTCCTTACTGCGTTTCACGCAAACACCGCACATAAAAGCCACCTAACGTCAAATCATTATTTCGCAGTTTCGATGAAACCGCAGCAAACACGGTTGCCGCGATATTCCATCAGGCCTGTCGGGATCTTGAAATTCTCGCTAAAATAAATTGTAAACTCTGTCAACGGTTGTGTACACATGTCCGCGCATGTATCGTCAGAATTTCTGGCTAAAAAACTGCGAATCCCCGGGTCGACACGTTGACAACAATCGGTAGGTGGTGCGAGGCGCGACCCAAGTGTATTGTAAAGCAATATTTACCGGCATGGTGTCCATTACTATGGTCCCCGTCATCGTCGGTCACGCACACGGCCGGATACGTGTTGCCGGAAAACGTATCGGTAGCTCGATACCCACGGGTCTCGCGTAAATATTTGAAATTATTCGCCATAAAGCGGAGACGCAGCGTCGTCGAGCGTGCTGGTGAGTGTTCGGGCGTAAAATCAACGCTTATTCTCTTTGACACAGCCATCTTCCAGTCAGTTTGGTCGCGAGCGACTTTCGTACAGAGGCGATGAAGGGCGTTTTCAAAAGGGAAACGGAGAAAGAAGGATGATATATCCGGAGCAGAAATTTCGACGTTGCCAAAAGGAACACCGTGAAAGCCTTTCGCGGAAACTTTTACCCCGAATAGCCTTACGCTTTGTGTTGCGAAAATTCGTTAATGTACTTGCCACTCGTTATATCGCCACGCGTCGCGTTATCGACGCTCACTCGTTTCGACGTGGCTATCTTCCAGTCGGTTTGGTCACGAGTTTCCGTTGAAAACGGAGAGTGGTCAAAGGTACAGAAACAAAGAAGGAGAAATATATCTGGTAAATTCGGACGTCGCCAGCAGGAACACCGTGTGCGCGTGAAAGCCTTTCGCGGAAACTTTTCCCTCGAATAGTCTTCGATTCCCCTTCGGTTTCCAAAATTGATGCGATCATTTTGAAAACTCGTTACAACAGAGTTTCTGCGACGAGGGCATTGTTCATAAATAAGTGGCTGGTCGACTGGAACGAGGACTTGACGGGGGACGTCCATGATAGGGCGTCGGAGGGTTATTTAATCGTGGTTAGCGTGTTTCATCCTTCACGTAACGTTATCGTCGATTTTCGACGTCGACGATCATCGTAAATTTCAACTCGATCATCCGCCGGGATAATTACGGCCGTGATTTCTTCATTTTCCCGTCGCTGACGGATTTATTTCAGGCAGCTCGCGAAGATGCTCTTGAAGGAAACGAGAACTTAACCTAACTCTCGTCTCACTGAATTTTATGCCACGAGCAAACGTGATTGGTTCTTTCGTTTTGTTGCTGCTCTCGGTTTGATGAGAACGTGGGGTTTTAGAGGAAATCAGCCGACTTCTTTTTTATATTTATTTCACATTTTATGACTTTTATTCGAGCAATAGTGTTCCGCGGTCAACTCGGTGGCTGCCATGGAGACCATCGGTGTCCGTGCGCTACAAATTTGGTTAAATAATTTTAAACGGTGAGGAAAAATGGGCTTGAATACCGTGAAAATTGCATTAACAATTAAAGGTGGCAAATGGGATGTATTAATGTACCACAGTGAAAACGGTCTTTTAGTGAGGCATTTTATAATTACCATTATGAACGTATTGATTATTAGAGTGTAGGTACAAATCAACCGCGGTACAATATTGTATGCAGTTTTAAACGTGTTACAAAGAAACGATTTTTTCCATTGCGGCGAACTACATGTAAATTTAATTAAATAATACTAAAGCAAATAACGAGAAAGGATTTTGAATATCATGAAGTAGCGGGTCGAACGATCAAATTGAAAAATTCAATTATCGAGAATTCAATAAATTCTGTTGAAGTGTACTCTGCCACATACGGTCACCGTGTCGATTAACGCGTTACACTTACACCATCGAAACATCGTCGATTTATTACTGCTTTTCGTTTAACAGATTAAATTTTCGCTGTTTTATCATATTTGAAAAGACACGACTTTGCACTCGATACTAATTTTATCGAAAAATGATATATTTTAACGTAGATTCTATTTCCCTTTTGTGGTTAACTTAATCATGTAATGCTGAATTTGCCAGAATGTGACAGTTTAATGAAAATTTATCGTATTTGTCAGGATTTAAATAAAATAATAGCGGAAAAAGAATACAGACTTTATTGAACAGTTTTCATAACAGGTGTAATATTGCGAAAAGCAAAGTATAAAGAAAGTTTGATGTTCTATAACTTTTGTTAGTGACATTAATTTAAGATGACCTTACTTTACTTCTTCGAGTAGGAAGTCATCTTCGACTTCGATCTGTCAAACGAGGTTTCCTTCGTGTACCATCTATTCGATATCGTGTGCCCTCGTATTCTATAAGTTCAGTCCGTGTCGGTTCTTGGAAGTCTGAGAGTAATTTCACAGCGTGTTCTTAGTGTTCGCAGTCTACAGTTGCAAGTTTTACAACTTCAAAATCCCATGTATCACCGCCATGGATCGACCAGTTGTTCCTATTACCTTCTAAATTTGAAAATTCGAAGATTTATAAACGCGATGTTCCTAAATTTTGTTGCAATTCAAGATTTATCACGTTTTCAGGCACATTAAAGTAATTTAAAGTTTTGAAAAGGTCACTGCGATGTGATTACAATTCGCGGGAGAATTCTCGAGATCGTACAATACAGTTGTTAATGTAACTCTTCTACGATATTAATTAACGATCAAAACGCAGGGAATATTCCGCGGAATAACAGGTGAACCGTTGTTGCCTCTTTCAAGAAGCCCTCTGGCCCGAATAACGCTTCCATCGACTGATCAATGGAATCTGAATAAGAGGCGGTATCTCGAAACAGCCTCATTTGGCCTCCTTTCTTTGACAGTGTCAAGCAAGAGATCGCGCAGTCTCTTTCTCTCTTTCTCGGAAAGAGGAATTCAGGTCAACCGGTCTATAAGCCTGAAATCTATCAATTACAACCAAGAAACAAGATTATACACGTGAAACTTGTACACTCGAATCTCGGGATTATATGCATGAAACCGAGCACCGCTGTTAATGTATATAATATTATAACAACCTATGTCAGATTTGATAATTTAGTTTTTTCTGAATCTACGTTTACTAGATTTTCCTTAGATTTAAATTACCTGCAATCTACATTTACATTTAACGTTACGTTTTAGAGATACCCATTTTCCACATGTGTTTGACTTCTGTATTCAAAAGAGTCCACTCTGAAATATTCAGAAATATCTTGAAATTACATACTCAGCATAAACTACATATGGCAAGACATACAATAAATTTATAACTACCTCAGTACGCACGAATAAATGCACCTAAACATCAATTAAACCATTGCAAGACAATTCACGGCAAGGTGGCACGTACGCCGTGGACGTTGGTTCGCGTGCCGGGGAATAAAAAAAATGCGGGAAAAAGGGGAGGAAAGGGTCGAGGGTAAAAGGTGGTTGGAAAGCGACGAGGTTTGTAAGGAATAAATAGGGAACAAAGCGTGGAAAAGGGGATTACGTTACCGAGGGAAATTTCTGTGCCAGAGATAAATGTTGAGACGCGTGTCCAATGCGGCGTACGGAGGCTTATCAAAACCTCGCGTCGCGTTATCGTGCACATGGTAGTATAAGTAACGCGGTTGGACAGCTTTTATTTTTTCACGCGGACACACGTGCTCGAAAAGCACCGTGTTTCCGTTTGTTTCTGTTTGAGCTAACTCGCGATACGGTGGAATCTCGTTGCCTTTCCTTTTGTTATGCTGAACGTAATTTCGATTTTATGAACGTACTCGAACTATTGACGGATGACGAACTATAAAAATTTATGTGTCCTTTCCTGCAATCGAGTTTTGAACTCTTCCTAGTTAAATTGCAAGTTAAGCTTCGGAAAGAGGGAAAGGAGATATTTCAGAATCCTTGGTTTATTTTAACCCTCGAACTGTTCGGTTCAATATAACAACTTGAAATAAGTATTTTTTAACTAGATCGATAATGTTATGCTTGTTATAAACACAGTGAAACAGGCAATATTATCAATGGAAAAATAATTAAGTTTTAAAAATGAGTTTTCTTTCTTTGTAATAAATTGTTGGGATAATCATGCAATAAAATATTTGAATGTATTCGAGAACTTGACGCAATATTAAGGGCTGTTTGCATCTCTTTGAAGTGAACGATTGTTAATTATTATCTTCAGCTGCTGTATCATGGTAAATAGAAATGTTCAGAGTAAATTTTGTAAACTCGCAATAATTCTGACGAAACACTATTGTTCGTATTTCACGAACGTTCAAATTTTCCTCGCGGTACGTTTACCTCTTGCCTTTATGATTGTTTTCGCAACTAGATGTACGATAATTAAGCAGCCAACTGCTTGCATACGAGAACACTTCGTACCAAGTTTCTTCGTCCGAGAAATTATGTAAGAGTTCTAAATACGACGAGATGTAAAGTAGAAACTTTGATAAAAGTACGAACTCATCATACTATCAAATTTACTTATTTGTTTGCATGATAATATAGCAGGGATTCAATTTTGAATGGATAATCCCTCATTGCGTTACCAGTCAATTACACATTCAAATTTGTGCGTTTAGAAACTTGGAGATTTAGATATTTAGGAATTGAGGAATTTGGGGATTGGGGAATTTGGGAATTGAAAATTTAGGGATTTGGGAATTTAAAGAGAAATTTTTTAAGAATATAGGGATGTGTAAATTTGAAAATTGAAGGAGTTTATTTAATAATTTAAGTATATAAAATACTTAGTAACTTGGTTATGCAGAAATCTATAAATTTTGGATTTTTAAAAATTTGAGATTTGTAAGTTAAGAATTCCAGAATCCATGGATTTGAAAATTTCCAAGTCCGCAGGAATAAATCTTGAGAAGTAGGATGCACAACATAACACGTTATTTGTTCGCGGCAGAAAACAATCGTACCATTGAAACGCTCATCGATTTTCGTGGAATAACGAAAGCACCGGCGCTATATTCAGAACTAATTCCGCTCGAAGAATAATGCCGGTGTAGCGACACGTCGGTAATTGCCCGGGGGGCCACTGATCAATGTTTTAAACAATAAAGCAAGGGAATGTATGCACACGAACGATCGCGAAGCACTGGCAAATCCGTTCGCGGAAATTTCACCGACGATTATGCTTCATGAATTTCAATCGCGGCTTCAGATTAAGATCGTTCAAAATTGACCGTCGCAATTGGCCGAATTGGCGAACTTCGAACGATTTGCGTATTTTGCGATGCGCATATCAAAGCAATTCACCCGGGGAATATCTTTCCTGGCTGATGATGGAAAGACTGTTCAGACGATTTCATAAATTATACTCTATAATAAAATATCTTCGTGCAAGTAATAAGAACAAAACTATCCAACAACTGATTGACGGAAATAAAGCTAAACTTGGTTGTGTGCAATTTTTATTTCAACAACTAAAACAATCTTGATCGATCAACTGATTTTGGTATTTGCAACGAATTTTCGATAGATTTTTCACAGGAAACCCGTTCTGCAAGCAACCCTAAGTCATCAAGGGTTCTAACCATGTTTTTCTTCGTTCGTGGAAAAACACAAAGTATTGTAAAACATCCCTAGTTATTATTATTCTTTCGATGTTTATGTACTAAACGCGTCATGTGCAAACAGAATGCTCTAATGTATGCAGAAGTATACACATGCAAGAACTACATCCAGAATAAGCATGAAGACTACGTTGAAGTTAGACTGGAAATATTTGTACAAATATCGTTATTCATCTTATAATACTCATTTTATTAATTTTTTACTATTTCATTCTACATGTATGTACCACACGTTTAGTATTTTTCACTAAACATATTTTACATTTTATAGAGAATGTATGTACGGTACATTTATAATGATGTATAAACGTATTTACAAATAGTTACAGTTACGTATAAACATATTTATAAATAATTACAGGTCCGTAGAATAAATAAATCACTCTATAAAGATTTCCATGAGAAGTCTTTCCGGCTGGTCAATTAATTTGACAAGAATCTTCGTAGCATTTGATCGATCGGGCAAATTAAACGGGCTAAAAGCTCGAATAAGGACACCTTTATGGTACCGTTCGGCCTCCATTTCCGGTACAAAGGTGTACAGCCACGTTCCGACCGATTGTAACGCGTATGAATCAAATGAAATAAAGAGACGTGGATCGATAACGAATACCTTTCTATGGCCACGGTCCGAAACCTCGTGAAATACGAGTCGACTTGGTCAACGGCGATGGTTGGCTGATATCTAAGGAAGCTCGAGGTGCTTGGACTTGGTTACCAAAGTCGTAATAAATCGACTAATCTGGCAGCCGACTCGTGATACATCATGCTCGCTTCCGTCATATTTCGCACTGAAATCGGTGCTAGCAACCGATACTTTTTTTCATTTTTTGAAAACGTTATTCATCTCGAACAAACCGCAACCTGGTTCCCGTCGAAATTCACAAAAATGTGAATATCTTGCCTCTCTGCTGCCGAGAACCAATCTCGAACAAATATTCTGTTGTAAAATACGAGCATACGATTATTTTATTTTAATCGAAATTGATCATTTATCAACAAGCTATAGTAGTAAACTGCTACAGTGGTAAATATGTCATGTTTTAGACAACAAGTTTATCAAATGGAATTGTCGTGATGCAGTTTCGAAACTATTAAATAACTCCGACTTTTTCAAGTTCTTCCGGGTAAAAAAATTTAAATGTATAAGAGGGAAATTACTTTATGTAGTCAGAAAAAAATTGGAACTTCTTATTCGGCGATTAACTAGGAAGAAAATTCGCAAACTTTGGCTATTTTGAAACGCCTCAGGGTGGTGTCATCCTTGGAAGGTTTCTTGAAGTTCGCCGGAAGTCGACATCGAGCGGTCGCTTGGCCACCGTCTCGAACAGACAAAACTTTTCGCGTGTCACTCTTAATAATACTATTTATTGCGGTAATAAACGCTAGCATAATCGCGCTCGCCTACGTGCCAGCGTACGACGAGAATATCGGTGCAATCCTCTTATCTTCGTGGCTGCTTGCGAAGAATAGCAAGCCGATATTAACACCTCGCTGCTCGTGGACCAAGAGAATGCTTATAGGATGCTATTATTTGTTGGTGTACCGTCGGTGTGAGTATATTTTATAAAAGAAACGAGAGAATGGACAGGTTATAAAGTGCGACTGAAGAATGATTGTTACCGAGTTCCATGGTTCCGGATGTGAGCGAGAAGCGTTTGAGAGAAAACGGAAAGGATCGAGTGTCTGGGAATGAAAAATGTTTTTCGACGAACTTGACGTGAATGCGGGGAATATTTTGAGATCATTCAGACCGATATTGTCAGTGAAATATTACGAGATTAACTCTATAAATTGTTATTAAAGTTTCATTCTCATCGTTCTTCCGAGTAACTTCGAGCAAAATTTATTAACAGAAATCTGATCAAATAATACAACATAAAGTAAACAGAAAGTATTGAAAAATGAAGAGTAACGAGGTTATCAAGGAATCACCCGGTATAACGAGAGGTAAAATCAGTGAACAATAAGCTGCTCAAGTGCAAAATAGTATAATTCTACTTTAATCTGACCCGACACGCGGGTTGTAACAATAATTTTAGTAGATAACGAAACTACTTTGCATTAGAGAATTATTCAACTTTAAACTGTGAATAGATTAACGAAGTTAATGTTATATGGATCAACAGCTTCCATCGTTCGTAAAATAAAAGCCATATTATTACCACGGTATTAGCTGCGGTATCATTTTGAATTTAAGTACCTCTTTGAAAATTTCAATGTTAATACCGGGTACTTCTGCATATTACTGTTTATCATTGTGATTAAAATACATTTCGGAGCGGTAACTCGAATGTGAGGATTTTGGAAATTTGGAAGTTTGGAAATTCAGAAATTGTAAGATAAAAATTTGAGTCGTGTCACGATTAAAATTTTGAAACTTCATATAAATCCTGTCACCGCACAGTATCCATCATCGCCTTCATGAAATTTTTCCCTCTTCCTCACAAATTCTGTTCGATCTTCCACATCCAAGGTCACGATCCAAAAAAAAATAACCATGAATCTATCAAGGAACAATGGTTCGTTTTGTTCCTTTTCTTGGGCTCCTTAGGTCAGCAGATAACTGTTCCACTATCTATTTTTTTCGCACGGCTACACTTTCATTTTCCACGATCCAAGCGATTCGCTAATCGCACGTGTCGCTAAATCGACAATAACTATAAATCGTGACCATTAAGCGGAAGAAAATCGGGCGGAAGGAAGGACGTGCACCGGATCTGACAAAAGCACCCGGTTTCCCGCTATTTTGTTAGTGTGGCGACACGAAAGAAATATATGACCCTGGAAGGTGACTAAATACACGTGTGGCCTATGTGAAATGGCGAAGAACAAACTCGAGCGTCGACCTATCGCGACATTCCCTAGGATTTCCTTAGGCTTTTTCTCTACACGCAGACAATTATTTGACAAGTTAGTAACAAAGACTATCGTTATAATCAAACTAGTCGGTACTAATAATATTATCGACGGAACAGTGAAATGTGATGTCTGTGGTCAGACACCACTATAATACAGATTATTAACAATAAGTACTTAATCTTCATGCTTGAGTGATTGTATATCATTGTTCCAACATTAGGAGCCCCTCAAGTTCCTTTCGTTGATTTCCTCTACAAATAATTAATTTAACTGAAGGGTCAGTCGCACACGACCGCCACAGTAAAACTGATATCTGTGGTCAGCCACGGTATAATACAGATTAGTAAGAATGAAGGTTAATCCTCTAATTTCATCTCTTAATCTGTACATCATTCAAGAACCCTCGAAAGTTCCTATCGTTTGACTTTTCTATAAATAGTTAATTTTACTGAATTTTTACGTTGATCGTATATGGCAAGCGGTCAGTTAACATAGAAAAGTCGAGGTGAATGATCACGAAGTAATAAAATGAAACGGAAGGATAGAGATGGAACAGATGGATTCGTCAATAAGGCTTTCTGGCAGACTATCTGAGTTCGATGAAGTGATGTTGAACGCTAGGAAACGTGATCTATTTGAATAGATCTCGATGGTTAGGTAGAGAACTTGCGGGAAATAGAGACTTCACGATGATGATGGAAATCCTCTGCTATCAAGTGTATGATGTCCCAATGGTTTTAAGCAATGGTTTCTAGCCTATTCAGTGGTATCGGTTTTACCGATGATGCTCCCTCGATTGGATAATCTCTTGATTGATCTCTGAAGTAATGGTATTGCCAACGTTCTGTTTACATCCCATTCTAACCAAAAATCGATCGATACAATCTTCCCAGATTACCGTATTGAGTGATGCTTCGGTTATCGATGACCTTAACGATCATCGAAACGGTACTGCAATATAGTGTATGTATACCTCATTCGTGACGATGCGTGTCACAATATATGACGTCTTAATGACAATCGTATAATCACTTCGGAAGGTATAGGTTAGGTTGTAAATCTTAAAATCGAATGAATTATCTATGCACGCAAAATGTCACTAATAATATAATAATAATACCACTGATCCAAATAAATTAGTTAACGGTTATTTTGTGATAACACACGATAAAATGAATTGCAGAAATGTAGGAAACGAATGAAAGAAGTAATTCGTCGGCAGTGGCCGAAACTGACAACGGTAACTGTCTTCACGTTCGCTGTAACATCGCATCACGCTCGAACGATTGAATAATGAATAGCCAACGAAATAGTGGAAAGTAGCCATTTTCTATGGTAGCCCGTGAGTCAAGTAATTTAGCGTACGAGGAGACCAATTGAAAATAATGCGGCAAATGGACGCGCTGCACGAAAGCCGATCCGTGGAACGAAAGATACGATTTACAGACAGAAGAACAATTTGATCGATAAGCAGGCTGCACGGAAAGAAGAATCGATTCCATCCACGCGAACGATTTATGGGTTCCGTCGTTGTTGCTGTCGACATAGGTACTCGATACTTTCGTCATCTTTCGGAACACGTAGTTAATCGATTTTTCTGTACGGCCCGACATTAAGCTTGCATGCCATTCCTGCGCTGCTTTTAACTTGTTAATAAGCCACCGTTAATCATAGTATATTTACTTGTTATCGAGCTTAACAATTTTCTTTGCTATACTTCCGTAGATATTATACTGTTTGCTTATAGCATCACGGTTCGATAAACGTTTATTCTAGAGGTTAATAGCTGCAGGAGAACTCGCGTGCTCCTTAGACTCGAGTAATAATTAATTTCAAGATTAAATTCTTTGCTACTTTAATACTGCAAGACCTTTAAAATCCATATTCGTATTTTCTCCTCTATTACCATTCAAGCTCGGTTCGATATGATAATTAAAGAATAAGAAGATAACTGTTAGTGTCATTGATGTTACACCGCTAGTTTGATGTAGTTAATTGAAATATTCAATTGAGAATCCTTGATATCCTCTCAGTAATCTCTATTATCTCGTACTGAGCTGTTTCTGCTATAGTAGTCAACGCGTTGAAGGCCGCACAGCAAGAAAAGCTTTTCTCTAGGGTTTAAAAGACATTAGCGAGCTGTAATTGTTGGTTTATAGTCTTGCTTTATAGTTCCACAACCTCATACCGTGTTAATTCTCCGCTTCGATGTACCCAATGCTTGTTTATTATCGAGCGCAACGCGTTCTCGTTTACTTAATTGACCTGGTAATCGCTGCATTGATCACTGGTCGCTTTAATGCTTCAACTTCAATGCTCTGTATCATGCATGTACATATAATATTATTGTCGAATTCTTGTTCCCCCGTCAAATACTGGGATCTATGAACGTTATTGAATATGAATCACGGGAGATCGTTGCGCCAAATCGTGTCATATCCGAGCTTCAAATTATTGTGTCGCGAAAATCAAATTGAAAAATTAGAACGCTCGTGAGTGTGACAGATGAACTAATTTTGGTTAAACAACGCACGGTTCGATTGTTCGGTACGTAACTTTAAAACCAAGTTGCATGAAATCAATATCGTCAGTGCAGTATTGTCAGTATTATTGAACGAAAGAAAGAAGATACATATTGACATATTGCCAATATTCAAGTACTAACGAGGCGATTTGATAAAAACAGAAATAGTTTTCTTTCTCTTCTTTTAATCAGATATCGTTGAACGTTATGTCAGAATTAAGTGCATTGTCTACAAATATTAACCCCTTCCTTTCTTTTAGTTTAAAAGAAACAAAATTCAATCTTCTCAGTGTAAATTTTACTTGTTTTAAATGTATAACGATTAAATAAAAATAATTGCATTATTTAGAAAAGTTTCGTGTTTCAAGAAATGGATTTGTGAATCGTGTCCACAACGTGGTTGAAATCGTTCGATAGATTACACTCGATGCAATAAAAATAATCTTATCGAGCTCGCGAGTTTTTCCCTGTTAGCTCAATTTTTCTTCCTGCCTCGCGAACTATAGTAAATGAGACACGAATGATGCAACCAGCGGCCATTTGACCCATATCCATCCGAAACTGTCGGTTAATGAGTTTTGCTAGTACAACGACAACGTCAACCTCGCGTACTTTTGTCGTTACTTTTTATATTTTTTGCAATACCGTCGAGTGTGACGTCGATGTGAATTTCAGTTATTTATGCCATCGCCTGAAAGCTCTCTCGATGTCGCTTGAAATTCGCAAGGCCAAATGGACAGAAAAGTTTTGATAAACACGTCGAAGGAAATGTAAATAGTGGGCGTCTGAAGTACGAATGAAAATTCGCTGCAGGGTTGGAGAACAGAATTTTCATCGGCAGAAAACAGCGAAAATCAATGCAATGGATGTCGACTTAAATAAATATAATTATCAGTCGATGTATTGAAATTACGCTTTAAAACGAAAATTACATTCTATTAAATTCATGTATTAATATAACAAATATGTAGACAGCGGATATTTATACATTTATGATATATTTAGGTCTGTAAAATATGAATGAATCGTGTAATCCATATGATCCACAGTCCATAGATAATTTTGTGGACTTCGATGTATCATAAATGCATAAACATCCGCAGTCTAATTAACGATGAAATTCGGATGTTTAAATGCGGAAATTTATTACTTGAAAAATATACCTCTAAATCTAAAAAACTGTATATTTGAAAATTTGCAAATACGAAAATTTAAAACTTAGGAAATTTAGGAGATCGTAAATTTATATTATGACGTGATAATTCGAATACCGGTGACCCCATCGTATTCTAACTCTAGCTGAATATTAAAATTTAAACGGGCTGCGATATCGAACAATTTGACGATACGCATCGCACTTTCCACCTTTCATTTATTATAGAACACCGGAGATAATGTGTTTACTATCCTTCGCTCGATTCACCGTGCGAAGACAATTTACATAAAAATGGGAAAGTAAGCGAGGAGGAGAAAATGGCACAGAAAATCGAGGAATAGAAAAAAAAGGAGGACAGATTATTATCAAAGAATCATCCGGCTGCAAGTAAATAAATTGTTGAATGGCGCGGGTGTCTCGAATTTAATTTCCATTCGAATCTATCCAGCTCGGATAAGTTTAACCATATTGATCGGCCTGGTTGCTGAACGAGAAGGCAAACAGTGAAGCACGATAACATCTGTACCGGAAACCTCCGCGGTTGATAGATATCGTGCGGAAGCTACGCAGTCTCGAAAATTTGCAGTCTGCCTTCTAGAAGCACGTACTGGCAAACAAACACGTTTATACCTTAATGCAATACTACGGGAATGAACAAAATACGTGAACAAAATATTCTGTAACGCTGCAAATTTTCATAATTTTCCTAGCCATATTTCACGAAGTTAATCCCGCATATTTTTCACTGCCTCTAGCTCATTCGCGACTGAATTTTCACGGAACGTTCGTTCTCCTTTCGGACGCAATTCATTCTAAACGTGTACGCTAATCTCATATCAAATTTGATGAAGATTCACCTACACCGGGTCAACTCGACTCTATAAAACTCTCCTACCTTTCTCGACGCATAGTTCTTCAACAAACGAAATATTTTTCTTTTTCATTGACGTGTTAAATGTTAGTTCTCGTTGTCCTCTTCAAAAGTTAGTATCAATTACAAGTAACAAAATTTGTATACAGAAGTCTTTTGCAAATGAATTTTTATTAGAAACGAAGATTGTAGAGGTTAGATTCGACGCGTTGGTATTCTTTCAGTCCTTTTTGACTCGTCGAACTCACAGATCAATATAGTTTAATATATAATATTTTGAAGGTTGAAATTAAGCAACCCGTTTTTCAAATATACCTGTTGTTAAATCGAAGAGCACAGTGGGATTAAATGGAACAGGATTTGTCAAGCTTACGCCCGTACGTCAATGCGCCATTTTTATTATAGAAGTGGTAATCTCTTTGCCATAAAATTCTGACGGATAATTGCGTGATGAAGGTACGTAAAAGCCGCAAATTATTCGCTGTTTTTCGCAGCGTTCCTTCCGACACTTTTATCGAGATTGTTTGTATCGATGCGGATTCTGCTGAAACCGCTGAAATGTTGTATTCTGAAAGTAGTCGGACGATCCTTATCCCCGTAACGGTGGATTATTACTAACATTTCATTGTGCATAGCCCGTAATGTTGTCGCACTATCACGTGACGTTTATTAGAGCATTATGACATGCTTTATTTCATTTCCACGGTCAACGGCGATTTTTATCTGGCCCCCATCTAGTCTTTCCCTCGTGGGTTTCGTGGCATGCAAATGAAGCAAACCGTTAATATCGTCTCGATGAAATCGTTAGATAACGTCGCATCACGATTTACCTCTTTTCAGAGCAACCGCGGAAAAAGGAATAGCACGCATCGTGTTTCCTTCGGTCGTTGCTTATTACGCTTATAAAAAATAGTTTTACATGCTACGCTGAATATAAACGTGCCGTTGGCGGTTCTTCTTTCGCTGAATTTTTCTACTTTCATTGTCCGTAGACCCTGTAAAAATTTCATGAAAAATCACCAACATATTTCATCGTACATTTTACTGTTTCTTTCGCTCAAGAATATTCCTACTTGTCGGTGCAGTTTTAGGCAATTTATGAAATAAAAAATTAATAACGCGTTTTTACATGTACTCTGTATCTTCTGATACCTGCACTTACATTCACATTTCTTATATTCATATGACGAAGAATCAAATATCTATATGAAAGTCGTTATCGTAAAACATTGACATTTATGTTTATCTTCTTGCTCTTTTATTAATTGTACTCATTTCTTATTTTTATACATAAAGTTTGATATACATAACGTATATAAAGTTTGTCTTATTTACATAAGAAAATTGACTAATTTGTTATTAAGATATCGTGGAGCATGTTTGTACAACGTGGTGCACTATTTGAAAGAAATGTCAGCAATTAAGAAAGATCAATATTTTTCGAACAAGATCGCCTCTCATGGAAAGACGTTGCTCAGAAAGAAGAGAAGGAAAAGAAAGTACGGGAAAAGTTTGAGAAGATCGTCAAGTAGCGTGTAAAAAAACAAGGGCGCGTCAATTAATGAGGTTTTTCCGATCATTTACCGGCGAGTTACGATCGAGGCCGGGAAAACTCATGCGAACGAACTACCGTTAAACAGAGAGTAAAAGTCATTATCCACAAATTACCGAACACCTTCAACTGGCGCTCGTTTCAAGAAGCCACTAAAGTGGTATTAAAACTTTTTTATTTATGGTTTCCGAGGAAGGATTTCTTGTAGGACTGGTCAGATGTTTAATTTAACATTTGAAGCGCGCCGAATCGCGGCACCGATTGCACACCCGACTCTTTTTATCGCATCGTTAACGCCGTTTACCGCTACAGTGGAAACAGCCTTCGCACGATACAACACGCGATAATACGGATTATTAAGGCTATTACGGATTAAATTTTTAATCTACTTCTTCACTCTGCTATTTTGAGTTATTAGTTTGTAAGGAGAGGAAATTTCAACCGTGCAGTGGTTCTCCGCTTGTCCGAAAACGCGGGACAAAAAAATTTCAACCACGTTGCGGAGATAAATTTCAACGGCGTTGCAAAGGGGAAACACCCTGTTACATGAAAAGATTTTAATCGCGTAACGGCGGAATATGCTAACAGTGTTAGGCAAAAAAATGTTAATCATCCGGCAGAGGGAAGTTGTAACTTCGTTTCGTAGTAGAATATTAACCGTGCAGAGTAGAACATTATCGTGTAAAGGGAACTTGGTGAAAAGACAGTCAAGAGTAAAAAAAACGTACGGTATTGAGATTGGAATAGGTGGGCGATATCGGACGAAAGTTAAAGCGAGCAAGTAAACGCGAAACCGGAAACGGAACACAGACCCGGCTGAATACAGAGCGTAGCGACTGTACCTACGTTTGCATAAATAATCCTCTACCCCGCACTCTTACTCGTTATTTAATGGTTTTCACTCCTCTCTTTGCTTTTTATTACGTTTTATCGGGTAGCTTGATTTATCGTTCGTTTAATTTTCCGTTCCAGAGGGGAATAGGTATTTTTTTTTCTCTATCCTCCATCGGTAAACACACGTACACGCGTACACGCGAATCACGGGTCCGCTTTTGAATACTTTATGAACCATTAACAGACCCCATGGTTGTAAGCACGGTCAAGCGATAATTACATGCTCGCGAAACATTACGTTAACGGGCATCTCGCGACGGATAAAAACGAAGGCGAAAGAAACGGCGCAATCAAACAAAATAAGTCACGTTGGAATACCCTTGGTTATGGAAGGCTACGGTTACTCGCTCGCCGGCTGAAATTGGCTGCTGGTGGCGATAAGGGGAAATGAAAGATTGCCACGGCGAAAAGATTCATTCTGGCGGTGTTTTGTTAACGCGGCGTTAAAATGCGTTCCCACGGTTCACGGGACACCGTTGTTCCCGTTGCTATCGCGAATCCGCTCGAAACGACCCATTAATTATCAACGGGAACAGCCAGATTGTCTTCTGCCGGCGATCTCGACGGCACACGTAGAAAAATTTTTTAAATCGAATGGACCGTGCAGGCCAGCAGCAGCAACCTGTCAACGTCAACCGGCTGAATTACCAATAAAATATGACCGTACCCTCCGGCACCGTCGAAACAGCCATATACGATCGACTAGATCCACCGAGTAAGAGATAAAATAACTCGACCGATCGAGCGGATTCGGTGCTTCTCCGATATCGATACTCCGCCTTGTCGATGAAAATATCAATCGCAAAGGTTCAACCGTCGCTATTGAACCCGGTCTACCATTTGGCTCCGCCGTTGTTTACCGTTTTCCTCGGGCGAGAAAAAAGCACGAGAAAGAAGGAAAACGTTGATTCCGCGGGACGTGATCGCATCATGACCAAGTGGTCACGTTTTAAAGTCGTCCTTTTCGTACGGTCGCCTGGCCATCGATCCTCGACTAAAGGAATTGGGCCAACCACCGCTGACGTAGTCTCGCACCATCCTACATCCTTCTAATTATTACTTATCCTCCTGGCCAATTACCCGGCCATCGGATCGTTTCCTCCTCCATCGAAAAACCTTCAAATTTTCCTGCTTAAAATGCTCGAATTTACGGCGATGTTAAAATGTTTCAGAGCAACGCGAATCAAATTTTATGTAACTTGGCTGTTATTGCTGAGAGGAAAAAATGCATCAGGCCAACATTATTCGCTATCATCGCAGCCAAGTTCAGGTGGCTGGATTTAAGTGCCTCATCCTGTATAATAAAATGAATCAAACTTTTCTACGTAGAAGATCGAATTTGCTTGCACGACGATCTTAAAATTTGTTGAACGCGACGCAGTTAAAATCTTCCTTTACTTCGTAATTAAAACTTTTTATGCTGCGTGGGTAGAATTGTGCCATGTAATGCGTTGAAAAGCGTTCTATGCGAGGGATGGCAAAAAACGATTCCGTCGTGCAACGTAATTAAAATGCCTTTATTCAAAGCGTTTAATGTTTTTTTCTACCCTACCGAATGAAACGTTTCGTACATATCAGAGCAAATATTCTTTTACTGCGTGCGTTTAAAATTGTCTATCTAACGTGGTTCAAAGTTTGCTATGTAGCTAGAAGTTGGTTCTGTAACATGGCTGGAAGTTTCCTGTGTAACGCAGTTAAAATTATCCTATATCAAGCGTGTAAAATTTTTCTCCCTTCTCTGTACTTAGCTGTCCGAGGTTCTTCCTGTTTCGAAAACTTTGATAACTCCATTTGCTTCGTTAAAAATTCACCGCACAAATTTATTGCTCGGAATCCGTGTAAGATTAGCATACGTTAGTTTTCGTACCATGACACGTATGCAGTAAATTTTTCGATCGAAATTATGAGTATTTTAGAAAAACTGAAAAAATTAGCCACTCGAAATTAGTAATTAATCGAAGTATAATATTGATCCTTAGAATCGGAAATAAATACTCTTCATTAAAATATTCAAACCCCTATCAAAGCGTACTTCAACAGAATGTTGCGTTGAAAGAGTGAATCATTACCCGTTTCAAAATACAGAAACTCCAAACGGACTAAAAGTCGGAATGAATATACACGAGAGATTCGATCATTGACACAGAACATGTGTCTCTGTGTCTATTAATTGAGCATCTGAATGTGATGCAGCGTGAATTTGTGAATGAATCTGTGAATATAGGTGGATACATTAATGAATATGGTTAAATACGAATTTATTGAATGAATGAATGGTACGAAGTTATGACGTGAGTAATTTCCAATAGATTTGGATAGGGTTGTGTCATGAATTAATGCATGCAAGCGAAAGGATGTACTTAATTAATAACGCTAAAAGTTCAAGTTCGTAGTAAAGTGTAATAAAATGTGTAAGAAGGAAGATTACAAAGTGAAGTTTACATCGACGTTGCTGGACCTCATAACGGATTAAACTGTCATAATCGAGACTTAATTACACAAATCAGTTAGCAAACAACACTTACTTCGGTTATAACAAAGTTCAGATTATCGTTGCTTTGACCTCATAACGGATCAAACAACGGATCTAATGTTCAAACACGATCGAGATTCGCTTAATATGCTTGATCAGCAAACAATAACAATTGCGTACGAACATATCCCAATGTTCGTTATTACCGGATGGAAAGTAGATTGGTTGACTTTGGCGCGATGGAAGGAAAGAGAAGTCGGACGATCCGCGACTTAGCGATTTGTCGACATCGTCGTTGCGGCAAAGATGGAATCGAAGCAATGATCTAGTTCTTCTATCCACGAAATACCTCCACCCTACACCTGAAGAAGTTGTATTCCCGTCACGGAAGCGAGGTCGCGAGTATTCTCGACACGGCAGCGAAAGGTAACGATGTCTTTGCGGGAAACGACATCGACGTGATATCACACGTGATTCCATGTAGCTACATGCGGCACACGGTATTGCTCCGCACCTCGTTTCCTTTTACACCTCGTCTTCCGTTCGATACGCTTCTTACCCCCTAACGAGAACGTTAATAATTAAACGACTTCTCTTTTTCTCGATAAGACGGTTCGTTCGAGCAACAAGACATCTGCAAAGAAGCGCTGTTGCGTTTGCCGGTATAAATGGTACAACTACATTAACGTGCAGACGGAGATAGAAGGAAGAGCATTATTTAGAAGTTGAAAGGAAAGAGCTCGTTTTTTATTCTCGAGAAAGGAATTGTTCGAGGTACTGTTAATATTTCTTAATCCTTTTAACTACGGCAATGTTTAATCAGAAGATATACAGTACGGGTTGTACGTGTCTGCCTGTAAACATCGGACACCGCCAAGTTTGCGGCTGAGCACTAGGGCGTATAAAAGCTCGTAGGAAGATGACGATGTAACGAGGGTTTATTATACTTCGACTTGTTTGTGAAAGTACTTTTGTGTATGAATGTATTTTTTTCACGAACAGAATAGCAATAAATCATTCAGAGTCCACGAAAAAGTTAGTAAGAGTTATCGTTATTCATGATATTTCGTTCTTCGATCATACCTAATCTTGAGATCCCTACTAACTTTCAGGCTCTAATTGACAGACGTCCCACGAATTGTATCCTTTTCTCTCGCAAACTTTATCCTCTTTCTGGTTGCCAGGTTGATCGATAAGTGTTATCTGCTACATAGTCTGAAGGATGAAGACAGGAGGGCCAACAGCAAGATGGATTCGGTAGTTACAAATTTGATTTGTACGCCGATGTTTCAGCAGGGTTTGACCATGCAACGTCCATGTTCCCTACGGTATCCGTTTCAGAAGGTTAACCGCTGGAGTAACTTGTACAATTTCTCGAATCAACACCTACAATTTGATTAATTTGCCTTTGCATTTCACCGTTCTCCACGGGCTGCAAAGGTACTGGGTTCGAAGAGCAATCAAACGCGACGCCGAAAGCGATTTTGTTTTATATAAAAGAATTGCTTTTGAAACGACGATTATTTTTAAGCTCTACGAGTACCGTACAAACGATTATCAGCTACAGATACCATCGTTGAATACAACGTCGAGGGATGTTTAATAATCGTTACGGTATAATCCTATTAAAATCTATCGTTAACTTTTAATTCCAAGCTTAGCGTTCATTATTACCATCAACATCGCCGTTTTCATCGTTATCCCTGCAAATATTACACTCATTTAATCTTCTCCGCGAATCTCTTCAAACAATACTTCGAACAGTAGGAAACAATGTAGAGAGCTTTCGTTCGAAAAAATGGCGTCGTGGTCGTTTGATAAAAACGAAGATTCTGTATTTGTCACAAACAAATATTCGAGGATTCTGGAATTACGAGACTTAAGAATTTAGGAATCTGGAAGTCTGACAATTTGAAACTTTGGGAATATGGGAACAGAGGTTGAAATCTGAAAATTTCGGAAATCTGTGAATTTCGAAATTTGAGAACTTGCAGATGTGAGGCCATGAAAGTTTGCCGTCAAAAAAAGTTTCGAAGAAGAGTTTATCGTAAAGTGATTACGAGCTGTCTATCGGACCGAACTGCTAACACACTTATTGCAAAGCTGTATCGATAATCCCTAGACAAGGTTCAAGCCAGGTTGCATTTACCCTCTGACAGCGTAGCACGTGACTTCTTGATCCTCAGGATCCCATTTTTCTTCCTCCCTTCCGCGCTCAACCACTCTCTCTACTCCCTCGACGCTTCATCTTTTTCCTTTGCAGCTGTTGCTGTATTCCGCTCTCTTTTTCGTCGTTCATGTTACTAACCGTCCCTTTTAGTCACGGCAGCCGAAGTTCGGGAAATTTCCGGCTGGAACGTGCCAACGCGCACCATTCGTCTCGGACGTCGAACAACGTGTATCTATTTAATTTCCCTCTCGTGCCGTTTCGGTTTTACATAATTAATAATCGTGGCGAAGCGACTTTTACGCGATGATTTAATCCGGTTTCAATTAGCACCAGTCAATTTGAACAGGACTCGTGTAAAAAAAAAATCCCTCTCGCGGACACGAAACGACGTCGACGTCGACGTTGGATCGTTCGTTGTAACGCAATTTGCAGAGTGCTTTTTTTCAATAAAGATCGATTCATCGCGCATGCAATTACCCGTGATATCGCGTAATCGGATTTCGCCGAGCATCAGCGGGCTCGTCATTTATCGCAATATTGCTCGATATCGGTAATTTGCAATCGCAGCGGCGTCGTTCGCAGTAGCTCGTTCCCCGAAACACGTGTTTACAAAGCAATTTCTCCGACAACGACGTAACAGCGAAATTTCGTAGGGGAACTCCACTTTGCCGAGGTAAAGATACTTTGCATCCACGTCCGGAGTAATAATTCCAGCCAGAAGTCGACCAGACTAGCGCGTGACTGAGCGAGCTCTCGACGTCTGAGGAGCCACTTCTTCGCTGGAAATTTACATAATCGATCAAGTAGCTTCTGACGGGGCAATGTTGGTCGTTTCACTTTGATTCGAAGTAACCGACCGGTTTGCATGATCGGGAATAAAGCGAGTCTGTGTATCTTCATCCCTCATCGTTCTTCCTCCATATTATTAGGTCTAACGGAAAGCCCTGTTCGTTGCAGATACCGAACATACCGTAGCAATTTCACAGATTACATTATCTTTACGATTTTCGAGTAAAACACTCAAATGTTACGAAATTTTTCATTTTGCAAATTAGTCTCTCGTGGATGCTTTCTTAAGAATGTGCGAATAATTGAATATGTCAGTGCTATACAAAAATTGATGTACCGAAGCTTTTCGTAAAATCGTTTATTTAATTCAAAGATGTTATGTACCGGTGAAAGTTCAGCTTCTCTGTCAAGGGTAAGTTTACGTGCACGAGAGCAAATCCGGCTTCGTCTGGCTAAAACAGAAATGAAAAAGTGATCAAAGTTACAACTTTCCAAAAATTAAAACCACGTGCAATATTTACAATACAGACAGCTTTTTCAATGTCTCGATCGAAAACAGATAAAGCAGAATAATATAGCTTCTCAAAAGCTATTTCAGAGGTGTCCATCGTTGAATAAATTTGCAACATACAAGAATCCCGATTATCCTGTTCGAACTACTAGCAAATCCCGCGAGTAAAAGCCGTGGTACCAGCGTGTGTAAAGTAGAGCGATTCGGCATTTTTTGGCGGTGAAACGAACCGGCGTAGCTAACGGGAACAAGATATCGTACCGGAACCGTTTTGAAAACGCGCACACTTTATTTCGCCACGTACGCGTAATTGGCGTACTAAAGCGTTTTATCGTCGAGCGGTGTCAGCGGTGACGCCAATAACTCCAAGTTCCTCTGCAATTTGTATCAACAACGATGGCACAGTATCGCGGCGTGCGGCGCATACACACATCAATTATACGTGCCGGTGAATTCTGCCGCGAGAGAGAGTCACTGGCCTGAACATTGCTATGGCTGTGTTCGATAATAACTTCCGGTATAAGCCGCGGCCACGGCGATACGCGGCGCACGAAAATGCCTTCATCGCGACCGATGACGGTGTGGCTGGTGTGACAGTGCTGGTGGTGCTGGTGGTGGTGTTGGTGGCGCGACGGTGGCGGTGCTGGCGGTGCTGGCGGTGGCGATGGCGATGGTGGTAGTATCTACCACCGCGTTGACGCAATTAAATCCTCCAGCGCCTAATTGGCTACCTCGTCTGGCCTAGGCTTAATTGAACAGTATGGACATAACGATGTAATTACCGCGACGATTTAGAAATACGCAAACTGAAACGCGCGAGTTGGACAGAGGGTGGAAACTCGTGTCGCGAGCCGGGGAAAAAGAGGTCGAAAGGAAAACTCGAGTGGAACAGGGAAGAGGGAACCGTTGAAAAAGGAGACATCGCGTTAGGCGTCGGATTCTACGCAGTCTGGACACGCGGAAAAACAGTAATTAAACGTTCGTTTCCCTGTCGCGAACATGGAGTGTCTCATAGATTTTCATAGAAAACTTGGCAATAGATTCTATGACTGAAAGCGGGTACAAACGTGTACAGTCGAAAGCAAATCTACCTTCATAGGAGAAGTCTTCCGCTCGTTGATTTCTGGGAAAGTTTCAGAATTTCGGTACATAAAAATTTGTAGATTTAGAGATTGGAGAATTCGAGAATTTCGAGTTTAAAAAGAGTATAAGCGTGTGTCTCACGGAGATACCATAGAAAATTTAATAAATGTTAGATCTTGTCGGAAGTCCAGATACCCGTGCGTTACCGACTTCCCGGGCGGATTTTTAATATCTACAGGAAAGTATACAGCGAGGAGCGAAGAGACAGGAGATCGAATAAAATAGTAAAACAGTAACGATCACAAGTACTCAATTGAGTGGATATACGAGTACTCGAACTGTGATGCTCGTAGATTGAGACAGAAATAAAATCCTTCTTTCTTTTAATTTTCCGCCGTCGTTACGGTAAATAACGTTTGTTCAGAATAAACGGTGATCTCGGTAGCAGCCGATGTCGTGCTCATTTCGCGAATCGCAAATAATGATTTAAAGCAAAGAGTAATATTATATTTCCTGCCGCTCGAGTTTTGTCCGTACAATTTCTGGTTGATAATGTCTTCCCGATCGGTTGTTTAACTCTTCTTCCTATTTCTTTTTTTCTCTCCGGGGTATTCTCTTCCCGTCGTTTGCGCTCGCAACGTTTCGAATACGGTTACGTATAAATATTCCGCTTTAATTAAACCAGCATGTACACAAAGCGCAGCGTCGCTGCGTGCGCGAAATAAAACGAAATCAATGTTAATGTTCTTGCAAACGCACAATCTCGCGTTCATTAGGACGCAAGGTAGCTTACAAATCTGAGACAGAGCAAGAGTCGCGAAACCAGATGGGTGCAAGAAGGAAAGAGAAAGACAGTGAGAAAGAACCGAGAGCGCAGAGCAGGTTAAAATACAATTAGCACGGTATGGTTTCCAGCGGGAGGGATGGCAAGCGAACTTATTGCTACAATCATTCTCCGAGTACGCAATATTGCTAAACACCAGGCCCGTAGCGAGCACGGGTCGGACTAATAAAGCGGAAAAGTATGAATTATTCCTATTCAATTTCAGTCTGGCTTAATTAATGCAGAGCCAAAAAATTTTCATCGAATTTCCATTTCCTGTTCCTCGTTTCGTCGAGGCAAGAATATAAGAAGTTCTAAGATTAAAGCGTATCTTGGCAACGCTTACTTTACCCGCGTTCTATTAAATATCTAACGATCCTTATTTAGGATGTTATTTACCCACGAAAATCTCTTTCATAAGATAGGCAATATATACAGGGGAAACTGCAATATCGACCGTCTTTGAAAATATTATTTCTCAGCTGATGCTTTTTCGTTCTGTACACGATGAACTGCTACTACCCTATTTCGCTATCTTACTGTTCTAAAAGCTCATGAACATGAACACTGTTTCATGGCTCGATCCAAACGTGCAATTAAAGTTACTTATATCCAGCTAGTTTCTTCAACACGGTCTTTGAAATAAAATATATATTTTCCCATCGCTATGTTTGCCTTTTTTGTTCTCCCTACTCCTGTATTTATGAACAAATTTATTGCTCTTGTGAAATATAGTTTCGTTCCATGAAGTTACAACGACTTCTCGTTTTAGACGCGATACGCACGAGCAACCATTTTCCGCAGCGATCTTTCTTTGGTTTCTCGGTGAAAAGCAACGAAGACAGATATGCGATCGCGGAGAGATCAAAAAGGTCGGTCGTGTGCATCGGGTCTTGAACTTTCTTCTGTCCGTCGCTGTAGGTACAAGAATAAAATTGTAAACAACAGCGTGTGTCGCGTTTCCATTTCAAATCCTTCCAGCGTTTCCAGCACATCGAATTTCCGTATCCAGAGGTCGGCGCTTATCCGCGTTTGCTGCTATCCCGAAGAAGGCCAGGTCGAGGAAGGCGTCGGAACTCAGCCACTCGAGTATAGTTAACACGAGTAGGCGAACTACGTACTCATGGCTGTCTAGATACGTTTACGTAAACTCGTGGCAACGCAGACGATACCCGGAGAATCCTTATCCTTGTCGGTTCAGCATCCTCTTTGGTTGCCTCGTACTATCTACTACGCCGTGGATCTCACCCTTTTCCCTCTCGGTCCCTCCTCGCGTCCCGGACAATCTCTAGTGAGCCACCGGCGCCTCTACTCTCGACGGCGCCCCGGGTCGTAATTAGTTTGTGGCTTCACCGGAGTCAGTCATCCTCCTACTCTTTAGCCGGGCTGAAAGAGGAGCGATGCCGGGCTGGCTTGTTCGTTGGCTGGTTGCCTGCCTGGCCAATCTGCGACGACGGTGCGCCACGTAGAAAAGAACCGGGTGAACGAAACGACGACGAAGCCGACGAACAGCCAGCTATACAGGTTCGACGTCGCGAAGAAGCGGCGAGTTACGAGAGGAGGCTCGAGACGGACCATGAAGAGCGCTGTCTCTGGGAAATTAATAAATGAAGAGGGAAAGGGAAACTAGGAGAACTCTCACGCACCGAAGGGGTTGCACGCTTCGACCTGCTCGATAATTCCAAGTCGGATGTTGCATCTTGTGCATCGATTTCCCGAGCTAGGGAGCTTGCTACGATTGTACTCGAAAATTGAATGCGCGCTGCGTTCGACTTGCGTGAAATTCCACGAAATTCCGTGCCGCATTCGCGTTAACGACGTCTTAGCGGTATTACCGATGTATCGTCAAATATGAACGAGGTATCGATGCGATATCGATAATCGATAGCCACACTTCCAGCGGCGACACGCGCAATATCATCCGGCAATCAATGCAATCTCGCGTCCCCGCAAGCCGTAACAATAATCGATGTTGACACGTTCTCGTAATCAAGCAGAAAGAAAAATATCCACTCTCGGTGGGAATTCTCTCCGGAGGAAGAGTGAAATCGAACGTGGATATTGTCAACTACCAATACCTTTCCCAGAGGGACCAGGGTAAATTGTCCCCCAAGTGTAGCGTTTGTTATCCGACCACTTTATCTTCTTCTTGTCGGTAACCTTCCTTCCCCGTGGTGAGACCTTTTTCTCCTTAGCTGGCACAGTTTCTCATAGATTCTCGAGTCATGATTTCATGCAAGCTCGCCGATCGTGAACGATCCTCGGACGGGGAACAGGCTACGTGCGACCAACAGGAATGGCGGATCGAGACCATGAGATCCATAGGGGACACCGTCGACGAAACGCCGTGCAAAACGGAGCAAAAGTTTTCTCGCGTGGCAACGAACGGAGACGGAAGAGAAGACGAGAGAGGAAACGAGAGAAAGGGTGAGTTTAGTAGGTGGCAGAAGCAGAGGTGGAGCCGTTTGGTATGGGGTTATATTCATGGCGACAGCGCCAGATGTGCAGTAACGGTGCCTGGACTCTGAACGTCCCGCTGCTTCCACCAGGATATTTATTGTGCCTTGGACACGTTACTCGTTCCTTGCCGAACGTACGTGCTGGCACGTATGCACCTCCGACGTTCGATTCTTCGATTCACGGTTCGATATCTCGCACCGATTTCACGGCCAGAGTGACTGATACCCAACGAACGGGACATCGGTTAAAACTGGACCGTTTTATCGAATCGTTTATTCTGATATCATACGTACAGCGATTAATAGCGATTACCGCCATTAAATCTTGCAGTTCTTCGATTTCCGATTTTCAGGAAGTACAGTGGGATATTCTATCTGTTTGCAGGCCTTTGCGACTGATGTATACTTATAATATTTTTTATTATCGATGAACAGTGATCCCAAATAAACCTTTGAATCCCTAAATTCGCAATTGCACGTGCTAGCACGTAACAATCATTGGTTTAGTTTGAAAGGAACTGGAAGTTATTCTTGAAATTCAGAGAAGAATGGTCTCGATACTATCTGGAAATATTGTACCGCGTGCAATTGCAAATAAAAAAAATATAGTGTCATACAGCATGCTAGGTATATATTTCTTGTGATTGTAGCAGATTTACGATCTACGAACCTCGACAGTTGTTACCTGGCTGCATCTCTGAAGGATCCCTGGGGTCTACGCGCGATACTTGAATATAAACCAGCGCTACATAGTCAATACTTCGCGCAACAAAACAGTCGTAACCGTAAAGTAACTCTGAAAACCGTTTATCTTGAGAATAGTCGCTACAGTAATTTAGAAGGTGATCAGACGGAACTTTCTGTACCGTCGTTTCGGTTCACTGTTTATCGTGAAAGAATCCGATTTTCGATATTGTCTCCGTTACCGTTTGTATTATAAATCGCACCTGAACATAATTGGCTGCGTACGCCAAATATCCCCGTTGTTCACCGACAGATTTATTTCTGACAATAGATTCAATCTCGTTTCCATGTCTGTTTCATCGGTTATAACAATTGCTGCGGACGCACTAATAATTCTATGAACGATTTCGTTATTGTACAGTTCGTTCGATTTTGGACCGACATTTATCCTTTGCCGACGATATTTTACTTTTCATCAAATAATTGGCTGGATTCATTGACCTTTTGTCGAAAGTCTGACAAATTTTAAATAGAAGCAAAGGAGTATAAAGTTAACGATAAAAGAGGTTTTGATTATACGACTACAAGGGAAGCGAACGATAAACAAATTACGTTAACAGTTTATAGACTAAAGATCATACAAAAATATTATTTCCATCCAATAAATTGCATTGTTTTCTTTATCGTTACACTGTTACAATTCATATTGCATGCCGGAAAATGAATTGTGCAAATAGAAAAACTGTTGCACAATTTTTTCGCGTCTGAAGTGGTAAAACAAGGATAAACGGGACAATAGTTACATAGTCGGAAACAAGCAGCAAAAATAAAAAAAGATTGTAAAAATTTAACAACGCAGATTTTCCTATAGGTCGAGGCGGAGAGTATTAGCTCGAGCAGGATTTGAACGTTGTTTGCGATACTCGATATTGATTCCAGGCCAGATAGTTTTATGAAAACGCCTATTAAAGGTACACGAGGCTCGGAGAACACTCGTCGGTCTTGTGAAATTTATTCGGCCGCGTGTATCGTCGAAAATTTGTCGGCTTTTTCGCCCGATTTCTCTGCTCGTTACGGAATTTTTATTTCTCGGCCGGCCGGTTGAACGAACGAATTACACGGAAGGACTTCTCGGTCGACACTTCCGGAACTTTGATACCTGCGACCAACTCGCAGCGAAGTTTGCCGCTACAATTGCGGAGAATTTGTTGCGGGTCTCGCTCTCTTTTCCAGCGAGAAGCAGGTAAACGCTGGAACAACCTAACCGGCTCGGTCAGTAGTTTGCGACGCGTTTCGATTTATGAGGACGTTGGCGAAATCATCGTGTCGCGGTCCCGGGAAAAACTTCAAAACCCCTCCTAACGCGCGCGTTAGAATGAATTCTTCGAAAATGCTTGCCGCAATTATTTTACAAAACTCGAGAATCCCTGAAAAAGCCGCTCTCGGGGAGCATTGTTCCGAACACGGCGTTGAGGCGGTTTAAAGATCAACTTCCTTCCTTCGCTCAAGAGATATTTATGTTTCTTGCTTCTCGTGCGAAATCAGGACAAGGGTAGATTGAAAAGAAAAATGCTTTCTTATATTTTTTCTCATTCATCAAATTCTTCTACCGCTTTAACCGCTGGACTGCCACTTTTACTACGCTACTATATTTAATCTTCATTTGTTCAAGCTATCAACGGGAATCAAACGAGTCACACCAATTAAAATTAATATTTCCAGTTACGAAGGAAAATTAATAGCTGGTTTCATTAACGAAAAAACGAGCAGACACTTCCGGGGAACTTATTGGACATCGAATATTCAACTTCTACCTTATTTAATTCTGTTAAACTCTGCGATCATTATTACGTGCATGATATTTACTTTGCTCGATAATGTATAATTAAAATTATATCTGCCGTATAGTATACATACAAACATTTACATAATCAGGAAATTACCTCTATGGTGCAAAATTCGGTATCATTAATTTCTTATGAGAACAGCTTATGTTCTTTGTGAAGAAAGAATTACAGTTAGAAGTTAATTAAAAAAATGAAGTGAATGCTGGGATCTTCAAAGGAACACAAATCGTAACTCTTGTCAAACAAATTCATAGAAATACAGTATATTCTCGTTATATTGCCCCTGCAGGGACTAACGTACGCACTAGCTTTCTGTAGTAGAAACACGCGAATCCCTAGAGACTACCGCGATATCAAAGGAAATAACTTTTTGACGAATCCTGAAGAATTTTCATCTCGTGCAGTCTCGTTAATGGCGACATAACAAGATATAATAAGAGTGTAACAAACTTATATTATAGAGATAAAAAAGAATGTAAGAAATTTAAGTGGTTTTAAAGAACGTGTCACGCCATAATTCTTCGGTGCAGTTATTCAATATCTATTAAATTTCAATACATCAAGCTTACAGCTGATGTTATCATCAATTTCCCAAGTTTCTACGATAATTGCGTGTCAGTTATCGAACACTTTGTAGTCAGTGAATTAGCGAACTGCAAGAAAAGTAAAGTGTAACGGCAACCGTTTTCGATGGTACACGTGTTCCCGGCGGAACGATATCAATTTCCTGCAATAATTGTCATAAATGGCACGGATATGCAAATGCGTCGGTTTGCTGGTCCCGAAGTTGTTCAAAAGTTGGCGAATATTCGGTGTGCATATAGTGATTCCCTCCCGCGGCGTGATAGAAAATTCAGTTTCCACTTATTCGACGTCTAATTCGGCCGCGCAGAAAATTCCGGAAACACGCATTGCTTTGCATATATTAAAACTAAGCGTTTCACGGCGTAGTCTGCGTCGGGTTCGTGATATCGTAAGTACAAGCGGACGATGAATCGCTCGTACAGTTCCGAGAACAAGTCTTCCGTGCTCCGTGGAAGCCGTTTAAATTGTGTTATTGCGGCGCGATAAATTACGTCGGGGAAGAAAATTTTTCGTAAGAGCTCGCAACTTCACGACCCACCCACGCACGCACGCCGGCGATAACTTTCGACCGAACGGAAGTGCTACCATCTTAGCGACGAAGGAATTTAACTTTCCTCCTGATCTTCTGAATCTGTTTAATTTTCGGCTTACGTAACCCTGTGAACGCGACTTTTCTTCTCATGAAATTTGTCTATTTTTAGTGTTCTGGGTTTAAGGTAGGTTAGGTGGCCTCTGACAAAAGCCGCCAAATTTTTGGTCAACTTATTGCCGTACAATAACATGTCACACTCGTAACACTACATTTGGTATGTGACAAACCAGACTCGTATTTTCACGGCAATTGAATTTTTGGTTCAGTCCCAAGTATAATCAAGGATCGCTGAAAGTGTGCTTAACATTTTATCTTTGTTGCTTTGACGTTGTAACAATAATTAGCTAGCTCTGAATGACGCAACTGTAGAGCATCTAATGTACTAGAGTCTCTAAACGAGATCATGACGAATATACCCGGAAGTGAAGACCTTTCGAAGCTTGACGGTTATAATGTCCGCGTAAGAAAGTTGCAGACCACGTACAACAGCGATGAACCGACGATGTTGCAATACGGAAAGGCTGGCCAAGGGTAACCGTGTTACTTCTGCACGATTTGAAGCACGAAGCGAGCGCGATGCTCGACTTGCTATCAAGAGCACTTAGGTTTCTTGAAAGTCATCCTGCTGGAATTCTCCGGACGATTCGAGCAGTGGCAAAGCAAGATACGGACCGCGGTAATTATAAATCAAAACCAGGGTTGCGTGGAAAGGTGTAGAGAGAATTCCATGCAGGCGAATATTCGCAATAAATTCGCTTAACCTTATAAGCCGTAAAACGAACCATACTAACGTACCTGTTACCAACTCGCGTTCCACCATATAACGGCCGAATTAGTCACACCGCGCGAACATATTCGGTTAGAACAGTCGAGTTTGCCCGAATTTTGTCGGTTAATGCGTAAGTTTCGTCGTTCCGGTGCACAAAGACGAGAACTTTTCCTGTAATAATCTTTCGTCAAGCAACCGCTCTCTATTACAACCGGGGCTAACGCGTGTTAACGGGTTTACGTATATTCCCGACAAAGAGACCAGTCAGCGGAATGAATTAGTGGAACGAGGATAAAGGCGCGCGTTGCTGCAAACTTCGACTACGTTTACATTACCGACACGACACTCATTAATCAGACCGCCCAACACGTGTTATCGAAACTCGGCTAATTTGTATTCGGAAAAGTTATTGTTAAACTAAATCTGACCACTACCTACGAATTATGCGGGTTACCCTTCTATCGAATGTGCATTCAAACAGTGTACAATTAAATCAAAATAACATAGTGCTCGTAAAATAACATAGTACTCGAGAAAATTGTGTTTGAACATTGTTCACATTTGTACACGACGTGTTATTACTCACAATTAGATATTGCTTCTCCATTTTTCAATTGTTTATCCGACTTCGTTCATGGAGGAGGAACGCGATCTGGAAATTATTCAAATGTAGAACAGAGAATGAAAAGGGGAAAATGGACGCTAATGAGAAGGAAAGAGGTAAAGGAGCTTCTTTACCGTTTGATATTCAATTAATGGCTTCTGTACAAGGAACGAATCTACAGTTGGATAATTAAGTAGAACAGGATAATTGGGAGCGAACGTTCGATGTATTATATTTATCGCAGCATTATCGCGATTCTATAAGATGTTTCATCCGGCGTATTTTATTCTGGGATTTGGGGATTCAGCAATTTGCAGATGTAGGGATGTTGGAATCTAGGTGTTTGGGGATATCAGAAGTTGCGAATCTGGAAATTTGGGGACATAGGTATTTAGAGGTCCTGGGATTTGGAGATGTAAGGATTTGGGAATCTACAGATATGGGGATCTGAAGATGTCGACATTTATGAAAATTAGGTAGATTCGATATTTGGAAAAGAGAGAATTTATGAATCTGAGTTTAGAAAATTCCAAATTAGAAAATTTACAAATATAAAATTTCGGGAGTTAAATACACGTGAGTCCTCGTTCAAAGAAAGTCTGCGTTAGAGCTGAGTGTACAGAACCCTCTAATATGCGATCAAAGTGCTAAATATTGCAAAGTAAATCAATTTACCCTTATCGGTCCAGTAAAATGGTACTTAAACTGAATAATGACTGAAGAAAACCATCTACGAGGGGAAATATGCAAATTCGAAGAAGGTTTTAATAGCGTTCGCCACGAAAAGCAAACAACACGTTGAATAATTTTCAAGTTAATCTAATGATACGGTTAAAAGGAAAAACATCGTTCGGGGAAAAAACGCAGAAAATCACCGCGCCTAGTTACTTTGTCCATTGTTTTACGACAAGCGTAGGTGTTATTACATCTTATTAAATTGTGAAATGCAATTTCGCCCGGGTTTATTGAGGAATAAAGGAATGACGGCTAACTCTCTTTCGCTTCAAAATTGGCAATTTTATATCGCTGGAAAGCAAGTTTTTTCATAATGGTCCCGAGAATGTTTGCTACCGTCGTTGCCGTTGGAAAACTGAAACAAAACATCGGAAAGTTTCCTATGTAAATGTTTATCGAAAAAATAAGGGAAACAGATGTTTCTTGGAAAGAGAACGGGTACAATTGAAATGAGAATTATGGCGAAATAACCTGCTGTTACGCTTGCAAGCGTTACCGTACCACCGTTCTAAACTGCTTTAAACGTTGCCGCTAATATTTCTTCGAAATAATAGCGGAAACTCTTTTTAACGTTCTCCTCAAATACCGTGTCGAGACAAAGGTTTCTAGATCCTGGCTGCGCAAGATGTAATTAACAATTTAGTAACGCTAAAAAACTGAAAGCTAAACGCTTTCTACGAAGAACCCCGAGTAATAACGGTGGAAAATTATTTCCTCAATTATCTGGTATTGTCTACAGAATTATTTGGTATGTTCTTCGAGATCTCGAAGTAAATCCTCGGAGTAAAAGTCCCGAAAGGTAAAATAAGTCGAATCCGCTGCAGTCGAGATAGATTTCTTCCGTAATGAAATTTACGAGTTCGGGGCTAAACTTTATCAGCCCTCGGGTGGAAACTTTGTTGCTTTTAAAGGCGCTCGCGAAACGAGCAAGACTCGGCAATCGGTTTTCGAAAACGATTAAAACCTAAGCTTGAATATGGATGTAGTCGAAAGAAATGAAATAAAATGAGTACACGGTAATGCAGCGGAATATGGATGAGACCCGAACTAAATTAAAGAAAACCAGTGCGCCACGTGACGCAACCCGAACTTAAAAGGATTCTACCGATCTTTTATGCAAAGATTCCTAATTCTTTCCATATAAAACTCCTTGGATCGTTATTCCTATTGCCAACTGAACTTGTAACGTTTCCAAACTCCAACATTACAGAATCATTAAAGTTCCTGTATGCAAAACTTTTACATTCCCAAAGTTCTGAAGCTGCTACGTTAAAAAAATTCTAAACTTCCGAAAGTCCTAAAGTTCACAAAAGTTTCGAAGTTCAAAAAATTCCAAGAAAATCTTAGAATCTGAAAATTCCAAAGTTTTAAAGCTCCAAAGCTGTATAATTCCAAGGTGGCAAAATCCGTTCCGCACAACAACAGCTTCGGGCTTAACGAAGACATTTCAACCACAAAGGATAGAAATCTTGGAGCAAACAACTTCGTCTAATCAACCACAACGGAATCTACTAGCTAATCTCCCTTGGCTTGCTCTCAAACCGCACGTGTCCCATCCAAACACTCTCGATAATTGCAAACACAACATTTACTTAAACCACCACCGTGGAATCACCAATGTTAGGGCGATATGAGGTGTCAGGTACTAGCCATTGATAATTTTCTCATAATTTTCTGTTCATCAACCTTTATACGCTGGATGAAATATAATTATAATTAACGCTACTGTGTAACTTCAAACAGAATTTCGAACAAGATTACGCTTGCGCGGTATTCAGTTCTCGAGGTCAAAGATCTTGGTCCAAGTACAACCGGATCTACTAACCAATTTCTCGCTGATTGATTCGATTTCTAACCAAACACGCTCTCGAGAATTTGAAACACAATATTTACCCAACATCCAGCGTAGAATCTTTGATGTGGTGTATCGGATAACCTGAGTCTGCTAAGATTTTCTTGCGCTCACGTCGATCAACCTTATTGTGCACGAAACGATAAATACAATTATGCACCAGAGAAGAGGAAGTATTAGGATTTGGAGGTATCAAAATATAGGAATCTATCCGTGAGTATTTATTTTCAACTCGTTATTTGATCTCGCTAGTGTAATTTCAGTGGTATTCGAAAGTCTCGTGTTTCCATTTTTTAATCACTTAACCGCATTTAATTCGCGGTGTCGGTCACCGGTGAATACAGTTGTGTGGTTTTCAACCGCGGCGCGACAAAAATATCCGAGCCAAGTTGGAAATAAAATTAAACCGGCATGATATCGAATCGTTGAAAGAGAAGATTTGGTCCGATCAACTACGGAGTAATCTCTGTTGGCTCGTCTTCTAACCAAACACGTTCTCGATAATTCCAAACGCAACATTTACTTAAAGCAAGACCACGGAACCCTCGACGTCCGACCAATATGGGGTAGCAGGGACGAGGAGAAGCCACAGATGAAAGAAAACGAAGTAGAAGAAGAGGAACAAAAAGAAAGTTAGCTTTCATGAACCACAGAAGCTCGAGTACGCTGCTCGGCGGCGGAGAGCAAGTGGTTTGTGTTGGTACTGGTGCGACCTACCCTGTTCGGGAAACGTGTCGAGAGGGGTGGTAAGGGTCGGAGTTATATCGGGTTTCCACCACCTCCGCACGTACCGCCTCCACCTCCTTCGCTTCGATGCCCGTGTCGTAAACAAGCTGGACAGACCACACGAACACACGAGGAACCAGAAGAAAACCGGGAACGGGGGTGCGTCGCAAGAAAAAGAAATGGACGCACAAAATGTACCAGAAACATTCTGCGACTACTTTCTCTTCTTTTCCCTTTCTTCCCATTCTTCTCTGTTTGCCCAACAACTCATGCTCCGCGACGGTTTTCGAATTTTCGAACGACCCAGTCATATTTCTTCGCACATAAATCACGGAGATATATTTTCCTATTACGGTGATAGGTTAAGGATTTCGAAGATGGTCGGAAAAAGTCGACGGTAAAATTGGTTTTGTGGAAAAGTTTCTTTTGTAGCATGTTATGTACGATCACAATTTTGCAAAAAATTAAAGTGAAACATTTTCTTATTCTTGTTAAATGTCCCATTCATGAGTTGTATTTTTTAACTCTTTCATTAAGACATCTTTTGTCACATTTTCATTCCTGAAATTTTGGATAAATGTTCAAATGAATGACAAATTTTAAAATTAACTTGAAATTCGAGAATATTAGGATGTTCGTCCTCAAGACAGTTCTCGGCCAAGAGAGACGTACGATTCGACGGCACGTCGAACGAGAAGATTGCGTTGCAATTTGTTGCAAATCAAATGATTTATCGTCGAAATGCGGCACGAATCCGTTTCCACATTGTATCCGTACGATTTCATTACGGCTATCGATACGAACGAGAGAAATACTTGGCTGTTTCACGAGCAGCCAAGAAACGTTTTCGTTTGGAGGAAACGGGAACTCTGGCCCGTTGACTTTCTACGAAATTACTTCGCGGTCGTGCTCGTAATTGTTAACGTGCCCGGTGTACTCGCAAATGAGAAATAGAATTGAATTTACTTTTGACGTGCAAACAGTGCTTTCAACGGATTTTAATCGTACACGGAGCAGCAGACTCTCGTTGCGTTATTTTCTAACCGGCTTCAAGCAACATGTTTACTTACGGACTCACCAATTTCCGCATTTTCCTTCTATGAATTCGATACGACAGATCTCTAAAAACGGAGAATGCAACTATTCGAGCGGAGAAGTACGAGCGGAAAAGTATTTTACCGAACGATGAATAAATATTTTTCGTGCAGTATCATTCTGTGTCAGATTTGTGAAACGCATCGATGGAGTGCACGCGAAACGTAGAGTACGCTGAAATATGTGACATAGAACGTATTAGTCATTAATTATCTGGTAAATTATTGTATCGGATGTGACATGTGCTCTTATGTGTGTCCATTTATTACGTACCTCTTAAATCGTCACGATCTCTATATTCGTTTATTTCAAATTTAATTTTTGCTAACACAATGTACAGCTATTTTCTGCGTATAATCGGAGCTTTCAATTTATGACGTAGAAACAATTTGATTACTTTTCAGAGATATTTCAGTTTAGCTTGGCATCCATCATTGTTATTCGGATAAATATCTCTTGTACTACGGAATTTGATTAATCGACACCCGGACTGGAAAATAAGGTAATTAGAATTTTAAATGAATAATTTTGGGTTACAGTAACAATATTCAATTAATCTACTTTGATAACTTGTTCATTTTGGTACGTCTACACTGATGTTCAAAAACTTGGAACACTCTTTGTGAATAAGGAAAGCTTTTAATACATATGCTATAGAAATCTTGTAATAACATCACTGTATTTTGTTGATATAACTTTGTCAAGTTTTGACATTGGAATTAGAATTATATTATCGATATTGAATTTATGTCAACAGTTTCATTACATTATGAAAGTTCGTTGAAGAAGGTTAAAATAGTTGAGATTAATATGTGGTTTAAACTTTTGAGTAGCAGTGTACTTGAACCAACAATAAAACACAGCGACAGATATTTAATAATCAGAAATCGATTACTAAAATTCCGATGCTAGTAATTTATTTGTCATTTATTCGGTTGCCTATCAGAACAGAAAATCTCTATCCTATCGTGACTCAACATTAATTCAGCATCCTTTTGCAATTAATTGGCATTTAACCCAATTACATTAGAAGCGGATATATCCGTTCATTTCGCCAGGCCATTATCGCGGAAGCGGATATATCCTCATCTAGCCAAAACTACGTAGCCACAGAAATATAGAAATAATATCACTAAAGTTATATAGTAATAGTACTGTTATAACTGTACACTAATAATAATTTACTCTATATGTAGAACAAAATAGCTCTTTAAGTAATTTTAAAACTCTTTGTTCAAAAAATGGGAATAAAATGAAAGAAGAAGTTAAATAGTACATCGTGCCTTGAGGAAATAGGTATTTTGCTGCAGAAATAACTATAAAAATGACGTCACAAGAAACCACAATAACATCTGTCAAATCCTTTAATCCGAACCTCGAACAAGGCACATGTTCGTGAAGCTCGGCGAAGGGGTTAAGAATAAACGCTAACGTTGTTGAAGAATTCAACATCGCCCCAACCTTCCGCTGTAACAAGTACTCCTACGTTGTTCAAAGCACCGACAACGAGAAGGAGAGTTGCCGGCAGGTGGGAGGAATTGCCAGCACAAGCAATTTGCGAACATTATCCTAACAGAGGTACGAAAGACGTTTGGCAACGGAAGGAAGAACGTTCTTTCGAATTACACCGTCGTCGTTGTCGTCTGCCAACGATGAAATTACGTTATCGGGAAATTGCTTTGGGCGAGAACCTCGAAGCAACTGGAATTCATCGACGTTGCGTGGCATCGACGAGAAATAATTATTAACCATCATCCTGCGAATCGACCGGATGAAAAATGTCGGGCAACAAGGGCGGACGGAAGAGAGAAGAAAAAGGAAAATTTCATGGAAGAGACGTTCGTCGTCTATTGAAACGTGACTGTTGAAGAATTTAACCAGGCACGGGTAGAAAAAAGCTTCGTACCTTCTGTTCCATACAAAAGGGCGTCCTGTCTTCGACAGCTGTCGTATAAACGTCGACTTTGAAATACTAACGGCCTTCGTCGACCGGGAGAGAGACTTTCGTGCGGGCAAAATTCTTGAAGTTCGACTTTAATGGCGCTGACCCCATTTCGGAATAGACCGTCTATTAGCGAGACCTTAATATTTCAAGGGTTTTACGGAATTTTTAAAGAAGTACTTCAAGCTTCCCATCATCGACACCTAACCTCCCCCGCCCGTATACATACGTGCACGTATGTAACACATGGCCCGTCTGAAACCTTGCTTACCTGCTGATACGCTGTTAAATAAATTTCATTTCCTGTTATGTAAGTTTTTTCTTCAATTTCCATGTTGAAAACTGTTATGCAATTTCACCTGTAACGAGAGAAATAATCGCTCACGAATATCCTGTTGATGTTTGTATTTGCAAATAAAATGTGTATCCGCGGCATTTCAGCCGGCTGAAATACGAACTTTTGTTTGTTTGTGCATGTAAAAGCAAATAATATCGCTTTCTGTAAAATTTTCACCGCCATAATTACCGTCGGCTTGTTTTTGCGCGTTGCTGCGATGTAAACGACCCTGTATAAATACGAACTTTATAACTGCAATTATTTAAAACATCAACGTCTCGTTTTTCAATTTAATTTTTTGCACTTGTTAACCTCTGTAATTCATGCAATACTTTTCGCATTCATTTTCCTTTCGCTTATTTTATTAGAAGCAGTCTCCCCTTATATTATCGCGAACGGGGCTGTATGTATATTAGGTTGACGATATTCGACGCGTGGAGGTATGTCTCATGCTGATATTTGGCGCATAAGGATATTTATCGCGTGGAGGTATGTTTCGTGTCGATATTTGGCGCGAAGATGTACGCCTCGTGCCGAAATTTGGCGCGTGGCGATATTTGTCGCGTGCTGATATATCTCGTACCGATATAGCACGTGACGACATATCTCGTGCCGATATTCGACACGTAGCAATATATGACGCGTGATGATACGTCTAGTGTCAATATTTGACGCGTATAGATACGTTTCGTACTAATACTTGTCCCACGGTGATATGTCTAGTGCCCATATGCAACGCGTAGGTATATTTTGTGCCGAAATTTGGCAAGCTTGTCACGTGATGATATGTCCAGTGGTCATGTTAAGCGCATAGATACGTCCCAAGCTGATATTTGGCGCGTAGAATCACGTTTCGCGTCGATATTCGTCTCGTACAACGTCCATGTAACAGCACTTGATTGAATCTGCCGCTGCAATGCTACGATAGCTCCATTAATGTGCATGGAAGTGCACATGGCAATATAACGAAATTTACCGATATCCCTGAGGACAACCAGCATGTAAACGTAACTTTCGGCTAATACTATATTTTGGTAATTGATTTTGTACCGAGTTGGTAACACGATTTACATGTCGACTGATCTTAGACCACGAATATTCACGAATTGTTTACAATATAGACTCAATCCGGCTTAGTTCAGTTATTGTTTCGGTAAGTTCAACGATGATCGGCTGCGGTGTTTTGTTTAGTTCTACACCCTGAAACGCTAAGCTTTAAGTCCGTGTTGGCTAATCGACGCGTTCGACTTTAAAGGTACGTTCGTAAGATTGAATGTTTTATAACAATCGAAGAAAGTAAACAGAATCGTTTCGCGTAAAGGAATTCATTAAATATATATAGGATATTATAGTTAACTTCCCGTATACTAGATTCCTGTTCCCTCAAAGTACACGTATTCATTCGCTCGTAGCTCTCGCTTTGCTGCTTTTCGCCTCGCATTCATCTCCTGTGCTTCCTCGAGATTCCACTCGCGTTTTATGAAAATCAACATTCGGTCCCTGTACGTTCCAATACGAAGAAACGTACATACGTTTCACGTGTTACGATCCAATATTTTTCTACCAGCTTCTCTGTCGGTTGAATCGTTCATTTAAATAACTCTCGTTGCAGAATCGAGTAGGTGTTGAGATGCAATGAAAACCGCGGTTATATCGTAAACTATGCTTTCTGAAATGATGGAATTATACTTTAACAGCTTGAACAAGTGTTCGCGCGCGAAGCTCGTTACTAAGCTATTACATAAATGAAATACCTCATACGATTCGATAATATAAAGTATCGTAAAGTAGCAGCAATATTTCTCTGGTTAAAAATTCTATCGATTTAGTCGTATTTTACGACATCGAAACAATGGTCGTAACACCGATCGATCATTCTTGATCGCTGACGTAATAAAAACGTGTAGGGTCCTCGTATACATTGTCATCCGGAATTCAATAGTACGTCCTATTTTGCGGATGCACGCCATATTGATTCGCGTTCGAAAATTCGGTCCTCGTACGTGCTCACCGATTTGTATCGTCGAAAACTGCTTTGCACCACTTACATCGAGTAAGAAGCTTTCGTTGGACTCGATGTTTAACCATTTCGCAACGTATACGTCGTAAAACTGCTTGCCTCTGGCGAAATCAACTAATCCTTTAACTACCGAGTCACGAACGTGCACTAAACGTTACATTAACAACCACTTTCCGAATTACCAGACGAACCGTCGACCCTGCTGAAAAATATTCGTTATCGAGAAAAGATTACTGATTTTCGATGAGGATAAACACCGCTCGGACCAACAGCCTATGGCCATTTTTCGATCGCGTTACGATATCGAAGTAAAACAACCGGAAATACGGCGAATTCACTTTCGGAACGTAACGTCGGTTCCGCAGACCGGCTGAAATTTTCGAAGACAATCGATTCTGATACAGTTACGAACGTTATTGGTCGATACAGCCGAAAAGCCCATTATCGCTGAACGTTGAAACGGTGGCGGTTGAAATTTTCCACAAATATACGATCGGTCTTTCGCCGGCTATTAAGTACGTCGTTTCGAAATATTCGCGGTGGTCCATGAAGTGGGAGGAGTGGAAATTATGAGGGTGGAAAATCTCTCACAACTCGTGCGACAGAGTGAACGGACGGTAATATCCCGCGGTCGGACAGAAATGAAATTCCAGTGATATAACCGTTCGAATTCACGGACAATCGGCAGCGAGGAGGACAGAGGAACAGTAAATCCTCCCGATAAATGGCTAACGCCACTTCTTCTCCTGGGTATATGTGCACCGTTTCTTTTCTTTCGTTTCTGACAAGCCGATGCCTTTCGCTGGAAGTCACCTTACGGACACGATTTCCCTTTTTTTCCTTCGACTGCCGACCGATCACGATATTTTCAGTTTCCTCCTTTTGTACCATCGGTCTTCTTATTAACACGTTCGTAGGCACCGATGCTACGTTTTTCGTGAGCTACGACCCTATGCTGCTCACGTACCGCTACGTGTTTCTTGTAATCTATAGCTGGATACCGGGTTGAGCTACTGTTATGTCTTACAGCGCGGTAGGACGGTATTATACGAATGTCAATTACTGAGAAGCTAGGAACTTGGTTGAAAAATGTGTATACATACGGTGACACCAAATTTTGCCGTAAGCAGCTCAGTAATGATTCAAATTTTCTGCAAAGCTGATGTCTACAGTATTTTAATAGTACCCTGACGAATTAACGTTCTTATTCATGTTTCTGAACGTAAAACCGCGTGCAATTGTAATAACGTTAATATTTCGCGTAAAAGATCTTTTTCATCTTGTACGTTCGCAATTTTGCCGGTTTCTTAACCGGTCGTGTAATGATTTTCCTTTAAAAAGTTTCGACGCTTCTTTCGTCCGTTTTTCAGCGATGTACAATTCTTACACAAATTAGAGACCGCTTTGAGAGAAAAGGACACGTACTTCGAATTTTCGTTTGACTTCTCTTTAAAACCGAGGATTCGTATAGACTCTGTGCGGCCGTCAACAGAAATCCTTTTAATAAACCGCAGTATATAGTTTCGTCGCTGATACTTTGCAGACCTGATTAATGTAAATATCAAATTCGTCGGGGATAAAGCCACTAAATATTTCGCGTAACGCTTATTCGCCGGATACGAATGCTTTCCGACTGAATAATCGAGCTGTGACCTACTTCAAAAAGCTCGCTAATTATGTAAAGATATTATCTTGTTCGCATGCGACCGAATAAATACAACTGTACGTTGATTTATCTGTGCCTTCGCGAACTTTTATGCGATATTTCGTTCGCGTATATATTTCATTTAATAACGCTTTTACAGTATTTCTCGAATCTGTACGAAACAAAAATCTATGGAAGGATCTTTTTCTGCGTCGTCAATTGGTGCAGTACGTAGCAACGTATAACATAGTAATACGTCGAGTGTGCACATATGTGCCCTCGGGTAAGTACACACCGCACCCTCGCGGGTATAGTTGCCCATCGCTGATATTCGCAAGCGAATAAAAGTGGTATCAATTTCGTTGGACTGAACTCGTTCGAGCATAGACGAGTATCGTTTTTGTTCTCGCAATCGACCACTATTCTGTTTGAACGGCGCAGTCAAAAGAAATAATTAATCCTCTCGCGAAACTAATTGCTAGTTGCCTTGGAATCGAACGTATCGACATGTGTCACTCGTGATTCTTTACACGAAATAAATCAACATCCTGTCGTTGCTTTTGTTTGACAGACGGCAAGTTTCCCTCGTAGATCGGCAACAAAGCGATCGTTTAGGTTTTACGAAGTTTCGGGGTCGCGATAGAGCTCACTGTACGTGTTGGCTGATTTCCACCCTGAAACTCGAAATACACCCCTTTTGTCGAAGGGTTCAGTTAACGGCCCCGAGAATAGCGGAGCCGAGGCATCACCTTTCAAAACAAACTCGGAAAACAAGCCAGTATCGCTCCACCCACACTGTGCCTCACAAAACGAATTTCATCAGAGAAGTTAGGCCAGCTCTTACTGACCAACCTTTCACCGACCGCAATCTTGTTTGCTATTTGTCCTTGGTTAAACAGATGGACACCCATCGCGATAAGTAACCAATAGCAATTTACCATTGAAAGCGAAGGGGGTAGGTGAAAGAGCACGTGTCACTTTCGACATTTCTGAGGCTACTGGATCGATTTCCTTTGATCGCAACCGGAAATTCACCGAAGATTATGGGAGGGAGTGCGTTTTAGTAGAAATTTAATACTCGCAGTTCCAACTTTCTCTCGGACACCTTTCTAGGTTCTAACCTCCATAGGTTCTGGACTGCTCTAGATTCTAACCTCCATAGATACGGGCTGTCCTAGATTATAACCCCTATAGGTTCTCTACTCTAGGTTCTAACTTAGCTGCTTCTGGAATCTTCCTAGAGTTCAGACTTTTTCTACGTCTTTCCCTGTATTGTAGGCTCTTTCTGGATCTTAGATTCTAACTTTGATGTAGGTTATAGCTTCCTGCTGGATCCAAGTTTCCAGGTCCTACTATCTTCCGGATCCTAAGTTTTTTCTTCGCTCCATATAGCTTCTGTAACTCTAAGTAGTGTATGTAGGACACAGGGTTGACAGAAAGGAAAGAATAACAATGTAATTATTATTACGTCCATAACTATGAAGCTTAATGAAGGTTGAAGCAATTTTTTTAGCCAATTACTCATCGTTGTTTTCGCTGGAGCGTGGAGAAACGAGTCCCGAAGAATTTGATTAGTAAAGTAGCACACACGAGTTAAGATGTTCAATCACTGTATCTGTGTTGTCGATATAGCAAATAATTGATGCTGACCGAATACAATTTATAGAACATAAATTCGCTTTGATTCGGAGAGTTGTACGTCCCTGGGTTACAGAGGACCTTCTCCCTTTCGGTCGACCGACTCTCGGCCAGGGTATACGGCCAATCGACGAGGGACAGAGCAATTCGTTCAGCAAATTAGGTTAAATCTGAATCTTGGTGGTCTCGTTTCCCCGTGGCCTTCTCCTGCCATCGATTATCTACGCACACACATGCCCGATTTGATGGTAGACAAAAGGAGGAAGAGAGCGGATGGAAACAGCGCGTGTTCGCTCCAAGTGGAGGAGACAGGGGAAAAGAATTATTTCAAGTGCTCATAAATGGTCAGATAGATTCTCGTATAAACGCGTGATATCGATAACACTGAATCTCTAATAAATCTTTGATTTCGACATAAACACTGAATGATATTGGGGAAAGTTAGATAAAATCGAATATATCATATTCTCGTAACGAAGATCCATAAAATTCTCTAGTACCATCTTTAGTTCGATTTTAGATTATTACAGTCTCATTGAAAAAGAATGTTCGCCAAACAAGGTGGGTAGGATAAAATAACGCATAACGTAAAATTTTTCATTCAATTAAATATTAATTGTATCGCTTGTTTTCATTTATTTTGAACAGCCGCCAACATATATTATGCTCTATAATCTCCTGTTTCCCCAACATCCCCCAATGCGTTCTTGCGCGATCCACATCCATTTGCGCAGACTAATTACATTTTATTGCTTCAATAACAACGCACATTATGAATAATTATTGAAGTATACGTATAAATGTAGTGAATTGAATTTTCACAATAAAGCGGGAACCACCAATGACGGAAACCACAAATTTAACACTCGGACGACAAAACCGGGTCAATCGTGAAACGTATACAGCAATATGTCGATTAAAATTAGGCACGCGAATTTTGAAACGGAAGACCAGAGCTGCCGTTGAAGTTTACGCGGTTTTGGCCGAAATAACAGATTTTCGACACTATTGGACGCTACCACGAAACTTTACCGAAATCTAACTGGAATCTAACTCAAAACTAAGTTAACGCCAACGCAAATCCGATGGATACAATTCGTTGTTATCTTCCGAGCCCCAACTGAGCATTGTGCTTGTGAACCGGGAATCAAAATTTTTATTTTCAAAAAATGCAGAAGTTTCTAGGAACGGTTGTAGCAGTTGGCAATGTAGAACGAAGTGGAAAGTTTGTAAAGTTGCGAATTTATAAATTTGTCAGTTTGAAAGATCGACGAGTGAAATATTTGGTATCCTTGCATTTAATACCGCTATTGTTTTAAAATGTGAGGTAATAATATTGTAGCTGCACACCATAATTATTTACCCTACATGTAATTAAATTAATTAATTGGTTTATTCGCGAATGCATCACAGCCAGACGGAAAATAATACATACCGATACGCGTCGGCACATATTGATTCCAGCTTCCCTGCGTGAAAAATATTCAATGATATTTGTCATCATCCGCAAACAAACGAAACAAAATTCACTGCACAGTCGCTACGTTCATTTAATCCTCATTCGAGCCTTGTTCGTGGAACTACTAATTGTAAGTATATTAATTATACATATCTCGATAAAACAATCAATATCCTTTGATGCGGACATTTATTCGCGATGAAATTTTAATTGTGCTTTAAAAATCACGTTCGTCGTTGAAATTTTCATATTATCGAGTGTCCACAAATAAATTTTATTTGTACAGTTTCGCGTCAGTGCTACGTAATCGATAAATCATGGTGTCGACACTTTGTTCGCCTCTCGAAAGCTGAATACTTAAATCTATCCACGAACGCTGCAAGTATCTACCATTAAAATGAGTATAAAAGTTACGGAGTTTGTTTTGAAATAGCATTATCATGGCTGTGTATTGTTCGAGCGTGAAAGAAACTTTTACATCGTAAATCCAGACAGAGAGGTAACGACAAATCAAAGCTTAAAAACCAATTTTAACTAAGTTCAAGCTTCTCTTGATTGACTCGAAGCGAAAACAGGATAGACCGTCGGCTATCCAAACTAATTATTCATGTGTTATTTAAATCCTTAAATCCCTAATTCCCTATGTACAGGGAGACACAAAATTCCTGCTACATTTACATTAAGTTAACAATTAATATATATTGCGAATCAATAAATGCAAATATAGGACATTACTCTTTATGACATAGTGGTGTACTAATGCATAAAATGACGAATTTACATGAAACTATGATAAACGGATACGTTAATAACAATATCATACAGCTCATTGGCTGGTAATAATAATTTTAGCGGCAGTAACAATTACACTTATCGATTTATAACACCAGCTACTGAATTATTTATTGAATTACAAACGTACATTACATGATCAATATCTTTCACAAAAATCTGTAATAAACTGTTAAAAAATAAAGGTTATAGAAGATCATGTCCTTACACGGACTTGTAATACTGACTTACTCGGAAACATTGAGGAGGCAACATTGAATGATCAATAACTTATATAAAAGTCTGCATACGTTGATAGAAAATGACTATTTTTAAACGATAACATTTTTACACTGACTTATAGTACTAGCTTACTTGAAAACATCTTGAATGATCAATATCCTACAGAAGAATCAGCATATGTTGATAGAAAATGAGTATTTTTAAACAATCACATTGCGACCACGATAATGTGATCTCGTTAATGTAAAACAAGGAAGAAAGTTTGGAAAAACAAGGGAGGAAATTACGGTTGTCGAATGGTAGGACGCCGTCAAAATACAAAGGCATCTACACAGCTAATACCGGACGATAATGGGAAACGAAGGTACGGGGTGGTTGAAAATGGCCGATATCGAATGACTATTGAAATCTCGAGTCGTGATCATCCGGAAGACACGAGGTCACTCGAGAATTCGAGGCACGGCCACAATTGTCCCCTCCCCGTGTTCCTGGCCCATACTCCGGTTCCGCTAATCGAATCGAATTGAATTTCCATCCACCCTTCGTTCGATGCCGATGGCATACCGCCTCCGGGGAGTCAATAAAAATTAACGATTGATTTGGAGAAATAGAATCGGCTCGTCGCCGTACATATACGCGGTCCGTTTCGTTTCCATGAAAATCAAGCCGGTCCACTTCTAATCCGTAAACAACGAACGAACGAGAACGAACGAAGCAGCGACACGAGAATCCTGGTAACGACCCTTCGATGCGTTTGTTGCGCCGGCAATAGGACGAAACAGACGAGTGCTTTCCATTGGTGGCACCGCGATGTAGTGATGGATATACAAAGGAGGTCAGAGACGCATTTGGCGGACGTCAGCTTTATTGTTCCTCCCAGAAGCGAAGATCTGAAGCAGCAAAAGCTGATTGATCGCAATCAGAATTTCCATTCGATGGTTGCCCCATCGGATTGTAACCAGTGCTCTCGCGAAACGTCGAAATTCCGAGCCCTGATGGTCGGCTTCGGGGATCCCCGATGCAAATAAAAATGCATAAACATGCGCGGAATAGGTATGATATCGAAGTGAACGAATGGCGCGACACGACGCGACGCGGACGCCGACTGAAATTCCCGGGCAATATTGAAAATTAAAATTCTAGCGTGATGTTTGTTATGCCAGACCCACTTCCGAAGGGCTTTTTAATATTTACCGCGGGACCCGAGCCGATCCTCGAGCACGTGTAAACCGGATGTCGTTCTCGCGATAAATGTTCGGAGCTTCCCGGCTGCCTGCCGCCTTCGATGGATATTCGTTTGATATCTCGTTGAGAACCCGTTTCGTTACACGTTCTTCGTTATACACGCTCGTTCGTTATGCCAATAAAAATGACACGGTTTTCGGTCTGTCGCTATTACACGAAAAGCACCGAATAAAAAGTCAACAACCCTCTGCTTTGTGCATAAACTCGTGAAATTCAACCTCTTAAACGTTATGTCTCATCAAAGTCTAGCTATTCCGATCTTTTTTTTCCGAAACAGTCAACCTTATTAACCCGATCGAGTATTAAAGCTGACTCCGCGACTTCGTGTTTTATTACTCCGATATTGAAAACGAAATGATTTTAAAATTACGCTCGACAGACGGTGTTTTTTAATTAACACATTCAGACACGCTATAATACAGATTATGATACAGATTTTTTCGAATATCCTCTCTAACCACTCGAGTTTCAGATCGTTTCACGGTAGTTAGAACATTAAGAAATATTTCGATTAAGAATTTCAAGCACAGACAACGAAATAGACAGATAGCTTCAATATTTACGAAAGAACAGTAAACAATTAGAGAGCGAAGCAGTGCACGCGAGGATCTCGTTGGTGAAACTCGAGCAGTTAATACCGTCGCGAAACGACGATCTTTTCTTTCCAAACAATTGGCAAACGCTCGCAGCAGGATCACCGTGAAAATTCAGTCGCGAGAGAGGAAGGATACGTTCAAAGATGCATTTGAAGAGTCGACGCGCGATTGCGTATACGTTTGACAAGTCGGAAGGATCCCAGGAGTATCGGTTGCCTTGTATTACAAATTCAATCGAGTCACACGGTTGCCAAGAAAATCCCGTGGCACTTTTCGAACGTATCGTCTGCGTCACGATACCGATACAGGATCATACGTGTCAGTATCGTGACAGAGGTAAAGCGGAAACGACAACCGATCGCTTCGTTGCTGAAAAGACACGGCGATATATGCGAGACACGTCTGACCATAATCGGAACGTTTCTACTGCCTCGGTACAGGAGACCGAGAACAGAAGGAGCTTTTTTACCTTCGAACGCGCTCCGAATCTACTCCCTTTCCGTGTTCTTTTATTCCAACATTTTGTCCCGACTTTCATCGATTAACTAATTACGGTCTGTTTAAAATAAAGTTAGACACCGGAACCTCGTGCTTAAATTACGCGGAAATTGCAGGGGCAAGGATGAATAATTTCAGTGAAAGAGGTGTTGCGTTTAAAATAGGGGTGGAAATCTTGGGAAAGAGAGATCTTAGGATGCATGGAACTCTTTCAGATCTAGAGATTTTGGGATGTACGATTTACGAATGTAGGTCTTTGGAGAACTAGACACTTCGAAAGACACTAAACTTCGTTGTTTCGGTATTTAGGGATTCCGGAATGTGTAACTTCGGGATACATCGATTTAGGATTTGGAGAATGTAGGAATTTTGGGATTTGGAATTTATAAAATCTAAGTATTTCGAGAATTAGATTTTCAGATCTAACAGCTTTGGTATTTAGGTACTTCGGGATTTAGGAATTTCGGGATCTGGATAGTTTGGAATTTCGAAACTCTAGTACAGTTATATCGTACAGAGTGTAAGATAATCGTGAACGTTCGCCGGGGCAATTGTAACGATAGCGTTAACAAAAACGTGCATAATGAACAGAATACGGCGAGAAGACGAAGTCGAGTCCCGCAATTGAATTCATCGGGAATTTCCCACACGCGCCAGCGCGCTGTACAAATTACGTATTTCAGCGGAACGCCTCGGGCGAACGGGGGCAAATTTAAGTTTCATAAAAATCAATCGATGAAAGGGTATCCGAACGAGGAAGCTGGCTCGTCAAAGAGTCCGGCGAATTAGGCGCGAACAATTCAGCAGCGAGGGAAAAACGGGAAAGCGTTGAACGGGAAAACGAAACTTTCGAATAGGCCGTGGATCCACAATTATCCCTATCGAAAATCGATCCGGTGGGCCACTTTCGTACCCCCTGGCGGGATAGCCGGAACGTAGAAGAAACGAAAGACCGAGAAGAAACGAGAAGCGGGTGGGTGAACGAGAGAAACAGGGTGAAAAGGGTTGACAGCTTTTCTACGATGGAGGAAGAGACAGAGAGTCGGTGGATGAAAGAGAAACGGCACGGAACGAAGAGAGAAAGAGAGACGGAGAGAGAGAGGGAGAAGGTGCGCGTAGAGGAATTTTTGGGCAGCAGTCGGCCTCGTTATGCTGGAAAATCTGAAATCGATTGGAGAACCCAGGCCCGTGTCGGGGCGTCTGCGCGGCGCAGACATCGACGCAGACGCCCGAGGTTGCCCGTCAGGTCGATAGCGGGAGCCCTGGTTAAACTCTGCGAACCAACTTCGCCGATGGTCCGTGAGGAAAAGAGACGTACGGGCCTCTGTTCGAGCAAGACGCCCCGGGTGCATCGAACCCCCCGTCGACAAAAGCGGAATCGAGAATCATTGCTGGATCCTTTGGACTTCCTCTCGAGTACCATTGCGTCCACGAATTAATTACGACCGATCCTCGGCCCCGCTTAACAGCCTCGTCGACTAAATTAGGTCGTCCACTGTCCATCACCGGCACGTTCGTCTCCCGGAATTTTCCTTTATCGCCTCGTTGTTTCGCGTATCTCGTCGCCCGCGAGATTTCGTCGCCGCAAAATTTCCCGTCGCTTTTACGTGCCGCTTCAAACTGGTCTTAAACGTTACCCTAAAACAGAAACTGATTACTTCAGAAATTAGCACTAAGCGACGAATAATTTAACGTTCCTCGCTTATCGAATCCTTTTCAGAGATCTTGCAATTCTTTATTTATATTCGCACGTACGGTACATGGGGAGTTGAAAGTTTGGCTACGAAGGGATTTGCAACTTTGAAGGGTTCTGACATTCCAAAACTCTTGAATTCGAAAATTTCCCAATTTCTAACTTTGAGGATCGTCTCAAAGAGAGAGGAGCACGTATCGCTCTTCAGAGATAACTTTTCAATTCCTATTGCATGATAGTCTAACGAAGAAAAATTTTTATTATAACTTTACAATACCGTGTCCCTTTTCCAACAAATTCTAAATTAAAATTATTTGAAACGTAAAAGTTCTGCAGCAAACGCGTTATCCGTTCCCCTACGTCGCCATTTTCCCTAGGGAAGTCTACACTCCTCGGCAGTGTACGTGAACGGTATTCAATAAAGATTGTCACAGCAAAGGGGATGAAGTTGAATGTAGAGTATCTCCATCTCTAAAATAGCATTCACTCTCGCGCATCCAGAAATGGAATTGGAATCCTCTAAAATTGTTTCGAACACAGCTAACAAAGTACTGAACAAATATAGTGCGAATTGTCGAGAGATATTTCATGAGCGTGACATATGGTATACTAAACTCAAGGAGCATTCGCAACGAGAGGTACAGGAGGCAGAACAGTTTTTGAAGGTATTCTTTAGGGATCATTGTAATTGATAACATAAGGGTTCGGTAAGTGAATTGATCGGTATTTGAAATGTTATCCGGTGGCGAAGCCCCCGAAAAGTAATTGAAAAAAAGGGGAGAGAGCCAGGTTGATGGCGGAGCCAAAGGGAAACGCTATCCGCATCGGTATTCGACCGGGATAGTATTTGTCCAATTAAACGAGAAGTCGTAAGGAAATATAAGTTGAACATGAAAGGAGGTCAATCCGGGGATTCTATATCGAATACTCGGCAACGATTGATTACGAAACCAATCCGCGCATTCATTGACAAATAGCTCTTTCCTAATGGAAATTTTCGAATTTTCTTATTACCAAATTCACAACTTTTCAAACTACTAAATTCCCAAATTCTTAAAATTCGCAAATTTCTAAATTTCCAACTTTCGGTTTCTGAATTCGTAGAAATCCAAATTGCGAAACCTTTGAACTCCCAAACTTCCAAATTACGAAACCCTTAAACTCCCAAACTTCCAAATTGCAAGCTCCTTAAACCTTCAAACTCCCAACTTTCCAAATTTTCAAGGTACTTTCTTTTTAATCGTCAAAATGTGTAAAACAGTAAATTGACCACTCGATCACTAAGGAAGAAAGAAGTTCGCCATTCCGCGATATAAATTGTTTTTGATCATGAAAAGAAAACTAAGTTATAAAGGGTTAATGATAATTGATGCAGTCACCTGGAACTCATCGAACTCGTTCGAAAACGATTAGACAAAGAAGGAAATGTCAATTTCTGTGATAGCCATCGATAAATCAAGCGTGGACTGCAGAAAGCTATAGACAAATCGATAGGAAAAAAAGCAGGACGTAAAAATATTGAAACCCTATTCATGCGGTGACTCGAATAGGAAGATTTAAAGATATCCGTTCGATTAAGAGGGCTTTCGAACGAAATCGATTATAGGACCATGAGAGGAATTCGTATTCTTAACCGGTAATCTCTTCTTTGTTCGTTTTTTTCTTTAACGATAGGAGATAATTGGTTTTTGTTTTCCTTTTTTCCAACGGGAAAGATTTCTTTTTACGACGTCGCCCGATACGACGTGAGATATTTGCCAGTAACGACGGCCAAGAAACGACCCGGTAAAGATCTTGTTACATCGATGCAAATGCAAAATCAAGCAGTCCGAAGTTTCTTGTAACACCGTGTCGGAAGTGATTTATCTTGAGTCCACAAAATAGTTTGTTCTGCACGTCTCGGGAATCATGAACTCGACGATGCTATACAGAATTTCTAGCATCGCTTGCTGACACGTTTAGCCCGACTCACAGTCAAGGATTTATTTATGCTTACTGCTTGAATACTTACCCGGGAAGATGCATTTCTGAACGGAATACCAGAAAAGCAGCGATTCGATGTTTGTTTCCAAGTAATTCAATCTCCCTGCAACGCGATTACTTCGCTGTTCGTTCAACTGAAAATATGATTGACATCTCGTGTCAGACGAGGTAAAAAGGAATCGTTCAAAATTTCTACATCCACTTTATTCCGTCCGAAATTTTTCACGGGATTATTTTGATAACCGTGTAGCAAACGTCTATACGATTTTCTATTATAGATTCGACGTTTTAACCGAATAATTTTAAATTATTAATTTAGGAACGAAATGCCATGGAATTATTTAACTCTATCGAATTTAACGATATAGCTACATACCGATAGGTCGTACAAAATTCAGAGTTAATCACATTTAAAGCAGGCACCGAATATAGGATAGTAAAGTGCAAAGTAATATCCAATCAGATTTCAGATATGGTGGATTTTATACTTCCTCACTGATATTGGATTGATAACTATATTTTAAGTCTCTCAATTTTTAAATTGCCAAGTTCAATGTGTAAATTGCCATGTTCTCAAGTTTCCGTATGTAATAATTCTCGAATCTCTAAATTGTCCCTTAATCTGAAAAGTTACGCGAATAAATAAGCATCGTATAGAACGTGGGGCTGTATTTTATCGTAATCCGTCGATTTTCCATAAAACTGATAACAGCGAGCCAGCGAGCGTTCGATTCCAAGGACAAGAGGTGTACAGCGAATCGGTCACAGGCAGGAAGTAATTTTTAAGAGATTCAAGGGCTCGAGCTACTCCCGGGGGCTCGAGTATCAGTTTCACGGCGAACTCTTATGAGAAAATCGATGTCGACATCGAATGGTTGCCGAGCATCCCGACGACGAGAGCAGCGTGGCGGCGATGCAGTCAGGTAAAGTGGGATGATATAAGAAGAATCAGGATAAGGTCCCGGTCGAGTGGTGTGGCCAGATCGACGTCTTTCGAGGGTTTAAAATCCATGAAATCTCTACCCGATAACGCTATAAATCTAAAGGAACAAAAACGATGCTATCTCCACGCTGTCTAACATTTTACCTTAAGCTACCTTCGAATCAAGCGACAAACATCTGCATAAACGTGTCATCCTCCTACCTTTTCAATTTTTTTACGCTCCTTTTTTCACTTTACTGCATTCATCATGATCTACTAAGTAATCGATACATGGTATCTCACAAGAAATCCGACAAAAAAAGAATTCAGTTAAATAAATAAAAGACAAAGTCCAGTAATAACCAGTCGCTTAATATCTATAATAATTCACGTTATTCCAAGTACAGGTTTAGCGTCGGTCAATTTGTAAATGAAATATGAAAGTTAAACTTGATTTGACGAACGAAGAATTAATAACTACACGATTACCGTCGGGTACCGTGTCGAGACTGGTCGTTATATAATTAATCCGGAAGATCGTTCGCCGGTAAAATTACGATCACCACCGAATTCGCGATGATTAACGATCGGCGAATAACGAATGCGGGGTCGCGTGGCCGTGGCGTTTACAAGCGTTGCGTAAAACCGGTTTACCAAATATTTCCCGAAAATATTACGTTAAGCGCGGGTGATAAGCATCGCTTTGTTCCGCAAGTTCTTCGTTAACGTTGCAATTGTCGCGCGCGCGGCTGCAATATCCCCGTTTTCGAGAGAGTGCAACGCCGAAGCCACGTAACAGTAATATTATTGCAGTCTATGACGATCCAGGTTACAGCGTGCCAATATAGTGCACCGCGAAGCAGTTCATAGAGAAACTCGTGGCGAATCGCGGGACGAACCGCTTCAAACTGGGATCGTAAAGGATAACACAAACCGCGGGAATCGTTTTCAATTCCTTGCTCGTTCGTCGGTGTTTTTTATTTCTTTCTTTTTTTTTTTTTTGGTTCCTTGTTCCGTTAACATGAACGAAAATTGGAACGGTCCGCCGCCGACGTAGGTACAAATACATCGCCGTGTTTTCGAAATCAACAACCCGGCGTGTATTTTTACTTCGAAACCGTTTTTTGTCATACACGCACGCAACTAGATAGGTAAAACACCGGCAAACGATTTGAACGTTTCCCTCCGATCGAATTCACCTCTGCGAATGTAATTGTAGCCGGAGGTGTTCAAGAGTTACCGTCAAAAACACGATTGATTTTTAATTAAAAACGATATTGAGTCCAGGCGGAATAGAACGAGGTAGAAACGAACTCGAAATTTTATTAAAATAGGATGTTCGTTATTTGGGACAGGATAACGCGTTCAAGCGCTGTTCCTACGAAATTTCAGGGTGTTCCTGGCTGTATCATTCGCGCGTTCGTTGCTCGCATTCGGATCACGTAGCCGCCGTATTTTATTATTATCACCGAGCCTCGTAAAACGGCCAGAACTGTCGTCCCACTTGGATACTTAAGGGTTCAACTTATAAGCAGAGTTGTCCGAGCATCGGTAATATCAAAGCTCCAGCTACTACGACGGGACGTAGCTTCTCGAATTGCCTCGGCAAACGGTGAATCTCAAATGCGGACAAGTGAAAATGAAACGAGGAAACGTTTGCGAGAGCTTGACGTTTGTAGCGCTTGTAATTAATTGTGAACTTTGAAACGCAACCGAGTGAAAATGAAACAAGGATAGACTCGCAAGAGGTGCAATTACTGTACAATTTCATTACATTGCCGTGGACGGGGATAATTTCTTAATTTGGCAATAGACGAAGTGTTATATGTATGCCTCTGATAGTGCACGTGATTAACTCTTGATTGTGGCGATATTCAGCGAGCGAAGATAAGTCGGGTGACTATATTTGACGCGTGGGGATATGTCGCGTGCCGATATTTGTCGCGCAGCGATATGTCTTATCGATATTTGAATAGTGATATCCTCTTCCGATATTTATACAGATTTGTCTCGTGTCTGCATTTGGCGTGTAAATGTATGTTTTATATCGATATATAGCGTGCGAAGATATGTTCCCTACCAATATTTGACTCATAGTAATGTTTAGTAGAGCTGTGTCTCGTAAAGGCATGTCCCGACTAATATTTGTCGCGTGACGATATGTGTCGTGCCGATATTTGTCGCATGGCGGTATCTATCGCGCAGAGACATCTATCGCGTGGCCGATAATCGTTTGGGATATTTATCACAGGGAGATATCTGTCGCATAGCAATATTTGTAGCGCAGCGATATTTGTCTAACGCTAAGCCATATAACGCATGGCAATATAGCGTCCCTTATAACGCACAGTGCTTTCCGTGTTCCCCGATGGTAACACGGCAATGCATAGGCAAGTACATGTGAAAGTATAAATGAAAGGGTGAATATATGAAAGTATATTATACTCTCTGATAAAGGGTGGCAATATATGGAGCCATAGCTGTAAAGATACACGCAAATAAAGGGTACAAACGTGTTAGGTATAAGGTAGATACTTATTATTTACTATCAGGTATGCTGTACATAATGTTTCTTTTGCCTTACAAATATTATATAAAATTACAGTCGATCACGGAGAGTAACCTTGCACACCGTCTCGCGAACGCACTAATATCCACGCAGACAAGCGAAACAGACGCGCACCGCACGCACACCACACGCAAAATACGCCCGCTCGCTTACTCGCGCCGGCAAACGTTTCATTAGTTTCGCGGATGAAATCGGTGAACTTTCCTAGACGCAAGAAAAATACGTGATATATAAACGTCGTAGTTAACGATGCACGAAATGCGGGACACATTTTTCTCGATCTCCTCTCGACGTTGGTTCTTTCGTTCCGAATCGTTGATCTTTTGTAAGAGAAATTTTCATCGTGCCATTCGGAACGTTTTGCCGACGAAACGCGGAAATGAAATGAAATTAGTCGGTAAATGATCGTGTAACACGTTCGCTACCAGCGTCTCCGATCTATCGCACAAAAGACCATAAGTAACTCTCTTTCGCGTATATGCCTTAAAGCTATGTCAAATAATCTTAAAAATAGTACAATATACAAACGACGTGCACGATCTGAAATTATTTCGTAACAAAGAAACTGATCTGCAATGGACGAAATTGTAATTAACTGTTGGTAGCGAGAGTGTTAAGGTAATCGATGAAGTGGAAAGGTATGGCCTTGATTAACACGGTAATCGAGCTGAAAACTATTGAATCTTTCTACGCGACAGTACCATAGCCCCTGTTGATTAAAACTCCAGTTAACTGCATAATTTGAAAATCCATGCGAAAAAAGCCACGTGTAACGCACGAGACGGGTTCCTCGTTTTGGATTAGCCGCCTGTCGCGTATCTTTATTTCATGACGGCGAATCTGAGCGAGGAACAAAAATCGCAGGCGTGTAGAGGACGAACGTTACCTATTCGGTAGACACGTTATTCATGAACCTTTCTACACATCCTGGCTGTAATTCCCCTTAAAAGCAGCCAGATAAAAGGGAAGAAAGGTTTTAGAGAGACAGAAGAAGGACCCGGCCTTTTTGCTTCTTTCACCGAGGACCACGTCGCCACTGTCCGGACATTAGAGCCAAGAAAAAAAGAGAATCGTGTCTCGAGACACGCCTAGAACCGTCGTTCGCGTTTATTGTCAGCTCGAATGGTCGTTCAACGAGAGAAACGGGCTGAAACTGAAACAGGAGGAACAGTGTGTCGTGCGTTACGTGTAGCGCTCGTTTCGATCGTTTGCTAACCCAGGTAAAGACTGTTCCATTCGTTTTGTGCTTTGTTACTTACATTCCCGACGATTAACTCTTCTGACCACACTCTTTTTCACGTACGATAGAAACTGTCGCAGTTACTCGTATATGAAATTTCGCACGATTATTTTCACGCTAATATTAACGTGCTGACTGACGCGACCGATTAACGGTACTGTAAATTTAATCGTGAAGCTGACAAAAATCGAATCGAACATAACTGTGTATACACACATGATCAACGATTACTTCCATATCAGTCGATGTATGCTTGTTTAATTTTTATTTTGTCAGACGATATCAACGTATTCTTGTTGTAAAATTCATGTCGTAGATAAATTCTGCCATCATTTCATTCTGATCTTCATCTTTTTCACTAAACATATAAAAAACCAGTCATAATTCAGTCATTTATAATGTCATTTGTAAGTCAGAACTCAGTCATTTATAATTGGTATAAATTTGTTATAACTTTCTAGTAAAGCATTTACTACCCATGTCTGTATATCGTTTTTCTTTTCAGTCATAGAATATGCTGATACCGTCTAACGTGATAAAAATGCAACGTTCTGCGCAGCCATGTGCACTGAAAGATTAAGAGTTTCAATATGACATATAACAAATGTACGTTTCCGCTGCGGCAGTCGACGTGTTGAGTTGAAAAATAGAACGATCATATTCTGAATATGTAATTATAGCATGGCTGATTACACGCAGCCATTTCCACTGCGGCATTCGACGCGTTAAAATTCACCCGGCATGAAACGCGTTGAGGAATAAGCACACGATCGACTATGAAAAAGAAAGGACAAAATGTATCGGCAGGAAATAGAAAAACGATCGAACGAGAGAACACAACGACGAAACGAAACGAAAGGAAAAAACGGTGGCGTTTGACCAAAGAGGAGATCGTTGGTGGTGTTTCGTGGATCGACGCGCAATTATCTACACGCGCGACCAGAGGAACGTCTGCTCTTAATACGCGTCCGAGGATTCCATCGGATCCACCGAAACAACCGCATGCTCCACGTGCTCGAAACGACCCGTAACGACCGGAAGTTTTCCCAGATCGAGACTTGAAACTTATCCCATAGCTTCGTTTCGAGTGGTACACCATTGGCGTAATCAGGTACCGATAGGGTGGGCCTAGCCCCTGCAAAATATGGGGATCGGGACTCCACATGTGAGGAGTAAAGTCAGGGCTATGTAGAACTAGGTCGTAGATTTTCAAGTTTTTGACTTTATACAGTTCCGAATCCAAAAATTTCATAGTTCTTTCAGAAGTCGAATTCGGAAGTCCCGAATCTTTATATTCCCGGTTCTAAAATTTCCAAGATACCCTCTAATTTTGAAATTGCTAAATTTCCAGAAGTAACTTGCCAAATAAAATGGTCCGAGTATCCCAGGTAGTAACCCCAGTTACGCCTTGTACAATCGTGTATCTCGAAAAAGAGTTTGTCAACGAGACGTTTCCTCTTCGCCAGTGTTCGACAACGAAATATCCACCGTGTCCGCGAAACTGATCGACGTTTCCTTTTATCACACGCTCGCATCGCACCACACGCAACAGACAACGACGAAAAGATAGGCAGCCGAACGATGAACGCGTGCTCGTCGAATTTGAAGATTTGTACGCGGCCGTAAAGTGAGCGTTATCTACGGAGAATCGCGCGACGGTCGCGTGCCACGAAAAGATGAAAAGAGGGATAAGAAAGAGCAAGTGAAAGAGGAGGGCAAGCGTAAAATCGTTGAGAAAGTCGTCCCATGAGTATCGTCGAGAAGTCGAAGAGAACAGGGGTCAACGAGAGGATTCGCGTGGCTGGAGAGAAGAAAAAAGGTCCAAGATGACTCCGTCGACAGGTTGCCCCGTTCTGCTCGACCCTTCGCGTACATCTTCTCTTTTTTTTTTCTTCATATAGATATACATGTATGTATATGTACACGTGTATGCATGTCCTTCCCTCTGGATACTGTTCTTTGTTCGGGACAATTTCGCGACTATGCCTCGGCGCTGTCTCGATCGAACGACCATCGAACGAGCCAGCCGCCCATTCTTTCCGCACACCTACGCGATTTCGCGCACATCTACATATTTATAATGCTACTATGTATATATCGTATTTATATATGTATATTTAGATCGTCCTTCGCGCGACACATCATCATACGCCTCTTCTCCATTCTAATATTCGTTCTACGTTATCACACGTGCACGCTCACTTGTTCTTCGAAGAAAAAATAACGGGTATGTGTGTATCTGTGTATTTTTATAGGTATGTATAAATACAATGCACGGAGGGTCCAAGCTCGTTACGCAGATTATCGATAGAAGATGGACGTGTGCAATATTAGCTTCCCAAGTTGTTTCGTACACTCGGTTTAGAACTGCTGTTTGCTTCGAAATTTGTGCCTCTTACGGGAACCTTGGACGATCAATACACATTGGAATATTTTAAGACTCTCACGATCAATATATATTGTCAATACAATATTGTCAATATTTCGGTATCGTTAATAAATATTCGGAACCTTGAAACATTTATGTATAGTGATCATCCGAGCTCTCGATTAACCAATGACAGTGCAAGAATATACAACCGGTATACGCCTCCGACCACTGACGATATCTAAATTTAAAGCTTTGAAATTTGTATGTATCTAAATTTATAACTTTCCACATTATCAAATTACCGGGTTGATCGCTGCACGACGTGACCCTTCAGTGACAGTGTTCATTGCTGTTCTGATCTAACCCTCGAGGAACAAAAATGAAAGATCCCTGAAAGGTAGGAAGGCAATGTTCCTTCGCAGCAGAAGAATCAGTCGCAACGAGCTTGGACAATTCGATCTCGACCTTATAGTTGTAGAGGCGGGAGACGCAAATGGGAAGAGCGTCGCGACGTTTCGGTATAATCGTTGAAGACCGTATGATACTGTCTGTTCGTTTCAGCCTCGATCGATACCAGACACCTCGAGATTTGGAGCTTCGAGCAGCGCCTGCCTCGACCTTCCTCAACATCGCGTCGCGTCGCACACTCGAGAATTCTCGTGCAAGATGCTCGCGAAACGGAAGTAGCCGCGTGATTACACGTCGCGTATATAACCGACGCCCGAAAATAGATCGTCCACCGGCGGTGCACCGCGAACAATGACCGGCCAAATCGATCAGGGACGAGGCAGACATCCTCGGAGAACAACGACCGCGACCTGTCGCACCTATAACTGTAATAAGCGTATTTCATAGAATTCGGCCGAAAGTGGAACGATACTTTCTCTCGTCTCGTCTCCGTTCGCAACATTTGTTCCCGGTCGTTGCCGTTTCGCTTAGCATCCTGCAGCTTCGGTTTCTCGTTTCGCGGAGGTACAAGGTCGACGCAGGTTCCATGGCTTCTGATCGATTTGTTCGTAACGGTGTTCAAAGAAACGTCGTGAAACAAGATCTCGAAGACAACGAAATATAGAGCGGAGCGTGTTGCGAGAAACATTCGCCAGTGCGGCTACACGCGACGGAGTTAATTAGGACTTTTTTTCGGGGCGATATTGTCATGAAGAGTTCGTTTACTCGCGCCACCAACTTCCGCGTATGTACAGGCTGCGTCCCTATGTTCTCACCACCGAAAATCTCAAGCGTTTTACGTTTCTATTTCGATTCCACCGGTTAATATTCGATCCATGTTATACAGGGTGTTTCGGCTAACCTCTTCGGGTTAGAAAAAGATTCTGAATTAAATAAGATTTCTGAAAGGATTAATACTATACAAACAGAATGTTCATAAGTGACTCTTTGTTGAACTTGAAAACTAAATGCACATGTCAGTATCCTCAAAGAGGTTAACCCGATTTTAATGGTCGACTGTATTAACATGATGAAACGCTACACTTCATCAATTGTATATGAACTCAATTTTCAGAAACTATAGCGTTTGGTAGTTCGAGGTGGTCGAGTTGACCGAAACACCCAACGAAAAAACTTATTGTGTTTTGGAACTCATGACGTCAATTTCTTCCAACTTTTAAATTGTAATTCCCTCGTGATTCTAAGTGATCGTAACAGAAAAAGTAGGTTTTTCTACGCGCAAGAGATTTTCAGCTGGACCAAAGATACCGAGGGGTCTTGGAGGAGATCGTTCGTCGCAAGCTACGTGGTCGTTCCTTCGATCATCGTTCATTTTTCTCCTTTCACGATCCAGATAGAGACGAAACACGTATTGTGCGCTCGATACTCGCGCGAGGCACCTTGCACAATAGAAGCGTAATACGTTTGCGTGAAACGATCTTTTACAGATTAACGATTAGCTCTTACTCGTTACACGGAGATTAGACTACCGAAAGTCGCACCACGGTCGATTCTCTAATTGGGATTTACAAGCTCTACCCAACCGTGGCGATCCGTCTAATAAATCTTCTGAAGAGAAAAAACAAACGGAAATTTGCTCGCAGTCGACCGATTCAACAAGCGACAACGAAGACTAGCCGAAATGCGAAATCAACAACCCTGCTCCTTTCGGTCAACCTTTTTCTCCTCGAGGGAACGCTTCAACGAAACAACAAACGAACAACACACGCAACGAAATCAACAGCAACGATCTCAACAGAAATATTCTTTAACCGATGCACTTACATCCCTCCTCTTCGCACGTACCTACGCTACCGATCGAAAGTATGGAGTAAAAAGAACGAAACAGAACGTAACACGAATTAACTGCTAGTCGATTTTTTACCATATCGAACAAAAGAAAAATATCCGAGAATAACGAATCATTTTTTATTCGTGTATAAATGTATTGCAAGATTGTTCGATAGAAATTGAGAACAAAACACAGTTGTTCCAAAAACAACGAACATTTGATCCGAATAAAAACTTCCGATTAAAAGTTATCGGATACGTTTGCAATAACTTCGTTTTATTCGAAACTTTTATTTAGGAATCTTCCGATATACATTCGTACAAAAAAACATTCCTCATTTTCGAATATCTTTGTTCTAAACTCGTATTTGATTATTTGAACAATGCCCAACTCCAAGAGAATCGTATATTAAATAAGAATGAGGGTCAAAATGAATGATACAACGATCACGTATCTCGATAATAAAAATGCCAGAACACATAGAGTTATTAAAAAAAAGAAAAACGAATATTGAAACAATACTCGAGGAACTTATTCCGAAAGGGATGCATCGAAGTCTCGTAAACGTAAGAATGAGCAACGATTGAGATAAAAAGTGAGCATCAACGAAAGGGACCTTTACCCTTCTACGATGGCACGTTTTAGCCTGTTCCTTTCTCATTGATACGCGTTCACCAGCACTTTGATCGGTAAAAAGTACGTTTCTACAAGAATTTCTCTGCTTTCACGCGACGAAAACTCTCTAGGATATAACGTATGTAACGAAGAACTGTTTCGACATCGAACCAAAAGAACCATTCTACATCGAATCGGTTCGAATGATCGCTCGAGATGTCATGGACGTTCGTGGACCATTGACGTAACCAGATAAGGCCCAGGGTGGTCCCTGGACACTCTAAAATATGAACCATCTTCTTTCGATCAGAAATTATTCAAGTAAATATCGAGCACGGTGGACTTCCACCGAAATAATGGTGATGGAGAAAAGCCATTATTGCGCTGTAAGATTTGAGACCTATCATGCATTATGCTTAATTTGTACGAGTTTAAATTTGATAATATAAACATTTGAAAATTTCGAAATATGAACATTTGAAAATTTCAATGTTTGGACGTTCGAAGATTTGTAAACTTGAAAAATTCTAAATTCCTAAAGTTTGTTCGAGTAATGGACACTTTTTCTCGTATCACCATTTTCATTAAGGACGACTATAGTGCTCGGTAAGTCTCTTAAAGTATTTCTCGGCTAATTCAATATATTTCTTCGAAACATAATCGGTCCACCCTACACGGAAATCCTAGTTACGCCAATGCAATGGACTCGACGCAATGGAAGCATTAACATTTTTCATTAACATTCTTTAACGTTTAAAAACACGCTACGAACCGGTTCGCAACAGTCGAACGAAACGTAGTCCGGGCAACGATCCTATCCTAATCAGTGTAAAAATCGATCAACCGTAAAACAAGGAATCTCAAAGCCGCCTCTCGCGTTCCGGATCATCGAGGGCGAGCTTAAAAAAGAAGAGCTACGCGCGAAAACACGAACACACGAACAGTTAAAAACAGTCGGGGTCGTTAATCGATCATTCTAAAACGAACGTATATATAACACGAATAGACTTCGCGAATCGAGACAAGATGCAGAAGAAGAAGAACAAGAACACGAAGGATAACGAAGCGATCATCGCGGTAAAAAGCTACGTATGCGACAGAAATAAAATCTAATTAAAATCTGTGCGCGTTCGCGAGCCGCGATCTTTCAAATTTCTAATTGTTCGAATTTGTCGCGAGAACGCACCGGATGGGAAAAATGGTGCAACTAGACGCCGGCTAATTCATTAAAAAAAAGGGGAGGGGGATATTATAAAAAGAAAAAGACACTGGACGACAGAGAAACTAAAACGAAATCGTACTAAATCTGAAGTAAAAAAAAAAAAGAAAAAGAAAAAAAGAAAACTGTCTGCTCAGTCCTGTGCACACAAAATCTCTGTATATACATAAGTACTCGTGTATATAAATGTCTCCCATGTATATATATATATATATATATATATATATATATATATGTATATCTTTCAATACGTGTTTACTTGGACGCGTTTTATGTATATATATATATATATATATGTATATATATAAAAAGAAGTCTCTGAACGAAAGGAAGTATCCTAAGTAAAAACTGATACGAAGGAAAAGAACAAAATTGGCAGGCCCTGTGTACGTGTGTGTATATTTATATATACGTGTGTGTATTATCGACAGATAGGCGTGTGTAAGCCCTACACGACGAATATCGACAGTAGAAATATTATCTTGGTAACGTCTCTCGTAAAGTTAACAATAATAACAGATTATTACGAGATACTCATTATCGTATAATATGTACAAGCTACATTTTGGTTTCCTCCTTCCCTCGTTCCGCGTGATTTCGAATCTCCTGCTTGAACCAGCGATCCGATCGACTACCTCTATAACGCCACGCGAGTATTCTATTTATTTTAAAACAAGAAGACAATGAAAAAAAGGGTAAGAAATTCAACGAAACATGCCCGGCGAAAGAAAAACGAAACCTGACAAGGTGTCTCGTTGAACCTTCCTGTCGAACCTCTGATTGTCGAGACTATGCTTTATCCTTCCTTATCGTTCTGATAACAAAAAACACGCTTTCGTTTCTAAGCTTGCGATTGTCAATGAAAACGGTACACGCTTTCGCTACGAAGAAAACAAGTTACCATATATCGTGTGTGGTTCACGCAACAGTCTATAAAATCTGTAAAACAGTCGAGAACAAGGGTGGTTGAAGCGAAATGATCGTTTTCAAACGAACCGATACAAAAATACGGTAGAATGAGAACGAGACCTCGAAATCAGACTAAACTATTCGTAACAATAAACGGACAATCTTTTTTCTCCGTTCCTTTAACGACGACATAATCGTTTAATAATTCGTACTTCTACCGTTCACGTCGCTCCTACGGACAAACGAAACATGACGAAGTGAAAACTAATGGATATTCTGGCATAGAATACCTGCGATATGATACAAACTGTATCGATGGTTCTCATTTAAACATCTAGCCTGATTGACAGTCTTCGATAAGAGGAATGCATTCCGGGAGAAAAATAGATTATAAAATGAATATTTAGTACATTTCACGTGAAGCCATATGATGCTCGCGTTTTTGTTAATCGTCGTTTTGTTCTTTTTTTTTGTTTAGAAATCTTTGAAAGCTTTGCGACAGAGTGAAAAAAATATATATATATGTATGTGTGTATGTATGTATACATATATACTTATATGCACGTGTTTAATCGAATTAGTTTAACTTCGCGTGGAACAAATTACTAAGACCTACCTAATGTCGTGTTTACTACTTATTTAAATTACTAGCGGCTTGCCGATGAGACCAGGAGTAACAGACTCGTCGATTCGCTGCCGTCAGTCGACGCTTCACAGCGTGTGTCATGTTGCTACGATTAACGGTCATCCTTCGTGGTGACCGTCGATGGTCATACCATTACCATGTCCTCGTCGACACTGATAATCGTAGGAAATGCATTGTCCGCAGAACTTTGCCTCTGGATTGGTTTCTTCCTTACGAGTCCGTCTGTTAGAACATATTACAACATACAATTAATTAATAATTATTATTTTGACTTTCGCGAAATATATTTACACGTGAATCAACAAAATCAGTATAACCGTATCGCGAGTGAACAAAGGAACGCACCGACATATTCGTAAAAAATGATAACCTTCTTTGTCTCGTGCGATAGCAACACACAAATGACTAACGCTTTAAAATCACAACATCGAAGCTTCCAGCGTTCCCTGCAATCTATTTCAATTACGGATCACTGACTAATAGCAACATCTACGCAAGACCTATATATTGATGAATCATTCTACGGCCAAGGCAAAATTGGATACGAGGCCTCTGTACGTAAACAACGTCGACCTAAATTGCTCGAACGTTTACAACTCGATCCTTGTTTCTCCCTGCTCGTAACGTTATCAGTATAAATGAAATTGCAATGAATTACCAGCAGAAGATGGAAGAAGATCATCGAGGGACCCATCATCCAAGTCCGTGGCAGATAGAAGTAGGTCATCGTCCGAAGAAGCTCTCGTTAGGCTAGGGAGGGTCGAAGTTAATAGGGCTTTTTCCTTTTGGATTTCCTGTATGTGATCGACGAGAATCGCCTCTTCTTCGTCGCCCCGGTCTCTGTCCCGATCCGCAGGTCCTCTCGCGGTCGCGCTCGGAGTCGCCGCGTTCAACTCTTCCGGACTGAAGATCTTCGAAGATCGCAGACTGGACAGACGATGAGTGGCCGTGTGACAGGCAGACTCGAGAGTATTTATGTCGGCCAGAGTTGCCCGCACAACCCTCAGTTTCTCTTGCACGATCGTCTCGACGCAACAGGTTTGCCTGCCGACGTCCTGCAACGAATCTTGCGCGGGTAACGCCCTGTTCGTCCTCAGGATACACGGTGCGAAGACTATCGCCAAAGCTGACGGGGACATTCGGTTGTCCACTTCGTGTAGCGCCACTCTCGCCAAGTGGACGATCAGTCGTTCCATCAGGTCGAAGTTGGGCTTCGGTAGCTTCTTCAGGATGGCGAAAAGCGTGCTGATCCGATCCCGGTGATCCGTCAAATTAGCAGCGTGCAGGAAGTCGTCGTAATACTCGAACGTCAACAGAGGTTCCGGCATGTCCCGAAAGAAACTTTTCAGCACCGCCGCGAGAACGTGTACCTGATAGTTCTCGAAGTCCACCTTTTCCAGATCACCCTCGTCCATTTTCAGTTTCAACTCCTTCACTTTCGAACTGACACCGCTCTTTCTATAGATGCCCTCCGTGTAGAGACCGTGCATCTCTATGGTCGTGATTAATCGATCCACTACCACTGGCACTTTTCCGTCGCCACAGTCGAGTTTGTACAACGGTATACCGAAAACTTTGTGCGAGTTCATCTCGTGCAGCGACGCGTCCTTTCCGCACTCCGCAGACACTTTCATATAGCACTTTTTGTGACAAGTTAACTTGCAATCTAAACGAGTAGAGTTGGAATTAAGAACTGTACGATAATAGTAAGAATTAGGCTGCGGATGTTTATGTAAATTTCAAGATACATTGATAAACGTTGACGGAAGGAAACCCAACCCCAATAACGTTGAACTGAACACGCGTTATTAAGGTCATTATCCTGAGTGATTCAAAAGGTTTTACCCGTTGCTCCTTGTTTGTTAACAAGTGATAAAAATACAAACCAACTGTGTAATAGCAGCATGCATTTGCATAAACATCGGTAGTCGAATAATAATCAAGAACAGAATACTTACTTTGGCATACAAGTCCTCGCTCGATAGGCCACATAAAGAAAGACGTGCACACCTCGCAGGCTGTAGGTATATTTATCATAGTTAACTGGAACATATGATTACCATGTCGCGTGGGCTCCTCCTGTTTCCGTTTCTTCTCCTTCTTACGTTTACTTTTACTCTGTTTCTCCGGTGCTTCGGTTTTGACTAGCGTCATGAATTCGTTCATGAATCCTCGGAAAGCGTTCACGCCCATCGTCACGGGGAAATCTTCGGTGGTATTTTCTTGTTTGCAAACCGTCTCCATCACGTGTAAAAAGTTCGCGATTAGATCGGTGTACTTGATATTGCCCTCGACACCTTGTTGAATAGCGACGCTGTAAGTGATCACCAGATCGTCCTTAAATTTACGCAATGCTTGTTTGAACACGCGATCGACTTCGCTGGGTTTTCTGCCTTCTTCCTGGCCCTCCATTATGTATATCTTCTTCGTGATGAAATCCTGCATAAACGCCAATTCTTTCGCGTCGGATATTATCTTGTCCGTGCTATCCGAGAAAGCCGAGGTTCCGGTCAAACTAAACTTGGACGCAACCGTTTGTTTGTTAGCGTCGTAAGGTGTACGAGGTATTTTCCTGTTTTTCCGTCTTCCCGGAGTGTTTGCTAGGATACACGGCATTTTAAGTACCCCACCATTCTGAATACATTTCACGTGGTACAACTGCTTGCAATCGATGCACTTATAGCCTTGCGTCACGAATGCGTCCATCTTTTCATGGCAGCAAACGCACACGTCATCTTTGGCGAATCTTGCTACTTTTCTAAAACAATGACCAGCTAATGTGAAAAGATTGCCCTTCCATTCCAAAAGATTCATTCCAGGCGCGAGTTTGAAATCGTTCGGACTCGTATCGGTGCCAGCTTTGTCCTCGCTGAGCCCCGATATCTTCGTAGCCGGGTCGGAGTTTCTTCTCCTTAGTTCCAGGGTCGTTATAGCGTTGGATCTCATACGTTTACCAGGTTGCTGCGTCTTCGATGCGGATTCGCTTTTATTCACGGGCCAATCGGTCACCGATCTCGATGCGACCTCGTGCGAACCATCTTTTCGAGTTCGCACATTTGCGGACTTGTGCAGGTCGCTTTCTTTAATGGTACCCAGAAAGAGACTCTTCGGTTCTCCAGTACCAGTTTCGGATACGCTTTCACCCATGGATCGACATTGGACCTCGCGAGATGGCCGGTTTCTTCTTGCGCTTCTAACGGGCACATCAGGTTCGCATTTTTCTTTTGGTCTCGAGTTTTTCTCCTTGGGTGTGTTTCCTTTCAGTAGAGTATTTTTCAAGACATTTTCATCGTTCACGACATCCAATTGCTTTATGGATGTATCGCCTTCCGAGTTTTGTCTTCTTAAATAACTGAAATCTTTTATCTCTTTACCATGAGCGTAGGTCTGATCACGTCTAATAGGCGAAGCCGGAACGCTTTCAATTCGCTCGCTAGGCACGCTGTTGTCACTCAATCTACGTTGTTCCCTGCCCGAAGAGCTTTCCATATGAACAAAACGTTCGTTTGGATCCAGCTTCACGTTATAATTCGACGCTTCGTTCGGTTTGTCCTGTTGCGTTTGTTCAAATATGTTATCCACGATATTTTTGTAATAAGAAACGTTAGGAGATCGAACCAACGTCGTTTTCTGCGGACCAGACAGCAAATAATCGCTATAATTAATGCACGAACAGTCTGGCCTACGACGCCAGACATCTGAATTTGGACTATGCGTTAAATTTATGTTCGACTGGTGGTACTTAATTTCTCGCGGACTCGGGAATGGCGGCGTAGCATTGAAAACAGGCGGAGCACTCTGCACAGCGCTTGGAATCTCCGTATCAGTCTCTCCATCGCTATAGCCTGTCGACGAACTATCCGCTCGTTTACTAACAGAGGACAAACGACTGGAAGTATTCGTTAGACTTGTGTTTGTCGTAACCACAGGGGACTGATCGCCGCGTTTTGTTCTGGTACTCGGTACAGGCTTATTGTAAGAGTTTTCCTGAGACTCAGAACTGTTCACGCTAATTTGAGATTCGTAGCTCCTTAAACTTGTCAAGCTTTCAAGACTACTTTTACGTTCATTAAAATCTTCGGAGGTGAACGATTCTGCATTTCTTAAGATCGTGCTAGGTTCCTGTAATATTCGTGAATTTGGCGCAACTTTACGCTTCGAGTACGATATGCTTGTATCGACGTTACTATCCCGCAGAATGCTGTCCGTCCTGCAAATGATGTTTCGCTGTAGCTATCTATTCAACAATTGTCTTAGTCCAAATACGAAATATTTGTTTACCTTGACGATGATAGACGATTCTGAAGTTCCGTTTTGCGAATGGTATTGAATTCCGGAAGTCCATGATCTTCCGTGAGTGATCTACGTATTGAAATCGAAGCATGAATAACAGTGCTTATAGACGCTTACATAAGGGGTGGTGAACAGATATTAGATTATTTTGCGACGTTCTATATACATATGCTTACTGACGCATGTAACTAATTAGTGGCGTAAAGAACTAACAGTCGAAAAACGAATTAATTTTAATAGCGAAACAGTAGTTAATCACCCCTAACTAACGATACAATGTGAATTATCTTCTGGAAATACTTACTCTTCACTATCCCGGAGTCTGGAATATATCTTGCTGTTATCATACGCAAGCTCTCTTTGATCGTGACTCTCTTTGTAGTCCTCAATTTTATCTACGAGCAATTTCTTTTGTTTTTTGAGTTCTGCAAAAGCTTTTCTTGCGTTATTACCTCGCACGTAAGCTTGGAAAGTAATCACACACGATTTCAGCTTCTTAAACCAACTGTGCTGTTTGTATGCCCTCCAAGCAGATTGGATGTGAGTAGCAGCCTCGATTCTGGCGCGTAACGAATTCGCGAATCTTTGAGCAATAACCATTCTCCAGAACGACTGTATTTGTACGACTGCATTCTTTAATCTAAGGAACTTTCTCCTCTCCAGACAAGCACGGAACCATTTCTGTATTGTTGTAATACTTGTAATTATTTGTTGATGCAGCTCTATGTCCAATTTGATCTTTTCCGACTCTCTGAGGAACACTTTTGTTGTTCCGAGCTGATAATTATCTCTGTTGAGATTCAGCGTCAACAGAAAGTCTCGAACGTCCGATTGAGAGCTTAACAGTCCTTTAGGTAGCAACATTCTGTACAGCTGAATAAATTCTTCGTACGTTAATCTAACGTTGAATCCAGCTTGCCTTATTCGGACCGTTTCTAACATCCCCGTGTATCGTAATTGTCGTTGCACAGTCTCCTCGTCGAACTCATTTGGTACCTTATTAGCATTGCTCTTAATACATCTGATGAAGAATGGATTTGCTTGATTTAAAGTATCCATAAGACTGTGCAAACTTTGTTGGAATTGTGCCGATACTGTCATGGGTTGTTTTCTTGCTTTTCCAGGCCCGGTACCATAACTCTGTATTCTTCCAGCAAGTGTTTTCACGGTTTGAAGATTTTTTAAACCCTTCTTGCCACGTTCCCTTGGCCGAAACGATTTGTTTTTCCTGTAAATGGCACATTGAAATATACTGCTGTTAAGCAATAATTAAGGAATTCCTTTTCCTATTTTTTTTTTTTAATACTTACTAAATTAAAGCGTGGATTAAAATTTTTAATTTAAAGCCAAAAATACATTTGATCTTGTATGAATTGTGAGTTATGTATTTTAGTCATGTTATAGTATCGTTACTATGTGCAATAAAAAAACAGGAAAAGGAGAATATAGGTATAATTCTTACAGTGACATAAATGGCATTGCAAATATATTTAACAAACGTAGTATGAAATATAAGTAGCAAACATTTAGCAGAATATTGTAATAATTTAAGTGATTAGATCATAAGAGCAAATGTAACAAGCATGTGATAATAAGTATAGAAACTGCCTATGTAGAAGAGAGTGACTAGTAAATTTAAAAGTGTCTAATAATATAAAAGAAATGAAATTTGATCACTGAACTAGATAAATGCATGATTAATATGTATTAATGGCAAGCTGTTCTCATTTTTAAGAACTAATTTTATCGGTTAATCTCCTTGTTAATCCATGAATACATAATATAATGTAATTTTTTCAACCTGTTAGATAGTTCAAAGAAGATATTATCGTGCAATTAACTGCAGTTAGTTACTTGCAATAGAGGAAGTGTTAGTGAAATGTGGAGTTTAGAAATTCGACTCTTTAAATGGAGTTTATTCGTTACAGTATACAGTATAAATTAATCCATTGCTAATTATATGTATCAGTAATATGTAATTAGATACAAAACTCTAACGAACATTATGGATCTCTAATTGTTCACCATTAAAATGGATTAATTCACACATTTTCCATTCAAACAGTAAGAAACTGCCACTGTGAAATCAACATGCATTAATTCTAGCTAACAGTACAAACAAACGAAAAATAAATCGTTAAAACATGATGATTAGAAGACGATAAGTTAGGGATAATGATCATGAATATTATGGAACAACCAAAGGAAAAATGTACATATATTGTGATTTCTATAAAACAGCGATGAACAGATCGAATGCACTACGTCGAGGTCACATTTAAAATTCTCAAATAATCAAATTTAGAAATTTTCAAACCAATTTCGATCGGTGCTCGAGGGTACACTTGCGCCGTTGTTCATCGCTGCTATAAAACGCGTGAAAATTTCAAAAAATAGATGAATATTCATAGAAAGCTGTAAAGTGATTTCGCATGGGAAGACCATCAATATCCTATTAAAATGCTATTACCTATCGAGATAAATCCTTCACCCAGAATTACTATAGAGCGCACACTACCTTTATCATAGCGCAGTGAGTTTTTGTAGCTTAAATTACAATATTATCGTATACATTAAAAATATATACTGTTTACATACATGACTATTTGATTAGCGCGTTCCATGACGTTTGCTTCGTCTTTTGGAAGCACCCTCTCTAGCGGAGTATGAGTATCTCGTCTGACTTTATTATTACTATGAGGCTGGTCTTCCCTGCCCCTTATTAAGTAACCCTTCATTGTGGTGACATTTGACGGGTGTTGCGTTTGGTTAATGTTTCGAAATTGTGGCCACGACAATCGGTTGTTGTTTACATTGTCGCTGTTTTCGAGTTGTATGGAAGATAATGTGGTAGTGGGTATAGCTGATGGCACGCAGACACTGCGCTGCTTCTGATAGCTTGGTGGACGATTATGTTTGTGAGAACTGAAAAAGTCTCTCATGCTTAGTTTTCTAATAGTTTTCGTATGAACTAACTAACATCGATACTGATCATTCTGAATACTTAATTTGCATTATATCTCTTTAATTCTATTAGTGACGCTCGAAACAAAATTTTACGGAGAACTTATTTCATGAGTGACTCCAATGGAATATAGGCGAATTTTAATGATTGATAAGAATTATATAAATAAAAAAACGTTGTTGATGCATTGTTAATCATGCTCAAGAATAGCAAGTAAAATTGCATATTTTTAGATGACAGGATGTAACTGTATGACAAAAGTTATGAATATCGCACTCTAATCACACTTAGTACAAATAGTGCATACATATCATTCTAAATAATACTTTGAACACAAAAAGAAAGACTGGAAAACGTTATATGGATTTACAAGATTGTTCTCCTAATTACAAGTCAATGGAAACTTGGCCTCAGTGTGCTGTTTATTTGTTTTATGCAACGTTAAACGTAAGCATTGTAAATCCATAGAATATCTTAGTCTAAAAGAATGTAAAGTTCATTAAAATGACACATACAGTGGATCAAAAGACCACTTACGCGATTCGGTTAATAGTTAGATTGACGGTCGACAACGTCACAAGATGGCTACAGGGACAAAAGACATGTGGCCAATGTAAATATAATCAACGATTGCTTTAATTATAAACACATAGGAACTTCTTCAGCTTGATGCAAATATTAACGCACAACGTAAATGTATGTTTCATAGGGCGAGACAATATGCAGATAAAACATATTCGGAAACAAGCATAAAAACATTGGCACTTGTTTATCACGATCATTATTATTTAACCAGCAAATGTTCTATATCGTGAGTATACGAGCATTTAACTTTTTTTTTTTGAGTCACCCTTGATGAAAATAAAAGTAAATAAATTTAAATAGAAAAATAATGAATACCTTATCAAATTCTCGTTCGGTGTCCTATACCTGTTTTGGACAGATGTTTTTGTACCATCAGCTGGAACAGAAAAAAAATATTTACGGGTTATTACGGATATAGGGATTCAAGAATTTAAGAATAACAAAAAATTACCTCGTCCATGTCTATGAGCTCGACCAGCTTCTTGGAAAGCAAAATGAGCACGAAAAAATGCTCGAAGGATAGCCCATCTAAATACAGCAACTGGATCTGCACCCACTAATTCCCGAACAAATGCAAGGGAAGAATTTTTCAATACACCAACTACACCATCAGGTCGCATTAAATCCAGATTCTTTTCTCTCATGTTGGATGCTTGGTATTTAACAGCCCCAGCATAATGACGTACAACGAAAGCTGCTTCGCGTCGTTGTGGTGCCTCGTAAAATGAATTGTCTTTATGTACCGAATTAAATTTTTGTAGCAGTGTTTCATTCGTTGCGCCCGGAAAGCTATTACGAACATTGTTTAGATTTAAAGATACAGACTATAGATTGATTTCTTTAAAACAAGAATAAAGTATGATACCAACTTGCACTGATCATCTAAAAGACAGAGAAGACCATTCGGTTTTCCTTCGATTAAATTTAAACAGCCCGAATTATCGCTGTATCCTATATCCGTCCACCTAATCCCCTGCTTTCTGTACTCTCGTTGTTCATATTGAAAAACATGTTGATTGAAATAATGTTGTAACTGTTCGTTTGCATAATTTATACATAATTGTTCAAAGCTATTGCACGTTTTAAAATCTTCGAAACCAAAAATATCTAGTACACCGATGCTATTGCCTTGATGATCTCTAAGAGTATCTTTCTTTGAGAGCAAAGCATGATTCACCTAAAAAGAATCTTGTTCTTACTCGATCTTATGATAAGTTTTTACGAAGAATGAAACAGTATTTTACCTGTAGCACAATCCAATCAAACAACGCTCCATACAGACATTTGGCCATAGCATCTCTTGCTGCAATTGCTTCTGGAAGCCTATAGTTAATTACTAATGTTTCGCCGGAAGCTCTTGCACGTTTGGCAGTAAGTGCAGCCAAAAGAGTCTCTTGTTTGACTCTGAGGAGTTCAGAGATCAATGCAACCACCTCAGGATTTTTCACTCCTACAGCTTCATCGTGATGATGATAAGATTTTCTAGGCTGAAATTCCACATTGCCTGAAATCATGAAACATCGTTAGTTTATTTGATGAAAAAGCATCAAAATAATATGCTAATCACCAAGTAGGAGGACAGCTGACAAAACTGCGAACAATCGTCTTTGTTTTTCCGGTGTAAATCCAACCATCTCCATAGATTGTTTCAGTCTTGAAAATTCATGTCGCTCATCGATATTTTCGAGTCCATAACAACCACTTTTGTTTAAATAATTATAACGATCACAACTTTCTAAATGCAGAAGTTGCTTTTCTTGTTCACTTGCACCAGCCAGAAGGTAATAAAATACATGGTAATTTCTTTCATTCCTCCCTTGAGAAACTATTCTTGATTTTTCCAAAAGATACTTTTGTACAACAGCCCTGGTAACAGCATTATAAATTTCAGTAATTTTTTAAACAAGTTGTAGGATAACTTTTATACATAATGCAGAAAGAAGCTTACCCATGCACCATTCCATTCTCTTTATAATTCACCTGTATGAATTTACCGAATCGACTACTGTTGTTATTATGTGCCGTTTTTGCATTCCCAAATGCTTCCAGTACTGGACCAGCACTGAGTATCGTTTGTTCGACACCGCTACCATGAGAACCTTTCTGGCTAAGTGCTGTCAAATGATGCAATAGAAAATTTGTCGATTCCGTTTTACCAGATCCACTCTCTCCGCTAATAACAATACACTGATTTCTTTTTTCTTTAAGCATACAATGATAAGCTGCATCAGCTATGGCAAATATATGTGGAGGTATGTCTGGCCCCAATCTTCTGTTCTGATACAGTTTTACATATTTTGGATTGTAGATAGGATAAAATTTAAATGGATTCAGTGCAATTAATATGCTGCCAACATATGTGTATATGTTTCCAGCTAAAAACCTAGCCCGGAGGTTGTCCAATAGAGTTTGTTCATTAAGATCCGGAAGCTGACATAGATCTGGATATTCTTTGTCACGTGGTTGATACAAGAATCTATTAAAATAGTCCTTTAAAAGTTGCGGATCCATGGGAAATCTACTGTCTGACCATAAATAATCTGATTGCTTTTTTCGCAAATAAAACCTAAATATAAAAAATTATGCAAATTTCATAGAAACGTTCCTTTTGTCTTACAATTAATTTTGTTATCTTGTTTATTATTTTGATCAAGTCTATTTCTTACCTGTAATACTCTTGTTGCGCTGCATTTTTTGGCCATAGTAACATAAGTGCCACAGGGCACTCGGATGGTCCAAGTCTTCTTTCTTTACATTCTTGTCCAACAGAATTCCCTACAACTTCTGCTAATTCATAACCATTAGAAACAGAAGCATCAACTAATCCAAGTCTTTCTATAATACATTCCACTATCTCTGCCGATGAAGTTTGTTTTGTTGCTTTAATTGAAAGTGCTTCATATTCTGGGCTCCATTCACCCACAAATACTTGCACTACTCCTGAGCCACAGTTATCCATTTTTTAACCCTATAGAATTTAAAAATACACGTGCTTAAATCCAAAGTAAAGATAATTTAATATATACATATATATCATGCTGATATATTACTGTACCTTATTCTTTATAGGGTTAACAAACTTTTCCTCTGTCATCCAAGCAAAATTTCAAATGTATTGTTTCTTCTCCTTTCTGTTTTTCAATTATGTACAGCCATTGATACAAACGTTTAAAATAACTTTTATACATTTTGTTTAAAAATGTTCACTGTTACAGTCTCACTGATTTCTGAATTTATTTACAGTTATTATTTATTTTAATTTAATTTTGTCAAATGCACTCAAAATTATCCAGTACTTGTAAACTAAAAAACCTTATTTATACACATCAAGTCAAATCTTATATATGAATTGGTTTAACAAAATAAAAATTTGTAAATATTATTTTTCTTTCATCGCAGTACATAGTATACAGAAATAGTAAAGTATTTCCAAATCTTTCTTAAAGCTTCCTTTTAAATTCATTATTTAATTTGATCGATAGGACAAAAATACCACAGAGTATTGTAATCATACATTAATATACTTCTTTCTTTTTGTATAATAAAATAGAGCGAGTAAAATTATTTTATTCTTTTTAGATTTATATATTCAGTCAATTTTACAGATCTTTATTGGTTTTGTTCTTTAGCAGTTAGAGTATTCTGAATGTATAGGATAATGTGTTTAATTCAGGTATCATGTATTTAACACTGAATGTTCATTAAAACTTTTCTGACAGCCATTATATTTTATGACATTCACCATATAGTTGAAAAGAATGTAGGTGTACTATTGTTGGCAGGCAGTAACTCAGTTTCTCCACTGAGACAATAATCCAAGGTTTTCAATACTTTGTGAACATCTCCATGACATTTTGAATATTTTAGTATACTTATTGCAAAAGATTACAGACACATTTGCATTTGTACGTATTATAAAACTTTTGTGCGTTAAGGAAGTATCTTATCTGGAAAACAAACATATATGGAATATCAATTTGATCCATTTCAGATCAAAAATTTATTGTATACTATAATTAGTATCATTATTACGCCGCTTTATTACATATATGTACTCTTTCCATATAAACATTACATCATAATTTAATACAATATGAGGGTTTTTTACTTTATTTACATCTTATTTCATGTTTAAACACTTTATCATATAATAACAATTATCTGTCCAATACTGTCAAATTAATAAACTGACAATAACGTATATATTTCAGCTAATAATTCTAACCTTTAAAGAAGAAAAAATGTTAAACCTGCGTTTTACCCCAGTTATTTTAAAAATTCTTTCTACTTTTGTACTTGTTCCCAAAGAATTAGTAGTGGACGAATTTAAAAATATCCCACTGTGTCTCTCCGTCTCTACCGGTAATTTTTCAATGAAAAAATATCAAATGTATTGTAGCACAGTACGAGAAACAACGTAGAGTAATATTCTGAATAATCTCGAGTGAATGGTAATCGTAACACATTGATCATTCGTTGGATACACAAAGGATTGCGAAAAACGACATACGTTCCCGAGATACCGATTGCCTCGGACCTGACGGCTGACATTCGCAAGGAAAACCGTCTTCCGACGCCGATTGGCGGGTCATGGACCATACCACCAATCAGCAACGATCTGCGAGTGTGAACGTCAACAGAGTAAACCGGGCTTAAAGTCATCAAGAATTTCTCGTTCAGGCATGACACTTACTAGTGGTAACATATCATCGTGAAGGAATGCGATGAAAACATGCAACCCTATTCAAAAGATTATGCTTTCTTCAATTACCTCTTTCGCTGGTAACAAGATGCTCGATGTGACACATTCTTATAATTCATCAAAACTCTCGCATACTCTAACATGCTTCCACGGACATGATTTTCACTGTAAACGCACTGCCGTCTGTTCACAATTACCAGTTTCCTTCCGTCCTGTTCGTTTACCTCAGATATATTCTCGTTTTTATTCACCTTTACGAAAACATACTATCGAAGGAACGATAGATGCATCTGTGACTCTCGCGGATTCGATACACACTGTTCCTCTGTTTTCTCGCACCAAAAGAATACACGTACAATACGGGCGGATTGACACTTCGGTAAACAAGATCTACTATCACCAATACTTCTACGCTATATCTAACGTCGCCGGTTTTACTTGAATTTACACCGATATTCGCGGTTAATCGTGTTCTTCGTTTGATAATATCGATGACACGGATGATGGGCCCTTGCCCAGTTTATCGTCCTTCGTCTCCTCTCGGGATCCTGCGTCCCGATACGTCCACCATTTCGATTTTTCCGATCACATGGTACATAACGTCGATTCTGATTGGCTCGTTCCCCGTGACCACGTGACTGAAAGCCAGAGCACAAACTTCCATTGACAAGGAGAAGTCCATCGATGCAATGCGAATTAATCGATGAATTTTTGTACAATTATAAATATTAAAATATCAAAGCTACCCAGCCATGGTTTCAGGTCTAAACAATTTATACTTTACAGGATATGAAATATTAAAGTTTCTGCTGAGTGCGGACGAACGTATACTAAAAAGCGAACGTAGTGCAGATGGTAAAACATCCGCTACGAAAAAGTTCACTACATTCTGCCCACTATTTCAAGTTTCGTTGCTTTTTTATTTTTTTAATTCCTTTCTCTCAATATGATCTGTTGATACAAAATTTTAATTACAGTCATTTTCCGATTTAATTTGTATTGTTCTAGCAGTTACAGTCATACATATGTGGCGAGTCGTAATAAAAACCGAGCTACAGCGTGAAAGTATCGATCGAACAATGCCGGTAAAATATCGGCCGATCTCCGCAAGAAAATTTCGGAATATTTGATCATAGTCATACGTACATAAATATAGATACGGACGAAGATCTTATTTGTGATATTGATCAATCACACCGACGAGGTTATCTCACACTGGCAATCATTTTAAGAAGTACATTCTACGAGATCTGAATTACCGACATTGTCCAAAATCTCATTTTTGCCAACTGTTTTGTTGCGACCTCTATGTTTCAGATCAGTGATTTTGAGAACTACGTCAGACAATGTGACCGAGGTTGATCAAGTAGCACAGACAGTACATGACCAAATGTCTCCCAATCAACAGCTACACGATCTCCACTGCTAGATGGACTATATTCAATCATTAATTCATTCCAAAAATTTTGAAATTCAGAAATTTGAGAATTTGAAAATTTGGGAATCTGAGGACTTGAGGATATAGGAATTTGAAAATTTAGATATTTGAGATGGGGCGGTTTTGTAAATTTACAAGTGTTATCTACCAAGTATAGTACAATACATTCGTCTGTTATATGACATTAATATTATTAACTTGTAAACATATGCATGGCGTAAGTTCGATTTTCAGTGGTAAATTTGATCCGGAAAAAGGTCGCGAGTTCTATTTTCATACGGCATCAACCTGTATTCATTGTGTGGGCAATAATTCAGTGTCGATCAATGATGGATTGAAGGCATATCTATTGACTGCTCTCTCATTGAGATAGGTATCTAGGAATATAGTAATGGAATGTAATACACGTACAATTAATAGCTGATGTGTAACACAGAATTTCGGTATTTGGTATTGACGTTTTCATATCTTCATGTCTACATTAACGAAACTAGCTGGCCGGTTAATCAATACGGTTGCAACTGCTATTACATTTTATATTTCATAGACTATTTTAATACACAATATGTGTGATGCATTTAATACCGAAATAGGAACGACGTTCATTAATGTGTGTTAATAAATTAAAATCTGTTATCGCGTCGTTTCCTCACACAACTGGAATTTTATTTCATTTAAAAATAAACGAAATTCACTATAGGTACAAACGAAATTTTTGTCATCATTGCTATCCTGCAAAACATATGTAAATGTCATGAACGTGTATCAGCGTGGGCATTTAAGCTTAATCTCTGCAAAACGTTTCAAATATTAGCTTTCAAATAATAATCTTATGTTCAACGTTCCATTCAAAGTGATAGTATTGCATCATGTTTATTATTTTCCAATGCTTGATACGAGGTTACGGGGGCTTTTCTGTCTGGATAACGAACAAAGCGTTCGTGCATCAGAGGCACCATAGAGATACTGGTAATTGAATTATACTAAATAAAGCTGTAACAATCCGAATGCTCTGTTTGAGCGAAGGAGAACGTATCACAATGGAACCTAGGGAAATCAGCGGAAGAAACTTCGTTGGCAAAGTTTCGTCAAGTTGAATGAAGAAAATGAACGAAATGCGGTTTCTATTGCAAGTTTGAATTTAGCGGAAGACCATTTGAAACGTGCTTCGAATATTAATCAATCTTTCCGTACAGCTGTGCGCCTGTAATTCGTTATAATTCGCGTACGTAACTGAAGATATCCAATTATAGATTTCGCGAAATTTCATTTTAAACATAATTAGACGCAACAGAGGAGAACGACGTTGAAACATCCTTTTCAAGTTTCTACGCTTCAATAAGATGTAATTAAAACCGTGGAACTGTCAGAACTTGGGAATTTGAAATTTTGGGATCTGCGAAATTTGTGAGTAAGCTTTCAAATTCAGGGGTTTTCAGGTGCACTCGAGCGTATCAACGCGTTAATATTAAATTCTGTTCATTTTTTCTGTACCCAAACATTTCACTCGACAGTGCGTAATATTGCAATACAATCTTTGCACGGCGAAAGATAAGAATAAACAAATGTTAGATGCTTTCGGGTGATATTCGAGGCACGATAGAAACGTTTACACGTTACGTCACTCTTGCACTTAGAATGTCAAACGTGGGCGAATGATCAGATGTCGCGCAGGAGTTGAGAGAAGATCTGGGGGTAAAATGGTTTTCGTGTGATGCCTGAAACGAGTGAGACGACCGCCAACACGACGCATTGAAAGCGAGCCACGAAAGTTTCGCTTTTCTTCGCTCGTAAACCAACTACTTTTCAGAAATATTTTTCTCAGTTCCAACCTGCGAAGTTCGGCAACTGTGTTATGTAATTCACCAAGCATTTATACACCACTCCACATAAGGGTCAGTTTTGGTTGGTTGCACACGTATTGCCCAAATTCGTAGAAATCGCGAATAAAGAAAAATCGATCGCATATCGTACACATGGTTATAAAGAGAATAGGTACCTCGTAAATCTAAAAATACTAGGGTCAACGTGTGTAGAGAACATTGATGGTGCTATACGTTACTTATCACTTATTCATAATATTCTATCACAAAGGCTTATTTGCGTTCTCTTCTGTTAAATTATCTTAGTTCGCGTTAGTAATTATTCTCTTTAAAGTTCATGCATCGAAAGCGCTTTTCTTATTTATTCCGAATAACGCATTTATTTGACACGACATTCTTTCATCGTCGCTTATAAAATTTAAGATGGAGCTTATGATATTTCGATGGATTTACGGTTGCAGGAGATCGAGTAGATTTACGCAGTGTGCGATCAGACACGGGTCTGACTAGCAGCACGCTGTTATAGAGGCCTGAGGCAAGTAGTATTACCGCAGAACAAGGGAGACGATTTCCCAGTAGTACAAGTCAGCATTTGAAGCTAGGTTGGGAGTAATGAACCTGTTATTGATACTTCCGTGTCGCAGTTCCGTCTAATTCTGTTCGTAAATATCAACTGATTCGGAGTTTACGAAAAGGATAGAACGTAAATTAAAAGATTACTACGAACGGAGGCCATTGAACATTAAATTCATATCGTACTGTAAACTGCAATTACGGTCGGGAATACCGTTGGTCGGACAAATGATATGTTGATCTATTTCGAATACAATTTGCGAGAACAGTGAATTGTAGACATTGCGTGTCTTCCAGCCCGTTCAACTTTATATTACGATTCCTTATCACGCGAATGGGAACGTTTTGCGTACGTTTATCCTGACGAACTAATTACTCATCTACAATCCACATAAGGGTCAAAGTATTTTAAAGCCGCAAAGTTAACGGTTATATCATTCCGTGCATAGAAAGAATTTAACTTTCGGTTTCGCGAAATAATTAACATCGAAATAGAGAAAATATAGGCACAACGGAGATGAGGACGAATTGGAACAGCTTTTCGGAGTTCCAAGGTTGTAATCAACTACAATCGAGAAATTACTGCCCTTTTGCATCAGAATGCTAGACTAAACGAAGCGTTCGAGCGGAAAGTCAAGGAACCCATTAAAGATAGATTCCCAATTCGTACTCGTGCCTCGCTTAATCAATTTCTCGTGTAACATTCCACGTGGGGATTCCTGTACGCGAAAGGCGTTTAAACTCTATCTGGCACGATGCCTATCGCAATAATTAACAGCGAGTACACGCGTCTGCGTATTACATCTCGCAAGTATGTAACGTATATACGTATTAAAAATAAGGAAACGGTAAGAATAATCGAGCGTCGGAAGAATTAGCCCGGAGGATAGGTGAAAGGTCAGGAGAGGCTCGAGAAACAATCGTCGATACGTCGATCAAACACGCGATCGTTAAGAGAAACGTCGGATTAAAAAATGAAGAAACAATCAGAGCGAAATGCACGGGCAGTTGTGCAAGTAGAGCCGAAAGGGGTAGGTGATTCGTGGTCGCTCGTCGGACCGATCGGTTCCGGTCGGTGCCGCTCGTGCACCTCCGTATCGGTGGCGCCGGCGCTATACAACCCGCTTGACGTAGCAACATGGCGGCGGCGTGTCGGAGGCGTCTCCGTCCGCACAGTGCTCGACGTCGAGCAGTCCGCGTACGTTCGCAACAACGTTTCACCGCATTAATGTGGTAGTGTATCCGGAACATCGTACACGTCCGTGGCCACAGTGTAATCCCGTGTTTCGCACCATATATCATCGACGATCAGAGAAACAACGTGCAACGGCGGGACGTCGCGATCAGTGCGAGGAACAACGAAAACAGTGTGAACTAGATTGTCCCGTTCGTAATAATTTCGGTTGATTTAGCTCGTGGTGCGTGTTACTCGTTTCCCCCTTTCCCTATCCTTCCTACACCTTCGTTCTTCCTCCTTTTTTTCCCCTCGTTTCTCTTTCTTTCTCTCTTGTTTAGCGTCCCTCTTTTTTTTTTTCTTTACTCAACTTCCACCCACAGAATTGCTCGCGAGATCTGGCTCTGTACGTATATACACGCGCGTGTACCGTCTCGTTTCTTTCGGGTAGCGTGTACATCTCGTAGCCGTCCCTGTACTTCTGGCATCGCGGTGAAATGCTCGTAACCGGTTGTGCCTCGAGACGACGTCGAGGACGTCGCGCCTGTCGTTGGTGTACGATTCCTTGACGAGCACGGGATACGTGCAAACCGGCGCATGCACTGCAGCCCCTGCTACTATGATAATAACGAGAAAGGTGGCACGGTGGGCGCTCCTCCTGAAGCGAGAGGCGCTCGGCCGAAACTACGGTGCACAAAAGCGGTTAGAAGAGGCACCCAGCGGTGCCACGGCGATGCTGCCTCGTTCCGGCCGGGTAGATGACAACATCGACACCGACACCGTGGCCACCGACCTGGACAGGATCAGCAGCTGCGTCGCGTTGGCGCTGCCGTTGCCGTTCCCGTACTACTATCACTATTACTACAACCCTCGTGCTGGCATCGCCTCTCAGTCATTATTCGAGATAGCTCGCCGCACGCTCCGCGGAGACCACGAGGACGAATTGCCGATACCGGTCGAGGGGATCGACGGACCGCGAGGGAAAGCTACGTGTACTAAGTTAGCCGCATCGACCGAGCCAAAAACGAAGGAGCAACAGGACGTGGAACACGGTGGACAGGAAACGGAGAACGCGGCGAGAGGAATAGAGAAGGGAATAACAGTGTTCGCGAGCGTGGACAGTAACCGCCTTAATTACCAGAACGTACGAGCACGATTTTCTGCATGACCAACAGCCCCTCTCTTTCTCTCTCTCTCTATCTATCTATATGTCTCTCTATCTCTGTCTGTGTCTGTTACGTGTGCGTGTGTGTTACGTCGAGCCGAAGGTAATCGCGAGCGCGATTCCACGCAGTACCGGCGTATAAAGATCACGACTGAAACGGAACGGCCCTCGTGCAAAACGACTCGACGTTGAACGTTATCGGTACGTTGACCGGTGCTGCGATCGTCGAGCAACGAGATTACTCGTCAGCTACGAGAGTTGCCGAACAAACGTGCGTACGCGCGTGATCATCCCTCGTGGAGAGTCCAGTGAGCGAAGTCGACGAGAGCTGAGTGGTGCGCGTGAATTTGGACGCTCGTCGCTTTCACGGTTCCGTTGTCGCGTCGCGTACGCGAGAATTCACCGGCGTTCGCGAAACATCGCGCGGAACACGAGACGGAGGCAAACTTGCCGGGATAGGAAGTACACTTGTCTGGGTTGTTGTTGTTGGGTGCACGCGCGTGCCGGTGTCACGAGACGACTCGTCGCAGAGGAAAAGAGAGAACGCTATCGAGCACGTAAAGGGAGAGAAAAAAAAACGCAATACGAGGGAAACAGAAAACAAAGGAACGGGAAAAGTGTGATATCGGACTGCCCGTTGCATTCGTAACTCCTGCCTTGAAATTTCGATTCGTGTAGCGCCATATCGCGACACGTATATATACGTATTGTATCCATCTTTGTCTCCCTCTTCCTCCTCCCTCTCTCTTTGTTTCTTTCTCTGTAATATTTACATATACATATATATATAAACAGATATATATATACGAATACGTATTATATATATACATATATATATATATATACATACATACATACATACACACCCATATATACGTATAGACATATCTGTATACGGAGTATATATGCACGTATAAACACACACGCGTTGTACGGTGGTACAGGCGCACAGTGCGAAAGAAAATAGTAATATATCGGTGCGAAAAAGGGGGTTGTACGTCGTATACGCGAGTGTGCTTCTTCGATCCAACGTGTCTCGTTATATAGCTGCATCGTTTTCCTACGGATCTCCACGTCGCATCAAGTGCAGCTTGGCCAATTAAGCGAAACTCTCAGCGTTAAGCCAAACTACTAGAACATCTTCGAACATGTCGCTGCTCAGCGTCACGGGTGAGTCTTTCCACTTCCTTACTTTTCTTACGTGTTTCTATGCGTTTACAGGACACCGGTTTCGATTAACGAAATTTGCTAATTGTGTTTTTACTAATACGAATATAAAATACGTGTTTGGTACACAACGCCGACCCAACTTTACTACCTCAACCTCAACCTAATCATACTCCAACCTAATTCCATCTAACTTCGACGTTTTAAAATACTCGTGTTGCTTCTATTATATTATGCTAAAGAGTTTGTTCAGCATCGAATCACACTTGGATTTTCTGTATTTCATACACAGCATTATGAGTACGATAAAACAGAAGTTTTATAGATGAATAAAGATTTTGTAGGTGATGTGCTATTTTATGTAGAAAATAGACCGTAAAAATGTAGAGGAGATTACGAGCAAATATTTTATTTTAAAAAGAGCTATCTTGCGTAGAGATCTCTTATTCCACGAATGCAAAGTATATCGTGCATCGTTCAAGCCGAAATTCTTCGTGATTCACGTAGGAAGCCGGTGTAGTTTCGTATTCGTATAAACATTGTCGTCAGTAGATAGGTTATTTCATTGTAGACCGAAATTTCGTGGTAGGGAGAGAAATAAAGTCGTAGAGCCGGGGGTGAAGTAAGGTTGGAACAGCGGCACAGGATGGCCGCCTCGAAACGACCCGAATATTTTACGGCGCTCTCGTCAGATTTAAAACTTTCTTTCCTTGGTTCTAAATAAACCGCTCGAGAGGAGCTAGTACTCTAAGCAAACTCGTCGAAACGAAGACATATTTGAGAGACGAAGCGGCGACGGAGAAAAAACGTCGAAAAACTTTTAGCGAAAATATTGAACCAGTTGGGAAGTTACGCTGATCGATGAACGTTATCGGAGTCATTAATTACGTTAATAATTAAAGCTGTTTGTTGAAACGTTTCAACGCGAATTTTACTTTTACTGCCGCAATAATTAACGAACGAGATGTGTTTGTTTTTTGTTCGCGAAATCCCAACAAACGGTTTCGAAATAATATTATTTTGAATTTTACATTTTTTTAAAAACATTTTTCGCATGAATCGGTTATATGCTCGATTATTTTGAACAAATGGAAAAACGCGGGATACAAAGCAGCATTTTCTGAACGTCAACTAGAACGATTTTTTACGAGCAAACCGTTCACGTGGATAGAATACGAAATTAAAATATCCTATACAGTTTGGAATGGCTCTTCGTTTTTATTGTACGTATTTCTGTTTGATGTTTGCAGCTTGTACAAATTATTCTCGAACTTTTTATTACGCACGCACCCTTTCGCGCCGTGATATTTATAATGAGCAAAGTTAGAGTTACGTACTTCGATATGAACGTTCGTACAAGATACATAGAATGTTCTTCTTATTAGAAAGCCATTCGAAGATGAGAACGGCAAAGGGTAACGTTAAAAGTCGACGCGATAACTTCACTGATGTTTCTGTAACGCGATTAGCAACCATTTCTTTATCCAATTTTCGCATCAAGCTACATTTCAAATTTGAGAAGCTCGAATTCCCTTCGTTCCCGTATTTCCTTTTCAGCGTACAAACGAATTTCAGTTTCCAATACTTATAAGTGGATTAAATTTGTGACGAAAGTATTCTGGATTTTCTTCCAATTCCGACTTTTGTATTCGACCTCACTTGAGAAGTTATTTCTAGGTCGGACCCGATCACTGACCATTGCCGATATCCCCTAAAATATATCTTATACATCCTTCGAGATTTTACATACATTCGCCGGACTCTTATACATATACGCAAATACTCTCATGTACCTATCATGTATCAAAGTGTGATCCTCTTCCCCAAATGCCTTCCATAGAAAAATCAATGTTCACCTTGCCTGGACGATACTACGGATCCATGCTAAAATCTTAAAAGGGGTAAAGCATTTCACGGTTAATTGTCGCTGGTTTCGATCACGACATCGATCCAAGATAAATCTAGATCAAATGACGTTGATTACGAGTCGAGATTTAAAAAGTACTATTTCCAAAGTTTTATTAATGCAAGATTGTAGCGCTTATTACGTCGTTAAACCTTGTTCGAAACACTACACCAGCGTATCTTAAATTTGAAGAATTACACGCGAGAACGCGCGAGTGCCCGTCGAGGTAAGTTTTCGTAGCCTCAAAGGGCGACTGAGCACGAACGAGGCATGTCGTTATTCTTGTCACGGGTCGTTCTATAAAGCCACAAAGTTTCGTCGAAATCAGTGAGCAAAAGTTGGCGGCAGAGCTTACAAGGACCGTCCCGGGATGATCCAACAATTAAGCATGAAAGACGCGACAATTAACCACGGGACAGCGTGTTAACCGGCGAGTAAGGAGAAGCGATTCTCGATGCTTCTTTTATCTCTGCCCCATATCTGCTCATAAATGTCACTAGGCCCGGACTCTTCCTGTTCATCCAGGCACGTAGACGCACGTGTGCAGACCGCGTAGGTGTATTCAGGTGGTAGCGTTCCTCCAACAGTCGGGTATACAGCGATAACAAAGCGCATGAGTGTTCGTCTATGACTACGGGACAGCGAGAGAGGAGAAAGAGAAACGGAGAGGAAGAAGAGAAAGAAAGAGAGGGAAAGAGAGAGCATAGTGCAACGGTTGACCCCGGTATACGGGGTCATTCCCTTCTTCAACCACCACCACCGCCAACTACCCCACTGCCTCCGGTTCTGCCGCTCACCTAGCATCCCCTACTACTGCTCTTCCACCCCTTCTCATCCTCGTATCCTCCATCAACGCTACCATCACGACCACCCAACTCCACTCTCCTCTCGTTTGCCCGGCCAACGATGTACCTACGAGGTGCTACGGGAATGTAAACTCTCTGCTGCATACGTTGCTAGACACGGACAATCTTAGCCGATACAGCATCTCTGGATTCTCCTTTGCCTGTCAGTCTACCAGACAGCTAATAACTTGCGAAATATTTGCCTTCAGGTAACGATTCCTATATATTGGCTTGGCCTAAAGGTTACGTCGGTTTTGTCGCTGGATGACGTTTACTCGATTTATGTGTCAACGTGCTCTTCTCCGGCGCATACGTGGACTCGACGTTTACATTTTAGGATATCATGAAAACGCACCGTATACTGAAGTTCCTCTGTTACGAATGGATAAAATCCACAATCTGATTTTGATAATATATTATATAATTTTCATGAAGTTGTATTAAATAATTGCAACTGTCGGTTTGGGAAATGTTCCGTTGAAAATGTTTCTATGAATACGCGTTTCTCCCGCATACATACCGTCAACGCGTTCAAATTATTGGATTGAACATTGTCATTATTTTTGCATCGATTCAATGCATATTAGATTATACTGCTTATTGAATGTATTACGAGATACATTTTGCAATGATAATTCTCTGCTCAAATACGAACGCAGCAATAAAAGTGTGTGTACCGATGCTTTTTTTGATCCAGCGTATATCGGATATCGGGAGCATCCTTCGTCAATAGTTACCAAAGAAACGAATACGATAAAATTTAATGGGCAATCGTTCGTCGTAAATCGTTGTGCAGTCTGAAATTTCTTGTTTTATGCTCCGTGTATTGTTTATTTAAATTATCAGCGAACAATGGCTTTATCCGACATCCATGTTCCACGACCCACGAGTCCGTTCATGTTTCGAAAGGTCAAACAGACACGTGTTAAACAATGTCGCCGTCGTCTCTGTTCATAAAGAAGCACCCGATTGAAATAATGGCACGTAGCGTGTAGTATTTTGGTTCTTTCATGTTAACGATTCTGCGTGCCGTCAGGCCGAAATAAAGTTTGGCCGGCCTTTACAAGTGTAAAATAGATTGTCCTCGTTATTGTAGGCGATGCATCTCCATTAACGATGACACATTTCCACTACATGGTGAAAAACGCGGCGTTCAAATGCAACGTTGTTCCCTTTCTAAGTGCGACTTTGCAAAAAGTAGGTCTCTGGCGGAGATATTGTCGTTGAAAATATTATACGCAGTGAATGGAAAAAAAGCTCAAGCGGAGGGATTTGCAAGCGCGAATCCTTTGAGTACGCAACAAAGAAGGGGAAAGAAAAATGAAGCATGAGAAGAAAAAGAAATAGAATAGATCGGGTAAACATTAGCCGGACCTTTTTTCTTCGCGCCTCTTTTTACATCCTTTTGCTGTTTATCATATCCGACAAATTGCCTGCACGCTCAGATGCGATGTAGTCTTCCTTCGAATACAAACATGCACAGAGATAATCCCCATTACTTACCTTCGATTTTTATCGGATTTTGGAAATTTTCAAGTAGCCAAGTTTAAAAGTTCTACATTTTTACACATCGCGTATCTAAATGTTCAAATCCTCGAATTCCCAAATTTTCAAATTTCTAAATCAATGGATTCTATAATTAAAATTTTCAATTTTGAAACTTCCCAAGTCTGGAGATTACCAAATTCTCGAATGTGTACATTGCCAAGTTCCTAAAATTCTAAATTTCTTAGTCAGGAAATCTACGAGCGAAAGACCAACGAACGATGCAGCATTTTCGCTCGAGAATTTTCGCCAGTTTCGCTAGCATCATCCCCAGCGTACGCATTTCGAATAGATTATCGTCTTACGAGTTAATCTTTTCATTCGTACAACGTTGCAGCCGAAAGAAAGTGTGTGCATGTTTATAAAAGGAAACGTTGATACGTGGACCATGTAGATATGTGCGGAACAAGGTTCAAAGTAAATATTATAGTTCCTTTGATCGTAATACGAGTTCGTTGTTACGTAATCCCGCAGACGTGCTCAGGAACGGTGATGTTGGCACAATTATTGCGTAAACGCGATCGCGAACGAAAGCTCAAAGCGGTAAGAACCCGAGGTACACGGCACGCACTATCTTTTTATTTTTTTCATTCTTTTCTCAACAAACGCGACGCTGTTCTGTGATCTCGTTCATTCCGTTTCTCACCCTCGAGATTCTCGACGCTGCCATTGTTACATCGTGCGAGTTCTTTGTCGCGAAAGCGGCAGGAATTCGCGCTTTCATGATCACGAATAAATTAACGCGACTCTAAAGCCACTGGCTGCCTAAGAAAATATAACTCGACCGTTCCATTTTCTTCACTTTCATTTTTATAATAACTCGAGAGGCACACGTAATCCGAAGTGTCGTGAAAGCATTCCTTTATTAGTCTCGTTTCACCTCGACGTATTTGGATTTCGAGGTGACCCGGATAACCTGCGTGACCCGGCGGATTCAAAATACACAATCGAAAAATATACGTCGCAATCATCGTCTTAGATCACCGCGGATACGAGTATTCGGACGACGCCAATCCGTCGTCGATCTCATGGGATGGTCGAACGAGCGAGAGCACAGAACGAGTAGAAGTAATTCGTTTCTTCTTGTTCAAAAAGAAAGAATGCTCGTTAACGCTCGAAGTTCGCCGAGGTTAGAACAGAATGAACATTCTGTGGTTGAATGTAAACTCTTAGAAGGTGATCATTTTCGACGATGCTCGGAATCGATCTAACTACCTTCTGCCAGACAAGACGAGACGATATCTTGGAGAAGCAGTTGCCAAAAGAAACGACGCCGCGATGTTTCTTCGCCGAATCAGACGACCTATTTTTATAGTCAATACACTCGGCGAGGAATAAATAAAAAGCTGCATTTCGAACTGTAGTCACCCCGCAATAAATAACGGGACAACATAAATTCCTGTTACGTTCGAGTTTCATCCGTGTAATCTCTACGACTGCAAATCCTCAGAGATTTTCCTATTAATCTTCGCTTCGATTTTCTACTTCGCTTTCCCATCAATTCGCCGCGATCCGATACGAACCTGAGAGTACGAATGTCCCTCTCTATGATTTACTAGATTCTGAATAATTTTTCACTCTGCCAAAACTAGGAATATAACGATCGAAAGCTGCAGGCGTATACCTAGGAACATACGTAAGGACATTTATTTCAACTCGGGTAATATATGTAGGAATAGCAGGATATGGGAATTTTGAAGTGTCGAAATTTAGGGGTATTGCAATGTAGGGATATCGGGATTCAGATGTAGCAGACAGTAGAGAGATATCAGGATATAGGGGTGTCGGGACTTAGGGATATCGGGATACATGGATACCGGGACATAGATACATTGGGGGCTAGGGATATCAGGACATAAAAATATTGGATCGTAGGAATATCTGGACATAGGGATGTTGGGACATACAGATATCGGCACCTAGGGATATCGTGACATACGAATGACGGGGTATAAAGATATCGGTACATAAGGATATCGGGGAATAGGGATAACTAGGGAAATCTGGGAGTTTAGGAAGTTAAGATTCTAAGAGTCTAAATATATAAGAATGAAAAGATCTACGTATCCAAGGATCTATATAAACCAAGAAACGCATGTATTTGACAATCTACGCGTCCACAAATGCACGCATCTAGAAATAAGTGATTTAGTACCTTGAGAATATACGTTTCAACGTAACTAATTAATTGCAGATATAGGAGTTTACATTGTGTTAACGTGAAAGTTTATTCAGAGACAAGTAGGGAATGTTGAAATAACGGTTTGAAAATGAAAAAGAAACGCAATTATCTGTTCATCTAGTTAGTAATAAATGTAACGGAATACGATGCGAGATTATATTTAAACAAAGCGATCAGAAGAAAGCAGAGCACGCATTTTCCGATGCGCTACGCCGCTACGCTTTCTTGCCGCTTTACGAACAGTTTAATTCCGCACGTTCTGAACAATACACGTCGTAACTGGAATATGGAATTGTACTCGTATTCGAGGTATATGGTGCCGCGAACGTTTTCGATTCCGTAAATTTCCCTTGGTGGAATCTTCGCTTTCTTCCAAACATCGTTTCAATACTCGAAGGTATTGCTCACTGTATTTCTGTTATTTCTCCCCGCTTATCGGGGCATCCATGACACAAGGGAGAAACTCGCTAGATGAAAATTTGCGATATTCCCCATTGCTTAAAATCGCGTGCATGCGCGTTATACAGTCGACTGATAAACTTCTTTCTCGAAGGAAATAAAGGAAGATTATGGAACGTATAGAGTATTACAGTTATCGTTTGCGAACGAACGCCGATCTGCTTTTCCTTCGCGTACAATATTCCCAGCTATTTTCTCTCGGTCCCCGTATAAAACGAGACGATCAGATTCGATTGTTTTTAAGAAGAAAGGGACGTCGCTCGAAAGACGTAGTCGTTTTAAATAGACCTCAACCTGATTTTCATGCCGGTCGGTAAAAGCAATTAATCCCGATTGCTTTTGGTTCGCGTAGCTGAAATTGGTTAGTTTCAATATAATTTCCGACTGTAAGCGGTAATCAAATTTGCATCAGAGTGTAACGTACTACAAAGCTGCCGCTGTTTCTGATGGGAAAATTATTGCTTGGCCGAAACCGCGTGCCGTCTCGAAGAATAAATAGCTTTGAAATTAAACGACGAATCATGGACTAATATCGCGGAAGCAATTAAATTTCCGTATCAGACCTACGGTCCCTTATCTGATACTGTGGTGACGTCAGACACCCATTGGCGTAATCACGATTTTTGGTTGATGCTAACTTTGCTGATAATGTTACCGATACACGTTTATCATGACCGAGTGACTTATGATAACTTGAGAATTTGCAAATTCAAAAATTTGGAAATGTAATAAGGATTTTAGAGTTTCGGAAACGTGAGAATTTGGACGTGGACAGATTTGCAAGATTGGAAATTTCAGGTTGGTTGAAGTAAAGTTGAAAACTCAGAGATTTGAGAAATTGGTAGTTTGACAATTTAGAGATGTAAGGTATTATCAACTTGAGAATGCTGTGTTTCAAGAAATTGATAATTTGAAGATTTGAGAAACATGGAAGTTTGAAAATCCTGTTTCCCTGATACTTAGCTGCAAAAGGCAGGTCCACCCTTACGCCCTTGCAAACAGGTGTAACGATGCAAGGTGGATCATGAGAAACTGGTACGAGGGTGCTCGTTATTCCAATAACAACCAGGGAGCAAAGCTTCAAAAGTTGTGAAACTTTTCCACTCGTGCCTTGCCCTACAGATACTTTCATTTACGTCACCGTTTTTTTTAAACCGATCGATCGTTTTTTCTCCGCCAGCAGCGGCGTCATTCGCCGTGGACTTTTACAACGGTGACGGAAGTGGCCGTTACAGGGCAAAAATTCACGACGTCGTCGGTTTAGTTGCCTCTTCTCAGCCATCCGGCTCACCTTTTTTACACGGACGGCCACAATTCCGTTCGGACAATATTTTCTCAAAGCTTTTCTTATTCTCGCCCTTTGGTTCGCTGTTCGGGTTACCGTTTTCGGCGCAAGTCCACTTAGGTTGATTGAAAGGGCGGCTACCAAATAGAAGACGATTTCGAGTGGCTGCCCACTAAAAATAACGATCGAGAGCAGCGGTCGTTGAAGAGGGTCTACAGGTCGTAGAATTTCTGCTTATCTTCATCAACTATCCGCTTGCTTGGCATCGGCGATACGTTGTGGACTCGCCCGGAATGAACTTTTGGAACGCTTTGATCTAAGCTACACGTTGCCACTTTGTGTCTCTACGTTGGCGTACCGGCGTCCCGACGCCCATATATATTAAGGCAGCCTCGAAAAGGTATGCGCACGAAATCGAGCCACCAGCTAATAGCATGTAGATACGACAGGTGGTTCGATGAAACTTGGAAATTGAGAGTGTTCGAACTTTCACGGTTCAATTTGTCACGTTTAACGCTGTTCGAGACTTCCACCTATAAACCATCGACAGAAAACTTTCCTTTTTTAACGTTTCGGCGTTGCAGTTTGCTTCGGGGGTCGAAGAACGCGCTAAAACAGTTTCGCTTTAAATCCACTTTGTAACTGGAACTTTCCTATAGTGTTAACGCTTTGATACCTTTACGATTCGTATGTTAATATATTTGAGTACGAATTCTTCTCGATGAATCATCGTAACAAATGATCATGTATGTGGACATTTGTTTCATTGCATAATATTAACTCTTTCAGAAACATTTTTATTTAGCTATTTATGAACTTTTCGTTTATACTAACATTTTGTTTGGACTTCAGAAAAGGGAATGTACATAGTCAGCCTGCGCTTAACGCTTCCTCAATTAGCATTAATTCATCATAACGTTTCTGCTAACACATAATTCTTTATTGGTTAATGTAAAAGTATCTCAAAACTAAAATAAAGCTTGTACATCATCAATTGCATGTTCCCCCAGCCCTATTACCACATGCTACCAATAAGATAACCTCGTTTAACGCCATAATGTCTGACCTATCCGAACGCTAATCACTGTATTACTCTATATAGTATAATATATTTTAATCGATCTTAAACTCGAATATAACTATTTACTTCATCTTGTATACAGTTTGCCTTATGTATTCATAAATGCAAAGGAGACTATATTAAAGGAACTAAATGAGCGCTCACACAGTTTCAAATTTAATAATTTAACTTTTGAAATTCTGGTTATCATAAAATGAAGCACATCCTCGTATTTGTTGGAGTAATTGCATTCAATGCAAATAAGCGGAAATGTATAAAACGTGTTTGTGGAACATTGCATGTGGGATATTTCTCGGACAATTATGAAGTAAAAAAACCGTATGAAAAAGGTTACGGTTAGATTTTACGAATTGTCGTGGATGAAGACGATAAAGTTTTTACGCGCACTATTTTCCGGCTATGAATACACGTTAACGGACGGGATAGACGTAGGTTTTTGCGTGTCGAAAACATTTTTCTTCGAAGCGTAGTTGTACGCAAAACGAAGTTTAAGCTGCGTCATAAATATGCATTACCTGGAAGCCACCTGCAGGAAGCGACAGTTAAAGCCACGCCGAGCACGTTACAGATTACAATTGCGCAAACAGTTCACGACAGTGCGCTAGAACGAATCCCATAACCATTAGCAACGATACCAACGCGATTACTTTTAACTCGTGAAATCCAGATAAACACTTCGCTGCTAGCATTATTGGTCATTAGCCAAATCGTTTCTTATGAATCATTAATTCTTACCCAAAACAGTTGTCTAAAGTTAGCCAAATCGGGGTAAAATGGTTCTGCAAAGCGGAAACAAGCGTGATCTATGACACTAGCTACTCTCTTTAGGTCACTCTCTAAATTGTTTCTTACGATTCATTATTAATTCTTGACCAAACGTTGTATAAAGTTAAGGAAAGAGTAAGATGACCACACTGAACAAAACCAGGTGTAATACTCTATTGAAAAGAATTTACGTACAGTCATAGAAGGGATGAAAATTTTCTACAGAGTTTAGCGTGGTGAAAGAGTTAGGACTTGACAGATCTGAAGTTTCTTCATAAAGTGTAAGAAAATTTGATCGTACTTCTTAGTTTGAAATATCATTTGCGTGTACCATTAGTTACACGATATCCCGTATGTATATTTATCGGGAATGCACCTGCAAATGATGCAATCCACCTCCATTTTCCAGCGTTCAAAGCCAGATAACTAGGTATCGTGAGGTTTTGAAGCGGAAAGGGTAGGAATTCAATATGAGGATCCTGTGGGAGTTTGTAGCCGCAGGAAGGATCGTCCTTGGTTAAGGATACGGGCATCGTCATTATAAATGGGGTGCTTTGAACTCAGCCAAGAAAAGGGGTAGGGATTCTCGAGGAAAGGAGAAAAAGCAATAGCTTGACTGTCGCCAGACAACGGATTATGGATTCTCTTCCTCTCTCCACCTCCCTTTCCCGTACATTCCCGGTCGTCTGTCTTTCTATCCGTTCTCATCCGGTTCCTTCTCTCTTTCTATTTATTTCCGATAAACGGGAAAATCCGTGACGCGTAGAAATCAGTTTCACCGAGAAGATATTTCCAACTGTGGACCGATATTAGCCACGGGAGCGAAATAATGTGCAAACATTATTTCAAGCTAGTCGATCCGTTGGATTCTGAGTTGTAGGCGAACTGAAACACGCTAGAGTTCGTTTAACTCGATTAATTGTTTCGCCAGACAGCCGTGCGTTTCACCCACACTCTGTCTGGAACAAAAAAACGACCGCAACGTTCTTCTCTACCTGTCGGATATTTTTGCTCCACCCTCGGCGAAGGTCAGCGAGAAATAAATTTCCATCAGTCGTTTCCAGAAGATCTTCAAGAATAACGACGGAAAAGGTACCAGACGCAACGTCCTTCTACCTCGAACATGGACAAATGAGGGTTCGCAAGCTAATTGTAACTTCGATCATCATTCATATTTTCTTTTGTCAAATTGTAGGCCGAAAACTTTCCACTTTCTACATCTCGCATATTTAACAATTTTTTCACAATTTTTTACTCATCACGTAGCTGTAAGTAGCCTCCCGGTTCTTTCATATATTTGTGTTATGTATAAATTGTATCAATTTACGGTATGTTTTATCAATTCTTGTCGTATTTTCCGACATCGACGTAGATCCGACCTATTTCTCAAAATACATGGCGGTCCACGTGTTTCTCCGATGTTCCCAAAGTGCCTTCTCCGGTAGATAATTTTTCAGTGGCCGTTCCGAGCTAACTATGTTTTGTGACGGTTATTGGTTTTATAGAGCAGCTGGCAATCGGTAATTTGACGAGAGAGGAGGCCACGAGGACCGGTTCACCTGGTAGCCAGGAAGTTAATTACGCGCGAAAACAATATTATCGAACGAATTATCGGACAGCGGAGAGAAACTCTGTTAAGTGCAGGGCTTGACGTGCTCGCTCATTACAAGCCTCTTCCACGTAAATGTACAGCACGATAGAAATTATTTAGCCGTATGGCCAATTGGCTGGGTACAAAGGGCATCAGTGTTCCCTTTTCAATGTTCGTTTTCTCTACGTGCCGGCTTGATCCCCTTTCATCGCGCTTCGAGGTCAAAGATCCGACCGAGATTTTCGAGAAGTTTTCCGTTTCTCCTCTCTTTGCTTTCCGCGCTACTGTACGTGCAATTAGACTTTTATTTTTTAAGCTGGAAAAGCATTTTACACCGTTCAGCGATTAAACGGGTTGAAAGTTTCATAAAGGATCGCTGTTTGGTCAGCGGCTCACTCGTTTGTTTAATATTAGTACACCGAGAAAGCGTTTCGTGATTCGCACTGGTTCGTGAAAGTTCACGATCGATATCGTGGGAAAAATTACGAATACAGTTTTAATACAATATCTGTGAGCGTACGAATCGTGCAATCACAGATCATTCGAACGGACAGCTCGATCCGTCTTGCACAGAACTTTGCTCGGCTTCAAATATTTGATTTTCGCAGACATTTAATTGGAAATTATTTTAAGAAGCTTAAAGTACACGGCTCTCCCGACCGGGAAAATGAAAAAGAGCGTAAATCACGCTTTCCCGGTTGTTCAATGTTAAGGCGCAATCTTGTAATAACTTTCGGCCTTGTTATCAGCAGAGTTTGCAGCCCAAGCAGTTGCATAATTCTTCGCGTTAATAAACCGTGGCTTATTAGCTAGGGGGTACGTCAGATATATCGGAGGCTTTTTGTATATTCATTGCTTGTTACGGGAGCATTTTTATTATGCCGGAGATCAAAAGGTGCATCGAACGTTTTATAAACAGCCTAGCAAGTTTACGTAATCCTCTTTCTTCGTTGTACGTATTCGCAGCTGAATAATCTCGTTAGCTTAAATTAAACGAGCGCATTTACCAAATTGCCTTTAATAACGTTAATTAAGAATTTTATGAAAAAAATAAAACGAGTGCCCAGAACGAGGAGGTAAAAATGAGTTCTAATTTTGTTTAGTCGGTACAGCTTTTAATAATGCCACTTGATATTTGAAAATACTTTTCCTGATACAACACCGACGCTATCGATCTATCTCACTTGGTGTATTCAAACAGGCCGATATTAACTAAAGCAACAAAATACTCCTGAAAAATTTCCTCTCACGTGGCAATTTATTATTGCAGTAAAGAGAGGCTTTATTTTCTCGCCGTGCACGTTATTGATGGCCGTGCTCGAAGAGAAAAGATTTATCGATTATACGAGCCATGAATGCGATTCCTCATCAGCTTGTGTAAAATCGTAAGTTTCGCATACGTGATATTGGCTCTCACGGGAGGATGAAGACGGATAAAAGTCGCTCGTGATTTACGTATATTGAGAAATGAAAGTAAAATAAACGGAAGTGATGTCCGATTCTCAGTCGTTTGTGTAACTATTTCAATAATTTCATAATTTTCCATTTAAATTTTACTTTGAATATAGATACCAAAAGATATTTAGGTACTTTGAAATTTAACGGAGTTTAACAAGCGGAGAATTTGGGATTGTAAGAGTTTAGAAATTTTCTAATTTGGGTTCTGAGAAATTTATGAATTTGTAAATTTGGGATTTCAGCAATTCGGATATTTGTGAATTTGTATATTTGAGAAATTGAGGAATGTGGAAATTCAAAGATTTAGAAATTCGAAGGTATAGAACTTTGCACTTGCCAGAGTACGAATATTCAGTAATTCGGAATTCTAAGAAATTTATCAGCTAGAAAATTTCGGAAATTTACAAATATCAAACCTAATTCCAACACGAGCCATAAGAATTATTCCACATTTGACGTATATTACGAGCAAAAGGCCAGTTTATATTCTGAAGGAATCAGAGTGTGGTTACGCCTAGTTGCGTTAATGTTTCCCTAGACTCTCCTTAGAATCTCCCTAAGCTCTCCTTAGGCTGTTCCCCTATATTTACTCTGAGCGAAAGGAAGTATACGCGGTACACGTCTGGGTCTCGATTGACTCAGCTCGTTCGAGGGTTAACACAATGGTTGTGGGAAGTTTTCCGAAGGCTGGTAGTTTTATGAAGTACAAAAATTGCTTATGGCATCCAATATTGAGCTCTGAATAAATTAGAATCTTGTTCGGGGAGCACTAAACTGTTTGATTTTATCGAGGGAGGAAACTGGTGAGATTTATTGATTTTCAAGGGGTCTTAGTCACCGTTAGGATAAGACGTCATATCTCCGATCGTTGGAATTCGTTCAGTTCACTTTGAACGAGATATACACACACGTATAAGCTTGTGTCGTCGATTCAGCCGTGGAATCCGACAGACAACTTTAGTTATTCGATGTATTTCGCGACGGTAAATTCTATTTCAAACCTGTTTTATTCTTTGAATGTTCCTCAAGTTTTTGATGGGTTCGAATTTAGAGATTTGGAAATTTGAGGATTGGGAAATGTGAGAATTGAGAGATTTACAGATTTGAAAATTAAGGGATTTGGAAATGTGAGAGTTTGGGTATTCAGAGATTTGGGAATTTAAGGATTCGGGAATTTGAGTTAGTCAATTAGGGGTTTGGAAACTTGAGGATTTGGAAAAGTGCGAATTGGGAAATTTAGGAATCTGGAAATATGAGAGTTTGGATATTTAGGGATTTGTGAATTTGGTCATTTAGGGAATTGGAAGTTTAAGGTAAACGCAACAGTAAATTCTATTTGGAATTTATTTCTTTTTATTGAACATTTGCAAAGTTTCTAAGAGCGTCGAATGTAGCGATTAGTCAGATAGAAAGGAGAAACGAAAATCATATTTTCTTAAAATGTATATGTCGCATCAATAAAGCCATATGTTCACTTAAGGGTGATTCTGGAAAAACCGTGATGGATGATAATCGCAAATATAGTTATCTTATCTAACTTACACGTCCTGTCTGGGACGTTTAGAACGCCATTGAATCAGATTTATAGTCATTGATTGTTCCTCAACTCTTCCAATGCGATACACGGAATTTCTCAATTTTACACTATTTTTATACCTACTGAAAATTTGAAACATTATTTCTTCGATTTTACCGTTTTTCACAAGCATTTATAAAATACGCGTATAATTTATGCGTATCGTTTATGTGCGTAACATTATGCAAACGAATAGGTAGTAAATGATATTGTTGAAGAATATTGAAAACGTCCGCATATTTTTGCATGTTGTTTCGCATCGAAATAATGTTGCACGAGAGTATAGCGAAATTTTTATCGCAAACTTTGTTCCAAGTTTTATATATTGTTCGATATTTCCGCCTATCTACGTACAAACAATAGGTACACGGAAGATATACAATATCAACGTTATAATTGAATTCGGTTGTTATTTCGAGGCCAGAACGCGATACATTCGGTGTAACGTTCGATTCTGATCACGTACGGACAATTAATTTCTCGATTTAATCAGCTTAGAATGCAACGACCGAATTATATTATTGATTCGATTTAGCGACTACGCTAATTAATGCCTACCGATAGCTTTGTCGATAGCGAGTCGGCGTAAGATCATCAGCGGCGCAGATAACTTTGCAACTGAAGTAATTAATTCGTTCCGTACATCGCGGAAGCTCCTTTGATTTGTCTCATTAGAGATTCCGTAATTACGATGAATCGTGGCCACTGCACCTGTGTCTCACTACCGCCTCCACGATCCAAAGGTCAATCACGCCCATGCTACGAGTCGTACAAACTTTAACAAACTTATTAAGAACACCATTTTTCATCTACTTCGCACTATAATTTCTCCTTGGCGACACTCAGAATGCGGTTATTATTCTTACTTCTTCGTTTCATTATTCGGACTACTCGAAAGCAAATGGTATAAAACAGTACATTTACCCTGTGTGACGTTCGTGATAGCACATGCTTTCACCTTACAGATTCTATGTAAGCAACATTTCTTCATTCTATATTATTTATAAAGTAACACTATGTGTTTCTAGTATCCTTTTCTTTTAGTTTCATAGCAACATCGAATTTCAAAGAGATAATATTTTTACTATCTGAAAATTCATGGTAACATTTCATGGAAGTTGTTCAAAGAGAAATTATACCTCCGTTACCAGTTTTTCAGCCATGTAAATACGCCTATAATAGAATAATATTACGAGGAAAGAAAATATTTATCCGAACGGAATAAAAAAAATCTATTTCGCTGGGTCCTTCTGGCTACTGCCGAAGAATAGATGTTCTTTCGTTCGAAACATTGTCGGGCAGTTTTGAAAAAAATTCTTCGGGAAGTTCAACAGCGAAATGTACATGAAGGAAATTCCTCCGGCAAAGGAATTCCACCTCGAATGCTTGAACCATCGTTTTTCATCCGACTGGCGGTGAAAGAACGTCTCTCTTTCTCGCAGCATTCCATATTTTTGCTATCTGGTTTCTATTTCAATAGAAATGTTGTTCCCCCGTTCTTTTGATAAAAGTGCAAAGTCGAAGGTGCGGAGAAGACGTTGGACGCACGGCATTTTGAGGCAACCTGCCGTCGAGGTTCATTACAAAAGGACTGAACGCCGAGAAAGGACGAATTCGAGAAGAAGGAGATACGATGCAAGGAGGAAAGAATTCGCCCGAGGAAGTTCTCTTATTAGATCCTTGTAATACCGAAGACCGTACCAGCGCTTTGTCGTTGTTTCCTTATGAAACGCCGTCTTTCCGCAGTCGCATGACGTCGTGGATTAAGGTTGGCACGCATGTGCCAGACGTACCAACGATTCTGCGGAATCGTTCCACTTCACACTCCAGACGTGTACAGTCAACAACAAATTTGGTTCAACAACGAAAAATATTACGAACTAAGATTTAAGGATTTTTTGGATTTGGAAATTTGGGAACTGGTTAAGAATTTGGGGACATAGGAACTTGGGGACGTAGGAATTTGGGGACGTATGTATTTTGGAACGTAGGACTTTGGGGACATAGGGGTTTAGGGACGTAGGGATGTGAGGACGTAGGAATTTGGGGACATAGGGGTTTGGGGGTGTAGGAATTTGGGGACGTAGGAATTTGGGAACGTAGGAATTAAGGGACGTAAGGATTTGGGGACGTAGTAATTTGGGGATGTAGGAACTTGGGGACTTATGAACGAACTTGGGGATTTGGACTTGTAGCAGATATTTGGAGATATAATTATCAAATTTGAAAATTGTCATGATGTCATGTATGCTCTAATCGAAAAGAAGCCCACGTTGCATCCGAGTGTACAAAATTGCACGTCTACGGTTACACAGACGAAAAACGCTATAAAACGATCGGAACTGAAAGGTTAATGAGCCGATATCGAAGGAAGATAAAGTGCTCGGACTGGTTAGATAAGCCATCGATTTTCAAAAGAACCAGTTTAGAATAGCTGCAGGGAATTCTAGAAAAGTTAAAAATTAGTTGTCGCCGGCGAATATGGAATTTTCTAAAAATATACGGAAACTTTGTCTATAAACTTGAACGGAGCACAGACACGTTAGGTTCTCGTTATATTGCCAGCTTTGTGCAGACTTTTACACACACCAGCGTCGTTTCTTTGTCGTTGTAGAGTATGAAAATTCATAGACCGCAATATCAAGCATTTAATTTTTACGCGTTGTATTATCACGCATTATTTTCGTTGGAAAATATTTTCTTTGCAGTATTTATCTTTATTTATACATTCTTTACAATAGTTTTATTTCATGGTTAAATTCTCGTTAGAAATGATATACGTAAATAAAGGTGTTTTTTATTTGTTATCCCTTCGTTCGTTCATTGTGTTAGTTAAATACTTTTTCACGTGACGAGGCGGGACATAAATTCCATCATTTATGCGTGAATCGTTGATTGTATGACTCGATATCTATATATCTACATGGAAAATATTTTTTCCAACGTTGGCTGTTTCGTGTTATATGAGAAACACCCTCCGCGATAAAAGATTTAAGGGAAACATATAGAACGTATTTATATATCTACAATTACGCGATAAGATCGATAAGATAACGTAACACGCATGTTCCACGCTCGCTAATGGCTGACAAAAATGAAAGGGAATTAACTGCTCCCTCAACGGTAACGATCCTCCATTTCCTCTTTTCATATTACTTAAAGTAGATTAACTGAACAATTTAAGAAGACCTTCTCTCTTTATTTATGATAATTACACCCGCCGTTCGATATCGTCATTTCGGTCAGAAGAAGAATCCCGTATTCTCCTCGAGGGCTTCAAATGATTTTAATAGAACCAACAGTGCCGTGAATTTCAAATTTTTGTCCTCGAATAAAGACCGAATTCCGGAGACACGGTGTCTCCCATTCCCCACAAGGAAAATCCTTATCCTTGGGCTATTCTTCAAACGGTAGATCCTCGATGAAGACGCTTCAACGTTTTATACACGGGGATGATACCGACCCGTTTACCAAGGAGACACGCTAACCGAGGATTCATGATATCTTCATAAACTACCAGTGTATATAATGCGTGGACGATATAATGCCTTCTCGTATAACGTGTCGGTGATATAATATGAGCTGATATTACTAGTGAGGGTATGACGCACCGCGATATAACGTGTAGCGGTACAACGCGTGACTATTAAACGCGTGGTAATATAATTTGTGGCAGTACAACGTATGCTAACAGAACTCGTAGTAGTCGAACGTGTGGTAGTCGGACATGTGGTAATCGGACATGGTTCAAACGTGTAGTAATTGAATGCGTGGAATTTGAACGCGTGGTAATTGAACGTGCAGTAGCCGAACGCCTGCTAATTGAACGCGTAGTAGTTGACTGCGTGATAGTCGAATGCATTGAAATTGAACGCGTGGTACTTGAACATGTGGCAGTTAAACGTGTGGTAATCGATCGCGTGATAATTGAACGTACGATGATTAATCTCCCCGTAATTGAACGCGTGGAAATTGGACGCCCGATAATTGAACGCGCGGTAGTTAAACGCGTAGTAATTGAATGCGTGGCGACTCAATGCGCAGTAATACAATCCGTGATACATGTGGTAATACAACATCGATATCTACAATATCAGATTTGCCCGTGACGCAAATGCATCGTTTAATATGACCAACTTTACGAGTAACGTGTATCGTTTCCTTGATTCATCGCATCTTTACAGTTTCGGTGGCATTGAAAGGGGAATGGAAAAAAAAAGTTATGGAGTGGAAAGTATCCCATTAACGTGTGCACGCTCGCACGCTAGCCCACGTTGCCGACCGAGGAACAGATACAATGGAAAACCTGAGTGCAACACAATGTCGACGAGAACGTCGACAAGAACTTCTCGACTGGTATTCATAGCTAGACGTCTATTGTCTCGAGTTGTTCGAAGGTAAAAGACACCACGCGTAACTTCGTACACGGAGATACCGCAACCCTGTAGCGTTTTCTATGGAATTTGTCGTTTCCCTTACAACGTCGTAGCACCCTTAGGACGTGCCGCCTCCTCTTGCTGGTCTTTGTGGTTTATGACGTTTCGGCGATGCTTTTGCAACTTTCTCGCCCGCTACGTGGGTAAGCTTCTTTGGAGGGTGTGAACGTTTTCATATTTTCCCTGCTCGAAGCTGCGAACAACTTCAAAAATCGAGACTGCACGTATTCCCCGCTTTTATATTGCTTCTTTTGTCAGCCTGCTCGCGAACGTATTGAATATGCCCTGAACAGTTTCGTATACGTACATACGGGAGATGCTCTGAACTGTTCGTTTTTTCAAAGTATTCAAACTGAACTTATTGTGTTTCGAGAGTGACATCTTGTTATGGAACCAAGTACTTTCCTGCTCTGCACCTTCACTGTATTTTTTCCACTTTAACGCTAGAACTACCACAGAGGCTAGCATGACTTGCTTCAGGTTTCGTATTTTAAATTGTTCGAATATTGTTATAACATAAAAAAATTGACACTTGAAGCTCGAGAAGTATGAACGATATCAAAGAACAGAGTAAAGATATGTATATAAAATATGATCATTTTGTGTAGAACAGCTACAAGGTATCCGATGACCAGTGGACGGGGTGTAGATTGTATCGCAAGTGTTACTTTACGCTATAAGGCGATGTTAATTACCAACGTTTGATCAATGGATTCGTGAATGTGTTGCTTGGTCAACATTCTCGTAAATCGTGAGCCTAAAAGTTAGCCAATCTAGAATAAGTAAACAAATCCATGAACTTTGCTTTGCACACACAGAGTGCACACAGAGATGAAACGTGTAAACAAAAATTTAATCAATCTTTGCGAGCCAACTTCTGGCAATCAATCTTCAATATACCTCTTAATAGTGCTTCTATTTTATTGCATGTGACTATTTTGGATTATTATTTCTACTATACCTACGATTACCTTTTCAAGGATATTGATACATATGTGTATACATATGTGTTCTTTTTATTTCAACAATAAATGGTCACCTATGTGCACATTCCGTTTTTCTTTGTATAGCATTAATTCTTTAGAAAATACTTTTTATAACTATTATCGATAAAAATGAATGAGGCACATGTCTAACCTTACAGAAAATCGACCCTGAAGAAGTTAAATAAATTTTGATACACTTGCTTGAACATCGATCACTGTAACATGTTACACTTCCGTTTGATTTAATGATTTTAGACTTGATGTAGTACCAACGGTATTTTTTTCGCGGTTTTCTCGTTGCATATTGGGTTTCAATCGCATCTGGCTGCACGCCAACCGGTGTAGATATCAAATGGTATCGTGTACAGGAGCGAAGGCACTTTTAAGTGGTCGAGAGTAATTAATTTCTAAAAAGAAGGATAATTAAGTGATATGCACCTGTTGGTAGTAGCCAGCGTCCGCTAATCGAGAGCTTTAAATGCATATTTTCGATATCGTTCAACGCGTGTGTTTATTTTAAATTATAATACGATACTCTGCAATCGGGTTATCGATATTGTTTCACGAAAATTTCAACGATATTCGTGTATGCGCTCTATCGTACGCCAATGCAATATTGGTCAACGATATTATTCAGGAAAATTTCTGTACCTTGCCCTTTAATTTTAATGCCCAGAAAAATACGAAGCTCTTCAAATTTAAGTAGAGCAATTTTTCGTTTGAGAGACGAAAAGCAGTCCGAGTCCTTATCAAACTATTAGCATTATTCAACGATTATTTAGACACGAACGACTATAATTGCAAACGGTAAGATATCTAAATTTATGCTGTCAGAGCAACAGAATGCATGCGAACTTTATGTTGCAAAAAAGGTTATCGTCTTTGGTGATAAGTCTTTGTATGTCAAATAGGAAACGAAAGAGTCGTGTATCTCAGACTATTTTTGAATTTGGGTTATGTCGAGGTTGTCTTATTTTTACGTTTTTCTACTAAATAAAATTCAGCCAACATCGATTATTGATAAAACAAGAATCTATATTTTTGTACAGAGCTTAAATTTAGAACAATGATATAACACGAAACGGAAAGTGTAACGAGCGTGCTGCTTTCTCCAACATTGTTAATGTATGCACCTAGATCTTTATTGAACGATCTACACGCGCGATTAACATAACGTGCTAAAAAATTTAATGCAAGAAAGAAATCAATGCGACCTGAATGGAACTACTCTGTGTGTGTGTTACGTGAGTTCAGGAATTGCAACCTTACTTAGTATTTGTATCACGCATTCTATTGTATACAAGCAAATATCGTGTTTAACCTCTTCAGGGACAACTTTTTTAAGGTTCGACAAAGAAACGGTCTAAGTATTTCCCTTATTTGATTAATGATAAAATAACATATCTTACTGGATCAATAACGATTACACAAAAAAGCTTTCAGAATAATAGTAAGGAAGAAAAAAGAATGTCCACATATGTGGCCATTTGTTATTGAACTTAAAGAAGATTAAACGTACACGTGTGTCGGTATCCTTGAAGAGGTTAATTCAGTAAATGTAGGCTCTTTTTTGTTCTTTAGTATGCTAAAGTATTTAGTTCAATAATTAACAAGCAAAGTTAGCTCCTATCAGCTTATCGAATCGAATTCCGAAAGAATTCCATTGCGGGATTCATGATGCGTTAAGGGAGTAGTTTTTCGCATGACAGAATAAATACTCCGGATTATCACCTAACAACGGTTCAGATTACGTGTTCGTCGTCCGCAGAAATGGAGTGTAGTTGCGTGTGTGTTATACGACAAGTTTGCTGAAGCCATTGTTGTGTATCGCAGTTAACCTTAGGCCAGTTACACGTTCGCTTAGATTCCAGCATATTGTCTGGTATTTATTAGCACAGGTCATTGCTTTAAATCTCTGCCGGTTCGTTAGAAAGCTGTCCTCGTTCAATTTAGAAGCACGCATACTCGTGCAGGTGCAAATAAGCACCGACTCACGACACGTTAGCTTCATTGGCTCGTGCGAACAGGGTGCATGCACGGGTCGCTTGCTGACCTTTTCGCTGGGACTCTATTTAAAAAGTACGGTTACGATCGGAGTTCCCTGGATCGGTGCACTCTCGAATCGTTGTTTACGTTTAAACGCGAAACTTTTGTAATTTTGATGCATCGACGTCGGATGCGTCAGGTACCCACTCGTTAATTAATAAGTTTCGAAACTCTCGGTACTCGCTGGTTCAGATAAATTACCCGTGCACGTTTGTACACGTAAAACATATTACGGGTCGTGTTCTTCGTGCAAAAAGTATTTATTAACATCTCTAGATCATTAACACTCGTTTAACACACTCCGATTCGGAGCGTTTTCGGTATAGCAATTGGAATCGATGCTCAATGACACCGCTGAAAAATATTGTTTCTAGTACACGTGGTTCTTTACCTAGAATTATAAATCGTTTCGATCGATAGCATAACTCACACGTAGAATAATGCTTTAGCTGTTTGACCTAGAGGTATCTTTGAATCTTATTAAGTGTAATCGGGTCGGCGGTATTTCTTTGGTTTGATGAAACGCATCGAAGCAGCAGTATAGCGTTGCTAATTAATCTTATAATTCTATAATAATAGAGCGTGGGATCGTTAGGTTGTTATAGAAATGTTGGTAAATCGAAAATTTTAGTATATTCCCAAGATAAACACATTGGCTTCGCGATCAAAAAAATTCAACTATAATTATTACGAGGGATATATAGAAGTGTAGAAATATAGATACACAGATCTCAGGATCTACTAGGTATCAACATATGGATCTACATATGTAAGGCTCTACGAATCCAAGAATCTACCTATCTTGGGATCTACGAATTTAAGTACTTATAGATCTAGAAATCTACGGTTCTAAGTATCTAAAAATCTAGTGATCTACAGTTTGTTTCAAACAAATAAATTTATAAAATAAAGTGATGTTTGACGGTCGGTTATCAAACAGTGTGCTGTATCACATACATATGTACACATAAGCACTTATATGAAAGAACCTTGTTGTTCGAATGCTTACCCCTTAATATTGATTCAGAAGTTATTACATGCATTTATTGCTCATTATGTAGTTTCGGTTGTGCAGTTTGTTGGCGCTTATAGTACGTTTTCAACAGGTAGAAAGGTCCAAGAATTTATTATAAGTTCGCGACAGGTGTATAGAATACGAGGTTAGCGTTCTTAACAACACGCGAAGTAAACCACGCGTATAATCAATGTCCTAATGATACAAATATTCTTTCACGATAATTCAGTAAAATAATATTGTAATTTTGCGTATTTTTCGTATAAGGTATAATTAAAACGACGACAAAAGATGTCCGGATCTGCAAATGCATTGTGATTCATTCACGATTCATGGAATTGATTTGATTCGTGGAAGAAAGCTTTTTAAACTACGTAGAATCGTTTGATCTTTCATAATCTTCAAGATAAAAATACCATCTTCGCTTTACCGCTCCGCTTCCTAGTGTAAAAGCATCTTTCAGGAAAATTAACTTAGCGAGCTGAAAGCAGACTCTCCGCCCCTTAAGATGACCCCGTTGTAGATTATTGTATGATTTCCCTTTACAAAGTTATAACAACTTAAATATTAACAATCTTTTGCAAATGCCTCTTACTTATAAATTATACTCCCAAGTGCGTATTCAGAGGTTTATTTGTTGCGTTATTATGTTACATTGCTCACTTGTATATCAAGTTTTAATACCCACTGGATTAACTCTTTGCATTGAAAAAATGTCTCGCATTCGCCACTCGATTTATTTAAAGAATTTGAAGTGAGTATTTTATAACCAATACCTTTGAATGTAAAGAGTTAAATTAAAAAATGAATCGACCCTAACGTGAATAGTTACATAACCGTATCCACAGCATCCCGTCACATGTTGACGACGTTTTTAATTTTTTCAACTCTTTTTGCATCGATGCGGGAACAGTTGGTCAAGTGCGTTTTATATGTCGTTACCGATGCTTTCTCCCCGGAAGAAATTGAATTCCCGTCTCTTGTTCGAATAGTTTGATCGAGGCACGTGAACACGTGTGTGTCTGTGCGTGTGTGTGGTCCTATCTGTCTACGCGTTCGGCAAATGCATATATGGAAGCCGTTTCAAGGCGGGCTCATTGTCGTTGAAGTGTCACACGTGAATTGCGGCGAATTGATTTATTCAGATAGTGAATGTTGAATGGAAAATCGTGGAACGTCGAAATCGAATTCACCAGAGCCGGCTTCAATTTCCGTGTATGTGTCTTCGATTTCGAGATGCATTTAAAAGCGAATGCCTAGTTTTATGCTCGCGAATGGCTCGGCTACGGTCGAACGGATTTCCATGAATTCGAAAATCGCTCGGGTTTTTTATCGAAACGCCCATCTACCGTTCGCCGCTTACATATACAGACACCAACGAAAATAAACAAGATTCGGGTTCCCTTATAATTAACATTTTGCGCCGTTTATCATGAAAGAGGAGCAAATCGACTTTCATCGCGGTGGAAAATTTCAGATCGTAAATTTTATGCTCGGTTGAAATCAACACGATACTAAATTAAATCTTGTTGAAAAATGCAGCTGCTTCGAATGGCTCACTCAATTCCTATAAATTATGCAGATTTCTAGGTTACAGGGTTCCATTGCAAAATCAAGCATTTAGAAAACGGCCCGATTATTAATATCTTATTAATTTTTATTACTGTAGTAACATTCATCGTCTGTTAAAAATTGTATTCGACGAGACAAGAATTCTCAGGTAGTCTGAATAAAGTGATAACTGAATGACAATGATATTACAAATAAATATTTTACCATATTTTAGCATAAAATTTTATAGCTTATCAATAGCTTTCATTTCTTAAATAATTCAGCCGTGTTATTAATACACAGTAACACAGTAACAGATATTTTCGTATAAACACGTTAATGCGCTTCATCGTCCGTATTATTTGTCCGTTCGATTTTTGTTCGATCAATGAATTCGGTCCCGAGAGAAATGAAATTAACCATCAAGCCGGACACGTTAGGACAAATAAGTGGAATAACACAATTTCGCTTTTAATTATTCCAAAAGTTCGAGCTGCGTACGTACACTTTCAATCGAACCGACGAGGTTTAATTTCGTTTATGGACGAGCTCGCGCGTGTACCTAGCCGGATTTGTTGATTCAGTGAAATTAAGTGTTTCGCGAACTGTTAATATTAACTCTTAACCGGTGTCCTGTAAATAAATTCAGGAACGCAATCACAGAACTTTCGATTGACGCGCTTTGTTTTTGTTACAGTGAAGAAGGCGAGGTTCGTCTGCGAGGAAGGTTTGTATCCAACCAAAACACCGGCAGCAGACAGTCGACTGTCCGCTTCGGAGCAGTGACGAACACCTTCGCTGTTAGTTTATCCCCTTCACAATTTAGAAACTTTCAATTATAAAACTAAGAAACTTTTAAATTATCTGGTTTTGAAATTTATACATTTTTGTCATAAATTGTCAAGTTTCCATATTTTGAAATTCGTAAATTTCCAAGTTCCTAACCTTCAAATTCTCAAATTTCCAAATATTCAAATCACCAAGTTTCCCAACTCGAAAATCAGAAATTTTCACGGTTCTTTGATATCTCATCGAGTATCTGCATCTTGCTGGCAGCGACATGGATAAACAGAGCGAAAAACAACCATAAGTTCAGTTGTTCGCCACTGAGTCTCCGAAGCGTAGAAGATGGCGCCGGTACTCGAAAACCGTGAACGATCGGTCGTCATGGTTCGATTGTTTCGAAAATTGGAATCGACGCGATACTTTCGTAAAACGGAGCTCTTGCTCACGCTCCAGTTCTGAGGTTCGCGTAAAATTTGTTGCACTCCGACTGGAACGGTTCCAAGTTAAAGGTTATGTGACTTCTCAACCGGAATATCACGATATTCTGTTCATGCAGAAATAATTTTTCCGCACGGCATCGGCGGTGATCCTCGCGACAACGTGACGTTACGAAACTCCTTCCTCGAAACCTTTCCCATAGTTTTCATCGATGTTTTCCAACCATTTTGTCTTTTAACGCGCAAAATAAAACGTACTTGGATTCGTAACGGGACTCGTCTTTCGTTATTTTACTCCTAGAAAATTTTTCTCCGAGAAAGTTCTTCGAATCATTAGAGGCGACGTGTCGAGTTAAAGAGTTCATTGATGGTCCTCGAGTATAAATCTTTGGTTCGAGAGAATCTGACAGAAGGTGAAATCATGCTGTACGCTTAAAACAACTAATTCTCCAATTTAATCTTTTATTTTACAAAATTGTAACGTTAACAAAATAATATTGTTCGTCAAAAGGTTTTGTCGGTTCTTGAAGAAATATTCAAATCAGGCTCTGCATCTTTTATTACGATCCATTTATATCACATGAAAAATTATACTTGGCACTGTTATTTGGAATAAGATATTCTGAAATGCAAGCTTTGAAACTATGTACGCATTTGTTGAACGTGTCAACGTGCAAGTAAATTTGAATGAAAAAGAATGATACACAAGTTGAATAAAGGTAAATGAAAAAATATGTGTTGACACAAAAGTTGAAAAAATAGATCATTTTCTAATTGCTCGGTTGTATTACGTTTTAAAACTAGATGCGATCTCGGTCTTCTTGTACAAAGTTTGCGTTTTAACATTTCATGTCAGAATAATTTTCTGTTATGTTTTTCTATGGTTTACCTACCTTGTGACGCGCTTCGCGGTAGAATGCCGTGACAGATAAAAGCCTTGAGACTTTCAGTAAATTTGCATTCATATCGTGCGTCTTTTTGTATCCTATAAATGCTGGCACGTGCGCTGTCACGCTAGCTATATCTGCGCGAATCATTATTTTCCGTGAACGTCAGCTTGAAAGTAGGATTCACAGTTTATATTTTCTCGTCGAGTATGCTTTACGGATTCAGATGGATTCAAAGTTTCATCAATCGCAATTTCGGACCTTCGTCCATTTTCGTACTTCTTCGGGAAAATCGGTAATTTGCAATTATTTCCACGGAGGGTAGAAAGTACGATAGTTCTAATCATAAATTTTTCCGATAATAACTTGATTCTTCTTCGATACTTTCGCAGAGAAAATCCCGCGACGTGTTTTATTTGAGTTTATTTGACACTTGAAAGCAGAAGTGGTTATGTATTCATAGAATAAATTTACGAACTGTCGCAGATGTTCCGTCAATTAATCAATCATAGGGAAATGGAAGTCACGTTGCGCTGAATAAATGACGAGGCTAAAGAAAACCTCGCTCGCCGAAAGCGCCATTTTCGAAATATAGTTACAATCGCGCGAAACAATCCGTGTCTGTATAATCGACTTAAACCGCACAGCTCGTTATAATTGCCTTAAATAACTCGCTCAACGGTGATTGCATTAAACGTAATTAAACAATCATCGATAATGGAAATTGTTTCGCTTTACGAAGCAATTGGAATATTTTCTGACCGCGGATGGAATCGAGCTGCTAATAACTTCGCGTTTAAACGGTACAGTAGACGATCGTTATATTGCCTTCTTTACTCTTTCGCTGTAGAGACGACAAATTTTTGCTGTCGATTTTGGGTTTATTAACAACTTTTCAATTCGGGGCGATATAACGTATGACGATTAAAAGATTCGGAAATGTAATGTGTTGTAAATATAGTAACTTGTGAATATAATGCGTGAAAGTCCATCTAAAAATGATAGTCTGACAAGACACAAATTCGTTCGATTTTCACCTCTGTTCTATTTTTACGTTTCATCAAGGAATATCGTCCTCGTTTCAATGCATTTTCAAGTAATTTCGAATCGAAACAGTTCCCACTTGTCGCCATTCTTCTCGATTCGCTCGTGCGCTTTCGACGGCCATTTCGAATACGACTTCTAATCTCATTGCGGCTTTTAATCAACCCTGTCCGAGCGAGTCTCTCGTTGGACAATAAATTCGAGGATCCATCGAATCGCGGCACCGGTTTCTGTTTGTCGAAACAATTCCGTCGCGCGCAAAATGAAGCTGCGAGTCGTATGGTTCGTATTCGAAACGCGCGCGCAGGGTATCGTTGTCCGCTTGCAGTCTCTTCATTTTTCTTCTTTTTTGCTCATGAGTTATTGAGAGCTTGCAGCCAGAGCGTACAAGCGTGCTCGGGCACAACGTGGACCGAGGGCTTATTGAGCTTTACGGTTCAGCTGCACTGCTTTCCAGACGCATGGATGGGACGAAAGGCTGTCCGTATCCTTCGTAAATTGAGAAACGGTCCAAGTTTCTCGAGAACGTTGCGATTCTGTGTACACTGCCGAGCATGGTAGGCTTCCTTCACAAAAATCACGCAGCGGAAAACGAACACATCATTTATTACATTTTGTTCGTAAGTTTGCAAACTTTACTAAACTATACACTCAGAAATTTTGAAATTTACAATTTTTTTGGAGGTTGGAGTTCTGGGAAATTTTGGGAATTTAAGAATTTTGAAGTGTAGGGATTTAGGGATGTAAGGATTTAGGGGCGTGGGATTTGGGGACGTAGGGATTTGGGGGTGTAGGAATTTGGAGACGTAGAAGTTTGGGGACGTACGGATTTGGGGACGTAGGGGTTTGGTGATGTAGGGATTTGGGGTCGTAGGAATTTTGGGGACGTAAGGGTTTAAGGACGTAGGGATTTGGAGACATAGGGATTTGGGAATATAGGAAATTGGAGGATGTAAGGATTTGAAGATATAGGGGTTTGTTGATATAGGATATTGGGGATGTATGAAATTAAGGGATATAGGGATTTTGAGGTGTAATGATTTGACATAGGAATACATGGTATAGGGATTTGGAAATGTAGAGATTGGGGGATGTATGGTTTGAAAATATACAAATTATAGTATATAGAAATTTGAGGCTATCAGCATATAGCGATTTAAGGACTTGGGAATTAGAAAATTTTGAAATTTCAATATCCGAAAATTTAGGAACTTAAGAATTCTTGAAATTCAATCATTCCAAGTTTACACACATTCGATTTCCCAAAAAGAAAAGTAATGAATATTTCCTGGTACTACACTCGTTCTGAACGGAGCGTACGTTTCACCGGAATGTACGAGTCCTGATCTGTTATCGATTCAACGTCCGCTTATAAATGTTTTCCGTCGGTATGGCTTGTTAGACGGGTCAAGCTTCGAGAGGTTATCGGAAAATATTGTCTCGAGCGACACTAGGCAGTTCGTTTCTCGTGCAATTATGTGTAGAGAAGAACACTTCGGAATGGCCTTCCGGCGGTGGTCGCTGTAAATAACTTTTTAATTGTTTCTGGAAATGACGGGACACGACTGGAACGTAACGATGCTCGATATTTGTTACGATTTCCTAGCCCTCGATGCACGACAGTTTTATCAACGCTGAAAATATTTTATTATTTTTCGAGTTGCGCGTGTTCCAGATACAAACGACTGCCACTGGTACGTGGTAATTAAAAGATTTTTTAATTAAAATTGCTCACAATGACGGGGTAAAAGGAAACCACTACAAAACATAACTCTATGGTCTTCGTATAAACAAAGCGCCGGAACGTTTAACGTTTTACTATCAGAAATAATTCGTTTAACACGTTGATGACCGCAGCGAATAGTAATGGTTTTGGTACTACGTAAATGTAAAATATCCTTCATTATTCAATTTTTTCATTAACTTCCCAAATAACTCGATGGAATTTTTTATTGCGACCATCACGCCTTTGGACGTTTACATTTCATAAATATGCAGGGCACATATGACATTTCTCTGAATAAAATATGAAATATGCAAACTACGTATACGGGGTGAACACCATTTTTGTGGCATTTGCGATAATCTCGCAAAAACGTGTCCACTACAAAAATTATTCAGTCTTTACTTCTTTATGAATTACTATAAATTTGCAGGTCAAACATTTTCCGTATAAAGTCACGGGTTGTTTTAGTAGCGCTACTGATTCGATAGGCTCATAATTATCGCTGAGTATTCAAGGATTTATCACAGAGTGTATCATAACCTTAAGTTCATAAATTTTGATTCAGTGATTAGGAACGTTAACCCCGTAACGCTTTGATGCGCCGAAAATTCTGACAGAATTCAACAGTTAAGAGCATCAGCGTTTTCGTACGCGTTCGACCTATCCGAAAGGTCGTTCCCAGGCAGCGTGAAAAGAGCTACCCTGATTCGCCGGAAGGGTATTTAATTTATCGGTTACACGAAATAAATCCCAGTTTATCCGATCGTAAATAGTTTTTGTCCCGCGAGCAGTCGCTGAGACCCAGCCGGTTCGAACGGTTCGGGCTCGTATTTGTCAACGTCAACGTTTCCACTTCCGCTGGATGGATTTCTTTTACAGGCCAGACGTGTCTTTGTGCAATCAATCGAAGTCACATAACCTTTAGCCGCGTTTCTGTGCCGCGCGAACGAAACAATCGGCCGAAATGACCGGGACACGCGCGTTTACGTTTACGCCCGATTCAAAACGATCGACAACGATTTCAGCGGAACAATTCAACTCCTACGTAACACTGAAGCTGCAGAATGTGAAGTCGACGACGGTGACGGTGAAAGGGGCCAATCCATGCTGGGAGCAAGACTTTCTTTTGTAAGTACACGTTTGTGAACCTGTTACTGATCGGTATATCGGCAGATCGGTCCGCGTGATCGAAACTTTCAAACGGTTTCCGTGATTGCACCGATACAACAGGGAAACAGAGATCTGTCTCCATCTTTCAATCTCTAATTTGATTCGATTTCTTTCAAATTTCAACCAGTCTGCGTGCAAAGCTATAAATGGAGTAACGCTAGGTGATGTCCATTCTTTTGTTATTTCAAATTATTATCCTGATCTTACAGTTTTCATTACTCTGACACTTTGCTCCATTTTATACCAACCATATTAAAAGTGTCATATCTACATACACGGTGTCATAAGACTGATAGTGCAGGTATAACAATTTTAAGGTTATTTTTATAGAAAATGTCTACTTGGTCCCTTTTATCAAATGATTTTATACTTATTATATCTACGTACTACATACAAGGTGTAATAAGACTGATAGTACAGATATAACAGTTTCAAAGTCATTTGCGTAAAAAAGATGGCCATCTGGTTATGCTAGTATGCATTTCTTAAACAGAATAAAATGTCTCGCAACGTTTAGATATCTTTGATCGTTTAATTTAAAGATCATAATCGTTCGACTCATAAACAAATAGAGACTCCAGAAATAACCAGATCTATAAATGATCAATAAGCCAATCGAATACAGAGGATAATTGCTCGGGAGTTAGATTTCGCGTTTTAATCCTTTTCTTGTTTCACCCCTTCGGTGATATTTTCCCTTCGAGTATCGATTCGTGCCGCTTCTCGTGTCGACAAAGCCGGCTCCGTTTTTTGCCTCGGCACGAGTATAATTATGCTTTGGAATAATTTTGCCGACGCCCTTTCGCCGACGAGTTTTATCATCCTGGTATTATCGCACAGCACTGGAAGCTGCCAGGAAATACGGCGTGTCGTATGATCTGCTTATTTATAAAAACTCGGACGATGGTAGATGTAATGCTCTTAGTATTTGCAGCGGCTTTTTATTATTAGCCAGGTTTTTATACCCATTCTTCGCGTATCCGCTTTATTCAGTGGAAGTTCAGATTGTTGAATGAAAGTTTGCAGCTTTATTCCAGATATCCACCGGTACGATTAAAACAGATACAAATTACTCGATGCAGTAAAATCTTTTCCCCACAGTTTGGGCTTAAGAGATCGCTTAACGATTACATCCGCGTACTTGACTTACAATCTTTTATTTCAAACACATTACTATTGCGATTGGAATTGCTATTGCAGTGCAGCGGAACTAGTTTTCAAGTTCGTTGATGTGTATGCGAAGGAAGAAACGCAAAAACATTCTGAACTTTCTTAATGTACGCGGTATTTCCATTTCTTTATCCAATCCTTGTATGTCAAATCCATGAGGCAAAAGTTATTCCGAAGCTTAATTTAAAATGTATTTTCATAAATATCAAAGTTATGGAGCCAACGGTTGCATACAAATGACACACTATGCTAAAAGCAATATCTTGGATGCTTTTAAGAAACACAGCTACATTCGGTTCGCATTAGTCGCCGGTAAGAAAGAAGACACACGTAAAGAAAATCTGCTTGACAATAAGAAAGATTAATAGTCGAACGAGCGGACAAAAATTATGGAAATTCCAAGCGAAATTGTGACGACAAGTCTTTTCAGCTGAAACTTTTGACACGAAATCCCTTGGTCGACGGCTTTGCTCGTGTCACAGAAGAAAGCTCGCTTTTTTCCGTTTGTACGAGTCTTAGGGTGGCTTTCTAAAAATGAGGTCTATCAAGTTGTGCTAGATTAGGCAACATTACAAACGTGATCTGCGTTCTCGTCGTTTCGCTTTACGAAATATTACTGAATCGGTAACGAAAGAAATTTCGTAAATTCTCCTTCGATAATCCGGCAGTTTTAATGAATCATTAATCTGTCAGATACTTAATATTAGCACCCTGAACATACAACCGCTCGAGTATTAACGTTACCTGCTTCGCGGGATATATCCGTGTGCTAAGGCAACATTTATCGATGAAATAATTAATTAATTTTCAGATTTAAGCATCCAATTTGCTCAAACACTGTAAAACCGTCCCGAAGGGGGTAAACTACCATTAAATAAAAGGACATTGATCACTTTCGTAATTGAGACTCCTGAAATATATTACACGATAATAATTTATAAGGTGAACATTTTACGTTTCATTTTTAAAACTGGAGAACACACTAAAAGTGCAGCAAAGCAATCAGGTCACTGACTGTGGGTCACTGCTAATCCTCGATAGCACTCAACGAGTTAAAAATTAATTTTTAATTCTCAGTTTACCTTTCCTGGCATTGAATTATTAATGCGATTAATTTAGTTGGACCTTTCGTAGTCACGGTAATTCGTTTTGGTAACCGGAAAATGTGACCGTACTGGAAATGCTGAGGTTGATCGTTTAAAAAATATGTACACGTATATAGACAATCGCGGAGTCATATAACGGAGGAAATAGGGGAATTTTGGATCTTAGCTTTCTGAAATATTTTCACTGGCGCCGTTAAATCTTTACTTGGCGAGTCGCGAACCTTTAACCTACTTTCCCTTTGACGCATCTGTACGTGTGCACGGGCCGCATTTAAATCGTATTTATTTAACCCGTGACAGAGTAACCGCCTAAAAATAAGAATCGCCAGGATGCACCGATCAATTTCCATTTATTTAGGATACTCGTACTGACCAACATGCGGTCGCGTCGATATTTATGTTGACGCTGGAATTTTTTATCAACTTTCCTGTTTCCTCGGTCTTTGGAACACCGTCACAATTTATCGTAATCATGGACACCGAAAGTAATAATTCCGCGAAATTATAGCTTACGCTTTTTCCGAAATAGCGAAGAAATTCGAGGTCCAAAGTTTTTTATCCGGGCGGTAAAAAGCTGGTCTTATCGACATCAGCGTTACAATCCAATTTTCGAAGTTTTATATTTGAAAATTTTTAAACGTTCGCTTCTGCTAATGCGCCGAAGTTGAGAGATTTATCTGCCGGAATCTTCGAAAGGATTTAGAACTTCACGGTAACGACTCGAAACTAAAGTCCACCTTCGAAAACTGGAGGAAGAGAAAGAATTAGTCGATCGAATTACTGGATCGTGATTCGAGTTCGAATTCGTTCCGCAGGCTATTGTTCTAATCAGTTAACTTTACCGGACCCTTTTTTCAGTCAATTGTAACTGTACAATTTCTAGCATCTCTGATTCCCTCGTTGATAACCTGTAAATATCTCATAAATAAAATAGCAGTAAATATCATAAATAATTAAAAGCAGAATTAAGCGGCATCGGAATTAGTCTGTGATTAAATATGGAAGCTTCATCAAGGAGTGAAATTGCATTTTTAAAACGTTTAGAGACGAAAGATGTAACAGAATAAAATTGAATGCTACTGTGTATTTTTGTTATCCTGTGTGAGAGAACGTGAAGCAATATATTAATGAAATAAATATTTCACGAGATATTTTATACGTTTAGCACGCTTTTGCGACTGCATCAATGCAGAAAAGTGCATGAACGTGATACAGAAATGTGGAGCACATAACACCATTAAATTTTGACCTTTGATATTTTTTCTGTCTCTAACCGTTTTAAAGGTGTACAAGCTTCACCCAGTTGTACAAAGCGTCCTATATGCATATCAGCTTTTTTACTTTTCACCCTCGAATGGCGTCGGGTCATGCTGATGCGATATAATTTATAATTTACAGCTTAAATTTAATTCCAAATTCATGTACCACGTAAAGTCTCATTGAATGATAAAACTAAAAGTGAACATTCAGAGTAACTCATGAATGTTGCGTCTACAAATTTGTGCTTAGAATTTCGATCAATTTACCGATATCATAGTTGACCCGACCTTCTTCGACGATTAATCACAGATAATTCGAATTCATCGACACAGCAATTGTCCTACGATTGAACATTGTACTTCTCTGTTATCTAGCGAAACGAACGACATGAACACGGGTCTTCTGGTCGAGGCTTGGTGCAAGGGTTTCCTGTGGGATCGTTTCTTGGGCTACTACTACGTCCCATTATCAGAAGTGTCCTACATGAACGAGGTAACGTCTAAGCAGTCCTTCAATACACTCCCCGGCACAGTATCGACAGGGAAACAAGAACAACAACAACAACAACACGTATCCCACGACAGCATGCGCGACACGAACAGCAATACACAGCCATCAGACTTCACCAACACGGTACACTAATTGATACATGTAGCCGGTTAGATTTCTCTCTTTGTTTGCCACCATTTCAGATTAATTCCTAAACACGCATTCGCGAGCTGTCGTACTTTCACCGTTGTATGCACCGAATTCTCGATTATAGCGCTGCCCGACGAGATATAATGCTTTGTATTATTTTGGTTATCGATTGAGCCGCGTCCCGATATTTCAGACGCTTATCGCGATCGACCAACGTGTACGTCTACAATCTACGGTGTAGATCGTCCGTATTAACCCGTTTACGTAGAAACAGCCATGTCTGCCAGGGTACACGATAATGTGGATTATTAAGGATATCCAACAGTAATATTTTAATCTTACGCTTCGATTACCTGTTTAAAATTATTCCTGCAACTTTTGTGCCATTTAGAATTTCGTGCTTTATTTCGCTATGCATATAGCCCTTGACGAATCTGAGTTTCTATTGGGAATTAATAGCTAATAGTTCTATTTTTCATTAGAAAATCATTCCTCTAATAATATTGTGCTTTGGTGTACAATACGTAACGATATAATACGTATCCATCGAATTACAAAGAGAAAGGTTTAGATATTTTAATTTATTGTTCAAGTTTCTTGCTTCCAATAATTAGTAAAATCCTAATGATATTCGAAACGTTTCTTTTGTCGATTACATCAAATTTTCAAGTAATACAGTTCATATTCAAACAGACTTGTTATTCACGATGTGTTAGACAGGGTATCGAAAGGATGCGAAATTGTGCATTATCAGTTGCACGTATCTGCTCTGTGTAGTACATTTCCACAGAATTGTCTAACAGAGAGCCGTACCACTGTAAATTTACCGCAGGAACGTGTATCTAGGTATTTCTGAAATTTCGAGTCGCTTTCGTGGATGCAGTATCTTACAATCAACATGGATCTGACTCTAAGCAACCGCAACGATAAAGTGATAAAACCTTTACAATGCATCGGGGAGAAAGGGCGATGCAGTTTCGGCGAAACACACTTTTTTTCTTCGAATAGCTTCCAAATTACGTTTACAATGCATACAGTGTTCTTTAGGTTTTCTTGTCACTTTATCATTTTTAAATTTTGGAGCATTGAGGTTCTGGAACTTTGCAGTTCCAGGACTTCCGAATTTTAGGATCGCGGGATTCTGGAACTTTGGGGTTGTGGAACTTTAGGGCTTTAGAGTTTTGGTGTTCTACGACTTTGGAGTTTCAGAACTTACAAATTTTAGGATTATGGAATTTTTGAATTTTGGGGTTTTAGAACTTTAGGACTTTAGAGTCTCAGGACATTCGAATTTTGGGACTATGCAATTTTGGACCATTTGAATTTTAGGGTTTTAGACTTTTTATATTAAGTGTTCAACATTTGGAGGCTCTGCAACCTCGAAACTTTTGAACTCAGAAAATTCGAAATATATGGATTTCAGAACTTTAGAACCTCCAAGTTTAAACACATTGGAATTCCAGAATCTCAGAATTTTTAGACGCTGAAGATAGCGAAAAGCTAGACATCTTTATGTCTTTTTCCTAAAGCCACCCCCATATCACTAGTAGAAACATAGTGTGATTATTAGAGTGCAAAAAAATTAATAAGCGTTCGCGTATAGACGGAAATTGAAAGCAATCACTGTGCTGAGTATCGTTAAAAGTGTTGTGAATTTTTTTGCTCGTACCGCGCCCCTCCTGTTGTTATTTTCCCGTAAATGGCACGGGATCGTACTCCATCGAGCGTGAACCTTGCTCGATTTTAGTAACAACGGGAAAAAAAGGTACAGCTAAACAGGGGCAGAGAAAATACGGCGTCGTGACGTGTTTAAATGGTATCGCGTGAGTGCAACTGATCGAAAAACGGAGCAGTACAACGTCCTGCTTAAAAAATCTCGTCGACAAATCGCTAACACGATACGTTTTCTTGTGGAAAAAATTTATTGCGATTTCGTGTGAGCTTCGTGTCACGATAGAATCTCGCAGGATACGCTGTACTGTCAAGTTACGTGAAAACTATGGGTGTTTATTGCATTGTTAAACAGACGTGACGTTACTACCGCTAAATTACGAGAACCATTAAAAATTACGGTCATATCATCGTTGCAGTAGTTATCCGTATTCACGGCATTTACACTGTCGTAAATTTTGTATGTTTGTTAATTTCAGTTACTGTCACAACCAGTTAGACTTCGTCGTGTCTCAATTATTCTGTCGAATTGAATTTTTGATGTCGCACGCGAAAATTGGCATCTGTGAATTTAATCACATTTTAAAATTGTTCAAAAGGTGGTTATCGATATTTACGGTATCAGCATTTGGCAACTACTTCGATTTTAAATTATTCAAATAATTAAACACTAATGAAATTTTCATTGCAATTAATATTATATGAATTGGGTAGGAAAAATAATTTTATAAATTAAGTATTTCTTAATTTTAAAGTCTCTGGTTGTTGAAAACGGTCATAAGGGGTCCATTTTAAATCATTAATGCAATTACTTATTAATGTACGAAGATATAGTATCTTAACATCTTACAGATTTCGTAAAAAATTTAGAAATATCTTTTTGATGTTGTATTCCAGTACCTTTTTTTCCACGAAGTGGCGCAACCAAAAACAAGGTGAAACTACGCGAAGAAACAAGTAAAAAGTATGACGTGAGATTTCTTCACGCGAAGCTTCGTTGAAAAATCCTCACGTGCGTCATACCTTGTAAATTCTTTTTGCCACCTGGTCAAATCGTGTTCAGTCGTATGCATACGTGCTGAATTTTCAAAATCGATTTCCTTAAAAAGAAGCATCGCACAAAAAGTTTCGCATCCCATTCTACACTTGTTCTACATAAAATCACCTTTCTGTTTGCATCCGTATCAGTAATGAAACTTTAATACAATTTTCCAAGAGGTTGAGTTCCCTCCTACGGTTCCTTTGAGACATTTCATTCCCTTGATAAGTACAATTCGAAACGACAATAAGAAGGTTTGACCTTGAGCTGACGGATCGAGGTCAATAGCACGATCAGTTTTATTTACCGATCCGGAAATGTAGATGGACATTATGTCCATGATATATCACTATTGTAGAATGTTACGGAAAGATATTCCGTAGTCGACTATTTTGACCCGGATTTTCAGATTCTCCTCGCGACGAGCAGCGTGCTTCCGCGAGTTATTCGTTCCAGAAAGCTTGTTATCCCGGAAGCGTTGATCCATCCTCGATCGAGCGGATATCGCGTGTACATCGAGTGGCTCATCGAGACGACTTGATATTCTCGCAGCCTGGCATGGCAGCTTTCCGCGCGTGAAATGAAACCGAAACAACTGTTTACACGTCGAACGAAACGCGAATCAATCGACGCCGGTTTTGTACGTTCGATGGAAGCGTGTAACGAGTTTTAGGGTTGTTCCCACGATGTGGCCGATGCTCCGGATTGGTCTGTGCACCGGTCCAAACTGGTCGATAATGCGATTACGACGGAGGTCCGTCTCCACGGCCAGGAAATAAAATGTAATATCTTGAAACTTCCACTCGAGAAAATCGTTGGTTTCTGCTTGACCGAGAATTAATTCGATTGCGGACGGAAATGTTCTTGGATCGAACTAGATGTCTGGCCGTAGCCGACCCGAACGCAGCCTGCATGTATAAATCGAACGATTAGCGAAATCGAGGATTTTCTTGATTCGGTTTCATCTTCGGGCTCGGTAATAGCACGGTGAAGACAGCATAATTCCCCTTTCGGTTTCCTATCGTTTATTTCTGATGACTATTAATCTTTGCCATCCATTTGGGATATTAATCGCTCGAGTGTGATTGAACTCGGTGCAAATATCCCGGCAAATGAGGTACTTGCTCCGGGTTTTAACTCGAAACTTTCGGATTGTCAAATTTATCAAGCCACGAGGCTATTTTAGGGAGCATATAAAGTTACGAATTATCGAATTTTCAATCTTCCACATTTGGAGACTCGCAATCTGCAAATTGTCAAAATTAAGAATTCTCAAATACACACACTGACAAATCTTAAAATTTACAACCATCTGTTTTGAAGTTTCTCTACAAACTTCTTTTCCTAATACATACAAGATAATTTTTAAAATCAGTTGATTTAGTAGTTTTGTTGTACTTAAATTCTATGGAAGTTCCATCTCGTTTCATTCGACTCTACAAATGATTGGAACTTGAGAATGAAATTCGTGGATCGATCGTTAATCAGAATGTTTTTTTCGTCGCAGCATCATCTCGAGAGGCGATAGGGAAGTTCTAGTCATTCGGGATAGTCGTTTCCCACGGTTGAGAGCATTATACGGAAAATCGGTCGCCGAGAGAGGAACGATCGAACTTTCGCTACGAACTAGAAGTCGAACTCGTAAAAGAGCGAAAGGTCTGTTCGCGAAAGCTTCCCTTTGCGGTCAAAGAAGTCGTTTTCATTGTCCCTTCAAAAATATTGGTGCTATCCGTTCGCATTCGTCCGATTCGTTGCCCGAAGGGGGAAAAAAACGAGAAACCGTTCTCGTGGGGAGTAAAGGGCCGAGTAATTGTTGCTTGAAAGCCGTGTTCGATGATGGCCCGTGTAATTCGCACCTGACCCGTTACTAGTCACGGATTTATACTTCGTGTTATTGTAACTGGGTATACAGACACAGGAATATAAGGATATTGGGATATCCTGATGATTTAGGAATCTATAGATTGCATATCTGCATGATTTGGAAATGTAGAAATTTGGGATATAGGGATCTAAGAATATAGGAATTTAAAGATTTTGTTAGTTGCCAATTTAGGACTTTGGAGATATAGGATCTGGGAATATAGAAATTTGAGATGTAGGGATCTAGGTATGTAGAAATTTCGGAATATAGAAAGCTGGAAATGTAGGAGTTTGCAATGTAGAGATTTAGGAACATAGAGATTTAAAGAGATCTGACGATATAGAGACATGGAATTATAGATATTTGGGAATTTAGGAATTTGAGAGTATAGGTTCTGATGATTTAGGGATTTGGAGATGAAGGAGACTAAAAATATAGGAATCTGGAGATAAAGGGATATAGAAATATAGGAAGATGAGAATCTGACGATTTAAAGGTCTAACAATATAGCATGTCCAGGAATATCACATATATTTCTAAACTTCTATTTTATTACATCCATATTTCCCCACACCTCTGAATCCGCATATTCTCCAATTGTTTATATGTGATATAATTAGTACAGTAGATATAATTAGTACATTTGATATATTGTGAATTCTTGCTATCATTAATTAGCGACGGAAGTTGATGTTGGCTCGAAAACGTAATTTCATTCTCTCTCTCTCTCTCTCTCTTCACTGTTGGTTACTTCTTCGGTCCGTAGAATACATGGTTCGGGAAACTCGACGATATCGATTTGCATATAAAGTAAGTTGCTTGCTAGAAGTCCTATGACAAATTGGTCGCGTGGAGCAATTTTACATGGCAAATAATACGTTCTTTATGATAACTTGCAGATTGTTATGGCGACCAGTTAAAAAATTGCATTTCTCGATTGCAGCTTTGATATCATGATCGTAATATCCTGTACATTTCCTCACACATTATTCTTCGCGATCCGTTTCGCGGCAGTTTATCGATCGTATCGAACTCTTCTTCTTTTCAACTCAGAAATATTTTTCAAATTCCCACATTTTCAAGTTCTTAAATTTTCAGCTCTCATATTCATAGATTTCGAGATAGTCAAATTTCTTAATTCTCAAATCTCCCAGTGCTTAAATTGTCAAATTTTTAAATTTTCTAATCCTCGACTGTTATGCTTGTAAATATCTAAATTCCCAAATTTTTAAATCTCCAATACTGCAAATTTGCACATTCCCAAACTATCCCTAATGAATGCAAAAATGTTTCTCTCCTCTATCCGATGTGTTAAATGCAACAAGCGTGCGGAACAATAAAAAGTAAATGGCGCTATGAAGGGTTAAATAATTTGCGTACAACGGTCTCGTTCAGGCAGTTTTCATTGAACCTTTGTCCGTCGCAAATAGTCGGACCATTTTCATGCCGGCGTTAAAACAAAAGGTGCGAAGCGTAGGACAAAATTAAGGTCCATTGCCTCTCGAATCTTGGAGCTGTCCAACAGGGTCCTTGCACCGTCAGGATATTTCCCTGGAAAGAATTTCGACCTAAGAATTCCTTTATCTTCCGTTCTTTCTTCATTTGTGAGCTACGGTCCACTGCGTCTTCATACGGCGATAAAAGGGAGCTCGTGCTAATTAAATTGGACGGCTTCTTTATCTGACGACGAGAAGAAACGGGGACGTGACTTCCTGTGCATCTAGTCAAATTATTTTTGCTTTTTCTGTCAGTTAATTTAGAATGGTCCTCTTAGAAAATTTCCTGCTCGTTAACGATCACGAATTATTCTTCTCCATTGTTATTCGTTTACATCGCGAAGCACGAAATACCATCAATTCTCAGAGACTAAAATTAATTAGCAACGTTAAAATTCGTAATCTACTAATTACAAGATACAAACATTTCCTCGTACGATAATAAAGATATTAATAAGTTATTAATGTGTATAACCTGATCAGGTTATTTATTGTATAAGAGTATCAGTAGAAATAATTAGTTGAAGTAATTGCTTGTAATAGATCTTATCGTATATTCTTCTTATATCTTATTTAATTCTTGAATTATGGTGTTCGACGTAGCTCGTTAATTCTAATTTCTGACGATCGATATTCAGCGCAAATTGATTGACGTTTCCGAAACGAGATGCAATTTATAAAAGTTCGATAACGAGGAATCGCAGGTTCTAGTGATCGATCACGCGGTTGCTTTAAATAGGACACTTTCGAGGCTGATGAATTTGAAACAGCCCCGTAAAGATCGGGGCGATTGAACCCGAACGAATAGAACGAAGTACAAGGGCGTGAAACAAAGAAAGTGAAACTTGAAAGCCCTGTTTGTTTTTTCCGCACGAAGTGCACCAAGTGCATCTTATCTTTCGTCGGAGGGTCGAACAAATTAAATTAGAGGGCAGCCTTACCTCGGATAGGGGTGCAATTCAGTCACGTGCGAGAACCCACCCCTACTTTTATACATGCTCGAATACCTGTGCCATTCTTAGTTCCTTGCACAGATTTCTCGTAATCTTCTTGTAAGCGTTCGAGCAAACGGTAGGCTTTAATCCCGCTATATATCTTTTATCGACGACGCGAATGTTTTCTTTCGTTCGCCGTTAGTTTCTCCACCGGTCAACGAGGTTTCGTTACTCTGACCATTTATACTGATTCTATCGATACTACACTGATTTTTAGGTACTTGTATTCAAAAACGTTAAAAGAATTTATAATACATTTTAGTCATCAACTGAGTTGATCAAATTGTTACAATTTTTTCGAGAACAAAGTTAGGTACGAAAGTTTTCTTCTTTCACGTAGTATCATCCCCTTCGGGTGTACCATCTATATGTGCCACTTATGTGGCATTCAATATATTGCATTATAGTACGACTCGTGAAATATGTATGCACTTAGAGTTTTACTGTTAATAAAATTTGTTATGCGATGCATTTTTCACAATCTTCCGTGCATAATACGATAATCGATATGGCCGTCTGGTATCCTTCAAAAAATGTATCGTGCCACCGTAAATGATAGCGACGAGAAAAATCTTGGACAAAAGAAAACGTTGGAACGAATGTTATTTAATACCCTCTCGATGTTGCTGCTCGTAAAATTGTCCTCGGTAAATACGGAGAACGCGCAGAAACAGAGTTCACCTTCGGATACTTCGCAGATATTAAACGCCTTCTTCTATTAAACGTCCAACGTTATGAACGCAATTTCCGCCTTACGAGCATATAATGGCCGTCGTAAAATAAGAGAAACGTTGAAATTCGTTCGACGTATCGACCGTGCAATGGCTGTTTCCCGAACTTTTACGCAAATCTAAGAATTACCAAAATGATCGGTGCCGATGTTCTTTCTGCGCGTACGCCTTTTTTATATTATAATATCGTCGTGACATTTTATCGATATTACTTTCAAAATTATCTACTATAATATCTTAGCTCTTGATTGACAATAAAATTTTAATTACCGCACCGGTACGTTAACTTGATAATAATGTTTTATATGTTCTTTAAAGTTGTTGAGGATTCTTTAATGTTCTCTAATGTTCTTCAATGCTCTTTAATATTCTTTAACGTTTTTTAATGCTCTTGAATGTTTGTTAATCTTCTTCCCCGTGTTTTTATTTTTAAATCGTTAAATCACTTCGCTATTTTTCGTTAATATTACATAAAAAGTTATTTGCTCGATCACAATTTTAATTAATATTTTGTCATGAATTACTTTAAACGACTACAAAAATGAGGGAAATGCTGAATGACTTAATCTGCGGGTACATCGACGAGGGGAGGAACGAAGAAGGAGCGTGAAAAGGGGAGGGAGAGACATCTGTCGTTGCATTTAGCAGAAACTCCGCAGAGAATGGGGTAAATTGAATTAGGGGCTGGCGTGGGTGAGTTACGTTTTAAGGGTGGCATTCCTTTGGTTTTCTCGATTCGAGTCAACCAGCAGCATCGAACGAGAGAGGAGGTATCGAGCATCGCTATCGCCGGCCATGTCCTCGACCACGACATCCACCACGGTTCCATCACCATCACCGTTGACAATCCCCGAGTAGTCTCTCTACTGTCGGTGACGTCACTTGGCGCATAGCCAGATACCAACGCTCAATGAAACAGTCGGGGAAGACAAGGCGACGTGGTTTACGACGGCGTTATGCTGCGTGCACACATACGAACTGGACTGTGGCAACGACCTTGACAAAAGATTTCCCGGATTTGTCCACGCGTTTCCACCACCCTCTCGCGCGCCGCGCTCCGACAACAAACAACGGAAAAAACTGTCGGGAGAACAATTTCGGGAAAACTCGGAAGCTCGCATTCGCCGTGACAGCTAGTGTGACAACTAGTGTGACAACCGACGCGACAACGGCACAGCGTGACGAGTGAAAAAATTGTGTGTTCGGACGGTGTGCGTGTTAGATACGGAACTCCTGCATTTATTACGGGCATTTGGACGTTCGAAAGTGCAGGTGTTTGGAAATTTAGACGTTCGTGCATTTGGGAATTGTAGGATACCGTAATTTGGGGATGTAATTTGGCGATGTGGGGATTCGAGGTAATTGGGGACTCAGATTTGAGAACTTTGGGATTTGAAGATTTATGGATTTAAAGATTTAGGAATTTTGTGGATTTGTAACCTTTTAAGTATTTTAACTTTAGTGTCTGAAGATTTGTGAATTTGCAAGTTTGGAACTTCGAATACTTGAAAATACGAGAATTTGCACCTCTTTTCGATGAACTTTCAAAGTGTCAATACAGTGTATAGTGACACCACCAAAGTACGTAGTGACAGTTCTAAAAAATGTACAAGCAATTTACTGTTACGTGAGAAACAATTCAGCGTCGTTTATGTGATGGTGATCCCAGTTTCGAATTACAAGAAGGCGTACGATGACATTTATCGAAAATCCCCGTAGATAGATTATTACATCGTAGGAGGGTGAAACTTGATCGTGGGTTTTGCGATGAACCGTGAACTTTGCAGTCACGCACTGCCATTGTTACGATGCTTTCTAGCCGTTCTCTGAAACGTTATGACGATGTACAGGATTGATGAATTACTGGTAAACTCGCTCTTTCATGTTTCTGAGCGATCGATCGGCGAGTCTGACGTTCCAGTAGCAGCGAGTGCTGACAGAGATAGGAACGACAAAGGTGTAGATAAGCGAACGGGCAAAGAAAGATAGAGGAAAACGGGAACGCGAAGCGAGGACGATAGAGTCGTTAGGGAAAACGCTAAATGGAGGATCAACGCGGATGTTAAGCTAGTAAACGAGAGAGGGAAAAGGTTGAAATACGATGATGGGATGTTGACGGGCAAAACGGAAGACAGACCCGCGCGGATAATGACAAACACGGCGAACGAAAGAAAGGGAGAGGCAAGTAAAAGCCGAGGAACGAAGTGAGCGAGCTCGAAGCCGAGGGCAGGTTGCTTTTCCTGTTGCGAGGACAATCTGGGTCAAGCCTGGCTTAAAATATTCATAAAGCTGCACGCGAGATCCACGTACGACCGGTTCGATTCACATTAGAAATGCGCTGACTGGGGTATGTCAAGTAACTCTAGAGGGATGACGATGAGACATTGCTGCCCGACGACATCCTCCCTGACTCGTTCTCACGTGTATTAGTGATCCGTGGTAACTGGTGTTCGTGCACGCCCACCACTGCTTTCTGACAGAGGCTTGACAAAGCTCTTACCGACACCCTTCGTCTCCGTTTTCCTGTCCCGCGCGCTCACGGTCTGCCATTTCTGGCTGCTCCGGGGCCGCATACGTCACCGCAACGACAAAATCCTCGATTTCGCAACCCGAAGAAACCTTCATCCGTGTCCGGGAGACTTCTAACCGTCGAACGTGTCGCGTTTTGAAAATGAAACTTCCAACGGGTAAGATATACTCCCAAGATTTCTTCATCGATCACTCTGACTTCTTGCGAAGTTACTTCAGTACCGATTATTTACATATTTTATGTACACGAGCACGTTATATACACGATTAGAGGCGCTCGTAGAATAGGGATGTAAACTGTAGCAGATTGAATGATTGATTTGTTGAAGTCTCGGTAATAAAAGTCGTGTTACGGAACTGATTTAAATCTGTGGTGAACGATGATGTTTGCGGGGGTGTAGTACGATTATAGAATTTAAAGTTTCTGTACAACAGGACTTAAGAATTTAAAATTTCCGTACTTTCAAGTTTCTAAATACGTACATTTGAAAATTTATAACTTTCGAAGGTTTTGAACTAAAATATTTCAGACATGCGGATTTGAGGATCTCTGAATTTCTCTATATTCTAAAACCCTATGTCCCAGATGTCTACATCCCAGTTCCCTACATTTCAGATTCCTACATTCTAGATCCCTATATTCTAAATTCTAACGTCCCACATCTCTACATCCCAGATCCCTACGTAGTAGATCTCTATATCCCAAATTTCTGTATGTCAAGATTTCTATATAACCAGAACCCTAGCGGATATACCCATCTCCTTGAAAGATAAAATACCAATAAATAGAGCGGAAATAATTTTCACGCGCGGTAAGAAATTGAACAATTGGATATATCGCAAGACCGTAGGGTCTTTTAATTGTTTGAACACCTGGCACGCAACGATACCGCAGAATTGATACTGTCAAACATAGACGGGGATAGATAAACCGCAACTACCCAATCAAATTCCCACCTGCGACCATCATGTTCCTGCTGTCCCTTAACGATCGTCGAAGGGGAGAGTAAAAAAAGCGAGAGATTGATGAACAGAAACGCCAGTACGAACGGTGGTTGGTCAATCTCTCGAGTCAACAATTCGCGTGGCAAAGTTTCCAGTGATGAGCAAACAGGTAATCGTGTCCCAAGTTTACCGCCTACAAATGAAAAGCTGTCCGAAACGTTTGACCGGCTGACAAGAGTCCAGTTCGGTGGGAATCCAAGTAACGAGCGTACAACGAGGAACTTCTCGACCACATGTCGACCGAACGTGATTTTCCGAGGATTAGAGAAACGATTTAGAGGTACCGGCACTTTCTTTCTCTCTTCTCGCCACGGGCTACGGAACCAACGGAAACGGGGATGAAGTCGATCGATCCGAAACTTCCTGCCGCTCTCCATCACCGGCTGGTTAGCTGGGTATCATCCATCAGTCCGAGATCTTCCATCGAACTCGAAGATGATCCTGGATCCTTTTTCCATCAAGCTCGGAGATAACCTGTCTCCTTGCCGTTGCTCCTCTCCGCCTTGCCGGATGCTTGTACCCGCCGATATATCTTTGTAGTTGCTCCATTTTAACCGTCACTGGCTACACCGCTTTAATTCTATCCCCGTCCGTGCTTAGTAGCATTAAAGAAAAGCCCTCGATATCCCTGATTAACCAGGAAAAATGTTATCCTTCGCCGGAGGCGGAAAACAATGTTGACGGTGCATTCGTAAGCCGTTAATGAAAATGTAAATTATAAGAACGTAATCTTCTTCGGGACAAAACTTGAATCGCTGAAACATCGATCGTCTTATTGCTTAACTCGATGGACGCAGTTCCTCGCCAGAAAGACTAATCTTCATTCTCGAAGAAGTTAGATTTAAAATACAAGACAATCAATGAAAGATTTCTCTTTACATTTGTTGTGAATTAAAGAAAGCTTATGCTGCAAGTGTATCAAAGGACTAAAACAATTTAGTTTACTCTCGATCAATGTCCACAACGAACACGATAAATCATAAAGCTTGAAGTAACATGAAAAATTGAGTGGTTCGTAGAAGAATGTAACAGTACGTAGTAAAACTTGATTAACACGAGCGACGTGGTAATAATGTGTAATAAGAACAAACTCGATAGGTAGTTTCGATTCACGAAAATAAAACGTCACGGCAAGCTAAAACGATTCTCGGAACACAGCCTGTTTCACGGGGTGACTTTTCCACGATCGAATAATCGAAATAATTTGACGTCAGATTCCAGCAACCCCGATGGAAATTACGTCGTTGTAAATATGACACGAGGATAACCAGTTGCCTATTTGAGCGGAATACGTGTGTATATTCATCACGTACATCCGAAGACACGCGTTCCTACGTCTGACGTTTGCAGGCCTGCATCTACTTACGGGCACATTTGTTACGGACGACAAGACCGACGATCTGTCTGACATATGCAACGACGACTCTCCTTGCTTACAGCCGTTATTTCGCTCTGGTTGACGCGAAATGCAAATCGTTCAGGGACAAATGATAACCCGTTCGCTTAATTGAACGGCATGGCGAATTAAAATCGCGCCATCCACCTGCAATTCTCCGCTTAATCTTCGCCGTTGACCTTGCTCGATGACGAAGGCAATCCAATTATATTTCTTAAGACACGCTAGGAGTAATTGGAAGCTTGACTGATTGCGAGAAGATGAAATACTTCACGGAGTAGAGAAAAATACAGCTGAACCTACCGGTGCCGTGACGTAAGGGATCGTGAATTAAGTCGTTAACTCCCGATAAGTCAAATAAGGTTAGAAACTTAATTTGTTTGTATCAAATTGTTAATTTTGGAACATCTACCTGACGCAGTTTTATGAGCACTCGAGTGCAATTGTAAGCTTTCGATCATATATATAAATTTGAAGATTCTTTAACTTTTACATTTTCCAAATCTCTAGACTTCCATATCGACCGATCCACAAATTTCCAAATTTGAAATATTTTATTTCCGATGAAACTTTTGACAATCGCGGTATTAAGCAACCGCAGGAAATCTTTTTTTTAATTTCCAAACGAAACCGAAGAATGTTTGACTGGTTGAAATACGGTCGCCTTTCACAAGGGGAATAGAACATCGTCATTAATATACTTTGCCGGGTGTGTCGTAGCGGAGACGGAAATGGTGGCATTCGTTGGCCTTGCGCGATGAATCCGTGCGGTATTCGCAATCATTTCTAGGCTGTTGGAGAGTCATTGTGTCGTCGGTCGCTTAATTGCGGGGGCGTCTTGTTCCATTCGCGAGTATCCACCAGCGTCACCCTCCGTTGCGGCTGTAATTCTCTTTTTGTCTCCGCGTGGCGAATCTTTACACAGACGAAACGACCGTCACATTGATGGTAAGCTCGCAAAAACGTTGCGAATACAACGCGGGGATACGAAATGACATTAAGAACTCGTGACTTTCTATTAATCTCGACTTCATCATCCTGTCGTTCTTCGCGTTCAGCAATTATTTCGAATTCTATGCAATTATTTCACGCGATCCTTCGCGTACAAGTACGGAAACAGGTACGAATACGAGACGGGGTGAAAATGTGATATATCGATGTTCACGTTCTATCTGCTAACTAGTTTAACGGTAACGCGATACGCTTCGAACAAAATTTCGCAAAGTCGTCCGTTCGTTTCCTTTGTTTGCAGCTGTTTCAGAACACCATAGACCGAAAGATCAAACGGGGATCCAATGTTCGTGTCTTTTCTTTTATTCGCGTGTTAACCGACTTCGTTAAGCTCAAATCGATCCCGCCTCTGTCCGCGCAGAATAAGCGAGAAAATTCGATGAGATGTCATTTTGCTCGCGGCACAATCGAACGGGGAAAGAAAATGGCACGGGAAGCGGAAACGGCGGTCGATAAATTGAAGAAAACTCGTTTCCTCTGCGTTCCTTGAGAAATCATATTTTTCTCGACGCCTGACGAAGGCACATATTGGTTTCTTAAGTGAACGAGATCGATCGAATCGTTTGCTTTAGCTCTCTATTCGACGACGGGCACATCTCTCCGGTGACTCGCACCCCATTTAACCCCTTATTTCTTCTCGCGTGATAGTCGCGATAATTGGACTTGGTTGCTCGGAAACAGATTGATACCGGAAGGGAAAGGGAATGCTGTGTGTCGTGTCGGTATCCGTGACTGGCTAACCCAATTCGTGTCTTCCTGATAGACACCATAATCGTGTAAAATTAACAGCGACTACCCTTCGTCGCGATACCTTGGCTGCGCTTTTGCCACGAATGTCGCGCAAATTGAAAACGAAAACAAACTTATGATCTTATAATTGCTGTAAAGAGATAATTAGACCACCGATCAAATGTAGCGTCATCATTTGCGTGAACAGTGCGACGACAAGGTGCAGAATTGTTCTCCTTGTTATTAAATTTAGAAATTTTCAAATATTTAACTCGAGAAATCTGTCTATTGATCGAAACTCGGTCAACTAAAAGATTAAAGAAAATGAGGGATCTGAGCAGGCAGTAAAAATGACAGAAAGGTGGTATCTTCAATTTGGAAGTTAAGTGAAGTAAATAATTTATTATTTTTCTTGGAGCGTCGTCGAAGGAAAAGGATTTCACGCGTTCCCTTCATTTATTGACATCTTTGCTTCCTGTCTTCCGCTGCAGATTTTATTGCTTTCCGTTTTCGTGGTTCAAGCAACGTTTTCATCCTCTCGTCTTTCTCATGTCCAATTTAGAAAATTAAATTCTACGTCAGTTGAGATGCAAGAAAAATCAATACCCTTTGCTTATACGCTTCTGCTTTATATCGTCCAAACATGACTTACAGCTATTTCGATGGTCGATGGATTTTAATGGACGTATTGAAGTGATCGTTACCGTAATTGTATTTCCTCCACCAATTTCCATATTGCGTGGAAGAAAGATATCCCGCGACTCCGAGTGATTGGCCAAGTAATAATGTTAGTCCAGAATTACTTCGTTTTGAAAGAAGCTTTTGTGTAGATAATTATTATTCCTCGGCAAAGAATCTGTTCCATTCGTAATTACGAAATCAGCATGGGGATGTATTCTGTTATTCGATCACGTTTCGATACGTGCAATGATTATAATTGAAACTAGAAATTTTAAACCACGAGCCTTCGTGTTTCTGCATGAATAATGCTTGTTTATTGCCGATGAAATTACATCGATGCATTATCTGGCACTTGTTCAACGACGTTCAAGCGTACCAGAAGTTACAAGAATTATTTACAGCGCAACTATGAATAATGGCCGGTTTCGCGTGACCGTGTAACTAATGTATTCACAAGAATACATTTTTCATAACAAAGTTAAGTCTCTCAGACCGCCATTTGCATTGTGCAGGAAATTACAACTTTTTTCCTGCTCGTGTCACGGAAAAATATTGTTTCAACCATTTTAAAAATAGCCAAATAATCAATGTCTTTAAACAAAGGTGTTTGGTGTCACGTTGTTACGTTTAAATTTACCGCCCGTCGGAATTCGATAGCGACTTACGTTCGTCGAATGCGCAATCGCAGTAATTCGCCAACATGGCGGCAGAGAACGCGGCGTTTACGAAACGACCGATGATAATTAAAGATTCCTCTATCTATAACTCCATTCTTCCATTTCAAATTGATGACAGACGTTTAAAAATGTTTGCGACACGATTAAAAATTTAAGGACCTGGGAAACTCGGGAAATTTGAAGATCAGAGTATTTGGAAAATTGGAAATTTGATATCTTGATGCCTCTGATCAAACTGTACAGCTATCACAAACGATTGGTCTTTATGTTCTTAATCGATTGTGTCCATCTCGAAATCAGAATAAAGCTTTAACCAAGACTGATTCTCCGTTTCAAAGTTACTTGCATTTCAATCGATAAGCCAAATAATTGTACAGTCTTTGTGAAGCGGAATGATACTTAGACGTTGAGCTACATTAGCCGTTAAAATTGTTAGGTTTACTGTTACCCTAAGAAGCGGGTGCTTTGCGTTAAATGTTGGAGACAACCTGTGGCGAGTTAAATTCAGTTTGAGTTAAACTTGCGGACGAAGCAACCATTGCAAGTTGAACTTGTTGATACTCGTCCCACTTGTTGTTGATATTTACTTTTATCAGTTTGCGCGGAATGAAATCGACGTACAACATGAAAAATCAACAACTCCCTCCATTTTCGATATTTAGAATGCAAACTAAAAGACTTCATTTAAAAAAGGGCGAAAGCTTGCTGTGCATTTATTTCCGTATAATTACTTGCGTATACCGTAAATAATGATAATTATATATTATTAATTAACAATTTGAGCAATCGTACGTGGGTGACGCACGAATATTTGGACCAATTTGTGACCTGTTTTTGTAAGAACAACCTAAATCGTTTCTATATCTGGAAACTTGCAAAGTTTTAAAATTTGATTGATGTACGTGTAAAAAGAAAAATGGACTTTTGTTCTTCAAATTTTTATGATTCCATACAATTTGTCATGGAGACACTGAAAACGGGGTTTCGCAGAGTTTAGATTCTCAAGGTTGATTGAAAAGCGCGCACGTATCTTTCATCACACATTTCGTGCAAGTTTACGAGAGTTTCACAGTGGTCTTTCATTTTCTTATTCACGCGAAATTTTTTCGGATAAACAAATCCATTCCGATCGGGTTGCATTGAAGGAACGCGTTTCCTGCTTTTCCACTTGTTCAAAATACTCGTTGTTTTGTTCGAGATAGAGGCAACGAAAGGTTGCTCGTTTACTTAAGCTGTACGTATCCTGGAGAGTGAGCTTGAGTCTCATTTTCTCGGATATTTTTAAGACTGTCGGAATTTCGCCTCTAAAACATTCGAGCAACTCTTCCCCGCGAACCAATGACGTTCAGCCGCTGGGAGAATCGACGAGAAATGCTCGATCTCTGGCGGGATTATCGACGCCGGTTGAATTTGCTGGAAAATTAATCGCGGGGACCTCGAACAAATTTTTAACGAATTCCTATGTCCGATTTCCTGCGTGCCGTTAAGTGGAGTGCCCGGTCGACCTTTGGATATACGAGCAGATAGTCGAAAAGGATCGGTTCTGCGCGTAAAAATCCAAATTAACGGGAACAAAGGTCTCGCTGGAGCGTGATTGATTCGATCGTTCGGCCGTCACCAAGCGTTTAAGCCGCAAATCTGTCCCGGAGTTTGAGGTTGCGCTTTTTTTTATTTCTTTTTTAAGCCGGCAAATATATGGAGGTTTTACAACGTCACTCGTTCCTGGCATACAATCCATTGAATTTTTTACGCTCCTGTAATCACACGTAGCAATCTGTTTAATTTGATAACAATCGCGGACGATTGTGGCCGACTGTGACGCGTCGTTAACTGTGCAACGTCATTCTGATTTTAATAAGTAACCACTACAATCGGCATACGATACCGATCATACACATGCACCAACAATCAATGTAATTTATTTATCGAATCAAATTTTTGCGGTATACACTTGAACCCAATTGAATTAAATCAAACCTATCCTAACCTCGTCTGAGCCAATAAATGCACGCAATACGAAACATAACCTTAACCTAATCCTAGTTTTAATCTAACTCTAATTTAGTCCTAATCCTAGGCTCTACAGTAACCGTACAGTGGCCGTCTTATTAACCCTCGAATTAATCACGACGATTTCCCTTCCGAAATTGTAGTTGAAGAGACTTTTCCTCTTTAATTTAACACGTAAATTTTTAATTTAAGTTGCTAATGTAATTATAACGGTGTTAAGAATTTTTTTTCTTCGCTTTCTCCGCTTTTTGATAAAGACTACAGCACGTGAGCTAACGATGACTAATGACAGTTTTAATTAAACGAGAAAAGACACCGTTCGATGTAACTTTGAAACTAAATAGAAAACTGGAACTGAGGTATATTATCACGGGAGGTGTTAATTACTTTACTAAATTAAATTCGTGGCGCAGTTTACTGATAATCCTTATAATGCTCTACGTAGTAACGCTGTTTTAATTTGTGTCTCGTTAACATAAAATAGAGTATATTGTTATATACGAGGCTGCAGTAGAGAAAATTCTTAAAATTAGTCATATATTGGGTTGGGTAAAAAGATTTTACTTTTGGTGTTATACCAAGTTAAGTTGTACAGTTACACATTAAATAGTTCGTGTAAAGGCAGCAATATAACGAGTCTATTACATATCGAAAACCTTAGCGTAGAAGAAAAGAAAGTCGATAAAATTAATTGATAATGAGATGAAAGATAGTCGAGCAAATTCGAAGAATATTAGTAAGAGTATAGTACCTATTTCAGTTAGACGTAATTATCAATTTAATGCTTCCACCGTTCCCGTACCACCGCGAAAAATGGTAGTCGTGTTTCACCTCAATCCGGCTAAATCTGATCCCTAGAACCTTCCGTGAATATCGCATGTAGGTCGGTCGAAAATTAACCGCAAGGGAATGCATTTCAGGTAGATACAACAGGTGCAGTCTGGGATCTTGATTTGTTGCAGATGTAGTTAATTGAAAATGCTATGAAATTTCTATCGCTAATACAAATCTTCTTGCCAATTTGTCCGACGTATTTTTGGAGAGATCTTAGCCATTGTTTAAAATATACATGGATGATAGATGGACGCGAGACCGTTGATACAGCCGTGCTTCTAAACGCGAGGCGTGAACATCGCGCAGAATCATTTGCATGAAAGTTTAATTCAAACTTGCACTTGGTGCATGAGTGGAATTGATATTGGTGGAAACACGTAGATATGGATTAAACCCGTAGTCTCGGCGGAATCATCGACGATACAACTTCTCGTTACACTGCTTTATTACCGAATGAGAAATTGACCCCATTGTCGATACTTCGGTATCTAGACTATTGCTCTTTCTTACTTGACATTTTACTTGGCAATAAATCGATAAATTTCTCTAGGTCCCAGAATTATGTTGGTACTTATATTTTCAATTTAGAGATTCGTAGAATTAGTCAAATAGAGGGTTGATTCGATATGAGGAGTATCTAGGTGTCCACATATGATCTCAATAATGTTGAGTTTTGAAGGTTGTAGGTTTCAATGCGAATTCGACTACCGACAAAAGAATCAATGTACTTATCGATCGGCGTTAAGTAATAGCACACTTCATCGACGTTTGAAACTAACATTTCGCGACAACGTTTCTTATCTAATAAAAGGTTTCGTAATAAGCTTTCTCTCTTACGTAGAACCACCTCTTACATCTAGCCCGACGGTATCCGCAAATATTGTTCTACAAGCTTCTAAGAGGTCTAACATTTTCAGGTTGTTCTTGAAGATCCACGGTTTCCTTCTGTCTCCAAATAAGCCCGTACAATCGATTCCATCAGACGTTATTTCATCCGCACGCGTCTGTTCGCAAACGAGTTTATCAGGAAAGCCAATTCTCGCGATCGTGAGGACAATCCGATCCAATCAGGGTCCGAGAAAATAACCGAATGTTTCTTGGGAGATCACCGGCGACCCGTCGCGTCGATCCGCGTGTGTCTCCTCTCGATTTCGAGCCACCTCGCGAGTGGCTTAATTCAACAACGCGATCCGTTCGCAAATAATTAAGACAAAATGCCGTTAGCTATGCCCGTGGCCGCCTGCTGCTGAAGAAATACGACGCGGCCTGTTCGTTCTGGCCGTAAGTCGCAGCAGCTGCGGATAAAAGAGAATTGCTTTAATTACGGCACGCCATTTGCAAACAGCCGCACGTGCACTTTGATAGCCATGCTTCGCAGCTCGTTTCTGAGAGTACGCCACGCCGGAGGCACGGAAAAGAGAGCTTTTCTAGAATTTATGTACGCGTGTTATGTGCCTTTACCCGCGGTACATGCCCATTACTAGTCCTCGCCGTTTCCTCCGTGGCCAACGTTAATCTTATGTATGCATACATACTAGCTGATTCATGAACGTTATACCTATATCGGATAACACTACTTATCTCTTTTTAACGGATACTGCTGCTTCTTTCATCAATTTTTTATATTTTTGCACCAGACACTGTGAATATGCAATATTCTATATTTTCTGAATTATGTGCATATTATAATGTCCAATACGATTATTTTGTTTCGAAGCTAAACATATAATGGAACTTGTTTGTACGACTCAACACATCGATGCACAGGGTCGAGAAATGTCACTGGTAGACCTGCTCAGTTCGAAACTGTATTATTAATCTGCTTGTTCGAACAGTTCGATATATTCCTTCAATTATGAAAAAATTGAGTTTGCAAAAGTTGATGTTCGCAATTCATCTCTCTGTCATTTATATTTTCAATGTCGTTATCAGACACGCGATCTTCGGTGGAGAAAATCTCTGAAGCGTCAGAATGCACATAAAAATAAAAGTCAGAAGTCTCTAGAACTGAATCGAAGTACTGCATTCATAAATAACTATGCTAAGTCCAGCTATCTCCCTGTCATTCTTAATGTCAGCCTACCTTAAGAATACAAGTTTCTTTCTGAACTACACAATTCTCGTGGTAAAATAAAAGTCCGGAGCAGCTGTAATCTGTATCTAGCATCAACTTCAAATCTTGACAGCAATATACATTACGTGTCGCACAATGCACATTGTTTCCGATGAGACTTACGAGACATAACTCGAACAACGGAATATTAAATGTATCTAGCTAGTTCATCGTTTGACGTTTCTGTGATAAATACAAGATAGTTAGAGTCTCCAAGACTGTTTACAATGTCATTTTACTTCGGACATAGCAATCGAATCGACGTTATATTTAGACGGTTTCGATATTCACAAAGGTCGACAGATAAGATATTTTTTCGTAATCGATTGATATCGAATCGACGCACGAGCGCGCGGAATCATTAGAATTCGGATGGGTACATTAGGAGAATTTAGCGCGGCCAAAACGTTGCCGTACTAACGAGCGTTTGTTTATTATATGCACGTGTTGCATGGCATCGCATTAAGCCCGTTAATACGAACGAGCCAGATCTGACGATTTAACGATGCGGATGCATGCATAAATTCTCGTAACTTTGACGCGTACGAGGCTGAATTTTATTTGTTACTTGATGAAGCATAATAAGGCAGAATCGAGTTGCCGCTGTGGCTACATTAGTGGTCCATTTGCATCGCTTTGCGCGCGATCTCTTCAATTATATATCGTGCTGGAACGACGTTTCGTTACAATCACTTGAAATACCGATGTTTAGAGCTGTGCAATTTGGGTTTCAGGAGGGTTCAGGACAATGGGTCAGCCTCGATTCGGAGCTCGAGATGAGAGGTGCCGAGATCATCGGCACGAAAAAGCCAACCGGCCACTCTCTTCTCATAGACTGCCGTTTGGAGCTTCCTTTCGGTAAGTCGGCTGACATCTTCTCTATTTTTCGATGTAGAACACGGTGGTGAAGCATGTCGGTTGAATGTCAGCGTACGTGTCCGGACGTATATGTACCCGTATCGCGAACGATAAATGAATAGAAAAGCGAAGGAAAAATGTGCTCGTCGAATCGAGCAGTCACCTTCGGTTGCAAAGAAACAAGATATTTCATTTTGCGGAGATCGAAAACGTGGCACAGAATGGTTCTACCGGATTCATTTTGTTGTTTCAAGCATTTCAACATCGGAAGAGAACCACTCGAAACAATTAGACCGTTGTAAATGTACAGAACGGCAAGTTTTGCAATTCCAAGAGGGAAAATAATAGTCGTTAACTGTGTTTTCATTGTTTGTAGAACCATTTTCTTTTACACGAAGAATTTTATTTCGCGTTTGCTCGATTTGATTCGATGGTTGTTTCGCAACCTCTGTCGCTTCTCACGCTGGAATTGTCTCGTTGATCGCGATTTGTTTGCATCGAAAAGTTGTTTACGCGAATCTTAATTAACGTTCGGGTACTAGCGAATTTCGATAACGTTTCGAATAAATGAAACGCGTCGATCAAGCTGCACCACGTTTTCGACGCACCATTCGAGAATTACTAAACTCGGACGGTTTTAATCTGCGCGGAAACATGGTTTTATCGAAACGATCCGAATACGATGCTTTTTCTATTCATTTATCTACCTTGCCCTCCCCCTTTCCGCCTCACGAATAAAGACCTTACGAATCGTCATGATGGTGCAAGAAATATCATGCGATTAGTTAAGAACGGTGATATAGAAGAAAAGTAGACTGCTCTTAACTGTGCGAGATGTCCTCTCGAGCCTACAGCGATTGCCAAATGTATCGAGATACCATTAATCTTCGTCCGAGAACCCATGAAATTATATCCATAGAATCGATCAATCTTCAATGTCGGACGGTGTAATCGCCAGGAAACTGAATACTGCGTCGAGTGGCCACGAGAAAGAGGTAGAAACAGACATTAACCTTTTGATATGGCGGGAAAGTTTCAAAGTATGTTGTATGTATAATAGAAAACAACGATAACTTTCTTTGGCTGATAATATCAGATAATGTAATAAATGCTATGATAATTTTATTCATTTATCTTTATAATTTTGCTAGTAATGTTGCTCCTCTGATTCATGTAACACTGTATTCTATAAGACTTGTATGCATATAAGACGTATACTGTTTCAGTTTAATATTGGAAATCGAATCGCGCCGAATTCAATTATCTAATAGAATCAAGTCGAGTTTAGAAACAGACTTCACGTTCAATTGACTCGAAATCCCTACTCCGTTATTTTGGACAAACAGTAGTTAAGTCGTAGAACAGGGAACGAGTGATCAAATAACTAATCGTGGAATGGTGTGTTCACTCGCGATTAAGCGTTCCCTTTTATAGGACATTTTCATAAATCATACTAAGATCGCGTTACCTTTCAAGTTGTTGAAATCTCAGGAACTCGAACACGTAAAAAAAAGTCAGTAGCTGAATCGTAACGTGTCGTTAACCCTATTTCAAGAGAAGCGAAGATCGATAGTAATGGATCGTTGATGTGCCGGTGACCGGGCAATGCATGAAAGCACGCTACTTCCGGGAGGGAAAATCGAACGAAACCTCTCTCCTATCCTTTCCCTCCGCGATAAAAAGTTCGATGAAAGCTCGCGATCCGTTTGCTATGTTCTTATGCAAAAACCGTAAAAACGTTGTACTTGTTGCTAAACGGGGAACGCAAATACGAAGAAAATCGATACGGGAATCGAAGAGCAAACTATCGTTACAGCGAATGCTTTCGATCCTTGTCCAACATTATGTAAACTCGATCGGAACATTCGATTAGATCAACATAAAATTGAACGATTCCTGATTGCGTGTTCCTTAACGAGACTTTACGTGAGTGGAATTCTCTATACTTCTATAAAACACGATCACTTAAAGTTTTAAGCAAGGAGCTACAACGTTCGGGAATTAGGTTACAAAGAAAAGAGCACCAACTGTACACCTGCTACCTGAGCAATTTCGAGAATTAATTACCAACTCCTGCAGAGTAATGACCTTAAGTTAATTACTGGACACGTATCTTTAAGAGCGGTCAAGTCGAAGTATTTAGGTTTAACTGTTCATTAATATTGAATTTATCGGAGCTACTTAAATTAGAACTTCAAATTCCTAAATTAACAAATCGAATTCTCAAACTTCTAAATATTCTAGTCTCAAATTTCTGAATCTTTTTTTCCAAGCTTACAAATTTCTAAATTGTCAAGTTCCTAAACTTCTGTATTCGCGAACTTCTAAATTTCGAAGTCTATATGTTCCCTAATTTCCACGTCCTCAAATTCTATATTTCCAAATTCCTGAAGCGCCAAGTTCTCGAATTTCCAATTTTCTAAGCTTTCGAATTTCTAAAGTATCAAATTCCCTAATTTTGAAATTGTCAAATCCCCAAATTCCCAAATCTCAAAATTTCCAAGTGTCCAAATTTTCAAATTTCCACATGCCCAAATCCCCAAATTCTCAAACTTCCAAATCCCTAAATCCCCAAATCCCCGAATTTCCAAAAACCACTTGGTCATTGACGCAATACGTTAACTGCAAATAAACCTCGCTCCCCAAAGAAAAATCTTAATTACAATGTTCTTGAAAGAGTAATATTAGCTCACATTGCCTAATAGTCCGTAAAATCGAAAAATACATATTTGTTTTCCCACGAAACTTTTCAACAATCCGTTGTCGTTTATCTCCCACAGTGGAACACCGAGTCGTTGTTGATTTTTCAAATTGTTTACTTTTTTCCGGAGCCGTGGTGCATCTCTAAAAATACCTTTTATCTGTTGCTCTAAATCAGCTCAGGTTACACCGAAACCTATGGAGAGCGGAATTTACATTTTTCCGCGGTTATTCGGCTCCTCGTTCCCCCATAAATAATGCATGTCATCCGCATCGCAATGCGTACGATTGATCAACGAATCAGATTGACGCTGTTATGCAGTGGTTCATGGCAATACGTACTGTTGTTTCTGGCACGAAACCGAGTCGTTGTTTTAATATCGATCGTTCCGGATTAAGAAAGCGGCGACGAGTCGCGACCGGAAACTTAGAAGGAACTATTTTCCACGGAACCGAACAAGAAACTGATGCAGTTTTTTGGTTTAATTACCGCGAAAACGGCAGGGTTTGTTATTTACTTAGGTATGCACGATCCAGTGCAATGTACGCTTTCTTCACTTAAGGAAGATAACAATTAAGTTTAAATATTAGAGCATTACGTCTAAAGGATGATTTGCTCAAATTATTAGATTAGATATCAAGTATAAGTTTAATACACGTACAATTATGGTGTACCTTAAAAATAATTTGTTGCTTGTACATTTTCTTGATGATATTTCCAGCTATTTTTCAATAATGACTAGATTAAGGTAGACTATGTTCTTGATCAGTATTTGCAATACATTGTGTTTTCAAGCGAATTGATCTAGCAGTTGTAGCATGGTCAAGGGGCAAATATAACAATTAATCGCTTTTATAACACCAGTACGATAACCCATGATTTAGCATAAGGAATCGTAATTTCCTAACCCGATTAAACCCCGGTAAACCCTGTTACGATACGAAAACCCGTAATGACCAATAGCTCGTGTCCCGTATGGGTTACAGAGGGCAGATTAACCGCTCAGGATCTTATCAAGGAAGCTATCCCATTCCGATTAAGGTTACAATCCCCGCTTAATATGACTTGTTTCAATCTCCATTTCCATCTTATGGTTACCAACCATTTACGGTTACGATAAATTGAACGTCGCAACGTCTTGTGGGAAGAAGTCGCGGACAGAGTTAGTTTGACCGATTGACGTAGTGCGGAAAACGCGGTATGCGAAAGGAAAACAAAGGTAGTAAAGTGGGCAGAACCGTTTTCCGTTCGCGTTAATTTTTCAGGGAGAGAGGGTACAACAAAGAAGCTGGATTGTTGCAACGAGGTACGAGTAGGAACGGTGAGAAGTTGAAGCAAGAACCGAAAGTTTGCAGACCCTTTTATTTTCTTCGAGATAGCCGAGTTCGAGTTCCCGATTCTCCCAGCATCCCTTTTCCTTCCGTGCCTTCTTTCCGAGACCGTACTTTCGAAATTCCAAGACATCGGAATAACCGTCGAAGCACGTAGAAGCTCGCATTATATGGCTGGCTCCTGCGAAGCCGACAGAGAGTAGAACGAGTTGGCGGCAACCGAAAGCCTGGACAAGTTTCTAGACGTACTCAATTAAAAGTTCCAGCCACTCGAACCAAGTGGCGCGGACCCGAGATTGCACGGGGCTGAACCGTGCTGTCTTCATTTTTTCTCGAGTGGATCCACGTCGATCACCGGATGGAATGCCGCTATCCACTGGCATTTCATTATCGCCTCGATTACTCGAGTGCTCCTGGTTACCGCCAGCCAATTTCACTCGACCCTCTGCTGTCTCGAACCATCCCTACACCATCCTCTTTTTCTCGCGTTCAACCCTTTCGATGCCTACGACGTGCAGAAATTACATCATTCGGCCATTTGCAATCATCTAGACATTTCACTATTTGGTTCTTTGCTCTACAATATCGTGTCAGACTCCTGACACGACAGTTCGAATGTGACAAACCACACTCATATTTTCACTGTGAATATTGGGTTCAATTCTAATAAATAATCGGTGAAGGCAAAATTTGCCGTACATTGTAACTTTCTTCAGTTGTCTTAACATTGTAGCATCAACAATGACTGCCTAGAAAATTGTAGGGGTTAAGTACCATGGAAATTTTAGGACTTCGATACTTGCACTTTGTAGTATTTGAAAATTTAAAGATTTTGCGATTTGAACATCTGATAATTTAAGTATAGAGAACTTTGAAGATTTGATAACTGTAGTGCTCTGAAAATTTCTTTCAAATAATTCATCCCCGAATGAAAATAGTACAGCAAAAAGTACAGTACCAGTAATCACGAAATCAGCGAGGACACGAAAGGTTTCAATCTTCCGATAAAAAAATTCCCTATACTCATCGACTCGCAGTTTTTCACTCGTCGAGCCATCTTTAAGCCATCCCGATGATGCGATTAAACATTTGGTTTAGCGCGGAGGCTGGAACGATAGTCATCTTACTTTTTCATCGTCTCGAGCGTGTTCCTCGAACATGTCGATACTTTCTTCGATAAACAGACTCTCGACTTCGTTGATCGTATCACGCGGCTTCCCTCTATCTATTTTCCGATACTTATTCCACCCCACCCTTTGTGCACCGAAACGACAAGCGGACGAGGAAGAGAACGAACGAAACGCGGCCGGGTCGATCTTCGACGAGGGAGATCGCTCGAAAGCGAGCGCAAAGGGGTGGCTTTTAGAGGAGAAACAAACGGATAGATAGGGGAGGAAAAAGAGTCGACGAGTTGTTTAGCTGATTCGCGAGAACAGATCTTATCCTGTTCCGAAGAGACGCTTTCCATTCGATACCAGCCGATTCCGGATCGAGCAGCCATCCTAAAAACCCCATCATACGCTCCGAACCTCTTAAATAAACGTTCGCATAAGCGACTTCCCGTTAGACTTCTTCCAATAAACGTTCTCGATAGATCGGAGAAAGACAATGTTCTTTAGAGCGGTGATGCGAAATTGAACACGGGATGTTCCTTTGCAGACGAAAATTTCATAGCATTAAGTTTCTGGATTTCTAAAAGACTCAGTAAATTGAAGTTATTTTTAAAATAAAAATTGATGTTCACTTTGTAATTAATTTGAAAATTCGTTTAACTTCAAATTCACGACACGAAAATTATTGACTTTTAAACCGGGTGTGATGGCTACGGTTAAATGGCTACGGAAGTTCAATATTGAATAATCCTTCAATAAAACATTAATCCAAAATCGATTTATCCAGAGTCTACTATGTTCAAAGGAATACATTCTCAACATATTCGAGAGAAGGAATATTTGTCCAGTCCATCTAGACGGTGATTGCATTTGATCAAGATATAAGTAAATTTCGTACTTTTACATTCATGTAGCAAAATTACAAAAGTTGCAGTGTAAAAGAGTTGCGATACAAAATAAAATGATAGAAGTTGCAGCAGAATATTTAATAACAGACGTGAAAGTTTTTCTGTAACGAAAGGTAGGAAAAAAGCAGCAGTATTTTCCAGTTGAGGATATATTCTGTTGAATTTTCCATACGAAATTGATCACCCTCTCAGGAGGCGAGGGAAAAACAGAGCACGTTCATAATTGAATTACAATTTCGTAGGACGTTAAAATTCTTTCACCGTGATAAGCTTAATATTCAAAGCGATGAGCTGTTGGTATTTCGGGGCAGGAAACGCGGACGAAAGGTACACGAAAGAACTAGGGAAAGGTGGGTAGCATTCGTGGGAATTCCATTAAACCAGTTGGCGCGGATCGGGAAACAGAAGGAACGCGCAAAGGGAGAACGAGGAAGGGGATGGTGGGCGAACGGAGAAGGGGTTGAGGGAAAAGGGAGAACGAACGGAAGTAGGAAAAGGTGGAAAAGGAACGAGCGAAACCAATGTCGGCTTTCGTTGCCGACGTAGGTTTATTATAAACGGCCTCGTTTTCCTCATTTCGCAACACGGTCAAGTGGAGCATCGCGTGGCGAAAAAATAATTTGCATCTTTGCGTCGAGAAATCCTGCCAACCGAATCGACCACCTCGGAAAGTTTGCGGAAAAGTCTCGCTCGAAATAACTTACCGATCTTATCGATCTACTCGAAGAAATATTACCGGATACTTATAGAACAATTCATGTTAACATGATCATCCTTGGATAGCGTAATTATTTCCTTTTTAAGAGCTGCGTGCTAGTAGCATTTTATTTTTTCGTCGTTCATTGCATTGGTGGTATTGCATTACGTGGTAATGCATATTGCATTACATGGTGGTAATATTAACGAAGTTATAGCATTTTTTATTATCATTTATGTATATAGAGGGTTAATCTTATTTGTGTTATTGTTAGAACAAATATACTTTTTATTGACTCCATCGCACAACGATATGCACTCTCGTCCATAAATATTAGAACACACTTTCAGCCTTACATTTGCTGAATAATATTAACTACCCCGAAAATTAGATCAATTAATAATTTATTCTACTTCCTTACTCCGAGCGCAATTTTTAGATATCCAAGTACATTAGCTCATTGCACTCGGAGGTATTAGGAGATTCATGAGTGGTATTTTTTACAGAAATTCTGAAGTTTAACGTATAAAATACCGGTTAATTAACGTGGATATGTATAATTCTATTTAAATTATAATTTATTAAGCAAAAGCTCTAATTCATAAAATGTGATGTTTTGCAGAAAATAAATCTGAGGTGTCCTAGTACATATGGACGTGTATGTACAATCCGGTTCTTCGATTCCCTTCGATTTCACTAATCCGATCTCGTCTGCTAAAAAAGAGCGAGTTGATGAAAAAAGTTTGACGAACCACGATGAAACTTTTTTAACCATTCATCGAAGTATCGCGCATTCTCGTCGCTATATGAATATGCATAAATAACGTTCGCTTAAAAGTATTCGCGTATATTCAAACCGACTGAGAATTTTTCGTTGTTAGCTTTGATCGACCTCGAAGAAAAGCGATACCAAATTCATTTTCATTTTTTTAACACGATCAATTTGATAGTAAAGGTGGATATATGTGATAAGATATTTTAGAGGTCGAGTGTAGTATGCGCGTTTTTACGATTTGGTGAAGCCAAATTTATTTTACGAGATTGGAAAATCAAGAGTTATGTGTCGGACGTTTTAGAGGCAACTTGACATTTTCCTAAATCGCTTTTTTAAATCTCCAAATACTAAAATTCCCATATTCTCAAATATTCAAAGTCCAAAATTTCTAAGTTTGCAAGGTGATAAATTAGAAAATTTGAAAATATTACATGTGATACATCAATATAATATTAAGAAGAAAGAATAATATTCCTCGCAGTGTAAAAATAAGAAATGTCTGCACATTCGAAGTAACAACGAGAAAAGAATAAATAATAGCCATAATCGAAGCTCAATAAATACGTACTTGATTAACTAGCGTGGGGGTTCTGAAAATAGATCCTCGGAACATAGATACCAGCAGGTAGCTACTTTTTAACGTTTGATTACATGGATTCAACTGCACACAATACGAACAGAAAATTTCTATAGCTGACCTTTTTCTACCTCTTTCTTGGAACATTACAGAATCGTTGTATAGACATGTTGTTGAAGTTCGATCGAAACAACGCGTTGCAAAATGTTCACCGCAAATTGAGAACTCCGTTGTTTCTTTATATACTTCTTTCTTTATTTATTATTTACACTCCAATTCCACTTTCATCGTTCCCTTATACAAACTTTTAGATTCGAAACTGTCGTGTTTTTGAATATTTGTATTTCAATGTTTCTAAATTTTCATTTTTGCACATTTCAGAATTTTTACATTTTCTTTTGACAAATTATTAACATAGATACTAATGCATCAAATTATCAAATTATAAATTCCTGAGTTTCTCGATTTTCAAATTTAAGAATTAGACTACATCATATACCCTACTCGGATTTTTAGTTCAGTCTAAACTAACCATGCCTGAATAAAACATTCAAAATCCTGTAAAACTTTGCAGCAATAAAAAGATCAATAAAGTTATATAAAGAAACATTGGTAGAAATTGTAGTTGGACGAATTGTAAGAAATTTAAGGTTTGGTAATCGCTGAGTACGAGAGATCTCAAAGGTTGAAGGGCTGAAAAATTAGGACATGATCGCCAATCGGATCATGCACGGCCGATCTTCAGTCTGATCAGTGTCTGACCAATCAGGAAAGTGCGAACAACGAACGAGATGGAAAACCCTGCTAACGAGCGAAACGGCAATGCAGTTGCGAGCAGCCCGGCCCATGTGTGGCTCAGGTACCCTCGTCAAGATCCTTGGTCCTGATCGTAGGACCGTCCTGATTTCAGGATCGTCCTTGATCCCGAGATCTTCGTTTCGCTTTAATATCCTGGTTTTTTTCTGACCAATGCATCTGACTTCCACGCGACGTGGATTTCTCGTCGATCGTGCGCCAAATTGTTTCTTCTACTCGAAGACCATTTTTCGCGATAGACAGCTTTCGAAAGGGTGGAAATACGAAAGGCTGTAAATGTTAGCTGTTTTTGTTTATAAAATGTGTGAAGAGTCGGTAAATGTAGATGATTACGATTTTGGTTAAGTTTTCTTAGTTTTCAGCTATCAAGAGCCTTTACGCGTTTGCAGCCTTATTTATTTCCGTTCTTAGACGGTAGATGCACAATCGTTTCGATTACAAGTGGATCGTATATCAGCCAGTTTATCACTAAATTCCGCTGATTCCGTTCTGGATAGAGTTTAGAGGAAAGTTTGGAAGCCGAGTCACGAGCACACGATCCACGAGAAATGGAATCCACGATGTTTGTACGTAATTAGCAATACGTAAACCCCTTCTTGCTCGTCAGCCACTGCACCTGAGATTTCTACTGCGATTACTGATTCCACACCTTTCTTCTTTTTTTCTTGTCGCTATATCTCTCTCTATTTCTCTCTCTCTCTCTCTCTCTCTCTCTCTCTCTCTCTGTTTTTACCCCTCGTGCTGTTTTAGAGATCGCGGCGTCGAGCGGTCGTCGACGATTGGTCGGTTCGCCGGATATCGAAAACCGTTTTAGATATTGTCGGTCGATCGAGTTACGAGTCGAAGGAACCCATCATCGTTAATCACCCAAGTTACGCGTTACTTTCCGCCTAAGAACAGAAACGACGTCAGATTACGAGCACGATTTTATTTATTATTCGGTTGCATGTGTCTTCGATCGACACGCAGCTAATTTGCTCGTGGAGTAATTAGAAACTACTATAAGTTTCAAATTTACATTTTTATCAATGTTGAATTATATTAAATCGGTTAGACATGAATTGAAGGGCATATACACTCGGGCAGATTGAAAGAAAGTTCCAAAGTTTCATAAAAACATTAAAAAATTCTAAACTTCTAAAATCGTAAAGATCCGAAGTTTTGAAGTCCCGGAGTTGTAAACTTATGTAGTTTACAAGTCTGAAGTTTTAAAAGTTTAACAATTCCATACATCATCAATTTTCAAGTACCGACATTGCAAAGTCTCATAAATTCATCTTCCAAAACTCTGCAATTCTAATATTCAAAAATCTCAAAGTTAAAAAAAAAATATAAAAAAATTTCAATGCTCTAAAATTTCTACACGATGCATCGTACATTTCAAGCGAAATAGGATTCGACAAAAAAATAGTCCTCTGTAAAATTTGTTACATTTCAATATTTAACTCATCGTTTTGAAAATCTGTCTCGAGTTATATGCTCTTTTATCTCCGTCATTGGTAATCCGTCAGATTTAACGATCCACTATGAATTCAATCAAACAGGCGAATAAAATGGAGAATATAAATAGAAGAATATTTAACGCGAAGATGTCTGGGTGCGCCGAGAAATTAGCTTACCGAGATGGAATATTCCTTCTTTCATCGAAGAAATTACTTCGTTCGAATCTTTCTTTTTTTTCAAAATCATTAAACGCAGGATATCTGTCAAATACGGTTAACTGTTCCTTCGACGCGATTGATCGACGAAGCCGAGTTCCCTTGGTCGTCGAGATTACTTGAAATTCATCGGATTGAAATGACATACTTTCGCTTGTTCCTCGCGTCGCTCGTTGCCTTCGTTTCTTCTAGCTGGAATTTATTTTTTCTCCGTAGCACGAATACCGGTCCCCCGGGTATTTTCTGTTTCGTAGACACGCGTTCTCCTCGAGCGCGTTTTCATTAATGTAATTGTAGGGTCCCTTTCGAGTCGTACACGCGTGTTGGACACGCCTGAGGGACCAGCAAATAGTCACGCTATCGAAAAGGGTTTGTGATCGTTATTGGCCGCATTTTCATCCGATTTCGTGCTTGATTAAATCCATTTTAATTACGCTATCAACGCGACCGCGTTAACCATCGAAAAGAAACTTTCCAACGGTGACATTCATCGGTCGTCGCGATATCTGCGATTGGATATTCGTTATCGTTGCTTTTGTCGCAGGTTTTCTCGTCGACACGAACCGAGCAATCGTCGCGATGTAAAATAAGAAGACGTCGGTGCTTGTTTACGAGACACCTATGCGCCATTTTGTCGTGTCCGACTCCAATCGAATCGGGGAAAATTGAACGCTCGACGTTTCTGCTTTTACGGATCTCGTTCCCTCTTGTTCCCTTTTTCTTGTACGCTACTTTCTTACTGTCTCTCTTTCTCTCTGTTTGTCTGTCTTTTTGTCGAATGTCGTCACGAGATTGCGACGACGCGTCGTTGTCACTCCTCAGCTTCGCGACCGAACGAAAAAAGGGGAACGGACTCGCAGAGCAAGACGCTGTGAACACCGTCACGTTCTGCGAGTTAGGGTGTGTTTACAACGAGCCAGCGAATATTCGTGGTTCTATCGCTTTGCCAAAGTTCCAGCGTAAACGAGCATCTTTTCACTGCTATTTTTCCGATTGAATCCAATGCGATTTCAAGTCGATACGTGATTCGATTCGACGCGATTTCGAGTACACGCGACGCAATTTAGTTGGACAAAATTCAATTCGAAATAATGCAAAAGCACGCTTCAACTCTACGTGTTTCAGTTTGAGGCGATGTAATTGGACGCGATTGAAATCGTTTACAAGAAATTCACTTCTACGAAATTTAATTTAACACGCATTCAATTCAGCGGAATTTTACACTATTCAATTCAGTGGAATTCAATTTGACGCGGTCTAACTCGATACGATTCAACTTCACGCGATGCAATTAAACGAAATTCAATTTCTTGCGGCAGTTTGTCGCGACTTACATCAACGCGATTCAATTCCACGAAATGTAATGCAATTAAGCAATATTTCATTTCGTGCGCTTCACTTTGACGCGATTCGATGTAATGCAATTCACCTTTGATGTTATATGACCAAACGTGATTCACTTCATAATACCAATCGTTAATATTCGAAAGCTCGCTTCGAACTCGACGATAATTCGCTCGCATTCGGTTTGGCGTGACCGAATGATCGATGATCGTTTACGTTAAACGAGCACGAACGCTGTCGTTGCTCGTTCGGTATAAACCATGAAATAAACGCATCCTTAACCGTTCCTCGTTTCTTGGCTTTTCTAAACCTTCCATTTTGCGCAAACTGTTCACGTTTCAAGCACAGATCGGTTCGAAGTAGCGACCGAACGTTGCGTGCCTTATTTTTTTGAGAGACAGCACCGCGTTGTTGAGTGAAGCACGTAGTGAAAGAGAACTTCGTTTGTTCCCTTTAGGAAAGTAATCTTACATACATATATAGGGTAGTGATGAGTTGCGATGAGGTGAAAGAAGAACACTCGCGAATCGACTGTTTGACTTTCGGTGATTCGTGTTCACCGACGAGTGGCATCACCTCTCGAATGTACTTGCATTTTTTATCGATCGGTTAACGTAGAATCGTTTGGTTTTTATCGTCGAGTCGATGTCGTTCGCAGTTCCAGCCGCGTCACCGATCGTTGGTTCGCGCGGCGTCGGTTAGAATTTAGTCGCGGAATAAACGCGAACGACGAACGAGCAAGCTCCGTTCAATTGGTCGATATTAAGTTGAATCGACTGAGAACAGAATTCTCGGAGTTTCTCTCCCCGTTCCTCCATTTCAGGCATCATTTTGTTCAAGCACAAAATTCACTTTTCGAAAGCACCATGATCGCACGTGCACGCAGTGGCGCGGCGATAGCACAAGAGGGTGGTTTGGGGGAGTGGGGTTGGATAAGAATTCGAGAAAAAAAAAAGAGGAAATCGTTAGCGTCGCGACGAGCGTGAATCGTCGATTCGATGCAGAAAATATATATATATATATATATATATATATGTATACGTATCTTTTAAAATGTGAACATGTGAAAGAGGGTACCTGCAGATACATCGAGCTATGGCTGCGACACTGTAATCAGTTACCAATTGTCCGTAGACGTTTTGTCTCCTTTACCTTCTGATTCTGTTTTTTGCTCTTCTGTTTGCTACACGACTATACATTGCGAATTACTTGTCGGCTCGAACGTAGTGACGCGGTATCGAGATTCGTCGGATTTCAGTCGCGTCGAACGTGTCATATATTTTTGCCGAACACCTTGCTGATCGATCGTTCGTTCTATTTTTAAGTACGATTCAACCGTTCAATTAGAATGACGAACCTTTAGAAATTAGACTTTATTCACGCATGACCTAGCATCGTGAAGTTTGTATTACGTTCGTTCGAACATCGTGTTACGATAAGGATACCGTTTAATAATTAACGAGCCAGAAATGTCGAGGTGGGTTGGTATTTTAGCCAACCATAAAATACGTCGTTATTGTTAGGTTCGCGTTATTCTTTCATCGGATCGAGCTATTTTTGAAATTACGTGCCGATATGGAAAATATAGAGGTGTGCGGATCGTTCCGTGTATTCACAGCCCGAACTTGGGGACAAGTCGGCCGAGATCGAGCGAGATTTCAATACTTTCATATTACTTAAGATTCTGAAAGTTTCAAGAATACAGAAGTTTCGGGTCTGCTACAGTACAGTCTCATTATATTGCCGCTCCAGCGAGTTTCTCTTCGCGGACTTTCAGATACATCACCGACGCTTTATCTCCATCGACGCGCACACAGATTTTTAACTTTATAATTCACCTGCAAATTTCTAATTGTAAATCGTCTGTAAATTGTATGTAATCTGAACATTTTCCCAATTTATCAGCTCAAACTTCTCGAATCTTTTTACAACCCGTGTAGTCGTACCTGTGGCAATATAACAAGAGTCTACTGTACTCATCCCACGTCTGATCTCAAATATTCCGGATCATGCACGCCTCTAGAGAAGGATACACCCACGTCCGAAATATACTGCGTACACGTTGCTTGAAGACAAATTCGCATCGTAAACAAAAATGAACGGATTGCAGACTTATTCGGTTTGTGTGTCACACTGAGTTCATGATAAGCTAGAAGAGCAGCAAATTTTTATCAGAGCGATGAATTCGTTAAAGTACTCGACACATCTTAAATCGAAACCATTTTGATTATTTATACTGTAATTGCTTGTAATTAGGTCCGCAATATCGGAACATTGCGTTATTAGAATCTAATTTAATATCATGGCAGAAATTTTTTCCCCTCTTCGAGAACATCAGAGAAGTTCAAGTGGCGGTGCAAAAGCAAGAGCACCAACGTGGATTTTTTCGGAGGTTTGCTCAATTTTCCATGCACCTTGCAGAAACTAGGACACGCAGGTATTCCAGGCAGACACGTTGCACGTTACCGCAATTTTGTCGTTCAACAAAATTTTACGATAACCGTTTTATTCTTAAACTTGATCGTAAATCAAACCCATACTATTTCGATAGTTTCTATCGAAAGGCAAATGATTCCATTATCGGATATGCATATTAACTTGGATATTTCAAGATTTTGGTCAATGAATCCCTTCGTAAGTTTTAATGGGACGAAGCTAATTGGTAACGGATAGGTCAGTAAGGGGTACATCTACCATAGGACTATGGCTCCAGAACGATTGTGACTCGAAAACAATGTCGCATAAAGTAAACCTTCCTGCGAACCGTTTTATCGCGGCAGCGTTATGAATTAGCCTTTGAACTAAAGTCCGGGCTCTTTCCGACGATTAAAAAAGCTTTCACCGTTTTTAATGCTCATTGGGCCGTCTCAGGGTTCTCGTCGACGTGAAATTCGGGTCGACAAAAATAGACTAATTACACGCTCTCGGTTGACCAGCGAATCGTATTAACTGGCCAAACGAGTAAACCAGGATGTACGAGATTAGAGGCAAAGGTGGCGGGAAGGTGATTAGCGAAACTGAAGACGACTTTTCACGGATTTAAACTTTCCCCGTATCTGGTCGCGTCTGCATGCGGGTCACCGTTTCTGTTCCACCTTGGAACACGCTAATCCATCCTGAGTACAGGGATGTAACGATATAGGGCCAAACCGAAAGGTCTGACAACCGCGACCCTGCTTTTAAAGTCAAATACTAGACCATCCTAGCCGAGAGTTTAATTAAGCTGATTAACTAACGACACAGTAGCGGTTCCTTCGCGATTTTTACGCGACAAAAGTCTACTCTCCTTCGCTTCCGGCTGCTTCAACTCTTTTGTCCGACACTGCATTTTTCCTGCAGTCCTTCAGCGAAAGTTTCCTGCTGCGGTTTCGAGTATATGAACCGTAACGACGGTTTCTCGTGGTAGGTTCTAAGATTTAGAACTACACGCGATAAAAGTAACGTCACATCGCTATAACACTATTTTGGATTCTGTCCAAAACGTTTTCTTTCATTACCATATTATATCATCGAACAAAGTGGCAGAAATAAAGTTTTATTGTTAGGTGAATGCGTGTATCATTTCTTTACGGACAAGTTTAGTATTCATCTTGAACGAAATTTAGTACTTGCCTTGTACGAAATGAAGTTATTGCATTTTATCCTTAACGTTGTTTTTGTAATACTTGTAATACTTGTTGCCACTTTCTTTTATGAAAAACCGTAACTCAACATTTTGAATTTGGAAAGACAGTAAATCGCATGTTGTAAATTACAGATGAACTTACATACTTGTATGTATGTACAAGTATCAAGTGTACACGTATCTTCTATGAAATCGAAAAACATTAAAAGCAACCACTACAGGTATTCAATTCATCTTCATCCAATTCCACTGATATTTATTTCATCGTCCGATTAACGTCACACAAAATCGAGTTTCTATATCATAATATCCAATGAATTTTTATTAAAATTTAATCGTTGCTTTGTCATTTAAAATGATCACACCTGATAAAGGTGGAAATACGAAAATAAATATCTGGAATTTATCTGTTTCCTTTATTTCACAGTTCAAACAAAGAATAAAAGATAACGAGTAATATGATTTATTCATTACTCACCGATGGTAAATAATTGCTTTGTTCGACGATAAATTGATTTCATTCGTTTCGTGTGATAACTTTTGCTAAATATAATATTGAGTCACAGCTGCTTACGGTTCAAAAATAACCTGTATACTTGTAGCAGCTAATTTCATAAATTCTTTCAGATTCCTGTTCTAAAATTGAGGTAGTGTTGTTGAATAATATGTATAGGGTGGAAACTGGTAGAAGCGAAAAGGGATGAATAGGGAGTGGAAGAGAGTAGAAAAATAACCTTTTTAATTTAACCTTGTTAATTTCGGGATTAGGCATTATCTGATTAGGCACCCTCTAATCAGCTACACCGGCGTTTAATATTAATAAAATTAAAACTGTATGTTCGCATTAACAATTATGACTACATTCCCTAACCCTTTGACTGCGAATCATTTTTACACAAAACCACCGATACATACGGCGTCGACATTCGCATGTCATTGAGATATTTGCGATTGTGAAATATTCAAACACTTACCGACATTCAGTTGTTTGCGATTGCTATCTTAAATCATACGTCGCGTTAGAGGTAACATCCTATACATCGAAAGACGCAAGGGCGTATACGCTTTTCACAGTGAAAGAGTTAGCATTAAAGTCACAGCGTCGTTGAAGTGTGAATATCGGCAGTGCGATAGTCGATCAGGTAATCCACGACCGTGAGAAACATCGATGGTAAAGGTCGCGAGCTGAATTAAAGCGGAGAGGCGATGTTCGTAAGAAAAATCATTATCCAGATAGTTGGACGTCGCGAGCGGCCACGAGCTCGACGGAAAGAGAGGCCAGAAAGAGAACTCAAGGCTAAGGAGGGAAGCAGTTTCTGTTGACAAAGACGTCCGCGTGGACGTTTCTTCCTCTTCTCGTTGTTTCCCCTTCTTCGGGAAGTTTGTCAATAGTATACGTCGACGGGCAAGCCGTTACCCGTTGCATTCGTTGCGAATCGATCGCGACAGCCCGCGACCAGAAGCGACCAGCTCGAGAACGCGACGAGAAAGTGCAAAATACTTTGATCCCCGCCTCGAGGGCCGGAATGGCTCAAGTGCAGCCGGTGGGGGAGTTTTTTTTTCTTTACTTTAAAGAGACGTCCCAGTGCCAGGGTGGAGGACCCCGATGCACTTGGAGAGACGCTAAGAAGGGGCGGGTGCGGTGAAACCCTCGCCAACAGGGATTGGGGTGGTCTCAAAGAAAAGAACTACTCGCGCTGCCGAGACGCTCTCCTGACAGGGCTTGACCCTTTTTTTAATTGCATCCAGACCAAAGTTAGAAACAGCGAACGGTGCCTTCCTCGACCGACACACGAACGCCCTGTAAACGTAGTGGTGACGAAGAAAAACAATAAACGAAACGGGACTATGTTTTGGGGTATGTTTGGTCGACCCAACATACAACTTACACGCGCTGCATCGAACTTTTGTACATTTCGCAATCTAGAATTTCTTCCGATTGGGACGAGTATAAGAAGTTTGCCTTCGAGTTTGAAGAATCGAGTATAGGAGATCCACAAATTTTCGAATAAATTCCCAAGTTAAATTTAAAAATGTTTCAACCCCTAAGTTTTTAAATTTGCCAACTAAAGACCAGGGAATAATCTCTTTCCGTTAGATCGCCATTTTATCCAGAATAGTCCGCTTGTCATTGTACATGTCTCTTCTTGCTGGTCGTACGTTAGAAGGAAACGATGGAATGCAAAATATGTGGGTCAGGGTCGTGCTTTAAAGCATCCAGTTCGTTTCCTTTTTTTCTCTCACTCGCCCCTTGTCCGCCGTATCCCTCCAGTCTCTCTTTTTTCTCTGTTCTCGCTTCAAATCCGACTTTAATGGGCTCGTGCCGGCGTATTACACTTTTGATATTATTAGAGAGAGAGAGGGAGAGAGATTTTTGCCGAGAATCAGGGATTAGAATTGCTTGGACGGTCTCCCTGGTTTGCGAAGGGCTTCCTCTCCGCCTACGTCTTTAATGTTCATTAACAGTTCGTTCGGTTAATCGTGTTTGAGAGTAAGCTCGTGCAATTATTTCCTCGGATAATTGGGACCCGTTAACAGAGGCGAATATAATCTCTCTGCTTCTCTTATTGGGGTTTACTTTGTTACTCGGTATATTTCCAATGAATTTATAAATATTATCGTACATTCGGTTATGTTAATGTCTTGGATTAGAATCTTTAGAATATTTGGGAGATGGGATTACAAGCTTGAAAGTTTCTAAGTTTTTGCATTTCAAAATCCTTAAATTCTCGTATGTGTAAATTTCCGAATCTCTAAATCTTTGAGTCTCTAAATTCCTAAATTCCTATATCCCTAAATGTCTACACCAACTAAATTCCTATATGTCTAAATGTCTACACCCCTAAATTCTTACATCCCTAAATTTCTACAACCCTAGCCTCTCACATCCCTAAGTTTCTATACCCCAAAATTCCTGCATCCCTAAATTCCTACATCCCTAAATGACTAAAGTCCAAAATTTGAAAATGTCCAAATTCTGAAATTTGTGTTTCTTTGAAAAATGTACGAGTGCTCGTCATCGTACATGGTTGACCCTTTTTAAGGGTGTTATATTTGAACATTATCACGCATCTAGGTTTGCCGGGCGCCGAAGTTTCTTGAATGAGCGTTTTATCGATTTTGTCGAACAACGGAACTACTGCCAACAATAAAAGCAACATTCGCGTGACTTGGATGCGTTTCCAGTTGCAACATACGTGTACTACGTATTTATATGCAACCAGTTAAATTTGCTAAATAGGCTATTAATAAATACGTACGAGCCCATTTACGAGTCCACTTAATTTGTTCCTTCCCACCTTCCATACGTCTCAATTAAAATTCTTCTCTTTGACTTTCAGTATCAATATTTACTATGCAATTTCTTCATATTATGAGCAATCGATTTTATCGAGTTTTGCTACTTTTCACCGTGCCGTTAAAAATAGCGTCGTTTCAGATTCAGCAATCGATTCGTCTATTGCTTTCCTCCAACTTATTGAAGAACTTGTATTTCTTTCAATTGGTCGGAATAGTACGTGATCGATAAGTTACTGTCAGATTGCAAGTCGAAAACTAGGCGGACGGAATAAATTTTGCACGTGTTACTTTCTTGGTATTTGGGATCTGGCTGGAAAAAAGTAAACAAACTGGGTCAGCTGAAAAAAGTGATCTAAATCGATATCCTTAATAGTCTCGTTAAAAGTTTTACGATATGGAAACCAGATTGCATCACTTCATAATTCATCGAGAATACGAAGGGAAACGTAGAATATTCATTTCCGTTTTATCTTTAACCATGTTTCGGTTCTCATTATACTTTTTACCTCCGCCTACATTGTTCAACGTTTTACGTTTCTCCATTTTCGTTACAGGTTTATTTTACAGAACTTTTATCCCGCATATCGATAACAGGAAAAAATTGACGATGCAAGTAAAATGGCTGTTCTTACGTCATTACATTAACTTTTAGATTGCGAGTATCTAAATATATTCGCGTACAAGTAATTGCTTATTTACATAAACGTAGAATAACGCTATAATATCGCTGCTCAATTATGTAGACGCGCTTCTTATCTAGATCGAGCCATAAAGAACAATAATAAATCTTGAACCATGTATGTTCGTTGTCCGAAAGGTCTTCGTACGAAAGTAAGTGCTTGCAAGTTCCGAGAAACCGGAAACACGCAAAGTCGAGGGAAGAATCTATAAAGAGACTTTCATAAAGCACTCGTAAAAGTTTAATGCGCTGACTTCGATATGAATGAAAGAGACATCACATCTTTATTCCGTATATACACACGAAAATAACACGGAACAGTTTATACAGATCGTTCTATAAAATGTGACCACAATTTCAAGGACGAATTCAACGAGGAAAAATTCTTATCAAGTATCCGAAGCAATCTCATCTCACCGAGCATTCCTAACCTTTCATATCGTTAAATATATCCTTGATATGCAACATTTTACATTTATTCTGAGCTAAATAAGAATTTTTGAAAGCATGTGTGGTATATAACGCTGCTCAATGAAGCTAAGTTGCGATTGCAGAAGTAATAGTTACGATGGGGTTGATTTTCCTACACTTTATGTTTAGGTTGAAAACTGCCTTGGTAATTCACCTTTTCAATTTTAAATAATTAAAATGAACGTTTTCTATTTTTTTATATTAAAAATCTGTGTAATATAGATTTTTATTTTCTTTGAAATATGTTTGAGAGGGTTAATAAATAAGATACGCATCGAAGGGTGCGACCGATCGAAATAAGGTGGCGTAAACATTTTACGGGCCTTCGTCTTCTCATTCCGGCATGTTAAATTCATCCGTGAAGTTGTGATTGCTTGCGAAACACCCTGTGCAAGAGCCATCGAATTTCCATGAAGCAATCCGTTTCCAGTTCACCGGGAGGGTGGTCTTAAGCTTTTGATCGCTACTGCACACCTTCTCTCGTTTTCATTTGGGGTTTAAGTCGGTAGTTTTGTTCCCACCCTGAGTATCGAGTTAGAAATAGAATTCCGTTCGAAACGGTAGGTTGAACGAGGCGACGTGACGGGGTAAGACGAAGAAGAGATCGAGGCGATAAATTGATGCAGACGACGTAACAGGGTTTTGCTCGACAACGTTCTCCGTTCCTCTCTTTGTCGGACTCGTTGTCAGCCAAAGGGTTTCGACGCGAGTCAGACGATTGCGTAATAAATCGCTGTTTAAGCCCGTGGAATCAGCGACGCTGCGTAGAATCTGTCCGTTTATGAGAAAATCTGCAAAGGACGCGAGCTAGACGCGATACAGCCGCGGCTTTAATAAACCGCTGAAACGAACCAGACCGCAGGTCAATTTACGCGGCTTAGGTATGCCTTATATGCATCGTATAGTTACGCCTCGATATAAATTGGTAGGCGACGACGTGCGGTAATTATGCAACTTTTCGCGATATCAAAAGGTCTTGCACTTAACACGCTAATCGCAATACTTATCGCTGCTAATTCCTTCAAATTTATCGAGATCGTTTCGTGGATACTTAACGCTCTAACGACCGACGTCACGTGCATATTAAAGACTTTGGAATTTTTTACCGTAAATTACGCAGATATTTTTTAAACGAGAATTCCGAATATCAAAAGTGCTTCTCTAAATACATATCCGCAATAACCGAGTTGCGTCGAAGCAGAAATATTTCAGAGGGTCAGGTCAGCCTTTACCCCATTGCCACCGTCGCGATATTCAAGAAACTTCCGCACAGAGTTGAATCTCAATCGCGAAACGTTATTCCACGATGATTAATATGCTGCTCGAGTGCAATTTGCGACAGTTTTTACGGTGTAACCGTCAAGCAACGTGTACGCTATTCGATATCCGCCCAAAGAACGCATAACACGAATTTCCTTTTAAAACGACGGCACGTTACGCTCTTAGATTCGTATTATCGGAAAAATAAGAATCTTCGGTGACTGTGAAGTCGTTAAAGAGAAACAGAACGTAGTACCAGTTCGTAGATATTCGCGGACGAATCGAGGAGAGACGGCTTCCTCGTTCCTTATTCGTATGCAGTTCGGTCTCGCTATATGGCTTTAGAAATTTCAACTTTAACAACTGTTTAAATTTTCAAATCTACAAATTTTAGATTCACAAGTTTTTGAATTTTCAACTTCACAAAATCTGAATCTCCAAGTTTAGAAATTTTAAGACCACAGATTTACAAATCTTAAATTCTCAAATTTACAAATTTTATATTTTCAAGTTTGCAGACTTTAGGTTTACAAATTGTTGCATTTAGGTAAACGTAGAAGAATGGAAATTTCAAGTATTCAAAGTTTCGAATTTCTACATTCATTTAGAAATTTAGAGGTTCCAAATTTACAAATTGTGTACCGTAGACTGCTGGGCTGCGCGTTTTTGGCAAGTGAACGTATAGTGCCTAGAATGTGTTTGCATGCGCGTCCAGGGCCATATAGCGAGACTCCGCTGTAGTAAAAGTAATCGATACAGAATTAGAGACAGTAGATATCGTCGAGAGTCGCGATTAACCATTTCCCCACCGATGTCTATCTTTCCGAAAGACCCTGAGAACACGGAGGCGGCGGATCTGCAGAGGAAGCTGGAAATGCTGAACAACATGATGGACCAGGAAGCAAGAGCCGAACAGGCACGACGACAGATATTGTACAATATAGGCCACTGTAAGTACTCGTCAACAAGCCACTGTTTAAGTGGCTGCTGTTTTATTCGAATGACTCCTCTGACACGAGAGGAACGTTCCCGATCAATTGTTACACTTGACTCGATTCGCTAACGCAGTCGTTGCTTGCGCTAATTTCATATTCCTTTACGTCCTGGTTTGTCCCGGATACATTGTTACGATTGAATCGCTGTTCTCATTGAATCAATGAGAAATAGACGTGCCAGAACGTGTCACGAGTATTTCGTTCATTCATGATACTGCACTTTGGAACTAACGTCCATCGAATACGCTGCCTTCGAATATTTCAACCTTTAATGTTGCCTTTCTTTATAATACTCTAGCAGATTAATAAATTATTTGTTCCGTGTAATACGTTTCATGCAACATAAGTAATGTTTTCCAACATTAAGGGCTAATTTTGAAGGACTTTGATCACGTTCAATAATCCAACATGCAGTATTTTAGCACCAAGTTGAACTTTGAACAATTATTCTTATCATGAAATTTAGATCTTAAGAGCTTGCTCATTTTAAAATCAGGTCAAAAAGTAAATTGGATATTTCTTTATAAAAATAGTATACCGACAGAAATATTTTTATCGGATATTATAATGCAGTAACCAGAAAAGTACTGTCAGTAGGACATACTTTCTTTTTATTTGCAAGCTTAAATGTATGTATAGTTTTCGAATAAAAATACTACTTCAACATAATAAAGCTCCGGTTAACAGCACGCTATTGCAGTTATGTTTCCGAGAAACGAAAATTATTTTCTGCATGGGAAATCGGTATCTAATTGCTACATTGTTCAGGGGTCAACTGTAATTATAAATTTAAGCATACGCAGGCGTCACTATAATTTGAAGCGAACACATTGGTAGTTACGCCGATTACAGCTCTCTCTCTTTCATAGAAGCTTTTATTCCCGGTATTCAGGACGAATTTGTTCGAACGTTATTCTCGAACAGCTAGCAGAGGTTTTACGCTGCCAGCTTTTCGCATAAAAATCGATTCGACGTAATGCTAGTTTTTCACCGCGATCAGCGACCATAACAGCGTTTTATACGGTCGCAATTGCATTATCCACGGAGTGTGCACGTGGGGTATTTTCATTTAATAAGCACAGTCGAAACGCCACCCCTATTGCGGTTATCGACCATCGAGCGACGTCGGTAACTTACCCCATCAAATCTGAACCCTTGTTCAAAGACCAATCTATCATTGGATCATTGCAACCCTGGCATGATAATATTTTAACAATCAACATTTCTCTCCGTTTCTTTCTTTCTCCGTAGAAGAATTTATCGATCTGCCCATTTCTGTTCTCCTCGCGGATCTCTGTCGCTCCCACGAAAAGAACTTCTTTGAACATATCAAACATACCACGACACGAACGAACAAATCGCATGGACATCAATCGTTTCTCTCTCCCGCTGTTGCACTCTTTCAATTTTTCGGATTCGTCCAATATCGACCAATTCTCCGTTTCGATGAACCTTCGAAATTATCCGCGATCGATCGTCGCAGCGTGCGTTTTCTAGAAACAAGGCGTGTACGATCTTATAATCCGTGATACCAGTATTTCGCCGCAAGATAAAAAGAGAAAGAACGCGAGACTCATCGTGGTTCATTCCCGATACGCTTTCGACGATATATTTATCGTGCTAGGGGATCGTGATACTTTTTTTTAACAAATTTATCTCTGCATCGTTATATATGTATTTTGATTTTATTCGCAAGGGAAACTGTGTTGCTTCGAACTTGATTAGCCCGTATAAGGAAGAGCGATTTTGAATCTGAGCACGAGCTAGCGAATTACGTACATGATTCTTTGCATCGAAGCGTTTGTTCCGAGAGATACGAGCCTGGCGATTGTTTCGAATGAAAGATTTGCCTTGTCTTGTAGCAGAGCATTAAACTCGAATTGCCTTTCAGCGGGTTACTCAGAGGATTCGGACTATACGTCAGACCTGAATTATCCAGTAGGCGGACAGGGTGCAAACAGCTCGGCTTCGCAGTTTCGTACCGCTGCCAACCAATTGGCTACCCCTCAAAGATCTCTCGAGACCTCGAGAGAAAATAGCTACGAGAGGGACGATCATCAGGTATTGCTTCATCGATACTTCGTTGCCCTGTTTATTAATTACGAAACTTCGGAATTGCTTAAACCCCTATGGACTCTCTAACTTTTATCTTTAACTTGGAAATTTCTTCCCTTTTACGCGAGATTTTGTGAACGTCAACATTAAGCCAATTATACGTTTCACAACGGATAGAAATTACAATTTGCGTTTACAGTAGATTCTCGTTACAGTTACCGTAGACGGGACCGTAGAAGTGGAAATTATTTGGCATTGTTCCGGGTTGGTAATGTAGCCGGATAGCCAAAACGTGTTCTTCCGTAACCCTTTGCGTTCGAAGTTTTAAAATGTCCCTCGGAGGAGACGGCCGAGCGCAAAGGGTTATTACGACGATTTGCGTGGATTGTCATGGTCTACCATCGTGAAAGCGGCGATGTAACGAGAGTTTGCCGTGGCTTGTAGCATGAAGTTGTAATTCCCCGAAGCAACTTGTTCGTGAGGATCGATGTTTCATTAATTTTATGTGCCACCAGATTCCAGCCACAGTCGGAGGAAGACTAGCTCCAAGCAATTACGGAAGTTACGGTGGATCGGGCCACAGTCCACGTTACGACGAACCATACCCAGAAGAAGGTCCACCGCAAAGGTATTCTCAGTCTCAGCACGCTTCAGAATCTTCCGAGCCACTCTTCTACAATAGTAGACCAAGACACTATAAGGAATACAGGTATTTGACATTTACCGAGCCTTAAAACACAAATATACTACACACCGAATCGGTATATAGTACGAACACGTTACAACGATACTTCTTCCTTTGATTAATTACTTCTGCTGTTCGATTACAACAAGTAGTTTCTTTCTTTCTCTTTCTATTTCTCCTCCTTCTTCTTCTGCTGCTGCTGTTGAATTTTTAAATTATAACTCCCATTAAAAGATTCCAATATTGACGAGGATCAACAGGGTCGTGCACGGAGTCGAATTGTTTCAAGTAATCGTATTACCCGAATTTCGAATAAAGCGAAGATATTCATAGATTACTTATTCCAGCAAGAGTTTCATCAGAAACTATTCAGAATCCTAGTAATTATTCGAAAGGAACATATGAGCTTAAATTTTACTTGAAATCAATATTTCAAATAAAAGTGTCTGGTGTATCGCGATGTATCCAATTAAAAAATCTTTGTTTTCTCTGTCTGAGACAGAGTATATTGGGAATTGTACCCAATGGATATTGAAAAAAATTGAATAAAGATACTTGTACGACCCTGATCGTGTATCGCGATGTATCCGAGGAACAAATCGTTTATTGTTTGTTTTGTTTGCCTGATTTAGAAGACGGAAGCACACGTGGGATTACGAGGACAGGTACGAAACGAGTACCCCAACTGTCTCGTGAGAAAAATTCTACGACTTTTCATCGCATATTTCACATGTCCTTCATTTTGCTTTCTCATTAGCCCGTCACCGTTAGTTCCGTTCGAAATTTCACAGCACCGACAAAATGGACTTCATGCGCGACAACATTGCACACAGACACCCATAGCTGATCACAGAATAGCTCTAGTATCTCGACTAGCTCTTTTAATAGTTGTTAGTATCTTGTTTACGTTCCTTGACAAGCTGAACTCGTTAGGAGAAACGATGCGGAGGGAATTGTCGTAGGTTAGGATAATAGTTTGCGCTCAATGGGTTATGAAGAATGCGACGAGCATCCACAGGTAGTTGCATGGTGCAGTTAGTGGCGCTGCGATAGTCGGGTGATCGTTGAAAATGTCTTTTAACAAAGCGTATCGCTCGTTTTCCGGCGAACGTTGTCATTTCGCGCGGGTCATTTCATCTCCGCCTCTATCTACCGCGATTATTACGATTTTGCTTCATCGTTGTTCCGTGATTTCAGCCAAGACGGCTGGTACAGCGAGGGTTACGACTATCACGGCACGAGAGTCGACGAAACGAGGATCTACAGCGATACCGAGTACTATCCGAGCACCACTACGAGCTCCTCCAGGCGAAGAGGTATGATATTACCCTGCTGTACGAACACGTATATCCCGCTGTTTTCTCAACAAGAATGAATACGTGACTGCTTTTGTTCCACGTAAACGCGCCACGAAGCGCGTTCCTTTTCTTGCGCGTGTAAGATACGTCTACGGAAGATTGTAACGTGCTTCTTTTTCTATTGTGCGCGTAAACAGGTCCTCATAGAAGACCGTCTTTGGAGAGACAGATGACTTTATACGACGACCACTCTTATTATACCGATGGATATAGCAGCGACGGAAGAGTAGGGAAAATGAGTGCCACGTATCCCGAATGCCAGACGGATATCAGATACAATGAGTACTACGATACCACCACGGGATACGGATATCAAGATGAAAGGTAAGTGTCTCCAATGTTATCGGCTGAACGTCTAATGGGCTGCAACGTAGAATTTCCAACAATTATCGTGAAGGCTGGAGGAATTTATGTCCTTTCGTAACGTTATCGAATCAAATATTTCATTAACGCTATAGCTGCGTCGAAATTATTTCTTGACGCAATTAAACTCTATAAATATCAGAAAATTTACAGAGGTAGAGTGTGCTGTCCTTTTGTTCTTACTTCTATACTTCGCCTGGATTTTCTAAAGAAAGCCTGCGTTGCGCCCGAGTGTACATTGATCCTTCTCGCTTTAATTATTTAACCTCGAATATGTCAGTAGGTACGGTCAAGATGACGAGGACAGGCAATGGGACAGCGGAGGGAAATGGTATCTAGGAAGTAGTACCTATTACGAGAATAAAAGGAATAGGAAAACGCTTCCCCAGAGGCCTGCATCTAGTATCGGTATTCATCGACCTGACTATAGACCAACAGTTACCAGACAGCGCAGCTATGAATCGGAGGAACTGAATTACAGGTATTATCTTAATTTCCATTCGCATAAATATTAATGGAGGTGCAAACGAAACATGAGCGGTCGTGTTTGTGTCCGCAGTAGTCACAGTACTCGTCGTAGAAAACCGCTTCAACCGCAGCAACGACCGTCGTCCAGGCAAGAAGGGACGGGAAAGAAACTACCTCCGACACCAACAACGCCAAGCAACGTTATTATCAGCCGTAAGCTTGCCTCCTTACCTGCCACACCGAGCAGGCAACTGCCAAAGACTAGAACTCCTTCCGAGGAGAGCTACTACAAGTCTGACTACAACGAGGACTATAATTACGCTTATCGCAGCCAAGATAACTTACCTCAGGATACCTACATTGACAGTATATATAGCGAGCAAAGTGGTTACGACCAGATGCACGTGCCTGGCAAAACTCAATATGCCGAGGATAGTCAATATGGGTCCAGTTACACGCCCCAGGTCGATGACCATTACGGTCGTTCGTATCAAGAGCCACAGACACAGGATACGTACGATCAAACGTATTTACAGAACTCGTACAAGGACGAGTATCAAAAGCCTTACGTGGAACAAAACACTCAGGTTTATCAGGATACGTATCAGGACATGACATATCCGAACGCCAGCCAGCCGAACGATCAGTACGCTAGCCAGCCCAACGATCAATACAGGAAAACGAGCAGGGACATGATAATCGAAGATAATTATCAGGTGATGAGCTACGATAAGAACAACGTGCAGTATCAGGACAGGACGAAGGTGCATTCGTACAAGGAAGATACGTATCAGGAGCAATACGACGATTACAGCGTGTCCGTACCGTCGAGTGTATACGACCAAAACAACGTAACGAACACGTATAATCAGTATCAACAAGAGCAATACGATTCTCAGTACAATATAAATACGTCGACCGGTTATCAGAAGTCTTATCCGGACACGTACAATCAAGAGACCTACAACAGAGACGTCTACGATCAGGATACGTACAATCAGGACACTTATAATCAGGAATCTTACAAACAGGAGACATACAATCAGGAAACTTACAAACAGGATACCTACAAGCAAGATACCTACAAACAGGATGTCTACAAACAGGATGCTTACAAACAGGATGCTTATAAACAGGATGCTTACAAACAGGATGCTTACAAACAGGATGCTTACAAGCAGGATGTTTATAAAGAGGACACTTACAATCAGGAAACCTACAACGAGGATACGTACAAACAGGAACCTTACAAGGAGGAGCACTATAAGCAGGACACTTACAATCAAGATACCTATATCCAGGACACGTACAACCAAGAAACGTACAATCAGAGTACGTACAATCAGGAAACGTACGGTCAGGATGCGTACAGTCAGGACACCTACGACCAAGTACCCGTTACGTCGCAAAGCAATTACGAAGATGCCTACAGTAAACCGCAGAAAGACTACGTGGATTATCAGACACCGTACAGTAAAGAGGAGCCCGTTACAACGTACAAGAACGAGTACGAGGATCAGTACCAAGACTATCCCGATCAATACGAGGAGTCTTATCACGATTCCTATCAAGGGTCGTTCGAGGAGCGTTACAAAGACAGTCCATCGGGCAGCACGGAAAGGAGACCGAGCGAAGTTCCAGAGTTGTCGGTGACTACACCGAGGGGTCAGACCAGAGCGAACGGCTATCAGTCGAGCGAGTCGGACTACTACTACACGTCGCAAGAAAGTCAGGACGTGTCGTCGACGGGTGTACCGAGGAGGAAGAAGCTCGAGAAACGCGAAGCTAGTCCTCTAGTCCAACAGAACACCGATTCTTTGGAATCTAGGGACGACGAGCTGAAGGAGTCTATCGAAACTGCCGTGAGTTCGATCAGCAGCATACCGCAGAAGAAAGGAATCAGCGACTATTCGACGGCAGGTGATTCCAGTCCTGCTGCCCCTACTTTGGTCGAGTCCCCGCAAAGTACGGTGCAGCCTCCGACGACGATGGTCAATCACGTCACGTCCAATCACGTTACGACCAGCATGACGGTCACGGCGATGGTGCATACTACCACCACGGCGAACGGGAAACGCTTGACCAGGACCGAATCCTATCAGGAGGAGGTGATAGAGGACGAAGAGTATCCGGAGATCATTCCGAAGGAACCGCAAAGGAAAGATTCGCAGCTGTCGCATCAGAGCCAACTCAGTCAGCATTCTTCTCAACATAGTCAACATTCTCAGAAACCGAAACTCACCAGAGGCGATTCTTACGCTTCCGATCATTTCCCTGAAGAGTCGTACAGCAGGAGAAGTTCGTACACGCAACCGACCAGGAAGGATTCCTTCTCTTCGACCACGCAGGAGAACTTCAAGCCACATCTTGCTAGGACTGACTTTTATCAGAAGAGAGATTGCTTGGGTCAGAGCTTCTCTGGTCCTCAGCCTATCTCCAGAGCAGAGAGCTATCAACGAGGATATTTCAAAGACCAGGAATCTATAGAAGAACCGGAAGTCATCAGTAACGCGGTGAACGACGATTACAAGATGAGGGACGAGCCTCTTGAAAGGTACATTGAAGCTAAATTTCTGGATGATCTGTATTTATAGATTACTACTTTACTAGATCCGTTTAATAGTGAATCCTCGTATCGCTAGGTTTCAGTTCCTTTAGATCATTGTACTCTGTACCATGTATGTACAGAAATTGTATCTTTAGAGTCCTATGTCTACAGACTTTTATATTCCTAGACAACATTTCTATATCCTAAAATCTATATATCTGTTGATCTCTATCCTCCGAGATTCCTATACTTATAGATCCCATATACCTGTATATCTTTATAGTCTTACATCTCTACACCCCAAGATCTATATCTGTAAAAGCAATTCCTATATACTGCCCTTTTCACTATTTTGAATAAATGAATTAGATCATACAAGTTCTATCCAAATAACGTTACTTTGAGTCCGATAAAAATGACATCCTTGTTAACTTGCAAACTAGTTAGAATTATATAAGTAAGCAATAAGTAACGAGTCGTATCTGATAATTAATTCGAATAATTTGTCTTTGAAGGTACGAACGAGGCGATGAAGCGATGCTTCGTAGCTCTCGAGAGGGCTCGTTGGTGGACACGTACAAAACAACACCGCCCATGTCTCACACCGAGAGTCCACGTGGTAAGTGTACTTCTCAATCCCAATCCGATAATAACTATAAAAAGGATACGATAAAGTTTTTACTCGTACGTTCACAGGGAGTATAACGAAACAAGCGTCCTTAGAAGAAAGTGTTCAAATGGACACTCCGCCGAGGAGTCCACCGGAACCACCACCTGACGAGGAACTTCTCGAGATGGTCGGTGCTGCACCTGTGCCTACGCAGCTGAAGGAACGACCGGAAATGACAGCGAGACAACGATGGCATTGGGCGTACAACCAAATTGTCATGCAGCTACGGGTGAGTAATAGCCGTTAAAATAACCCACGTTTACCAGAGCGATTGTAGGAATAGAAATCACCGCGTCGAAGTGGAACAAAAATAACTTTCCGTTTCATCGAAACGTTAGTCAACGACCTTACCGGCGACCTTCCGAAATATGCGCCGACGAATGCCAACCCGCATTTTATTAGTCCTTCGTCGATACAACTATGGCCTTGTCGATCATTACCTTCGCTGTGTACCGATTTGTCACGTGTACTTGTCACTTTACGTATTGCACCTACGGGTTCTGTATTCCGTCGTCTATGTGCGATGCCATTCATCAATGTTTCATAAGGTCGTGCCGAGTTCGTTGACCTATGACTGATGGAACATTTTTGATAGTTGCGTGTGGATCGTTCGAGAACGATTCGTAAGTGTAGGAAACGATATAGGAAATATTGATTAGTGACAGGGATTTGTTAATATACTGATTGATAGTGACAGTGGAAATGGATGTGGGTGAAAGATATATCGAAATATTTACTAGTAGGGTTATATATATATATATATATATATATGTACATAGAACTTTCTTAAATTTTTGTAGAACGAGACACTTTTTAAAATGCATATTTTTCGTGTACATTTGTTTTGAAGTTGCAAAGCCTCAAAGTTATAAGGTTCAAAAATTTTTAAGCTCCAAAGTCACAAAATTAAAAAAATTCTGAAGTTCTAAGTACCAAAGTAAAATTGAAATATTTCAAAGTTCTAAGGTGTCAACAATTTTGAAGTGACACAAAATAATTAGTTAAAAACAAACGATATAAGCTACAATTGAAATTGTAATTTGCCAGCATCCCGACAAACAGCGGTACGCATATGTTACGCACGTTCCAGAAAGCAGAAACGGCGAACACATAAATTACGAGCAATATGCCGCGATATCGCGTTGGAAACAATAGTCGTGGCGTTATCTTCGCCGGCTATTGTAAACGTACAATGAATGTTCATTAACGGGAAGAAATACGAGATTATGTAGACGAACACGCGCACACATACATGGAATGACAGGATACGATAGCGAGTGCAATAATGTTTATTTCCCCATTCGCGCGAACACGCGAGAAGCATGAAAAAGATTTTGAAATTAAGCCTCGAAAGGAGACTCTGGGTGAAATAAAGTGTGCGTTTACCCGGCTGTCTTGTTACCTTGAAAATACGTCGCTCGTCAGAGTCACGAGCGTGGATTAACAGGCGGTGACACGAAACTTCCATTAACGCAACCTTGTCGCCCGATCGTGGCGCCCTAAGTACGCACCTGGCGCGCTCCTGGGAGTCGAACTTCTGATATCATATACAGGATCGTTCAAAAATGGATAATCGTTCTTTATTATTATACCCTTTTAGTTGTAGACATTTTTTGGTTAATACATTTAGGAATTTGGAACTTGGGATTTAGGAGATTGGGAATTTGGGAATTCGATGATGTTGGAATTTGCGGATTTAGACATTTGGGACTTTGAAAATTGGGAATCTTGAGATTTGGGGTATGAAAAGTTTGGAGAACTTGGGAATTTGAGATTTTGGAAATCTGGAATGTCGGACATTCGGAAATTTGTGCATTTGGAATATTAAGGATTTGGGAATTCAATTAGGGACATTGAGAATTTGACGATTTTGAGCCAAGACAAAAGAGAATTTATAAATTTGTAAATTTGTGAATTTAACAATGCTTTAAAAAATTGATTTGACAAAGTTACAGTTCAATGAATTAATTTTGAAACGGTCTGTACATATGGAGAGAAATTCGCAAGCACAATGGAAAATGTAAATTCGCATAGCCAACACAGAGAGGGCGAAGTTGTCCGATTGCGACAGGATTGTTTGCTCTCGTAAGTCCAGCTCTGAAAATTGCACCGGAATCAGCCAGGTTTGAATTGATGCAGTTGAACTGGCTGCGAATATACAATTTGCATTTCCTCCGAATCGATCACGAAGATGCAAAACATTTGCGTCAATGTTACGCTTGGATTCGCTAGAGTTGCGTTTAATCAAAGATTTAATTATACAATCGAGAACGGTGTAATTTCGTTTTGGATAGTTGGTATGCGATAATTTAGACGCGTAAAATGCTCCAGCTGTTGAGAATACGGTTTGATGAACGTGAAATGCAGTTAACCCCTTCATTGTGGTTCTCTCTTTGTACCAGCGATATTTGATAAACGATTCGTCTATTAATTAAAATCGTTCATTGTAGTGGTCAGATTATACTCGGACAAAGATTTCTGTATTTTAAAACTTTAACTGGCAGAAGAGTTTAACAATATTTTTACAATACAGTATACTATTTCTATAATATAAAATTATAAGATAATATAATGTAATAAGAAGACCATTGTTCATATTACAAGGGATCCTTTCATTTACCTAATGACGATAGAAATATTCGTGGATATATATTCTCAAAGTTAATTAAACTGAACTAACCTTTCATAGACGTACAAGAGATTTTGCAGTGCTTTACGTACTTCCGTGTCAACTTCGATCTCAATCTCGTCGCAGGAGCTTTAGAAAAAGACCATAGCAGCTTGTAACGTTATTCGATTAATTCACAGTCAGACCCCTTTGTAATGGATTGAATACATTTGAATGCATTTGTACGTAACACCTATGGGAGCAATTGTAGATCAAAAGCTTGACAGAGACGATAATTGAAATTTCACGTAACTTCATAGAAGTGAAATTACTTCCACGTATTACTACGCCTATTTCAGAGCATTACTCATTTCCATTACGTGCCTATATCGGAAGAACCATCGAGCATAATTATTACTCGGGATATAACTAAAACTGATTTAAAGATCAATACCGTAAGAACAATACATCCACATATTCGCCTTATGACAAATATATTACTGAACATTGACGTTTAAAAATTCATAGATCACATTCTCCATTTTCGTATATCTCTCAGTTTGAAACGAGTAAATTATTTACACTATTTTTAATTTTAATACACGTTCGAGTGTTCGCTTTTCGAAATGGTTTTAAGTCTCTTCGGGTGCAACAATCGAGATGAAGATGTTTTGCTCCTCGAGATTACTTCACGAATGATAATGTTCAGCTACTGCCCCCCTGCTCGTATATTTTTCATCTGCAAGGAATAACAAGGAAAATCGTTTATCCGAAAAGCTCAGCGCGATAGGGGCTTTTTGTCGGCTGTAACCGTTTGACTGAAGCGATTTGCAAAAGCTCAGAGACGTCAGCGTCCGTTACCGTCATATCTATATTCCTTATTCGGTACGAACCGCTGCTGCAACGGCTTTCGCGTGTAAAAACGTTTTTATCCCTGATCGTTTCCAGACTCGACGAATCACGCGGCATTACCTTACGTCTGATAAATTTCCTTACCACTAGTGTTTCACTATTCTCATAAAAATGCTCTTTACTCCACCTACGCTCCGGGTTCCAGTTGAATCACTTTTGTTCAGCTGCTTTTTTGCGCCACTGTCTCGCATCGCTGATCTTCGCGATTTTCTTTCTCGCAGAAAAATGGACCTCCATCGTCCGATAAATTTCTTACGAACGTACGTTTATTTTCATAAAAATCTTACGTTACCTTGATGGAGGGTAAAAATTGTGGAATATATTTTATTCACTATTGCGAACGAGTGGCCTAATTTATGTGTGCATCTTATTTACATGAGATTTGAGGATTTAAGAAGTATAGGAATTTAGACGGAGTTCTAAAAGTTCCGAGTTTAGGAAATTGGAGAACTAGCTCATTTGAGAATTTAGAAATTTGCAACATTGTGGACTTCCAAATTTGTAAATTTGAGGACAGAGAAATTTCTATGTCTATAGTTTTACACGACGCAATAACGCGAGTGGATTTGTCCATGCAACTGGTAGCGAACCGCTCAACAAAGGGCTAGCAATGACTTCCATTACATACATTGCAAAATATTTCCAGCGTCCGAAAAAAATTGCTGACCTCACCGGTTTGCTCGTAGAAACTAAAAAAACGCGTACGTCTTCGTAAAACTTAGGACGACGATATCGATGTAGGCCAAACCGCAATCGGAAACCCGTATGTCGGGTGGGCAACGGTGCAGAGTTAGTGGTATCACCTTCGCCGTCAAGGTTTTCCCTCCCGCCATTTCGTTATCATCGTAGCTACTTGTCATTACGAACGAACTCGTTCGTCAGTATCGTATTAGTTCACCGGACGTCGAGTACGATATAGGGGAAAAAATCCGAGTCCGCTTCGGAAATGAATTTTATTGTCAGATTTTCGAGTACTCGAAGCGCGTGAAGGGATCCGCAGGCAGGCCGAGGAGAAAGCAGTGAAAGCCGTAGCCACGTTATCGATCGTTATTAGGCTTTTATTAGACGGAAGTGTTGTCGATAGCTCCCGCAAAGCGTACATCTACACGGGGGGTCGTGTTAACTTAAGTGAAAATATCACCAAGAGGTCCGTCAGTCAGGGGCTGACCACCTCCTTTGCCTTAATTCCCGCACGATGTGTCGGAGAGTCTGCTCGCGTTGTTCTTCGGAGCAGGATGTTTTCTGCTAACCACGTATCATTTTTATCTCGCGTACGAGAGACAAGCAATTAACCTGTGATCTACGAGTGGACCATTTAGTTGTATCTTTGGTCGCAGTGAACTGGTGCGCGGTGGTTGAGTTTAATCATCCGAATGTTACCCGTTATCGACGAAGAAATTTCTCGCAAAATTTATCGAATACGGAAAGCGCGCTACAAATTGTAGCTTCCGAGGCTCGATAACGGCTGACCGGAAGGGCTAAAACTGTAGACCGGACGCGGCTGTATCGCTACCTTCCGTCTGGCCACGGCTGTGACTTTTGTGGAATTTCCCACAAATTATTGACCACCGATCCCCAATATTTTTTATAACCGTTTACCGATTCTTTAAGAATCTTGGTCAATTTCTGACGTAACTAACAAGTCGTCGATATCCGCCGTTTTGATACTTTGACAAGATGGAGACTCGCGAGAAGTCGACCGAGTGGGCCCTGTTGTTCCCGCTGAAGGTCGGTCTGTTCACGATGAAGTCCTCCTTGTCTTCCAGAAGCGTGAATCGCGAAAAAGAAAGAATCGCGAAGAAGAATCAACTGATGCAGCCGAGAATTCGGCGAGGATCGTCCCTGTCGGACTTGGACAAGCTTCAAAGCAAACCGATCCTACCGGACGTGGTGAGATCGACGGAGAAATGTTCCGAGTCACTGCCCCATTCGCCAGCGTTGTCGAGGACGAATCTGCAACTCGGGAATATGTACGTCAGAGGCAGTATAGGGGATCTGATGAACATGAAGAAGTATGGCGCGTCCACGTGGAGCGTGAGGAGCGAAAGTTTGATCGCCAAAGCGGTGCCATTGAGTACGGTCACCCCAAGGCAGAGTCCGCCGCTCGAAAAGAGCGTCGAGGACTTCGAAGATGAACTCGAAGAAGACGACTTTCACGTCCCGGGCAAGCCTCTAACTTGCGCTCAAAGAACGCAGAGGCTCAGTAAACTCATCAAGAAACAGAGACGCATGATGGTCTTCAGTCCCCGAACCCTGAAGCGAGATCTCGTAAGTTTCGGTAAACACGCCGCGGAACGAAGCGCATTTAAGTTTTAATTGCTCTAACTCTTGCGACTTACGAAAATATCTCCCAGTGAATATACAATTATTTTTCAGTCAAATGTATACATCCAAGAGTTTGGTAATTTATCAACATTTTTGCACTCGTGGTATTGTTATTTACTAGTTGCGAACTGCTACTGTTGGATTTTATTTTAAATTACGAGCAGTCTATTGGTTGCGGAAAAACTCGTAAACTAGGACAAATTGCAGTTTTCGAAACGAGTTATTTTCATTTAAAAATATAGCGAATATATTTTTAATGTTGAAATTTGATTTTCTGACATATTTCGTACCGTATAAAATATGGATATTTTTTAGAATCTCGTACATTTATCGCGCGAGCAGATTCGCTCTTTTTATCGTCGTAAATCGTCCGTTTTATGGAACCCAGTTACCAGATTATACGTCACACGTTTCATTCCATTTCCGCTTATTTCCTTTTCTTTATCAATTACGAGCAGACTCTCGTTACGTTGCCACCGTTGCATCTGTAGAATTTGTAAGTTTAACGATTGCGATAAAGTTTTCAAAAGCTCAGTTTCTAAATTTGAGAATGTCATTTCTCAATTCCTCAATTTCCTAATTCCCAATGCCCAATTTTAAATTTCCCATTTTCCATTTCCTATTTTATCCTGATATTACTTTCCTATCTTATTCACAATTTTCGTAAAACGAGATCAATGTTTCACGCGTTGAAAGAAGCAGTGTACGCACCGGATTTAAAGAATAAGGGTATCGAGCGTGGATAATGGAGGCGAGAGGAGCTAAACCTTCAAACGTCTCGTTAAACTTGAAACGGGTTCTGCAGTCGTGGCGAGAGACACTTACGGGGGTTGAAATATTCATGGTACATTTGCCCCTTTCCCTTTGGTAGGCTGTTCTATCGGCAGGTGGCCTGCATTCGCTCCACAGCATTCATCGTTGTGGCTGTTGTTTCGGCAAGGCTTCTTATCTCTCTAGAAAGGCTCGTATTTTGCACCGTTATAGCAACGAATTAACTGTTGGAAATCTGTTTTTGCCGTGCATGTTACGCTATTATCTTCAGGGTTGCATTTTAAAGGGAAACTAGTTGGAAGTTTAGTCGAGAGTTAGAAGATGTTACGTTGAAAATGTTCTGCATTATAAATTTTGATGATATTTCTGCGAACTCTGTTTCGAAAGGAAACTTTGTAGTACGATAAAATTTCCAGTGTTCATTCTTCCGTTTATAGAATATTATTAAAGTACAAGTTATTGTGTAAATATGATAAATAACGTATGTATGATAAGTAATCTATCTATGCAAGCATAAGTAATTTATCTGTACGATAAATATAATTTACAAATTGATTTAAACAAAAGTGTAAATCGGCGCGACGTATGTAAATGACATATGTAAATTCTAGATTGGCAAAGGGGTTAAAAATCGTTGAAAGAGAGAGGAACAATTTTCGATTCAGTATTCCTCGGTTCCGCGAAAGTCTGCCTATGAAAGTCCACTTGAAACTTATCCATAGGCAAGTGGAACCACAACGGGAGAACAGATGGAAAGCTTAAGCCACTCTTTCGAGTGTTTTTAACGTTACATCGCAGGCCATAGAATACAGAATAAGAGGATCGCTGCGAGCTTGGTTTCTCCACTTTTTGAGCAGGATGCCAGGAATCCCGAAGAAAATCGTCGCCACTTGATCCTCCGTTTGAAAGCTTTTCGCCCCGGAATTTGCATGCTTTTCTACGATGCCGCGCATCTTGTAATTTCTCTCGTAAACACTGTTCGAGCTTTCAATTTTTGTTACGAATTTTACCGTTCGTTCTCTACCGAGACAAAGAGAATTTTTGAAATTGACATACATAGCGGACGGAAAAAAATGTGTGTACGCAATGATACAAAGGTGGTTTTAATGAACAAAGTTTCTTCCTTTGTGCAAAAGCACGTGGCCCGCCGAGTAGGGGAATTCGTTGTACGGAATATTACGAGCTTTTCCTCTATTATTTTATCTCCGTTATCAATGGGCACCAAACCGAAAGTCAAAGAGCCAACGTTCGTCAAACTTGACCGATTCGGAGCTATTTTTGCTGATGAACCTCGCGTTTTATCGGGTTATGTACATACCCTCCCTTTGCGAACGCTTTCATCCAACTGCGATGAATTATACTTATTGAGTTTGATTTTGTTAATTAATGATAGGTTTATAAAATAGTCAATGTATCTGAACTACTGTGTATATTAAACAGAATAAATTCTCTTTTATACACGAAGAGCTACAACTTTTTATACTTCTTTGTGGAAATATTGAATTTTGAAAAACAGAGGATACATTTAAAGAGTTTAGTCTGTTAGAGTTACAAATGAAAGATCGAGATCGCGATTCAACAGTCCATTAATCACCTTTTCACCCGACTGTTTCAGTCCTCGTAATTTATATCCACCATTCAACGATTTCCCCCGAACAGAATCGCAAAAATATGCGTTGCTTGTGTGCCAACCGTGATCGCCAGGATAGCGTTGTCGCTATCGGTTCGCTTTTCCCCAGAGAATCCGATATAATGCGAGCCTTGCGGAAATACATGCGAGAACGTTGGCGGTGGGTGATAAACTTTGTCCTTGCCACCTGTGCACTTCCTGCGGTTTCCAACGGGGGATACAAATCTCGAACGTACGTACCGATACGATTTTTCGTATTCGAGTGTCGCCGAGTCGGCTTTCCCATTTCTTCCATCTTTGTGCAGCTTCCAAGTTCGATAACTTACCATACTTTCGCAACTTTCCTGACTTTTAAATACGAATTATACATTTGCAACGACGAAGAGATATATCTACTGAAAATTGTGATCAATACCAATTCGTTATTGAATAGGTTTATTTGTTTGAACAGGTTCCAACTGCAAGCAATTTTAATCATTGCGATCATGTTCTGAAATTTGATCAGTTGTTACTAGATCATCTTCAATATTTTCATCTGCAATCAGTTTTCTTAGATATCTGTTTTAATTACGTATTCTGTATGTAACACATGAGATCTACGAGGTCGTAATTGCAGCACAATTTCATATTAGTTTGCTCTAATTTTGAACTACTCTGAAGAGTTTACTCTGAAAATATGAATCATTCAGCTTGAATTACTTAGCGTGTTAGCTTAGGTGCAATTGTTTCGACGATGTAAGATTAAAATCAACTAGAACTCTAACTGCACTTCCAAATCAAATGTCAGATTTTGTAACGAAATGTCTTGGCTCGTTCGCGATCCTTTTCCCCAACACACGTGCTCCAACTCACGTTCTCGCATTAACGAACTTAGCATCAACACTCTGATCAGAAGGAGGGCGGGCAAAATCAATTTTGCGCCTAAGTGTCCTCCATTCGAGTATGGAACATCGTGCAATTACAGCACTCTCGAGGAACGAAGAACGCGAGTGCGTCTAATGCGCGTTTTCGCGCTCGAACATCTTCGTAACAAGGCTCGATTAACGCGTGTATTTAACTCGATACGCGAGTTAAATCAAACCTGCGAAAATCGCTTGATCCCGAGGGATACTTCGGGAGATAACACGGATCCCACGTGAAGCATGAAGTCGATCAGCAAACGCTTAGAAGGAACACTGGAACGATCAATCCTGGATTAGCTGATTCTGCGGTCAGCTCGAGTCTTGGTTTGCACACCTCTTTGAGACGCTGTTAATCTCATGGGTTCTTGTTCAAATCACCGTCATGATTGACTCGTGTTATTGTCCCAACGTCACCGTAATACGTGACCCCATTCGACGAAAGTATTGCTTCCGATATGTTTAATACGCCGAGTTTGAATCCTTAAAGTCTTTATTGAAAAATAGGAACTCGGGGTTCATTGAAAGTAGTATGACTCAGAAGTAGTTGTAATATTATTGTTATATAGAATTGTTCTAGTACCTACTGAAATATTCTATCTATTCTAGTTGTAACTTACATAAAATTACTTGTACGTTTATTAAAATGAAACTACCCTTTTTGGTAATTTTCTTATACGTTCAAAATGTACAATTTTTGCATATCTACATTTAATAGAACCGTCCAGATTGAATAAATATCGAGTACGAAGTTGATTTTTAACTGCACTCGGCGGAAAAGGGAGGCTTAACGTTTTACAGTAATGTACGAAACTTTTATCCGAGAAATTGAAGATACTCCTTTGAATTCCCTTTAGAGCTTGCACGGTATCTTAACTTCATATCTACCGTCTGTTATTACTAGCAACGACTTTCCTTATCTCTCGAACAACTGTCCGGCTTTAGCATTTAACAGTATAACGTTCTGAGCGAGCAAAGGGGCTGCGGCTCGTATCATTTTTCGTTCTCTCGAGAACCATTGAAAGTTTCGTCATTAAAGGAACTCCTGCAATGAACGGAACAAACAAGAAACAATCGATGTTGCTACAGATCTCTGTTCACTAGCACTCCTGGTGACGGTCGGATCAAACTTATGAATGTTGCAGAATTGTAATTTGCGTACACGTGTTTCAATTTCCAAATTTTTAATGTGATGTTTCATTATTTCTAAATCTCTGTTTCGTAAATGTCTAAATTTCTAAATTCCCAAATTTGTAAGTTTAAAATTCCTGAAATAAGAAGTCGTTCAACTATCAAATTTGAAACTGAGAAAATTCAGAACTCAGGTGATTTCGAGTTTCGATAGAATTTTTTAAAGACACAGATCTCAAGTTCTCAAAAGTTGAAGCGTAGTACTTGGCTACTTCAGTAATTTGACTATTGCAGGTAAACGAATGACCTGACCCTAAAATACCAAGCGATATACATATATTTTAATACCCGGGGCGATTCACCATTTATTCGAGCGAATCTCACCGTAGCGAGAAGTTATCTCGTGGAAGCCATTCGAGTGGGTCGATTCGATATCTTGGAGGCGCACGATGATACACGTCTGCCGAAAGTCTCGGTACGAGTTTTGTCGAGGGAAAAACGGGGAATCTGGTATATCCTTTGGTGGCTTTTTATCCTACGAATAAACACAGCGTCGCTGATCCCCTTTCAATTTGCAAGGGGTTCGTACGATTTCGTATTTACAGAAGAGATTGGCCGGCGCAAAAGAAATTAAACGACAGCCAGTCGAATGGCGCTTTGAGGATGTCCGTATCCGTTGAATCGACTCGATTGATTCTGGTCCAGGTCCCTGGAAACGTTTCTCCTTTATCCGTTCTGTCAGCCAAACGAGACGACTGTCTTTCTCGTGCTTTCACAATATTTCCACTTGCAACCCTTCTATGAGATCGTATCCAGGTTATCGCTTCAGACGTTTCCGGTTCAAGGATGCCACTCGGAATCCACGATTAAATTCGAGACGAAATCTTGTTCCTCTAGTTCGTGTATACAAAAAAAGGAAGACGAACTTTACAGCTGTTCCTTTGACATTTTTTTTCTTTATATCGCACTATGCTGCCATTATGGAGTACACGATGACTGCTCGCGCCATGCATCTTTTATACTGCGGCTCTTATTATGCGTCGGTGTGCTTCTTCACATCTCGAAACACCGACAAATTATTATATTCTTAGATCCAATGAACACTCAAAGTTTCATCAAAATCGAGGTGTATCGATTAGACCAGTTAGAGTAAACGGTGCTTCATTCACAAAGGGTAAAATTATACCTCCTTCAGGGGTTCGTTTTATTTTGTCGTCGTCCACGTGACGTTCTCCCAGCCACGTTTCCAGAGACGTTTTTGGTGTCGTAGTTGGAGCTTATATTTATTCATAAGCACCGACGGAATAATTAAAACAACCTCTCTACGGTCTGTTCTGTATTTACTGTCAGACTTTCTCGTGCTCGGTCGTGCCGTGTTTAAACACGGTTAATTTCAAATAATAACATGTCCATCAGTTTTTATCGCAATCTTCCTCGATGTGGATGTTTCGAACGAACTCTTCAATTTATCGGGTTAAATAACCACGTACCTCGTATTTTGTTTTCGCCAAATGCAATCGGTAGTCGATAAAATTGTAATAGGTTTCGCTTCATTTGTTCGATAAGTAATCAAGTAAACACTGTTCTTTTCGAGAGTTTATTTAAAATCAGTCTAATTGCTCGAAACGACTCGACTTATCTGTGTATCGATTGCTACACGATTTCGTAGCACTTGTCATATGCTAAAAACGTAGCATTTTTTCTTTGTCGAACAGCCTAGAAGTTGATTTATCGCGAATAAACAATTGGTGTAATTCGACGAGAGAGAATTACCACGATAAAATTTGTTCGATCGCTGAATGTATCAATCCTTTTAGATATTAGACCGTTTGCTGCTACCTTGCAGATGGTTCTGACGTTTAACTAATTGAATGTGTGCCGAGTTCCAAATTAGACGTCCTTCAAGAACGATCTATTTACCAGCCGGAATTCACGAATCCGTGTGCATTCGCTTATCGCTGATTCGTATAATATTTTTGTAATCGAAAACAAATGAAATGTTTGGCGTAACATTTCAGCAAATATTAAAACGGTATCGATAAGACAGCGAATGCATATTCAATCGAGCTTCTAAATATGGAACAACATTAATTCTCGCTGTTTGCATACCTCGCGTTCGTGTTTTATCTGCGTGAAACATTGTGCACCGCTCGTCTTCGAAAATCTGCAATTGCAGTTGATATTTATGCAACTGTAGTTGATATTTCTGTAACTGTAGTTGATATTTCGGTAATTTCATTTAATTTGTAGTATATTCTGTCACATTTCTGAATCTTGATCTGTAATTTGTAAAGTTGTGAATGGCTCGTGTTAATTGATGTTTGTTTTTTGTTTCAGGTGAGTACTTTTATTATTCAATTCAGTCCGAGAATCGACCCCGACACGCGAGATCATTGATAGCAGGTGAGTCTCATTTTTGCACGATGCTTTGTCCCTAACTATGACAAATGAACAAAGTGGACAGACGTACAAACGTCTGTCACGCGATTACATCGATTTTCGCCTCTTAAAACTTTCAACTAAGTTTTACAATCTTTTATAAAGAACGTCACGAAAACTTTTTACGTAATATTGCCATGTTAATCGCAGTAGGGGGTTGTTAAAATAAGACTGATAATTTTATTAAATTTTGTACTCGAGCGTTTCAATGCGATAAACAAAGCTTCACTTCGCCCGTTCATAATATGTAACCGTGTAGCTAATTAATTTAAGTGCGAGTATTTTAGCTTAAGGAGTGTCTTAAGTAACTGTTAGCATTAAGAACATTGATGTAAGAACCTTATTTTATCTGAGGATGGTATTACAAAGAGAAACCATCCGTTTTTCATTTAAGAACGATATGAGAACGAGAAATACCTTTTAGTTAAGAGCGATAATAAGAACAGGCGGAAAAGTTTTTTCATTTAAGGTAATGCTTTTTAATTAACGGTGAGAAATGACAAGAAGTGGCGTCTTAAAGACATAAGATGCGACTGAAAATCGTGTCTGAATAACGTGTTTCGTATCATAATTCACAATACGATTAAATGAGTTAACGATTAAATTTGTTACCATTTATCACGAGGTCGCGATATATTTTATGACGGATGGTTCTTTTTTATCGTCGATCAAGGGTGAAAATTTCAAGGCTCCCTGATTCGAAATTATCGGCGATCTTGAATGATTCTAGTTGTTTTGTGTCGTGCAAATGATCACGAGTATAATCAACGGGGGTATATTTACCCTCCCTCTCAGAGGGAAAAACATTCGAAGTCGTTCATTACATAATATCCGTAGAGATATCGATAATGAAATGCTAACATAATTTTACGAGAATAAATGCATGCAGATTGTTATTAATATCGGCGCGCGATATTATTAATAACGATCTTTACGCATTTATTTTTGTAGAATTAATAATATACCTTTAACAGAAGTTTAAAATAAATGCATAAAGTATCGCTGGTATAAAGATATTCTACTAGGTATTCGATGTTCGACGCTATTGACAGTGTAAATTTTACACGCGACTGAGAAAATTGAGATATCTACTGTTAGTTTGTTTACGTAATACAGGTTACCAGAGCATGGTGCAGTGAATCTGACTAAGACAAGAGAGTATCAATCGAGAACGTGTATTTAGCATTGGAATCAACAGTCGAAATTAGTTCTACACTTTATGTTATAAAATTTTGTTGCCGTATTTTGGTCGAATGTCTGCTATATTTTAATGAAATATAGAATAGTCGATGCTTCGGTATTTATTTTCAGTTTGAAGCATACATTTAGTTCTTGTGTAGAGTATTTTAATAAAATCTTCTCTGAATTTACCTTAGGCAAGATGATTTTAGAATTTCATTAATTATTCATGATAATCAATGACAGCCACAGTAATTTATTCGGACAGAATTGAGATTGACCGTATCGGAGATATTTGAATTACAATATTTCATTAATTCCGCGTTTCAGAAATAATTTGCAATTTAAATAATGAAAGTTTATGCCCGGAAAAGTGGAGCACGTAACTTTACTACATTCCATAGTTTGCAACGTGAAATGAGCAAGGTTCTACGATAATTTTGGTAACATATTACTTATCGAGCACAACTCTGTTCCGAATAAAATTTCCATATTCACAAAGTTTCGAAATTTACAAATTTTAACCTTGCTGTTTTAATTTATTTTACTAGAAACAGATGTCCATCCTTGTTATGTTAATTCGATTATTTGACTATTGTCAATCGTAATCATGGTACAATAAAGTATAGATTTCTGCAAATGGAATACCCGAACGCGTGCTATCATCGATAAATCATGAAGGGTAGAGGGTCAAGACGAGAAACAACACGATTTACATTTTACGCGGCTGTTCTGCGGTGTCCTTCTCGCTAAATCGACGTTAAATCCGGGAACACAGTCTCGGTTAACCAGATACGAATACCAAATATGTGCCTTTCCTGGACACGAACGGTGTACTTTGCATTTCTGGTTAATTGACTCGTCTCCTCTGGTTCCTGTCCTCGTACAAATTAGCTTACCGAACTTCATCAAAACTCGCACATTCTTTAAACGAGTGACGCATAACCTATTTAACCTCTCGTTGCATGAGCTTTGACAAAAACACATTCTTTTCGACTCTCAAAAGTAATCATTTTAAGGTTGCAATAAACAATTTTGTTTGTATTAAATTAAAAAACTGTATTTTTAGTCAAAGTTGCGAGCACGGTATTGCGAATTCACAACGTTATGTCAATCTGAAAGAAAATGTTACAAATAAAAGAGGCAAGGACCTTCTGTGGTCCTTAATGACAGTAAATATATAATTATTAAGGGTACATGTACACTTCATTTACATTTGACAAGATACAAGATTTACATAGAATATTTTCTATAAAATATTTGCAACATCATGTTACGAAGGGTTAGGTTTTGATTATTCAGCCATTTTGATTATTCAAAAAGTATAATCAGAGATAAAATAAGTCCTCTAACAGTAACATATGTACAGAGTATCCTAAGATTGCGTCTGTAGAACCATCTAAAATTGTCAGATTTAAATTTCATCACAAAGAATGGTGAATCACAATTCATAGTTACTTCCTCCAATTTTTCTTTGCTGTTTCTTCTTTATCTCCTCCAGTTCTCGTCCGAATTCTGTCACACGAATCTCGGCAACGATCTCTGTCACGTGAGCAGCTTGACATTCCTTTTCATTTTTGTCTCTGTTTTGTTTGGTTTATTCGTCAAAAATCCTCTGTGAAAAGGAACGCGATACGTCAAGTGCGTGATCGTTTTTTTCATTCATTTCGCTGCCGGGCTCACGCAAAATATCAAAAGCGTGAAACGAAAAGGAGACAAGGAATAAATGCTTTTGAAACGTTAGATTCTCTCGGGACCGTGAAAAAGGGATTCTCTGTCGGAAGAAGTAGAAAACTTCGTTTGGCGACACTTCCTTGCTCTAACAGAAGCTATTTTCGATAAGGTTACTCTACATTTGTTTCTGATCGCAAGAAACTTTACGCCACTTTCTTCACTGGAAATGGCTCGGAGAAAAATTGATCACGTTTGATGGAGATCTCAGACATGTACGGAGTGAGTTAATAACTAATAGTTACAGAAAAGTAAAAGATTATATAAAAATATATTTTTTAACGTCGTCAAAAGAAATATTGCTAATACGATCAATGAGCTATGTTAAATGTGGATGATACCGACTCATCCTGTATACTGTCAATATTTCAGAACTGTCAAAACTTATCGACAATACCGAAATATCGACACTGTATATTGATATCGTCTCAAACCTCCACTGAACAACAGCTAAGATGGAGAAATGATAACTTGTTACGAAACAAGAGAAGAAAAATGTAAAGAGGAGTATGAAATATGGAAGAGATGAAGATTTCCGAGAAATATGAAATTGTCAGATCATGATTTCCCAAAAGGTATTATGCAAGGGTCTTGAAGTATTCTTCGAGTACATTATAATACGAGGATATTCTTGGAAACTGTCGTCACGCATTGCGACGTATAACAATTCTCGTATAAGTTTTTAACGAGTTGCACAGTGCAGCACTTGAATAAGAATTTGAGATACAAATGAAAACATCCATATAATGTGATAATAATTCATATTTTTATGTCGAAAAGAAAATTAATTAAATGTGTATATGATGTTAAATACTCGTGATGAATGGGTGGTAAAGTGACGCTTAGCGAAATTTAAAATAAATTAACTAGATAATTAATTAGAATTGTAATTAAATTTTACCGCGAAATACTCTCGAATCACCTAATATCATCTAATAATCGGAACACTTTTCCGAAATGAAACAGAAACGCGACATCGACCGAGGATTATCGCGATTCTCGAAATTGACAGTTAACGCGGTCGTGTCGTGCACGCACCGAATCGCATCAGTTTCGCGATCGTTGACCATAATCGGCCGATCGATCATCGTTCACCGCGATAATTCGTAGCGTCGCATTCAACGGACAGTTCCACGATTATGCCATGTTTCCATGAACGTGGTAATGTTAAATATTCGGGTGGACGGTGATCGCGGTTTTGCGGGAGCGTGCAAAACCTCCGACAAGTTCATTCGAAAGAACGATTGGCCCGTCGCTGTACCGTGTCGTGCAACGAACGATCGTTAATTCGACGTAGTCACGATGTAGCCAGGTGATGGTCGGTTTATTAGCGGTAAATCGTGATCGTAACTTCACCGAAGAAAGTCGTGGAACGATTTATTCATTATGGAACAATTGCGGTACGAACTTGCCTCTGGTGTTAACCATTTGGCGCCTATCCAGAATCTGCGGATATTATAATTCCCCATGGTGGATGTTCGTTTTACATTACACAGATAAAACATGTGGAACATACGACTAACAATTCGGGTGAATTGCAAGTGTGTAATTCGTAACAGCTGCTATACTTTTGTGACACCTGGCAATATTAACTCTCACCGAGGAAGGAAGCATAACTTTACAGTATTTAAAAATTATACATTCAATGATTAGTGTTGTATAGGTACATCAATGTGACGCAATAAAATTAGGGACTGTCCACGATTGTATCACCAGAATCGGAAAACAATTAGTCGGCAGATTGAACTGTAATCGAGTATGTTTGTAAGCAGTGTCTAACATGTTCAATATCGGAATCAGTTTATCCGTGTTCGCTCTCCCTTTTTGCCCGTCAGCGGTGCTATCAGAAATGTTTTATTAGCGGAGTCCTGGTTTTCAAGCGCATTCACCGGCAGAACTATTTCTCTGTGATATTTGGTCGGAAAAAGGTTCGCTCGACGATCCGCTAACCGCAGAGACACTCCTTTTTCAGTTTCGACGATACGCCACTCTCTTCTCTGCTTCTTCCATTCTCTTTTTTCTTTCTTCCCCGTGGCTCGTTCCGTTTTTGCAGTTCGTGGAACGCATGAAACGTTGCGGTAGCATAGGTCGACGGTAGCAATCAGAGAATCGGTCGCCTCCGGTGATTTTCACGAATGGAGAACACCGAGACTGCTGGAATCGTGAAAAGTCAGTCGAGCCAACTCGAAAATCGTGACAGCGACAACCACTCTTTCTCCCCGTTAGTTTCTTCGCGGTTTCTCCTGTAAATAGACCGCCGCGAAAATGAAGCCGCAACGCGGCCAGAATGTGGAAATCGATCGCTGTCGTTGTTTTTAAATGTTTTCGCCTAAACGCGAACATCGCGGCGACTTTTTTGTCAACAAGAACAAATGCTCCCTTTTCTCAGTCACACTGAACAGTTTCGAATACGCGACTCTATCGGGAATTTTTGTACGAACAGCGCAACAATACCGAAGACTCAGACTGTTTATTTAGAAGTCTTCGTCTAATTTCGCAACGAATGAATTCGTTCTTAATCTGTGTTAGATTAAAACTTTTTTATTTAGAATATCACTATGTGTTCTTGAAGTATTATGAAATTGCGTATTAAAATATTATGATATTATGATAGCGCTGCAACGTTGCAGACTGGTGACGCACTCGTGACGCACACCACCCTGTTCATCATCATATTTGTACAAGGATAGAGTTTTGCGTACAGTATGTATAATTAGTACAACTATCTCTGAATTAAAGACCTAACATTTCAACTTTCTTTACTTATCTCAATATAGTATATAACCTAAGAAACAATTGAGGTTAAGGCTTCAATTGCGAGTACAGAATTCTCAGTTGTTGATTCTGAACTTCAATTGTGTAAAACAAAAGTTAGAAAGCATATCCAATTTCTGCACGCTGATAGTTGCAGAGTCCTCAAAATTACCCGTTAAACGGTTGTCTTCGCGGTGCGCGATGAATTCGTTCAGCATCCAATATGGAGGACGTATTTGAACTCGATAACCTACAGAACCATCTCCGTTTCTCTTCCGTCGTCATAAAGCATGCTGTAAGACTTCGAGTTGGAATTCCTACACGATATCGAAGTACCGATTCCTCCGTCTGAATGGAATAATGACTCGTTTGTATGGATGCGAATGAAAAATGGACGCGAAGTTCAAGAGGAACGGTTCGCTCCACTAAACTCGAACTGATTTTCAAGCACTCGTGCCGAGCAATTACGGCCGATGTGATCGAATCGAGTCCGCGAAAAGTGGAGGAATAACTGCACGTTTGTTGATATTTGATCGATGCCGAAGCGTCGACCCGATTGCGGAACGAAAAGTTGACACGGGACGTTGAAGAGAGAGGGAAAGCTGCTCGGCCGCAATTTTCCGGCTAAATCGTCCTGGTTTATCTTCGATATTGCAGAAATAAGTTCGAAATTGGAAAGTGGGATCATCGCGGCGGTCCTTTGAGGTTACGATCCTTTAAACAACTCGTGTGTTGAACCTCTTGCGTGTGTGTTTAACCTTCTCTCCCGAAGTATCAAATTGCTGCCTTGCGTTTCGACTTGTCCTTTTTAATAGGTCATCTTGTTCTTGCGTGTAATTCATAATCGTTCATTGTGTAAAGCACTTTTTTATCTAATAATAAATATTGTTGTTAAATGCTTGATGATATATGTAGTAAAAGTAGTTAAATATTGCGAGAATAACTGATAGGATTTATTAAGGATAAATTACGGTCCGTACTAAATGTCATAAAACTAGATTAAAATTTAAAATGGTTTATCGGTGGATCCGCGATGGTACAAAAAAAGTAGAAGAATAGAATTTATTCTGGATCGGTACGCGTGTTCATCGGGCATAAATCTTGTCGATATCAGAACGAGCTTCAACTTTTAAAAAGCAGCGGTTTAAATCAAAAATATACAGTTAATCATGATTAGTCTGGGAATATTCATGAATCATATCATTCGTGAATCCATCGTGTCCATTAATCTTGACTACTTTTTATCCTTATCTTTCGAATTCGAGCCAATCTATTCTGCTCGAATATGAACACATTTTGTAGAATGACTCTTTGAATTGATAAGTATTTTAAAATGTTATCAAATATTTCAAAATCATAAATATTTAAAAACACGACGAGGTACATCAGTAACCAGTAGTACTATAAAGTATTTTTAATTGTGTTCATTTTAAAACTCGCTCCTTTATTCATCTGCCACGTAAATTTTTTTCTTTTTTACTCGTTCAGTCATACATTTACCTGTTCATTCGTTAATTTATAAATGTAACTTCCTGGATGTTTGTTCCAACATTTATATCCGTGCCAGAATATTCAGGGCTCGTTTAATCAGAGCGAACATGGTTACACTATTAAAAGGTTTCGAAACTTTTTAACGCAGAAATAATATGAAAGTTTGCAACTTCGTCTTTCGCGATAGTTAAATTCAATTTCACATTTCCTGTGGCGGATTTAATTTATATTATGCATGTATTTTCATGAATTTCATTTAATTTCCGACTGGAAAGCATCATACGAATTAAATTAATTCTAAGAGAGGACGTAATTACATTACAACGTTCGACTGATTAACGTCCGTTACCTTCATCGAAGAAATAATTACCTTCCTACGGTAATACCGTGATTCTCTAAATTAAATTCCCATTATAAAATAGAACGATGAAATCTCGGGAATAGATGGTGTTCCCAAACGAGATACATTTATACATTCTACTAAATTGATAATAGTATCAATCTCCAATATCTATTTTACGTCTAAATTTCCCTCCTACATCTATTAAAATTGATTTTAAAATTTCTTCGCTTTTTCCAGTATTAAAATATTCCTTTAAGATTAGTCACCTTTTACAAGATTCACTTTGACTCCAGCCAGGAACGGTGTAACAGGAAATGAATACAAATTTACTGGCCACGTTGATATTCAAAGCTTGTTTCAAGGATACGTACAAACTGGTGCCAAATCGCGGATGGATATGCTGCTGGATTAATATAAAACCGAGATAAAAAGACTTCGTCCCTTTACGTGCACTGTTTACAGTCAAAGTGCTCCCACCATTTTTACGAAGAAAGTAGAGAAAAACGAGCAAGGATTACATCTTTATTCCATACAAAATTAGTACATTGTTGAAAAGGTTATTAAGATAATCAACTCAATTTGTAAAACGTAGTACATTGTACAAGTATATCTAAAAGTACCAAAAAGAATGCGTATAAAATATATTGCAGTTCTATTGGTCATATAAAGGAAGCAAATGACCAAATAACATTTGTATTGCACCTTATTAAAATTTTGACGTTATAAAGCCAATGATAATTTTACAAAATGTATATACACATCGATTACATTAGATTTTGGATTGACGCGTATATACGTCGAACGTTAACCGTTTAAAACGTGAAACGGGAATGTCCGAGCGGCATAAGGAGCCGTTTGAGAAATAAATACGCAACGAGCGAGGGGGCTCGTGAAGAATCTCGACCCAGAAAGTCGAAACGGACAGATTCTCGAATCGACAGCAATAAAAGCGACAACGGTAGCTTTTACGAAGGCAACGCCGTGAGAATGGTTACACGTATCTACACGCGTCTCCGTTGCCGATGTTCTCGTTTTCTTTTTCCCCGGGTCGGTCGCTGAATCGTGGCAGCGATAAGTTGTCTCTGTCGTTGCTTGCTCGACCCCTTTCTCTCCCCCTTTTGGCTCGCTTTTCGAACGAAATACTTCGGTTTCAAACGCTTTTAAGTGCTTTCCGCTGTTGCTTCTGAACTACCGAAAATCCAGCCGACGTGTATCCAGCCATTCTGATCCAGCTGGCTGCCGGAATTCCTTGACAGAAAGGAGCACACTAGGTCCCGAACTCGTCCATGCCCCTCGGAATACCAACCATGCTTTCCGATTCACGATTCTTCTTTGTTTACTACCTTTCGGACTTAATACAGTTTCTTCATTTCGATGTTACTTTAAATACGTAGCCTTTTTTCAGAGGAAGCAATTTTCTTCTCGACATAGAACGTTTCTATTTAACTGGAATACGTTGTATGTATATCAATTAGTTGGGAGAAATTTGTAAAAATATAAAAGTTCATGGTTCGTATTCTCACTGTAAAATTATTTTACTCTGTTGATATACTTTAAATTTCAAGCTGCTTTTCGATTAAATATTAGGTAACAGCCATTTTGCTTTTCAAGCGGAAGATTGCTATTTTCGGAATAGTTAGATATTATCATCATTAGATACAAAATTCCTCATACATAACAGTGGCGGTAGTCCTTTATGAATACTACCTTAATATCTCTTACAATTATCAGCTCAATATCCTTTATGAATATCAGCTAAATATCCCTTACAAATATCACCTCAACACCCCTTATGAATATTACCTGAACATTCCTTACAACTGAACATCCCTTACGAATATCCCACATTCAAAATTATTTCGTAAAATAATCCTCGATCAAAATCTCCGTCGTATAAAACAAATTTAGAATGAAAACAAACTGTTGGAAAGTTGTATCGTTTCCGCAGTACATGTTTCACGATTCACCGTAATAAAACGAAATGTACGAGCTTGCGGAGTAACCAGTACGGAAACAGCCAACTGACGAAGCATGATATCGAGAACAGTAGATATCGTTAAATCGTGTTCAACGTCGATTTATAATTTGATGCGGGTCCGCGCTAGCGGTTCACCCCGACGAGCGTAAACAATGATTGGAAATGATGTTGGATCCATGCAACTGGCTTGCATACGTGTTGCACCGTGACCTTTTGGCACGTATCCAGCCTGGATCGTGTCGTTTTTGCAGCTCGTAATTGAAAGTTCGTTTGAACGACCGCTCACCGAAAAGTTTGAATTCCCCGGGTAAGTGGGCATCCTCGGTTATCGTACGAGTCACCATTTATATAGCCAGGACAGAAAGTTTTCGGTCCTGAGTTTTAACCGAAATATACAAACTATTGCTTACCTTCTTGGTTTTCCTTCTTGCTTATTTCGATGAACTTTCGGTTTACGAGTTTGGCGGTTTTGTTAAAAGTGTACTGATATCTGGAGAGAGCAGAAGTTAGAAAATTTGTGGATTTTGTGGATTTGGGAGTTGGAAGTTGAGGGGTCTGAAAATTTCGGGGTGTAGGAATTTGGGGGGTTAAGAAGTTGGAAATTTAGGGATTTGGAAATTTAGAGATATCGGAATTTGGAAATTTTGAAGTTTAGGGGTTGCTAAATTTGGGAATTTGAAAATTTAAGAGCTTGGAAATTTAGGGATTTTCGAATATGGAAATTTGGACATTGAGAGATATTTAATTTGTATGTTTCAAAATTTGAATTGAGAATTGATAAATATTTGCGAATCTAAAATTTGGAGCTTCGCTGACGAAGAAAGACATATCTCGGAATTTCTCGTTCTTAAAACGTCTAATCCACCGTCTGTAATTTACTTCTTGTCCCAACTAGCATCCAGCGTGCAACCATTTAGCGGTGGTGTGCTTACAGTTCAGTTTTCAGCGATTACTTGGACCCGACTTAAGTAGATTCTTTTCTTACCCCTTTCCCTTTCCTTCTTTTCCATTTCTGTTCTCTGCTTCCGTTTCCTTGGCCAGTTCTTCTTGCCACTTCAGAGGACTGTTTTTCGTTGAAAATCTAGGACGAGTGGGCGACCAGTTTCCTCTGCATCGCTGATTGTTATTCAAATTTAAGTTTACATCGTGCAGCTTTCCATGTACTCGGCTAATAACCCATTTTTTGCATTCGTGTATTTCGTTCTGTATTATCAACTGTTTGAACGTAAGCTCAATCAAAATTTAAAAATTGGTGGAATAGTTTTCAACGTAGTTGCCAATCTAATGTACTAACTGTACAAAATAGTTCTGTACAAAATAGTTCTACTTAGCACAAATAGTAGGGACATGTTACAGTTCCTTATTGTGCCTCTTCTAGGACATTGTCACGCACGTGTACATTTAATTTTCTGTCAAATTAAACATGTCGAAATTGTTTTCTACTTATCTTCTTTTATGACATTATCACATATGTGTACATTTAATTCCCAGTCAAATTCAGTACCACTTTCTGTTGCACGTTATTAGTATCATAATAATTGTCTTATTTAGTTGCTAACTTAAAATAATTACTGTCCAAGTATACAGAAACTTAGAGCATTTCTTTCCTAGCCTCAAAGTGATTCCTGTAGGGATTAAAGCAAGAACTAGTGTTCTAGACAAACGAGAAGTGTCCTATCCTTTATCTCGTTCCTTGGTCCAGGGTCAGTGACACGCTTAATCGCCGAGCTTTTGTCAAAATATCTATCGGTTTACATGAGGGTACCCTCACCGGAGCTCTTTCGAAACTCGGACCAGGTTATCGTCGGTCAAAATCGTTTAATTTCGTCTTCATCGAAAGTTCTGCATCGATACCCTTTGCCCGTATCGAGTAACTCACGAGTTCATCGATTTTTAGCCGGGGTTCCAATTGTTTTTGTCGTAAGCTATTTATCTCTATGTGCGACTTAACGGCATTGAATACAGCTCGACATTTAACACGAGGAGGTAAAAGTCGTTCCGGGAAGTTCAGCAGAAAGTTGCGGCATTCGATAAAATTGAACGTTGCTCGTTAAATTTTATCGTAGCTATAATTCTTTAATTGCGGACCAAGTGTCCGATTCGTTTGATAGTTGAAGTCGTGCACAATCAGACGGAACGGCGATAGAATAAATAGGGCATTGGGGATCCACATCGTCGAGGCACGTACACGCAGAACTTCCTGTCCTTCGGGTTAAATCCTAATGCATATAAACGTACTTCCCCCGAGTCGGCAGCATTTAATTCAAATTTCATCGAACGATCGATGTAGAAGCGATGCTGGTTTAACCGGAATAGATTTATGTTCTAATAAATCTTGCCGGCAACTGGAGCGTAATACGTCCGCTCGAAATCTAAAGTCAAAGTTCAAACACGAAATTCTATTGTTTTATTTTGTTTGTGCATATCGACCGGTGTCCCGGTAAAGTTAGAACCGCATGCCGATTGACGTATAATAGTAATCGATTCAATATCTCGAAATATACGATAATACAGATTTGAATAAGGTCTTTAATTAAGTATTTTCCTTACTTAATTGACCCAATCACCTTGCTCATTGTTCTTTGTAGTTTTATTCCCCGGCGCTGTTCTCTAGTTTTCTTTTTTGTGGACTTGGGATTTTATTGATATTTAGTATACACATACTTAAATTTAGAAATATTTAGACTGGAAATTGGAATTTTACTTCATTTAATGTAATTTTACATCATTTTATACATCGAGCAAGCAGTCAACTTCGATAAGAAAAGTATTTGTATTCGTTCGATAAAAAAGAGTGTCGCATTCAATATGTTTGTTTGTTCGTTCCTATTCTCGCAGCCTGCATTACCATTCATATTTTCAGGGTACATTCACCGTTACAGTATGAATAAAGGTACGTCATAGACATTTATGAATGGGAAATATTAGCGGAATACATCAGGGAAGAAGTTCAAACAGCTATGCTATAAAATATTGATTCAACGTCAGCAACTTATCGTCGTTTCCTGAATTCCTTCCCCAGTTTCGCCCTTAGATTTTTCAGACAAGACCGTCCGTTCGTCGAACGTTCTGTTTTATTTACGAAATACCGCGTACTTGGAATTCTCCTATCCCGAAGTATCTCACGGATGCACGATATTTTATAGGCTGCACTCGGCTGCAACGTATGCTGCCTTTGAATAACAGCACATGTAAGAATTTGCCGATTTCTGAATTCTCAAATTCTAATTGCAAATTTCTACATTCTCAAAGATTCGAGTTTCCAAATTTTCTGTATTTCCAAATTCCTAATTTTTTGAAATTCGCGAAGTCCGAGATCATCAAGTACCGATGTTCGAAAGATCCCTAAGTTTCAAATCTGGAGGTCCCCAAGTACCTATGCCCCCAAATCCTTAAATTCCTAAATATTGATGTCCCAGTAATTTCTAGATTTTGAAGTCGTAGAGTCCCCAAATTCCTATGATTCCAAATGTCTATGTCCCCAAATTCTTACATCCCCAAATTTCTATGATACCGAATGCCTATGTCTCCAAATACTAATATCCCCAAAAATCCCTAGACCCCCAAATTCCTAGGAGCCGTATCTCTAGACCTCCAAATGTCCCCCATCCACATATCCCATTCTCAAATTTTCAAATTGTCAAAAATCCCAAAAAATCAACGACCGTGTGTCTCCTTCATCTTCGGTTGTCGTATTTTCTATAGGAAACCTAGATTTGCTCTTTACCGTGCTATCGAACTACGTCGAACTACGTCATCAAGTATCGAACACCGATTGATCATTGACTCGATGGATATTATGCATACAGGAAGTTCAATCTCCTGCGTATTCTATTTTCTTTCGACGTGTATTAGTCGCAAATTTATACCCATAAACTGGCTGCTGTCGATACGCCAGCTGCATCGATTGTTTCTGCATCAACTGCGAGAAGCACCGCGATCTCTGTGTATTTGAAATTAGTGTCTAGAAAGCGAAATCAATGTAACGTGCTTCAATTTTGGCTTCATATCTGAAGCAGCGCGGAGTGCGAGATTGCCTTCCTCGTTCAAATATATGAAATAAAATTTCTCTCTTATTAAAGATCTTGTTTAGTATTTAGTTTGGTGCTCCATATTCTATTTTATCGAACAATGCCGTTTTACTTGCTTTTTTACGAAGATAAATATTTTTCATTCGGGTAGATTTTTTCATGTGACCATTTCATTATTTTATTCTTTCACTGTTCTACCATTTTACTACGCCATTATATTATTGTACGTATTATTTTATTACTCCGCAATGTACAAATATACTTTTATCACTGATAGCGCAAGATCAGTTCGGTTGTAGTTAAAATACTACAGATTTTACTCCACGTATCTAATAGTAGAACAGACGGATATACCTCTGTATTAATGAAAACGTTACGGGTAAAAAAAGCTACAGTGAAATATAGGATTCAGAATTTAAATAGCATCGGTGTGACGTATTGACGTGTCTGAATCCGTCCAAACATTTGAAAGATTAAACTGTGGCGTTATCCAGTTCGCAGTTAACTATCAAAAAATGGAGCGAAAAGAATAACCGAATTTTAACGCCAAAATCGATAAAAGTGCATGTTCGTGTCATGAAACTGTGCTCTATCGCAAACCGTATCGAATCTGATTCGAAACCATCCATCTTCGAATCGATTGAACAAACAGTTTTTATTTTATCATGTATTGTAAAATACTCTTAACGATTCAATATATTCTAAATTATTCTTAATGGTCCAACGTTCTAACGCGAACAGGATAACCGAACGTTCTGACAGAAATAGGATAATCGAACATTCTAACACAAATGGGATAACCGAACATCTAACATAACTAGGATAACCGAACATTCTAACATAAATAGGATAATTCTCCGTCTGCAATTCGGACGTGCCCTATATTTTTGGCGGGTAGTGTACGTAACCGCGTTTCACACGATTTCCCTCGAGCTTTCACTTTCTCTAATCAATTTATAATGACGCCGGAAGTTCCAGTTGACCGCTGTGAACGGTGACATCAGCTGAACGTGTCCTTTGGTCTTTCGTTACCGATATAAATCACTTTTCTACGTGCGGTTTCAGCTGCGGTTGTCTGCTCGAGCGTCGACCGTGTCTACTGACTGTTATACAGGGTGTCCTTAACCTAACCCTGCTGATACCATAACTTCCTAACCATTTATTTACAGAAAGCTACGTTGAATACTTTAACAGAGACGAATTGTTCTCTGCTTTATTTCAACAGACACGAAAGGTCAAGTTCTCATTTTCAAATAGAATCACATTCATCTAAGAATCAGAACTTATCTTTCACATCGCTTAGGGACCTAATACCATTCTCGTAAAAACATGCTTCTTATTATTGTATCGAGTTTCAAGGACCCAGTTTACGATACGACAGTGTAATATGTAAACCTTAATCATGTATCACAAAGTGCACTAAGTAGATCGTGGTTTTTTCCGTTACAAGACCTATTTTATTGTGCAATTTTCGCCCGAGGAATGTTTGATATCGTAAACGGTTATAAAGTTTTGGAGGCGAATCACTTTAACCGAGACATCCTGTAGGTAACACGGTGTACGAGCGTATCGCGCTTTAATTATCAAAAGTTTCGTAGAGCCTTGCACCTGGCTCAGTCGTTAGCCACCGGTTTAACCTCGCATTTGGTTAATCCTTTATTCGTCTCGCTCTCTGATAACACGGTGAATTTTCTTAGAAACGTGTCGTTAACTGTACCGGTATATATTTCACGGTTATATGTATCAATCGAATAAATTGCCGTAAATTGAGGGTTGGAACTCGGTGGTTCAACGATAAAGATCTATCGAGCTGTTCATCCTTCTTTTATCTGAGGGTTGTTACACTCGTACGGCACTGTGGTATTAAGTAATGCGTCTTTATTATTTTCTGCTTATCCGCTACATCGCTGGAGTAATAGAAAACAGAGGGTATTTGCTTTTCGAAGGGAGCTTTTCGATGTAGACTACGAATTTTTATGCATTTATGACACATCGAGATTTACAAGATGTAAATAAATCTGGGAGAATCGTGACGTATGGGTTGAATGATTTATGTTTACTTTGCATTCGATGTATCATGAATACATAAACAGTCGACTGATAAAAATTGATATGTAGACCTTTACAGTTTGATCTCTACTGGTTCTACAGTTTCGCTCGAAGTTACTTTATATCTTTGATAATTTCTTTGGTGTTCACCGTAACACCGACGAGTCCATTGTAAATTACACGTCGTTAATTAATATCAAAGTACGCGACAGATATAGCTTCCATTTCGAATGCGCCTTCATTTGCTGATGCTTTCCTTTGTACTGGTCGTGTGCGTATAATTACGCTGTAATCCGACAATGTGACACAGTTTTTTAATTGGAACGACCATGCTTCGTAATTGCATGGATAATATCGAATTGTAGGTTTGTGGGCCACGTATTGGAGCATCGTGTCAAATTTTCCTCGGCTAAAGAACGGGATACTATCCTCCAATTAAACGATCGCATCCTTTGACGTCTTCAAGAATCAAGATCTGAAAATTCATTAAAACCATTTTCAACCGGCATCGATTTTAGATATAACAAAAACTTGTTTAAACACGTGCGTTGCAGAATTTTCAGTCCACGAATTTCTTTCTCCCTGATGTTAAATTTTCCTCGTTGTACAATTACCAGAACATCTAATAAAGTACCTTAACGAGATTAAGTCGCGAGCTTACAGAAACATTTTTGCCCGCGCCTCCATATACAACTAAATTATTTAATCCCCTTTAGAAATTACCCGTCGACCGCTAGTCATCTTATTTTTACGCCCACTTGTTCCGTTACGAGAAAGAAAACCGCGAGCTACACAACTGATCCGCGAAGGGTGGAAAAAGAATTCCGTTTGGTCTATTTTCCGAACGACGGAAGCTAATTACGACTCGCCAGGTGTCGTTTCTTAAGGAAACGAGGGAAGCTAGAGAAAACATCTTGTCCTCTTTTTTCGTGCTTTCTGTCCGATGAACTCGACGCTGAGGCTGCTTCGACACCGATAAGCCGCGAGATTGCGCGTCGCGTATTAGCTCGTTTGCCTGTTAGAACCACGGTCTAGTTTACCCGATGTATTGGGGCAGCTCGTTAAACCAAGCTGCACATGCGTGCCAACGTGGATCGTTACCAAAATTAAAGGACTGACCCATGGTGCAACGACAATTTTTTTGTCGCGATCCGAAACGTTCGGTTGACACGCGTCTACCCTTGCTCGCATTACGCACTTTTCCTTTCTTCTGCTTTCGTTTCGACGTGCGCAGTTTACGTTATTACTATTCTCTTGATAATTGTTTCAATGGATGCAATTGTGACCGTTGCTGCAATTTGGGAATCTGGAAATTTTGTGGCGAGATGTACAAATGTTTTGGATTCTGGAAGTTTGGGAACGTAGAAATTGGTATATCAAAAACAGAAATTTGCGAAGGAATATTTCCCCGTACAATGAATCAATATTAATTATCAATCAATTGAATTACATAATAATAAATAACAATTTGCACAATAATAAATAACAGGTTTAATAGTAATTGCCATCAGACAAGAGTATTATCAAAAACATTGTAATAGCAAAAGAACGTAATGGTTTAGATATTTTATCAGCCGACAGTTAATGCGTAGACGAAATACGAGAAGACATTTGCCCCCATCGTGGGTAAGAAGAAAAGACCATCTCGTCGAGTTAAAAAAGATGACCCTTGGTCCTTGAATTGATCTCGATCTATTGGCTCTTATTACGGGGACAGACGTAATTGACGGATGGCCATTGAAGGATGCTGTGTCAAGTATAAATCGAGACAGAAAAGCTCCCCTCTATCGCCTTCGCTCTTCAATCCAGTGAGCTTCTTCTTCCAGCGATTAATTCAAAACACATTATCCCGTTGCGTAGCTCAGTAGGGCGAACGTTCCATATAATAGGTGACGCAGAAAAAGATGATAAAAAAGACATTCGATACGTCAGTCGATTTATTATACGTCTCTGTGGCTCGCGGCGGATGATAATACCGCCAATGACAAATTTGCTGTGCTTTTATTACGTGCATGTTCGTTGTTCGAATAACAAATAATTAATTTCTTGTTACGAGCTTATTGATCAGCTTGTCAATGATCTACCATATATCTTTTTTTACCGTTGGGTCATTGTAATATTGAGTTCATAATAATAATCCGTTAATTGTTCGTAAGATTAATTTTGCATGTGCACGTGGTTTTTACGTTTCAGTTATTTGTATCAACTTTTATCCCGTAATAGCTTAAAAGGTAGAGAAATCCGTTATTTTAGCACTCCTACGTTTATCCTCCCCGTTTTGAATATTAAATACCTTTCAACGGATTATTCGATAACGTCCAAGTCCGCTTTGCATACTAATGACCGCTACAGTGAACCGTAGACATGTAATCAGCGCTGTGCAAAGGTTCAATACTTTTTAAAACTAAGAATATTCATTCTATGAATTAATTTTACCATTTGCTTTAATCCCATATTTGCTTACCGAGATGGCTCGCGTTTTGCATTTACATGCATCTTTAATCGCTGTTTTTGACAGTAATTAATACATTAACATAATTAGTACGTAAGTAAATTGCTTTTAAATTGGAATTAATCCGCCGGCGAGCGAGGTTGGCATCTCGGGGGAAATGGCGACATAAGGGGAGAAGTTTCATCACCTGTGCTTAAATTTAGAAGCGCAGTTTATCTTTCAAATTCGAAAATAACTTGACAGGAATGTGAATATTTTCAATTTCCCAAATTTGACATATTACATTTCTAAATTTCTAAACAGCATTAGAGCGTATACGTTTCATAGGTCTAGGTCACGACTGACCCACCCACTATCGTTCGAGGGATAGAACGAGAAATTCTAATTTCGACCGAAATGCATTAAACGACTTTATATTCTAATTAACTTGGACGAGACGGCTACAATAGAGTTTTTATCCTAATTGCGGAATCCCTCGTTTAGGAGAACACTTACGATTCAGCTGGAAATTACAGTTTGAGTAAATAATTCGATGCTCGTACAAGAGCTGTCTATTTGAATCTCAATTAACTTTTTATTTCTGAAAAATTTGACGATACAGTGTTAAAGAATTTATTGATGGGAACGTGTCTCGTTTCTTCTTCCTTTTCTCAACTTTGAGTAAAAATACGAATCGTTCGCATGCTAGTCACGAGGTTACACACTGCAAGAAGAAAAGAATATTCGAAAAGTCAGAAGTTTTGACTAGTAGATCGTAGACATGGCAACGTGATAAGACTCGCGAAGTAACGCGGTCCCTCGGAGAGAGAACTTGGAAATTTTATATTACTAGAACCTATCATACGAAACGAGGTAACAGGGAACAAACCGAAAGATCGTAGCCAGTTTTATTACACGAGCAAAAGTTTCTATCCCGTAGAACAAGTCTCTCCGGACAGGAATAAATCAAGCTAGATAAACTTGATGCTTGTTAGCACTTCCTAACGGCAATCTTGTTTCGGTAAACCACGATGAACCTTTTCGTGTGCGAGTTACCGTGCAAGTTCATTTTGAGGTGAAATGTTTATTCATACCACGAGAAACTTGCATGGATAAATTAGCCGGATTATTAATTTGTCACGGTGGAACTTTCTTTTTCGATAGCAACTTGCACGTCTCGGTGAAACATTTGGATGAAATTAATGCACAGTTTCTGAGGAGGTAATTAATTCGACGATATATATCGCGATGCGATGGAAACTCCTTCAATTAAAAACTCCTAATAGTTGGTACAAATTATGGTTGAATCAAGATGAGACAACTTTCTGTACGATTTAGTTCTGTCATTCAATTTCGTGTTATACAATTCGACAGGGTTCAATTTCGTACAATTTAACCTGTAAACCAATGCCATACGATTTGAACATAATCGAAATCTACGTGATTCAATTTTATGCGATTTAATTCTATGCAATTTGAACGAATTTAATTCGTCATGATTCGATACCACGGGATTAAATTCAGCATTATCTAATCCCGTTCGGTTTAATTTATAATGATTCGATACATGATTAAATTCAGCTTTATCCGGTCCCACTCCATTCAATTCGTCATGATTCGACACTACACGATTAAACGTTAACCGACCCCAGTCGATTAAAATCGACATAATTCAATTCCACATCGTTCAGATTCGAGCGTTTCAATTTGATAGGAATCAATTCTATGCGCCACTGTTAAGCTGCAATACATCTTCTTCGCAATGCAGTAGTCTGTAAATCCATGCAAAATGTCCCGCGGCGTGTTTGCTGTAACTCACCGAAAGAAGTTGCAATATTTGCTGATACAACGACCCGCTCCACGACCAGTGAAACCGTTTCGAAAGTAACGAAGATTTGCTTCATATACCGTCCCAAACGATGTAACCCGAAAGGCCAAAGGTGAGATCAAAGTGAAAAGTTCCGTCATGCAGCTTGCACGAGTCGGTTTCATCGAGGCTATTCGGAACTTTTCAAGTCTGCAAAGTTTCCGACCAAACTACTGCCGTTATCGATAAGAAGATACTTCGTGTTCGCGCGAGAGCTATCGATCTTCTTTTCGACTGACTTTTCCTTTTACGCGCACGGTTCAATTTTGAAATGCTATTATTCAATCTGGACAATACACTTGTATCATACGCGACTTTGAAGCGAGCACAGTAACAAATATTCGTTGCTGATAGAAATTTGCAGACTTGGGGAGATGAGGATTTGGGGACTTTGGGATTTGGGAATTTGAAGATTTAAACAGTTGGGGATTCTGTGACTTAATTCACCGTCACATCAAATTACGACCATAACAGTTTCTTTTAAAAATAGTTTGCCATTTCGTCAAACACGAATCGTTCAAAAATTCGAATTGAAAACTCAATTTACCGTTCTGTTTGTGCGAAAAATTAAATTTTTCGCCGCGTACCGCTGTGGTCAACTGAAACTGAACGCTCGTAAAACATGCATGCGAATCGACGTACACGGGCAACACGCAACACGCTACTTCATTATAGTGCTTAATATCGATTCATAAGGTATCGTAGCTTAATCATTTCCCAGTAAACGTACACCTTTTTTCTCCGAAATAATTCCATTTGTTGTAATGAGCAGCTGCCACAAATTCGTCAACCGGTGCAGCGTTCGCTAGGTTCTTTTAGAAGTGCAAATCTGTCAGACTTTCACAAAGTGAAAGTCTGTCCACGCGAAGGAGCCACGCATTAATTCCCCTTAATTATTCCACCTTTGTGCTATTTCTGTTCGAACCCCTTGGCGTGTTCTTGCGTTCTGTTAAACACCGAAAGAAGCAAGGTTGCTCGCGTGCTAACCGCGATGAAGGGAGTAGACATTATTGCGAGACGCAACACTTTCCCTTCTATCGTTTCTCGCATCTAGCCTCGTTTAATAGTTCTTAAAAGGCCCTATTTTAGTATTGCGAGTAGCGTTTAAAATTTTTTACGCCGTTCTGCGGCAACATTAACTATTTAATGGCGTCAGATTACACTCGCGTTCGGAGAGTCAATAACGGGGAAAACAATTCGGTTAATCAGTGTGCAATTTCCTAGAACAATCGGTCGATAAAATATTTTCCGTGAAAAATTCATTTGATTGCTTCCGGCGCACATAATCAAACGGTTAGCTCTCTAACGTCCTGTCGGACCGGAAATTTAATTAAACCCTGGCGTATCATTACGAGATTCAATTTGAACGAGGAACAGCAATCGTTCCCGTCAAATGGAATCTATCATTTGCATCGCTGAGGGCAGATTGTCGATGGATTATTTAATGGAGGAAACTGAAGAGTCCCGGGGAGAAACAACACCGGTTATGTACAATCGCAAAACGAATAATCCCGCGCTTTATATTAGCGCGCATGATGCACGAGTTCGACCGACGTTCCACGGAGTTTGCCGAGGACTGCCTGACTAAACCCGAAGCTACTCTACTGAGCAAAGCAAACGGTACGACGTTCAGTGCCGTACGAACTCACGACATAGGAGCATCGTTATTTACCACTTCATTATGATGCTTTTTAATCATCTATTATTCATAATTATCACTTATCTAAATTCCTGTACTATTCTATTTCATTAAATGATGATTTTTTTGCTTTAAATGATAAATAGCAGTCAAAATTTGATGAAGGTTCATCGAAGAAGTTTTCCCTAAATTCCTATTCACGCTTGATGAAAATATCCATGCATGTACTTTGGGAGGTAGAAGAACTTATCTTAAATAATTTATCTAAAGTGTTCTACTCGATTCAATGATAAATAGGAGTTAAAATTTTATAAAAGTTGATTCTCGAACAACTTTATATTCCATTCACGTTCGATGTAAAAGTCCATGCACGTACATAATTTGCAAGCTCGAGGAAATTCTAAATTATTCAATTAAATTTTAGGATCACTCGCTCTCCTATTTTTGTTAACAAAGCGGTGTTAATTCAAATTTTGCGATGTAAGTCAAATTACATTAAAATTTGAAACATATTATCGACAAGCGAGCTTCGTTTAAACATACATCAAAATTCGTGCTATTTTACGAAGCACAATGTGGATAACAAATTATCTACGAGTTAATTATGTCGTATTAACCGGATTAAAGAGTCATAACGTAGAATGTGGTTCCGTTAATGAGCCGGCGATGCAAGCGTTGTCCATTACCTCCATTGTTCCACGAAAATATTTATACCGGCCGGTGTATAGACCGCCATCTTCGTCGAACTTAACCTCAGGGGTTACTCGCGCTGGTTAACGACGAGGAAGCGGCTAATCCCACCCCGACACGCGTTCTACGTTTCTCTTTTTCGCCGATTCTACATCAACCGCGTTTTCTCCCTTCCTCTCTTCGTCCACCCTTTCTGCTTTCCACCCCGGCTCTCTGTCCCTCTTTCGGCCGCGCTCTTCACTGCCATTTCACCCCCCTGCCGGAAAATCAATATGGAGTGGCGTTGGTATACGACGTGGTAGCTGCTACCGCGTGTACTCCCCTCGCTTTCCATCCTCCATTTCCCTCGTAACGCTGTCTCTTTCATCCTTACGCGGTCATTTCAAACCTACCAGCATTCTTCGGTCGTCGGAGCGTATTTTAGGTCGCGGGTTCCTCTATGCAGCGAGCTCTATCATCCAGGACACCTCGATCAAATACAGCTGTACTCTTCGTGCAGAAGCAGCCTCCATTCGGTGCACGATGGCTACAGGAAGATCGCGATTCGTTAGAGATATCGTTTTCACCGATTTCAATGTAACAATCCCGGAAAACCAGGTTGCAGGATTTTACAACCTTTTGTTTAGTGTCTTCTAAAATTCAATAGTTCCTTATCTTATTCAAGGATACGTTTAAGTCAAGTTTCAGAAGTTTCGCTCCATCAGGAGACATATAACAAAGTTTTATTTATGATGATATATACAGCGGTATTATTGCATAGTTGACAGAAAATTACACTAACTGCGAACCACTGTAAATGATTCCCTTCAAAAGGGAATAATAGTACGCTGTCAAAAGATAAACCCTAGTAATTTTCTAAAAAATGCAATATTGCATTTAATCAATATTTAGAATCGTATTTCTTGTTTTGTACATATTTTCTACAGGAACTAGCAACTATTTACACCAGTTAGACATTAAAATTTGTATTTGAATTAATAATGCTCATCACGTGTGTACAATATCTAGATATGAACATTTTTACACCTAGTTTCACCGTATTCGTGTATTCTCCAAGGATCTCAAAACACGACGGTTCGGACTTAACATGAGAAATCGTAATGAATTTGAATCCATTTGCGTTATTACGAGAAGAATTCATAGGGATTATTTTAGCCGTGCGACGCAGGCACGAATGTACCTCTGATACCTAGGATATTACTGCGAGATTAAAAATTTCCGGGGATCCAGGAAGTCCATCCTGGAATTCGGGGAATCAGAAAATACCGGGAAATGAGAGACCCTAGACGTCAACCTCTGGGTCAACATCCAACCCGTGCAGGTCGCGATCTGCGAACCACCACTGGTTGAATACGCCGCGTGGTGTGCGCCCTCCAGCGGAATTACTATGCTTTCTAGCTTTCTTGCCACCCACCCAGCACGCTCGGGGCGGAATATAATTTCTCCGGAGAGCACGGTCACGAACGGTGTACAGTCAGGGTTGAAGTTGCGAGAGAGAGAGAATCATCCATCGAGGAATATAGAAGTATGACTCTGTCGTTTACAGTTATTAAAACGTTTTGTTCTACCGAAGTTGTGCTCGGGGGCTGTAAACCCTTCTGCAAATGTCAGACAAGTGATTGACCTCGGGTCAGTGTTAACTTAGGAACTTGGAAGCTTTAAAATGTGGACGTTTGAAAATTGAGAAATTCAGTATTTTGGTCAAGCAGGAATTTGGGATTTGGGAATTCTCGCGTGATTATTTGGGGTTTAGAGAGTTGGAGAATTTGGAGATCTGGTTAGGTAGGAATTTGGGATTTGGGAATTTCTGACGTGATTATTTAGGGCTTAGGGAGTTGGAGAATTTAGAGATTTGGTTAGGTAGGAATTTGGGACTTGGGAATGTGGCGTGATCATTTGGGATTTAGAGTTGAAGATTTGAGGACTTGAAAAGTTAGAAATTTGGGGACGTAGTTTAGGAATTTAAGAGTTCATGGACTTAGAAATCTGAAAATTGAAAATATAGAAATTTAAAAATGGAACTACTCTACTAGTTTATAAAATATAAATCGATACTTAAGTCACCCTATATATACAAAAAATTGGATCGAAGCTCTCATTGACCCTCTTAGTACCTAGGAGACCTTTTGAAGCGGGTTCCCAGTCTTTTGGAATCCTTTCACGACGCTCGTTATTGTCCTCCAGTTGGGCTGCGTTTTAAAGCGTTTCCTTGTTGACGGAACGCTGTTGAATGTAGGGTAAACTGTTGAGTGTGGCACAGTTTATGTGCGCTGTCGCGTGCACGCTGCGAGCCGCACGCTTTGTTGCGCTGGACAAAGCGCGAGTTTTTCCGTAGCGGAATGCAATTTTTCATCGTTGTGCCGCGCGTACGTAGAATCGTGGCGATAGAGACAGCGGATAAGCGGGACATGCTCAACATGTCACAACACGCAACGAAATTGTTTCAATTTAGGGAATAAGCTTGCAAACGACGTCGCGTCCTTCGTTTGTCGCGCGACAATTTCCACCGACGATTCTTCTGCGACTCGTCTCGCGTTATATGCAAAGTTTCCCGTTCGTATTACCGATAAAAGAAAAGGTGTCCCTTGGTGCAGCTTGTGAATGGTTTCGATAAAACTCTTTGTTACGTCCGCGTTAGTGCACATAGAATGTCATGATTAATTCTGGTATGCCTTCTGGGAAACACGCGAGGAAAATGTACCTTGTGTGCCTGAATAAATTGGCTTCAACTTCTTGCACAGGGGATTAGCGAAGGATAGAGTAATTCAATGTGGCGAGAATCTTTGCAGGAACTACAGTCATTTATAAGTGCAATTGCTCCGATAACCTTGAAAGGATGAACTGCATGAACTCCCCTTGAAGGGAGTGCTTCTCGTTCACGTTCGTAATCATTTTTTATACAACTTTTTTCGCAGTTTATTAGCTTTCGAATGTGGGATTTGTTGTTTGAAGGGTGCTCGAACATACTTTGTCATGTCTACAGTGTCTGAATCTCGTTGGAATGTGTACCGCTAAAAAGGAGAAACAGGAAACAGATAATCCGATTTCGTTTGTAACCTCCCGGTTGAGATACGGTATCGAAACTTGGTACACGATGTCGGTGTTCGGTAAGCTATCGAAAGTTACGAGGTAAAATCGGTTCAAGGACACTTCGGTCCGCCTTATCTGGTAAGCCGTTTGGGATTTCGCAATATGTCTTGGCTATTCTACATCTTATTCTCCGTCGTATTACATCGAACTCAGGAAATCGTCGCACGAATACGAAAGGAGATATGCAAAGTCAGAAGCCCGTACCGACGCATCCGACAGCGTCGTCGAACCAGTCACGAGTCGGGTGAAAGAGAAAACGGGTAAAAATCGACCGCGAACGTGTCCGCGTGATGCGCCCCCAGAAAAAAGAAATCGAGCGGTGTAACGTCCGGTGTAGGAGCGAATCGGGTACCTTCAGATAGGTACGGCAGTGGTTCATGCGCAGTAGCGGTGTCGCTACGGCAGCAGGGTGGTTTCGTAAGTCGAACGCAGAGGGGGTTGGTCTCGCAGGTGTACGCGCGTGTCGGGGCGGCAGGGGGCTGCCGGTCAGGGGCGTAGAAACGGAAGAGGAGGGTTAGTAGCAGAGGCACACGTTGTGTCAACCGGCAGTAGCGATAGCCGTTGCTTACGATGGGCCACACGGCCGCGTGTCCGTGTGCGTGAACGTGGGTCAGCCTTGCCCCACATTCAGGCCGCGTCTTTCGCGTTGAGCCGGCGCGTCGCGGCGCGGCGTTTCAGTGGCGAGAAAGCCGGGGATGGTAGCGAGGAAGTGCCGGCGTCGGCGTCGAGCAGCGTCCCGCCGGCGAGTCGCGCGACGGCGCTCCGAGAACGCCGGCAAGGCTTCCGAGTGAACGGCCTTACCCTTCCCTTCTTTTCGCGGCTTCCACGGCCCGACGACCAGACGAGACGCTCAGTTTTCCTGCTCGTCGGACGCGGACAGAGGCGTGGATGCCTATCTCCGCGTCGCCTCCGTCTCGCGCGATCGCGAATGCGTCCAGGGTGCGTGTGTGCGTGGCGTGGGTGCGTGCGCGAGAACGCGCCACGTCCGTTCGCGTGTAGCCACAACCTAGGTGTACCCGAAGTATCCAGATGTAAGTTGTCCGCCTCTTCGAGGAAGATGACGCCTCGGAGAAGGTTCGTTGGTGCCGTGTGAGTGCCGGGATTATTTGCGCGAAAGTTCTGTGCTTCCGCGACGCACCGGTGGATGTTCTTTCAGTGATTTCTCGACCGCTTCAGTGGGGAAAATTCGAATTTGAACGAATCAGGGGGTGAGAGCGAGTCGCGGGGGGCGCGACGCGAAGCCGGTCGATGCCGGAGCGGTCGCTTTAAATTCCACGTTTTAAAATTCAAGCGAGAAGACCGCTTAATACGCTGCCCGTGACACCGCGCCGCGCTGTGCCGCGCCGAACCGGAAAACCGACAGGGGGTGGAGGAGAGAACTCGGGATTATCTTCGTCGAATTAAAATTTCGACGTTCTTCCGAGCAGCTTCGTGACCGCGAGCTACCGGCTGAGGGGTGCGACTCTATTCTGTGGCTTTCAGCCTATCTTCGATAATACGAATTCTTCGAGTTTCTTTGATTCGATCCCCGGCAAATGGTGCCGAGGAACCTCAGGGTCGGGGGAAATGCGATGCTCGATTGTTCGAATATTTCTGCTTAGGGCTTTAGGATAATATATTTGGGAATTCGATCAATTTCGTGTTGAGGATTCGTTGCTCCCTCATGGGCGCTTCGGTAATTCCGACAAAGAAATTCGAATTCCGTTGATTAACCCTTTTTGTACAAACGACGTACGTTTACGTGTACGTAAAAATGTGCAGCAATTTACGAAGAATTTATTTTATATGCACGTTCTCGAAAATACAGTTAATTCTTAGTAACAAATATGTATTACGTTGATATTCTGTTACCCGATTAAAAATAAATGTATTATATTCACTCAAAAGTGCCCTATATAAAATGTTTAACAAAGTATTAATGGATGATGTAACTGAATTTCATGTTTGGAATCTTTGATGAAAAACGTGGAAATTATCATTGTACTGCAACATACACCCACGTTATATGTAACTGAACTGGGACAATACAGTTTCGATGTAAAATATTGATATAGCCGATATATTGTTTTTCATTTTCCAAATCCATTATAAATGTTTGGAAATCCGTAAAATATCGGTTACTGAAAACCTTGTTGTTGAAGCAGAATAATAATAATTAATTAAATAGATATGCATTAGCATTTTGCTACTATAAATAACTTTTTAAAAATGATACAAGTTCTTTATTTAAGCAACACATTTATAGTTACTCATAAATTTTTATAAGGATATATAAGTTTGATATTAGAAGAACGTGCATCGTATTTTAAGGAGTCCACTGACTTGTGAACGAAGGTGTGCGTGGTCGTCGGACGGATTAAACAAATTCGATCGCGACGAAAAAGAATCGTCTCGTTTTTCGACAATTTTCGACTAGGTCGAAGAAAACTTGTTATCCGAGGAATATTTTCGCGTCAACACCGACAGGCGAATGGTATCGGCACGAAATAGGATCCCGCAGATAGAAACGATCGGTTCGTTCTTCGGCAACGTTCCCTGTAATAAAAATCTTCCGCAATTGTGGCCCGGAAATTGGTTTAGCGGGTCAATAGCACGTTAGTTCGTAGAGCGAGCGCGCGCGCGTCAGAACGTTTGGAAATTCCATGTTTTTTCTGTCCCTTTTTCGTGTTCCAGCCAGAACCGATCGATCGCGTGGCCGCTATAAATTGTCGCGAAATTTTCATTCCCAATAACCGGGCCGATTTTCATCGAATTTCAAGGCTGCTCGAATCGAGACGCAAATTGATCAACGTGCACGCGTATCGTTAGCCAATTATCGCGTCGTCGATGCTTTCGAGTTTCGTTTAATTTATGTTTACGTTTCGATATGAGCGCGTTCTCGACGATTTGTGGACCTGTTCGCGACGTCGGGCACCCGAACAGTTTCCTCGAAGCCGGAACAACGCACGATAATTTCGAAATGGTGTATGTTCGTACATGTATGGTGCATTTAAAACGCGAACCTGTTCAGTCGCTCGTTTCGTATGCATGGAACACGGGGAAACGTGTTGGGTCGCGATACGCGTGATTAATCGCAATCCGCTTCGTTACGCCGGAAATAGCGGCGCCTTTGCGCTTTCATTGAGAACACCACCCCTCGAGACTGTTGCTTCGAGCTTTCATTGTGTGCCTTTTTACGTGATCGTGAATCATAGAACGCAGCCGGTGTCCTTCCACAGTTATCCTTCCGATAACCGATCTAACAGCTATCTTTCCGTTGCACAAAATGAGGCAACCCTCGATAACTATCTATAATGTCTTGAATTTTAACGCTCTTCGAGGCTACTTGCACGTATGCGGTCCTTCTTTCTAAATTCACCAAAGAAAGATTACATTTATGGATATTGCTGTTGTTCTTGCACAGGATGTTACCTTCGACGCGACGCACGTCTTTTCCCACTTACAGCCATCGGTAAAGTTTGGAACAAGAGTTTCAGAGTGTGAAGGTGCAATAGATATCGGCAAAAGAAATTTCGAAAACGGTTTATTTTCCCGAAGAAATCGGGGTCACCTCAGGTTTTATAAATGAGAACATTTTTCTTCTTACCGTATCGTAGAGAACATCTAAAAGATTGAATATAATACATTATATTTTTACATGTTACTTTATGTTATTTTTGTCGCAGAAGGTGGAAGCATTCCGAATATGTGATTAATTTTCATGTGTTGCGTGGTTACATTCTCTCCAGTGTCAAACACTGTTTGATTTGGAACGAAATAAGACAAAAAGTTTTATATGTCCGTTTTTATACATCATGTAATATTTGGAGTTGATTTCAATATTCTGTTCAATGTGGTAAAAAAATGTTTCTCTTACCAAGGTGACCTTTCACATTGTTTTTTTTATTGATATCTATGGTACACTATTCCCCTCAACTCTTGTTTCAAACTTTTTTTTATCGAACAACTAGTGGACGAAAAATACTGCATCGTGTTAGAGGTAACAGTCTGTATATCATAAATTCTTTTAATATTTATTTATATAATCTTTAGCGATATAATAAATCATTTCTTCTTGTACCCTAAAACCTATGAAGATGTTCAAAAGAATTTTGAAGGACGTATGTGGTACCAGATATAATTGTAATTAGCTCATCCCTCATTTTGCAGTTCAAAGCAAATTGTAGTTCCACTTACAATCTCATGAAATGATCATAATAATGAAGCTGCAGTAATCTTTCATATTGCCAAAATTAAAATATATCGAATGAAAAGTCTTCCTCTTTGATATCGTAGTGTTTTAATTTAATGAAAAACGAACAATATCTTTCAGTAATAATTTTATTCTTAACTGCAGTCTAAATGTTCGACTTAATATTAACGAAGAGATTGTTAGCGATTCTTTTCGCGATGTTTAATGACCAGGAAACGAAGGTTTCCTTGAGTACTTAATTCAACAAAAAATGTTCAAAGAGCTACAGCTAATTACATTGGGCGATTGCGTATAAAAATGAAAATTATAAGAATATTATTTCTCCTCGTTCTTCTTTTAACTTCCCTTCACAACAGGCTAGTCTATTTAAATTTACAACGTTTTCATAATAATAGCCGTTAACTGTAAAGCATCACAAAGGAGCGGTATCGTAAACTTTCTTCTCTTTGTTTGCACTGCATAATTAAAGTTAATAACAATTCTTTGCATCGTGATATGACCAACGCAAAAGCTCTTCTCAAGATTAGACAGCAATATTAACTCCTTTATTGTTGGCCAGAACAAATAATTTCGAACTGATAAAATGCAGAGTCAGTCGGTAGCTGTTCCTTGACACGGTACATCGCGAAAGTAGAACAAATTCCAGTTACGACGCAAACAAATTGTAAATCTCAGTAAATTTCTTCAGAAAATCCGATAAAATCAGGATGTTTTCGGTATCGGAGTTTCGTCGATCCAACTTGCCGTTGGTCGCTGACGTCCTTTGGTATCTCTCGAAAACAGCTCCGTATTTAACCCTTTCGAGACCCAATTTCTGTAGCCAGCCAAAATAGACTTTTGATGTATTGCCAAATATTCAGAATCTTAAATTTTCAATCACTTAACAGACTTGTCAGTTTGTGAATCTTGGAGGCACCAAATTTCTAAATTTCTAGATTTTCTGATACTCACTTTGAAGGATTTCAAGATTCGTAAATTTACAAATTATTCTGAGCTTTTAAATTTTGGGATAGCGAGATTTCCAAGTTTGCAAATTTTAGAGTTTGGAGAATTCCAAATCCACAGATTTCGAACTACAATTTCCCAAATTTGCAATTGTCGAAATACCCAAATGCTCAAATTTCTACCAATTCTCTAAATGTCCAAATTTCCAACTCCCCAAATGCTCAAATCCTCTAATACTGAAATCTCCAAATCCCCAAATTCCCATCCTAAATAAATAAAAAGTTTCCATTAACAATAGACTAGTCCAAACAAATTCCACAAAAACTGGAAGTATTCCACTAGTTTAATCGAAAATCGCATTGATCATTCCATGAACGAAACGCAACCTTTTGCGTCCGCGAAATGGTTAAATCCCGCAGCGGCAGCGGGCAGCGTATGGTCGAAAGTAGAACTAAAAGCATCAATCAAATATCTGTATCGCGACATATCGGCTTCCCCGCGATTCGCAGCGAAAAATCTCGTTGCAGAGAAAAGGGTTAACAGTCAGTGAAACGTGCCACAGGTTGATTAGTGCCGCACCCGAGCAGAAGAGGAAGATCATCGAAGCGAACGGGATCGAGTGAAGGGAATAATCGAAGGAAAAAGGAATGTATGGGAACAGGTTGACATATCGAGGATGGTACTTGGAGAAATTAGAAACGCGAAACGTTGAAGTCGAAGATTAAATGTACATACATCGATCGGAAGAGGAGATAGAGGTACTAATTGTAAGAAGAAAGAAGAAAACTAATATTCAGGTTTATTGTTTGATCTAATTGTTCGAAGTTTAAAAGCGAGGATCTCGCGGGATATCATTGATGAAATAGTTAATCGATCGCGCAGGGTAGCGCGCGCATGTATATATATCGGTGTTAAAGGTGAACGACGTGGGAGAGAAGAACGACCAAAACGAATGCTGTCAATTATACTATTGTAACTTTCATCGCCTAGTTCAATTACTTACTATATTATATCTTCGAGCTGTTCAATCGACGTTTTCCCTAGCGGTTCTTCGAATTCTACCTCCAACGTGAAAGAAAGGGTTGAAAATCGAGCGAACAACGAACAGGCGGGACGAGAGAAGAAAGAAAAGAAAACGGCCTACAAACGTATCTAGATATATAGCCTGCTACTCGATTCCACCCTTTCCACAATGATTGTACCTGGTTTAATCAACAGTTAAGACTTCGCTACTTTCGAAACGGAAGCTTCCGTATCGACCCGGAGGTAAGAGAGTAACGTAGTAACTACCTAAGGATATCGTACAGTTTTCATGGTGCCTAGCGTATTTTGAATATGAAGCATTAAATATTTTCCAAGGATCAGACTTCTCATCCGGTTTACACGAACCTCTCGGTTTTATTTGTTTCTTGACATATTAGCGTTGCGTACGATCCTTATCAAACGCATGGTGGCAGCGATTCGATTATAGGGAACATTTGTACCTTCCGGCATTTTGAATGATCATTTGTAGAATACTTAGCTTTTCAAGTTTTCATATTTACCCAATCCTTAAGTTTTCAAATTCTCATACTTTGCAAGTGTTGAAATTTACAAATTTTCATATCATCCAAGCACTTAAACTTTCAGATGCTATTTTCCAAGATTTCAAGTTTCCAAATTGCTGCATTTGATAAACACCTACATTTCCAGATTCTCATATTTCCCAAACTTCTAAGTTGTCCAACTCTCAAATTTATCGAACCCTCAAGTATCAAAATTCTCAGATTTCCAAATACTCAACGTCCCGAATTCTCACATATCCTAAATACCTAAATTTCTAAATTCTCACATATCCCAACCACCTAAATTTCCAAATTCTCACATATCCCACACACCTAAATTTCCAAATTCTCACATATCCCACACACCTAAATTTCCAAATTCACTTGTCTTCCAAATATCCCAAACACCAAAGTACCAAAATCTCAAATTTTTCCAACACACAAGTTTCCAAATTGTTCAGTTTCCTGTTCGATAAGCGTTCCGGAATAATTCACTTTATACGAGCTGTATGGAAACAAATTTAGATTCAGACGAATACATTTCGGAAATCAGAAGGGGATAGTTTTGGTCAGAAGCTATCTCGTTTAACGAGATACTGATGGAAGTTTGCCCTGTTGTACGAAATAGTTTAGCAACTATTAGTGCCAAATTGTTTATGAACGTGTGGCCAACGAGGGGAAGTTTTTTGATAAAAAGTTTCACAGTGCACACGAAATTACGAAGCGATAATGATTGTACATAAAGAACAGACGTCTTACTGGTCGAATGCGGAACTTTGTATTAAAAACAAAAGTTAAGAACTTCAGTTTAGAGATTAAGACCTAAAATAAGAGTTTAAAAGTTTGATTCGAAAGTTTCAGATCGTTTTAATTTAGCAATTTAAATGTAAATATTTTCTACAAAATGCTTACTTCGTAAGATGTCTTCAAATTCAAAAGTTTTCTTTAAAAGTATTCAAGTTATCAAAAGATCTTCATGAATTTCTCTGAATAGATGATGAAGGTTTTATCTCTGATGAAGATTAACGTTCAAAACATTGCTAAATGAATAAAATCTTCATTTGTTATGATTGAATTAAAGAGAATGAAGCAATTAAAGCTCTTGTACTTTTGTATTTAATCGAAGATATTTGATGTAGCAGGTATTGAGAAGTTGTGCTTAATAGAAATTTATAACATTATGTATTAGAACAGACATATCAGTTCTAAACTCGCCAATAACGAAATGATACTGTTATCAAATTAACAGGAGTATTAGATCAATAACGGATCAAATATCCTTATTGACAACCACAATAGCCAATCAGATACATATAATTTGCTATGAAATTAGCGATACCTCTCATTAATGATCTATCAATTGATATACATACACATTCGGAGGTAATAACCAAATCAATTTAGCAATTTGATATTAATTAAGCACATGGAACTTATTAATAGTGGCACAAGAGAATGTTAGCGGTCAAATAAAAATTTAATTGCAATTTCAAAATATTTTTTCGTTCGATACTAATAAAAATGATCTCCATTGCTATTTTGGTACAGTCCTCGAATTCTCGCATAAAAGCTGAATTATTCCATTGTCCTTTTTGAAAGAACCCATCGATATTGTTGCAAAAACAATGGTGTATAAAGGTGAATTAATACAAGCAACCAAATACAATTCATGTGCATAGCATGCTATGAATGTTATTCTATTGATTAAAAATGTGATTTTTCATGTTTTCAAATGCCAGCCAGAAATTCTCCACAAAACCATAATATCGGACCTACAGAAAATACCTGTACATTCTCCGATATACATGAACTGTGATTTTATGGCTTCAAACATTACTCAAATTCCTGTTTTTATCGTTTCGATCAAATTTATCGCGCGGCCACTGACGCAACTGGAATTTTTATGCAATGTGAGCGTTTGTGGATTTGGAAATTTGGGGTTTTGGGAATTGGGAAATTTGGGATTGCTAATTTGGGAGTTGGGGAATAGGAGGATCTGAGAATTTTGTAATTTGGGACTTTGGGAATTTAGCAAGTGGGTAATTTTAGAATTTGGGGAATTGGTGGAACTTTGGAAATTTAGGAATTTGGGTAGGTGGGATTTTGGTAAAAAATGTCCAAACATAATAATGGCCAAATGGTGAAAAATCCACCAAATTCACATAGGGCCAATTTCCCAAATTCCCAATTTTCTCCAATTTCCCAATTTCCCCAATTTCCAATTTTCCAATTCCCAATTTCCCCAATTCCAATTTCCCCAATTTCCCATTTTCCCAATTCCCAATTTCCCCAATTCCCAATTTCCCCAATTCCCAATTTCCCCAATTCCCAATTTCCCAATCCCAATTTTCCCAATTTCCCAATTTCCCAATTTCCAATTTTCCCAATTTCCAATCTCCCCATTTCAAATTCCCCAATTCCCCAATTTCCAAAATCTCCCCAATCCATTCTCCCAAACTCAAATTCCCCAAATTCCAACTGTCGCACACCCCCAACTTTCCCAATCCCAAATCCCCAAACACCCCACGCCCCACCACTCCCCCCCCCACCCCACCCCCACCCACACCACTCCTGAACCCCAAACCACAAACCTCGCCCCCCCCCCACTCCCCATATTCACCCAAAACTAAAAGCCACAAATTCACTCCCAAAAACGAACGCCTCGTGCGTAACGAATCGAAGCTAATCAAAACACAAAGAACGCGGAACTACCACCTGCAACACCAGATAAGATTCATCGACACGTGATCGGAATAATGTTATCAATCTCGTTCCATTTCCCGCCCCATGGCTTCCACGTGTTTTCGTCGACACCCGGCTCGTTCCATTTCGTTGACTTCAATTAACTTTCCGATCGCGTCGATGCAAAAAAGGGAAGGCTTCGCCCTGTAAGGATTCCCGGAGCTCCCTGTTTGAAAGTCAACGAGGCAATGCCACAACACAACGGGCAATAAAACATGCAGGATCATCTGCTTTTCCTTGCTAGCTCGTTTCACGATCGAACGGTTCTATAGCTCGTTGCTTTTCTACCCTTTCATCGGAATTCATAGGAACGACGGAAGTGTGACAGGAATCTTAAAATTGTATTCGATCAAAATTCTAACTGACATCTTTTTCTTTTCCAACCTCAATTATTTTTATTCGTCAAAAATACTCTAACCATTTCTATCATATTTTGTAGAATTGTAAGTGGCTGGGGATTCTTCTTAAAAAGATTTAAACAATTTTAATTAAGTTGATAAAGCTTGATGAACAAGTGGAGGAGTATTGAACAATACACTAATAAATATAGTCAATAAAACGATTGTTATTTTGCAAATTTGTCAATTTTGCTTTTTCGAATTCTACGATATCTACCACAATTTGAAAACTATCCCTAAATTAAGTATTCCAGCTGCAAAATACGACTTAGAACGTGTATATTTCGTTTGCACCATTAAATATAACAGCCAGAGTGATTATCCTTTCGAAAATGTACGGATATTGCATTTTCGAATGAATCGTATATTCGCGCCAAGTAGGATACCAAAATGGAGGACAACGAGCATGAAATACGGTTTAAAATGAGTCGAATATTACGGGGCCACGCACAATCAGCGACAGGCAATAGATCGCGAGCGCTGTTGCAAAAGATGGCAATGTCAACAAGTGTCTTGGCACGTTTCGATGGTTTTTCACAGCGCAAGCTTCTTCCTGGCAAAACTCCTAAAAGCGTTCCGTTTTCACGCGACGAGACCAGGAAATTGTGGCAAAAGTCTGTTGCTGGCAAGTGTTCGAAGGTTTAACGTCACGAGCAACAATCGGTGCCATCCATCGAGCAAATCGTTGGCGAATTTTTTAGGACAATAATGACACTAGCTTGAGTCGTATGTTGCACTTTACGAAGCCGTATAGCATCGTACACGGTTCATAAAAATGGCAATAAAGCTTGGTGAACTGTGAAGAAGGTTCTCGATACTGTTACATCCGTATTCGTGATAACTTCATTTTTATGCTGTTCAGTTTACAAATTGCTCAGATTTTTAACATACGATATATTGTACGATGAGAAGAAAATTTATTTTATCGACGAGGACTCAATTCGTTTCAAGACAAATTTTAAACAGATTTCAAATCTATTTTTAAATGTAGAATATTAATTATCGCAATTGTAATTTATTTATTTTCCTAAGGTTTCAACTTTCAAATTCTCAATTTCAAGATTTTCACGTTCTCGGATGCTTAAATCAGCAATATCTGTACACTTGAGAACTGAAAAACTTCCCAATGAATTCACGAATTCCTGTAAGCTTTTAAATCGATCACGCTCGATTTCCTTTTTACTTACGGTGCTCTTACGTTGCACACCGGCAAATTGCTGCCATAAAGTAGCTCGGAGGAAAGGTAGACCGCAGTCATTCCGAAGTTCAGCTTAATCGGCGAAACGTTTGCAAACTTTGGGAAAATTCTGTGTATTAAAATTCTGCGTTGCTCCTTGCAGAAGGCAGCAGTCACCAAATAGCAGCAAATAAATTGCTTCACTTCTGTATCGAACTGCAAGTTTTATTCCAAGCTGCTTTTTTTGTGTCAGGTTGTTGTGTATGAAATCTCAACTCTTATTAAGTCTGATACCATTCGATGAGATGGATCGTCAGGAATACGTTTCGAAATCGGTCATTTTTTCATTTATAATCAGTCAGCCATTATGTATTAAAAATATTAATTGTAGTTTTATTAGTCAACGTATATTTAACGTATAAAATGATATGTAATAATATATGATATTCAACATATCATCTACATCAAATTAATAAAATTTCGACTTCAAGATCGGTTGCAACATTTTTATTTTACCGAAAATTAACGAAGAAGTTGTGTAATGTTCAAGTTTTAAGCTCCACAATGATATGCTGTACCTGCTATTTTACGACTGCTTCCAAATTCAAAATTTCATAGTATCAATTTAATAAAATTTCAACATCGTCCAACGGTAGTTTTTCGCAATAAAATGTAGCCATGGAACAGAATTAAGAAACGTATTCGATTGAACCACAGACATTGTGCCGAGTGGATTCGAAAGACCCAGAATCGATAATATATTCATGGAAAATTAAAGTAGCTCTTTTGATGGCGATAATCGATATTCAGGGATAATCGACGCAGCTTTTTCGAAGACATGGCTACGGTCCAATTTCTGACTGCGGCTTCCTTATTGCCGGTCGACCAAAACAGCTGGTATCTATCGGTAATTTTGGTGGCTATTAATTATGATTAAACCTGAAGGTCGCAGGATGCGGAATTTCGTACTGACGTTGCGTATCTTGGACCCGCGTTAATCAAAGAAAATTATGTTCCTTCGGTGTGTATAGCATCCTAACAGGATTCCTGTGACATCGGAATAATGTTGTTAACGGTATAGCTTAGTGATGAATCTGGTTATTGTTAACCTCGTGCAATGGATACATGGTGCATTTTGATCTACAGAGAAATTTTCACGGTGTGAACATTAAAAGTAATATCTTTGTTAAGATGAAACGATTTGATAACTGATTGTAATTGGTAGTTAAATATTGATAACATCGGTGTAGCTTGAATTGGTTAAATCGATGAAATTTCATTAATTCAGTTAGTGGGTCTTCGCTGATTTTGTTGCTGGTATTTTTCACTAATTTAGTCGATGACTAGTCACCGATTTTGTGATATACTTAATCATCTTAATCAATGACTAGTCACAAGTTTTGTCGGTGGTATACTTCATTAATTTAGCTAATGAAACTTCACAGACATGGCCTATGGTATAGCTTACTAATTTAGTTAATGAAACTTCACTGATTTTACCGATAATCTACTTCACCAACTTAGTCAATAACTAACCACTATTATACTGGTATATTTATAACATAACTATTTACTAAGGATTAATCTGCACTGTTTCAGATTTGAAAAATAAACGACAAACATGTAAATTACAGTACAAAGTAAATATACAAGAAGTTCTTTAATTTATTCCAGTAATAACTAGAAAATAAACATTAACCGCGATACGTTGCTAGTAATTACGAAATATTATCTGTAGCTTCATTTCTCGTAATAAGATATAGACCGGCAATAAAACGAAAATTGTATGATATTGTGTACCCTGAAGAATGTCCAATATTCAGAGTGCAATCAAGAAACAGTATTTACAGTTGTCAATAAATATAGGTAGCTGAATGGCGGAGAGTACGCCAGTAGATATATCCGTTGGTGGTCAGACAATAAACTGATTATACCCATTCAGACAAAATACGCAAACTTTGCATTCGTACAACTTCATTCATTGATGGAACAAGAAGCAATTTTACACTCGACGCGAAGTACGACAAATTCATGGTTGAACGTGGTGTTATTTAATTCTGAGTCAGATTTATGTGTATTGTTTATTATCTTCAAAATGTAATTTAGATGTTTGGGAATTCGGGGATTTTGTGATTAGACATTTAGGTATTTAGGGTTTTGGGTATTTAGAGATTAGATGATCCAGAGATCTGGTAATGTAGACATACATCATGTAGACACATATGTAGACTTATAATTTTTCAAAAATTATATAGTTAATTTCATGAATTACAAGAACTGAAAGTTTGTATACTTAGAAATCGTGAAAATTGCGGTTTCGCAATTCCCGCCAAAAGAGTCAACGTACACATTTACCTTTATTTATCCTTAAAAAATATCCTCTTAAGTCTAATCCTGACTCTATTACGGATAATCTTTTCAGAAGGTTAAAATAATCCCACAGTGAAGAGACTCTTTGCTTTGACCCGTCTTCATCCTGTGCCGCGCATAATATCATTCATGAAACTCGACTTCTCCGTCTAGTTTCAATCGTTGCAACGCGAAAAGGAAAATCATTAGAGGCGTGCCGGCGCCGATACGTCTTAGCCGTGAAATGGTGAGCGTTAAAGGCAAATTGGCTTCAACGTAAATTCAATTTCACCGCTGAGATGCTAACGAAATGCCGGAACAAAGCGAGAAAAAAAATTTCCTTCGCTGCGATGGAATTGCAAATACTCGGATGATCTTACGTTAAGGGAAATGGTTGTTTGAGAAAAGAATCAAGGGTTGGATTTTTACAACCCTTGAAAATTGGTGCTTGCTGCAACAATGTGTTTAAGTCATCATTCTAACATTTTTTGGGTATTTAAGCATTTCTAGACTGAGGGTATCCAGTTTACTCCGTTCAGCCTAAACAGTTCGATACATAATCAAATCATTGCTGTAGAAGTATAAGCAGTGTCGACTAAAGAGATTTCGAATCCCACGCGACGCCGGCGTACACATACTGCTTCCACCCTCAAACCGCTTCTTCGTTATTTACTTATTCTCCGAGACAGAGTCAGCTTCGCCTCGAGTACTCTCTTGTCTCTGACCTCGTACTTTAAATATTTGCAATCGATAACGGAGTGCACGAGTCGTTGACTCCTTTCCTTTTCTCTTCTCGCCACGGAATCCGAATAGGAATCATTCCCTCTTACTTTTCTTAATTTGCTCCGGTTCTGTGGCATCCTTCATTGTCGAGTCATTCACGTTCTCGCGAATCTCGCTACCTTCTCGCTATTTTCATCTTTCCGCTCCGGTTTCATTTATTCCGGATATCTATAGCTAACGGTCGCGAAATGTGCTCGGAATAGACGGAACTTCCTTACCGACCTTAAATCCGGACAGCGTCGAAGAACAAGATGTCTGCTCTTCTGACGGGCTTATTAGGTCCATAATGAATTTCTTGTACGTTAAGGATCTCCTCTGCATTCTAATGCTACTCTGGGACAATCAGACGAACCCAAATTTCAGATTTCTATTTCAAATTACTCCTACCCTGAATTACATAGTCTATAACTTATTTTTATCAAAATATACATACGATCTTGTCGAAATCAAGGTATAGCAAAAATGTTACTCCATGCTGGGATAATTACACCCTTCAGAACTTCGGATTTATTATTTTAAATGACAGCAATCAGTATCCTAACCTAACCAAAATATACCTATACACAATCTTGTAGAGATAAAGAATACTTTTAAATTATTATAGACTTACTTTTGTAATTTGGTATCAGATTACAAGTACATTCATTCTCAATTGGATAAAAATGAAGAACATTTCTTTCATCATAAAAACATGTACAGAAACAATTGTACACGCATAAACACAATAATCGTGGTTATAACATAATTATTGTAATTGTAATCATTTTCAAACGATCACTTTTAAATTTCGTTTTAATAAATAAGAAATGTTCAGAAATTTAATTATGTCCACTCTCCGAAGTTTAACACCTTCGGCAACGCATATTTTCCCAGGAGGAAAGTAATTTTAAAATGTTTTAATGAAACGCCTTATTTACTGCCCAACTATTTAAACTCTTTATTGGACTCATAAAGCCGAGGTGTCTTAGATATACTTTAATCAACGCTTCTTAAACGACTTCATTTTAGAAGGATACGGTGACAACAGAGCCTCAATATCACGCCGCGTAATCTAGATTTATTTTGCCTCCAACACATCGTGTTCGCTTCACGGAATTCTACCGATGCATCTTTCCGCTTGACACGCGAGGCCTGCATAAATTTCCACGGGTTAGAATTACTTGCTACAATATCCAGCTCAGGCGACATCACGATTTTCATTGTGATTCAACCACGTGACCGAATGTGTTGTTCGCTATGCAATTACGCGTTGATAATTGGATTTTAATAAACAACCTAGAGAATTAAGTATTACTGTGTTAATGAAGATGTTCGTTACTCGAACATGTGGTATTTGGGTGTGGTATGTGCGGTGTAGTTTAGGGATTCTGGAGTTACTTTTGGGAATTTATGAATTTGTAAATTTATGGATTTAGGAATTCACATATGTAGAGATTAAGAAAATTTACAAATCTCGAAATTTCCGAGTGCCATTTTCAAAGTTTCTCTAAATCCACAAACTTCTATATCTTCCAATATTCAAAATCCTAAGTTCTCAAGTTACAAAATCCCCAAGTCCCCAAATTTCTAAATCCTCAAATCCCAACATTTCTGAATTCCTAAATTTTCAAATCTCTGAATCTTCAAATTTCTACATCTCCCAATTTCTCAAATTTCCAGAATCCCTAAATTCCCAATCCCCAATTTCCCAAAGCACCAACTATTCAAATTTCCAAATTCCCAACTCCGTGAAATGCACTTCACTCACAAATTCTGACGCTGATTATCAAACTCGTGCTCCCTAAACTTCCATTATGATAGCAACTTTACAAAGTCATTGACGTGCACTAGCACGGATTATTTTCAATCATGGTAGTAGAAGCGACAGGTTAAATTTTCAAGAAGGAGAAGCGTAATCCGTTCATCACAGCTTTCGCTCAAAACTGCGCCACTAGATGCAACTCGATAATATTTCCTCCATCTACTTCGACCGAAAAAGGCGTCGTATTAAAAATGAACGACTCGTAAGTTGTCTCATAACGGAGACGCTTCAATTTCCTTCCGTCTATCAAAGCCTCGTGGTGACACTTTATCCGTGGTCCTGCAATATGATGCAATTCACGCTTACGAGCATCTACGTGTCGTTTCACGCCACCTATCGTCTCGAATATCTCCCCGTTATCCTCTTCGATACGCTTAAAAATAAGCTGCTCGACGTATTTGGAGCTGTCTGCTCCGAAACTTTCGTCGCTTTCTTCGAATCGACAGTCCGGTTAGCATACCTGCATTTTCCGACCGAGTTACTCGTGTTTCGCAAGCTTTTACTCGAAAATCATTGTTTCCAGAGCTTACGCGAGCAAATCCAGAGTCGTTAACAACATCTGCGAAGTTCTCTCTGATTAATGATGTTGTAGCGAGCTCGAACGACGAAATTTACTCCCGAGAGGAAAGAGCTTCTTCTAAATTTAATAAATCGAGTCTGGAAAATAACGAGATAAAACATTTGCGATCTACAATCACCTTCCCTTATCTTTTTCAGAAGAGAATTTCGTTACTTGTTTATGTCAACTGTCGGTACAGTTATCTCTCAATTTACAGAAATTATTACACGAATTAGAGAGCAGGTGGTTATGCATTTATGATCCATTAAAGTTAGTAGCAATTCGCGTAAAATACGAGACCCAGTCTACATAATTTACATGTACCTTCCACACTTTAATTTATACAAATGCGCGAACATCCGCTGTCATTATTTAATTCTACGATTCGAGAATTAATAATTCTGTATGCATAAACTAAAATCCACAGAGGATGCATTAGTTAATTGTTCCACTGCGCCATTGATAGTTGACTTCGATCCAAATTCCGTCTTCCGCGAAATCGACGGACCACTGTGACCCATGGCAACGCGTGAAATATCGCAAGGACTAAAAATAAAGAATAACGTCTCGGAGAATTCTTAATCGAATCTCGTCGTGAGGCAATTTTCATCGTCGCATTTATTTATTCCTCCGGTGCGTAGGGAAAATTGCGGCGAAAAAAATGTCTGGATCCCACAAAATCCCGTATCCAGAAATCCACGCGTTCTCGGTCGAAACACAATGCGACCGCCGTCAGTTTCGTTATTAAACGACCACGACTCTGGCCACGACTCGTTCAACAAAAAAGGGCTCAGTCTATCGATTTTTCCCCGCTTTATCTGCCGTTGATGTTGGCAACCTTCCCCTCCTGCTGTTTTCCTGTTGTTTTTACCCCAGACAATGGCATGTACGAGGGTATTTCTGGAGATCAAAGGGACTCGCCACATGACACACGAGCGTGTTCGTGAACGCGCCCTTTGCAGATTGCATTGTCTTTCTCCGTTTCTTCTTTTCCGGTGCATTCTCGTTGTATCTGTACATTTTAGTTGTTCCTTAGTTGTCGCTTCGCTCATCCGTTTCCTCCATTTCTCTTCCTTCGTTTCGGACGCTCGTCGATCACCGACACGCGTTGCTCGCCTTGCCCTTCGACGATTGCTTTTCAAACGGAAACCGATCATGTCGGATATATCGGAAGTTGTTTCATCGACGGGAACGAAGAAACGTCAGTAGCAGCAGGCGTTCAATGATCCTTTGTTATAAACGATTCGTCCACCGTTATACGCTGAACAATGAAAATTATGTGTGTATACATTTAGTATTAATAAATGTGCCTGGACATTTTTTATACAAATCACAATGGTAAAGGAGAATATTAAAATACGTATAATGGCCATACCGGGTCCCTGTATAATCGTACGTACAATATACCATACAATACAATGTATACACATGTTTCTCTTTGTTCTCCACATACATCCAGATTTCGCATACTAACAATACCTATACATATCACTTGAATATACCTACCTAAATATGCAACTACCCATTAAAGTTCTACCTATATTTCTTTAATCATTTTGTTCACCCACACACTCCAAAAAAATATAAAATCGAAATAGAAAGAACTACGGTTGAACAAGTTGAACATTCAAATCTATAGAATTATCTTTACGATTTATATGATGTTCTATAATTCAAAATTATCTGTATAATTCAAAGCGAATAATTTCTATCGATTAAAACGTGGAGGACATTCTGACCTGATACATTGATTAAAAACGTGATATTTGAATAAAAAAAGAATGTGTACAAATCTGGAATCGAGCATACAAGAATTTGGGACGTTTCAAGCAAATAGGAGCTCCGAATATACGTAAGCTGATGGCCTACATTTTAAATGGACAATGCTTCTGCTAACATTCGTATGAACGATATAAACCGTGCAAAAGAAAAAAAGATACGTATAATATTTGCCCGAAGTATCCGTAGCAATATGTACGTGGGTAATACGTTAGTTGCGAGTGCTTGAATACGAGTTCTCGTTGCGAGGAACTCGAATCGAATCGACGATTGCTCGATTACAATGCCACGTCGACAAGAAAGTTTCTTTTATCAGCGAAACTTTTGATACTGGTCTCAAATGGTACCGTCTCTCGTCTTTATGCTGCCGCTAATGTACTTCGGCGAAGTTACATCCGTGGCTTTTCATTCACTATTTTGAAGAATCTCTTTTACACGATAATGGAAGAAAAATGCCGTTTCTTTCGGAACAATCGAACGAGATCGTTGGATCCGAGGACAGTTCTTTCTCGCCAAGTTTTCTTAAATCCTTCTGTGATCTTCATCTTGGGATATCAAGACGATAAGTCATCCGAACACACTGATATTTCACGTCGATCGCTGTTTTCACTGCTAACATGGATGCTCCAGTTAATGGAACTCGTGGTAAAAAGGCAACTGTTAGCAAATCTAATTTCCTCTTTAACGACTCTTTAGGGAGTACGTTAGCCGTAAAATACTTCACTTGTTCGAAAGTAGCGATGGCACGTAAAAGCGAAATTAATTCACCTATTAAAATAGCATAAACGTCTCTTCGTTTCTTTTTACGAATGTAGTCGCGAAATACGTAGCTCAAAATGACTCGTGGCATCTGAACATCGACTTCGGATAACAAGATCTGCGCTAAACTTTAAAAGTTCATTTGAAGCACTGTTTCGTCTGTGGAAAACGGCGAAATTGTTCCCTCTGGTCAAGATTCAATTGAAAATTGTTCCTCGAGTTATGAACTATCAACTTTTATTCAATTTCATACAAGACAACCAATTGGTGTTGGAAAGTTGAAAGAATTTCATTCCGAGTTCGACAATATTTGTAGAACAGCATTTTTGTTCATCTATATTGTATTGTAGATACTAGATAGTGGACATTATTGATGGAAAAGTATTTAAAATCCTTTTAGGTGGAATACATTAAAAATTAAATATTTCAAATGGAATTTCTATCGTTAATAAATTAAATATTCAAAAACTCCCGAAGTACTGGAAGCGTTTTAAATAGAATGCTTTAATATCTTTGCATAGAGTATTTCAGAAATTAAATATTTCAACTAGAAGTGTTATTTAGTTTCTTCTCGAGTGTTCATAAGCTTCCACAAAAGAGTCTAATTTGCAAGTGAAATTTTCAGCACCTCATTCTCAAAAATTGAGATTCGATTGAACGATAAACGAAGTTTGAATTATCGGAAACCGCATTATTTGAAATTAGAGTTGCGTACTCTACCGATAATTTACGTCATCAACGTAATCAGAAGAATGAATCGATTGATCGATCACTGCGTTAACCGCGTCATTATTGAAATGAAGAGAAATTCAAGATGGTCTCGGGCAAGGGAAGCTTTTATGTGCGCTCGTATTTGCATGAAAGAAAATCGCAACGAAGGAAGTTTCGTGACGCTGATTCATGAAGTCGGCAGCCGTATTAAACAAAGATTAATCTCCATGAAGCGGTAGGAACGATGGGGGTGAAGAAGAAACCTGGATAATCCATTATCAGTTCTACCGTCTGAAGTCTGGAATTTGAATTCGACTCTGTTCCCTTGGCCAGGCTGTTGGTGGAGAAAAAAAATGAGAAGGTTTTCATCTTCTCGTGCTTCCTCGCCGTTCCTTCCGCGTGTAATTCCTTCTGCTTTCTAGCGTTGCGCTGAAGCAATAAAGTTTCTGGAATTCGAGAATAAGTGTGGGTAGAATGTACACGATAGTGGTGAACAAGAAGTAAAATTAAAACGTGCTTTGCGTTACAATGCTCTTTTTTATCACCCTCCTTTGAGCGTTTCGTTGACAACGCCGGAACGTTGGAATGTTTCATATCAGAAAATATGATGCCAATTTCGGATTATAAAATATCGAGTCAGTAAATTCACGTGTATTCATTCTATCCTGATGTTTTCGTCGAAACTAAACTGTTGTTACACGCATAAGTTTATGAAAGTATCTACAAAATGGCAACTAATCTCTGCTGAAACCTAACCTAACTTTATAATATCAAAGTATAACAAATCAAATCAATGATAAAATATATGATGAAATCAAGTAATTTACCAGGAAGAATTTATGTAATATGTTCTTAAATACATTACTTTCTGCAAAATGGCAAAAAGAACAGTAAAAGGAAGTGAATCATTGTTGACAGCTAACCTAACCTCATAACATCAAGCTCCAATATAATGAATACACAATCCAATTTGTCAGGTAGAATTTATACATTAGGTTATTTTACAACAAATTGAAAAACTATTATAAATAAAGTGTTTGTAACATCAAACGTAGAGATATTCATGAAGGGATCATCAATGCACATGAAAGTCCACATAAAGATATAAGAAGAGTCTACTGTATTTAAAGTATTGAACAAATGTTCAAAATATACGCAATATATATATAAATATTGGAACAAATTATATTAAGATTATTCTGAAATACTCTCAAGTATTCATCTGCAAGAAAAATAAACGTTAGATGGATATTGTAGATAGGAAACGGAACAAGAAGTGTAGCATTTCTTTGGAAAGATGATTAACTACCATTTCTAGAGAGGGTATGAATAATTAATTTTAGAAGTAGTAGTTGGAAATCCTAAGGAACTAGGTGAACCAAGTTGAGAGCGAGATTTATGTGACGTATCCAGTAAGCTTCCGCTGCCTCTCGAGATTGCTTCAAATTTTGCATATATTGCTCCGGTTATTTCAGAACATAAAAAATTAATTACAGAGTTTTATTTTTGTTGAACTGCTCAAATATTCTATAGTACGATGATTATTTCAGAACGTTTCCCAATGGAACGAATATAAAACCGTGTAGGCAGTTAGAGAAGGAGTTCCACAACAGATATGGATTGAATTTTAAACCAGCTTCTTATATTTATGCGATAGAGTTTGATATCGCTCTGTATGTTCTCGCCGTGTCAATCTATTCCTGTGTGACACGTGCACGTCACTTCCATTTGCTCGATTAAATAGAGGTTTCAAAAATCCGAACTGATTTATTTTCGGAACGAAGTGATTGAAGTATGAATCGTTTATGAATATTTTATTGCATTCGACAGTGTGAAATCATTTTTTATTTTATGATAAGCATATATTACTATTCAAATAAAAATAATTTCATATGTCCCTAAAGTAAAGATTGTGAGAAAAATAAGTTGAATAATAACTGACTATCATAATGCACAAACTGTAATATAGGGAACAAAGAAATATTTTATATTCCTTAACTTTTAGTTACACTTATAGGTCAATATCTGCTCAATCTACTGTAATTAATGACTGATAAATCACCAATATTTCTTTCTGTCAAGTACAACGCAAACCTTAGAGAGTAATGTTCTGTTGGTAAATTATCCTTCCATTAAGAAAGAAGAATCTTAACGGAGTAAATTACATTAACATCGCTTCCAATAAGATTTCCGGACAAATAATGAGACAGCTGTCCGACCCATTCGAAGCACGAAATTCAATAGCGGTTGTTCTTCCGGTCGTAAGTTTTCCTTGCTCGCCAAAAACGCCAGATGCGTTGGACACTATACGATAATAAGGTTTTGATATAGACATACGGTTCCCTCGGCATCCGCCATTTTCGTTACTTTCGTGGGCCTAGACAGACCGGAAATCGAACAACAATCATATTCTGCTCTGTAACTGCTCCTCGTTCCACAAATTCAATTTTGTACTCATCGTGTGCTCAGGTACCTCAAACTTCTCACGGATGTTACATGTTTGTGTTCCTTACAAAGTTTATGTAATAACGTTGTTTGAGAGGTTTAGTACTTCGTAGAATTGAGAAGTTTCTGAAGGTTAAAATGTAAATTGCAGTATCATCACAAAAGAGGATGTGGATGGGACAATATTCTCAAGAAAACTTTCAAGAAGGATGTAATATCGAATGGATTTCGAAATAATGGCATGATGAATTTTTTAGGGATATTGATTTAAGGTGAACAATATGGTATTACATAATGTAATGTTTCTTAATCTATGAGAGTTACGTTGAAATTTTCATTGGTCGGAAAATGATGGTTACTGTCTTGGAACAGTATGGGGAGGTGGGACGCGTGGAAATATTACGCGTGGTAGTACAGCGCGTGAAGATATAGCGCGTGGAGATACGGCGAATAGAAGTACAGCACGGGTAAGTAGGACGCGTGGAGATACGACGCGCGTAGAATACAGTTCGTAGGAATAGGACGCGTGGAAATATCGCGCGTAGTGATACTATGCGTGGAAATACGACGCATGGAAATATGGCGCGTAGATATGCTATCTGTAGATATGTGGAGCGCGTAAATACAACGCGTAGAGATACAACGCGTGGAGATATGGCGCGCAGAGTATACGACGCTTGGAAATACAACACGTGGAAGTATGACGCGTGGGAGTACAGCACGTGGAGATACGGCGCGTGAAGATATATCGCGTAGACGCTTGGAAGTACAACGCGTGAAAGTACGAGGCGGGGAGATACTGTGCGTGAAACTACGTGTACAAACAGAATACGTGACAAGCCTATATTGCGGTATTTTGCAGAAGTTTACGAGCGTTAGCAGAATACGAAAGCGGCATTACCATTAAGAGACCACATAAAGACAACAATCGCTGAACTTTCCATATAAAACGTAGGAATAAAACAAGAATTTATCCATATAAAAATTCTACAAACCACGTACAACAAAAAGTGGTCGATTCTTTGTGTCATTCGACCAACCCGTATAATAAACGCCATCTTCCGTTCAAAATACCTTAGACCGCCATCACGTTAACCCAGTGTCGTGATTTTAGAGGTATTCAAAGCAACGGGGATTTTTTCTCGCTTTCGCGCGATTCTTGCAGCTCCTATCCCATTTTCCATTTTACGGACATCAGCATAATTTATCGCGAACCTTATCGCATGGATACGCCATGAAAGGTGAGTAAGGTACCGTGCAACGGGATGAATGTACATGCACCGGAAACCGTATCCGGCTGATACAAGCAACGTTAGCTACGATTCTTTGTGTCGAGTATTATGCTGGAAGATGGATTACACGTGTATCGTGGAAATAACGAGTTTCGCGTATTTTTAGGAGTTCAGCCTCGTGAACGATTCGACTACGTCCGTTTCTATCCACCGATATTATGATATTTCTGCCCGGCAAAATGGCTACCGATAATGCTACCTGAATTATTGAAACTGCAGATGGATTCGAACTTGTAGTATCGAAAATTCATTTCACCGAATGTTATTTCAATCCATCGAGTCTCGAGAACAATCCTCGTGACAGTTTCAACCAGTAAATTTAGATCTTCATCTCCGTTTTCGTTGCTTTTACGATCAAACGATTGTCCCAGCATTTTCGTAGTAAACGTTAATCCTATTTTACTGGAGTACCTTTTTGGCATACTATCTATTGTATGCATTTGTGGCTGTTATTTTAAATTTGCAGTCTAATAGCTTTAGAAAGGGACTGAAGGTATAAGTACACTTCGGTTTTCATGATAATCAATCTTTTCGTATTAATGATGTTTATGAAATATTTAAATAGGTGTTATCTGCAAACTTTAAGCTTAAAATTGTTACATCAAAAGCACTATTTTATGCCAACAAATTGTATCAAACTTCCGATGTTTCTAAATCGAACATTTGAGGAATGTTCACTCAACAGCACAGTACATCTTCCATACATACACAATAAAAATACATTTTCAATACATTCAATACACGTGTACGTATTTATGAATTATCTGTTATTTTCATATCAACAGTTCTATGTAACAGTACATCATCAACGTTCATATTAATAATATAAATGTGTCGATGTGATCTGATCAGATGCTGATGTTAGATGGACAAAAAGTCGATGTCTTCCTGATTCACTATATAAATAATTTTCTTGCGTTCTTCCGGGGTGCTTTGTTTAAAGTTAGGGCGACGGGCAAGGATCCTCGTCACCCTCGTGCTCGCCTCGTGCAACGTTTCCCAAGTAAACACACGCGATGGTGGGATCTTTGGCTTGTCTGAGAAAATTGTACAGGCTGTCGAGGAGATTACGTATGAACGTAATCTTCCTAAGGCTATGATCTATAGCACACGAGGGGGACGTTCACGGAACTCTGCTAGAAATGGCTTCGTGTTCCCCCCTTAGCTCGACAGCCTTCTCTCACCCTTTCCACGATAAATCGTGCGTACAGCCATGCCCGGGGTGCTATCTGATGCGGGAGAAATTTTCTCCCCGAAAGAAAAAAGAAGAAAACGAAAATCGCTCCAAGGTTTTCTCCTCGCCCTCGAGATACTCGCTCCTTCTTTTTTTCGTTTTGTCTTAAGGAGAAATTCAGCCGGATAAGAAACGATGTATTCGAGTGCTTTTGGATCCGTCGACGATGCTGGATAAACTTCGATCACCCTAACGGAGATCGAGTGTGCAGATTGAATTCTTGCTCGGTTCGAGACGTCGAATACGAAAAAGTTTCAACTGGACAATTTGAAAGTCAGATGAAAGGAAAACGAAGGGTTTACGGTTGCTTGGATTTATTGTGGAATTGAGATCATTTCGTGACTGAACAACGAATTTGGTATTATATGTTCTAATTTTATTTTTCTAAAAATGATGATGGTTTAGTTTTCGCTTACGATTATGTTAGTCTAGTAGGTATAATTATTATATGTTCGTTGATGGATGAACACTTGTCGATGGAAAATTTCTATCACATCGATTTTGTCTGCGAGATAGAAATAAAAGTGACGTAAGGAAATTAGGTCATCGCTATTCTATGCTCGTTAAAAAGCAATTTTCAAAGAACGGTGTTCGTTCGATCGACAGAAAATGACTCGTATTTGCTATCGATTTAAATAATGCCACAATTCACTCATTTTTACTATTTACGATTTCTATCTCGTATAAAGCGGGAATTACATCTCGTTGATTGCTTGATTGGTTCGGCGTGATCGAACAACCGACAATTACGCGACTTTATTGAAATTTTCCGTGCTTTTATCGAGTCGATGATAGTCAATTTGCCGATGGAATCGAGAATTCCGGTGAGCAGTGAGCAGCACCGATTTCGATAAATAGAAATCGATTCGTGTGACACGATCGAACCATGTTAACCCGTGTCCGGTCACGATGCTGATTGAAATACAAAGAGGACCTATCATACTCTGCGTTCATCGCTTCTGAATAGTTGCGGAATATGACTATTTTTTTATTTGGGGATTTTGGGATTTTGAGATTTTAGAATTTGGGGATTTGGGAATTTGGGAATTTGGGAATTTGGGAACTTAGGAATTTGGAGATTTGGGGATTGAGAGATTTAGGAATTTGAAAATCTGTGAAGTTAGTAATTCCTATACCTCCAAATTTGAAAATTTGTGAATTAAAAAGTTTTCAAACTTGAAAATTTTAAACTCGAAAAATTGGAAGCTTGACATTTGATATCTAGAACCAGCTTATCGTCACTGATAAATTCTGTCGTTTTCAAAAGTACATAATATGTGAATCGAATTAGAGTGATTTATTCTTGCGTTCAAACAATCGATTATTGCTGCTGGCCACTCCAGTCACGTCTGTTTTCCTCGAGCTCGACAGTGCGTCTGCGTCCATTGTCTCAAGATGAATGATGTCACAGAACCGGCGTTTCTGTGTTGGAAAAAAATCCAATTTCGTTCAGGGAACTCATCGATCTTCTTTCACCGTCTGATCCGTTCGGTAGCAAGCGTCGTTCTGCCTAATAAATCGCAGTTGTAGATGTAGATCGTACCCGTGTAATTGGACAAAATACCATGCAGCCAATTGAGCATGATTTGCTTTAGCAAACTCGGGTTTTATACTTATTGGCTACTTATTCTCATTAGTCGAGGATTTTCGCTGCACTACTCCCTGACGTTCTTCTTACAACATCATTCAGGTCCATCCGAAAGAATAGGAATGTTTATTTTCATTTATGGCATACAAATTCGACCGAATCTAACAGTTTCTGTCCAAGCATATTACGGTTGTTAATTCGATGTCAAACTTTCATCGATTTTGAATAGGATTCATTATACGAGCTCGTACTAATCGTTAATGGTTGCATGTGTCAGCAAATGGGTCAGCATGTGCGGCGAACGTCGATAGTTCAATGTTAATGAATCTCCGATCTCTTGAATTTAATTTATTCTATTCGGTTACATGATTTTATCATACTATTGTATGTAGTTTTAGACTTAACAGCGTCAAAAGATTCGCCAGAGTCACATATAAGTTCATACTTATTCACACATGACAAGTAAAATTGAAATCAGACATTAAGTCAAAAGATGTCGATATTAATTTACTGATATGTTACAGCCATATAGTATCAAATCCAGTTTTAAACAATAAAATAATATATTTTTATCTATTACGAAAATATTACGATTTCAAAGAGTTAATACGTTTGAACCTCTGATTTCTCTACTGTTTGAAAATAGTGACTTAATACAGTATAGCTCCACGTTCGGATGTGAATTTTGGCAATTCCGTTATCCCGTCGTTCCCAGCACAATTCCGTTCAATCTCACACAGCGTTTACACGTCCATTCGTGATCCTTATTCGAGAATGAATAGCGGCGCGCCTATGTGGCAAAATATAGTAACAGTCGAATATAACCGAAGTTGTGGATCGATACCGCTTGTCACCTTTATGCATTATTCAGTTCGGTCGACTGTCGATAATTGGTGCGACGTTTACCTCGACGTTCCGATTCCCGGTGTCAGGTTGTCTAATTCGATAATTAAGAACAGCGACTCGGATGAATCTCTCTCCATTTTTTTTGCCCTCCCTCTCTCGTTTCTCTCCACCGTTCGGTGTACGTGGATCGTGTCTAGAGCCGGATAATCCGGTCACGTGCAACTCCGCCGGCTACGTGGCTGCACTCGCAATTTCCGAATTCGAGTGACTCGCGTGAAAAAGCTCGGGATGAAGAGGTACAGCGACGACAAACAGGACAATCCACGCATCCTGCAGGACTCGTGTACCCATCAACCGGTTACGTTCTTTTTCCAGCGGGAACATTGTCACGTGTTGGAGGAAACAAGAGCTTTCGAGCCACAATATACGTTTTTGTGGCCGGGGCCTTTGCTCGCTTTAAACTGGAAACGTGTTGTGCGCCAATGGATTTCGCCCACGAATTTGTTTGTCTCTAATTCCGCTGCGAGCAGATTTTGCTCATCGAAAGCCGATTCAAACTCAGAAGCTACTTACCTGATACACACCGACAACCTACATTCAATAAAGTTTACGTGAGGTAAATGAACTTGTTAACCTCCCCATTGGCGAAAGATATTTTACTCCATTTTACCAGAAATTACCAATTAAATCTACTGAGCAAAACCTTACGTCAGTGAAGTTACGAGTATTTTATTTTTAAACGCATTTTAAAGATTGTTCTGTTATTGAGATGTTAGTTGACAAGTACTACATCCTGCAGAAATATTATCTTATTAGCATATGTATCCTAAATCCATTTGAAAGATTGTTCCGTTATTGAGATGTTAGTTGACAAGTACTACATCCTGCAGAAATATCTTATTAGCACATGTATCTCTAAATCCATTTTAAAAATTATTCTATTATTGAGATGTTAGTTGACAAGTACTACATCCTGCAGAAATATCTTATTAGCACATGTATCTCTAAATCCATTTTGTAGATTGTTCTGTTATTGAGATGTTAGTTGACAAGTACTAAATCCTACAGAAATGTTAATTTATTAGCACATGTATCTAAACCCATCAAGTTCACAGAAAAAACAATGAGTCGATAACTTGCTCGGATTTAAGAAAGCTATTAACAGTATAACAAGAAATACTAATTTTCATTCATCTTCGTGTAATTATCATCGTGATCAGTGCAATCACTTCCAATAATGTATTCACTATAAAAGAAGTAACAATGTTTCGAACGATTCTATACAAATCAAGCGACTAATTCTCCCTTAATGAACAGAAGTTTCAGTATCGGAGTTCGATTAACGAAACAATGGCGAAGTTAAGGGTGCACGTAGATCGACGAAAGTTTGCTTCTTCGCCACATTTCTGCAGAAATTCCCCTGACACTTTTAGTTGATCCGGTGGAAATATTTGCCGACAGTGAATTACGAGAACAGAGTTTTAACGAGTTCAAAGTAGTGCGTCGAGGCTGCTGCGTTCCTACCGCTGCTCAAGCTGATTAACTGTCGATAATTTGCCTTGCGTAATTAGCCGACTGTGCAGAGCGAAGGGGTTGAAAATTTCGCGAGGTAAAATAATTTGTTAAGCAAACAACAACGAACGGTTCGTCTTCTATCGAGTTGCTCTGCCAATTGGAGTCATCACTTTTGCACATTAACGGGACAAGTTTAATTAAATCCACATATTAAAATCATTCGATACGAGGGATAAATATTTGCTTCATTTTTGCTATCGATATTCATTCCGCGTGCTGGGTAAAGTTTGGAAAGTTGGAATTTGCATATTTGGAAACGTGGAAAACTGGAAAAGTGAATACGTAGTGGGTTGCACATTGGGAAGTCTGAAAAAAATAGAAATAAAGAAATTTCAGTCTTTAAAATTTTCAACTGTACTCCATAAATATTTCCATATTTTCCACCTTGCAATGCAAATCTAATTTCATTCGGATCCAAGTATAAATTTGATAATTCCATATTTCCTCGTTACTTTTATGAACCGTTAACTTAACACATGCAACATCGAAATAGTGGAACATAAATCGATTATAAACGCATTCGCATGGATCTCTTGGACTGAAATATCGCCCGAAAAACTATGGTTCGGACCATAACTTCGTTCAATAATATGTATTTATTGTTTGAAATTATTATGTGTACTAATGGGCCACTTCAGAACGCAATAGAGCACATTATCGACGCTCGTTCCGATGGCCAAATGAAACGTAATTATAGAGTACTGCTGGATATACGAATTTCGGTAAATTTATCTGCTGCTTGTCTTCCTAAATTTCGAAATTTACTGGTCTACACGTGTTTTGCGCCGAACATTAATTTTAATCGTGGCCACGTGCGCGATTTCAGAGGCGCGATTTTATAATGGATGATACCGGGATAACAACGGGCAAAAATCATATACGAAGTAATTGCACTTCAATAAATAATAAAGAACCTGTTATTTACCGGCACAACGGCCAGTAATTGAACGGCACCTAGAGAATTCGAGCGATCGAAATTAATTTCACGATGAACTATCGTTGCTGCTTTGTACAGCGTATTGCTGTTAATATCGATTGTCAGAACATTTTTAATATTTCATCGAGTTCATTACTCGAATTTTCATTTCATGTACGAGTTGTTAAGCTTAAATTTTTGTTCATACAACTGATACTATAACCTAATATCTGCTATATCTCTACACTTGACTGTACGCCATTTTGAAGTACCTAAAAATATAGGTTAGGTTAAGTTTTCAAATATTACGTATGGAATAAAAATTTCCTTTCTCAGGAAATATGAGTATAGATTCTCTGTATATCATTTGAATTTTTTGAAAGAAGTGTTACAAAATGGAGTACGCAACCAGTATTGTTTAGCAATGATTGCTTACCGATTGTCACACGATTTGTCAAGCTGTAAGCAAGTGTAAACCCATTGGAGAATATGTAGCTAACATGGAAACGTAATCCAGAAACGAGTTCTACTCTGACAGCTATCTGTTTCTACGTCTTTTCTTTCCATCGGGTCTTAGAATCCAATTTATCGTCTCTTGTGAGACGCGGTCGTCTCTTTTGTATTGGTTCAATATCTCGACGAGAGTAACAGAGAGTGGCGTAATAAATTGCTGGATCGTTGTTAGACAATCTGGTAGCAAGCCCGATTTTATAGCAACTTCTCGGAGAAATCCCACGAAAATTAATTAAACCCTGCTTCTTCGGTTCTCTACTTGCTTTGGCTTTGTTTGAAATAGAATGCTTTGATTAGTAATCAAACCTCCGGAAACTATACAATCAGTTTACTGTTAAATTTTCCTTTCATTTCCCATTCTACATTAATGGTACAATTATATTTTACATGTAGAATCTTAGTCCTTTTGTTTTAACCCGCTGGTAATCATAACAACACGTTTGCATAAGGTACACGTGTAACTATAGTTCAAAACCCTCCTTATATTTTCCTTTCTTGATTATTTAATTGATTCTAAATTGATTGCGTTGACCACCGGTAAGCAACATAGCGAACGTGTTAGAAATGTTTTAAAGAATGTTCTAAGGGTAAAAGAGCAAAAATATGTGGCAAGGGATATGAACAAATACTAGTAGCTAATTGACTACGTGTATAAAAGACCGAATCGATGGCAATATTTCACAATATTTCTGACCATATCGTTAATTTCTACCACTTTTTGTACGGCATTGGTCAAACCAGTACGTAATCATGTGCTCGATAAAATAAATCCGGAATGGTAACCCCTGTCGCGGGTAATCGGCTGAAAGAAAGTCGATTTACCGAGAAATTAAAAAGAACCAGAACCGTGAGAGAGAGGAGTGTCATTAATGGTCCCGGTTTTATCATTCCTTCCTCGTGTCCACCGGTTTTTCCTGTCACGTTCGTAATAACGGCGCGATTTTTCATCGGTCACTAGATGTCCTTCGATAGAGAGAGACGGAACATGTCTCATTTTGGCTGCTCTAGTTTCAAATTCCTTACGAAAAATTCGCTACGTTTCGCTCAAAAGTTAGGAAAAGCTATTTGGAAATTGACGAGAGACGGTCTGCTGTTTACACTTCGAAAATTTTTATTGTACTTTTTGTTTATGAATTTTACATTTAACATGATTACATTGCGAATGATTATACAGCAGCCATTTTTAATTTCGTCGAAATTTAGTGTTGACAATTCGTAAAGATCTCAGGCTATAATTAATATTATGATAATGTTGGTAACAAGAATTACCATTAACATTACTACCTGCTAGTACACACATTAACTGGTGCCTACAATTGCACGAAAGTTACCGTGTTACCCAATTAAAGTTTACAGATGCAATTTCTGGGTATCCACAGCAGGTTCAAAACAATTGGATAGGAAGAAATGCGATGTTGGAACAGTAACGAAAGGAAACGAAAATTTTCATGCAATTCCAGTTACCATCTGCAAGGGATTATTGTCACCTTCGACGGAGAATTTGCATTGCAGGGAAGTCTGGATCATGATTCGAGGGCAAAAAGAATGTAAACAGACCCGAGTCTCGTTAGCATCTCGTTGTTTCTACGTTCCTGCGAGACGTAACCTAAGAGAGTTGCGAACGAGAAATGAAACGAGAGTTGAGCAACCAAAAAGTGGTATAGTTGCGGTCTCGAGCGACCAAAAACTGGGTTATCCGTGATGACAGACTCTCCGCGAAACGAGGCGTTCGTCCTGTCGTCCCTTTACTCTCTTTTCTCCTCTGCATTGCCTTCAATTCACACAACTATCTCCTGGAAACTCGAGACCGTAATTGTCATGAGCGTCGAAGAAAGAAACACGAAATTTAACTTGACGATACCGCGATTACCAACTTCTTTGTTACCTCTGCGAATAAAAGCAACCTTGGAGAAAAGAAAGTTTCTTCTAGGTATCGATTCTTGTAAAATTTTAACACGTACTACCGACCGATCTAGATAACTAGTTTTAGATTTCACATTTTATATCATTAAATTTTGTTATTTCAGTACATACGTGTTCATTTTTCCATGTTAGTTTCAATCTGAAAGTAGGTGTGTATCTGACACCGGTAGTTCCAGTTAATAAATTTATTACTCGAAGTTTCAATTTCGTAGATGAAGGCGTAAAGGTTGCGAATTTCATTGCAATCGTATTACTGTATATTTAATATCTACAGAAGTTATTCTATCACTCCCAATTAACACATTGACTGCCACAGTGAAAACTGGTATATGTGGTCAGACACTATAATACAGATTTTTAAAAATAAGGGTACTTAATCTCCCAATTTTATCTTTTAGTCATTCATTTCAACATTAAGTTTCAACATTAAGAGGTCTCTAATGCTCCTTTCATTTGCACTTCTCAAATAATAAATTTTAAATTTTTAACTAATGAAGGAACGTTGGGTTTTAGCACAGAACAAAGTACGGAAAGAGTTTTAAAGGCATTATACTGTACAGGCAAAGTTACTTTGGCAAAGAAGTTAAAACCATAGGAAGAATCTCGTAGCAGTTAATCCAAGCTTCTGTGGCAAACATATGCAAGTTTACAAGCGCAGATTGCTTTTGAGCATTAAAAGGCTTTCTGGCGCACCTGGAAAGTACCTAATATTCTCTGTGTTGTCAGAAAATATGAAGCTTTTTCCGACGTGCCAGCATCATCTTGTATGAAACATAATCGCCCGATTCGTTAAAAGGTCCACGTTTTTTCTCCAAAGCTTCTAAATCCGTTCCATTTTAACAACGATTCGAATACGCGATCGATACATTCGCTATAATTTCGTTCTTTTGTTCGTCCCATTTTTCTTTGCGATAAATGAAAAGCTAGTTTTCTAGTTTAACGGAAAATTGGTCGGTTTGCATGGCAGTTTGTCGTCGGCTGATATCGTTTTCCACTTTCCGTCGCACGATCCATCAAGTCTGTTTTCGTTCTTACGAAAATTGCTCTCGAAACCGTTTTCTTTGTCGCGAGCAATTTATAATGATGGACGCAAACACGTTCGCAGCGATCGGGAAATTAGTTTGCGGGGAACACGGTGAAAAGTTGAGCGGAATCGTTAGCTTGTTATCGGATTGTGGAAAACGGGAACACACTTTCTTCCGTGAAACAAGAAAACCAGCCTTACCTTGATCCATAATGTGCGCCGGTTCAAGGAAAGTCGGCCAGCCTAGCGCGCCGGGAGTATTTCAAAGTTTAATGAACGAACGGATTCGCGGAGGACCAAGTTTTTTTTAATTAAAATTGAAAGATGAATGTTATTATCGAACAAAATGAAAGTTTCCATCGAGGTTTCGCTCGACGCAATTGCACGAACGAAGGGGAATTGAATGCTATTTTATTTATTTTATTCGACCGAATACTCTTTATATCGAATACTTCTATATCTCAAGTTCAGCATGCTTTTGCTGTAGTACAATCAACAATTGTGTATTAACCTTTTCGCTAATCCTCTTTTACTGCAATTTGCCATTGTGTGTGGTACAATCGTAATTCAACGTTTGAAGCTTTATAAGTCAGGTACAATACGAATGTGTTTTTTACTTGGATATTAATGACATCGATCTTTGAAAACATATATGCGTACGCTCGTATGAATTACGAAAAGGGTTATATTTATATTTTACAAAAGAGGTAGTGATTCATTTCATCGAGTACTTTATAAAATTAACTTTGGAAATTGAACTGAAATATAAATTTAAAAACGTGTACCATTTCTTGGTACCTATAGTGGTGTACTAATTAAAGTTAAAATTTCTGCTCTAACACAGGAGTTTCGTAAGAGAGACAAATTTGCGTCGTAATTCCCTCAGTTTACTTAGCAACCTTAGACTACTTTCCAACAGTTTGATACATATCTGCCAATCAAGGGCTTTTCTGTTTGCGACGTACACGTCAGTTAAAAAAACTGCTTGTATATTCTTCGCGAGCACTCATCGCAGCCACTGAATAATTTATCGCCGTACTTCGCGACACTGTTTCTTCCATTGCCACTTATGTTCAACTTTGCTGTAACAAGATTTGCTGAAAATTATCAGACTATTCCCTTCCGCGGATATAATTTGTTCACGCGCGATGTGGTTCGATTCTACAATTTGCTTCGGTGTGGATTCATAATAATCGATGAGCTCTGATTCTACGCGATTCAATCCGGCATGCTTGAATTCTACACGTTTCACTCCGATGTAGTTTGATTCTGTAGGATTGAATTGGGCGTGATTCGTAACGATTCAAGTCACATTACAAAGGATTCGAACACTCCCTAACCTAAATGCAGCGTAAGTATTAATTGTACGGTCGAACGAAAGGCGAAACACAAAGATGGGGTTCTCGTCGACAAATTGATGATCGATCCTGCGATTTATCGTCGGTGTGCCATGTTGAAGTGTTTAAAGGAACGCTTATCAGCGATCTTTCGTCCTGTCCAAAGGAATTTCTTCGAGAAAGCTGGCTCTCTCCGATTTCCGCTAAGCTCTACAATGAGATCAGATCTTTTTGTTTGATACCGTATAGCCGGTGCTCCTTACCGTTCGCTGAACTAGATTTTTCAGCAGCTCGAACTCGTTCGTGACGTATCTTTCATCCGATTCTCGTTAGTACCACATACGATCGTGTTGAGCTATCGGTTCTCGTTTTTCCAACGTCATTATCGAGAGATTCTAAGGAATTCTCTGTGCCGATGTAATTGCATCGATTTAGATTCCGTTTCGTTCCACCTTTTTATTATCCTCGGTCTTAGGTAATTCGTTCTTGATTAAACGCTGTTTATCGCTTAATTCGATTCGTGTTATCGTTTCATTCAAAAAATCGATCTCCAACGCACTCGAAGGGGCGAGGTCGCAATTATCGGTTAGCTGAAATTTGTTTCGATGCGGTTCCTCGTTTGCACGAGTGGCCATTGAAATAGAAATTCGATCTTCCAAATAAACAAATTGAAACGTTTCCACCGATCTCTATGAAAGCAGCGGTTAGTCGGTATGAAATTAATCAAGCAAATAAAAAATTTACTTTTATTTGCCATTCGCTGTTCATTTGTTATCCTACGCAATAAGATAAAAACTGTTGAATGACCGGTGTATAACAGTACTGTACATTTTAACTACTTTTTTATATAAATTCCAGGTTTCCTATCGTGTTAACAAGAATGGTACAAATTTTTAAATTAACAAGCTGAAATGCGGACCAAAATAAAAATTTTATTTCATTCTAACGAAGATAATATAAGTGCAATGTACACTTATGTATTTTAAAACGGAGTATAATAAAGGAAACATTTTAAAAATATTTTTCTTTTACAAATTTTTTTAGTATCATGTGAACAGAAACAATGTGCAGATGTGTAATTTTCAAATTGAAAATTTGACCATCCAACCATGTCTCCAAAAAAACATTCAATTTCGTTCGAACAAAAATGTTATTCATGAACAGAGTATAATAAAGCCAACACGTAACAGTATTTTTTTATAAATTGAGAACAAAAATAGTGTAGGGATCTGCAACTATCAAATTGAAAATTTGACCCAGAAATGAATTAACAAAGTATGTCAATGATGTTTGGCTGAATATCATAAACTGTCCGTATTACTGTAGAAGGAAAATAATTCTGTGGTCGCAGCAAAACCAACGTTATTCTGAAAGCTTGACCAGAGGAACAAAGGGTTGAGATTCCTTTCTTCGAAACGTTCGAGCAAACGGAATGCTTTGAAATCGAAGCTGAAAAGACGGGAAAAAGGAAAATTCGATAATTATGACCCCGGTCGATCGATCTTTACCTTCGTTTCTTCCGGTCCCGTGACGAAACAATCCCTTGCGAGCTCCTAGAATGAAAAGCCGCCCCTTATTATTCTTCGTTTACGTTTGATCACCCTTTTCCCGATCGTTATACGCTCGGTGCACGGTGCAAATCGCGCGAGTTTAACTTTTGAAAGTTATCACGGACGATTATTCTCGCACGGCCATTAATATCCACGTTCCGGTTATCGCGTCCCTCCTAGAACTCTGCCGCTAGTTCGAACGCGTTGCCGACGTTTCATCGCGATGAAATAATTATTTGAGTAAAATGATGTTGCCGACGCACGATTTTCTCGTTTCGAAGTTAATTAAGTGCGCTGGTTCGACGCGCGGACTGGATTAATATTTATTCGGGCCAGGATTGCGACGAGCAAACGAAAATACGCTAAGCGTTATCGAGATCGCGCGTTCAATTTTCAGCAAACGATAAGAACACCTGTTTGTTATTAAACGACACCGTATCGATTTTCCCATATATTATTGCGCAGAACACGGTAATATTATTCTCGAGCTTATGCGCTAACAAGGGCCGCGGAACTTCCGGGACACTGATTTCGTACAAACTTTCTACAATTACGGACAACTCCAAAAGTAATAACTCCGCGAAATCGTGTTGGGTTTCTGGGCGATACAACAGAGATATTCGTGTCTAAAGTTTTTTAATGACTAATTAGCGCACGAACTTCTACCTTGCTCGACTTCTGCTTCTACATTGACCGATTTACAAGTTTCTTAGCTTAAGTTTCTTAGCTTTAATAACATACTTTTCTTGAAATTTCTTTTCAAGAAAACACGTGGTCTTTATCGCGAATTAGTACGTGTATTGATCTGCCGTTTATTTATTTTTTTATTTGCGAAAACAATTTACACTCGCGTATTCGGATAAAAATCTGTACACGCGTCTACTGAAATTCAGCGGTCCGGGAAATATCAATTAAAATTTACAATGTATTTGACTTCTCAAGAATAATGGAATTTGTTTACAATCGCATAACAGAGCAGAAAATTCGCGTCAGAAACATTTTGACGCAATAAACGTTTCGCCAACATGCAACAAAACAACAATTCGTTATCCTCCTTTTCACCCGCAAGTACAAAGGCAACAATACTCGTACATGTGACAAATACTCGTACACGTGCAACAAAAGAATATACCGTACACAGCTGAAAGGATTAAACATGATTTGTAAAAATCCGATTATACTTACGGACTTCAACCGCGAACACTTTATTTACCCCGCAAATTTCGGAACTGCATTAATTGTTTAAGTAGCTTCGTTTAGAATACAGATTTTCTTTGTCACTATGCCCAAGTGTCCCCAGTAATTTCAACCTAATTACTAAGCGTTTGCGAAAAAGATTACCGTCGTTTGAAAAATGGAACGTGCTTCGTTGTATTTACATGCACCAGCGAACCGAGAGAAAAGATAGTTTTAAAACGTCCCACCGCACCAGGGAAAATGCTGCAGTAATACATTACGGTGAAAGGAGAAAAAATGCGATGCGGAGAATAAATTGTTAGTGTTCAACGTGAAGGAAACGCTTCTGTCAGCAGTCCTATTTAATTATTATTTATGGAAGATTCCATGTGTGGTAATATAAGTGGTATATATCCTTTTTGTACATTTGCACTGTTGGATTGACATGTGTAAGATTTGGTGGGTTCAAATACGGAGGGTGGAGGTATGGTACGTGGAGATATGGCGCGTGGAAATACGACGCGTGAAAGTATGGCACATGGAAGTATGGCGCGTGGAAGTATGGCCCGTGGAAGTATAGCGCGTAGATGTATGGCGCGTGAATGTATGGCGCGTGGAAGTACGGCGCGTGGAAATATGGCGCTTGGAAGTACGGAGCATGGAATTACAGCGCGTGGAAATACTGTGCGTGGAAGTACGGCGCGTGGAATTACAGCGCGTAGGAATACGGCGCGTAGAATTACAACGCGTAGAAATACGGCGCGTGGAATCACAATGCGTAGGTAGACGACGCGTGGAATTACTACGCGCAGAAATATGGCGCGTGGAGTTACAACGCGTAAAAATACGGCGCGTGGAATTGCAACGCGTGAGAATACGGCGCGTGGAATTACAACGTATGAAAATACAGCGCGTGAAGCTACTGCACATAAATTTGCGGAGCGTGGGAATACGACACGTAGATCTAATACGTGAAAATACAACTCATGGAGATGTAACTCATGAAAATACAACTCGTGAGAACCCAACGCGTGCGAACATAACGTGTAGAGATCTGACACTCTGATCTGTACTAATAAAGTAGAAATTGCAAAATACTTGACAACAACTTGAATTTATAAACATCAGTAACCCTTAATAATCGCAGAATTGAAAATCATGTTGAAGTTATCTGCACAGCAGCATTCAGTTGCAGTAGCAATCTATTCGACCCGCGCAGCTGATAATTGTGAAACTATTGATATAACGCGGTGCAAACATTCGAGAATAAAATCCACTCCATTACTCTGAGCATGAAATGTCGTTTTTCCATTGGAGATTGGTTCGCCAGGGATCTTCGCCTCTCAACTGCGCCTTCATCAATCTTTGATAAGCTCGCCCGGTTGGAAGCATCTCACGGCATTATTACTGGAGCAACTAACTGTTCGTTCGGCTGGTGATCAACGGAACCTCTGTCGAAAATCTATTCACCGAGCATCCTGGCGAGCAGCGAAGGAAACGAAGTAGAAACATCATCTTCAAGGGCGGCGCTGAACCGCAACGATCCTGCTGCGCCGCAAACCGCATCAATTTGAATTCTGCAGCGGACTGGCCTTATTCGTATGTACATGCCGGACTGTTATCGAGCCCTCAGGAAACTTGGCTGTTCTAACCTCTCGAATTTCTGCCAGTTACCGCTACCTGTGTATCGGTCGAAATTCAGATAGTTTGGAACGACGGTTACCACATACGGGAACGGAGAAGAATATTAGAAACGCGGAGAAATGGAATAACTTAAACGGAGGTGTCAGCTGAGAAACTTGGTTGTGAGAGATAAGAAAGTGAGAGGAAACGAGAAAGTAGAAAAACGAATGGGAAAATTTGGTGGTGAGAAAGTGATGACAGTCGGAAAATAAATTTGAATAAATTTCTTTCTTATACAAATCTGAATGCTTATGTCGAATTTGGGAAATTCCTGATTTTCCAGTCATTTAAAAAAGAGTGAAGACCATAAGAAATAAATAAAAGTAGAGGATCATTCAACACACGGGAGGAGCAACAAAATAATTTTATAAATTCAACGATAGTAAGAAAATATCTCAAATATATGAAGATGAAGGAATCAATAATCGGGAGCCACAGTTATTAATATTCACCGAATAATTATCGATAGAAGGGGCAGGAATTTTCTTGGGAGTAAACTCAACGTGACCGTCGTTGAATAATTAAACGAGAGGACTGAATTTATCGTCAATGTCGTCGTCGATAAAATAACACATCTTTTTCCGTCTACAAATAATCGTCACACAAGTTGTGACAGTATATCGGGTAATTCTCCTTGACATCCTACGAGTAATAAATCACGAACAGGATGGTACAGAGAAGTCATTTAACGCGAATAAAATTTATTTCGTGAGAGGTCCTCGAAGGAAAAACAAGGTATGGTAACAGCTGCGCCCATATATTTAAGGCACCGGCTCCTCTTTACTCTATAATCGCATTATTCCGCCATATTTTCCGACCGTGAAGAACAGAGAAAACGATCGCATGAAATATAGAAATCTGTATTATATCAGGGGACCATGTGCCGGTATCGAGACCTATATTCGATAATCTTTATGTACATGATTTTATATTCTTGGATTCTTATATTTTTAGATTTTTATATTCCTATAGACGTATCTAGGTTTTTATATCCACAGATATTCTGAACTTGTCATTTAGATTTCTTTATCATTAGATCCCTATGGATATTAGATTCCTATGTCCCCGATCTCTATATCTGGATCTCTGAATCCACAAATTCTAATATTCCCACATTCTCACATATCTAGATCTCTATGACCCTATATCTCTAAATCCAGATACCTATGTTCTCAAATTCTCTTATCTCCAAATTCCTGTGTAGCCATATCCCTACATTCTCAGATCTCTATTTCCCAAGTTCCTATAACCCCAAATTCCTATATCTTCAACTCTCTATACTGTTAGAGAGATACCCAGATATCTAAATTGTCATATTCTTACACTTCCAATTTCCTATATCCTCAGATCTCTACATACTTCCAATTCCTATACTAGGGTATACCTATACAAACCCTTCCTACATTCCCTAGTTCCCTACATCCCCAGTTGCCCCTATACAAATCTCTCTTCAGAAGAGCTACCTCAAATCCGTAAATCTTCACATCAGAATTCCCGAAATCTCCATATATTCCCAGACCTCTGTCCCAGTGAGTTTCATGGCGACGACAGGCGTGGAGGGTCGAAACCCTTGACCCTTTCATTCATCACCGGACGGTGTATCGATGGTGCGAAATCGTGGCGTCCCACGTCAAAAGGGGTGTTGTGCCGAGCCCTCTAACCTCGTGTAAGGTTATCGTCGTAGCGAAGTGGGTTCACAGCCTCCGGTAGTCGAGATTATTTTACATCAAGCCCCGAAGAGGCCTCGAGTCGATCTCTTACGTAAGAACGCTCCACGTGCCTAGAGAAAGGTGAAAACTTTGGTGGCTCGAGTGAATCGTCGAGAGAAAGATCGATAAAACAGCCCCGATAAATTAATTCGTAGCCAGGGACAAATATATTCGTGTAACCCAGTCCCGAATTGAATCTCATGCTGGTTCGCCTAATGTCTTTTTAATGCCTGAGTACATTAGATGCCCCATTTACAACCATATCTTTTTTCTTTCTACTTTCTCCTTTTTTTACACGTGTGTAAGAATACATATATTGTTTTATTCAAAAGGCATACATTTGGAAAGCTTTACGTAGAATTGTAGAAACGTACCTTAATTAGAATGAAAGAAATCTCACATATCTTTAATTAAAATTGTAGAAATCTGGGGACACATCCTTAATTAGAGTCGGAGAAATCTGAGGACATATCTTTAATTACACAAAAATGCGAATGACGGTAATAATACTTGAGCTAAATAACAACCCCAAGGAGTCATCGATGACGTTAAATCTGATAACTCAAAGCGACGATACCAATTTTGATGCTTAAAACGAAGAACCACCTATAAAACTAAATTTGAAAATCTGAAGCTGGGTCAAGTGGGACATAGAATCGATTTTACTTCCTAAAATAATCGCAATAACACATTCTCGTTCGATCGACGAAGCATCAACATATCTTTCGACTCCATCCGAGTCACGCACGACAACTATAGTACTCGTAAAAGCGGCCAAATTTTCGTAAAAATCCAGCGAATCAGGAAAGCCGCTGGATGTTTCCGGGTCCACGAATGTTGTATAAACTCGATTCGAAATCTGGCCGTAACTCTTCCGAAAGTCTTCCGAAAGAAAACTTGCACGTTCGAACGTAAAATTTCAATTTCAAGCAGCGTAACGGGGGCGGCGAGAAGTTCTTTTTGTTCGAACGGACTGCGAACGACACGCGCTAGAAAGACACTAGAATTATAATGAACCGGTGTTGTCGTAATTTTCCAGGAGTTAAAGTAGGACATGAATAAGAAACAACGTAACCGTAGTTTAGAATAATTCTGTGCTCGGGGCTGTAGTAATACGTGGGTAAAAGCTTCTTGCGAAAACTTGGCCGCGCGCATTCAACTCGCTTTCTAAGCTTCGTTAGGGGAGCACAAGCTTCTCTAATTAGCGTTCGGCTGTTATAGTTGTCATAGCACTTAGGCGGTTTCATTTTTAACAAAATCCTTAATGGCCTGCAGGTGGTCGTGTTCCGACTGCTAGCTACCCCGTCAAAAGGCCGTTTACATTCTTAACGGTATTCTGAATAGCTGGCTCGAGTATTTCTCAGAGGTCACAGGTCTTTGTGAACTAGTTTGCCACCAACTTTTACCACCGTCACGATTTAAATCAATGACAGTACGCTTTACTTTCGGCTTTCCTTTCTTCCTGTTTATTTCAACACATTCTGGAGAATTTCACACTTTTCCCTGAACGACGCGCGAAAGAAATACGCAAGAAACCTGGTGCGACTTGAAATTTTCAAATTTCAATATTCCTAGACCCTGATCTAAACAATGCACGTTCAGGCAATTCGAGCAAGAATAATAACCTTAACCTACAATTTTCTAGGCACGTGCGTCATTTACAGCTCACTAATTGCTTCAACGTGAAGACAAACAAAATTGAATTCAAAATTGAATTGCGATGAAAATACGAATGTGATATTGTAGGATTAAGATATCTCTAAATTCTAAATAAAATTGAGCACTTCAAAGCAGTGCTGTCTGTATGATAATAGTTATAGCGAATAATAAGTAATTGTCAGGTACGATAATTCTATATAACAATAACGATTGATCGTTAAATGTTGATCGGTTAAGGAGAGTTGAACTAAAGCTCTCCGAATTAAAGCTTTATTCATGCGTTTAGCAGGCTAGATTGATTCCAGCGCAGAGCACACGATCGAAACTGCATATGCATCTCCTGATAGCGTTCGTATTGTGCATGGACTGCACCTGGACGATGCATCATGAACAATTAACCGGGGAATCTTGCGCTGCAATGACCCGTATAACAGCCTCTGATTGGCAAATGTCGATCGGTCAAAGATTTCAATCGGCGATAACTTGATTTGATTTACCGTAAATCCACGATCCTCTGCGAGCATCAGACAAAAGAGAATTTCTTTCTAATTCATCTGTTCTAAATACAACACAATAATATAAGAATAACGCTTCTTATTTTTCAAGCAAAAATTAAAAATAATATCCTGTAGATGAATTATTTAGTCCAGAAAGAATCGTAATGTACATACGTCGTTAGATGCAATCAAACATTCGTCACGTGCATGTGAATTACCTGTAATTTGACGGTGAACGAATGTATTTGGTAGGCGTGGAAAATTGCTGGTGTCGTAAATCAACGGATACATAGAAAACGTTAAAACAGCAACACGTTGATGGGAATAGTTACGATAACAAGATTTCCGACCGTAAACGACGAACGAGCCGCAATTCTCGAGAAACTGCAACAAAAGCGCAACGACCTGTTTCATTCTCGGCTGCTTACGTACCTTGCCCCTCTTCTAAACTTCCTTTACGATCTTATGCTGCGTTTCAGCAGAATATTCCTGTCTACGTTATTCTCTGCGCCAATTTACTGTGTAATAATCCGAACTTGATCGCCGAAACTTTATAAACAGTAATTTTCCACGTTAATACCTATTTCCGATCATTGAGCCGAAGTTTCTGAATCCAATATCGTGCGAACATAGCGCGATAGGTCGTTAAATTTGTCCTTTATGTCGGCTACATGCCCATCGAGTTATGATATATCGGTACTAAAATTCTTTCAGCATCCAGTTAATACCCTATGAATATCTTTAGTTGCAAAGAATTTTTCGCGAGGTGTCACAAGAACGAATTCTTCGGGGCTGTACACATGTGTATGCTAGGGCTAGCATATGTCTATACATATACTAATCTCTATAGATTACGATACAAATGACATCGAGGAATGTTTTATAGCAAGAAATTCCCGTCGAAATGGAACAATAACCTTTATATTCATTTTGTGTCTAACAAGAAAGTTCGCACAAGAAAAAGTCATGCCACTATTTAATTTAACTTATCGAATATTCCTCGATTCGTTTGAACGGCGATATACGAGGCAGCCTACATTATGCCGTACGCAGTGAAAAGGTGAAGAACGTGCACGGAAGATAATCGCGATTTTCTGCACGGTCTTTCTTCGCTGTTTTATAGGTCAATGCACAGCGTCCCGCCACTTTTCATCGATTTTCCGCGAGCACGCCACGCTGGATATATGTGGTCGGTTTCGATAAATTACTGTTTCGATGTACAAACGACCCTCCAGATGCTTGTTCTCCGACACTACGTTAGCCTCGTGCTTTCATTAAGTCCAAATTGCGAATGCTTTTCGTTCAACGAAACCATTCTCGAAAGGATCCCGAGACGGGCACTTTTATCGACGCGCAGTAAGGAACTTGTTCCCTTTCGCTCCATTGTTCTTATCCCGTGTTTGGAAGATTAACCAGGTTAATCGAAGGATTAACCTGATTTCAGCTAAAAGTTGACGATCGAAAGGTTGGATCTGAAGTCGCTGAAATAGCTCCGCGGGAAGAGGACCTTTAAAGTGATCTTAGAAATTCTTTCGAGCACTTGTAAGTCTAAGGCACAATTACCGAACTGTAATTACAATTTGCGTCTGCTATTCATGGTAACTAGGTGTTTGTGGAAGATGCACTTTAAAGCGAACAATGTATTCAAATATTTGTACGAAATATTTTCATTTGTGAACATGTTTTAAGAACTGGTACTAAATTGAATTCAGTTCAGATTTTACTTCGACCGAAAATTTTAGTGTAATTAAAATTAAATTTGGAACGTACTTAAAATTAAGTTTAAAACGTAGTTAAGATAAGATTCAACGTGCACTTAAAATTCAGTTGGAAGTGTAATTAAATTTATATTTAAAGCGTAAGTTAAGTTAAGTTTAAAGTGCAATTAAAATGAAATGTGAACTCTTGGTTAAAGTTAAATTTGAGCTTTAAATTTTAATTAAATTTAAAATCTAAATATAGAGCCTGGAAAATTGAATGCGATAAACGCATTGAATAAATTTACGCTGGAAAATACTTTCCACTAATTTAGTGTTTGGAGGAGATTTCGCGATGCCGACAAAGGAAGAAACAAGAAATTTTCATCGTAGAAAGTTACCCCTTTCAACGATAATGGCCTAATGTTTTACAAAAGGAACGCTCTACTTTTACCGAAACTGGTAACCGGCCGGGGAGACTGAAACCACGAGTAAAAGACGGAACGTTTGAAGGAACATTTTGAAAAGAAAAACTCTCATTTTCTGGAGAAAGCGACAAAGTTTCCGGTACGGTCGAAATCGTAGACTCCTTTGAAAACGCTTCGAAAGAGATGACTGCAGAGGATAGGGACGAGAACAACTCGACAAAGAGCGAGCTTTCCTTTGCTCTCGAATCGATCGAAGTTATTTCGAAAGCCAACCACGCGAACCACCATCGATTCTGAATTTCTAGATTAAAAAACTTCTAATCCGATGTTTGATAGGTTTCCACCGCAGAGTACAACTTCGCGACTTATTGCGGAAATTTTTTCAAACTTTCAAAGCTTAACAATCGATTAACTTCTTCGTTTTCTTTCTTTCTTATTTTTGCTCCATTAAAATTTCTCCCTGACATCTGCTGTTTCAATTTAAAATTTGTAAATTTGTAAAATCTGTATTGTGAACTTGTAGCATTTATAACATTACGAATTTGTAAATTTGCGAATTTGTGAACTTATAAATTATTAAACTCATAGATTTCATAAATTCGTAAACTCGTAGATTTGAAATCTAAATTTCCAAGTTACCAGTCTTACAAGTCTGTAACTTTAAAAACTTCCAAAGAGCAGCTGAGTGTGCCATATAAGGAGACCACTGTGCGAAACGCACGTGCAATTTAACATGAATGGAAATGCACCAATTTTTTGCAATTTGTTTCAAATTTATTCGCAGTAAACTAATACATACAGAATTGCATTTATAAAGGCCGTCAGCGTTGCTGAAGTAAATCTTGAAACGAAGATTCAATTTTTCAGTGCATAAGTGCATTTTTTTTTTGCTTGAAGAGCGAAGTAGTTGAAAAGAACGACGCTTTTCGGACGTTAAAAGCGTCTGCTACCATTAGATATTCGCGAGTGTGCTTTTATAACGCATAGTCAAAGCGACCCTATGTATGACGAATGTGTACGCGGTAGGATGCTCGTGTCAAAGCGTTTCCGGTTGCATGTGTCTGTGTATACAGCTGCAACAGCTATATCAATTGCTGAAACAGTTGGTAATTTATCCAATCTTCGTCGAGGAAGATATTATAGGTAGATCGAGAATCCTTAAGAAATTCATTGATGAGATCTCTTTCTTTACGTTCGATTACTGTATTTGAGGATGAAACTTGTAACTACTTAATTGCAAAGTACTGCTGGATTTGAGTAAAAGGGAAAGTTCGAAAGACATTGTTAGCTGGTAGAAGTTGGGAACTCTTGCAAGTATTGTTGAACTGGAGAACATTCGCGAGACTTTAACCTAAGATTTCTTAATGAATTTGAGTGTTAAAGTGATACTTTAGGTTTAAGTTTCACCGAATAACTTTTAATTTCTGTACAGAGATATTGTGTTTAATTACTACTTCAATTTCGGGACAAATAGAAACACAACAGAACACCATATAGCTTATAAATACGTTCTTTTCCAGGAGCGAACATTTAGCTAATTACACTTTTATAGGAGAAAGTGTCGGGACGATCACAATACCGTTCGCTTCATAAATTACTCAACGTCTAAAATGTTTCATAATCCATTACCAGCGAGAAGACATAGATTTTATTGCAACCCTTGCTTAATGGCGGATGCTTTTAGCTGCGTTAATGAACGCTCGAGGAGCAGCGCCGTTTATCGAATATTCATTTAAACGGCAAAGAACGTTCCACTCATAAAAATAGCCTATGAAAAGAGATAATTGCTTCTAACATCGTTCGGATCTCTCCGTACCGAAACAGATCAAAAATTGATCAATACGTTACACGTCGAAACAACCGAATCTCGTGTAACGTCAACGATGTCTCGTGCGTGCAAACTTTACGTAACTGGATGCGAAAGAATACGAAATTTCGCGTTGTACTGCCGCTTTCAAACAGAATTTCCAGTTACAAACGAACACGCAGGAATCTCTCCCTTTGTCACCAAGGTTTACACACACCTACGTTGCTTTTCAACGCTGGAGCCAATATTCAGCGAAACGTCACTAGCACACCTTTCCATCTGACCCTCTCAATCATCCCGTTTCACGTGAAAGTCGTTTGTGCCAACACCTATTCGCCACCTCGACATGCAAATCTGTACACCAACGTTTCGATGCCCACTCAGTTACATTCTGCACTCCTGTTTGATGTTACACGATTCGCTAACGATTAGAAGGTCATTGTTCACTCATACCACGAACGATGAAGCTGGGTCAGTCTTGATCAAACGCACGAAATGTATCCAATACCGTTTCAGAGGTAGAGGATCAGGTTTTAAACGAAACGGATCAGGTTTTATACACTGACGGAAATATTTCAAATAAAAGCGATAAATTTGGAATATACAAACGAAAGGTGGTACGAAATCAAACGAATGGCAGTCGCAGGCGGAAGCCGTTTAGCAAATTTCTATTATATTGCCACGAACTGTAGTGTAGGTATTATTTATGATAATAGTGCTAGTGATGACGATGCGTGAAGATACTAGTGATGACATCTACGTCATAATGCTACGCGTGACAATGGGAGAAACAATACGATGTCTGGTAATACATATGACGATACACTTGTGACAATACAACGCGTGACGTTAGCACATGTGACCGTATAATGCGTGATGTTAGCGCATGTAACCGATACAATGTTACATTAATACACGTGTTACTACACGTGACGTTATTACATGTGACGATACCACATGTGACGACACTACATGTGATGACACCATACATTGCAGTGCAATGAGACGCGTGACGTTTCTACGTATGACGATACCAGATATAATAACACTACATATGCTAATATAATGCGTGAGGATACCATGTGTGATAATGCAACGCGTGACGATATAACGTGTGCAATACCACATATGATGATTGTACAGCATTTGTCAATTTTTACTTATTTAACTTCTATCACTCCTTTCACTTCTTAACCAATTGCGAATAGAAGGACGCTATTCAATTCACTGATATTTATTCCTTCTCCATCTACGCAATGTATTGCCTTAATCAGTATTACATATTCACGTAAATCACCCACATAACTCTCCGGCGCACTACATCATGAAAAACCTTCACCATTTATCGCATGCGATACCGTAGCACCCGCATGTGTCACGATAATCCAAAATCATAGTCGTAGTAGTTAATAGTCAGCTTCTGTTTCTGTAATAACCGTACCTGCTGCTATTAAGAAACATATGATTTAATTCACGTCTGCAATTAGTTTCTAGAGTAACGTTGCGCGTTTTACAACGCTCTCGCGTTCCGCTCGGTGCTCGTTAGCAATGGTCATAATTCAGCGCGCGGATAATACATTGGAAACATCGGCGAGCTTACACCCGCCTTCGTTATTCCGTTAATTACGTTTCGACCTGGCGTAATTTATATTTTCTTTGTCGAGGCGGCGGCCAATTTCGGACGGGAGATTAATAACCGGCTGTCTCCTTCGACAAATACGAGACTACTCGCTTGTTCATCGTACTCGTTAGGGTTAATTAATAGCCTTACCGGTTGCCAGCTACTAGTCCACCCGCACACGTACACCTTCCCATTCAGAAACTTCCGCAGGAAGTAGCCACGTGGCTGCTAGTTCGACTCTCATCGATCATGCTTCCCTGTGAGCTCATTTATGACGCGATGAGTCGAGATTCGACCAGGTTTCTACAGCCTTTGTGATTCTTTCAATCTCTGACAGCTCGAAAAATAACGTCTTTAAGGGAGTGACAAGATTTCATGAAAGTACTTTCATTCATTTTCGATGTAGTTCAATGCACGTGCTGATTCAGTACTTAATTGTACAAGGTTTGTAGACGCGACGAATCATGTACTTCGAAATGAAGGATTAATGTGTTCTACCAACTTCTACTTATCAATTTCACACAAAGTAATTTTGAAACATTGAATGTTCAGCTGGATTAAGTAACATGGAAGTATTTATTCCATATGGAATATAAAAAATACCACCATAAGGTCCACATGAAATTTCAAAGAGAACTCTATCAACAATCATAAGTAAGCAAGGTGAAATAGCGTATCAATTCACGTGACACAAAGGTCAGAAACAAAAGGAAATCTAGCTTCTTCATCTCTCGTGTCGTCGAATTCTCTGCCGGCCTATCCTCGTCCTTCCCGATCGATTAATCGAGCCGTGAGCTTTCACGATGAACAGAATCCCCCGTAGTCGAACTTTCGTCTTTCGCTTCGAGGTCAAACAGGGGTGGCTGAAATGGTTTCGGGGGATTTCGAAATCCGTAACGGCCATTTCGTCCTTGCGGATCATCGGATCCGTGAAAACTTTCTCTCCAATCCTCTATACACCCGGTCGACTTTTCCTGCCAAAATATTCGGTGATTTTACGAAATCCCCCGAACTTCGCCGGATTTATACTTGACTCGAACCTAACCCCTCCGTTGAATTTTAAGTGCAGCACGATTAACGGGGTCGCGTTTCAACTTGCAAATTGCAGGCTAAATTATCTGCGGAACCGGTGACGAAGTCTTCGACCCTTTTTCTTCGTTCGTTTTCGTTGCCACGTCACGGTTACGTACAGATTGACTTTAGCGAATATTGGTCCAACTAGGGCTCCGATACGAGTGAATATGCAATATATACGTGTTCTGATGCTTCTAATTGCGACGACAATTTGGAGGTTCGTTAGAGGAGCCGTCAAGAATGTGATTCAAAAGCGTGTCAAGTTTGGAAGCATTTGCAGTTTCTTTTAGCGAGGGGTGCCGCGTTAATGGCGGAGTCGAACTACTTTGCTCGTGATGGCATTAAAAGGACTTTCCAAATATCACTGTTCGTTCTTCTAAACACGTGTCTTTTCTGACCGAGTGTATTCGAATAATTATAGCAGAAGAAAAATAGGATTTGCGAAGAAGCTGATAAATGCAGTAACCTAACTATTTTCTATCGCGCTACGTTCCTTCAGACTTCACGCCGGAAATTCGATCAGGCTCAAAGCGGAAATGTAGCCAACTCTGAAGTTAAACTTCAGTTAAATACCTTTCAATCGTGTCGTTCAAAAGCGAAATATTTTAGGTGTTTCAAACGAATTCCAACATTTAATTCCATAATAAAATTCCTGACAAATACTCCTTCGTCTGCCTCGTTTCAATTTCGCGATTAAATGCTAATTTTTGGTACATTAAATTGATTTATTTGATCTTCGGTTAATTTTGGTGCAAATTTCGCGTTACACAAATAACTAATTGGAGAAGTCCGATTATGTATTTAATTACCAGTGGCCATCTTGAAGGTAGCGTTGTTATTTCGATTACATCTGGTGGAACCCGAACCACGATTAGAGAGGAATAACGATCCAGTTCGGGTTGCAAGAAAGGAAGAAGGGGAGACAGCCCGCAGGGGCGTAGACTAATTTTACCGGTTCTGATTGAGGGCAGACCACTGCCATTTCCTGTCGGTAAAGGAGGCCACGATAGATTCCTTTCCCTGTCCAATGAAGTTTAGATTGACCTATTGGTCACTATCTCTTCCCTTCATCTGGTTGTCACCTCTCTGATTAATCGATGTCAGACTACAGCGATAAATAAACCGGAAGTGACACGGATTGTAAACCTGTTGCTGAAATCGACGAATTAAAAGTATGGCGATGAATCAGCGCGTCTTCCTCGATAGTCAAATCGTATGCTAACTTCTTGCAGTCTTCAATGTGTCCCAATGCTTAAAATTTCGATTTGTTACATTACTCATTCAATTATTCTTCAGCTCGACAAACGTCAACATTTCGAGGAACGCGTTTCAGTAACTTCTGTGATTTAAGATAAGGAATTTAAGGCATCACTTTGAATTTCATAAACGTAGTCTTAATCTGTATAGTGTGTCTGACCATAAATGTCAGTTTTCACTGTGGCGAACGTGTTAATATTTCATTGCATTTATATAACACATCATGTATAATCACATGTACACATACATTACATGTATAATACTGTACATTTAAAAATTGTTGTACCAAATTCATTTAATTTCAAGTTGTATTAAATCCAGCGATGAGTATGAGCCTTTCAAATACAAAAATTTAAATAAATGTAATAATTGTTATTAGAGATGGCAGCGAAAGTATGCCAATATTTTTTCAATAAAAGAATATGTTTTCAATGAAACGCACAATTTTTATTCGATAAAATGTAACTGTTTCCTCCAGAGGTGATATCGAGTGTAATAAAAATATACGTTTGTGTTTCAACAGTGTAATATCACATAAAATTTCTCGGAAAGAACGTTTTGTCCGACCATATACTGCCCTATTCTACTTCGTTTACTTCTTCCCTTCGGGAAATGTTATTTTAAACCGGAAAAGTTATTTCTTCTGCAAATAGAGTATTCCTGCTTCCAGTTATTTCATTTTAGACCCATTTCAGCGTACAGGAATTATATAAAATTCTCTGTTATAATTAAAAACTTTTATGTGGCGAATAGTAATTAGAGAGCGAAATGTGGGAAGTTCTCGGAAGTTGTAGCATTAAACAGATGTGCATGATCGGCGAGCTTCGAAAATTATTCGTTATTAACGATCTGTTGCTAATTCGATGTCGACGAATATCGGTAAATAAATCAGTTCACTGAATATTAATGCGTCGAAAAAATAAATAAATTAGTTCACTGTATATTAATACATTGAAAAAGTAAATAAATCAGTTTAGTAAATATTGATCAATTGAAAAGGTAAATGAACAGAAAAAGGTGGTATTATACGTTATTATTTTATTCGAGAACAAATTAAATTCGTTGAATTAATGATTCGAGAGACAGTTACGGTTTAATATTCTAATTTTAGAGATAGGAACATGTGCCAGTTAAAATTTAATGTTTCGAATAAAGAGATATGGATCACGGTATAATATTGTCGTCAGGAAGCAATCTCTGAATAAGAGCATAATTTTCAGTGGTACCTTGTCCATTAAACTGTTCTTCCCTTAACGATCTAACTTCGGACGAAACAGGATTCCCCCTCCCGTGTCTCGGATCCCCTCGAAGAAAATCCTTGATTCTCATCCCACAGGGGGATGTCAACCCTCGAGTCACTTTTTCCACCCCTGCAAGTGTCACCCGTCGATCCATTGATCCATCCCATTTGCATCCTTACGACCCTATTATCGGATGGTCGCCGACTCGAAATCCATGAATAAGCATCGAAAAAGGTTCGGAGTAGGTTCATGGGATATCTCCTCCTCCCTTGTGGAAAATAAAAATACACTGACAAATTATGTAATCGTCCACGGTGTATTATAATAATTACCGGAATTATCATTTAACGGTGCAGTTTAATTATTTAATACAGTGTTTCGCGTAGGGAGGCAAACAATAACGGTACAACTGTTCTGTAATTATTTAATTAAATTAAATTCGTGTCGTCGGTCACCGGAGACCACAGAAGTAATTAACGTATTAACGCGTTGATTGTTGTGGCGGTAAGCGGCGCTGAAAATTGTTAGACAAAACGGGAATAAAGATTAAGTTAATTGTGTATTCGGCTATTAGTTTAAATCGATTCGAGATTCGTAATTAACCAATTACCGGAAAATATTTGTGCGGACCACGTGTGTTTACTCTCGTTAACCAGTTGCAGATTTCGGTACAATAGTTCTTGGACTTTTGGACGATGAATTACAATTTTTATTCGCGAAAGTGGTCGTGCAACTGAGGAACGAGCGAGGAACTGGGACAAGGGTGTGCTGTTTTTCTATTGAAACCTGTTTGCTCCGATTTATCTGGATGAAAGCAGAGCTCAACGACGATGCACGTTACAGAACGCTGAAGCATCGTTCTCGTTTGTTGACCGACTCATACTCAAAGATCGTATAAATTCGAGGACCGAACACATGAAAATCGAGAATAAACATGCTCTAATTATTACTTTGTTCCGGAACAAATATTACTCTGTGCGTCGAGTGATGGACCGATGCCGCTGTGTATTTACGGACACTGATAGGCTTACAATTGTTTCAAGATTTAATCACTTAATATTCTTATCTAAAAATTTCTAATTTCCGAATTTCTAAATTCCTAAATTCCTAAATTTCTGAACTTTAAATCTGCCAAATTTCCAAATCCCTAAGTTCCAAAATTTGATTCTGCCAAATTTCCAATCTTCCAAATTCTAAAATTTCTAAATCTTCTAAATTTTCAAATTCTCCCCAAATTTTCACTTTCTCCAATTCGCCTATTTTCAATTCCTCAAATTTCCAACCTCTAACATTCCCAAATCTCGATTTCTCGATTTTCCAAAAATCTCCAACTTCCCTTAAAAGTGTCAAACAAATAAAATTGTTACTTTGTATTGCATCTCCGCCTTAATCAATGTCGTCCTTTGATATTTTAAATCTCGTTCGATAATTATCGCCTTCATTGCAGTAACATATGTATTATCACGTGACGCATATAGTATTATGTTTATTAACGCAAAAGGTGCTCGAAGCATGAAATGTTAAAATTGTACGTCACGCTAATAAACAACGATAAATGAGATCGGAATACGGGATAATAGAATTAAAATGACAGTTTAATAATTCAGTACGATTGCTCTTACAATAAAGTAAGCTTATCAAAAACGATAAGCTTAAAATTAATTGCATCGATTAATTAATGTTGGGGAGAATTTCAATTTATTTTACCTCGTTTGCGTTTATTAAATGTACATTTTACTGTTTATTCAAAGGCAAAATGACAAATTTTCTTTTGAATGTAGTGTATATTTCTAAAAGCAATTAATTCCGACATCCGAGTATTAAATATTTCAGCACGATGGGCAAAATGGATGATCGCGGTTATTGCATTTTGTAAACAAATTAACGAAACCGTTGAAAATTCGTTTCAATTTATTTTATTCGATTTTTCGACGATCTAAAATTTCAGTTGCATTATAAAAAATTGTGCACTGTATAAACATGTTAAAAATATTAGCTCCTGTTTTTCAGTTTAAAGTACAGATATGAAGTTGCGTTGTGTGAAAGAAATTACAATTTATATTGTACAAAATGTACGAAATATAAAATGTTAATATAGAACGTAAATATAAATACGAACTTTGATATTTGAAATATTGGAACAATAAATCGTAAGTCGATGGATTATTGATTATATTTCATGGATAAATGATTCGATAAGAAATAGATGAAGACAGACGGATGTGAAAGTTGAATCGACTTCTAGTGAAGAAATGGGAGATATTTAGTAACTGGTCTGAACGAGGGTGATTCACCCTTCCATCACTTATTCGAAAACTCAACTTCCTGGAAATGGATAGTTGAGACGTAGAATGAAGATGACAGGGGAAAAGAACGATGATATATGCTACGAACGATGGTGTCTGATACCAGGAATAAAAAATATGTACGGAGACAAAGAGATATTAATTGCAAGCGAAACAAATTCAATATTACATATCGTATAATTCTAGTGTTACCCCCATGGAAATGTACTTTTATACGAAACTTCGTTAATAATGTGAAATAAAATACTTTTATATTGCAGGATGTAAAATTATATTTCTATTAAAATCTACAATTTCACAGAAACGTTTTCAAACAATGTATACGTTAAATGATGATATGAGATGGCCTTTGTGCACATGAGTCAATTTTGATCCAATAAAAGGTGATAAAAATATAAAACATCAAAATGTTCTGAGAAAAGAAGAATTAAATCTGAAACGCTACAGCATAATTTTACTTTGAACCTTTCTATAATTATTACACTTTATATCTCTACAAATACAAAAATGTTAGCCACAAAAAGGAAGAAAAAGGAAATACTGATTTAATGTAATATTAATGGATAAGAGATGACGCAAACACACATCCAGTGTCCGAAAAATATTTTCCAAAGTATAACAAAAAGTTAATACAGTATGTTTCACTGAAACCCATAAAAATCTCCGTCGTAAAAAGAGGAGCATAAAAAGGCGAGAAAACAAAATGAGCATAAGAATCGCAGCATCGTAAAATGGAAACTTAATTGCTGGATTTCATGCAGCGGTAAAATGACGTTGGCATTAATATAAAATTCTGGAAAAAATTGAAATTAAGCAACTGCCGATCGATCTGTAAAAGGGTGAGAAAAAGAAGAAATACGAGTAGAAAGGGGGAGGAGGATGGGCATGAAAGGGTCGGAAGAAGATAAAGCACGAGACTCGTGGAAAAAGACAAACTGTTGAAGGCAGACGAGGAAATACCGTGCAAAAGGGAAGCAGAAGTATTTATGTGGCAAAAAGGAGGATGAGAAAGAGAGAGAGAGACGGGGAAAGAGAAGGAGAGATTCGCTTACAGTTTTGGAGGGCTGCCGAATATTGATCCTCGGCGCGAATTAAAGTCGGACATCAAATTCTGCGAAAGGAGAACGTTTGATACGTTCCTCGTAATTGCTACTTTTTATCGATCGCACATTCCTGTTTTATACCATTAAGTAAACGGCAAATTATCCGAGAATTACGTACTTTTAAACGCTTGCAGTGGAAAGTGAAAGATACGGATTTCCACAGTTTATTCAGCGATTTATCGCGGAGAAAAATTATCGTTCGCGGAACTGAGATTTTGGATCTTTGGAACTCTGCAAAGTTGGGACTTTGAGATTTTGGGATTTTTATGGGTTGAAATTTTAGAATTTCAGGAGTTTGGGATATTGAAACATTGGTGATTTGGAACTTTAAGACTTGGAGACATTGGAATTCCGAACTTTGAAAGTTTGACGTTCTTACGAGTTGAAATTTCAGAAATTTGAAACTTTGGAATTTCGAGATATTGCAACGTTAGACCTTGTAACCCTTTAAAATTGTTCAAACTTAGTATTTTGAAAGTGTAACTTTTCTCCAAATCTCTACAAAGATAAAAATCAATAATAATTTAAAGCTGATAACAGAATCAAGTTCCCGACAATAAATTGCGATAACAAAGGTCGATGAATCAAGTTTGCAAAGTGCAACGAGATAAAAATATGTGCACGTTTTCGACGGCGCAGAGCGATAAATATTCGAAGCTGTTCGTCAAGCAGCGATAACGTTCGTTACCAAATCATCGTGAACGAAAGCAGGAAAGTCGGGAAATGGATATTTTGTTTGTCCAAACATCGACCGTACGCTGACGGTGCGAAATAAAGTAAAAAAAAGTAGAGAAGAAGAAAGAAGAGGACGAATTTTCCTGGTGATAGACCAAAAAGCTGATAAATGTGGAACACGTGTTTACTCTTTAATTGGAACACGTGTCGTTTCGGTACGTGTTCATCCGCCGCAGCTCATCAGAGTTGTTTTGCTTTTTCCGCAAATCGTTTGTCATAATTACCATCTTTGTCGCGACAGAACACGCACCGACGCTATCGTAAAAGCTAACGCCTCCACGTCATAATTAACCTAATTACGTCGTGCCACGTGCGCGTGCATTATTCCAAGATACCGGCGTTGTTTCAATCTCTGTCTTCTGGATCCGATGAACTGCCGTTGTGATTAATTAAAACGAAGCTGATATTAGCCGACAGAGCAACGTTCCGAACAGCGAACTCCTTTTCAGATTCTGTTACATAGATGTAATACCGTATACGTGTAACAGGTAATACATATTTGCTTCGGAACAACGCTACTCCATTTTACTTATGGTTGAATAACCGTGGCTGAACAGTACTTACGGTTATGAGCAAAATTAAACGAGGAAATAACTTCTGAAATTGTACGTAACTTTCAGGACACTCGAGTGACACAGAAATTACCGAAAGCATTTTGTATTTAATTATATTAAAATGGGATGCACAAATGTAATTTGCTGATGTGTTAAATATTTGATGTGCTTCAAAGCAATTTTAGTAAAATGCAACGTTCACGAAGATTTGACTATTGGGTGTCTGACCACATGCAGGGTTATACTACTTAACGCGTTACGCGCTAATCGATGCTACTCCTTTATAACGGATTAAGCTGATGTTAATTACACATTCTAGTCTGGTCGGAGATTATCGTAATAATCGATAGAGAATGTACTACTTGTCTGAGCATAATTACTGCTATTCTACTTGCCAAACTGATACCAGACATTATTACAAACATGAATTAACTCGTTCAAGTAGACTGACATCTTTGTGCTTTTAGTGATGCCTTCAACAGTTTTTTACTTGGAAAGTGGTTATCAACAAAGGAAAATGAGATTAAATAAGAAATAATAATATAACTTTTGTGCAATTATAAATTGCGAGTGCATTAACTTAACTTTGAATAATAATTTAACTTCGTGCAGATTAATAACTTGACTTACCTTCGTGAAGAACAGTAACTTAACTTACCTGCATGAAGAATAGTAATTTAACTGAACTTTCTTCAGAATAATAATTTAACCGAACTTCCTTCATAATGATAATTTAACTGAACTTCCTTCAGAATGATAATTAAACTGAACTTTCTACAGAATTTAACTAAATTTCTGCAGAATAGTAATCTAAATGTACTTTCTGTAGAATAATGTAAATGCACTTCCTACACAATAATAATTGAACTCACCTTCGTGAAGAATAACTCAACTAAACTTTCTGCAAAATAATTCAACTTACCTTCGTGCAGAATAATTTAGAAAATAATTCACCGATAGCAGAATAACAATTTAACTATCATAACCTTCTGCAAACTAATAGTCAGACTGAACATTCTGCAAAATAATTCGACAACTCTCATCAGAATAATTTAACCAAATCCTAACTGAGATATTAAATATCCAACGTAAATACAATTGTAGCCAGAGTGAAGCTTGCACGATGCAATTCGCCAGAAGAGAAACGCAAATTGTTCCATAAATGTCCAAGCAATCTGTCAGCGTATATATACGTATGTCATAAAGAACGTGACACGATCACTAAAGAAGAAAACTCGAACACGTGTCCCAGTGTTTGCCAGCAAGCTGTCTTGCAGACTGAAGGCGTGGTTGAAACGTGTACGCTTTGTGGATCTTCGTGTGTGACGTACAAGCTCTGTGAACCATGTCGACCAAACAGATGGACGAGTCTCGGTTAGCTGTCCATGATGAACAACCGTGAATCACACGATTCTCTCTCAAAAGCGTTTTATGGTTTAATTCTCTCTGCGAAACTGGAACGTCGTTGCTTTGAATTGCCTCCGAAAAGGGCCGATTATTTCAAAAGCTTTTATTTCGAAGAAACGGAATACAGTACCGTGGTTCACATCGCTATGCTCAGTTGGACATGCTCTATTGAAACGGTCGAACAGGTTGGATCCATAAATTTGGAAGATTAACCCTTTGCCACATTTTGACGAGTATGATTAGTGCTCATAGTTCAAGTATAATAAGTTTCACTCAAATTTTTGACAAGATTCAATCCGAAGTTTGGATCCAATAATTTGCATAGTCAAGCTGGATGCAGAATTGATATAACATTGTGACTGTCTTTATTTGTTTAATACTAGAACTACCAGTGTTGAATGCGTTGAAGTGGAAAGTTTTTAAATTGAAGATAAAGAGGAAGCATGACAACATTTTGTGACATAAAATATAAAACCTGAAACCAGGCTCTTTGACTCACTGGTAGTAATATTAATACTTCAGCGGTTCGAAAGTTAATATTATATTATAGCAGTGCATAGTGGTGATGCATGAAATAATTCGTATAGCAAGGGGTTGAATAATAAATAGGGGATGAAGAATGGAGAATGAAAATTTAGTTGAGTATGCAGTAACACTTTGTGATACCGATATGGTTTGTAACAGAGAAGTCTGTTAAATTCATATTGTTGATCGTACGTGATAATACAAGACGTAGCGATAGCATAAGGAGCAATATATCTCGTAGCGATACAGGGAGTGGTAATATAACACGAAGAGACATAGTCTGTGGGAATACCACGTGTGGGAATTGAATACGCGTAGTAATCTAGAGCACAGCAATCTAGCACGTGGTAATTTAACGAGTGGCAATCTGACGCGTAGAAATCTAACGCGTGGTAATACAACACGTGACGATACTAAACTTGATAACACAACACGTGGAAGACTATCGTTTGAAGATCTAACGTTTGGATATCTGTAACACTCCAACGCGTGGCAATTTACCGTGGGCAATTTGATACGGAGAAATCTAACGCGTGATAATACAACACATGATTATGTTACACGTGACGGCACAATGCAGAGAAACGCGTAGTAATCTAACGCGTGGTAATCCAACGCGTGGTAATCTAACGAGTAGTAATCTAGTGTGTGATGATTTAAGACACTGAAATTTAATGCGTGTTAATTAAACACGTGGAACTCTAACTGATGGTAACGCTTGGCAATTTGACACGTAGAATTTTCACGCGTGATAATACAACGTGTAGTAATCTAGCGTGTAGTAATCTAACGCGTCGTAATCTAGAAGGTTAGAAATTTGACGCGTAGTAATCTAATATGTAGAAACCTGACGCGTAGTAACCTAATACGTAGAAGTCTGACGCGCAGTAATCTAATACGTAGAAATCGAACGCGTCGAAATAAAAAGCGTGGAGGTAAAATTCGTGGAAATTCAACGCAACTCACCACGTGGCAATTTAGCGCGTGGCCATCTAACGAATGACGAAATTAGAAAAACGAAGGAACAAAGAATAGAGATACATTTTGTAAAGTAAACTGAAACGTGGCTACAAAATACAAGCTTCTTTATTTCCATCCAAATTATTCTGGTTGTCATAAAAAGAAGTGCTGTCGGTTTCTTTTTCAACTCAAGAATAAAGAACAGCTGAAGGACCCAAGCATGCAGAGTGTCTGAAAAGAGAAAGAAGCTCGACGAAATGGAAAACAAGTTGGCCGTCGTTAAATTTAGCCCAACTTTCGTCATTAATAACTCTCCATTGAACGAGACACGAAAACTGAGAAAAGAATCTAGCGAACCGAACGAAAGTTCGTATCCACAAACGAGGGAACTTGAATAGAGAATGAAGTGTGTTGTACATAGTTCGTCGATACTATGCAAATGAAAACAGCTGACGTTCTCAATAACGCGACGTAGTTACTCAACTTTTCACCTATGAAATCGTAAACTCTCTATAGCCGATGTAAAATCGACGTTCACGTGAATTCATGGCTCGACGTCAAATTACGTAAGCGTTGCAACTTATTCAAAATGATTTAAGATCAAAATTCAACGATAATAGACCTGTTACGATGCATCCCAAATGGTATAAATCTACAATATATTGTGATGACATTTTATGATATAAACTCCACAGTATTTTTAAAGCTGTAAATAAAATACAATCCTGTATTGATTCACCAACTCACTCGGTAACTTTCTATAATATCACGATTATACGTTGCGAATTAATTTGTTCAGAATTAATTTAGTTCCACTTCTAAAGTGACTGAAGATTAAATGACCATGTCTCAAGTGACACGGGTAGCTGCATAAAAATACCGAATCGATCGAACCTTTCAAAAAGGACGAAGGATGATGAAGAACCGAGGGTCCAGCGAAGCAAGAAGAAACGAACCGTTCGGTCAATGAAAGCCACAGATTGGAAAGCAATTCGACCGGATAACCAACGATTTCTAGTCGAGTAATCGAATCGATCCAGCAATTAATGCCTTCTTTTGGAAGCCCTTTAAAACGTTCGCTTTAAAGAAGCTAGCGAACCGGCCTGCTGCAGACTGTTTTCTTATTTAGTTCCTCTTATTTACGCCTGACGACGGATAACCGATAATGAGAGGCTGTCTGGACGTCTAACGAGAAACTGTGCGCTAAAAAAGGGGAAAAGGACGAAGCTGAAGAGGATTCTGAAAATCTAGAAGAAAGGACGAGCCGATTAGAGGAGGGGTCTATTTGAAGCCTTCAGAAACTGCGGAGATAATTTATTTTTAATATGCGAATATTACTTATTTCTTTGCAGTAGACAGACACGGTATAGGAATATTGAAAAGAGAAACGAAGAAATTTTCACTTTGATCGCTCGTGAAAGTTGGATGAAGGAACTTTTTAAAATTCTTACCATGAAAGTGTTAAATCGGACGGGGAATTTTAATTTAAAGTTCATAAGCCGCTTCTTTAAGAAATGCTAATTATCTCCTCAATTAGTAATTAAATTATTCTCGCGCATTTCTCTGAAGATTTACGTTTAAGGTTTCTTAATTCTCAGGTTCTTAATTTTCCAATTTTCAAATTTATGAATTTATGGGTTTATGCAGTGATATATCAGATCTTTGAATTTTTCAATATTTGGGTTCTACAATTTCTCCATTTGTTAATTTATTAATTTCTCAATTTCTTAGTTTCTCAGTTTCTCAATTTCACAATTTCTCAATTTCTCAATGTTTCGATTTCTCAATCTCTCAGTTCTTCAATTTTCCAAATTTCCAATTTCCCAAATCTTCAAGTTTGCACACTAACAAATCCACACATCTCAAACTATATTTTCTCCTCTTCCATATATATCCGCGTTAGATATTGCATCCTAGACCCGAAAATACATTGCAGTTCTCCGAAATTGTAACTTGTAGAATTTCCTATAATTGCACAGGGCCCGTTTGCATAACTCGGAAGATACATTTCCATCGTTATCGCAATTTCAACCGAGATATACCGACGTAAAGAAGAAAATTCAATTTGCAGAATTATCATCGCAGAGATAAGAAGATTAAAAGGGTCAGTGATTGTCGCGAAAGCTGACCAAGCTGCGAATACTTAACGAATTCTGGAGATGCGTGTTTTCCTTCGCAATTTCACGGAGAGCGCAAAAAGGGCTTATAAATTGTCCCAATGTTACGAGGCATATTTGCGTATAGAATGTGGGTCGCTTATAATTAACATAAATGCCGTGTTCAGGATTAATTAAATTTCTCGCGCACACCCCTGCAATTACGTGAATTTCGTCCGTGCTTTCTGGCCAGCATTTATTAATTTCAATTTCACCCGTACGCGTGCACGGGCCCTGTTAAGGTGCACTCGTATTAAACGATGCAAACCATGTTATCAGATTATCGTTGAAACGGTACTCTTTCATGGAACGAACGGCAAAAGAATGGCTGCCGGATAATTACCTGGCAATCGAATAAAGGGTTTCATAAACATCGTATCATTTTCTGAAACGAAAAACAGAAGAGGATGTTTTTAACGAATAATCGCTGGCCAATCGAATGGAACGAACTTTACGAGCACCATTTCGAGGCTACTAATTATCGAGAATGAAGTTTTAACGTACAGAGAAACAATATTCGAGTGGTTTCATACGATTTATAAATAAATGAAACTGGGACAAAGGATTAATTTTGTCGTTCTTTAAGGTTCTTTACATTCAATTACTAACCTAGTTATTAACCTTTTTTCGAAAACATGTTTGTAGAGATCTCTAACATTTTCTACAAAAATGGTTTGTGTATTGTTGAGCAGTGGTGATGGACCATAACTTCACTTCGGACATGTCGTATGGAAACTAATCTCGTTTTATTTCTGCCATAAAGAACTTATTCGTAAATTGCTTTTTAAATTTTGTAACCCAAGTTTCTAAGCCTCCTCATATTGGCCGTAACATAGAAAGTTAAATTCCGTTCTAAAAGCGACTTAATTTTATTTTCAGCGTAGACTATTGTTTAAGATGGAGAAAGAAATTTTGAAAAGATAGCCTCTTAGAGAAAGAGGAGAATATATGTCGAGAGGCGATACAATAGTCTGTCCAGCGCGCAGCTTGGGGTCGTTTAAATTGGACTCCTAACTCTTTCCCGCCACTTTATTATTTTCCCAACAGGGGTTTTCCTACTTTTCCCTCGTTCCTCGTCGCGTTGTCGCGGCGAATGAAGACGTACGAGAAGTATTACCGTCGTGTCGTGGGAAAGCCATCGTCGCTCGACGAGAACAGAAGTTATCGTCGCGGTTGGATCCGTTGAGAACAGTCTCGAGGCGCGAAAAACATCATCCTGGACGAACTCGTCGCTTGCACTTCCGGGATTTGTCGAGGCCGTACGTGGTGCTTACAAGCGAAATCCAATTTCATCTCTCTCGAAGTTGATACGCTTCTTGGACGCTAAACGCGACGGAAGCCGGTCAGATTCGATTATTACCGCCAGCTATCGAGCTCTTGCTACGTTTCGTGCATTCGGTTCGTACTTTACCTGTTCGACCAGATATTGCGCGAAGCTATTGGCTTAGACATCTGATACGTAAATCACTGAAATTCCTATCCCATTGCGAGATTCTATTTCGTTTTCGAATGATGAATATTATTTCAAGTTCTTTCTGGACACGTTGCAGTTTATTATGAAATGAAGTGTAGCCTGAAAAAGAAAATTGTACTTTGCAGCCAAATTGAGTGCATGAACTTTGCTGGAAGTTTAGTATCAAGTATTTATTAAACTGTTAACTATCATAAAATATACTACATTACATGTCATTTTTATAGATGTCTTATTATACATGTACTTTTACATATCTTAATCTGTACATACAGTTTTGCGTACTTTAATATGTACAGCTAACATTACCTACAACTTTACATGTAATATGTACAACATAATAATATAACACAAATTACATATATTACAAACATTTATTTATACATACAATAAATATTGAATTTGATTCGAAGAAGTGATAGGTGCTTCAACAGAATGACATTAAATAAACGATCCGAGTGTTTCATAAACTGGTATGATTAATTATTTATCTCGTAATAAATTCGTCAAGGGCTAAAAATATTGATTGGATGATGGAAGAGATAAAAAACGTAGCACGCTTCGACGCCCTATAATATAATTATTGCAGAGGGATACAAATGCACGCGGTAATCGGTCGTGCGCAAATTTCATTTCGCAAATCAGTAAGCATCGATGGGCAACGTGTTCGCGGTTAAATTTCATACTCGTGGCCCACACGGTCCGATTAATACCGACACAGTGTCGCCACAGTAAACCGACACCAATTAAACGTTTCCACGATGTCAAAAAACCTTGATTAAACCAGAGCTATTCGCACAATTAGCGATGCCTATAATCGATACCGTAACATGCAAATGCACTCACTTTGTGAGAAATTTTAACGTAGCATTATACCTTCACTAGTATTTTTCAAATAATTGTTTTATTAGAAGAAGATGCTTGATATACTGTTAGACTGCTGTCTTTTTTAATTTTCACATCCCAAAACGTCCCCAAATTCCTACTTCAAGTCCCTACGTCTCCAAGTAAGACTTGGACAATGTAAGGACATTCGCAAATTGTCACATTTCCGAATTCCCACACTCTCAAATTTCTACATATACCAATTCCGAAATTTCTAAATTCTCAAGCCTCAACATTTCCACGTCCTCAAACCCCTTCACCCCCAAATTTCCACACTGCCAAGTAGCTCATCCCCAAGTCCTCACATTCCCAAATTCCCACATCTCCAAATCCCTAAATCTTCACGTGTTCATACATCCCCAAACTCCTCTCTCCCCAAATTTCCAAATCTCTCAATTCGCAAGTTCCCAAACTCCTAAATCCCAAAATCCCGTCGTTGCAGTACCCAAATCCGTAGTAAACTGCGTACACGTTGCAGGATACAGAGCCGGTACTTAGCAGTAATCGATATGTTCCATAGAAAATACGTTAGCGAATATTCTGAAAATAAATTTCGCCGGCGATGTCATGCTTCTTCTTCCGAGAAGAGAGAGCGGTCCCTTCGAGGAATAACGGAAATGGGATTAGCTCCTCTGGTTCCTCTTCTTCCGCGTATCCTATTTCCTGCGTAACCTTCGACCTTCGTCCTCCTCGGGGATAGGTAAAAAAGATACGGAAGGAGATTTCCTCGGTGATCAGCGTAACGAGATTGCATATCTTCCTTAGGAGTCTCATAAACGGAACACGACGAGCCTCTCGATTAGCGTAGATAAGCGAGTGGATTGTTTCTAACATTAACGGGATTGTTATACACCGTGAAATCCACGGGATATTTTCTTTCATCTTTTACAACGTCCTGCTGCTTCCTCGTGCAGCTTGTTTATTGTGCCGTAGGATTTTATTCTAAAATACACTCCACTCTTTTCTTCGATAAACGTATATACGTCTTTCCTAGAAACGTTCAAAGGGAAATATTAATGCACGAAGAAGCATGACGAGATTCAATTTTCATTTCCTATTGCCCAAGAAAATCTTGAGAACGCGGTATTGAATCCTTGAGAATATTGAAACGTTTCTCTTGTCGTTTTAATCATGGTTTCTTTGTTTCCATTAAGTAGGATAGATTACGATTCTTCTGCAATTTTATTCTTTAATTGACACTGCTCGTTATAACGGTTCAGACGTCTGTACAATTGATTCGTTATTCTACAATTTCATTCGTTAATTGACACTGTTCGTAACGGGTAAAATTGTCGTTAGCGATTCTTCTATTTGTTTCATTAATTGATACTGTTGTAACGATCGAAGTATATTAAACGAAAATAAATGACACAAACAAAATTGTGTCATAATTCCATAAATAACGATAAGAAATAAATAAAATAATAATGTATAACGAAGCAATAAATAATCCTCTACATCTTCCAACGTCCCCCATCAATTAAACCCGGTTGCAAATTAAACGAAGATGAAACGTAGAAAGAAATGAAACATGAAGATATAAATTGAACGCGGGAGAGCTCGATGTGTCTGGGTCGTTGCGGTGAAATTGAAAATTAAAATTTATGGTTGCGGTAAGCTGCTTGGGCAAAACACCGGCTGTACTGGTGAGAAACTGAGAAACTTTTGAAACAATGGCGACCGTCTAACTGGTATAAATAATTATACGGCCAACTTATTTCCTTTCGCATCCTTTACTTCCGTAACGACGTCAGTTTATAAATTCTTTCGGCTGTTCATAAATTATCCTTTGTGAGCGAAATTTCGGCACAAAGTTGACGCTTACACGAGATCGCACGGAATTAAATAAAACACAAAAAGGTCGTGGCTATTTTCCTCTGTTATAACATCACTTCCAGCCCATCTTTGCTGAACAGACTCTTTGATATGCAGAAAGGATGAATGCCTAATGACCGAAACGAAAGTCATTATACAGGTGATGAATATTCTTTGTGTTTTAAAAAATTCAAGATTGTGGTGAGTGAAATATTACTCGGCGCACATTTACGTTTTATTTTAGTATCTCCCTTTACGAATAACTCGAACGAAAAAAACAGAAATCGTTAATAAACATTTCATTTTATTTTAACATCTAATTGACAGTTCAATACAAATTTAATGCGTTAATTGCTTGAACGAAGTAAACAGTAATTATTGTTAATAAACGTTTTGCAGTACGTGATTGAAAGTGCCTTTTATCGAATACGTATTTGATGTGTTAATTGCTCGAACGATATAAACGGCAAATGTTGTTAATAAACGTTTATTGCACCAATGAAGCGTGGTACAAATAATGTTTACGGCAATTCCTGGCGCATCGTTCTGAATAATGCAAACGTACATAGGTATTGTTGAAATTCGGAAACAATATAAAATGGAAGTCGGTCATTTGGACGGATTGATTGTTCGAAATTTAACTAGTTCCCTAATCTACAGAGCTTACGGTCTTCAGACTTCGAATCGCTATGAACTTCGACAGGCAAAGTTTCTCGAGCTGAAGTCAAAACACGATACAGGCTCGGAGTAAGTTTGTATCCATTCGGATTAAGCGAAGTTACTGTGAAACTTCCAAACTGACAAGCCATATGCTTCGATGAAATCAATGGCTGTGTCGTATAAAATAACTAATATATTGTTCGTCGATGTTGCACTGCAATTGAAATATGTAATAGTGCTGTAACAATATGATATACTAATATTTATTTAAGAGTGACTTATTAGACTTTATTTAAAAATGAAAAATAAGTGTACAGTTCTAACGTTAAGGAAATAGTTGATATTAAATGTAGGAGTAAATTTCAATTTGAAGAAAATAAGAATTCTATGCTCTCGTTTCACAAACTCATCTCGTTAATCTCAGTCACATTATCATAGAATTTCGTCGAAGCGATTACACTCTCGCAATTATCCACTTTATTAATCAAAGAATGACGAATTTAGTCGTGGAAGTTTCCTTCCACGGCTCCGTGGATTAATTGAACCCTGTCCAAAGATCCTTCAGCTTGGAGTAGCACGGATAACGAATTCCATTTTCATTTTTCCCGGCCGGAACTTTCCTCCTTGGAATTCGTCCGGTCTATTGGATAATTCCTCCTGACGGAAAACTAGGTCGCGACGCGTTAAAAGGCTTCATCAGCGTCTAATCGAACGAATTGGATAATTAGAATTAACTCGGGAACGTCTTATAAACGCGTCAACAGTTTGCGCCCTTTATTTTATAATTTTAATTAGCGGGTTCGCCGGCCGTGATTAAAACGGACGTGTAATGGCACTGCGGACTTTAATGAGAACCGTTCCTTCTTTTCATTTGCCCTTTCGCGTCGGTTCACGCTACTTTTCAAGTTTACAGATTTATTTCTTTAAACTCCTGAATTTCTCAACCGAGTTTCTGCATTCGCTAACTTTTTAGAAGAACTTTTTTTCGCTAAATTTCTAAATTTCCAGATTCACATTTCCAAGTCCACAAATGTGCAAATTTCCCAATTTCCATATTTCTAACGCTGATAATTTAAAAAAACATCTCTTTGACCCATGCACCGTGCTCACCAGTGCCCGTGAGTTCAACAAGCACTTAATCTGCCCATCACCGTTCAACCAATGAAAAGTGACATTGAAAAATACCGATTTCATCGACGGTAATAAATCCAGCACGAATCCTGAACCAATACCATTTTCACTCCCTTTTTTCGTTGAACCGGTGTTCCAATATCGTGGAACTCGTGTAAGTTCGTTGATCGATGAAATTGCGTTTAGCAACAGAATGCCGGTCGTAATTAGATCGAGGAATGCTATCGATTTGTACAACGATGTACGCGTAACCAGGATCCCTGTGAAGTAGAAAGCATCGTAAAGAGGGTGTCGTTGAAATTCTCTTTCGAGCAGTGCAAAATCGCGTTTTCTATTTACCCGATCGCACGATATTCGCAGCGTTTACGCAGGGAATTATATGTTGCCAAATATACTTGCATCGGTAAACCAGACGCTCATTATACGCTCGTATCAATATGAACCCAGCGTGCAAATATTATTTGAATCGAAGAGTACGATTTCGGGGAACGAGCCGAAGGAGAGATTGTCAGACGAGGTTTACATTTGAACAAGAAAAACGATCCGGCCTGTTTGGACGATGAAAGCATACTTGGTGGAATGCGAACGGTCTTGTTGGTTCACACTTACGCAAATGTTTACCTGAAAACTGATGTCGTTCGTGGGAACAAATGAAATGTAGTTTCTATATGATAAATTGCACGTTGACTTTGATAAATTGCCGAGGAAATTAGAGGTAATGCAAATAACTAATAAAAGCGATGTAGGCTACGAGTTTTATTCTTGGTGGCTTGCGACAGGAATGGAATATTTAAATTAAGATATTTGGTTCCGTGCTTTTGTTGTATAGCTTAATACTTTTTTATGAAGAATAATGGGTGACAGCAGATAAACCGTAGAGATATACAGAGTGACAATATAGGGCATAACAATACACAAAGGATTACTTTTTATATCGATAGAAAGTATGGCAGTATAAAGTTGTGTAAAGCGTGACAGTACAGACATTTAACGCGTTAAAGTTCGTCATATTTTACTGAAACAATGTTAAATCTAACTAAAAACAGGTCAAGAAATGAACTGATAAATTTAAAAAATGGAATTTCTTAAATTGAGAACGTGTTTTAAAAAAAGAATTCGAAAGAAAAAATTCACGATTTGATGATGAGTCGACGCAGTCAGAATATTTTTGTCGTCCATAACCTAAAAACGGAAATATACTCTAACCCGAACCTGTACATAAAGCTTTATCCAAAAGTCCATCTAAACGTCAGGATGACCGTCGCAGCAACTATTCGGCCGGGACATTAAAAGTACGAAATCTCTTGGTAATCCCGTACAAGGTTTCAGCAAATTCAGCAGTAAAGCGCCTTATAATCGCATTTTCCGGGAGGAACTCGCGCTTTACGATGTCCCCAATATATTTCATCAAACCCACGATGTCGCGCTAATCTCGCGATGAAAAGCGCTTCCGTGCCATCCTGGCGGCCAGCGCTGTGTAATTTTATGGCCTCCATAAAAAGAGCAGCGCACGCGAAAGGCAAGGAAAGTAGAGTAGAAGCGAGCGGGGATCAGAGAGGATTCGTGTATCGGCGATCGCCGATGAAAAACCGTTGGAAATCGTTCGACGAACCGCGCTACGACACATGTGTGTACTCGTTTCCGGGTCAACCTGCTTGTTTTGATCCCCTTTCTTCCGGGTATATGCGTGCAGCAGCCGAGCACGTGAATCGAAATCGTGTCAGCCGTTAGATCAATACGTACCCCGCGATCGAAACTGTTTCCTCCCTTCGCGACGACCAGCAAGACGCCGAGATCGTTCAATTTGCACGAGTTTGCACAATGAATTCAATTCGAGTTCCCCGCCGATCGATCCGCTCTGTGGATCATACGAAACTCGATTATTCCCCCGGGTGCGCTGTTTGGGATTAACAGCTCCCCGATGCACTCCTTGCAGTTCAAAATTGCATCGACCCGATATTGCAACGGATACAGCTCTTCTTTGTTTCCATCCGCTTGACAAAAAGATCTTGCAGCTTTTCGTGTAGATATTCGACTACGAAATTACATGAATGATTAAGATTTTATCGTACAACGCGTTAACTTTTATTTATTATCCCTAGTTGACTTATTTCTGTTCTACGAACATTTCGATATCGTCCATCCATAAAAGTTAATCATTTCTGTCACACACGACATTAACGATAAAGAGAAAAATATTTAAAAAAAAAAAATAGAAAAAGAACCATCCTGCCATCGTTAAAGTCAGTAAATTGTAATTTTTTATTCTCGTTATTTGAAAGTAACTTCTAGGTTCGTTATCTATTAAATGATTTCCCAAGCGATACTGATTTCGTTGAAAGGGAAATCAGAAATCGAAGGTAAACGAAGTCTGAGAGAAGTGTATCAGCATGAATCCGATCCTGATTTCAAGTAAGCCAATGTCTCGTGGATCTTTCTGACGATGTTTCAGAAATAAGGGAACACGTTTTCTATACAATAATGATAAGGAAGTATGTTTTCTATAGAATAATAATAAGAGAACATGTTTTCCATAGAATAAGCATAGCACCATGAAAACTGTGTCAACGGTGACTGTGTACGAGCACGCCTCGTACTAAGCCACGCAATCCGTTTGCTCCTGTTTTCCAGATTGCGGCAGCGGCATGAACACACGAGACTGGTTACGAAGTGCCACATTCGCAGAGTGTCGCGCGATCTCGAACGATTCATCAAATTCGCGACCGACGACTATCAAACTTTGTGTATGCAGCGTTAGTGTTTAGAAGATTAAGGAGACACGGGGATCGGAGGACAGAGACAGAGTGACGATAAATTGTACAAAAGTGAACGGACTAAAAGTGTAGAAAAGTTTGACTGACGTGTAACGAGTGAACATAGAGAAGAAAATAACGGTAGGATAGAAATGGAGATCATCAGCGTGCACAGTGTATCAACGTACCGTTCGATCGCGTCGAAGGCCAACGCGAGATACATCAAAACGCCATTCATGTTCCTTCTCGGGCCACAGGCAAGATCGTAATTTGATTTTCTTTCGGGGCGAACAGTGCGCACGATGAACCGTCTCAGGGATCATCGAGAGCTTCAATTGGATCTGATCGGATCTTAGGGGAGCTTAGGGGATTCGGGTGAGCCTGGAAGTCTCGCGTTGTCGAAACGCAAACTTCATGAAAATGGATTCGACGAAGCTGGGTGGGCCAGCCCCCACCAGCCCAAGGGCTGACTCACCGGCCTTACCGACCTACGGCACCACCTCGGACGGTAACATAGACTACATAATCGGGGACTACATGGAAAGACTCGGCACGAGGCTGAACATATTGGAAACGGAGCTCAAGTACGCCTGGAGAGCGTTGGATCTGCTCAGCCAAGAGTACATTAAAATGTGGGAGAGACTGGAGAAGCTGGAGGGCCTGCTTTACGAGCAGCAGACGGTGATCAGCCAATTGATCGAGTTTTATACGAGCGGCGGCTCTCACGAGAACGCGAACGTGGTGGAGGAATCGTTGGCCAATCAGCAAAGTTCCGTGAGCGAGTTGGACGCGATCGCGAAGAGCATCGGGGCAACGATGGGCATCGAGGAAACGAACGCGTTGAGGGAAAAGCTGGCTCAACAGGAAATGGCGAGAATGCACGGACTCACGCAGGACAGCTCGGCCGCTGCTGCAGTAGTTACCGACATGCACAGGAACGTGAGGAACTTGGACACTCTGGAGACTCTCGCCGAAGAGAGTAACATTCCAGACGAGGCGTTCTACAGGAGCCTGAACAACGCTTACAGGGAGGATTTGATCTGCGGCGACACGTCCAGACCGACCTCGCAGCTCGGTATGATTTGGGAAGAGGCGGAGGACGAAGACGTTAACGGGAAGAAGGAGATCGTCGAGACGACCATATTCGAGAAAACGACGACGAAGGAGGCCGAAGTCGAGGAGTTGCCCAGCAAACCGACGAAGGAAGAAATTCAGGAGTCGGTAACAAAAAAGGAGGACGAAGCGGACGAGGACGAGGGCGAAGTGTTCAGCGCGGCTGATTACAAGAGTTATCGGGGGAACACACCCTGCGTCAGCGAACAAGATCTTGCCCAACTCTCTAGGCTCAGTTCCATCGACCAAGTCGCTCTGGAGAAGTTGCACGAACTAGACAGGTTGACCAATAAATTGCAGAAGGACTCTCAGAACTTGATAGAATTACAGTCGAGGCTGATGGACTCCCCGAAGAGGCAATACAACTCGGAAGCCGAAGCGAAATTGGCGGAAGAGGCGAGTAGCATAGACGAGCAGCTCAGGAAGATCTACGCCGAGACCGACGTCGATAGCTGGACATTCTCGAAAAGTCCTGGATCGACGGGTAGATCGATCTCCAGAGTCAGCACGGACAGCGGTTTAGCCACCGACGGTGACTTTACGACCAGATCTATTTCGCCAAGACTGACGTCCACGTCTAGAACGAATTTAGACTCCATTTCGAGTACCTACACTCCACCTAGACTAGCGTACACCACAACGGTGCGAGAAAAAAGTCCGGATCCAGTGATCCAGTTGCCTATCGACGTAGGTAGTTTCGCGAAGGGTTACGCGGAGAACAAGGAACTGACGGACTTGATGGTCGAAAGCTTCGCAGCCGTAACTTGCGCCTCTCCTACCATTTATAGCACTACCACCGACAAAGTACCGTCTCCAACTCTCTCGGCAGGCAGTGTCCACAGCGTACACAGCGTTCACAGTGTACAGAGTCTTCGAACGAGACAGGACGGCTACTTCGGTAGCGCCGCACGACTTAATTTGGAGTTTCAAGAGAGTAGAACGCCTCCGAGTCCGTCGCCCAGTTCACCCCCGCCTCCAGCTCCTCGAGACTCGGCGGAGACGTTCCTGATGCCAGGAACGGAACAAAGAGAGCCCGACGTGAAACGGTCTCAAAGTCCCACGTTCCTGAGAAGCACGGAGAAACTAGTGACCCTGGAGCAGGGTCGTCTCAGCCCACGGACTCCGCATTCGCCTAAATCGCCGCGAGTGTCGCCTAAGCACGCCGCCAAACCGGGCAGTGTCGCCAACATAGTCGCGGCGAAATCTGATTCCGGCCTATCGTCCATGAGCGGATGGAGCAGTTTGGACAAGTCACCGAGTTCTCCGAAGAGCTCGATCAGCAAGATGCTCACCTCCTACACGGTGGACCATGCTCGAACGAGTTTGATCCCGAGCACGACCACGGCCAGATCCAGCAGTCCTATACCGCCTCTTCCAGAGACTACCACCACCGTGATCACCCAGGAACCCCTGTACGACACGCCAGAAGGTAGAGACGCTTTCGCGAACACCGCGGTTACCACTCACGCCTACACGGTGGCGATGAATCATTTGTCGGCGTTCACGTCCATGAAGACTCCGACTACCAAAGACGACTACAATTTCGTGCCGCCACCGGCACCCGCTGCGACCACCTGTCAGAGCCCGAAGAAGCGAAGTCGTCAGCAAACGTTGCAGCACACTTACGACACCGTGCCACCTGGTACCACGATGGACTACGTGTACAGGTCGGAGCAGCCAGCGATTTACTCGGTGGCTGGTAGCAATCGGCAGCAAGCGATAACGAGCGTGTATACCAGCGGTTCGGGAACCTACGGCCCCAAGACCACGACCACAGCCTACTATCCGGACTCCATGGATCAGTACAACTACCAGGAAAATTTCGCCGCGGTTCAATACACGGAATCGAGCGGAATGACGCACGCGAAGAAAGCGTTGAGAGGTGCCGCGTACGCGGACGGTATGACCAACCACGAAGGGTACAAAGCCGCAATGTATCGCACAATGTTTCCCACCGGGAACATCACGGATGCTTTATCTTACTATCCGACCAGCGCGAATCTACCTCGAACGGAGACAAACGAAAGTTCGTGGCTAAACTCTATGGAGGATCAGATACCTCACGACTCGACTTCGTCCAGCATCAGGTCCTTGACCTCCGATGGGAGTTATTCTCAAAGTCCCTACACGGACAGAAGGTATCCTCAACCCCCAGCTTATCAGGCTCATCAGTACCATCACACGTACGCCAATCAAAGCTACCCGCAAGCTTATCAGCAACAATATCAACCGTACAGTCAAAGACTGAGCAACACCGAAAGCGCACAACTGACCGACGGCTATCAGAGGCAATGGCAGCGAGAGCATCAATACATTCAGGATCACGAGAGCGGAAGGTTGCCTATCGATCAATCGCAGCATCAGTCTAGCGAGTATTACGATGCTTCGAGCGTAATAGTGTCCCAATCGGGCTACATCAGCATCGCGACAAACTTGAAGGACCACGAGATGGAGAACGCCAAGGCTGGCAAGAAAATCAGGAGAGGCTCGTCGTTGAAAAACGCTATGAGTTCTATGAGCAATTGGTTGCCCGATCTGCACCTCAGCAAGAGACACAGAAGTCACTCGTTGCCCGGTGGAGTGAGAAGAGAAGACTTGGACATGTCTCAGGAGCAGCAACAGAAACTTCCGGCGGACACAGGCATGGGCAGAGGTCGCGGCAGGGGTCAAACCGCCAGGAAAAAGAAGAAACACACTCTCGTCTCTACCGTATCGGGAATCCTGCAGAAGGCCAAACGACGAACCCATCAATCGCAATCGTTGTCCGACCCCGAGCAGTCCGAGACCGAATGGAGCAGCGGTAGACAGAGCGGTTTGTCCGAGGACGAAGACAGTGTAATGTCCGACGCGAATCAAGAGCCTCCTTTCTTCGCGAAGGTGAAAACCGCCAGCACGAAACGCAAACAGGTGTCGCAACCGGTTGTCCAACAGCAGCAACCGACCACCCAACCGCTACCTCCGCAACAGAAGGACTACATACAGCAGCAGCAACAACAACAGAATCTGCAACAACAGCAGCAAGCTCTTCAGCAGCAGATTCAACAGCACCAGGAGCAACTGCAACAACAGGCTCTCCAGGATGGCTGGGGCAAAGAGAAGGATCAAAGGAAGGAAATGGATCACGAAGTTTCGGAACTCGGCGGTTTCGACGAAGAGACGTCGGGAAAGAGCACAGGTTCCGGTTCCGGTGGTTCTTCGATATTCCAAACTGTCGGGGACATCAAAAGGTCCACGGGTAGCTCCGACGAGGCACCCAACGAAAAGGCCCCGAAACTTCCTCCGGTCACACTAATGGGCGCCAGCATGGAGTTCGCGGTGTCCAGGGCGCTGGGCAAATATCGTCAAAGGCAATCGTCCACGGTGTCCGACGAGCAACCACCCAGCGAAGAGGCCAGCAGCGAAAAGAAATCGGAAGACGGGACCGTCCAGACCCTGGAGACGAGCTTCGAGTACCCCGAAGACGCGTCGGAGAAAAGTGAGAAGAGCGAAAAATCCAGCAGCACCAGGTTACCGGAATTAGTGACCAGCATATCGGAGGAAGCTCCTCCCTCCGAAGGAAGCCCGTCAGCGTCGAGTACGAGGGGTCAAACGACGGGTGGTCGATTCCTGCCGCGACATCAGCAATCCCTCGAGATTCCTTGGACCGGTTCGAGACCCGGCGAGATGGACGAGGACAACCGTAGCACGCATTCCTATCGAAGCACGTCGAGGGTCTCCTCCAGGCGGCAAAGCACCGAGGACTCGATTGATTCCGAGGACGAATGGTACCGATACGAGCTGCGAAAGCTAGAGGAGCTCGAGAGACAGTCGCAAATAGAGGTAGAAATGGGCGAGGTGCTGGTGGAAGAACCCGAGGAAGCTGATCACTATCAGCCAGACGAGACGGTAAAGGAGAAGATGTCGTTCGTGTTGAAGGAACTAAAGTTGAAGGCCAGCACGAAGCAGCCACGGGAGCAAATAAAGGAGGAGAAGGAGGAGGTGCGAACGAGCAAAATCAACGGAACAATCGCGAAGGATCGTCGAATAGACGAGAGGGACAGGTATCGTGACGAGAAGCCTATTCCGAAGAGGAAATCCGCGGAGAGCGTGGAAGCGGTGTTCGCCAGGGTTACCGATTACCACACATGGGCGCACGAGGAAGAAGCCAAGAAAGAGAAACCACCGTCCGTCATGGACGAAGGTTCCTCCGGCGAGACTTCTGGTCCGGACAGCCCCGTCCAATCTATGGACGAGGAAGAAGAAGAGGAGCTACCGAAGGACTTGGACGAACAGCAGTCAAGGCGCAGTTCCAGCGGATCGACTTTTCGTCACGGTGAGAAGATGCACCCCGGTTCCGAACCCATCTCTAGAGAGGGTAGCGTGAGCGTACCTCCCAGCGAGGTGTCCGTCAGCATCCCTGGTGCTTGGGACTCGGAGAGCACCGTCCTCGAAGGACTCGAACGCGACGGAGCAGGCAGCGCCGAAACGGCCACCACGGCTACCTTGAGTCTGCCGAAGATCAAAATCGACTCCTCGTCCTGCGGTAGCTCGGACACTACGCTCAAGGACGGCCAGGTTAGTCCTGGTCCACCTGGATCGAAATGGAAACTGCTGAAAGCGTTGAAAGAACGTAAGGCCGAAGAGAAGTTAAAGGAAGTCGAGGAGGCCTCGAAGGAAACTACTATTTCTCAGGGACCCACTGCAGTGAGTATCATGATAAAGTGAGGACACGAAAACCTTTGTAAGGCGTACTCGAGATTCGGCGGTTGGGTGAAATCGTAAGTTCAATTATCCATTCGATTCTTCTTGAACCAATTTTCGATCATCCGTTGTCTCGGCGATAATTGTCGACATGTACACTCGAGAACAACAAAGACTTCGGCTAAGTTCACGAGGAGAGTAGCCTACCGCTTGCCTTCGCTTCTGAAAGATCGAATATTTATTTCTCCTTGAAAAGTAACGTTATCGACATTCTTTTAGAATTCTTCCTTATTACAAATCTAAAGTCTGGCCTTAAAAAATCATCCTTGAAGAGGTTAACTGTTGCTTGCTCGCCACAAGATGAACTCTGAAAAATTACTAAAAGCTATGATTAATTGAATGAAACATGTTCCGAGCTTCGCATATATATTTCTGCAAGAATGAATTGGGTACATCAATCATTCGCACTAATCACCTCTCTCGACTAGAGTTCACCTTGTGGCACGCGCACAGCACTTTTTAATAACGATAACACTGATAAAATCTTTCGTATTGTGCTGAATCTGTAGTCGAAGCGTTAAGGCGAGTGGTAGGTCTTTGTCCGCCAAGAAACCCATCGATGTACAAATTCACGATTTCTCGCCAACGAGTACCGAGTTCGCCACGCTCGATGTACGAGTCGTAAATCGAGGAAACATACGAATTTAAGCACGATTTCGCGCGTAGCGTTTAAGTCATGCAAATCCAGTCAATACTACGATACGATAGAAGGGCGGAAGTGAAGCTTTGCCGGAAACGGGACATTACGTAACGGTCCCGATCGTTCGTTTCGCATCGATTCACGTAGGAAGTTGCGGAAGAAACGACTCGCATTTGAACGGATCACGAACACGAAACACGTGTAACGATATGGTACTAGTCAATTCAACAAGTGCAACGTCACTGACGCTTGGCCAAGCAATATACTTCGTAGGGGACGAGGGTGATCGACGATCCGATCGATTTCGAGAACAGTAGTAATATATTGAGCGGCCACGGTACGCTAATAAACGAGGCTTTGCCTAATTAATAGACCGTAGGTATAATTAGATGGTGCTTCAATTAATCGATACGCTTTTAAGGTAGTATTATATTAGGTAGCCGCGTGCCTGCGCGGTCTGGCTAAGGTATTCGCAGAACGTGGCGAAGTATTATTCGGTCAATTAACGTTTCTTAAATGCGTAGCAGGAAACGAGAGTCTTTCATGGGTCTCCACGATCAAACTTCGAGGACACGAATTTATCTTCTCTCGTGGATCGCCTGTCCGCTGAGCGACGAACGCACAAACGCGTGCAAACACAAACGTGCGGTGTTTATTCAAGTACTCCAGACTCGTAGAGAAACTTGCTTCCGAACGATGTCATGACAGGATCGTCGCTACGAGTCGTATCGCGGATCATTCTATCGTCGCATTCCAACAATTAGCTTAATATTAGTTCACCATCGAACGTAGGGTTAAGGAATTTACAGGATACATGCAGACACTGTCTCCCGTTACAACTCACACGCTCCAGACTGTAAGGTAGCTTTAGATCTCGAACGTACGCAAGCGAACTTCCTCCGAGAGTCCGTGCAAGATCGAGTCTGTTCGACGAGCAGCAGAAACGAAAATCGATGAAGATCGGCGAGAAAAGAGAGACACAAATCGCGCAGGCACGGCTCGTTCATTCTACACATCGAAATCGCTTCCAAGAACGCGAGGAAGGAACGAATGGGGAGAAAATGAGAATAGGTTCAGCTACCACTGATATTTCCTACTCACGACATGTCGTTGAGAACACGATTGCTTGTCTGGACGGGACGTGATTCTACTTATCGATCGTTCGAACGTGATCAACCTTGTAATTTCGATTTTCATGAAATTATCCGGTATCACTTCAGTTTTAGGATCAAAATTTTTCGCTGGGGAGTAACATACTTTTCGTTCCTATAATAATTTTGCGTAATAAGAACACGTTTCGCGTTTAGTTACATCACGTTATGGAACTATTTCTTCGTTTCTTTTACTAATAACCTTTTTTATTTATTCAAGACATGTACAAGAATTTAGTACGTTTTTCTTCATTTTACAAAAGTTGCGATAGTTGTAGGTAATCGCCGAAACGAAAAAGGACGACAGTCGTTGTCGATTGCCTTTGTAATGTCCATTGTCTCAATTCCATTCTGACAAATGAAAAAACTTTTGTCTCTCGGCACAATCAAACGTGTTCCTCGATAGAACACGTGTTGGAATAATCGAACACGAAACAGTTCCACGGTTCGTAACGCGTTCCGAAAATGTTTCGAAAGCTGATCGATTTTCGGATGTCGTGAATTGTTCATTTTCCGCGACCATGGTAAAACACGCTTTGTTTCTTCGAAAAGCTCGAAAGTCGACGGGATGTGAATAACACGTTTTTCGAGTTGCACTCTTCCGTCTCTATAAGATAGAACGATTGTACATTTATCAAATTCATTTTCGTCAACTCTTTCGAATCAAGTACAGTAACTCTCGTTATATGGCCATTGACGGAATTAGAGGGACGTAAAAGTTCGTGGAGCTAGCACAAAATCTCTGATATTGTGACGGTCTCCGTGAATGTATGATGACAGAAAAATGTTGACATTATGTGTGAAAATTCGTGTAAAAGTGGAAATATAACGAGAGACTACCGTAATTTGCAAGACGTACTGATTCCAACGGGATACAATAACAACTATTCTGTCTTCGAATTTTTATAGACCTTTTTACGTGGTATCTGAAAGCTTCCGAATCGAAGGTGAGGCTAACGATCGTTGTATTAGTATTCGTAACTAGTGTACAATATATACGCTGATAGTATAATAACTCGATAGCCAAGTGACGTGACCTGTGGTCATATTTCTAGAGCCTTGTACATTCACTGTCATCTTTAAGAACTTGAAACAATCTCTCGTTCAATTACAGCACCTTTCATGAACAATGCAACATGTAATCTAACAAATTGTTCAGCAATATAAAATAGTCAAAAACTAATCGCTACTCGTCTCTTACCTGAAAAATCGAATCGACTGTGTGTGGTTACGTTGACTTTTTATTTATTTCTCAGAAGAATATTTCCCTTATTTTTCTAAAAAATAAGTTAAATTCAATGTAAGAGTCGACGTTGTTCCGAGCTTGACTGGGGTCCTCTTCGAATCGTTTGTGGATACAATGTGTAATTTTAGGATCAGAGTGAAACATTTTCTATTTCTCGCTGCCACCTGATCCATAAATGATGTATGACTCAATTTAAATGACAAATTACACGCTGATGCACTAAAAGGTTGAACCTTTGGCTGCGAAAGACCAGTCAGACACATTTACTGTTTAAACTGATTTATTTACAATCTATCATTTCGCCTGTAGCCGAATAATGACAAGTGTTTCAATATTTTACAATCGCGAACATTTTAGTACACACATATTGATTCTGTGCAAAAGTGCAACGCAGTCGGAGGGTTAAAAAGGACCCTAGTGTGGATTAATTATTTTAGTCGAACATAAGATAGTCAATCTCACGTTAATTTTTATCGACTCGTCCGAGTTGTCCACACGCGATCGATTCGACAATAAAGTAGTACATCTGAGAAATGTAAGAATTTTGAAATTCGTATTTAACGCAATCGAGTAGACTCGAGGATATATGACCAGGAAAAAGATCGTCACAGAATAATAGAAAAAGAGGTACATAGTTGGCGCGTTAAGGTTTACTTGGGCGGTCGTCAGACGATTTCGTGGTCTCGAAACGATCGATCGCGTTCCCTCGGCCGATAATTCGACGATAACACGATAGATTCATAATCGAACGGGCAGGTTACACGCGAAACAATCAAACACCACACAGACACGTACACGAATACGAACAGAAACGATAGATTATTAACCGTACTAACAGAGATACACCGGTACTGGTACACACGTCCAAAATATATGCTTCCGTATCTAAAGACTTCGCAAGCCGTATAATATTCTAATTAAGCTAGTAATTAATGATCGTGCGTACTTCGATGTTAGCATTAGGGAAGCCAGGCTTGTACCTGCTCGCAATCCGGATTACGGTTTCACATAGACAAGATCGTGGAAACGGTGATTCGGGTCTGAATAGGAACGGCGCGTTTCACTTAATTGGTCGGTTTGACCCCGAGAACCTATCGCTTAGCGATGGGCACACGATTCCTATCAGATTAAACCGATTAAAATGCACACGACCCGCTTCTTTCGATCTCTCTGCGATCGCATGTCTGACTTCCTTGCTTTTCACTGAGGACATGATCGCTGCGGTAGAAATTCGTGTGCATCGGATTGCTTCATTTTAAATTTCTCCTCTCTGAAAAAGAAACGTAATTATGTTGAACTCGGGTGAGAATTTAAATTTGTTAGGAAAATGATTCGAGTTAATTTCATTCGAAATTTAGTGAACGAAATTGTCGAGGGCTTTGAGATCTTGAAAATGGAAAATGTTACTTTCTTCATTGTTACAGATTTGCATAATTTTATTTCGTGAAAGTTATAAGTCGTACGTGTACATAATAGTTTGTTCATAACAAATATGACTTCTTTCGTTTACATCAAACTTGTTAAGTCTTCGTCTGAGCGTTGCTTGACAAAATTATATTTTTGCAAACCTAAGATACATTCGTTAAAAAAATTTACCATAAACATTGTCAATATATTACGTGTACAAAAATAATTCTGTAAGTTGTAATAAAGTTAGTTCAAAAATAATACTGTTCCAACAGTTGTAACGATTGATACAATTACACTATACATCGGTACTGCCACGAGTTTCTCGAAGCTTTTAACAATTTTCAGAGTTATTCAACAGGAATTGACGTGAGAAAAGTATTGTTGATCGATTGGATTGATGGAAAACTTTGAAGGAAGAGAATTGAATGCCCATCACTATCTATCAGACTCGGTGTCAGAACCGATCGGTTCTTCTGGCAATTGGCGAATCGTGTCGAGCGGTTTTGCCGCTTGGGCCGGTCGCCATTGGTGATGTCAATAGCAGCAGAAAGTCGGGAGAATTGTCGTGGCGATGCTTTTCGGAGGAGCACTCGAGAGGAACGGTTCTGTTTCCCAGATCCTGATGTCTAATATCTACAGGTGACGATACCTTGTGGCTGAATACTCGAATATCTGCTTTATCAAACTAATACAACGTTACAAAGAATAAAAAGTACCCTTCGGGAGATTCAGTCACTGATAAATTTGAAGAGCAACATTTTATACGTGACTTTGATAGGAAAGCTATCAGCATTTTTTGTTTTATTATACTGCCAGAATTCGTGTATCCATCGATCTAAAAATTTTGGAAACAATCCTGCGTGTAGTTCCATATTCTCACAGAATTTCTGAATCCATAAAGTTACTTCACAATTCTCAAATTTTCAAATTCGCATATTTCCAATTACTCAAATTGCCAATTTCCTAAATTCTCGAATTCCCAATTATCCGAGTTCTCGGTTACTCAAGTTCTCAGCTTCCCAACTTGCCAATTACCTAAATTGTCAGTTACCGAAATTCCCAATTTTCCAATTTGCAATTCTCGAATGTAAAATCTTCACGGACCTCCAATACTTCAACGGCGCACACACGATATCCATTATGGCTCGCGAGCTCTCCAGACACTCGATCGGGTTAAAATAGAAAGCATTCGTTATCGTTGATTGCAACGATTAATCAATGTTATGTACCCACTCCGAACGTAATTAGAATTCTCGAAGACGGGTGGGTATCGTTTTATCGGCGATAAAATCGACTCGAAAACCGTAAAGGTAAAGCGTATTACGCCGCTCATAATCTGAAAAGAGAATTCGTTCGCGCAACCTCGTAAAATCGACGGTTTTCAATGGACGTTAAAAGCTTTAATCCCCTCGCGAAAGCTGAAGACGATTTTGCGTATCGCTAGTTCAACGAATAAAAAATTGATTATGTGTCGTAACATCGCTCGTTAACTTGGAATTCTCTTTGCGAACGATTGCTTAAAAATTTCCGTCGTTCATTACGTTTGAAGTTCTATGTATTCGTCTCGTGTCGACATTTTGTAGACGAGAAGAAATAAAATGGTAAACAATTTCGAAACGAGTTAATAAACAGTTTCGGAATGAGAAGTTTGTCGGACAGAACCTATCGGAAAATGACGAAGCTCGAAGAAAATTACTCGCGTGTTTTTAACTTGAATCAGATTGGTTGGGAAGTCGCGTGTTCAAGGGCAATTTATCGTGCGCCGCTAGCCATAAGGGTAATTAAAACTGCTATTTCAGTGGAGTTATTTATTTATTCTACTTATTAGATAACCTCGATCGTGTTACGGTATATCTGCTTTAGAAGCGGTGGATACGTTTCAAGAGCCGAGATTTCCTAAACAACGCGAACTTTGTCAGCTAACATTTTGAAACTGTAGGTCATATCGCACATCGCCACACGGTAAAGTTATGAACAATATTAATCTTCTATGGCAACAGCGATCGCCGTATTCAATCGCCGTTGGTCAGGTTAAAAGTTCCTACAATCCCAATTTTCATAGCTACGAAAATTTATGAACCATTAACATGAATAAGAATTCCAATCTCAGCGAATTTGCGAGCGAAATATATATCATTCTCTTAAAATTCCATTAAACGCTCGCTCACATTTTACAAACCATTGCTCTCTCGTAAACGACTCGAGTATTTGAAACAACGGTAAATCGAATTTAAATGTTCGTTGCCTCCCATGGCAGCGGTTGAAACAATTTTCAAAGTATCAGGCGGCGGAGAACCCGAAGGGTAGCAAAATCGAGTATTCAGAAGTGGAAGCAAAGTAAAACGTAGTCGATTGAAGCTGTCGCTAGTAATTCTAGCGGAACGAGGAAAGTTCAGTCACGGTCTCTAGCAAGCCTCCTCGATATTCTAGATAGGACGTGCGTTTCGACTCGACTCGTAAATCAATCGTTCCTTCGGCTGAATTATTCCCGAAGGAAGCTGCGAACACAGAGTCCATTCCATTTACACTTATGGCAAACAACCGTTAACCTCTCGGGACGCCCTCGAACAACGTTGAACGAACAAAGCGCCCAGACCAATTGTGTACCATTTCTCACTTTTATATGAAACGATTAACGAGGCAAGTTGAAAAGGGGATGCAAAACAGGACTACGTACTCGCGTCTAGTGACGTTAACTGTGTATGTATATTGTACGATTATAACGATCATGGATATATTGTATATGTATATTGTCACGGTGTCATTCTGTCTAACACTCTTAGCCGTCTTTCGTGGTCACCGACCTGGCTGCTGTTGTTCACTCCATGGACTAGAGATGGGAATCTGGAAATTCATGTTCCAGAAATGGGGAAATTTGGAAGATTGGAATTCGAGAATTTAAAGAACTTCAAAGTTGCGAAATAGAATCTGGGATTTGGGAATTTTGGAATTTCGGAAATTGAGATTTAGTGATGTAGAAACTTCATAAATTGGGATTTGCAGATCGAAGTGTTTGGGAAATTAGGTTTTGAGGATTTAGGAATTTGAAAAATTGAAATTTGGAAATATAGAAATCGGAGAAACCAATATTTGGAGGCGTAGAAATTTAGGAATTAGACAAATCGAAAATTTGAGAATTTCAAAATACAGTGACATATATAAAATACTTGGATCCCATCGCTACTCCGCACCCCTTCTGAATCTGCCTGTGAACGAAATTAGTCTCGTGTAAGAAGCTTCTAATTACTAGGATTATCCTTTCTATCATCTTCAAATCGATAATTCTGCAAAGTAGACAGATTCAGAACGATTGAACAAGAAGAAACAAAAGTATACAGAGACCCTGAAAGATATATTTCCATGAACAATTAGTATAGCCTCGTTGGTGACTCGCACTCTACACTTGGGATCATGTTCAAACTTTAAGTCGATGGAGTCACGTGGCGTTGTTAGGTGGATACTTTGCGATGTTCTAAAAACAAGAACCTCCCAAAGGATCGATGAACCACAGAAGTCGTGTCCGTGGCAGGGTTAGGGTTCGTTAAACATACACGAGGGTCGGTCAAATGTGAATGGAGTTGCAAAATACAATCTTAGTTGAACGTATGTTATATTGGCTCTTTCATTTAGGATTCGGGGTTTTAGAGATTTAGGAAGTTGAAGGTTTATGAAGTTGAGGTGATGCAAATTTTGGGATTGGATATTTGAGAAGCTAGGGAATTTGAGAATTTCGAAATATGCAAATTTGTCGAATTACCACTCGGTCCACTCTAGCCTAGCATTCGCAACCGTTAGCAAACGTGTTAATTTACCTCAGTATACGTTTCCACTGTGCCAATTACCACGTTAACCAATATAAACATCAAAAACATATACTATTCTCTAAAATAACATAACGAACATTCTGCTCCACCCAAAATATCTCGTCCACATTTAGCCAAGCCTCGCAACAGCATTCCGTCCTCTGGGATACTGTAAGGAAGTTCACCTGGAGTTTCCCATAGTCCAGAACGAACACGGTGCAATCAATACTGTACGCAAAAGTCGATCACGCATCGACGAAGCTCGACTGCAATTGATCCACGAAGCTCCCCTTATCGTACCCTGCAGGGGTAATTGTTTGGTGGCTCTCTGATGCAAAGCTTTACGAGCTGGACAGAAACGTGGTTTTAACCGCACGAACGCGTTGGTGCAGACGAAACCGCTCGTTACTGTCCCCGGGACTTGCTTTTACGATGAGAACCACCATAATGGACGCGTTCGAGCGTGGAATAAAACGGTCAGCCGTGTTCGTTCGCGACGCGAAGCTCACGAAGCGAATCTTGACCTCTACGGACGCGTCTCGCGCTCACACGGCCATTTTCACTCGTCGCATGCACACGAGCACACACACACACACACACACAGACACGCAGCAAAGATATATGCATCACGTATATATAACGGTACTATAGCCTACGCGGTAGTTTTGTGTCAATTAATAACGTAACGAAACCGTTTAGCCGTGTTTTCTCGAGGGATCGATGGTCAGAGTATAACGTTAGGGTAAGAAGCTTTCGTGTGATAATTGAAGCAAACGTGTATCTGTGCGTCGTGCGTTTTCCCGCCGTGGGAAGGACGCATTTGTAGTTAGAAGCGACGATGAAAAGAGGAACAAGATGAGTGAGAATTAATGGGTCGCGGCGCTGTCACGGCGTCACGTTCGACCGTGAAAAGCTAAAAGGTTGTGTCCAGTTGCTTTTTGGGGAATGGAGTGTGTGTAGGTGTGTGTTTAGCGACATCGTTACGCGTCGGTCGTCGGGAAATCATATATCCAGCCTGTCAAAATTCGATTTCATCTTTTTCCCCACGCCTCGATGAGCCGAGGCGAGGGGTAAAATAATTGAGTTGGAAAGTGGAAACCAGATGGCACGGTAATACCGGTTATTCCACGGAAAGAAGGTTACCGGACGAGGTGTAACTTCGACGCCAGCCAGATTAAATGAATTGTCTCTCGAGATTTCGATCGAGCCAGAAAAAAATGTTCGTCGTGTTATCGGATCGTTATTACAATCTCGAGATATTCTGGATCGATCGTATGCAAAAATATTTAGACGGATTCCCGTGAAAAGATCGTGAGACGGTGATTTGTTGAACTCTGAAAATTTGATGACGTTTCGGTTGTCTGTTTTTTTAACGTATTAGTCGTGAAATCCAGGGTAAATTATAGTCGTCACTAAATCTCACGCGTTAGGTGCGTGAGCCGTGTCTAGGGAACAACGAGTCTCAGGTCTGAAGTAACGAATGTTAACACGTTGATTGCCATGAAATTAATACGGACAAACCAAAAATGGAGTCTGTATCCTCGGCCACTTTACAGATCGGCGATATAATGAGTTGCGTTATATTACCATGTACGGAAGCGTAGTAAAGTTCTTGAGATTGGTAGCGAAGAAAGAACATCGTTAAAATAAACTCGCAAGAATTGACACAAATTTCGTAAACCTCTGCTTTTATCCGACTTGAATCTCGAAGAAAAGAATTGTTTAATAATTTAATGCTTCGTCCACTACGGTAACAAAGGATCCTCGAAAAGTACAAGGAATAATTACATCCGCTACGTAACTTTTCTTAGAAGACAAAAAGAGATTGTTGCAGAGTTCCCAGAGTACACCTGAGACCTGAAAACATTCAGCACAATTGTGTAACAATTTGAGATAGAACAAAAGTACGAAACATCTAAACGAATCGGACAATAAATCTGTATTTGACCTCTTCGGAGATGTGCAGCGAAGGAAAATAATTAAACTTGTCACTTAACCGAAACAGTTTATTTCTTCTTCGATTCTCTACTATTAGCAGTAAGTGATATTCCAGGAACAATTTAATCAAATTCCTTTACACTTTCTTTGGCAACGTTATGCCGTTTAATTTCAATGTTCAAAGCTCGCGCCTTTCGCAACATCCGCCGGTCCCCGTAATCCCGTAATCCTCTTTAATATTTGCTCACAGTTCACACTGCTAGAAGAGAAATATCGCGTTTAACTTGGAGCATTTATTACGGGGCAACGTGTTTCCGTGCAATCCACAGAAGAGCAAAATTATTGCACACCACTACCCGCATCATACAGGCACAAGTATCGAGCCCCACAGTTCCATTATCCCGAGGGAGATGAATATCGAGTGAACCTGTCCCATGCGACTGTATTAAACCTTTTGCGGTTCACCTCTTCTGTGCGCCATATCAAATTTATGTTCAAACAATGATCAGAATATCACGCTGGAAAAGAGGTAGGAAGACATTATTCGAATTTTCCCTTTCTTGATGATAGGTACTTTCGAGTGGCACAAATGAAGTCCTAAATTTTAAAGTTTCTATATTCCGAACTTCTAAATTTCTTAATTTCTAAATTCCTAAATTCTTAAGTTAAATGACCAATATGCTAGTACTCGGCTTGCCTCAGTAATTTCCTTTAAAGCATTCCGCACTGAATATAAATACTCCCATTATCACAGCAATCAACGTGTTAATTAAATTTGTTCCCGGAAATCACGCTTGCACCGCAAGATACTAAATTATTTGAGGCGAAAGCATTGATCCGTTTCAGGAACGTTCCTCGCGAACCGTGTCTCCGTAGACGACGCTACGGCTCGAGATTCCCGAAATTGCAATTATTTTCCACTAATAATCAGAAGTCTGATGACGCGGTAATATCACGTAGACGAGGAGCATATCGCGTTCGTAAATGGTCGTGCATCATGACGGTAAACGGTGCCGAGATATCAGCGTCTTCTTCCGAGCAAAAAAGAGCATAATATGCATCCGAAAGCTTTAAACGGCGCCGGGTGGTGCATCCGCGTCTCGAAAGCTGAAGCATTTCAAGCTGAACGTGCGCGAATAATGGCAGCTTTTCAACCGGTGCATTTTTTACCGTCAATACGAGGAACTTTTGTATAACGAAATACGCGATATTGAAATTTTTCTACGCGCATATTTGTAGCGAACTGTTTGGAACTTTTACCGATCGAGCACGAGTTAGGGGAACAGGAAGAAGCATTTCCCCGTGACTTTTGTACGCGCAAATTTTTCGATTTTTGCACCGTTCAACTCCCTGTCGGTCTTGTTAAGCTCCATTGAGGAGTCCTCTACATTTTATTATCGGCAATTTTTCTACACGATCGGAAGGAAGCTTTTTTCCGAGTCTTTGAACCTCTTGTTGCGACATCTTTTTGATCGGATATCGTTTTTCGCGATGACGATCTTTGCTAACAATGTACACGACTTTTGATACGAAAAATCGAATATTAAGATGGATATGCGATCACCTAGGACGTAATTTCAACGTTTTCTTTTCTTATCGCGTCTCACGATCTTGTCGAATATCGTTCCTCGACTAACTGATGCGTAACGATGATTTACGAATATGTACACGACACAGATTTCGAGCAACATTCTACACTTTACATTAACTGCTAGCAGGCCCCACATGTTCAGCAACTTTTATATAAGCGAATCTTCTTTATAGCTTCTAACGCTGCAATTCATCGAATTCTAAAACTATCCGATGCTGGGTAGTGTTAAGCTTTATAGGAGTAAGATTTGATAAGGGGATCGTAGGAAGACAAGAAATAAAAAGAAATAACTTGGGACGAGATTTTAGTGGTATACGATCTTTCAGTAAAATGAAATCTGCTTTTCAAAATACATTATACAAGAATCAACTAACAGATAGTTTATCAGATTTGAATCATTCATCGAGCAGTATACTTACCAAATTTCTTTACAAAGACCAAATCGTTTAGTATCAGATATCGATCTTAAGAATATTTCATTGATTTCTTAAGCAATGATAGTACGAAAACTTCCAAAAGTTCTAAAGAAACATAAGAAATAGAACTGCACCCTGCAAGCTACTTTACCATATTAAGCTATAGAATTTGAATATTCCCGGTTTCATAACCTAGCGACACAAACGATCCACATTCAAGGCAACATTACAATCATCTAAATTGCAATCGTATCGAATAATCGAAACGTAATAGCTGGAGGCAGTGAATATTTTCATAGCTCGTTTGCTCTCCGAATCGCGAGGCTATTACAAATAGAGCTCTCTAATCAAGTCCGCGCATTTAAATGCGCGTAGCACAACGGGCGCGTCATTACCCTAAACGCGCGTGAAAATCGGCGCAGAGTTTAGTTCGAAAGTGGTATCCGGAAATATTGTATACGACTAAAATTCGTGCCACGTACAACGTCATTTAGCTGCGGAGTAGCGCGTTGTTGTTGTTGAACGTTAACGAGCGTTCGTAGGTAGGCGTGTTGTCGCGCGCGTGCACAAGCGCAGTGCTCCGTTATCTAGTCAGCTGCATAAAACGGGCTTATCGCTGCTGCGTTCGCCGCGAATTTAACGAGCGGTTAAGCCGCGTTTTAATCGTCTGCTCGCTCGCTCGCTCGCTCGCGCGTGCACCGAACGCTCGTGCGGATAAACCGCAGCGTTCGAATGACAGGGACAGGGCTAGGGCGTGGGATAGGATTGTTCACTTTGTGGATCTGTAACTGATCGTTAGCACAATTAGCCGCGCACACTGTTACTATTGTCGTTACACGCATACGGCTCGACATATCTGCCGCGCGTGTATCCATGGTGTTCGCGTTATCATGGCGACACGCGTATGCGTGCTTGTTATCGTTCGCCTCCGTCCACCTTCTTAATCCCCTTTCATGCATATCATGCATATACAATACCCTCTGTTATTCATTTTTTTGTTCCTCCGCCTTTTATTCCTCTTTTATTAACCAGCTAACTTCTGCTCTAGAAGTTCCGTTATTAACGAATTGATTAATGCGTTATTGACATGCACCGAACGCTTCTATTGTTTTACGAGAAAATAAAGCAAAATATGGATTATATTTTTATTCGATAAAAGATTATTAATTGAAGTCACCGAAATACAGTTCTGTACATATTGGATTAAAGTCTCGAACGAATGTACGCAAAGAATTAAATACACGTGCAACAATTCGGCAGAATAATACACATCACAAAACAAGCACACGATTTTCGATTTCAGCCTTTCGTATAACTGTAATTTATATGCTCGTAAAGAATTATAGTTTGTACGGATACAGGGAATATTTGTATCGATTAGCTCGGCGGTGAGCAAATGTGCCCGTGAGGGCGCAGTGCTCGAAACGCTGCTGGGCATCGATGGCCAGATAGCATCTCAGTCCAAACATTTGGACTTCAATCCACATATCTTAATCTGTATTCAAGTGTCTCGAAATTTCGAGTTTTATTATTGGACATATCGTTCTTAATTCTAGGGATTTAACATTTCTACTGCCAAAAACACGCACAAAACTTTACTGCATACCGGTATATCCAAGTTTTGACTTGTTTCCTAAAACTTCTTCACCTACTCCCATTCCCTCGCTCATTAAATTTTTGCTCCTTTTGTATGTTCCTCGTTTCTTGTTTATTGCTCTCGTACATCTGTTTCCTCTATTTTTCTTGCTGTTTACTGCCGTTCCACTTCATCCGAGTCCCTCTCGGTCACATTTCCTTTTATTTTTAAGCTAACACTTTCTACACATACCTAATTTCTTTGACCGTATCCTCTTCGGAACTTCTTCGCGCAACTTTTGTTACCCTTCTCGTTATAAGTTATCCCCTTGCCTTCTACTTTCTACTACTCCGCTTCCGTGCCATTTTCTGGGTCACTTGCTCCATTCTTTCGTTCATCCAATTCTCTCCGCACGTTTCTTCCAGCTTCCTTCTTCATTCATTGAACATCTCATATTCAACTCTGTCTATATCAATTCCTCTTTCACGTCTCGTTTGCTCACGGCCTCTCCTCGTTTCTCCCTTACAATTTATTCTATCTCAGGTATCTCATCCAGCCCTATCTCGACGAGCTTCCGTTTAAATCGGCGCGGCGAGCACGGTCGCGTATCGGGTAACCGATCGATCCGATTTCGCGTATGCATATCATTCTCGACGTATCAATCTATTCACATATCATCGAACTGCAGATTTTCAAAGACCAGACAACTTGAAAATCTTCGCAACTTTACCTGTCCATCGTCGTCCATCGATCAAATCCTTCTATAAAAAAAAACATCCTCTACGGATTATGGAGGTCAGGCGAACGACAACAACGCGCACAGCTTTATCACGAATGTCACCTCGACGAGGCACTGCGACGATCAAAATTTATAAAACGAGTCTATTCGTCGAAAATGGAGAATTTTACGAACTTCGAGAAATAGATAAGGTTATTTAGAACGAAATTCAATTTTCAGTTGATTTGTATTTCCATTTTACAAATTTCATAGATATAGCAGACTTACAGAGGTTGTAAATCGTCGTACGTGTGGTTATGCTTAGCCACGCAAACCTTGTGTCATACGTTACTGCAGGAACGTGGGGATTCATACAAGGTGGCGATATCGTACAAATCTACTGCATTGTACCTGCAATGTACGAAATTCTTTCGTTTACAAGTTTAGGTTACTTAATAGTCCTATGTTAATATGCGTGGATTTGAGAGAAAGGTAAAAATGTCGTAATGTCTCGTCGAGATCGTCGTCATTTATCTCACAGTTCATATCATCGATGTCGTTTGTCATTTTTTAAACGTTCATTGTATCGACCAACGGAGGAGGAAAACTCCGCCTTGATCGAATCGTAATCGATCTCATTAAGGCTTATCGATTTAGTGTGGATCTAGGCTGATCGACTGTACGATAAGCGAGGAAAAGTAACGTTTCTTAAGGCCTAATGGGTATAGATAAAAAAAACGGGCTACTTGTTAGCGTTGTGTAATTACACGGTATTTTCGTTGTTGATTAAACGCTTGTCAGAATTATACTCGCGAAGCGATGCTATTCCACGTAGGTTGTATACGTATAGTAATTAACTCAGTTGTAACTTAACATATGCCTTCGAGTGTGTCTCCGTTTTGGCCAAAATCGACGATATGACAAATTCACGAGCGTTAATACACTGTTGAATAATATTGCTTCTGTTCAATTTGAAGACCGAGTAAAATCATCCTCTCATGAAATATAAAATGGAGAGGAATAATCCTCTCGAACGAAATTCATGTATTATATGTTGTACCTTATTGCTGCTTACAACGATTTCATGATAACTTTTTCAACAGCGATTTAATCAACCTTATTCAAAATAATTGATGCACTTTTCCTGCCTTCTGATTGGGAACGTGATTTTCATTGCGAATGAAATTCTGTCAATTATCGATATTAAAAGGCTGGTGGTCTTTGGCCGGTAATAATAATTTTCCAACGTAACACGATTCCTGTCAAAATCTGGAACACGGTTTCAATTTTACGCGTACAAAATATTAGCTTCGAAATTAATTTTAATCGTTGCACCAATAACCCGAAAAATACGTAAACGACCAATTATCCTTTTGTAATATTCTCTGCAAATATTAATTCTTGTCGCTGATAGAAGTAACAGAAATTGTACGAAATTCGGTTCCATTACCGCTGAGTAACTTTCCGAACAAAATTCCCAACGCTCCAACAAAAGTAAGTCTCCATAAAACGATTCCGTAATCCTCGTCGGAGGTAAAATGAGAAAAACTGGAAGACACCCTCGAAGGCGCCCACTTCGTGGCTAAACGTGAACGAACACAAGCAAACAAATGAACGAAGAGGGGGATGGGGTAAAAAAAAAGAAGGATCGAGAGAATTCTCGTGCTCCAGTGTGTTGTCTAAGTAAGTTTCACGAGTGAAAAGGAATCCCCTTTTACGCGAGACTGTTCCGAATCTCGGACGAGCGAGAATTAGGGCGGGAACAGGTAAATAACAGGAAGGATAAGGGTCGACAGGACGTAATGGCGTATTAAAAAGGACGAAGCAGATACCTGCGGCTCTAACTCTAAATACACTTATACTTGTTACGCTATCCATAAGTTTATATCGTATCTCTATCGTGACAAAATTTACGAGTATTGTACGTGATATTATATTTATACGGGCTGTTACACACTGTCTCCAATCTTCCATTCCTCCGTGCGACACCGAGCGAACGAAAGAGACAGAGAGAGAGAGAGAGAAAGAGAAACAAAGAAATAGAGAGAGTGAGAGCGAGAGAAAGAGAGAGAGAATAGGCGCAGGCATGTGTAAGCGCGAAGAAAAGAGAAAGAGAGATAGAGAAGGAAGAACGGGAGGAAGAAAACGGGGTGAACGAAAATTAACGCCATGTTTATCTGGATTCTTTTTTAAGACGAGAAAATGATGCAACTTTTTGATAATGTTCTACCAACTGATTTTAAGCACTTTCAATAAAGCGTGATACGTTCGCTGCTGGACGGAAGAATTGGGTATCGCGTGATTGGATTTAACACGATTCAATTCGATGCGATTTAAGTTGATAAGATTCAATTTGATCCGATTCAACGTAGATTAAGTTTCGCACGATTCTGTTCATTTGCTCGACACTGTTCAATTCGATATTATTCATTTCGGTGTGGTTCATCTTTACCTAATTCTACTCAACGATTCAACTTGATTCAGTTCTATTCGGTATAATCTTGAAAAAGATTCAATTCGACGTGATTCGTTTTAATCCAATTCGATGCGATTTAAACGAACCTGATTCGTTTCGTAATTAAATTTAATATAATTAAATTTAACGCGATTCGATCCAATGCAATTCGACACAATTTAACGTGTCATTAGTATACTTCTTCCTTAACACATTGCACGCCACGAGAATCATATTTAACTCAGACTATGTTTGCTCAAGAGGTACAGTTAAATTAATTATAAAAAAAAAAAAAAAACAAAAGAGTAAAACCTTTGAGTGTTCGTAATATTGAGTCTATATACGCTAATAAATTAAACAAATAACACTGCAAATTCTACTATCTGTATTCTCAATAATCTATATTATAAGTATGTCTGACCATATACGTCAATTTTCACTGTGGCAGTCAATGCGTTAATCGACCGACAATACGATGACAGCGAACGTGTCAAAAGAGTGCGATAATCATCCTTCAAAATTCACCACAACCACCAAACTCGTCCATCCAGATTCTCCGCTAAGATGAATCATCGTTCTACAAAACAATTTTGCCTCCAAGATGAAGTCGCGTTTCTACGAAAATATCGGGAAGTGGTATTCACGAAAGAAAAATAAAGATCAAGCAGTTTCATCCTCGGTACAGTTAATCGCGAACTGGTTCCGTAGGAGAAAAAGGAGTCGGCGAACAATGGAGGAAGATAGGAAAGAAAAGTGACGGTGTTGGGTAGAAAACGATGACGAAGAGGGAAGGTTTTAATCTGAGTCAACAGCTGCGGAGTGGTGGTCGGGACAGGAGAGACAACGAGGAAAAAAGAATAAAAAGAAGAAGAAGAAGAAGAAGAAGTAGGCGCCTGAAAACAACGAGAATTTCTTCCCTTTTCTATTGGTTCCCTAGAGCCAAGTTGAAGAGAAAGATGGTCGCTGCGAGCCATCGCCCTGTGTTCTTCCTCTCGAGTCCCCGATCTCTGCACTCGATTCTGTTTCATCGGAGCTTTTCTTACCCTTAAGTCGACGAAAAGAGACTGATTTGTGTACGGGACAAAGCATTGTGCGTGCCTGGCCACAGGAAACCGGAGGAAGTCGCTTGATTTCCTTCACGGCGAACGAAACATGATCGACGATCATCGATGCACAGACGCGATTTCCTCGCGCGTTTCCGTGGCCACGCGTCTCCAAAGACTGTGTACAATATTTTTTCGTACGCCTGCGTCGTATCGTTCGCGCGTTCTCCCTTTGGTTTTTTCGAACTGTTACTAGGCTTGTTTTTTAATAAACTTGTTTTTTTGTTTGTTAGAACGGCAGCGGACCTGGTGGCGAATCGGGCGGACGTGGCAACGGGTGAGTACAGCATTTCAATTACTATTAGAAATTAAATATGACTCGTGCTGTCAGTGTTGTATGACAGAGTCTCGCTATATGGCACTGCAAGAGGTTGGAACTCGGTAAATTGTACGAAGAGCTACATAAATGGAAGTTCTACTGACAGTCAATATTTAACAATTTGTGAATTTGAACATTTCTAAATTTATAGATTTCTACATTCTTAAATTTCTATATTCAAAACTTTAAAAGTTTACAAAAATTGTAAATTTATTTCTATCTTCTTGTCCAAGTAATAGAAGTTCTACCAGATAAAAGAACATCAAGAGAAAAGTTTTCTTGGAACATTTTCAATATCTTGCAGTCGCTCGCATCTCGAACTTCTTGAAATTATCAGACACAAGACAGAGACTTTAATTCTCTATAATTGTCCCATGGAAAAGCATTGATTCCTACCTCGCCCGGTGTCTCGCGGAGACGGTATCTCATTTCTCCCTCGATTCCAGAACAAAGCTGGCGAACAGAGCTTTGATCTCAACAGCAATTGACATAAAAACCAGTATCTTCGACGAGTTACAGGCCTTTTGAAGGGGGTCAACGTTGAAAGTGCCTCTTAATTCTTACGAGTTACATCCAACCCCGTCGCGCATTTAACCTAATCGATAACCTTGTTCGTTCCGATGATATCTTCTCGATTTCCCCCGTCCGTCAAACCGTATCGTCTGACATTGGGATCTTTGAAATTTCAGAACAATAGCACTTTGCTATTTAGGAATTTCAGGACTTTGAAATTTCGGAATTTTTCAATTTTTTCAGACTTTGAAATTTTGAATTTCTGAAACAGGGTTTTGATAATTCGAGAATTCTTGTAATTTCTTTATTGAAAATAAGTCTCGATCGATAAAGCTTCGAAAAGCCCTCTTGTAAAGTATGTAAGGAGACTGTCGCTACGAATAATAATATGTCCGCATTAGTTTCGATAAAAAGAGAGGAATTTAAAAGAAGAGATGATAATAGGATGAGGTATCTCGAAGTGATGGATTACGTTACACCATACTTAACGAAGCTATCCTTGTCAGACGTTAATTCGCAGATCTACGGAGCAGCTTAGAGTAATTAAACGTGAACCCGGTTGAAATTAGGTCATCGTTCAGGACAAACGACGCTATCGAGGCACGAGTTTTCGTGGTTTTTCGTCCGTCGTTTATTATATTAATTAATTTATTTCCCCGTGTACCGAAACGATTAAACGTCGACGATAACAGATAATGTCCCTTTTTGTCGCGTAAATTTATTCTAATCTAAAAGGTGGATCAGAGGGCGTTTTTATAAGTACGTTGAAAAGAAGGATATCGGTTAAGTGCGCGGTTTAAGGTTGCTTAAAACTTCTTTGAAATCTCCGATGACGAACTTTCCAATTTAATTCGAAAGTTCGATTACTTTCAATCTAATATCGATCGAACCTCGGGCCTAACTCGAGAAAGATTTATAGAGATCAGATACTTCCTGACACGCGATCGTGCCGCGATCGAGGTCCTCATAAATTTAACAACGAACCAATTATTAGCGACTCTAATGTCTTATCAGCTTGATTACCTGATTTCTCGGGTTATATAACGGAGAGTCCTCTGAATATTATGCCTCGAACATGAATGTCTCCAGAATTTTCACCGCGAGCAAAGTTTCTATTATTATATTGTCCTAATTTATGATCTACGGAATATTAAATTATTAAATAGGTCGTAATAGAACTCGACTCGAAAGTACATATTTACATAACGTACATATTTACCTTAACCAAACATTCTAATTTTGCCGTTCGACAAATTAAATACACGAGAACCATAAGGGTGTTAGCTTAAAATTTATCGAGAGACGTTATAAATTCCTTTGATGATCCACTGCCATGTTTCCCTAGCCATTTCTTTGGTAATGTCCTTATTTTCCTAAATCAATATGTAAGGATCTTAACTCTTCCTAAATTCAAATACACGTAACAAAATTTATTTTTGCAATGTAATGTTCGATAAATGTATTAATAATATTCTAAATAAATTATTTTCCAGGCATCTAGGGGACAATCCTTTCTACAGCAACATCGACAGCATGCCGGACATTCGACCGCGTCGAAAGTCGGTGCCATTGGTCTCCGAGCTGGTACGTAATCAATTAATTGTTCGTTAACCTTAACTTAACAATGTTGCGTCCAAGCATACATAGATATGTAAACGTATACGGACACGCGAATACGTACACGTATCTATGAATGTGCGTTGTCTGGTCCGTTCATATTCGTGGAGATGAAGAAACGTAGCGACGCTGCCATTTTCTCAGGCGCCGCTCCTTTCGTGTATTATCCTCGTCGACGTCGTCGTTATGCTGTCGTCGCTTTGATCGTCGATTATTTCCCTGCATTATTTCTCGAGGAGCTTTCAGACTCCGACCTCTGGAACCTTTCACTTGTAATTCTTGTGCGATCAAAAATTTTTAAACTCGAATATCTTAGAATTCATCCGTGTGTCGATCAAGTGAAATATTACGAGTGAAGAAAATAATTTCGTAAACTGCAGAATATCGTGTTGCGCGATAATGTTTTATGAGGAAGTTCGCGGTTTAAGGCGTCTGCATCGATCACGTTGATTACCGGACGAGGCTGGATTAAGCGTTCTGAATATTTCAGATCAATCACGGTGCATCCCTCTTGTCCATTAAAGATTTTCAACGCGAACAGACAAATCTGATCAATTTGTTCGTCTCTCGAATAAATTATACACCAATCGATTTCTCAAGCTTTTCATTTAGATTTCGCAGCCAAAATTGATGTCATAAATCAGTAACGTCTAATCGACAGTGCAAAGTTTATTCGTAAGGAATTGATTATTCATAAACGTGCAAGTACAAATACAAAGATCGACGATCACGAACGACGACACCCAAAGCTTCGTGTGTCCTACGCTTTTTGTCCCGTCAAAGTGTGCTGTTCTTCCCTCTCCTGAATATACGCTATTCCGTTTGTGTCCTCGTGGCAAACAAAAAAACGGGAGAAACTTGGGCTGTGCAAATCCTCTTTTTTATAATCTGCAATTTTTAACCTCCCCGGTGGAGCTCGTTGACTCTGCTCCTTCTTGTTCATTAAAAATGATCCTGCTGTGCTCCGCGTACCTTTATTGAAAAAATAATACCGGATCCTCTTTAAACTCGAATTGCATTCCTGTTCGAGATCAGATGTAGCAAAACGACGACGTCGAAGGTGCGAGGCTGTTCTGTCGCGAGATCGATATCTGTTGTGCCGTTCCTGCCACCTTCGAGAGATGTTTTCGTCCAACGACAGAGAGAAACGTCAATCTTTTATGAAACAAAGAAACTAACGTCTCTCCAGGGTGGTTCGATGATCGAACGGCCATCTTGGTCGTGCAACCTGATTGCGTGTACTGCGTTTCGGTGTTGCGTCGTTTTTCGGTAACCCAATATTCTTCCAGAGGGTCGTTACAGACGATTTCGCGATAATTTGCTCTCTATTTTACCCCGAGAGTCAAGAACACGCGAACGACAAACCTTGAAAAGTTTTACGTACTCGATTCAATTTCCGATGATTGTACACGGGTTAGAGTTGTAAATAGGTTAGAATAGAGCAATTTATCGACAATTTTTGGAAATCGTCTGCTAATGGGCCACAACTATTTGTACTAGTGTTTCGCAGAGTATGCTCGTTCAACGTTTCCAAATTTTCCGGACATCCAATCGTCGAACGTTGCGTTTGCAACGGACCGGAATCATCGCGCGATTTACCGTGAAATGGCGATGCTAAATTTCGGGGCAATAAAGTATAAATTCGAGAACTAGACACCAACAGGTTGATCTTTACTTGAGAATGAAATTTTCATTACTGTCATAAATTTTTATATCCATTCAATCGTTCTTAATTATTTACCCGAAAAGGAAACTTTAAGGAGGAATTTATTATCATTGCAGCATAAATGTCGTAATGAAAAGATCACGAAACAACTATTAAACCTAAACAAATTTTAGAATAGTGCTGCATTTAATGTACAGTCTTGAGTTGTTTGAAAAGTGTCTGAATACGCGTTTCATTGTTTTCGTCACTCATATTGTGCCGCGAAGGCGTCGCCATTTTACGGTCAAGACTTCGCGAAATTTGAAAGTGCCGTGTAATTCTCGGGAAAACAGTTACCGAGTTTCACGTGTCGCGAAAATTAAACTTTCGAACTGCGTTCTCCTCCCCAATCACCGACGGTTCGAGCGAAAATTCGAACAGAAAATTTGAAATTCGAATGGCTGCTGTTGCTTTCGGCGAGCTCATTCGCAGTTCGAGTTTGACGCCGGTGTACTTTATCGAGGTCAGAAAAGAGATGTTACGTTGTTTTCTTTCCGACACAAGGAGAATATTGAACTCCTCGCACAAAAATGAAATATTCAAAATCAGAAATAAACTTGTTGCAAGATCGAAAGTCGAGCGTGCATTTTTTTCGACAAAAGAGTACCGCAACTGGAGCAACGTAACCGTTCGCTGTTTCAAGAATAAAATCAGCTTTCTCTCGTAGAACGTTTCCACGGCAACTTATTAAAGGATTACTCTTCTGTACGTTTTCAATCGGCTGCAATATACAGGAGTCTACCGCAAACACGGATTCTACTTATCCGAAACAAAGCCACGTGAAATTGATGTTCAGTTGATACGAACTTTTTCAATCGGTTCTTTATTACAACGTTTCATTTGCGACTCGTTTTTTATTCCATCTTCAAAGAGAACTTTCACAACTGTTAGCTCAAAGAAACATAAATTTCATTTACTCGCGAAAAAATTAATATTGAATTTTCAAAGCGATCTACAAATAGTATTGTAATATTGCACAAATAAATCCGTGACCTCGTTTATTCGTACAGAAATACTTATTATAATTTGTTAAAAAAAATGTGCATTTGAAATAACAGTAGTTCTCTGTTCTTTTCGCGGTGAAATTGAAACGGTTTCAAAGTGAAACACGCTAAAAGGAAAACGTTCCACGCACGGTCGTCGAATGGAAATAGGAGAAAAATTATTGCAAATAGGATTTTGTCGCAGTGGCCTGGAAAGCGTCTTAATTGCGACGAAAGGCAAAGTTTTCGGTAAGAGCCTCCGACGACAAATTCTGTTTCCGACATCGCATGTGACATCGATTACGTGTGTACTCGCGACGATGTCGTGTTACGAGAAGTTGCCCGTTTACGTCACGCGCCTTTGCGTGCACACGCGACAATTTAAACGAGACCCTCGGCAACAGCTTGATCGTGTTGCGCAAATTACAGAATTTTGGTTATAGCAGTGTTCGCAATCTCACCGAAAAATGAACAGAGAACATTGTCACATATTTATGGAACTGGAAATTGGCTGAAATACAAAGCGGTGAACGGGGGCAATTTACTTGTAAATGAAATGATGCAATATTAGCTTTCACGTAATAAACCAGAATCTACGGTTATGAGGTCGAATATAAGTGATAAATAATATAAAGCTCCGAGGATTCTAAAAGTTAGATGCTAAAGATAACAAAATTCTTTTGAAAGAAATGTTTAAATGTTTGAGCGAAACGACCGAGGAACGGAGCAACGCGCAGTCGTAAATATTAAGGAACGCAGCGGACGTCTGCAGAATTTTAAAGAGCTAAACACGAACTTGAAATTCGTAGAAAGAAGTTCTAACCTCGAGGAAAGTTATTTTTACAGCAGCCATTCGGTCGAGTGCAACTTCGTGCACCCAATCATGCAACTTCGTGCTTGAAATCCTTGCACTTCAAGGACAATATTGACTCGTAAAACGTTTCACTTCGTCATGTGAAGAAAGAAAGATGAAAGTTTAGATTCTGTACTCTGTATGTACATTGAAAAGGAACACAAGAGTAAAGGACAATGTAAACTTAGTCACCTGGCATCGTTCGAAATCCCTCACGTTTTCACGAAACCTTGCAATCAAATTAGTTTTACTAAATTTGCTCACTCACGACCAAGTATACAAATAGAAGTGTCCTTTAATATAACCGGAGATTTATCCGAGCCTTAAATCAATGCTGTTGAGATTCTACTGTTCAGATTGTGTTCAGAGGGTTAAAATTAACCCTCTAGCGATCGACGGTTCTTTTTTATGTCAATTAATTTTATTTTTGTAAAAACGACGGAGGTGGTATTTCAAATGATAGGATTAATGAATAAAATATATGTAAAATAAATCAATTAAAACGTGGACAAAATTCGCATTGCGATATCTCTGAGTGAATAATGAATAATTACGATATCTCTGCGATGGAACATTTCGAACTTCAAACGTTAATAAACGTAATTTTCATTTATAAAAACATTTCCTATCTGTGCGGTGACATACCATGATTCGCACATCATGCTTTTAAATTTTTATAACGCGTTCGATGCCGCGTATATTCATATATGTGTTATTTTATCATGGAAATTCAAGCATCATTCACATACGAGCAACGTGACAACAAGCGTTAACGCTGATCGAACCAAGCACGTTCAAATTTTCGGATATTTTATGTGAAAGATTATTAACACGCTCCTAAAGAATTATTCTATATTTTATTTTATTCTCCACTTCATGGACAATGGTCGTCGTATAAACATTTCTACAAAGCAATGCAATTTTTAAAAAATAGTACTTACACCTTTTTTATTATACTTTCATTCTTCGATTAAATTCATTTTTGATCATATAGAATATAATCGTGGCATTGAATCAATAAAATATAATTAAAGGAAAATCTCACTCTCGTGGGAAGAAACATAAATACAGACAGCAGCGATTTAAAGGCTCCAAATCAAGTCCACCTAAAATTCCTCGCACAGTACAACCATTTTACAAAATAATTCTGTAGAAGGAAATTCCAGTGACAACGAAGATTTTCGCTCGACCCGTCGCGTATGTGTTCTGTGTGAAATCCAGCGCAATCGATACGGACAGACTACCCTGAGATTACGTACGTTTCCCTGTGGATGAGTGATTCGAGGAGGATAGAATAATATCGAGGAAAATAGCGTGGAACAAAATTGGTGCACTCGTCGAGAGGACAACCTCCTCGAACCGCTCCGTTTCCAACCCCTTAGAAGTCTCGATCCGTCTGTCTGTGACCCTGTATGTTCGATGTCGACAAGTTTTCTCTTGATTGTTGTGTACCGTAACCTTGGTCCTTGGAACCCCATCCGTGTCCAACAATCGCAACCCGGAAACGGGAGTCCGGACGGTCGATGGAAAACCTCGAGGAATCGCTGGAGAAAGAAACTCGAGTCTCGCGTTCGCGTTGATTCTAGAAATACTTTTGAAGAGAAACTCGAAGCCGTCCAAGTGGAAGACGTAAACTCCAGTAATTTCTCGGGTTTTCGCGTTCATCGAGGAGGAATAATGTTCTTAGGAGTGAAGAGTTTGGTTCGAGAAACTGTTTATTTTCTGTGCTTGACAAAACTTTATTCGAAAAGAAGATGATGGGATTTTTTATCGCTTCGAGATGATAGCTTTAGTGGACAATTATTCTGAATCTCGATGAAAGGTCGACTTCTGGCATTGATGGTTAACACTTTCGCTGTATACGTTGCTGATCAAGTATGGATATCGTTGATGTTGATATTAATAGTATTCGTTTGGTGAATGTACTCAATATTCAACAGCGAAAGTGTTAAAGGTACACTCGGGTGTAATGTAGACCTTTGACTGAGAATAAGTGTAGAGGAAGGAGACTCTCACTACTTGCCCTTATCCAAAGAGAACCTAGGAGTCTAGGAGGAATCTTGATATAACCTGGAGAAAATTCATGGAGACTCCATGAAAGACCAAGGTAGAACCCAGAGAAAATTTAAGAAGAAATTAAAAAGAATTCATAAACAGGATATTGAAGGACATTAAAGGAAAATCTAGAGAGGCTAATAAGAATCTTGGAAGAATTCAAGAGCTCAAGAAATATCAAAAGAGAACCAAGTATGATTCTACATAAAATCCAGGGAAACTTAAAAACATCCTTAGAGAGTCGCAAAGAAAACTTAGGGAGAGTCTACAGAGGGTTTAAAAAGAATACAGGAAGTACCCAGTGGAGAAAGAACCACGGTGGAGTCTAAGAATAACACGAAAAATATGCAAAGATAATGCAAAGAAAACGTACAACGAGAACTTAAACAGAACCCAAAAAAATTGAAACTGAACCCAAGAGAAATTAAAAACATATCTAAATGGAACGTAAAATAAATCTGGAGTCTAGGATGAGCTTTGAGTGAGATTTGAGATGACCTAACCTAAATATTCCTTCTTCTACGCTTCCTCGTAATTCAAGAGAGGCCATATTGCAGCCGAGTGTACGAGTTATCCATAACCTATGTTGCGTTAGAGAAAAAGAAAAGAAAAAATAAAAAACAAGATAAAGATGCAAGCGATACCACGTACTAACCGGCATATAATGCCATTTTCTTTGTTTGTTCTCTGTGGCGCCCGTTGTTGTATCCACCTGAACACCTGAAAAATACAAAACCACTCACTGAAAAAAACCTCTCAAAAAATCTCAAAAACTCTACCTCCAGGTCTTGAAGGTACTAAAATTAAATGCCTCCTTAACGAAGTTAAATTACGAAAAATATCATGAAAAAAAGAAAAGAAAAAAGTCGCTTGTTTTGCTGTACGTAGCGCATGCTTCAGCTTATCGTACACATCTTTCTCGATTTACTTATTTCTTTCACCCTGTTGCGTTACGAGATTCTTTTTCCTTTCGCACCCGGCTCGATATATCGTTTCGTTTTTTCTTTCTCTCCTCGGTTCTCGTTTCGTTATTTTGCGTTAAGCAATTCGTCGACAATGCGTCGCGCGAGCAACGTTATTTCGCGATCGCGTTTCACCCGCGTCACCGTAATCGACCAAAATTACGAAACACGTGATGGATGACGGAGATTTCGTAATTGAAGGATTAATGTAACATAACTTGAGGTCGTTTCGCGTGTCGCGACATAATTATGCGAAAACACGTTCGTCCAGCCGTCTCGTCGCGCTCGATAACGAGGTATCGCTGTAATTAGCGGTCGTAGCCACGTTTCCGGTATTCTGCAAAGAAAACGCCTTCTGATTTTATTCAGCTTTTGCAAGTTGATCGATCGTTCTGTTAATCTTTCCCGTACGGCAAAAACCATTAATAATTTTAACATATTCGATGTTTTAGTAAATCATGTAGTAAAATACTTCAACATTAAGTATTTGTTAAAGTTGGAGACTTAAGTCTACTTAAACTATATGCAAGATTTTTCCGAACATCGATTATCAACTTGCAAAAATAAAATCTAAAGGGAACCCCAGTCTTTTCGTGATTTCAACAGAAACGTTGCTCTCGCATTCGTGAACCTTTCCGCCATTTTCCTTTTTATATCGAGTTATTCATCTCCAGCGACCAGATTCTGAACCCCTTCTACTTGAGACTGGTAATCGTTCTCAAAGACCGATGATTATTTGCGAAAAAAGAGAATCTGCTCGCTGGATGATGTTGAACGCGTTTGTTCGTGATTTCGTTGGATATTTCGAGTCTTCTGAATGTACCTGCACGCGTAGTGGCTGTTTTGTCACGATGAACGCAAGAGCGCATGCACAAGTAGATCAGATACCGTAGTCAGTAGGTACACGATCACACGTTTATATTATTATTATAATCAGACGATTAATCTCGACTTGACGAGCTGTCTTATACTCTGAGACTTTTTCTTTCTCTTTTATACCGTCTTTTTGGTTTTTTCTTATACGAGATGCGAATTTTTCGCTACATGCGAGAAAGCGACAGCAAAGATTAATCGCTTCTCGCACGATTATTGTGTATAGCGGTGATGGACAGATTATGTGATCGATGAATTCACCGATTTTTAAATTTTCAAATTTTTTCAAGTTTTTAAATTTTGGAGTTACATATATTTTACAGATTCGTATGTTTTCACGTTTCGAAATTTCCGAATACATAGATTTCCAAATTCTTGAAACCCCAAATTGCTATATTTCGAACCCCTAAATTTGCAAATCCGAAATTCCCAAATCCCTAGAATCCTAAATTTGTAGATTTCCAAATACTTGAAACTCCAAATTCCTAAAATTCGACATTTCCAAATGTCCAAAACCCTCGAATTCCAAATTCTCAAATAGCGAATTTACCTCGTCCATGAACAGAAATGGCTGCGAGTAGAAATTACAATTGCCCATCGCTGCTATACATGTTCCGAGAAAAACGAGAGAACCCGAAGAAATGGTTGATATAGGATTGTGAGGGATACTTTGCAATTAATTTTCGAAACACGTAAGTGATAAGAGCGTGTGAGGAAAGGTGAAAAGATAGAGGAGAGACACGGTGCCCCGTGCGTTGAACGCTTGTTACACAACAGACACTCACGAACACGCTTTCAGAGAGTAGAAAAGCTGATAGAAAGTGCGAGAACGAGCGTAGTCGAGGCGCAAAATTAGTGCTCGAAAATTAGCGTCTGTCCACGGGAACGAGACAGTAGCGCATGCATCGAGCACGGGGCCCCGTGCATATCGTATCTTAATTGAAATCTAGCCAATCGCAAATCCTGCCAAGGCGCCGCACCTGCCAGGCGCCATAAGCTAATTGGATTAGATTTTATCCGTTGATTCTTCATCACCTCTATCTCGCTCTACCTTTCACCCTCATCCCGACATTTGTTTCTGTTACCACCGTTTCCGTTATTCTTTTTCCGTTCTACGCTCATACTTCTTTACATCCGTTCATCGAAACATTTCATTTCGTTGTATTATTTCTTCATACGTCTTTCATTTTCATTTCACTCGGTTCTTTTAATAAGAAGAAATCATCGTGTTCTATATGATGTTTTATATAGATACTTGTTCTCGATTTTATAATATAGATTCGTTTCTGAGCAACGCTTCTCGATTTTGTAAGTTTTTTTTTAATCCTCTACACTCGTATTTTTAGAAGTATTTGTTCTAAATCGTGATATTTATTGATATGTTTAGCTACTTTACAATTAATGTACAGTACAGTCTCGCTGTCTGGATTTATTTAGAATTTTTTATATTTCAATGTTTCAAATTTTCAAATTTTATTCTTCTATATCAAGGCTTTCTAGCACTGCGTGAAGAAAATTTTGTTTATTCCCTTTCCACCATTTTGTCCGTTTATACAGTTCTACCCAGAGCCATATAGCGAGACTTCACTATAAATCGTAACAGGTTATGTTTCATTATCACGGTGAAAAAGATTCCAAATTTACTACAAGGATCTTTTATGTCACCCGAAAGTTGCACGAGTGCATAGAGGATTAATTACTGAATCAAATTTGTATGCTCTACATTTACATTTTTAACGGATTTAAATATTTTTATTACGATATACTCTTTTGAAAAACTGTATCATTAGTGAGGAAAGTAACGTTTAAAGGTCGAAAAGCTTGCTCGTTTTTTACAATAAAACGCTCAGAGCACGGCTTTAAATGAAGCCAATTGTAAATAAAACACATCTTACCGTGTAAATAACATTTGTACATAGCAGTGTAAAAAATTTCAAAATATATTTGGCATAAGTATCTATAAAATCCAGACATTTACAGACTGCAATTTAAAGATTATAAATCCTAGAAAAATAAAGTGTAATGCATTTCATAATTCAATATCTTCGTTAAATCTGTAGCTCTCATCTCAAATAATTGATAAATAGTTTTTTATAAATTTTGCATTCAAAAAATATTTCTATTGTCTTCTGTATTTTTTAATTGGCAATTAAAGTTATCTTGTTATGAATAATACTGTACAGTATTTCGTGCGAAAAATAATAAATATGTGCCAAATATAATTCACGATGTCACGTTTTACTATTTATATCTTTGGTTCGTTGTCATTTTCAATAATTATGCAGATAGCTGTCTTCGAGTGACATCGATTGTTAATAAAAAGCGTACATTCTTCTTCTTTTATCGTTGTGCAGTTTTTATGTCTCCATTTCATTCGCTTTCGAAACCTCCATCTTATTATTTTCAATTTCGTTCAATTTACATATTCGTTTTTCGATCATCGTCATCCAACAACCATTTCTTCTTCTACTTCTTCTTTATTTCCCCCCCTTTCAGTTTCTCTCTTCCTGTTCTTTATCTCTGTTCATACAATAGAGAGACTGGAAGGTATTGTTTCCGAATCAGATGAGCATTAATTTCTATCTTTTCCCAGACAATGGCGGCGACGAAGAGGAACACTCCAGGCTTACTAACATCGGCTGTGCCCAGGGCAACGTTGAACGACGAGGAACTGGTAAGAATTCGTCCTTTAAATATTATCCTTTCAGACGTCATCGTCATCCTTCGTGTCGTCTATTTAAACGAATATCGAACTTTCTGATCGCTTTTCAGCCACGGAATAATAATCTACCGGGTCATCTTTCGCGTGAGAAATGATCGCAGATCACGACAAACTATTTCACGATAATGATCACAGATTTTAACAAACAAATGTTCCTCGACCAAAGATAACAGTCTCGTCAAAAATACTTGAAGATTCTAAATTTAGTTGTAAATAAAAATTTAATACATATTTCTAATTTAACCTTCTTTTAAATATTGTGTGTCAATTTGAGTATTAATGGATCTATTTCAGTAATTAAAAATTGATTTAATACTTTATTCTCTTAACGATAAATTGACGATCACATCATCGAATACTCTTCTGCGATATAAAATAAAATGAAGTATAGTTTACAAGGTCATCGATCGTTTTTCAACGCAAAACGCGTCGAAGAAGGAATCATTGAAACGAGTCAGTTGTGCTCGGAGCACGATATCAAGATAATCGATTTCCCGCGGTTCGAGGAAAGTTGACGAGAGTAAATTAATATTAAAAGGACGTTTCCTACGGGCTGAGAATTTGACTATCCACGAATAAAGTTCGTTAGATTAATCTTGATAGTCGGTATTGACGAGGTCGGTCGCGAGATAGCGAATAATAACCGACTCGATAAAATGCGACCGTGTCGATTTCGAGGTGTCGGGAAATGCGGTCTAGAAGTCGATTCGAAAGCGATAGGCAAGCTTTATCGAAAAAACGTCGCGAGTTAATATCGTTCAGAAAGCAGCTAACCGAGACGCGGTAGAAATACGTGGCATATTTCGTTTAAATGCAGGCTGCTTCTTAACTCGACAACCATTTTAAAAATGTCTATAAATTAATGATACATGTAACATATAATAACTGAGACATATTTTATTGAAATATACTAATGACATAATTGATTCATTTAAAATCAAGAAGATTAAAAATAAATAAAGATTAACAAATACAATGTTGATCGGTGCGTATCAATATTTAAATTTTATTTCAGTTCACGTTTACCACGAATACAATTTTATAAATGATTGCACAAAAATTCAAATTTAAATTTAAATAATGTTATTGAATAATTACAGTATTTTTCGATTAAAAAGCAGACTGCATATCATCGAGGTTATTGAAGATACAGAGTAAATATTCCGTAACTTGCATCTTAAAATGGAAAGTAATAAAGTCAACGCGGTATATTTTTAAGAGTTCATTTTCACACGCGAAACTGCGTGCGTTTATTGCACATTCCGGAGCACATCAAAGAAGTCTGGAAAACGCAGCGCAGTGATAAATATTAAACGAAACGCCGCGAAATGATGCTTGAATTACAAGGTTTTATACCGATGTTGCAGCCATCACTGCGCTCTTTCCGCTATCAGAAATGCATACCATTTACTCCGTTGAATTCGTCGTTAAAAAGGATCATAAAGGAAATGTAATAAAAGCACGCGGTTCCGGTTCGAATAAAACGAAAGTAGCTGCAAAATCCTCGTAAAAGAGAGATTGAATTCCGGTATCGTTTCTTCGAATCGCGAACCAATTCGTATCTTCATTAACCTAACGAATGATTCAACGTTCGATCGTTTATACAGGATACTTATATCGGAGGAAACGATATTTGAAATACGCTACGTAATCAATTTTAGCAATTTACAGGACTTTTGTAGAACGACGTATCAAAAAGAAAAGAACGATTTTGAATATTATAATGTCTATTATTTAATACCATATTACAAATTTTATAGGAAGGTTTTGTGTTAAGTTATTTCGTATAAAATTTGCAAAATATCGACTTTTATATAATTTTGGACAGTGAATTAGATCGAGTAGATACTAAATTTATAATGAATCTTTATTATTTCGATACACAATGTTTGTTCGTCGAATTATTAATTTAATTCAACGTCCAAAATTACATGAACAAAAGTTATTTGAAAAATTGTTATGCAGAAGGTAACGAGCAGCTGGTTTTCGCGCGAACATTTTTCGCCCTTAGAAAGTCGCAGGACAGGATTTTTAGTAAAACTAGGGAAAAAGACACGCGTCATTTGTAACTATAAGCCAAGATACATGCATCCTCGCGTATCCGGCGAAGGCTCTCGTATGGAGTTGGATTTTAACCTCTGATAAATTTTTTTTCTTTTCACATGAACTATGCTGCATTTTATCCTCATTTCCGCGCTATTTTCTTTCACGTAAGTGTGGCCCAACCTCTCTCTCTCTTTCTCTCTCTCTTTCTCTCTCTCTCTCTCTCTCTCTCTCTCTCTTTCTCTTCTCCTTTCTTTCTATCTTTCTTTCAAACTTTTCTCTACCTATCTCTTCTCTTTCTTTCTTTGCTTCTACTCTACTTTCTTCTATCTCTATCTTCTGTCTTTCTGTTTGATCACGTTCTGTGATTCTTGAGAGAAAGCAACGTTCGTAGCGAACATTAGACGAGTCGTTCTTCTCTAGAGGCTAGGGTGAACGTTTCATGCGTATCTGCATTTAAGTATTTGTACACACTGGTCACGAGGGTTGCCAAACGTTAGCGCACCAGCAGTCGATACGTGCGGTACGATTGCGATGTGTGTACGTATGTGGGTCACGCGTAGGATACTCGCGAATATGAGATGCTACAGTGGTCATGTAAACCGAGTGTAATTAGGCTAGAGCTAGGATATACTCCGATACTCCTGCTCGTGGTGTCGGATGTTCCTCGTGTTCCTCTGCATCCCTGATAGGATCTTTGCGAGCCATTCGACTATCAGCTGATTTGCGAGATTTCGTGAGCAACACCCACCGCAACAATGCGTGTGAACCTTTATCGGTGCCATGTTCCCGTTCGTGTTGGAAATTCGATTGCTTACCAAATTTCAATCTGACATTCTCATTGTGTCGCACTTCGCCTTCAACCAGTGCAAAATTTTAATGTCTCAAACGTTCCAAAATTGTCTGTATGCTAACGAATTTATATTTTCGAACAAATGCATACAGTTTTTAAAAATTCTTTCTCATGTTTGAAGGAAAAAATATTAAGTTATTAAATAAAGGTGTAATAAGAATTCTAACGTAAATTTAATTATCAGGAGAATTATTAAATATTGTTCGTCGTCGGAAATGATATGTAAATCTCGAAGGAAGATGTCCGATTTGCAGACTGCGCAAACAGCATCTTCGCAGAATAGTACAGCAATCTTCCATTTTCCGACATACACGACTGAAACGGTATTCAAATTTTCAACGCGAACAAGTTTCGGGCTCGTAGAGACTGACACGCGGGAAACAGGCAGAAAAGAAATGGCGAATGGAAGACGGGGAACATCCTGGACCGGCGACGTCACCCTTATAGTGCTTTTTAGCGGATCGATGCTTTTACACCCCCCCTTGCAGAGCGCCCCAATAGTACGACATCTAGAGAACGTGCTCCCCCTTTCCACCACCCCTTTTTATCACGAAGTTTTCGAGCTGATAGGAAAGAGGTGACCGAATCGAAGCAAGGATATTCGTTGAATCGATAAAAAACGAAAAGTGTTGTTTCCACGGGAAAAATGTCGCGATAAAGTTCCCTTTTTGTTTCGATCATCCGGCAGGATGTCCTTTCGATGCGACCATGCAAGAAAAGGATGAAAATCGAGAGGGGGGAAAAAACGGAGCAAAGAAGTAGCTGGTTAACGATCCTATCGCTTTTATGTGCTTCAAAAGATTGGACGAAATGTACACCTGAGAAATCTTTTATCCTCTCGATGCACGGAGTCTTGAAAACCGATACGCTGGCTGTGTATAGCGAACGCGTTAAAGCAAAAGTACCATGTTTTCGTATGACGATTCGCTTTATTATTGACTCTTATCGTGTTCCTCTGTAACATAATATTTTTCAAGATACGGGATGCTTTTAGCACGTTTGCATTGTTTGGACTACTCTTGAAAAATAGACTTACAAGGTCTAACGAAAATTTATAGAAGATTTTAGATTTAACCCCTGGATGGTGGAACGAAATTTTGCTTGCGTTAATAGAGTGTTTTAGATGATTCGTGTCTAAAGTACTCGAACTTTCCAAAACGTTATGCTGTTCTGAAGTCGTACCAATTGTAGTTGTTACACTGTACTAATTTTATATTAATATAAGTAACTGCAAATTGCTGATTATAACGTGTACTCGGAAAAGCTTGATTTGTCGCACCTAGCGTGCCTCTACGCTGTAGCGACATTAAGAACCTTTGGACACGAATTCTCTCATTTCGGACAGTTGCATGCTATGACTTGAAATTACTTTCAGAATATAATTATACCGAATTTGCATCCAAACCGTGTCGGTTTCTCGTAAATTGAATTTTTCATAAAAATAATAGGCAGCCAGCCTTAACGGTTAACGTATCCAACGCAGCTAAAAGGGTTATCCTGGAGGAACCTGCTTGAACCCTCGTTAGAGGAGATTCGAAAGGGCGATATAACGGAGATCCTTGCGAATATCGCACGCGACTGAACACCCCATCCGAAGATCCCCAAGTTTAATCTGTGTACACAGGATTGCGTATGTAATTAGGTCTCGCAGGCACCAACCCCGGCACGTTATGATTGCGCGCGTAATTATATACGGGAGCTAGTGTGGTACGCGTGAATGACGACGATTTCGATGCGAATGAGAGGCTTCCTGCTGGTTCATGGTCGGTTTGATATTGCATGAGACCGACTGAGAATTTCGAGAGGTGAGTTGCGAGGAACAGCAGGAACCGGAGCGACTGAAATGGCCGGAGATAACAGACGCGGTGAAAAATAGGAAGAATTCTTCCGAATTCTGCATTCCAGCCTTCTTTCCAACTATTCTCGATCGTGTCTGTGTTCTTCATGGTGCGAATGCTGACATCTTGACTCTCTGCTCGGCTAACGGACAATAAAATGACCTCGAAATTCTTTCGCCTGAGGTATTCCAATTTTCAACCAATAGACGAGGAAATTGAACAGTTTGATATTTCCTTCGGTTTCGCAAAGAGATTAATCGTGTTCCTTTCTAAATTCATGTTTTTCGTTTGATTCGAAACTCATTTTATAACTTCTGGTACCAGTGTTCTTCGTTCCAGCGATTGAATATGTTAAAGGTACGATATTTGTAACATCTACAATTTCAATTCCTACATTCATTTTATAAGTACTGTACATAATAAAAAGAGTAATAAAGAGAATTGCATATTTTTTGTTGAGAGCATTGAGTCAAGGTCGTTAAAAGGATCCACATAGAAAAAAGAAAGATAAATAAATAAAAAAGGAAAGAATTATCAACCCTGTGCCCGTTGTCGAATCCGCGCGAATTCCTTCGGTGTTCGAATTCTAACGACGCTCTGTGTCGCTGCCACCCCACAGAAGATGCACGTGTACAAGAAAACGCTGCAGGCGATGATCTACCCGATTTCCTCGACAACACCGCACAAATTCGTTACCTGGACAGCCACGTCGCCGACCTACTGTTACGAGTGCGAAGGACTTCTCTGGGGTATTGCTCGACAAGGGGTGCGGTGTACCGAGTGCGGAGTCAAGTGCCACGAAAAGTGCAAGGACCTGCTCAACGCCGACTGCTTGCAAAGTGAGTAACTATTTTACACTCTTTACGTTGTACTCTTTCAATGAAAGTTATATCTTTTATATCTTTTATATCGAAAGTTTGTAAACTTTCGAGTGTGATAATTGAGGGCATCATTACACAGCGTCTGATCGATTATTTATTACATTGGGTTACCAAGACCAATCGTAACGAACCGTAATTGGAAATCGATAAACGTGCAAAACATTCGAAAATTTGCGCTGGAAAATCAGAGAGCGACTGCATCTGGAAAATCGATCGCACCGTAATTGAAGCGAGAATCGAAAGAGAGTTTTTGTTTCAATTAAGCCACTTGCTGAATTGTTGATACGAATAAAGCTGAATTGCCCGTTTAATGAAAATCAATTAGCAACAATAGGCGTTGTTGAATATTTGCCGAATACGTTTCATATTGCCAGTTATGTTAGAACAAATGGAAGGGCTAAAATATGCCACGATAATGGCGATCTCGTTCATAAATTAATATTTTGGTAACCGTGGAAATTAATTTAACCTTATGAATATGTATACGTATAATGAATATTAAATGATCATGAATACGATGAAATTACGTTAACATTACTTGTTGTAGAGAATATTCTCTTAAATGTGTTTTATCTCTTTTATCGCATCCTACGGGTTCACCTATAATTCTAGTTTAGAAACTTTTTATTTCTCCAACGAACAAAACTAATTAATAGTATTACTTGGACTCGCTATTGTTTCAAAGAGATTAATTAAACTTCAACAGATAAATTTTGTATTCACGACAGACGACTTAAAGTAAATTATAAGCGAACAGAAGACGACTATTCTTTCTTAGGTTCGCATTTCTTGTTGCTTATCAATTAATAATTAATTAGTACCCGGGATCTTTGTAACATAAAAGACAGTTTCTTAAACAAGCATCCTCTTAAACAAGCAGTCCGCAGCTGCGGGTGTAATTAAATAATTAACGAAGTAATTAGATTCCCGATTTTCGCAGCAACATCGGAGCACCGAAAACTGTTTAATTAGCTTCTTGCCATTTCGCAGCCTTTTTCACAAACACATAAAACATCTTTTTAATTCTTACTCGAATGAGTTGTTAATTATCACGCGTACACTTCGTGTACGAATCAAAGTACGCACAGTAATTAGTTACGGGTCAATGTTTAAATTCGCCACAACCAAGGGAATTATTAATCAGACAACGTGACGTGAACGAAGATTAAATATTCGAGTTAAAATTTCATGTAAATTATTCATATCGAGCGTGATGGAAACCTGTCAAAAACACTCGCTTGACGTCGACTGCGTTCACGCGTTCGATCACCGATAATCATTTTGTAAACTATTTCATTCCATTAAATTGCGACCATAACTTTTTTAAAAGCAATACAAGCATTTACATTGCGTTCGATATGAACACTTGTTATTGCCTTACTGTAATTACACACTCTACGAGGTATTTTGCAACTAAAACAGGTTAAGGACGCTATTAAGGGAATAATTTGAAAGGAGATCGATCCTTCGTTGTTTACCTTTATTATTCGAAGTAGCCGATCGATAGATTCGGTCGTGGTTGCCTGGAAACGGTGACAAAATGAAACTATTGTATCGTCAAGCCCGTTTGTCAACGAACACCGACGTTTCCACCAATGAATAGGGATTTTTCCGCGCGAAACACTGCGAACTCCCCGAGGTCTCGTCCCTTTTCAAGCTTACACACCGCGAACCGTGAACGCGTCTATTTTTCAAGCGGAGAAATCGATTTTTCGCAAGCATTTGCCCGGAGTTTGTTCCGGCATCTGGCTACCAAACGTTCGGTACGTATAATTTCCGGTCTGCTTAAGCCGTTCCCGAGGATCGCGAGCCGCGCATCAAACAGGTCTCGGCCTCGCACCGGAAAATTAAAGCTCCAGAAGTGTTCCGTTGCGTCCCGACGCGCTGCTCGCGCCAGAACTTTAAAGGACGAGTCGCGTCGTTTGAATCCGTGGTTTCTGAGTTATTCGGAGCGGAATGCGCCAGAACTACTGCTTCACTGACTTTGTGTCAAACTGTATTTATATCACTTGCCAATTCTACTGCAGCGGTATACCTGATATTTGCAATAATTATATACCGTAATTTGCTGTTCAATTTTTATTCGTGTTAACTGTAAGGTGGCATAATGAATTTTATTTAAGACTAGAACCAGTGAACCGATGAAATACTATCTCTATTATATTTAACAGATCAATAAGTTAAATTTTACAAAGGACTCTATAAAATTTTGTATATAAATTGATTTATGTATTTGATTGGGAAGATAAACAATCCTAATAAATATAATTGCATTTCAACAATTTCAATCGGAAGTTTTAAATGAAATAATTTTACATTAATAGATTGAATTACCTTAGGATAACGGCGAGTAAAAGACAAGAGTGCTTGAGGAAAATAAAAAGGAAGGAATAAAAGAGTAAAATACTCAGCCGTCGTAGCGATAAGGCAATTGACGGGTCCCATTTTTCTTCGTGCTGTACAATTTATTTTACGTAGAAACGTTCTATCCGCCTTAGCATGGCTAAACAACGTCTGAAGGAAAATCCTGATCGGACGCCTGTTTCATTTTGCCAGGAGCGGCCGAGAAAAGCTCGAAGCACGGGGCCGAGGATAAGGCGAACAGCATCATCACGGCCATGAAAGAGCGAATGAAGCAGAGAGAGCGGGAGAAGCCGGAGATCTTCGAGCTGATCCGGTGAGTCCTTCTTAGCATATCTTTTCCTCTTCTTTTTTTTTCTCTCCTTCTTTTGTCGCAGCATAGTTGACTCGGCGGAAAGCGCCGTCAATCGACGACGAGGCACGAATTTCAGGGGAGAAAAAGTCGATCTACGATCCATCTGGCGAGGATGCCGTGCCGCCATTGCTTGTCCCTGTCCGTTAATTTGGAACTTTGTTCGAATTCCGTCCACGCGCGTTAAGGCGGAAAAGCGTTTTCGCGAAAGTTCTCCCGTTGGACAGGAAATTCTATCGTCCGTGGAAACAGTTTGAACGAAACTCGATTCGCGACGGGCTCGAAAAGTTGTCGCATTAGCATGCATTACTTACGCTTTGTCCAGTTATCTGAGACCGCGAATTTGCGTGTGCGAATGGCGGCATTGAAAATGTGCAGGAACAGTGAAACAGGTGAATTAGGTCGCGGCGCAGTAAAGGACTCGTGCACGATTGTGATCCGGTCGTTGCCGAGCCGCGATTTCGTGCCGTATCCTGCGCATCGTTTCTGCATAAACGTCGCCACGACGGGAATTAAAAATATTTCATTCTTTGCATTTTTCCGCTGGAAATAAGAGCACGCCTAATACCCTTTTGTTCATGAATGACTATGAAGGGGAAAAATTATGCCTGGCGAGGCGCTGAACGCGGCTGAATCGAGGGAACTTGGTGTTCCGACCAAAGGAAGTGGAAGAGGAAACAGGGTTATTTTGTCGCTAGACGTGCTCTTATTTAGATTCTTGAGAAATGCAAAGCAGACAATATTTTACCCCTAAATGTTCCTAATTATGTTTCTTAACTTTTCACGTTACTATCTCGTTTGCTCTCATCTACTTTATCAAGTATTACTTTTAACACTGATTAAATCTGGCAAAATTGTTAGAGATAACTCTTATATTTCATCTATTCCGTTAAATATTAAAAATAGGAGTGATTGACCTCTTCAGGGATGATTCTTTTTCAGTTTGAAAGAAAGATGATCTAATTTTTATGAAAATAATTGTATAGACAGTAATATACGAGACAAAAAAGAACATCCTGTGTGGTCGCAGGTGGTATTATCCTCGATTATTATTCTCGTAGAGGTCAATCTCGCGACGCGCGATAGATACAAGTAAAATTGCCATTAATTTGCATTGTACACGGACTTCCACGCACTAAAATCGATCGAATAGATAGATGTAGTGCGAGCGAAAGATCTACTGACCGTTTTCCCGTCGCAATTGTTCAAAGGTGGCAAGAGACGATGCAGATTCGCGGCGAGAGATTCGATCGACCAGAATTAAGCTTCCCGTAATAAAGTTGCAGAATTTACGACTAGGTTGGTGATTATTGATCACGTCGAACGGGTCGTAACGTTGCCGAGTACAGGGTATCGGTTCAAATACAGAGAATCATTTAACAGGGTGCAAACAGGAATTTAGGGTGACTCTTGTGAAGGATGCTGAGTCCAAGTGGGTCGCGATGTTGCAGAGAAATGTGCAACGAAGTGCAGAAATTAAGATTTCTCGGAAAGTAGAGTATACGTGAAATTATTTTGTACTGACGGTGAAAAATGCAGAAAAATTATTCGCGCTTTGATTATGATTATTATTTAAAATGATTATTATTTTAAAATGGTAAGTTATCGATTAGAAAGCAATTTCAGAGAGAAATTTATAACGATTTATAAATTAGAATTTGTTTGCAAATACTCGTGATAAGAGTGATTGAAAAATACGAAATAACATCCCGCGTTATTCATAAATTATTCAACGATGTATATTGAGTTATCGTTGAGAGAGTAGAGTTCCTGTGGCGTTCATAATTTCTCAGTTATCTGGTAAATTTAATTATGGACGAAATTAATACCACAACTTTTTGAATAATTTTCTTGGTAGAGTATCAAAAAATCCTCTTTCGAATTTTCGTATACAAATTGCAATTTAATATTATTGCGAATATCCCGTTTGATGTAATATTTTACGCGAAATTTCAATATTTCTAAAAGACTCAGTTATAATGTCATTCTATTACGTTCCAATAATTTCCAATAATTAATATCGCGTTCCAATAATTTCCTTCGTCCTTGAATATTCACGAATTAACTTTCAAATATTTCGCATAGAAATTGCAATTTATTATGCGTACGTTAAACGCATATCCAAAATTCTACGTTAATGAATTTTGAAATTTAGGAAATTAGATATTTAGCAATTACAATTGGAAACAACTATGTTTCTTTATATTGCAGTAATAGTATATTAAAATTTTGAACGCAGTCACTCGCTTCCGTTTTCTTTTTTATCTCTATTTGGAATTGATATGATCATTTCTGTTCATAACGTGCTCTACATTTCACCTCGCTGAAATAATAGCTAGATCAAAAGATAAATTCTCACTCTTAACGTAAATTCGATTCCCATAGAGTTTATGCGCGAAAAGAAGAGGAACTATAACGACACGCGACTTCGAACACTTCGATCCTTCGTTACACGATTAACAAGCTTTCAAAACTGCAAATTGTCGACGCGATGTAGACAAAGCAAGAATATTGTAACTGCAATTTTTATGGACGTCGCGCGTCAAAATACGTTATCCACTTTTATTTTCGGATAAAAATTGTCGCGAGTAAAAGCCGTGTCGATATTGATGTACGTGTAATATCGGTTTTAAAGAATGGCGTGAAATATGATGCAGATTGACGGATACAAAGATACGATCTCCAACAATAAATAACTCCGAGGCGTGATAAATACGTGGCAACAAATCGTAAATTACAGTTGATTCAAACGGTGATTTCGTATTATTTTGCTGGTCAGCGCGTTTGGATGCGGAATGTTTCTTGTAGGAATTCTACAAACGCGCGTAAGAACATGATGGACGATGAAGGAAATACGGATATAATACTGCATACGAAGAAACTAATGTCCACACGTGGCCAGATTTCCATGGCAGGGAAGAAATAGCTATCTCTAACTAAAATTTTCCGGAAAATACCTTTGTAAACATACTAAATTGCAGCTTTCGCGATATTTGAGAAAGGATTTCTGAACGCGAGGGAAATTACAGTAAATTCTCGGTATATGGCCAAGGGCAAGGCTGTAGAAACAGTAAATGTTATAGAAATTATACAACTCCTTTCATTTGAATGTTTGGAAATTTGTAAATTTTTATATTTGAAAATTTACAAATCTGAAGATTGGATTAAAACTTTATGAATTCGCAAATTCGAAACTACACTTGAAAATTTGGAAATCTGCTCGTTACAAATTCCTGAACATCTAAACTCGTCTGATAATTACTTGAACCATGATATAATTATCAGGGTAGCAGAGACGTGTGAGACGTTGATAGACTTCACACCTCCAGAAATTAATCAGTGACCTCACTGCCTTCCAATAGGCTATTACTAATCATCCACTGCTCATTAGTCGAGATGCCATAACACTGATCTGGATTAGTTAATACAGTTATCTGTGTACTCGAGTGTAAAATTATGCTTATCCAACAAATCCGACATTTAACTAACACTCGAGTAGTTTTAATATTTTTGATCGTTTATATTGCCTCAAAGAGTCCACTATATTTGAACGGATTCGGTATTGAAGCACCGTTCTGAAATTATAACGGTACTCATTGTAATTGAGCTATTTCTTCAATTAATCTTGAAAGTATCAAAGTATCTCTAGTCAAGTACGATCTAAAATCTCGACAAAGACCAGCAAGTGATCGGGTGTATAAGTTAATGGGTATCAAGGTTAATTAATATCGCTTCCACGTTCAAAAGAAAGGGTCGATTATTCGACCTGACAACACGAACCAATGATTGATTAAATATCGATCGATAATTGAACGTGTACCGCTTGTTTCGTTATCGGGACACTCGATAATTTTTCATCGGCTATTAATTAATGGAACGGCTGGCATATTCCTTGAAACAAATTGCTGTGGAAATAAGCGAACCGTTACGGTTTACCTGTTCTTGATATTGCATTAGCGTTCCTACTCTCCGTGTTCAGATTAGTGGAAACAAGTGGAAACGTAAAATGCGAGAAACACGAAGAAATGGTTATTCGATGAAAATGTTCGGTCTTTGACAAGAATAGTAGAGGCGGAATTGGATCAAAGAATATTTTAATATTTCGCTCCACTATTTTCCTTCGGGTATATTTTTAGTTGGAAATGAAATATTTTAGTTTTAGAATAGGTATAGGAATATTTCAGGTTAGAATTTTTACGCAAGAACACGTTGCAAATTATTAAATAAAAAATGTTCATATTATACCTCGTACCATATTTCACCAAGAATTTCACTGTTCCTCATTTCGGCACAGGTCAAACTGTAATAGTAGCAGAAATTCACCGCATAAAACGAAAGAACGGTTTACTATTTCATATAGAACGACACGGTGTGATCATTGAACGAGAGAAAAAGGATAAAGCAATGGCGGCCACGAGCCAGATAAAAAGATACGAGGACGGACGTGTGAAACGAACTGAAAACCTCGTACCTTGCACAAGGCCGGGTCTCGTCTTCTCTGATAAAAAAAAAATAGCAATTTATAATAATCATTCGCTGTACGTCCCGACAAGGCTCAACAAATTGAAGATACGTCGATAGGGTTTTGGTACGGTGCCATCGAGCAATCAACAGCCTCGTTAGCCGACTGATCGATGAACCAACGCGTTAATTACAACAGCGTGCGTCCACAACGTGAAAAATATTCGTCAATGAAGTAGAATCGGTTTGTGCCGGCGAACAACACGGTTTTTGATTTATAAAGCGTACACCGCAAGGTATCGACATTCCGATAAACAGAGTTATTTATCAGCCAAAGAATTACGGGAAGACAAATTTTCGATCGCGTTCTTGCTGAATAAATAGCGATGCACGCTTTGGAAGCTCGCGGTGGCCGAATTCATTTGTAACGATCGTTCCGAGGAAAAAAGAAGCAAACGGACGGAAATACATTAGCCCCGTTTCAATTCGCCACGAATCGGGTATTCAGGGACTCGATCGCACGAACTCTTTCGATGCGGTGTTCCACGTACAGTGGGATGCGAGAATTCATATCGTTTCAAAAATTAGAAAAAGAATCTTTAACTGCGGACGTGTAGTCGATTTAATTAGTTCCTGTATTTCTAGATTTTTAAATTGGTTTGTAAATTACGGAACTCCTAAATTGGACAATTTTTTAATCTGAAAATGTGTCGAGGATTAAGTTGGGATTCTTGTTCCTCCATCTCGGAATTTTTTCTAGCAATGTTCAAATACTTACTGATTTTTAATTCGAAGAGTCTTGTCGGGAAGTATTCAGAGCGTTGCGTGTAATCGTGTAATCGTATAAACCGGAAGTTGACTGCTTTGAAGATTAATTTGGAGGTCATTTCAAATAATTCAAAAATAAAAATTTCGGTTACTAATATTTATATCATTACCATTATTCACTCTTTTTTACTGAACAATCTTTCATGTATTTAACAAAGTGATTTATGATGTCAAATGGTTTATAATAAATAAGCTATAGATCAATATAAAAGTTCATATTCAAATATGGAACTAAAGATGCTAGTTATAACTGAACCGCCATGATACATCAAGGTTTGCAAAGTACAAATAAATCTGCGATACAATAGATGATTTATTTTGTAGACTTTGATAAATGCATGAGCATCTAGTTACAACGATCCCCTTTCTGAAAAACGTTAACCACCAAAACTGTATGAAAAGAATTGCCCTCAGGCTATCTCCGCGGACGAGATCTTGTTTCCCGCGTCTGAAAGGCTTCAAAGCAGTCGAAAATGGAGGAAATAAAGCGCGAAGATGTAAGAAGATTCGTTTAAAGTAACAGAAAGGCTCTGTTCCGCGGGACAGAGAGTCGCGGTAGAGGTCATTAGCGACCCTTAACGAGATTCCCGTGTGCTTCGCGTTGCAATTACGACAAAACGAGCACGCGTTACACGTTTTACCCGCGACGCTCTAAACGGGGTGTCAGGGAGCGAACAAAGGGCAAAGAAAAGAAAAGAAAAGCGCGGTCTTAAACGGGCGAAATAAAGGGACAGGTAGGACGAGATCTAGGCCGTTGGCACAGCTCATGTGAAAGAAAGTCTCGTCGGAGTTTAGGTCAGTGTTCGGGGTCGACGAGGAGGCACATACGGGTCACATGACGGCGGTGAAGCAGTCGGTTCTGGACGGTACTAGCAAGTGGTCCGCGAAGATCGCCATTACAGGTTTGTGGCCAGCTCCTTGCGAACGCCGGCCATGGGTCGGTTATGCACCCCCTCCGTGCAACGAAGCGATCAAACGTGCAGCGCTCCATACATAACCTCTTTCTTACTTATATATAGACGATACATATGTGTACCACCTTATGTGCCTCAATGTTCTTCTTCTTCTTCTTCTACTTCTTCTTCTACTACTTTTTCTTAGTCTTATTATTATTATTATTACTGTTTTTTGTTACTCTGAAATCATCACCACCATCCCTCTTTTCGTTTCTCTCATCAACCCTTCTTTATTACATGTTGCACATTCATACGCGTTATACTTGACTAACTTACGTGTCTCATTGTCTTTCTTGTTACTCTGTTACGTTCGTTCGCATAATTGTACCATGTTTACTGTGATCGTTCTTGTTTCATCGTCGGGTCTTACGCTCTGCCGGCTGCTGCTGTATTTTACTGTCACACTGGTATCTCTGCAGGTATATGGGGTGTCAACGAACTTTGTTCGTGTGGCTGGCAAGTTGTCCTCAACGAAAACTGTCCTGTACACTGTTGGTTTGTTTCGTTATTTAGCTACATTATGGTATTTGAATAAACAGTGTATTAAGTGACATCTAGTATTTAGTTTGCACTTATTTCAAGCAAACATTACTACAAATCGGAATATATGCTCATTAATTCAAAAGTAATATAGAAATCTTCTAAATATAGAATCTTCTTAGATCACTAAACGTAGCACGTTTTCAGTGAACTTTTTCGAGGAGTTACATTGAATCAAAAGTTTTTAGAAAGTTATAATCGTAGCCATAAAAAGTTACCATCGAGTATAAAGTTCGAGTTACAAAGTTCGAGCCACCATATTACAGATATAATGTCCCTATTACAGATATATGTATAATGTAGTCGATATTGACAAGAAAATCGATTGTTAATAACGTACATGATATTTTTAGTTCAGGATGACCTGCTGATCACATGGATAAAATTTGCTAAATATCTCACCGAACACCCTGTATATACACTATATATGTACATTTTATTTTGTGATAGCGATTTGACTGTGCCGTTTGTCAGAATGCACCCGTTCATCGCATATTATACAAAGTGGACAAAGTCAAATATTACCAACTATTTTCTCCAAAACCACAACAATGCTTTCATGTTTTGACATGGTTGGCAAAATATCCCAAGAAGTTTTATTACCAAAAGAATAAGACATTTGTGAACAAACTTGGCATGCAAAATGTTAAGTTTCTTCCAATAACTTCGCAGAATAATAGAATTAATATCTGCTGTGGTTTCGTTGAAAATATTTCGTAACACTTTGATTCACTTTGTATATGTGTGAGTGTGTGTATGATGCATAAAGCTGCGCAAATTAGAAGTATCCTGAAAGGGTATCAGGATTTGCGAACAATTTTCTCCCTCTCTTCGAACGAGCTTCTTTTACGGCATCAATTTTCTTTTCATTACATCATTTTCCTTTACTCTACCTATTAGCAACGCTTTCTTCTTTCTTCTTCTCGCTCTTCGTCTTGATTTTGCGACTCTTTCGTTTTCCGGGGGAAAACGAACGAGAACGAGAGAGAAAATTGTTCCATCAGAAACGTTACACTTGCGTGTTGGCTACCGTGCATAAGTAGATCGTACTGTTACATCAGTATATCGAGGATCAATTGATCCTGATTTACACGTAGAGTTTTTCGAGAAAGGTGACAAAATGTGCGTAGAGATAAAGACAACGAACGATGCACTGTGTGTTAAGAATAGATTAGTCAAAATGCTGTTCGTTTCACGTGAATTAAAAGAGTTCTTATGAGTATCGTTTCGCAGAAGTAGAATGATAGTCGTAGAAGAGTCGCACGCTGTTCGATGAACAAATTGAAATCCTTGAACACTAAACAACGAGTCTGCACACGAGCTATAAAATTCACTTCGATCGAATCGAAACAATACAAGTTAGATTATAGACACATTCGAACGATATACTCTGTGCACTTGTTGGAAGAAATAGTACACTCGATATGATATTTCGGGCACTGGACAAATCATTATTTATGAATATAAAATAAATTTTTGAACATGATACGAATGTTAAAAAATAACTTTTGATCTCGTTGTAAATGAAAACTTTTAATAATATACACATTTTTACATGTATTTTTGTACATACATTTTCATGCATTTAAGACTTTGGATTCACGGTTGTTCATTCAGGATCTAATGAGAAAATTATAAGAATGTATATGAGGAAGATAATGATCAGTAAAATTTAGAAATTCTCAAAATCATATACAGTAATTTCTATCTTTGTATACATTAATGAAATGTTAAACGATAACACTAGCTAGACTTTGTACATGATACGAATAAAGAGAAAATTTGTTCAACCAAATACCAATTGCAACAGTCTTCTGTTGTTATAACTTCGTGTCAATATTAGTAAAGTGGACTGTGTATTTTTTTAAAGATAAAGCAGTATGCAATAATTAACCCTGTTGCTTGGAATACTCGAGAGTCTATTTTCTTTCGTGCAAGTGTACACACAGCAGCCATAAACTTTACAGAGCAACATGTTCTACACACAAATATGTCGTACGTGCTATGTGACGAACGGGTGCATATTTTTCACATCATTCCCTTCGAAACACACGTACCACCATAAATCCCGTGAATTACTCTCTCAGCTCCATCGCGTACAGTGGTGCCGTTGTCGCGCACGTGTCGCACTCCATAATTTACATTCGTCTCTCGATACAACGATATCACGCGGTTCGACCACCAGGAAATCGCATTAATTTCCAGGCGTTCACCCTTGCCCCGATCAGAATCCTCGTCCACGACCCCTCCTTTTTTATCTTTCGATTTCTCCGATGGTAATTTCACGCCAGTTGCTCCCATTCCGCACTCGAAACATTTTCAACGACAAGGGATCGATGAAATCGAGTTCACGAAGTTGTCTGTCGTTCCGTGAACTGCAATATAACAGTCGTTCTGCGGCGAAATGCGATTCCGTGAAAGGTAGTAGCTTTCAAACTGTTTTATTCGACGTTTCGAAGAATGATTCCGATTCTTTAAAGTCGCTGCTCTGTTTTCGTTAAATCCTCCGCATCGCGGTGAAATAGGCAATGGAAGAAAGTGGATGAATAAGTGCCTTTACATTCTCTACGACCAGCCCTTATTTAAATAAAATTTCATTCATCACTGCTCTCGAAAAAATAACATACTTTGGTCCTCCAGAGAACATACAATCAGTTAAACCCTAGTAAGGGAAGATTACATATTTCCTTTACATTAATAAATATAAAGTTATGAACAACATGCAACTGTATAAAACTCGACATAATTTCCAGTGTGCTAAGGTTTATTTTTAAAAAAAGAACGTGCCCTTTTTCACCCACGATACACTGCAGAACTAAAAGTTCAGGAGGTAGGTTTTGAATTTTGTATGAATCGAAAGGGAAAGTGGTAATCTCTGCGGATGCGTTTGAATAATTGAGACTTTTACATGCCCTAGCTACCGGTGTACTTGTCGCACGAAAATATATACACTGTGTTTGATAAGCTAACGAGAGAATGGTAATTAACAACGTGTCGACTCTGTACCCACCTTATTATTCAACCCGGTTCGCGGAAGTTTTATCATGGTAATATCGTGCCACTTTCGTGGACGAAGCATCGTGACAAGAGGTATTAGAAGAAAGATCATTATTCATCGTACGATAAGGTGATTCGGATTTCGAAAATTTACGGGCGGAGATCTTACAGTTACCTCTGGATCGTTATAATTACAGGGCTCGTGGTAAAGAGAATCGTTAGTTTCCCTGAAACTTGCGTGAATCCTTAGTAACTGTGTATGTAGGTACTTTGCTAGAGTATCTAACTGAATCAGTAATGTTGTCAGCTAGTCGTTTTATCATCTTCATCGCTCGCTCGGTTTTCATACATCAAGCGTAGAATGCTAGAGGCGGAACTTCGATCGCTGTTCATTGTAAACAATCATTCTCATCGATTTCGCAATTATACATTCTACGTCATGAGAAATTTATTAGGAATCGACGATACGTTTGCATACACTCCTCAATATTTGCACACACGGCGAACATTCTTCGTCCCATTTAGCTACTACCTTCTTCAATATTTGAATGATGGACGTGAAATTTTGTAATAATCATAATTAACATTTTAACGTGCCTTATTACATGCGTCCATTTTTATTGTAACTTTAAGAATTTGTCTAATCAGATGGACGTGAAAATTTGTAACAATTACAATTAGCATTTTAATGTGCCTTATTACATACGTCCATTTTTATTGTAACTCTAAAAACTTGTCTAGTCTCATGTCATTTACTTAAACAACCTGTCAAAAACACCATTCATATTTCCGATGATTTCATTTGTTGCAAGGTCAAGTAACAAATGAGACTATGTATGGATTAGATCTCTACTGGAAGGTGTTCGTAGGTAGATGGTTAAGCTCAGAGTGCAGTAACCTGAATGCATTTCGAGAAGCCCAAGAGGGATCATCGATCAGAGAGCATTTTGTACTCAAAGTCAGCTTCTTGGTCGTACACGAAGGTGCATGTACCGCGTGTCATGTGGTTGTCCGTCGCGAGAGACGCCACTCCCAGTGTGCCAGAGGAATTCAATCGAAAGTCTATTAAGGTCACACGGCAACTTGTTGTGGCCCAGTTGTACACCAGTGCCATTGTCAAAGCTAAGCCACCTCTATCGGACGTGAGCCATCGCCTGACCAGTATCCTGGATGCTGCAACAACGTTTATCGTAAACGATTCACAAACCACCGGCCAATCAGTATCTACGAATTTGGCATGAGACGATCGCAATTTCCTAGAGTGGTTTCGTTTGATGATCGCATTCTAGCTCGCAAAGACTTCCTGTAGCAATTTCGGTTCGATTCTAATCTTTGACGACAGAAAATCCTTTCCTTGAAGTATTAACTCTCGACTGTGACTACGGGTCGTTGGCTCATCTAATTAAGTTTCTTAATTCCTAATAAGGAAGGTACTTGGTATCTGGAAGCTTAGGGAAAGGGAAGATATTTTAGCGAATTAACTCTTAGGGGTAGAGTCTGTCCTGACAGATTTCTTTCATGAAATGAACTGTTAAGGTTCTAATCACCGTGTTAGATGCTTCTATTTGCATAGCACCTTACGGACTAGTTCGAAGTTCGCGGTTCCAGCGAGCTGCGTAAAGTTCCTCGGCTAAGTCAACCGACAAACACATCGACGTCGCAATTCTTCCCAGAAGCTTTCCCGAAGTTGCCTGGAACTGCGATTCACGAAACGAATCTCTCGTATCCAAAGTAACCAACGTTCTTTGAAACTCATTCTTTCCTTACTTCGAGTTTCGTTTGTTCAACGTCTCGTCCGTAATAAACGTTGAGAGACGCTGATGATGCAGTGTAACTTGGATGATTTTCTACTTGGAAGCGACCCCATTGTCTCTTCCGGAGTTATGAAACTCCGGTGTAAGTTGAAATCTTGGCACGAACGGTCGATTCGCGAGTTGATAAGAGAATTTCATTCGATAGCTCCGGAGATCTTTTTCCATTAGGGCCGAGACGTTAAACACCGCCATTCCGGCACGAAATCAAAGAGTATCAATAGGATTTGAACGAGAACCGAATCGTTTCTTAGGTATTACTTAATTCCGTGTAATCCGCTTATCCCTTATCTGATCTATTCAGGGACTTGGTTAGTTCCAGATGTTCCTAGGTTTCGCGAGCCAACCTTCTAGATGGCAAGGGTACAAAGTTGGCGATGAGCCACGACATGGCGCAACAAGTTTTCTTATTTCGGCCTGACAAGCAGTCAGCCTCGAACGAAGAGGTATTAACTCTATCCACTTAATCCTCTTCGGGGATTAACAGGTGACGTCGAAATTACACGCATCTGCAGTTCCCTCGAACGATACGCCACAGTCGATGACGTTTCTCGATGTATTTCTGGTTTATTCGTTTTGAACTTCGTTGTCGTAGCGATCCAGTTGTTTCGCTGTTAATCGAAGTAATTATTAGTGCAGGACTTTTGTTTCCGGTGTGGACGACCGACTTTCATTGTTGCGATTTCGCGCGGATAACGTTGAGCGATACGTTTGTATTCTTAATTGTACACTGCACGCGAGCCCCTGAGCCCGTTACGAATTCGCAACCAACATATTGGTATCGCAAGCTGCAATACTGAATCGTCATAGCTATTTATTACGGTGCTCAAATTTGCAAATATTCAGATCAACGGACCTATATAGCGAGACTTGAGAGTAGCGAGAACTTTTCTGTTAAATTATTTATCGCAGAAATTTGAAGATGCTATATCCACATCGATAGCAAATCGCAACGATAAAGTTCGTCTATCTTGCAGTTAAAAATTTCTACGAACATTTCGATCGGCGTCGAGATCCAAATTCCTTAAAAATTTCGAGCGTCTCCAGAGAGATGCCGCATTGTTTCCAGAAAACCTCCTTTCCCTCCACCGTTAACCGCACAACATTCACACAGATCAGTCAACAAAAATTCTTTTCATCGTCTTTCGAACATGAACGCGACTTTGCCACAAACACTCGAGCATCCACTACTCTTTCATTCCTCGCTACACGCTATCTCCAGCAGGACTCTCTCGTTCTTCCGTTCAAAAGCCACCAGCTATTCTTATTCTCTTCTGTCGCTTTTATTCGTCCTCTGGCCCTATTCCCCGCGGCGCGACGTCACCATATCCAGCGGATCCAGAGCTTCGCGGGCCTCGACAAAACTATCGCCCTGCTTGCGCGCAACCCACAGCGAGAAAGCACATGATCGTTAGCCAACAGAGAACGAACGACCGGCATCGTGGAACCACACACCCACACGCGGGATCTGGGGATTAATGGGAGTACGCTTTCTTGCTTTCACGATCTAGCCAGAGAGTCGTTTTAGCCCGAAAAGACCCTAGTCCGAAACGACGCCGCTGTTGGACGACTATTCGAGCATCTACGTCACGAGACAGTCCTGCCACGTCCTTCGGTAGCCTCTGTAAGGTACCCGTGTTAGCCGTAATGGCCGACATCCGATAGACGTCGACGACGCGGAGAGACAGCGCGTGCTGATCTCCGGCAAGAGAGAGAGAGAGTTTGGTACAAGAGGTTGTCGAAGGACGATACGATGACAAGGACATTGTCTTCTTTTCAGCACGACGTTTTCAGTCGACCCGGACACGCACATAGACAGCCTCGAGCAGGCCGAACAGATCGTCCTTGAGGGTACCAGCAAGTGGTCCTGCAAGATCGCAATCACAGGTGACACGATACTGATACCTTAGAGAGTTAAGAGTTTCTTCACCCACCGAGACAGACCGTGCCGTGAACGGCACGGTTCTATATATGCCGTGTAACATTGTGATTACACACTTTACACACACGCTTTTTGGTACACGGGAGTACGAAGCAGACCCTGTCACTCGGTGGGAACCGCGGGATCGCCGTTGACGACGATGCTTGCTGGTTGTTCTCTTTTATTTTGTTCCGACTTTTTTTATGTATTCAAATGCATTCAATTTAAATTTATTTTATTTCTAGTCTTATATTTTAGCAAACGTAGATTAACCCCTTTTGTTATGGAGATCCCATTTTGAATTATTCATTTATCCTTCATAATGCATACTAACAACCCCAAGGTTGTATATGGAATAATAGATATGTCATATAATCCTGTTCCTTACTGTCTGAAAAGAATAACAAAAGGTTTAGAATTATGATTACACTCAATCCTAGATTTTATTACTGTACAATTTGAATTCAGGAATCGTATCGCTAGTGTTTGCATTTTTTTGAACATCCATCAAGATTTTGAATCAACGGAAAGAATTCGAAAAGTTCCCATCGACGACAACGCTTCTCTTCTAATAAGGCACAGAATCACGTTTCGGAGAAATCTATATTTTTCTACGCACGATTTTTGATCGGGTCAGGCGCAAAACTGTGTTACGTCGCATCGATCGCGATGCATTAATCCGTCTCGTGTACTCCGCACTCTGTCAGAGTTCGAGAAATTATATTTTGCTCGAAGCAATTTGCAACACGAACTCTCGAGATCGATGAGACATTTAGTGGTGCTGGTAGAGCAATTCTCTTGATAACTTCAGACATTTCGCAATTGTTTTCGTCCGCAGTTCAGCGATGGGCAGCTGTGCCCGCAGGTAGTCAATTTCGTAATCCCAAAATTTGATGTTTCTGTACTTCTCAATTTACAAATCATCATGTTCCTCGATTTCTAACTTCGAGAATTGTTTATGATTTACAAGAAAATTGAAATTTATAGAGAACAGGTACAGATTTACAGGTACAACAATAACAATTTAATTTAAATACGATAATTTAATTTCATAAAAACAAAAATTGATATCTGAATAAAAAATTTCTTAAAATAAAATAATATCGCTCAGTTCCTGTCCTAGTTCGTGAAATATTGAAGCAATATTCAACGCGCAGTTAAAAAAAAAAGACAGAGTCAACTTCGATCGATCCTTTCGCGTATGGTTTTATTTTGAAAAATTCTAGTCCAATGAAGAAATGAATTTGCAGTCGTCCCTATTGAAAATATTTTTTTGCTGTTTTCCATGGGAGCAAAAGTGCAAACAGGATGTGCCGTGTAAACAACGAATCGTTTCTCGGATAATAGGAAAACGTATGATATTTGATGGCAGAAAATTCGCAATGTGAAAAAGCAGCATGGGAATCGGTGTGGCGAGACGCGAGAAAATCTGCATTTGAACGTTTCGATTATCGCTTCGCGTGTACAAAAGGCATATACGTGGATCGACAAACAATGGAAAGTGGCTTTATTTTCTACAGCTTCGGGCTGCGATGAAAATCAATCGTGGAAAGATATTAAATCCTGCAATAACAGCTTGCAGAGAGTCGAAATACGAAAAAGGAATCGAACGAAAGCGTCAATGGCTGGAAACTATTTTTCGATACAATCTTTGGAAATACTATTTTAACTCCTTAATCCATGATTTTTCTGCCGTTATTCAACACTGACTAATTACTACAATGTTGGGATAAATAGAGAAAATTGAAATTCTTTCTAAACTGTTTCGTTTAAAGAGTAATTCCAAACGGTAAACGTTAGTTCCGCATGCTCTAATTCCTTCCGACGCAAAGATGTTTTAATCATCGCCGAGAAGCGGAACCGATACACCTTTTACCTCAAAGCACTTCTATATTTCATTGAAACAATATTGAACCTTCTTACGTCAATAATTGCACTGAACTAGAACTTCAAAGCTGAAACAGCATGGAACGAGAGGTGTCTTTACAATAATAGAAACGTATCGACCAGAGGAATTTCACAAATGCTATGAGAACAGCCTCTGAAATACTCGATAGCTGTTTGTCACTGCTGACAACAAATAATTATGACGCAATGTGAAATATTTCTTATAGTAATACGTAAATTGATTCAAATTGGAAAAGCTTATTTGAAATATAACTTTGGCTCATGTGTTCATCATGAATTTCGAGTTTAATTTTAATTCCAACCCGTCCACCAATGATCGCCATATCTAAAGTGTTTCTAACATCTCAACCTTTGTCTTAACCCCTCGCTCTACAATATCGTGTCACACTCGTGACGCACACTACAGTTCGAATGTAATCTGCACGATCAAAGATTGCTGAACTTATAGTGTACCTAACATTTTAACTTTCTTCGCTTGTACACACATTGTACGAATAATTAGCTAGCTGTGAATGACGCAACTGCCCAGAAAACTGTAGGTTAAGGAATTAACGTTACAACAATAATGAAGTCGCTCTGTCTGACGCACTTGGAAAAATCCTAAGGAAAAAGAATGTTGTAGAAGATGTCCGAAAACTTTTGAGCGATAGTGTATGCGAAATAGTAAGCCACGAGAGCATCGAGGATCGTCGAGGAATCCCACATGATCACCACCGCGATCATTAAGTGCAATTAAACGGGATCAGAGGCCGCAGACGAGCCGAGGTTCTCCGCAAAGTCCACGAACGAATCGTCGAGACGAGAGAGGCTCGGTGCAAGGCCCGCGTCCGACCCGAAACGATCGATAGTTCAACGTACAGGAGAGTGCAGCAGCGGTTGCATCGCACACGTGCATTCCTTGCGACCGATTCACCTGTGTGCATCCGTGTCGATACAGCTTTGCTTCGTTCACGGCCCTCCGCGATGTTTCTTTCTTTCCTTTCGCCAAATCTACCAACACGAATTCGCACTCTGCTCCCGCTTAATTGGACGTTTTTTCAACGCTCGATCGATACAGCCACGCTCTGACCGACTACGATTCTGATTAACCTTTTTCTACGATACGCTCTTCCACGCATTTGCGTTATGACGTCGCTGTGATTCGTGTGTGAACGTGTCAATTGATAAATGAAGACTTATTTCATCTCGCATTCTCGTTTAGGTTTTGGAGTCCCAATATGTGGCCCCGAATACTTCTTGTACACGACGCTTCATTATTAAACCCCGTGAAGGGGAATTTGTATTCTTAAACTTTCATACTTGAAATTGTGAAAGTTCCTTTGAAAGTTTGCAACTGTGAAAATTTCTGAATGGAAAAATTTTTGAATATGAAATATTTCTGAATATGAAATTTCACATATTTCCTTCGTATATTACTGAATATGGAAATATGAAGATGAAAAGTTTGAAAATCAGCAAATTTAAAATTTGAAAACGCCGAATTATGGCTCGAATTTAATCCACGATGCTAATATTTTGTAGGAAGATTTCTGATGTGAAAGGAAAGGTAACACGAATCATATCTGCATTCAAACGAAAACAGAATGAGGAAAGATTAAGAGGATAAATCTCAAAGTATTCCGTGATGAATTGAACGTCTTATTATCATGGTAAAGAGAGAATGCTTTCATCATTCTCTTCGCGCAGATGGGTGCTTTTATGCGAAAGATTAACGATCATTTCGTGCATCGAAATAGGAATGCAACGAGCTCGAGGGTCTGGACAGATTGCAGACAGAATACTTCGATGCAAGGATGTTGCCACGACGGAACAGAATGCCGAAGATTCCGGAAAAATTCAATTTTCTTCGCGTTATTCCCGCGAGAAACCGCGACGAACAAATCCGCGAACGCAGTCGTTTCGTCGAATTTACGAGCCAAAAATGTACACTCGTCAAAATGTAGAATTCCTGGCACGAAGAGGCGGAAGAACGTGGTTAACCTTTAACAGCTTTCGTGCGTGAAATTTTTAAACGAACTTGCAAGTTATTATATAATATTTGTTTTTATACTTTTCACACTTATTCATAGTAAATTCATATAATGGATACTTATTTTGAAATAAAGTCATATGAGCTAGAGAAATAAATACATGATTTAATGTACATATTAATTCTTGATTCCAATAAAAATCGTCAAAGATTTCAAGAATTTTTTTATTTGAAATAAGAAACTTGTGACTCGGTGATTTGACCAGTTCGATTGTTTTGATGTTAACTGTTTTACTCAATGCAATCGTAATGTACGAACTGTCTGCTGAATAGTTTTATTTTTCTACAGAAGTGTGATACTATTTTCTACGGTAATGCGACATGATGGAAACCGTAAAAGCTCGTGTATGACTCGATGACGCGAAATTGGTAAAGATAACAAAAATTTTGTTCCATTACGATATTGAAGAGCTCAACGTGTGTAACTAATTCAATTTCGACGTTGCTTTCACGAGTAGAGACTTGAAAGGAGAAAATAAATACGATACTATCGAATCTATCTAAAGTCTCGAAACCTTGCTGCAGCTACATCAATTTCACGTTGAAACAACGTTTTCTTTCGAGTTCCAACGTTCTCTCGTCATCGCGTGTGAAACGACAGAAGAAATAAAGAAATCAATGTGAATAAAAATTTCTAAAGACTACAAGACATTTAGAGAAATTAATGAATTCAGAGAAAAGTCGAGGAATAAAAGCGATCCTCGAAGATGCAATTCTCTGTTGATAAGTTGCAACGACGTAAGGAAATGAAAAGTAAATAAAGAAGAATCGTTGAATGGAGATAAAAGTTATGATAATAAAAGCGCAGCGCAGTTCCTGCACAGAAAGGTTCGCTTTTCGAAGATGCGATAAGTTTCTGCTCTTTGACCGCGAAACGAGGACGAAATATTGAACGCACGCGGAATTTCAAAGCGAGACTCCACGGAGTTTTTCTCTTTTGAATATTCGCTGTTAACGTTTGATTCGGAGATTCGGTGTTTTTAACGGTGAAAAGGGAAAAACGAGGCACGCGAGTTTCGCGAGCACGAAAGCGCGGTATCGCTTTTCAGCCTGCCTGAAAATCCAGCGTCGAAGAAATCGCGTTGCGGCTCGCAAACACTTTTTTATCTTAGGATAAAATCGATGGTGGGAGCTCGAAAAAGCTTTAAACCAAGCTCGTTTGAAGTTCTCTACCTCATTCGAAGATTTTCCTAGGAAAAAATGAATATGGTACGGAAAAAATGGGTCACGTTTAAGCGGATGAACTCGAAAGAAAACTTTTATCAGAATAGTAAGTTACAAACGAGAAAACACAGCTGCGAAAAGGGAGAGGTAAATAAGGCTGGTTGTAATGAGCGAAGAAAAAGAAGCAGACGTAAGCTCCTTCCGTTGGGCCAAGTTTTTTCTTGTTTCAAGTTTCTGTACGTCTTCGTTTCGAAGGGTATACACCGGTTGAAACAAACTTGAATAAAAAGCAAGGGATGCTGAATAGCGGAAAGAAATTGAATGGAACGGATTTCGATAAAAGGGTTATTTTTGTAAGCGAACAAATCGAAGCTTGTCAGAAAAATATACTTTGAAATCGGTTCGGGAAATATACAGTCAAAGACAGAGAGCACGTGTTGATTTTTTGTCAGGCAAACGAATACTTTTTCTCTCTTTGCTCTGACAAAATTGAAGTATAAACAAGCGCAAAATAATGGGCGAGTCTCGTCGAGACACAGGATGAAGGGAATATTTGTTCGGCTACCGTGAACGCGTTATAAAAATATGACGAGCAAACATGCATCGGATCGAACTGATTTTATGAACGAACTCTCCACAAAATCTGGAGCGATTACGTAAATTAATGACGCAATTCAAACGCGGACATGCAAATGATATTTTTCAATTTCGGTATTTTTACCGGAAGAAACGGCAGATTAATCTCGGCGCAGTGAACTTCGTTAAGAGTAATTTAAATTCCAGCGATCCACACAAAATTAGCAAACTTTTAGTTTAATTTCTTTCGTTGGCAACAAGCGGATAAAGTGGACCCGTTTTCGCATCGAAAAGAGGAACGCTCGAACAAATGTGCCATGGTAAACGGAAACTTACCATTCCCTTCGTTCCCAGTCTGGACAAATGGAATTGCCAATTAAGTCGAAGACATCGGGGCGCAATGGCTTAATTAACGGGACCAAATTGTGACTCAGGGCAAGCCCTCTCGCTTATCGAGACCAGTTTCGACGCTGCTCCTGTTTGTTCCCGTTCGATTTTCGAGAAACGCTCGCCACAAATTGGAGCGGGACAATTAGTAGGAAAATGAACGAACAGAGGGTAAAGAGTGTCGAGTAACGGACCAGGGGCCAATAAAAATTATCGTCGACGTTCAACGCCGACGAAAACGGAAGAAACAAGCGTCAAACAAGGGCGTCAATCTATTTCGGAGACGCGGTTCAACGATCGTCTTGGCCGAAAAACGATTACGGCAATTAAAGCATTCCCTGAAAGAAGAAGCGGTATCGTGGACGAGGAAGAAGAAGAACGAACGAGGAAAGAGAAACGAAAGCTGCCGAGAGGAGGAGAACGATCATTAGAGTAATTGCTGCCTCGTCACGAAGCGGGTCAACAGTTTCCTTCCTTTTGCTCTTTGCTTCGTGCACCGTTGCCCGCCAAACGTAGCCAAAATTTTCTTACGACGGATGGTCCGTCGATAGACACGACGAACCGTGAAAAAACCTGCAAATCTTGGGAATCAACGGACTTGAAATGCCACGTGTCCAAATTGGAATATTTCGGTATGAAAGTAAACTCGGTGAAAGACGAAGATATAGATTTGTAATAAGATATTGCAAATGAGAATAACTGATAAGAAAACTAAAATAGTCGACGATCATCGTGGAACCGTAAAAAGTAAAGTACTGGTGCGAAGATCTATAAATTGAGTCTCCGAGTCTTCAAATTTTACGCTGCCCATAAACTCTCACCACTCTGCCCACGTTTTCCTGGACCCTCCCTGGGGTCTCTTAAAACTGTTTGACACACGATTATGGTAAAAGAAAATGAAACACTTGTTCTAACGTAAAGAAAACCTACGTTGTACTAAAGTATAAGAAGGTACAGCAGGAGGAGCAAATCGATATTGCATAGAGTAAATTTCAAACTTCATGCATCGGTTCATCGCTAAGTTCCAACTTGCTTCATTGTCGCATGAAATTCTATGAATTCTAAGCAACGTCGGTGACACAATAACTCATTCTATAAGAAAGATAATATTAATCCAAATTATAACATCCACTCAAGGATATAGCTGTAAATGCAGACTATTCATACACAGTGTGAATCTGACAAGTAATCAAAATTTTGCACCTATTTGCGACAGTTACCACATGACAGCAACGTTTCTTTCGACAATTAGGGAAACAATGCGTCACTGAAGTCAGTCGTTGTACCGCGAATCGTCCATTAAAGCTGCAGGAATATTTTCACCGGGACGAATGCTGTTTGTTCACGACTTTACGGCAACAATTTGTTCATTCCGTGCGTGAAACGGGCGCAAATTTCAAATCGGCCCGTATCAAGAGAAACTAGGGTAACGGACGAAGGAGAATCCAGATGGAAGGGTCGTCGAGCGTCGGGTATCTGGGTGAGAGGGTGGGCAGGGTAACAGTCGGCGTTACTTCCGCTTCCGCCCCAGTAATTAAATCTCTTGACTCAGTGGGCGCAAATTAAAATCGCTACGACCCTTTCGCCGCCCTGTCAGCCGAATGCGGATCGCAGCGAATACGTACGATCTACGAGTATTCAAGGAGAAACGATCGAAAGTGAGAACTGAAAATTGCACTCGTCGAATCGGTACTGCCTGTCGGCTAACCCGTTCAAGGATACTCGCACGCACGTGGACGTTTAGTTCGTTTTTAAATTCATCGATCGGTCACATGTGTTGCACCTTTAATTTGTTTTTAAATTCACCGAGCAGCTACATGTGTGGACTTTTAATCTGTTTTTAAATTCATCGACCAGTTACATACGTGGAGGTCTAATTTGTTTTTAAATTCATCGACTAGTCATATACGTGAATATCATCAGTTTTGTATAATATACTTGTACAATTTATATGTATAATTCTTATCGATTTAAAACGAGTAAACTATAATTACAAGAAATTCAGTGCTAACCTTAACTACATCATCGGACGTTAAAGAGGGAGATGAGGGCAGAGATGCCTCGAAAGGTTGTAAAAGGTACATTGAACGGTGACAATGAAGCTTTTCATCAGCAAAATCGAAGCGTGAAGAGGGTGCATGAAGCTGAAGTTCAACGGAACATCTCGCGAAGTGAATGAATAGCTTCGAGGTTCGAGGTTTAGGGTGCATTAGGTCGTTGAATAATCAATTCCGAAATGCTTGTAAAAAGTCGGACATATTCAAGTCACTCAAAATGACATTAATTTGAAGCTTAAAGTTTGGTAAATGTCTACATGAATCGTTAACGTTTCTAATATAATAGTATTTCAAAATGGCGCTTTGATATAAAATATTAAAATAAACATTTTTAATATAAAATAATTGATTACTGGTCTCAAATTTTACGTATAAAGACTGAAAGGATTTGAAATCCGAGTGTACAATTCAGAATGAAGGATAAATTTCTGCATTGGCAAATAGCGGATGGTATTAGGAGAGATTTTATTATAGAAATACGATACGTTTAATACGATATCGAGTAGCAGCATACAATTTTAACCATGGAATCAATTTCTCAATCAAGTATGACCTTCTTCAGAATACTATAATCGGATTACCCGAACGAACGGCGTTTGAATGCATGAAGTACAGTTTACTGACTAACTGGATATCGGATATTTGTACGAAAAACACGTCTAACCGGTTCAATTCGTGTCGGAACAGTCGACTAACAAATGGTTCTCACGCAAACCGCACGAATTAAGCACTGTTTATTCGACCGCGTTGTTTCGTTTGTCTTCGGGCTATCTGGGGGTCATGTAAATGAGGTAATACACTGACAGAGTACACGAGACATCGCGTAAATCAATGTGTAAATTGTAAATAACGTTGGTGCATCTGCAGATGGTGCTAGCTGATCTCCGAAGAAACTCGGTCGTCATGGTGATAAATGTTTCTGTGTCAAGTTACGATCGTCGAATAAAAATGTAAAAAATTGGAAAAAGATTTTCAACGGTAATCGAAGTTGTAAGTGTTGCGCCTGATCCGATGCTACTCTTACTTTTTCTTCAATTATACTCGTGAAAGTTGAGGAAGTACATTCTATAGAAAACTCGAGAGAACAAGTGGACATATTGATTGAACCGTTCATTCGAGACTGAACAACAATTCATTGTACAATCTCATTCGGTATCATGCAAACTTAGTACCCTCTTTTCTTTCGATAGTCGAATAGAAACTATCTACTTTCTTCCTACCCTCGTTAGACTTCCATTTAGGCGTTAGATATTAAACTAGCTCTCTACTATAATGTTCCTCGTTACTTTCGTAATGAAGATAGATCCCTGCACCGGCAATGCTTGCAATCAGATCGGCCATCTTAAAAAAAAGGAGAAAATTCCCTCGATGTAAATTTAAGCAAAATTTTAAGTATTAAATTCGCGATTACTCGAGTACACATTTTTACATTTCCTTTTAAGTTTGTATTATCCTATCTGCTCCACCCTCTGTTCGCTTTTACGTCCTCAAAATTTACACAAGAAATTTTAAAACTTCGATGAATATCTGAGTGCTCGTTTCCATATTTTATCAACTTTACCTTTTACGTTGATTTCTGTTTATAAGATAAGTGCAACAAATTTTTGATATTGATACAACAATGATTAGCAAGGTATTTGATTATCCGCGCAAGTGTTAATTGGAGAGTTAGGTAGGGGTTGCATTCGTTAACGTTGCAATTAGCCCCAAAATCACGACAATGTAGCGTTCATGTTACCAATTTATCCATCATCACTTGATCAGTTGGTTAATTGAAAATTTGATCAGCCAAACCACCTACGATAACGTTGGCATAACATTTCATGTTGGTTTCGTGTACACGCAGGAAACTGTATTGATAACGAATGCAATTATATGTCATCCCTGGGAAGCACGATTATGTTCGGAACAGTGACGATTGCAAAACTTCTCCGTGGTGTTTGCGAGCACAGTCTGATTGGAAGCTTGCTGGTATATAATTTGCGGTGAAGATTGTGATACGAAAAGGAATCTGAATATCCTTCGAATGAAAATTAGTCGAAATGGTTGAAATCGTTTACAATTTTTCTGAAAGATTTCACTGACGTCTTTAGTGATAATTCAAAATATGATAATTGAACCAGAAGTTAGAGAATATTTTCACGGAATTTTTAGCGATAAAACAACCAAGTTTTAAATTAATATTCGGTAAAAACCTGATAAGCTTTAAATGATTCGAACGATGTACAACCTGGTATAAAGTTCATGCATTTTTATGCTTTAATGTAGGCGGAAAGTGCAACTACATTTTTTTTAACGAAACTTTATGCTTTTAACTACGTTAACCGATGCAATTTTTACTCTCTAAAAAGCAGTAAAAAAGTTAATTCGTTTAGAAGAAAAGTGCAGTTACAATTTTCAGTGATACCGGTGTATTCAATTTTTTTTATCTCAAAATCAATATATACTGTAAATATTTCGACATATACCGTTGGTACAATATTGTAATCACCAAAATATTGGTACGAACTAATTAACAAAACGGATTATTATTAACAATATACATAGATTGTGTCTATAAGCATTTGAAACATACCTACAGCGAAATAATGAAATAATGAAATTTCCGTGTGCTCCAATAAAGAGGACCTTGATGATATCGATTATTCCTTCCAATTTTCGTTTGCGAGCTATGGACGAGATATTAATACCGGTTCGACGATTAACTTAATCAAATTGACGCAGCAAAGTAAAATATAAAAAGGAGAGATCTAAAGACGTCAGTGAAAGAACTAAGGCAGGTTTGGCTCGGGTTCGTTCCGTAATTACCCAATTTCGTCTAATTTTCGCCGAATTGCCAGGTTCCCGTTTGCACGACCTTTACCGCAGACCCGTAATTCAGTGCCCTTCCGTACGATTACCCAGTAGTCAGTTCTAGAGTACTTTTCTCTCCGATCTCCCCCTCGTAGAGTATCGATTTAGAAGAGGACGCTCCTTAGGCCACCCTCCGTTAATCGCCCATCGCGTAAAACAACCTCGCTCGCGAGTTTAATCGCTCGGTACACGTATCGACGTTTTAATTCGTCGACGAACGAACGTCGGCATGCAACACGCCGGATTATAACGATCCACCGAAATCGTAAGACGATTTATTCGATCGTGGATACAGAAATGGTCATCGACACGGGGCTCGCAGAACGATACACACACATATAATAAGTATAATATACATTTACGCGAACAAACATACAAACAAACACACACACACATACGCGCACACGCACAAACTCATCGTGGAGTGAACTGCGGCCACAACTCGAAGATTTAACGAGATTAGGTATGAAATCGACGTACGTCGAGGACGGGAAGCATCGGCGATCGTCCCCCCTCCCCCGCCGGGGCCAATTAAACGAGTTAGTAGCATGGGCATGTGTGTCTGTCTGTATGTTTCGAATCGCAGCACGTCGATCCTGTGATATATATGTACTACTTACATGTTCTATATGTGTGTGTATGTGTATAATGTGTACATGTATATACACCAGTACTTTAGTTTGGCGAGCGTGGTCTGTTTCGAGGAGGTGACGAATTTGGGGAACAATGTAGTAACCGATTCAGTACTTACACGCGATCAGATTGTCCCGAATACGCTTACGTCGTGTTCACTGCAGGTGTTAACTAAGAGTAGATTGAAATGAGATAGAATTTTCAAACTTTAAACTCTTGCGAATTCTATACAAAAATTGATGGTAAACTTTTAATCGATATTTATCGCTCTTTAATGCAGTACGAAGTAAACTTGAACCGTCGGTATTTTATCGAGAAATTTCTTTGTTAATGTCTCAGAGAAAAACAGAAAAAAGCTAACAATATTTGGTGAAACCCATAACATTTTATGGAACATATCAGTGATCGATGTTATTTTTAATCCACAAATCGTTGTTGCCTCGAATTAAACCACCGATATTTGTTCGATGTACCCACACGATTCACGCCGAGCTTTTGCACGCTTACGAGGTGGCTGCAAAAAGAAACGTGACCTCAGTTCGATGGTTGTTACGTTGTTAGATGTGCATGAGACTGTCGGTATGATCGTTTAAAAGTATCAATGGTAATTGTGTTGGAAATATGATAAGTTTTCGTATCCTGATAGGTGTTGATCACGAACCGCGTCAAATCCTCCGATCTCATTATCGATTCGAATACGTAAATGTTTCTCGATGTGTTACATGGTGATAAGTAAGAGGCAAACTGTTCGGAATATCTGACGATATCACGATCGAGCCAGCGTCGAGTCAATTTCCCTTGGAAATTCGATTAATTCCGATGAGATGTAACCATATGTTTTATTATTACGATTTTTCATGCCACGCTGAAGCGAAGGTAAACATTGCTCGAACCGAGTCGATCTAATTACCTGTTGCCCATCATCCGAGAATACGATGGCGTAATTAAAGCGGAAAACGGAATTAATTTCTCCTGTAAATGATGTTTGCGGAAAATTCATGCAAATGAAAACACAAGCCAGAAATTTTCCAGAGAAACGACCAGCACTTTTCCGCGGCGATAAATAAAATTGCGAAACGCTTTGCATACGTGGTTTTCAGCTCGTGTGCAAACATTCCCAACTGCACAGACCTGCGAATCTAATTTTCATCAGGTTAAATGCGTCAAAAGTCATAATCGGGTAAAAAATGTTGCACATGTGATTTTCGAGATTAAACGATTTCTGCGAAATTGCAATTTTGCGTTTTAAATGTAACTTGTTTCTTTACTTTGTGTTATTTTTCATTTTTGGAGATGTATATTTCTGAGTTTCAAAATTACTATATCTCGAGGTCCGTATAATTCGAGATTTCTTTATCCTGAGATCTCTATTACCAAGATCCATACATCCCGAAGACTGTGTGTTCCGAAATTTACATATTCCGAGGTTTCTATAATCGAATATCTTTATAATCTGATAACTCTATATATCCCGAGATTCCTATATCCCAAGATCCCTATGTCTCGAGATTTCTATATCCCGAGGTTACATCCCAAGATACCTACATACTGAAATCTCTATGGTCCGAAATCCTCATATTCCGAGATCCTAATAACCCAAGATCTCTATATCCCGAGATACCTATATCCCAAAATCCCTATATTCTACAATCCGTACATCCCAGGATCCCAATATCCCAAGATTCCTACACCCCCAGATCTCTATACTCCTATATCCCAACATCTCCAATCCCCATAGTCCCACGTGTTCACATCGTTAGATCATTAAATCGAAGATTCTCTTTGTTTTACAACAGACGTTATCCGAACAAGTTGTGTCAGTCTATTTAGAGCATCGAATCCGAACGAGGATATCCACTAAAAGTTATATTACTTCAAGAAAAGTGCGGCTCAGTTGCGAAACTCGTAACCAGCGATCGTGTCTGATCATCCGCGGAGGAGGATCGGTCTCGTGAAACTGATCGTAACACGTTTTAACGCGCGACACTTCTCAACCTTCCGCGTAATCCTCTTTCCCACGTAGACACGTGAATTCCACGAATTTACGGCTCTTTCAGAAATTGTGCTTGATTAATACTTCCTCCATCGAAACGACGAAGTATCTGAAACTGACATAAACGAGGATTTAATGGAAAAATGCTGCAGAATTGTATTTTAATACTGCGTAGCATTCAGCGCAAACTGTACAACTGATAATTTGTGATTTTGAAGAAGTTAATATTTTGAATGAAGATTTTAAATCGTTTTAAAAATCCGAAATTTAAAAGTTACATCGGAGCTTGATTTTCTTAGTAATTTAGACAAAATTGAATTATTGGAGGCAAGTCATTTATTGAATAGTTGCTGGGAATGGAAATCGTTTTCTCGAGTAAGGGCAACAGGTAAAGTTTCCTATCGGGCAAGGTAAATTGAAGTTTCTCGCGGTAAGTAAAGGGAACCAGAAGTAAGTGGTGAATTCGACGAGTTTCGAACATTATGTGGAGCGCGTATCGTGTTAGGCAAGACAGGGAAAGATGATTATCTAACGATCGATTTTCTACGACTTCCACAGTGATCTGCGCTCAGGGGCTGATCGCGAAAGACAAGAGCGGCACGTCTGATCCGTACGTGACGGTCCAGGTCGGCAAAGTGAAGAAACGAACCAGGACGATGCCGAGGGAATTAAATCCGGTTTGGCACGAGAAGTTCTACTTGTGAGTAATTTTATTATCGCGTTGCGAATCTGCTAGACACGTAATATCGATATTCCTCGAAGCGGCAGGAAATAAAAACTCGGGATATTAAAATTATCGGAGGCTCCTCCAAATACATTTGAAGTTTTTGGCCTGAAAATGAGAATTAAAAATGTTTCTACATTTCTGTTAGGAACAAAAACATTGTAAAAAGTAAATGTATTATGATATCGCTTAAAAATATTAATTTTTGCTTGTTTAATAACATGGGACATGTGCTAAAAGAAGTTTCGTTAATTAAAATAAAATATTTTCCTTGCACTCCAGTTGCAATCTATGTTACTGAAACTCCATTCGAAACACCTATTAAAATTTCACTCTCTCGAACGAATTGCTAAGAAATTACCAAGCTAGATTTCGAACTTTGTTTCCAAAACTACGGGTTATTCGCACATTATTGTCCGGAATAAAAGTTGACAATTTTCACGAAGTCACGGTTGACCCCTGGCCTCCGTTCGCGGGTTAACAAACCATCGTGAATCAGCGTTAAATGAATTAGCGGATCCGCAACAAAATGAAATCCCTGTCCACAGCGAGTGTCACAACTCTTCCGATCGGATAAAAGTGAGAGTGTGGGACGAGGACAACGACCTGAAGTCGAAGCTGCGGCAAAAGTTGACTCGAGAGAGCGACGATTTCCTCGGGCAGACCATCATCGAGGTGAGGACGCTCAGCGGCGAAATGGACGTCTGGTACAACCTGGAAAAGAGGACAGACAAGAGCGCGGTGTCCGGCGCGATTAGGCTGCACATCAGCGTCGAGATCAAAGGAGAGGAAAAGGTGGCGCCTTATCACGTGCAGTATACATGTCTGCACGAGAATCTGTTCCATAGCCTGTGCGAGAAAAACGACGGTGTGGTCGCGTTGCCTCAAGCGAAAGGAGACGATGCCTGGAAGGTCTACTTTGACCCACCTGGCGAGGAACTCGTCGACGAATTCGCCATGAGATACGGCATCGAGAGTATCTACCAAGCTATGACGTAAGTAGTGATAACGCTCAATTTCAATCACTTCGTCGAAATTTGCTTCGGACACCGGATTCATATTTTAAGTTCTTCGTTCACCATCTTTTTCCTCTTTGTGCTAATTTTCCGGGTCATACTGCGCTCTCGGAAGTACTCTGTGCAAAGTACACTCTCTTGTATTGCCACTTTTATGTGGATTTTTATGCAGATTAATGGAGGTACTAATACGCAAGAATCGCGTGAGCGATATATTACTACTTATTATATCGCTGTACGCTAGGTTACTAGGTTGTGTCTAATGATCGGCTATGAATTTTAAGATTACACGTTATACTCCCTCGCCTTGTATACCCATACGTTATATTTTCACATGTTGTATCTCTACGCAGTGTACTTTTACGCGTTGTATCTCCATGCGACGCGTAATCTCCTTATTTCCCCGCGTTATTATTCTGTGCATCGTATCTCCACGCGCCGTACTTCCATGCATTGTATTTTCAAGCGTCGTATTTCCACGCGTGGTATATTATACGCGCCGTATACTCTACGCGTCGTATCTCCACGCGGTATATCTCGACGCACCGTATCTCCACGCGTCATATTTCCACGGATCGAATCTCTATGCACCGTATCTCCACGCATCATACCTCCACGCGTGATATCTCCCCGCGTCGAATCTCTATCCATTATATCTCCACGCGCCGTATCTTCACGTACCGTATTCGCACGCGACGTAACTACACGCATTATGTTACTAATTTCCGAATTTCCACGACTATTTTTCAGACACTTTCACTGCCTCTCGACGAAATACCTATGTCCAGGTGTGCCAGCAGTAATGTCAACCCTTTTGGCGAACATAAACGCGTATTATGCCCATACCAGTGCAAGTTCCGCAGTTTCGGCTAGTGATCGATTCGCTGCCAGCAATTTCGGGGTGAGTTCAATGCGGTACCTTTACGCGGAATCATGGTAAATAAAAAAATAGTGGACATACTGTTGTTCGCAAATCGATACGTTACTACGCAAACATTGTTCGTCCATTTCCTGCAAAATTGGAATTTATATATACTTTACAAATTTATTAAAAATAATAACTTTGTTTTATATCACTAACTCTGGTTATACAAATTTTTAGTATAGTAAACTATCGAAATGTTGATACAGTTTTTCATTAACCCAGTAAGTTTATTCCCTTTATATCGATTCGTTCTGACATTCCTGTATCTCAATGAATTTTGAAGAAGTCGAATCTCTGTTGTTATATCAATTTCATTTCAACATCCTTCGGTTAAACTGGTCGTTTTTCTGCCTCGTCTACCTCGCCGCATCTTCCTAGAGCCTGAAATTGAAAACACGACGAACGGCACGCGCTTCCATAGCCGGGTCTAATTAAGATTTTAATTAAGATTTTTTTTCGCACCGACTCGATTACTTTCGTCCACTGGGATGTTTGGCGGTGTGTTCTTCTCTATAAAGTATATGTCTAAACGGTACGAAAACAAAAAGAAATATTAACGTGTTCACTCTTTTCCCTCCTTTATAACAATTCTTAACTCCACGTTTTATGAATGCAATATATACGATGTACCTTATATTAATTTAAATTTATAACCAGTATTGTTTTATTTTTACTCGTACATACTTGTTAAAACTTTATATTAACGAATAATACATTGCTTCTTTAAACAACGTATAAATTAGCAAAAAGCTAATTTCAAGTAAAAAAGAATATAGGTTCAACTACGATAAAATTTGACTCCGTTACGGTACTGAAAGGTTAATCCAATATTTTAAGAATAATTTCACTCGAGATAAATCGGTTAATGTTTAGATCTTGACAAGGATTTTTATAAGGATTAATCTTATCGCTTAGTTCGCCAACAAAGTTTCGAAGAAAAGTACGAGCCACTTTTCACGCGAGTTCCGAGCTGAGAACATCGTAATATTTAATGAAACTTGATGTGCCTTTTATGGCACGCTGTACTTCTGTTCCTGTTAAACGATCGGTTAAGGACGTGTAAAACGAGCAAATATTCGAGGACACTTTTGACTATGCAAATGAAAGCTGCAGATTTCACTGCTCGTTGCAGGGCGGTTTTAATAAAATGATGCAAATTTTTTCGAAAAAGTGCTGAAAGGGAAGCAAAAAGACAGGGGCTTTCTGTTTTCAACGTTCTTGAATTATGCATGACTCCGTCTTCCAGAATAGCGGGTACACACATACGAGCCGATAGCTTTATCTTCGTCGAGAGCCTGTAAAAAGAAAAAATGACTCTTCTCGACGTTAACGAAACAAGGTCGAAAGAAATTTGCGGCAAATTGAATCGCTGGAAATAAAATTAGGTTGGTACGCGCAATAAAAGAACGTCAAGATAAATGATACTATCGTTGACTGTCATGCTGAGGCTACTGATACTTGCGTTAAATAAAACTCTAATTTATTCTTATTTATCTATATTTACTTTTACTTTTCACGTTATTTCGTTTGATTAATAAATGCAAAGTACTTCTTTTTTCAATATTTAAAAACTCGACGAAATAATGAAGAGTCGCATAAATTTTTCAAAGGTAATTGTTAATTCTGTAGTTATATTTATCACATCGAAGCACGTTAAGAGATAAAACAAATATTTTTTGTTACTCACAGTATTGATATTGTTGAACTTGTCTGTAGTTGTTTGACAATACGCTCGATAAAACTTCCCTAGAGAATCACGTGTTTCCTCTTCCCTTTGGATTTTCATTTTTCTCGTTGATCCTGACTGTCTGTTTGCTCCTTTTTCAACCACCATCGGGACCATGAACTGGTATCAGGCGTAAACAGTACTGTCGCTTTATCCTGTTGAATTATCAACGAAACTCTGTCGTGTCTCGAAATAAACTAGAACGATTTCAGCAGAAAAATTCAACGTTCGCTAGTTCCCGGTTAAAATAAACGAGGTGTATTACCAAGTCAGAGTTTATGTAAATCGACTCGGGTCTAATCAGATAAAACCGTGGAGTTTGATAAAATCTCTGATAATAAAATACTTTCACAACAGTCTTAAGAATCTTTATAAATGTCGTATTAATGTCTACAGAAACTTCTTATCGTCATATCGTGTTTAATAGTCAGAACGGAAATAAATCAAATTTTTTAGTGGTGGACCTTAACAACTTTTTAATCAAGATTACCTCAATGCGTGTGGTATTGATTAGGTGGATTACATAACCCGAAACTGTTTTGGGAGCTTTGGACAATCGTACTTGAAGGAAAGTATGAGGTTTTGAGGATTTGGAGATTTAGGGATTTAGGGATTTCGGGATTTGAAGATTTGAGGATTTGGAAATTTAGAGATTTGGAAATGTAAGATTATGGAGATTTAACAATTTGGGTGTTTAAAAGTTTGAGAGTTTGAAAGTGTTAAATTGAGAGTGTTTAACGTGAATAGAACAGGGGCAGAGTCAAATAGATAAGTCAGCCGAATGAAAAGATCATCTAAACCAATGGCCCCGTTATTCCCGCCCCACCAGTAATTTATGGAAACTCGATAAGCGAGATGCATTTCGTTCACATGGCATTTCTTACATTCCAGAAAGAGAAGTTCGTGAAGCTACTGGACCAGCTGCACAACTCGCTAAGGATCGACCTGTCGATGTACAGAAACAACTTCCCGGCTTCCAGTCAAGAGAAACTGATGGACCTGAAGAGCACGGTCGACCTGTTGACCAGCATCACGTTCTTCCGCATGAAGGTTCAAGAGTTATCGAGTCCACCTAGGGCCAGCATCGTGGTGAAGGATTGCGTGAAGGCGTGTCTGCGGTCGACCTATCAGTTCCTGTTCGAGAATTGTTACGACATCTACAACAGGGAGTTCCAGGTGGATCCGAGCGAAGCGAAGAGGGACGCGGAAGATCACGGACCCCATTTGGAGTCGTTGGACTTCTGGCACAAGCTGATCGCGTTGATCGTCTCGGTGATCGAGGAGGACAAGAACAGTTACGGCCCTGTTCTGAATCAATTCCCGCAGGAACTTAACATTGGTCAACTGTCAGCGGCCACTATGTGGTCCTTGTTCGCGGTCGACATGAAGTACGCGCTGGAGGAGCACGAACAACACAGACTGTGCAAATCCTCGGCCTACATGAACCTCCACTTCAAGGTTAAATGGTTGCACACCAACTACGTCAAGGACGTGCCGCCGTACAAGGGCGCCGTGCCGGAATATCCGGCCTGGTTCGAGCCGTTCGTGATGCAGTGGCTCAACGAGAACGACGACGTCTCACTGGAATATCTCCATGGTGCCTTCAACAGAGACAAGAAGGACGGAGTAAGTGTCTACATTTATACTTATATACTACTACTTGGTGCTATATTATTTCTTTGTACGTGGACTAACTTTCGTTCAATAGAGAACAGCTTACTCCTATTAATAAATACGATTATGTATGGTTCTATTAATGCATGACGGTCGAATAATGAATGTGTCAATTCGCAGACTAGGCAACCACCGAATGGAAGCGGATTAACGCACTTTATTATTCCTATTATTATTCCATCTGGCCCAAATCCGAGAATGTTTCCACCTCCTATATTCCATATTTAGTATAATGACGAATATATCCAAAGAACGAATCCAAAGAACGTTAATAAACGAATCCATTGCAGTTCCAAAAGAGCAGCGAACACGCGCTCTTCAGCGTCTCCGTCGTCGACGTCTTTACTCAATTAACTCAATGCTTCGACGTGGTCTCGAAGCTAGAGTGTCCTGATCCGGAGATCTGGAAAAGGTATATGAAGAGATTCGCAAAGACCATCGTGAAAGTACTGGTTGCATACGCGGACATCGTGAAGAAAGAATTCCCGAGTCATCTAAAGGAAGAACGTATCGTATGTGTCCCAATAAAAAAGTAAAGCACCAATTTCGCGAACAATTCGAGCGACGACTACTGACTCTTTTTCTTTCAGGCGTGCATTCTTATGAACAACATTCAGCAGCTTCGAGTGCAACTGGAGAAGATGTTCGAGTCGATGGGTGGAGAGAAGCTGGAAGAAGACGCGGCGAACATATTGAAGGAACTTCAACAACAACTGAACGGAGCTCTCGACGATCTGGCCATGTTGTTCGCGAAGAGCCTGGAGCCGAGGATAACAGCATCGGTGAAAGAACTGGGAGACTTGTTGCTGGCCATCAAGGGTGGTGGACAAGTACAGTTGTCGCAACCGGCTCAAAGAAACAACGTGGCCGTGGAAGCTGACGAGGTGCTGCGTCCTCTGATGGTTCTACTCGACGGAAGTTTGTCGTTGTATGCTGAATCTTGCGAGAAGACCGTGCTGAAAAGGCTGCTTAAAGAATTATGGAAGATCGTTATGAGAATCTTGGAGAAGACGGTCGTGCTTCCACCCATGTCGGATAAGAGCGTACGTCTTTGAGATTCTAAGTTCCTCATATGGGATATGTAAATTTATGCGAGTATGTATGTTGCAGATGATGTTCAAGAACCTGACGGATAACGCGAAAAACCTGGCTGCGAACGCAAAGATAGAAGACATGTCGAAGCTGTTTAAGAACCACATGACTGGCAAGCCCGATGTAAAGAATGCGCTGAGCGGTGTGATGGTAAACGATTCATTTTTCTATTTTATAGTGTATTCTGTCGATGTAGCTGAGGACCGGGGTGGACCTGGTCAAGCTTCCACATCCTCAAATTTCTAAATTTTTAAATTTCTATGCAGGATATTTCGAAGGAAGTAGAAAAGAATCTATCACCGAAACAGTGCGCCGTTCTCGAGGTCGCATTGGACACCATCAAACAATACTTCCATGCAGGTGGAAACGGTTTGAAGAAAACGTTCTTGGAGAAATCGCCAGAACTGCAGAGCTTGCGATACGCTTTGAGCTTGTACACGCAAACGACGGACACTCTTATCAAGACCTTCGTCACATCTCAGGTTAACCAAGGTAAGCTGGTTTTAAAACTTATCTCTCCATCGAATAGTATTATTATACTAATTTTTATGATGTACAGTCAAATAATACTGTATAATACTTGACATTCAAAACCTGATTCATGCGATGATACACGAGTTTTATTTTTATTTTTTTCATTTCAAATTTTACGATACATTGTGCGTTATCGAAATTTCTCTGAACCGGAAACTTACACTCTTACTCAACATTTATCCACTCTTGTTAACGATATCCAAGGACTAAATACTAAACAGAAATTCATTCCACAAAAATTCTATTGAACTGCAAATCGCGACATTTCGAAATGGCGTACATTCGTGCGAATACCATCGACGTAACGAAAATTATCGCGACAGTGCCACTGAACAATGCGTCAAAGCTACGTCAGCGTCAACGTTCGATGAGCAGCGAGAGAGGTGGTGACGAAGGGGAAGGAGCCGAGGGTATGGAAAGCCTCGAGGAACCCCTTCGCCAGAGCAAGCCCTCTCTTCGTCGAGAGAGTCGACAAGGTATCGGAGAGCACTAGCCACCTTAGAGCAGAAACCTCAGGAATTCTTGGCTGACTTCCGGTCACTTTCGAACCTAGGCGCTCGTTTAGGACGTAGTGGACTGTTTGTTAATGCATTATTCATCGAGTCGTTTTCTCGGGACGGTCATTTTATTACCTTTAACACGATATAAACTCTAAATTCTGCATTACGTTTCAAATTCGTTCAAATTTGAATTAATGAACCTAACATTGATTTTATACGAATTAAGCATATCAGCTGTATCAAAACATATTGTCCTGTACTCCTAATTTTTATATGAAAATTTGATTATACATTTTATATAAAAATTGGAAGTACCTACTGAACAAAAAAGTATTATGATATGTTATAAATGTGGTATTCCTAAATTTCTGAATTTGCGACTTTCCAATTTCCATAACGTGGACATTCAGAAGCTGTAGTATATTCGGCGGTTCGTGTTCAGAATCAAAGGATCAAGCAACGTCCCGAGAGCCCCTCGATGATCGATAGTTGTATTAGGTAGCGCTGCTGCTATCACTACTGCCGCTGTTGCTGCTGTTATCGAGAACCTTGCCAAGTTTACACTTACGCATCCTTCAATTATGCTGTTCAAGGCTTTCACACAAGTACAAGTACACACATCTAGACTTTGATCGATTATCACCGATTCACCACTTTACACGCGAACTGTTCGATTTCGATGAAGACACGGTAAATCCATTTCCAGAAACCGTGCAACTTCGTTCGATTACGTCTCAGCCGACAGTTGCGAACAAGTTACAGAGCGGATGATCGAGAGCAGCGTGTCACGACCAGCACCGAAGTTTTGTGCACCGTTTTTAAAGAATATTTGAAATTTGCAGCCGATTCGACGTTGATCGAGAGACGACAAAGCCAAAACGAAACAAGTTGGCCTGATGCTTTTGCACATTTGATTATAGCTTTTTGAGATATATTCTAGAATGCCGATGGTACGAGGATGTCGTCGAATCTGACAAATACTACAAACGATCGAATCTCACGCATAACCGTTAGAGCATGTAATCTGCTCTAGAACTAGACCAACCATAGAATCTTAGCATCAGAATTTTGAACTTTAGCCTGGAATAGAAGCGATCGAAGCTCTCTTTCTCTTTTTTCTCTCGTAGCATCTAGCGTCTAAATTTGGACACGCGAACAATGAATCTAATTATCGTTCCGATAAAGTTCCAGATACCGCTGGTACGGATGAAGGTTCGGTAGGAGAAGTCAGCATTCAGGTGGACCTCTTCACGCATCCTGGAACCGGCGAACAAAAGGTCACCGTAAAAGGTACTTTTTCTTTTTAAGTAACATCAAACTCGAATTGTAGGCCATGTACTATCGATTCGATTTGCCATTTCAGTGGTTGCCGCGAACGATCTGAAATGGCAGCTCGCGACAGGAATGTTCAGGCCGTACGTCGAAGTGAATCTGATCGGTCCACACTTGACCGGAAAGAAGAGGAAACAGTCGACGAAGTCCAAGAGCAATAATTGGTCGCCGCAGTTCAATGAAAGCTTCGATTTGTGAGTAACCAGATAACACGTTCTTCTAAGTACGAAGAAAGTGGATAGGAGACGTAACCTTAACACTATAACGACATGGTTGTGTGTCCGAGGAAAATTCTATCGTTTTACGTTGGGGAAAAAAAACGTTACATCCGATGTGTCGTTTATGTATATTGAGGCTAGGTTGATATGATATGACACGAAAGACGTCTATGACCTCCTTGCACGACAGAAGAAGGTTATCGAATGTAATAGAGCCTACTTTAAGTGTAGGTTCTATCGATCAAGCTGTTGCGTTTTCTTTAACACTAGAACCAGTGTTTGATGCACAGTTACTTTTAAATTGAAAAGTTCTAGCGTAAACCAACACAGAGCACGATTGAATTTTTCACGAGGCCCGATGCAATTGTAACATGATATAATGATACCGGATAAACGGCGAGAGACACTAATTTATTCTTTTCCGGTATAGCATGATCGGCAACGAGCAACAGCAGCTCGACTTCTACGAGTTGCACATCTGCGTGAAGGACTACTGCTTCGCGAGAGAAGACAGGCTAGTCGGTGTGGCGGTGATGCAGCTGAAGGACATCGTCGAGGAAGGTTCGTGTGCCTGTTGGTTGTCGCTGGGCAAGCGAATCCAGATGGACGAGACCGGCTGGACGATCCTGAGGATCCTCTCGCAGAGGAACAACGACGAGATTGCGAAGGAGTTCGTGAAGCTGAAGAGCGACATCAGACAGGAAACGCCTCTGCCTAATCCTACCTGAAGCTCGGAGACGCAGCATTAATAGCCGACAGCGAAGCGACATGCGTCCTTCGAGTTTGGAAAGAGCTCGGAGGTGAAGAAGAAGAGGAGGAGGGGCGTTGTCCACAGGGGAAACTAGAAGCGGTTCGGCCATCGTTGTCGAGAACGAAGTCCATGAACACCGTGTGAGACACACGCGCACACGAGAACACACGTACATGCGTAGACGAGAAATCGCCGATGAGAACGATCGGCCGAATCCTTTTCGGTTCTAACGATGTCGGCGAGGGAACGAGAGACGCGTCCGCCTGCTCGACATCTTTCTTCCTGTTCCCTGAGCAACCGGCTCCCGGTCGAGCGTGTTCTTCTCTCTTTTTTTACGAATCACACAGAGCTTTAGCCCCGTCCCCTATCGAACCGAGAGACAAAAGGAAAGCGCGCGAGACAACCGATCCGAACGAACGGGGACTCGAGCCACCCCCAAACGTTCGTCCGTCGGAAATAACTAGGAAAAGAAGAAACAGGAAGAGCGGTCCGGCTCTTTCGAGGCTGCTTCGAGGAGAACGACGATCAAGACGGTGATCGATGGACACGGTAAAACACGGAACGGATTAACATTCGAACGAGTGCCGTGACGAAGGAGGATAGAAAGCCTCGGCTGTTCGAGAGTGTTCCGAAAAGACGCGATACGTGAAAACAGTGCTGCCAGTATGCAATATATTTGGTAATATTCGTAAGGTTAGGAAGAAGGAGTCGTAAAGAATTTAGTCGTAACGATTGCGTCTAGCTCGATCACGCCTTGTCGACGTCCACGGATACCCCGATGAAAAATAATCGACGTGGCGCAACGAGAACGAAGAATGATCGAATCGGGGTCCGCGGTAGCAAACGAAAGCATCGCGAAACGGTCGTGGCTTCGAAATACCGACAGAAAAAAATGGGAGTAATCGTGCTGCAACGAGGAGACGCGATACCTATAACAATAGACCCTCGTGCGAGACGACGTTTTAGGCCGTTTGTTCGGGAAGACGAGTTTACTTGTAGATACGTGAAACACATTGTTGACGAAGAAGTTTTTTCTAATAACAGTTTAAACATAGCATTGCGTACGACCAATAGGCGCGTCACGACGTTACTCGGGTCGCGCCGTTAGTAATAAAAATAGGCATTGTAATGTAACGTTACGTTCTTATCGTAAGAATTAAACAAGAGATCGTAAGAGTCTGATTGTTGTGGCGAATGACGACGAGGTCCGCTCGAAGACTTCGAACACTGTCCGTGAATCATCCCTCTAGTCTCGCTTCGAATACCTTCGACGTCCGAAGAAGAAGAAGAAGAAGAACAACAACAACAACATAAATAAATAAAAAGAAAACACAGATTGCTTCTTCGTCCGCCCTCGATTTCCCACACGCGTGAAAACAGAGAGCTCGATCGTTGACGCCGTTTAAGCGGCACCGCGTCCACGAATCGACGACGCGACAAACCTTTTCGGAAATTAAACTTTATATCGTTGTAGCTGTATGGTAATTAAAACTAATCATCTAACTTCGACACTTTCTCCCGACGATCGTTGCTTTTTGTGTGAGCGAGCCAAACCAAGTATATAAACGCGACGAGGTGGAACGCAAGCTTCGAAAACGGACATTTAATACTTCTCTGTCCATTCGCTTGATATCTCCATTGATATTACTCTTGTATATAGACGAAACGACGTCCACTCGTGGACGCGGTACACGTTCGGTTTATCGATCGATGGTCGGTGGCTCTCGAACGAAAGACTTCCCCCGATACGAACTCGAGGAAATCGAGGGCGGACGGGAGTTAAATGGTCCCTCGATCTGCTACAAATACGGTATACGTGTGTCCTTCGTTTCGGAAAAGTTGGAGACGCTCGTCGAATCACGCGCGTCGCAGTTATTCGCACGAAGCTTCGATCGGATCTCCCCCGAGAAAACTGTGAACAAACGAAGAAACAGACGATGAAACTAAACGACGATGCACAAAAGTTGCACGCGACTTTAAACGAAAAGAAAAAAAAAGTATCTAAATGAATTTCATTCTCTCCGGCCTTCGCACGGTCGACCAGACATACAATTCCAAAGATTACAATGATTATATCCAACAAACAAGAAAAAAAAGTTTCTACTACGTAGTACGTCTAGATATACTTACGTATTGTGTATAGTGTCTAAATGCTGATGTAGCTGCGAGCGCGGGATATTCGTTTGGAGAGAAAGAGAGAGACGGATTAGAGAGCCACCCAGGAAAAGGAACGTTCCACGATCTCATAATTAGATTACGTCGAACCAGGTGTTTTCCCTATTCGAACGCGTACCTCTACAGATCAGGCGCATAGCACTTCGTTCAATGGTTACGTAATTTTATCAAAATTATCTCTCGTACACGTAATTTCGCGTCAAGGATCGTCCGTTTCATCGAACGAGTCGATGCCTCTTTAATCCTCGTCGAGAAAACCGTAGGACACTTATAGCGACACGATGTTTCGAATCGTTTCATTTACGTACACCATGTTCCTCGACGCGGTTAGAACGCTTAGATCTACGTATACGTGGCTAAATCTGTGCCGTTCGATTAGAAAACTCCTGACGAATTAATACTCCTCGTGCGCGCGAACTCGTTCGAGGTTAGAGCTGTAAACATTCGAGTATTTGAATATTTCTTTATTAATAGACGAGGTAGAATAGTAGGCGAGGGACCGTCCCACAAAGGGTTGGAACCTCTGAATTCGACGAAAGAATCGCGGGAAATACGAACACAAATATTGGTATAGCCAGATGAACGTTCAAATATTTAAATATTCGAAGTACTTGAATCTAAAATCAAGTAGTATCGAATCGAACGATTCAAATTTCGAATATTCGAATTCTCGGTACAGCCCTATTCGAGATTGTTCTCGAGACGATTTCGAGTCCGCGAGCATGCACGCGTTGGAAAGCAGAAAACAAAAGACGGAAGTAGGAAACGCGATAAACGTGTGGAGGAAGAAGATAGGAAATAAGGGATTAGACGAAGGAAACTGGGGGGAAGTTGGGTCGAAAGAGAGAAACACGGGTCCGCGATCTCGCCACCATCTTCATTTGTAAAAGTGTCTATTTTCTCCGCTGCCTAAGTACTTACATACTAATTGCGAAACAAGGGCTGGCGAATTCGGTATCCAGGCCAAGCGTGTCGACGAAACGGGAACGGGCCTTTGTGTTTCCATCCTGGACACCTTTGAATTTACGGGTCACCCGGCAATCGCGCCTCGTCGACGACACTGGCCGTCAATTTTTCCTCCTACTCTCCGCTTCGATTAATATCTCGTAAGCTTAATGAAAATATCTCGTGTATTCTGTGATAATTACCCCTTTAAACTACACACACACACGTTTACACACACAGAGACATTACACACACGGTACACGCGCGTGTTTCTCGAGCACTTACACGAGCGTACGTCACGAACACGAACACCGACATTTACATACACACGCGTCCATACAATAACGACACTATCGCACGTGATTACACCGATCCCAATAGCAACAGTATTTTTCTCTTTTAAACGACATTCCGATTTCTATTCTCTATACTCGTTAAACGTCCGAAGAGTCTCGTCGGTGTGTGAGAACGAAGGTACCGCGGTTATCGTCGATACGGTCAACCGGAACGATAATAAGAACAACACGGATACAATGATACCGGCAACAAATGCAGGGGATGCATCTCGATGAAGGAAAAGGACATATCGAGCGACGACAAGGTATTTTTGAGAGAAGCAACAATTTCGAGACGGATTTCACGGTTTTCACGCAATTAGAGGAAAATAGAAATTTTCATTTTCTTTTCTCATCTTACTACTCTTTTATCTCGAGAATAAAGATACTTTTTTTCATTGTTGTTCGGACTTGAACAGATCAAAATGATCGGAAGTTTGACTCTAATTGGACTTGCATTCGATTTGAATTATAGACACGCCTAAAAAACTAAAACATAATTTAAAAAATTAATATTGTTACGATGTTACTATTCACACGGGTATTGTTATTAGAAAATGGTACATTCTATATGCGTTGTTTATCTATGGATTTTTGAAGATAGTGCTAGCTTTCGGTCTGTAAACTTCGTAACTTTGAATCTAAGACAGAAAACAGTCCCCGAAGGGTTAAGAACGGTACGTTGAATGAAACGTGGATAATGAAAATATATATCTCGTATAACGATAAAATGTCTTTAGGTTGTTGCATGTTAAATAATCAATTCTGGAACAAAACAGTTCTGAAAGTATAAAAAGATGTTACCTTTATCGCGTCAATTGAAAACAAATTTTAATTAAAATAATTGCGTGAACGCTGATTGTCCATTTTAACAAATAAATCGGAGTAAAATTTATTCAAAGATTTGGATCGAGACATTGCTAATTGAAAGTTATTGACAATTTAATACAATTTTTATAAAAAGTGTACTTAAAAACCTGCATTGTATTCGACGCTTTGTCCAAAATACTATTTCAATGTGTTTCATTCTAACAAGAATAATATATCTTCGAAGTTTCTTAAATAAATCTAGCATTCCAAGTGCAACAGCCTAGTGACCGACGGTAAGAAGAATATAAAACTTGTAGATACTTTTTCATGTGATTGATCTCGTTGCGTGAATCGATTTATCGTTTTCGAAAGTACAAGGGAGGAGTATCGGAGCAAAAGAAAGAAAAATGGGACATGTAACAATGGAATAGGGTCAAGTGTTCCGTAGTTCTTATTCGACGAGAGCGCGACATGTCACCGCGCGTACTTTTGTGTCCGGTAGCCGACCACAGGCGCAGAACCAAAAGAAAGGGGAATAATTCAAAGCATCAGACTCTAGATTTGCTGTATCGCGGGAGCGTGTAGCAGAGGAAACCATTTAACGAAAGCAGAAGGGACAAAAAAAAAAAGATGAAACGAGGAAACGAACAAATTATATACACAACTGTTGACAATACTATGCTTGAGAAATCGTACGATGCGTATGTAATATACCTAACAAAATATTAATTAAAAGAACAAAAAGAAAAAGCATATAAAAAAGACAAAAAAATAAGAAGACGACAGAATGTTTGTGTTTCGTAAGTAAAGCATATTAAGGAGATACATTTGTAATCCATGCGACGAGAGGCGCATTTGCAAGAAAAAAAAACGACAAAAAAAAATAATAATAATACTAATTATACGGATCGCGTAACTCTGTGCGTACATGCGGATGACTGCGTGATAATTAGGTAATTATATCTTAACGAGTAAAGAGTACGTTGTTTTTTTTTTTTCGTCGTTCCCACAAAAAGAGAAAGAGAGTATACCACCGTTGTTATCAAAATTTTTCACGCGAAACAAAACGAGCGAGGAGAAAGACGAGGAAAGGAGTACGTTGTATTACATCACCGCCGTTGCGCAGCCTCCGAATATACATATAGGTGAACCTAAAAGCAATTGTATCCGAGTCAAACACGCACATTCAACACAAAGATAAAAAAAGAAAGAGAATAATACCTATAATACCGAACCCTCAGATATCTTTATTAATAAACGTTTCACTTTCGTTCGTTCACTCACACGGAGAGCTTGTCCTTGTCCGGATCGTTTGTACGATTGGAACACCTTCTTCACCGTAGTTTCGAACACGTATGCATGATTTTTCGGTTATATCCTCTCCTGACGAATCAGCACGCGCAATGTCATCAAATACAATCCCCAATTTCTCGGTTCATCGATTCATTTCTGTGCAACTACCACTTCGTTCTCTTTAGGGATGCGTTTCAACTAAGCAAGCAAGATTGTGGAACAAGAGCAAGAGTATTCCGTTCGTGTTCGTTTGTTGTAAACGACCATCGAGCAATCTCTTCGACCATGTACACTTGTTCGCGGAGTCTAAATCGAAATGGAATCAAGCCGGATTAATTCGACGATCGAATTGATTTACGCTTGAACTTTACCGAAATGAGGGAGAAATAAGTGTCCGCTCGTCTAGGCTAAACGCACCCTAAAATTTCATTGATCGTTTGACACCTCGGATCGGGTCATGCATCATCATTGTTTCGGTAAAATTCGCCGTCGTATCACGTCATTATTTGACACGATGTGCATCATCGAACGAATTTAACACTTTGACGGCCAATGTCATGTATTATATTTCACGCCTATTCCATTAGTCTTTATCTTAGGTTTACCTAGTCTATCAAATATTAATCTTGCACACTGTGTTAATTTGGTTTTGGAATAGATACGGATTAAAATTTGATAAAGTTTTATTGATTCAACCAGAGTCTACTCTTATGAAAAGGAACTCAAAATTATTTGAAATTGCTAGAATCAAATATTCTACGAAACGTTCGGCCGTCAGGGTGTTAAGATTATCACGATTTCTTGACGTTTGCGTGGTACAATTGAGTGTTAATCGAGAGAAAAGATTTTGTAATTGAATTCTGTAGCATGATTCAACGTTTTCTGTTAATTACGACTTCGATATGAAGTACACCACAATTAATACGTTGAATGTCGTAGAGATATATTAATGTCACGAACAAATGAAATGTTTCAATTTGAATGTGATATCCGAAACGGTCGTGTTCTAAATTATTGCACTTATAGCCGTTTTTACTATGACATTTAATGTGTTAATTAATAACGCGTAATATAAGCAGTACAGTTGTTTATCGAAATCTGATTTAGAATATGTACTTTTCAAATGACGAGAATAGTGGTTTTATTTACGCGGCGTGTTCAGAAGCTAAAAAGATTCGATCGATAAGCCTAGGAACGCGACGCGGTGTACAGTGTGAGCGAGCGAAGGAGAGAATTTAAGTGACAAAAGTCATTCGATAATGTGTGGACGAAATACGAGTACGATAGAGACTGTGTCTAGTAGAATCTATCGATCAACCGCAATAGCTAAGATGAGTATATTGAGGTGATTTGTCGCGAGAACGAACGGCAAACGTGAGGGAAATCGATCAGATGTTTTATCGTCGTTGAATCATCGTGCCATGTTTCATATCGTCGTGTCTTACATAAACATAGGCAAAGTTTAAATATCATTATTATCATGAAGTATTTAGATAGGATTTCAATTGTGACTCGATGTTACGTCGCCGTAATTACCCTAATCAAATTCGCCATCTATCAATACCGATCGATAACCTGGAGGACTCGCTTCCACATGTATACGAGCGTTATAATATTCAATTTTGTACATATTAGTTATTGTGCATACAGAAAAACTCTCATCGCTCTACCCATTCTTTACATCACTTCTAAAACTTTCAAACTTCTAAATTTTCAAATCTGCAACTTTTCAAATATCGAAATTTTTAAACTCCCAAATTTCTAAACCAATTCTTCGATTCAAGTAGAAAACTACAGATACTGTACTATATTATTATAGGGTATACAATGCGTTAACTTGCATCGACTAATCGTTGTAATTGCTCCTTCATTTTATTAGAGTCCTCTTGGTTTTCGATTGATAATTTAGCGAAAGAAAGAGTACGAAAAAAGCGAAACTGAGATACAGCTAATTGTTGTTGCTATTGTTTCTATCATCTCCGTCTTAAGCACGATCACCGTCATTGTTGTCATTGTAATTACAGCATGGATCTTCGTCGCGCCGGCGTTATACGAAGCGTCCGTTTGTTGCCTCGGCTATCTTTTTGTAATTGATCATTTCTCGCATGGACAGTACGCGCACGTGTAAGATATTATAGCATTTTAGTGGTTGTAATCGCAGAATATATTGCACATACGATTGCACATATTATACATACATGCATTGCATACATATATATATACACACACACGCATATATATACATCCGTACATACACACGTGTATGTATGTAAATACATACATGTATATATGTATACATATATGTGACGAATGTACATATATATATGATCACGATATACATTTGTGACCCGATGTTGCCTCGTGTTTCAGCGAATTAGATGGTATCCGATGACTTTAACATAGCTAGATGTATTTGTATGATTTTTCAACGATTCGTTTGCAAACCCGATAGAATGAAATCCCGCCGAAATGCGAAGCGGCAACAAAAATGACGCATTCTCGAAACGCCTAGTTCATCGACACTTGAAAATATCTCTGTCCTGTACGTATCCATATTCTCGATCCCCATTTATCGTCGTTACGATGCGCTGCTTGATCCTTCCGATCATGTGTTATTTTTCCATTCGTTCTTCGTTGGTTTGCAATATGTTCGAGACGCGTTGAATTGTTCAGGAATGATGTACGGATCAAGCGTATAGTTTTGTTTGTCACGTGAAATGGAAACATTGCCAAAGAAACGGTGCTCGTTTCACGAACAGAATGCTACTCGTCCTTCTTTTATAAATGTTAAAGTTTTAGGATCTGAGGCGCCGTTATCCATTGTACATTGCGGAGACGCGATAAAATGTGTCCCTCTTTTCGACAGGATTTACCACCTTGTGGTGATTTTGCTCTGTACACTAAACGATAAACTCGACACAACATTGCTTAGTGTATTGGAACGGTATACACTTTATGCTGCAAACAAGCATCATTATCGTGTCTCCACAAATTAGGAAACTAATCGAATAATGCTAGTGCAGTTATTTCGAAAAAAAAAAAATGGTAGAGAAACGATACACACCGATATAAAATATTTGATTTTATGTTACATATTTCATTCCCGTTGTCCGTTCGCACAGTTTGCTCGTTCCTCATTTGCATAAATGTACCATATCCAAAAGGTGCTCTTAAAAATGGACAGCGGAACAAAAAGTGTATGCGATATAAGATGGTAAATATTAAAAAATTGAGAAAGGATGGCTTTCTTATTGGAATGGGCTGCCTCAGGGGAAGGTAATCCAGGGACTCTAATAAATCATCAAAACCTATAAATCTGAGTTTGATACTTGATTATGTTCTTCCTTCCACCAATACTTTAACACATTTTCAGAACAGAGGTTTCCAACTATTCCGGATACAGGAATTAAACTGGTGAATAATAAAAAATAAAGTAGATTAATGTCAACACGGAAGTCTCCAAATATGTAGTTAATAAAATAAAATGATATTAAAAAAATGAGTCAGTAAACAAAGCAGGAAAGAATTAGCAGTAAATACTTCTGATCTCTGTTCTGATGTATTTGATGTTTTAACAATTTCAACCTTTCATTTTCTTTGAAGTACATATTGGTATACTTACCCATGATAATAGTGAAAAAAATTATTATATAACAAGTAGCAAAATTATATTGAACACATTATACAACTTAGAAATAAATAACATATTTTATTTATAATTTCATTTAACTTTATGTCTTAACGACCACAATTATTATAAATATACATAAGCTATTTTGCTATTTTTTTCTGAATAACTTTTTACAAAGCAGCAAACATTCTTTGCAGAAGGGTTTGCTCCGTAGCTAAATGTAATCTGAGCTTGTCTTATGCATTAAGTTTTGCTCTTGCTCGTGCTTTAGCTTCCTGTAAAGAAAATTAATACTGATTACGTTAAAATTATAAGAATATATTGTTTACTGTACCATAACATCGTACACTGTGCCATAATGTCGATTAACTTGGATTCTAATAAAATCCAATAAAAATGAAAATATAATTTGAGTAACAATTTTTGGCTGATAATATCTATTATTGTTTTTAATATTCACCTCTTCCACTTTGTTATAATATGATGTAACGTCAGGATTGAACATCCGATGAAGTGTAAGATTTCGTTGATCCATGAGACAATTATAAAAGAACGCAATATTTACAGCAAAAACAGCTACTATGCGAAATGGAATCGCCATTGTTGTATAATAAATTCGGAGATATCTTCAACAATATATAACCTTTACACCGATTCTTTAGCCATGAAGTACTGATTGTCACCGCAGTTCTACAAACTACGTACTCTGACATTCAGAAACATATCGTTGCAGGTGCTGCCACCAGAAAAGGTTGTATTACTTTCCATACATATTGCAAATTCTACTTTTATATTATAGTAAATCTGTATTAATACTATGAGTATTTTATATTTTATGTTAAGATTAATAATTTTCGATTATAGTTACTTATGTACTTAAAAACAACACAACGTTCTCTAATGAAATATTCATATTTATAAAGCCCGCTACTCCTAAACACTATAGCCATCAAGTGGCATCCATCCGTAACTATCGAAATTAAACTTCTTTCTGGTAGCAACCGATTTTTGCAGTGAAGTGACATAAAACAAATTGTTAAAAAACGTAACAATGAAATGCTTGCACAACATTTTCGTCTAATTGTTGTGTTAATTGATTGGTTATAAGGTAAACACTATATGGATGTATTACAAAAGCGATAAGTAAGTTATAAGGTTATCAATTAATTACAATAATTGTCTTTTCATCATTGTTATTCTTAATGCAATTAGAAATTCTAAATAGTTATTTGAAATTCGTAGGAAACTTTAATAAACTGACAGAGTGAAATACCATCTAAATTTTGCAAATAAAATTAGATCATTTCTCATATCATTTCTCGAACTTTATGTTGATCATAGGACATTTTGGAGGTACTAATTCAACGTAAAAATCGTCGATTAAACCACAAAAATTTTCTTATTAAACCGAAATTTTCAAGTTCACAAATTCTCAAATTTTCAAATCGTCAATTTCTCATGTTCTGAAATTCCGGAATTTTCAAATTGTCGAACTTTGAAATTTGAAAATTTACCAATGGAAACTAGACGAGTGGTAGGGGTTTTCTACATTGGCATTTTGATAGGGAAAGCTGACACGAGTTTAGCATGTTCATCAGTGAGCGTGTCCGTGTTGCAGGAATCCCCGAGAATTTATAAAATTAGGCGGCAGATGGCAGCATCGGTACACGCTGGTGCAGCGTAGAGAGCGAAGCATCGTCAGTCGATCGTTGACTGCGGCCGTGGGAGGACGGTAGGGTCGACAGTCGCACGCTATCTGAATATAGATCGGGATTGGTTGACGGTTCTCCCGTAAGCCCCGCCTACCAGGTGGTCGTTCGAAAGTGTAGTTGTGTAGTTCCTTACGACGAAACGACGGGCGCTGCTCTCTCCCCAACGTATCCAATCGCGAGAAAATCTGAAATGAGACGTGTCGGCGCGCTAATATGTGACGGTTGAGAGGAAACGAGGACCAGGAACGTGCGAGAGGGTGGTTTACGCGCGGGTGCTACCACTTTCGAAGCGTGACGAGGAGAACAAACCGCGTATGTTAAAAAAAAAAGAGGTACGAAGTGGCAAAGGTGGAGAGCGTGAAGGAAAATAATACAACACGTCGAAGAAACGAGAGAAGACGACGCGTGTGTGCACTAAAGGTACAAGGGCCAGTGTGGAAGAGAATCCATCCTCTGTTTCGTCGGGGGGGTTCTATGTCTTTCTCTCTCCCTATCTGTATCTCTTCTCTGCCTTCTATTTTTTTTTCTCTTCCTTCCCGTTTCTATCCTCCTTTGTTCCGGGGTAAAAATATCACCGCGGCAAGTGTATAACTCCATCGAAATAGTATGCGCTGTTTCGTATCGGGGGGATAACAAGTAAAAAGATAGAAAAGTGCTTCGTTTAACCAACAAGGACGTCAGCTGTGTGCGCTTTTACGAGGGGGACGTGTGCGAGAGAGAACCCGCTGCTGAGAGACAGAGAAATGGCGGCGCTGGTGGCAGGTGTCCAGTATGGTTTGTCGTCGCACAGTAATTTTCACGAAAACAAGTCCCTGATCTTCGTGAAGCTCACCGACTCGGCGCAACGTGCCATCGAGGACTTCCTCAGAAATCGGGTAAGTAAATCCTATCCTCTTTTCGTGCGATCTCCTTGCCTCGCGTACAGGCTAGGTTCGCGAGCTTGTGGCCGCGTGTGTATAGGTACATATGTGTGTCGTGTGCGTTTGCGTGTGCCTGTACCTGTGTGTGCGCGCCTCTGCACGTCGTCACGAGACGGCCATGTGTGCGTACATGTGTCGTAATGTCGTGCCAAGGAAAGAGACACCCGATCGACTCGCTCGCCATATTTCGTGTGGAATTTCGTTACCGTGACCGCCGAAAAATCATCCTATTTACTCGTGAAAATCGTTCGAAACGTTCTCCTTTCGACCCACCAACGTTACAGCGTTCGCAAAATAGCAGGAAAAAAGAACACCGAATTGCGCGAACGAGGCCACGTTGGCTCGTTAGCAGCTGGTTACTGCTCCACGTTTCTTCCCCGTTGGTTAACGCGAAAATTCATCGCGTTTCATTTTCGAACGATCGCGAATGCCTTTTTCGCCAACTTGATTCGTTCGATTATATCGTTACGGTATATCCGTATGGTTTGACAACGACATTACGTAATAAGAAGACTGACAAGACAGTCGGCTCGTTAAATTGACTTCTACGGTGCGGTGAAGTTTATTTTAAAAGAAGAAGTTTCGTTCACGTAGAAATGCAGAGATTCTGTTAGGGAGTCGTGTTACTTTTCGCGTTCGTAAATCGTGAAAATAGATGAATCATCGTTGCCAGTCACTGGCTTTAGAATGGCAAAGCATGATTTCTGTAATCTGGCTTTCCTTCGCCCGTTTTTATCTCTCTGACATTATCGTGGCTGATATTTAAAGATACGTTGGCTTCGGCTGGCAATTGGGTTGCATCGTGTTTTCGTTGAGGTTATGTTTGCCCACCATCTGTCCCTTGAGCCTTCGAAACTTTTGTGTGCGCTCGTTCCGTTGCAACATGTATTTTCTAGAAATAAAGTAGATAGAAGCACGATTGTACGGCGGTAATAAAAATTGCCGAAGATCCAACGATTCTTGCACGGCCTGATACGTCCTAACCTCTTGGACGAGATTCGAAAGCAAAGTCGTCGAAGGGGCGTGCCTTTCGTCCAAATATATTGGCATTGAAAAGCCGGCCAGTGCATGCAACGCTTCTGCGAGCTTGTATCATCAACGACCACATATATTTCGAGAGAAAGAAAAAAAGAGTCGAACGAAAAAAAGGAAATATGTGAAAAGTATCTGCCGAAGTTTTGCATGGGTCACCGCTTATCGCTAGCTTTTTCTTCTTATCGAACGCGTTCATTTGCTGCCAACGTGTACGAACAATATCTCTTTGCTCGGTGCGCCAGATTTCAAGAGCGATTTTTTCAATTGCAAGGTTCAATCGTGAAATATCTCTTTCCATATGTTATTCTCATCGGTTGTCAACTTGACGGTTCAACGTTGAGTCATCGGTCAAACGCTGCAACATTCTTAATGTTTCCTTTATCTTTGACGTAAGAAAACCTGACCAGTTCGTAGATCGGTGCATTAACGAGTAATATCCTTGGTCACGAAAAAATCGTTCGTACCATAATTCAGTAACAATAACTGCCGATTGCGTGTTTACGTGTCGATTTTTCCACCTTTTTCATGAAATTATGATATCCCAAGCACGTACACGTGTAGATTGATTTAAAATTTAAATTAGAGGGTTTAATTTTATCAGCCGTTTATCGCACGGACGGACTTTTCCACTTGACGGACGGATATCATTTATTTTTCATGGAATCGACTCGCGCAATTTACTATATTTTTTTATATATTACATAACAATTTTAATTAATATTTTTAACGTAATAGTAACTTTAGTTAATAGTTTCTATTCTTGTCGTTGTTAGTTTTATTGGATTACACCGCGTTAGAAGTTATGGGTAATAAATTGAATTGTACAGAAAATGTTCTTTTAAATGATGACGATAGAGAACCGTGAATATTTAGGTGTATTCAATAACCGTACCATATAATGGTAGGACAGTGGTATAGTACTGCAGTGGGACAGTAGTATAGTATTGAACAGTACAATAGTACGGTAACATAGTGCAGTATAGCAATAGTAGTATAGCTGTATAGCGACGTAGTGGGACAGTTGAATAGTAGACCAGTGAGATAATGGTGTACTATAGCAGAATAGTATAATTCATTCATTAACATAGATCGACGAATATTATTGTAGTTTATAATTTACAGATTTCTTAGCGAATGCTGATAATACACAATTAACCTAACCTAACATAATGTAATATTATTGAAACATATGGTTCAAATGTTCTTATTTGAACGGCAAATATTAGCGATTTTCAGCGTCGCTATTGCGTCAGAATTATCTTTCGATGGCGAAAGTGTTAACTATAATAAACAGAACGCCGGATATCTTGTGGTTCGCGTTGCTCCACAACACGTTTCGATTTTATTTCTCCCGTTTTCCTCTAGCGCGAGGAAAATAATTATTCGTGACGAAACGGAAAAAACAATTTTGCTGCGTGTTTGTTAATTGAACAAAGAAGTTTTTTGCTCCGTAAGCGTAAACAAGTCGAGGACCGATAAACAACGCGCGCGATGGAAGAATTCGCGAAACTGCAAACGGAATGCGGCAACGCGTTTCTTCGTTCCACATCAGGAAGCAGTTGCATTATGCTTTGTCGGCCGTTTGATACTGGTTACACGGACCGTGTCCTTTCGTGCGGATAAATATTTGATTTTGCGACGTTCAACATGCAATTCAATCGTGTTCTTGCATGCCCAAGTAATTCATGTACCGATAATCACTCGGATACCTTTAATTAATCAGTCGATTCTACCCCGAGACTTGTTTCGAGATAATTGAACCGCAGTTATCTTTGAAATCGTAGAAAATATTATTAGCAACATTACATTATCTACGACTGAACGTTTTCCTTTATTCTGCTGCTTAAAGCAAATTAGAACAATTTTGAAAAATAATTATTCAAACATTAACCTCTTAGCTCCAATCATATTTCAATAAAATGTGAAATCTATAGCGGTGCTATAGCAGATGAATATAGCATGAGGTTAATTCATATACTTGTAGAAGAGTACAAAATTGTTGCCGAATATCGATAAAATGTTCTTTTACGAGGACGTTGGTCATCGAACGCGTATCACCCGACTTGACGCTGCATAAATCGTGGTATTTGGCCATTGTCTGGTTTCGGGGCTGTAAAAGAAGGGAAGGGCTCTCCTCGATGATCGAGAACGATGGAGGCACGGGTTAAACAACCTCGGAAGCAATACTCCTGGTACGGTTCTTTAAAAAGCGACGCCAGATTCACAGGGCGCTCGATTCTCCCAAAGGCCAGTTCCTCGAGTCGGGTACGTGGCATAACCCCGTAAGAAAAGAGGCGTGGGGCCTCCTTCGAGTAGCACAGCTGTTCTTCGAAACTTGAATAACGATCCGGGGGAACAGGCCAACGGCTGGAAATTTTACAAACCGAGTATTGCTTGTGTGAGCGGCCATACGATTCGATCCGTGTCGGACCCACCGTTAAATGGCTGCTTAACATTTCACGACTGCTCAACGCTCATCTAGGAAATTCAAAATCTTTGGCTCTTCGATTCTCCTATTTCAGTGTTAACGAGAAAATGGCAATAAACAATTTATTTAAAAAAGAATAATATTGTAAAGCTACGACATTCGAAAACATAAGATTATAATTATGCCGAATAAGAAATATTTTGAACAGTTTTAATCAGGAAAGTTTTTGTACTTGCCACCTCTGAGATCCCTATTGTCCAGCGATTTCGTACAGTGCTATACAAAGAACGATGATTTCTCGAGCACGCATTGGCGTCGAGTGATACCAACACGAAGAACGAGCGTTTCTGTATTTTTAACGAGCGGAACGTTTAGAAAGCGTTGGTTTCGACGATCGCAAATGTTTCCTCTTGGAATGCAAGCAATTGTTTCGATAAGTGAACAATTTTGATGTAGATATTGCGGATATTTTTGTACACCGCGTAACGATTAATTCTTTGCGTTCGAGTACGTCTGCAGGTTTTCGCGTTTCTCGGAATGCTTTGAAGCATTACCGACTCGAAATAGAAATCGGCCTTTCTCGGCGCCGTTTCAATGAAGTTTCTCCGTTCTGGAAAACTTGCTTCTTCGGCGCGTTGCTTTTAAAGCGACTGTATAATTGAAGCAAAGGGTGGTCAGTCGTCGGTAGCCAAGGAAACAGATGTCTCGTAGGGTTCCTCGTGGCGACGTCTTTAATTTGTCTGTCGCGTTTCGAGGCGTCCTCTTCATCCTTCCCCTACGTTTCTTTCCTTCTCTTATTAATTTAATTCCTTCCGATTCTTCCTCCATGATTTTTTCCTCTTTGCTCTGTATTTCCACTCTTATTTTCCTGTTGCTTTCAATCTAATTAACCATTCGGGTTGAACATAAAAAGGATACATCGTTTTCCTCTTTCGAAACACGAACTTCTCCGTTATTCGTTATCAATCGTTAAAATACTTGCACATATTCTGAGTGGTCTTTCACGGTAAAAATTCTTTCGTCCTTCTGCAATTTTACCTCTCGATACGCGTCGATTTCTCTGGCCGTTTCGACTTTCCCCTTTCGCCCAGAATGCCTTCGTCATCTTACGACCCTCTATACTTATGGCAACAACGAGTGTCAAACTTCGATTAAACTCTTTTTATAAAAAACAAAATTTGCAAGCTTAGACATGTTTCATATAGTCATAGGTTTCTTGATACTGACAATAAGTGACGAATTATTTTATTTATTAGTTCTTACTAACTCACCCTGTGTGTGCGATTGGTTGCGTTAGACATCATAAGACGCACTGTGTGTCATGAATTGCATTAGAGAATGTATGACGCACGTGGTGTGTCGTCTGTTGCATCGGATATCGTAGGACGCACACGGTGCGTCATGAATTGCATTAGACAATGTATGATGCACGTGGTGTGTCATCTATTAGACACAATATAGGACGCACACGATGTGTCATTTGTTGTATAAGACAACATAGGACGCACGCAATGTATAATCGATTGCATTAAATAACAGAGAACGCACGCGGTGTGTCGCCTTCTGTATTGTAAAGGTGCACGTGACTTAACATACACGTGTTATCTATGTTACGCTAACTGGTTAATATGTAACACACGCGATGGTGTCATCTGTTACGTTATGTTAGATCGGATATGACGCATAAGGTGCGTCGTCGATCTGGAGCACGTTAGATAACCACGGAATGAAACGCGTTCGAAAAACGAAAATTACAGACGATTCCTCCGTAAAGGAGAGCGCGCGTTCCTGTTTCTTTTGTCAGGCGATATTCGGTGCGTTAAAAACGACGGATCTTGCGGATATCTAGAATTTAGCGCGCGGCGTGCGATAAATTACGTCGGGTGAAAGTGAACGGCCGAGATGTATCAAAGGGGGAGTGCATATTTCGAGAAATAATGTCAACGGTCGAGAGCCTTGAAAGTGCCTTCGAACGAGCCGACGCTTTTTTCGACGACGATCGAGGAAATCGGTTGGCTACGATAGAGGGTTAATTATCGGTATCGATTTTGGTATTCGACATTGACAGTTTAATGATCGGTTCCACTCGTTACTCTTATCTTTTTTACGTACGAGAAAGGTTTCGTCGAATTTTCTCTTAGTTGCGTCATTAAATCGGTGGACCATAGATGTTCGCTTCCGTAAAGTTTGATGGAGATTGTACCGCGAATATTTTAACGTGTCGAACGATTCGCCGAAACGTTTTACGTATTCGGAGAAACGAGTGTTGCACGAGTCCCCTGCTACGATTTGCGTGGAAATTTATGTGCAATCTAAATGGAATTACCCGCGAGGAATCGAGTGTATTATTACGTAACCAAGAAAAACTGATTTAGTAAATTGAAATTTGGAAATCGGAGAACTTTGGAGTATGGAAATTTGAAAATTTAGAAATCATTTTGTCGTACAATTTCTCACGTGGCAGAACTTAAAAAATTGATTAAGTATCCTTCGTGTTAGCTTCAAGTAACGTGCTAGTTTTTACCTTCGGTAGGTCGTCCTACAATAAGGATTCAAAATGAAAAGTAATTTTTTGTTATCAGAAAAATCCAGTTCGAATCTCTGCTCTACAGACATTTCCATATTGATTTACGTTGTCAAATAAAAAACAAACGCAAAAAATTGTATATTAATATTTCAACGAGTGTGCAGTAGCCACAGCAAAGGTTAAAGGATGAACTTGACTGATTTTTATTAGTTTCTGAATTAATGGTATTAGATGTTCGTGCATCGAATGAAATAACGTCGGTCGGATGGAGAACCCGCTCGTCAGCTTCGTTTGTCGAAAATCGTCTAAAACGATACTTCGGAAACGCGGCATCTCGCTTTCACCTGCTCGTTTCACGTGCACCCGACGAGATTCACATAGGAATAAGAAGGGCGTCCCTTTTGTGGTGCTCCGGGCTTCTCGTTTCTTTTCTTTCGACCTCCATTTTATTCAGCTCGACGACTCTGCCCTCCGGGGCCATTCTTTTCGTTCGGTTTCCTCGAACGAATTTAGAAACCTGCTCGGCACGACCAAAAAACGTGAACACGAACGAGTGTGCCAACGAAAAACGGGGAAAAAGTGTGTGAATGCATGGAATTGCAAATATTGTACTTACAAACTTGCCAGTTTACCATATAATAAAGAAGAAACGTTCTTATACAACATCGAGATATTTTGCACCAACTTTTCTATGATGTAATACTTTCGATCTTCAAAATGTTCAGAGTAGGCGGCTACAGCGTTGTGATAATTGTCAGCATGACTTTCAACTCTCCGATGAAGTTAGATTGTCGATAAATCTTTTTTAACGACTAGTTGATGGTATCAAGTTTATTTTAGGAACATTTTTAGCATATCCAGTAATTGGAATAAATTAATGATAATCATTAATATTTGACATGTATAATGAAGGTACAGTAGGTTCCCGTTATATTGAACGATGAGTCTTCGGTAACCTTCGTGAATCTTCGTACGGTACGATCGTAGCGCTGCTAGTATATGAAAAATTCTATTGATAAAATGTTGCAATGCAAGATTAGTGTAATTTCATTCAACTCTTCCGTTTACTTGACTGATTAATTGAAACAACGATCCTCTCGTACACAATCACTTGATATAAATTAGCTCTTTGAGGTTAGGGTCAAAAGTTCTCTCACCTTTTACCTAGTGTTTTATACAGGGTTTTTAATCCACTTTAAAAAGTTGCCATAGCCACACTGTTTCATAAAACTAGTTAGTTTATGTACAGCTTAATTCTGAGCAATTTAAATTTGTATTTTCTTTAAAACCGTGTGCCTCAAAGAGCTAAGGTTTTTCAAGCTTCTGACAAAGATAATCTCGTCTAACACTTTCATTATCAGTTCGACTGATCCACTAAACCTTCCATTATCATAGGATTACAAAACAAGGTGTTCTTCAAGCAGCACAATTTTCTGAGGTTAGCGTAGAAAATGTGCAAAGTGCATAAAAGCACAAAATCAATTAAAGATCAGGGCCCGATAACAACGTCTTCGATACGCGACTCGTTTTCCAGTTGAGTCGTTGTTTCCACTTCACCTCTGTTCTCGTTTTTCATTTTCCACCGTCTATCCTCGATGTTTTCTCGTTCGCGTGCAATTCCAGACCAATAATCATCCTTTATCTCGCTCAGATGACTCGAACAGGTCCGATGACACGTAAAATAATTCAGCGACCTTCGCGTGTCTCGCTTCTTCCCGCTGTTATCGTTCAAGTATCGTGCAACGAAATCGACGAAAAATGATATATTTAATCACCGCTAGGTTATTTCGTTTCCTGGCATTTCGTTATCGACGTATCCCGCTTGTTTTCCATCGGTCGCCTCCATCTGGCACGGTTTGATGGGATCGTAACGCGATTGAAACTTCATCGAGGAAGTGTCCTTGCAGCTGCACCTGGGGAAAGAGAACGCGAGACGAGATTGCTCCGCCCTTGAGGCCACCGCGAATTTCACTGCAACGGAAATCGATACAGGCGACTTCCGGGAACGATTAACCGGGACGCCGTCTCGCGATTCTTCTCCGATATTCGCGTGAAAATCCCTGGGAAACGTCGACTCTCCTCGAACCCCGACGTTCCAAAGTTTTCGTGCTTTTCTTCTCTCCGTCTTCCGAATCGCACAGAATTTTTCATCAAAATATTTGTCCAAAATCCACTTTCGGGGCATATAAACCCATCAAACGAATGATCGTACTTTCGTGACATTGCGACATCGTGTGCATATATCGTTATCTGAGTGATAACGAAATTATTCGGTTCGTTTTATACAAAAGCAAATATCTCTTAGCTCGAGGGAATGTTTCTCTTATTTTCACCAGGGTATTTCTACTAGTTACATTTTCAAGCTCGATAGATTCTACGTGTAAGATTTTTAAATTTACAGTGCAATTTTTAAGACGTTCCAAATAGGTGGATTAATTATGCAAAATTGAGCAGAGTATTAATCAGAGCGTTACTTAACCTCTTCGTTATCGAATTTTGTTAACCCCTTGCCACTCGATTTATTCGGATGCGTCAGTTAGCAACAATTATCCACTGGTACAATATTTTTAAAACAAAAATATTATGTTGATTTTGTATTCAGTAATTCTTGACCGTGTAAATTATAATTAGCAATAAATTTCAAATCAAAGGGCATTAAAAATTCGAGTAAGATTTATCGTAGAGCGTGTCGCAAATCGTCAGAGTATAGCAGAAGATTAAGAATCCAAATCCGATTAAGAATAAAAACGACATACACGTTTTCCGATAAAGTAGACCTAGTTGTAAAGAGAATTCTACGCAGTATCTCGTATTACGTTCTTAAATTAAGTATGGCTCGCATAATCCGCAAGTACATCCTGTTTAACGATTGCTCGTCGAATCCCTTTTTTTTAAACAGCCTCTTCCTCGTTTGGTCAACTCGCTAATTATCGCGCGGTAGACGCTCAACACCGCGTAACTCAAAGCTGGATAATGTTTCGCAAAATTGGCTGGATAATTGTATTTCATCGTTTCAGAGAGTGGACGTTCGATAAAGATGGCAAACGTGCTACGGGAAGGTCGTACTGCATAACGACCATCATTTTAGCCGATAATGATAGCTTGATTAATCATACCGGTCTCTGACGCGCGTTAATTAAGCGTCTTAATTGCTGCGTTAGCCGTTAACGCACTCTAAACACGAATATACGTCTCTGTGTTTCGATACTTGTTTGCTTTGATCGCTCGTCGTCGTTTCGTGGCTTCTACGTATCAAAATATATTTCTTTTTTCTTCTCCCAACCTCTTTAGAGGCGATCCTTTTATTTCACAATACACGAAAGGATGATAATTTTCACATGCATAGCGATTGGCTGCTAAATTTAACCAAACGCACTGTTTGATAAAATTGTTATACTTTTATGTTGAACATTTTTTGTGTTCTTTTAAAACAACGTACGCCTCTCGTATTCGATACTGTGCAAAGATTTTCTGTTGTATACCTAAGAACTCATTCTTTGTTGTACTATTCGTACGTATGTGCTCTGTATACTGAAAGAAACGTAGATTGATTAAATAACAAAGTTCCAAGCTCATATTTTCAACAAGAGTTGGTATATTAGTTCCAGCCATATTGAAAAGCAAGGAAATTCTCTAAATTCCTAATCTTGTGTGCAGTTAGCGTTGAGGAGTTAAATCGTACTATATTAAATCTGTTGTGTCACCAGTGGAATCCCCGAAGGTTTAGGTCTATTTTTTGCGGACCGTTTCTTCCGGAAGTCTCGAAGATACAGGACTTTTGTCGTAGAAAGGGAGAAGTGGTCGGACCTTTTGAAATTTCAATTTTCTCCTTGATCCTGAGAGCGCGACCAATGTGTTCCTGTGCAAGTGCAACGGCCTTGAGACGAACTCTCACAGCACCCCGACGTCCTTAGAGAGAAAGGACGTCTCGGAGGCCTTCCACGGAGAAAGCATTTGCTCGCCAAATAACTGCGCAAGACGCACACTGACTCAGCCGTGTCAGCGGGTATTAATGACATTTTCCCTTCACCGATCTTTTTAACGTGTTCTCCTCATCGGGAGATACATCCGCCGCCGTGTAACTCTCCCGTGGTCCGTCGCTTTCGATCGACCGTCCACGTCATTTCCTACAATCGATTACCCGATTTCCGATCGGTACGACTTCCTATTTACACCGACACTTTCGCCTTACTCGATTTACGAATCATTTTCGATTTCTTTTGTGTGCGAATGCAGTGTAGTCCCGATATATGGCCGTGCTGCCGCGAAATGGGTCAGGCAAATAAAATTCTACCATAACTCTTGATCGTGAAAATCCTGCGAAACTTGAAAATTTGCTATTAAAAAATTGGTAAGATTTCTAAATTCCAGAATTTGTAATCTCTAAATCGGAAAATCTGAGAGTTTTATAAATTTTGAGGTAGCTGTAATTTTGTTAATTTTTAAAGCAACGAGTCATATTAAAGTTAGAACACAGTCGGATCCTAATTCATTTACAACGATTAATTAAGTCCAGATTATATCATTTAATACAATAAATGATAATTCGCGTGGTTCGCTCCGATTCGCATCGACTAGCTCGTTTTTGCTCGTTATGTAGTTATTACGTGTATTTTAAAATAATTTTACCGGTGGTCCCAATTATTTCACGGCTCTTCTGAACAGTTCGCTCATTTTTCCTGTCCAAACGTTAACGGTGTGCGGTTGTTAGGCGTGCCGTGGTCGGTCTTGGAAATTGCACCGCTTCGATATTATCGTCGTTGCGCAAAACCGTGCTGTGCTTGCTTTTTAATAACGATTCGTATTAAGGTCGTTTGGCAAACAACAACGGTGGCCGACGAACAGATTCGCGTGCCTGCGTACTTCACGACAGAGGAATTTTAATACGTCGAGCTGTTAGGATGAACGGAGTTTAATACTGCTTCGAGCTCGAAAGATCGCTGTTCCACGGTTAATGATTGATCGGTTTATTCGGTCTTAACGATGCTATCGCGTGTTGCACGCGCGAGTAATTGCTCGAGAGTAGGTGTGATGTACATTGCTTTTTGGAGTTGTTGACTTCGCCAACAGAGTGGCTGTACCTGTACGAGCTTGCCACATCGGTTTTTCCAATTTTAATTCGAATACTTTTCCAATCAGATTGTGCAGCGTTAAAATTTTACTCCGTGAGATTCGTAGAAGAGCAATTGTTTATTCAATACTTTCTGTACTTGGTGAATAGTGAACCCAAGTTGAAATTTTAACTAGGTCCGCTAAGTTGTCGGAAAGAAAAATGGATCGGTAAATAGGTAATATCGTTTTGACGACCACTCGAACACCCTCCGTTTGGTAATAAAATTTCACGTGCAACCAGGGATTAGTATCGACTTTGCGTTTGGTAATTCATTTAGGGGTCGCCGAACACAATCCTGTACTGATTCCCCGTATCCGGATTATTGAATTACCGGGACTACTTTTAATTACCAGAATCGACCACGATGACCTACATTTATGACACTTGAATCCGTTGATCGACAAAACGAAAGGGAGAGTCGAGCCAGAATTATCGATTAAAATGCAATCTCTTTTGTTTCGACCTCTTTTGGTAATCAATAACTTACTTAATTAGTTTACGAGTCAACCTCTTTAGAACCATAATATACACTGATATGATATGTTGTATGATACATGTGACATACATTGATATAGTATGTGATACATATGATATACAGTGATATGGTATGTGATACATATGATATACAGTGACATGGTGTATGACACATGACATACAATGATATGGTATATGATACATACGACATACAGTGACGTGGTACATGATAAATATGACATACAGTGATAATGTATAATATACATACATGTACACATGCGTTTAGTACATGAAATTCATACGAAATCGGAAATTTTTTGTGGAAAAAAATGATTGATTCACTTGGCATCAAAATTTGTCAGCTCTCTCGATGGAATTAATGTTCCCAAAATTTTTGACGATTCCAACAAGATATTGTTTATGCATCTCGATCGTTAAATAGTATTTACAACTTTGTCATGTATATATCTCCAGATAAAAATTGTACAATGGAGTTGGTATTTGCAGATACAGAATGAAATTTTTGGGACGAGTATGAGTTTAGTATAGGACGAGTATCTTTCAGTAAACCGACAGACATCGAATCGCAAAGCGATCGGTGTCTCGAGGTACGTTTTATCGAGGAAAACCGGAGGAAACGAGAGGATTAATTGCTCGATGTAATAATAGATCCTCGGGACAGGAATCGCGTCGTCCTCGACACCGCTTCGCGGTAATAAACCTTTTTCATCGCGAGACAACGTTAGTCGTTAGGAACTGTACGCATTATCCGGGAATTCCAATGCGATTTACAGGCCGATTATAAGACAGTCGTTAGACCAGGGACGTATGGTCGGTTACCATAATCCTAGGACAGTGATGGACCAATTGCCCAAAAGTAGGGTTCATTGCCTTACGAAACGTGTGCGACGTTTCGAGCAGCGATTCAAATTTTTTGAGAGACAGTCGTGTACTTAAAAGGTATTAAGATAAGCTGTGCTAATTTTAGCACTACTCTAATCGCCTCTCGAGCAATTAAGTGCACCTAATTATACTATAGATTCAACAGAACATTATTTATGTAAGTAGTACACGTTGAATGTTATTTTCTAAAATGATGTTTTATATACTTTTTAACATCCAGGCATCCAACTAATCTTCTCGATCAGAATTTTTTAAAATTCATACAAGTGCAGTGTTTTTAAAGACGTGTTTTGTCATGTTAATATAAAATTCCCATTCTTGAAGTGGTTAGAATTTTCAGAAGATTTTCTTTTCCATTTTCGCGTGGCCCAATCTCCCCAAACACTTTGCCATACAGGTCACGAAGAAAATGCCTATCATCGATGCACTTTGAAAGCGTACCATTCTGACCCAATGCGAATAACAATCGTGCTCGAACGGCGCCTACTGCCATTTCACGAAGAATCTCGTGCTGGGTCAAAGATCGGGTCGTTTTTCGTGTATCGAGATACTTCGAGCAGAAATAAAATCGAGTTTCGGTTATCCTTGAGCAGCGATATCTTTTTCTGTTCTTTTGAATCGGAGATGATTATCATAAATAATTACCGTCTTGACGGAAACACCGCACGAATTAAAATAAAGAATAAACGGATGCAGCGTTAAAAATAGTTGGAATAAAGAAAGACCGACGAGCGGGTTTCGAATGTGTGTTTAACTGTGGTTACGATTTGTACAGCTGATATTGCATACAGAATAATTATTGACAATTTTAATTACGCAAATAAAATGCCCGAGCCATAACATGATAAGGTTTAATAATTCCGGTTGGTTGTACGAAGTCGAAAGTTGTCTTTCATTCTTTAATTCCACGGTAATAAGATGCTTTGTAAATATTTTTTACTTTAACAACGGTGGAAGTTGGAACCCTCGGTAGAAACCGAGGAAAATTCCTTATTATTTATTAATTCGATTCAATTTCGATCTCTTCGAAATAAATGTGTATGCAGTACTAAAGTTTGATCAAATTTTCAAATAATTTTTATAGCGCAATGTCGAATGTTAGTAAAATTTATTGTACAATTTAAAATATAAAATTGGTCGAACTTATTATTTGCTTGAATTCGAGTCTAATTTTGTACGCATACTCCAGTTAAAATCGTATAAATTTGACCAGGTAAATCAGGTTTTTGACCTCTCGACAGTCGCGTTCGATTTTCGAGAGGCCGGTTGTTGCGATAAAGCGTTCTCGATGAAGGACGATAATGGCACGAGATAATGCGCGAACAAGCAAGTTGCGAACAAGGAACGCGAGTTATATAATGAGAGAACGTGTTCGATGAAACGTAGCATGCGCGTCAAGACGTGGAAAATGCTATCTGCTTCAACTGGTAAATTTCCTTGTTCAACGAGGACGAAATTAGCCGATACAACCCGTGTTCATGTAACGTTCGGACAAATTTAGAAATTTAGAAATTTGGGAATGTGAGAATTTGGGAATGTGAGGATTCGGGAATGTGAGGATTTAGGATTGTGAGGATCTTGGATTGTGAGGATTTGGAAATTTGGGGTTTTGGGAATGTGAGGATTCGGAAGTGTAGGGATTTGGAAATTTGAGAATTTGAAACTTTCGGTATTTCGGACTGTAAGGGCTTGTCAATATGAGAACTTGGAATTTCATGTCATTGAAATTTGAAGAGTCTGAAGTTTGAGAGTTTGGGAATTTTTCCCAATCAGAAATGTGAAGGTTTAATGACCGTTAGATGTTAAGATTTGACCATATCAGTACTTAAGAATATACCTTATCTGCATAACTATAAATCTGAAAAAGGTCAGAAATTCAGCAAGCTATAAGATTGTTAATAATAATTGAATACATATAATCTATTGTGCACAACTCGAGCGTGGGTTGATATTACAAAGGTTTAACGAGGGAAACGGTGGCGATTAATACGGCAGCGTGAATATTCCGAGGTGTGCTTTTATTCTGAAAATGATCCTCTTAGCCGTTGGCGCCATCTCGGTTAGCGCGTATCTCGCGTAAAATTATCACGCTCGAATTATCAGGCGGAGCACACGGTCACTCGTACGAAAGAAGATCATCCGCTTGCAATTCAGGAAGCGATTAACAAAGATCAGCCAGCCTAGTTATTAATCTTCGATAACCTAGATAAAACCCAAACGATTGTCACTGCTGAAGAATTTATGTATTGTGTAACGTACGATCGCGGGCAATCGATTGTACATGATAGAGTGTTTCTCGCGTTGATTGATGTGATCGTCCAATATGGCCTTCTAGGAATTTGGGGAGTTAGAAATCTTGATATTTGAGGATTTGGAAATTTTAGAATTTTAACATATGGAGAGTAAGAAATTTCAGAATGTGCTGATTCTGGAAATTAGAAATTAAGAATTTGGTAGTTTTGAGAATTGGAAATTTCAGTTCTTAGGATTTGATGTTTTGGACATTTAGGAATTTGGAAAATTAAGGATTTGGGAATTATAAGATCTGGTAGAACAAAATTCGTTCTACAAGTTTAATTGCTTCCATAAACCCTTCAAGAGCAATTTTTACAAACAACATAAAACATTTTGCCTCGTTTTAAATAACACCAGCTGCGTATTTGATCCACGACGGAACAAAATTGATTTCTATGTTTCCTGGTTGATTTCCTTCGCGTTTGCAGGAAAGTTGCGGAACCAGGTGGAAATTTGTGGACTTTTTGATTTTTTCGCTACTTATGCACCGTGGTCTCCATTGTAAAACAAAGTGGATTTCGTTTGCAGTTAGCTAAAAAGTGAACGGTCGGTGAAGGAAGCTCGATATTTTGCGGTTAAATAGAATTTACTTATTAGGATTCACCGTTGAGGTAATTTAACTTGCAAATCTTTACTATTAGAATTGCACGAAGGTCAGTGTCTAGGACACAATCTGCAATTGGACTACGTACTTTACTGCTATGCATTAATTACAAGACGCAAGCATATGAACACACGCTTTCTATGAAATTAAAAAAGTTTCCAAACCTAGTCATTTAGAAATTGCTCTATCTTATTGCTCTTCATGTTAATTCTGTGTTACAAAATTTTGTTACCCTGTTGTCGAGATAAAGAATGGTTATACATGTTAGCTTCGTTATTATTTATTTTTCCTGCCTATTTCAAATTTAAAAGTAAACGTGCATTTAACGTAGGTGTCAACAGTCTTGTACAGAACAAGTTCCATTTATATGACCCATTCGAGAATTCCGTCTCGTTCAGTCCCACTGCGAGCCATACACTCGTTGATAATTGGAACATTCTCTATTTGTGACGGCGAAAAAGTGCGTTTGGTTAATTTCAGCAGTGGAAGCACCGATAGATAGCTCGAAAAGAAAAGAGTTGCGTTTGATGCGGTGGAACGTGTGATAAATACGGAATTCTCGGTTTCGAAAACGTGACTGGTCGCGATTGCACGGTCACGAATAGAAGCCGAATGAAATTCGGAGAGGATCGATGCCAAGCAAATAAGTTCCTCAAACGAACAAAGTGCTTTGTCTCTGTCTCTTTCTGTTCTCTCCTGTTCGCTGGCTTCCTCTATATCTAATTTGCAACGCTCCTTTCACTCTGCTCTCTCGAACCGCGATACCGATCGCGAATACATGCACACCGGTGCACACGTTCAGGTAAATCGTTAAAATGTTAAATACGCGTTGCGGTGATTGTGAAACGTAGCGGCATGACGAATTACAAGGTGTTCTGTTGCGAGGTGACATTTCTGCTCTTTCCGCCTACGCTGCTCGGAAACGATCTACCTTCTCCTACGATTCTCGTCTTTCTTCTTCTTTCTTGTTTGTCCCTTCGCGAACTTACATTCGTTTCGCTTGCAAAACCCTGGATTTCGCGCGTTGCTACACCACCTGTTATCGACAAACATCGTTCAGGTACTGACTGCGAGTAGGTAGACTCGAATGATCTGAACTAATATAACTCTAACATGACTTTGTACTAGTCTAATCGATCTTGCGCTAACTGAGCTTTAACCTAATGTAATTGCAAATATCAAACTTCAGGAATTTTTAATTTAACATTACTGCTACCTGCTAATGTAGCTTGAAGCTAACATAATGTAACTGTAATCTAATTTGAAGTTACCCTAATCTGAACTAACATATCCAGAACCTAATCAAAACCTTAGCCCTACTCTGAATCCAATGTGAACCTAATCTGAACTTAACGCGAACTTAACCTAATTCGAATCTACTCTAAACCCAACCTAGTCTGAATGCAAACTCTAAACACTAACCTGTGACTAAACTAACCTTAACCTGCAACCTTAACCTAACTTACTATCCATTATCAGATTTTTGCGCAAGCGAGCATTGCTCAGCACTTTCATCACTTTCATAGCTATTAATAACTTCATGTTTTATTTAGATCAACACGCTTAAATACTTTCGTCTTCTTGTCAAATGACTTCGCATATTAGTTTCGCATTAAAATTTCATGACTGGAATTGACTTCGATAAAGAAAGTAATGAATAGAATTCTTTCCGTACAAGAGGTTTTGTTTGAATAATTAATATTTACACGAAGATTCTCTTGTAATTGTTTAATGAATTATATACTGGTATTATAACGGTTCTCATTGACTATCGCGAGTAAACGTCTATGGTTCATTTACGTTCACGTTGTAAACGTGCATTTGTTATCCTGCATCTTACGATGCATCGTAAGTCTGCAGTTCACGTTTATCGATGTTGCAAATATACTTTGGTTATTATCCTGTGACGAAGCATCCTGTAAACGCGTACACGTATTTACCGATAAAAGAATTAGTGACGCAACGTAGAAACTGCATAATAGACACAGAATATAAAATGGATTACTGCTGGTAATCGTCCGGTTGCGTTGTGTTATAAACAACGATAGCTTGGGTTGATGGCAAAAACAAATGACTCATAATACGATAATTCAGAGTAATCATTATTGAACAATTGTAGATATGTTTAATGAAAGAAATTGTTCGGTCAAATTGTACTTGATACATTGTTCGTTACATCAGAGCTTTCTTAATAAACGATGTAACCGATACCATATGATGTAACCACTGTGCACAGGTGTAACAATTGAATCGTGAAAGTATTTGTAATCTCGCCAAGAAATTTTGATGTTGCGGATATTTTATTGATTGACAATCGAGCGCTGAAACCTCTATTGATATTCACAGCATTTCAAGAACAGTCGGTGCGAACGTTCAAATTATTCATTTCATTTTATCGTACATGTTTTGATTCTTTTGTACTCTTTCGATTACAGTTTTGATAATTGAAGTAAATAAGTGAATAAAAATTGATATTAATGTGCATTGTCATGTGTCGTATGTCATCGTGTATCCAATGCTGTCACGTGTCTTATATCGCAGTGTATTTAATATTATTACTTTTATATCGGTGCGCGTTTTACATCGCCATGCGTCACATTGCCGTATGTCGAATATCGCTACGCTTCGTATATCGCCACGCGCTGTACATTACCACATATCACACATCGCCACCCGTCAAATCGTATATCTAACCACAAATCATATATCAAATCATATAATTAACTTCATATATCTACGCATCGAATATCGCTACGCATCATATATCGCCATGCATTATATATTGCCACATGTGACATATCGTTACGCATCAAGTATCATCATATATCATGTATCGCCACTCGTCGAATATCATCACGTGTCCTATATCGCCACGCATTGTGTAAGCGAACAAAATTCCGTAATCGAAGATCGCGTTGATCGATCGAACAATGCGATTGATTTCTGTCGCGTATTAACGCAAACTGTTGAAAAATTATGGGAAAGCAGGACGTAGTTATCTGGTTTCCGTCGTAACTAAATTCATCGCTTATCCGTCGCCACTATTCACGTAACGTCGGCTCGCGATAATCAATAGCTCTTCGAGCTGATAAGAGGATTTCGTTTTAAAATGGTAGTCGAATTTTACGCTTATAGAGTCTCGTTTTTCGTCATTCTTATGTAAACAAAAATGGACAGTTTCAAAGTCGAAACATTCGTTCTTATCTAACTTATCGTAACTAATAGTGTTTTAATCTCTCGTCCTCTTTCCGTGATTCGCTATCAAAAGCGTAAGGAATGTTGCCTCGTAGCATTTCGAATTCATTACATCTCCTTCCTTTGACCTCAGGAATTCTAACTGGTTTTTTGGTATTTGACCTGTATTTGCGTATTTTATAATGTACATCATTTGGATTCGATGTCGTAAGGTTTCCTCGTCGAAGTTTCGAGGAAAACAACAAATATCGTCAAAGTATTCGAATTTTTAAATTCTCAAAAAAAAGTTCCTAGTTTAAGAAGAAATCGAATGCAACTAATAATTCGTTAACGCGTTTCTGATCAGCCCTATCAGCTACTCTTCACTTTTCAATAAAACTGCTTACGATCCTTGTAACTCGAGTTTCACCCTCTTTGGAACCCTCGCGAATACCGGGATCCATAAATCAACCGACGCAAGAGGTTGAAAGAAAAACGTGTCAAACACGTTTGAAAGAAGAATCGTGGCCGCACTCGCGTCTGTTCGAAGAGAAACGCGATTTGCAATCGGTAAACAAGGTCGAACGATTACTCGTAACTGCGTTATTTCCCGGTCCGTCGCGACCGCCCACGTAAGTCGGCGTTTTCCGCGACCAGCCAGCGAACAAACCGTCGGAGAGACGAGAATAATGGAGACGAAGGCGGCGAACCCAGGAGCGCATTATCGATTCGTCGAAGGAGACTCACGCCGGCTGCTGCGGTTTCCACGCGACGACGTCGACGTCGACGTCGTTGGCCTCGGCTGAGACTACGTACAACCTATCTACCTCGCTCGCGATTTCAACGCTACAACTTTCTTATACCGCCACCGGAAGTGATGTCTGAAGATGGTGAATTGCCACTCTTCTCGAACCGAGAATGCGTCTTCTCGCCTGCCACATTCCTGGATACTGAAAGAATTGTGGCTGTTATTGGTTAAATCGAAAAGTGTATTTCTTTACGTGTATTTTTGGCAAGAATGAGTAATTGATTGGAGCAAACAGACGGACCAGTCTGATGGAAAAATAAAGACCTGCTTCAGATTTGTTAAAAAATATGGAAAGAACTTGATCAATCATGAGTACACCCTATCGATATCTTATTGATATATTGATCATAGTCAAATATCGTAGGGGCTAATGGGATTGAAGTACAATGTGCTATTTTGACATTCATATCTAGTAGGGCTAAGTTAGAGCACAGTTCTTATCGTTTACTACTATTAAGTTATGTTAGGTTTTGCGATTAAAATTCATGTGATTGGGTGTTGTTAAGCTAGGTTATTAAGCTAGTTTCAGTTGGATTAGTTACGTTCGGATTTATTGATCAAATCAGTTGGGTTGTGTTAAATTGAATTGAATAGGTCTAAAATTACTGTATTAAATTAAAGCAGGTTATGTTACGTTGAGTTTTATAATTATAGTATACTCGGTTACGCTAGATTTCGTTTACATCCATTTATTCTTGGAATGAGTACATCGGTTATTTATTCGCCTCAGTGTTGTGCCTTAATGATGTTCTGAGCGATGTTATCGTGTTAAATTATCTATGACATTTCGCTATTTATCGTTAATGTCGTCAATAACAATAAATCTATCAAAATGTTAATTTTCAATCCGCCTTAATAATGTCATCCGAAAGTTACATCTATTTTGTGCTCTCTGCAGAGAGAGCGTGTTATAGAATTTATTACGTCTGGGCTAACATGGATCCTAACGAAAAAAAAGGGATTGTGTGTACACGAACCGCAATAGTTACAACTGCAACGAGAAAAATCATCGGGTCGTTGCAGAAGAAATTGCCCGGAGAAACACGGACTAACCGAACCGACGACCGTTTCAACTTTCGCGGTTTAATCGAACCTCAAGCGTAATCAACGCTGTTCTCTCCTCGGACCTGACTCAACGGCCAGCGGTTACGCAAATGCCGAGTTCGAATCGAATTCACCATGAAACAGTATATCTACGTTTTCAATGATTCAGTTGCTCGATGTCTGTGCACGGGTTTTAGAACGGCGAAAGAACAGAATGACATTTTGTTTGGTTCACGTCCTCAGGCGTGACGGGGACTTGAGGTTTGCAGGTGTAATTAAGTCCGCAATACCACCTAAGCTTATAATCACCGTTTTGTCATTTAACTCTTGTACCGCTACACGCTTACCAGTAACATTCTATTACTCTATTATATTTTAACGGTGACCTGGTATGGACACACGGAAGTTAAAGAGTTAAATATTTCTGTGATGGTTAAGGACAAATCACGTAACAAAATTTCATATATGATGTTAAAATAGTTGTGGGTCCTTATTGATGTTAAAGGAGAGAACTATCCTAACAGCTTCAGTATGATGAAATACTTCAAAACATTAAATATATTTGAAAAGAATGTAAAGTAGAAGGGGTTAACAGAGTTGTTCGCTGACTAAGAAGCAACTGCATTTAAAAGGGCCGTGAAATAAGTACTAATTCTAAGTCGGGTACCATATCTGTGCCCATAGAAGGTACGGCCGTTTAACAAAACGATTGTTCGTAAGTCGAGACGAGACTGCTTCTAATTAAGCTTTAACAAAGTTACGGGAATTTGGTTGGAATGGGAAAGAATTCCATGCGAGCGTCGCCGGAGAACAATAGGGAACCCGGCGAAGCCAACTTCTCCCGAGTCTATTGAACGCGACTGAATCTCCTCCAAGACGCATCCGTCACGATAGTTTAACCCGAACGACGAAAGTGCCGTTCCAGTTGGCCGGTTATATAATCGTGTACATACCACACTACCTATGCTTCTCCATTTTCTGTTTCTCTCTTGCCACGTGAAACGTTGACACGCGTGTATGTGCAATCCAGTGCAAATCTTCTCTACGACAAATATGCTAAGCAAACAGAAAGACACTTTCCGAAGATTAGACTATATTCCTATATATCTGGACTTCAAATCTCTAGATTCCCAAATTTAAAAATTCCCAGTTTCAAGGTCTCCAAATTGCTACAATCCCATATTTCCAGATCTCAAAACGCTATGTCCTTAAATTCCAAAATTCCTATACTCGAAGTCCAAAGACTCTAAGATTAGAATTTTTTTTTAAAAATGATCAAGGTTGATCCTAGATATTACAAGACATCTTGTATGCATATAAGACGTTTCATTGTCAGTGGCGATCTAGCAAACGTCTGGAAAGTTGAAGGAAATTAGGGGAGGGTTTGTCCGTGCTTCGCATAAAGAATAAAAGACATTACGCGCAACCACCCCGGACTAGTTTCGCTCGTACGGCAAGTTCCCAGCGAATTATTTAGAAAAAAAGAAGAACGAGCACAGTCGGTCGTGTTTCACGGACGCAACGAAAATGTTGCGAGAGGCCAGACTACCGGATTCGGTGGGAATGTCGGCGATTCGTTGTGTAACACCGACCGAATAACTGTAAGGCCCGCGTAAAATGCTCGATATCCTTGGTAATTTTATGTAAGAGGTTCCCGTTATGTCCCGTTTTGCAATAACCGGCGTTAACGATTACTTCTAATGAAATTATTCTCTCCGTTCGAGTGGACATCTGTGCAGCTCGGTCCCTGAACCGTGCACGGAATACATCCGAAAACAAGCTCGAACTTTTCTTTTATTTTCGCTGAATTTGTCCGTGACTTTTGAAACTTGGTGCGTGGGCTGGAAACAGATTGTCTCGTTGTTAACCCTTTGACCTGCGACGCGATATTCGCATGACAATCGCACGAGTCTGGCGGAGAATCAGAATCAAAATTGAAACTTTTGTGCATAGCGCGGTCGTAAAATCGTCTGACCGTAGAGGAATGTGGACAAATGCATATATTCCCAAATTCACGACCAGTATACACAGTTACGATACTGTAAATATTTCATTATCGTTAATAAACATTAGGGCGAAAATATCGACTGCATTGAATATCCGAGGTCCCCATAATCCTTGTCCCATTAAATATTGAACGATCGATAATTAGATCCGCGTAAATTGTCGAGTGCGTTAAGTAAATAATCGTAAACCGGTTAGGACAACGTGCAAAGAGAAACATTCCTCCAACCCCGGCACGCGGTATAATTTGATCGTGCCGATGATTCTCAGGCTAAGAATAAACGAATGGCCCCGAATGCGATCTAATCGAAGCACGGACAGGCCAAATTTAGTCGATCCTCGAGAATAATGGCGCTGCCACGACATCCTTTTTCCCCTCGGCCACCTTAAAAGAATCCTGAACGAAGGACAGCGAGGAACGAACCAGGAACGGACGTTCGCAACGGGGATCCATTATTCTTGCGTTATACCTTCTGGAGGGTCGGTCGTGAAAGGAGGGAGGGAGGTAGAGGAGGGATGGTTAGAAGGGAGTATAGGACGACGAGGGTGTCTCGTTTTTCCGAGTCGAGGATTTCGAATCACTCGGATGCCCTCGTCGACTCCGTTAAACCATAAGCTCGATGAAGGGTCTCCTATCGACACAAGGACACCGCGAGGATCGCTCGTGTTTCCGAAGGTCTACCTGCGTTACACGAATCGTTCCGTGTGTGTTCCTGTTTACGTGCCACAACCAACACCTGCTTCGAATGTATTGTCCCACCTTGGTCCTGACAATTCACGCGGTTGCCATTCCGTGAGATTCTTTACCGACGTCGTGTATGGAGTGCTCTCTCTTCGACAACCTATCTCGAACGCGTATCAAGAAGTCCCTCGAGATCAGCGTGGAAAATCTCGATATCTGGATATTCCTTCAATCGACGAAATCATAGATTTTTGTTTAGAATTCATGCTGCGGCGAACTGTACGCCCTTTTAATTTGGCTGAATGGTTTCGAACGGTACGAGCGGTTTGAAAAAGAACGAAATTGCCGATCGACGAGTTTATTTGCCAAAGGAGATTCACGCGAATGCGAACAATTTAACGCACGAAAGCATTTGCATACGGTTTACTTCCATGACGAATGAATTCCACGGACAGAAGTCGCTAAACGGTTAATTAACGCGTTCGCTTGCATGCATATTTCCTCTGATCTCCTCGAAGGTCTCCGGAGACACGCTGATTTTACCATTATCGATGCGCTGAATGGAACGAGGTGTACTATTTTTGCAAGATGCTCATCGCGATGGTCAATGACCACACGTAATCTAGATAACTTTTATTACATAATGTTACCATACAATCTAGGTAATTTCTGGGTACTGATCGAATTCATTCGTCCGAAGTGCAACATCGGGTACCTACTTTTACTCGATTATTCTATTGAGATGGAGTTTCACGAAGGCAGTTATCAAAGGAGAAAACATAATTACCCTATTAGGCGGCTCAAGATCCACTCGTTGAATGATACGAAAGCAATTTCATTTATTTCGTGGCTGATTCGACAAAGAGGCATACCGGGGAAACGATAATAAAAATCCTTGCCGGGAGAGCAAACAGCTCGCTTGGAAACACGTTCGTTCGGCAACAAGTGGACAGACTGATAAACCGTAATATTAATTCGCAAGATAGCCGCAATCAGCGGCGAAGTAGCGAATAAACACGATCGAGAGCTGCACTGCAGTTGCTCCAACAGATAGGAACGTACGAAAAAATTGTGCTCCCCGTTTAACCTTTCCCTCTTCGACTATCGTAGAATATACAATCAATAATAATAGCAACAATGTTAATATCGTGATGAAACATGACGTTCCTTGTTTCCTTTATTGCAAATTAAACTTAATGTAATAAACGATAACGAGACAAAGAACCGTGGTATTCTTTTTATACGTATGTCGTTTTTCTGCCGTCGGTGCGCGTGTGCATGGGAAGCGACGAAACTTGTCGATGCATGGAAACTTGCCAAACACTGCATTATACGTATTAACAGTTTCATAAGGCAATCTAGGTAGGCCAATTGAGGCGGTCTGATTTGAAGGATTTACGATGTCGTAGTTATTTTTGCTAGTGTTCGATTTCAAAGGGTTTTACAGCAGTCGGCTTTTCTACTAACACTGAACATAACGCTAAGCATCACAGAAAATTTGTTCAATTCGAAATCTGTAAATTTAGAGAATTATCATGGTATTCATAGTTGGAATCTTTCTGACCGGAGATCTTATTATTTTCTTCCGACGAAATGCACGGTTAAACGATCGTTTTCTCGAGTACCGTTCAAGTGAAACTTCTTTCTTTGCTTTTTAACGGTCCGACAGGTAAAGTTTCAAATCACTGCTTAAGCAGCAGCTGACAGACAATGTAGAAACAACATGACGGATTTCACCGAAGGTCGAGAACAATGAGCTTCGTTAAGATAGACATTATTTCCACTTTCAAGGTTCGTTTTCCTTTTTCTCTTTCTTCACTTTTGTCCAGCAATTTTGACGAACGATAGATCTCGTTCGGTTACTAAAGAGAGCAGGAGATTATAGCTCCATTTAACCTTTTACATGAAAATATAATTTGGTATAATTTGTTGTACCTCCTGTGTGAACTACAATAACGTCTATTATTATGTACATACAGATCCTATGATTTTTAAAGGTTTATGTACTTAATTGTACGTTTAATAGAATAGAAATACAGCCTCGAAGGATTGCAACTCAGCCCTGTCTACGAAATAAAGTTGCAAAGCGTCGATAAAGATTGCAGTATACAATGTTTCAAGACGTAATTGCATCTAGCACTATCGCTATTAAAGGCATTTCGTATTGTTCGGGCAAATTAAATATTCCTCGTCGCAATGCAATGCACCCAAGAGGCGGGACAATCCTTTCGCCGTGCAATTGGTTCGACCTGGAAATCGATCGGAGCCGATTGATCGAACTGCTCGAGCGAATTTTTTCCAGAAAATCAAACGAGCCCGTTTGACATTTACCTGCATGCGTGGTCGCGTTAATTGAATTTTAAGGTTGCTTCACGGTTCATTGTAAGCGTGAGAGTGTTGCTCGACACGTGTTGCACTCGTTAACCTGTATTTTACACCAGATTGTTAGAACTTTATAAAAATTGAACGGACATAGGCAATTGTAGGAGAATCTTTCAAGGATTTCCTATAGATCTAAGATTTCCCGAGAACCTCATAGGGTCTAATTTCTCTAGAATCTCCCAAAAAATGTCTTAACGCCTCTTTCTCCTTGCACCCCGCTTCGATCGTTAGCTATCAAAATGTAAATACAGGAACAGAAACTTTGTGATTGGTCGTAAAGGTAAATGTCAATTTTTATCTATCCTATTTAACATTCAAACAGATTCAAAGATATTCGAAAGTGACGATAGGTAGTCTAGACCCAGAAACAATTTATCGCGTCGAAGCAACGACCGCAGAACTCTGTGTGCTTATCGCGGCCACGCCTAATCGCTCTGATTACGGCACCGTCGGTGTCCTGGATCCTTTAAGTCCGCTTCGTATTGCCCCTAGCCGTCTTTTCAATGAACGCATCGCGACAATTCTTTCTTAGCCGGATAAAAATACCTCAACCTTTACGAGACCCGACGATTCGCACGCACGATAAGGATCTCGTTGCACATAAATTGTCGTTACTTCCACGATACTTAGAATCTTAGGATCGCGATTTTCCCGATTACGCAGACGAGTCACTTGCACTAATGCATTCTATCATTTAGCCCGTCAATACGAACTAGACTTAATTCTAGGTCATTAGCGACGAACTTCGCTTTTTATTTCGTGTTGGGATAACCGGGTTTTATGGCAAAGGTTGATGTCTTAAGTAGTCCAGAATATATATTATTATGCAGTTTTTTTATGGTATCATTGCCAAGTCCGAGTTGAATTCCTTTGGATGTGAAATCGTTCGCATTCTCACGATAGAAGATTGATCGATGATACATTGCGGAATTACCGGAAAGGTATTTCTTTCATCAGATATCCGTCGGTAATTCAGAGTGACCATTTCCGAGTCTGGCTATAATTATCTTTTTCTTCCTGTTCACGGAGATAAGCACTGATAAACATTTTGTGTTACGTCGTGAACATTTTAGCTCAACTCCGTTCGAAGGCACAGTAATTAACCATATCTACATTGATATTGATATTGATATTGATATCTACAGTCAAAGCGATGGTATCGAACAACCAAGTGGCTCGAACTAGCCCTGTTAGTTACTCCATGGTACCAACTGTTCCCTCCTGCCGGACAGGGTAAACGACCCATTGCACTGTTTGCTGAGTAGAATTGGCCTCGCCGCTAATGGTTGCTGACCATACGAACAGATTTAGCAAATTGTTTACGAAACACCCCAAGGCCATTTTCGATGCAAATGACGCCGCTCGACACCTGTCCGTTGAAATGTCGCAGACCCTCGTCGATCGTAAAAGAGGAACGTTCCAACCACGTCGATGGCCATTCAACATCCACGCGAGTCGCACGCGATTCGAATAATTTCTTCGGGATCGAATCGAATGTTCTCCACGTCCATTTGCCTTTACACTGTTGGCAACACGGCTATAGTTCGTTTGCCTTTACACTGCGCTAGCCAGACAGCTATATTCCATGCTGCGCATACTGCCTAACCTAACAATCATAAAATACAGGTGGCAGTAAAGTTTCTGTGGATCTACTGATCTTGCAACTGACTGGAAAGTTTGCATGGAACTAGTGATTTTCTAGGGAGTGGTAGGATTATTATCTGTATTTATCTGTAAATTATACGTATTTATTCTGATGCATAAAGTAATCGTTTTAATTTATACTGGATAAATGTAGAGAGTTGGTTCAAAGATAGAGGCTTAAATAGGGGATTGCTTAAAAGTTATATTTATTTGCGATCGTGAAATGTATAATAAAACTTGTATCACAAGATTGATCATCGATGGATTTGAATTTTCCCGCCATCGGAGGTCGCGTTCGGTTCAAATCAATATGGCGGAGCCTTTTCGCATCGCACCGTGTGGAGTGAGACCTCGAATCAATCGTTCCAGAAGCCCGACGAGGACGAAAGGGAAACGCGTGTACGATCGAGAACGAAAAGGATGCGAAAATAAAAAGGAAGGGATGGTTTCTCTGGAAAAGTCAGTGGAGCACGCAAGTGTTGGCGAGGCGCACGCTCGCTTTGAGTTCGATGACACCGAAACAAGCAAATAATTCGATCGCCGCGCCATTTCGAGCGGCTAATCTTCTCGAGATCCGGCGTTCTCTCGTACCCGGATCTATGGATCGGTCTATCACGATCTAGAATCCGCGAAGGCGTTTCAGTGGCGACGGGTGTGTAACACGTACACGCCCACACAGAGGAACGCGTGGAGACGCACGAGTTCGCGCGAGCACGCCAGTAATCGTGTGTTCGTGTGGAGCTGGAGAACACACGCGTCATAAGAAGGGAACCAGCCAGAACGGTCTGCGAGTTCGCCGGCCGAGAGAAAGTGAACCAGTTGGCGGCGTTGCCGAATTTCTCGACACGGCCTGTCTAGTAGCTACTCCATCTTGTTGCCTACCTGTTGCGAACCGGCAACCACGCTCCCCATTAATTGAACCGAACGGCGATTTTTGGGTACCACTTTTTTTTATCAACGCGATCATCGGTGATCAACCGACCTGCCAGTTAGTGGACCGTTTAGTTTGAAAAAAAGTAGACAAAAAAATAGGCAAAGCGTGTAATTTCAAATTTCAAAACTTTCCAATTTTTTACTCCTTAAATCTTGGGGTCTTGAAATCTCTAAATTCCTGACCTCCCAAATATTTGAACTTCTATACTTCCTGCGTTCCAGATTTCAAGTACTAAATTTGTATTTCCTAAATTTCCAAGTCTCCGTATTCCGTCGATAATTCGTTGGTTTTCAGTTTGATTGATACATCGACGAGGGTGCAAACGGTGGAGAGTAGTTGGTCGATGAAAGGCAAATGTCCCATGAGGGGAGAAGTTCGGGGCAAAGTTGATAGATGATGCGTCTTTGCCACGCACGATTCAATTTGCGTACAATAGGGTTCACGTAGGAGTCAGCGGGCCTGGGTACCCAGAATCGAAGAAACACCATTTTTCCTTGTTTCCTGGATGATTGGTTGATGATAAAACTTTATAACGTACAATTTATTTCGTTTGCCAATGAATAATCCACTTCTTTGGTACAAATGCAGTACAACATTTTTTACACATTCAATATATACACAACTACTCTATATTACTTTTCTCTATTTGCTATTTTACCGTACAAGCATTAAATTGTAGTACTATTTTATCATCATGTTCATTATTAATATTATTAAACACAATACTTGTCGAATCGATTGTTCTTAAATTGCTGTTTAAATTTGAGCGTTTTCCCGCCATATCACGACTCTCGTACCACGTGACTTAACCTTGCGCTCGATGTAGCCTCAAAAATCGATTACACTCGAAAGAACTGGTGACTAAAAGCATATTAAGCATTGCATTTTTTGTATTATATTTGAGTGAAAGAAGAATGCAATCAAATAGATTTCTGGCAGAAATTCTTCGAAGAAAAGTTCGAATCGATTCGGTTAACCTAAAGAATTCGAGGATTCGAGCGCCCATTTTGTTGCGATTACAAAATGGCGTCGTTTCGTTGTCTCCAATCGGGTGGATCGATTAGAATTTCGCGGACGTGTTACGAGCAAGTCTGGATACGATGCAAAATGCATGAACATAACTACTTCGTGCTTATGCAACCGGACACATCGAACGCTGACGCGTCGACACCGCGCCAGGTTTCTTTTACGATTTCGCGTTCGTGAAACGGAGCCATCCATAAATTACTTCGCTTTCCCCTAGTTTATTCTAACCTAACCCAGACCTAACCCAGACGCTGCGATCCGCTGTCGGATACTGCTTTCGTTCCACGAATTCCTAAAACCACTTTTAACGTGGTTCGCCACATTCTGCTACTCTAATTATTTAGACTTTTATTAATAATAGATGAAAACATGTTGTGTAGACTTAAAGGGAAAAATAATTGACAAAAGTCGAAAATAATTTAGTCCCGAAATGATAAAGGAAAACATAAACATAATTCACGAATAAACCACTTAGAAAATATGAGACGTAAATCGGCTGAAATTGTTTCAGTTAACAGTTTTTCCGATAAGGCACGTTATGAAATAAAATTCATGAATAGATCCACGATTAAATTATGCTCGCGTTCCGACGATGGGGAATAATTTATCAGTCGGTCAAGATCGAGCGAGTCTCTAAAAACGAAATTCAACAGGTGTTGAGATTGCTCGTTCCCATCCCCGTTCAATCTACGGGCAAATTATTCGAACTGGTCTCGATCAACGTCTCCTTTCCGGTTCGTGCGATTGCTTTTCATTTCCTTCTCGACGAACATCGTGATCTGCCACCGCAGGAGTAGAGCTTTTTCATTTAATTTTAATCGCGTTTGTATCTTTCGAATACGTGATTTGTGAAAAGGGTTTCTCCGTTGAATTGTTAAATTTTTCGATTATTATATTTATAAATTTCTAGATTGCAAAACCCCTAGGTTTTCAAGTTTCCAAATTCTGAAATCCCCAAATTTCTAGATCTTTAATTTGTTAAACGTTCAAATCCCAAGGATCCCAAATACCAGAATCCCCAAATTTCTACATTTCAAAATTTTCAAAATTTTCTGATTCTCAAATTTCCAAATCCTAAAATCAGCAGATTCTCAAGTTTCAAAATTTCAGAATCCCCAAATTCCTGCATCCCTAAATTTCCACCTTCCCAAATCCTCAAGTCCCCAAGTTTCAAAATTTTCATCGACAGGAAACCTAGAGAGAACGTAAGAGAATGTAGCAACAGAAAGTAACTTGTGAATGATATAATAAATATTGCACGTTTATTACGTTAATTAATTCCGTGCTCCGGTGCAAAAACATTCATTAGATATGCCTGAATGATCCAAATGCATTATTCGCCAATGATCGAGTATCAAGGAGTGTGTCGAAACGTGCTACGTCAGATCCATAAAATCTTTCCGGTGGTTTGTTTCCGTTTCATGAACTTCCTTCGAACGTAAATTATAACCGAAAAAAACTGCGTTATCGAGTCATGATCGGTGAAAGCATACCCGTGTTGGCTATTTAACACCTTTTCAGACAATAACATTTCCTCCTCGCGTTGCAATGCATCGTCCGGGTAAAACTAGAAGAACTATCGATTGTTGCTAGAGAACACTCGGTATAAAATGTTATCTAATCATTCGATCTCGCTCGTTTTATTTTTATGTATAAAACCGTGAATCTCATATATGCTAGTCGATTTACATTTTATGTCAGATATAAAAGATTCTTTAGTACGAGTAAATATTCAGAAAGTGAACGATCGCTTACAAGATCGAGGATAATATAAACATACATAAAGTCGTGAATCCGACCGAGATCAGTAATAATTGCATATATTAATTGCCTTACATTTTATGTCCGATGCAAAACATTCTTTGGTAAAAGAATATTCAGAGGAAAGTGAGCAGAGTGACTTACGTTTTATTGGGAATGTTTGAATCTGCGGTGTAATCAAAAATTGAGAGGAAAGTGAACGTTCGGTCACGATTGTCTCGGTTTCTACGTTGCTCGGAGGTGAAGGGTTAATCGATGACGCGATCGATACTGTTTCAATCAATCTCGTTGAAGTACTTATTATACGAATCGTTTACATTTATCGTAACGATTACGTGTTTTCTCGAGGTATAATAGTGTTTGTGCCGTTACATAATTCCATGTATCTACGTGATATCGTATAACATGAATTTCAATCTGTTTTCCACTAAACAACCGCGTTAATTAACCAGCGTTATCTGTGTTTAGCAAATCAGCTACAAACTGTATTATTAATGACTTTGTGTCCGTAAAATTAAACGCATTACAATATCTAAGTTGTTTCTCATAAATGTTCCACCGCCGACATTAACCGGTAAATCGATGATAAACGCGGGGAATATCGGTGCTCGTATCAACTACGTTAACGCTTCATTTTTCACCGATAAACAATACCGATATACTCTCGAATTCCGCGTTAACGATGCAACGAGCATTGCATTCGTTCGAGCTAATCGATCTCGTGCACTTTCGATTTCTGTCCTTCGAAACTAATACCAACAAGTCGTCATTGAATATTACTATCGATTCGACGTTCGTCTCAAAATATATGCGCATACGTTCAAGCCGTGTTTGCGTTTATATCTTTGTCGCGATTTAACGAGATTCAAAAACATCCGAAGTAATATGGGTCTCAGGCAAAATACTTTGGCAAACATCTAGTGTACGACTAGACCGTAAATTTGTTGAAGATATTAGCAAAGTATTCAAATGCTTTGATGAATCACCGAACCAATTTTTCAAAGTGGGCGCTAGAGTACTGGGTATAAGTTATATTGCCACGTATTTCATTACCGCAATTTCTAATTATTACAATCTTTAAGGAAAAAACTGACAAATTAATTCCAAGATTCTAGACCTCCAAATGTTTAGATATCCAGCTTCCACATTTCAGATCCTCCAATCTCCAAGTATCCACATTCTGAAATTCTCAGATTTCCAAATCCCATCATCTCAAACTCCTACTTTCCCAATTTTCTAAGTCCAGATTCCCACATCCCCACATTCTCAAACTTCCAAATTCTGCAATCCCCTAATTCTGAAAGTTTCAAGTTCCTATATACCCAAATCCTTCATCTCCAAATTTCCAAGTCTTCCAAGTTCCTCAATTTCCAAATTCACCCATCCTCAAATTCACACATACCCAAATTCTTAAATTTCCACTTCCCATATCCCTAAATTCCTCCATCCCCAAATTTCCAAGTCACCCAAATTTCCAAATCCTTATCTCCCCAACTTTCTAACTTTCCAAATTAAAAAACTTGCAAACCTGTAATCTCTGTACTTTCAACATCCTCGCACATCTTGATGTTCCACGAAGTAACAACGTAATTGCAAGAAAAAGTGCACAAAAATGCATGATACACATATCGAATATTGAATTGCACAAGCTTTCCAATCAGACACTGATTCCATCTACGTGTGGATAGACACAATCGAACATCTTCGATGATCCACGGGTAAGCGCACTCAAACTTTCCCTTTTGAAACTTGTGTGCACGCAAAATGTGTGCACGCTATTAATGTAACACGACAGATATATTACGTTACAAGATCATCGAGCAGTTCGGTTTCATAGGCCTCAGAATCGTAGAAAGCGGTGTCTAACTCGTAATCGAACTTTTACAGTCGCGTTAGCTTTTCATTTTTACAACCTAAATTATGAATGATATATAATGCAACACGAGGGATATATGTATAATACGGAGTGATATTTCAAATCGAAAGATGAAACTGAAGAATTTATGATCTCTGTTATTGCAGCTGTCTGGCAAGGCATAAAGAGTCAGTTTTCACTGCAATAATCGATGCATTAAACAAAACACAAAGTTTGTCGAAATCACGACTTTATTGTCATATCTTTTTATGGATTTAGCAAAACATTTAGAAACACTTGGATAATTTAACTCGTGATTTGATTAGGTTATTGACTCTGGAAAGGGTCAAAATAACTGGTTTCTGGTTCCACGTTTTATATTGGGAAATTTTATTACCCTTGTCGAAATGTCTGGCATATTTTGTTGAGATAACGAGTGGTTGCTTTGGTTTACTTATTTATTTTCGACTTAAAAGCGTGCACTTAACACCGGTAGCACTTATGTTAATAAGATATAACCATTACAATGTAAAGGCGTAATTACGGTACCATTACAATGTAGAATGTACAATATAATATTATATGTTATAACATGTAATTAACATAAAATTTCTTTTTCTGTTACAGAACAAGACCAGCCAGAACCCTACTATACAGTTCCTAGGAAATGAAGGGGTAAGTGGAAGTCACTTTCCATTATTTGCATACTTGCGCTACACGTAGGTGCTTTCGACTTACGTCCGATCGATTGTGTGATCGATCTCGAGTGCGTCAAACGATACAGTTACGCGATTACATCGAGACTAACGGTGTATTAATTACCGGTGTCATTAAATTAGGAATCGGTGTTTTTGTTGGCAACGCTTAGAACCTAGATAGAAACTACGTTATTTATAATATATTTAACGAGGTTATCATAGTAATTTATGGCGTAGTTTATCGTTCATGGTGTCGTAAATCTAGGCGATAAGCTGCGGAATATCGTGAAAAGTTGAAGACTCTCGACGATGCTTCGTAGAAACGATGGAAGTTTAAAAAAAGCTACGTTCGTGTAATCACGGTGACGAGAGCGCGAATACAGGATCGGCCGTGCCAGCTGAGCAACACATGAGCTTCTTGGTTTTCCATGAATTTCCGTTTAACGACTCTGACGCCGGTTACTTGCGGCGAACACGCGTTTTTCTCGGAACTTCTGTCGTTTAATTCGCGAATTAACAGTGTCAACGTGATATATGTACTTACGTATAGAGTGTACCTTGAAACCGTCAGCCATTAACCTGTTAATGCAAGACTATACTTTTCTAGAATTTTACATTTCTTCGTATATCTACTTTGTATTATTTTGCGTATCTGTCGGACGAGGTGTCGAAGGAAATATTACAAAGTGGGTATTTGATGATACATGTGAAGTACTTGTATATCAATGTGGAACGTATGCTAAAAGTATGTACACTCATCAGTGTATTATGGTTATCTAGCGATCAGTAATAATATTAGCATCGATAACGTTATCGACATGGTTGTTTTCAGCAAACGTTAAGATCCGGATTAATAATAAGTGCTACTTTGCGATAACTGTATCAAACTGTATGAGGCTTCAAAGCTTCTGAAGTAGATCTTTATTATAACTAGCAACCCGATATCTTGCAGTAGAATTGTCACTCCCATTTCCATTTTAATTTCATTAAACTTCCATGTCAGATTTGACCTAACCAAAAATGTACCTCAGATTCGTGGTGCCATTGATCTCCCCACTCGTTTAAGCTTTCAATATGTTATTATGCATCATTAACACGATAACAATTCCGTTCGAAATTTCCCATCTCTTACAGCAATTATGCGATCATATCAGATTCAGGCCTCCGATTACCGGTGACCCACACATCATGTTTCTCCTTCTCCCTTTACAATCAGTGATTGTCAAGGTATTAGTCGAATAAATTCATGCAGGTAGCAACTTTCCCTCGTAAAATTTAATCGACTACGAAGTCACGAAGGACCACGAAGGGAAGGATGCATCAAAGCAAAGGCGGTGGCTCGGTGAAATGTCCCTTTAGGTTGTAAAGGGGGAAAAAAAGCGAGAGTGAGAGGCAGACACGAAATGTTATCGATGGTGCACGATCGGCCAGGTACAGTCGGGAACAAATCTGGTTTCCCTAGGGATTTTTGGACACTTCATTTCAAGTCGGGTTGAGAGTTTCGAAACCTTCAGATTTGGGGGTTAAGCATATCCAAATATGGGGACTTGATGATTTGGGGTCCAAGTGTGTTTGGAATTTGGAGATCTTAGAGTTTGGGATTTGGTGATCTAAGTATATCCTGATCTAGAGATTTGGAGGTCTAGAAATGTTGGAGACATTGGGATATATATCTAGCAGGATATGGATATCCTAATCCAAGAATTTGAGGTTTCGAAATTTAAGGATCTAGGATTTGATGATCTGTGGACATGGAAAACTTTGAAAATACAAAACCATGTATAGATAGGAAGTATGTAAATTTACGGATTTGAGAATTTAGAGATTTAAAAATTTAAAAATTTGTGGATGTAGAAGACCAGAACATCTAAAAATTGAAAGTTGAAGAATTCGAAAAGTGAAAAACTTGAAGATCAGGTTATTAGCAAGCACGAAATGTTGAAGTCAGGTGTCCACATCGAAAGGTACGTTGTACCCGAGTGTACCTACACGCTCGTGTCTCGTGTTACACGCGAAAGAGATCTTTTCGTGTCGGGATCGGAGGATCGGAGGCGATACTGCGCGTGTCCGTAGACGTGGCGATCACGAAGCCGAAGGTTTCTACTATGGTGAAGGCGATCGAGGTCGTTCGAGCAAGGTTATACACCATTTTCTCCTCTGCTGTTCGTTGATTCGCCCGCTTCCCTCTGTCCGATCGATCGATCCGTTCTTCTCGAATTGCCGCGAAACTGCCAGCTTTATCGGTCCTTGGTCATCCTGATGCAATCGCGAACCCTGTTTTTTCGGAGATTAGAGATCGAGTTTACACCCATTCATCGATTCCGGGATCAACGTGGATTTTACTTTTTCCCATTTAGATTTTGTCTCTTTCCAAAATTTGTGCTTCTACACATGAGTGTATATTACATTTGAAATTTATCAGTTGTGAAATTGGTACACTATTTGCCTATCTACCAGATTTCATTACTCTTTATCGTTGAAAGATAAACTTAGTTAATCCGTATAGAAGTTGATAAGTACACCTCACTATCTTTATTGATTTACTTATAGATTTCTGACAGAAGTTCAATGGGTATACGACTAAAATTGAATGAAAATACCTGACAAAATGTCCGTCTATTAATATGCACAAATGCTGTTGTATTTTCCAGTTGACTCCAGTATATCAAAGTCATATTCCACGTTATTTTACAATGAAGTCGGAAAAACCATTCACGATATCATTTTATCTTCTCAGCGTTATCTCGATGGCGTGCATCGATTCATCAGCTCGTAGACCTTGAAGTTGCAGGATATTGATTTTTTCGAACAGATAGAGATGTTCGATAATGGCTAACGTTGTTGCTAATTGTACACGTTCGTTTCCGCAACTGCGTAATTGCTCTTTGATCTCGAAACTTCTCTTGCATCACGTTGAACGCGCGTTTCGTCGAGAAGCGATCGTCGGTGTATTTTTGAGACAAGTATCCCGAAAAAGAGAAACAAATGTGGACGCGGGTACGACGGTAGACACCGATTATTTATGTTGAGCCGTAAAAGTGTGGCCTTGCCGATGTAAAGAACTGTCGGCCCCGTGCACCAGTTGCCCTTTCTTAATCGGACAGAGACAACACGATGTTGTTAATCAGGAATTCGAAATCGGTTAGCGGGTAGGGAACGAAGAAAAGGTGATCGACCTGTTCGAGTTTTTGGTCCCGCTTGATATTTTCGGGTGTGGTCGAAACCGTGTCTCCTCTGTCGTATATCGATAAATAGGCTTTCTTCGAAATGTTCTCACAGTTTAAAATTCATTTAGAAACCGCCGAGTTCCAAGTTTTCAAAATTATCGATACACGCGCGTGATGTATTTGAGAATTTTACTGGTGGTAGAAAACGGGCAACGATAATTGAAACGGACACGAGACTTGTCCGTAATATTTTTTTTTTCCTTATCTTATTTATTATTTTATGCCTTCAAGATAAGGCGGAATAATACGATAACGTTCGAGCGAATTAAAGCAAATAAAGTCGAAAAGACTGGCACCGAGCGAAATGGAAATAATAATCACCTGTTGCGAACAGAAAGAGGTTTCTCGAAAGGAGATTGCGAGGAACGAAACCATTCGTAGCCTCTTTGCTTTACTATTTGATGATTAGTTCTAAATAAATTTTAATATCGATATTAATAATTTAACATTGTTAATCTTGTTTGATACTATCCGATGATAAGTTATTAAATTGCATAATAGTAGTTACAACAATTTTTTATTATTATCGCTATTAAAGTGTAGTATTATTAATATTGTCGTTACAACATTGGTCCCATTGTAAATCGTTGATAACATACACATTAACCTTCGTATCACTCTCGTGACGCACGCTATAGTTCAAATGTGACCAGACTCGTATTTTCACCGCAATTAAATTTCGGATTCAATTCAAATTATAATCTGCATACTGAAGGACCGCTGAATGCAAAATGTGGCTATCATTTTAATTTTCTTTATTCGTTTTAATATTGCAGTAACAATTAACTGTAAATGATATGTCTGGAAAATTATGTCTCTTCTCAATCCTTTCAATTTCGCCCTATTTTCCATCGTGTAAAAAGTTTATTAACAGATCTTCGATAATTTAACTGTTAATCTTTGATAATTCAAAATATTCTTTGAATATTTTCGAACGATGAAAGCTTATCTTTGCAGTACATTTATTACCATAAAGAAGTGGTATTTCGTGTTGAGAAAAGATCGCGACTTCATTCATATGATCAATTCCGTTTAGCAGCATTCACTACCTGCTTGTTTTATAGTGACCTTTGACTGACTTCCATTCCGAAAGATCCCCTAAGATCGATGCGCCTTCGTTGACCTTTTCTCGAGCTTTCTGCCGCAACTAGATGCCTTCGGGATATTCTCGCCTAAGGCACTTGGAAAATTATGTACAAAAGATACCTTGCTCGAAGTTGACTCGAGTCAACGGAATTCTTCGATGCAGAAGACTAACACGCCGCCAAAGGAAAGTAACGTTATTAGAAATGATTTCATCAAATGCATTTACCGATAAGAATTTCTTTCGAGAAGCCTCTTGTTCCTCGAAGGTTTAAAAATTTCTGATGTTACGAAATTTCCTGTTGCAACACATCTGCTTCGTGGAAAAGCTGGCGAACTGTTGTTCTCCTGTCATTAGTTATCTCTTTGCAACCTGATAATGAGTTTCCATTAAAACTCGTATGTTAGTAAACAGTATCACAAACAAAGAATGAAATTTAGACGGATGGTTTAATAATTACAGCGTGTTTAAGAAAGTAAATATCGTTAAAACAATGGATGAAATTTGTTAGAAATACAATTAGTTAGAGTCTGCACTTTGAACGAGTTTCGTGTGGCGTCGAGTGTTAAAGCTCCCCTAAAGCGGGTGCAGACACCATACAGCCGAGCTTAATCCGTTGTCATCGCAGGCCAACAAGAGCCTCCGTGGATTCAATGCTCCTATATTTTCCTGATCTGCGATAAACGAGTCTCGAGCCACCTTAATTCTCTCCTTTCTCCCACCACCGTTTGCGTCATCAAGCCCTGCTTTAGTTCTTTTTCTCCTCTTTGATGCCTCGCCACTCCATTTCGCACGCTGGTTTATCGCCCGGCTATTTTCAGCCACGCTTTTCATCTTGGGAAACCACCACTGTTTTTCTATTTCTCTTTCTTTCGCCCTCATTTTTCTTCTTTCTGTCCTAATTTTATAGCCAGCCGTGTCCGTTTCTGCAGATTTTCATTCGATTCAAGGCGTCAGTGACCATACACACACGTATCAGACTGAATCAACCACGAGATCGTGGTATTTTATTTCGAGATCGACAATTTTTGCTTACTTGCAGGTCGTTATACCCTCGATTTTGCATGTCAGCGAGTCGAGGATCCGAAGGTCGTTGCCGTGCGTTTCACGCGTTCGCGTTTAAGGTTTCTACATATCGTTTTCCATTCGTTATCGTTTTAGGTCAGATATAGCGGAAGGGAAGTCTCTCGGAATTGGTAATACATTCAGTCGGCCTACAAGTTTTCTCCTTTTAAACTCGTGGTAATTTAATCAATAGATACACAACGAACTGTGATATAACGCGTGGCGATATGGCTCGTAGCGATATCACGGATAGTATTACAGAGCGCGATTACACAACTCGTGGTAAAGTACCGCATAGTTTTTGAACCTGTGGCGATATAACGCATGGATATGTAGCGGATAGTATTGCAACGCGTAGATAATACAACACGGTGCAATATAACATGTGATAATGTTCGGTATGATAATGAAATACGTAGTAATCCAACGCGGAGCAATACAATGCGTGGTCATATTACGTGTGATGATATAGCAAGTGGGTACATGATATGTAATTCAGTGCGTGGTAATACAACGCGATATAGTGCGTGGGAATGCAACGCGAGGTCATATAATGCATGGGAATACAGCTCGTGGCAATATAACGTATAGTAATTGAATGTGTGGTAATCGAACGCATGCCGATATAGCACTTGGTAATACAACGCGTGGTGATAAAGCGCATGGTATTCGAACGTGTGGCGATATAGCACGTAGTAATACAATACGTAACGATACAATACGAAGCTAAATGGCGTGTGGTGATATAATACGTGGCAATATAACCTGAAGTTCTATAACGCGAGGCGATGTAACGCAAGGTCATAACGCATGACGATATAACACGTGTAACAACTCTGTGTAAAACTCTGATATTACAGCATTGATACAACCCGTTTTTGTTTGCATCCAATCGAATTAGTGTACGGTTTGTTACTCGAGTTAACTGATTATCTCTAGTTTGTAGATGTAAAAAATTGCGCGAACGTTTGGAATTCGGTATCGTAGAAAGTATTAGATTCGACCCGCTAAGAGGGGGGTCTAAAAGCGAAATTTTATGTCTCTTACACGATGTAAACCGCGCCAACTTTCACGAACGTTCGCGATTATTACCCGTACGAAAGTAAAACGTTGTTGAAGGTTCGTCGTCCGGTCGGTTGTTCGAGGAGCAGTGAAAATAACGGACAAATGCCGATCGTGGAAATCGATCGAATTTCTTTGGAACGATTAACGATCGCACGAGCAACAAGGTTTCTCTTTGTCGCGTTATCGGCTGCCACGTGAAACGCGAACTTTAACGAGAACAAAGAGAACCAGAAGCGTGTGTTTCCGTTCTGTCTTTTACGTCTGCGTGCTTTTTCTTTTTCTCTACTTTTTGTAAGCCTTCTCGCGCTCTCTTTCTCCCAGCGTGTTTTTCGTTGCGAGTTCCGCCAGTAGCACGGCAATTATTCCAGTATAATTTGCTCATTTAGTAGACGTCCTTGTCGCGGCTGACGTATCCAGGGAGAACCGACCCGTGTCTTGTTCGATCTGCTTTGACTTCTGTTTTCTACTTGACTCGCCAATCTACACGTACCACGATCTTGTGTACACTATTCGACTGCGTGAGCAAGTCTAATACTTACATCTAATAATTTTTCGGGATTTGGAAATTTTACTACAAGCTTTGTAAAAAAAATTAAATTAACAACCGATACTGCGTCAGACATTAAAGGCTTCTGCTAATGATAGGTTATTTACATCGTTATTAAGCATTGCATGTCGTGTCATATATTGAAATCTTGAAGTGCAATTATAGGAATGCAATCTGTGATTAAGCGTTATCTTTTTGTTCCGTTGAAAATGAATTGCTAACCCATTTTGGATTAACGCTGCAAAGCTTTCAGTGATACAATATTGCTCAATATTCGTTAATATTGCAGAGAATTTCATCAGAAGATTACAGACTGATACAATATCAGTATCAGAAATCTTTGTCCATAAGCGATCACTGTCTGGAAGCTTTGTATGCAATTATAAGCATATCAATTGTGGGTAAGTATTAACTGTTACTTTTGCTTTCTCGAAAGTGAGTTTCTATTCTAGCTGATTGTTATATCCTCGAAAAATTCAGAGCTTTTTCGTGTCATATTTAATCTAAATCTCGATATGGCTCATTGTTCCTTTTCCCTGAGACGCTGGTTCCTTTTTGTTAAACAGTTTTACGTGCACTCCCATAAAATACGTATTTCACCGATAGCAATGGCCTTTTGTGTACATGTGGTTAACTTACGTAGACTTGCCTTCACATTGTTGCCTTTCACTTGGTTGGTTTCTTGCTATTCGCCGTATGTATATTTTATTCAAGAACACTACGTTGTTGAGCTAAATTAAGTAATATTACCTTTCTTGTAAACGCCTGACATGTTCATTAAGTTGACAAAATTTCAAAATTCACAAAATTTCAACATTCAAAAAATCCACGATTGTTCAAAATTCTAGTCTCAGAGTTTCAGCATTAAAAATGTCCAGTCTTCCAAAGTTGCAAAATACCAAAGTAACGAAGTAGCAAAATTCCACCATTCAGAAATGCCACGGTTCAAGACTTGTATACTCGCAAGTCCAGAAGTGGCACTTTCGAACGATAATTTTAATAAGCAGGATTTCAAGTACGGCGCAGAAAGTTGTCGGTGTAATTCACCGATCGGTATAAAAAAAGATGCGATCCTACGAGTTTGAGATGTATGTTATTTACTTTCGTTGGAATAATTCCGTCGTGTGGAGTTTTCAACTCTCGACTCACACGCGATCACGTAAACGGGTCTTCCTCGCGCATTTCCGCATGGGAACGCTTCACGTGATTCGCGGCGATTAAAAGGTAAAACTGCTCGGCTCGGCTCGCCTCTGTATCCGGCAGCAGCCGGAAGTTCACTCGCGTTTGATCGTTTTCTTTTGGCGGTCGCTTCCTCCTCGACGCACTCGCGCGTTTCTTACGCTTAAGGCGATATTCCGTGTGCCGTGATCGCCACCGACACGAAATATCGCTGCCGTAACAGTTACTTTTACGCCTGACCCACTTACTATTCTAGCAGTCGAATCTAAGTACTACGATAAAAAGTGGGTCACCCTGAAACTAATTGACGGTTTCGTGTCGCGGGAACTCGCACAGGGAAAGGGTTACGTTACTCCGACCACTATCTTTCGGGGAGCAAACCTGGTTCACTGTTATTGGAATTAGATCGATAGCAAACGTTTCAAACTTCTTGAGAAGAGATGATGCAATACTCAGAAATATGATTTAATAGTAACCATTTTTCGTTTATATCCTCAAGGATGATTTTACATTGCCTTGACCCGTATATGAGTGATCAATTTTGATTTAATCACGAATCTATCAAGTACGTTATTAAGAATTTCTTATCCAATTGGAAATAGTGTTGGAACTATGTATAATAAACGTAAGATATTGTGAAAATATTTGGTGAGGTCTGTATAAGAAATGCTCTTCGATCTTCAAAGGCTTCAACGTGGTCAACGTACTAGTCGAATATGTTTTCAATACACTACTATTTCATTGCTATGTGTGGTTAATTATATGTCGCAGAAACGCGTAATACGTGATTCGATAGGGATCGGAAAAGAGGGAAATGGACCCCATTGAAAACGAGTACGGTTTCCCCATACGATACCCTATCGCCCTTCGAAAGGGTGCGACAGGATTTAGGTCGAAAACTGCCCTATCCCAGGCTGTACCAGTTGGTTTTATGACCGTATGGAAACATGCCATAACGCGATGCCATTGACAGAATCCGCAAGCTGTGAATACAGGACATGATCATACAGGATGTTTCAAAAGCAAATGTAAAATTTTAATAGAATTGAAACTGCGTTATTAACATCGATATATTATAGTAACAGCTTGCAGCAATATAACAATAGTAAATAACATATTTGAGTTCGATTTGTTTAAAAATGTATAATCTGTATTCTGAAAATGCACATAAAACGTGATACGAGTAAATAACGATTATTCGCGTCGCTTCACAACTATCATAATCTTGCCTTCGGCCGTTGTTTGGCCAGCTATTTCTGAAATATCCTGTGTAGGTGTATCTTTATCATTACGGCCTTGCTAGTATGTAAGCGATATGCGGGTGTTGCGCTTCGCGTCATTAATTTTCCCTCCCTTTTTCGTTCGTCATTCATTCAAGCTGCGTGTTACGCCTGTGACACGGCCGATAATATTGCATATCGCACACGCGCACGTACGCGCTTATCGCTGGAGCTATACCATCCCAAGGAATTACCTACCTTTTTCAGCCGGTGAAATATGAAACTGCTAAAAGGCTTATCTACTCCAGTTCTACTCTAATTATTATTTTAGAGCGATGAAATGAAATTACAGAGATAAGTATCTGAAGTCGTAGGAATATGGGGATGTAGGAATTTAGGTATTTGGAGATCTGGAGATATGTAGATCTGCATATGTGGAGCTCAAGGAATGTAGAAATCTAGATATGTGGAGGTCTACAGATATAGGGACCTGGATATGTGAAGGTCTAGGAATATAGGAAGCTGGGGATATAGGAATTTGTAAATATTGGAATTTAGAGGTGTAGAACCCGCAGATATAGGAATATGGGAATATTAGTATTCGAAGGTATAGAGATCTGGAATTTACATAGACATATGGAGATACATATTAGGATTTGAAGATATAACAATTTGCGAAAATAGGAATTAGAATATACAGGAAATTGGAGATGAATCTAAGTGTATCAAGATCTAAAGATACAGAGATCCAAGTATACTTTGAAAATTTACGGGTCTAGTACTTTGGAAGTATTCAAATAAACTATTCTAGAATATAGAACGTGTGTTGAAATCTAGAAAGTCATTTGTAGGGAGGAACTAGCTTCTCCAGCAATAAAATGCGTGGCAGTAAAAAGGACATCAGCGTAAATCGTAAGATAAAGTACCTTATTATTAAAATGAAAAGTGCACATGTCACTCTTAAAATATATACCTGAAACGTTCTCAGTTTTGTGTCTCACCGAGCACCTATGCAAAGTAATTCTAGAAACTAGTATTTTAATCGGTGTTTTTTTATCACTTCTGATACGTACATGTTTTTGCGATCACTCATTAATATGTTGACGCGAAGTAGTAGCTTGGATCTAGTTCGGTTCGTACGTTTTTTATCCTGGTTATTGAATATACGAGGCTTGCTTTCTCTGATTCTATCGAATTTTGATTCGAAATCGAAAAGGCAGGTCTTTTTTCGTCGATAGATGACGATAGACGAAAGGCAGCCTCGATACCTGTTTTATATGTTAGTCCCCGACTTCTTCGATGGAATGATACACGTTTATTGGGAAACGGAGTCTCATAATTTGTGTGTGTGCTGATCGAGACGGTGTTACGTGTCTCTAGAAATAAAAAACACGAATGTTTCCGTGAATCGTAGATCAGAGTCTGTTTTGTAGAAGTCCGTTTTAGAAACTTAACTATCGCGGCACGTTTCGGATATTTTTACCGTCTCAAACTTTGACTTTCAACGTTCCACTCGGACATCTTTAATTATCATAAAATTCAAAAAGTTCTTACAACATCAAGCTCTACTTTTTAGAATTAAATTCATACAACTGCACTACCTTATTCAACAATTAAATTTATTCAAATTTCACTACCTCCAAGTACAAAATTTCACCGCAACGTAATGTTGCGTAACCAAAATTTTGTTCCAACGAAATTACCCTTTTCCAAACTTCTTGATCATCGAAACGAGCACATACTGGTGACGCAACGCTATATAAATTACTTAACCAAACAACGATCCTGCATAAATCGAAGGCGGGTCTCCGGTGAATATTCGTTGCTGATAAAATGTTTTATCTGGAAACATTTCGCCGGTCGTATCCTGTTGACGGGCATTTTGCGAGCGTTTTTCGTCGGCGGATCGCCATTGAACATTCGCGTATTGACTTTTATTATTGCGTAAAATTAATACGTTGACGGTGTTCGAGAGGGGAGGAAAAGGCGGGCACCGTCTCAATTGGTCAACACAGGCGAATAAAATTCAACCGACGTATACCGAGAGACGTCTGGCAAAACTGGTTCTAAAGACCTTTGCCAGGCTACGTTCCCTCTTACCAGCTCGCGAGGCTGAACGACCGCATGAAAAATGCGTCCCTGGTTTCAAGCTGTATCGCCGGTTGCTCGAAAACGAACATTTCCACAAAAATTATGCGGCGAAATTATACCGACGAAAGCAACACCCAATATGTCTGTGTACCGATATCACCCCGGATCCACGCTGTCTCCAGTCCACTTTTTCTCAAAAATTGTACGTCCTTCTTCGCTCGTTTCGATAACCTGAACGATCAAGTCGAAATTTTCATGAAATTTATAATACTCGATATTAAAAACTCTTGTTAAGAAGAATAGTTTATTTTGGATATCGAAAATATGAACGTTTGCGAGTACAGAAGTTTGTACAGGGTGCTTCAGATCTTGGTACCGCTAGAAACGGAGGTAAATGAAAAGAGTCAGAAATATAATGTAAACTTTGTTCATATACAGTAAAAGATTTGTTCGCGACAACTTTATTAATTTAAGGATTAACGGGTGAAGCCTCTTTCTGCGAAGATCTTTACCAGTTCGTGCCGTTTGATCTTTATTTTTACCGGTGCGGTAATCTGACGATGATATCACTGATTGCTTTAGCAAAAAATAGTATCAATTGTGTAAATTCTTCTATTATTATATAACAGTAGTCCGCCGTTCTGTTGGTAGATAACAGCTATCGGTTAAGCAAAAGTGTTGATTTCTTTCAATTAGTTGCGCGTGTATGGAATTGCGTGAACGGTTGTAAAAATTAAGCCGATAACAATGTAATAATCATGAAACTAGCGAAAACCTTTTTCGAAATTAGATCGAATTCGAAGTTTAGACAAGAATAAATTATTTAAATAGTGGAGCCTAACCTAATAGACTCGAGTGATATGCCGATCGTAACTCAACACTTGGTGCTCGATATTATTTAAACCCAGTTATCTTTGTTCGAAATTAGTTTGCACAGAAATAAATAAAGTTGAATGATAAAATTCTATATCACGTCGAGTCAAGTTTAAAGTTGAATAGAAGATTTCTCGTTAGTGGCGATATTATCGATAAGTAGAAATAAAATGTCGATAATATTTTATGTTCGGAATCTTTCCGACAAGTGAAAAATGTGCAATCATTTAATTAATCCGTGCAGCGCGCAGAAACTCTGTTCTTTTTCGCTATTATCGCACGCTCTTTTTGTTTGATCTACTTATCGAGGATCGATAATCTGTCGCCAGAAACCGCGATCGCGATACACAAAGGCCCAGAAGAATCTCGTTAAGAACGTCGTCCTTGCAAATCACGCTGGTCATACGCGAATCTGGTTGCAATTTGGAACGCGAATCCTATCTTTAGAGTCCTGGCCTCGTCGTGACGAGGGAACGGTTCTGCCGAACCGATCTGAAACCTGTAAAACTGGATTCTCCTTCGTCCGTGTGCGATATACACATCGAAATTAGTCGCGTCGACCGACTGATATCATCTTGAATTCAAATGGAACTTGGCTTTCAGCCTCGTTCAATTTCTTTCTCAATTACGCGCTAGCGCGACTTCTTTGGCTACCACGATGCAGTTCTCGACTGTCGTTTAGGGAAAATGAAGAAACGCTCGACGCGTCATTGGAAAACCCGGGAATTCCCCGCGGACAAAGCCTCGATCGTGTCTTATCATCGAGATATTGATTCGACCGTTACGTTCTGACCGATAAGCACAATTTTTCAAACTGTTATCGCCATGTTTGACGCGCGAATTTCAATAGCCGCAGAATTCACGTTTTGGCGGGAAATTTGAAATCGAAGATTTACACTTATGCTATCGTTAGGGTGCCATTCGAGTAGGGTCGTAATATATTTGACAGAAAACTACAGATATTCAAATTTTCAATTCCCAATTTTCCATATCTCTGAATTTCCAACTCTCCAAATTTCGAAACCCACGAAATTCCAAAATTTCCCGAAATTCGAACGTCCGATAGAAATATAGGAATATTTTTGAAAGCGTGCAGGTTTTATGCCACGAGAAGCGAATTTTCATAGGGAATCTACAATCTGTACTTGTACCGTATACTTTTCCGAGGGAGTCGAACAGAAGGAGTCAGGGAAAAACGGGAAGAAACAGGGCTGTGTATAGAAGGAGCGTGAGAGAGAAACAATCGTGCATATTTCATGCAAAATCGTCGTCACGTTCGCGTGCAGCACGTGCTCTCCTCGCCGATAGCTCCCGTCGGCGTTGTACCGTGGAAAGCACTCGTGGTGCACCTTCGACCAACTTCATAGAACGAGAAAGAAAGAGAAAAAGAGGCAGGCTAACGGTGTAAGCAAGACGCACGCACTCGGTGCATCAGAGAGAAGAGAACTTTACGAGGCTCTCCTTCCAGCATGGGTGGAGTTGCCGGCGCTACCTGACCTCTCTCTGTGTTGCCAGCAAACGACAAGGGGACTTCACAACAACGAGAAAAATTGTTTTTGAAGCACGTCAACTTCGACGACGTGCTTCACCAACTGTTACGTCGAACCAACTTGTGGATGAAGGGTGAAAACCGTGAAAGTCCGAAATTGATTAGCAAACTGATAAATATCATCCTATGGAGTCATAATACGTGATTCAGGCTACCAAGCCTGAATCAGCAATCGATAAATGGACGAAGGAAAATTTTGATTTATAATTGAAACAAGTTCAGTTGGTATTTTAAGAGGGGGAACTAATTTCCAACTTTTAGAAGTTCCAAATTCTCAAAGAACTCGAGCCTTCTGAATCCCAGAGAACGCTGGTCACGATCGAGCGGATACGTACGGTATAATTAATAAATAATATTCACGGAGGATAAATGTCAAAAGCTTCGCACGATTCTACAAGACTACGAAGATACAGATTCGTTGGACGATAATTTGTTTCCGCCATTTAGCCGCCATTTTTCGATAAACGATATTGTGCACGTATCAGGTTCTCTCGTAACCCTATTATTCATACATCTACCGATCAATCAAACACTAACCGGTTAATCCGATATCCAGCGAAACCGGTTGAAGCTCTAATTCTTGTGTCTCAAACATGAATCTAAGATTTATGTGTAATTCTATCGTAAGTATTAGTTTAACCCCTTAGATGGCAGATAAAAATGAACTGGTACAACTTGCCGCTATAATCATTCGCTATCGTTATAATCATTTGTTACTCTAGTCATTCGCCATTATATCCGTTGATTACCGGTATAATACCAATTACAGTCACCCGTTGTTGTAATTATTCGTCGCTATATTTGCTAGTACAGTAACTCAAAATTATGGACACTTCTTAATATAGCTCCTCGTATAACTAGTCGTATTACCAGTATAGTAGCTCGCAATTATAATCACTCGCTACAGTTGCCATTATAGTAACTTGGCGATACAGTTACTGGTTACTATACATAGTTACCATTTGTAGTTGCTCACCAGTACAACTACTATGATTCATCGCTATAGTCCATTGTCATTTCACTTACCCGTCAAGATAGTAACATTCCAATGTAATTACCCGCCACATTACTGGCCTACCACTCTCTAATACTACCAATGACTATAGTCGGCAGTAACCGTGTCGAACGACAATAGCCATATTCGGTACCGAAATTCGTGGTGTCAATCAATGAGTCCTACGGCAAAGTACCTAGCGTAACCATATGCCATCCAAAATGCTAACCTCGCAGCACTATACGGCAATTACGTTAATGGTTGCACCCCCATTTCGAGACGGTCTGTGTCCCATACGTATATTCAGTTTCCCAATCTCCGGTTGTCCAGACAGAGGGTTCTATGGGTTTTTCCTCCTCCTTTCTAGGCAACATTTTCTAAGTGCATCTGTCCTCTTCCTGTCCTTTTCTCTCTCTTTTTCCACGGTTTTTCCTGTTTGCCTTTCCCGGCCAAAGGGCCTTTCCCTCTTTTCACTTTAATCCCCAGCCCTTCTGGTCTCGTTCAACGTTGCTTCGATGGATAGAAGCTAGCGAGCTCGTTGCACGTTTCTCCTTCCACGTGTCCTTCCTTTCTTGTTCGATTGAAGGGTTCCTTTCCACGGTTTCTCTCTTCCGTGTCCCTTTTCTGGTTCTTTCCTTTCGTCGGGGAGAGCACCCTCGTTTCGTCAAGTTTTCTCTCTGTGGTCGGCGCACACCGTCGCGACGCGTCGCGTCCTATCGGAGAGAGAACCCCTCTTGAACCGACGCATGAATATTTCAAACGTCCGCTCGCAGAACGGCCGATTTACCTTCGGTCATCTTTTCCGCGCTCTTTCAATCTTTATCGTTCGATGCTCTCGACAAGAAGAATCGATAAAAATATTCTGCCGGCGTATTCGATCATCGAATCATACAGTGATACGACGAATCGAATGTGTCTTCGACACACCTTCGTTGCACGCTTATATTTTACGGTTTCGATGACATTCTATATTTCCGAGAAAATTATTACTTACATTTTCACGTGTTCGCGAAAATGATCGCTTGCTTTATCATATTTCCAAGAAAATTATTACTCACATTTTTATGCTTCTGAGAAAATCGTGTTTGGCAGTTTGTATAGCGTACGTTGAAAAATTTGCAGTTTTCAAATTGTACGTTGTGTGGTATGCTGTAAGAAATAATGTACGACGATTTAACGCGAGTAGATACAGCGTGCACGTATCGAGCGATACCTGTTGGAAAAATCGTACTCTCTCATTTTCCACGAAAACAAGCTGAAGTATCGATTGTTCGATGAGTTGCACGCGTTGACCATAGAAATTGCGATAAACGAGCAAGTCGAGACAAATATTTGCGAGAGTGAAAAGGCCTGGAGGCATCGTTGCTAGTTCTTAAACGATACTGCAACGTGATTCTAAAACATCGATGTTTTCCACGAACGCAGAGGTTTTTCTAAGAGCGACGCCAAGGAAAGTGTGGTACCTAATTTCTAATGGTTGGAACAATTTCTTCGACGGTCCCCCTCCTCGCCGCGTTTAATAGATACCGCTACTTTCGCGCAGGGTATTTGATGATTCTAACGGCACCGTCCATTAATGATTATCCGAAAATCTGTTTAACGGTATCGGCTGACGTAAACCTCCTTTTTAAAACCTCTTCCGCCGTGTCGTGATCGAACATCGAACGTATGCAAGGTTTATCAAAAGTTAAAAGCAATGCTCCGGAGATCGTCCATGAACTTGCTGCTCGATCTGCTTCGATTATCGCCGACCTCTCGTGAACTTTGCGAATATTCGCCGTTCGACGTCATCGATCCCTTTACATAGCAATGAATACGAACCAGCTATTCCATCTGCATTCTAAAGCTGCTTATTGGATCGTTTTTCGTCGAGAGATTATCGTTTCTTTTTGTACTGTTTAACAATTAACGGACTAGTTGTATTTCCACATTCTGTATTCTCACACACATAATATATCGCCGCATGATGTATTCTCACACATTAAATTATATCGTTGCACATTGTATCCTCACATGCTGTATCGCCACGCGTTGTATTTCTACACATTACACATATCGTCACGTAGCATTTTCACACGGGCTATACCATCATGCACTATATTGCCACGGTCTGTTTCGTACGTCCTATATCACCGCATATATTGCCATACCATGTACGTCCTATGTCGTCACGCAAAAATCGTCACATATATCACTCTATTGTATTATCGAGTAGAAATCATAAAAAAAAGTGAAGAATTTTGCTAAACAGTTCGAACTAAAAGTATATAAAATTGCACGAGCGGTGAGTACCCGATTAACGCACGTCATCTCGTGTCCCATGAATATCCTCTTTTTCTTAACCAATCGAAGCTTCTTGCGTTTAATACGAGCGACAGTGACCAATGAACCGCGCCAAGCGTCGATAGTAGTCCGGTGGATAATTAATCGGGGGCAAACTTCCTGTCTCGGGGGCTCGTGTTGGGCAACGTTCTTGAAAAACGTAAGCATCCGGCGCGACGATCTAAATCGGCGCCGAGCAACGCGTCGTGATTAATTACACAGGACGCTAGGGGAATAAAGCAGGCGTTTATCGATCGTGTCTCCTCGAGTCGAACAATCCGTGTCCCGACAGATCGTCTTTCCATCGTGATCAACTTTTCCACGGCTTTTATCCTGTCTTATCTGCGGTATCGCGGTCACGTGATCGATCGCGACGCGACAACGGTCTGCTGTTATTCGTCGCCTGACGGACGCCAACTAATAATGCTGCCACCGGCAAATATCCTTTATCGAAGGTAATCGAAATTTCCTGGCGAAAAATTACGCGTCGTTTTATCGCTGAATATTAATTCGACGCGACCAGCATTTAATGAACCATAATTAACTCGATTCTTAATACTTTTGTCGATCAATCCTAATGATATCTCGTTCCACTTAGCGGTATACGACGTTGGTTTTTCCTTTTCGCGTATTTTCATTATTACGCGCTTCGTATAGATCGTGCGAAGTATGAGATAATCCGCTACAAAGTACTTTAGTCCTCGAAGACATTTATACGCTTTATCGGGGTTTAAATTGAGAAATGTTATTGCTACAGTGTGTTTGTTGAAAGTAAAATGCACGAAGTCGGATCGCCTGTGAATTGATTCGACTTTATTCGCCTTTTCTCGTAGGCATAACAGGCGAATATCTTCGGTCTTGTACTTAATTGGCTCACCTCTGTAATAACGTTATTACACGTTATAGGACGTAAAGAAATTTAACGGGTAAACTCGACAGAATGCAGGCTCAATTTCCAGAGTATTGTACAGAAATTACCGTAGCATCTGTCGATCGATCTTGGTAATTTTTATAGAGTGTGGGTCGTGCACCTGCAGGTGTATGCACGAAACAGGAACACGAGCGGCACCTGCGTCCATGCGTGGGATTTTTCGTTATAAGCCGTGGCGAACAGATTGCTCGATGTTGGAACTGATTGTGTCGATAAATCAACATGCTCGATATTAAATACTTCGCTATTACATTAAGCGATGCGTGTAAACACGGGGCATTCTCGAAAATCATTAGGGAGTTCCGTGACAAGGAATTATATTTACAGGGGATTATATTCATAGGATGCTGCGAATTATTATGTGTAATTAGGGATCTATGAACAAGAGTCTTGAGAGATAGGGATACTCAGATCTGGAGATATTCGAATCTGATTGGATGTATGATTATTTTGATCCTTAGATTTGAAAATATTGGGATATTATAATATTGGACTTCATGTTTGAATCTAGTGTTATCTATGGATCGAGGTACACGTAGAAATATAATGAAATAGGGTTATAGGGATTTTTTAACGTAAGACGAAAGTTCAGATATTTTCTGATCTGAGAATATAGAGATCCCGAAATTTGGATACAGGAATTTAGGGGAATGTAAATGTCCCGATATTAATCTTCTTCGGAATTTCGTTCCCCAGATAGCAACGATACACCGGTATTCAAATCTTTACGAATACAGTTATCGAAGAGGCGGGCTACGCCGTTCGAATGGTCGATCGCAACCGAAATAGCTTCCTTTCTAATTGTTAATCGCTACTCGATCGATAGAGACACAGATCGATCGATCGTGCAAGGAATCGTATTCCTCGTTCGCAAGCTCCGCGAGAATTGTTTCGGCAGCGTGTTGCTTTCGGTGTTCTCCAGTGAAATCCTCGCAAGGTCGTACGAACCTCACCGTAACAGCGATTTAGACCGGAAATTCCGCGGCGATCGTGCGAGTACGGAGTTGAAACGAATGTTCGCACGCGCCTCCGCTTCTCTCTATCCTACATACAACCGGCTGTGTATTCGATACTCTCTCCTCCACATTTTCAATCGACTCCATACGAGCAACCGCTCAAGTGCATATTCAATTTCAAACGATTCAATTTGACCAACTCTTCAAGTAGACATGCAGTTTCAAACAATTCAATTCCACCGACTATCCAAGTATTCAATTGCAAGTATATATTGTTACGTTCATCATTTTCATTTTATTTGTTACTTCTATCGTCCCTTTTGTGCCAAAACCTTTCATCTTTTTTACTCATTCCTTCCTTCCGCTGGTCTTCACCATGTGGTCATGAGCTCCAAAAATTCAGACTCAAATATATTGCGCTTTCCTCATTTTTTAATCTGACCAACAGTGTGTGACCAGCGTTGATAACAATGTGATAACCATTTGTCCGCTTCTTATATCATCGTTCGATTGTGGAATTCGTCTCTCGTTAGTGGCATTTTTTAGTATCTCGTCAGGACTCGTCTCGTGCGCGTCGAAACACGGATCTCAAGCATGATCCCGGCGTTGAAATGTTGCGTAGTTGCTGAAATTCCGAATTCATTACCGGCGAATGACTTTCACTCGTCGCCGCGACGACGAGACGAGCAGCGTCGAGTCGTTTCGCACGTATTTATTGTGCACGATGGAATCTCGCGACCGGGTTTCCCGTGCTCGCTCGGAAGCTCACCGCATCCGATTAGCCCGATTTTTGCCACGGTTCCTGATCCGAGAGGATTCAACCGATCGCGACACGATAAGGTGAAATCTTGGCCACGAATCTCGCGGGAATTCTGCTCGCTGTCTTCTCTCGTTTCAAATTTTGCGTCATTTCTCCAACCCGAACTTCCCTATTTCAACTCTTTGTTACCTAACAATTTTGCACCTGGTTCTGCCCATTCAGAAAGGTTAATTATAGGATATTCGTTTATGTCCGACGTTTCAAAAGAATTTCATTTTGGTAAACATTTGCAAAAGTTGAAATGGAATCTGAAATTTTACTATCGAACTTCTTTTAATGTTTAGTTAAAGAGAAGTTTAGACAAGCATTAAATATTGATGATATTGCAAGGTAATACATCAATAATGCACGGTACTCTAAAAGCTTAATCTGCAAGTTAACCGAACGTGTCAATAATCGATCTTTTACTACAAACACCTGTATTCATTTTTAACGAGGTAATTACACGGGGTAGTAAGTGGAAAGTTTAAATCGAAAAAGTGTAATAATTGCAATATCTGGTTATATCCATTGTGGCAATCGACGCGTTAAAAATTCTTCCCTTTTGAATTATAATTAGCTACCTTGTACTAGCGAAGGTCATTAATTAAGTTGCTAATTGTACATTGTCGAAGTTTTCTTCCATGATTTCGTGTCTATCGAATTATCATATCTGAATTTCGATTTCTGTGGCTAATAATGGAATCATGACCGATATCGTATCGCGGTATGTAACGCAATAGATTATCCGACATAATTAAGATCCTTTAATTAATACCAAGCCGCTGGTTGCGCCGTTTAATTAACTACTTAGCTGGGAATGTTTCGGTAACGTTATTGCCGGTATCTTAACAATATACAACGCGATTTCTTAATCACGGAGAAATATGCTGCTAATGTATTAGCTAGTTAGCCTCTAGAACCTATTCCTGCGAGCATCGTTGTTTTTTTACCGAAAGGAAAGCAAGCTATCGTTCCGGAAGAAGTGGCTTACTGTTCCTGTGGCGAGTCGGACTTCCGCTCCTGTGATCATACACCAAATAAGCTCGATATTGAAGCCTCCCGTTTCATAGTCAAGAATAATAAATGGAACACGATGACACAGCATTAAACAAAAGATTTCTTGCGACGAAAAAATATAATAAATATAATTTGGTTTAAAATGAAGTTGCCACTCCATCGAATCACAGCATACACGTGTTTCGTTGGGATGATCAATTCGCCATGTTGAGATTGGTAGGTTTACATCGAATTTAACATCGTAAAGGCACGTTTCGAAAAGCAGGAGGGTTATGAAAGTCAAATTGACTCGGTCGTGGGATTTTCCGCAAAAAAGAAAACGAGCGACGCGTGTTACATCATCACGAGCAGAAAGCGAGCTGCTGTTTTAATATTCTCCTTAAATCGATTCGTGTTTCTGTCGAATGGAGCAAATTCGCCAGAAATGTTTGACGTCGGTGACGTAGCGTTTCGGGTACGGCTTGCCATAAATCACCGGCATCGGGACGTCTTATTGATGCCCGAGAGCCGTTCGACAAAAATTATCTGATCGTAAAATTCTCCGTGAACGGGAGCTTTCGGATATTTCGAGAGGTAAATTTAAAATACGAGACAGCGAAGTATTCGGTTTCCGTTTTATTTCCACAGACCTGGTACTTACTATGGACTCGCGATACACCGAAGAGAACATTGAATTTCGAACGACTTTGACGCAGTATCGATCGATCGCCGATGCTCGGAGCAAACGTGGATAATTGTGAAAGAAAAACGTGCGAACTTGTACTCAGTTAACTCGATGTCAAAAGACACCAATTAAATTATTAGCTGATAAAAAAGTATCGACGTGTGTTGCAAGAAAAGGAGCGTTTCGTCACGAGTGACATTGATTCAAGAAATTCATGCGACATTCAAACACAAGATCGACATATGTTACACATATGTACACCTGTTAATATAAACCTAAGACCACGTGGAAAACTTGTCTCCTAAGATAAAGAGTTACGTAATATTGCTCTATTCAACCTTAGACCAAATTCACGAGAAAAATAATTTGCTACAAAATTATCGACAATATGATTAATGATTTCGTACTCGATAGTAAAAGATGATGCATCGAAATTTTGTATTATCTGTGTATGATTGTACGTATATTTTGTATTTATTTATATACGAAAAAGATTGGACGAGATTGCATTTTTATTATCGGTTTTCAACGGAAAGTTTTCCAAACAGCAAAAACACATGCTTGAGCAATCTTCTTGCAAGATTAAAATTCCAAGCAAGCTAAAAAAGAATAATCTGTCCCGATTATTCCAGATTATTCGTCGCGTATTCCGTGAATGGTATAAAACATCAAGACAAATTCCCCTGGTGTTTCAACGTATCAATTTTTCAGCTCTTTTTTTTGGGGAGGATTTCCCGAGCAAAATTCTATTTCGCCATTCATCACTTTGCCACGTGGATTCGCTGCGTATGGCGTTTCACGCTCCGTACCGTCGAGAGAAACAAATCGTGCGCCATAAAGTACATACATTTTCTAAAGGAGAAAAAGAAAAAGAAACAAGAACGGTTCTCTTGACGGTCACTGTAAGTCGAGCGATAAATCTTGCTCCCTCGTTCGTATCATATGTTTACCAACCACCATTAACAACCGTTTAGAAGAGAAAAGAAATATCGTTCGACTTCCAGCGAACAAGAAAGAGCGATACAGGTGTTTGCTGCTTCGAATAAAACGATACGTCGAAACGTTTTGATACGTTCATTGAGATTTACACTGCTCTAATTCAATCGCTGATGGCGTTATGTACTCGATCAAACACTTTCGTCGCTGACAGCGTCTACTATATTCACATCTATTCCGGTACTAATTTCAAAATTCAGATCTCTCGAATTTGTAAAATGTAGTTTTGTAATCGTGTAAATAAAATCGAAGCTACACCGCTGCGACGCTCGATGCCGAAGAATGTACATACACGCTTCGGTTGCTTCAATTAAAATTGAGTCGCTTTCGGAGTACATTCCAACGGCCGTTTACATATCCAGTAAATGTGTATCACGATTGGGACGCAGAGAAAGTAATCTCTTCGTATATACGTACATACATGCTGGTTGGCTGGCTATTGTGTCGCAACACAAAAGTAAGTTGGCGAGCAGCTCGTTTTCCTTCGTTCGGTTAACGGTTCGTCTCTTTTCGTAGCTGTTTTATTGTGAAACACCCGGTAGAAACATTCGAACTCGCAGATCGTGCGATCATGCGTTTCCATGCCAGGAAATGGAAAGACTTTCAGTGTCAAGCGTGATATAAACTTATGAAACATTGCCGGAACCTAGGAACATGTCTACCTGGAGATACAGGAACCTAGAGATATATGCCTAGGCATAGGTATTTAAACATATGGGCGCCTAGGGGTGTGGGCATCTAAATGTGTAGATATCTAAAAATATACACCTAGAGATACAGATATCTAAATATATAGGTATCTAATAACGCAAGGATCTGAGAATGTTCGGATACGTAAAGATTTCGTGATATCGGGATCTGGAAATGTAGAAGCCCAAGGATCAAGGAAGTCGGTGCTATGGCACACCCACGTTTCGCTTTTATAGCGTAGGTATAAATACCGCATACCCGTAGCTTAGTTTTACGTAGATCATTCGATTAAATTGAATTTGTGGTCACCGGTAGCGAACGTGACATTTGAGGTGTTAACCAATCCTGATTGAAAATATACACGAAGCGCCATCGTAAGGCGCCAGCGTGTTCAACGCCCTCAGTCCTACCCACAATGCGCGTGTACCTTTGCGGTGTACACATAGAGAGAGTACTTGCCGGGGAAACCCCGGAGGATCGTTAGCAGGTCTTCAAACGAAATATAATAGAAATTCTTCGGAGGAGAACGAAGCTAATCATAGCACGCTAAGAAAAGACGACGGGGGCTTCGTCCAAGCTCCTTTATGTAAACCTTGAGACTAGATCCGGATTCTTCAGAAGCTACGAAGAGAGAGAAAGAGAGGGAAAGGTAAGGCGGTTAGACAAGGACGAACGGTATGATAGCAGCGAAAGAAAGAGAAATAGAGATCGAGCGAGGGAGAAAGAGGTCGGGAGAGACAGACCGATCAGTTAGGGAAACGTTGACGAAGAGAAGCAGGGAGGGAAAGAGAGAAGGATTCAAAGGGAAGGGATATATACTCCTATTCGGTTAAAGAGCTGCAACTTGACGGTGAGTGATAGGAAGAGGGGAGGCGAGCAAAGAGGGAGATCCACGCACTTTTAGATCGACAGGAGGGAAAAGCAAGCACGTCGGCGAAAGTGTTCTTGTGTATCGCACTCGTCGGCCCTCACCTCCAGCAACGAATAAATTTAATGGCGGCCGCGAAAAAGAAGAAAAAAAGGAGAGATAACGAGCGGATCTATCGCAATCGGTCGGCTTGTTCGGTAGAATCTTTTTTGTCCACAGTTTCGTCAGACATCGAAATTCGCTTTATCTTCTACTCACACGTTTAACCCTTTCGCTACCGCAAAATTTTTATATTCGTTTGTTCAACATTTTTTATACTTTACTTGAAACAACTTATACACTCTTCTCATATCTACTACTCGAGGCTCTTCAAAGGCTTTTTATTGTACACCTAACAACATCCATTTTTTTAAGATTATTCAGGTACTACAAGATGGTTCCTGGTAGAGGACCTAACCTTTTACAATCAAACAGCATACTCCATGCATATTTTTGATAGTACTGGGCATATGCATAGTTACATCAGTCAATTAAAAAAATAAGAAAGAATCTACAACTCTTGTGGCCGTGCAAATATGCGTTCTCCAAAACGAAAGAGTTAATACGACAATGTTTTTTGTTCATACATTGTTAGTTACGTTCTATAAATAAAGCGATTAATAATCACACGACCCGAGCATCGTCGAGATCAACGAAGCGCGCGAAATTCAAAATTCGTTCGGCTCACACGTAGTTGTAAAAGGGGCGAGGCTAATTGTCAATTGTATGGCTAATTGCGCGTAACGCAGGATCGAGAAAAATAAAGAAAGTTCGCATAACCTGCCGTTGATCCTCTGGTCGTTGATCGAGCAGAAATAAAAGAAAAATAGACGGCGATGTTTTACGAGAATGCGCCACAGTGGCGGCGGGCTCTCTCGCTCGCGTCGGCTCTCCACGAGAGGGCCTCGATAAAAATGACCTCGTTTCTGTCAAACGGAGATTAAGTAACTATGTACCACAACCGTGTTATACTTCCTTTCACTGCAGAACTTTGCGCGCATAAGAAACAAGTTAGTCGCGCGTTGTTCGCTCTTTCTCTCTCTCTCTTTCATACAGGCTGTTCAAAAGAGGTTGCGTTCAACTTTGAGCAGGTAAAGTCCTGATCGTTAAAGATAAACATCTAATCCTCGTACAACGGAAGTAGTTGATTTTAATCATCGAAATTCTTTTACATTCACATTTTGTATATACCGTTTCTTCGGCTATTGTTGTTCCGCGCATATAAGAGTCCTAATTTTAGCTGCGACTCGATACGATCTGTAAAATTTGATGTAACTCGTTTGGACCACTCTGTACATATCTTCCTCCGTCGATTTTATCGCTGGAATTCAAGCAAAAAGTTCGAGTACAAAATTTATCGCTATACTAAATATCACTGTGTAGTTTACGTATATCTTAACCGAGGATTTTACCGTAAAAATCGAGTCCCTTTACGAGGAAGCAATTAAAGAATATCACAGAAGGCAGAGCAACAATGTTGCCGGAGAAAAGAAAAAGTTAACGATCGTACGCAAGGTATTGATTTGAGTGGTTATCCAACGCCCATAAGTTTCTTACGCGATGAATATTCTCGCGCAAAATTCGTGATAATACCGATATAATGACGCTCGCGATCGTTCGCGTAATTACACGTTTCTCGGGGAACTCGATTCTCGCTCGAAAGATACGAAAGCCAGACAGAAACATCTCTCTCGTTGGTAGCCGCCGGTCGACCGTCTTTTCTTCTTCGTTTTCTTTCTTTTTCTCTTTTTGTCTCTATTCCTTTCTTTCCTCTCCTCCCGGTCTACGTATCTTTCTTCGTGCTCGGTGGCTGCCTCCTTTTCTTCTTTTTCTTTTCTTCTGGCCGCGTGTACACCGTTCCTCTCTTCCTATCCTCCTTCTGGCGAAGGTATGTAGGCTGTGCCACATCCTTGCCCGGAAACCGTTACCTTGCTGGCTTTACACTCAATGGAGCTCGCCATACCGTTGTTCCCCATACACGAATTTCCTTTGGCTTCGTTACTATCGCGTATGCGCTTCTGCGTCCTCGCTGACTAACTTCGGACTTCTTTCGGAATCGTTTCTCTTTTGCGAACAACCCGTATACTCGTCGCTCGAAGCTTCACACTCGGACGTGCACACTTTAATACAGAATTTCGATTCAATTTTAGATCTACATTTGCTTCCACGAGGACTATCTCGGAATTTCAGGAATTCTGTAATTTTAATCGAAGTACTAAATTTTGTACCACTAGCTTATTAATAATTATTCTAATTTCACTCCTACAGTTAACACGCACGATATGAGGGTCATCATAAAGAAAATATAGAAATTTTAGATACGCGTTAAACTATTTTTCCCAAATTCCGCGAACGAAAGATCGTATCGTATCACTTCACGACGGGAATATAAACAGCGCGTAAACGCGGACGTGTTTCTGTACGGTTGATTTCGAGCCACGAAAACGAATGGACCTTTTACGCAAGCCCAGCTGTTGCACCATTTCAGACGATTTCTCGATCGGCAATTTAATTGCGGCACGTTCGATGCGCGAATGCAAAATGACGCTGAAAAACGGTGTCGTTGAAAGTAAAGCGAGCTCGCCGCGATAAAACGTTGAAACATCTTAATACCGGAGTTTCCCGATTTCACGACGTGCGCGTGTTTTCTGGCTTGTTTACAAAAAGACTGGTCGTCTCGTGTGACACCTGGACACGAGCAACATTCCGGCCAGTTGCAATTTCCGAATTCTCGATCATACGTCTCGGTCGAGTCGATGCCCTTATTTAGCAATAAGAAATCTCATTGCCAATTAGTTTTCTTCGCCACACTACGTTTTCCACTTCGATAGTGTCAATTGCTCTTGCAATCAGCAGACGGAGTTCAGTTCTTCCGGAACACGTCTTTCGAACAATTAAAACGTCGGGACAAATGAAATTTATTATAACGTTTAAAAATGACTGCCGTACAAAATGGATAAAAGCAAAAGTGAAGACTCCACTTGTGATCCGTCCTGTACATTAATTGGAGTAACATGGTCATCCGACACCTTCGGAGAATTGAAACCCGGACGGAGCGACGAATAAAAGGGTGAATTATTGTTCAGGATCGTTGAGCGACTGAAAATGTCGACGGTGTTTCACGCGCGGGATACGGCATGCTCGTAATTAACGCGCAATTATTGTTTGACGAGGAATCCTCTTGATCGTCGCGCACACGTGAGTTGTCTTCGTCCGCGGAATGTCGGCGTTTGCGCGTTACCTTTCTTTCTCACCCTCTGTTTTTCTCTTTCTTTCGTGACAGCGTAATTACTCCGGTGTATCCATTAGTCTGCGAGCAAGGGAAGCGAAGGAGGGCCGTTGAAATATAGGAACCGCGCTTTGACAGAGCATTAAATAACAGGATCGTCCACGGTTTTTTTACGAACGTCTACGTCGACAACCACAACGATCACGTTGACTTTCTTACGCTGTGTGCAACGTACAGCTTTGACTTACAAAAGAGTACAAGAAGAAATCTATCAAAGTGCTTCCATTATGGGAAAGAGGACTTCTGGGGAGATTCTAGAGAAATAGCTCTAGATTCTGAAATCTTAGACAAGGTCTAGCTCTAGAGATTTTGGGAGAAATTGAGAAAGATTTTAGAGGGCTTTCCGAACATCAAAGAGCTTAGAAGTATCGTTTAGGATAATTTTGCCAGAGGAGGTTCTAGGGACATCGTAGGGACCTTGCACACTTCCTGTTGAGTAAAGGAAGAGTATGTTGGAGTCGAGTGTACCCGTGGAAGTGGGCCGAGAATTATTTATACGTTGGTCGACACAGCTGATCTCCGCGTGCTCTCCTACCTTTTCGCTTTGGCTGTATTTTTGTGCGAGCAGCCGAGAGGAAGATCGCTTCGGAAAGGCGAGTCGGGGGCGAGCTAAAAGAGAAGGCGGGAGGAAGAGCGTGAGTTCCTCTGCCGACAGAACGAAAAAGCATATTCGATCTGGTGTCGCTAGAAATAGAGACGCTCGACTGAAATAAACGCAGCAGCGTCGTCGCAGCGCGACGTCGACAAAGGATACCCCTCGGTTTTCCTGGCGCTGTCACCTGCGAATCCACCCCTCGACTTGTTCGCCTTCTTTCTTCCTTCCCCCTCTATCGTCTTCCGGTTAAATTACCGGTAAATTGTCCGACATGTTACTCTTTCAACCAGACATTTTTCCTTTGTTGTTTCGAACATTTTTAACGAGGTGACTGTCGAGGCAGTTGCCGGTGATCGACGTCTCGAATGCAACGTATTCGAATAATTAACGTTAAACGAACCATTGTGTATATAATTTGAAACTAAATTAAATGAAATTTATGTACATAGTTTGACATTATATTAAATGAAATTTATGTACATAAGTTGATATTAAAAATAAGTGTACAAACGTTCATTGTTTTATGCTTCAGCAGAATTGTTTATCTCGATAAATATTAGTGCAAGCTTCGAGAAAAATGTGTCCACTAATTTGTAATTCAATATAAGAAATTTGTGAACCAGTCATTTAACTAGTTTGGTAGCTTTAGTGCTAGTAGTCTTAATAATAAATTAGTATGGTTTAGAAATATAGAAAACGCGGTTACAGTTGACCCTGAGTCTTTTCAATCTGAGAGCAGTGATACACGATTATATTCATTCTTGAAACGGTTGTTACGTAAAAAAGTAAGGAACAGTTGTTTAAAGGAAAAAAGTTATTAGTTTAAGTATGACAGGGTCGAAGCTGTTACGGTAGTCAAGGGTTAATCGGCATGCGGAACTCGTTAGTTTCGAAGGAGATTTCTCGACCGATGGTGGTCAACGTTTAAATTCTCGCGAAAGTTTCGCCGATACTTTCCAATCGTAATTCCTCTCTCGAAAGGAGAGACGGATTCTCTTTGGTGTATAAACGCTTTATGTAACATATATTCCCGTTCTTTTTTTTTCTTATATCGACAAGAGAGAAGAGTTGTCCGAGCGAGTCGCCGATTTAACATTCGCGAGAAACACTATGTCCTCTTCGCCATTGGCGTAACTAGAATCTTTGTATAGGATAGGCCAGAGCTCCGATTTTAGGCACAATGACTTTTAGAAATTTTCAAAATGTAGATATTGGGAAGTTGAAAATGTCGAAATTCGAGAATTTTCTACTTGCTACCACCTTTCACCCTACAAGACTATATTTTAAGGGATGGACCAGGTCCATTTGGTCCTAACGTAGTTACAACGTTGCTCCTCACCTCCCATTCACTCTCGTATCGAAACTATCGCAATTTCGCAATAATGTTACATACATCTTTCGGACAACGAACGATTGCGAAATCGAGCAAACGAAAGGAATTGTTGAAAACACGTGAACGCGGTCAATTAACGTCCGCACTGTTAAATTACGGCTTCCAAAAAAGTGGAGAAAGTCGAAAATACGAGCAAGTGCACGCGTTTGTTACCGATCGATTTCGTGCATGGGCGTGAATTCCTTGTAAGGATGAACAGAAGTATTTTGACGGTGTCGGTTTAATCGTACGTGTATCGCGTATCAAACGACCTGTTACGATTTCACGTGACGTCACCGGTCTGCAGGAAACGAGCAACACACACGCCGGCGCAACCGGTTCGCTAAAAGGGTTGGTTTGTTTAGCCCTTGAGAGGGTGGAGCGAACGGCCAAGTAGTAGGGTGGCGTAATATCGACGGGCGATGACGTCACGTGGCGCCCCGTTGTCGGATTATACCTACACCAGCATCCCTTCTCTCTCTTCTGGCACGTCCGAGTAGACACCCACGTATGTTTTAATGTCCCCCCTCCACTTCCCCCTTTGTCATGCTAAATATTGCACTTACCCCTCCGACACGATGATTAAATGTTATTTTTAAAGCGGGAAATCGGATTAGAATCTGAAATGTACACGGACTGAATCACGTTACAGATATTTTGCGTGTTACGAAGCACGCTTCGATTACGAAGGATTATATCTCTTCTTTCTGTTACGAAAACTTTTTTATTCATGAATATTAGAAATTCGCACAAGTTACCGCTGCTATCTTTGGAAATCGAAATTTTTAAATCTCTTTAGTCTTTAATTTTACAGTTCTTTACAGTCTTTGAATTTTTAAGCTTAAAAATATTCACGTTTGTAAATTTTCAAACTTTCAAATGCTTACAAATTTTGTAACGTCCAAAACGTTCATAAGGTGGGGTATATTTTCTCGAACCTCGTATGTTTCGATACAATTTTTTGACCAAGTCTCCAACAATTTTATGAAGCTTATTAAAAATCAAATGTAGTGTCACGACATAGATGACCCCGGAGCGCGAAGAATTGATTCTTACGAATTTATCGTACCCGTTAACGACAACAATTAAGCCGAACGGAATCTTGAATTGCGTTCGAGGTTACGTAAATTCGACGCTCTTATTAATAGATTGGCTTTAAAGTGCAAAGCAGTTTTATCTTCAAAGAAATTCTCGAGCGTCTTTTTACCGTGAAACGAGAATCCGAGTCAGTGGTAAAGATAAATCGCGGGTGTTTATCGGTGGCTGGCGATTAAACGGGCGTCGAGATAAAGCGAAAAGGACAAACAGAAAAAGATGACGACGATGTTCGAGAGAAACAGCTGTTGCTGTACAAATAACAATCGGGGAAATCGCGTGATAGCGTGCAAAGTACACGGTCCTGTTTATCGGAAGCTCTCCTTAAACGACGTTCTCGTTCGTCGATAATGCAGACTACTGTCCGTCAATTTTTACGAAATTTCATATGCACGTCTTATCGCTGTTTATCCTGTTATTCGCTGACGCAGCGGACCAATAATACTCCGTTAAGTAAATAAAATTCTCGCCGGGATTTTCGTATTTTTCGAACGATTATCTTCGTTTCTTCCTAACCTATTTTCAAAATACCGTCTGTTTCTCGCGCAGTTTTAATTTACACGGTATAAAGATTAACATCGAACAAAACGCACCGAGCAGATCGTTGGTTCCTAACTTGTATCTGGAGACCTTGATAGAATCGATGAAGCAGAAATATGTCAAAGGTCGTCCGTGTTTCGAAACGCGATCAAAGGTCAAAAACACGAAAGATTACGTCTCGTACGAAGGGGTTCCATAAACGATGCTGCGACCGGAAGGGGATGCAACGACCGACAGACGTCGAGATACGCGATTAATCACCAAAGGATATTGTCCGATGCATATGTATCTGCAGAGAGAGATCGGTTGCATAATCGTTGTAAATGCACTTTGCATTAAACTCGCGATGACGCGTTGAAATTTTCGTTCCGCTTTCAAACTCGTCCGTGCTACCCAATCACGCAGAATTCAATTCACAGAACATTTGCATCCAAGATTTATGCACCTGACTTAGTGTTATTGTCTGCCAGATATTTATTCGCCTCGAGATTGTTTCACCTGTTCCACTTTGTCTCGACGTTTTTACATACAACGTTTGGTGCCCGCTACGTTAATGTTTAAATTCGTTGCTGAGGAATTATTTAGAAATTTAAGATAATGGCGACTATGGAGGTGTTGAGATATCTATGTAGGAATATAAGGATCTGAAGATTCATAAATCTAGAAATTTAGGAATTTGGACATGTACAGGGACCTAGAAATTCAGAAGCCATACGTTACAGTAAAAATATGAAAATATTTAGGTTATCATTCGATCAGCTTAACCCCTTAACCCACATTTTTCAAAGAATGTTAAAATGTTCAGCACATTTGCGATCCTTGATTCTACTTAGAACTGAACCAAAAATTGAAGCGAAGATACGAGTCTGGTTTATTACATTCCAACTGTAGTGTCACGAGTGTGACACGTTATTTTAGGGCAAATGCTTAGTCTATTATTAGATCAGTCTAATCGATTGTTTTCTTAGCGATAGAGTGACACGTGTTTCTCAGAGTATTCGTGAATTTTGAGTAATTTCGATTTTGATGCTTGTTTGACGAGCATCGGTGACATATAATCGGTCGTGTCGGTTGTAAGTGGACTCGGTACAACATCAGTCACGCGTGGATGTGAGAATCAGAGCTCGCTGGATTCATAACCGTAACTCGACTCGTCGTCTTCGCAGTGCTATCGTCTCGTTGTAAACAAGCCTAAGCAGTCCAGTGTGCCTGCCGGTGCTATGTAGGTTACTATCGCAACGGTCTGCGCCTCCTCGACCCGCCTTTAAGGTCGTTTACAGCGTAACCCGAACCCACTTCTTCCTCATTTTCTTCCTTTACCTCATTTTTTTCCTTCGCTGTTATACCGTTTCTCGTAATCCTTTCGAAACGATTGCGTTTCGTGTCGAAAATGAGTCCTGCTCGAGCACGATGGCCACGAAATTATGTCGGAGAAAGAATTACGCGATCTTCGAGTAACTCGGTTTCAAAGTGCTCGAATTATGGCTCGAAGTTCGCAAGCAAAAGTCGGTGGAACTGTAATCGAGATGAAAATTGTTGCAATGCCAGGGAAGGTGTTACAGTCCTTCGTGAGTGCGCCTTAATTTCCTTTACCGTTGTAAGAAACAACCATTCATGGAGAAATTCTGACGTTACCGTTCGAGTTACACTGTTTCCCGTAACAAAACTAGGCGGGATTAACCATGAGACATCATTACCCTGCTTTCCCTTGCGAACACATCAAACGCGTCATTTTCCGAGCGGTGATTTCCTAAACCAAAGATGCTTTACGTCCGATTATACGTTAAGAACGTTTGACGTTAACAGTGTAGCGATTCGCGCGCTAACCTCGACCTTATGGTAATCTTTGAAACGTCCAGTCTAATTTTAGGTAACAAATTGTAATTCGTAGTAAATTTTATAATCGTCACCTGACCTGTCCATCACCGATGCAATTTACTGGCTTCATGGTTTATTCAGACGTTTATCAACTAACAGTAAACGTTCACGGCTGTAATAAAAGATAGAACGTGCGTCAATTTCGGCAACTAGAATAAATATTGACTGAAAATAGAACTATAAATCGCCCGTTCAACTGCGAGCGCATCTACCGACTCGTATTTTAGAGTCTGTCTCGAAATATATATTCACGAAAATCTCTATGGATTAGTTTCGAATTTCCATATCGCGTTAAACATATAGACATACACTAAACGCGGTGCTACAGCGAGCAACGGGGGATCGCTTAAACCGAAAGACCATAAATATACACGTATGCAAGGTAGAGGGGACATTATAATGTAACGTGCGTGCAAATCACTCGGTTGAATATTTATTCGCCACTTTCGCAGAGTTTCCGCGACGATTTACAACGATTTTACACGAATACGCGGCGTCGCGTACATTATGACCGGATATAACGCGTTTTCTGCACGATTCCTCTTTTCCACTCGCGGCGCACGCGTTGCCTGCTTTCGATGCGATCATTGCTGCGCTAAAATATTATATCCGATCACAATTTCTTCGATCCCTAAATTTATCCTCTTCGGTAATTCTTCAAAGCTAAAAAAAGAAGTGATTCAATTTTAAACCTGTAACAGTTATATAAATAAATCCTGAAAGAATTTATAATGTACAAAAACAGTCGTAACATCCACACATGTGACCTTCGGCTGATGGATTTAACGAAGAACGACCAAATACGTGAACGTATCTTGAGAGGAGTCTAAAGTTCAACATTTCTAAATTTGGAGAATTGTAACTCGAAAAACTTGTACACGGGAAAATCTTTAGGAATTTGCTAAGCAATGATCTCTTTCTCCAGCATCAGCATATCAGCATTCCGTAAGGGGAACTATCCTGTTCTTTCCTGTATAACCGATTAAATACTTTTGTGCGCTACTGTATATGTAGCACCGGCCGTTAGCTACGCTAAAGATGTTTGGTAGTGTGCGGCTCGCACATACGCGTGCACCGTTGCACACCGTCCTGCGTGCTCCAAGAATCGGCGGGTGGTGGAGTGTCACGTGACACGGCCTCGTGGGTATATAAAGAGGACCGACAGCTGTTGGAATCAGCCACTCGCGAACTGGCTCCGAAGTACGCGCTACCGAGCGTGCCTTCGAACACCGACAGAGGACGCTGCTGCACGATTAATCGTTTCCAAGCGGCGCACGCAGAGAAACCATTGAGGAAACGATCCTAGGGGAAAGTTCCCCTTTTACGCGCGCTCTGTCGAGAGTCGTTAAAGAGAAAAATTAAGAAGGGAGAGATACGTGAATGAGTAACGAAAATCTTGCGAAAAAGGCTCGAGTACAAATTGTTTACGGTAGGTCATTGATGTTTCGATGACCGGTAGAGAAATTACGTTGACCGTTTTATCGTCTACGTTAACGGAAAAATGGGTGACGAGCACGCATGCGCAGTACGTTGGCCCCGTTCGCAACAACGAAAGAGTCAAGGCATATGTGTCGCGGACGCGCATGCCTCCGACACTGTGTATAGATCATTGAAACGTAATTCAAGATAACGAACGGTGAACACATTGGCGTAACTACGTAGGGGCCATGTTGGGTTTGGCCCCCTCGATAAAATCGAGCCTGAATGTGGAAATACAAGGCGTGAGGATATTTCGCGTGACTATATAACGCATGACTAGCTTACGCTTGACTATACAGTTGGAACTGGTATTTCAATGCGTTGCTATAATACCTGGTGATCTTACTTCTGGCTGTACGACGCGTAATGATCTAACGCGTGACCATACAACGCGTGGTGATCTATCGCATATCCATACAACGCGTAGTTATCCGACACGTGGTAATTTAACGCATAGCTCCGCAATGCGTAGTGATATAACACACGGCCATATAAAGCGTAGTATGACCAATAATACAGCGACAACAGCTGCTATAAATCGTAGAGACGCATAATTTGCAAGTGGAAAAATTTGCCACTCTCAGGATCTGAGTTTATGCGCATACGTTTGTCGCGTCTCGTCTCGGCGAGCGACGCGACACGACGCGTGTGTCTGTCAGGCAGCATCGGTTCCAAGGCCCTGCGAGCACTGGCTCTCGAGGATTTCAACTTCTTTTTGTCCGGCATTCAAGGTGAACCCGTATAAGAAAAATTCTTCGCGTCCTCCAACCGAGACACTAACATCGGACGGGAAATATACTGACCCATTGACTCATAGGGGGATTTCCGGCATTAACTTGCAATCGGTGCGTGGTAGTAACTGCATACCGCTCGATATCTTACCACGGGTGTCCTTAAAAGTCTCGTTCCACTATCGCTTGTTGTACCTTGTCTTCATAAAACTTGTTGTCTCGAAATATCTGTAAATCATTTCAGATATTCACAATTTTGCGAATTAATTCTCAAATCTTCGAGTGTTCAAATTACCAACTCTTCAAATAATCAAATGTCCAAATCTTCGAAAGATCAAATTACCGAATGTTTAAGAATTCCCTGAACGAATATGTTCGGTACTTATATCCGTGGTTCTATAGTTATCTCGAATTATCCCCAGAGTAAAGCTGGGTTCGTTCTCGAGCGCAGGAATTTATAGTCGAGAGTTTCTCTTCGATTTCGTTACCGGCTGTGCACTGGTGCACAGCAGTTTCTGCGACTCGTGATAACTCATGCGCTGCAAATTATTACGTTTGTGCATTCGCGTGTGCAGACACCGATCCATCGACGATATCGAGCGAGAAAGACGGAGATAAAGATCCTCTTGTCCTCTGTGCCCCTTTCCCCTCACGTCACTTTGCCAGTACGGTTCTTATTATTATCCGCGGCGCAACATCAACGTCCACGATTGCGCAACGTCTTTTATTAGCAGACTCGTAGCCAGGGCGGTCGCGAAATCGTCCGATCGTTTCTTCGTTTGCACGTTCCTCTACGCGTTCGTCCCGAGTATTCGGGCTCCGTAGAAACGCGGATACAATGCGTTCGTTATAAATTTAGCCGTCTCGGCAGTGACGATGATGTCTAGGTCGCGATTAACTGTTGCGATCCGCATCTACTTTCAGGAAGCGTCTCGCGGAATAGATACTTTTCTCTGAACCGATGCTCTATTACGTTTCGCGATAATCCAGGAAAATTGCTTACCATGAAATTTATGGTTCAGTAAATTCTCTACAAAGAAGGTCGTATCACTTTTAGTGCGAGATTACTTGCAATTTTTATGTTATTCTGTTGCAACATAGTGTACGTTAGATATCGTAGATACATTCTTTACGATCATGTTTTCTTAACAGAATGCATTATTAGAACGCAAAATATTTCTCTTTTCTGTAGAACGAAGGAAAAAAACAGAAAATGTTTATTCCGTCTCTTTCTTTCTCCCCGTTGCTTTCCCTCGGTAATGACGTTTCGTTAGCCGCGTTCACTTTCGACGACGTAGAAACACGTCCGCGTTACCAGGATCAAAGTCCGTAATCGAAACGTGGTCACGCTAATTAAAACGTGAAACTTGCATCGTGATGCTCGTGGCCAAGCACCAGCTCTTCTGGAGTATCGTTTCGAGGGGAAACATGCGCCTCGGAGAATACTAATCGAGGGAACCGTGTCTTCTTTTACCCCGCTGCATTGGCGTAACTAGCATTTATATTTAAGACGAGAGTGACCTGCTGTATGGTCACATATTATTGCATAGTTTCGTGGTATATTACAATGAATTAATACACATTTTGTCAGATGTTAATATCGCCATGACTTGTTATTGCCAGGATAAATAACTATGCACTATATTGCAGCGTATTAATATCGCTACGCGTCATATTACCACGCTACTGCCCCACGCTTAATTGTCAGTGGCCGCGAACTAGCTTTCTCGTTCGATTTTGCCAACAGAAAGGAAAGGTGGGTCGGTGATAGACAGATGAGGACGTAGATGGATACAGAGAAGGAATATCTAAGAACGACTGCTTCCCGACAGTCGTTAGTCGTGATAGATGGTAACAAGTATATGCTTTAGGCACGCGGAGTTCTCGTCTGGCAAAAGCGGCGAGTCCTCGCCACGAGAAATCCGATCGTAATTACTTCCGGCTCGACGAAGCCTTCTAGGGAACCCTGAGAAAACGGAAATTCACTTTCTTTACCTTGGCACCGCACGATCAAATCTGTGCTATTGATCCGTATGCGGTTTCATCCAATATTACACGCGTCGGATTGTACTATTTAATCACTTTTTCATTTAATCGCATTTTGTATAACAGGTACTTAAAATACATTTTAGAAAGTCTGTTTCATAGTAAACACATGACTCGTTTTACGAGTGTCCAAGGTCGACATACGCAAACGGTACCGTATACCTGCATCGGTTATTGTCTTTTTTCTACCGATCCTGACCGCAAACGCGTATGTGCGTAATCGTGCAAATAATTACTATCGAGTATCGGTGATTAATCGGTCTATCGCGTGCTCGTTCGTTCGCGGTGAACGAAGATCGATGTATACGCATAGTGTATTTCAAAACTTGAAATTATCTAGCTGTCGATCGTATGAATTCTTGGAAATGATATATTGGCGCGAGATTCGAAACGTCGTGTGGCGGGAAAACATGGAGGAACAGTTGTACGTTCAACGCCATCTGTTCCCCGTTCGTTGGTTTACGATCAAAATTATGGCTGCATTTTTTTTTTCGACCTGTGCTTCTTGCACGTACAGCCGACACACGTATTTTACAAGCGTTAACGGCGCAAAGTCCGTTTTTTCGGTTTAGTTGGAGCGTTGAAAACAAAATTACCGCCGCTCGTTCGAAACGTAGCGATACGATTGTCGACCAGGCAATCAATTATATAGTTCGTGACGCAAACGTTCCGGGTAAAAGCGACGAGATAAACGTGTCCGCGCGTTGTAGCCGACTGTACTAGAATTTTCTTGTTCGGTTATTTAACTGAAATTCTTTTCTGTCTGTTTGATGACTCAATTTTGATTGATTAGTCGGTTTCTTATTCGCTGCTGTAACTAGATAGACTTTGCAGCTAGCATAGTATACCGATCTCGTATAATTCGTGTTAGAAATGTTCAAGTTTGCAAATTCTGAAATTAAGAAATCCTTCATTCGAATTGTTAGATTCTTGAATGTCTGAATAACGTCTAACAGAACCCGTTCCAATATGAATTATTAATAATATAAAAGAATCGCTTTACGTGCACGATCGTTGACTCGTTATCGTATATAAAAGAGGAGTAGAAGTTATACGAAACGAAATGAATGCGTTTTAACCATTCGAAATACAATTTCGCGTCGTTCCTTTGACCGACGATGCCGGTTGCATTCGTATGAAAGATGGAGATAATATCATTCATTCCGGATGGCAGAACACGCGGAACTGTATTAGTCTTTGGCTGACTTTGTGCAGCTTTTGTAATTGTTTCGCAACGGAAACGATAGGGGAGGGCGGACGGTTCTTATTAAATAACGTACCGTGTTAAGCGACAGAAAATGGTCTTTTGTAACCAAGTGGAACGCCACGGGTACGTAAAACTTACGACCTGTCCTTTTCCCTGCCCATTCTCTGTCTCGTTCTCCATCCTCGTTCCCCTTCTTCCTCGTCAACATTACGCTCCGCTTGGCAAACAGCGACAGCCACGACACACGAAGGACGTACCTACATACACTCGACTAACAGCTATACGTACGTTTACACACGGTATACACGTACGTGCACACGCTCGCCACCGATACATGTGCGAGTACTTGAAAAGCCATTGAACGTGCGTTACTTCTGTCTTCGTCTTTTTCGTTGGCGGCGCTGATACGGTAGAAGGAAAGAACGATAACGACCGCTCGTCCGACTCGTGGCGATCGTTTTCATCGAACGAGCGCCTCGGATCATACGTATCATTTGGCTGTGTTTAGTTTGTTTTCTATTTTTACTTGTCTTTTTGGCATGTCACGTCGCGACAGGGAAACCGATTCGATCTAATTCCGATGCTGGATTGCGGTTTCCCGAACAATATCGTGGAAATTACTGGAAACTGGACAAAGCGTACGTGATCGGAATTAACCTTCGATCGACCGTCGCGCAGGTAAACTCACCATTCCGTCGAGATTCGTTCGCGATTCGAATTCGCTTTGCTTTCTAGCGAAATTTCTTTCGCTCGATCCATTCTTCTCCTACGAATCGATAACCTTCAGTTCTAAACTCGAGAATTCTCTTAATATCTTGCCGTGGCTCGTCCTCGGAGCTCCTTCACGGTTAACACTCCGATGACGCTGTCGCCGAGGTAATTCAAATTTAAATTTAATTTTTCACTTCCTTTCATTTTCGTTCCCGAAATTTTACACTTCGTTGACGTTCTTATTATACTGTCACCGTTACGTAAAATTTTGCGTCAGACTGGGAATATAGGGATCTAAAGACCTTAGGGTCTTAGAAATAATTCAGGAATTTATAGGTTTGAAGGTATTAAGGGATCCAGTCTCTAATGATATTTGGAGATGTCCAGTGACGTCCAGAGCTATTTCATGATACGCATAGAGTCGATCGAGCACGCGATGTATTGAGAATCGACATTACCTAAAAGGTCCTCACGAAGGCGATAATTAGCAGCGACGATCGGTACCGCGATGTCGCGTGAGCGGATTCAGCGACGATCCAGCGCACGATATCGCAAATTATTTGTATACGTCCGTGCACGTACATTATACCTGGATATTCCGCGACATCGAATTATTCGTATCTCGGCGTTATCGATCTGTTTGGTTACGTGCTACCGCTTTCGTGCTCGTGATTCGTGCGCAGCAAGGTATAGACACTCACTTACGTATTGAATTGCCAAGCTGCGCCCCGATCTCGACGAGTATGCGTGAATAAGATAGCGACGCGTTATGTGACGATACATGAAACCGTACGAAGAAGGTACCCTCTTATCGAGGCTTTAGCCAAACATGCTTGTTTTCACGAACAACGATAGCGAAGTTGAGCCTTTGGCTGCTTGTCTTTGCCTTTCGACGTCCGTCTCTTTTCTTCCCTCCTGATAAATCACCAATTGGAATCTCGATCGCAACACGCTGCATCGCTGTATTTTTCACGGACTTGCCATTTGTTCGAGCGTGACACGCGTATGACTCTTCCTCGTAATGCACGGAGCACATACGTGGATTTATATTCACGCGTCGCATTCGGATTTCTCGCGAAACGATTTTTCTTTTTTCTCGCAATTTATGTAACTTTATTTCAGCGGAAACTCTTGTTGCTTCGACAATAGCGCACATTTATAGATTATAGAGGAACTAACCGCGAGGAAGTCGGCTACTACCATTTTTTTTATTGCACTTCGGCGAGCCTGACACATGTCAACTTGTAATTTCTGCGAAGTGCAGCGGGATTTTTAGAAATACGCGATTATTTACGACGGTGGAAAATTTTTTATTTCGTCATCTCTTACGAAAGCGAAATGTTTGTTATGGCGGATCTGTGTTCTAGATATTCAAACATCACAATTGTCGAATTTCTAAGTCATTCGAACATTTAGGAAATTGGCGATTTAAAATTTCTGTCTTGCTGAATTTACAAATTTTCTAAATTTCTAAGTTATCCGATTACCAAAATCATAAATGCTAGTCCAAAAAATTGGAAGATTCTGTACTAGTATCTTCGCATTCAGAGGTTCCAGCCTGGTCCGTACCTAAGTAGTTACGCCACTGGCCCGACGCGCTATCAACCGTTCACAAAACATTAACGATAACCACGGCAAAATATTTCATCGATAAGTCCCAATTAAAATATAATTCATATTTATCAACAAAGAATATTTGGACCGATAATATCGTGTTATCGTTGTCTTGTCGAAATGAATGGTCAAATTACCTTTTTTCTTAACATGGCGAAATTCTTCGACAACTCTTCAGATAGTTTCTTTTGTATTAAATCGATAAGAGAGTAGATTAAACTTTCTTGATAAATAAAACGTTTATCATTATTTCTGTGTACAAAAGTAGAAATCTTAGAAATCCTTGCGCATACAACGCTAATACCCTTGTTTTCATTAGCGCGGTTACAGCAGGAACGTTGTGTTCTTTCTTTGGTAATATTGCACCAGGGTGATAAGACGTTTTTCTTTTCATCAGAAACAATTCTATCGCCTTCTGTTCTCGTCCACAGCAGACGTGATACCGTTCCGCCATGATGCACCCATGAATTTATCAACATATGGTAACATCGCGTAGGTCGATGCTCCGTGACCCGAAATCTTCCGCTCGGCGAACCAACCAAATCAAACGGGCGCGACACATCGTGCAGCCTCCCGATGATCGTAATCGCTTTGACGTCATCTCAAGACGACAATGAAGAACGCGTACAGCGAAAAACAAAGAAATCCATTTTGGAACGTTCGCGATGCGGTCGCGATGTTAGATTCGCGACAACCATGCGGATAGCACGACTTCTTCGAATGAACACGTGTCGCCTTCATTTACGCGCCAGAGATGTTCGAAGCTTTACTTCTTCGTTTTCAATTTGTACCTTCAATTTGGGGAATTTGGGACTGTGAGAATTTGGAAATTCTTAGATGGGGGGACATTTGAGGAATTTGGGCACTTGGGGAATTTGGGATTTGGTGATTCATGAATTTGAGCATTTGGAAATTGAGGAACATGAAAATTAGAAATTAAAGCTCTAGAAATTAGGAGTTTGTTAAATTGGAAAGACCGTTAATTGGGAAACTAAGCTACAAATTCTAAATCTTCAGATTTTCCAAGTATCCAAGTGTTCCAATTAAATTTGATAAATCTGAGAATTTGGAAAATTGAAAAATTCAATAAGTATCAAAAAATGATTAAAAGTATGACGTTTCAAATTTGTAAAATAAAATGGCCATGCAACTTGTTAAATCTTGGTTCTAACCCCTAAAATGGTAGTTAGATATAGTACAGTTTGCATATAGTGTAATGCAGTTATTCGAGCGAAGTTACGTAGCTTTTTTGCGATCAAAGGGAAGCTTTCTGAAGATCCATGGGAAGGAGATTCGATGGCTTACGTCACGATCATGTGGCTGGCAACGAAATATAAAAGGCGCTCACCGGGGCCGACACGAATTGAATTGCAAAGAGCTCCGGCAGACTGACGCGTTGAATCCTTTTAACCCCTCGTCGGGTCATCGATAATCTTTTTTTCTTATTATTTACCATGTCGCTATTCACCCAGACTCCATTGTCGTTGGAACTTCCCCGTTAATTATCGTAAAAAAATTATTTCATTTTTTTTCTCGAAACACGTACCTAAATATAAATGGCTGTGTAAATTTATGCAAATCTGGGAAATTTTCTCATACGGTATGGTAACAAGGGGAACCCTAACATCGGCTATAAATATGTACACGAGCTATAAATAAGTAAAGTACAAGCAAGGTCATATTATATATACATTATGCGAACGGGAAAGATTTTTCTTCTGTTAACAATTACTGGTCGGGAGATAGGAACGCAATTGTAACGTTCAACCATGGGATGAAATCGATATTGAATTAACGGCGAGATTTTATTATTACCCATACCGAGAATTAATCGATGACCGTTACTCAATAACTATTAGCATGCATTATTCATTAGCTACCAATTGTTAGTTATTAACGTTGCATCATTATTGCTACACGCGTCATGAACGATACCATTAATTCCAGGGTACGTGGAAACAGGAAACGGACAATTAAATTTGCCGAGAGGGAAACATGTTCGAATAACTGAAATGTTGGAACGATGTAGACGTTTTTTTTCAGTTTATCGGAACTGCTAATTGCAGCGTTACAATTGATCGTAGATGTATAAAGATGTATCGGTTTTTCAAGATAATGTTCGATAAACATACCGCGAAACAGCATTGAAATTCATCAATTTAGAGCTTAAAGTCTGACGAATAAAGCCTCCATTGGTATCCCTCGTACAAAAGGCTGCTTGTCAGTTACGGTACACAATGGATTACAGTGAAATTCGTGTATTGTTTCTTAAGAATTTCAATCGGAGCACTTTGTGGCGAAGAACAATTGAATTCTCCGATTTTCCAAATTTACATGGTTTCTTTAAACTATTAATCATCCACCCAGAATTACGTTGACTAAAATCAGACACTCCACTTTCATATATTGAAAAGAAATTAAAAACTCTTACATTTCTAAATTTATATTATGATATCACAAGAAATGACATAAAATTTGAAAAGTGAGTATAATAATGAACCACGCTAAAATATTTAACAATTTGCAGCTTTGTTAAAAACTTACGACTTTGATAAAAAAACGTTTTATAGCACGTAATTAATGAGTACTTAAATGTTTTTTCGGCCGTTTTCTTTAGCCACCGTTTCGTTATTATCACAAGGCGCACAAAAATACTCCGTGACGTCAAAGATCGGTTAAATATGCTGGAAGAAAAAAGCAATTCAGAATGAATATTTTTCGCCGATCCAATTTTTGGCTCCGTGAAATAAAAAATATTCCGTGCTTAATTACGTCTGTCGAACGTAATTACGTACTCGAAAGTCGTAGAGCGTTAGAGTCGATTTGTTCGAGTTGGACGACGGTATTTTTTTTTTCTTGGACGCTTTTTTAATCTGGGCGAATGCTAACAAGATGAACGATTACGTTCGTAATGAATTATTTACGTTAGCGTGGCATCGTGCCGCATGTCTATCTGATTTATGAGTGTTTCCTGTTTATATCAACATGCAGCATTGACAATTAACGTACTAGACAAGTTATATTGATTAAAATCTTTTATTTAAGTTGCTCTTGAGTCGTGGATATAATTCTTCCTCTTGTTCATTCTTGTTTTTAAAATCATGCGTTTACGCTCGAAGGTACAGTGATTAATGATCGATTAAATTAATCATAGTGAATATTATTTTTCAATGGATTCTATTAAAAGTAAAGACAAGCAGTTTCTTCTGTTACACTTATTTTAATTTTAAAGCAGTTGCACTTAAATGATTGATAAATTGTAATAATACAAATTATAAGTGTTATAAGAGATAATTATTGGATGAATGTATTGTTAGGTTAACATTTTTCAAGTACACTAGAATTAGAGATTGAAATAATAGGAATTTTCACATGATGTGTAACGTCGTATTTTCTTGTTAATGAAAAAATTGTTTAATATCTGAATGTGTTATTATAATTTCTATTATAGACATTAATATTTTTCTATTATGGATAACGCTGTTATTAATACCTATCTAATTTATCTGCAACAAATTACAAATAAAAATTGTGAACATATTATTAATGCCTGCGAGTAACTAAAACTTGTCTCGTTTCACGAGTTCTCTCTAAAAAAAATTATTTTAAATAGCTGCGTATTACATAACATTCACTTACACATCGACAAAAAGGGTTTGAATAATCTACGCAATTTTCTAAAGAAATGAAACGAGCGAATATGTAATTGTCGGTTCATTAAATAACCGGCAATTACCGACCGGTTGTCGTACTCATTATTTTCCTAAAATTTCTCGCGATATTTTATACGTAGATGTTATCTTGATCACAGAGTCAACCAAATTATTAACATAAAATAAAACTTGCGCTCCGCTGCTTCATTATCGACACACTTTTCGCGGTTGCACAGTGTAATTATTTTCTGTTTAAGTAGACTAATCGGGGTTATCTCGTAACACCGATAATATGGCTGGAAAATGCGGGAAAGTGTGTCACGAAAAGTCTGCACACTTGGATCGCTATTCTTTCTTCACTGAAATATTTTTTCATTATATAATTTGTGAAAATTTCTGAATTTCTCAAGTTCTAAATTTTTCAATTTCTAAATTCGTTGTGCTAATGGAATATAAATTTTCCGTGATACAATTGCAGAGAAATATGGATGTGAATTAATGGATAGTAAATAAGGATCAATAGAGAAAATTAAGAGTTTTCAAGAATTGCTATATGTTAATCTAAGTACTAGTCGTTAACAAAATAGTTAATAGTAAAAAGTAATAACAAGAATAGTCGTGGAACGAATATCATTGCAGGACTTGAAACAGTCGAAAATAATTGCGACGAGATCTAATTCGAGTCTCTCAAACATATCGAAAATATTTCATTTTGATTTCATTGCTATTAATATGCATCGTGTGGGAACGACTGCAGACCGAGCCGTTAAATATGAAATCACATTATGACCCTCACTTTACTTATTATTATAGACCAGTGGTTATAAATCACTATATCTACCACTTTATAAATATTCCCTCAAAAATTATGCTGGTTAACCAGTCCCCTGCTTTTCACGACTATACTCGTCTCGAAGAAATGAAACTGCTAACTGCTTGCGCCTTTGACAGTCGCGTTTATAAATCGAATTCTGCATTTCTTTTTATAATGGACAGTAAATTATCGAGAAAATTATGTTTGTGATTTTCTATATAGTTTTTTATTTACGTGCGTATAAGAAAAGTAATAAGTATGAGTAATAAAAGAACTTTCTATCGTAAAGTTCACTCTTCGGACACGTACATTTCAAGTTGTTTACGACCGAAAGAGTAAAATATGGAGTGTTTCGCTTAAGTCTAACGCTTGAATTGTTTTCACTGCTATTAAAGCCAGGAAGAAATAACTGACAGATGAGAACTTGTCGGCACTAAATAAATGCACTGAAACCGTGTAAGGTGAATATACCTATTAGCTATTGATTGACTTAGGTCCGTCATTACTGTTCATCTGAGTATTTAATTTCATTAACAAGATCTATTTGCCAACGATGTGAAACTTTGAGGTTAAACGTATTTTACTGCTTCAATAATTCTTATATTAAAGATGTCTATCGACAAATACTGAAATACTATAATTATCGTCTGTATATGATAATAAAATATGACTATTCTTAAGCGTTCATATTTTTATATATCCGATAGTAGAATGTATATTTTTAATTTAGATAATAGTGAAAAGAGACGCTTTTGTATAAGAAATCTTGAAATGATTTTATCGCCATTAATAGTCATCGAAACGGAGTGCAACGCGGTGATCGGGCAGTGCCGTGACGCGAACACGCGGAACCCCGACCTCGAAACGTCGCCAAATTTGGCCGACTCGCAATTGGAATCGGCAACCTACTGACACACTAATCGACGCATCGACGAGGCTCCGTCATGAAATCGTGATCGCTCGAGGCCGAATTAGGCGACCGTACAAAATCACTTGTTCTCGAGCTGAAATTGTGCACGATGACGCAATCTCGATACTTCTCCATCGGATTAATTACGTTTCGTGTCGCAACCTTTTGAATAGGTATTAAGATCAGCTTGCTTCTGACTTATACGCGAAGAAGAACCTGCTGAGACTCGCTGATACGTGCTCGCCTTATTTGTAACGAGACCATCGGTTCATTGGTTCAACTTATCCTTTTATTCATCTGTCAGTTTCGGTTGATCATCATCGAGATTTGGATTTTTTCGATGACTCTTCAGGAATGACTTTGTAGTGCAGAAATTCTTTACGTAATTCTGGTTAACTTATAATCGGTTGTAATTAAATGAGAAATGTAAAAGAATTATATGGTAAAGGAAAATGTCCACATGTGTAGTCTAGCAGGACTCATCTTGTGGTGAGCGAGCAGTATTAAAATTCTCTTTTCTTTCTTATTGTTATTTTCGATCTTGGAATTTCAATCCCTATCGAAAATAAATGTGATCTTGATGCAAACACCCTTACACTGTTATCGAAAGGAAGCTTGCAATCTTCTCTCGTTCACATAACTCGAACGCTTTCTATTAGAATGTTACTTCGGCAAAAGGGTTAAAGAAAGATCGGATCCGGTGCAATCGAAGAATCGAATCGTCTAGAAAGGGAAACTCGGTGCAGGCGTTTCGCTCGGGGGATCTTCAACTCGTTTGGATTCCAGTGCATCCTTCTGGAACGGGCGTGGAAAGGCAAAAGACAACGGGAACAGCTGATCCGAGAATCGGATGGTGGTTGGAAAATCCTTGCAGCGGGCGGAAAAGGCCGCGACCGACGATTTTAGAGGCCATTCGGCGTATCGTCCACGATGAGTCAGAAAACGTATTATTTATAGTCCTCCTCTCTTTAACTCGCCACGAGGTGAATCACACGTGCCACGCGAACCGACAACGGAACACAGAAAATTTCACGTACGGCCACGCTTTTTCGTCTCCCTGCTACTTTTGCCCCCGCGTGGATTCCTTACTCGTTGCGTGTCCGTTACGTGGCCGACAATTTTTCTTTTCGCGACATCAACGAAAGTGCACCGTTTTTGGCCACCAAATCTTTGACATTTTCTTTTGAGTAGGCGAGAGACTTTTGGTTTGCCTTATTCTCACGATATATGGCCCGATTCACCTTCTCTGGAGACATTTTCAAATCTTGAAAATTTTCCAATTTGCATTTTGGAGTCAGATACTAGAGCTGTGAATGTCCCATTCAATTTTTGCACGTTAAATCGAGTGCCGAAAGTAACAGTGCGATTAAAATCGAGTTATCGTTCGCGGATAACCTCAGTTTTAATTACGCTCGGTTTTTTTAGGTTTGATGCAATAGCAGTTCAGGATGTTATCGTCTGCTCCTCGATTTCTCGACATCCGATACCTTCTTGATTCCACAATTAAATTTAGCACAAAGCACACAATTTATTAAATACACGAATATATTTGCAGTTAAAAGTAATCTCTCTACATGCGCATCGTTCTACTTCTCCAAATTTAATTAACGTTATTCACGGTACAATTAACGTTTTCCTCCAGTTACTTTCAGCGATCCATTTCAACGAATGCAACGAAGCGGTGGCGGCAGCGTATATGTCGAGACAATTCGTGTCAACCGTGAAGCAATTTATTTCATCCTCATTTGCTTACGCTTGTCGATCACGTACGACCTTGCGAGTGTATAAAAGATCTTCGATCGTGTGTAAGTACGTAGAAAGACGATCGAATGTCTACAAAACGGTTCGTAAAAAAAAAAAAGAAAGAAGTTAGGAATATTTGGAGGAGCAACAATGTTTGCTGGACTCTTCATTCGACTCGGATGCAAATGAGCCTTATCGTGGTCGTGCAAACAAACGTGTTTATTGATGCGAACCTTATACGTGCAGCCTCGTTAACCTTCCACGATACAAATATTTCGGAAGGTATTCGAACAATAAACCGATACGCAGCCGGCTATTAAAACGTTGGCACGCCACGTGCTGACTCGATCCACCTGACGCAGGATTTTCCGCTCGAATCCGATGAATTTCTCGCATTCCTCGTGCACGAGTTTGCGGACGCGAAATTTCCCCTGCCGACACGTTTTGTCGCAATTCCACGCCGATACAGCGGTGGAATTTACGAGGAACGAAATTGCGATTAACTCTTTCGCCGCTAAATATCCGAGTGTACTTTTGGGAATGTGGGTACGCTGGGAACGAGTTCATTTAGGGAAACTTGGGAATTTTTATATTTTGGGAGATTTGCAGATTGGGTCGTTTGGAAGTTTGGGAATATGAGAGTTTGGGGATTTGGAGAATTTGGGAGTTTAAGAGCTTGAAAATTTGGATATTTGGAAGCCTGGAATTTGTGGAGTAGGAAATTGAAGGATTCGTGTGTATGTGGAGATTTGGGAAATGTAGGACTGAAATCTTGAGAATTTTAGGATTTGAAAGTATGAAAATTGACAGATTTGACCTTTGACAAAGAATGTTAACATCCAGAGATGTGAAGATTTAAGAATTTGAAAATCTGCAAATTGGGACCTCCATCTTAAACCCCAAACTTTGCTCAAACTTCCCCAAAACATTCTCCAAACCTCTTTCTTAATTCTCCTTGATTTTCCCGAGAGTAAAAGCAGACGCTTCCTCTTATGAACAAAAAAAAGCGCGAAGCAAAAGATCTATTTTTACGCAGTTGAATCATAAAACAATTGACAATGAAGAGGTCATCAAGAGGCATTAATGACTGCGTGCCGATTATCATGGTTCAAAGGATTGTTTGTATCGACAGGTCGACATGTTCCAATATAATATCGTGTCGTAGACCGTGTAAACAAGTAATTTACTGGTCATTAAGGTCAATCGTCTGCCGATTACGTCTACGAGGGTCAATTTAACTTACGCTCAGCATTGTTCCTTTCTAATTTCACGACAGCTTTGTTTCTCCGTAAACACACGATCGATTCGATCAATTTCTCCCATTGTTCGAACGCATCGCCGATAAATCGAACGCATTGTTCGTAATCGGAACGCGCTAAACGAAACACTATGGTCGGTTCGATAATCGCGGCGATGTAAAATGTCGAATTGGATGAAATGTGGATGAAAAGTGCATCGGAATAGCAGAAGTATTCGAAGCTAGTGCACGCGTCTAGTTGAGGGTCAATTAACATTCAGATGTATATCGAGCACACGGCTGTGCACCGTAGATCACGTGTCGAAGTGCGTGCTCCTCGAACGTGTCCCTGTACGACGATGCCGCGTCTAAATTGTGCCGCGTATCCAAATCGACTTCATTCTGCATGCGTGCAGCGAACTTTCGCCGATTGTGGACGCTTTGTCTCCACCGATTCAACCTACCTCTCTCGATTTTAATATCGAGTGCTTATCGTTCAAGAGGAATTTGGGAATTCCGAAGGTCATCGTTTCTATTTCAAAATTTTTAAGTTGAGAACTCCGATGTTTATCATTCGGATTTGGGAAGTTTGGAAAGCTTATCACTCAATTTGGGTACTTGAACATTTTTTGGAACTTGAAAAATTATCAGTCGAATTAGGGAATTTGGATCTTGAAGAGCTCATTGTTTCACTTAAAAAATTGGGGAACTTGTAACTCGAAAGTTTGTTATTCGAATTTAGGAGATTCGGTGCTTGGAACTTGAATATTACTAATTGGAAATTTGAGGAAGTAGAAAGCTTGCAACTCAAAAGATTCTTATTCTAATTTATAAATCCAAGTATTTGCACTCGAAATCGACTCAAATTTGAAACTTTGTCAGCTTGAAATTCGAACCCTTCCAACTCGAATGTAAAAATCCGTGACTTCTCACAAGCCCATCATCCAAATTCAACGAGCTCCAAAATCACCAAACATAAAGTAACATAGCCCAACAGAAATAAACGAAAAAATTCATAAGAAATGCAAAAAGAGAAAAGAACGATCCAAGTGATACAAATAAGAAAATACATTTCGGCCTACTTGCAGAGTTTTTAGAATTTCGCGAAACCTTGAACTCGATTTAACAATAAATACTCAATGAGTTCATCGGTGGCCAGTCGTTCTGTTCGGTTACGCAACCACTAGGTACGGTTCTGGGTAAGAAAGGAGAAATGAATTTTCCAGGAATCGCTGCCTTTCTACTTAATCACATTGTTTCCAACCCTTTTCAAGCTCATTTGCTCTTTAAATTCCCTTTCAACGGCTGCATTTTCAGTTTCGTGCATCGTCGTCCACTCTCTAACCCAATTTCACGCATTACTTGCCACACTACTGTTTATTAGGCAATTGTGACGTCGATACTTAGTGGGTCTAGGTCCTTTCCAGCTAAGGAATACTAATTTGTTTCTTCGTCCACGTGAAAAGTTGTTTACCGATTAGAATTCCGATGATTCGTCGATTTTCAGTCGCGGGAAAGCGATATTAGAGACGAAAGTATTTGTTTCACTACAGTTTTAGTTCGTTACCAAGATTATGTGAACGATATGTAAAACATGTAATTGCTGGTCTCGTAACTGGAGAATTAAACTCATCATTCGAGGTAACTGATTACATTTCTATGTTACCACACTTTTAATTAAAAAGAAAACATCGGATCATCGCAGATGTACTCTTGATGTACTTTTTATCGCTCGTACAAAAGGAAAGTTTTTGCTTGAAAAGTAATGCAATTAATACGTGAAACTTTTGCGACGCGTAGAAATTACGGACATTTATTATACCGGTTACAGATTGCAAATCATTAGCCCCTAACGTGAAGCGGAAAGCGTTAACACATCGTTTTTACGTACTCGGATTCCTTTGTTTGACTTCATTAAAGATTTATGCGCGATTTCAAAAATGATCGCGTAATAAAACGTATCCTTATTTTATAAATTACTCAAAAGTGAAAGCGTTTCATACTTTCTACGTATTTGCCTTAATTCTGCGTGATGCAATTCAACGCGGTTCAATTTGACGTGACTTAATCTTGCCGGGATTAATTGAAACTTTGGATAATCGAAATCGTAAATAATTGAAACTGTGGATAAACGAAACCGAGGGTGATCGAAAGCATAAATACATTCCTGATAGCTGAAACAATAGACGATTAAAATTCTGTATAATTGATGGGTTGTCGGGACGTGTTAAAAGTGGACGAAAAATTGTTGGAACAGGTGAATCGGAAAGTAGGTTCGCAGAAAATTCGATCGGTATGATAGGAGAGTAACGTAACGAAGAAATCCATAACGAGGTGCAACATGGCGGGTACTTTCTAAGCTATTACGCTTTCAGCGATCGAAAAACGTGGAGTTGTGCCGAGCTGGAATCGAACGGATCCTTTTAACGATCGCGCATTCCAGCTCGTCGTTAACTTTTAACGTTAAAATTTCGCAATGGTTCGCGGCCGCGAGCTCTCTCGAGCCGCGGTTACGCAACGGTAGCCCAGATCCAGGTGCGAGCAATTAGAAATCTCTTCTGTTCCGCTATTCATCGCCGTTATCGATTTATTAAAGCCGCCTTTAAATAATTTCGACGTTCTTCCCTCGCTTTCGTAAAACACACCGATAGATTGCGACACGCGACCAACACCTACTGTCCGATGGATCGACGCGTAAACGCTCATCGATCCGCAACCAACGATTTATCGAAAACGAACACGATTTTCGCCAAATGCTACCTCGAGTTGCGTGCGATCGCGTAATCGGTTAATTAGCGAAGCAAGAACCTGTACACTTTGAACGTTTTCTTTATATTTCCTTGCGAACATGTTCGTTGGAGAAAATTTGATTCGAGGGTAGATAAGGATGAGTTTACCCATTAGCAATGACATCAGTTTTACGTTTATAGAACCACTACCGATAGTGGGAAAACGTAACGATTGCTTTTTAATTAATACGTTTACAAATTATCAGATTACTGTATTAATACATTACGATATAACTATGTTAATAGATTTCTAAATTTCTAAATATATTTCAATTTCTGAAGTGTTAGATTTCTACATTCATAGATTTCCAAGTTGTGCAAGTTTTTCAAGTTTCCTAATTTTTAAACTTCCAGGTTTCCCAGTTTCCAAATTTCTACATTATCAAATTTGAAAGTTTGGAGGCATCTCAGCTTCACATTTCTTCACAATTCTTCAATTGTTCAATTCTTCAATTCCTCAATTCTTCAATTCTCTAATTGTTCAATTTTTCAATTATTGAATTTCTTTCTAAATTTCTAAATCTTGAGCTGCAACATGTTAAATCAGTTTCCCTATAAACCGTATTCATGATGCAACCTTAATGCAGTGTACATCGTTTTTGTTGCGTTAACAAAACCAATATAACATATCCGTTACCTGTCAATATAATGTTATCGCGAATAAAATTTCAGTCCAGCAACCGTTCATTTTTGTTTTCATTCCATTGGATAATTGATCAGAAACAAGAAGGCGGTCGTTCAAAATCGCGTAACTCGTTTCGATTAAAACGGTCGCGAGGTTACGCAAGCGGATCGCGTACCGAATTGCGTCATAGCGCGTATTCATTTTTCGAAACGTCGACTGTGTGCGTTATTAACGTGCTATCGATCCCGAGACGCATCCATAGAAACGAGCTTTTACGTGTAACGCGATTCACCTAACGACCGGATCATCCGTGGCAAGTAGTCGTCCCGCGATCAACTTGTATCGGCTAGCTGTGCCACTCGTGTAAACCGTATCGGAATGGCTTCGTAAGTCGACGATATTAATGGTGACGATGGCGCCAGCCGAACGTATCGTTCATTTTTTTCCCCTCGTCCTCCTGAACGTCCAGTCGTTCCGCTTTTGTTTTCATTTTATAAGGTAAATGTACCCATTAGCGACCGCGTCCCCATTCGTCACTAATTGCTGATTTCATTTTATTAGAAATGGTAATTGAAACGTTCTTAATCGCGGTTGCGGGCGCTTTATTCATTATTTTGAAGATTCTTCTGTTATTAAAGTGTTTCTTCAGGAGTTTAATTATAGATTTTTATAGAATAAGTTGCTGAATGTGTTTTTTCAGAGATTTTCACCGAAAGGTATGAATCTGTATGATTTCTTATAATTAACAAAGAACGTATAGTTAACGATAGAGCCGAAATGTATTGGCTTTCATCTACATGATCATAAAATGATCGTTAAAGATCTTATCGAGCCAAGTTTAATTTCTATTAATTATTTGTACCGAAAATGTTGCACTCAAGAACTGACTCGCTTAGAAACTTAAAAGCATCAACGTCGAGTGATCGTTATCTTACATAAAAGTGTATGTTGGTAAAAGGTAACTATTTTTAAACGATCACATTCTCTCGCGTGCTTAATGGGATCATTTACCTTGATCGAAATCGAGAGAACTAAAATCCTGGGTAATTGAAAGTGAATTTTCCACGGTGAATAATCTAACTCATAGATATTCGAAATCGTGGATAATGGAACCCCCGAAACTAGAAACCGTGAGAAACGTACGATAGCGATCTGCCGTTCTATCCCGCATAAACATCTGAAACAATGTACATTTCAAATTTGTATCGTATCGTAGAAATTTGAAATTGAAACGATTCGAATGGAGTTGTTCGATGAAGAAAACAGAACTCGTTTCGATTTCGTCGCCGCGGTGAGTCGTGGTAGCAACGCGTGCATGCTAAACGGGTGGCCAGAAAGAAAAAAGGGAAAGAGAAGGAACGAAGGTAATGCGATTCGATCGAGTCATACGTGATATTTATAAATTAGACGAGAAAGCAGACGCGTTACCAGGACTTCCTTAAATCCTAGCCTCCGCAACGAATTTTATATGTCGCGTGTCGCAACGCTCGCTTTCACTTAATGCGATTTAATTCGTGAACGTTCAACAGCCGCCAGACCGACCGTTCTCCGACGTCGCGTCGCACAATTGTGTATCATTTTTCACGCGTTACCATAATCGACCGATTACGCATACGTCCACGGTAATGTCACGATGGACACGATCGTTTGCTCGAGCTGTTACGTGTCTGCTGCAAAGATCGCCACCGAAATCATCTGCGCGCTCGCCTTCCTCTTGTGCAACCTCGCGCGTCAATCTTTTTAGCATACGATCATCAATATTTCTTTATTTCCTATTAGACAGTTCTTCATATTAGAAGTTTCTCTGACTATCAGTTGTCTGCTTTCTAAATATTCAAATTTATTAATTTGCGAGTCCTTGCATGTCTAAAGCTTCATATCCTAAATCTCGTATTCTCCAAGTTCCAAGTTCTTAAGTCTTACAATTTCATAATTAAATTTTTAAACCAGTAAGTTCTTCAATCCTCAAATTCTCAGATACTAAATTCACAAATCCCCAAATCTTCACATGCCTGCATTCTCATATCACCAAATCTCTATCCCCAAATTTTCAAACTCTGGAATTTCCAAACTTACAAATTCCCAAATTCTCAAATTTTTGGAGCTTTAAATCTCCAAATCCCCTAAACTTCGTATACCTTAAACCCCAAATCCCCCAAATTCCAAATCCCACAAACTTTAAATGCCATAAGTTCCAAATTCCTCAAACTTCAAACACCATAAATTTCAGATTACCCAAACGCCAATTTCCGAAAACCCCTCAATTCGTAAATGGCTGAATTTTCGAATCGCCGGATTCGCAAATGTTCCTAGGATTCCCCGTCCTTGCAACTCCATGCAGATATGAAAGGCAGGTTAATGGGTCAAAGTGTCAGGACGATGCATCGCTTCGCAGCGCTTTACTTTCACTTGGCGCGATTTATTTTCTGTCCGATACGACACGCTAGCTCTAAACGTGCGTGCAAGGGTGCGTTTTCATGTTGCAATTTATTGCTCCTAGTGCGCGATTAACTACTTAACATACTCACTGGGGCACGATCGTAATTAACTTTACTAAATTCATTTCACGCAATTTCTGGGCTTATTATATCCTTCAATATTCTTTAATATCTTATTGTTTATATCTTTAATATCCTTATAAGTATTAAATATCCTTAATATCCGTCATAGTAGTCAGTATCCTTGGTATCCTTAATAGTGTTTATTATTCTTAACATCATTAGCGAATATTCTAAATATCCATAACAGTATGTCATATCATTAATATCCTTAATAATAGTTAATATCATCATATCCTTGGTAGTAGTTAATCTCCTTAACATCGTTAAATTTCGAAACGTACAAAGTACTGTCACAAATTCATGACATAAAACTATCGCAAAATGGCGCTTACAACATATCAAATCAAAGCTTAAGGTTTAATAAAAATGTCTGCGTAAACGTTTCGTTAATATTCAGAACACAAAATGGCAGCTTATGAGTTACAGCTGAGTAACAATGACCGATTTCGAAACGTATGAACTCTGACGCGATTCAATGACATAAAAGTATCGCAAAATAGCACTTATGGTATATTAGATTGAAACTCAAGGATCGAGTGACATGATTACATGGGCGTTTCATCGATATTCTTCAGTCGTTCGTTGGAATGAACAATGAATCGAACAATTTGCAATTTGATACTGTTCATTAATGAACGTATAATTTTCTATCAATTACGCGATGAAATAACAAAGAACACTCGTGTAATTATTCTTGTGGAACCTTAACATTCTGACTGATGCAAATTATAGGTGCTATTTTGAGACACTTTTGTGTCATCGAATCTTGTCACACTTTCTGTGTTTCGAAATATGTTTTATACGCAGCAACTTGATAATATAACTTTCTTATGGAGTTTTTTTTGGTATGAAAGAATATATTAAATTCACACGAGAATTCATCTGGTGCTAATATTTCTTTTGGTACGTAATGATGAATTGCTTTCTCCAATCCTGTCTGTAGTAACTTTAATCGTGTATGTGTATGTTCAACATTTATAAGAGAGATGCGAGATTTCTCTGCTAATTTCGTAATTTTGGTATTTTGGTCATTGGCGGTGGTTTGAGAACTTTGAATATTGACTATTTTGGAGATTGGAGCATTTGAAAATTTAAATACTTAGGGAGTTGGGAATTTAGTAATTTGGGGACTTGCAATTTTTTTATATTTAGGACTTGGGTGATTTAGAGATTTGACAATTTCAGAATTCGGTAATTTGAGAATTTGACAATTTAAGATTTTAGCAATTCGCAAATTTGTGGATTTGAGGATTCGGGAATTCACGAATTTGGAAATTTGTGAATTCGGAATTTAGAAATCTGACTATTTCGAAATCTACAAACCTGAATTTCAGGATTTGAAGATTTAACAATTTCACAATTTGAGATTTCAAGAATTTAAAAGTTTAACAATAAATCTTGAAACTTTCTCCTATCGTACCAAGTCTATATTTACCAAATTAAAGAAGTAATTTAAAATAACACCTTTTAAGGACTTATGCATGCAATAGAGGTATAGTCCCAGGTGAAACGTCGCAGCGGCGAAAACGCCTGTTAATTAACAACGTGACGAGCGTTTCGTTGAGAATTTCGAGCGGGTAACCGTAGAAAGGAGGCGCGAAAATACGCGGCGATGAAGTCACCGCGTGCGAGTAAAAGCGCACGCGCGCGTCTGGCTTTATTTCGCGCGGCGACGAAAGACGATGTTGCACCTATACGGGGCCCGACCTTGTGCCAAATGCCACTTCATCCTCAGCCAGGGACACGCGGGTTCGTCGATTATGTTTATCGTCTTCTTTTTTTTCCTTGTTTGTTCTTCTGTCGCGACGACCAACAACTTTGCACGTTTTCGCGAATCGCCGAGAAATTTGAAAGCTGACGCCATTTTCGAGACCTGTTCTTTCCGAGATCTTTCAGCCGATTCGCTACACGTATTCTTCGTTTCATTATGATTTCTTTTATCGTCTTTTAATTCGACCACTTAAATTCAACCATGTATTTGCTATGTATGTGTATATATTCTTCTGTGTATTCTTTTTTACGTGCATTATTACTTCGGGAATTCTCTGTTAATTGATATTGAATTAGGATAACGGAATTATAGTTACATGGAAAGATAATATCATTGATTTTTGTCATTTTGAAAACAGACCTTGAAGTGGTCAGGGACCAATATCACGTTTATGCGCTTCGTTCGCAGTTTCCTTTTTCAAATTTCATTATGAAGTACTGTTTCTGTATATTGTGTTATTAGAAAAGAATTCTAGAGATCAACTTTGCATCATTGTTTCTTCCTTCTAAGAAGAAACCCTAACCACTCATCATATCCTTGCACAATTCGATAGGTGCAATATGTGACAAACTGTTGACTACAATATTAACATCCAACGTTTTCTATCCAGCGATCCTATGCAAATTATAATTAGATCCGAACTGAAAATTCGAGCGTACTAAAATACCATACTGTGTCGTAGCTCTTGCAACGTTATCGAGTCGAAGGAAATCGAAGCAATATTTTGTACATTGTAAAAACAAAAAAGGTCTATGCATCGACGAGAAACGAAGTCAGAGTCCCCATGGGTTACATGTGACGTAATTGAATAACGAAAGACCGATGAAATATGAAGCCCATGGCGAGCTGTAAGTCTTACTCGCGTACTTTTATCTCGCACGAGGCCAGGCAGATATACGTGCTCGCTCGCGTCGCGGAATACCCGCTCGAGCCGGCGTCAGGTCCTCTGCGGTTTCTCGACACGTGATAAATTCAAACATGTCACCGTGCACTATACCATGTAGAATGTAGCACAAAATGATTTCGAGATACGGCTAAACACACCGATACCTTGTCGCTCCATGTTCACTGCTGCAACATTGTGTCGATCAACATTCTTAGACTTACATTTTATCTCGTACGAATTAATGACTGCAACCGCGTACTGTTTGGACATTTTCGTCATAGCATCAGGTACATTCAGCTGTTATAGTTAAATGAATAACTGTAATATTCAACTGTTATATGAATAATTATATTCTACTTCTATATTTTGAATATAGTCTTTTGATTTTAGTCTTCAAGATTATACGATTTTATGTACAGCTATTACTATGGCTAATGACAATGACTAGTAGCATAAGTTGATAAGAGTTTCATCACGTTTCTCAAGAACGATGACCGTAAACCTTGTCATTTTACTCAGAAAAATTTGATGCAATAGCTATTAATATTTCTTAGACATGTTTAGTAATATTTAATAATGAAAATGTCCACGGTAAACGAATGTTTTCTTTTTAAATTGCAAAATTTAACGTAATATGTTAATATTACACATGTATTAAACTTTGTAGACGATAATGGAAATTTGCACGGTGCTTAGTACACTCATGGCAATTTCTCTTTGACTCGATTTTCCCCTAATCTGTTTTTCCATTTCAACCAGTCATTTTCTTCTCTAACGTCGAACAGTGAAAGCTTCTTTTCACCATCGATCAAAAAATACGCACGCGTCTATTGCGATCACCCGTTCAACCTGTTTCCAAATTGCGTTATTCGGGTCAGACGTGGACTGAACGATCAAGGAAACCTTATTCTTTTTTTCTCATTCTTTGCTTCGACTCGTTCTAACCTCACGCTCCGAGTTAATTCGCTGTCGTGATAGGTGCTTTTCTAGAACCCTGTTCGTGTACCGTCGTGCAGAAGGTCTATAAGAAATCGGCATGATTTTGCAAAACAGAACTGTATTTTCATGAAAAATGAATTTCTCGTAAATATAAAAACTAGAAAAATTCCAAAGTAAAAGAAAATCAACAGAAAATGGAAACTATATATTTTATTGAAAAAATCGTAACTAGATAACAGTAAAATTGTATGTTATCGAAAGGGGGAGAAAAATAAATATACCACATGTAAATCGATTTTTGTACTCTAGCAACCTAATAAAGATCAGCTTTCATGTAGGTATAATATTTGTGGCGTCTCTTTTTTCAACGAATGGATACAAGAATAAATGCACATTCTCGAAGATCGAAGCGCAGTATAATAAGAAAGAATGTCGAATTTAGTGGAGGTGGGGGACAAACGAGTATTTTTTCGTATAGTGTAAACGTACCGTTATGTGACACGCGAATATGTTCGTCGCTCAGCTGTTGCGGCCTTAAGCACCCAAAATACATTCGAAGCTGTCTGGCACCGCGAATAGACAGGCGAGTGCCGAGTTGATAATCGAATTCGAATCATGCCATCCTAATGGAAATCGTTCGAATTGATACCTCTATTTCGTAACAGAGGTCACGTCGTATCGGTTATGGTAATATTTTTAAAACTGAGTTCAGATCGAAAAGCCATTAAAAATTACGCTACCTCGATAATCGATATCTGAAAAATACTGTTCGAAATTAATATTGAGAACGTCAAGGTTAGGTCAACAACGAAATATAACGATACGTTAATTAAACACTCTCTGTCAATAATTTCTGTCTAAATATAGAAACCAGTTTCAAAAATGACAATCGCGACAAATACGAAAGGTTAGAATGTATTTTCTTCGAATGAACTGTTTTGCAGCTAAAAGTAGCTGCTCGATAAGTAGCGATAATGTATCGTATCTTATTAATGGTAAAACGTGATTGAACTTTGATATTCGTTTTACATCGGCCTGTTCGATCGAATTGGCCAGGCTTTTTGCACGAAACTTCTAAAGCGAAGAAACTGCAAAGAATATCGAACGAGTGTCTCTGTTCCAGAGTTTGTTTTTCGTTATTCGTTTCGTAACATTGTTTTACGAGCGTAGTTTTATGCGCTTTATCTTTCTGTTACGTTTTTACGGTGTTCTTTTATGCACACTAGCTCCTCTGTATATACGTCTGGCTTCTGACCTAGACCTCGATAAATGTAGCACGGATCATTTCAATTCTAAATTCCAAGGAATCGTGGCTAGGTTTCGGTCTAAATTTGTCTCTTACCATTGATTTCACGTTTTTCGAGCCGTCTCTGATCGCGCATATACAATTTAATCGGATATCAGGAGAATATCCTGCGTGTACGGAGACGACGATCGTCCTTCGTGCAGTGAAATTTAAACGAACGGCTTTGCTCCCTTCACGAAACTTTCATATCGCATTCTCGTGCGCAATTCAACCTTTCGTTTAAGTGGCAAAGAAGAGAAGTGGGGATCCCCTGTGTCCTCGATACGTGAATGTCCGTGAGAGAAGTTCCCTTCCTCCTTGAGGATCACGATCGCTTGTCTCCTGTCATACGCGATTACCCTTTCCTTTTTATCTCCCTAAAACTTCGCCATTAACGTATACGCAAGCTAACGATACCACGCAGTCGATTGGAAAATGATCGAATTCACAGGGATCTGATTATTTACGGACATTTTACGTTGTGACTGTAATCGCGTTAACGCTTTGAATACCGTGACCATTGATACTCCGCATCGTGAATAATTCAGTAGCGCAACTGCAAGCAAAATTTCTTTTCTAATTTTAAGTTACATTTTATCATTCAAGAGTGTTCAGCATAACTGTAATCACGGTACAGTGACACTTGCGATTCGAAGATTTGGAAACTGATTTGCAATATTTAAAAGTATTTCTGTATTTACACATTCCCAAATTTTGAACTTGTGAATTTGCAAAATTTGGAGAACTTAAAAATTGGTATTCGTAAATGTTAAGTCCTGCAAATGAAAAATCGTTAAGAAAGGAAAAGGTAATACCTGATCTCGAAACGGCGACTCGTTCATAACTCCGTAACGCACGATAAGCAACACTCGTTTATCGTTTCGTCATTAGCGACCGCGTTAGGACCGGTTTCTTGTTGGTTCGGCAAAGAAAAAAAAAGAAAACGGAAAAACGGAACGTCGGAAAAAAAAGTTATGAGAAAAGAGCAAGAAAATAAGTATCCCGTGACGGTGTGTTAATGTAACACACCGAAAGCGGATAATATCCTTCGAGCGATTGCGAGGTTGAATTCGCTGCACCGTCATGCGAATAAAGGGTTTCGCAAGCCTTGCCACCCGCCTTGCCGATTTATTGCAATTTGCGAACCAGATTTTCCCGTCAATCGTACAAAATGATCGTCTTTTTGAATTATGCACTTGTCAACGATTGCAACGAATTTTCGCATTAGCCATCTTTTCACTGTGTGCAGAGTACTCTCGTGAATACTGTCAGAGTACTAAGTATCGATATTGGAATCAGCAGAAAGGAAATTAAAATTGATCTACAGACATTTGAGCTAATATTCTAAATTCATGTAACTTTCTAGCTTAATTATTCCACAAACAACAGTACGATTGATAAAATATTCAACATTAAATATTTCGTAAACTATTAATCGTTCACGATTGTAAGACGTTCGTAACAATCTATGTATAAGTTCATTGGAATCTGAGACTCGAGTCTAGAGACAGGGTAGTTTCCTTGTGAACACAGTCTATTAACCCCTAAAGTTCCAATGGCTCGGAACTATAAATGTACTTGGAACTATGATATAAACACTTTGTATTGAATTTCGATAATTATTACCCTATGCATCCCTGTCAAGACAATCATAAAACAGTTCTACGAGTAACATCTTACAAGACAACATAATGTTTCGTACCGGGGTTGGCTGCAGCTTCGGTCGAAAAAAGAGAAATATCGGTTCGGGCAAGCGATTCCGAAATGTCAGAAGGCGTTTCAGACTGACGGCTACTGCAGAAGGGAAAAAGAAAGGATTTCGTTGGAATCGAGGAAGAGAAAGGAAAGAGGGGACACGTGGAGAAGGAGCCGGGGAGAGTAATGGCAGAGGTACACGGTGGATGTTGCGAAATAAGCTGGTTGTGCTCGACTGACTTTCGATGAAATTCAATCGGGGAAAAAGCTGCACCGCTCTCGTTTAATACGGACGGAGAAGTTAATTCTCGAAAGCATGGAGACCGAGTTTCTTGCTTGGTCCACGTCCATGGACGCGTTACGAACAGAAACGCTTTCCAAGTGTATCGAAAGGATTGCCAAAAACTACTCGCTCCTATAATTTTACCCTTCTTCGGATTCGGAGCGTCACACTGACCCCTTCAACTCTTAATCGGCTCTGCTATCTACTTTAATAATATTCGTAATCTAAAACGACCAATTATAATAGTACTTTTTTAATCAAAAATTTAATCCAATAAGGCATTCAGTAATTTTCTACTTGAACGAACAAGTCTTCCACAGTTCACTGGATAATCTGAAGAATTTTATCGAGTAGACGTATAAAGATAAACTGGAAGGTACACGAATTTTATATTTCCAGTATCGGTGAGTTATAATATGGGTTGAATTTTGATGGAACCGTAATCTTGTCTCCGCTTGTACGATTCGAGTCGCACGAAATTAAGATTCCGTCCAGCCATAAAGAATTCCATTCATCCCATAGTGGCTGCAGTCTCGAGTGAAGATTTCCCACGTGTCATGAACCCATCAACGCGTGTTAATCAAGCGACAATTACGTGTACACGCGATCGATCGAGCGCCGTGTCGCTTCCGAACCATCCTTGGCCTTTGAAACATTAAAATACGGCCGTGGAAAACAAATATCATTCGGTGACGTGCAATTCATGTGCAATTTATCACGCGCGCATCATAAAGTTCGACGTAAAATTTAGTCGAATGTCGCGACGATCGTTTCAATGGCTGATCTGTCCCGCTCGTATATCGTTACATTTTGATATGCTACGAGACAACACACGTGGGATGGTCAGATTATTCTGGGAATTGTTTGACGATTATTGGTGACGCACGGTACTTTGATTAGAAATGGGTTCTGGGATTTCGATATTTCAACTTTGTTTCGTGGAAACATTGGGAGACAGAAATTATTACTTGTTAAGCTAAAAATCGATATTACTTCTAGTTTTTAAATATTAGTATGATTTTAAATAATGAAAAGTCCTCAAGTTTCAAAGTTGTACAAAAAGTCCCAAAATTACAACACCTTCAAATCCTAAAACAAAGATAAAGAGCGTCACTAAAGTACCAAAACTGCAAGATGTCAGTGAATACGATACCGAGAACTCGTCAACGTGGCCAACTGACACGTTCGAGTTAGGGAGTGTCGATTACTCGCGTTACACGCTAATCCTGCCAACTCCAGGAGCGTTGTCGCGTTCACGCTCGTGCCGGTGCAATTTCGCAGCATTTATCGGTACCAATTTCGCGGCCGACAAATAAATGCATCCGCACACGTGCTGAACGCAAAGCTGAACGAGCTCGGAATTATCTAGCACGCTGATAACCGGCGGACAGAGCGCACCTTTGTTATCCGACGAAATTATGACCGTGCAAGAACGCGTCAAAGCCGACCAAATAGCGTGCCGTCAAGCTGAATTGTTTGAGGCTAGACGAACTGCATCTAATCACCGTTCTTCCCTCTATTCGATCATGAACGTGTCATAGCGCAAACTTTCGGTTGTTATTCAATTTGACACTGATTCTTGTAGGAGGCGAATATATTCGTTGTCCAAAAATTACTTTAAGGGTTTATATTAGTTTATTAGGTGGTTGTATATCGAATGATTTAGCGTAGAGTCATGGTTTAATAATAGCTATATGAATATTTCATCGATATATCTTGTATAAATCCTCCAAGGTATTTGATGAAACAATTACAGCTAAAGTATTAAGAATTTAAGGTTAAGTTGAAACATGACTAAAATGAAAGCTACACAATTAATTCGAAGAACATTAAGGTTGCCGAGAGGCATAACAAGGAATTGAACGGAAGTTCGAGGGACATTAGATCCTCGAAGAGTGCTACTTAAACACACTTAGAGACAGACAGATAGATAGATAGATGGACAGGTGAAGATATATATGCATATACACGCGTATAGTTCCATATACCCGGCGGGTATAGGTAACTCTCGAGAGTACATATATGTGTAGGGAGTCGGTATATGGCAGAACGTGTCACGTAGCTACGTGGCAGGTACACCATAAACTGTTTCGTAATTTAATGCGATCTTATTAGCAGGGTGAAGGCACACGAATAACCGGCGGTGTTCTGATTCCAGCAACTCTCCTTTCCATCCACGCAATCCAGTCATGGATCGGCGGGCTTCACGTTCAGCCTTTCCGGCAACCAGGACATCGAGGGTCCTCAGGGTGGCTTCGAGTGCATCCAACAAACTGGGCCCAAGTCAGTTACATCTTCTATTTTATCTTTTACAATCTTATCCTCTGTTCTATATTTTACACGCGCTCTATTCTGTGTTATATCTTTAACACATACTATTTTATACATGTGATGTATATTTTACTCTATCTTTCACGTGTGACACATTTTATATTCTTTTGCACGTGCTACATATTTGATTTTCTGTTACATATGCTACATCTTTGATACAATTTTTTACGTATCCTACTGACACGATCATTTCTACTCTTTGATACATTTTACTCTTTACGGCTTCTCAAATTTCCAAGTTCCCAATTCCTCAATTTTTTAAGTCCCCAAATTCCCACTTTCTTAATTTTCTCAATCTTCAAATCCAACTCGGGTTTACTCCAAATTTAGTCCACTTTTTCAACGAGAAAAGCAGAATACTTAGGGAAAGAAGATGTAACACCTTAGATAGAGTAATCGTTATCTGTGTCCAGGAGTCTGGAGAGCCTTGGCGCATTGCCATGCAAGATGCGGATACAGGCGAACGACGACGTGTACGAGACAACCAGGCATCGAATGGCCGTTGCAGAAGAGAATAACAAGAACAAATGGTAAGTCATCTTGTAGATGATGCGGATGTCGAACGTGGTTGGCTTGATCGATCTGGGGAAAAAAGAGCGTAAGAAAGGGGGAGAGAGAGAGATAGAGTAGGAGGTCAATTTTTCCGCGACACGCTCAGTTACTGGGGAACCCTCTTTTTACACTCGTTCGTTCTATTTCGAGCACCTTCCAAGTGTCATATTCGTACGCATTCCGGCTTGATAAACAACTCGAGGCACGTTCGGCTATTTATAGAGACGGTGTTTATCGAGATATCACGGTTCACGCGATCCTCCGATAATTGAACGTCCGGATTCGTTTTATGTAATCCCCAGCTCGTTCCGTAATATTCATCGATTACCGAGGGGAAGGACGGCTTTCGATACATTAATCTGAATTAATTAATTCGGCACGGTCGAGTGCCGGCTATGCGAATTAATTAATCATAAAATAGGCGATGAAGTTTCTTTAATTATCGGAGGTTAATCGGCTCTATGTAACCCATCGAGAGTGTGGGTCATTATAAGAGAAACAGTTAATAACAGTCACTTAAACGACTATAATAAAACCGTAACATAAAATCAGGTATTACAGTAAATGTGATCGTCACATTCTCGTATTCATTTTGCAATGAATAATGCAATGAGTACTAAGTTAGTTTAGAAGAATGATAATGGTCGATCACGACACAAAAATCGATGACAAGAAGAAAACGAATGACAGAGCGGTTGGAAGAAACAATTCCATCTCGTGCGAGTCATGTCACAATAAAAAGCTGCGACTGAAACGTATTAAATCGGTTTAACCTTCGATGGTTCAAACATCTGTCTTTTAATTTAAACTCGTCCGATTCCTTTTCTCTTATCGATAGAAACGAGGAAGACCGCGAATCTGACTGAAAGTCAGTCAGTCCGCAGAATATTGTGCCGGGAGGTCGACTAATTTGTTTAACAGAGTCACGGCCAAGGTTAAGAATGCCTTACAAGTGCCTCCTGCTTCGTCACGAGCTCTTCTAACCCTTTCGTTCGCTTACTTTTGCACCACGTGACAACGTATTATCGTGCCGCGGCTCACACTAACAAATTATGTAACGGAAACGGACAGATTTCCCTGTCGAGTCGTTGGGAAAAAAAGCAGATAACACTGAAAATTCCATTGGCGTCTGATCGGATGCAATGCACCAATTCTACAGACGTGGTTGTACAAATTTTATGGAAAAGTTTTGTCAGTAATTCTGCAACATAGCGTCTTTCTTATTTTACTTTTTTCGTCAGTAATTAGTTTGTATCGTCTGGATACACGTCAGGCAATCCATCATTGTGATAAATGATGTACAATTTTTTATATAGCAACCGTATGCCTTAGGTGGATTTCTCTGTCTCGTAATTATTGCGAGAAAGTATTTTTAGGAATCGCGGCTGTAGTAATTTCCAACTGGAAGTGTCGGAGTGAAATGAACGTGGGCGTCGAAGATTCTTATTTTTGCTCTTGTTTCATTCAGCGACTGTGTATAGCCTCGCATAGTTTCGCATATACCACTTTCCATTATGAATATTTAATGCTCGAGAGAACTAGTTCATTCGCGTTGAAGAAAATTGTCAAACTTTTTCGCGGCTATTATTGAATGTTGCACGCTGCGAAAAGATAGTTTCGTAAGGCGAGAGAAATCGAAATCAAGTGGAAATATTAAAGCGAAAATAAATGCAACTTTGCTTACTTCGAAACTGTTTTTGTTTATCGCGATCCTTTTTATTTTTACCAGCACCAGGGTTATCAAACCGAACGGACCGGATATCGGACGCAAGGTGAAGGTGAAAGCGACCGGACGAACTATACCGTCTCCATCGAATTCGAGGCATCGGGAATCAGCTAGCATTCCAACTTCCGTCAGTCAGTCTAGACTGTCTTCCTCTTACAAGCCAGCGGCCAGCAACCCACCACCTTCCCGAAACCAACCGGAGAAAAAGATCTCCGACATTATGCGCAGGCCATTGAAGTAGGTTCAACATCGCGAGCTGACTCCCGCTTCTGAAAAGATGATAAATATGCCCAGTCACGAGCGTTAATTAAAACGCAATATGAAACCTTAAATTAGTTGCAAAATTTCCTTCAGAAAGTATTTTATTTCTAGTACTATTTTTGACAAATAATTATGAATAATCTTTACATAGTTTGAAGGATTCATGGTTTTTGATAAGCAATTGACGAGCAATTGTTATTTTGTTAATAGGGAGAGACTCATTCATCTCCTCGCCCTAAGGCCATACAAAAAGCCAGAGTTGTACGATCGTATAAACAGAGGTAAGACGCGAACAGCGTAGAATCGAGATCAGCATCTAACCGGTGAATTGTTTTGCAGAGGGCATCAAGGATCGAGAACGTAACGTGATGACGACGATTTTGAAACAGGTAGCTTTCATGAGGGACAACACGTATCACTTGCACAGGTATGTCTGGAACGACGTGCAGGAAGACTGGCCTTACTACACCGAACAGGAGAAAGCGATGCTGAAGAGAAGGAAACCACAAAATCTTACTCCTCCAGGTTCCAGCGACGGTGGATCCAGCGGTACGTTCATCGTTCGCATAACCTACTATCGGTGTCTTAAAAATTCGGCAGAACAAAACGGTCGAAAGAATCAAGGATAATTATTCGAGCCGTATCCTCGCGACCTTGAAATATATTACCAAATGCGTCGTCTTAAACAACTTTTCCCTATACACGTCATCAATACGTTTTTCCTGTACTTGTTGTTTCCTGCAAAAGTTGTTTAGAACGATGCACTTGACGATATGTTTCAAGATTATTTAAATCAACGATCAGTATATGACTCCGAATAATTACCGAACGTAGTTTGGTTGAAAGAAGTTACTCGAAAGAGTCGATCGTTTACGAGCGAAAATTGTTAACGCAGGTAGCGGACAATCACCAAATTCCACACACCCAGGTTCTCCGCCAGCGATCACGGCTCCTCCACCATCTCTGTTGAGTAACAAACGACCAGGCTACTACCAAGGCAACGACGGACTACCCACGAAGAGACCCCGGATATCCCACTACAAGAAGCCGGAGACGAATTCCGGATCGTCGAACCCCGGAGAGAACGGAAGGACGGCTGGTAGTGTTAGTAATAACAGTGTTAACAGTGTCGGAGCCGGTGGAGCCGGTGGTAACAGTGCTAGTGGCAGTGGTGGTGGAAGCGGTGTGGTTGACGGCTGGGACCAGAGGCAACATCAACGCGATCGTCGTAACGAGTACCGGGCCGAAAGAACAGCGAACAGTGATGTGCTGCGAGGTGGCAACTACGCCACTGGCAAACCGTGCATGACACCGACCAGTGATAGTGAAGAGACCAGCCAGATAGGACATCGGGACGTCATCGTCGCGAGTACCGGGACGTCCGGGAGCAACGCCACCAGCAACGCGGCCACCAGCCATAATTCTCATAGTAGTGTAGCCCATAGTAGTTCCCTGACCGGCGGTCGTCACCACCACGCCGCAAAGTCGGCGACGACCGGCACCGACGGCAGTGCCGGTACGTCCGTGGATTACTCGGCGCGTTCTATGCCCAGTGTCGTGAGTGAAGGTGGTAGTGCAGGTAGTTACAGTGCTAGTTCGAATGGAATACTCGCCGAGAGGAGAGACAGGAGCGACAGAAACGACAGGGGACGAGGTAGCGACAGGGATCGAGACACCAGGAAAAGAAACAACGGAAACGGCAGCAACACTTACAGCGATCTTCCCGCGGTCGATTACGCCGCCAGCGAGGACAACACCGTTACCACGTCGACCTGCAGCCTCGATTTGGCGGAGAGTCCTAAATCCTCGGAATATCCGGACTACCTCACGTAAGTGTCACCGTACGAATTTGTCAGAGTAATCTGTTGAGTCGAATCAAATGTATACTTACGTTCCTGGATGAACCATGTTTGCAGGTACTACACGACAATAAGCAGCGCGGAACAGAGAAGACGTTACAAGGCGGAGTTCAATGCCGATTACGAGGAATATCGAAGGCTGCACACTCAAGTGGCTAAGGTGTCTAAACGATTCGCACAGCTCCAGGAACGCTTGAAACAGGAAGAGACTTCTGGAAACTGGGATGAATACGAGGTATATAGAATAGCATCACATATTTATTCACGCGAACGTTCACGATCGTAATTCGATATCAGTTTCTTAGAATTTGTAGATTCGTGAACAGATGCTAGAAATATCCAATAAGTTCTCGACCTCGCTCGAGTTCTCTCGAATGTTGTCTGTAGGGGGTAGGTGGCCCACTTTCGAAAGTCGTTTTATAAAGTCGAGTCAGGGGCGTCTCTTCCAAAATTTCATTATAGAGACAGAGTTATGTCGAATTATCGGATCAAGAACTTATTAGGCAAACCTCGTATGATAACACTTTGTAAGTTGTTGACGGTAATCAATGATTCTTTTTCGTTTGCAACAGGAAATAAGGCGGCAAATTCTGCACGAGTATAATGAGACGAAACGGGATCCTGTACATAAGGAGACAAAACGCCGGTTTCATTATTTGCACGAGAAACTGAGCCACATCAAGCGGCTGGTGTTGGAGTACGACACACAGAACTGCGGCGGCAACATGATGGCGACGAGCAGCAACAGCAACGCCAATGGTAGCAACGAGATGAAGGAGGTGGACAGTTTGCACTACTGACACAAACTGAAAGGGCCGCCTCTTATCCTCTACCTTATCTCGGTTGCCGATACGCTGCTGTCTTCGTTGTCGCAGAATTTGCATTTTCTCGGCATGTTCCAAGGCTGATCTTACGGTCCACATGGTTCCTGGGTTCTATCGCCGAAACAAGTCAAGTACTCTCTGAGCCGCCGGGGTTACAAGAAGAAGATGTTATTCGCAATCACAGTGGAGACCTTTCATGCTGATAACGGCCGCGGCCTGGTCGAAGATTTCTTATAACACTGATTTGTGCGCGACTGTGATCTCTTCGACCTTAAGCTGCGTGTGATCGCGAGCGATCGTCGAACGCTCGCTTCTGCCACTTCGACCAAAACGGTTAACCACACCGACACGAGGGGCTTTACGACAATCGGTACGTTTGAAAAGAAGAAAAATGAAGAAAGGAAGCAAAAGAAAACATACAAAAAAATTAACGAAAATCCATCCGAAGAGAGAAAACGAAGATAAGAAGAATAGCATTCGCGGAGAGAGCCAGGTATAAACGAGCTGATGAAAGTACGCGGAGAAGTTTTTGTTTTTTTAACGCTGTCCTCCGACGAGACAGAGAACGATGATAGGGTGAGGCGATGATAGAAGGCATATTGTGAGAAAGCAGTAAATTAATTCTATTAATTAGTTACTTACCGTGCGCACGTCCAAGTGTGTCGTCCAGTTTAAGAGTACGTTTAGATTAAAATGATAACCACAATTGCGAATGTGAGAAGTGGGTCCAAAAAGATAGCAGGGGCTTATCACGTGCCACGTCCGGAGGAGACTGTAATTTCCTTTTTTCCGCCGGAAGGAAAAAAGAAGGGGTGACTAGCACAGACTGTCCGCGAGATGCCGTGCGAATCCTGTGTAAGATCCGCGTGCTGTCCGCTATTTTCTTTCTTTTTTTTCTCCGTTTCTTTCTGTTTTCCCTTTTCTTTGTTTCCTTTTCTTTTTATCAGACAGAAAGCAAAGTAAACGAACTTACAGCTAAGGAGAGAGAGAGACCTTTACGCTTCGTGAATCCGTAGAACGATCCTTTGTTGCTTCTTCGTTCTTTAATTTCTTCACCGTTCAGGCTGTCTTGACTGGTAAAATGGCACAACTTGCGGAAAGAGGAAAGTAAATAAAGAAACAGGCACACACACACGCATACACACAAGCAAAGAAAGTAGGGACGAGGATAAGTACTCTTGTTTTTTTTTTTTTAGAATTACCTGCCATAAAGTGATATAATCGAGCAAATCAATTTGATTTCAAATTGAGGAGCCACGATAGTAATGGTTTCCGGTTGTGTATATCGTACGCTAGAGTAGATCCATTTTTATACGATTACAAATACTTTAATTAGTCATCGAAAGGGAGAATGCTCAGCGCCATTATCGATGTTGTACACGCGGCAAGATTAAAATAAACAAAAAAAAGAAGATAAAGTCGAGGTATTAGAAACGGACAGGTTTCGTAGTAATTATTTAATCGTCGACGGCGATAAATATAGTATACAATATTGTACAGTATGCGCCAATATTACGCGTACCATTATTATTAATGACAATGAATACCATTTAATATTATTATATCGATGCTACTGCTATTATTAATTAATATTGTTCGGATAAGTAGATAAATAGTAGGGGTGTGTGGGTACCCGAAATTAAAGACTCGGGTTAGGTTCGGACAAATTCGGACGAGATCGGACTACATCGGACGAGATCGGGTGGGTCCCCGAAAGTTTTCTTACATACGAATACTCGGATTCACGAAATATTCGATTCTGAATTGTGTTCAAAAACTGCATGACAAATCTCTAAATGGTCATCCCCGAATACCTAAATCTTTTAATTTCCAAGTCCCTACATTCCCAAATTTCGAGAGCCCCATTGTCCCGAATATTCGCATGTAATATGATACTTTCAGTGTCCCACCCGATATCGGCCGAACTTTCCCGAACTCGACCCGAAGCCCGAGTAGCCAACATATCGAGCTACCCGCATATCCTTAATTAAATAGGTAACAGTAATAAATGCTGGAACGAAGGAAGAAACGAAGTTTAGATATAATATCGAGCCGATGTTTTCCATTGAATGTGAATAACGAAAGTTTATGATGTTAATGTTTCCAGTGTCATTTTCCGCTGTAATTTGCTTTCGAATCGTTTTTATCGTACGGTAGCTTTACTTATTACTGTTATACGATCGTTTTATTCCGTTTTCTCTGTTCGATCGATTAGAGTTGCCTTTTGAATTTGTACACGAACGTTCTTCCACGCTTGATCGTTTTGTTTCGCGTTTGATAAGTGTTTTTTTTTTCACATCTGATCGAGCGTTCTGTGATAAATCGCGAACGGAGATCAGGGATGATAAAGAGGAAATTGACTGCTGACCAATCAAAAGATTCTTCGTTGTTATTCGTTTCTTCGAATATACTTTTTCAGAATAAAATCAATACTAACGTTTCTGTTCATGTTACGATTAGGTGTGTTTTAAATCTTTCGTTTTTATCCGTTTCGTGAATTTCATTCGGAGAAGCGAATTAATATTCATTGTTCAATAACATTTATTCTTACTTAGGATTATGGGAATGCAATTTGAAAAATTGTTACCGTCGAAACGTCCAGTTATCTAGATTCTTCCTCTGATACGTTTATTCAATTGATTTCCATCGAACGATAGAAAGCGCATATCGAATATCTTGCTGGAATTTTACCTTACACTTCTTTTTATCGTTTGAAACCATTTATAACGAATTTCTTCGATACCAAATTTTATTCGAGTTACGAGTAATCATAGAAAAAAGCGGTTATGAATTGCGTAACATCGTTGATGTAATCATTTTTAACCCTTAACTGCTACGATAAAAATATTATATATAAAAAAAAATTTATTTGAACTGTATGATGTTCAGTCTCACGCTATTCTTGACTATGATCCTTAATATTTTATTTTATTTTTCTAAACTTTTATTGCTTCGTACTGTACGATTCGTTGATTACAATTTGTTGATTACTAATTTTACTAAATTTTAGTATTCCTTTCGCTACAGTCATTTCTGCTGGAAAATACTTTCGTACCATTCGCTTATTAAATTATCTAAGTTAATGTATAAGTTATTATAATTATTATAAATTATTATTACCAATAAGGTATGTTTCATCGCCAGTGTTCTTTGTGTATAACTGTAATTTTTAAATTTTTAGCATACCATTTGTTACGGAGTTAAATATTTTAGGTAGGATGCATATAACCTTCAGTAGCGAAAGGGGTGAATATTTTATAAATAATTTCTTAGAACGTAAAGTTAAAGTTAAAGTGTTAACATTTCGATGAAACATTATACTTTTTCCTTTTAATGTGCAAATAAAAACTTATCAACATAACTGGCAAGTTATAAAATTCAACCTAATATTTAAGACTACGTAAACCCTTAAGTTCTTCGATGTAACGAGTGACGATATACCACGTGGTGATATAACTCGCTTTAGCAGTTAAGGGTTAACGACATGTCAAATTACAAAAAAAAATTGAAAAAAAAAACGTCCAAATCGATTCTGTACAATGAAAATAGAGATTCGATCGCGTCACTTTTGTCTCAGCGGGCATAGAGCTGCTGCTATTGATAATGTAATTGGCAAATATCGATATGTTATCTGTAATTTTCATTAGAATAAATAGATCCGAATGATAAAATTATCTATCGGGTTTCTGTTACGTTTAAACAAAATTAAGTAGATTGTCGATTAGCGTTGGTGGCGTCTTAACAACATTATGGATGTATCAATGTTACAGTGGTAATCGATAGCAGCAGCTCTAAGCGATTAACGAGTGGAAATAAATTTTGATTTCGTTTGCTGTTTTGTAAACTATCTGTGCAATCTGTTCGCTCATTTACGTACTATATTCACGTTGACCCGGAAATATCGATCGAAGACGTCGCACATTGCACGGTGACGGTCTTCGCTTGGTGTTTCAGAATGTTAATTTGAAGGAATGAATTCGACATCGGTCGAGAAATGAAAAGAAAGTGGAGGGGCAATTTTATCGATTATTGTTTTAATAACGTTAACTGTTGTGACGGGAAAAGAAAGAAACGATCGTTGGTCGGGAATGCATGGCACAGTATTGACAAGTATTTTCTACTGGTTGTAACGAATTTTAAACGAGATGCAAAGCACACATGAGAAAAGAAGAACGTCAGGATAAATAATTTAACCTATTTTTATATATAAATATATAAAAAAAAATATATATATATCTAGATAAATAAATAATTAAAGAAATATACATATATACATATATACGATTATAGAATTCTATCGTGTGCGTGTTCATAGGTAAAACGATGAATTGTAAAACGTCTAATACGAAGTATATATGGGTTGTAATTATTAATGGTACCAGGAATCAAGTTGATTTATTTCGTTGTTATGAACAGGACTACGTTCCGTTTCTTCAATTTTTCTCTTTTTTTTTTTTGTAGATAATATTAATATAGGCATCTTATTTTCTCTTTTGCTCACGTTTTCCTTGCATTTACGACAAAATAAGTGAAAATGTAATAAAAATTCTGAAATATTAATTCGTTGCGTTTCTTTTTACTATCTCTTATCTCATTTATTAATAATCATCGTTTTTACGTAGCATGGCTGGCGTACGGTGGACAGACAGAGAACGTATTAAAGTTTAACAGGTATTTGTATAACGAACCCGAAACTCGAGAACAACAAATGAAAGTAAATCATGGAAAATTAGTTTCCAGGCATATGTTTTCTGTCGCGTTGTCATACTGTGCCATACATATTCCACTTCGGTGTACGATGGTTCAGTAGAAACAGAAGTCATAGATATTTTAAGTAGTAGAAATTTCTCGGAAACGTTTGATGCGTTCGATCGTCACTAACGAGAAAAAGTTACAATTTCACGGCTGCTTTTACGATACCTATAATATTAAACAGTCATTTAACAGTTTTTATTCTGTATGCAATATAATTACATCTTCAATCATTCGATTGACAATTAAATATCGATCTTTTAAAATAATTTTTCCATATTTATGACAGTTTATCAATCCGTCGAAGATTATTCTTCCTACAATTACAATTGAACAATTTTATAGCATACGTTTAGCATTCTCAAGTATAACTCTATTATTACTTGTTAAGGATACCAAACAACGCAAAGTTACAAGAGTCAAATATTCTACGAAAAGCCATCAAACTAATTAACATCCATTTATTAACACCATCTGTTCAGTTCATAATTTTTTGTGTATTTTCCTTTGTACTTTATTTGCCTTCGACAAAGTAATTTTCCACAAGGAAAGAATAAAAATTTACTCGCAATTATAATTAATGTTAGGTTGATTTAAATTGTTCATTAAAAGGTGAACAGATTTATGGATTGAACTGATATTTCGCCGATAAATTCAGTCGTTCAATTAACCAGTTAATTGAGTCACGTTTCAAAAAAGTAATAATCAAATTAAAGTGGAAGTTAATTTATATTGCATGCAACGTATGCTATTTTGTAACTTAATAATAACTTAAAGAGTAAAAGAGAAATCCATTTTATCAGGATAGCGTATTATGATTTTAGATTACGGTAATGAGCTATTAATTGACTTTCGTTTAATAACATGCTATTAACAACTTAATACGTTAATTGCTGCAATGAAAACAAACGTGTGTAAAAAGATGTTTCGAAACCTTAATTATTCAAGATGTGAATGGTTCTTTTACAAGTTTAATGTTGTTAGTATAATAGCATTGCTATTTAAACTTTGTTTTCTATTTTCTTTTCGCTTATTATTCGATCATATTACATACGAGAGGTTTCTAATGAGCCAAATCTCGTAGTAAACACAACATTATTTTACGTCAGGGTAAATATGAAAAAGAACGAATTGCACAGTTCAAAACAGCAAACTGCTCTGTTGTAATTAACAATTTAGCAAGAGTTTACAAAAAGATCTTAATTTTCGAGTTGAATTAATTCGGAATTTTGCTACGAACATAAAATTCGAATTAAAGCACAATTTCAATTTTATCTTTCGTTACATTGATAATATTTCTTCTGCAGCAAAAAGATCGTTTTTAAATGAAACGTTGCTTATCTAGCTACGTGAAAAGATAAACTTTCACCTTTCACAAGAAAGTGATTTATATAAATTTACCAGATTGCAACAATGTTCGCACCTTCGAGATTAATCAAAATTCCAACTGATCGATCTTCTACTTTCACTTCGTCCCTTCCATGTTTTTCTATTTTTCCTATTTTATTTTAGCAATCTCGTATTTCACCGTCCAGGGCATTCGAAACTTTTATAAGCTGAATTCCACTTTCGAAAACACGATCATTTTTCGTGATTCATTTGCTTGCAATGCATTGTTTTCTAAAATCTCACACTTTCAAAATTTGGGAGTCTTGAAGTTCCGAAATTTCAAAGATCTATCCTGTGGATGTTCCCCGTTTTCAAAATTTTAAGGTTTCAAATTTTCCTATAGTTCCAAATTTCAAAACTTTCAAAGTCTCAATGTTTTAAAATTCCGATGTCCCAAAATCTAAAACTTCAAAAATTCACAAATCCCAAAAACTTTTGCAAAGTTTGTAATATTCCGAAATTCTAAAGTCCCATAGTCCCAAAGTTTCGTGATTCCACGTTGCAAAATTCCAAATAGAGCTGCAAAACCTCGAAGTTCCAAATTCTCACAATTCCAAATAGCTAAAGTTCTAAAATTCTAATATCTTACACTTCTAAAGTTTCAAATTCCAAATTTCCAAAGTCCTAAAATCTCAAAAATCCAAATCCTCGCAGTCCCGAATTCCCAGAATCGCAAAGTTCCAAATTCTCCCAATGCCAAACTCTTACAATTCCAAAGTGCTAAAGTCCTGAAACCTCGAAGTACCAAATTTCGACTTTCTAAGGTCCCAAATCAGCAATTTCCAAAAGAGCAAAATTCCAAAATTCAAGTGCGAAATTTTTCAAAAACGACAATACATATTTTCGAAGAAAGTAGAGTGGAAAAGTGTCGTGTTACCAGCTAAAAACGTAGTATATTTTAATAGTCGTGGCCGATCTATACTTTGATAATCTCCGCATTGCACAATATATTCCAGTTTACATCATACACATTCGTGGAAGCCCTAAAATGTACGCTAGGATTATATCGCACTCGAGCAATCCATCTTTCGATGACCCAGTCTATGAAAATAAAAGCAGACGTGCCAAAGAGACTGAGCAGAAAGCCGCTCAGAATCCTAGAAGATACGTAGAGATCCAAAAGTGCAACTTAAGTAAACGATGCAATAAACCCGTGTCGTTGGTGCGTGTCGCGATTTTTTAACGAGATTCGATACTCTCGAGGAGATATGCACGCGTGAAGCGACGATGTTCGCGTGTGAAAAAGAGAAGAGAAAGGAATCCAACCGACTTGTCCGACAAGATGTTCTTTCAGGCTCACGATACTGTTATGTAGTCCGCGGATCTAAGTGCTCTTAACAATGCATTTGATAACTCGTAATCGATGATGATTTTCGACAAATTTCTTCGGCTCATTATTAACGAAATAACCATCGAACGGCGAACCCTTCTGCACTTGTAATTCGAATTTGCCGCCAAAACTGTTACACAAGAATCTTCCGTATACTGCAATGGAGTATCTCTAATAAAATTGAACAGTTAATCACATCGTTACTGTAATTCGCCGTTCGAACTTTTGATTTATGTCTCAAGTTTGTTAAAATTTTACACAACGTAAATTATATGATTCAGTTAAAATTTCTATCGATCCGTTCGCTCCTTTCTCCCTTTAATTTTTATCGACGCAAATATTCCTTTCAATTTCATTCGTCGAGCAATAGCAGTGCCTTCTTTCCTTTCTCACTCTGTTGGTTTTCATTCGCGTGCCCGTGAAATTTCACGCATGAGATGTTTCTGTTCCCGTTCTATTGATAAGTTTTTCAAAAAACCATCGGATCGACGAACTCATGATCGCGTGAAGATCGTTGAACCAACAAAATCGCGAAATGCAACTCACGCTCTATCGCGGATCATCGAAAGATATACACGTAGTGTCTTATCATCTAAGTGTCTGTCGAGTGATATTTAACTTGAAGTAGAAGATATATGTAGTCGCCGTGAATCGGCTCGCTCGAATTCTATCGATAATTGTCTCTCTCTCTTTCTCTCTCTTTTGTGCAATTTTCTTCGTTCGTTCGGAAGGTCGCGGAAGAAAAGAGCAGAAAATCCAAGTGCCAATTCTAGCGAAACGAGAGAATACGACTATACGTATAGTATATTAAATATATATATATATATATACAATATGACCTAGCATAATTTTACGTGCATTATTTCTTACGCGAATAATATCAATACTTGCGGACGCTGACGAGGAAGAGGGTTCGAAGATTGTTTCTGCATCGAAAGTGAGAATCGAGAAGAAAAGCTAGGAAATTTAAGGTTTTATATTTTTAAAAATTCAATACAGTTGCAAAATTCTAAGTTTCTCAGCAGTATTTTACAAAGATATAGTAAAAAATTTTCAAATCTATATTTTCATATTCTCAAGTTTAAAATTGTTAAATTCACAGATTTCCGAGATTACAAACTTCCAAAGACCATACTGCTATTTTCAACAATTTCTCGCTTTTCAGTTGCCCCATCATATCTATCGCAACACTGCTGTAAAAAACGAAAGATGCTACAGAAATACTTTGCATTTCAGCTCGGTTTAAATTACTTTTACACAACTTTGCCTCTGTGTAGCAGTTTTTCCCCGAAGAAAAGTTCGAATCCCCTTTTAAAATGTGTTAACAAGTAGAGCAGAAACGTCAAATGCATAAAGTCGTCTTTTGCCCGTTCTTCCTTGCAGCACGAAACGCAACATTATCGAAACGACATACTTAGATAAATTTTTAAGAGAGAATTATCGTGTCTTAGACGGGAAAGTTGTTTAAAAAAAAAGAAGCGAAACGATGCATCGCTTGTAAGTTTAAGAAGATAAGTCACATCCTTAGGTAGACGTCGTTGATTGTTCATTCTTTACTTCGCACGGTCTATTTCTCTTTACGAATTGTTAATATTAAGCCGTAATTCAGCACCACGATTCAAATTAACGCGTTGAATGCCACGATGAAATTAGTCGTGCTATATTGCAGTTCGTGTCTCCTGTAACTGGGACATCAAGATGGCACATTTTAGTTTCCTTTTTTCGACATAAATAGCTTTCTTCTTTCAACGTTAATAAATTTGGTTTTCTTCTTTTAATATAGTTTTCAGCATTCAACATTTTCTTCTTTCGGTATAAATTATCAGGATATTTTTATCGAAATGATTCTTGTCTGAACGAGATACGATTCTTATAATTACAAGGCAAGGTTACATAATTATTCAAGTACATCTATGCTCTGATTTACATGAAGATACGTTTCTCATCGTGTATATCATCGACAATTAAATATAATCCAAACTGAATCATGCTTGGTCTCGCTTCAACAAGAAAAATATAAAAAATCTATTAATAAACGTTCACTTCTACCACTTTTTTAAACTCGTTATTTTAAAAGCTATGTAAAAACGAATTCATGTAAGTACATATAAATCAGAGAATAAGTGCCCATTTATCTGACGTCAGTTCTAATTGAAACAAAGTAGCAGGTTTCTATTCCAAGTATTTAGAAAATTTTCTTAGGAGCAGATATAATTGTAAAAATGATGATGTTAAAAATTGGGAACACAGGTCCAAAAGTATTCCATATTCGTACTCTCTCAAAGTGTTAAATACAGAAGATCAAACTGTAACTATTGTATAATACTTTTCGTTGCATCTGTGTGCCTATTACCTTGACGCACCAGTCGTTACCATTGAATACGGCATTGACGTACTGGTACGTCATCCGTCGCGAACGGGTTGAACACCCGGTAGACCAATAGAATCTTTTCATCGGCGATAAACAAAGTGGCGTCCTTGTTCGCCGGAGTACAGTTAACACCAGGTATGCTGGCTGGAATGCCTCGGTATTGAACAGTGCCGAAACAATTGTCAGAGGTTATACATATATCGAATCGATATACGAACGATCGATAGAGTCATTGAACCGTACGAAAGGAAAAAAAAAAAAGAGAAGAGTTCTTTGTCGAACCAACAGGCGACACTCGTTAATTCGTTGATTGAGCAACGAAGCGAAAGTTTCGCCACTGTTTACGATTTTCTACGTGATTCTGGCGCGTTATGCAATCGCCACGATTTTGGGTATATCGGTGTAAACCCGGCTCGGAACGTGTTCGTTCGTTTTCGTCGTTATGAATCGCGATTGCGAGAGAAAACGCGAAAAATGCGGTTATCTGAACACGCGTGAGTTCCGGTTTCCAGTTACACGCGATTCACTGCTGCTCGTTCTACACCTGTTTTAATAAAACGAACTATGCTCGTACAAATATTTCTGTACGCTCAAATCTTGCGACGAACTTTTTCATCTTTCTACTTTCCGGGAAAAGTTGAGCAAACTGTAATACGTTTATTTGGCGATAAGAGTGATGGCGGTCTCTGTTCGTTTAACGACGGTAGACAACTATGGGTATCAGTGTAACTCAATTATATCGAAGATTACTATGTAAACGTGTCTTATGGCACCCGTGAGAATTGGCGTAGTTGGGGATTAGGGTGGAAGATCAAAATATGGAGTGAAATTTACCACGCAACTTTAGAGATGTAGGATGATACCGCTCGGGTTAGAAGTTTAGAAATTTAGACATGTTCGTATGTTTTAATCCATAATTTTCAGATCCTCAAATATCCAAATTTCCGAATCCCTACTCAAACCCCAAATTTTCAAGCTTCCAAGTACCTAATTCCCCAAATTTAAAAATTCAGAACTCCCTAAATCCCGAAATCTCTAAATCTTTAAACCTCTAAGTCCCCAAATTGTCAAATCCTGAAATCTCTAAAATATCGAATTCCTAAATTTCCAATTCCAAAATTCCTAGTTACCCCAACGAATCAAAGTGAAATTTCGTAAAATAATCTTCTAAGATATCGCCTCAAGGAACTCACATCGACGAAAAAAGAATAAACAGGTTTGCGACACATACCCTTTTTCATCGTGACAGTCAACGCGTCCACTAAGCTACCGTTCGATATAAATGTGATCGACAGTGATCAATCCAGCACAGCGGCTCTAATTTGAAATTACTTTTGCGTATACACCGATACCTTCAGACGTAACAATGAAAAACGAGCGGCACACACGTACGCACGCAGTGATGTTGACAAAAAAGGATTTCCGATCGAGCTGTTTCTTTTTCGCGTGACACATGACGCGTCAAGAATGTAGCCATTGAAATCGTTTCGAAGTCTCGTTGAATTCAATTTCGAACCTTCACGACGAACGCTTTGAAAGTTGAAACAGTGTTGCGCACGGATTCTTTCGATCCTATCTCGCGAGCTCAATATTTTCGAACGAGTGCCTCGAATTTAGATTCGTTTGTAATAAAAAAAAAAGGAGAGAAAAATATGGGGACGATAGATATTCGATAAAAACGAATATGAACTAGGGAGATGAATTTAGGGTGGGATTCGTGGCCCGAATTTAGATTCGTTTGTGAAAAAGGAATGAAAAAACGTGAGGACGATAGATATTCGATAGAAACGAATAGGAACGATCGAGGAAGACGAATTAGGTGGGCCGAGATTGTTGCTAAGTATCGCTATTATCATTTTTCTTGCCCGCCAACGTCCTTATTAGATCCTTATCGCCGAGTTAGCCGCACAAAAGCGGTAGTACTATATTTTCAGACTGTGATGCTAGAGACTTTGTAATACGTAGGTTGCGTGCAGATTTCGTTGGACGGTGTTGCGAATTTCTCACCGAACGTCGGACCGCGATTGGTTCCGTGGCCTGTCGGTGAATGGCGTACCGTTAATTATCGCCTTTTTCTCCTTTCGTTGATCCCTTGACTCTTTGTTGTGCTTGATTTCACACGGCGAACCGAGGTGTCAAGTTTCCACGACAACTATGTGAATTGTCGTTGACTTTCGAATCGAACGCGTGTACACTCGAGGGCAACTCTGCTTCTTCCTAGGATATCCAAACAAGGAGTCTCCCGTTAATTTTTGGGATTTCAACATTTCGAGATTAGTTAGAAATTTGACAACCTTGAGATTTCGAATTCTACAGATATGAGAATCGGAGGATTTGGAGGTCTAAAAATTTGGGAGTCTATAAATTTGAGGATACGAGAGTTTGTGAATCAGTTTGAGGAACATGTGCTTGCCAGTGTACACGTTTCGCAATCGTTTTCGGTGCAATCTCGAACAACTTGATAGACGCGTATGATTCGTATTGTCGAAATTAATGCCTAACGTTCAATTAATTGTATATACGCATTAGACGGATCGACCTTTCGAAATGAGCGTACGAATCGATTCTATAATCGTGCAGCTACATTGCATAACCGTGGCAGATTTCGAGAGTCGGGTTACGTGTGTGAAGCGGAGGAGAAGGCGTTTAATATTCAAGTGGTTGCGTCGCGAACGGATCGTAATTTTTTTTTGTACATAACGTTCATTAATCTCGACGAATATAAGCATGTGACATCATTGTACAGTACACGGGTAGCCTTTAGAGATATACAAGTATGATCGTGCACGCGTCGGGCGAGTTGAAACCTCGCTCGGGTTGTACTTTACAAGATGGTCGGATAAGGAAGATCGAACGAATATCCTTAAGGAGAGTATTATTAGTCAAGATATCGTCGATAAGTTTCTTAGAACAAATTGATATTCTCGTTGCGCTTCGATCTTTTTTATTCCTTCGTAGCCGTTGGGAAGTGTCCCCGAGTATTCGATTGATTCTAAGGTGCTCGGAGGGTGAAATCGTGGACACGCGAAAGAGAGAGTACGAAAATGCGAAACAACGCGAGATCGCGCTGTAGCATAGCCTTTGAACACGGTGAAGAACGAAGAAGAACAAGGAAACATGGTTTCAATTGCTCATATCAAACTAAGGGTTAGACTTCGTAAAGGAAAGTAACATCAAAAGTGAAAAAATGCAAAAAAAGAAATAGGTTAATAAGAAACAGGGATCTTTAAATCAAAATCCGATCGATTTCATCGACGAAGTTCGATTGCCTTCTAAAACGATTACATATGAGATCCCCTACTATCGAGAAATGTTAAGTGCTTATTAACATGTTCGCTGAGGATCAAGGACTGAAGTTAGTTAAAATAATATTAATATTAATAAAAATATTAGTCATCGAACGACACTCCAATGAATGTTACTACTGAAATCTTGCGCTCAAATTTTCTAACTTCCGTATATCAAAAAATGACGAGTTCAAATTGCTACTTTACCGGTTCGTCGTTTAAGGATTAATTATATGAGTATTAATATTAATAATATTGAGTATAATGCGTATACGCATCGTACGCATATCGTTAAGGTCGAAACAGATCCACAGCGGACGTGTTAGGCCCGATCCACACTATCGATTCACGCTTCGCTTTCGATTAATCAACATTATTCCATTATATAAATTATATTCGTTGGGTTGACACGTTGGAACATGGTACACCATAGATTCCCTGTTCATTTAGGGTCAACTGACGGTCTACTTATGGTCCACTCGCAGTCCGTTCCACCTTGGTCCACCTTGATCCACCCTGCAGTCCGATCACGATCTACATTGTCCACATTGATCCGTTCTAAAACCACTTACAGTGTACCGAAGATCCATTCGCAATCTTATCATGGTCCACACGATTCACAAATTATTCCAATGTTTAAATTGTACAAATCCGTTCACCATCCATTCATGATCCACAGCCTGATCATGATCCACTCGCAGTTCGCTGGTTGATCAAATATTTCAGCGTTTAGGTTTTTAAAGTGGTACGGATTTACGGTAGAACACTTTGTTGACTCGAGAGCGAAAAGCGGTCCATAAATTGATAATGTGAATGGGGTGTTAAGCGTGTATCGCGTACACGAACGACTGAATTAATTTAATCGTGACTTAACGCGAAACGTACAAAAGAGATCGAAAGGGTCGAAAGATGCCCTTCGTCGACGATGTACTGCCTTTCGAGATCCGAACGATGGTTCTCCCTTTCCGCGTTGCCTCCGTGAAAGAGGAACAGGGAAGAGAACAACGACTCAGAAACGAAACGAAACGTAACGAAACGTGTTGTTTTCCCTTTTCCCATCCGTTTTTCTTTTTTTTCTGTTTTTTCTTCCTTTCTTTCTTCCCTTCGGTTCACGCTGCGGAGATACGACGAACGAACGAGGAGGAGATATTATACATACAAGAATTACACGCAGGGCGGTTGGGACGATCCCACGGGAGGGTTCGATCCCGTTGTATAGGTGTATAATGTAACCCGTGACTCTTTTTATTGACGACGACTGCATTGCTCCCCCTGACAAAGGCTCGTATGTTCATTACATAGTTGTATTTGCAATTATTACCTATGCATATATATATAAATATAAATATAAATATATAAATATTATATTCACTAATTAAAACAAAAAAAAGTATATATGTATACAAGAGGAAAATGTGTGGTTAAAGAGAGAGAGAGAGAGAGAGAGAGCGAGAGAGAGAGTGAGAGAGAGAGAATTTAAATATTATTGTTGGCGAGAATGAAGCGTGACGAACGACCGCGTGGAACATTATCGACAATGGAGGAAACGATTTCGTATAATAGAAAGAAGAGACGTAACTCTTTTTATCGATTTGGAAAACCATGAGATACACGGAGGAAAGGAATCGGAACTATTTTTCCTTTCTCGGTTAATTTCGATTCCTTTTTCTTACCCTTATTATCCCAATTTCTTCTTCCACTTATTACTATTACTATTATTATCGCTATTACAATTATTATTATTATTAATGTTATGTATGTTAATCTTTCAATTGCGTTCATCCTCGAGTTTAGACTGGGACGTGCAATATTGCAACTCGGCTTCATCCGATCGCAATTTAAGTCTGCTTCGAGAAATCGCATCTATGGATTAAATGAAAATTATAAGTAAAAAATATGGAGAAGGAAGCGCGAACGATCCTTCCACAGAAAAGAATGTTTTTCGTCCAGAACATCGTCGACCGCGTGGAACACGTTGTTATATGTGAATATCAACGATTCGAACACGACATTTGCGTAACTATGTATTCATGGAGGTGAAAATTTATAGATTCTCAAATTCTCAGATTTCCAAATTCCCAAATTCTCAGATTCTCAAATTCCCAAATTCCCAAATTCCCAAATTCTCAGATTCTCAAATACCCAAATTCCTTGATTCCAAAATCCCCAAATCCCCTAATTTCCCAAATTTCTACATCGATAAATTCCCAAATTCCCAAACTCACAAGAGTTAAAATCTCCTCCACAAGTTCTAGTTGCGCGAATGTCGAACCGTATCGTCAGTATGATAGCTGATCTGATGTATCGCGACAAATGTTTCTAATTAATTGGTACGAAAATCGTGGAACATCTGTTCACGTACGTAAGAGCGATAAAACAAGTCTGTCTGTTATCCAGAACGTTTATAAGGAGAATGTTTGTGTTACGTAAGTAAAAGCAAACATGTAAATCGAGTAGTCGTTGTTTATGCAATCATATCATTCGGATAGTGCAAGGTGGTGTTCTAATCAAACATTACAAAAGTCTGGATAACATTTCGTGTGCCTGCTGCCTATGCGAGCGTATAAGGTATCTTGATAACACGTTATCGTAATTGTTCAAGATATACTGCTCAAACTTGTTAGTGGATCAAAATATTCGAATGAAATCATCGTTCAATATTAATATCTGATACTTTAAGAATTTTGCCAAGTTCTGTATAACGTTATACAGAATCGAAATATTATATCAAAGTTGTTCCATTGAATGATCCCCTAATTCTTTTGATCAGTCAATTATTTTCATCCTTCCGATTCGATGTTGCAAACTTTTCATCGGGTTTATTTCAATCTTTAACTTTTATATTTCGAAAGTAATCACAACGAAATGAAACTATCGAGATATTGAAAGAGACTATTTTCATTGTAATCGAAGCTGTAGGTATCTTGAAACTTGTGGTAATTTGTGCTTAATACGTTGATTGTTACGAATTCAATTGAAGAGTAATTTACGTTATGAAATTTGATAATCTGCAATTTAGTTTTCAATTTTCTCTCTGAAATTATTAATGTATATTTCTCTGTTAAGGAAAATGACTGCCATGGCAGTCGACGTGTTAATAACCCAGATTATCGTATGCCGTGCTAGATACGGCTATTTCTACTGTGTCGGTCAACGCGCTGAACTTTCTACTTGCTAGCTCGCATAATTAATACATACCACTTGAAATTTCCCCCGGTTACTCGATTATATTAAATTCATAATACCACTCGCAACAATCAACGAATTAACAAAATTGTCCACCTAAAGTGCTGATCGATTCTCTCTCTTAACCTGTTAACTGTCCCCCGTTCAACCAGAGCACAATCATTTAAGAAAAATTATTTTATTCTGATCATAATGAAAAGCAAACGAAGAGGAATAGTCAAGAACTATTTTTCCTTAATTTTATGATACGATTAAAGGTAGAAATCTTTCGATTTTGTACGTCTTTTACTCGAACGAGTCAATTGATTATCCACAGTTAACGGGTTAAAGCCGCGACAAAAATGCATTCCATTGAAATCACTTTGATCGCGATGCTGTGAGGCAAGCTTATTGTTAACGAAACAACAGACACGCGTTGGTCACGATTAACGTCCAAAAGTAATTTGTCCAGAGACATTCTTTGCGAAAGGCGTTCGCGATGTTTAATGTAAGTACGCGAAGAAAAGCTATCTCTTGCGTGTTCGAGGAGGATAAGAAACGTGCCCGATGCGACATTAACGGTCGTTGACGAAGCTTACGGAGAGAAAAAGAAAAGGCAACTGGATCCGGCGTGCCGGATCAAAGGAGAGAGAAAGAGAGATCCCTTTTCTAAGGTGAACTGTTGAGTCCGTTGTTATCGACGAGAGAGACGCGCACAAGAGAACCGAGACGCTATTACGCGAAACAACTTCCTCCGCTTCCTGTTACGATCTTGTTTCACGCGTACTTCCGGCCGTTTCCCGGCGTGCTTTATGTTTTATTCGAGAGACGACGCAGGAGAGAGAAAAACGAGTGTAACCTTGCGTGTTGAGAAAGAACGTGAGAGTATCGAGAGCGAGAAATGGAGGAGAGAAAAAGATATGCCACACAAAACGAGAAAAAAAAATACGATGACGAAGATTGATGGACGATGTTCTCTTCTACCAGCGGAGAGGAAAGAGAACGAGTAAGATTTTATGGCGAACGACCTACGATATTGCATATACGATATACGTTGTGTTTTCTTTTTTTCTTTTCTTTTCTTTTCTTTCTTTTTTTCTTTTCGATGATGATGATACGACGACGACGACTATTGCTTGACGATTATGAATACGACGACGATTTATGGAAACGACTTTATGCGAGAGCATGGCTGGAGTATGTATAAAATGTATTTTAAGCGTGGATAAAACAAAAAAAAGAATCAATTTACACTTACAATTTACAGTAACGAGTAACAATACTGATGTGGGTTGTGCATAAAAAAATAATAAAAAAAAATACAAAGGAAGAACGTATACACGTAACATTCGCGGCCCATGCCAATGGAGAATCGGACCGATCCAGAATCGTGAATCGCAATCGAGTCGCGCCGAAACGCGCGAAATACGAATTTTCGTCCCGGTGAGGATACACACCTTCTTATCTGGCTGTTCTTTTTCGTTTTATTTTACCACAGTCTGCGTGTACTTTATTCCTTTTCAATTCTCCTTGCTTAGAAGTCTTGTTCGATCCGCTTTTCATTTGATTTTTATTTAAAAAAAAAAACAGATTACTGGGAAGATGTGTGTTTTACAGAATGTACGAAATTATGAATTTACGAATAAATGTTCAAATTTACAAATTCTTGTATTTTTAAATTTGAGATATTTATACCCATACGAGCACTTAATCTCTGGTACATAACAATAAATAGAAACAGAATAGAAAGTACCGACGTCAACTTTTTAGATCAGTTCGTTTTGCCGTAGACGTTCAACGAGATGAAACAATGTATTTATCGAGTTGTTCGTTAATCGTTGAACGTATTCGTCGAGAGAGAAATTGATTGAAAGGGAAAGAAAGAGTGCACGCAGAGAGAAATAGAAGAGAAAGAACACGCAGGTGAATAAGGCGTTAGAGAATGAAATAGGAGTGCCAAATCATCCGTGACTTCCGTCCCACTTGGGCAATAAATAAATGCACAGCAACTTGGCAAGAATGCAAATGTTTGCCATTTGTCCTCCAATAATTGTAAGGATTCTTAACCTGTCCGCTGTATCGAGTCTGTTCATTTTATTTTTGTTCGTGATCGTGCTGGAGAAATGGGTATTAGTAGCGAATGCGTTCAACATCCGTTATTTTCGCTAGAAGAAACTTGATTCCTCGTCGTGCACTAACGAATAACGACAATAGGGAGCGAACGAGTATTTCAAACACCTGATGGGAAAAATAGAAAATTTATACATAATAAAGTTGCGAGTCTATTTGGATGACACTTTTTGGGGGTCGGAAGATCGTTGCTTGTACGATCGATCCTGAGAAAAAGTAATTTCGACACTCGCTATTAGTGCCTATCGTTTCGTCGATAATCAGGATAATGGAGGCTGTTACCTCTGGTCCCGATTCGTCAAACGGACTAAAAAACGAACTCGTATCCGATTCTCCATACCTATGGACGCTTTTATTAAAGGGAAACGAAACAGACACACACAGACATACAATAGAATCGGCCGTGATCAATTCTGGCAACGGTTAAATTAAATGATATTTATTCGAACGATTTGCCAGGTTACGTTGCACACAGTATACACACGAAATAGTAGGTTCGAGCGGCAAAAAAATGAAAAAGCATACAAAAAGAAAAAAAATCAATAATAACGGAAAGAGATCTATAGATTACGGATTAATGGATGAGTTACATAGTTATTTGAGAAGTTTCACGAAATATCGATGTATATATTTTAAGTTTGTATTATAATGCTCCCCATTTAATTTGTATGAAATGGAGAATTTCAAACATTAAAATGATGACAAAAATCTTGGCCTTCTTTCTTCGTTACTCCTATCGAGCGTACTCGTAGTAGATATTTAAAAATTTCAGAATTTATAAATTTATAGAAAACGCTTGCGGCACCTTTGCTTGTCGTACTAAATCAAATTTGTTTTCCAAGTTTTAATCGTTGATTAATCATTTGTGAACATAGCGTGATAAGAGAGATTAAAAATATCCTTGGTTAAACTTATATTGCATAGAACATATTACGACATAAAGGAAATCATGAAAGAATTCCGCTGGTTTCTTAAAGACCGTGTCCCATTTTTTGTAAGCGTCTTTTCAGCGATAGTATCCGATGAAACAACGTCGTGTATTAAAAAGAGAACGGTCGATGCTCGTTCTTGTTCTTTCTCTTGGTCTTTTAACGCGCTACAGCTGACAACGGGCGGAAGACTGCGCAGTGCAGTATCACATGTCAATGTCCGCTGCGCATGTACTTACCGGTCAGAGAGACATGGCAGGTGTTTCGGTTACTTCTTATTGTTGACTATTTTTAATAGATAAAAAAAAGTTGCCTAGAAATCGTCTGAAGGACAATGATAACGTGTAATTTAGATAATAACTTGTGAAACTTATTTTAAGTAACCTAGTTTCGGGATCTTCCGTAAATCATGTCGAACCTACGAGAAGCAGAGGTAAGCAAATTATACGATTCGTATCTATGTTTTAATATGTACGCTTTTTAATTAATGTTTACGTACTCTTCCGTTTTATATTGAGAGAACTTAGGAACTAATATATTCAGGAACCTAAAGAAAGAATTGTTGTAACGACTTTAATACATGTTAACAATTATTAACTTTAAAACAGTTAACGTTGACGAATTGTAAATGAACGATACAATGTCGGTTGTTATATTGTTATCATTATATTGAAGGTTCAAAGTCTCAAGGAGCGTGGAAATGCATGTGTGAAAGAGCAGAAATATGAAGAGGCTATGTTTCATTACACACATGCTATTAAACTCGATCCACAAAATTATTCTTTGTACAGTAATAGATCATTTGCTTTTTTAAAAATGCAACAATATCATTTTGCTATGGAAGATGCTCTAATGACAATTCAATTAAAGCCTGATTGGACCAAGGTACATATACGTTTGTTACGATGTTATACGTCAGTGAAACTAACTGAAGATATTGTTGTTAATATATGTATTTATATAGATAACACTTAGATAAATAACGTTTAACTAAATTGCAGTGTATACGAATGTTTGTAGGGTTATTTTAGGAAGGCTGAGGTAGAATCACAAACTTTTCACTTTAGCGAAGCTCTTCATTCTTACAACAAAGCTTTAATGTTTCAACCAAATGAACCAACAATTTTAGAAGCAATGAATAGGGTATCCAGATTATTGATCCAAGATAAAAGAGGTATTATTCATGTAATATAAAAAATATGATAAAAATCTTTATCAAATTTTGACAATGAACTATTTTATAGCTGATCAGCAGATACCCTGGCTTGGAGCTGGTGTTGGTATCATACTTGGAGTAATAGTTGTAATTGCTGATTATGTTTTTACGAACAAACCTACATTAACGGTACATGTGCTTAGAACTTTACTTCTAAAAATAGATATTTAATCAAATTTTTATAATAATCATTGTACTTTTTTTTTGGTCGAATGTAGCATCCTCTTTTGATGGTCTTGTTGACGATGTCCATAGCAATGCTAGGTTTTGGTATTGCAAAAGGATTTCGCTATTTTGTCAAATGTCAAAGAAAATCGCTTTTAGAACCACCAGTGGATCTATTCGGTAAAGATAAAGAAGAACTTGATGATGTTGAAGCTGAAATGAATAATGAAAAAGAAAAACATCCAAAATACAGTAAAGCGCAAGCGAGACAAAGATTTAAGAAAGGAAAATCATAATGTTTTTTGATACTAATGACGTACATAAGTTTTTATGTAAATTTTATATTTTAAATCCATACACTTTTTAGCATCTCAGGAAAACTCGGAATATTTATGATTAATACTGTTACATTGGTAGAAAAATATATACATACTGTTGATTACATTTTAAACTTTAGTTATTATTATCAAAAAGGAGTTCAGAATATGTGTAAAAATTCTCTAATTCTTTTGTATTTTTCATTGATATATTCATATCTAATAATATCTCTTGATTAATAATTTATTTATTACAAATATGATTGTACTTAAAATTTGTTGAAATATATCACAGAAGATAAGGCTGCAACGAAACTATAATTATTGGTAAGTTATGCGGTACAAATATTTTTAAATTTCAAATATAAAAAGGATCACTGTTATATCAATTATATCGATATTCAAAGATATAAGATGTTTCAGTTTCTAAAAAAAAGTAGCAAAAATTATATGCCATTTACACTTTTACACAATTACATTGTTGGATCAAATACTTTAAAAATTATCCTTAGGTAGCCTATATAACAAATGTCTTGTTCTTCGAATCAAAATAAGAGAAATTATTTACACCTCTTAATCTCTTGCACTTCTTCAACACAATAATTATAAGTAAACTCTACCTTAACATAATCAATAAAATGCTTTCAATCTCTTGTCAAGTACCATAATAACCAATGACAAGACAAAATTTCTGAATATGTATACAATGAAGCATGTTATTTGAATTTCAAAGTTTATAATATATGTATATAGCATAATGTATGTACTATACATTATGCTTGAAACATGAATATATATTATTTAATACACAATGAAAAACTTTTACATTTTTGAAGTTCACTTCTGCTATGCTATATTTACCCTTCTTGCCATGTTACTGGTGCAACAATTTAGTTATTAATTAATTTCACACTTTAGTGTTAGTACCGATAAATTCATAATAGTTTTTCAGTAAATCACGCGATTAAAAATTAAGATGTTACAAAAAATGTTTAAAAATAACATTTTTTTTTATGTTCTCTTCACATGTAGGTATATACGCATTAATCGAACATTTTTTGCTTAACCGTAGTATGTTACGTTCAGTGAGAGAAACATCGATATATTAAACTCATCCATTTATAACTCGTTATGCGACAACCATCATATCAATACCGAGGTAATTAAATTAGTATCCCAATGAGTGCACGATCGAATCTCTTCAAATCAGTTTCGTTAAAATTACTGTATAATTAATTAAAATGTTACTATCATACTTATGTAAATTTTCGAAATTTTTTAATTTGACATATGTACATACATTCCACGTAAACTAATCCAATAAAACTTTTGTGAGTATTTGTAATACTTTATGAGCCAAAAAAAAGAAAACCGAATAGTTAAACAATAAAATTTTGCATTTATACACATTCATTAAATATTATAATCATACTCTGATACTTTCAAACAAGTCTATACTAGTCTAATCACGACTCAATTTAATAATGACCTAACACAACCTCAACGTGACTTAACTAGATTTAACCTTAGCCGATACTAAAATTACTCTAACCTTACACCGATCTAATCTAACCCTAGATTAACCTTATGCCAATTTCACCTTATCTCGACCTATCTTAATCCCAAATATAATTATATGTCCATTAATGTATCTCAAACCGAACCTTACATTAACCTAACCTAACCCCGCCCTAAATATATTTCGACCTAACCTAACCCTACTGTCTCCACATAACTACACACGTGTCGCTTTTATCATACTACGAACGAACGAGTGTTACTGAGCCTGCTCAGGCGTTAGTTAAGATTTTAAACAGATTGTCTATATTCTGTACATAGTATGATGAAACAAAATACAAAAAAGACAATATCCAGTTTAATGGAAAATATTAACGATGTCATGTTTTTTTCTCGAGCGTAATGGCAATGTGCCAGGTGTTCTACACTCGGTTATCTGTAGATCACGTACAGTATAAATTCAAATGAACAAGCTGTTACTCCATAAATACATATTCTTTCGAGCTGTTTAGGATAACATTATTTATAGCTTCAGTTAATTAACCAATAAAAAAGAGAACATACATAACGCTTCTATTAAACGTTATGTCCCAAACTAGTAGCACACGTCATCTTTTCGCTAACGCGTATTAGTTGTGTACATTTGTATGCGATTGTAAGAAGTAATCTAACGGCGCGATAGATCAGCGCAAGAAGGTTAACAGAATTGATCGAATCCTGTGTTAGTTACAGTGTGTATATTTTTGTTAAAACATCATTTTGAAAATGAAACAGATATTCGTAGGATATTTAAAAAATCAATAGATATGTTCTAGAATTCTATTCTTTCATTTTTCTAGAATATGTAATCAGCTTGTTAACTTTTCGTAACGTACCAAGGATCACATTGTTGACAAAATAAACGATTACAATCAGTGATACACTTTTTTAGTCAAACTGAAAATAATCATTTCTGCTATATTTTTGGACATACATATTCAATCTCCTCTTTTCTGTCTCCATCTTATACGATCCTGGTGCGAGACTATTCAGAGTACTGTTTTATGCGCATGCGTTCATTGACGTTTACGTAGGTAAGCATTGTAAAACACATATGCTGGTCATTTCTCTCAAAGCCTTCGAATGGTTCGCATCTGTGCGTCTGAAGTCGATGCAAAGTGAAGATATTCGTTTAATTGATTATCAACGCAAATTAATTTTCTATTCCGTCGTTTGTTTCTCTCGTTTAACCGTATTATCGTAAAGTACAAAAATAAATATTAATTCATAATGACGCATTAAAATAACATGCACGTAAAATTAAACTATACATATGACTATAGTTAGCCGAGCTAATATATAATAGCACGTAACGGAGTAATACAAGTTCTGTTTCTTTTTAAACGTACAATAGATCGTTGCAAACATTTGTAAGATTAGATAACATGTTGTTTAAGAATTAAATGCAAAAATGACTTGTAATCAGTTCCTATTACAAGCTAACGTAACTCATCGACATATGTTGTTTAAACAATGATTGTAATTAAAACGAAAATCAAGAGATATATATTCTTTTTGATTCTTACGAAACGTGAACGTTTTGCGTGACAAAATTGCACCGATTAAAGACGTCTTTGACTGCTACCCTAACCAATAAATAGAAAGTAATAATACGAAACACCAAATCATTATACAGCGAGTACCAGATTAAAAAAGAGAAAGGAAAACGGGGTAGTTGTACCACGGATACCTGGAGGAAAGCCTTATACATCGTAATGGAATGCCAGGTCCGTGGGTCCCGCACTTATTAGGGGTTAGGTCTTAGGTTGACGTACACGGACGTATCCGTCGAGGCAACGATGTATTCGTCGATACGATTTTAATACATATATAACAACGAGTATGCAAATCCAACGACGTGTACGTGAAATTCGCAATCACAAAATGATGAAAATCCAGTAAGGAACATAAAACGTCGGAGAATAACACGAGAAAGCGAAAAGCGGGAAGCATGGCCAGGGTCCTCAATGCGATTAGTTAGCTCGTCTCTCCGTGCGTACGTGACACGCGCACGCGTAGTTACACGCTACAGGTTTGTATCTATGGGAAGTGAATTTAAGCGCCCTAATATTTCCAATATTCAGAATTTTCCAATACAATTTGTTTAATAACTGTTTTGCATTTATTTCTCGAGTTGGAGTAATAGAATATTACTTATGAACGTGTTAAACTTTACTTGCGTAACAAAGATCGAACTATTTGAATAAAGTTCAACATAATTTAAAATTAAAATATCGATAATCTCTTAGGATAATTGCTTCTTTTTTTTAATGACGAATATTGCATTTCATGCTGCTGGTTTTATATTTATAGTAATTGATCTCACTACACGTTTCTTTACATTTAAATATTGTAATAACTGTTACACAGTTATGCGATTCTTATATTCCAAGTTTCATTCGCAGTTTTGAAACGTATGCAACAGTTCGTTGAAGTTTATTAATTTCTAATATTCCGCGAAATCGATGAATTAATAAATTAATTCGATGAATGATGAATTAATTCAACTTTTCAAAATTCGAAATTTCGAAAAGTTCCAAATTTTCGAATTTTCAAACTTGCAAGTCTTCGAATGATTAAATTCCTAAGATTTCGAACTTTGAAAAGTATCAACTTCCAAACTGCTACATTTCTAAACTTCCAAGAGCCTAAATTTTCAAATTCCCAAATTTCGAAATTTGAAATGTTTTCCGGAAACAAGTGATGGGAGTCTCCTTCCCCCACACTCAACCACGGTTAAGGGAAGGCTATGTTACACCGGCCTGTACAGTTCATATCAGTGAGTCACACCGTGATCTATGCATGCTAGAATAACGTGCACTCATAGTCGTTCAGATATCACTTTAATATTCGTATATCTCGCGTACTGGATTATCTGTTATATGTATAGTAATACGTATGCACATATATAAAAAAGCTGAACGATATTTGCTGCGAAGTTGCGAGCAGCTGTAAAGAACCGTTTAAACGCGGGAACACTAGATCCTTTTACATGAAGTTTGGCACAGCAAGTACACTAATAAGAAGGTTCAGAGACACTTTGAGGTGACCGTCCTCTAGGTGCGCACCCTCGATAAATACGTTCCTGCAAGCCGCACTACTTTTCTACGGTATCCCCACCAATGCCCAAGAGTGTGTACGGGTTGGTGAACAGTGATTGGTCAAGCTGGTGATTGGGAGCGTTGGTGGGGAGCGATCACGTCACGAAGTGAGGCCAAGAAGCGACGAGGCGCATGTATCAATGCGCAATCGCATCGGAACAGTTCAGGGAGTCGGGGAGGTCCGTGGCAAGGAATAAACAGAGTGAAGAGACCGCGCGAGAGACGAAGAGTGGGGAAAGCGAGCGAGAGAGAGAGAGAGCAAGAGAGACAGAGAACGAACAGGCAGTGAGACGATCACGATGCACGGAGGCGAGCACAAGCGGCCAGGGGCACAGGGCTGAGGGCTGAGGGCTCGACAGGGCCTGGAATAACGTTCACGGGACGGCCGCGGGCCAGCCAGCAGCAATGGAACAGACGAAAACTCCCGCGTCCCGGCTACTTAGCACGAGTTGCATAGAGAATAAGGACGACTTGGAAGAGGTAACATAAATATTTGAAATAGTCACTGGATACGTATCGGGTGCTAGGGGTTCCGCCATTGTTGCGATGGTCGCGCACGTCGCTATCCGCGCGGCGCCACACGTCGAACCACGCGTCTTAGCGGCAATATTCGAATCATTTGCATAATTGTGAAATTAATTTATGTCGGTTACCGATGATCACTGCTGGTTAATGTAACGATGATGATGTAGTAATGATTGCTACTATTCAACCTTACAACCTGACCATTAAACTGAATTGCTTTTACTTTCAGTACTAACCTGAATCTGTTAGGCCTTGTTTATATCAAATATAAACTGTCAAATGATTTGTAGTTTCATACACTTTCCAAATTTAATCGGTATACTATCTGTAAGAGTAGATGCTTTCCAGCTGTTACAAGACATTAAAGACATTTGTTTCTTTTGCAGAAATTTGAAAGATGTTATACAGTGCTTCAAAACCTGACTGCAGGACTGTCAGAAAAAGAAGCTCATGATACTCTGAACAATGCTGTGTGTAAGGATAAGACACACGAAGAAGTTTCGTTGGGGTTGTTAGTGGTCATTCTGATAGATCCTCAAAGTGCTGCGAAAAGTTATAGAGACTTGACATTAATTACGCGAGACGGTCTTGCTATTGTATTAGGACATCTTAATCAACTAGTACTTGAAAGATACCTGCGACTGAATGATGTGACCAGAAGTCAGCTGTTATGGCTGTTAAGGGAGATGATAAGAACCAGTGTAGCTGGTGTGGATAATCTTTGTTTAAGTTTGTTAAGGCATGCAGCAGGTGGAGATATTTCGCCAAGAAATTTATTTTTAGTCGATGCACTTTTAGATATTTTTCAAGAAAATAGGCCTTGGTTGGATAAGTTTCCTTTTTTAGTAGCATCTATTGTTTACACTTATTTGCGATTAATAGAAGATCATAATGCACCTCATTTATCTGGTTTACGTCAGAAAGAAGTTACCTTTACTGTATCTCTGATAAGAGAACGCATGGTTGATTGCTTAGTTATTGGAAGGTAAATAACTTGAAATCTTTTTATTTGATATTTGTTGTGAAGTGAGAAGGAGTTAAGCAAATTAAATATTGTTTTTGATTCTAGGGATTTGGTACGCTTACTACAAAATGTGGCACGAATACCAGAATTTGAAGCACTTTGGAAAGATATGCTTCTTAATCCAAAATCACTGTGCCCAAATTTTAATGGAGTTCTTCAACTTTTACAAACTAGGACATCTAGGAGGTTTCTACAATCTAGACTTACTCCAGATATGGAAAGGAAGTTGGTGTTTTTAACAAGTCAAGTGCGTTTTGGTAATCACAAAAGATACCAAGATTGGTTTCAAAGGCAGTACCTAGCCACCCCAGAATCCCAATCATTAAGATGTGATCTTATACGTTTTATCGTCGGTGTTATTCACCCAACAAATGAGTTGTTGTGTTCAGATATTATACCGCGATGGGCAGTAATAGGGTGGTTATTTACCACCTGCACATCAACTGTAGCCGCTAGTAACGCTAAGTTGGCATTATTTTATGATTGGTTATTTTTTGAACCTGAGAAAGATAATATTATGAACATTGAACCGGCAATTCTTGTGATGCACAATTCTATGAGGTCTCATCCACCTGTCACTGCCACACTGCTAGACTTTTTATGTAGGGTAAGTGAGATATACTGGCTTTCATAGTTGATAGTTTGTAACGAAATTATATAATGTACGTTCTTTCAATAGATAATACCAAACTTCTACCCACCTTTAACTGAAAAAGTGCGGAATGGAATCTTTTCATCGTTAAGACAAATTTTGGAGAAAAGGGTCTTGCCAAGTCTTTATCCACTATTTGATAGTCCCAAGTTAGATCGTGAATTAAGGAGTAAGATAAGGGAAACGTTTAAGGAATTCTGTTTACCACCTAATGCAGATCCTGGTAAAGTTCCTACAGACTGTTGCATGCTTATTTTATCATTCACAATTCTAAAATAGTGCACTGGAAGTAGCTTACTGCACAAAAGATTAATTAAATCTATTAAACAAATATCGAAACTGGTATTGTGTCTAATATTCTGTACACATTTCAACTATATTTCACAAATGCACATGAAGTACAAATGTAAATAATACCTTCTGTACATATTAAATAGAAAGAAATAATACGGAGCTCTATTTATTGCATATTAATTTGGGGTCTACATATAAGGATGTTAACATTGTTTTTGAACATAGTTGGAAATTTATCTTCTACATTTCTTTTTAACAGATTTTATTATTCACCCTTTTTTCATGCTTACAGCACGTTCAATGCTTACTAACTTTGGTTTTTGCATGATCTTTTTAAGCAGGAAATAAGGTTCCTGTATATTCAGGTAAAATGGAAGAACTTAATAAGGATCTTACACCAGGAGCCACACTGGATAATACAACAAGCGCGCCAGTTGAGAACAATCATATAAATCAAGACCCGGAACCGGCATTCAGTGACGAAGAAGAAGAGATGCCATTAAGGTCAGTTCTCTTTGTTTGTATTTTTAATCTTAAATGTAATATTGATACAAGTTAGTACCGGTGTTGTACGAGAAACATACATCTATTCCACAGGATAGTGACCAAAGTGGAAGAAGAGGACGAAGAAGATGTCCCGCTGGCGAATGTGAAATTGAAGAATGAACAGAAAAATGCAAACTGTGTTGTGAAAAAAGAAGATATTACATCTCAGTTAAATTTAATTTTAGAACCAGAAGAGTTAAGGACTGCTGTGGAAAGTTTGCACAGTGAAACAGACAATGAAGTGAGGTGTCAAACAATGGAAAGGATAGTACAAATGGTGGTAGAAGATGAGATAGACGCGGAAACTATACCAGGATTGGCTTCTTGCATATCAACTATCTTATCCTCACAAATTACCTCCCAAATATTTCCAACGGATAATTTGAATGAAGAAGCCTTGACTGATAGTATAAGCACACCGTTGTTTGTTATGTTTCGAAATCAGTTTCAGTTATGCAAAGAAGAGGACAATAGGCGGAAGCTTTTAGCTCGGGTATTAGCAGAGATGCAGAACGTCCAGTCAAGGATAGGTTATCTTTTACTTTACTTTCTGAAAGTATGGGGCAGGGAAGAAGAAAAGCGAGAAGGTGAACCAAGGTTTGTAATGAAATGTTAATTATATGAGCACAGAAGTACTTGAACATCTAATTCTTTATTTTATGTATTTCAGCAACGTATTGAACGATGTTAAAGCGTCAGTGTACAAAGATTTTTGTGCGCACCGGGAAAAGAAGTTAGATGCGTGCTTGGTATCTGATTTAAAGGTAAATATAATTTTTTAAGTAAAAAACTAGTTATAAATTAATTACTCGAGTTCCATTGAACATAATTATTCTTTACACGTAATTACTCTTACAGTTGTGCCACGAGGACAACATATTCATGCTTTGTTATCTTGTGCCTGATGTATACATGGGATTTCAAAATGTGACTTTAGGGAATATTCAATTATTGCATTTGGTAGTGTCGACCGTTGATGCATGTCAATTACAAGAATTAGTCTGTCAAATAATGCAAGGACATTTAAAAATGTTAAAGAAGGAATCATTTACGTCATTGTTAACAGCGAGTTTAAATTGGGAAACCTTCGAACAATACTGTTTCTGGCAACTTATTTTTGCTCATGACTTTCCAATCGATTATGTACTGCCTGTTTTACCTAAACTTCAATTTCGTGATCATGCGGAAGCATTAACATCGATACTGCTTATGCTGAAACAAGAAAAGTAAGTGAATCATTAATCTTATATATTACCTGATGAAAATTAGGAGCCTAATATTACTGTTAACGATCTCCAACAGGCCAACACTAGAACTTCTACGACAATTGCTTGCACGACAAAACGTGGATGGAGACATGTTCGTCGTGGCGGCATTACGTTATTGGTGTCGTGATTACGAAGAAAAACTTGGGGAATTGCTCGCGAATTTGTTGAGCACTCGTTATCCTGCAACTAGTCCAAATAAAAGAAAACGATCGGCTGGTAAACACAATCAGCAGCCTGGTCCACCTACGGGTGAACAGGTTCTTGGGCATTTGGATCAATTACGGCAACACTGTACGTCGTCTGCTGAATTGCAGCTGTATCATTCCGAGGGAATGCAAAGAGCTCTACAACAAGCACAAGCGGCTAGCAGCGATTCCTTAAGAAAAAGTTATGGAGATTTATTCGCTTTAGCCGAAGTTAACGAGGAAAATGAACCTCCCCCACCTCCGCCAACGAGTTCAGCACGGAAACATGCGGCAGCATCAACTGGGGCTGGTGGAGGTGCTGGTGGTAAAGGAGGTCATAGAAAAACTGGTGCTAACACGAGAGAAAGATCTAGTTCTAAAAGGCCACCTCCTCGGTATCATCTTAACAGTACATCCAGTAGCGAGGTAAGTGTGAGCTTGGAAGTAGTTTACAATACATCGGTTTAATGAAAACCTAAGATGTTATCTGTAAATGTAATATTTTATGTGATAGGAGGAGGAAATCGTGAATTTGAAACCAGCAAAAAAAAGAAAAAAAATTAATCCAGTGGGTTCTGACAGCGACTGACCACCCAGTGTCTTCAAATGTCACATGGACCACGTCACGTGTGTGCAGCAAGCTAAACTAGCCCTAAGAATAGTAAGATAATATAGTATATATAATAGATCTCTATTTAGCGCGACTTGTAAATATAGTGTATGTCGAAAGTGAATGCGAAACAAAATACCGATCACGAGATCATGCACATATTTCGCAGGCACAGTACATTAACAATGTTGTCAGATTCTCTATTTCCATTAATTCCATTATTTGTGTCAAATACATTCTAACGAAGGAAGAATAATATATCTAGAATATATGTGATACTTAACGCGAGGGAAAATTTATAAATACTGGTTATAGCTTTTCTAGGTAAATACATGTGACAGATCAACTTGTCATGGCACGTCGATACTCTGATTTTTATTTAAAGGAGTAAAGAGGATTTGTATCATTTATCTGTCAGATAAAGTTACCGAGAGGCAAAACTAGTCATAAATTAAATTATATTTTGATATACTCTTAAATATACGTGAGCATGGATTTAAGAGTAGAAAATTGAATCTGGCAATATTGTAACAAGGGATAAAGTGACACGAAACTTTTCTCTGTGATCACTTTGTTTCTAAGAAAGAGAAAAAATATCCATTATCCATTATTCAACTTCGTGGTTGACCTCAAAGAATACGGACACGATTGTGTTTAGTTTTATTCGTAATTTGTTTATTAATTTTGTGACTAGTATATTTGACCCTACTGTCCAAATTTCATTCATTTCTTCTTTTTTCATTATGCGATAATAATCGATAAGGATTCGCGTCTCACAAACACAATCAATGAGGGGGGGAAATGGTTACTTTTGTTGCCATAAACTGTGAACGCAATTTGTACGGAATCGTTAATAGCTTTTTATTAGGATTAAGGACCTTCTGCGGGAGAACAAGGATGTATCAATAATATCTCGCTCCAGCACGAAGCGTACAGTTTTACGACCAAATGTATTTTACGTCTGCGCTTAGTAAGCATAATCATTCTAAAGACGCAAAAAATTTTTATATTTTGCACGATGGAAGGTTGTCTGTTTTTTCTAGAACGGTGAGAATTTTCACTCGTTGTTACAAGTATTTTACACGAGCACTCGTGATGTCTACGATCAATTTTTATTCTAATCGTAATATTTACGATGTATTTGTATTTAGGAAAATAATACGTCTTTAATAATTATGGGAGCGTAACGTATACACCAAATCAATTTATAATTCGTGACAGTATTTTATTTAAACAAATCAATGTTGTTAGCGCCATTGTCGTAACTAGGTAGGGAATCAGGGTGGGCCTGCAAAATCTTAAATTTGTTAATTTTCCAAAAGTCCAGATTTCCAACCTCACAATTCCCATATTTCTAAATTTCCAACCTCACAATTCTTATAACCAAATTTCTAAATATCCAAATCTTGAAATCTCTAGCTGTTGAATTCCTAAATTTCCAAAAACCAGTGAACAGATATCGGCCTACCCCAGGCAAAAACCCTAATTACGTAAATGAGCATCGCCTTGTTCCTGATGATGCAATATGTTGACTCAATGATGATAAAGAAAGACATACCTTCCAACGAGCATAGAACCAGGCGTCATGTACACTTAAGTCCTAGCGAATGTAAGTATGAAGTATCATTGTTCACCTCTGTACATTTCCTGTAAAATCGGTTACTTGTAAACATATTATAAGTAGCTGCGTTATGTATTTTCTAGTTTGTACATACCAGAAAGAGAGGGAGAGAAAGAGAGAGAGAGAGAGAGAGAGAGAGCGATCGAATAACGTGTGTTTCGTATGCATGTGTATATCTGAAAACTACCTACAACGTGCGCGAACAAATCTTTTTGAAAATTCTTAGTAACATTTTCTTTCCATAAATAGAATTTGTAATTTTGCACGAATCCGATTGTACCGAAAGGTTATGCGAACAATTATTGTATCACACAAAACGGGGACAGAACGCGTAAAAGGGTTAATAGAATGGCGTCTCGAACGACGAATGTATTTTTTTTATTTTAAAGTTACGCGCATAGTGTACGTACGTACCAGCCATTTGTAATGGTGTATAATAAGGTGTGATAGTCGATATTGTTATTAGGTTTTTCTACTTGTACATAAACTTGCGGCGTTATGCGAGAATAATTTAAAAACGACGATGATTTATCGCGAGAGGATAATATACGACATGTATGAGATTGTGCGAGAGACGGACAAACGGACGCGGATGAGGAACATAAACGCGAAATTAACGATGCGCGGGGCAATACGAAAACAAAATAAAAAAAATATAGACCTGTAAACATTTAATGTTTTTAACGATCTTGTACACACGAATACACATGTAAATACATGAATATATATATACATATATACATGTATGTATATATATATTATCGTAACGCGAGCATAAACATTTAATGTTTTTAACGATCTTGTACACACAGATACACGTAAATGTAAATACATCGAAAAAAAATTACCGGAAGTAAACCTGTGATTCCTATTTGTTTCCTATTTCTTTGTATTTTCCCATTTTTATGTCTTTTTATAGAAGGAGAAACAAATCAATTCGGAGGAGAAATGGAAAGCACTCGTAAGTTTTTCTAGGGAAAATGGCGGTGTAGAGAAAAGGGGTCCCAACGTTCAATGATTTTTGGTTAGCAAATTTACAAGCTTTCAAATTTAGAATTTTAGCAATTTTGGCATTACATCACTGATAAATATTTATACAATTCAATGTTATACTAAAAGATCGAAACTTGGTGGCAGCGACCACACAGATGCAAGGGAACCGATTACTTACCCCAAGATTCACACCTTTTGGCTGAAAAAAAAAACATCGTCGAAACATTCAGGTGAATGCGATATCATCTTGAATGTAAAAGACCATCTACTTTTAATAGGTATATTTAAAATTAATGGTCACGGCCAATCTCGGCGTTTAGACAATACACAACACTGCTCCCACGGTACAGGTCTCGCGTTTACTTTCCTTTCTCAGGTAGAAACAGCGGAGTCGTCATTTTGTTTAATACCTTTGTCTTTTCTTTTTTTTAAACGAATATAATATCTCGTGAATTTGTTTCCGTCGCTGCTTCAACAATCGGTGCGCGAACATTTAAACGGTCGAACCCTTTCGCGACTGTAGCGTTCGAACGAAATCCCAAAGAACAATTTATACGAGATTCAACGGTTCGATGTACGTTTTCATTTCCATTGGTGTCAATATAACATGTAATATATTGCATCGGTGACTGATCAAAACGACTACAGCCGTTTTCGAATTATCTTAGCGTGCATGTGTTCAAGAATGACCTATGCGGGTGCGTACAGACTTTAGGCTAAACGAGCGAATGCTCATTCTTTCAATTAGGCAAAATTCAAGCGTAAATTAGCATTCTCTCGCTACTAGGCCGATTGTGCGATGCTCGTTTGTCGAAGTAATTCGATGCAATTTAACTTGACGCGATCCAAACTCGTTACGATTCATCGACATTCTACTCAACGCGGTCCAAACTGAAAGAATTCAAGTCGGAACGATTCAATTCAACGTAATTCAATTTTACACGATTTAATTTGACGCGATTCGACTCGGCGCATTTCTACGCAACACGACCCAACCCGACGTAATTCTACTTGACATAACTAAATACGACACGATTCAATTCGATGCGTTTCAATTCACCGTACCGAGCATTCGAACACTCGCAATTAGTCTAAACTCTACGAACATTCGCTCGCGCATTCGATTACCTGGTGTGACCGAACAATTTGCTTCATGATCGTGTTACGCGATCCGAGCACGAACGAATGCTCTTCCAGGTTCTTGCTCGCTCAGTCTGCAAACGCACCCTAACAAAGCCGCTTGATCGTCTGAAAAGGGTTCGGTGGTACACAGTTAAGTATGCAAGTTATTACGATCGTCGGCAACACGCTCTAGAAGGACAATGATTGCAAAAATTGTAAAACATTCGAGGAAAATTTGTCAGTAACGAGAATGTAAATTTCGTAGAACATGCTCCGAACCCCCCTCGGTGTTCTTCGTGCTATCTGTCCTATATGTCTCAGGCATGTTGACTCTATAATTAGGTACTTATACGAAAACCGTATCTAGCATCACCATTTGCAAGGCTCTCTCCCGTTCACTTAACGCGCATGCAAAATCGCTTGGTAACGTCCCGTTAACACGTTCCTCGTTGTACACACGCGACAAAGAAAGTGTTCCTTTACGTAAATCACACCGTTGTAGGTACAAGTCGGGCCACGCACACGTAATTCCTAAATATACATACAGTTTCATCTCTGACACACACATCGGGGTAATTTTTTTTTCTTCTCCTCTGTTTCATCTGGTTTTCACTTTTCAACGGAATTCTACCGTAATACACGTTCGTATGTATATGTACACATTGCGGTAACAGTCTAGGTTCCTAAGGCTGCTAAAAGTCTCACTTGTAAGATCTCGCTCACAGGGAAACGGGCGAGATTCGTATTTTAAAGAGTTCGGGTTTCGACGAAGGGAGAAAACGTGAAACGTCTTTTTTTTTAACGTGTAAATCTAGTAAATCACTTCGTATACAGTGGCTTTTTTGTCGCCGGATCCGGTCACGATGTACTTGTCGTCGGCGGATATGTCGCAGCTCAACACCGACGAGGACTCCTTCGACTGAAAAGATAATTAATACCGTTAGGTTGCACATTTCTACTTGGCTAGTTTTAACTAGCATCTATTTTCTTCCAAGCTGCAAATTAGTTACTGTCAAATTTCACTTGAACGATGAAAAAGTCACCTGGAATATCGAGGCTCCGTACGGCGTACGCCATGCGTTCAACAGATTGTCCTTGCCAGTGGAGACGAACCATTTTCCACAGGACGCAAAGCGCAACGATAAGACGCAGGATTCGTGCAGGTGTAATTGATATTTATCGGACTTGGTCGCGTGCAGGACTTCGACGTTCGAGTTTTCCATTCCAACGGCGAGCCATTCTCCGGTGGGACAATATCCCAACGAAAATATTTGCGAAGTGAAGTCGTGCTGTTGCAACTGTCTGCCTTCCCTCAGATCCCAAGAACGTACGGTATTGTCGAGCCCTCCTGTCCACAATTTCGATCCGTCGGCCGAGATATCGATACAGGAGGCTCCGTCCGTGTGCCCTTGGAACTGCCGAACCAAAATCTCGTTCTGTAGATCCCACACGGCGATGTTACCGTCGCTGCAACAACTGAAGCAGACTTTCGAATCCGGCGATATAGCCAGCGCGTAACACGCAGGGGCGGACGATGTTAATTCGGCTTTAATCCTTGGCGTTGGACTGGCCAAGTCCCAGATTATCAATTGACTCGCTTCTCCACCGACGATCAAGGTTCTACAGTCTGGTAGCAGCTTCACCGATCTGCGATAAAAAACAATCATCATTTATAGAAAACTCTTTTACACAAACTTCTTTAGTTCAACCTTTGATAGTATACATGCTACAAATTCTGTGTATGTTCAATGTGCATCATAAAATGCAAGTAACACAAATGCAGGGTCTTAATTAAAGAATAGACGGCGAACACGTCTAGAGAATATAGTGTCGGTATCGTTCGAGGAGCAAATTCTATTCTTGACGTAAATCCATGGTGATAGACGAAACGTTAGGGGCATTAAAAGACGGACAAGCTCGAAACGTGCACGTACGGGAAACTCACCTAATATAATTGTCACGTTGCAGGCAATCCAGCTGCGATACGTGCTTGATACTGCCACCACCTCCGTGCCCGATGTCCCAGACTTTAACGCACCCTTTGCCGCCGGTGTAGACGTACTTGGTCGGATTCGAGATCGTAACAGCGCATACAACTTCGCCGTGAGTCAAGGTATTAATCTGACGCGCGTGACGTGGAATTCCTGGTCCTATCAGAGCGTCCGTGGGGAATGGCACAGGCTGCAGTTGACCCTCGCCGTTCATATGGAACGAGTACGCTCTGGAACAAGTACGTAAAACGTTAATGGCTTTGTCCTTACGTAATGGAACGCCTTCGATTACTTGAAAGCTCCTCATCGAAACGAAAACGACCGATAAATGAACGAACGCTGATAAATAATCATGCTCCGAAGCTTTTCCGAATACATATGCATGGAAATTGTTTCGTTTTTTTTTTAAATATTCGATCGCAAATGTTTTCTGATAAATTACTTTGCTATTAATCGTGCAATATTAATGTCTGAAGTATAACTGAAAGTACATACGGTTTGCCACCCGGAATATTGCTTAGACCGTTGCTCGATGGTATCCTTACATGACCGTCGAAACCGAGCTGAAAATGTAAATGAGTTAGTTAATTTTTAAGTTTACGAACTGTCAAAGTTACAAATTCTGATATCGTTAAAATACAATCCGGAGCCAATCTGGCTTCTCTAGGAAAAATGTGGTAACCAAGGTACTTAAGACTTGGTTGCGAATTCACAACGATTCTTCTATTGTTCTATTGTGATTTGGACACTTCCAGGCAGTTGACGCATAATGAAGGGATTTGCAGTAGAATGTAGATTTCCAACAAAAATATTTTTGTTGCCAGGACAAAAGCATTGCCAAAAGAGTTAGTCAACGTGTTCAACAGGTTCACCAGATAGTACTTTGCAAAAAATCAACACACTGTTCATTTGTACCACCTTACAACGAGTCCACCGTTCAAAAGAAAACGTAATTTTCGTGACATCCAATTCGAGACATATTTCTCGTCTCAAAAATTCAATTCGGCCAATTTGTAAAAAATTTAGACCCCTGATCGAAAGGGTAAAAATCAAAAGTGTACATCAGCTTCCGAATTGTGGAGCCTTAACCGTAAATCGTGAAAGGGTGAGAAAAACGATGAACGGCGAAATACCATCGAAGTCCTGGCGTATGGTAAATTGCTGTACGGCGAAGGCGATTGTGGCGGCTCATTGCCGCGGGACGGCAAACCCTGATAACCCTGTGGTGGTGTTTGCTGCGACGATGGCGGATGATAAACTCGCGATGCCAAGGGCCCAGGGATTCCGCCCATAGTTGGGGTACAACTGCGCGACCCCCTCGCCGCCGCCACAGGTGTACCCGGCTTGTCGATCTGCGAAAGAGGTTCGGTTCCATCGCTCCGGTTTATTATGGTGTGCAATCAAAGAATGGAATTGTAAATTTCACGCTTGACTTTCGCACAAAAAGCAACGAGACACATCGATCCTTGTCGCGGCCGTAAGCGGCCGCTTCCGGTTCAGCGATTCGTCAGGGGAACAGGCAGGGGTTCCGCGTGCAAATTGACTCGTCGTTAAACAACCAAGGTCGTCGCAAATTTTACGACAATTCGTTAACGCAGAAACCCGACTCGATTATTCCGACTTTACAACTTTCGCGAATTTGCTAATTGATGTAATAATTTGATGTCAGAATTGGTCGAATTTGTTTATTGCCTTCGTTTGCTTTACCAGACTTAGTATGGTTCAGAACATATTCTTTTTATCTACTGACACTAAACGTATCGATGTACGTACACATAATTTGAAATTGGAAATGAATGAACATACGATGAAACGTTCAGTATACACATTAACTCTTTACCTCGATGAAAATCAACACAGATTTCAAGAAAAGCATCTGTATAAATTTTGCAATGTAATCCATGAATTTCACAAGCTACAACGGAAAGACTAACTAGCAAAAAATACGAAAGAATTATAGACCGAAAATTGATGGATCATAAGTACCTGCCATTTTCATTGATCCAACCTGTTCCCCAATAAATGAATTCCCTCTAAAAAGTTTTCGACGATTTATGTAAGATTCTGCGATAATTTCGAAAGGATATCTCGAAAACTTCAGGAGGTAGTTAATCGCTTTTAAACGTTTCAGCATGCATACTGCAATAAACCAAGAGAAAATAAACGGAGACGCGATGCAATTCTACTCGATGAATGAAACTGAACGAATCTATCAGCAGAAAAAGAACCGGACCGATTAGTCGTCGAATAAGCTTGCTATCCGCGAGATCTTACATCTTTACTTTTCAGAGACGGTGTGCTACGCGCGGAAGAACTTCCGCTCCGCGATGGTGGCCTGTCTTTTACGGACGTCGAGCCAGCACCGGAAGTGGGTCCCACGTGTCCTGGAGCGCCCAATTTCTCTAAAGTACCGTTCTCACGTGGATCCGAGTGTTCCCCGTTCGCGTGCGGGGATGCCGCTTCCTTTTACAACAAATAATAGACCAACGTTTTCATCAAAATTGACAAACCTGAAAGAATTGCTGCAGAAATCGCCAAACTTGCTTTTCTAACTCGCAACGCGTACTGTTTATACGTGTACTTATTACGTATTGATAATACCTAAAACTTTTGATATATTATCAGTAGACTGTGGATGTTTATACGTTCGTATCGCTGTTTACAGAGTATACGTAACTCGTGTCATCTATTTGATCCATGTCTACAGGTGATACGAGCCGTGTTTACTTTGCAGACTTCGATATAAATGCATAAACACCCGCAGTCTAATTATCAACTGTGGACATGCGAATATAAGTAATGATAGAGATATAGAAGTGTAGAGAAATAGGACGTGATTTAGGGACATGTGTCCTAATATCGATATCACAACTCATATGAACAACATATAACTCGTACACGTTTACGTTGAACATATGTTCATGTCAGGCGTATAATACATGCATATTTTGCCTCTATGGTGCAAATTCAAAGTTAGACTCTTCCTAATTTAAAGAAAACTCGTCCCTGAAGAGAAATAGAATAGTAATCTGAAGAGATTGAATAGAATAGACAGAATAGTAAATAGAGTAACAGAATAGAATACAAAGATCTATAACAAAGTTCGTACGGATTGTTAATAAAAGACACTAATTTGCAACGTAAAACGCAAGTAAGCATCGAACCTATACAGCTTCGCCGATTTCAATGCAAAAGTCCGAATAACATCCTTCGGATCGTCAATTGGATATTCCCCTGAGTAACCACAAGCCAGCAAAAGAATTGTTTTAACTCGGAAGAAACCCGATTTTCATCGACAATCCACACGATAGTTTCAGCCTAATGAATTCATCGCTTAAAAGAAGAAGGATAAACTGACCTCGTTCGCGACGTCCACCACCAAGTCCTGATCGCTCTTTTCTCCGTCGCTGTCCTGAAAACAAGACGAAGGATCCTTGAAAAAAACACATTCGCGACTATGTATCGACTTGTCTCGGTTATGTATATCTACCAGTGCGTGATAATGTCATTGTTCTGTAAGGATCAATTGTGCATAATGCACAATTAATGACTAGACGATTAAGTCGACTATCCGGTGATTAATCGGTTATGTCAACTATCCTACTTTTGTAGTCGGCAATTAATCGCTTAAGCCAATTATCCGATCACTTTTGTAGCTGATGACTAGTCGGTTAACAGTCATTCTTGGGAGCCGATTAATGCGTTAATCACCGAAATGAAAAGTGTCGTTTGTGGTCAGAGTTATATAATTAAGGGTGCTTAATCTTTCAACTTCTTTTTTTAATCTACTAGTGCATACAATAAGAGTCAAAAGTTCCTTTCCTTTTCCTGTAAATAATCAGCTTAACTAATTTGCAGCGCCGATCACACGATCAGTGTGGCGGTCAACGTGTTAATCGACTAGTCAGTCAAAATTGAAACATCTCTTTCCCTGTAAAAATGGATCATTCACAAAATCCACACATTACCATGAAGTAAGAGCTTATACTGTTCACCAAATATCAGAAAACGAACGAAAAATAATTTTCTTTGAAATCAACGACGCACAAAACCTTGCGTAGACCCAATATTTCGAGTTTCAGCATTTTTTATCGCAAATCTCGCTGCATCCAGGGTGCAAGTATTTCCGTCGGAACTCGGGTGTTCGAGAGAGGAAAAGAGAAAGACTCGACCTATATTCCCAGTGCGTCTGACTAGCAGATGCATCTTCAGAGACATATTATTAATCTTGACACTCGCACGCTCTCGAAACGTTCTGATTGCAGGGCAACTTAATGGCCAGGCGTTCGACGAGTGTACACACACACATGCACGCTCGGAGGTTTCGCGTTTGCAGTGTGCACGCGTGTGAAGCCACGCCATACGTCGGGTCGGGGGATGTAAATGCGCCTTGCCTGGCCGCGCGGTATTTTCGCAATCAAGATTCTACGTGAGCCTCGTGCCGTACGTGGAGCGTGGAAAATTCGCTCGATCGTTTGTCAATTTTCGATCTCACGCGTCTCCTCGAGATCTTTGATGTTCGTCATATAGATTACTTCTCTGCTTAACGAACGGAATATAATACAAAAGTGGTGAACACAGCGGCAGGCGTGGGTTTAGAACAGTGGGAAAGGCGGAAGCGTTATATTGCCGTGCGCTGTACACTTAACAAATTAGCTGTAAGCAAATTTAGCTTTCCTACGAAGAATATCAGAGAGTTCATATTTGTTGAGTTTTAACACGCCATATTTACCTACCAACTTCTGAATTTTCAAAATAAATGAAGAAGTGGGTTCTCAATAAAATGTATCGCAACAGTACCAGTGACAAATGTATTTTTCTTTTATTATAAGCAGTAAATAAAGTGTGTATATACAACCAATCTATTTATCTGAATTATTTATAAGATCCAAGAGAAATATGATGTCGAGCTAGGAGTGCAAAGGGTTAATATCCTTACATATTCTTGCAATTTACAGTCCTTATTCAAAAGAAGCCTGCATTGCACCCGGTACCTTGCGCTGTATTTTCACGTATTGTACGCGTTGTGTTATACTGTCAACTGTATCTATATCTAAAAACCTAAAATAGTCGAAGAAAGATCTAACAATAAATTGCAAAGGTAGAACAACATTGAGCAAATTATGAAAACGCGTAATTGAACGCAAACGTTAAAGGGATCTATCTAATAAAAGGGATTATACGACAACTAATGTACATGATCACGTAATCGTATAATATCGTGCAATTTGATTACGTAACTTAACACAGCTTCCTATAGAAACAGCTAGTAACAATGATAGAGAAAAACAAAGGGAATCGAGTAGAAATGGAACACGGGCAAACAGAGGGACAGACAGGGGCTAATATATTACTGAATGCCGTGGATAATGTACCGCAACGAAAGCACAGTTTGTGGCTCGTGTATCTTTTATCGTGTGTTTACCACTTATTTCCGAGTTTCCAGCGAACAGATCGTTGTTTGCATCCGGTTTCATTGTACCTATGGCGTACGTCGTTTTTAAAACGACGACGAACGCGATAGCGAGCCGCGCGTTTTGTATGCATAACGTTGCAATCTTTCGTTTCGTTTCGAAGAACGACTCGCTCGAAAACATTTTCCAAACTTGCAAAGATGCTATCTCGCGGCAGCAAAAAAGCAGCAACGAGGTTACAGGATTTCCTCGGTTACACTGCGAGCGATAAATTTCAAGTCGGAATTATGAAACGAAATGTTCGAATAAGAATAATTACTTGTACGGGATTTTTATCAGTTTCTTCCTTCAGTTTTATCTTTTTACCCTGTCAAACGATGTCGAGCATTTTTACCCTGTTTTCGTTTTTATCCTATCAAGAATATTTTATGACTTTATTTTATTTCAAAGTTATAACAAATTATACCATAAAAAGCATATTACATGTACACAATGTCTCACTTCACTTTCAAAATAAACGTCTGAATTGAAAAATTAGAACAAAATAGTATCTTCCATTATTTTTATGACGTACATTTACTGACGATAAAAGACGATGAAATTACATAATCTTCTATAACTTGCCTCTTCTCTATTTTTAACAACAATGGAGATAAGTAAAATGTCCATGTTAAACAGAACACCCTGTATGCGCGTACGCTATGAGCTAACTTAAGAGCTTGAAATTTTATAATGTGCGTTTTGGTACGATGGCAGTCTTGCCGGAAATGCTATCATGTGAAGGATTCCCGTGTTCCGTGTTCCAGTATGCACGAGATGCCTAAGGCATCTGAAGTGCCTGAAGAACTTGATGTGGCCAAAGTACGCGGAGGTACCAAGAGTACCTGAGATATTTGGATCGTAGAGAGCAGAGGTTCTCAAACTGTGGATACCATCTACGTAGAGATTGAACGATTTTTATTCGGTTTGTGTATATAATCTTTGAAAATGCAACTTTATGAACACGCAAAAATCACGTGAACATCAATTAAAAACAGCATAAAAATGAAACTTTGTAAATAAGAAAAATGAGTATCGTCAAGACGTTCATGCGTTAAGGTTATAGAGCACAAAGTAGAATATAGCACACGTTAACGTGACGTGGTTAGCGAGTCTCGAAACAACGACGATTACCAACACAATCGAGAAACACGCATGAGCCAGGTTGTTCCACGTAAGACGATAAACAACACCGAATACCAGAGAATGGTAAATAATGTGCAACGGCAGGGAAGTGCAATTTGTAATTCACGTATCTTTCATCGTTTATTTACCAGTTATCGCTCAGTTTCTACAAGCAGCTCGTTCCCGGGTCGCGACCAACCCCCGTCGGTATACGGTGGGCACGTAACGAGCTCAAAGCAGGGCACACGCGGGAGTTGCTATGTTATGCGCGTGAAATGCTACAACTGCTTCCATACTGAAAGCTTTTGCTCTTTCGTGTGTAAATACGGCATGGTTCTTGCCTTTATGTATATCGATGTTTTATAAGGCAACGGAGATACGAATCGCACCGACTCACTTATTATTTCGCTCTTATTATATGTGTCTAGAATGTTCTTGATGGATTGTTAATTATACACACACATATTCGATATTGTATACGTGTGCGATGTATATACACATTTTCAATGTTACACACATGTTCAGTGCATACATGCACATGTACACATTTTCAATGTTAACACGTGTTCAATGCATACATATACATACACCTTTTTGATGTTACATGTAGAGTATGTACATGCACATATACACACATGTTTAATGTATTATACATATGTACACCTTTTCAGTGTTATGCACATGTTCAATGTAAACATACATATACATCTTTTCAATGTTATGCACATGTTCAGTGTAGACGTATATACACATACATATTTTCAATGTTATGTACATGTTCAATGTAAACATATACATACATCTTTTCAATGTTATGCACATGTTCATTGTACATGCACGTATACACATTCTGAATGAAGCAACGGGTGAACGAAAGAAAATTTTGTCTTTGTCGGAAGAGGGTAGCGTTACCCCGTTCCTTTTCCTCCGCGAAGTGTTTTAAAACGTTGTTTCCCGCTCGATCTCGAGCAGGTCAAGAGGATGCGCTGAAAGAAGACGGATCAGATGTCAAGGGGCGATTAATAATTCAACAACGTTCCGTGGTTTATATCCTAATTATCGTCGAGTTGCTGATAGCGCGCGGCACGTTCTTTGTAATCCCCCCACCCGCCTTACGAGCTGCATACAAGCGAACTCAAAGCGATAGTATTGCCTTCCTAATGACGTAATATCGTGTACAACGCCCATCCATCCATTACGCGTCTGCTAGACCCGTGTATATTGTATTCGTGCCGAAGGTGTTCGTGCACATGCACCGTTTACCTACGCGCCACGAGAAACCACCTGTGTGCGTTCCTCGCCTTTCAAATGATTTACAAAAACTGCCGGAGTTAAAAAAAAACGTCGAGCCGTTACTTGGACAACGATTTACGGCAGGCATTTTTATATCGCGCCATGCAAAGAATCTTGGGGAAAATGTGAGTTCAAGCTTCCTGCAAATTATTCAGTTTCCTGAAGGAGAATGTGTTGATTGTTAATTAATTTTTTGGTAAGTATTTCCGATAAATCCCTTCGTTCCTAAATCTTAAAATTCTCAGATCACCAAACTTTAAAATTTAAGAATTTCCAAAAGTCCAAAGTTTGTACTCCCAAGTGAAAATATCAGATACGTTGATATAACTTGGCTATGCAACGCAATGATACAACGCGTGGAAATATAATACTTGGTAACACAACGCGTGTATCTTGATATAATGATGCATGGACCTTAAGACGGTGTAACATCAGACATGTGCATAAGCGTCCGCGCAAAAGTGGCAATATAACGAGACGTTAGTGTAGAAAGTCAGACTTCATTTTGAGTGAAATAAAAGTAAAGCGAATAACAGTGGCAAAAAAAAAGCGACACGAGGAGATCCAGCCGCAACATCCCCTTTCCTATTGGCGTGTAACGAATAAGCGTCACGGTCGGCGTTACGTTTCAAGCCGTGAACGGGTGATTCCGTCGCGATCCATTTCCGACAAGAGTAGAGTGGTGGTTCTCGTAGCCAGGGACACGCAATAAATTTGTGTACGGGCGATGAGCGTGTGTAAATAGGAGACAGTGTGGTAGTATTGATTTCAGTGGTATTACTCGGCCGGTGGAGGGCGCTCAAGGATGGAGGAGAACGAAGTAGGAGGAGGACACACGTACCAAGAGATCGAAGAAAAGAGAGAGAGGGTGCAGTAAATAGAAGATGAAGACCGAAGTATAAGAAGAAGGAGAATAAAGGAGGAGCAGGGTGGTGTCTTCCACCCCTTAACCTGTTCGTTCTAGCGTTAAATATGATACAAATGTTATCATCCCTTCTATTCTGTTCTCCTTCCCCGATCCGCCCCTTGTGGCACGAACCACCAGCGACGATCCTCCTTCTCTCTTTATCCGACTGTTTCCACCGTCTCTCTTTATCCGACGTACGTATACGTCTCTGTCGTGCACGTTCGTCCCTTTTCGTTGTGCAGGAACCTCGGGTCCAACCTGAGCCGCTTTCTCCGTCGGCTTCTTCCCTCGTTTAACCCGGCATAGCGGGGATGACGGTATTAAGGGCAGCTCTATTATTCGACCACCCAACCACTCGACTCTTCGTCTCGAGAATCCTCGAATCCTTTTTTTTCCTCCTTCCACCCCAATCTCCCTTTTCCGCCTGCCCTTCCTATCCCATCGTTTCAACCCCCTCCGTCCTCCCTCCACCCCTCGCCCCGCCGCCTCCCTTACGTATACAATGTTCCGTGTATTCTTCCCGCACTCTTCTCCCCGCACACCCGCCCCGACCCCCTCCTGTCGTTTCTTCTTTCGGGTCCAGTGTAAACAAACGCACGAGCGCAAAAGAAGAATCGGAGCTTTCCGACGATTCTTTTATTCCCGTTTCTTTCCCTCGTCCATCCCGGCTCTTTGCTGACTTTAGCGAAGTTAAACGGTCCAACATGACCGCCGAACCGATTCCGCTGCTTTTACGCGGGAATAAAATTATCTTGACGAGCGACCAGCGATCGGGTGATTAGCGAACAAAGGAGCTGATACTTGGCTACAAGATTCCGGGTGCCGTTGGCTGATAAGCTGTTAATCCTTCGTAATTAGCGGGGGTTACTCCGATAGATTACTAATTTAATATACTCTGATTATATCAGTAATTTATTACTATATCAGTAACTATTAGTATATACCATATTATTATATTACTAATTTATTGACAAATTTTTTAACGTGGAATGCAAGCCTTATTTGTATCGGTACATAGTAAAACGTTAATTCAACTTCATAAAAATATTCGTAAACCGAAGTGATAACGAAGTTAATCGTTACGTGGACCAACGAATATAGGCCAGGTTAATTTTGTTAACGACGTAATTAGTGGGAGGTTCAATTCTTTTAGAATTTCGATTTAAACCACTTTTGCAATGACGTTAATGTTACATTAATTTCGCGATGTAGTGAAAAATTTCGGTTGAAAAGGCAATTATTCCATGTACAACGATTTCAGAAGATAAAGAAAGCAAGATAAAAAGTCGTAGAATATTTGGGAGTAAAATTTGCCGAGTAATGAAAATATGAACGGTTCGTGACAAAGTTTCTCGTACCCTCCAGAGATAACTTCTTCGTACCTTGTGTGGAGCAAGTGGTACGTTTTACGGTAGACTGGAATATATTATAACACACCGTGAATATATCATCAAATTTAATTGACTCTCGCTTGTGCGGCAGCCTGTCGAAGTAGGTAAGGAGAAATTTCAACGGCTTATGCAAACACGGTATTATGTACCGTAAAGGAGCCATTTAGTCGAAGACGAGAGATCAGATAGGATAACGTCTCCTGTCCTCCCGCGTGGGCTAATAACGAGTTGCAAATTAAAGCATCAAACATGATTACCGCATTGAAAAATTTTGATACAGTACCGCTTTAAGTGAAAGTTTTTTTCATATTGTTCCTCGTTTTCTGAACAGGCTTCGTCATTCATTCAATTTCTCATAGTTATTTTACGTAAATAACGCATAAAGCGACGGCAATTTTTTACACCATGAAGTTGCAGTTTCTTTACTGTTTTTGTTCAAAATTCTTGAGAATTGCGTCTCCTCGTTTATACGCGTTAAGTATTTGACCAAGTACTACAAACTGGCAAAGTATGAAAAGAATCGGGGAGGACAAGATCGAGCCCTTTCTTTCTAAAGTGCAAGAGTTAACAATATATTCAACGATTCTATGAATTTGATATTCTAAAGGAATCGTTCTAAAATAAATGTCACTTTTCGAGGTGTTTTTATTAGAAGACCTCAGTTCGCGCAGTTTTGATCTTCAAACTTGCCGTTCGATCGATACGCGATTGAGTGAGCTGGAGAAGAATCGCGAGAGCCGAGATGCCAAGGTGGTATTTTAAACACAGTCGCTGTTCTAACTTCGGTAAAGTTAACGCGAGTAAATGCAGAGATAGGAGAAAGAATGGCCGACCGTTGGTGAAACTTTTCGTCGCTTGTTTTGCTCGTTTGCGTTTCCTTAAGAATCGCGGCCCGAGAAGAGGAACCGGAGGAGAAAGAGTCAATCCTGAGCTGCTCGAACAGAGAAACTCGTCTACAAATTTTCAAGAACCGCTCTCGCGTTCTCGATCGTTGAATTCGACGTTCCAGTGGTTACCGGTGCCCCTCGTGTTTCAATACATTCCGAGCGTATCCGTCGCCATGGAATTTCTCAAACGACTGTGGACAAATATGTTCCGTCAGGTTTTCACAAGTATTAATTATAATTTCATTGATGTACGTTGTTTAATTTCTTGATATTGCAGGTATATTGTTTGTCGAAGGTATCATTTAATGATTGAAGTGCATAATGTGACGTGTGACGATATAAGGTGTGAAAATGAAACGCGTACTGATACGACGCGTACTGATACGACGCGTACTGATACGACGCGTACTGATACGACGCGTGAGAATACTACGTGTGCCGATACTACGCGTGCTGATACGACGGGTGCTGATACGACGCGCGAGAATACTACGCGTGCCGATACGACGTGTGAGAATACGGCGCGTGCCAATATTACGCGTGAAAATACTACGCGTGCTGATACAACGCGTGAGAATACTACGCGTGCCAATACAACGCGTGAGAATACGACGCGTGCCGATATGATGCGTGAAAATATGACGCGTGGGAATACGACGTGTGGCAATACAACGCGTAAGATTAGAACGCGTGGTAATTAAATTCATAGCGATCCAAAGCGTGGCGATCTAACCTGTCGTAATTAAACGCGTAACGATTCAACGTGTGGCATTCTAACACATGGTAATTACGCGAGTAGCGATCTGTGTGGTAATTAAATGCGCAGCGAACTAACTGGCGGTAATAAAACGTACCCATCACTTTCACTGCATTAGATCACGCATTAAGCAATTTTATAACAATTGAAAGTTTATTTAAACTAACTAGCCAAAACGGTCAGGGAAAGTATTCCTAAAAAAATTAATGTCATTCCAGAAGCACTTACTCGATGTTTGATAACAGCACGAGCTCGTTTGTCGGGCGAAATTAAAAGGGAAACATTGAAAAGGCAACATATAGGATCGATAAGTGACACTGTGCTTTTTATATTTCCGCTTGGAGAATGGAAGAAGGGTGACACAGCTCGAAGGACGAGGAACGAGTGGATGGGTGGATGGTTAGCGTCGTAGGTCCTGCAACTTTTACGAGACAACTGCTTTTATGTGTCGCAGAGGGAAACGCGACTGGAAACGTATTAAAGCTATTATCTTGGCTGAGGAGGATCCAACCCCGTCGGCTGGTCGAGGGAACGGGGTGAGAACAGGGTGAAACCGACGTTGACGGAAGTTTCGAGAACGTTTACTATCACGTCGTAAAAAAACCGAGGAAAATCTGAAGGATAAAACTATTATATCTCCAACTATTGAGAATCGTTTAGGAACTTGGACGTTTTTTCAGCTTATTCCACTCGTTATGTTTCTTTATCGTCAAGGATTTATCTGGAAAGCCGGCGACGCACGGGATTTTGGGACTGTAAATTTTGAACCGAATAAAGTAGAGAGGGTTCCGAACAGGGATTCACTTTGCATTCCTGTGCATACGCCACAAGATGAAATCTAGGAAGAGTTAGAGTTAGGTCTACTTCAAAGCTACCTAATACGAAGCTTGTAAATATTCTCTATGATTTTATCAACCGCGATAACATTTCTGTGAGTATATTCGGTGTAAAGAATGTCAGGGCACATCTTGCGACGAGCGAGCAGTCCGTCGCATTCGCTGTTCCAATCAATTGTCTCTGTTACGGATACGCGTGTCACGATTAATAAATTACATTGAAGGTAACAGGAAAAGCTGTAGCAAGAAAAGAAAAGAAAAGGATAGTAAAAGCGTAGTGTACGAGCGAAAGAGAAGGTGGCGAAGTAAAAGGGTCGAGGCCGCAATGAGCCGAGCTTCCACGCTTCCCCTAATTACATTTTCATACGAACCGTTTTCCCCTTTATTTTCTCCTGTTGTCCTACCACCATTTTTCCCGGAGCCAACTCAACTTGCCAGGTTCCCGTTTCCCGTCAACGTCTGCCTCTATCTTTCTGTTTCTCCGTCTCTGTCCGCGTTTCCCTGTCCCTCTGCTTTTCTCGTTCACTGGAAAAACGCTTTAATGCGTTTTTGCCGCTCGTCGTTGCTCGGGCAAAGAAAGAGAAGAAAAAAAAAGGGAAACATCAACGAAGAAGAGGGAGAGAGAGGAAAAAGGAGAGCGAGGGTGAACATCATCTTTCTCGCGGCGGGTCGAAAAGTGCAAGGTGAATTTTTAGTTTGCACCAAGCGTCCGATTAAAGTCCACCGAGATCGCCGACGGAAAAGGACCTCGCCTCGAAATCTCTTTGTTTTCTGCTCTTTGTCCTTGGTTATTTGCAAACCGAGTTCTCTCGTTCGTACGATACAATTTTTCTGTTCGACGCGCACCTGCTTACGTTCTTTTGTATACCGAATCGTTTCGCGAATCGACTCGTCGCGACACAATTTTTAAATTGACGCTGGAACATTGAATATTTCAATTCGTACGCGAATAATTTACCTTTAATTTCTACGGAGGAAAACCGCGATATTTTGTTATTCACGGCTGGAACTGTTGCGAAATTTTTGATCGACAATGCGATACAGACGGCGATGTATCATCGCGTTCATGCTGTTCAAATAATTATGTATTTACTAACCAAGTCGACAAAAATAATACTCGAACTTAACAGAGAACCAGTAACTGTCGAATCCAAAGTTAATACAGTATCTGATCAATCGTTAAAAGATGTTTCACAAAACCGATTCGATTTCATAGAGGTACTCATTGACTTTTGATATATTCGCTTATTTAATTCCAAGTTCGCCCGTTCTATTACCCGTCTTATTTGCAAAATGGACTTCGACGGACGTAAAAGGTATCTACGAGCACCTGACCGTGGATACAGGAATACCAGGGACGCGAAAGTTTCGCTATAGATTATCGTTCCATTTCAGAACGATACGCAGCGGAGAATCTTTTTTTTTCTTTTACGCGACTACCCCAGCAATCCCTTTTCAACCGCGTGCCACATTTTTCCCTGGGAAAAGAATTCATTTTGCAGAGTGCGATACGTTTTTTCGAAGATGCAGTTCGAGCATTATCCCTCCTACCCGATGTTTTCTGATACTTGTAGCCAGTTAAATTCTACCGTTTCACTCGCTACATCGATCGATGTCGCTCCATTACTGCGCTTAAAAGTCGCGTTACTGATATCTACCTACACTCACTCCCTCCCCTCTCTGTATTACATTTCAAACTTATATATTTCTAAATTTTTTCATTTTTAACTCCGACGATTTTTACGTTCGGAGATTCTTGCTTTCATGATGTTTAAATTTGAAGATTTCTGTATTCTGTTATTGCTAATCTAGATGATGCTGATGACCTATACAAACATACAGTGACTTAATGTTAGCTTCTGCAGTATGTAAATACATATATTTTTTAAGCAGCTGAATAGTCAAGCATACTTATATCTGAACTTATAACTTACTCCATCATATCTTTTTTCACGTGTCTTCTATCAAAACCATCTCCACTTTCATCGCATTTGACTTGGATCACATGTGCAGATATATGCATAGTCCACCGAATTTCTAAATGTGAAACATAATATGGAAGTACCAGCAGTAAAAGTCGAGAGTAAAGCGTTCACATGTTCCGCGGAACAATCGTTCGATGAAGTTATCGCATAAAATTCGTCGGTTAGCAATGATCCAGCGTTGAACGCGTTAATAAAATTCATACAGATTCTTTATGCACGTCCGCAGAACACGTATCTGTACGAAATCCAAGAAGCCCACACGCGCATGTTTATCCCTCTGAAAACTGTTATCGGATTATTGGCCATGCTTCCCAGGACCCGCTTGTTATTCCATTTCTTTCAATAACAGACACGGGAGCGTCGCAACGCGGCTGCAATTTGCATTTCATTACGACCAGAGTCACCGGCAACTTTTCTCTCTCTCTTTTTTTTTTTTTATCATCGGTTTACTTTGGCCGGCTACATTTACCTTGGCGGTCGGTCGGAAAGTATTATTCGTCGCATCGGGAAACTTGGAGTTTTCCCTCGTCTCTGTATGCTTTACACGCGTAAAGGGAAAAAGGAGAAAACGAAGGAGAGCACTGCCGCGACCACGACGGAGAGAAAGCTTTCGGGAGGAAGTGTCTTTGCAATTTAACTTTTACGACGCACCCTGTCGTTTCTATCCAGGCTTCTTTCGAGCAATGCAACACCCCTCCTGTCTCGGAACGATCTATGTTACCGGCAACGGATATGTCCTCGCCAGGAAACAGGATAACTCACCGCAATTTTTCAACTTTCGTTACATTTTATCAACCGTCACCGACATCGCTATGATTTGCACGCGAACTGTGCACTTTCTTCGATCGTAAAGACTTTTACTTGTTTTTGGTGCTTGTTCGCCGATCGAAACGCGGGATCGTCCACTTTTGGATTCGATGCATGCGTAGGATGATAACTTTTACGAGTAATGAAATTGGAGAGTTGCAAAATTGTTTAAACTATTGTAATAGTTTAATCTATTTCGGACATTTAACCTATTTAGAACGTTTAACTGGTTTTAATTAAGTAATTTCACATTGCAAGAACTGTATTCTGAATTGTATCATCTTTATAATAAAATAGCTTTCTCATGATAACGTTCAACTAATAATAGGTAGCATGATTGAACGCAAATTTTGATAGATGAAATATAAAATGTTTATTAGGGCAGCCTATATTTTGTGAGAACTATAATCGACCAGGGGATTATTTAAAAAGGTCTTATTTATACGGTAAAAAACAATTTATCGAGTACGCTGCGCTCGGAATCAATTTCGACGATTAAAAATAATTGATCTCGGTTAGCGAGGTAAGCAAGGTAAGCAAAATTCCCTTTCAATCTCACAAGCAATCAGGACTCTTCCCATTAACTTGCCCTAACTCGAAGAGTTCCATCTAACAGCTTTTAAACAAGGTTCGGGGATTAGAAGATTCGATCGGTCAAGTCTATTCGTTCCTAAGAGCTTCTGAACTCATAATGTTGCGAGAAATTTGAATTATAATAAAAATACTGTGTTAATCCATGAACCCGTTTCTTAAATCCCAAAGTTCATCATTTTTAAACATCCATATTTGCAAATTTTGATATTTCTAAATCTTTAGATTTCCAAATTGTGAAATTGTAAAATTTCAAACATGTAGTCTTCAATGTCTGCAAACTCTTATGATTTCGAATTTCTAGATTTCTAAATCCCTAGATTCTCATACACTTAAATTCCCATATACCTACATTGAAAATTTGAAGATCTGCAAATTCCTATGCTACAATTTCCTACATCCCTAATTACAATGCCCTCAAACCACAAACACAGTATCCTCAAATTTCGCAGCTTCCAAATGCCTACATTCCAAAATTCCTACATTCACTTTCTAGGTACTAAAATTTCTAGGTCCCCATATTTCTACACTCCGAATCTGAAGGTTTCGAAATATCTATGCTTTAACTTCCAAAATCCACTTCCATAGATCCCCAAATCTATACATCCCCAAATTTCTGCATCCCTGAATCTCCAAATCCCCAGAATATCCAACTCCCAAAATCCATAAATCTCGAAGACCTCAAATCCCAAGGTCCCAAATTCCTATACTCCATATTCCTAGATCAACAAATCTTCGTATCTCCCGACCCAAAACTTCCAACATCTACAAACTCCACTAAAAAACGTAAAAATCCATAAAAATCCGTAAAATTCGGCGAGTGGAGGGCACTTGCCCACTAATTGTCATATTTGGTGTTGATTGTACACGGGTCCAACGTAAAGTCGAGAGGGTGCAGACTTCCACGACGGATCAGCGCACTTGTTCACGTGAAATTCGTACGAATCAGAGTATTTTCTGTCTCTTTGATCGACACTTCTTTACGAAGGATCGTTCAGCGGGCGACAGACAAGTACTCGTCTCCTGACACTCCCCTATTCGTTCGCGGTCGAACGCATGCATCTACTGCTACCAACCCCCGTTGTTCCTCTTTCCCCGTCATTTTCCTCTCGAGTTTTTGTGCCTTCCGTCGGTGACCTTTTATAGCTCGCGCACGTTTCTCTCTTTTGCTTTTCTTTGAGCTCGTAGGCGGGAATTAAATTCGAACGGTGGTCGCAGGGAGGCAGACGGAAGAAAATAGAGAAGTCGGCTCGCAATTTCGAGAGAAACAACGCTCGTATCGTTCGTTATCGCCGCTCGAAAATTTACGGACATCTTCGAACGCAGTTCGGCCGCAGGGAATTCCATTTGTTTCGAAAGCCCGTGGACGTTTTACTTTCGCGAACGCGTGCCGCCCACGCTCAATTAGACCGACGCATTAAACCGCCGCGAATTCCAGCGATTAAACGCACGTAATAAATAGCCTCGCCACTATTTCTTTTTTTTCCCTCGTTGCTCTCCGTGGCCTTTTCTTTTCTTCCACGCGCCCGGTTCAGAGCAATTAAGAGGAACGCTTATTCAAATGCCTCTCCCGGAAGTGTCAAGTATTTTTCCACGCTGCTCTTATACAGACATTCCAAACTTCATAATCGATCCAATTATACAAAATATTTACCGCATTTAGCAATTACAATTTTTCTTCTATTATGTTTAATGATTACAATTTTTCAAAACGAATCTCAAATATTTGTTGATATTTATTCGATATCTCGTTGCACATGAGATCGGAGAACGTACAATTATTACCAGAGTTACAACGTGGAAATTATTAAAGCTCACGGGATACAACCGTAAAATTTACTACACCATATGAACTTCTTTCATATAAATTTCATCAGGTATTATTAAAATTATTTGATCAAATTTCTTTCTTTCGCATATCCATTTCTATCGTACACAATTTTACTTTAATATTGTACGTCGCCATCTTTTTATTACTCTCGAGAGTTGAAATGGAGGGATTATTCTAAAAAATGGAAGAGAAACGATGTAACGAGCGGTTGAAAAAAAGGAGAAAGTAGGAAAAAATTGCAAGTTTTATAGTCGACAAGCGGCAACGAACGTCCCCGGATCGTGTATGGTTGTTTGAAAATCGTGTTCGCCTCGGACAGCGAACAAGCGTCGCGCTCGAAAAGCATCGTCGCTAATCAAAACATCGTTAAACCTTTCATTAAAGCCGCGATCAGGGTGTCGCCTTTCGTTACTCGTCCCGGCATTATTCACAATTATCCTTTCCGCGACGACAGTCACCGTGTAGTCGGGGTGCTATCCAAACGAGGCGCGATCCCTGTTTTCAAACGATTCCCGGTCACAAAGCGCCTGTGGCTCCAGAAGACGAAACCTACCCCTTAAACAGCCCTTTGCCCTCGCCAACAGCCCCGACGCGTCATAAAGAAGCATTCTCCAAAGGTGCGACACGCTACACTGTGTGTACCGTAGCATGAAGAAGTGGAAAGGTGCCAAGGGATGCAAAAAGGGATGGCACGAGGTGAAACCAGCACGCGAGACGAAGACGAAGAACGGCGTGAAAACGAAGAGCGGATGGAAAACGGGAAAGACAGAGAAAAGGGGAACGAAGGAGGAGGAACAGAGCGGAATACGGATAGAGGGGTGGTTCGGTAGACAGGGTCGGAGGAACAAATTTTTCGACGTTCGATTTACAAGATTTGAAAATTTGGGATTCGCCCATTTCGAAATTTACGATTCGGACGTTTGGAGATTTGTTTAGCAAATTTGGTGATTCGCGTACTTGGAAATTAGGGGGAAATTTGCAGATATGAGAACTTGGAAGGTTGGGTATTTGAGAATTTGCTAGCTTGGAAATTGGGGGTGTGGAAGTTTGCGGATATGAGAATTTGTAAATTTTGGAATTTGGTGATTAGATTTTGAGGTTTGAAAATCTTGGAATTTGAGGGTTTGTGTTTTTGGCGATGTAGAAATTTGGAAACTGAAGAATTTGGGGGTTTAATAATTTGAAGACTTGGAAGTTTAAGTATTTGAATCTATTTACAAATCTAGAAACTTTAGAATCTGATAACTTGAGATTATGGAAATGTACAAACTTAGGGATTTGATAATTCGGTTATTCGAAGATGTGTGAATTCGTCAACTCTGAAATAAGGGAATTTGGAAATTTGCAAACTCAGGGATTCAATAATTCGGTAATTCGAAGATGTGGAAATTTGCAAGCTTAGATTTGATAATCCGATAATTCGAACACGTGGAAAATTCTCAACTCTGAGAGCGATCTTAAGAATTTGATAATTCCCTAACTCGAAGATGTGCAACTCGTGAGTTTAACAATTTGTAAAACAGATGATTCGGCAATTTAGAAATTTCTAAATTTAAACGTTTAAGAATTCAAAAACTAGGAAATTCGTAAGTTGACGAAAGAGGAAGGTCACGGATCGGAAAGCTGAAGAATCGAAAAATTGGAAATACTCGGTAGCAAAATGTGAGGTAAATTTGTGCGCATCGAATTTGCGCACACAGGAAAGTCTCAGGTGCGGAATACTTGGCACATTCCGCAGAATTGGCGGCGGCCCTGTCGGTAGGGTGAGCTGACAGGAGGCGTTAGCTTGGGATACGCGGACCCGTCATACAATAAATACGATATTTGCACCCCTCCCACCGTGGAATAGAAGAGCGAGGTGGCTGCTTGGTGCAGCCAGGCTTTGGCTCCGGCACCAGGAGGGCGACTGATGGTTCGTGGGGGGTGTGCGGGGGTGTAGGTTTAGAGGATGCAGGGTGGGTGGCGAAACGTTGGTCGGCTGAAGGGACGAGGAGGTGCCGCGGAGGGCGGGTGGGCGGTCTGTACGATGGTATAGATTTTTATGTCTGCGAGAAATACAAAATGATGGATATAAACCTTCCTCGCCTCGCCGCCATCCTCCCGTTTCTTCTATCTCTGTTTCGTTCTCTCTTTCTCGCTTTTGCCATCGTATACCCTCTCACCGATAGACGTACACAGTTTGCTCGGTGCACAGCGACGTTGATCTCCGCGAGAGTACACCTATGTGCGCCTATACGTACAGGGTGTGCCGTTTTTATGCGAACGTTTAACAAATTTTTTGGTTACGCGTCAACCGAGGATCGTGAGTTACCTGTGGGCAAGAGTTGCTCATTAACGCTGATCGCACCACCGTGTAATTCGCGTATAATTTCAAATTAAAAATGAATAAATGAAGGTTAAGTGAATGTACACGTTCGTTCCATATCTCGATAAAAATCGACAGGAATTTTAATGAAAGTACCCTAATAAAGTTTGTAACTTGAAATAAGAAAGTGGTGAACCGTCCAAAAAATGAATTCTAATAAATAATTTATCGATTCGTGAATGTCTTTGTTTTATGGGAGATTTGGGTCAAACGATTATTAGCAATAATACCAAGCTTATAGTAAGCTGGCTTAATAAATTGAGCGTTGTGTGCAATCGTCTTATACGGTTATGATACGTTTAGGAAAACTTGCGGTGTGCTGTGAAGCACCTGGGTAGCGAATTAGCAGCATTTAATATAGTTTAATATTTTTAGTTAAATCGAGGAGAGTAAGCGCAGTTTAACAAAGTTTATTATTAAGCCATGAATAGAGGATGATTGTACATTTATAGGATAGGGTATTCTAGGGAAAATGGCGGAGATAAAAGGTCCCACCACTTGTTGATCTGTAGTGGGTACATTTTTAAATTTAGAACTTTTGAAATTTGTATCTGAGACTTGCAGATTTTAGAATTTGAATATTTCAAGGTTTGATTATTTCAAATAATAAGGTGGATGTTGCTTCCTCTAAATCAGTCTACATCCAACGACAGAATCAGAAAAATGCTGTGTCTAGGTACACAAATTCAGTGGAAATAGACAATCAAATTTGGATATATTTGATTTGGTCTGTAAGAAAACTGAATTTGAAAATTGTTGAAATATTTGTAAAACATTTTGTGTGTGACAACGAAGATGAAGTGAGCACTAAAACTGTTGTTATAGATACCGAACAGTATTACATTTATTGAATTATATTTATTTTGCAATAGATACAAATTGTAATACGATTATTAATGTCACTAAAACGTGTTATTAGTCTATTCTAAATAACGCTGTAGCACCACTACATAAACAATGGCATGCATAATTGCCGATAATAAACTTTAGCAGTATTAAATTTATTTATTTGTAACGTCGATTAATCGTCAAATTAACGAACAATTTGTCAGATTTCAAACATGACGATTTCGGAATTGAGGAATTTGAAGATATGGTTGTTCTGGAATACGGGAATCTGACTGATTCGAGAATTGTAAAAGTTATTAAGTATGGTCACGTATGGATATGAAAAGCATAAAATTCGGGAATTTCGATATTAGGGGATTCGGTAACTTTCGAACGTTGTAGTTTGTAAAATCGTAAGAGAAGGTAGTAAAACGTGTAATAAGTAGGTGGTCGGCGCGAAAGAAGGTCGGTCCAAGTGCAGGTTAGAAGGGGCTCCGCGCGTCACCGGTCATCCCCTGCTCAGCCAATGAAGTCTCCTTCGTTTCCCCGTAGAGCCATTATCCCCATAGAAGACGCGGCGTTCACACATTAAAACGGGACACCCCGTATAGAAGTGTGCACACAGGCAAATACACGTTTCACACGAACACGGGGCGCGCTCACCTCGCTTACAGAGAAAACGGGGTAGGTGGGGTAGTCTCTTTCCGGCTGGCGCTCACGTTTCCCCACACCAGCCGCTCGACCCACACCCCCGGTGGCTACCCAACCCCCGAGAGCAACCTCGAACCTAACCTGCCACCCCTTCTCCTCCTTCTCCGCTTCCACCGCACGCCCAGCTTCCATCTAACCCTCCTCCTCCCTCAACCCCTGTAGCTGTACCGCGACCCTCTACGGAAGCTCAGAGCGAATGTTTTGTCATCATACCGCCCTGCCGGGGCGCCAGCACAACCCCTCTTTCCACCGATTCTCCCTCGTTCTCGGATCCCCTCGCCCCCGTGCCACCGGCCCACTCAACCCCTCGCCTGCCAGCTCTCTCTGCCCCCAAGGCCCCGCGGCAGATACACTTGCGACCACGTACACACCTCGAATTTCCGCTTTAGCTATCCGAAACTGTTTCGTTGCGTGTACGTGTACCAGTTTCACTCGTAGGTATGCGCGTTACACGGATACCAAGAACACACCGTGTCTACGGGATACGCGAGCGCGTGCAACTTTCAGAAGCGTACGCCCCGGGCTGTACCAGAGATACCATGTTCGTGTGCGTGCAGCGACACACATGAGACGTTAAGTGTGCATTCGATGGGAAGAAACGAGCTCGTGAGAATGTACCTAAGCGTTGCGATACACAAGAGTACCTGCCCGCGTGGACCCGTGGCCCAACTGTTTGCCCTTTTGCGGGGGGAACCTCGGATGCGTGGGATTTGCGGGGAGAGGGACACGGCACGTAATGCTGGCCTGCTGGGAGGGCCATGGAAACCGCTCGCAAATTGCGTATTCGCAAATTTTCGGCTTTGCGAACGTTTAACTTTATGCATTTTTAAAACCTTACACTTATATTCCAATTTTCGACACGTTGGTTCACCAGTTGTTGCGTTAAGAAACTTTAAAATTTTTGCATTTTTAGATTCTCAAATTTTGTAATATTTGAATGCTCGTATCTGAAAATATCCGAATGTTAAAAATTTATAATTTCTAAATTCCTAACTTATCCGAACATAAAACTGCCAAGTACCTGGATTTTCAACCCCTCAAATTCTACAATTCCCAAATTTCCGTGTCCTAAAATTCCTAAATTTCTATGAACCCAAAAGTCCCAAAATGATCAAATTATCAAGAGCTAACATTTCCAAATTAAGAAGAAAATCCTAAATTCCCAAGTTCGAAATTTAGCGAAACCCTGAATTCCGAAATTTCCCTCCAAAGCAAGTAGAAAAGTTGCAGTTGCAACGCGCGTGGCTCGCTCGCACACAATTTTTCGATGGTGCTTTCGAGGATGACCGGCACGGCGATAGTGGTGGTGGCGGTTGGTGGTGGTGGTGTCCAGGATGCGGGGTGGTGCGGCGCACAGTTTCGAAAAGCGTCAGGGGGCAGATGCAGGTTTCCCTCTTTCTCTGTCAGTTCGCCGGCCTTTTTCTCTACCCGTTCTCTTTGTCCCGCGACTTCGACGGAATCGAGGTAGGGGTTATTCTTTTTTTTTCCTTCGCCTCTGTGCCACCACCCATCCCTCGAACCAGCGGTACTCTTTCGCCTCCGCTTCTCGTTCGGTGCTCGTTTTCTTTTTTCTTTTTTCGAACGAACGTTCGCGCGTGCACCGGCACAGAGAGGCCAGCTAGATGGGCTGCAGCGTTGATAGGAGATGCTACGATGGCGGAATTGGTAGGGGAGAAACGGTGAATTTTTTCGAAAGGTATCTCCGATAGTAGACTTTCGAGCGAACTCTGTCCTCGGTGTGTTTCTCTATTGGTACGTGTATATACGTGCACGGCGTGTACGCGTACACACCGGTTCCGGGTGCACGTGCACGCGCGGAGCGACGCGAACACGTTGATTGGTACTTCTGATGGTACCGCGATGCCGATTAATTAATTAATTCATTAATTAATTACTTCGGCTCGGCGCGGACGACGAGCAGCCAGCCTTCGAATCACCGATCGCCGATCAACTTTTTCCTTTTAACTTTTAATTAGGACTCGTCCTTGTCGGGGAACGAGCTGATCCTTGTTGAGACTTTTTTCGGCTCGTCGCGAGCTTCCCAACTCGTCCGGGACTTACCGCTGCGCGAGAAAATTACGCTCCGCTCGTACACTCGGCTTCGATGTACGCTTTCTTTCGATAACGACTCACGCGTGAACTTGGAACTTTCTACGTTCATTAATCTTCGTATTCGCAAAGTGATCAACTTTTGTAATTTTCGAGTATACAATTTTTCAAATTTTCGTATTTGTCAGATACCAACTAATTTCTCGTATCTCCTACGTCCTTAAATTATTGACCCAATCCCGAGTTGTCGCAAGGATTGCAGATTTGGCCTTGACTGTACGTAACGAGCGTCTACGTTTGCGGCTTTGCCGAGCGATCGCGACCGCGGCAAGATTCGTTCGTGACCCAAATATTATGACCCATTACATCCGCCTTTCGTATTCATCGTGTTTCGGTCGAGCATCTAATTATCCGCCACCGTTTCTGATTCCCTCGCGCCGCAACGGCTACCCAGAAATGTATGCAACGATGCCTCGATTAACCCTGCTACGGTCTTTCCACTCTTTTTCGAACAATCGCGAGTTTATATCTTTCAAAACCTTCCCTACTGACAAACAAATATGCATAACGAGTCGCGTATTACGAGTACACGCCTTTATGCCCCTTCAACGACGTCTGCTTTTATAACCGTTCTTCATTAATATCCTCTTTGTTTATTATCAATGTTAATATTACGTACAGATGTCTCAAAAATTATTCCACATAAATGCAAACAAATGTAACTCTAGTGCCTTTTATAACAATATCTTGAAAATACAAGCGAATATGAACCTCGTTCAAGAAGATAGTTCAGAGACTTGATAAACTTTAAACGAATGATTGATCAAGTGTACAAATGATAAACTATCGGATAGCACAGCAGTGGATCAGCTGCATGTTTCAACAGATCTTATAAGTACATTGAACGATTCTGACGAACGATCGAAGAGCGTTGAAGAAACACTATCGAGGATTTGGAGGAATAAGAGTATGCAAATTGGTCGTGGAGATTGAAATGCAACGGGGTGTTGTCGGGACACCCGTTACAGCGCAAAAGATCTTGAAGATCTTTATATTCGTGGACGAGTGTCGAGGAGAAGCAGGCGCGAAGCAGGCGCGAGAAGAAGAGGATTCGGGAACGAAGAGACGAGACGAGACGAGACGGGACGAGAAAAGAAGGGATCGCGAAGGAAGTACCCCGCTGGGGCAAGAAAGACACGTCTCTGACGCCTCTTGGCACAATTGCAGGAGCTCGACACAGACCGTTTTGTAACAAGAACCTGCCTCGAGATATCGACTGTTCTGAATGAAAAAATAATACAGTGGATAGAGGATGAATGCATAATGGAACGAGGCTGGCGAGAAACAGAGATCGACCGAGCGAAACTGTGTGCGTGCTCGCCACGCGCTTCACCGCTGAATATTCTTCCTTCGTTACCCGTACACTTTCTCGGAATTCGGAAATTTTCGATTTTCAGATTCGAGGATATTTCGAAACTTTGGACATTCGGAGACACAGGAATTTTGGGACTTTTAGTAGAACTTGTTTGGAGATTTCGACATTAACAATTTGGGCATGTGGATATTTTTAAATATATAGAAATTTAGAGATTTCAGGATTTTGAGATCTGGGAATTTGTGGACTTAAAGATTTGGACATGTGGAGACTTAAAGGGTAGAAGTTTGGGAATTTGGATATTAAGAACTTGGAGACTTGCACATTTGAAAATATAGGAATTCATGGATTTTAAGAAGAATTTGTGGATTCAAAGATGCAGAGATTTGAGAATCCAGGAGTTTAGAAATTTTTAAATTTGATGACTTGAAAATAAAAGTAGGAAAAATGATATATTCCTGGTCACTCGTAATATGTAAGTTGAATGTTTAGATAGATCGCGGACGAAATATATGCAATTTCCAGTAACTGCCATTTCTATAAGATAATTCGACGATCGCGCGATACAGCCGTAAGTTATAATTTAAAGCGCAACGTAGTTTTTATTCTCGCGCGTCTCTAGAACATCGTACCTCCTGTTTGTTAATAATTCAGCGGCGTGAAAATTTGCGATGCAAGTTACCGCCGGCGAAGAACTCCGAACAAACAAGTTTCTCGTTTCCGTGCTATAGAACGGACCGATCAATTGAATAGGTTAGCCATGCTGCTCACGCAAAATACGATTCACGTCAGAATTGATATCGGTCACACGAGTCGCTTCGTCTGCGATCGATAATACCTTGATAATTAATTTAAGTAGCTTTGCGCGCACCAGCTATCTTTCATAGCCCTCGACACAGCGTAGACGGGTCTTCTTTACCTATAATTCTTTTCTGCGGAATCGTTTCTTCTAAATTTCCCCTGCATTCGTTACTTTCGTTTCCGTTTTTATTTGCGACTGACTCCCAAGGTGGAAAATAGTACGCTCGAAGCTCCGGCTTCGTCGAATTACCGTTATTTAATCGATTGCCGGTAACGCGAGACCACGAATCGATAGATGCCGTTTAAAATAGCTTATGACCTCTAACACAGACATTACGAGAAAATTATGATCTTATCGGTTTCGAGTTGATATTAAACTCTCCGGCAGAAATCAATTAAGGTTACGCGTCGTAATTTAATCGCTGGAAGGATTTCGTTTCTTGCGACGATAATGGGGTTACGTTAAAATTAATTTGTGACATTTCTAACTCGGCACAGAAGTTTCCCGAGAAAAGATCCTTATGTATTGATCACCGAAAACGTTGATCCTGATTCAGAATTCTTTATTTCTATATTTAAACGGACACCGGTCCACCGATATATCGTATCTTTTCAATTTTTCATCAAAGGCGACTACCATTCTGATCGAGTTGACATTTGAAACCGGTAAATAGAACAGAGTATCTTCGCAAGAGAATGTCAACGGGAAGAAAAAGAAAGAAATGTCCCGTAGAAGCGATCAAAAAACGCAGCAGCGAAACCCCATCAGGAAGTCCCGGGTTCTTTAATATTACATCCATGCCACATCGAGCTGACAAGATACGCGTCACGCGCTCGTGCACAGGTTACACGTACCACGAGCTCAACCGACACACGCAAACGTGTATTCGAAAAGCGAGAAAGAAGCATTGGCGTAGCTACGAAGGGACCAGGATGGATATAGCTCTATCCAAATCTGAATTACACCCTCCTGTTTCTGCGCGGAGGACGTACGAGGTCAAATAACTCTTATGAGGAGTTTAGAGGTTATCCGAATTAATTTTCAGCTTTTTAAGTTTGCTACTTTTGACATCCGTTAGTATAGTTATTTTCAAATTGTCAAATTGTCAAATTCCAAATTCTAAATCCTGACATTTCTAAGGCCGAATTACCAAATCCTCAATGCTCCAAGTCTCCAGTTCGCCAATTCTTATATCTTCAATTTCAAAATTTCCATATTCCAAATTTCTAATTTCTCTTTCCGAATTTCCAAATTATCAAATAGCTGAATGTCCAAATTTACAAATTCCCAGATTCCTAAACTACCAATTTCTTCTCTCGAACTCGGGAAATATTCAAAGTTCCAAGAACTCCGGGTTAATATTCGATACACGTGATCGTCACCGTCATCAAAGGTAAAGGAGCGTTCGATCTAAAAATGCCAGTTACGCCAATGAAGAGATGGGAAGGGCAGAAGTGGTCAGGAAGAAACAAGAAAGACAAACAACGGCTGTTTCACGGCGAAAGGAAAGGGGAACAAAGCGAAGAGGAAGAAAGAAGGAGTTTTCCGTAGAGGCGAGTAAAAGAAAGGAGTCGGTATGGGCAACGGGGTTGGACAGTGACGAGCGGGTAGGTAGGACCCACAAAATAAACTGAAAGCATCCCCTTCTCTGGTGCTCATCCCTCGGACTCTCGTTCTATCCGCGTCACCTCCACCTCCGTATCCGCCTCGGCTCTGCCACCACCTCCAGTTATTCCTCCGAGCCGTCCTCTCGTGCACATCCCCGTTGCATCGCGTCGCCCTTCCTCGGCGAGCTCCGCGGGTACCTAGCTCGGCCAAATAAATTACACCGCCTCGTGACGCGAAAAAATCCAACGAGTCGCCAGAGTGAACGAGCGGTTGAACGAGGAAGATGGCCAGCGACGAGGGAAGAGGAGCAGTAGCGGCAGCAGCACGCGGATGCCCGAGGACGAGGAGGCAGGGCTCGGAGAGCGAGAGAGACGAGAGGGAGAGGCGGAGGAGACGCGAGAAAGAGAGAGTCCTGCTGGATGGAAAGGATAAGGGAGAGGCGGGAAAAAAGAGAGGAGGTTGAAAAGGGGAAGCGAGCGAGATGGAATGGATAAAGGCCAGCACGCGGGGCGGAAATAAAGAGAAAACGAAAAAAGTGGAAGAGGTCGGGGGTGGAGGTGGGTACCGCGGTCCGCTTTAATTGGTTCGACGTGGTCAGATGAAAAATTCAACCGTCCTCCTCCCTCTGCTTCCTCTTCTACCTCCATCGCGTCCCCTCTTACCACCACCAACCAGCACGCTTTCAGCGTTCTCCTACGTCCTACAGGCTGAATTCCCACCAGACGAATCTACGCATCTGCATGTGGACGTCTACGAGGGTATATCTCTTTCTAGCGAGAGCTACGGCCAGCTCGGCCAGAAACACAAAGTGTTTTCGCTCCAGTCCTTACCTCGCGTTTTTGCCAAACGCCACTGGCTCGTTAACGTTTTGCGGATCGCGAATCGCTCTCTCCTACCGCTGCGGCAAACTTTCGAACACGATGTTCGTTAAGCGAACTGCTAATACAGTTGTTACCTTTGACTTCCTACGACCGACACAAAGTTCGATCGGACGCGATTTCATTCATGAAAGTCCACTCGACGATGTCGAGTTCTAATATCGATAGAGCTGATTCGACCGTGTTTAAATAGTCTGGATCTACCGAGACGCGAAATTATGAGTTCGGTCGGATCTCGAAAAGTTGCCTTATCGGCGAAGATGATGTTCGAAAGATTCAAGACGACGGTGACAACGTGATTCGATATAACAGTGAAACACTCTCGTTTGTTAACATTAAAAAGAGTCAAGCGAAGTGATATTCTTTGTTCGAATCTAAAACAATGATAAATAATTATGGAAAAGTTCTAGAGAATCCCAGGGACTTTCTAAGGAAATCTAAAGAAAATCTTCAGGATGTGCATACTTTTGCGAGCGAAAGTATTCGGCAGTGCCGTCGGTGATTCTTGAGAAAGTAAAAAATGGTTCCTTTCCTCGCAATCGCGTCGAACAGTGGAGATCGATCGACGAAAACGCGCGATGAAAATCCCCTCTTTGATATGAAAGCTCAATAAACTGCTGGAGGTAATGACGGTCGTGTATCAGACCACCGACCTTAACTCACCCATCCCCGTTTTCAACCACAGGCATTTTGAGCGAGGGCACCGCGCTCGTCAATGAAATCACCGGCGGTCACTCGCGCACGACCAACAGTCACGAAACTCTGCCCGATTTCTGTAATATGTTCCGCCGCTTCGTTCTTCGGAACGGTACATCGTACTTTTCGCCCAAACTACCACCATCAAACGGAGTTTCGATTAGGAACATTACGCTGAAACGCGCTTTAGCGATACGAGCAACACCCATGGTCACTCGATACTTTGCACCGTGTAATTCATTCAGTGTACCGCACCGAGTATGCTAGATTTCGATGGAGATAGTTGCGATATAGCGAAAGATTGCTTTTCCCTAGTTTGCAATTTAGAAATTTGGATGTTTGGATATTTAGGAATTTGGGCATTTGCAAATTTGTGAATTTGGGAGTTTAGAGATTTGAAAGTTGACATTTCAGAAGTTTTGAGTAACCAGGCATCGAAGAATTCAGAAATTGAGGAACGATCGAATTTGAGAATGTCGAAGAATTTTCCGTCAGCGCCAGACCGTTCATAAGAGATCACCCGAAATTCATCCCAATAATCATCCCATCATCTCGAACAAGGGGGTACTAACCGAAGGTAACAATCAATTTCTCCTGAGAGTATTATAATGTTCAATAAAGTCAATAGCGTAGTACGTTCGATCGGAATAAAAGGTAATGCTATTTCAGACGTAACTCGAGGAAAAAACATTGAAAAGATCCAGCATGTTCGAGCCAGAAAGATCGTGTTCTCCCGAGAGCGTATTCGTTGTTTTCTCTTTTCTTTGCCGGCACTCGTTCCGACCCACGCACGCGAACGTCCGCATTGTTAGAAACGCGTCAAACTGTAAAACGGATCGTGAATTTTTATTCACGGGTGGAGCCGACGCTTCGCGTCGCGGCGCAGAGCAACGCTAGAGGCCGGTGTCACAAAGGTGGTTACAGTGGTTGAACGGGGCTAACATAACCTAACCCCGTTTCCGTGATATCTCGGCCGTGTGTGCGGTATTTCCATCTTTCGTGCCGGTAACAGGGTGCACCGCTGCTCCTTTGATTAATGCTTTCCTATGAACCCGAAGAAGGGGTTGGTTAGGGGTAGCAGGGGGTCGATGGCGAAGCAGAAGCGGCAGGGAACTACGACTAATCCTCTCAGGGGGCGAGACGGAGAACCGAGAAGGAAAGAGGGACTGAATAGTAGTTTCCAAGAGCCAAGCGTGGACACGCGAGAACTCATTTCCGGTTATACCCTTCTCTCTTCATCGTCGTCCCTGTCTACGAGACACTAATACACGCGAACCGTGGCGGAACGTTACCCACCAGGGGAACACGCTTAAGCTCTGCTCCTAGACTGTTGTGAATTGCATGCGACCATCCGTGACACGCTGTCTTCTTGTGTCCGTGTTCGTGTTCGTCACTCTATTCGTGTTTCTTGCTTTCTCCACCCTTTGGCTGCGTTCGCGTGTACTCGTTAGGCTACGTTTCCAACTGACACTAAAAGTCGTGGCTTTTGTTGCTGTCACGCTGTCACACTTTCGGATGTTTCGCGCAGTTTAAGGGTAGCTCTCTTCACTCGGAGTACTGCTATCGACTATCGATAAGTGTACGATATCTTACTGATACTCGCAGCTATATCGATAATGTCGTTCACGTTCTTAACCTTTACGAGAGGTGTCTTAGCCTTTAGTAGAGATTAGCAAACTCCAGTCCAGTGAAAGTTCAGGTTAAATTTTCACTATCACTGTTCACCATTGATAAAGTAATTTTAAGAAAAATGCTAGTCATCCTTATTTTAGAACCATTAAGGAATATTCGGTGATGTATGAGGTCCGAAATAAACAGTTTGAACGTGGCAGCCATTTGAAGTCGTTGGGGTGTGTCACACCCCATGCGAAGCGTATAAAACTGTTATACGATGTGTACAGCGTTAAGGGTGAAAGTGACTGTGGTAGAATGTAATGCATAATTTTATCATCACATACTCCTCTTTAGAACTCAAACTAAACCTAACATAATACTTAACATCATTCGGATGTATATTCTCATTCAAACATAATTTAATCTAAGGCACAAGTGCGAAACTGTATTCGAAACTAACCTTAGGTCTTATTCAAATCTATTATTCAAATCTACTCGATCTATCTAGATCGAGTTAGGTAAAGTTAGGTTAAATAAGGTGATGTTAAGCAAGGCTTTCTCTGATATACGTCAAATTGTATCAAGAAAGTTTTATCAAAATCAGCTCGGTTTAAGCGACGACTAAGTTCTTGCGAATTCAGAAATGTCCCGTTTTCGCGTGTAACAAGTCGAACGAGTATCGATTGCGCGGTTTCATTGTCTGCCGATAGCTTTCGTAGAATGGTTCGGATCGACGCGACGGCGAGAAAAAATCGATTTCCCGTAAAGTGCCGTGAAATCGGTAACCAAAAGCGGCGTGTAACCGTATAATTCTGCGCATCGTTAACGAGGAAACTTTGTTGCTCGGCTGTTCGTTCAATTAACCGGTTGATCGTGTGCAAAATTTAAATTAAAATTTGTTTCGAACCGTTTTCGCGCGGATACCTGTTACGCTTTTAAACGAACTCACGCGGCGGAACGCGTTCACTTTCCGCGCGTGCATTGCGGTTAACAAAGCAGAACCAGTCATCGATAGACAAACGTACGCGTATATTTTATTACACAGAGAAAACTTTCAACGACCAAAGTTGACACGGTCTGGGTCCCTAGCTCTCTCTCTCTCTCTCTGAGCTTTGTCCGCGTGCGCTACACGATCTGAGCGGTGTCCTCAAGACAATGGAGTGTAATTCACATATCTCTTGCATTCATACCCCGTCACATGCCGCGAGCTTTAACGTTCAAAATTAACGTACCCGACCGCCTCCTTAGAATTCCACTTGTACAACACCGTATGCCTATAGCTAACATCGTGCCAGTTTCTGCGTCCTCTCGTTGCAACGCGATAACAACAGCAATTTTATTAACATCTTTCTTCCACGATCCTCCTTTCAGTCGGCTATTTTTCCTATCACCTACTATCACAGTATAAGCAGCAACTATAAAATGAGCTTCAAGAATTTACATAGATAAACTTTTCTTATTTTCTGCTCGCTGAGACAGCTGTGACCTATTGTTCGCACCTGCCGAAAATATGTATGAAGCCAACTTCGTGTGCTTTCTGATTTAACGTAGCCGTTCTTTTGTTAAGATCCATTTTGTGGTGAGCGAACAGTAGTCCGTAAAGAAATGTACTTTCCGCTTGAACCAATCACAGTTGCAACAGTGTAATAAATGATAGGCTTAAGAGACTAGTGGAGTAACGGAGTAGCGGTGTAGTAGTGTTCGATCGAATCTTTTACCATTTTTGTGCACATGCTTCTAACATTCTGGCGCAATCATCAATCGTTTCTGTAGAATTCTCTACGACACGCGCAACAAGCATTTCTTCTAAAGGGTTAAAAGGACAATTTACCATGGCACGCGAATTCTAAGAACAAATTACGTTCGGCTGTATCAGTCGATACATACGGTAAGAAGCAGGCACGTAACACTTATGTGTTCTAGAAATCTGAAATCGAGTTTGGGAATTTGGAAACCGGGAGGTTTTGATAGTTTGGGAATTTGGTAACTTGGAAAGTTGGTAATTTGGGACTTTGGCAAGGTGGAAATTTAGAAAGCTTTTGAAAATTTGGGAACTTGGCTTAGAAATTTGAATACTTGATGAATTCGAGAGATCTGTAAAGTTTGTAAATTTGAAGAATTTGGGACTCCAGAAATTTAAGAATTCAAGCTTTTAAAAGTTTGTGAATTTCAAGGGTGTGAATCTATTTTAATCTTAAGAATTTGGAGATGTGGAAATTCGAGAATTTATAACCTCGTTCCCAAAATCAAGAGCAGACGGTAGTTTTCTCCCCAATTTTTAGTCATAAAAACCTGCACCCTCTGAAACAACACTGTACGTCCTCCGAGGGAAGAACATTCGTGCGCGCATTCACGTTAACCGAGGGTTAGAGTAACACGTTATAGCTGGAATTTCGAGGAGAGAATTTCAGTTTGTGCCCTTTTGGTCGCCGACTACTATTCTCGATACAATTGCTCGCAATACCAGTAGGTACACATGTGCGACAGGGCGGACAGATCGGCGTCGGTCGACTGGACTTGTTTCCTCGTGCGACTCACACGCCGATACTCGCATCGCCCACCCTGGTAAATGGAGTTGATGACGGAGTCCGGTCAGTGCCTCAACTTCAAACAAACTTCCAGGCACCCTTGGGCTCGGAGGGATTGCCCGTGTAAACGACGCGTTGTTAGTTCCCCAGGCACCGAGAGAGACGGACAAGATGATGGAGATAGAGGAAGGGTTAGAGTGACGGAGAACGACATAGCGAAAAGAGAGAACCGGGCGTGACTTTGGCTTTCAGCTTCAGACTTTCGTGGTTCGATGTGACAATTGAACACGACAGGTATACGGTTAGGTGTAACGTATGCTTCCCCTAGTTTAAGGCACGTTTACAACCACAATTCTTTTATCACTTAAGGGTGACGAAGAATAGAGGTACGAAACGGTGGACGATATTCATTGGGTGTCAGGCAGGAAAATAATTCATTTTTGGTCTCTTTTAGTAAGGGAAAGTGAAAGATTGATTCACACACCAGATTGTACAGTACTTTAGAACTTAATTGTCTGAAAATTTTTGTGTTACTTTTGTTATATTTGTTTTTTCTACAGTGTGTGTTGTATAATAAAAATAGGAGGAACTTTCTTGCATACTTAATATGCATATCGGTGTAGTACAACGTATACAAGCATTCCTTTAAAACGGAAATAAAAGCGAAAGTGCAGAATAGTTCTTCAGAAAGAGTTCATTGTTGTGCATAGACGAATGATTCTTCTACTGCCATTTTCCATTTCTATCTACAGTACGTACTAGCTAGAAAAATCATTGAACCATACTTTTGATTTTCTCTGACGAAACACGTTGTAATATACCTTTCAAAGAGAGAAAAATCCACGATCCGTATTTGAAAAATATAAACGCGAAAGTACGTAACAAGAAAAAGCAAAAAAGGGGGACCATTTTCCACATAAATCCCTATCGTGCCAACAGAGCGGTAGCTAGAGTTTGTGGAGCCCCGATATTGCAAAAATCTGTGTCACTGAAAACATCCACGGTAAACCCATTCATTTACATCCCCACACGTTATACCGTTGTCAACGTGTTAACTTTAGTCGGGACGAAGAATAATTGTATAAATTAATGTGTATTTCGGCCAACATCTATTTACCGTTTTACTTTATATTTAACGTAGAAGTAAATATCGAATATCTATAAACCTAGCATTAAATTCAAGATGCCTCCTACGATAAAGCTACGCGTTAAATCTTCAAGGGTATCTTTCACCCCTTTAAGATATCCACCGATGCGAAGAAGCATGCGTGGGTAATTTTTCCGAGTAGTGTAAGATATACGAGAAGAAAAAATGAAGGCTTACACCTACCTAAAGTTGCTTGTTACTTCGCTCGAATTCTATATCTCGAGAAAGGCTGCAAAGCTTTCCTCGTTTCGCAAGCGTGATCGTCCTCCGGTGCGCTCGCGTGCTCGCGGGCATACGTGTACCAACAAAACAATATAAAGGCGGCATCCTTATTTTACGCGTGGCGCGTTTTCGCAAGAGCGAGAGCGATAAAGAGTGCTTCCTAAAAATTGGATTACTTTTGTCCGCGGCAAAATGGAAAAAGCGGGATAGTACGCGAGGGTAACACACGGCAAACGTTGTGTGTAGCATTCGTCGAGTCTAGTCGCACGGTTTCTCCTTGCCGTGCCGTGGCTCCGTGAAATATCCATGAAAACACGCTCCTTTGTCAGGATCGCGAGGACAAAGTGCGCGCTAGCTGCACTGCAAGAGGGCGGCGACGCGAGGAGGCGCGTAATTAAAAACCGTGAAAACAGGCGAACTGCAGGCTGTCGCTTCGCTCGCGTTCTCTCACTAAATTGGATTATTTTTCTCAGCCCTGGTCCCTCTTCGCCGCTTCGCCCCTCGCCCTCCGACAACCTTTCCTCCCTCGACACGGTTCTGCTTCCCGACGATTAAAATACTCCTTCTTCGCGAGTGTACTCCGTTTTCGCGTAACCCTCTTTTTTCTTCCCTGCTGTTCGCCTTCCTTCCACCCGTTTTTCCACCCTTTAGCCGGACCAGCGTCGTTTTCAAAAGTGACGCGTCGCGACACCGGTCAGCCCTGCCGACGCGACGCCACGACCTGACGAAAGTACAACGAGGAATCGTTTCGCGATGCTATGTACCACTTTCGAGCCTGGCAATTCAAAGCTCTGGAAATTAAACGGGCTTTTCCTACCAGGATTAACACAGCTGAGATTCTTTAAATTTTGACAGGACCGAATAGAAACGGTCATTCACGTAATTAGGCCGTAATTAGGGTGTTGAATACGCGTTTTGTGACTCGCACACCACAGGTGAATATACCACCGGTAGTTACCGGGTGGTTTGTGATCATACAGCCTTCAGCGGCCATACGAGCTAATTGCCATGAGCTCTTCCCAATTTTCTATAAATTAGTCGAAGTATAATAAGACAGGTATATTTTGCAAAAAATAGAATGACACTTTGCACATTTAGAATGTGGATATTAGTGTAAATATTTAGAATGTGTTTAGATTTTTGAAAATTCAAATTACAATAACGAAAATGAAGAAGTTCGAAAATCTGAAAACGTATGTGTAACATGCGAGGAATCCTGCGGTACGATCACGTACCTCACGCATCACGATTAGGGGGAAAAAGCTGACAGACTTAAAGCTAAGTAGTTAGGGAAGGAAGTTGCGAGATAGCAGGGTATTCTTAAATGGCGCGTAACAGGTGGATCGAATGGTAGCGGAAAAACAAAAGCGACGCGTGGAGCAACATCAGCAGGATTAAACTCACGTGTCCGAGCTTCTCCTCCTTCCGCCTCTTGGGGTCGCTCTCGAGGTCGGGGGTGCGGCTTCGGAATTTCTCGGGCGGCGACACGGATCGTCGTAGTCGGTCGTCGGTAAGGGCGATCGGTTTACGATCTTCGGGCGTTTCCGCGGCCGCTCGGTGTTGTTGCAGGTCCGACGGTTTCAGAAGAGCCTGCACCTGTGCCTGGACCGCAGCCGCAGCCGCGGGATGCGGCGGTGGAGCTAGATGAGGTGGCACCCCTGCGGCTGCGGCCGCCACGGCCGCACCTGCAAAACCCAACAGCCCCGCTGGCGGAAGACCGCCGACGACCGCACCGTGGGGCAACTGCTGCGCGTGTATCTGTTGCTGTAACATCCGGTCAAACGATCCTCAATCGACTTCTTTCACTTGCCGATCATTACAATAAAACCGCGATATAAGCGAATCCCTTGTCTTTCAATTTTGACTCATATACTACTCTCGATACAAGCGAATCCCTCAACTTTGAACTTTCGCTAGGACGGTAAAGTCTCGATACAAGCGAATCCTCCGGGTCTGAAGTTTCACCTATATCGTGCAGTTCGTACATTGATCTATGATTTGCCGAACGTAGAAAAGCGAGTGATGGAATAAACACGTATCTTTGAAAAAATCCTAATGCAAGAATACAACATTTTTGTTATCAAACTTCTACAGACAGGTTTTTGACAATTTTCTGAATAAAGTGAGATCAAACACGTCGTAATTTGGAATAAATTTACTTGTCATTTCGAGAGTCGCGTATATAGAAGGTTTTATTGTACGTTGAAAGGGTAGTGTCCCTGCTGAAAATGATAAAACGGGTCAAAGTTATCCGTGAATGTCTTGTTATCTGTCCGTTCTACGAGTTTTGTCGTAGAAGTGACCATTTTCGTTTACGACATTTTCGTTCATGAAATTTTTTAACTTTCACGCTCTTGAGAAGTCGCAATCTCATCCACGGATTTTTGAACAAGTTTTGGCGTAAATTGAGGGGAGCGAAACGTGTAAACAAGATGTAGAGAGTGCAGTTGTAGTAAAACCGTAGTAACCGCAATTGGCCAATTGTACTCGACAAAAAATTGGATTTCAAATTTTTATGACATCTACGTACTATGCATAGAATGCGGCGTAACTGGTAGTAAAATCGGAAGTGGGACGATTCTACATGAAAAAGTGAAACGAGAATGTAGACTAAAGTCCTTTGTTTTCGCGAAAATCGACTTTGAAAATTCGTCGTACCGAATGAATATTAAAAATTGATTTTCCCGAAGCAAAAACTTTGGACGAACAACTATTATCGGCGGGATTTATACCTACAGGCCTGCAACCGGCCATCGAGTCTCGATTAACTGCAATCTGAAATCGTAGTGTTAATTTAACGAGAAAAAAATATGCAACATCGGACAGCTATAGCGCGATTTTCTTCGATCGTCGGCCCTCAAAGTAGCCTGTGGTAACTTTATAACGTTCAATTAATATGCATCAAGCTGTGACCCAATTACGAAATAAGAAACACGGATTAGCGTGAAATAAATGTTTTAATGATTGTGCATTCACGCTCGCACAAGTGGCCGCGACCTCCTCGAAACGGGTTAACCTAATTTCCAATTGCCACCGTATAAATTAACAAGTTTCGATTTGAATTCCGAGGAAAGCTGAAATCTTTATCTTCGGATCGGTGACTCTCCGACAAGAAATTCCATCGAAATATTTTTCGTAAGAAATGTCAACTTACCAGTAGCTGCTGTAGACCCTGTTGTTGTTGTTGCTGCAAGAAAAATGTTATGACGATTAGTTGTATGGAAAATTGTTCGTAAATTAAGTACGAGCATCGTAGGCTTGCCTAGGGAAAATGGCGACGTACGGATGAGAACGTTAGAATTTGTGGTGTGTAAATTTTCGAAATTATGTACTTTCAAAGGGGACTTAGAGATTTGGGGATTTAGGGATGTGCAACTTTAGAAATTTGGAAAGTTAGAGATTTGAAGCTTCAAGCAATTGGGGGATTTGGATTTTGAACTTGAGCAATTTGGAGATTTAGGGATCTGAAGCTTTAGCAATTTGGGGATTTAGGGATCTGGAACTTTTGAAATTTTGGAGATTTAGGGATTTGGAACTTTAGAAACGTGGGAATTTAGGGATCTGAAGCTTTAGAAATTTGGGAATTTAGAGATCTGAAATTTAATTGGGGTGTAGGGACTTGGAATCTGAGCAATTTGGGGATTCAGGGATTTGAAACCTGAGCAATTTGGCGATTTAGAGATTTGGAACTTGGAAATTTCAGAATTAAAAAATTTAGCAATCTATAAATTTGAGAACTCAGAAGTTTACAAATTCCAAACGTAATGTCCAAAAATCAAAGGTAGTTCCACAACAGTGCTGAGCCAAAGTAAGCCTACGTTGCTGGCGAATATAAATTGAGTGGTTAATTCGTGACAGTGGCAATGTTCTAAACGCAACATACTGTGCCAATATGAATGTCGGACTGGTTGCCAGAACTAAGAAGTTAATAGTATCGATAGTAGAGAAGCTCACCCCAATAATAGCGTTCAGGTCGGTCATCGTAACTTGCTTCGCTCTCTCTACGGCATTGGCCACCTGCTGCTGATGCTGCAAGCCATGCTATCATTATCGCGTCGTTGTCACTCTCGATCGTGAGATTGTACGGCACGCGTGCCAAACAGAAAGTCAAAGACTCACCTCTTGTGTCAGGTACGGGAGTACCTGGACGATTATCGCGTTCAACCTCTTAGCGATCTCTGTCTGCAAATATGACAAACGTATAATAAGTGAACTTACTCGAATCAACTCACACATTTATATTTACATTTCCAACTAAATTCTACCTTCGCTACATTTTCTTTGAAGTCTCTATTCATGTACATTTTTTAACTCATATATTTACTCTATGTTTTTATTTTTATGCTCTATCTATATTTCTATTTTTATGTATATGTTTATTCTATTTATGTCTTGTTTCATTTATTTCAAAATGAGAGGTAACATGGTTTGTAGTAGAATTTTTTTTAAGAATGCCTATTTAGAAATTTTTGAGGTAAAGAATACTTGTGTACATCATGTATTGATGTACCTCATTGTACTTCACTTCATTTGATGTACTGATGTACTGCAGTGTTTACTCATTTACTTCTTCACTATATTTTCAGAAATAGGTATGCATTTAACGTAGTTGTAGAGTTAACTTAAGATGTTCGGTGTTTTACATATTCCTCTCCAAAAGAGATACTTTGTGTCTACGTTTTATTAGCAGCGATCGCGTCGGTGTATAATTTCCAATAGGGCGTGGGAAAAAACGCGTAATACCGTGATACCGAATTTCAATGCGGGTCTCGATAACTCCGACGATTTAATTGAAAAATCGAACAGCGTGCCGGGCTAGGCGCGGGTGCAAAATCGCGAAAACACCGTGCAAACGTCATGAAATTCGGGGTTAACGTTTGCGGTGAATTTGTGCAACAGACACGTGACAATCGTTTCACCGCCACGTGAGCTCTCTCTTCCTCCTTTACTTTCAAAGGAAAACAGTTACTCATTAAGCGTCTATTAAATCGATTCGCAATTACACGAACGGCCACGTGATGCGATTCGCAATGACCGCGTCACAAAAGAATGATACCGGCCCGGCAATGTCGTAAAATTTCCCTCGATATTGCTGCAATTAAATAACCATCCGTTCGAGTTATCGAACAATGTACCGAAGTTACCGATTAGGGGACTCGCGAATATGGGTCTGTTTTGAATGGGGGATGACGAACTCGTCATTTCAACTACATTTGGAACCTGTGGTGAAATTTTCCTCTTCACAATCGCTGCAATTTGAGAACTGCTGTTTGACAATTTGTGTTCCAACGTGGTTTAATGTGTTTTAAAACAAAGCTGGGTCCAAAGGTGTTTAAGAATCTTTACCGAAGTGACTTAAAATTTTAACAAAATATTGAAGAAAAAAAATAATGACTCGATGAATAATTAACTTGAACAAACTACTTAAATCAGCTCAATGCAATCATTTGGACTCAAAGTTGTCTTACCCCGAAAGTATGTACAAAGTTTAATAAAAAGAATGCAAGATTCTGAAGAATCGACATAGGTGCGTGTATATTAAATTGTGGCTAACAAATAGCATATAGACGCATTTATAACGCCGCTACGATAGATTAGTTTCAATAATTCAACGAATGCGATCAAATATGTACGGTAATCAACATTACGGAGTTCGACCGACAATCGCACTACCTATCGCAAAGCGCCAATATAACGGTCTAATTGCATCGAAGCTAGCTAACAAAATTATCCGTGTACAAATTAATACTCCATTTGCAACTGATGCTGCTTCGTTTATAACGAATCGACTGTGTCTTTTATATCGCATTTCCTCCATTCCCGTTTTAATGCATTTCAATTTTCTGCCGTAGGACATATGTACATGTTTAATAAATCCCGAGCAACGGCAAATGTGAATCAACCTTTAAGTAGTCATGTTCGAATCACGATTGCCTGTGGTTATTCCATAATTCGTGATTAAATGTAGAAATATGTTACGGTCGCGTGAAAGCACAATGCTGTGACAAGCAACACATATGTGAAATGAATTGATATATGAATGCTTTCATATTTGGCTCTGTTCGTCTATGGTTGGATCACACTTTACTTGTATCAGAATATATTTACATTTGTTTCGTGCTGTTCGCTGTAACACATGATTTCATCTAACGTAATAAAATTAATTTTTACCTTACATATGTATGTTCGAAAAGACCAGATTCGTAAATTATTTACATTTTGAAAACTTCTCGATCGAATTTTCAACTTTTAGAAAAACTAAATGTTCACGTTAACTCCTCGAAATTCCCAAACTTTTAGAAATGCAAATTTTTCAATTTCTAAATTGCGGGATTTTAAAATTTGAAAGTTTGCATATCATAAATCTTTGTCGACAGCTTTTTAAAACGTTCCCAACAAATTTCTGCAAAGCGATATCCGGAAAGGCGAGCCACCCCTTAAGTAACCTAATTCGAATCACCCCAATCATTCCTATTCATCGAATATTTGGTAGTTAATAAATGGCAAGGATGAGGTTGGCATCGAGGGGGTTGGTTTTTCTGCATCGAGATATTCAGCGTCGCAGGAACGCGTGACTCCGCGCGCATCCACGTTTCCGAGTCGAACAAAAATGTCATTATTCCCACGGGGGACAGAAAGATGGAAAACTGCCGCGTCCACGTCAGTTCGATTCCGCCTGGGCCGAGTCGGGGGGTGGTGGCGGCGGCGTAGACCAAGGGTGTGCGACGAAAATGAAAAAAAAAGAAGAAGCGTCGACGAAAAAACTGACAAAGAGAGAGCGAACGGAAGCAGGGGGACAGCGGATGACAGAAGCGAGACGAACGCAACAAGGGACAGCAAAAAGAGGGAAGGTGGTCGACGAACCGGGAGACGAGGAGAATTCGCGTGGCGGGGTGTCGCGGCGCTGTGCGGCGCAAGTGTTGTCCGGTACGAAAAAATGGTTATTCCTTTTCGAATGTGCCCGATGCACATGCACGTTTTCCCGCAGAACGGATGGTCCGAGGGTAGCGGAGCAAGACGAGGAGAGCGAGCGAGAAGAGGAAGAACGAAGAGGGTCGACGAGAGGATGGAAAGGGTGAAAAAAAAGGAAGGGTAGATGGAGGTGGCCGAACGGGCAGGAGGAAGAGGAAGAGGAAGAGGAGGTATAGAGTAGGAGGAGGTAACATTGAGATTAGCAACGGGTAAAAAATCGATGTCATCGCCCCCAGCCCACCGCACCCTCGTTTCGCTCGCTCAACTCAACCCTCTGCTACCCCCGCAGGGCCAAATAAAAGAACTCGAATACACGACCCCTGGAACGCGTGCGTGTACGTGTGTAAGCGTGTACGTGCGGGCACATCGCGGAATATGTGTGTATATGGACGCGAGAGTGCTGGAAAAGCGACCCCCGACTACCGAAAGCCGGAGAGGACGGGAAAGAGAGGGATGAAAGGAGAAGAGGGAACCCGCGCGGATAGATAGACGTGCACGTATGTGTGTACGTGTGTGTGTACGTGGAAGAACTGGAAAGGCAGGGTGAGTTATATGCAATTGGTCAGCCTGCACATTTTTTATCGGGCGCCGAGCCGCGCCGCGCCCGCTGCGCACCCGCGATGAGAAATGGTAGTTACTCTTGTATCGACGAACGCCAAAGGCGATACGAATATGTATTTCTTCGCGTACAGGCGGCATTTTCGAGGGTGAACCGAAAGATCTGTGACCCTGCTTACGAATGATGGCATACTAAACGCTTCTCGAGAACGGACGAGTACGCTGAATCCCCGCGAATCGTTTCTATTACGATAATCACCGTTTTCAACGGCTTAACGAGCTCGTTCCTCCCTAATTCTAACGTTGTAAGTTTTTCACGACCGCGTAAAGTGTTGCTAAAACAACTCAAGGATTTTCAGCCTTGGAACAGCGGGCTGCGGTTGCCTCGAGGATTTATCGGACCTACTTCGAGACGCTAGAACTATCAAACCGGTCAAATGACCGGTTCACAACTTTCTTATTTCAAACTACAAAGTTTATTAAGGCACTTCTCTTGAAACCCGTGTTGAATTTTATCGAGATGAAGCGTGTATTGAATTAACTTTATCGATTGTTCCTTTACTTTTCCACTTTATTTTTAATTTTGAATTATATATGCATTACACGCTGATACCTTTAACGTAAAAACGAAGTCAACGAAAATTTTGGTAATTCTCGGTGACTCATAAGTTATGTCCATCTTAATTTTCTCTAATTTTGTAGAAGTCTTAAAGAAAACATTATTATACAAGTACAAAGACATAAGTTAGGATAAATTTATAGCATGACAGAGTAAGGGTTCGATCTTCAGCTGACATGAACATCATAATTCAATTGTGTCCCCCTAAAGTTACAATGTCGTTATTACCGAAATCTTAGCCTTTAAGTTTGACCTTTGAAGCTCAAAGGACTCAAACTTCGCGTACCGTCGATATTATGATACACAATAAAATAGCATGTACTAAGTCAATATCTGCGCGGATTCTCGTCATATTGCACCGGATCGTGGCTTAATTGAGCAGGAAAGCTTGTCTTTCGAGGACAAGCCTTTCAATTAAGCGATAAACGTTATCGGTTAGGTTCGCTGAACCATCATACGAGTCGTTGCACGAAGGAAACAACAATGTTGCACGCGAGTCTCGCCGGTTTTGCATTCTTTTTCAACCCCGTCCTCTCTTAAATCTCGACTGCTCCCTGAACACGCGAGACCGTTTATCTTGTCTCGTCCTTCCTTCTCATATTTTTCTTGCTCACCGTTGCGCCTCTTTTACAATCCCCTTCTTCGTTTTATTGCTCGGGTCATTCGGAAAAATCTTGTTTTTTCATGAATATCCCGGCATCGCCGTAACTCTAACTCCGCTCGTGATAAATTATCAGAAACACTTGTTAATGCACCACTATCAAAATAAACGTTATATAAAGTTCAAATACATAATCAACTTTATTACTGATTATTTATAACAAAAACACGGTGATAATCATGTGTATATAATCATCGCAAGAACCGCCAAAAGTCCCATTCGTTTTCCTGTACATACTTCAACTTGATTACATACGACTTGACGGTCACCATGCAATATATTAAAATACTCATAGGCAAATGATAAAAGAGTAAAATTTGATTTTTATCCTCAAGTTTCTCAGAAATCCGGAGATCTCTGGGTAAAAATTGACCGATTTCAAAAAATCGAAACAATGGACGAAGAATAGAAAGGACAAATTAATCGGGGCCAGAAATGGCCGTTTCGATGGCATTATTATTACGTCTCTGGCGAGGAAATGGCATTCTCCGAGGCGTGAGCGAGCTCGACTCCGAGAACTTTTAACTTTATTGAGCTCCAGCAGCGAGCGAGCACAGCCAGCGGCGGCCTCGCGTCATACTAATAAAACTTTTTACCTTTTGCGACAAGCGTAAAACTCGTTTCTCGGTCTCGCGTAAGGGATTGTTCGTCGGATCGCTGTACTGTTCGGTCACGACGGAATTTCAACTTGTAATTTTGAATTACCGACTTCGTCGCACTTTTTTCCACCCCGTAAACGATGTCACGAGTGCCTACCGAGAACGGATACAGCGAGAAACTTTCGGAATAAGGGAAAAACGGATGAGAATTTTGTATTGTGCGATTCTTAAAATCTTTATCGTTTGGATTTTTGCATTAAGAACTAACAAAACGCGTTACGCAACTAATACGAGGCACTAGGGAAATCTTTAAAGAAAAACATTTAAAAGAAAACGTTGTAAAGGTAAATGACAAAAATAATATAAAAAATAATCAAAAGAAATTGATCATAAACAACCTAACATTTGACAAATTGAAATTAATGTTCAACCTATAAATAATAATGGACAAACTTTAAACTAAATCTTTGCGAAATCGAATATATCTCAAAATTAAGTTCAAGTTAAAACTACTCCAATAGAGACTATGGTTATTAAAATTAACAAATAAATAAAGTGTAGCCAAAATCGTAAGTTAACCCGACAGAAAGATGCGAACGAAGATACAGAAACGACTCGCAGCTGTATCAGTCCGTTTCCGCTAACAAAATAATCATTTTACAAAAGAATAAAACTGTTGTAACTATCGGTGGTCTTTCTATTCGGAATGATCGTTCCATCGATATACCGCAACTATTCCGACAAAAGCGTCCCCGTATCGAATCGGTTCCTCGAAGTATCCGCACACATGACCGCATTCGAGCGTCCGCGTCGCGGCCACCCCCTGGGGGTCGTTCGCGCGTGTATAGGGCACGTCGTACAATTATTTGAAGAGCGAAACAGGCCGAGAGGTCGGCGAAAGGGGAGAAAGATTCGTATAAGAACTGGGACATTGCCAACAAATTCGAGTTAGTCGAGTAGCGAGTGGTAAAGTGGTGGTTGCGGCCTTTAACGGTGGAGCGGGGAGGCAAACGTCGACTCGGTGTGGCGGCGAGAGAGATCGAGGCTCCGGCACGAAAGGGTGCGAGCAGAAAGGGAGAAAGTACGAGAGGAGAAAGTGGAGGCAACGATAGACTAATGGGAAAGAGAGCGCGATAGGACCGAAAAGGATGAAATCGGAGAGACTCGAGAACGGTGCCGGGTAAAAAGGGTAAAAACGAAGGGGTAGCTTGGCTAAGAAGGGGACGGAAGATCGCGGAGACAGACGAAAGAGGGACAGAGAGCGAGGAGCAACCTTGTAGGGGAAGATTGTTTTCATTCGGTGCTCAAATTGAAAAGGAGCGAGGACCGAAGACCGCGATTCGAAAGCCGGCTAAGTGCCGGAGACAACCAAACGGAGGGTGATTTATTCTCTCTCGTCTTTCCCCCCTCGACCAACCCCCCGACTTGCTTTTATACTGAAACGAAGAAACGGGGAACGGGAGAAGAGGGAACGCGCGGAGACGGAAAACTTGAGGATTCGTACAAGTGGCAACGTAATCAATTTTTTTCGAACGCGTCTTAATTCGCCGGCTAAGAAAAGGAAATGTTCGGACCACGGTCGGGCATTATTTCGAATAACCTTCTGATCCAAGTTTCGAATAAAATGAAGATGCTTGCGAACAAGAAATAAGTAGCGCAATAAGATTTTTATCTTGACATTTTATTTAAAGTATCTTCCCATCGATTCGTCACGTTTTGACTACAATTAGGAAAATACATTTTAATAACCCTTGCTTTGACCACTGAATTTTATCCCCAGTCGTGACATGCCGTTTCAAATTTGATGGACCCAACAGAAAGGAGGGAACTTGGCATACATAATCTTCGGAAGTTGGTCCGTTAAAGCCGAATGATTTTTAAACGATATACCTACTGTTTTATATTGGTAGACGGAGGGAAATGAGGATAAGTGGTTACTCGATACGATCGTATAATTGCTAATGGGCGCATAGAAGGGGCAATAAAAGTAAGAGAGGGAAACGAAAAATCGTTGGTCGTCGGGAAATCAATCCCCATCAGAGGTAACGGCGACGACAAATTGCAGCTAGCTAGTGTAACACCGGGCCAGTAAAGGTCTTCTAACGCTAATTAGAGGAGAAATGAAAAGTTATTGGTTATTCGTGGCCGGTTAATTAGTCGCGATCACGTTGCACTCGAGTGTTTACGGACGATTTGAAATTGAATTTGTTTATCGATTCATTTTTATTCGTTGCAACGTTCTGGCGCTTTCAAACCGTGAAACTTTATCGATTCGTTCATTGAAAATGACTATCTCCGACACGGGTATAATTGAAAATTTGCGAAAAATCTTCGACTTTATAAAAATTTAACTGCAATCGGGATACCGTCATCTGGAGGTCTTTACTACACGGTGTCTGCTAAGAAAACGTAATACCGAAGTTGTAGAAGCACAAATTTTCAAATAAAAAAGTTTTATACTTCAGCGAGTAATACAGCAAATAAAGATCTCCCGAGAGCTAAATAAAAGTTTATTCCGAAATAAGCATCTCCACGGTATCTATCTAAATTTTCGAGTTGCCCCATCGAAACAGGCTAGGTATAACATCTTTCGAACGGTAGATAAACAGAGCCGGAACGAACGCATGCTAATTAGTCGATTAAACGGCAACACGTTTTAACGGGCACGTATCAATTCGAAGCGCAAATCGTACACGGCAATAACAACGCCACCTATAAAGCATCCTAAGCTAACTAGTTTGCCACTTGAACCACCGGACGCAATTTCGCGCCGATTTAATGGTGGACCGGCCTCCTGTTCGACGATGCTACCCCTACTCTGTCCCTCAGGCTTGCACCCCATTAAGCAACGCCCCTGGGTACAAGGGTGAGAAATGATCGGCCGCTAATGCTAATGAATATCAGCTCGTCGGTGTCAGGGAGGGTTGTTTGGAGTTTAGGACTCTCGCCACCCCATCCCCCGTGGCCCCTTTTCGAGGAGTTGGTTCGCGTGCAACGAGGGGTCGTGGTCGCTTTTAAGAAAATTGTCGACAGAGGGGGATGATGGCCCACTCTGTTTCCCCTAATTAGCCAAAATTACACGATTTCCCGGGCCAGATGCGCCGTGCCGTGTCGTGTCGTCTCGGCACCCCCTTCGTTTTTGCGGCCAACTGAGGGGTCGCTGGGCGAACTGGATCGCTCGACATATTCCGAACTTAATTAACGAGAAATCTTTTGATCCTTAAATTACCCCGGCTACCCTGATCGCGATAGAAATCGGCCGGACATTCTTAAAGCGCCTACCGACTTAACGTGTCTCCCCCGTTCTTGCGAACTTCGCTGAAAGGCAGCCTAACTTTGCCACGTGTTTTAGACTATCTACGACCAGATAAAGAAGCACCCTCTCGACGTCCGTGAACACGATAAGCACAGGCCGGAATTGTTTTCGAAATCGACTTACCTGCTTGTGCATCTCCACGTTGAGGCCGTAAGACATTTCGTAGTACTGAAACAGAAAAATAACAGATGTCAATGGCACTCGCTTATTCGCCCTTTTCAACCGTAAACAACTGTAAGCGAATCGTTGTTAACTCTTTGTGGCTTTAGCTTTAATTCTTTGAGACTGTACCAGTTTGATTATTTGTTAGTAAAGTGCATTCGTTTGACTACTTTAGCACATTATCACATAATTTCCAGTCGGGTTAAAGCGTTCAGTAAGAATTATTGTCATCTGGAGAATCTTATCGGACGGATGCGATTTAATTCTTTTATACGTGATGTTTTCTGCGACATCAGTGTCTTTCTTAACCAGTTAGCTGTTAACGAGTATACTCGTTACGAAGAAACTGGTGAAACGAAACAGCTGACAGGTTAACATTTTCATTCGTCGAGTTCTCTTAACACTTATAGTGCTGAACGACAAATATCGTTTCGTATATGATGGCGCCTTATTTTGTATTTTGATAAACGATTCTTCCTACTTGCAAATAGTGTTTATAAAAGAAAACAGATTTTTTTATTTTTCCTGCTTTGCAAGCAATCGTGTCAAGAAGATAAGAAGAAGTGATTAGATAAGAAACTATAGTAATGTTTTTTATAAATAACCTCTGTCAACGTTTGACGAACGTAATTTAGAAAACGGTAGAGCATCGGTAAGCCCACAATGGCGGGGAGCTTTAGTCGACCTCCCCCTTCTGTCGTTCCTTTCATTAGCGATACTTAACTTCCGTTTCTTTACAATATCGTTTCAGACCGTCTAGAGTTTTCACGGAGAAAGCACGGAACCCGGTCGGCAGAAAACTTTTAATAAATACAACAAGCTTCTCGTAAATCTCGACGAAACGAGAACCGCCGTACCACTGTTTCCCTTCCTGTTCCCTTTCACTCGTTTCTACGCCGCTTGCGAGCTACCTACAGAAGAAAGGATCATTACAACCTTCTCCTGCCAACGAGCTGGATCAACCGACCACTTTTGTCTCTTCCGCGAAGAATTTGTGATCCGCGCCGTTTCGCTCCTCTTCCAGATTCAAACTGATCTAACACCGGGTACGCTTTTATGAAAAAAAACTTCACCCCTTTAATACCAAAGCCGAGTTTAAATCTTTGCACCTCGAATAATCGTCCAGGATGATTCATCGAAAAACAATATTTTTTGTCAACTTCTTGATTCGGAAACTTCTCTGGCAGAGATAGTTTGCTTATTGCAGCATGAAAGTTTCTTTGCTCGGCCACCGTTATGGTGGCGCTACGATATAAAAGTCACTGGTGATCCTCGAGGGAGCGATAAGAAAATGTCCCATACCGAGCTCCATGTGACCTTAGGTTGCGGTAGAATTCAAATCGTATTGAAAATTTAAATTCAATTTGTACGGGGACGAATTTTTATAATAAAATAAAATAATCAAAAATGTTATACCAAGATGAAAAATATTTAGTAAGGTTATAAACATTCGACAAAATATAAGAAGTTCGTAGTACATGTACATATGCAACATAGTGCAATGAAGGGTTAGACAGTTATTGGGAAACTTGTGTTCGACTTGGAGGTCCAAGCGAAGTTCGAAGAAGAGACGGCAGATAAGCCGGCGAATAAATTTATCGTATACAATTTCATAATAATTCAACGTCAGTGGGAAGTGAGCCGTTCAAGCAGACAAAGTGTACATTCCATCATGCCCCGTGATCTAGGTTAAATTACCCTTGCAGTTCGCTCGGTTACGTAACAACCGTCCCCGGCGAGGGTTGAAAATTGATTATCGATGTCGTCGATGAGTGAATAAATTTCCGCGTATTCTTCTGTCCCGCGTCACGACCGATTTAACTAAGAGCTCGCGAGATCGTGCACCTACAGAGTGGTCGGATTCGTTTATTGCCGCGAACCTGTCACCTATCGATGAATGTTAAACGACGTCGTTAATTTTCAAGTGTAAGGAGCCGGAAAGCGAGGAGACTGTTCGACGAATGAATAGACTTTACGAGAAGATTCCCTTGGAAGCCGAACCGTTCCAATTGGGTTAACTACATACAATTCGTGGTACGGGTCGACTGATCGTAAATTGGTTAGTAGCTAAAGTCACTTGGGTACCAGTCACTCGTTCTGGGACGCATTACGTACAGAAACGATAATTCTAGGACGCATTATGGCTCGTAAAAATGTTAGAGCAGATGGCATGCAGAAAGAGAACTCGACAGTGACACGAGAACCACATGGTTACGGACATTCTGCTTGTTTATTACACGAGCAATTTACACCGATATATTCTTTATTTATGACCGACCGTACCATTGTTAAGTTCACTTTGAACGTCATTTGGTAATGAAGCTGAAACATGCACCCGAGTAGCTGTTACGTTCCAAGATGGACACTGGCGTGCCATGATTCTTTAAGAAAAATAACGATGTAGAAGCGGACACTTATCTTGCTTGTTAAGATCACGCATCACCGACTGTCCGCTTGACAAGTTTTTCAACTCACTATTCCAAGTTAACAAAATAGTGTAGTCGTAGAATGTTCCAACATTCCACCTATCAAAGTATCCAGATTTCAAAAAGGAATAAAAGAAAGAAAGCAGAGTTCAAAAATTCAGCAATTTCCAAATCTCAAGGTGTACAAATTCCAAACTTGTATGTCCAAGATATCTCTGAATGAAGAAATGAAAAATATCGTAAAAAATGTACAATTCTGACGATACTTCTCTTCGCGATGATGCTATATCCGTCGAAGCGAGTATAAATAGTCGGATAATAAAAGACAAGTTGAACGCCTAGTTATACGGGATAGTTTCTTATCGGGAATATCGTGGTCATCGTAGTCCGATCGTGATTATCGATTGCATTATTAAGTTGGTATATTTCCGTGGGCGATGGTATCGATCTCTGTATAGCATCTGTCGGGCAGGGATGTGTGCGGTGCTTTCTCTCGACGAGCGAAGCCAAGCCCCCGAAGCCATTCGTCCCGGAACGAGCGGCTAAAGGCGGACACGCAGTGCTAAGCGACAGCCACTAACCGATTTACGATCGCGCAAGCGCACTCACGAATCGTACGATACGATGCACTTTACCGGAACACAGCCTGGATCGAACCCCTCGTCCAGGCTCGGACGTGACTCTTCCTTTCTCCCGTTGCTTATCAGCTTACCTCTGTTTCGACGCCGCGCTGGATTACCACTTTTGACTTAGTCACTGGCTCGGACGATCGCCAGTTCTGTTTACCAATCCGGAGACTAATTCGACGATTCGCTTCGATTCGCGATTTCTACCTTCCCTTTATTTCCCTTGTTAACCCTTCGCGCTACGATCGTGCACTCACCGTTCGATTTAACAAAATTTTAAATAAGTACCTCCAACTATAGTAATGGAGAACTTCAAATTTTCACTTAAAAATTATTACACGTGAAGATTACGTAAATTGTAGGGATTGAAATTCTGGGTTAAACTTTAAAAAAAATGAAAAACAAGTATTCCTATGTTTTGCAATGTAGAAGGTAAAGTTGTATTTTTAGCGCGCAAAAAGAATGTTGTATTAAATTCGTTATTTCCCGTAACGAAAGCGTGCGTAATTTAACCGCACATTACTCCACCTGTTTATCGGACGAATGCCGTAATTTAACATCCCTATTGTTACGATATACAATGCACAGGATTTTAATTAATAAAATAAACTGTACGTTCGGCTAGAATGACAGCGATCGATACACGGAATTGATCTTCCACGATTCGAGAAATTTGCGACCTGTTGAACCAAGAACACATCTGGATGAGAATAGGAATGCCTCTTCAGCGGATAAAATTTCCATTTTTCATGCAATTGAATTTCAATAGAAAGATCGTTAAGAGGCGAATAATATTAGAGCCGAGACGCGAATGGTTAAGTTTCGGTCTTATTAATGTCCTTCCATCGCTTTGACACAACTGACCCTACGCTTCAACGGAACGCAATCAAATTAATTTGCGGTAGAGAAAGCGTATTTGTGATATCGTAGTCACGCTACATCGTCGATAATAGAAACACGAACTCTGACACGAGAAAGCAATTCGAAGGTGGATCGAATGGTATCTTCTGCCCTCGTTCTGCTGTATATTTAATCGTACGCGATCAATTATTGAAAGAAGTTGAAATTTAAACGAGTCCTGTCAATCATACGCTGCGGAAGGTTCTATCTATAAAATTATTTATAAATTTATTATCGAACGTTTGAATATAGTAACTCCTCGGCGCAACACTGTTAAAATAGAACTAGAAGAATGGAAACTCACGAATGATTAATACAAAATTTCTTCGTTTCAACAGCGAAAATTTGATAAAATCTGAAGGAGTTTCCTTATAAGTTATCGTAATTATCTCAAGGGTATTAATTTACATATAAATAAATGTTGATTGGTCACATAAAGCGTGGCGTTGGAAGCATTAGAGTAGCGGAAGAAACGGAGAAAGGAGGAGGAAAAAGGAGAAGATTATCCGGAAGCAAATATAATTTATTCCCGATCAAACAGAGAAATCGAGGATCGAGATCGTATCTCGATAAAATTAACCCGACTTCTAGATTGCTCGTGCATGCCCGTCCGTATAAATCGATTTTTATGAAAGATAGGATGGTATATCGCGAAAAAGAAGGCACCGATGAAGAAATTGAACGTAAATTGTGCGTTATCGACAGATCCTGATGGGAATTAATTCGACTCGGCGATGTAATAAAATAGCTTCTTGGCCGCATCGTGGAACCGTTATATTGGTTCGTTCGAAAGTCCGAAACACGAAGAAAAGAGTTCGCCGGGCCAAGTCGATAATCGGATGAAGAGAAACTCTCGGTGTGGCAGTAGGGGTCGTATCGATCTCATCTCCGCAGTCTTTCCTTTTCTATTTTCACGTGGTTCGGAACCCAATAATAGGGGTTGTACCGATAATTTCACCCCCTCCGGTTATTCGATATGGATCTTTTAGTAGCGAGCCTTTGCTAGGGTGACTGAGCCGCCTACTCTCTTTTCCCAGTCTCCCCTTTCTATCTTTTTCACGTTTCTCTACCCTATATATCCTACTTTTTCCTGGCTCATTGCCTCTTGCTTTGTTCCATCTTGTCGCTCCCGTTTCTCCTTTCTCTTTTTCTTTTCCTTCCTTTTCTTCTCCACTCCTTCGTTCGAATGTTTTCACAGGTGCCCGCTCCTCGTACAATTAATAGATAATTAATCGGTCGGGCTTGATTGCGGCCACGAGAATTACGAAGGCGAGACGTTTTCTTTAACGGTGGAACGATAAAAAGGTACACTGTGTCAAAAAAGTATCTATAATATAACTACAGGGTTCCTATCTGGCGGTACAGTTTGAAGTGAAAAATTAAGTAAAACATATGGATTTTCTTGTACAGCATCGTCAAAGATTTACCGCTTTTATTCTTGTAATTAATGAGCCATGAAAGAAAGATAAACCTACTATTGTAACAGAGGTACATATTTTGTTGCACTAAACCAAAGGTACTATTTGTTGGAAATTCAAAAATAATATAATAATAAAATCCTTCAAGAGTTACGCTAAAAAGACCACTTTTGGTGCACAATTCGTCCATTCTGTCCGACAATGAACTCTTTTTATGTTTTTTTAAGTATTCACCTTTCTACGCCTTTGAATTCCATTATGACAATGAACGCATTAATCGGTGAAACACGATCGCGAAAATGTATCTCGTGAAAGGGAGACGTTATCTCTAACGAAACGATAAAAAGACGAAGTTGGGGGAAAAAGAAGCAGGGTGAAGGAAAAAGAAAACACGTTCGAGGAAAAATTTATTTGCTCTCGCGGTTAATTCTTGTCCTCTGCGTCGAGTCTATGGGATCGTAAAACGGCTAGAAGGGATGCGCGTCGACGTAAGTGAAATCGATAGCAGCGTAAAAGCAGAAGTCACAAAGTCGAGGGCAACAGTTACGAGGTTGGCAACGTTAAGAAAATTGAATAGCAAACGGTATCAGTACGCGTGATGAAAGAATGAATGAAAAAAAAAAGAAGGGGAAAATAATAGAAACAGAAGAAAAAGAAAGATCAGAGAACGTATCGCGGAGGGGTGAAGAAGAGAAACGATAAATTCGTGAAAACAGTTAACCCCAGGAACGTCGGTGCGCCGTTATGAAACTTCGTAAACGTTGGTGAAAAGAGGAGGACGATAGGGAGGAAAAGAGAAAATAGAGAGAAACAGTAAACTGCACGGGTAGAAAGTTCAAAGGCGGAAATAAAATCTGTAAAAAGAAGCAGACGGCGAAAACGTAAACGAGAAAAACAAGAAGTAATCAAGAAACATGCCCGAAGGATGTGGGTTATGTTTAATTTGTTGTGTTGGAAAACGAAATGGAGATAAAGAGAGACGAAGGAAAAAGAGGGTGTATGTTCGTGTGCGTGCGTGTGCGTCAATATATACGCGTGTACGCGAATAATCGAGAAAGCTATGTTTTCAAAGGGTGAAAAACCTACCGCATCGGCTACTTTCCATAAAAATATTTTTCACGTCTTTGCAAACAGAACTTCGCTCCATCGATATACGAACGGTACCGTACTCGCTTTCATGCTAAAAATGAAATTAATTTCCTATCGATTGAACAACTTTTTCTAAAGCGTATAAAATAAAAATGAAGAGGAACGTCGAATAAATCCAAGCACACGCTGCCAGATACTTTTCAGCGAATTAATTTAACGGCGCTCTATCGTTTCGCGATAAAAACGGAATAACCCCGAGGAAAGGTTAGTGGCACGATAAAAATAGATCGAACTTCGATGATACCCCCGTGGGTGGACACAGAATTGTTTCTAGGAATAGAACAAAAAACTGCTTTTTCAAAGATATAATTGTTCGACCAAACTTTCATCCTCTGTGCAAAGTTAGATAGTTCGTTTTCAAATTTTAGCTTCCGAAATATTACGTTGTATCACTCTTCTTCTTTTAGTTCTCCTTTTAATTACAGTGGATGCTTATGATATGGCATCCTTTAGCGATTAATTGCCACGCATTACATGGCTACGCGTTGTATATCAACTAGTTAGATCGCTATTCGTATTTCTTACGAATTATATCGTCACACATTGTATTTGCGGTGCGTTGTGTTTGTCAAGTTATATCGTCATGCACTACACTTTTCATGCGTTTGATTTATACGTTGTATCATCACGCATTATATTTCTAACACGCAGAGCTGTCACGCGTTGTATTGGCACGCGCTGTATCGTCACACGCTGTATTGGCACGCGCTGTATTGGCACGCGCTGTATTGGCACGCGCTGTACTGCTACGCGTTATATTACCACGCGTGTTATATTCACGCACTGTGTTCATCGCGCGTTATATTGCAACACGCTGCATTTGTCACGCATCTGTTCTACACGTTGTACCACGCGTTAAATTGTGTTGCGATCAATCGTCTCGCGTTATATTGTCACCGATTAGATCCTCTCGCATCGCATTACCGCGTATTAAATCGCACTATACCTACACACTACTGGTCACAAAATCTACTTTATCCTCAATATATTGCCAATTCTGAAATATTCCGTCTTCACAAACCCACCGATATAACGGCAATCTATTACCTTGAAATCGTGACGTCAATAAAGTACCTATAACCATTTGTACCGTGACAGGTACCGATAATGAAACGAAGTATCACCGCGTGTCGTTAATTACAAAAATCTTACGGCTCGTACACGGGCACTCGATTCAAGCATCTTGAGACTATTTGGAAAAGTTCAGCAAGTATCGGCAATTTACGCGGTGTCGTAACCATCGTCATTTAACGAAAATATCCGCGAACGTAACGAGTCGTCGGCTTTCGAAGAGGGTCGTATCGGATAAGGACGTGTCGCGAGGCGATGATCCGTGGTACGAGGTTCACAAAAGGAGGGAAGAACACGAGAGAGGCAGGCGGTACAACGAAGGAAAGGAAAAGAAGAAGGAAAAAAAAAGAAATTGAAGCGGCGCTCGGATTTACGCGGCACGTTACCCTAATGAAAATCGCGGAGGATGAATTGTAGGAGGGGGCAGAAAGGTGGCTGGTTGAAATACACAGGGGTGGAATTAGAATATCAGAGACACGTTCGCGCACTCTGTACATACGGTTACACCAACACTCGTTTCGTCTCAGACTTTACGTATACAGGGTGTCCCATGCAACTGGGACAACTTATTGTCCGAAAGTTTCATCTAAATCGTTTCCACTTTACGCGCGGGATAAAGTGTCGTACAAAATTAAACGGTGTAATGCACAGTTCATTCGTATAACAGATGGATGTAATGCATTTGTACAATAGATACAATTGTACATGCTTGCTTAAGCGAATGCTACACTTGTAAATTCACCGACGCAATTTTTTATTGCGATAAAAATGCATATTGAAACTGCTCAAAACTTGGTTGCTTTTTACGAAAATGCTTGAAAAAACGCGGATTTTCATACGGACGATATTTTCGTATAACGTAGATGGTCGATCAAAATTCATTGCGATATTAACAAATGGTTTTGTATAACTTATAGAATAAACGTACAAAAATTCCAAGTACAGTTCGAAAAAGTCTATTACATTATAAACGTGATTAAATTAAAATCAGGTACGTTCATTCGTCTTGGTATGTAAAAATTATAATCGTGTTTAAATGGATCGTAAAATTGAAAATATAAGATGCGGATAGTATATCTTGTGCACGAGATCTCCACATAAAAGTGGGTGTATTTTGTGCACTTGTGTTTCCGTGCTGTGTACATGTCCGGATCGCGTGGGACACCCTGTATAATACTTGTCGGTAGTTGACAAACCCTCGACATCAATTTCTCTCTCTGTCTCTAATTCTCCCCCTTCTCTTTCCCCTTCCCCTTTTCCCTTTGCTGCCCTTCTCACCGACCCTTCCTCTTGCAATTCTCCGTCTCTGTCCCTCGCCCGACCATCCACCCTTCTCGCTTTCTCTCTTTCTCGCCCTCTCTCTTCGTTTACTTTGGAGATATCGATTACCGGCTCAACTCCCAACCCCCATCAACCCCTCTGTCACCTCCGACCCGCCCCCTCCCGCGCTACCTCATCCCTCTTATCCGCCACCCACCGACACCCCCCTCACCCCCCCGACCACTCGGCCCAGCTTGCTGCTTGGTTGCTTGCACGGTGTCACATCGGTGTAGCAGTGTACAGAGATGGTACAGTTCGCGACAATTACGATCAAACGTATAGTTAACACACTATCGGTCGACGATGTTTCACGCAGACTGTTGTCTACAGCGCGCGGAGCAATTCCGAGTTTTGAACATGCTCCTCGATTTTCAACCTTCCACCGACTTCACTTTCAAAATCAATCTGTTTATCGGGTTGTCGCGTATCAACGTGTCCTGTACGCTACTTTGATTATTAACCCTTCCTTGCACGCTGTTGCACACACGCTATGAAACTTGCACTCTGATCGATAAATTTCGTGATGAAATTCTTTGGAATATTTCGCAGCTTTTCTACTTCTTCCTTTATTAATTTTATTCGTGTTTATTCATGTTGTCGTTCCATGTTTATTAATTTTGTCGTACCTTTCCAAAATTTTACAAAGGACATGTATTAGATATAACTTTTATAAGTACAAATTTGAACAAATTCCTTCATCACGATCACTTGGAAAGGGTTTGAAAATTATAGAACTCGAGTCACATTTTGCATACTCAGATTTGATGACTTCAATGAACATCAATTTCAATTCATTTAATTATAAATACAATACAGTGTTACAATTTTCGAAACAATATCGACGATGTAAATTGTAGTTATTTTTTCTCAGAATCGCGTGTAAATATGGCTGTGCTCATGTAGTGCGACGAATTCTGATTGCTCACGTTACGTAAATAAACCGACCGGAAAAGGGTTAAATTTCGCAAACAAACACCGAGGGATTCGAAAAAAAGAAAAATGAAAATCGTGTCGTCAAATTGTTTCGTAAACTTCCGAATCGCGTCGACCATTTTTCCCTTGTTTATCCTCTTTAACCCCCCACGAAAATGACTGTATTATCGCTAGACGTTAAAAAAAGACATCAAGTTTATGAACGATCGCGACGCGTGTAACGTTTGCAGACGGTGCGGTACGTTTAAAATAATAGGAGTCTCCCCCATCGGAGATTTTCGTCTTTTTTTTTAAGGGGTGAAAATAAATCCAGGACCGAGCAGGGTTGTTGACCCTACGTTTTCATATACCCAGAACAGTTTACAGAACCTGCATAACCAGCTACGGTTAGAGCACGTTCTCAAATATCGGTGAATTTATACACGGAAATAAAACACACGACCTGATTTCTTTTTCTTCCACCCCTATTTCCGGGTACGCATGTATAAGGGCTCCGTGGATTCTGAAGACCATCGAAAGACGCGAAAATTGTTTCCAGAAAGAAAATATCTTTTCTGTTTTGAGAAAACATGTGCCGACTTATTTATTGTAATTGAATGACACAGGTACAAAAGAACTTTTGTACTTTTCCTCTATTTTCGTAGAATAGTACAATTTTTGTCAATTTTGTAGAAAAGTATTCGTAGATTGAAGCTTTATACTTGTGAGGAAACAAATATTCTGATACACAATTTCACTGTGAGGTACTGTGAATTTATCAATTTTCCCAAATTGATGTAATTCAAAATTATTCGATACACAAAACAGAAAAATCAATTTCCTCCTTGTTACAGTATATTTCAGTCTCAATTTACTAGCAAATGAATCGTTAATGATCGAAACTTTATTAATTAATTCCCAGTCAATGGTACCAAAGTCTGTTAATAAATTCGCAGTCGATAAACTGAACAATCTTTCGTTGCAAATACGTGGGTCTAAATTTACATCTGCAGTTGCAAATTATTTAACGAAACACAAGCACAATTTCGACAGCTAAAAAAAACTATTCGAGAGGACACAAAAATGAGGACGTTCGAAAAACGTCGAGGAACAAAATTCCGATTTAACAACGAATTTTTATTATCGCGTTAATAAATATTTAATAAAGAAACGGAAAATGAAATGGACTCCCGTGGCAAATACTTCGGTCTACGTTAATGCTGCACTTTAATATAGGTAAGTCCAAGTTAAGCTCCTTACCAATGGCGATACGATTAGTACGGTTGGTTGAGCTAATTGCCTTCGCGCTGATGGGAACTGAATCGAAGAGCCGGCAATATGAAGCGAGAACAATATCGATCGTTTTTCTCCATTGCCGAGCGACAGCGAGGGTTGCGACAAAGATTACCGAGTTCAATAACGGCCCTGTAACCTCGTTGCTTATAAAACCCGACTCCTTCACTACGATTACCCTTGTCTATCGATAATTTGAACAATAGACCCGCGTGCCACGAGAGGGAGAGTTTCGTTCAATGAAATTTCTCTGATTTCGACGGTAAATAGTTAACAGGTTGATTGCCGCAGGGCACGTCTCAAATTTCAAATCTGATAGGAAGGGGAAGAAATTTTCAAACGACTGCCACTGTGAAAATTCATTGTGAAACACGCTGTAAGATTAAACATTCGTAACTTCTTTTCATCCAGATTATTTCGCGTCTTAAAAATAAATGTTTTGATAAAAGAAGTAAGGGTAAGAGTAGTCAAATAGTATTCTAAACGTGTAGTGGAATAAGCACGGTAACAATGAGCAACCTCTCCACATTGTTAATAGTTTTACCCCGACGTTTCAGTCAAAATAAGAGTATACGTAAGTTATGGAACAGTAAAATAGTACAGTATTACATATACACATCTGAGGGAATAAATAAAATAGCAAAGCAGTAATAGTAGAATAATTAGAAGTAGTTGTTAAAGTTAATGGAGTCCACACGATTCGATGTTTGATGTTATTTACGACAAGCATTCGAACATACTCATAGACAAAAATACGTGAAACGAACTTACAAAGTGCCTTACCATAACGTAATGCCTCTGCATCTCAGTCTTCTCACTGGCCAGCTTCTCGCATTCGATCTTCAGTCTGAAAAGTGAAAAGCGATTGAGGACAGAACGAGCCAGACGTGCGTTAAAGTGGAAATGGCGAACGCTTCGTGTACGATCGTCCTACGGTTGTCAGGTGTGTACGTGTGAACGCGTACGTGTGTAAAGGACACACGCTAACACGGAGGGCAAGACCGGTACCTTTTCCTTTGGGATTTGCGGCAACATCTTGAATTCGAGGAGGAATAGCGCGAGATGTGTCCCCGGAAAGTAAGATCGAGTTCTCCGGCGAAAAAGCCGAAGGAATAAGAAGAAATGAGATTATGGTGGCGTTAGCGGTTGCGGTAGACACGACCGTAGGAAACGTAAGGAAAAAAAGGAGGATAGAAGGAACTTGGTCATGAATAAAGAACGACATTGTACGGGTGCATTTTGGTAACGATCGTTCCACGGGGTTATCCGTCTTGGAAAATTGTTTCGAAAGTATTATGGAAAATAAAGCTGTACTCGAAATCGTTGCAACGTCACGCGCTCAACTTCGCCGAGATTTAAAGTTGTACCGTAATTGTATGCGGCGTACTTACGATCTTGTAATTCTGTTAAAATGGCTTATTTAACTTTCGTGGATTTTATGAAAAACCGCTCGTCTTAATGACGTGTAATTTAATTAGGATTAAAAGAAATTGTGAATTGTATTCATTGGATTGCTTCTTTCTTGAACTAGGATCACGATCAGTGTCATGTCGCCTTTCTGGTATTATTCTTGGTACCTGTGTACGTGATTATTAGGACCTTTTTCTGAGTTCTCTAGCTTTACTTATTGCGTCGAAACTCTATTAGAACCTATATCGAACATCACAATAATGGCTTTCGGAAATTTGGGAATTGAAGAATGAAGATTGGACATTGAGAAATACAGGAATGTAGAAATTTCGGAATTTAGAAACATGATCTGAGGATCTGAGAATTCAAGTTTTTAAAGAATACAAAGATTCAATTAACAGAAGCATAAAAAGTTTTCAAACTAGGAAGGAGTAAAAAAAACTGGAAACTGGGTAATTCCCAATTTGTAAATAAGAGGGAAACGAATGAAAGGAAACTGGTTTACGAGTGCATAAAAGGAGCCGTCAAAGGCCGTGCGAATGTTAAAAGGAATTCGTAGTTAAACAACACAAAACAGATGTGACTATCGTGGTAACACTTGGTCACATAGTTGGTGGAGCGTAGCATTTAACAACGAAGCGCAAATTTAACCGTCCATCCGACGGTCGAAACGGTATCGCAAGTGCGCCGTGCAAGATAATTAATGATACGTAAACGCAGACATTTGTACACACGTTCCTATTACATAGCGTTCGCTGGAAAGTGAACGCTGTTCCAATAACGTTAACTATTATATAGCATCACCTGCATCTGGATACTACTTGGCGGTACGGCAATTAATTACCGTACCGAACGGTAATTAATTACCATAAATCATCGACGTTCTTAATCCGTCGTTTCTTTCTCCTCTTCCGGCTATTTTCTTTGCTTCGCTCTTATGTTCCCAAGCTTATCCATGGTCGTAGATTTGCAAATTTTCTTATCTTCAAAATTTTCCAATTCTAAATTTTCAAATTTCTACGTCACTAAATTTCGGAATTTTCTAATCTCAAATCTGTCAGTTTCCACGTTACCAAATTTCGGAATTTTCAAATCCCAAATTTTCAAATTTTCTGATCCCCAAACTCTGAAATTTCCAAATTTCTAATTTTCTAAATCTGCTAATTCCCAAATTGTGGAACCTTCATATCCCTAAGTTTTCACATCTCTAAATTTACAAAGTCCTAACTTCAAAATTCCTCGAATCTACATCGGTTAAAACCGAATCGTAGTTTCTTTCCATCGCCATTTTCCCTAGGGAAATCTGCGATGCGGTCTACGTAACCGAGTGAAATCGAATCGCATAAAACTGAAACCGTGTATGTATAAAATGTAGCACGCGATGTACACATGTATAGAAACGCGTGTATAAATAATAGCGCGTGAAAGTATGAAGAATTGTATATCCCTAGGAGTTAAACGAGATCTCGTGAAATTGTCGGATCAGTGGGTGCGTCGGTGAAAACCGTTCGATCCCGTCGCGAGAGACGCGTCGGTAGAAAGGAGAGGGTGTCTAGCAAACAATTGGCAAGTTTTTCTCTTTCTCTCCGTTTGTCTGTCTGTTCGGGTTAAGAAGTGTTGGATGCAACAGCGCCAACAGGACACTGCAACAAGCTCAAAACACAAGAAAACGGGAACGGAAGAAAGCCGACGAGAAGACAGGACGGGGTAAGCATCGGCGCGTCAATAATCGTGGATCTTGGAGAAACGCGAGCGCGAAACGGAAGGGATGAAACGGGAAGGAAGAGAAAGAAAAACAAAGAGCGAGCGAGACGATCGTCGAAGAGTAAAAGAAAGGAGAAAGACTCACGAGTGGTTCTGTTGCTGGATGAAATTGAATTCCTCTTTGATCCTCTCGCAAGTGTCAGCCACCGTGAATTTCAACGCTCCCGCAGCCCCGCCGCTTCCTCCGCCGCCCTGCAAGCAAAAAGATACAAGAAAAAATCGAAAAGAAACATAAGAGCAGGGAATTCGATTAGCATACACGACAAAGCAACCCGCGACAAAGAACGAAAAACAGATCAACCGGAACGGGCACCAGATAACGGTTTCTTCTACGATCTTGATCAACGTCGCTGCGCATTTCACGTGATAATTAACGATCGCGTTCTTTCTGCTTCGATACTGAACTCTTGCGAATTTTCCTTCCGTGCCCTGTCGAAATTTGTTAAAACTTTGGGCCAGAGTTAGGAAATTTAATAGCCTCAACTACTTCGAGCATGGTGATTGGCTAAAGAATACACTGTTTCTATGCTACCCGTTTAAAATGATAAACCACATTCGAATAATCAATATTTTATGTTCTTTGTACCGATGTTTCGAAGGATCATATTCGACATTCGGTCTTTAACTATTTTACTGACAAATACTTGATAGCAAACTCTTGAAACTGACTACTTTCTCGATGAAACTTGATTACTAGTTTCTGAAAATAAACCATATTTTAAACGAAATTACAATGCATGTAGTACCTTGCGAAAGATCGAGAGTTTCAAGGTCCTCAAAAGTTCCGAGTTCTGGTTTCAAATGACATTCGAACTGATTCGAGGTGGTTACTGGCCCATCGCTAATCGCGTTATCTATCTGCATACTAATGTCTCAAGCTCCAATGGTTCGTATCATTGATCGTAATGCAAAATACGTGTTGGAAAGATAATGCCTACGTCTAACTATTAAAAAAAGAGCAGCATGAAAATTTTTCGTATACACATTCGAAGCTTAATATTTGAAATTTCGAAGTAACAACGATGGCTATTCTTTTCGTTTCCGAATTATTTTACCGAATCGGATGCAAATGATCCCCAAGGTATTAACTGATATTGAGAGGGAATATTCAGAGTCGAAACGTTACCGCGACGGTAAACTGGCGGTTAACAAGCCAGCTTTCCAGCGAATCACACAATTCGTCCAGACGATAGCAGTCTCCCGCGATTCTATTTACCGGAACATGTGGTTAAAAAAAAGGGACGAGCGAAACTCGTTAAAGAGAGGCGGTGGATAAAACGCGTAGAAAGGTCGTTACATTGGAAATCGTGTACAGAAAATCAAGGTTCGTTCCCGTTGGGCCTTAAGTCGTCGAGACCGCGAATAAATCTTAACAAATCCGAATTTAAAGGGAAAGCACGGATAGGTATGTACGAGCTGGTTCGTTTCAGGAACGGCTGTAAATCGTAACGAGGTTAAAGTCGAAGATGACAAGCAAGCACCATCAAATGGCCTTCGACCGCGTAAGGCGCACGCAAACATAGAAATCGTAGCCGAGAAACGCGAGCAGAGGGCATCCAGGTATAAAAGACGAGCGGGCTCCGTGGGATGAGAGGGAGAACCGAGGCCTGAAGAGGCAAGGATGAAGGGCCATGAAGGCGTCCTTAATGAGACCCATTCCACCAGGTAGCACGAGGTCTGTGTCTACGGGTTCTTCAGCCGCGTACACCGACACACCGCTCTACCCGCTTGAAATTACGGAGAAAAGGATCGGGCTTTCCGATGACAGTAATGATTACGTTACACACACACTCCTACGTCTCTCTATGTGTGTCTGTGTATTTGCGGCCATATCAAATCGAATTTCGTGTGTACACTCGAAACGCGTTAGCAGCAATAACCCTTCGGTCACGACAAACGCGTACAGAGCAAACCCTATAGGAAACGCGCTACCTAAGGAGAAACTCTTGTTTGATTCTTAAGGATTTTTGACAGTTTCAATATTTGGTGCATTAGAATTTGCGATCCTAGAGTTGGACACTTTGGAATGTATATACTGGGAATTTGGAAACTTGGTGGTTTAGGTATTTGAAGACAGGTGTTTACGGATTTGGGCACCTGGAGAATTTGGAGGCGTATTTAGAAATCTAGAAACCTGGACGTATAGAAATTTGAGGGCGCAGGTATTTGGGGATGTAGGCATCTGGAGATGTAGAAACGTGCGAACACAGGTATTCAGGGATATAGGTACCCGGAGATTTAGAAAGTGGGCATAAGTATTTAGGGATGTAGGATGAAGATCTAGAATTTTGGGAATATACTTAGGGATCTAGATATCTGTAGACTTAGAAGTTAAGGAATATAGAAATTTAGATACCTAGATATCTGGAGGTCTGTAAATTTGGGAACATAGATACATGATCCTAGAAGAGTAGGGTCAGATATTCAAGAATCTGAGGACTTCAGGACGTAGAGACTTCGAAATCTAAGAATATCGAGATCTAGGAATATCAAAGTCTAGAGAACTAATGACTTCATGATTTGAGAAATACAAACTCAAATTTAGCTACAGCTCCAATATCGTAGATAATGTAAAGAAATTTTCCTAAGTAAAAATAATTAGTATTAAATATGTTATCACAAGCGATGAAAATATCGAGTTCAGAGCGTCAAAACGAAGATAAAACGTAATCGTACAACGAATGCGTTGAAAAGATATATAAAGCGAGAGATAGAAAGGCTAGAATTTCCGGTGTTTCAAAACAGATCATTAATCCGATAGGATGATTTAGCGGTCGTCATTGAACGTCGATATTCGACGCGTACAAAACGATGGGGAAATTTCGTAGCGAAATGACAAAATCTCTCTCGGCAAAGAGAGATATCCTCTCGTGGCGTTAAATGGTCAATGACTGTCCGCCGGCTGGAAAATTCCAGTTTTTCGGCGCACGGTAGTCTCGTGTAGAATGATTTGGCCACTTGTTGAATTCGAAACGGGGAGTGGATGTCGGTGGTAAAATGGTTTGGGAACAGGCTGGGGAAGAGAACGACGACGCCGGTGGGCCTCACTTGTTGCAATCATCAAACGGAACAGTCATCGAACAGGTTGTTGTTCCGATGGTTTAACTCTGAGCGGCGTACACATATCCGTTATACGATACGGCCAACGACAATTCGTTTTCAATGAAAATCCTCGCGCGATCCGACCCACGTCCGATTTCGCGTTAATTCGAGATACTGTTGAAAAATTTACTTCTCCTATGCTGTTTCCATTTTCTCTGCGATACTTGATCTATTCGTCTATTTTATTCATCGAATTCGACTTTTCGATGAATTTTCAATCAGCTACTATTCAAGTTATATTCTAATCAATAACTTTTTAAAAGTTTATTCATAGCGTATTGTATTCGGACATACTCCTATATTCCCAAACATTCAAACTTGTTCCTAGATCTCCAATATCCCTACTTCAATTTCTCTCAATATCTCTGAATCCCAATAAATAAACTAGCTTTCTACGTATATTTTCGCAAGCTTAATGTTTATAAGATCCGACGGCTCAAAGATATAAATACAGAGATGTGACAGGTGGAGACTCGTTGTTTCGTAGAAATGCAGCTTTTATTTTAAGCCACGATGGTAAACTTCACCAGACAAGAATGACAAAGTTGCAGCGGATTTTAAGGTTTAATTGCAGCGATGCTGCATGTATATCGGGACTAATTTGCCGATTTTATGCGGGAAAGATGGTTTCGTGATGCAGAGTACCATCTATGACATTTAATCATCCTAATACCCGTATGACGCAAACGAAGATTTATAAATACTTGAACGGGATCTTATACGGCGAGAGGTCCAAATTTAGAGGCCAGAAGTCGATCCGAGCCGTTCGGCATCGTTTATTTTGCGTATCGTCAAAATTGTCCGTTTTATTCCAGGTTTTCGGGGTTCTAAATAGTGATTGCTTCGCGTTTTCGTACATCAAATACAAAAATAGCGTTCGTCGTATTTAAATTTCATGGTACCTTGTTTGGACAGAATTATTACTTTATACTTTATATAGAATGCATGGTATTTGAAGCCAAGAACGTAAACATTTTATCGTGCTTAACATAGAGTAGGTCGTTGAAACAATGATTCGATTTACAATTCGGATTTCTATATTCCAAGATATAGATACGCTACAATTGTAATGCATCGATCGCAATTATCCCTATCGCGTTAATTCGCAACATCGCTGCAGTTTACATGGCCACATTCCGTACCATAATATTGGTCGTATCTCGACGGGACATCGACATACCTGTCTGAGTTTCTCTTTTTTCTTTTTTAATTACTTCCCTTCCCATTTTTCGACGATCCTTTGACGAGTCAATCGGATTTCGCTGTTCGAGCTTAACGAATCACACATCGAATCGAACGGTACCGGTGTGCACGCAAGATGAAGCACAGCCACGCGTCAATGCTTCATTCTGATCAAAAGGGGACGAATCGAACGGTAAAAATCAATTTTTCAATAATTTCCTTTGGCCCCGCCTCCGTCCATAAGCCGTCCAATCATCCGTGCCTCCGTCGCTGTGTCAAAACTGTTATTAACGAGCGAAGACAAAAGTCTTCCGCTCTTTCGGCGCGCCTCGACAAGAGAGCACGCTTTTGCTTCGTCTCTGTGTACCCGTGGCTCTTTGTATTCATTGTCTGGCCGAATCCCCTTTCACACCAGCCAAATCAATGAAGGAGGAGCACGCGTGAGCGCTGCCTCCTCGCACGTGTGTGTATCCGTGTGCGCGCGTGTGTGTACGCGGCCGAGTGTGTGGACACGAGGGATCGTATCGAAAAACCGGCTGGTTCACTTTGTTGCCAGGAGATAATGGCCGTGCGAATCGTAAATAAGGTAATAGGTCTTCGGAGGGCCGAGGATAGACCAAAGATCGGATGACGTAAGCGAGAAGCCCCTTAAGGGCGCGTCCACAACTTCCAAGAAAATGACCGTGGACTCGAACGTGGCTGCGATTCGCTCGTAAACTCCATTATTCTTCCTTGTATTCTAACTGCTGTTATATTCGCTGCGTTACTAATATCGATCATATATTCTACACGGTTCAAGTTCACGATAAAGAAACGGAGTATGCAATTTTATCTTACCTAAAATTGACATAACCAAACTTGATGTACATTCTTATGATTTAAATCCAACTGTTCTTATTCAAAGCCAAGTTTAATGAAATTTAAGTAAATGCATACAAATTTCCTATGTATCCTTAAAAATCTTAATTCCAAGAATCATCGACAAACGTGGAACTATATTAATATTTGATCGTCTACGATGCAAAGAATATATTATCCACGATTGAATTATTAAAAGCGTTGCAACTCGCAACAGCTCTGACCGGAGCTTAAATATTTATTCGATCAAGCATTTCCTACGGAGTAGTTTGACTTTTCATTTTTCGATCCCATTGTTTCAATCTTATTCGAGCGAATTCGCCTTCCTTATTTCGTATCGAAAGGTGTCTAATTGGATGAGCCAACGCTATTGGGAATTATTCAAATCATGCTCCGAGGCTGTTGAAAGTCAGACCTACGAAGCCGATGCAGCCGTACTTGAATAAACATCGATGCATCGATATGCAGTGAACACTGACGAATAAGCGCAACTTCTTTTTTCTTCTTGCTGCACGTACACACATACAGACGCAACGACGCATCCTGCACAAATAACAGGCCGGCCGATTTGGAAGGCGTGCACGTCTTCGAATTACACACCCATGTTCATTAATAAAACGATCAATAAAAGAAAGCTGTATGGAAGTGGCCGGTTATCGCGGAACACGATAAAAGGTACGATAACCATTGGGAAGAGGAACAACAATTTTCTGAATCACACCTTCTTGTATTTGCTTGGCAATAAAAAAAACTGCGACTCGAGTTAAACATACAAACTGTGCAAAAAAAACGCTCATAAAAGACCGCAATTAATTACTGTGATCGTATACGACTGTTGAATGCATGTATGCAAATCGTACAAAGTGAATGATGTAATTATGCGAAAAAAGAGGGACTAACCGTGTTCGTTCAATGATATGCAAATATAATTAAATGATCAAACTCTGGAAACATACGTATTTATTATCAAGTGATTGATACTCATACTGTGCGATGATATAACGCGGAGCAATATGCGGCGAGTGATAATATGACAACTCGATATAATATAGTAATTCAAATTCTCTCACTTAGTTCTCAAGTGGTTTTGCAGAATAATATCCGAAAAAATAAGAAATCATTGATGCAGGTTTTGCGCGTCATTGTAGAAAAAAGAAAAGGTTTCATTACGATAAAACACATTTTATACTGTCTGTCGGAGAAGCGTGTTGAAGGGAAACGTATGCTCAATCAATGTCGAGACATAAAATGTGCTAACAAATACCGACACGCTTTGTAAGGGGAACCTAGACTGAATTTAGAGGGTGGATGAGTAGGGGGGAGACGGCTCGTTGAAGAAGACCAAGTGAAAGGCAGAGAGGGAGAGCACGTGGTGAAATTCCTACCGTTCAGAGGTGCACAGTCAGAATATGCGAACCTCCTTCGCCATACCAAGCAACTGATAAAAGAGACAACCTATTTTATACCATTTTACGTGTGCGAACGCCTTGAATCGCATAGTAATAACAGAAGAGGTCTCCCTTACTCCGCTCCAAACTATTACGTTATTGCATAAGGAATTCATTTCAAAATATAACAAATTTGACATTATTTGATAATATGAAAATTTCAATCACAAAATCATCGTTCACAGTTTTACCGAATTATTAATCGTCATATTGGAACTAAACACTGTTCTAACGTGCTGATTTATTGTGCATATACGCGTGCATAAATGTTGAATCACGTTTTGAACAGCATTTTAAGGACATAAAATATTTTCTTCATCATTTTACTCGAAATTACGCGAAGCTTACCAGTCAGTCTATCAGAGCCAACAGTGTCACATGTAACGCGCCAATAATTTTCGATGCACAGCGTGAGATCTATTGGCAGAGGCAAAATGACTGACATATTACTAGTGCAGCTATTGATTAAACGGGACCTGTAACATCACCGTAGGGAGGTCTGTTAAACGACTTACATAACGAGCAAATTACAATCAAACTTCACAATGAAATCGATACCGTATAATCGATGAACCGAACAGTCGGACTGGGATAAAAAATAAACGCTGTGAAGAGACGGAATAGGTTAACATTGTTAACATCGTTAAAATACGTTGAATAATTAGGTCCGAACATAATGAAAAAAACAGAATACGAAGTTCCACAAAACCGCTATTATTAACACGATACCGCAGACAAACTTAAGCCGCGATACAATTACATCACTTACGCAAAATGGCAAGAGTTAAACAATGGAACGATTGTGTCTGAATAATTGTAATTACAACATAGCTTATTACGCACTGTTGATTTCGCCAGACGCGATAAAACATTTATAATACGACAGCGAATATGTGTGTTACATCGAAACGCGTATTCCTAAATATGTGAGTACCTAGATTCCCAAATCCTTTAATCGCTAGATCAAGATACTCGAGGAGCACTAGGCAGAATACTGCTTCTTGTAATCCCTAAATCCTGGTATTCCTAAATTTCTACATCTCTAGGTTCTTTCGATTCTACATTCCGACATTTCTCCCTATTTTTCTAGGTCTCTACATTTATAAATTCCTACGTTCCTAGATATCTACGTCTTCAGATTCCTACGTCCTTAGATCTTTACATCTCTAGATTCTTACATTCCTGAATTCCTACATTTTTAGATCCCTAAGTCCCTAGATTTCTAGTCCATAGATGTCTACTTTTCTAAATCTTTACATAGCTAGATTGCTACATTTCGTGGTCTCTACAATCTTAGATTTTTGGACCCTCGTATCCCCAGATTCCCATATTCCTAGATCCCAAAATATTATTCAGGATGATGGCCTTGGGAAGGTACTTCAACATTATGGAACTCAATGGTGAAAAGTAATCTATTTCAGTTAATCACCTAGCTGAGTAACATATCATCACGTTACCCTTTCCGCCGACTTTATCAAGCGATCGGCACTTTTTCCGGTGGAAAATATGCATGCGATCGAAGGCGATCGTAGCAGGTTTTGTCAGAATTTCTTGCGAGGCGGTGATGTATGGCGGATAGGAAAGAGGAGAGCAGAGAGCGAACACAAGGCAGGTTCTCATTCACGCGCGTAACCTCACGTCCATGTCGCAATGGCGGATTGACGGCAACGTTACCGCTCGGGTCGCACATGTACACACAAGCGATTGCTCGTGTGCGGCTCGTGTACGAGAGACGAGCATTACGGAGCTCGTCTTGTATATCGGTATGATTATTATAGGTTAGACGTTTCATGGCGATGCGCACAATGCAGCCCGGAGTAGAGAGGACCGACGGAATATAACCTCGGTTCCCGCAGACCCCAGGTCGACGTGATCCAACGACACAGAGGCGCACACGGTGTTGTTCTTAATGGGGTTGTGTGCGGCTGCACGCGCGCCTGCACACGATCGCACACCTCCGTTTCTGTGTACGAGTAGCATCGTTGCCCGAGCACAATGCTAGCTCACCCCTGGGTGTTGCTAGTTCCCCTTAACCTACGCGCGACTGAAACAAGATTTATCGTCTGTGGAAACGTGCTTGTCGATACTACGACAACAACTCACGAAAAATACGGGCTCAACTTGCTACCTACGATCGATTAAAATGCGTCCGATTAACCTCCTGGGTATCAACTTTTAATTCGATCAACTTACCCACCTCTGGATATCTTTCCTTTCCTCCTGCATCGTGTCCAACTGATTTTCTAACAAACTTCGTGTATTTTCTCTAAATCGCTACTGTAGTATCGAAGTTCGAAGATATTAGTCAGGATATAATCATCCAAATTAATACATCGTTGATGGTGCATAGATACGTGGATAGATAGTAGTGAATTATTTGATGCATAGCCAATGTTCTTTTGTTTACTCCATTTCGATGTAGAATCGCACTCCGACACTCTGATCGTGATTAATCTTCTATACATTCCTACAATCTTGGTACCATGTCAGTATCACTGTACACTCACCATAAGATGAGCTCTACGAAATCAGGAAGAATACGCTCTGTGGATTAACCAACCACAATCGCATTTTCCAGTATCCTGCCAAGATTCATCTTATAGTGAACGAACTATACATAAGATCATACGTGTGTACCAATTACACATGTCATGGCATCATCATCTATTTTTTATTTTCCGATCATCTTCGTCCCCTATCAAATTCTTGACCAGACTGCTCGATTTCATCAATCAGCAATAAAACAAAAATAACTCCTACTAATAACAAAAGATGAAGAGATATTGAGACAACTAGCAGGCTCGAAAGATGTTGAATGTTAACCGCTGTGGAATGCAATTACACGTTCAACAGCGAGATCAAGGGATTCTTCAAGTAGCCATCTGGCGGATATGTCAAAAAGCTTATTGTATCACGAGTGGTTTCGATCGTCCACGTGGACGATATCGAAGTAAATGCCTTCGTCACGCGAGGGATGAAACGTTTATCGTCTACAAGAATGACGGGCATTCTTTTTCTATTTCAACCTTGCCCCTCCAAGCTACCCACACTATGGAAGTATCTTTACACGAACCCGTAGCAAACATGTAGCTACTCCTATCGATCTTTTCGTCCGTTCTACGCGCCTCTATTTTCGGGTTGTAATCGTTCTACCGGTACGAGAAAAGCATCAGCTGTTCCTTTCGCACACCCTTCCTATAAATATAAACCGATCTCATAAATTTAACTCTAAAACGCTAGATCACTTTATGAGCGCGGTGGAACACTGTCGCCTTATATTGCCACGCGTTAAATGGCCGTGTTCGTATTGCCACGCGTTGTATAGCCAAGCGTTAATATCGCTACATGTTAAATCGCAACGCGTTCTATTGCTAAGCGTTGACATCACTCTACGTTAATATTGCTACGCGTTAAATCGCCACGCGTTAAATACTCCCACGCGATATACTTCAATAATACAATTTTTCCCTCGAGTCTGACAAACCCTAACTACACCTCTACTTATTATTTTAACCAACAATAAAGTTCGAACAAATAACAAAAAACGGTCGTATAGAATTAAATTTATGGATCGGAAAACGTATTATAAAACTCATCGTTCGAATGATATTGAAAAATCAGTTGTAAAAAACATTGTTTTCTCGTGCACGATGTACGAGTTCAAATAATGATCATAGCACTATGTCCCTCTGTTCACGTTCGCTCTTTAAAAGAAACGAAAAGAATGCTAACACCCTGAGATACGGTCTTTTGATCGATATGCATCATTCGCTGCACGACAATCATGCGGATGACACTGACAGCCATTCTACGAGCGCACATATGAATATATACATATGTATATATGTATGTGTGTAGATATATTTCTGACCATGCCCTTCTCTCCATGCCCTTCTGTGCTTTAACGAGGATAGCCGAGGGTCGAACCTCGTTCGACATGTAAATGTAAATGTTGGACAAGAACCAACCAGAGATTCTCAACGTTCTTGATACAAGAACTCGATGTTGTTACGAGATCAACGTGTCCGTTGAGAATCACTGACGAGGACACTCGCTGACTCCCTGGTGTGGCAAGAGTGTTGCGACATTCTCGACACAGTTGGCAGTGGTGATCAATCTTACTCGATCATGCTACGTTCTTCGATCATGCGTACGTTGACGAACATTCGAGTACACTCGGCTGCAACCTACACTTCCTTCGGATAAGTACACGTACATAAAATTCACAAATTCTCGATACATTCGAGTTCTCAATTTTTCCAATTTTTTTTTACAAATTTTCATATTTCTAGATTTTTAGATATCCTATACCTAAAAAGATCTAAAACGATTTTTGATATTCCTAAACCTCTAAATTCCTACATCCTCAAATTATAAGATCGTTAAAGCACTAGATGCCTCCAAGTTACTACGTTCCTAAATTTCTAAGTTCTTCACTTACAAAGTCTCTAAATCATTAGATTTTTAAATACCTAGATTCCACGTATCATTAATAAATGGTATGTAACAATTTCACGTATCGTTGCAGTAGAATGCAGCGAATAATTTTGCCGTTTTGTTGAAACGTGATAAATCGTATTCGCAACGGCTGAAGGAAGGAGGTGCTTGTAAGTAGAACGCCGGAACAGCAACGAAGAAGCGTATAATAAATTTAGCGTGAGGATCGTGAAGCAACATGAGAACCACTCTTTGGGATTTCAGTGGGTGGCGTTGGTCCCCTCATCAAATGCTTGTCATACCGTTCTTACCCTCAAACTCCGGAGCCTAACGGATCCCAGCAGTCGGGTAAATCCCGGAGCCGCACCCCCGTGTACACAACGAGAAAGAGCACACGATGTGTGTATATGAGAAGAGGCGGGCAACCACCCCAATGGACCCGTCGTCGATGGCTTAAAGCCTGTAGGCCTGTGATATACCTCGGGGCTAAGAATTATGTCGCTAAAACCCACCAATTACGGGGGCTGCAACCCGAAAAACGGCTTTCTTCCCACCCACTTTTATATACAACAGCGTCGTTTTTCAATCGACCGCCAATCGAACCCCAGGTTATTCTAAGTAAATACGTTTAAGCACGTGACAACCATCTAATTCGGTAGATCGTGTTTAACCCTAGAGCAAACGCGTGCGATTTCACAGCCTGATCATTGATCTTATATATTTCAAACGTTATCTGCAATGTGACTGAGTTCTTGCACATTCTTACATTCTTTTATTTTTCTGTGATAACGTTCATTAAATTTCTGTTCAAAAATAATATATTAAGGATATCTACCGTGCAAGATGAACTCTAGGAATTGGAAAAGTTTACTTTCCTTGTTTTTGGAACTGGAATGATGCAATCAATTTACTCGTGTCTAAAATATGAAGCTTGGAATATACTTTCTGATTTAACCAATCACAGCCGCACTTCTTTCAGTATCTTGCGAGGACTCATGTAGGTCGAACAGCACTTCATTCCTTTGCAAATCTCTTTTTATACTTCCATTTCGAAAATGACGGATTTCCAGGTTAAAAGAAACGGGGTAGGAATTTTACTTTTTACTACAGATTTATGTTACAATATTATGTTCAAATCAGTATTATGTTCAATATTATATTCCAATATTTTAATTTAGAAAATACAGCCCCTGCTCATGTATAACAATTTAATTTTTCTAAACATAATGCTTTATAGGCAAATGATAATTATTTAGGTACAAGCATAAAATGGTTGTCTGCTTATATACAACACATATTTTGATTTTATTAAAAAGGTAAAAATAATGAAAACACTAAATGGTTCTAATGAAATAAATAATCAAGAATGGTAACACTCATTGATTGACATTTACACGATCGAATAAAATCGTTTTCTGTTGGAAACTATAATTCGGTTAAGTGTTTACAGTGGACAACGATAGGGTAATAAAAGACGAGGAGAAATCCCTTGGTCGTAGTCTATCATTCATGTATGAAAAGGACCATTCGTCTGATTATGATTTCACGAAACGTCGTCGCGTACCGTATCTACCTACGAGCAATGGATTAATCAACGGAACCATGCGGTTTCTTACTTCCCTTGCGATTAATTAATCCACGCGATTAATCACTCTAAGCGCTTTCATCGACCAACAGATCGTTTTTATTCGTATTTTCGTGCGTTGGATACACGGATCGCCTATTCATCTGCGCGATTGTCTTCTGAACAATTCGCTTTTCGAAAGTTGACACCTAATTATAAAATAAAATAAACATAAATACGTTCGTAAACGACTGTAATCTTCCTCTGTGCAGAAAACACTTCGAGCACGAAAGGATTAAAGTATAATAAATTATTATTCGCGATAAAACATGTTCATCGAACGGAAATAAAAAATATGCAAAATTTACTTAACAGCTTATTAAATATAATTTCATGTAAACCTTTTTCATTTCAATGATGATCATCGATGTATCAATACGTTTCGATGCGAATAAGCGATAATACCCATCTTATTATTCGTAACGATATTATTGTAAATAATGGGAGAGCAAAAATTATTACGAGAAATTCATGGAAACGCCTGTTAATTGCTATTAACATCGCAAACAGCGCTTTTGTTGTCATTCAAAAGTCGAACCTTGAAAAAACAATGAAACTTTCCTTCGTCGGAAAATAATGTTTCCAATATCGAACGGACCAAGCAAATTTTATTTATAATTCCTCTATTTACGCATTAAACAAAGATACGAAACGTGCAAATACATGATTTTGTACGGACTCGTACAAAAATACCAAATTACCGAACGCTTCGGCGAAATTATCGAAAACGTTTTTTAATATCTCTCTCGGTGTTTCTGTTTGCGTTTGTTTTCATTCCACTGTAAATTAAATGCATATTTTATTCCATCATAATTGCACTCACATTCTCAATTTTATTACCGCGTACAAAAATAGCATTTCTTGCGCCATCAACATACAAAATTTCGAGATATCGGACCCGGCTAACGACAAAAAGTAGCCAGCAGGCTACTTTGGTAACATTTCCATTATTCCAGCGGAAGAAAGAAAACGTGTCGATGGAAATTGCCGTAAAATGTTGCGAAACGTTTTCATCGCTCCGAAAAATAGCTCGCGGCATAAATGTCAAACGCTGACGCAAAAAGAAGACAACAGTGTTTCAAAGAGGACACAAGAAACGATAAAAATGTCTTATTTTCCGTATATTACATCTTCCTCCGAGCAAAAGTCAAAAGTTAACTATAAAGTTACACGAAGTGCCTCCTTTCAACGTAGCGCACCAGTCATTTTGACCTAGTTCGTAACTCGTTGTTCGATAAAATATTAACCCCTTGATACGCAACGCTTTAATCCGAAAAATTCAGCGACAAATGTATTCTTCGACAAAACTTCGCGAATAAGATTGATTCCATTTCGTATCTGCAGCATAAGTTACCATAAGTTTCCGCAGCCTGTGTGCCAGGATTAACGGTAAAATCTGTGTCTCTCCTTCGAGTCGCATCTCAAGGGTATGAATTCAAGTATAAATTCGTCATCGGTGTCCATTGTTACCAATCGGCCGTCTAGTATGACTTTTTCTATTTTAGAATCAAGTGACCCTCCGGCGAGCATTTCAATTTTCGCTCCTCGTTTCAATTCGGATGGGACGACTCGACGAACAATTAGTCGTCGTGCAATTTGATCAGCGATTGTCATCGGCGTATCCCATCCCTACCCACCCTATCGCACCCCAGCCCACCCACATGCTGCAAAAAAAAACCTCGCGCAGAATCATTTTTACGTTGCAATATCACTTTTTGTTTTCTTTTCGTTTGCCTCGATGAGCTACTGTTATCGAGCAATTCCTTCAAAATAATTCGCTGATGCAAAATCATTGTCGCAGATCGGCTGCCCATCGAAGAACTCAATGGCGAAGTGTGCACAGGGTGAGACCAGGTGCTGGTCTCGTGAAAGTTCCGTATTTTCGAATTTGTAAATTTTCGATACTCGAAAGCTTGACAATTTATGACTCTGGTAATTTGATCATATGTAGATGCAACAGTACGGAAAATTTTCAAATTTATAAGCGCATAAACGAGGATATTTTAGAATTTGCAAAATAACGAAGGAACGTTGAAATAATGCTGTAAGTCGTGCGAAATATTTTATGAGAACGTATATTTGCATAAAGATCCGTTAATAACGCATGAAAAGGGTGTTTCACGAACGGCCACAATGGTATATTATATTGTAGGAGAGCTCGAAAACGCGTCGTATTTAAGGAGATTTCGTAATAACGGTTAGTCGTCGTGTTTCATAGATTCAACGAGATTATAACGTTAAATATTTTAGCAAGAGTAGACATCGAAAAACCGTGGAGTCTCGCGTACAAACAGCATAAACGATGCAAAAGATTGTGTACGTAGACGGAACACACGGGCGAATAAGTGAGCGGATGAACGATAGAAAGAGAAAGAGGGTTGAAGTGGTGGGTGGGGACTAAAAGAGAAGAAAGAGAAGAGGAAACAAAGCAGCGTCCCTTTGTCCTTTACTAGAATGCACGGTACAAGTCAGCGGCGCGGTGCATTTGCAAAGAGGCTGCTGCTGCAAGACTTTTCGTTACCGTGGCCTCTTCTTTCTCGCTTCTTTCTTTTACCTTTTTTTCCCCTTTTTCTTTCGTTTGCGCCCGGCAAATATGTACATATCGTTAATTGATCAAATTTTTACGGTACATAAATCATTATATCTCCAATCATTTTTAACCCTTTCACTGCGGAACTGTTCGAAGGACAATACATATTACAGTACATTTGTAACTGGCACACGTTCTCTGATGAATAATACGATAACAGTGTGAAATTGTGCGAAACCGGCTGTTTATCGAAATGTTGTCAAAAATGATTCAAACTTGCTGCTTATAAAAATGATGAATTGCAGTAATATTTTTATCTGCATTCATTGATATTTTTATACGAACATCCTTAAAAAATGGAATCCCTTTTTATTTGCGAAATGATAAAAAAATGTTAAAATGACGAATTTAAGAATTTTGTAAAAAATATGAAAAACACATTGAACTGTATTTAGAGGAATGGTACGCTAATTTAGCTTCTAATCGATACGCCTGAAATCAGCACGTCCATATAAGCTGATTAAATTCTTTACTTCCTCCATAGCTCGCATTAGGCAATCAACGGTAACGGTACTGTGCCAGTTATCATTCCTATTATCACCATCCGTTCGACGTTAACTTTGTATCAGTGTGCGTCAGCGAATTCAAGCTTCCTCATCACGATTGTTACAGAACTGGTATTTAAAGTTAAATGATTTAGCATATTATAACTTAATTTTAATAGACGCTCTCATCAATATTTCTCCACATCATCAATTTATGGAAATTAAATGTACATGCAACGAATGACTAGTTATTAATTGGAAAGGCAGAGATTCTGAAATATGTACACGGTATTTTATAACGTGTACGGTTAGTTATAAAGGAGTGTCATATTTAATTGGTACAGTTAAAAATGAAGTGTTGGTGTAAATTGTTACGGTGAAGTTACATCGGCACGTTTATCGGGATAGCGTGGTAGAAAATATTGAAAGCGGCACGAATTGATTTCGACTTTACCTCGTGAATAATAGATGACCGGGAATCGTAATAAAAGCGAACACTATCCTTAGTGCTAAGAACTCGTTCATTCTCTTCTACGCTTGGCAACCAAACAAATGATGGGACGAGTACGACTATTGTGCTCCGTAACTGTGTAACTCAAGCCTTCGCGAAGAAGAGAAGGATAATAAAAGTAGGAGTCGCTCGATGGAACATCGTTGTTCGCTCGTTACTTTGGCAAACCGCAAGTGGCACGAGATCAGAAAGACCCGAGAAACTTACTAAAAGTATCTTCGAAGACTTTTATTTATTTTCGAAAAGTTATTTTTGAAAGTGACGTAAGAACATTTTCCTTTTTTTTTTCTCAAAAAGATATGTTAACACCTTAACACTTTTTAACACATTTGAATTACTTTGTAAAACATTTACATTGGCACCAATTTTGTGTTTATGCTGGACGGTGGTCCAAAGCACGTTTTTAAAGTATATGAATAAATAAAACTTACGTGAAGTTGCAATAAAACGAAGAGCTAAAGTTAACGCAATGGCCACGTTAATAAAACAATGCTCTACGTCAGAAAAAGAGATCTGTATAACAGCGGAAGCGGCTAAAACTTTAATTCGCTTTTATATTTCACCCCATTTTCGAAATTTTACGCTATTCTCTTAAATATCCTTTTACGAATACATGGAATAACTTCCTTTAAAAAAATGTCCGCTCAATTTCGTTCGAAATACCGTGTCAAGAGTTTGAGATCTGTTGTTCGACGATTAAAATCACTATCACGAATGAAAAGTAAATTTCTTCTATCAACATTCGATAGTTCGCGACGCATTCCTTGGCGGGTGAACAGAATAAACCGCGCATTATCGAACGAACGATTTTACGTTTTAAGAATCCTCATGAGGAAATTATTGAACCACTTTGTGCCCCTTGAACGGCGCCACATTAGCGCCAATAAGCAAACAACCGACCGGGAGTGTATGTACCCACATATCGTTCCAGTAGCCGTTTGCTTCTACGAACGGCAATTGTTGGTACGTTAACTTGTCCTCTTCCATCTTCCATCCGCCAATCTCGTTCTGTCTTTCTCTATAAATAATCCCTACAATTTCTAGAGGCCTCCTGTGTCAGCGAATTCTCCGGTGGTCTTCTTTCGCATAAAGGACTTTGAGCTTATGTGACGCGTGAAATTATAACAGTGGCGAAAACGTAAAAAATATATATACATATGTATGTATATAGAAAGAGATGAAAGTTAAGCATTCTTTGCATAGTAGAATTATTTAAAGTAAGAAAATGAAAATGCTAAAGCGCTCGGCTAAACCGTATAAAGAAGAATGCTTTTTCTACGATGCCTTTTGCAATTATATTACACCGTGCTGATCTTCTCTCCCGTAAACTTCGTAACCGCCATTTGGTTTATTCCGTGTAAAACACGTGAAACGAGAAGTTTAACAGCGACCCGAAACGAACTTAAATAGCTACGGTTAAAGACCATTCGGTTTCTTTTGTCCCGAAGAATTTCAAACGCGTGGCGATACAATTTCCTTTCAGATATAAAAAGGAGAAAATTACAAAGGCCGCAGATTCTATGTACCAAGGATACCTGAGCATTAATGGTCTAATCTATGTAACTATGAAAGTGAAGCATGTATTCTATATTGAATCATATATTCGATAACTTTTAGGTCTCTTTATTTTTGGGTATTAACATCCCTGCATCCAAAATCTCCACATTATACTTATACTGTAAAATCCCTACATCTTGATACCCCTAAGCCGCAATATCTTTAGACTCCGATAACCTTATTACCCGAATATCGTTGTGAAATATTCTTACTCTAATATTCTTACATTCGAATACCCTCAGACATTCCTAGATCCGAATATTTCAAGATCCAATTATCTACAGATGCCAGTATTCGAGATCATCGATGCCGAAGTGTACACTGGATAATTATCGAAAGACCGATCGATAAATATTTTCACGAACAGCATTTACGAATCGTTTAATAGTTCACTTCTGAAGCATTCAAACAATGAACAAAGCGGTGAATTAAAATTGGACGCACCCCATAAGCGACTGGTGAAAGGGGGAAGAGATAATGTGGGCCGAGAGGAGATGGTGTTGGAGCAACTGACGGGGTAACTACTTTGAAAAGAAAAGTTGAAAGCACGGACGCTTTTTATCCTCTGTCAATGGTAGAAGTGGTTAAGACGTTCCTACGCCAAACCGTCATGATATCGATATTATAAAAATGAAATAAGAGAATCTACAATTAAAGGAACTGCAACGACGAAACACTCACGTTTCGCATATTAACCACTGGCGGATCACAAATAACGAAACGTAGGACATTCTACTGAATGTTAGGTATCCTAATAAAGGATGGGTAAAATATCCTAATAAAGATTGCGTAAAACATCCAAATGTTGCAAAAGAAGTCCTTTCGGTGCCAAAAAAGTTGGGTTGAATCTTGCACAGAAGTGTATGAGGCGAAACGACACGTTTACAACGTAGTGAACCGAGATAACTCATTGTTAGTTTTTATTTGGTCGTTTCGAGATACGAGAAAGATAGGAAGAAAGGTTTTCTGTGAAGAAAAATGAATGGTCGAGTACTTACGGGAGCGGCTGGGTGTCTCGCCGGCGCGGGGTACATCTTAATTGCGGCTAAATACTTGGACAAGAATCACACGCGTCCACGATGTCCTTTGTAGACGGTCACTTCATAATCCGTTCCCTTGGCCGATCTTCGTGGTAACATTCTCAGGATCTTGGAGAAACGCCAACGATCTCCCCTCGATGTTCAGCATCGAGATGTTCGCCGGCTGTAATTATAACACGACACGATTCGTTACTTTCAACGAAACCGAGGTGTTTCGTAAACTTGCTACATCTTCCAATTGACTTTTGCTGCTTTTCTCGGAACTTATTCTTGAACTGATTTCTAACGACCGGATTGGATGCATTCAGATCAAAGCAACTCTTAATTGTATTCTTATACATGATTTTCTGGTAAATACTAAAATAATTGCAGCACACTCTCGTTATATTACCACGACGGTGTGAAGGTAGCAAAGACTTCATACAGTTGGAAATAGAGCTCGTTTCTGTATTGACGTGCACGATACAGTACGTTCATTCTAACAAATAATTTTCAATGATCAACAGAGAATTCGCAGTATCGTTAATTTAATCAAATACTAATTATACCAAAAATTATGACTACACCGTAAAATCAACAGCACTGCATAGCAACGTAACAATTTTAACAAAAAACAAATATCGAAGTACACCGAAATAACGATAAGTTTCAAGCTAGATGAGAGAATAAAAAAGCTTCCATTTTCGGTATACATGCAGGGGAAAAATCCTGTTGTCGCGTCACGTCGGCTAGGTATTTCGAAATTATTTATACGCTCTCGCGCGTTGCATTTCTGAACGCGACTTTACGAACCCGCCCAATCGATTTATCGTTCGATTTACGAATCGCGTAAACCACGCTCTGGTCTCTACTTTCGGAGGGGCATTTATCCTAATCACCCGGGCGTGTTTCTAAACAGGGTGGACAAAGAGCGAAAAACAAGCCGCCAGAAGGGGAAAAAATATAGAAGAAAGAAAGCGCAAGCCGGTCTCCCATGTAAACCGAATCCAAAGCTGTTGCATAAGCGGAACGTCACGTACGGAAACTGTGTGTCGTATTTTTCAAAAATTGTTTCCAGTAAACAGTCCGCCTGCACCTGCTAAACTCTGCGTCCAACATTTGTGTTAAATAACCGATTAAAGCGATAACGCGACACGGATCGATCGAGCAAAATATCGACGGTGACTCGTAACAGCGTATTCCATGTTGAAACTCGAATTACCAACGCACTCATTTTTTTTTAACATGAATTCAGACTGTTCGTTCGAAATGATTTGCGAACTAATTTTCACTGATTAAATTGATCTTTTACATAATTCCGTGATCGCGATATATCTATATTACAATATTGTTGGACACAAAAATCACTAAGGTTTAAGATCACCTTAGGTCCTGATAGCCTTAGATTACAGCATCTTTAGGTCCGACAGCGTCATATCTCGATATCACCACGACCCAATATCATTAGGTTCTAACATACCTAGGTATTGATATCCCTAGTTACTGATAGTTTTATGTCTTGATATTCCTAAATCCCAATATCCCCAATCCCAATATCCCCAATCCCAATATCCCTAGATCCCAATACCCTTAGGTCACACATCCCCAGATCCCAAACTGATAGTTTTATGTCTTGATATTCCTAAATCCCAATATCCCCAATCCCAATATCCCCAATCCCAATATCCCTAGATCCCAATACCCTTAGGTCACACATCCCCAGATCCCAATATCCCCATATCCCCAGATCCCAATATTCCCAGATCCAAATATCCCCAATAATTTTGTTTTAAATATCAAATATCAATTTTCTAGTACATTGATTTCCATAAAAAGTAATAGTTAAATCGAAATGTGCAGGTATTCGAAGTTAAAATCCTCCAAACCTGTTAAAATAAAAGTTTTAAAAGGAAAAACATAATAGGGGAACGTAGTTCTTTTTTTTTTTTTTAAAAAACGATTGTTGTTATTATCATTTACACACTGTCATCAGTACACGATTGCATGCGCGTGTCATTACGGGCTCTCTTTGTAATGCTGTACGGTGTTTCGTGTAACATGAAAATGGAGTCGTGTAACTCTGTTAGCGGACCATTCTCCACGGATAATATATTTCACGAGCAGCGTATAATGGAGCGGGCGTGCATGAAAAACTCGCAGTCAAATTTGAACAGTCATTTCCATCAATTTGCAATAAACGATACGCGAACGATGCAATAAAAACTTTCAGTGATTTAACTGGCGATGCCTTTTCTCTATCGACGATATAGAGTGCGTGACGAACGCACCTGACAAAAAATTTATCGATAAAAACACGTGGACACGTTAATTTGACAAAAACGGTACACGTAGAAGCGATAGAAACGCCGACCCTTCATTCGATGGGATCTATTTCGAATTCCTGAAAACGAAATGAAACAAATTTTTACGGGGGCGACTAACATTTTTTTTTTTACGAAATGTATCTGTTGTTCTTTTTGTTACAACTCTTATTAAAGCGAATAACATGTCACTGAAATTACTTGCAAGTGAAAAATTACAAAGTAGAACTACCGATGCAATGTTTATCTTTTAAACGTCAACATTGTTGTTTTACGCCTCTTTTAAACTGTTTGAACGTAGTGGCAACTCGCGTTGCCTGAACACAAATAAAATTTGATACCAATCAGTATCAGATAATCAGACGAACGTCAAAGGTTTTATGCACAACTTCGACAAATTATTTGCAACAATTTAAAAGTCACATCAGCGTGACATCAGGCGATTTTGAATAAGCAAGGAGAAAATGGACGGGAGAAATGGTCGGATGAAATACGCGAAAAGGAAAATAAACAAATACAACGTGGCAGCTGTTCAAAGACACCTCTATATGCTCGTCCGGCAGAAGGGGACGTATATACCGGACGTAGCTGCTGCATGGGCAAGTCACGAAGGAAGTTATCACGAATCTCGGTTAATCGCCGCTAAGATCCTTAATCACGCGATCTCCGTGATTTCTTTTTAGCCGCGATCGTTATCGCGACATGGTCAAGTACCGACGGGCTAGCGAGCGAGTACGAGCGGATACGAGCGTGTACGAGCGAGCTCCAAGTGCGCGCGCGCGCTCTGCACTTCGAGTTAAAGGATTTCCCACACTAAACCGCATTAACGAAATTACGGTTTATCGACGGGAACGATAGCGCCGCTTACGACTTTATAATATCGATGTGTACGCAGCGTGCGCCGCCGATAAACGGCGACACTTTATTCGGTTAATTAACATTCGACAGAAAACTGCTACGAACGTGTAACGAAGATAAACGATACCCGTTTATAACTTACCCTATCGCAATCGCACCGAACCTTTTTACGTGCACGTGCCAAAAATTCGCGAATATTTATCGAGCTGATAACGTGTCAATTTTTAGACCAGTAGAAAATTAATTATCGCGTAATTTTATTGAAACCGGTTTGGAGATTAATGTACCGTATCATTAGCACTAGTACCACGTGTTAACTTTGGAAGAAATTTACTCTCACTTTTAAATAAATGTTTAACAATTTATAAGTGTACAATCATACTCAGACATTGATTGAAACTAGAAAAAGTTGTCAGACAAAATTTTATTTAAACATGTTGAACAATTTAAAAAGATTGAATGATTTACAAGGGTGTATGGTGACATTATCTATAAATCGTGGTATAGTGATGCAGTAATATAGCTAAACTAGCAGGATAAGAGGATTATCTACAATAAAGTCCTTTAAATATCCTTACAAATAATCTATTTCTACAGCATTCAACATTATTGAACATTCGAGGCTTTTATTCATCGTAATTTCATTTAGAGCATGAATCCTTTAATCGTTTAGCAGTATGAACAGATATACATATGTGTATCAGCATACATTAAAAGTGCAATACCAAATAAACTATATTCCTGGTTACTCTTATCGGTCCAAAAGCGTTTCGCGAACATGTGAATAAGTATAATTTCCGGCTTGATAAATGATCGGAGTTTCGAAGTTGTCCTCAAAAGTAACTGCTCCGTTCTGAATAAAATTTTTGAAGCATATCCTGTATCTTTCACATTTGTCGCATCAAAGCTAACAAATTGCAAGTATGTTATATTTCTGCCCTTCTAACTCGAAAGAATAAAATATTGAAAATAATTGATTTATACTTTTATCTAGAAATACGCCACTTCCGAGATAAAGGTCGCAAACATTGAAACAAGAGTGGAAAGTAGGTTACAAATATTCTAAGAAACTGACCGGTAATGAAAGTAGCGAATGAAACATGTCAATTGTCTCGATAATTTAATGAGCCACGTAGCACGTTGATTCGCGATTACCCTCGACTTGTTTCTAACTCCCATCGTGTCTCTTTCCAGTAATTTACTTCGCAGCTGTGTCGTGTCGTGTCGAAGGTGCTGCCATTGGCACCGCTTAACCTTTGTATGGGCAACTGGGTACCCATTTCTATACATATTTCCTTTAACAATTCTATACATTCTTGCGAAAATACGTATCGCAAAACTTCTTCAATTTCAATTTGCAATTCAAACCGAAGTTCAAACGTTACAACTTCAATGGCAATCCATTTCTATATTTTCATTAACAATTTTTATACTCCTGTACAATTCACGTTTTTAAAATGAAACTGTTAAATACCGGAGCTTCAATGGGAATTCGTTTCTATATATCCTCGTGTAATTTTTTATATTCTCATAAAAAAATGACGAAACTTTTGTTACGTTGATTCACAATTCCGAAATGGACATTTCAACGGGTACCGATTTGTTCGTACAAGAATTAATGAATGGAGAAATGGTCGAAACTCGTCGATGACTTGTTTCAAATTGGTCTAATAACTTTAATTAAACACACACGTCGACCTTCTGTCATTCGAAGATCGTCTTATGCCTAAGACATCAGGCCGATTAACACGGGATTTACTGCGCGACAGTACCTCCGATTGTGTGTTCGTTCTAACACGTAACTTCCGGTGTATCGTGAAAAGTCATTAAATTATGCTGGTGTTTATACGATCACGTTTGTCGAAGTTGGCAATTAACGAAGCGAAGCAACAGAAATTAATTATCAAGGTTAACTTTACACGACACAGTGTAGTCGATAAGTTAGTGAAAACAAGTTACTCTTCCGGCCATGTGACAGTGTGTATAAACGTTCGATGCAATTAATGGCACCGTTTTCAAAAGACGAACCGAGTCGTTTTGTTAAACGACGTACAAATTGCTACCTTCGAAGAATGTTCGAACAGATATCTACGTTTTTGCGTAAGAATCGTTTTACAGAAAACTACACAGAAAACTAAATCGTATATCGTCGTCGACCCTACGTCGAATTCACCCTACTCCGATTCAAGCGCTTCTACTAGGACCATTATTTCAACCACCAAGTGCTAATAATTTTGCTTTCTAACGTTTAAAACCTTGACAAGATAATAGAGGATAACTTGCATGATTTTTCAAACAATTGACACCTATCCAAGCATTCCTGGTTTTAAAATTTCAGGGGAGCGCCGCGACCTCCGTAATTCGAAGAGAGTTTAAACAAATAGTTCCCCGTTATCACTATTTCAAACAGTTCGTTACGAGCGAAGTACTCGGTATGTTTACATGAAAATGTACCTCGTGAACAGCACAATTTCTCTTATCGATAATACAAAACACCGAAACGGTCGACAATAATTGTCAATAAACAATGTTTTTGTACTCACACTTCTGTTCCCTGCGTTCCTCGGATTGTTTCTTTAATCCAGCTTGGCACTATGCGAAGAAAACCGAACACCTCACCGATCCTTTCGCACTATCACTAACACTTCGTGTATGGTTCAAAGAAAAAGAAATAACGCGTGCACAGATACACATATATGTTGTATATACATATCGAACGCATCAAGCATCGGGACGAAACGAAAACGTCACAACCGCACCGTACAACGAACGACGCTCGACTGCGAGCCGGGTACCGAAGTGGATGACGGGAAACGTGTGAACGCCGCTTGCCGCCGCGGCGAACACCAATGAGCGACTACTAACACCATCCACCGCAGCAACGACACTGACGCACCAATAAGGGGACACAAATGTACACAGAGACCGAATCGCCCGTCTCTTTCTCTCTCCCTTCTTTCGCGCTCTATCCTCCTTCGACTCGTTTCTCAGTTCGTCGAGTCAAGGGCGTCGACCGACAGGGGCGATTCCTTGTTTCCTTATATCACAGAAACCAATAATAATACCTAACACGATCGTCGTTATGAAATTAACAATTTTCCCTCAATCGGAGACACGTGTCGATAACGTGTCTCTAATTTAAAAGGCGCGCGGAAACCACTCGATTCCGAATTTTCGTAAGCGTTAAGGGTAGTCGCACATTGCAGATTATTTATCCGTAATATGGCGAAACTTGGTCGATTAAAAAGCGGTGGTTACCCTAACTGAATCTAACTTGATGAAATCTAACCCTCCGACTTTAGACAACCCTATGTGACTTAACGTCTAATCTATCACCCGACAAAATATACCCAGCAGTATATTACTGCTAACTTAACCCTAATTAAAACTAACGCGGATATAACTTTAACGGAGATGTCATGATAATTTCACTACGACCTTACCACGACTTCATTTAACCCTAACTAAACTTAATATCAAACTATAGCTTCGACTTAAGATAACCCTCACCAGTCCCAACTCTAATGTTACCTGGATTTAACATTTTTGAATTCTTGCAAGTGTAACAGTTCAATAAAGAACTGAATTTCTACCATGCAATGAAAAGGAATTATTTAATATCGCAAATTTACAGTATCGTGTAGAATTGCAAGAGACCTCCTCAATCGAAGGGTTAAGAAGCTTTTATACCGCAGAACGCAATGTTTAACAAATTGAAAAATCAATGTAATAATATGCTTCATGCGATGCATAATCTCGTGAGTATTTATGACATTGCAGACGTACTCCATAACTTTGTAGCACGCATTGTATATTAAAATCTTTTGAAATCTTTACTTTATAAAAGATAATAGATTCTACTACATTTGCACTTTTGATACAATCGCTTTGGTCGTAATTTCTCGGTTAAAAAAAATCTTTATCGACACCCTTGCTTTCGGTTGTCTCGCTCACACTCGGCACTAGCATCCTCCCACTTGCTATCCCTTTCATACTCGTATAGTAGATGCGACATATCGCTTGATCTTTCTCGTACCCCGGTGTTTCTTGATCTTCCACCTCTTCTGGGTCGTTCTTCTCTTTTCGTTCGATTGTCCGTCTTCGTCTTACAGGTGCACCGCATCATCGCTATCGCTGTTTCCCTCGCACTTTACCCACTGTCGTACATATGTCTCTCGTTGCTCGTCTCTGTTCCTCTCATTCAACCGACTCGTTCTTTGTTCCGTCTCTCTTTTAACCGCATATTCCAGGATCCTCGCGTCTGCGTTTCCCCAGCTCTCAAAGAACAACAGAAACTACCTCTCTGCACGCGTCTTGCTTGCACTTAAACAGCAACGAGGCGTAGAAGAAGGAGTACCGGAACCAAGTGCCGAACGTTGCTTGTGTGTCACGTGCACCGAGTGTTCGGCGCCGTGCAAACGACAAAGACGGAGTAAGTCAAAGTGTTGGAGCCGGACAACACGAGTCAACCGGCAATGTAAGGAGAGACCTTTACGTGGATGGGGACGACGCGTTCGTGTAGGTAATATCTCGAGCGTGTATGCGCTCATGATATTACACACTGCTCATACATCGTGTCTGCTTCGCTTTTGAGGGCGCGAGGAGATGAATCCTCGATTCGGTTAAACGCCCGCCAACTGGGGATGTTCTAAATCAGGCTGTCTACTTGCGATTCGACTTTCCGGCAGAATTCCAATGCTTACATGTACATTCGGGTGCAACGTAGGCTTCTCTTTGGATAACGATACATGTATATTGATCATTTATAAATATTCGAATTTTCACGTACACGAATTCTTACGTTCATTTTCTGCGTTTCAGTATGTCAAAATTACTAAATTTTCTCATTTCGAAATCTCTATATCCTTGAATTTTTATATCCCTAAATTCCTACAACCCCACTTCTCCATATCCCTAAATCCATATATTTCCAAATTTCTATTTTCCCGAATCTCTACATCTCCAATACGTCCCCGAACATCTACATCTATAAATCCCTACACCACAAACCACATCCCCAAATCCCTATATCATCTTTATATATTCCCAAATTCCTTCCCGCCTAATTGAAATATTTTCCCTAAGGAATATTTGCTCTTGAATGCACTTCCATTTGTGTAAAAACGTATCCTTCAACAATCCAAGCTCTGACCGAACTTATGCAATTAAAGTGACTGCATTTTCGAAGCATGATGTTCTAAGAACGTTCGATTCGTCACTGTATAAATAGAGCTCTAAAACGGTTTATGCAATTGAACTACCTATTTTATAGGTAACAGAGTGCACAAAAGCGTTGTAACACATTTTTATTAACGGGACAGCCGTTAATGGCAACGCATCAACAACAATATGGAAATGCATTTAGCGGGCCTTTGTACGAGAGCGTTATTCTGTTTATTGACACATCAATTTCAAGAATGTAATAAGCGTAAACCAATTAGCCTTGGTAATATATAGCAGATAAATGAAATATCACGTGATTAAACGCCGACTGAAATTGCTGTTACTTCGTCCTTTGGAATCTGTTGCATTTATCGTATCGATTCGTGTACTTCGAGGAGGAAAATTATGTTACGTCCTCGATAGCATTTATAAAGCGACGGATGCTGTGACACGGGATGTAGCCAGAGGGGCATAGTAAGCAGCCGAAGGAAACTTTGTGGGTAGATTAGCATGGTAGGTGTCGGTGGAATATCATAAAACTTCTTTGTAGTACACGAACTTCGGCTCAAATCAATATCTATTTATCTGTCGATTATTTATTAGGGGGTTAAGTTACTTTGGTCGTCTCCAAATGATAGATGTCTTTGAGAGTGGTTCGTGGTATAAAAGTTACGGTAAATATTTACGAAATATTTTGTCTACGGTCTCGAATATTAAACTGCAGAAGGGAAGACAAAATGGCGACGTAGAATGTAGAATGTCAGAATTCTGCACGAGTTATTTCAAACAAGATCTTGCAATTTTCAATATCTACGATTAATTTATTAAGATGCACTTAGACTTTTCGTTATATATAGCGTACATTAACATTTAAAAGGAGTGAATGTATCGATCATTGAACGGAGTACGAAGAGTGTAACTCAAACAAGTATTTTTAAAGAGAAATCTAAGGAAGCCCGCTGAAAGGATGGATTAAGGCAAGAAAACTTTGGTGTTACTTCGATCTTCTTTAATCTGACTCGCCATAACTTTAAGATTCTAAGCTATTCAATTAAAATCGAGGAACGATTTTTATTTCACCGAATCGTTTTATGATTCGAAATCGAACATTTATTTGATCGCCGTTAGAATTTTCTTTCGTTCGTCCAATATTTAGACTCGTGAACTATTTACGTACGAAATCGTTCAGGGATCTCCTCGAAACTGAGTAAAATAATGCATTGTAAACGAACGCGACAAATGACTATTTTCAAAGGTGGATGTTGGCCCACGAAAGTTTATAAATCCGTGCAATATAATAAGCTATCTCTCTCGGAACGGTAAATTCTGTTTGAAATATCATGAAAAACGACTAACTCGAAAAATAATCGGGACACGCTATCCAAACACGAACCGAAGTTTCTATTTCGATCCGGCTGAAGAATAAAATTCCAAAGAGGACCGAGCATGACGTTTCGAATCTCGCGAAGACGTAAAAATACAGGTTCCGTGTCATTCGCTGCCATTAGCACGAAAATGACAAATTTGTGTACCGTAGCACGGTAGTCTGTTCGTTTCTCGTCGAACAAACCACGTGTACGAAAGCAACACGATGTATGCTCATTTACTTCTTCGCATTCGAGCGTCGGTGTCGTCGCAGAAATATGCGCAAGTGTGTTGCACCGGTATCGTGTAAGTACACGGCAAACGCAAATGTCGTATACGGTCTCATTTCCTCCCTCGACTCATTGTGCTTCAGTTCTCGATCCCTCTTTCGAGCCCTTACCACAAGCCGCAGCCCACTACACTTTTGCACGAACACGCGGCCGTTCATTATCAACGTACAACGTCGTGTAACCATATTTACGTAGCCTCGGTGGTCACCCACACGGGTGCAACGTGCAATGATGTTACAACCAAACGAAATGCTATTTGTCGGTATACAGAAGAAGAAAGAGGAATCAGACAGAGAGCAACCGAGACGGAGAAAAGCCATAAATGCAATTGGAAACCTTTAGCTGATATATTCACTGAACTTCCTGACTTGCAGTGCAGACAACGCCTGAACATTGGCGTAACTACGATTTTTCAAATTTTCCGATTTCAAATTTTCCCGACCAAGGATTTTGGGCTTCTGGGAATTTGAGGCTATGTAGTGTTTAGGATGGATTTCTATTTGAAGGGATATAGATATAGGGATTTCGGGATATAGGAATTTGTGGATTTGAAATTTTGGGAATTTATAAAATTGGTCTTCCAAAAACGTGAAAATACGTGAAATGAGAAAAGCAAACATCCGTAAATCTCTGATAATTTCGGTATCCGGAAATATGGAAGTTTGAACATTTAGGCCACGCGGTAACTCGGTAGATGTTAGATTGCCGCGAGATATATCGCCACGCGTAATGTTCTCGTATTCATAGCTATTCTTGCCACTACCCAGTTACGTCAATGTACGGAAGCAATACGTTTCTTGAAAATAATAAGTTGCCTTGTATGTACGATTTCATTTCAACGATACAAAGAGATCGCTACCAACCGTTCGATCTTTCCACCTGATAATTGCGAGCGGTGATTAATCGTTTATTTAAAACAGCTACGCGAAAGCCTGCTTCTTTTACGTTCGAACTAACATTCTTTTCTGCATCTACATAATTTCCTCATAAATCACGCGATAGGGAAAACAACGCTACGTATAAACGTCTCTGCGTACGCATGCGAAATTACGTTCTCGTTCTTTATCGCGTTACCAATAACGAACGATAGATTGATTTAGTATTTCGAATTACTTGCCAATTTTATTGGTAATTGTGACACCGTTTCACGGTCATCAAAGAACAATTACACCTTCCATAAATTTTTAGCGTGTCTACAAAACTCAATTTAGGACTGTACAAAAATATTTGCAAAATTGCACGTAGAAAATAACAGGTAACAAGTTTTTGCATGAGTATTCTCTCTAAACGTCGTTGACAAGAAAATCGATAGGAGTACGAATGTACAACAATGTATCAAAGAGAATAGCAACGTAAGACGATATTGCATCGATAAGAGGGTAGAACAATAGAGAAGTCTGTCCGTAGAATGATTTAAATATAAATGTACGTATTTGCTGGAAACATCGTTGGCATGACTCGAGTCAAGTTGCTTCTCTAAAGAGCACTACCATTCGCGAAATACACCACGGTGGAATCATCCGATGTCGGCATCGTAAAAAGACTATTATCTAACTTGCACCACCTCAGTGAACACCGGCCCCCTGAAAACCTGTAAAACACGCGAACCGTCCGGATAATCATTCTTCCGTCGAAACGACTCGTTCCTGAGCCACGTCTCGTCAAAGATAAAAAACGAACTGGTTAATGGGATAGGAAGGTCTTATCTTGAACGTTTCAAACGTTCGCGATATCGTATTTTCACAGTGGGACAGCGTTCGTTCGATATTCGTATGGTAATTACAGTAGACACTCGTTATATTGCCACCGAACAAGTATTGGAGAAATTTTTACCCGAAACCTCTGTATCCCGAAATCTCTATGTACTGGAATCCGTATATACTGAAATTCTTATGTCTCGATATCTCTACATCCCAAAACCCGTACGTCACGAAATCAGTACATACCGAAATTCCTACGTTCTGAAACCCCTATGTTCAGAAATCGCTACGACCTGAAATTCCTACGTCCCGAAATTCCTACGTCCAGATATACCTACGTACTGAAATCGCTACCTCCCGAAATCTGTACGTCCCAAAATTCCTACATCTCGAAATTCTTACGTCCCGAAATTTCTACGTCCCGAAATTCCTACGTCCCGAAATTCCTGCGTCCCGAAATTCCTATGTCCTGAAACTCCTACGTCCCGAAATTCCTACGTCCCGAAATTCTTACGTCCCGAAATTCCTACGTTCCGAAACTCCTACGTCCCGAAAATCCGACGTCCCGAAATTCCTACGTCCCGAAATTTCTACGTCCCGAAATTCCTATGTCCCGAAACTCCTATGTCCTGAAACTCCTACGTCCCGAAATTCCTACGTCCCGAAATTCTTACGTCCCGAAATTCCTACGTTCCGAAACTCCTACGTTCCGAAATTCCGACGTCCCGAAATTCCTACGTCCCGAAATTTCTACGTCCCGAAATTCCTATGTCCCGAAACTCCTACGTCCCGAAATACCTACATTCCAAAATTCCTAAATTCCAAAATTGCCATATTCCAAAAGCCCTGCACTGCAATGTTTATAAAAATAAAAATGTCACTTTACATAGTGTGTATTCACGAAGTGATACTTCGTTTCACGTAACTACCATACAGTTTTACATCGTATCCTTGACTGTTCGAAGTATTGAAAATTCTTGAAAGTTTCAATTAATGCGTTGAATTGAGCAAGGTATCATTATACCGGCATCGTGCGTGCACAATTAAAGTACATAATTCAAGGAACTTTCTTTTCGTCGTGGTAAGATACTTATACGTTGCAAATGCAACTTCCCAGTTCTTTATTCGTGCCACGGGTTTCTTTGATTTGTAGTTTTTACCGTGACAAGTCGTCGCGAGGAATCCAATGAAGCCTGTCTTCAAAGGGAATCACAAAACACTTTTCTGCTAAGTCGCGAGATAATGAAGTTTAAGGACAAACGTTCTTTCCCAGGATCTTCCATCACGGCGTTTCTCGTAACACGGTGAAAAGTGCATACCTAAACGATAACGTTATTCTACGTTAAGGTCAACAACGTAGATGCTTAATTAGTTTTTTTCCAGTATTCACGGTATTAAAAATTTCGAGGAACGGAGGCGTTGAACAAATAACACGAACGGGAGGAGTGCAGCATATTTTTAATGAAAATGAAGGAAGGTCTAAAATAAAATTTAAATTATCGTCATTGCGCTGCCCTGTCGCGGGTTAAATTCAACACCGTGGGATTCTAAAGATTAATAGATTTTTTATGGTAATCATCGGGTAAGAACCAGTCTACAAGCCTTTGGTCATAAATAAAAGAAAAATTTAATAAAGTAAATTACTCCTTCCAATTTCCGTATATTCCCAATTCATGTATTGACTTAACTAGAATTTTTCTTTCGGTTAGGCCAAGTAATTTTATTAATACCGACGGTGCCAAGTTGCAGAATTTAAATTCAAATTCAAAGTGTCCATTTCGTTCCCTTTTAATTACTCCTTTGTATTTAATTTGTGATGCTGGACAGCAATAAACAACCGAGCCAACGCGTTAAATCTGTCCGTGAATCGTATGGTTGTCGCGATAATTCAAGGATTCGTAAAAGCCAAGCCACGGGTACCAAACGTTGCTCAATTATCGAAATGGAGAGAAGCTAAACGAGAAGGCGGCAGTAACGTTTCGTCTTATTGCTTTCTTTTCTTTTCCAAGCTTGCGCACTGCTTGTTCGTACAACGAGAAGATAGGTCGGTGTAAAAATGAGTACAGAAAAGGACGCGTGGGTGGTAGATGGGTCACAGGCAGAATGAGATGGCTGATAGATGGAAAAAGTATTGTGAATATATATACCTGTGTGTGTGTGCATGGCCGCGCCTCGGCGCATACACGAAAGAAAAACAGCTAGAAAAAAGCTGCATACAATGCGACTGCTACTGTCACACCGAACTCTGCCAGAAGAATGAAAAACACAGTCACCGAGGCTCTTTCGTAAGACGGACTGGCATTTTTGGTTATGTACAAGAAGAGTTGGAAGAATAAGAAAAGAGGGTCTTATTACGGTTGCCTTGCAGTATGTATGCGCTAGGTGTTGCTCCAAAATTATAAAAATCTCCCCTGAAATTGCGGCGGATGCTTAGAAACATATCTTTGAAACGTTGGCAAAGTTCCGATTCTCGCATTTTCAAATTAACAAACTTCAATTTGGTAAACTTCCAAATTCCCATACCATAATGTCCAAATCCCCAAATTCCCAAATCTTCAATTTATAAACCTCCTATTTCTAAAACCCCCCAATTCGCAAACGCCCAAATTCTGAAATCTCAAATCTTCAAATTCCTGAATCCTCAAATACCCAAATTCTCAAATCCCAAATCTTCAAATCTCCAAATCTGAAAAACTCCAAATCTTCAAAATTTTCAATTCCTAAACTTCCAATTTGAAAAATCCCTACATCCCTATATCACTAAAACTCCAAGTCCCAAAATTCCTAAGTTCTCAAATCCCCAACTCCTTAAGTTTAAAGAATTACAGATGTTCAAGTGTAAAAGTTCATAAGTCTTTTGTATAACAGTCTTCTGTTACATACGGGCTTAGCTGGAGTTTTCAATGGCCACTGACGTAAGTCTCTTGAAAGTGTTGAGACTAGAATAAAGTAATGCGCGTGATATCGGCGAAAATGTAGGACGAACTAAAACGCATTTGATGCAGGAGTGCGTCATTTCCAGGCGTTAAAATCGAGGGTGAAAATGCCGGCTTAACGGCTCCCTCGCTACACCCATTCTATCTTCGCCTTTTTTATCTTAGAGGTCGTAAATCGCAATCTATCGCGCGTTAGATCTACAACGAAGTAAAAATTAAAAAGAAATAGATTTTGATGTATATAATAAAGGAAATTGATTGGAAAGAACGATGGAATAAATAGGAACTTCAATAATTTAACTTTAGATTAAAGCGAATACAGTTGCGAAGAAAGTCGTATGGTTCTGAACATGTCCGAATTTATTTTCGGTGACTATACCTTAGGAGGTCAAATTATAGTCTTTCTGCGACCAATGCGCGATAAACACGTAATCATAATTCATTTTAAAGTTAAGTTAAAAGTTTGCGAATTGGCGTATGAGACTAATATGTGCTATTATGTACAAACCCTAATATCACTGACTCAAAATACATGAAATATAAATTATAAAATATATATTTTCTTGTAATTTAAAGTTATTCTGTTGCTAACAAGTAATAATAAGAAGAAACATATGCTCCATCACATTACACAATTTTTAAAATCAAATACCTTTTTGAAATGCTTTCAAACTGTTTTAATTAGTGTTTATGTTTTATATCGATGCGCGTTTTGAAAATAACACCGTCAACGCCATCTGGTGATGTGCGGTGAAATATACAAATAAGAAAATTACTTTTTTCGTAAAGTAAGTAACTTTTTCGCTGAATTAGCGTAAATAGAACGTTCTATTAACATAATACAACTCTAAGAGTAGCAACACCATTCTCTTAAAGCCTTAATATTGAAAATAAGGAAAACAGTACATCGCTTGGACCATAAAATGCAATAACCATCTTGCGGTGGTTCATCATAATAATGAAATTCTGTTCAATTTTCGATTCTAATACTTTAAACTTATTGTAACGTTATGTTCAAGTCATATTGTGACAATAAAGTACAAAACTAATTTATTTTATAACAAAAGATTATCTGTTCCACTAATTCGATGGTTCACCGTTAGATGACATCGGTGGCGTCTTTTCTAAAGCGCGTAAAAGTATGAAATTAGAAAACGGAAATGTAACATATATAATACTAGTAACATATCAAAGGTTCCTCAGACGATCAATATATATTGTTAATACTATTAATATTTATTGTCGAACTACATTTACGCACGACTAATATTTATTAAGAATGCCGTTTAGTCTCAAGTATAGTTCAACGATATTCAACAGAAAAGAAATATTTTAGCTTTCATCAAACCATTTCGTCAATACTTAAATACTGATAACATATCAATATCTTTCAAAAACTATAAAGGTTTAGAACTCAAAAGTCCCAGAACTCTAAAATTCAAAATTTTCAAAGTTTCGAAAATCCAAAATTCCACCGTTTAAAGTACACCCTTGTTATAGTGTGACGAAGACTGTACCTTACTTTTATTCACTCTATTAAACACTACATAATTATAATCCGAAGTTAATCATTTTTCAAACCGAAAATCTAAAACGTAATTCCACTATATAGTAATCCCCTAGTAATTATAAAGGGGAACTTTGTATGAATCAAAGATTCCGCGAATTGTGAAACCGCCAAAGCGGGGTTTCGGGCGACGTCGGTATTTCAGATCGTGCGACACGAAGCCCTACGAAGTGATTGGTCTATCCTCTAGCTCGTCCGTGCCTCGAGCTCAGTTGTTGACGAACTGTCGAAGCGAAAGTACAGGTATCGCCATCTGATGATTGGACCCGAACGTGCGTTCGCAAAACGACCGAAACAGGACGCTCGAGCAGAGAAATTAGTCTGTAATTGTGTTAAACGCGCGCGTGTGTAACTAACTGTAATACCGTTCTTTGAGAAAAGTGCGAAACATTAGCGGTCACGGTTGTCTCTTCCGGTATCGCTTCGGTTGTCGAATATTTACATTGCCAGACAAATCGTCCGTCGAAATTTCGTTAGAACGCGAGTGAAGGCACCAATAGGACCTAACAGACAATATTTACTGTACTTTTCGGACAAAGAGACACGGTAGCCGTGAATCACAACCCTACAACGCAAGAATCGTATGATGTCTTCGTATTAAGCAGCATTGTAATGTACGAAAATGGATTTTAAAAGCGTGGTGTACAACGCAGCGAGGGACGGCACTTTGAAAAGCTTGAAGGTAAGTTTTATCGAAAACTTTTCACTCCAAAGCATAGTTGACCATATTTCGTACCTTGCTTTGCTGTGCGTGAAAACGTTTTCTTTTCTTTGGATTCTGTAAAAATATCTCCTTATTTCGGGACCAGTTGTGGCTATATTTGTACAAGTTTGATCACGTTACGTCGGATGATTGAGAAAGGAAACATTTTACTGATTCATTGTCTTATCGTTGATAAATTATTATTATTGTCAGAATGAATTTATTCTTTTGTAGTATATAAATATCCATACGAATAATCGTTGCTTCTTGCATACATTATTAAGATATAATTTTGTTTGTATTCACTGCAAGACTTACATATGAACATACGACTGATTAAGAGGTATTGAGTAATATTAAAAGGTCAGATATTACCATAAAGAAATCGTCAATAGTTTTGGCATTTTAAAACGGATAAAATGAGAAATACATATTATGACATACGTATAACTCGTACTTTTTAATTTCCTTACTGTTTACGAATTATATAATAAAAAATGTAGAGTTCTATTTTCTCCTCTGTTCATGTAGGTTTTTATAGAAATTAGAAATCTCCAGTTAGTCAAGTTAACCTCAATACTAGAGAACATTTGATACGTTTTCACAGTGACTTATGCTATGCTACATAGAATATACGGTTTATTATAGTCGTCGTTGTATCTAATTATATAAATACTTGTTATTTATGCAGTATTCTATTTAAGCAATTTCTTTTCATAGACTAAGGTTAAATTTAAACACGTTAGCACTCTGACGGCCGGTGTCACGCATTCGTGATTTTCATGGTTTTTCGCTCGACTAACCTTTATCCTATTTGTACGTTTTCTAACACGTAATTAATTTAAATTTTTTAATTATTTTAATTCTCAAATCAAATGTTGTCAGTACGTCTCGTTTGAGCACAGAAAAGAATGCAAAATTTCAAAAATGAGATATCGTGAAACGTGCGATCGACAAAAAACATTCGTTATTTATCAAATATAGATGAGCAATTAGAATATCAACACAAAAATCGCTAGATTATCATGTTTTTCGTGCCGAAACGGTAAGGAAAAAATTCCTTGAATATTTTCTACTCTTTTGCGTAAACCTATTGCAGTAAGAGACCGTGTTTTTAAGTTTTCGTCGTGCAATCGTATTCAAAATAGCAGCGTGTTGCTTTAATGACATCTCGCGTATACATACGTTATGAAACATGGCGTTTTGCCAAATTCGTGGCATTTTTATCTTACTGACATCAAATACAAAAATGAAAAAGAATTGTACAATTTATTTATTGTTGAAAGCGATGTTCTGCCTTATTATTTTGAGCATTAATAGGTTAAAAAGAAGGAATGGTTTTTTATTGTAATTTATATTTATGTTGAAGGAACAAACAAAGAACTGTTGGTAACATTAATTAGTCATGCAGTACATTAATTTGTAGGTCAGATTCAGATTATTTTGGTATAAAATGTAAATTATTTGGAAGAGATCGACATGAACATAACGTTGGGCTTGTAAATTGAATTTGCTATTCATCAAAGTTAATACAGTAATTACAATATAGATTTATATTGTTCTCATTATACAATGACATACTCATTCAATTAGGTTTCGTGGTAACAGTCAATGTACGCAGCTTAATGTAGAATAATTGTCTGTTTATGTATTAATGTATCTGGCATATAATTTATAATATACTACTCCATGAATATACAATGTGTGCTATAAATACATATGTTAAATGGATTATATTATCTCTAATTATACATAATAACATAATTAATTGCTGCGCATAATTCTCATTAATTCAATTCTAAAATTTGTACATCCTTAAGTCTCTATACTTCTAGACTCCAATATCCCTGTGTCTCTAAATCCCTACGTACCTAAATCTTAACAATTACAGTTGTATATTAATTGCTTTGAATAATGCATTAATAGAATGATGAAACAACCATATAATATGTTTACACATACTATTATGTTTCCTCATCAACATTCATTATCCTTTGTTTGTCATTCTTTCCAAGTATTGTTCGACACAAAGTGCACTCATGTTAAATCTTGTGAAAGTAAACAAAGAGTTACACTGCAAAATACATGACTCACTTCATTAAACATCTTGTACAAGATACTCTTAATCAGAGTAGCAGAATTCACACATAATTGCTTTCCATACCTTGGGCCATTGTTAATTCTCTAATGATACTTTTACCTGAATAAGGGAATTACTTTGTGGAATTTTTATCCTGTTCTTCAGATTTTACAATTGTGTCTTGTCCAAGCTTATCCTATTAAGTTTCCTTAGTTCTTTGTGTGTGTTCATAAAAGGATAGCATGGAAGGATTACATTTTCCTATTTTAACCAGCTTTTCATTGTATCGCTGTATTATTATTTCTTACTATTATCTTACTGTTCATTATTTTACTACTTTACAACTGCTATTCCATTATTTTACATTAGTAATTTTATGATACAACTGTAATATTACACTACTGTATTTCACTATTCTATAATTTGCAGTACACTTTTAGCATTAAGAGCTCGAAATAAGTTCACTTGAGGTTTAAATCAACTCGGTGATTTGCCAAATGGGTTTACGTTATACTCGTTATTTCTAATGAAGCTGTATCCCATTATGTCTCTTTTCCTTCCTAATTTATATGCGTCACTGATTCCACCGAAGAAGAAAAACGCGTTACCGTACGGATTTTTGCATCGATGATTGTCTCTTAGATGCACGTGTGCGGAAAAGAATTCTAATAGTAGAACGAGGAAGTCATACACGTATCGTTTATAGATTTCCGATCATTTCAATTGAGTCGTCTTTGGTAAATAACATAAATCATTAGCGGTATTTCCCATGGTATCGTTCGGAAAACGAATCTACAAAAACAAGCAAAAACTTGCAACTATTTTCAAGAAATATCGATGAGACGTATAATGTTTTCGATTCTGAGAATCTGTTTATCCTGCCCGCGTGAAAATTAACGATCACTTGATAAACTCGATGCAATTGTTAATAACAAAAATCAGTTTCGATATACGAGTCCACGTATTTATTTTTGTACTGTAACATTTAACATTCCCTCGTGTATTTGATGTATTTACATGTTGGAAACCGAAGTGCAACTTTAATTTCACACAGCCTACAACTTCATCGATCGCGCACGTCGTCGATAGCTTAACACGCGATAAACCCATTTTTTCGCGTTTAATCGCATTTTATTTGGTCTTAATCACGGTACATTTTTTTTTTTAATAAATCAGCATATTAACAGATCCATATTTTTGCTACGTCTGTTTTCGAAAGATTTAGACACAAATGTGCAACTGTGACCAAGTGTAAGATCTGGGTTAGAATTGTATTCATGTGATACGTAAATGCTCCAGTTACAAAAATAGCTTCGAAATCGGCGCAAAAATCCGTTCTCATCCTTGTTACAGCGCTTTCCTCGCTGAAAGATTTTTGTACAGAAAATCCTTGTAAGATTATTTCTTCGTAACAGTTATGTTTGTTAAAAGAAAACTTTTATCTCCAAAGACTTCGATTGTAAATTAATGTAGATAACGGTAGTTGATTGCGATTACATTTATACAATTGCGTGTAATTGAAATAAGCGTACAATCATTCTTTTTATATTACTCAATGTTTCTAGTTGTTACGATAGAAAGTTCCCTCTTCTTCAATTTACTTTCGATAAAAAGTCGGTCTTCTTATCGGACAGATTGAACCATATCTAATCGAGCAAATGCTGATAGACGCGTTTATTAATATGAGAACGATGTTTTTAACTTCGACGAGATTTCGGAGATACAATTTTAAATATATTCATGATGTCACGTTCTTCTGACAAGATTTGTAAAAAATGTTTATTAAGAAAAATACATGTACATTTCAGCGTATAAATTCAAACTTTAACATTAAAAATTTTACGAATTTGCAATGGCATGATCGTTTATGTATACACCGCAGCACATAAATTTGTTCAAACTTTAAAATTAAAAATGACGAAAATTGTAATTGAAAGAAAAAAAGTTGCAAGTGCGCTTAGTTGCAATATTTTAAATTATTCGTCGTTGAAATTGTAAGTATATTCATTGAAAGTACAAAAGAAAGAAAAAGTTTCTGTTAATAAAGATACTAAAGGACATACTGCTACGTCAGCGACCGCGAATGTGTTAAATTTCGCGGTCACATCATATATAATCTGTCAGCTGACAAAGCTGCTTAGAAAACCGATAAGACTTTCCGTCTCGACGTTCTCCTTGTACGGCATAAACAAGCCTAACCGTACTACTTACTTACCTAACCCTTTCGAGGAGGCGGTCTTGATGATAAACACGTTAGAGGGCTTCATCTGGAACCTTGACACTGAATAGCATTGTCAACTCTTCCTCTTTTTATCATATTCCACCTTTTTCTGCCTTGCGAAGGTGAAGTGTTTGCATGCTTTTCGCATCTTTCATGAATAAGTTAATGTCACTTTACTGGGGGTTTTTGTTCAAAATTTGGGAATTGGAAATTTGGGGATTTGGAAATTTAGGAATTGGAATTTTGGGGATTTGGAAATTTGGGAATTGGAAATTTGGGGATTTGGAAATTTAGGAATTGGAATTTTGGGGGTTTGGAAATTTGGGGATTTGGAAATTTGGGAATTGGAAATTTAGGAATTGGAATTTTGGGGGTTTGGAAATTTGGGGATTTGGAAATTTGGGAATTGGAAATTTGAGGATTTGGAAATTTAGGAATTGGAAATTTGGGGATTTGGAAATTTAGGAATTGGAAATTTGGGATTTGGAAATTTAGGAATTGGAATTTTGGGGATTTGGAAATTTGGGGATTTGGAAATTTGGGGATTTAGAAATTTGGGGATTTGGAAATTTAGGAATTGGAAATTTGGGATTTGGAAATTTAGGAATTGGAATTTTGGGGATTTGGAAATTTGGGGATTTGGAAATTTGGGGATTTAGAAATTTGGGGATTTGGAAATTTGGGGATTTGGAAATTTAGGAATTGGAAATTTGGGATTTGGAAATTTAGGAATTGGAATTTTGGGGATTTGGAAATTTGGGGATTTAGAAATTTGGGGATTTGGAAATTTGGGGATTGGAAATTTAGGAATTGGAAATTTAGGAATTGGAATTTTGGGGATTTGGAAATTTTGATATTTGGGAATTGAAAATTTGGGGAATTGGGGATTGCCAAAATTGGAAATTTGCGGATTTGGTATTTTGCAAAATTGCAAATTTGAGGATTTGGGGATGTAGAATTTCAAAAGTTTGAGAATGTAACAATTCATGTAGTAACGTCGAACAGTGCAACAGAACCCTGATATTTCCCTGCGCCAGGGGCTACAAAGAACCAACATAACTCGCTCTTTACCTTTTTGTCCCTCTATATATTTCTCCCATACTAAAACCAAAAGCCGCAGAAGTAAAAAGATTTCTCAACAAAGTACTTTATGTGTCAGTATATTATCACTGTAATTGGAACGTAGAAGTCAGGTACACTTCAGTGATTCATTATCACAAGAGAAACGTACATTCTCGAATATTAGTTATAACACTTTGTGAGTGTTTGTTATAACAAATGCGGAGAAAATAGAAGTTCTTTCCATATAACTCTCGAATTTAATATTTACTTACTCTTATCGATGTGGGAAATGAGACAGCGAAGTTGAGGGACATCGCGTGAGAAACCTCGATTCAAGGAACTTCTTTTCCGCGTCTTTTACGAGACAGCTAATTACACAAAAACGGATTTCACGAACCTGTCGTAATATTTTCTCTTTGCTTAAGGAAAAAGTGTTTGCATGTATGCAATTTGTACTGCTCTCCGGAAATTGTGAGTCCTTCCACTCATTCCTTGTTTTCGAAGTTTCAAATTTCTACTGTTTTAAATTTTTACATCTTCAATTTTCAAATTGATCATTTTTGCACTTCCCAAATTTTTGAATTCTTAAATCTTCAAATTCCTAAATTAGGAAATTTCTAAATTCCCTAATCTTTAAAGTACCAAATCCTTGCATCCCCAAACTAATTGAATTTCTAAATCTTTAAATAGTTACATCCTTAAATATCCAAATTCCTAAATAGCCAAATCCCTTAACTTCCAAGTTTTCAAATTACCAAATTCCTAACTACTCAATACCTAAATAGCCAAATTCCCAAATAGCCAAATCTCTTAATTTCCAAGTTTACAAATTACCAAATTCCTAACTACTCAGTACCTAAATAGCCAAATCCCTAAATACCAAATCTCTAAATACCCAAATCCCTAAGTATCCAAATCCTCAAATATCCACATCTCTAAATACCCAAATCCCTACACACTCAACCCCTAAATTTCCAAATTCATACTCCCTTCTCCAACTTCCAACATTACCAAATTTCACCCCCTTTTCTGTCCTCTCTACATTTTCCCTAGATTCACCTAAGTTTCCCCAAAAGCTAAAACAATTCTCTCTATAAATATACTTACATTAAACTCCACTACTCGTTATATAATTTGATATTCCGCAAAGTGAATGCGTTTCGAAAACAAAAACAGTGTGACGTTTGATCGACAGATAATGGATGTGTTTATCGAATATCACTGAAGTAGAAGGCCGTATTGATTTCTCGGTTCGTACTTCACAAATTATGTACAAAATCGAAGACAAAGCCATTTCGTCCATTTACCGATAAATGGACTGCGCCAAACGAATTCTGTCGCAATATCGTCGATGCATACTAAGTATTTCAATTTTTAATTTCTCGTTTTTAGCAGGGAATCATGGAAGCCATTTAATGCTGTTAACAAGATAGATAAAGATTTGCTATTGACGAAAATGGTGGATAATAATCTTCCTACGATGTGTGACCATCCAGCTGCGAAATCGTGCTATTGTTTTCACTGGCTCGTAGTTAAATTCAGGCCATTCGTATGCAAAAACGGATGTTTGTTCATCGGAACAATGCATAGACGTTTTCATAATTATCGTGCACCGGTTTTAACGATGTAATCCGTTTATCGGTTTCTTTGTATAATGCCATTCGTTTCCATTTTACAAATTCTGCTTTTATAAAAATTATACGGTATTTTGTATCGGGATGCTATAAATAAAAGTTTACAGGTTTAAAAACTTGAACTTCATCGGGTCAGTAACTTGAACTTTATAATGTGACTAAAGTAACCGCATAATGTAACTTATAACATAATGTACTGTAATTGAAATTAAATTGTAACATATAATTCACACCTCGTTACGAAAAAAATACTTGTCATTTTACAAGCACAGTCGCTAATAGTTCAAGGATGCAGCGAAAGTGTTGCGAGACATAAACAATAGCGAACGTATGCATTAGACATATCGATTTGCTAACAGTACCAACTGTTAGGAAAAAGAAATCGAACGGTCAAGGTAGGCCATGTGCCTAAATTCATTCGGTGAAACCTCACACCTCGAACTATTTCATTTAGCTTACACAACGTCATCGATCAGCTTGTCGAGATCCAAACGTAGCATATTTCATACTTTATTTCTAGCATAAGTTGCAGACACCACAGTTTAGGTGAGTTTGGAGTAGCACTCTTGTTAAGCACCGTTCACATTTACCACTTACATTAATCCACTAGGATCACAAGTAAACTTAGTCATTACAAAAAAGTTTCTAACAGTAACATTTTGATTAAATCTTGCTAAGGAAAGGACACCCATATTTTACACAAATATTTCTCCAAAAACATGTGATGTGACAAAAACAAGTGTTTGACGCAAATATCCAATCCCATGATCAGATTCCTCAGAAGAAAATTTGAATAACCGAATGCAATAAATAAATAAATGCAAGTATCTCTGACGTAGCAATCTCTGGACATTTCGTTTTACGTAAACGAAAGGTCACTTTTGTGCAAAAAAAACTTCTGATCGAAAATAAGAGAATTATACATTTTGAAGGTAGTTCTCCATTGTTAAGGTATGCCTCAATGTCGAGCAACATTTTGCTGATGAAATAAACGGTAAAGTAACGTCACTATCGCGCCAATTGAACGCATTAGAATTTCCTTACGCATAATCCAAGGATCTTTCAAAATGTTAAATAATTCTGAGACGGGCTTTCCATTTTGTTGGTAAATCCCGAACATGTAAATTTATCAGATACAAAGAAGCATCTATCTCGCAAATTACTGGCCGGGTTTTACCATAATCGAAACGTGAATTGTGTCGTAACACCTTTATGATTCGCCTGTAAGAGTTAATTGATGCGGTGCAGGTATTAAATGAACGTTTTGTATTAAATTGTAGTGGAGGTGTATTATAATAAATGTATGCAATTAGTACAATAAATGTGTGTTATATATACAAAGATTTTGTCAATAGGCACCCCTTCTATCTCCACCCTCTTATATTGCCAGGCATTTGTAAATTCGAATGTTAAACCCCTGCTAACTTTCCTTAATTTCATAATTTGATAACGTGACATTTTATGAATTTGGAATTTTCTTTTGCAAATTAAGGATTTTTGTGTCTTAATTGCTATCCTTTAAATTTGTAAATTTGTATACTTGAAAATATGAAAATGTTAATAAACAACTAAATCTTCAAACCTGAAATTTAAAAAATTGTTAACTGCGAATTTGCAAACTCAAGAATACAAAAATGTCTAAAACTCCAAATCTGAAAATAGATAAGCTTAAAAATGTTTAAATTTAGAAATTGAAGCGCGTGAACACGGTTTCGGAAGTGCTCGATTATACCCGACGGCACTGAATAGATAAATAGTGTTATGAAGGTAATCCTTGAAAACTATTATTTTATTACAATTAAATCGATAAGTTAAACAATAGAACCGTTAGTCACTTTTCACCTTGGCAGTCAGAGTGTTAACAGTTAAGATTGAAGCTGTTACATACAACGGTTATTAAAGTTCTTAAGATAATTGAACGTAAATGCGTGAACACGCGTTCTTCATCGGAGATGTTCAATTAAGACGATAATCGAAAAGGAAGCAGTTAACGAACATCCACGATGGCCGTGACCGATCAATATACATAAGGGCAGTTCTCATTAATCGGCAATAACCGATACGACATTTCTGTGACATTAATGTATATTCCTGCACACACATCTTTTATAAATAGGATTCTCCCGAATGCTGTTGGAGCAACTACGACATGAAACTAGGAGTAGGTTAATTTTGTCAATCAGCTGCTTCAATCCACAATATCTGTTATATGTTATAAATAACGATACCTATGTCATAGACTGAGATAATATTTTTGTTCAATAAAAAATATTTCGAAAAGCAGAGAATCATGTGTACAGTTTAACCTTTTAACTCTAATGATACTTCGTATGTGGAAAACAAACAGTGGGAAAGAATTTAATGACTATCATACAAACATCCACTAATTTTGCAGGAAGAAGTTAGGAAGAATAGTATTCCCATGGTAATTCACTCACTGTTAGCATTATACTAAGTTTGGTTCGTCGGTTAATCGCTAATAGCGAATCATAGCAATATGTTAGTTCAAGTTATTAGATTTTTTATGACTTCCTCATACATTACATAAAATAATTTGTGATACGCGTTACGTTAGACGTCGTGTAACATCGAATCACTGTTATTCAATCGAACCAACATGTCTACATTTTACCACAGCTTTGCAACTTGTACCCTCATCCGAGGACCATAACTCTCTCTTGGAAAGTAAACGTTGCAACTTCGTATGTAACTCGGTATTGCAATATTTTGCGGATTCTGTGTTCCAGCTGATCACGATCACTTCCTATGCTATTATGTTCGATTATCTTTCTTTGTATCTGTATTCTGAACGAGTTATGAAATCACGTTTGTCTTCGACGTGTCGAGTTACGCATAAATGTGCAGTGAGTAGAGAATTACATGTGGCAATTGTGTCGAGTGATTTTACACTCAAGCTGAAACGTGTAAATATAGTCATGTGTCACATCTAAGGAGAACCTAGATGAGCCTAACAACAATTAAAGAGACCCTAATCCACCTAGCAATTCGATTACCACCAAATTACTGAAATCACAAATTTTGTAATTTTCCAATTTGGTAACTTACAAATATTCAAGAAAGGATATATATTTCACAAATATGTAAACGTTACGTGTATAGTAAAGAATACTCACGTATCTCACTGATCGAAAAATATTATTTCCTCCAGAAGTCAGTAAATAAAAACTTTGATCTGCAAGTTTATTAGCTGGACGGTCTAAAAACTTGTCGAAATGAATTTTGAAATACTTGCATATTTCGCAGGCAATTCTGCGAAATACGTTCCATAACTGAAACGTATCGCGGTAATCGTATTTGTTCCTCGTGTCACGTAGAATCCAAGTTAATTGGATCTTTCAGAATCATTGTAAGATTATCTGACATTCTTCGCGCAGAAAGCTATTATGTCAGAAACGAGCGTTGTTTTACGTAATCCAATGTGTGACGTTCTGCGTGTGTTGGATTCGCATCCGCGGAAACATGTGCATACGTAATAACAGTTCACACGTGATACCTGTTGCACCTCCTCTAAGCAGATTATGGAATCAAGATACATTGTAGCTAATTGCATAATTACACGTTTTTCTTGTATACATTTATGACGTATCGATAGGTGACGTACTGGTAGTTTCCTGCTGACACGTAACGCGATTTCAATCTATTAACTTCTGTCAAATGGCTGAAATTCCGAAATTAGTTTTTGGCTGTTTATTCCTTTCCTGCGTTTTTCATCGTGTATTTCTGTCCGAACATATTTGTCTGACGTTTTTTAACCATAAATCGAGGATTAGCTGAGATATAAAGGTTTGACACGTATATTATGGTGAAATATACGTTCTTATATTCCCAGATTCTTAGACCTGTTTGATTACATCTGTAGACTCCTAATGCTGTCCCTAGACTGCCCTTCAACTCATATCGCTCGAAAATGATCATGATAGACTTTTTCATTTGAAATCGATCATTGAAATCAATTATCGCCGCTCTTTTCTTGGCTGAATAATTACGATAGATTCTCCGGCCGAATCGAATCGTGCTTGCAGCAATATCGATTACCTTGAACAGTTCGCATAACAGAACATGAAAAAATACACAGCGAAATTTAAAAAAGAAGCATCGAGAACAGACTGACGCGTAAACTTGAAGCCAGCTTTCTTCAACGATAAAACTAGTTCTTCTGTAGCAGCACGTAATCGCGCGATTATCCAGCAAAGTCGACGAAGCGTAGGCGAGCTGTCTCTCGAATTGCAGGGAAAATTGAATTTCTTCGTTCCGATGGATTCAGCCGGCGCAAAAACCGACATACAAGACAGAGATCAGCGTGTACGAGTTCGATCGTTTCTCATAAACGGAATGCAGAATCGCATAACTTTTACGCGGTCGGATCCTGTTGCGTAACAGGCGGTAAGAGTTGATCAGGAAGAACAATTAGAAAGTGTACGATGGCGTTCTGGCGCATAAGCGGACTTACACGATCATTCGAGGCTATGTTGCATAAATATCCACCACTTTCTCGCTCTCTATACTTACGTGCCCGTGGCTTTATACCTGACCACCTCTCCGTTCGGTCCTGTACCCGATGAAGAAGGTCCCTCTCTTCCAACTTTTTCTCTCTTTCTCCTACTCTTTCACCTGGGCACGATTCAATTTTACGCACATCGCGGGGAACCTCGGGACAGTGATCGCCCGAACACAGTACACGCTTCTTCAATCGTTTTCATATTTTTACGAAACTCGCAAGCTTTCGTTTCGGACAGCGTTCAGTTCGTTGCTTGTGCTCGACTTTGTCGGATATATCGCGAATCTGCGCTCGGCTAGACGGTTCGTGCATATCTCAGTTCGTGTCTATTTCTTATCGATCCCGGTCAGTTCGCGTCGATTTATCGATCCCGGTAAATCCAGTTGATGCACGTCGATCTCACGGGTTCATCGATTTTTTCTCAGCCAACTCACGTCGATTTCTTCTCAATCCGAGGCAATTAATGTCGATTTCTTACCGATCTTAGGCAGTTAATGTCGATTTTGTACCGAACTCAACCAGTTCATGTGGATTTCTTACCGATCTGAACCAGTTAATGTCAATTTTGTACCCATCTCGGTTCATGTCGATATCTTACCGATCTTAGGCAGTTAATGTCGATTTCTTACCGATCCCGCTGGTTCTCGTCAGTTCCTCGCTCTTGTGAATGTGCATTACCAACTTAGTCAATTTACGCCGGTTTTTTAACGATCTCACCGGTTCGTATTAATTTATTACCGATCTTGTCGAATTTTTTTTGTCGATTCCTTGTCGATCTTATCCGTTATCTATAATTGCTAACCAATTCTGTCAAATTAGTGCCGATTTTTTACCGATCTCCTCAAGTTCGTGCCGATTTTTTACCGATCTCGTTGGTTTCTTATCAGCTTCGATTAACATTGATTTCTTACTAGTCTCGTCAAATTTATATCACATTCTTACCGATCTCGTCAATTAAACCTCGTCCGTTTACGTCTATTTTCCACTAATCTCATCGGTTTCTTGCAGATCTCATTTTTCTTATCGATTACGTTTCTTACTGGCCCATCTACGTCGATTTTTCGCCGTTTCTGTTCTTGTCCGACACACGCAGTTAGCCATTGCAGTTCTGTCGTCAACGTGCAACACGTACCGTACTTATATATGCAAAGTGGAAATCCTTTCTCTCTCGCGTCGCGCGCTAATAAACCACGCGAGTGCGTTCACTGTTACAAATATGTTTGGTAAAAATCGTGCTACTGACTTTGACCTTGTTATTGTTCTTTGTCACCGGTGTGTCATAAATTGTATATAATTTCTGGACACCTTGATTTACAAGTGGAGGTACGATTTTTGATCAGATTAAAATGGTAGTTCGAATAAGTGAAATGGTAACTGATGGAATTTTGGAGCACAGAACGGTGTTGGTGTTCTAATTTGCTTTTGATGATTGATCGTAGTTGACGAATCACGCGACGAAAATATCGTCGCCTCCGCATTAAAAGGGAACGAAAAAACAAAGAACCTTGGTAGGAGGAAAGAGGGACAAGAAAATGGAGTTCGAGACGAACGACGAAGATCATTTCACGCGGGTGAGTTTTCACGCGTCTCGTTAATTGCCATAAATAATTGGTTTCATAATATTACAAGTTTCTTGCGTCTGTTTTTTACTCCGACAGAAACGTTCGCACTCTTTACAGTCATTAAACGCCTGTCGACAAGAAGTCCGCGATTGATCGAGCGTGAATGGAAAAATCATTGATCGATAACTGTGCGCAACTTACAAAACCGCCTGTTCACGTTACTGCGAGTTTCGATCGAGAAAACTTTGATCTCGTACAAAGTACCTTTAACTTTTTATCTTGTGTAGTCATATGTCATGTTTAAACGACCGAGCGAAATTGTCTATCGATTTGTTTCGCAAATCACCATCGATAAATCTTGTGCTCCGATATACTTTTTCTACTTGTTAACTTTTGGATGGTGGAGCCTTTGGTGACTCGATGATTTTTAATTTTACTATAATTTTTAGTATAATTTCCTTATTTTCAAATGGGATACTTAGAATATTTGAACCGACCAAATTCCTAAATTTCTAAGTTTGCTTCAGGAGTGCCAACTTTCCTAGACCATGACAGATTCAACTATCTATTTAATGACATCCTATCATCGTTAAGTTTCAAATTTCCACGACACTTTGAAACATATATCGCAGTAATCGAAGAACACCATGTATATCTTGCCGACGTTGAATCCGTGCTTGAAATAGAACTTCTCATCTGTGTTTTAAGGCGCATTTGTATTCAAGCGATGCCTGTCCTCAGCGTTCGTTGCCTGTGGAAAAATAAACTCTCTCGATCCTCCGCTTCAGTCTTACCTCTCTCAGTTTCTTTGAATTCATTTTTCACCGTTTCTGGATAGCTTCGTACATGTTTATTTATAACGTGTCCCACGATCAGGAGGAAATACATTATTCGCAATAAAACATTCCTCGACGATCGCGGCGATCGTTACTAATTATCATTCTAACAGATCGAACCGTTTATTACGAGGTCGATGAACTCTGGAAACAGCGTCGACTGAACAATTAGTCCTATTTAAAGCCGTATTAATCGTGTGCCTCACACCGGATGTCTGCGAAAATATTTTTTCGTTCTGCGTCGTTAGAAACTAACAGAATTGATTATCTTTTCAATGTAAATGTTGACTGTTCAACGGTTGATGTTACGTGCTGTTTGTAGTAAAGATGCGATGACATGTCGCTTTTTGGTTACTGTTTTTCAGGTTTATTTGCACGGTGAACGCGTGGCAATCAATCTTTTTCAACATCAACAAATTCTCGAATTTCTACATTCTCATATTTTTAAACTCTCAAACTTCCAAATTCTCAAGTTCCCAAATTCTCAAGCTTCCAAATACTCAATCCCCCAAATTCTCATGCTTCCAAATATTTAGTCCCCCAAATTCTCAATCCTCCAAATTCGCAATCCCCCAAATTCTCAATCACCCAAATTCTCAAGCTCCCAAATTCTCAAGCTTTCAAATTTTCAATCTCCCAAATTCTTGATCCCCCAAATTCTCAATCCTCCAAATTCGCAATCCCCCAAATTCTCAATCACCTAAATTCTCAATCACCCAAATTCTCAATCACCCAAATTCTGAATCCCCCAAATTCTCAAGCTTCCAAATTTTCAATCTCCCAAATTCTTGATCCCCCAAATTCTCAATCACCCAAATTCTCAATAACCCAAATTCTCAATCTCCCAAATTCTGAATCCCCCAAATTTTCCAATTCCCAAATTTCCAAATCCCCTAATCCTAAATTTTCACCAAAACTTATTTCCGTATAACTCAAACCGTCATTCCACACCATTCACCAGAAGAATAACATTTTTTCCCGTTGTTTTGAACCGCTACTGTCCACATTCTCCCTGTTTTATTCACAAGTCGCGTTTCTTGATTCGCACGCATAAGTTTTCAAAGCGTCTTATTATTCTTGAGAGAGTCACGAGAAGCGGATTATATTTTGCACCTGTTGAAACAAAAATATCGTCTCATGTAAATTTAGATCACGATCATACCATCGGTGAATTTAATCTTTACGAAACTATAATTTGTTTTTAACAAGGAAATATTTGTACGTTGGTCTTCGCTTCTGGCGAAGATTAAGCTGATTTCGAGTTATGATAATTCCGCCTGATATTCAAGGTCACTTTAATTTAGCGCAACTCGAATAATATTATAAGATTGCGCAAATAAAACCGGCTTCAACCGAATACAATTCAAGTTTTAACCTACATGCGGTGCATTGATAATTTGTGGAAGAATAAGGTGCGGGTTAGAAAGTGTTACTGATCGTATATTTACAATTTCACTATTTAGAAATTTATATATAAATTCAGTTTCTAGGTATTTGAAATTCTGAAAATTTAAGATTTAAAATATTTGAAATATGTAGTCGAAGATTTGCAAATTTCGGAATTTTACATATTTCATTTGGTCAAGAACCATAATGAACCAAGAAACAATTACACTCGAATATTCCCGTTTCTTGAAATTGTCTAATAATTACTACAATTGACTCTGTACTCTCTATATTCAAAATAACGTAAATTTACGTTTTGAATTTCGAAATCTGTACATACGAATAGTGACCTTGTGACCGGTTAATTTGAAATACAAAACAAAGTACTTTGAACGTCGTGAAACATCTTTTTCCTTCTTGGTTACTTAAGCATGAACTTATAGTGCCGTGATTATAGTTTAGGCGCGAAACGTTCTTTTGAATTTTAATGAGCACACATACCTGGCATATAAAGCTTCTTTAAAACATAATGTTCATAAACATTGTGGTATTTCTTTGAAACATTGTAACGATTTTAATTTATAACTGAATTACCACAAGTTTATATCTTGAGGATAATTAATCTGTACAAATTAAATTCGTTATTGCAACTGGGTACCTAACTTTTGCTTTAGAATTTATGCGCTGTAAATTATGATGGGTCTGTTATAGACATTCTAAGCTGCTTTGAAATAATAATTACTCGTAAACTATATATGAGAAATTTCAGGTCAACGGTCGTAAATACAAAAGTGTGCCTATGTTCTCAAAACATAAACGGTTCTAGGTCGAGTTCGTGAATCACTTTGGCAAGAACATTTATGTTTCATAAAATTTTTAACGATTTCGCGCGACTAGTTTTAAATATTTTTAGCGACCTTTCTATTCGCTGAAGCGCGAATGTCATTGCGTCGTATTTTCGGAGAAGCCTTAATGACAACATATTTCGGACGATCTTACAGCTTTAGAAATGACATATTTATAGAATTTCCAGTGTTCGGTTTTGTTACAGGCGCTGCATTTATTTCTCCCGTGAAAATCGTTTTCTAGCGGGATGCAGTAAAATCGTGAAGTCATAAAGCGGCGAGACATAAAATTTTGTCTTCGTTCGGTTAACGTCGATAACACAATTAACGAGAAAATCAAGCAAAATGTAGTCCCGTTTTTAACGCAGAAAATACATTGCGTTATACGCCTTTAACCGATGATGGTACGTTCTAAAGTGGAATACCAATGAACAGCAGGAACGTGTATAGAAATATCGAGGGGACAAAAAAGTAGGACTCCCGTTGAGACTGTACAAGTACCAAGATCAGGAACTCGACAGTCAGCTCCTTTTCAAGGCAACGCTTTTGTTTAACGAACGAGTGACATGTGCCTTTGCTGGACAAACCAGATAACAGCCTATGCTAATCGATATTTTAGGCGAGTACCTTACGCAACTGTACTCTTTGCTTCTAACTGGCGTTAAAACGCTATTTGTCCGAAAGAAACATTGCTTACGCTAATCTCTGGACCCTTGACCTTTCCACCACTGAAGACGTATATACACACTGACGCGTCTACTGCTAGAAAATAGATATTCATACAATATCGTACACAATATGTACACACTTCTACGTCTATTTGATACGAAAGACGTATATATACGATGTCATGTACATGTTGCGCTGTTAAGTTAAAAGTCGTATGTATATGCATCTCTGCATCCACTATTTGATACATTAGACGTATATATATGGCATCATATACCTACCCTCGAGTCAAAAAACATACGCACGTATTTATACGTGTGTTATTTTATACAATACCATAGACGTATATATACGGCCTGCTGCATTTACTATTAGGTATTAAAGACGAGTATATACAATTTCACATGTCTAATGGTATGTACAAAAGATACATATATCCGTAATTTGCATTTGTTACCATTTACCAAAGCCGTATATATACGCACTTATATAGCCGCTATTAATATACGTTGTTACGTGTCTACCAACAGCTACAGATTACAGATACACTCTCCGTCAAGTAAAGAAGAATATATGCGTAACTCCGTTACGTATATATACGCATTCACTGATCCACTTTTTTCAATAAAAGACACATATGCATCTATTCATTGTTAAATACGAAACCTGTATGTATATGCTTCCATACACCACTCGTGCAGTACAAACAGCGTATATATACGTCCTCTCACGTCCATTAATGTAAGCGAAAGGCTTATGTATTTATTCTGGCGTGCCGAATAATATGGAAGCCTACATGCACGTTCCCACATGTCCATTTATATGTACGATAGGCGTACGTTCTCGCATGTTCATTAATGTATACGAATGTATGTACGCTTAATAAATTTTCTCTAGTATAACACAGTTGTTATTTGGCTGAACCGATAGGGTATTAAATACATTATTACCTTTACATTCTATTTTATTACCTTTGTATTTCATTCGCTCGTAAGTGTGCATTTCGCACGAACGACACGTGCGTTTCCAAGCGTTTGTAGTGATGTATTTGCGTACAATGATAGCTGATCTTTTAATATATTCGCTTCGGGATATTTTGCACACACTTCTCATATAAATCGGGGTACTTTAATGATCATAAGATACTTTAATATATGTGTATTAAAACTGTAATAATTATTTTTGTAATAAATACATTTTATTGAAATTTTCAGCAATTGTACGTAGTAGTGCAAAACGAGTCGTTTCACGATGCGAATCTGTTTTAATAGAATGTACCGTAGCGAAAAGGTGAAACAACTGTGAACGTTCGTATTGACATTGATAGCATCTTTCCAGCAGAAGGACGTTAATTACGCACATTGTTAACCGTTAAGCAAGGTCTTCGATGTTCGACGTTAAACGAGAAGGAGCCGTTTCGGTGTCGTTCGTTCCAGTTACCTACATTCGTTGCCGGATCGGATCCAAAAAGCGGGCCCACGAAAAAGAAAATCGGTCAGTCGAGTAACGGAATACGTTGTCTGTTTCACGTTCGTATACTCGTGCTCGCGCGCATGTACCAACCTTACAAAGGAAGAAGAATGGTCGTTAGAGAAACGGCAAGAAAAAAGACTGGCAAAGCTTGGAGCGAAGGAAAAATGGCACGAAGGGGAACATAGAAAGCAGAGGATCATCGGGTGATAAACCTTCGACAGGGAAAAACGTAAAAGAAAATCGAGGCCTGTTGATCCCGTGACGGTTCTCCCCGCCCCTTTTTCAACGCACAACGTTTTGTCCATTCACCATAGCTGGCTGTGGGCCCAATGTCACCGATTATTCGTTTAACGGGATCCCAACGTCCACGGTGGTGGTGAAGCATGGTTTCACCAGAAGCCGAACGCCGGTTAGGGGTTTTGGGCCTCGGTCAGTCGAAGAAGACACCTTTGTGAGCGAGCACAGGTCCCGTTCTCCTTTTTCTCGGAATCGGTAGTGTTCGAACCTTGCGCCGAACCGAATTCGGGTGTTAATTCGATTAGAGAATCAGTGATCGATTCGCGGGATGCTGCCAAGGCGATCGTAGCCACGTTGTACTCGCACGTTCACCGATTTATGGGTCCTCGAGCGAATTGACATAGGACCGTGACGCAAATATTGCGTTTCTCGTCTTACCTCCGTGACGAGCACGTGCTGTCTAACGCAGGGTACTTCTCCGACATCTGTGTACACTGTATCGAAGTTTGTCTTGGAGAACAATACTCGTTCGACCATTCTTGACCAGTGTTTGCTTTCTTCTCTTGCGGACCCAATGAAATGCTAGTGGTTCAGTTGGCTTCGACGAAGGCAAATAGAAATCGAGAATTCTGCCGTGCGTGGACGTTGCGTCCTTAACCGGTGATTCCCGTAAACGCGAACGGTGTTTATTAAGCGGAAATTGATGCATCGATATAGAACCGGAAAATTTTCCGCTCGCACTTAACACGTTTGCTTTGCATACTCGTCGCACGGTATCGTGCTTTGCAAGTCGCGCGCAAATTCTTGATAATCCGTCTTTGATTTTGCGATCGTAATGAACATCCGTGCGTGTCTTTCGTCGCACGCATTACTTGTTCGTGATACGAGATTCTAAAGAGACGGATAAATCGTCACTTAAGAGTTTGTTGTACTGGAACTCCGTCAGGTGAGAGAAGATCGAATTATTTTAACTCTTTGACGGTCCACGTTTTCGCGATTCTGACACGCGAAATATGGACATTTGGAAATTCTTGGGTTTTGCCAGTTTGGGGATTTTTGAGAACTGGGAATTCTGGGAATTCGAGGACGTGGAAATTTGGGAATTCGCGGATTTCGGGAATTTGAAGATATGGGAATTTGATGATTTGGAGAGTTAAGAGATGATTTGAAGTAATTTGGAAATTTTCAAGACTCGTTCCACTCGCCACTTCCCTAAGAATAACAATATAGTCAGTGTGGACTAGTCTTCAAAGTTACTATACCTTACAATTTCAGAGCTGTAGCTTGTCTTAATTGTACGTCACGTCATATGTATAAATTACAATTACCATCTCCAAATTATTATAATTCCAGTCATATAATCTTGGTACAAGGTAAACAGTATTTTAGAATTCGTGAAACTTGCGGCCGTCAAAGGGTTAATGAAAATACTAAATGATAAGAGGGAAAGTAAACACGGTAAAATATTAATCTAATTTAAAGAATTTAAAATTTAAAAGACGGTACGTGAACGAACGGGCATCGAGGTGGGGGAGAGAGTAGAACGAGGCGAACAAAAGCGTGCAAGTACGTAAGAGAAGAAACAGCAGTTTTGGAAAGAGGCTCGAGCCTCTTCGAGTGCTGTGTCGCTACATAAAAGAGAAGCCCAACGCGTTTTACATATTTATCATACGCCGAAGGAAGAATCTGTCAGTGTCGAGTGTCTTTCGCGGCAATTCGTCTAACTCCAGTCTGCTTGAAATTCCTCGCGAATTTAAACTAGCAGGTATCGTTCGAAAAATAAAAACCACGTGGCGGCTTGTTCGTTTGCGAGTACGTTTCAACGATTCATCACGGGTTCCGTACTGTCAAACGTAAGTTACATTGCTGAAAGAACCGTGAAACATGCGTTCAGCTTCTGCGTTTAAAATTTTTAATTCCACATCAAGGTCGCAATCTATCAGTATGATCAAAAACATTACGCTATCTGTAAGACAATTTATTCTATTCTATAATTTATCCAAGTATTTCTATTAATTATAGTTGTTTGTTACAATAAATTCTAAACGTAAGCGTGCATTGAATGTTTACGATTGGCCACGTGATATCTGGCGTGTAAGCGTTTAGCTATTGACTACGCGATATCGCGTGAACTGGCAGTTGACCGTTAGTCGAAGTAAGGTAGAGATATACGATGACCGATATGGTTAGCCTCGTGTTTTTTGAAATAGAGAAATGATTTTACAATTTCTTTTTGCATAATATATGTGTCTTTCTGTTACAGGTGTTTTTGGATCATAGAGGAAAAGATGAGGTAGGACAATTAGTGGGCGCCAAAACTCATGGCGCAACACCTTTAGTCATGGCTTGTCGAAATGGACACTACGACGTGGCTGAATACCTCATCAAAGAATGTGGAGCGGATATCGAGCAGCCTGGGTCAGGTAAAACTTTAATCCTATTCGTCGAATGTCGTGATGCGTCAGCGTCTTTTCGATTACTAATAGCAAGTCAAATGAAATGAAAAATATTCTTCGCTTTCGTGCTATCAAATTCATTTAAATCTGACTTTATAAACTTTCGTAAAAACTAATCACTCAGAGATACGAAGAACAAAATTGTCAAGCAACAAAGGTACACGATTTTTATATTTTTAAATGCAAGAAAGTTGGTCGTTCTACTTTGTTTTTGGATCGAGAATGTTATGAAGGGCCAATTTTTATCCGGAATATATTAATTTGTTAAACAGTCGTGTTCGGTGGGGAAACGATAGAAGGTGCACCTCCTCTATGGTGTGCTGCAGCTGCTGGCCATTTGGCGCTGGTCAGATTACTGGTGAAAAGAGGTGCCAATGTGAACTCGACGACTAAAACGAATTCCACACCACTGCGTGCGGCCTGCTTCGACGGTTATTTTGAAATCGTCAGATTTTTAGTAAACCATGGTGCAGGTGAGCATCGTTTATTCTTGACTGAAGACCTATAGATCTAAGAATCTGAGAATGTAGAAGCATAAAAAGCTGTGTTCTTCGGAGTCCGCCACTGATATGCATTTTTAGCTCATCACGTTATCAGCGAGAATGTTTGCGAATACCACTCTGGTCAGCAACATAATTTTTTATAGAAAGAACAATGCTCTTCTCTCAGTTATACCCAGCATTGGTGTCTGATCAATGAATATGCTACATTAATCAATCTGCAGAACAAAACAAATGGTCGATAAACACCACCCACGTTATTCGTTTGCAGACATCGAGTTGGCTAACCGTCAGGGTCACACCAGTCTGATGATCGCCTGTTACAAAGGTCACATTAGAATCGTCAAGTTCCTACTCGCGTTGAAAGCAGACGTAAACCGAAAATCAGTCAGGGGTTACACGGCACTTCACGACTGCGCTGAAAGTGGATCCCTGGAAATCGCCAAGGTGCTAATCGAGCACGATGCCCGGATGGATGTGGACTCCTACGGGATGACACCGCTCCTTGTGGCAGCAGTAACAGGTTAAAGCAGAATGTTCCACGCACAACCCTGAAGGTTCCCTTAAGACGATTACAATTAATGCTTATCAGAGTGTTTCGTTATCTGAACGAGGAAACACTCTCGTGGAAGATAAATTATCACGGGACAATTTTTTGTCTTACAGGACATAAACACATCGTGGAATACTTCATCAGTATGGTGCATTTAGTGAGTCGGAAGGAACGGATAGACGCTTTGGAGTTGTTGGGCGCGACGTACGTGGATAAGGAGAGGGACATGATAGGGGCTCTTGAATTTTGGAAACGTGCAATGGACGAGAGGTTTGTTTAGATCATAGTCTACTTCATGTAAAATAACAATGTTCTGACGGATGGTCAATTCCTTAGATTCAACAGTTTTATATTTATAAATTTCGGATTTATCTCATCACTGCACACATGCACACTACAAGAAGTGAGCACTTGATCTGCCTATCACTGGAATATCCTTAAAATCAAACTGGTAACCACCATGTTTCAGATACCGAAGCGACAGTCCAGTGATAGCGAAACCATCACCACCCCCCGTTGTAGCTGCTTACGACTTCGCGAAGGAAATCTCTGACCCGGATGCATTGGACGACTTATCAACCGATCCGGATGAAATGCGAATGCAGGCATTAGTGATCAGGGAACGAATACTAGGTCCTGCCCATCCCGATACCAGTTACTACATCCGTTATAGAGGAGCACTATACGCGGATGGTGGAAAGTTCGATCGTTGCATCAAACTCTGGAATTATGCCTTGGATATGCAGCAGAGCATGCTTGAACCACTCGATCCAATGACTCAGAGTTCACTGTTCAGTTTTACGGAGTTGTTCAGCTTTATGATAGGAACGCAAACAAGTACAGGCCGCAAGGTATCACCGGATCAAAAGAAAGAACTTCTCAGAGTGTTCAAGAAAGCCGTAAGTCCCTGATCTCGTCGTGAAAACGATTCTCGACTATCTATTTCGTAAATGTACAACAATTGGCGCGTTGTTTTAGGTCTTAGAAGTGAAATTAGGAAAACAAATGTTGGACAAAATTCCAGCCTGGAGACGAGACTTAACTTATTTGAACAGAGTTCTCGTGATTACTTTGCACTTAGCGTGTTTACTGACACGTGAAATTCCAGAAAAAGGCACGGACGAATATAACACGCTGCACAAAGCGATTTATGAACTAGTTCGGATAAATGCCAAAGGCAAACATGTGAGTTCATTCGAAAACGACAACGGTTTAAATCAGGAATGACCAAGTGATTCACCGGTTAATCCGTAATCGTACAATGCAACTTGTACTTACTATACAGTCGACTCACGTTATATCACCAGCCAACCAAATTTAGAAAGTTATCAAATCTGAGAATGGGTCATCACTTGGTTATGTCTGGTTTGAAAATTGTACTCGATGATATCTTAATTTTTTCCGTTTGCGTTTCCATTTCAGGGTCGCGACGTGTTGCAATTAATTTATAGCGAAAAGGGCGCTGTAGTTGGAAGCTATTCAAATTCTAAGTTTCCCTCGTCGAATTTAGCGAACGCTCTTATTAAAGTTGGCGCTGATGTCACGGCAAGAGACAATGACGGAAATACAGCGTTGCATCTTGCCGCTCTTTCGCACTGTAGGCGGCCAGGTCTTGCCATTACTCTTCTCGAAGCTGGTGCTCACATCGATACCGTTAACAATGAGGGTAAAACCTTTGAGATGTTATTGCGCGATAAACGACTGTACGACTCGGTACATCCTGTAAAATACACCACGCTCATGTGTCTAGCGGCCAGAGTAGTCAAAAAAGCATATAGCTTGGAAGATGTACCGAAACATCTTCAAGCTTTTGTTAAAATGCATTAGTGGTGTACCGATTGCTAAAGATAAAGCTATATCGTGTAAGATACCGCAAGACATATTTATTTATTAATCGGACGAGGAGAAGTTGACAACGTTTTGTTTTTTTTTCGTACAACTATACTAGTACCAGAATGTGTTTCTATGGCAGAATACGAGAATCTACTTTTTGAGAATTGCTATTGTACAAGTGATACATAACGTAAAAATAGAATATTCTCTCGGAAATATCTCATTCGATCTGGGTTGTAACACTCTTAAATCGTACAGACGATTCACAGTACGAGACTATTTTAACGACTCAGAAGGCTGGAGAAAACTGAGATTTAATTGAGAAATATGGTAAAGTCTCGCTATATGGCCCTAGGTTGAGTTTTATAAGCGACTATCAACACAGGATTTGTGATCGTATTCGATCAGAAAGAAGAAGACATTAGGGGACGATATAGTGAAACTGCACTATAGTCCAGTAAATTTCAAAGTTGATATAGCAGTATATTTCGTTATTGTGATTTTATACAAAAAAGAAAAAAAAGAACAAATATTTGATACTAACGTCAAATGACGGACGAGACATGCGAAAAAGCAAGAGAATACTTATTACTTGCAATGTTTACGATGGCTTACAGATACTGTCAATGTGATTTTATTGCTGTATACTTGGCTGACAGTCTACCCCTTATACATAATCCCCATATAAGCCATGATACACTTCATCGATAACATTTAGTCATAACAGGGATGTATGCTAAATTGAAAGATTGTGTAATCGTAGAAGAAATGATTTTATCTTTGATGCTGTATAAAAAAAAAAAAAATAAAAAAGGAAAAAGAAAGATAAAATCGTGTAATACACTTCTGTCGATAATAGGATAAAACTATTTCAATAAAATATAAAACATACCTTTTTGTGATAATGGAAGAATAATGGAAGTTATTATAAGAAATTTTCTTTCTTTGTTTTTGCAAATGTTACGAACCTCTTCATTTTAAGAATGTGTGTTTCGTTTTTAATAGATATCGTTGAATTATCATTGTAGTTATATTTACTTAAAAGAATTTCATAATTGATCAAATTAGAAGTTACATATATGATTAAAGCCGCCGCTAGAGTTGCGGGACCTGGGTCAAAAATTGACATTTATCGACGCAATTGAACACTGCGTCTCGTCACTGATGTGTACTAATGATTGTAATTGACTCTCGTTATATTGCTACGGACGGAGCTACAGTAATTGGCAACATTAGAAAGAGGCCCTCCTATGCAGCGTTTCAAAGTTTGTACATTTAAGATGTTTCCCAGGGCCCTGTTGCCCAACGCTAACGACGGTACTACATGTAGTGTATGAGTTTTCTTGAAAACGGTTCATTTACATCGATTTTCAAGCTTACCTTTATTTAAAAATGTGATAAACATACATATAGTTTGTAAGTATTATACAAGATTATATATATTATATATATATATATACTTAAGAAGAATCACATACGCGAGGTGTTCAAGTAAGGTGCTTTTTTTGAGAATAAACAAATAATTACACTTAACACTATATTGCACGGCTGCTGTCACGATAGCAATTCGTATAGAACGTAATTTTGTCAGAATTCTATCCAACTTGTAAAGTTTATACTTTTCAACACCGTTTCATTCCAATAATTGTATTCACACACTATTACCGATTTACACAGACACTTGTGATTCTCAGCAAAAAAAGTATCTTACATTTAAAGATCACCCAATTTAACTGTTTTATAATGTAAAGACTGTGGAAATACAGGTGTGATTAATAATATAACCTACTATTTATTTCAACCTCATAGGACTTACCACTCAATAACCTTGTAATCTGGTTAGATAGCTCTCCTGGAAGAATAACATACTTATAAAAAATCTGAAATAGAAACGTTAAAACTTACCTTCGTTTTCCTGCAAAACATTAGCCGCAATTGAAAAGTTATTAACATGTCAAAATATATATTTAAATCTGGTCCTGCATAACCGAATATTTTATTTTGGGGCAATTTCCAACAATGAATCGTTTAGACAAAATCAAGAAGGAAATGCAGTCATCATCCCCTACTTTACATAAATGCCTCCACTCAAGTTTTTTTTTCGTGAAACAACAAAACACAACTGATCAGTCACTTACAATGGAAATTTAATACAACAGACCATCGACACATGATCTCATGCGTTATAAAATAAGAACCCTATCAGTAACCCATGCCAAATGGCATTGTAAGAAAAAAAAAGATATAACATCCTTCAAATGTTAAGAAACAAATGTGGCAACCACACAACGGAGATCGACAACGGTTATTAAAAAAATTCCATGTACATAGCGAAAACACGCATTAATATGTTTCAACGGCGAATGACGACCAGAGTATTGAAAAAAAATGTACGACCACTTACCATAAAAATAATCATTGTTACCGTCAAACCATTTGTTTCTCACGTTACGCAAAATTCAATTTGAACGTATAGAATTGCGCAACAAACTTTTAGACCAGATACAATTATCAGTAAATGTAGAAGATACACTCTGGATACTACGATATGTAAAGAATCAACCACGTTGTTAGGAGACGAATTGCTGAATTTTTATTTTTCCCAGAAACCTGTTAATCCACTATTTGAATCGATGATAAAGCTTCGTTACTTAATCTGAAGAAGAAGCATTGGCATAATTAGGTAGCGACTAAGATGGTCATGACTCTGCCCACATAGCATTCCAAATTTACAAAAAATCCAAACTTTCTAATCCATAAATTTTTAAATTCTCTAATTTCCAAATCTTCAAATTTTCAAACTTATCCAAAAGTTATCAAGCTTGATGTGGGACACTGACACTATTATAAAAGAAGATTTGGCCCACTACAGACAAAACTCCTAGTTACGCCAATGAGAAGAAGACTACCAATACATAATTTGATGATCCGAATATCATTTTAACGATGTTACTATACCAAAGAGACAAAGGTTCGGTAACAGATTTCAAACAAACTTCTTCCCTCTTGAAACGTGTACATCATGGAGGAATAGAAAACCACAATCACCTGAAAAAACGTATCTCACCTGTGACGTAAGCAAACATTCATCTCACAGACAGGGAATCTTCAAATCTCAAAAATTAAGCAGGGATGTTCTACAATTAAGAGATAGAACTGTAATAATTTTTAAACAGAAATCTCTGTTCAAAGAGTGCAATGCATTTGAAGCTCTTTCTACAGTAAATGTATTGCACACGGTAAGTTGCAGAAACGATATCCTGTATGACAATGCGTAATCTAGCTTTATCTGTTTAAAGTATAAAGAGAATTCACAACAACACAGAAATAAAACACAACGACCAGCATATTTTTGTAGTCAAAACGGATTTGGATTTTATTCAATCACTGTCATGATGTCGTGGTTATACAAGAGTGTTATACAATGCGCAGAATGTTCCTCGAGATCTACATGGCGAGAGGAAATATGTTTACCAAAGAATAAACTTATAAAACTAACCTTCCTGATCGTTCGTTTCCTTAAACGTTGAAAGATATTAAAATTTTTTTCGTTTTTTTCTCTTTTTTTTAATTAAAAGTTTAATATTTTTTGGTAAACATATTATGATGCACTATATGTAAGACAATTCTGCCGAATTTAGGGTATAAAGTCATCCAATGTTCGTTCGCTGAAGTCTCAAAAAAACGAGGGTGGACCGTGGAAGGGACCTTCCTAATGACAACTAAAATATTTTTGCTCTACTCGAATCTCCAAGTTACTAGAACGATGTGGCGCGACGAGTAAAACGAGTCAGATCGCAGAACTACAATGAAAAACAATATAGTCCCCTGTTGAGCCATGATGTATCTTGCTAATGTATTGAGATACAAGAACAGAGTGCGACCGATACCACAGAGAACCGAAGACACACGTCCACGATCTGTGTAGGATTGTGCATGAAAGTATCTATCATACATGGATAAACTTTTTAACTCGTAAAATCCGTAACAGCTATATCGCGTTAATATTTATACTTGAAAGATTAATCTGTCCCTGATTGATAAACCAGTCCGCGAACGACCAGAGCGTCACGCTTCGACCGGAATGAGAACCGATTGATCTCTCGTCATGAAAACTAAGAAATAAACTTACAAACTACGTTTGATAATTACTGTAAATAGCGTAAACCTACATACTGAAAAAAACCTATGGATTACGTTGAACATTATGAACCTAATCCTAACAACTAAACTATGTATCGATCACTCGAAACCGATTGATTTTGGAGTGAACAATTAGTAGACATCCACTGTAAAAAGGAACGATAATCTGGTAAAGAATTTCGAATGAAACAGTTGTAGCAAGGAAGGGTGATCATCAGCAGCCAATGAGTGTTTCAACGTTGTAGGCATAAAACACGATTGTTGATCTTCCAACGACAGATACTTCTCACCCACTGTCCTAAGTTCTGCCACACAACTAGGATGAATTTCAAGTATTGTCATCAGGAGTGGAACAATCCTGCAGACGACATACGAACACCCAGTCTCCTCTCGCTGCATCAATAAGTTATGGTTAAGCGTCAAACTCTGCAGAAGTTCTCTATTAATGTTACCTTGAGTGTATTTCCCATCATTTAGTAAAGGCGAACATCGATCGTTCTGCCATCGATACGTGACCGATTCATCATAGCTATATATGCGCTATTAAGGAAAATCTTTCTAGTGTTCGACTTCAGTTACAAGGAGAACGCACGATATCTTTTATATCGAAAGTGTACTATAATTTTGCAAGATTAATACTTTACCCCTATAACTGTACGAAGTTTGGATCCGATCAGTGTTCCGATAGTCTTGCATTCCTCTTGTTAATTTGCATATAATAATATCGATATTAATCATTTTAAAGGATACACACAGCACGTTCAGCGTCCCACTCAGATGCGAATCGCACCATTCCCATGTCAGTACCCCGCATTTCAGCAAACTTGACCTCTCCAACATCTTGGAATTTGTCTCGCAACATTTGCCATGTGGTGTTTGGTGGTAACTGTAATCACACATATACATATACAAAATATTGATATTGAAATCAATTTATATATACGCGCTGCACAATACTACTTACATTTCCTATAAGAATAGTGTCCGACATTGGTCGTGACCCGTTCGTATTTTGCCTGTTACCACCTCCCCCTTGGCCCTGATTGCCAGAAAAACCACCCCCACCACCAGGAACACGATCATTGTCCCCTCTGTTGAATCCACCATCAAAATCTCTTCCGCCACCGAAGTTAGAACCACCGAAAGCATTGTTTCCACCGAAGCCTACATCATTGTCCATTTTAGATAAGCCCCGAGATGCAAATGTATTGTTGCTTTGTCCACCAGCTAAAGAGGCTTGTAAATTAGACAAACCTCCGACTCCACCGCCGAAACTATTTAAGTTAGATGCCAATTCATTTGTTAAAGATGAATTCAGTAACGAATTGGTGGTCAAATTAGCACTTAAACCTCCAGCAAGACTTGCTTGAAGTGCTGCTGCATTTGTGTTGCTCAATGCAGAGGCTGAACATACATCCATAGTTTTGTGTTAATTTCCTTTCTTTGTCAATTTTATTAATGCATAATAGTAGAACATACCTAATTGTGCTGGTACCACATTATTCAATCCAGCACCAAATGCTCCAGCAGCCAACACAGGAGCAGAAATAGGATTTACAACAGGTGGATTATTTGCTTGTACATTAGGAATGTTTCTAGCTACATCCATTAATCTGTTGCCACCAGCTCCAAGTCCCATTCCAATTCCCTTTAAACCTGTTATTCAAATTAAAATTTATTTTTACTATTTATCAAATAATCAAGATAAAGAAATACTACACAAACCTTCTGGTAACTTTGGTGGCATATCTGGTTCATTTGCTCTATCAAGTCTGACAGTCATACGTCTGTCATAAAGTTGTTGATTGTGAAGCATTGATATAGCCTGAACAGATTCCACTGGATGATCATACTCTACAACTCCAAATCCTCGAGATTTTCCATCTTTATCTTTTCCTAACTCAACATGCAGTACTTTACCAGCTAGTTTAAACACTTCCAACAGTTTCTTTTCATCCACTTTATAGTCAAGCTAAGTATATATAAAAGAACAGTTAGTCTACTGTTATGTTATCTGTTTGAGTGCCATGCAGTTTGATCATGGTGGTCTCGTTTAAAAAATCGTCAATATCATGTTAACAAATGGTATCAAAACACAAAGTGATTACATTACATAATACTTTTTAATATGAAACAGAAGAAACACAATTGCATTGCTGCTTGTTATTTTTCAAGCATATTCTTGCAATAGCCTATGACACTCAAACGGTTAGTTAATTAGACCTTGTAACACAGTTTCTACAGTAAGATGTACTTACATTTGCTACAAACACTCTAGTGACTAAAGGTCCATTAATACCTAAAGATTCTAAAAATTGGGTACTTAAACCATAAGTATTTCCAAATTTATTATCACCACCACCTCCACCACCACCGCCGCCACCACCACCGCCTCCACCGGCAGGGGGATTCATATTTTGACGGCCACCACCTTGTGGTCTTGGTGGATCTCTAAATCTATCATCACGAACTCTGTCATTGTTTCGACCTGTTGCTAAGCGACCATACTTATCACGTTCAACGTCGAAGTCCTAAAATGGACAGTATTGTAAAATGTATCCCTAACAGAGAGTACATCAACAATCTATGTAGTAAGGAGTCTGTGAACACAATAATATACTAACTACCTCTTTGACGACAAGCTTCCTTCCTTTAATATCATATCTGTGCATTTTTTCTACAGCAATTTTGACAGAGTCTGAATCTTCAAATTCAACAATACCACAGCCTCGTGGTTTGTCATTTTCATCAGTAAAAAGTTCTACATGTGCAACCTTCCCAACTTCTGTCCTGAATAAATCTTTGAGATCTTGCCAACGAAAATCATAGGGAATGTTTGATACATAAATTCGGCGGTCTGAAGGTTTCCGACCACCACGATCGTTTCGTTCTCTGCTTCGATCGCGACTCGTAGAATTTATGCGATTTTGTCTGTCCGATCTCCGATTACGATCACGTTCCCTACTTCGGTCCCTCTCGTCATTATTTTGTACCTGATTCCTAATGTTCAAAAAAATTACATAGAGATAACATATACGAATAAATTTTCAATATTACTGCATATTATGATGCCGGACTGTACCGAATGTGTTATCCTAGTATAAGTTTACATAAACTTTAATCAACGTTATGTAATTAAGGAACACTTGTATTAAAATTTTGCAGATTTCCTATATTCAAAACGCACTAGCGTCAGTTTAAAGAAAATATACATGCATGATTTTGCATGCCGACAAAGAAGTTTAGATAACTGGATCTAATTATTAATTTTATACTTACTCCTCTTGTTTAAGCATCGTTGAGCCTTCTTTTACTCAACACGCTAAATTACTCGAAGCACTTATATTGTAGCTTGCAATTAAAAAGAATTAAAAGACACCGTACATGCAAACATACGCGATCGCTAAGCGTCTTATAAAATGGCTGTTCAAGGAAGTAGCAAAACGTACCGGAAACTACTGTATTCAAAATTAAGTTTCTGATTAAACTAATGCAAATTGATATGCAAAGGACAGTACCACATAACGTTAGAATAATTATTACATTTCTATTACGTTTTCTGTAATTACAAACTATACTTCCTCAGATTGAGAAATATTTACATTCCGAAGTTGTAATAGTACTAAACATAACCTATCTTTGAATTTTCAAATGAAGGACATTATTCGCAATTTTCAAGCATATACATCAAGTGATCTTTTATTTTGAATACTCTTTACATTAAATATGACTTTTTCAAATTTTCAGTTCTCTAAATTCTCGAATTTCCTCATTTTTAAACACCTACGCTTTCAAGTACAAAAATTTCCAATCCCCTGACATCAAAATTTGTTAAACCATTACATTCTTAAGTTAAAATATATCTAGATTAGAAAATTAAAAGATGGGATCAGTCATTATAAATCTATTTATTTTTGTCCACCGTGTATATAACCCATGTAATGAAAAAGAGTACGGTGAAGGAACGTACTATCTGGCGGAGAACCTACTGAAGTTAGCCGAGTTGCGCAAATTGAGTATGTTCTTATCATGCAACGAATATTGGCAGGTAAGTTACGAAAAATTAATTCGATCTATCGCAATTTTAAACATAAGGTGCAATTTGAAATTAAATAATTGATACTTTTCAAATATCATAAAAATAGTAGTTTCTGATGTTCTACGTAGTTTAGCATTTTGAAGATATAAGAACGAAATTGAAAATTGATATGAATCGTTAAGATTAAAATTTTTTCTTGCTATTTTTTTAACGAGTTTCGTATGAAAATATCAGCAAATGTGGAGCCACCCGTCAGGTCGTATATCACGTCGTTTCCGAATAGCAGAAGACATCGCCTCGCGGTAACCAATCACGAGTGCAGCTTGTTCATCTCTCGTTTTTGGTAGTACTTCTGACGTTCGCAACTGAAGGTGGTGGAAATTCGTATTTTTATTGTAAAATTTGTAAAGAGAATGGCAGCTCACTGGATGCGAAATGCTGTAAGTAACACGTGTCAATCGAGAAATCCCGGAAACAAGCCGAGTCCTGCATATAGCCCTAATTTTTCCACCATGGAAAGGTTAGAATATCGTACTGATTAGTTATATATCCGTCTGCTTCACTTGTAATATCTTGGTAGTCTGTATCTTATTCTCATGTCATTTATAGATTTTATTTTTTTATATAACATAAATTTCCTGTTAATTTCCCAGCATTTGTCTTTATACAGTACTACATCGTTTTACACATCATTATTAATAATTATTAATCATGTCGATGTTTTAATCTCAGGTCCCAAAAATCGGCTCTGTCCGCTTTTACAGTAGTAAGGTTCACAAATGTACACTTATTCCTGGAGACGGTATTGGACCAGAGATTTCTGTTGCTGTTCAGAAAATTTTTGATGCTGCCAAGGTGAGGTGGTTTTTATACAGAATTTTGTAATTTAACGATTTCTTGATGCCCAACGTTTTTATGTAACATGCATGTTTGTTAGATGAGTAGAAGGTATTAACAATATGTATTTGTGTTGACACTTATGTTTTGCATGATACTTGACATTTTATAAGCATTTGTTTAGTTTATGGTTACAATCTTACAAGGTGACCCTATGTGTCCTACTACTAACCTTAAGGAGTTTATTTTAATCTTACTCTTATATAGGTTGATCCAATTGTAAGCTAATTCAATCTGCTCTTACTGTAGCTAAGGTATGTTTTTTAATTTGTATATTTTTTGTAAACATATAACATTTTATGTGTGATCTTTATAATTGAATGTTCATTAATTTGATTTCATTTATGTAACATGACATTACATTATTTTTATACTTTCAATGACAATGCACAGCTTCTTAGACTGAATGAAACAAATTTTAATGATAATAACCATATATTGCATATTGCATAACACTGTTACTTAACTTTTAGTATTTACAGCTATATGTATATCAACTCTGTATTTTTGTGTAGTGGTCTTGATGAAAGTAAATGTGTCTGCTTTCAAATAAAATTTTATTAAAACACTTTTTATATGTTAATAATTACAATATTATTTGTTGTATTAAATATCAGGTACCGATAGAATGGGAATCTGTAGATGTCACACCGGTAAAAGGTCCAGATGGAAAATTTGGAATTCCACAAGCTGCAATCGATTCAGTTAATAGGAATAAAATTGGTTTGAAAGGACCTTTAATGACTCCTATAGGCAAAGGACATAGGTCTTTAAATCTTGCTTTAAGGAAGTAAGTAATGTTATTGCTGAATCAAACTATTAAACATTGTTACATTACAAATAAAAATTACCACTTGTTTTCTTTTATTTCCAGAGAATTTAATTTATATGCAAATGTTCGACCCTGTCGTTCCTTAGAAGGTTACAAAACATTATATGACAATGTTGATGTTGTCACAATCAGAGAAAACACAGAGGGAGAGTACTCTGGTATAGAACACGAAATTGTAGAAGGTGTTGTACAGTCTATTAAATTGATTACGGAAGAAGCTTCCAGCCGAGTAGCAGAATTTGCTTTCCAATATGCTCAGGATAACAATAGAAAAAAGGTTCATAATTCACAGATTATGAAGTATATCATGAAAATATTTTAAATAACTATTTATTTGTTTTATAGGTTACTGCCGTACATAAAGCAAATATTATGAGAATGTCAGATGGTTTATTCTTAAGGTGTTGTAGAGAAGCTGCACAAAAATTTCCTTCCATTAAATTTGAAGAAAGGTATCTAGATACAGTATGTTTAAATATGGTGCAAGATCCCAGCCAATATGATGTACTTGTAATGCCTAACTTATATGGAGATATTTTATCTGACATGTGTGCTGGTCTGGTAGGAGGACTTGGCCTTACACCAAGTGGAAATATTGGTTTGAATGGTGCATTGTTTGAATCTGTGCGTATCATGTTTATAATTTTGTATAAATTTACAGTAATTGATGTCTTAACACAAATATTTTTAATTTAAAATTAGGTGCATGGAACTGCTCCAGATATTGCGGGTCAAGATAAAGCAAATCCAACAGCCTTACTACTGTCTGCTGTGATGATGCTTAAATATATGGGATTGAACCAACACGCAAAAATTATCGAACACGCTGCCTATGATACTATCAAAGAAGGCAAATATCTAACAGGAGATCTTGGAGGAAAAGCGAAATGTAGTGAATACACTGATGAAATTTGCAAAAAAATTTCAGCAGTAGCAAAATAGATAGTGTAAATGTTTATTAAATATAAACTGCCGAATACTCGTAGAAATGATTCGCGTCAGGTAAATCACTGTTTTTGAATGTCTGTAATTATTATTTTTAAAATTATTTTTAATGCACATCTTCCAGAGCAACTTGCAATTTGATGAAGCAAGTTGCGAAAGTTTATGATATAAGAAGATGTTTCATTCAGCTATTTACACTGATTTAGAAAATTTTTGTCGAGTACATGCACTAGCTTATTGTAAAACTTAATGTTACTCAACTTCGTGGATTTGTTAATGCGTAATAGCATTTAATATGATTTTATTGTGGCGAAAAACGCGCAATCCCACCGCGTGTATTGACTGAATATACGTTTATGTATGTTTGTCATACTTCTTTACTATGGAAAAAAATGATTCTAATAGAATCTGTGAAAATTAGACATGTAAATTAATCTAGAAACACTGTATAATACTTTTAAATGAAGTTGTTGAGGAAACGTTACCTCGAAGAAGAGTTTCAGGAATCAACATTGCGCAGTATTACATATTAATAAAATATGACAAATACCACGTGTCGTTTATTATTTAACCTTCAAACAATTCATATACATAACGAGTAGTTGCCCGTATAATCTATGCGCAATGAAGTTAGCTAATGTTCCGTATACTTGTTGGCTAATCGTGCTTCACAAATAAGTACGAGATACTGTAGTTTTTTGTGCATTATTTTTTGTTTTACAAGATTAGTGATTCATGCATTATTACATACATCCGCAATATCTTGTTTGTCTGTTTATAATAATACATTAATAAGAAATGGAAAAGATTCAAATTTATTTACAAACAAATAGCTTTTTTTTAACTTAATTCAATTTCAATTTATGCATTTGATAAAAAGAAACGCTCGAAGGTGGTTGCGATCTTTACACGGTATCAACGCCGTATAATTTCCCTCCTTGCGGTGTTATGTTATAGCACTCGTCCCCAACTGCTTCATAATTCTCCCTCGCCTCCACCCTTTGCTCCACAATGGAGTATGCTTCTCAGGAAAACTCTCAAGTATGAGAAAAGTTGTCAGCTATATTTCATCGACGAAGAAAAAGGAAGGGATGAGGCGGGATCCGGTGTCGTCTTCGCTGCTCGTTAATTCTTTCTGTGATTTATCGAGATTCCCCAAGTGAGTAATGACTGACTTCTTGCAAATTTTTGATATTAAATTTTACTCTTACCGTGATATATAGAAGGATGGAATTTATTCTATAACCGGATACTTCTCATCCTTCCTTTGATGTTTATGTCGAAAACAACGAATTCTCTAAAGTTTACCCATATTTCAGCTTCAATTATCTTTAACACTTTAGGAACCATGTCACCCATATCTGGATGAGGCACGAAATTTTATGTACATCTACCGTTTATTTTAGAGGAAACTATTTTGCGATGTAAATTATACAACTTCGTTAAATATGTGCAAGCTCGTTTAATAAAAAAAGGTGCATTCCTTAAACAATCTGGTTGACGATACAAGGCGTTTAAAATGAAATTAAACAAAACTTGCCGACAGTTACAGGTGATGGCGTGTGTCTGGTACAAGGTGCATCATCTCGGGTTGCAGCGGGGGTGGTTTACACAAAGGTGGAACATACTCGAGGGCGAAGTGTGGAAAAGCAAGTGGACGCATGCATATTCAGCGTACTCGGAGGCCGACGTAGTCATAGGAATAATAAAAATTCGAGGGTTGAAATTATTTAGATTTATGCCCGCTCTCTTGTTCTCGTGCCGTTGGTGACGAGAAGCGATTCGATTCCGGGGAACAAATTTCATGCATTATTCAGGACTTGCCGCAATGCACCCCGGTCAATGGAACCGATCCTTTGGAAAAAGTCGTTTTTAATCTCTCGTCGCGTTCCAATAATGCACATGCACCCGTTCGTTCTGCTCTCACCTCCCCTTTCGCCGGTGGAAACCGTGTTTTCTGCCTTTAATGCGGACGCGAACAATAAATCGAGATCTATCGGTGTGCCTCTCTCCGAATGCGACCGCCCAGCTTAGAGTTCACCGATTTATTTTTCGCATAGTTCATAATCGTTGGCTCGATTGAGAGGATGATAAAAACTGTCTATCGAGCAGTTAGCTAGAAGCATCACCCAGTTCGATTTTTGCATGTTAATGTTACCAAGTGTTGTCCAAGGATAAGCTATTTAGAAACAGCTTCGTCGGAAATAACGAGATCCGTGTATTGTTATGGGTCAAAGTGACACTACTTACGGCGTTACGAAACATTCGTGTTCTAAGCGTTGAACAAAGACAACATTATTCCTAGAAGGATAAAAACAAGTAAACTGAATTTTGACGGTTAAACTAAAATGAAATCATCATTCGTTCCGTTATTGACAGATTGTAGCATTAATTAATAATTTCACTGGAACAGCCTGTAATCGCCTTACAATGGATTAACGGATCTGGCTGCCAGCTGCCAGGAGGAAAGTTTCGTTTTATTATTTTTTTCTGTCGATCGAACGACTCGGACCATAGTTGTCGAAGACGCACTTTTGCGCGAAAGTGAACGCAATGAAGAGAAACGAAACAGTTCTACTGATTGTCCTAGCGATCTTCGTGGTTGCTGCCAATGGAAGAGTTTATTACTTGCCGACTTTGGATGAGAATCGATATTCAGGCTTAACTTATCCCATTCCAAACGAACAATCTTCGCGAGATTTGGATCTCAGCTTTTCTGCCGGGGACGATGAGGCTGATAACAAGATACGCCCTGTTAAAAGAGTAAGTCGATCTCCTCGTGATACATGATACTTGCTATTTTGATATGAAAATTCTTGAATTTTGGACCTTGGATGGTTGGCAAACGATTATCAGCAGTGTAAAAAATGTGCAAAAAGCGAATATCTTTGCTACTTTGTTGCAAATAGCGAGGATGAGTTGCGCAACTTGGGAAATTCACGCTGCGCATAAAAACGTTGCAATAAAAAACGTGATAAATGGTCTGATAATGGTCTTCGCGAATGCAACAAATACATTTGTATTTATTTTGTTACATGGTAATTGTCATGTTACGCTCGTCATAAATTTCCATATCCATTTTATCATTCATTTCATGTGGAATTTTGTTACTTGCACAATTACTATTTGAAAGAACAGATAATTAAACGAAGAATAAGAGTTTGAAATAAAATCAGTAATTGGCAAGATATTAGGCAATCACTGTTCGAAAGAAATAATAGGAGATTACAATTTTTTCTCACCACTTGTAATCTTCCGTTTATGGTAAATGAAACGTTGGATTCGATAAACTGACTCTTGACTGTGCAATAAATTATAAATGACTCATGAAGTAACAATCTTTTATCAAACATTCCTGTTCTTTATTCCTGTTCTTGTTCGGCACACAATATCATTCTGCCGTAGAAGTTTTCTTTTAAAACCGTTCTATTAAATTATTAATAAAGAAAATTGTCTTATAAACGATGACAACTTTTGGGTACTACGAATAATGAACCGATATCCATCCCCAGTGACCATTAATTAAACTCCTACAAATTGCGCATCGGTTAATTGCAAAATTTCCTTTGAACAAATATCAGCTCCGCGTATATTGTGATGATACTATAACTGTCGTATTAATGTCCAAATTAGGTGTACACAGTCATGGCGCCGGAAAAGCCGTTCGTCGAGGTGAACAAAGAGGAGTTACCAATCACGCGCTACAAATTAGTCGAAGCACCTGTTAAGGGATTGGACAATGTCATCGTTGTACCAGAGTCGAGCCGCAAATCGGTGAAAATCGATGGGAACAACAAGGGTGAAGTGATCTTGGAGCTTCGTGTTATCGCGAACCATGACACTGTTTGAATAATTTTGCAGTAAAAGACAAATTGATCAATGGATTAAATATAGCGATCATAATCGTTGATATTTTTGGAGGGAAACAATTAAATATCATTGTATTCTAATATAAATTTTAATATCTTTTGTTATCGATAGGAGTAATTATTTCGATATGTTACGTGTGAGCGTTTTGTTAATTACTGATATCTGTTTTAAAGCATCGCTATATTTGGTCCATTCACGATAACAATTATCGAAAAATCTCACTGAGAATAAATGCAAAAGATAAGAGTAAATCCGTGATAAAACACGAGACAATTACCCTGACAAGCCTCTAATTACTTTGTAAGCTAGTAGCAAATATTTTAACACATTGATCACGACCTCGTCGAGTTATCTAATCGCGTTCAAATATGCCATCGAACTTTTACGTTGTATCCATTGGCGTAACCCGTTAGGGTTCGGGGTAGTTCTGGTCCTCCAGAGGGGTAGGTCTGATATCAGATATTTGAAAATTTCCAAGTTCCCAAATTTCTATATTTCCCAACACTGATATCTTTAAACTTCCACATTTCCAAATTCTGAAATTCCTAAATTTGCAGGTGATCAAATTCCTACATGTCCTAACTCCAAAGTTTCCAAACTTCCACATTTCTAATTCCGAACTTTTTTAATTGGCAAGTAAAGTCCTACATTCTGTAATTCCAAAATATACAATCTTCCACATTTCTAAATCCTCAAATTTCGAAATGTCGAAATCTCCAAATGCTAAAATTCCCAAATTTCCAAAAGTGAGGAAGTGAAAGCTATCGTGTGTTGCGAATATCGGTGAAGATACTCGGACAAAAATTGAAGTTACGCCAATGATTGAACCTTTGCAAATGAGTCGACAGATCGATATCTGCCGTCAGATTTGCCCTCGTCCCCAAAAATCGTCTATCTCCTGTCATCCTGCGCGTACTATCAGGGACTTGGTTCCCCTAATTGTGCTCCATCAAAGAGAGCCGTGTCGACGATACGGGGTAGAAAGAGACGAAACAGTAGTCTCGATCAACGAACGAGATCGATGTATATTAGTCAAATAACGTCGAGAGACCGATAGAGAAAAGCTGCGGCCTATGCACGGCTGAATATGACGATCATTTCGTGTGTGCACTTCTTGAAGGGTTCTCCTGATTATAACGAGCTGGTGCATTCAGAAAGGTGAAAAAAAGCGCGGACCACGCTACCCTTCTGCTTTCTTTTTCACCCTTTCTGACGGTACGAGTGCAGAAAGCATTTCAACCCTTCGTTTCTGGACCGCGGACGCGTAACGCGGAGTTTGTGTACTCGATCTGGCTCGTAATCGCGGCTCGAACATGGAGGAGAAATTTTCTTCCGTCGTTTGAGCAACACTTCGATCGAACGTATCGATGTTTTCAAGTTTTCAGAGTGGAAGAGAAAAATGGCAGATCGTTCATTTAAAGAACTATTTAAAGAACTATACTGGGTAATTCTGTTTGGTGCTTGAGTTATGAGTTATTCTAAAAAAATGGAATCCACAAATCACCATCACGCTAGGGAGAGATGAACAAATTACATTATGCAGTAAATATTAATAAACACATTAAAAATATATTGACGCGAGAGTTTTATGGATGAGCCGTTTATAACGAGAGCGGAGTAACTTTTTAGGAGAATCAGATCTCCCATATTTCGTAAGTTTTTCATACGACTAAAAAGTATAGTAAATGAAATTTAGAAAGAGATGGATCGTCCCACTTTTATTATAAACGTCTCGTATCAGGGCGATAAATTTCTCTCGATGGAAGTTACTATATCATGAAAACGGTCGAAAGAATGCGAACTAGTATACGTGGTTGAATCACATTGCTTTTTATTACGTTTAATATACACGTCGAATATTTTCTATCGGTACATATAGATACAATAGAACGCTACTATAATATGTACAGAATATATCACATACAGTCGAATTCAGAGCGGATCTTTCGAGAGGATCTCTAAGATCTTCCTCGTCCCCGCGCTAAAAAGTGACTCCCGATCGAGTATCGAGTGCAAGATAGGACGAGTCTTCGAATAATTGTTCAATTACAAACTCAAGAGTGCGATATCAAAACGTCGTGAGTTTCCTGTTATAAAACAGCGGATCGTGAATTTAATCTGGCGGATTTAGAGTCGCGTACGTTTATCGTTTACGACGGATATTGTTGCAGGTGCGAAGCTGATTATTTTTCAAATTTCGTGTTTCTAAAATTGTGAAATTCCTTTGAACGAAGAAGAAAGCGTCTTGGATAAAGGTGTCGCGTGAAAAATTTGGAGCAGAAGATTTATAGATTTTTATCTGGGATCTTTATATACATTCTATTTCTGCAACCTAACCAAACCAAAGAGATAAATAAGAGATATATCGACGGGCAGAGACAAAGATATGTTTCAAAACATTATTATCTTTCGAAAATAGAACGTATCGCAACAGTAAAAGAATGCAAAGGTAACAGAAAGATGTATAGCTATTTCAGTGACACCTTTGTCCACTATAAATAAAAATAAGATGTATTCGATTCTGTTCGGTCAAAACGTTAGGTTCGATTATTTCTGAAAGATTCGAAAAGTTGAGAGCTTTCTATATTATCGTAAACGTCGTAGTTCAAACGAGAATCAGGATGCGATCGTAAGTGTCGGAACTACATCTATTTATACAGTCGAGAAGAAAAGAGAATCGTACGATTTCCACGAGTTATTCGGTTACTTGCGAAGTCTGCTCGTTCGATGGGTCTCCCTTCGGCTCCTTCACGTAATCCACGACCAATTCCAGCCCGATCAGTGCTCGAAGATCTTTCCTCTCTTCTTCTGGAGTCGTGGACGCTGCGACCTCTTCTGGTTTTGGCGATCTCTCGTCTGCTCAAGCAAAATTTTACCATCCATCAGTACAATAATACTACAATTAATATTGGACAATTTATCAAAAATGATGTGTGTGAAAAATCAGTGCCTTATCGGCATCGTTCAAATATACTGCGAGGTATTTGGAAATTTGGATATATGAGGAACATTTGAGAATTTGAACATTTGAGAATTTGCGAATTCAAGAATTTGCAAATTAGTACACTTGTAAATTTAGACGATGAAATAACAAAGAATTTAAATATGTAGGGTCTTAAGAATTCGAAAATTTACAAATCCCCAGTCACCACCAAAATAAATCTGCCCCTTCTTAAAACCAACAGAAATATATATCCCTTTTCCCCCATCCAACTCAATCCTCGACCCTGATCCATAAAACCGTGAACGATAAAACCAATGTCAACCGAGCATGCAACGGACACCCACTATTATCAACATCCTTGGAACTGTCTTCGCTCTCTCCGGAAATGGACGTCTCGCTCCTGGACGATTTCCGTGCCTGGCCGATGTCTCTATACGTCCTGGTCAGCTGTCTCAGGATGTAATTGGTGCCACGAGGATTATCCTCGCTACTCCTGGACGTGGTGGCTTCGTCCCTCGTCAAATTCAACGGTCTATTGCTGTTGTACTCTTTCGATTGTGGCACGCTGAACGCGGAACAGTGTTTGCCTTTGAAGGGTAGCTGCCTCTCGCTCAGTTTGCGATCCCAGATGTGTCCGGAGACGCGGAGGTCGATGAAGAAGTGCAGGGGATCGATGCCGGGGTACGATTGAGGCATCGGGTAAGGCGGGTACCATAGTGGACTGGGTAGAAATTCTGGGTTCGTCACGTTCCCGGGTAGACCGAAACCTTTCACGGCCGGAAGCATGTCGCAGCCTCTTCCTGGTAAGCCGGGTAGAAAGTTCCTGGAGAAATCGAGTTTCTTTTGATCCGGCAACAGAGGCAGCTCCTGATTGCCCACCGTGCTCTTGGTACGCTCGTCGTACGGACTCCTGTCGTTGTAATTGCAGTTCTTGCGATCGGACGAGTGCGATTCTTCGGGTTTCACTTTCTGGAGATCACCGGGGAACAGGTTTTCGGGTGGTTGAGCTTGCTCGAAGTGCCGCGGCCTCTCGTCGAAGAACTTGCTCTGCTTGCAGAAGTCAGACTTGTTCTCGTCCACCGGTTTCAAGATGTCCGTCGCGAACGTAGGCTTCTGCTCGAAGCTGCCCACTTTGCTCTCGGAATCGTATCCGTCGCTCTGCTTGCTCCTGCTCTCCAGTCGTGTCTCGGGCTGCTGCTGTTGCTGCTGCTGCTGCGTGTGGAAGTATTTCTCTGGTTGCGGTTGCTGCGGATGATGATGGTGGTGGTGGTGATGATGGTGTTGCCTCTCCTTCGTGGTCAACTCCAGCGGACGATCGCGAGCGTCCCGCCAGGATCTCTTGCGACGTCTCGGCGCGTTCGCGACGTTGCTCGTCGACGACGCCTCCGTCTTCGCTTGCACGAACGAACGCAGCATCTCGCTGAAGAAGAAACTGTGCGGCGTCAAGGGCATGTTGTACAGGTACGGAGGTGTTGCGGCCAACAGACGAGACACCAGATCGCCGCCGGAAAGAGAGGCTGGACTCTTTAGGGTCGATGGGTCGCCCGTCGTCGTCGTCATGACGCTGGGTTCCGAGGATGATCACTGAAGAAAATGTCAGATGTTAGGATATTCATTTAAACACTTCGGGCGATCAACATGTGCTATCAATATTTCAGGGTTCTCAATATTTATTGATAATACGTGGTGGAATATTCCCAAAATTGTTAATGATTAATTGCTTATATGGCTAGTAGGCTACATAGTAGATCGTCGTATAAATACATGTTTCTTTCTTGTCAAGTAATCTAAGTGCTATCTTATGTACGGTCATATACGTGTGTGATTGAATTTGAATTGGAAGATGGTACTAATTGAATTGTTATTTCATTTACGTTTATCAAAACACAAGAATGGCACTTTACCAAATGCAACGAAGAGTTAATATCCTCGTAACTCGTATCTCGGTTAAAATGTTCTCGTAACTGTTGCGCTAAAATCGCCATGATACCTCCGGTAGAGCATTAAAATCGTACGAAATGTTCGAATCGTAGAACACAATGCATGGCTGTGTTCCTTGTAATCATCGAACGCACAAAAGATGTAGGTATGTACAAATCGTCGAAGTGGAAGCGAGCTAGCATTGTCTTCTGAAATTAATTGAATATCCGGCGTTGTTAAGTCTAAGACCAAGCAGACATCGTCTATGACGGGGCTAGAGGGAGGGTAGGGGGTGAACAGGCTTGCATCGCATCATCCATTAAGGATTACTAATTTCTGTCAAGTGCACGTTCGGTTTCTCTCGAATGTCTTAGGAAGGAATTCTCGAGGAATCCCCGAGAAATCGTTAATGAGAATCTACGATCGTAGGTATTTCAATTAAACTTCGTGCACGGTTTGTATGAACAATCGTTACGAGAACAATTAGTAATTAGTAAGGGAGCATTCCCGAGATCCGACAGTTCCTCGTGATTGATATAGTTATAATTTCTTCGACGAATTCGAATCGAATTGAGTGCAGTTATGCCGTGCTCTCGCAACTTGGAGAACTGAACGCATTTGTTATTTTACGGCGAATTATCACATTGTGCAAAATTCGCGTTGGAAATTTAGAGGTATTAGGATTCCAGAGTTTGAGAACTTGAGGATTATAGGGACTTGGAAAATTGGGAGTTTGAGAATCTGGAACTTCAAGAATTTAAGAATTAAGAAATTTGGAAGATGTGTTATTTAACAAATTTCTAAATATCTATCACAATATTCATTACCCAGCAGGAGTGGTTAGTTCTTATTTACCTATTCCGCCATTTTCCTTAGGTAACCTCGCCATGTTCGCCAATGATATAAGAGTAACTGACCCACTCAAAAGTCCCGACTACATCTATACTCTCAGATAAAAAGTTTCACGGATTTCAAACTTCAAGAAACACGTAAGTATTTCATTTCAGTGATATCGGTAGAAGAACACGATCCTGAAGGGTGGTAGAACCGTTTTCCAGTCTTTATGCAAAGGGTAAAATATAAGGGAGCAATTTCTGTAAAAAGGAGGGAGACCACGACACAGAGAGGTTCCATTGTCTTCTTTTCCAGTATTCTCGAGTTGGCAACATTCTGACGATGACGTTTTCTTTGCCAGAAAAGAATCGGAGACGCTGAGCGTCGCGATGCAACTCGAATGCAACCGAAGAGTCGCGTTAATACTCGCGAAAGAAGACATCTGTTTTCTTTTTTTCATTTCTTCCCGCGAATTCGAAGTCTTCGAAGTTCTGGAAAGATTCCGTGACGATAGAAAGAGCGAAGAGTGTAACAGTCCGTGGAAAATCAGAATGGCGGTCTGTATCCGTGTCCGCGTGCACCGAGGAGGGATTGGGTATTGTTTCGGTCCATTGTTTCCCAAACAAACGGCGTCCACGTTGTTTCGTCAGGAGATATTATGTTCAGCCAGACAGGCAGGACGAACAGGAAATGGACTGCTGTCAGTTTTACTCTTCGTGATAAATACGAGCGAGTCGTCGCGACGCGGCTATAATTCGCGAGCGACATCTCCATCGCTCGAACTGTCGAAAATCTTTTGACTTCCACGAAAACGAGCTTGAAACAACACCTGGTTACCGCCCGGTAACGATTTTCCATCAGTTTTATCAATTTCAGCTTGTATTAATGAATATTGTTCGCTCGTTAAGCGGATGTTTTACGGGACGCCAGGAAATAACGATCCTTCAGAAAGGATGCTTGCAGGAAACGAATTTTCTGACACTCCCGAGACAAAGGACGACGAAGGAACGAGAAATTTTCAACGGCTCACGGTTGAAATTTCTTGCAAATTTAAACGAAGAAAAATAGCGTATGCGTGAAAATTGATAGAGATTCTTCATACACGAACAATTTTCTTGTAACTCATCTTCGAAGCAGCAACTGAAGGGTAAATGAGAAATCTTTGGAATTGTTATTAATGAGGTACCTTTTGGAACGTTTCAAAAATACTTTTTGTTAATACATAATATCTCGTACAAAATAATAATGATGCACAATTAGGTGCAATGTGAACTCTTAATTAAAAGATCAAAAATGTAGATATGCATAAATGTATCAATGTTTGCAAAATTCCAGAAGTAACGCCGGTGTATCAAATGTCTAGCATAAATTTTTGATCGTCCCAAGAAGAAGGGTATGCAGAAAGTTCACGAAGAGGTTAGGAATACACGTGGAACCCTTTCCGAAGAATCCCCAGAGACAAAACGATTTTTTCTCCCCTTGCTTTCGTCAGAAGACAATAGAGTCGCGTTTCCATTGCTTACACCGTGGACTTGTTTCCCTAAACAGAAAATTTTAAAGCTCGCTGCTTCACGAAATTCTCCGGCTCGCTATCGAGTATAAATTACACGGTCCAGAGAAAACGGACCTTAAATTTCTAGAACATTAATCGTAAAATCGTTGCTGACGTTTCGTCCAATTTTCCCTTCGAATTTCTGTCCACCCTTTTCTTCTTTTATTTCGAAGTTGTAAAAATTTACGCCAAGAAAGATGCAAAGAAGACGCGGAGGAATTTACATCCCCGGCGGAGCTTTATGGAAACGTTACAACGTCTTCCCGGTCCCCCGTATTTAAATCGCATTACCCCAAGCAAAATAATTCAACGGCGAGCTCCCGAGGATACGTCAATTATGCAAAAAGTGAGAAGTTCCATTGCGTCGGTTCTTTATTCTATTACGATAAAGAAGCACCGTGCGAAGTTGTCGAGTATTTACCTCAGATTCTCAGGGACGAAACAATTTATTCCCCGCTGAGTTCCCTAAAAGTCAATGATAACATTTTCGTCGGGAACCGTCTTTGAAAAATTGCGATATACATTCTTTCTCTGCTTTCAATCCTCCCCTCTGCGAAAAGGGGTGCATTTTTCTTCGATACTGTACTTTGCAGTATCTGTGTTTAATATTTCGGTGATAATGTAAATTTGATCCCCTTTTTCATTCATTAAATTGTGCACCATATAATTGCTAGTGTCAGTTTCGGTTTACGAAATTTCGCGTCGAAAATATTCGTATGCATAATAATTAGACTACATGTTTTCGCATTTACAATATACCGAAAATCATGTAGCAGTATATAGATTACAGGAATCATATTGCAGACCTCGATCTGCATTATTAAGAATTATTCAGTAATTTTTTTTTAAATGACTATGTAAAATAGATTGAAATAGAAAAAAAATCTAATGCAAACAGTTAATATTTTGTTGTAGATTGATAATTGCTGCAACCCTTTGAGGAATTGAATGAAGTAAATTCGATGTTATGCATGTAGAGATACTCCTCTGTCAGGGCATTTTTAAAGGAAATTTCATGTTTGTGCGAAATAATCCTATAAATGTTCTAAGGGGTTGACGAGGAGTCTGATATCTGGTTAAAAAGCGAGAAAACTTTTTAGGCAGCATGGTTCGAACGGAATCGCGTGGTCGATGAGGAAAACGTCGTGATCGTCGTCTGCTAAAAGTACGCGACGTAGTTTCAGTTTCACGCGACGGGGAAGGACGGTTTACGATTCATAAGACAACTCGGTGGATTGAATTAAGCGAACGGTGCGGCAGCTGCCAGTCGGTTCCTGGTTTGTCGGTGCACCCACCGCGAATCTGCATAATCCCGTTCACGTCGACGATTCTAATTGGCGGATTGTTTCAATCTCTGTCGCCGCGAATATTTGCATTGCTGCTCCTCTCGTTTCCCCCGACTCCACTCTCTTTCCCTCCTTAACGGACCACGATGGACGCTCGTCTTTCTCTCTTCGATCCTTTTATTCCTCCGTACCCCTTTAGCCCTTTCTTTCAAACGATTTTCCCTAAGCTCCCTACCTTGGACGACTTAATTTCTCATTTTCTTCCTTCCTCCGTTATTTGTACTCCTTTTCTTTTCTACACTTTTAACTTCGCCATTTTCTTCGACCTTCCTTCGTTACATTATTTTCTACCTTTTATTCCGTGTTCTGGCATTCCATATATTTCGCTTTCTATCTCTTTTTACAGGCTCTTTTTGTTGAGAGACTTTATATTTTTTATAAATATATATAGTCTAAACTTTTTCAAAATTATTAAGTAATTTTAAATAGTATGACATAATGTGTACTTGCGTTCTAAAATTTGAAAGTTTAAAATGACTATTTTTTTATGCTAAATTTAATATCAATTAATGGTAAATTTAGTTTAAAAAATTGATTCTAAAAAGAAGTTAACCGATACTCGTGTCTAAGTGAGAAAATCATCGAGGTCACGATACGAATGTTCAGAAGTTAAGAAGTGAATTAATTTTTGATCACGGTACATATTCAGCTCGTTCTTTTTTACGCGACGCGGCATACGTCTTTATTTTCCCTTCAAGTAACCGGCGATCCCTTTACCGTCCACATAAACATTTTTATTGCGGGAGACTCCCGACATGAAACGATCCCATCTTACATAGAAGAAAAAAATGTCAGTCGCAGCAGAACTCCGTTTCATTTACGGTTCAACTCTCTGCGTAATTTCAACCTCTTTGTAACCGTAAAAGGAGCGATGCTAAATGTGCAATGGATAACGAAACGACGATAAGAATCATTCGAACGTAGTTAAAGGAGAGGTCAAGCGATTTTAACGCCTTCTGGAGCTCAGAGTCACGCTGGTTTACTGATTTATCACTTGCTGACGTTTATCGTGCGAATTTTAGATCTCCGCGTTTATATTTTTTGGATATATAAATTTCGACGGTTATTCTCTGTTTCTAGTGAAGTCCAAAATTTCTGAATCCCAAGTCACAAATTCCCAAATTCTCAAGTTTCCAAATTCCCAAGTTCCCCAAATTTTCAAATTCCTAAATTCTCAAATCCCCAAATTCTCAAACCCCAAATTCTCAAATCCCCAAATTCTCAAATCCTCCAATTCTCAAATCCCCAAATTCTCAAATTTCCAATTTCCAATTTTCAATTTCCCAAATTCCCAAATCCCCAAACCCCAAGTCCCCAAATTCCCCAATTCTCAAACCCCAAATTCTCAAATCCCCAAATTCTCAAATCCTCCAATTCTCAAATCCCCAAATTCTCAAAACTCCAAATCTCAAATCCCCAAATTCTCAAATTTCCAATTTTCAATTTCCCAAATTCCCAAATCCCCAAACCCCAAGTCTCCAAATTCCCCAATTCCCAAACCTTCAAATTCCCAAATCCCCAAACCCCAAGTCCCAAATTCCCTAATTCCCAAACCTCCAAATTCCCAAATTCCTAAAGTGCCATATCTCCAAATTCCCAAATTCCAAAAGTACCAAATTTCTACCAATCACTTAATCATCCCCGCTGCAGAGTTGTAAAATAAAATTGATTACAGCTTTCAATATCAAGAACTTATTTGGCATCCTCCACAAATGGATTAAACTTGATATATCAATTAATCTTTGCCGGTTTTCGTTAATTTAAATGTTCCCATAACGAACATGTAATCAGTATTATTGTGCAAAGGAAAACACGCGATTCAAAGCAGCGAACAGGATCAATCTAGGATTGCATTATGAATTACTATTGGATATTCGATACTCGGTGCATACTCACGTTGCATGCTAATTTCCGACCGGTCCTCTCTATCCAGCTTCACTCTTTCTATTTATCTTGTCATCGAACTATGACGTCGCTTTGTAATTATCGCAAACACCGTTCGGTTTGTTCGTTTACGTGTCCCCGTGTATAAATATAAGCTCGTGTCATTTCGAGTCGTTAATAAAAATAGAACTGTTTGATAACCTATTTACATTTCGCGTTGTTAATTACTTCGATGCACGTAGTACCAGCTTGTTGCTTTCTACCACTTCATTTTATTACGGTACCCGTCATCGATGATGCTTACGCGTTTATCCACGTGGACTTCACTACGACATTCGTTTGCAATCTAGATTGCAATGGTCAACACTCGTTCATCAAAAACATCAACTTTTATAACTTTGTAACTTGTTCACATTCAATACGATGCACTTCGTTGAGGTAACCATTTTTTTGACTCATATCGTTTTTTGTACAGAATGATCCTTTAGGTGTTGTCAATTAACAACTACAACTTGATCATCAAAAACTGTTTCTTTTTTATTGAACTTAAACATTTCTGTAAGAATACGAGCAAGTAAAGATCTCTTCAAAATAAGACTTCCTAGTAAAAAAAAGATTAACTCAATTCGACGATCAGTTCTCAAATACGCCACAGAATGAAACTCAAATTGCAGTATTGCATTGCAAACGTTGCATTTAAACCCCGGAAAAAAATTAAACACCACCGTGATTGTGTATCCTTTCAAATCAATCATTTCATCTCTCCTGCAATCAGTCAACTAGCCAGTTCACATTAAAACATTTACACATTCATTTCCAGCTGATTTTAAGCTTCACAAACTGATATAGAACAGGTGTTTTATAAACTTCTGTGTCGTTAAAACAAATAAATTCATTCGAATACTGAAATATTTTGTCAGTCCCTGTAGATGCTGAAGCATCGATATTATATTATCCAGAATTATATTTAACGCGTGAATTTATAATAGATACAAATTAACGCGTTGAACGTAAACAGTCAGGTAAATTGCGAAAGTATATATACTTTTTTGTATGTGATTCAGTTGAGAAGATATTCAAGATCTCTATTTGTTTAAATGGAATTAAAATATTAAAGGATATATAGCTTTTGTATCGTTTTGGTGTACGAGTTTCCGGGATATTTAGCCAAATATATTTCTCACCCTCACTTAAGTGCTGTTCTCACCCTTTTAATCCTCTCAAGCCCTGTGCCTGTTATAATATACACGACATTTATTTTGTTTTATATGCAAAAACATACTATAAAACTTATTTTTGCAACGTGATACACCCCACTGCACGAAATATAATATTTCTGGTAAAAAATTCGGTATTATTCATCTGTTTTTATTAATCTGACTGTGGAGAAAATCGGGTCTGAAGGGGTTGAATGTCGACAGTAAGAAAAACACGTGTCAAATATTTTTACAAGAACTACAACGTAAGTATTAAAAAGATCAGATATCAAGATTGCTAGGAAAAAATGTTTTTTGTTATGCTACTCGTTTTAACTACATTCAAGTACTTAACTATACCAAAATAAATTCAACGAAAAATGTTATTTTCCATGATACCTGTTTTAATTCCATTCGGCGGACTCAACTTATATAAGTATCAGAAATTGTCAGATGAGAAGCTAGTTAGTTTGAAAAGAAGAAATTTTCGTGATGTTTGCATACAAGGGGCTTAAGTTTGTAAAGGGAAGATAGAGTAAGATGACCGTGAAATAATTGATGTCTGTAGAACGAGCCACGTAGGGAGCAAAGAAGGTGTACAACCGTCGATTTGACTCACCTGCACAAGCGGCGACAGGTTGCTCGGGGTTGGAGGTGGTGGGTTCTAGGGGGTCCTGTTGGTCCGGTGTCGGTGATCCAGACGCGGCGATCTACGGATCCTGCGGTGCGATGCTGCACAAGCGTCGCGTGCTGCTCGTGCCAGCAAATGAGATAATAATCGGAGGACTCAGTCACTCGTCGTCGGGTACCGTGGCAAGCAGCGGTGGCAGGGTGGTTGTTCGGCGGCGGTGCTGGAAAGTGGGGGTTGTATTCCATCCCCTGGCGACCGTCGACGACGAGAGTACGGGCGAACAACAGAGACGGAACACGAAGAAGCGATACGACGAGGACGGGAGAGGGAGCGAGAGAATCAGAGGGGGACGAACGGCAGCAGGAGGAGGGCTGGAGGCAGAGGGTGGTGGTTTTTGAGATGATCCGGCCAATCTGCGCATCATTTCCCCGATGCACCCCGCGTCGCGTCGCGGCAAACCGGCGCGGATTCCGCACCACCGCAAGCACCGTGGAAGCCCTGTTGAATGCCACATTTTGAGGCAACGGATGGAAAGAAAAGGGACGGCAAGGCCGTTCGAGGGAGAAGGACAACGGGCCAAAGGAAGAAAAAAAGAAGAGGGCGGCACTAAAAGAGAGGAAGAGAGAGAGACTCTGGAGCGTGGCTTGTGCTACGGGGATGAAAAAAAACGAGGCAGAAAACAGATATAGGCAAAAGAGAATCTTTCTCCTTTTTTCAGACGACTGTCTTCTTCGTGTCTCTTTGCCTCGTACGGACGTGTAAACGTATCGAGGATGTGTTTACACTGGCGGAGAAGAATCCGCGAGCGTACGACTGGAATATCGATCTTTAATGCGCGTTGGAATTGAAACGTGAATACCTTTCGCGAGTTTATCTTAGAATGGGGCTGCTTGTTCTCGTTCCCGGTAAGCGGCGAACGTTTGGGAACGAGGAGGCCGTAGCTCGGCAAGCTTAAGTAGTACGGGTCAATCTTTCATGGTTTCGTATTGAGTATCTGTGTCGTTGCTTTTGAAATTGTTAGTATCCATCGAGTCAATTACTATCGACGATTGGTTATGATTCGAAGAAACTATATTGAAAACTTTATTGTCAAAAATACGATAAATTGTTGTTTGAATTATTAGGTCAATCACTTCAAGAAGAAAGTACGATATATCGTTTATCACCATCATGTGATAAGTAAGGTATGATTATACGTATCTAGTTTCGTATAAATTTTAAATCGAACCGAACCCAACCTACTCTAGTATAGTCCTAAACTAACCCAACCGAGTTGACTCGATCCAACCTACTCTGCCCTGGTCCTAATCTAATTCAATCTAACATAGTCTAACCTATTCATATCCCAACCTAACCTAACTTAACCTTCATCTAGCCACAACTTGATCCTAACCAAACTATAACTTAATTCTAACCTAACATACATCTACATCTAATTTTAACATATTCGTAACATAACCCTTAGCATAGTTAGTAGAAAGTGACAATTCGAAATTGATTTGTAGGATTTGAAACAGCTTCACGAAAATGTGGAGAAGTATCAGTACTGGAACGAAAAGATACATTAGTTTTTTTCATCGACAATACGTCAACGGGCGAACAAATTTCCTTCGACAATCTGAATTCCGTGAGCAGATAAATGACGATGGCTTCGCGGCGATGGATTCGATTCAGAATTTAAAGGATTTCAAGGGATCCCTCGCTACCTCGAACACAACGTACGCGTTTTGTTAAGCCGCGAACGGGAACATACGGCGTACGATGTAGCTTTCAATGGACGAGGGATCCATGTACGCTTGCATAGATACGCGCTATGCGTGCCTAATTTTCGAATTAGTTCGACGAGTCCATCTCTCCTGTAAAAATTTGTACGGAGAAATTGAAGATAACGTAATACCATTATTTCATTTTCGCTTATATCGATATCCTAACTTGCACAATACCGAACATCATATTTTCGATAATTTAATATTACATTCCACCCTCTGTATTATGAAGGTTAATATCCCTAGAATATTTTATAAAGAATCAGACAGAATAATCTATTAGGTTCATTAAAAATAAAAGTACCATTCACGTTCTTGACGAATTTAATGTGGCGGCCAAGGGGTTGAAAGTTAGAATATGGGTTATTGTTAGAATATTACAATTATAATGCAAGGTATATTTATAACGATGCAAGACAAAAAATGCTAAATACATGGAAGTGCGTATAAACAGAGTGTAAGCAACTTGGAAAAAATTAATTGAGCATATAATGCATTTATTATTCACCGAGACTTTTCGTACGGTGCACAGATTGTCTTGGTAACGGATCCCGCTATATGTGGAAGTTAGGTGACCGTTCACATCACACCCTGAAACGGTGCTAATTGGCCTGTTGCGAGGGGTAATGTGCGAAAGCACTCGTAGCACTCCTCACACCGCCCTAAGCCAGACATGCTTCCGGTTGTACTCCGATGTACCTACGGAGGAAGATTATGTCCGTTTAATTCTTCGTGTTATTTTTATTTAAGTAGAACAGAAAGCTCTTCTTATAAATTATCTTATAAAAAAACTACCCCAAAAAAACAACTTATAAGCTTTGGTATCATCATAGTGGGTCCATCATCCCCAATAAATCTTTTGCGGATGTAACTCAACTATGTATTTATTTATTTCTTTTTAATGTGTCTGCAAATTTGCAAGCATGCCGTGAGTCTTGCTATGCCTTTAATGTGATATTTTCTTTATTCTTCTGATATTTTTCTTTGACATTTCATCGCATTTGTTTGTGTTTATTTTCTGTTCACTGTACAAAGAATTATAAAAAATATTGAATCGAGTTTTATCTCTCATATAATAAGCGCACTTCGCGATCGAGAAATAAGGTCAACCTCTGTGAACCTCAAGTCACACAATAGGTTGGGTCAAGGCGTAACGATTCTAAATAGATTCTTGGAATTCCCAAAAGACGACAGTCCCTCGGGAAAGCCTTTTACCTCATGGATAAATGCTCGAACCATCCACCTCTTGGCCAAATTTTATTGTCGTAATTGTACAATGTATGACGTCAAACCGTGATTCGTATTCCGTAAATAATGAGGGAATCATTAACATAAGTTGTTACGGTTCAAAAATCCACCTGGATTAAAGGTTAATAAAGCTAACGGACCTAGGTCAACTTTAGATAAAAATCATAGTTACGCCAAAATAACGTGTAGCGATATGAAATAGTTGTACAGAAATTGAAAAGAAAATCAGGAGGAAGATTAAAGCATAACGATTTGAAATCGATGATCTCTAATCGCGAGAGGTGAAGGCCATCCCCGAGTCCATAAGGGTGGTTCGGCTTGCGGGCAAGTACCCCAAATTTAAATCGTCGCTTCCACGACACCAGTGAATCTCCTCTGGGCGATGGCGAGAGAATCCGAAGAGGCAGGGTGAAAAGAGGAACGAGAGGAAGGCACGGGGGAAACAATTTACCCGAAATTCGCCTCGTCGCGTTTGGCGACTGGATACACTCTTATTTGTCCCCTCGGCAATCTGTCGACTCCGAACGCTCAACCCCTTCTCCTCGCTTCCTCTTGGTCTTCCACCCGCCTTTCCAGCAACCCCTTCAACCTCGATCCCCACCAACCTCGTTCTTCTCTCTTTTCCCACCTCTTTTTCCCGAAGCGCGAAACCGCGAAGCCTCACGGGAATTTTAAACACCGTTGATTCGTCGGTGTTCTTCCGCGATCTCTTTCTCTCTCTGTTGTTCTTTCTCTCTTTCTCTCCTTGCCTTCTGTTTTCTTTCTTCCCTTCTTTTTTTTTTACATTCTCTAGCTTCTTTTTTCTCCTTTGTGTTCTTTCGCTCGTTCCACTGTCTCGGCTTTTCTCTTTCGTTTTCCGAGCATCGTCCCTTTCCGTCGACCGGGGATACCTTTCTACGGACGACAACGAAACGTCGTCACCGAGAGACATTCGCGCACTTCCACGTGACGACAATGCGGTAACATTCAAATTGTGTGCCAGCTTCTTGTACGCGCGACACACGAAAATCGTGGCCGACGTTGATGTTGCTTGCCATCGGTGAAGGGGACCCGGCACGACTTTAACGCGCCCCTCTGTCAGGGGCTAAGGGTGCTTCAACGAGGTACTTACGCACTGGTAATCTTATAACGAACGTGGCACGCGAATTAATCCGTTTGTTGGGATCGGACATGGGGCTCTGGATTACGACTGACACATTCACGTTAATCGATATCGGTGCCATACATTTTTAATCCCTAACCTTTGAATAAGTCGACCTTCTCCTTTGGTACCTTCACTGCCACTGCCGCGTGCAGTAAAACAAACTTTGAATCTTTAGATATATTAGAGTTTCAAGGATTTTGATTTAGGATACATCTAAATAGGGAAACAAATGAAATTTTACATCCTTGCATTTTCATTTCCTCATCTTCAAACAACTTAAATATTTTCCACTACACGTTCGACATTAAATAATTTTCTTATTATAATCGCAACATTCTTGCGCGCATCTCACAGATCTGTATAACGAAGAACCAAGGGTTCGATGGGTAATTAAGGATGCGTCTCTAGCGGACGGCAACAGCTCGCACGGCATTTAACTCGTTAAAAAGAAATTTGTATCCACGATACGTCGCGACGATATGCGATCGCGTGCTTCGAATTCGAAACAATTTTTTAAGGATCGCGTGCAGCGAGGAGGACAAAAGAAACGAAGAAGCAGCGGCGATAAAAAGAGGGAGATCGAAAAAGAGCGCGGTGAGGCGGGGGTTGGTAGCCGTTTAAATCCGAAACACGGCCGACGTTCCATCAAATCGAAATTCATCTAACCGAGAAGGGCATAAATACGAGCGCGTTGTTGCGCATCTGGTTTCGCGAAAGACCGAAACGGTTAGGAAAAAGGGCGAAAGATGAGGAATCAGTAGAATCGGCGGGAGCTCACGGCGGGGCGTGTAATATTCCCGGGAAGTAAAGCTCCGGAGAATTTCAAGACCCCTCCCCCACCGTCAGCCCCCTGTGTCCGTCTCCCTGTAACCACCCTCTTCTGTCCTCCCGTTCGCCACCCCATCATCGTGCGAACGTATCCTCCTGCTCGCAGCGGTAGCGGCAGCCACCCCACCGACTACGAAGGGATGCAAATAACTGGTGATAACAACAGATAGCTCTGCCGGTACGGCTGACTCTATATCTGTGTCGGTGTACCACCACGGCGACGGTGGTTTAGGTTTCGGGGGCGAAACGGAGACCGTGGAGGAGCGGTGGGGGCAGGCGGGGACAGGGGCAAGGGTCGGAGAGAGGCGCAACGCGGCGAGAGACCAAGGGAAATACGAAGAGAGATACGATGGAAGATGAAGAGAGTACACAACGAGGCTGGTCTGGTGGGGGTGAAGAGGCCGGCAGAAATCGTGGAGCAGCGAGAGTCAGAGAAGAGATGTGCTCGAATCGAGGGAGGTGGGGTGAATAGGAGGTAGGGGTGACAACAGAAACCGGCTGGAAGGGTAGTCTTTCTCTCTTTTTCCTCGTGGAGCGCGGGGAAGGGTGGAAGAGGAGAGGAGCACGAGCGAGAGAGGAGAGTAAGCTCGCGCGTGACGAAAGAGGACACGCAGACGAAGATATATACGAAGAACGAGAGAAACGGGGTAAGAGCTCGGGCGGGAAAGAGAAAAGCGTCGGTACACTGGTCCGAGGAAAGCGACGATACGCGGGGGTGGTCGAGGGTGGAAGCAGCAGAGGGGCGAGAAGGAAGGAAGGAAGGAGAGGAGGAAGCGGAGGGACGTCACTCGCTGTCGCATCGAGCGCGAGCGATGAGTGGCGCGCGCTCGCTCGTCTTTTGTTTGCGATGCGATGCGACTGCCAGCCTGGTGACAGCGGTGACGGGCGGGGTGGTTCGAAGAGGAAAGGGACCACGCCGAGAGAGGGTGGCTCGACGGCGAGGCCGAGGGAGAGCTGCGCCGCGAGGATCAGAGAGGGTGGGAGAACCGAGCTGGGTACCGGCTGAGAATCACAGAGCTACGCTACACTTAACGCGACCCATGCGTACATATGTTACGTGGATGAACGTACGTATATGAGGAGCGTCGATACGTGCACGGAAATTTCTACCACCGGCTGCTTCATTGTATTGGGCCCTTGTTGTCAGCAGGTTGCCGGATGCACATCCACCTACGGATCTCTCTGCTCTTCTACGTTCTACTCTGCTCCGCTTCGCTCTGCTCCGCTCCGCTCTGCTCTGCTTTGCTTTGGCCGCGAGAAACACGCGATCGCACCAAGCGTCTACTGGTTCATCCATACTCCTGGGTCTTTAATAGCGTCTTTGTCACAGAAAATATATTTGCATAAACATAAAACACTCAGTGCAGTAATGCATAATTAACAGCAACAATGTACATTGATTCTCCATAATTTCCTATCACGCCTCTGGAGCCCCTGGCGAAAGTAAATATCGCACCCTTGCTGCATTTACTACCCTAATCTGTCAAGTTGAAATGTCCTTATGACTAACAAATCAACCCTAGTACCCCAACACTTTTCTACAGCGAATAAAAAAAAGCAATTACTCTATAAAAGTATATATTTCTATTAAAAGAAAAGCTGACCTTGAAGTCTTTCGAAACTTAATTTCACCTAATCAATTTAGATCGCGCCATCGTTTTAGAGGCACAGTTTGGCCCAGTTGCATGGAACAGCCTGTACACGTGTGAGTAGGTATACCGGTACTGGTTACACACGCGTCCAACGTATGTACACGACGTTTCGGGGATAATCGTCTGTACTGTCGTACGCGTACTATTGGATCAGACTTGGGTGAATGTTGTGGGGTCGTAAGAACGACACGGGAAAAGAGCGAGCGAGAAAGAGAAAGGATGAGGTGGTTGGATGAAAGGGAGCGTTAAGCAATTTCAGACTTGCCTCCGACACGAGTTGTATTTCGTTTAGCGACTTAATTCGATCGACGCCACGGATTTCGAATTAACACCAATTCGACGCGCATCGATATTTCACTTACCGATGGAATTCGAGGCCTCGGCTTTTCGTGCCGAATAATAGCCGTTCCGCGATTGATGTTCGTGTTCTTTGAAGGCTTACGAGTTTACTGGGTCGATTAGAATTTAATGGAAAATTAGAAAATATGTATTTTAAATTATTATAGTTTCAGAAGAAACACAAAATTCACTATTTATCTAATTACTAGATGTATAGGAATCTAGAGATCTCGGATTAACAAATTCAACAAGTTCAAAAGTTTACTTAACAAAAGTAGAGTGGTGAAATATATTTCCGTGCGAAGATAACAACCATCTGTTAATACATGTACAGACATACATATGTGCACACCTTAAATATACAGATACGACAAAAGTTTCGGAACGATATCGACTTTTGTATTTTATAAAAATAAATTATTACGTTCGTGAAAGTCCAAATGAAAGAAATTACAAATACAACATAAAAAACCGAAAAGAGAATTGTATTCTGTATCGTTCATCGCAGGTACACCACTACTGAATAGTTGGAACGAGTAGTTGTTGCGTTCACTGGTCAGACATTCTATACTCGTGAATATTACAAGCAACCTAATAATAGGATTACAATTTTCTGCATACGAAATGAATAATCCCGCTCCACTCTCGCCGATGATTACGCAAAATCGTTATTACATTCGTTTGCTTTCGTAGCAGTCATCAATGATTGAGCGTATGCATGCAGGCAAATGCTTCGCTTATCAGAGGTTTATTGTCAATACAGTTGTTCGTGAGCTGTACAGGAGACACGCTGCATCTGTATTTGTCTTTTCAGTATTTCAGAGTCTCTCTATTAATTTCCATTTCGTGTTAACAATATTTGTGTTCGATTTTGAGAACAGGTGTTAAATGCGTACAGATATGCAAACTTCGAAAGAGGTCTTTGATTTAAAAAGAAAAACATTTTTAATCTTTCTTTATTACAAAGTAGATACATTATTTCAATTTTAGGCTATTCTACAAAAAACCAATCGCACTAATTTTAAATATTTAATGATTTTTAATGGGTACTAGTTGGTTGTCCACATAGGGGTTGAAGTATATAAAAATTTATATTAAAATAACATTAAAAATTCGAAATAATAAAGAAGTTTTAAAGAGTGTCTGCATCCACAAGAAAAGGGAAGAATAAAGAAATACAAAAGGTGGAATTTTTTTTAATTTTCCAAGTACGTATACCCGTTTAACAAAGCAGGAGGTAAACTGTCGCGAAATTTAACCGCATCTTCGTCCTTAATGCCGCATTTTCAACAATAGCAGAGTGAAAAATAAATGACTTTGTTCGATAACGTTGAACAACAGCGGTTTCAAAGGTCGACCAACGTTTCTGCCCTTAATTGCTTGACGCTCCCCCAGTAATGGAAGGAAACATTTTCGTTTCGCGACAGCAAACGAGCAACACAGTCGATGTTTTATCGTGACGAACCTCGAGTGCGAAGTGTTCGAGAAATATGCATCCGCCGGTTTTTAAAGTGCACCCGATGCAACGCGTTGCAGAATCTCCGGTGGAAATAGAACGTACGGCATTCGTAGACACAGACGTGGATGCTAGCAAAGGATTCTATGCGGTAACCGCGTTTCATACAACGATTCTCCACCGCGAAATGGGGGAATCATGAATTCTTACCTTTGTACGGGGAAGACGTCACGTCGATTATTATCGGATACATTCTACTGTCGAATATGTCGATATTTGTGTACTCTACGTCCCACGGAGGAAGCTGGATAGGAGAGGCACGGATCAAAAATAGTAATTTCGGTTAAACTACAAATAAAACGAGAACTGTTCAAAGAAGGTCTATTTCATAGACTTTCAAAAGTACAGAAATGTTTGAAACGAAGCAATCAATTTCATAAGTATTAACTTTGAAAATGATCGAAAGAAATGGTAGAAACAATGGAAGCTTCGGAGGAAAATATTTTCATTGGGTAAACATCTCCGTGGGAAAGATCTGAGAAGAAAATGGAAAATCGTGTGCACGAGAAAATAACGTGTTCCATAACGCGAAGAGGAGACGAAGTAAGTTCGAGATGACAGAGTGGGGTCAAAGGATAACTCGGGTCTCGACCGGAGACCTGCTTTTGACACGAATACGTTTATGCGATCACTTGGCCTCTCGTTTCTCACGTTAAGGCTCTGTCCACACCGATACGGATCCACGTATCGTCGTTTTTATTTCGAGCTCCTACGCCGAGCAAATCAGGCTGAAAGATTTCACTCGTTGATATTCCAAAGAGATCGTTCCACTCGTGATCGCAGATTTTTACTCGCGCTTCACTGGCTACCGTCTGAATCTATAATGCTTTTGATATCAAGCCTTTAGTCGTTTCGTATAATCGTGTCGCTTCGCCTCTGAAATAAAGCAGAAAAAGAAAGGAGGAAATCCGTTGACGGCAAAGCTCGGTTTTTAAGCGACTCGAGCCTGTAAATGAGGCGTCGTGTAAGGGTGCGTTTACACTATACGAGCAAGAACGTACAGCGACCGAGAGCATTCGTTTGGGCTCGTTTAGTGTAAACGGCCATCGAGCAAACTATTTGGTCACATCAAACAGTAAATGTTCGTGTAGCTTCAATTGACCGTCCGAATGCTCGGTATGTCGAATTGAATCGTGTCGAGTCAAATCGCACGGAACTCGATTGAATTCGATACGATTCGGTACGATTTAATTTAGCACGATTCTATTCGATATGATCCAATCTAGCTCCAAATAACACCTACTCAATTTGCTGATTTCTTTCTAACTTGAATCAGGTTGGATTGAATCACTCTGACTTGAATCATACGGCAGGGTCAAGTCGAACTGGATGGCATGGAATTGAGTTACGTTCGATTGATTTGCATTAAAATTGAATCACATTAAATCGAATATTCGAGCAACGAATAATTGTCGAACACGGTAAGAACGTTCGTTCGCGTTCGACATGTACCGAAGTGCGGTAAGAACGAGCATTCGGTCGCTGAATCTAAATGCACCCTAATGGAAACACCGCGAACCTATTAGCGCGCGAAACGGAGCAAAGTTGAAAAGAAACGAATTCTGTCCTCTCATCGAGAATGCCAGTAATCTACGCGCGATCGCAGACACAGACGCTTCAAAACATTGTGTTTAATCCGTAACGGTGGAATTTTCGCGAACGCGAACACCCAATTAACTCGGATGAATTGCTTGCATCACCGAGGTCGCGAACGTGCGCTCCACTTTACGCTTCTTCTTCTTCATCTGTCGCGGCTTCGTCCGCGTTACATAAACGAGAAGAGAAAGGAAGAAATTTATTTTCTCAAACCAGCCAGGTACCATTATGTTTGTACAACGGTATCGATTCACCCGTTTTCCGTCGACGATTTCAATGAACGCGTTGCATTGAAAATGTTGCGTGCAAGAAATGCATACACTCTGTTCGCGTGTAATTGTGACCCGTGTTACAAAGCAACCACGACAGAGGCGAGAATATCTGGCCTCAACATCTGCGCGAATTAAAAATAAAACGCGAGAGGGGTCGCGTATTGTAATATCACCGACGAGGCGACTCTCCGGCACGTGAAAAGCGCGAAGTACAAAATTTCGTCGCTTAATTGCGACAAAAGTGTGCACGGAGTGTTCCGTAACGCGTTAAGATCCCTGGATATATTTTCCGTAAACAAACACCTTTAAACTTGCTTTTAACTTAAATGTTCGATCATTTTCGAGGAGAGATTCTATCGCATGGAAAAGTAAATAATGTTCCTCGAATCTTTTATACGCAAAGACAAAAGATGGTTCGATAGATCAATTGATAGACTAACTTGATAGGTTGTTCCATACTTCCATAGATTGTACCAGCTTTAATTGTAGTTCTAAAACTGTATGCGCCGACAAAGAATAAAGTGGTAAAATTTTGCGTCGAGGTAAATAACGCGAATTCGTGAAAGAAACGCGCGCAAATGGGTTAAGAACGAGACATTTTCTAGCCGCCCAAGGGATGCTTTTTCGTTGCTTGACGGAACTCGTGACTAGCTGCAACCAGCCGGCCACCGAACCCGACTTCCGGTGACACCGTGACGAACATAAATCCCGAACGATGCGACGCACTAAGCGCGAGGACAATTAAATGGCCCCTTCGTTGCTTCCCGTTCGTAACTTATCCCCGTAGTTTCCGAACTTGCTCGCGCAAACAACTTTAATTAAACATCTAGCAGCGATTGCGTGCGTGTGTGCGTCGAGCAGAAAGGCTAGAACTGCAAAGAAGGAGATAGGGAACAAATGAATGGAAACGACTGGAAGAAAAAGGAAGAGGAGAGGAAAGTTACAAAATAAAATGGGGTGGAATCGCGGGAAGGAAAAAGAGTAAGACGCGAACACTAGCGATATAATCTTGGCTTGATTGTCGGTATGAGACTCAGGATTGAGTGTGTACAACCGAGTAGCAAATGGGGAACACTTTTACTAGTTGGAGAAATTCTAGAAAAAATTGTAAAGATATCGTGGAGAATTTTAAGAAAATACTTGATAAACTCTGGTGGAGTCCTAGGTGAACCCTGAAGTTCTAGAAATATCCTGGAGGAATCCTAGAGAATCCGAGGGAGATTCTAAGGAAATTCAAGGTAAATTCTATTGAATTGCAGAGGAATCCCACGGGAGCCACCGGTAAACCAGATGAGAATCCGAGGGAAAGCCTAACTTGAATACACTGTACTTTGCTTGTACTTAAAGAAAGTAGGCTCACAAGTGTGCATGATCATATTACATAAATGAAACAAAATAACGAACACATAATTATATCGCGTCGGATAAACGCGATCATGTAATTGGAGCACATCATTTTCTAATTATATTCATCGTCGTATCGACATGTGGTGATTTTCGTTGATAACAATGAACGTCAATCGAGCACATTAAATTATCGTGATGTGACTGAGAAATTACGGATAACGTACTTGGATAATGGCTGCAACGCGAATTCGGTATAATTTTTCCGAAGCTGTACACTCGAAATACATTTGCACGCGATAGCGCGTCGCTCGGATATCATTCTTTTGTCGTGACGAAGTCGCGTTGTTATAACAACATGTCGCGTATTCGTTGACGAATTTGTCCGTCGAACGAGACGAAAACGAAAAATCTCCCGTTAGGAAAATGATCGTCGATTCAAGGATCGCGATACCGTCGAAAAGTTATTGATACGGAAACGAGTATCGACTTTGGACGTGCACCGGCTCTCACCTTTGCCGGCGTACGTTCCTTTTAATCTATCCGCATGGCGCAACGTTCCTCTGCCTCCGGGGGCTTTCGGATAGCGATGGAGGAAAAAGATCCGTGCGGAATCGCAGGCGTCGAGTACGTGGAACGCATTACACGATCATCGCGTACGGAAAGCCCAGATCAATTACATAATGGCGCGACTGAAACGGATGCTCTTCAACCACCGCCCCGAGCCCCCTTAGCCTCGGTATCACCCAAAGCCACCCCCTCGCTCCCTGCCGCAGCCCCTTTCGCAAAGTGACTATAGAACAAAGGGTTGAGCCTCTTCTCTGCGGGCGCAGTAATTATTATGCTCTTTGACGATCCCTCTGTCTGTCAACGGTAACGCCACGGAATCGATACTTCTAAAACTTTAATCGTTTCATCGTATGAGTGACATGCTTTCGCGGTTTGACCGCGTGCAAAAATATTCGAATCTTAGAAAATCTTCAAATTCTCTCGGTCCGTGTTTAACCAAACAGGTGGAATGGAAGGCAGAATTTTTTTATCCGATACAAAATTAGAAGGATGGTTTCGCGTTATATCAGTATGGATTGTATAGTATTATACACAGTTACCCTGTGTTTTATACCCCTCCGTTGTATCATCCAGAGGGGAAGAATAGTTATTTTGGTTTACGGCTGCAGAAAAGTAATCGCATATAATACAACTAACACGAAAGAGGTATTCTCCGTTAAGCAGCGAGGTAAAAATCGGTAGACAGCCAGGCAAGAGATAAATTAGATAGAAATTGTTTATTGGTGATAGATAAGGAGATACGGAAGGTAAACGTAGGATCACGACGCGGTTAAGACTTGCATCGGTGGTGAAAAATGATAGGGTTTGATCGAACGGGCGTCTGTAGGATCTCATTATCCTCGAGGAAAGACGAGATCTTCTCGCGAAACTTCTTTTTCGGCTGGAAGAAGACCCCCCTGCTCGTTCACGATACAGAAACGCTTTCCTCGTTAGTCTTAATTCTCCCACGAACCGACATAGGTGACACTCCACCATATCACGAACGACGGTACATCCGTGATGGCGTTAATGACACCGTGGATGTACACGCGATGAATAAGATCGTAATAACGAGTGCCAACCGTTGTTTGCCACGCAAACCCCTTAATTTTCCTGCCTAATGTTCGGATTAATTTTCCGTTCGTCTTTTTCGCGCCGAGTATTTACTTTTGTCGAATAAAACAAAGAATGTAGGCCGCTTTCGTGTCTGGATACGGAATTTCTTTTACGATTGTAATACCCCGACTGATCTGCGGGTACACAATTTTTCAACGTTCGCGTCGCTCGACGAAGATAAAATTATGCTTGATTCTCTTTTAACGGAATATCGTTAGTTCCAGATATTCTATCGTTCCCCCGATAATTTCGAATATCTTTCTTTTCTGCCGCGATAAGATAAAATGCGCACGGACTGTCTCGAGGTTTTACGTTTCGCTTGCTTTATGTTGAAACGATGATATCACCAGCAGATTTACCTTCTAGGAGACGTCACAAATTTTTGGATTCAAATAAATCACTTATGCACGCTGCCCAAATACAATCACAGTCGAAAGTATAGGAAAATTTTACTAGCTTAACCTTTTAGAAACCTGTAGAAAATAAAATATAATTTTCTGAAGTCTTTCCTACCCTCGAAAGATTGAAATGAGTTCGCCCGGAACTGCTTATATTTGCTATAAATTTATCAATGTGTTAAGAGATATCGCAAAAGTTTTGAGCGATAGCGTATGTTAAACACATTTACATTAAGCATCGAACAGATTAAGATTCTCGACGGTTCGTCAGACGATCTTTGACCGTTGCATATCTAATGGTACGAAGTAAAAAAAGGGGGATCGAAAGAAATGTCTGACTTTTCAAACGCGTTTCTGATGGGAGATATCGCGTATCACTACACATATACGAACAGTATGAACACAGACATATACCAGAGACGCTACTCTTGGCCCGAGCAAAATCTCAGCCCGCAGGAATGACAATAGACTGTCAGATAATGAATCCCCACTGTCACCCCCTTTACCATACCACGTTCTAAAACCCACCCTCTACCCATGCTCTCTCTTTCCTCTCATCCTCTCCTGCTTACTCCTGTTTCTTCCCGTTGAACAGCGACAGCTTCGAAACCGCCAACTTTTACTCTCAAAGAACAAACTTTTTCGTGTTACCGACAGGAGGGTAAATTAGACTAATCAAATCCACCGAATTAACATGTTAACTGTCGCGAGAAGGAAATCTTTTAATTTTAGGTTTTTTTTTGTAACCATAAAGAAGTTATTAAAACAAGTATATTTGAGAGCTTTTGTAACATAAGTTAATTGAAAAAAAAAATGTAAATAATAGGGTAAATGGAAATAAAGAATGTTCACGTTAAAATGTATGTCTCGCAGTTAAAATATTGCATTAGTTGTTATTTACATTTTTTAAATCTTCTATTTTTAGATGTTATTTTTCAAATATCGCGAAGTCTTGCTATATGACTCTGAGAGAAGCTGCAGGGGAAAAGTGATGGAGGAAAAGTTTGCAATTAACCGTTGACAAAGACGTAACTTTTACTTGGGTTTCAGTTGTACCTCTCGCTATCTGGTACCCCTCGTACTTTCCACCCTCTGCTCTTGTAGCAAACAGGACTATGACCGAGTAGGCGAGGCGTCCACTTAGCGCTAATGCCCCTTTTATTGGTCAAGATCTCAGTCGAAAGCTGAATAGATGCCTGGGTCGTCCTTCCAACTCGGTTCCTTTTGAAAATTAAACGAAACTATCGATTACAACCGCTCGCAAATATTGCGGCCATTCTACGAAGGGCTAATTCGAAATTGATCGCGACTTTTCAGTATGAATCGATATCGATCAATTTTTCTCAGAAATTTCGAAGGCGAATTGACCACAGCTTCTGTTCGTCTTTTTAAATTTGCAGATAGTAAATATTCAAATCTATAACTTTTAAATTTTATAATATGCGACTCATGAGGAAAGTATCACATGCTCTTACACTTCATAGGGTGGACCAGCTTATTTTGGGAATAGTAAAAGTCTCCCTACTGATTATTACGTTTAAATAATTTTTGCCTTCTTCAATTTTTTTTACCTAAGTGGTCATACTCTGTGGATTTGCTGCAAAAAGAAGTTAATTCAATTATCCGCTTACGATTGAGCTGCGGTTCTTTTTGATCAAAAGTATAATGCGTATCTGAATTTACCATGGTACATGCAAATCTCTTCTTTTTTCCTCTCTCTGTGAACTCGAAAACGAATGGAGCAAAGCCGGAAAAAAGAATTGGAACGTGAGGTGTAACATATCGAACTGAACGTTGAAGCCAGCGAGAACGAGTTGAAAAAAATTTCGCCTGGAATAACTCGAGGCAGAAAAAGCGAACAAAAAAATTTCCATAAAAATGCACCCGCGCGTATAATCCGGATGAAGCTTAGCATTGTGCGAATGGGTATGTCAGTGATGGAAATGGCGGAAAAAACATCGAATTGGTATGTATAAATGATGATAATCGAAAACACGTATAAATGATAATACAGAAATTTTCAAAGTAACTAGGGCAGGCCTGGTTCTCCCCAAAATATGAACTGCAAGCTTACTTATATTAGAAAGCCACTTGGTCATTCCTATCGGGGGTCGACATTATCCATATGAATAAAAATGATGGAAAATGAATGGTACATTTGTATAAGTATTTCCAGTAGTTTTTAAAATAAGTTTCACGCGTCTGGAACATTTTGTGAAAATATATTTATTTCGTTAGTTATTTGATACATTCATGATAGTATATTTAGGACCTGAAATTTTTTTTTTGCGTACAAAGTTCTGTTTCAGTCTCATGGAACAAAATATTTTATTCTTCTCCTTTAATATTTAGTTTCTATGTATGTTCATGTTAAACGAGACATTATTACTTCTACGATACACATCGTATTTTTTACAATATGTTAATTTCTGTTTATTGCATTAACAGATTGTTAAAAAAATTATTACTGTCAAATAGTATACTGAATACAATTATTACAAAATATTTCACATAGTATCAACTCACTAACGCAAGTTCGCGCGAAATTTGAAAGATGTTGTCGCGGGAATTTCATGTAAAATGTTGTTAGAAACTAAGGCGAATTACAAATGAAAATGTACAGTTTAGAAAAATACGAACATGCTGATATTTTCATCGAATGAACTATATATCTGAAAAATATGTACTTAAAAAATCTTTATATACTTAGATGTCAAGTACGTGATACATTTCTATGAGATCTTAACCTTTAATAATTACACATCAGTCTTAAGACTGTTAACTGATTAACCATTAGTAGTAAATTAAGCTTTGTAGATCACAATGGTTTAGTACTTTACATCCAATAAAAATATTTTGTAACTTAGGCATTTTCGCTGGCTGGCCTCTTCTTGTTCTAAAGAAATAAATATCTCGTTATTATGAAATTGTGGATAAATAATTGCATTTTAATGTCATTAAAAGGAAAAACAACTTACAGTTTGTTTTGACGGTTTAACGTCTGTACTATTAGTTCGTGTTTTGGACCTTTCTTGTTCTAATTGTGCATGTAGAGATGCAACCTCTGTTGTTAACTCATCTCGTATTTCTTGTAATTTCGCTACTTCGGCTAGTACTGAAGCTTTGTCTTTCACTAAAGAAACAAAAAATTAAATTAAATAAAATTATGAAGCATATTGTTTACAATACTAATAAATTATTGCTAATTAACTTACTTTCGCCATGAGATAATATCTGATAAAGTTTTTTATTTCTTTCCTTAACCTGTGTTAATTCTTCCTTTAAATTTTCGACCTGTGTTCTTAACTTTTTAATAATTTCGTCACGTTTTTCTACTTCGACCCTTAATTGAGCAGATGTGATATCATCATCAATTTTATTCAACCTTGCCCTTAACATATCCTTTTCCTTTCCTTTTGTAATTTCTTCTTTTGTTTCCTTCTCAATCCTTTCAAAAAATTCTACATCTGGTTCTATAAAATTACAATGAACAATTCAATCATTTTATTAGGCAGACATTTTACAATGTTAATAACAAAGATATATTACCTTTTGATTTAGTCTCCTCACATTCAGGAGGTATAACTGCTTCCTGAGGAGCATTGGATCCCATACTGTTGAATTCCTCCAATGTCATAGTAGCCTTTTTTGACTTTTTCCCTGATTTCTTACTTGGTTCCTGTTCTTTGTCTGACTTAGCTGCACTTACAAGTTGTTCTTCATAAGCCAGTTTTGATAGTAAGATGGCTTGATGCAATTCTTGCTCAAAAGTTTCCTCGACAGCCTTAAGGAAATCACAATTGGACGTGATAACACACAACAGTTATAAATATCTCACTACTGAAACAAAATCTTAGATTTAACAATTTATATCTGAAATTAAACTATAATTTTCACGCATATCAAGCCTGCGCTGTCCTTATTACACGCAATTGGTTGCGAGTTGTTACACAAACGTCCAAGTAAAACTTATGGTATCTTCGTTTAACTTTGTATTAAAATTTTTTTCAAGCTACTGGCAATCAAATATGAAAAGTTACAAACATTTTGTACATTACCATTGTGTCTTTTTGTTTCCATTGTTCCCATTGTTGATTTTCGTTGCTATTACTGTTATTGGATTTTTTCTTTTTTCCCTGCAAGTAATGAAAAGGCTATAATACTTGAAATACATATTTATTATAAAAGTATTTAACTTTCTATACGTTAAAAATGACTAATGTCAACTATAATCGTTCCAAATAGCAAACATATAATTCAAGTTTAATTTAAAATGTACGAAGTTTCCCGCCATAGTGTCGCCTATTGTGCCATTTACCGGCTAATCAAAAACAAAAAAACAACAGACTACACGCGTCATACCTTGTTTTGTTTTTTTTTGTCATCCTTCTTTTGTTGCTGTTGTTGCTTCGATTTATCGTTTTTGGATTTTTGATTTGTCTTACCAGCAGCAACAGTCTTCTGGGTTTTCTTCGGCTTACAATCGTCATCGTCAATGCTGAGAACAGCGAATCTGGATGGCACAGCAGTCGCCATTTCTGTAAATCGTAAATATACGCATCGATAACGAAACTACAGAACTTCCGGTATTGTTAACATTAAAAAATTTATAGTCTTGGGGGTATCTTGCATTACTGCGATTTGTATCATATAAAAACTATTTTACCGTAATGCAAGTCACTTACGCGAATATAGTTATTGTATGCAAACGGATGTATAATGAAAAATGAAGAACGTCGTTAAGCTACGACGTAAACCGGAAACGAATAGTAAACGTCGACGTAAAATACTAGCGCCTCTAGCGGGAAATATTACTAAAATTACACTTAACCGCCCGGCGACACAGCAGTACCAACTGCTGTTGAGCAAATGAAATCAGACTTTGAATGAAAAATTTTAAATTGATAAGTTTTTCATTTCTATTTCCACGGAATACTCATTATTATTAGTTAAAAAATGTAACGAATGATAATGTATTTCATATATTTAATTAATTCCGTTTACCATCTATCAATGATAAGAACTATAAATATATCGGTTCATAATATTATATAATTTGATCTTCTCTGATAACAAATCATTTTATACTGTATCACTTTTAAAACTAAAATTGAAAATTAAATGAAAATATGAATTAAAGTGTTTGCAATATTCATTACCTCATGTTCAATATTGTTTACTTGTAATATTAAGAGCATGCAAATATATTTCGCTAATTCCTCATAACATTTGTTATTTTACTACATTTGTAGTAATAACAATTATAATCATAATGTTATAGTTTGTGTAATTAAAATATATAAAATATTTAATCTGAATGAAAAACTCAAATATAAAATGTTGCATACGTATATGCATTAATTAATAAACAATTTTATTTCGGCAAGTTGCGAAAAGCCTACAGTCGCTGAAGAAAAATTACAATTTTTATAACGTTTTGAGGCTTTGTAGCTTCAATTCTTTAACAAGAAGACTTGTATAAGATTGATAACATTTATGTGCCACTGCAATATTAACAATCGATTAATAATCGTGATGTAAATATTGATTATTGATCGCAAATAAAGTTGCATAATTCGTTTCACATGAGATCATACTCAATCCGCGCAGCGCGGTCAACTTCAGTAGGTTTCCCACTACTTAGTGCTGTTTCATTATTGTATGTTTTATAATCCATTGGTTATATACATGGTGGACAAAAATATGTCAATAGAAGAAAGAGATAAAGATCTAAGGAAGACATGATTAAATGCCTCTGCACCGGCAGCTACAGAAATTGTTACATTGTTACTATTTATATGGTCAGTCAACCTCATTTTTGAAAATTTCTGAATTTTGCAAGGCACACCTACGTTATCCCTGATGTATGGAACATCCAAAATAAAATATCACCGGGTATACACGTTCGATGTTGCGAATGTCATAATGGTGCATGCGCGTTGTTCGTACCTACATAGTGAGCTTAACCAATCAAAGCTGATATGCGCAAAACGAATAGAAACTTGGTCAATCTTAAACGTGAACTTCGGCTGAATAAATAATAGAATTTCAGAAAATAAAGCTCAACATCGAGCGGAGCTGGCGCGCAATAGTTGGCCACACTGTAAGTTCGATATCTCGATCAACGAGAGAGAAGGAAGTATCCATCTACACATCCATCCATCGTACAGAGCCCCGTTGCAAGTCGGGAAACCGAACATGTACGTACGTCGTATAAGCGACGTAGAGCGTTGAATGTGTCGATTACGTTTTGGGGTTGGTTTGCACTTTTCGCGGTTGTATGTGCGCGCAGCAATGTCGCGTGGTTAGTTATTAAGGTGTTTGCGAAGCCTTCGAGTGTACAGTGGCCAAGTGTTAAAAGCCGAGGTGAAAAGAGAAACTTATCCTTTTCTTGGGACGCTCGCCAATTGTGGAACTGCACGACTATCGCGGCGTCGTTGTAATAAACAGTCAGATGAACTGTAAGTTCACACAGTGTATCTGTGTGTGAAACATCCAATCACGGAATTCGCGGGCTAAGATGCCCGACGTGGCTCTCGTGGATAACATCGGCATCGAGATCAGGATTAACGAAGCGGTGCACGACGAGGGGAGCGACGCTCGCTCCTGGTTTCCCGCGAATACACCTCCGATACCATTTTTATGTCTGCCCGCGCATATGGGTGAACGATTTCTTGTATTTTGAAATATCAAACAGTGTTTGCGAATTCACTAACAATTTAGGAAAAATATCGTATTCGATATAGCAAAAATGGTTGCTACTCAAGATAATTCAACGTAAAAGCAACCACAATTTATTGCCGCACTATTTTTTTTTTTTTTCATGTGCTTATAACGGAGCATGTTGTGCGCAAGATTTTCAGGCGAATGTTTATGGTGCAATTCATAGATCTGGAAGGACGTATTAATTAAGGCTCAATAAATGTTTTCTTTAGGAGATTTAATAATAATACATTAATTAATAATAATAATATATGTGTATAAAGAAGCTAAAGTAATGAATGTATGTATTTTAAACTTGATAAACTAAATGAAAGAAACATAATTGCAAGGTGTCCTAAACATTTAAGCAAATCATTTGTTTATTTAGTAGTTACATATTTGTTTTATACAGTGTCGCGTATTAATCATGTTTCTTTTTGAATAAAGTAAAACCACTTGTTGTTGCTGTGTACTATGAATGTACTTCAATGAATACAATAATTCTTTGTATCATTATGTGTATCAGTGCAGCTAACATTTGAGGTGCTGAAGAACAGAAAAGATTTTCTATTCGATTTCAATGCTGATTTTGTGAAAGAACATAGCTAAAGTACATTTCTAAGATGTGCGAACAAACAGAAATTAATTACTTGGATGGAGACGTTGTGTGGGTAAAGCTAGGGGCTTGTTGGTGGCCAGGACAAGTTACTGGATTTCATAATTTACCCGAAGATATTCAAGATGAATTTCAGAAAAAACCTTTAATAGCTGCTGTAAAGTTCTTTCAAGAAGATACATAGTAAGCAGTTTAACATTTTTTATTTCATCATCATAATTTATTTGTATTCACACATTTATAGTTAATATTTTTAATTCATAAAATTTTTTTCAGCGAATTTGTGAAGAACTATCAACAGATTTATAAATATAATTGTACTTTAAAAGATGATTTCATCAAGAAAGGACTGGGTATGCTACTTTCATATTTGTAATAGTAACAAATAATTAAAAATAATGGGAACAAATGTGATCATGTATTTTATAATGATTTATTTTTAGATAAATACAGAAGCAAAAGTAAGGATGGCTCTAGGTATATGGATAAATTTCCTGGAGACGTGGAAATGGCTGAGAAGTTAACGGGAGGTGATCCTGATATATTAAGTCATGATAAATTTTGTCCAGAAGAAAAACCGAATATATCTGCTCTATTTGGGGATAAGAAGATTCCTAAAAGAAAACGGGAACGTGAAGATGTTAATAGAAGAAGTGACAGCATGGAAGTTGTACGAAAAATAACTCATCCTCGATTTTTAAAAGAGAGTGATCACGAAATTCGAATTCGTCAACAACCTAGTAGTTTATCGTCTACACCGAATAACAGTGGTTCTCCGCAATATCCTTGTCACTTATGTAGTTTTACTTCTTCTCGCGTTAATGTTATTATTTGTCATATAAAAAGTCATAGGTCTGGAGATTCGCCGCCGACAAAATCAAAAGTAAAAACTTACTCTCAATATAGAGGGGGATATTCGGATGTGGATACTCCTAAACGAAAATATGCGAGAAAAGAAAGAAGTCAATCGACTAAGAGTAGGAGTAGCAGTGAATCTGGTAAAAGAAAACAAAGTAAACAGACTGAAAAGGCCGCTAAGAAGAAGAAGACGGATCCTCAAATTCGCGATACTATATTAGCAGATTGGGAAGATGAATCAGATGAAGAAATTAGTTTAATTCAGAATAAATCATCTGATCTAACAACTGTGAATAACTCATCGACAAAAATTCAATTTGATGTTGAAAAACCAGAAGAATCTAATGAGAAGGATGATACAATGTCAGATAACAATGCAATTATTGCAGAAAGTGAAAAATTACTTGAAGAAACTGAAAAGCTAACAGCACTTAGTGTAATAGATGATTCTTTGATTAATAGAAGTTCATTGAATCTGAAATCAAATCTTGATAAACAATTAGAAACAGATAAGGGTGATAGAATATTTGACGTTGAAAGTAACGACTCTATTAGTAAGTCACCGAAAGATAAAGAAATTGTTACAGCCGACAACGATAATAAACTTAATACATTAGACAAAGATGACAAAAAATCATTATTATCTTGTTTTGATTTTCATGAAGAAGAAATATCTATACCTCCTGTAAGGAAAAAAGCACGTGTATTTAATCAAAAAAAAGAAATTATAAAAGAATTCGAAATGAGTCAAGCGTTAAAAACAGAGCAAGAGAAACAAAGTGTAAGTGACAATATTGAAAGCGAGGATTGTAATAGTAGCTCAAAAGAAAGTGAAAAGTTAGAAGCACAGGTTTTAAATGAAAAAGAAAAGACGGAAGAAAATAATGAAGTTGTAGATAAAGATAAAGAAACGAATAATGATGTTGAACATACAAAAGAAAAAATTGAATCTGAAAAGGTATCAGGAGATACACAAAAATCTAATACTAACACTTGTGAAACGGAATTAGAAATTGTAGAAATATTCGAAGTTGAAAAGGTTGAAGTTACAAACGAAAATGCAGCGAATGATTCTAAAAATTTGGAACCACATGATACTGACGCGAAAGATGTTGCCAAAAAAATAACAAAAAGTGATGAATTAAACAAAGAAAATAAATCGACTGATCATCAACAAACAGAATCTACAGATACAATAACTATTGATAAGAATGTAGGATCTGTGGAACAAAAATCTTCGAAAGATGTTGAAGAAAGTTTGCCTGAACGTTTTACGGTAGAAACAGAAGACGAAAATGCTTCTGAATCTGCTGATACACTTCCAGAACAGAGTGAAAATTCTGATACAGATATGTTAGATCAAGACCAAGTGCCTAATTCAGATGCTACGAATATATTAAGCAACGATCAGTTAAATATTACTTCACAAGTGCGTAGGCGTAGGGGAAGACCAAGAAAATCAGAATCTATTCGTACCAATTCTAGTGGGAACACTAGTGGAAATGAAAGTCCAAGAATAAAAGATAAGATAATCACTTCAGAAATATTTGAAAAATTTGAACTGGAAAGAAGAACTTCTGAATCGGATAGTGAACGTTCATACAGCGGTAGAAAACGAAAACCGAATAAAAAGTATATAGAATCGGATATATATGTATCGGACGTGGATCAAAAAGTATATAGGACTGACGAAAGTCAATCTGAAAGTGAGGATAAAAGTTGTAAAAATGTGAAAGTTAAATCAAAGAGGAGTAAAAAAGTTCCAGACAATGACAAGAAAACAAGCGAAAATATTGATTTTGTACCAGAAAAAGAGCCGGATATTCCTTGTAATATACTAGATACAACAGAGAATAATGTTAATTCATCAAGTTCAGAATTAAAGGATGATCTGACTGAAAGTAGTGCATCCAAGAACCAAATATTTATGGACTTGGACACAAAACTTACGGAAAATTCAACTCCCACTGGAATTTCTGAAAGTTTACAAGTATCTTCAGAAGAAACAATTCTGTCAAAAGAATCTGATACATCCATTCTTCCAGAGGACACACAAGCTAAGGAAGTAGAAGATGTTGTTGTTAAAACCGAAGATACAGTACTTGAACTTGAAGACATAAAGGACAATAAAATGGAAATTGAAAATACAATAACACAAAGTAATCTTCTCGTAGAAGATCTAAACGATTTTAGTACACAACCTTTGGAAACATGTAAATTAGAACCTTCACCGGAAAAGGAAATATCTCAGCAATCAGATCCTTTAAAAACCGTTGATATGCTTCCTCCTAAAAAGTCTCAGATAAAAAAGTTTGAGTTATCACAAATAGATTCGATTGATACTGATATTTCTGACAATAAAATTTCTGTGAGTTTTGAATTAAATATTAAAAAAGAAAAGTTAGAAGATTCAAATACTGTATTAATTGAAACTAAAGCAGATCCGGAAGTAGATACATTTTTAAACCAGCAAGCAAATCTTGCTACGGTCAAACTTGAAACAGATACGAAGAACGAGGAAACTGTAAAAGATACAAATAAAAAACCAGAAGGAAGTAAGATACAAGTTAAAGTTGAAGGAAGCAACATGCAAGCTAAAGAAGAGGGCAGTAAGAAACAAGCTAAAGAAGAGGGCAGTAAGAAACAAGCTAAAGAAGAAGGAAGCAAGGTGCAAATTAAAGAAGAGAGCAAAATACAAATTAAAGAAGAGAGCAAGATACAAGTTAAAGAAGAGAGCAAGGTACAAGTTAAAGAAGAAGTGAGCAAGATACAAGTTAAAGAAGAAGGGAGCAAGATACAAGCTAAAGAAGTGAGCAAGGTACAAGTTAAAGAAGAAGTGGGCAAAATACAAGTTAAAGAAGAAGAGAGCAAGATACAAGCTAAAGAAGAAGGGAGTAAGAAACAAGCTAAAGAGGAAGGAAGCAAGATACAAGCTAAAGAAGGGAGTAAGATACAAGCTAAAGAAGGAAGTAAGATACAAGCTAAAGAAGGGAGTAAGATACAAGTTAAAGAAGAAGTGAGCAAGATTCAAGGTAAAGAAGAAGGGAACAAGATAAAAGTTAAAGAAGAAGGAGGCAAGATACAAAGTAGAGAAGGAGGGAGCAAGTTACAAGTTAAAGAAGAAGGGAGCAAGATACCAACTAAAGAAGGATGGAGCAAAATACAAAATAAAGAAGGAGGGAGTAAGGTACAAATTAAAGAAGAGCCTGTATCAATAAGCCAAGGAGTCTCTCAAACGGAAACAAAACCGATTATAAAAGAACAAAAACCTAAAGTAGAAAAAATTGATCAAACATCGAAAGAGTTCACTACTGCAAGTGAGCAGCAAACTCAAAATAAAACATCTACGCACACAAGATACAGAGGAAGATATGTACAAGAAACAAGTAGCAAATTGAAAAAGGAAAGAATTGCTGACGATAAATCAGTAAATACATTCCAAGAAGCTTTCTTAAAAACGTTACATATGGATAAGAGGAAAGGTGCGGCAGATGATTTTGGTACGACTGAAAAAGGGAAAAAGGGTAGGAAATTAGGAAAGAAAAAATCTGAAGATGATGCAGATAAGAAAACTGAAAATAAGAAAACTGAAGATTCAAAATTATCAGACAATTTGTCTCAAAACAATTCACAGGTCACTGTTATGAGTAATTTTGAAGACATAGAAGTAGTAGTTGATCAAAATATAATTGGCACAAAAATAGATGATACTACGTTTCAAAATATTGATCGACTTACATCTTCATCTGAATTTAATATTATATCCAAATCATTGATACAATCTGTCGAAGATAATTCTAAGTCCATCAACATAGATATACAAAAGTCAGATGATTCATCAAGAATGTCAACTTCTACGCCTTCACCATCATCTGACGTTGCCGTGCCAGTAAAAAAGCGTGAAATGCCAAGAATAATTGAAAATGTTACATTAACTGAACCTATGCAGATTTTAAAATCAAAATTATTAGATAAATTACCACAGAAAGGAGTAAAACATAAATTAGAAACAGACAATACAAAGAAAGGTGATCTGAAAGGTTCTCCAAAAGCAAAAGTAATGAAAATCGAATCTTTATCTCCAAATACCAAGCCGAAAACAAGTGCGAAAGTTACATCTCCACATTTGTCTTTGACTAAAAAATTACAGGTTTTAAAAGCAGAGGAAGCAGAAACAACTACAATGATAGAAGCACAAAATGAACAGTTAAATGTAAAAGCACCAAAAACTACCACAACTGCAAGTGAGAAATATATTCAGCAAAGTTCTCAAAGTTTGGCAGACATGGAATTAGATATAAACTCAATGCCATTTGTTTTGAGCGAAGATGTTTTAACTCCAGAAAGTATCGAACAAATGCCTGTTGTTATATCATCTATTATACCTGCATCTAGTACAATTTCAACAACATTGTCTTTTACGCCAACCACGCAAATAGTAACGCCAACTCAAGCCCAATTCAAATTGAGCGAAAACACAGGTGAAACATCGCCTACAAAGAAGAAAAGTGGCACCCCGGCGATTTTGAAAAATAAAAATAAGGGAAAGCCAACAATAACAAGTATTAAAACATTAGTACCACCACTTACGGGTGGTGTAAAAGGTATCAAATTCCAAAGTACATCAGCGACAAGTAAGGTTCCACCGCTTTTGACACAAAAGAGTACACCAGGAAAATACGTGGTTGTACAGACCTCTGGTGGACAACAAATACGTTATAGTGTTCAAGGGAAAGGTGGTACGGCACAAAAGATTGCTATACCAACTGGTAAAACTAGTAGCAATGCACAAGTAGTAGGTGGCAAAGTAGTCATATTAACGTCGGCCCAGTCAGGTCAGTCCAAGATGTTACCCTTAAATATTACCAAAACCTTAAGTGGCAAAGTTCAAAGAATCATGACAAATAAAGGCCAAGTATTTTGTCCTATTAGTCCACAAGGCATGATAAGTCCGAAAACAATCATTGCTCCAAAAACTGATAGTACTTCGGCAACAACATCGAAAATTCCTGCAGGGCATAAAATTATCAACACACAAGGTATAATAACATCAAAAGGAGTACTAACTCCTATTTCAGGAACAATTGCAAAGACTGCTCTATTAGGAACGTTATCTCAAGGAATTTTAACGAAAGGTGGAATATATACGCCAATAAGTACTGCCTCTTTGGGTGGAAAAACTATCATTGGATCGAAAGCTTTAGTCACAAAAGGTGCTACCATTTTATCTTCACAGAATCTAGGTACTTCCAAAGCTATTTTAACTCCTATCTCGCAAGCGATCACTAGCAGAACAATTTTAAGTAGTCAAGGCATTGTAAGTACCAAAGCTACAGTTTTAACACCGATAACGGGACAGCAAGTAAAAGCTATTGCAGCGAAAAGTCCATCCAAAGGCAACAAGATACAGTATCAATCTGTACAACAAAAAATGCAACTACCTATGTTACAGAAATCTCAAAAAGTCGCAATGCCTTCTCAAGGGAAATCTGGACAAGTGAAAAGTGGAAGTAGTACAGTAATGTTACAAAATGCTGTTCCTACGCAAAAGACTATACAAGGTAAGAAAGTGATTAAACAAACAGTTGTACAGCAAGGATCTGGTATTCAAGGAATTACATCGGCAAGTACCACTCAACAAGTAGCGGGCGTAAGTCCACAAATTCAACAGAAAGGGAAAACTGTACCTGCATCGTCCATACAGAAAGTCATTATTCCTCGTGGTAGTCGACAGACGAAAGCACAACAAAGGATTGTTGTTCAGAAAGTACAAGAACCTACGATTACGACTGTGCAAAATATTCAGTCGAAACAAACAATGTCAGTACCATTAACGAGCGTATCGAACATATCTAAAACAACGGTTCACCAAAAGCAAGCAACTAATAACGCTACAAGTACAAAAATGACTACAAAAGGTCATGTAACAAACAAGAATACCCAAGTCCAGAAGAATTTGTTGAATGCTGCCGTGAATTCCGTGACTACGACCAATGTGAACACGAATCTTTCTACCTCCTTGTCTCTTCCACCGTTAGAACCTATTGAATCGGAAAGAAAATCGAAAGTGGAGAATGTACTTGTTGAATCTATTCAGAAAGAACAGTCTAAGGTAGAAAAGATTAACGTTGAGAAAGGCAGCGAAGTAGAGAAAGTTGAGGAACCAAAAATAGCGTCGCAACCACAGATAATGGCTCTGCCTACTGAAAGTAGCGATGGAACACAGACTTACGTTCTAGTAACAATCGATGAACAAGGACAAATACAGCCACTCGATAACAATACACTTATGTCATTAGAGGGCACTACACAAAATCCAGACGGCACAAGAACTTTGTACATCGATCCTAGTTCGTTAGGAGAAGCAGGTACATTAGATAATATTGTCCTACAGTTCGATAATGGAGTTATGCCAAATATACAAACCAGTGCCACAGAAACTACTCAAGCAATTATATCAGAAAGTTTTCCTACTTCGGAAGTCATGCAAACTTCCAATCAAGATATTTTAGCTGCTGCTTTGGCAAACTCAGATTTCCAGCAAGAAATTAGTTTGACAGAGAATCCTGCAGGAAGTGTAATGACTACTGGTTTAACCCAGACAAGCTTAATTAATCAGACAATTTTGCAATCGACTATCATCCCTCCTACAGAACCAATATCTTCTCCCTCTGTACTTGAGACATCATTGACTTTAAATCAACCTATAATGACTCCTTTAGAAGTGCCTAGTAATTTGCCAATACAGTCAGAAACAACACCAACTTCTGCTGTAGCAACTATACCGTCTTCTCTGGAACTACCAATAACAATCACCAATCCAAATATCTCGTACATTTCGACAGGCGAAGCACAAATTCAGATTCCTGGCAATTCTATGCCAGACATTGGAGAAATCATAGAGAATCCAAGTACCACAGAAATTTCTCAAATAGAAATTCCTGCAAGCACACAATATTTAGTGTTACCAAATTTGGAAGATAATATTACTGTAGATGCACAGAATGTTCAAACTAACACTATTTCGATGCCCAGTGTCTCTTATTCAGTTTCAATACCAAATAATATAGAGTTACAAACTTCACAAGTTCAAACTACACCTTCGATGCCAATAATAGACGATAGTTACGCCGAAAATGTGCAATTTACTTCAACTATAGAATCGCCAATAACAACGGAACAAACTTTTGTAGACGTATCTGTTTCTGAAATGCTTGTTTCGAAACCACCAATTTCTACGGAAGATATAAAATCGCAAGACATAACTGTGACATCAGAAATGATAGCATCTCATGATATTTCAGTATCTTCTGAAGAAGTTATCGTGTCAACGAATGAACCTTCTATCTTGAGTGAAGAACAAGATACAGCAATGTCTTTGCAAGAGACGTTCGCCTCTGAAGAAGTTCCCTTTAAATCCGAGGAAGATGTTGTACTGAAAGACACAACTGTTAAAGAAGATAGTAGTTCGAAAGTAAAAGTAGATAATCAAACTGCAGAAGTTAGTAACAATAGTAGCACAATAGATGTACAAATTGCGGAACAACCAGATGAGTCGATGACGAGTAACATGTCAATAATCGATGACAGTTCTTTGGTTACATCCGAGTCCAATGTAAAAATGTCACCCGTAGAACAAGTGAGTTTCGACGTTTCTGATTCCAACGCAATAGACACAAATACTACACAAGAATCAGAAAACTTGAAGAAGCTCGAACAATTAAGCTTCGACGAACAGTCTAGGAACAAAGTTCACTCTCCTGTAACCGAAGAACAAGCAGCCACGTCTAACGAAGTAGAAGTTGCTCAAGAAGTCGCAGAAAGTTTACCTACAGAATCGTTGAATCGATTAGACGAGCAAAGCATGGAAGTGGATGAAGCTCCTGAATCTAAAGTTTATGCAGCAAGTACAATGAAGGAATCGGAAGACTGCCAAAGAGACGAACCGTCGTCTCAGGGAGAATCGGATCTAGTTGAGAGAAACCTACAGTTAGATTTTGAGGAAACGAATGCAGAGACTAGTCATGAAACACCATCGCAATCGTACGAACAGTTTGGAATAGCGGTAACCACCGATTCTACTGATCTACCTAGTCAGTCTGCCACAAAATCTGAAAATTCACGGGAACCTTCGCAATCGATAACTTACGAACCCATGGAGACAGACGAAGAAGCGATCGTAGCGGAACCACCTACCCAATCGTTCGAACATTCGAAGGTCAACGAAGCCTCTCAATCCTATGAAACATCCGCGGAAGCAAGTATGAACGCGCCTACGCAATCGTTTAACGAACTCTTGCAAAGTCAAGAAGATAGAACAACCGTCGATGAAGTGATCGACGATCAAACGTTCCCGACGCAAAGCTACGAAGTGGGTAAACCAGAAAACGTTCCAGAAAATTTAGAAACAGACGCTGAAATTAGTCAAGAGGGAAACATGCCGTCCCAATCTAACGACATTGGTACTGACGGTATCGGTACTTCTTCAGTCTCTACGAATAATTCTGGACTCAACGAGGACGAAACCGCAAGTTCGTCTTATGTACCCGAAACTCCTGAGAATCAGGAAAGGGATCCTGATCAGGAAAGTGCGATAAGTACGTCATCTTGTGAAATACCACCTTGCGCAGAATTAAATATTGCATCATCCAGTGCAGAACATACGAGTATCCATGACAATGGAGTACCTGAAATACCTACATCTTCGTATAATTTAAATCCAGACATTACATCGACTCATGTTGATTCTGTACCAACCTCTAGCTACGAAGAGCAAAATGTATCGACTTCTTACGAGGTGCCAATTTCAATGCCTGGCCTAGAAGAAACTCCTTCTCAGAATTTTGTTACCGAAAGTACGGACCATAGAAACGAGCCTTCCAGTTATACTCACCAGGAAGTAACGGCGAGTTATTACGACTCGGTGGAACAAGAAACAAATTCTAGGTTGGACGAAGATCCACAAGAGGAGGTCACTCCTAGTTATTATGACGGTAATCCACACGAGGCAAGTCAGAGTTACTTTACTCCAGAAGAAGCCACACCGAGTTATTCCAGTCATAATGTTTCTCCGAGTTATTACGACCACAGGCCAGAAACCGAAGCAAGTCAAAGTTACTACTCTGGAAGTGACATAGAAAAGACAGAGCAGTCGTCCTCGCAAAATATCGAGGCGTCGCAAAGCTTTTATCAGGAACAGGCGGATGAACTAAAATTAACGCAACAAGGAGAAGCTACTCCAACCTATACGGAAAGATATCCAGTTGATTATACGTTGGAGAATTCACCAATGGAAAGGCACGATCTTGTAGAAAGTTCAGTACCAACCACCAGGCCTACAGAGAGGTAATATATTATGATGGAAAATAGCATTATGCTATGAGGGGAATCCTTGTTTTCATAGACTAATAGACACTACAGCCATTAATAGATAAACTCGTCTATTTTCAAGTGTACATATAATGTTAATATAATAAGTGATTAGCTGTAAGGTTAAAATTAGATTCGTATTATAATTTATATCTATAATATAAATAAATATCACTAAATGTGTGTGATATATACATGTGCGTATACATATATATGCATATTGTTGCAATATATTTGTGTATATATATGTATACATGTATATATCAGTCATGGATGCAATCCATAAACTTTGATAAGCAGTGTAATTATAAATGAAGAGTACGGTTCATTATGAGAACATTATAATCCTATTATATTCATCTTGTTTAACGCTCTGAAACAATGACGTTCATATAATTTTTTTTCATTGAACTGATCACACTAATGCTTCGGCATATGATAAATTCATTGCAATTATACGTTTTTAAATACAAAGTATATGCAATATGTATATTGTAAAATTATGGTATGGGTGATTGGAGTAGTGGTAATAGCTGCAAATCAATGTGTTTCATCATGTAATGGTTGCAGCAAAAATATGTACACATTATCAATTATTTCTCAGTTGAATGGGTAAACATAAAATCATTGTAGAATAATTGTACATTATCATGATTTCTTATTACAAATAATTAAGGTCGAACAGAACTAAAAAGGTCATATAGAACTTGACTACTACTCTTTACTAAAAAGTCGTGATAAACGATTTTTAAATGATTGTATAAAAATAAATGCACAATATATCTTCAATAAGGTACTATTAACATACGACCTGAAACATTTGTAAAATTCTGGTGAAAACTATTTGGGCTATTCGAGGACTTAATTTTTCAGAGAAAGATTTTTGTTTTTTTTTTCGCTCATAGGCTACCTGCTGATTGAAATTTTTGATGTTATAGTCACAGGTATAAATGGTTGAGCGGATCAAAGCTTGAGTTATTACATACATAGTGTTTATTTTGTAAGTAATAGTTTACATTTATGAGAAATAAAGAAGTCTATTATTTCAACCATAATGATGTGTAATTTGTGTGCTTATAAATTGTAAAGGATAGAAAAGTTTAATGGGAAATCTGTCATGTTTGAAATATATTTATATTCACAGGAAAATAATTTTAAAGAAAACATCCGTGCAATTGATAAGGATGTATCATCCATAAATGAATTAACTTGTTTCTGTGAAATATGTATTTTGCATCGTACATATAATGTACGAGTGAAATAAGCATTCTTATGCTCTTTTTCTTTTTAATGAAATTTTGAAACAAATAATTGTTTTAAATAATTTTTTAAATTCCAAACAAGACAGATTTATTAATATATTCTAGTAGAAATGGTTATATTACATTCTTTATAAGCTCATGTTATTAAGAATAAATTTGTTTTTATTTCTTGTGGCGTTTTTAATTACGATCAAGGATGTATATATTATGTTATTATTTGAAAAATGAAATTATTGATAGGCACATGTCACGATTAAAAAATTATAAATTTGGTAGAATTTTTTGGATGAATTTTAACCAGATAAATTTTTAAAGATGGACTGAATTGTTAATATTGTTCAACTAATCTTTGGATTCAATTAATATAAACGTGTACATATATCTTCCACTTTAAGGAGTTATATTATAAAAATTTCTGTACCTATAAATAGTATGTAATACTCTGAAATGGGGAAAAATATGATTACATTTTCTATTAAAACTTTGTAGTACAATCGTAAGTTGGTATATATGTATTGCTTTATTGAGGTAATCAAATCTAAATAAGTGACATAAAGTGATATCAATTAAAATAGCAGTACTGTGTTCTTACATCAATAACAATTTGATATTTTCATCACTAACAATATTATCTTTTTATTTCTACAGTGTGCACGACATACACGATTGTAACTAAGAGATAAAATAAATACATGAATATTTACATAAATTATATGTACAATGAGTACGTTTTTTGTTGTATTATTCTTTTAAAATATCCCGTTATAATAAACTTTTATTCCATAAAAGATATTTTATTTCTTTCAATCTATTATTACAACCCAGAACAATGAACAGCATTTATGTTATCTATTAAGACAAGTTTTAAGAAGTAGTTTATGCGCATAATTTGTATGTACAGTTTAAAGATGTAACGTTGTGCAATCACATTTTTGATTAATTAATACGATTATATCGTGTTAATTATCAATTTTTTTTATGTAATTTACAAACGTGCATAAAATACAATTATTTATTACTATTATCAAAAATTTATTACTTAAAATAATCCCAAAATACAATAAATTATGTTACATTTATAAATGTATAGTTATGTATATACAATATAGTAATATTTGCAATAATTATAAAGGAACACAGTCTTTACAATCACTATTTTGATTGATTTGGTTTTATTTCCGCCAGTATTGTGCAAATTTATGTAATTGTTCCACTAATACTGCCATTACTGCTGTTACAGATAAGTCCAAAAGATTGTGTACATAATGCACTGCTTCTTCATCACTTAAATCCAATCTTAATTTATCTTGAACTTTTTTTACAGCTTTATCTGGTTCTAGCGCTATGTCTGGGACGCTAGCGTCAACCATTAGAGAGAATAAATTCAATATTAAATTTGCGTGTCTACGCAAATGTAGAAATGCTGTATAACACTGTTTTCTAAATTCATGATAATGTTCTGATCCAACTCCTCCCATAGCCTCAACCATTTCCTTACTCAATTTCATTGGCGGCGGTAAAGGTTTCGGATCTCTGCCCAGTATATAACCGAAATCTATGTGGAAGAGCTTACCTGCAATATGAATTGATAATAATCAATTCTTAAATTATTAAATAATAATAAATAGTTCTAAAACATATCGAAAAAATTTACCTGATGTTGTCAAAAGTAAATTGTCCAGGTGTCGGTCACCAACACCAAGTACGTACGTTATAATGCAGTAGCCAGCTGAAATTTGTGGTTTTATTTAACATAAATTTATATAAATTGCTTTATTTTTTTGTTCAGTAATATATTACTTACCACAACTTCGTACGTAAGTATCCATAACTTCAGGAACAACACCATAAGGACCAGTTTCAGAAGGATGATGCTTTCGGAAGAAACTTAATATTGAACCTTCACTAGCTAAAACTTCCGCGACTGTTGTAGATTCGATGAATTGTAAAAATCCATGTCTAGTACTCGTTGCAAGTACCCTAATAATAATTTTGAAGCTCAAATATCAATATTGCATGAATTATTCTAAAAATAATTACCTGTAAGGAGTAAGTTTTAAATCTAAATTTTCTCTTCTCAACAACTTATCCATTAGTGCTATTGTTTGAAGAATTAACTGATCTTGTCTAAGGTCATCGCCATGTTTAAAAATCGCAATGTATTCGCTGTTGTCCGTTGTCAAAAAAGTTAATTTAGACGGCATGAGAGCTGATTTAAAAAGACTAGCCCTGGAAAAAAATGGCTGTAATCGTTAGAGTATTAATACTTAATATATGAAAAAGCGTTTTTCATACTTTTCAGGAATAATTCCTTTGATACAAATTTCTGGATCCAAAGGGAAAGGTATCGGTTCAAAGTTTGCGAAATTGATTTTAAACGCTGGGTCTGGATCTGCTAGTAATAGCCTGAGCCTATCAGTCTTCTTTTTACGATTCCCGCTTTCTCGCGCAACTGCTTTCACCAATGCTACTAATTGGTCAATGAACATTTTTTGACGTAGAAGGAATGCCCTTCTTTTCTGCCAAACAGTATTTCCTTGAGCTAGCATTGTTGAAAACATTGACATGACGGTAATATACATTTCCTTGACACGTGTATCCTGTTTCGCACTTATCGATGGATCGTTCTGGTCTTCACATTCGATAGATAGATACCAATAAAAGTAGTTGGCTAATGTGGTATTTTGACATGCACGAGTAATCAGGAAAGATGCTAAATCCATAAGACAATCTTGACTTGTTGAAAAGTGTCCATTCTCGGACTCACTAGACTGCAAATCATGTACAGTATTTGTAACAAATCAGAAATTCAGTATGTATTTCACAAGATTACTTACAGTTGTTATAGGTGTAGACGAAGAATCGTTAATTTGTACATCTCTATCTAATCTCTCAACTTTTTCGCATTCTTTCTCCTTCATTAATGTTTGATGTGCTTTTTTAATACTTTCGAAGTCTTCGTATTTTAAAGCTTGCACTAATTGTAATAAGTATAACATTAAATCATCATCAGGTGCTTGATTAAGTCGACCTATAGCATATCTTCTAACAGCTGGATGGGTAAATGCTGGACCCAGTAGCTCTAATGCATCTTCAGGATCAGGTGGGGCCCATAATGCCAGCATTTCTAACGCTTGCCGTTCCTCTCCGGCAACTTTCCAATTTACACATTTTACAAATTTTGTTAAGGCTTTCTTTTGGTTCGACAAATAAAATCTGTATTTCCAAATTAGATCTTGTTCTTCCGTAGAAAGAGCCGTTGTTGGTGGATAACTCAGTATCGTGTTTAAAGCATCGCGCACACTCGAAGTTGGTTTCAATTCTTTTGTATGACCACCGCTACGCAAACTTCGAGCCAATTTGTGATGCTTTGCTTCTACAAGATTCTCCTAATAACAGAAATATTCATGAAGTATAAATAAAGTACAGTACAATAGTGTTTGCCTTATAGATATTATATGTAAAAATCTCTTATAATCGTGCTTACTTGTAAGATTTCATAATCGGGAAGAGTTACAACATCTGGCTGTGACCTGTGTTGAACGACTTCGTCTCCGTCTTTTTCATAATATACTACAGAGTACTGGAATAAGTAAACAAAAATGCATAGATTTTGTTTTGCAAAGTTATAATATTTTTGTTATTATTTACTTCATTATCATTTTCATACCGGTATACCATCCATAGTTACTTGTGGAAACTCAATCATTAAATACAAATATTCGGATACTCTCTTTTCCCTTTCATTAATTAACTCGATCTCCCTAAATGTTAATCGATCCAACCAATCAATTTTATTGATTTGACCATTTCTATGTTTTTTAACTAGTTTTGCTAATCGTTGCATCTGCTCTTTCCTGTGATCTCTAGTCTTTCCTGGTGTACTAGTAGGTACATCACCATTCGCTTCTACTCCAGGCCATACTCTAAGGTCTAACATTCCTTGACGAAATACTCCATGCTTTCCAAACAGAGATATAGTTGTACCACCAACTGGTAATTGTCTACCAGGTCCAGCACAGTCATATAAACTTATACATAACTGAGCATCTCGTGGTAAGTCAGAATAAGAAATAGGAAGCGTGACCCATTGATTCCAACTAGAAAAATACAAAGCATTTAAATTATTGGAAATAAGTTAGATACATCAAGATCATACATACTTCCAACGTGATGTAAAATGTTTGTAAGCTGTGTGAACAGGTAAAGCAAGCGGTCTTCCACCAGCCCAAACTTGTAGAGAAGCTGCTAAATCTCCACGTCCTCCATTGGTTCCATACAAACCACAATATTTTAACATAGGATCGATAAGTAATTTGTCATATTCTGGTCGTTGCCTTTTGCCTTCTAAAGTTCCACTATAAAAAAATACGTCATAGTTATTATTAAAGTCATTAATGATCTGTACTTCAATTAAGATAGCTATTAGAGTAACAGAGTAAAGCAACAAAATCTATAGTTAAATATTGGATCATCTGTTGTTTATCCGTATTAGATATAATCAGATTATTTTATATTTAATAATGCTGATCCATCTGTTTTCGTTGAAGACACACCAAGGAATATTCATTACAGTAACCTGACACCAGTTAATACCACATTTAGCACAATTAAAATACATTTACAAATGAAACTTACATTTTAATTTGTATTCGAGTGTCTAAAGAGGAACTGTACACGTAGAAAAATTTATCATTAATATCTTCCATGGTTCTATCAAATTATAAATTTAACATATCTCACTACTTTACATCTGTTGTCATTTTACCGTGTCTACCGTTACTTAAATATACTACCGTGACTGTATACGCTGCGTGCGTGATACGTAATGATGTTTTGTACGAAACTTTTAATGTAGAGACATCTGTAACATTTTAAATGCTTTAGAAATCTGTATTATCGCAAATGATAAGTCTGTTCTACATTTTGTTCATGTAGTAGCGCTTTCGTCTTATTCTAGTATGAACTAAAAATTTCGCATGCGATAAAAACATTATAAAGGATCTGCACTTGTGTGCAAATTTGGCTTCTTTAAGAAAAGACAAGCGTCCCTTCACTCACTTATTTTAGAAAATTGTATTTATTGACGATTTAGCAACAATTATCAATAATTATATATTCAATTTTATGGTTAGATTTCAACTGTAGATAAAGTAGAATTCTAGAACTACCATATCAATTAAGACTTAATCGTGATCGAAATTAGTGAAATTATTGATATACATTTGCCATTTGAAACAATAAACAAAATAAAATTATGATTGCCTTAATTTACAATACATAATTATATCTTAATATCACATAAAAGTATAATTAAACATAAGTTTGCAACCAATTCATGCACAAAAGTTAATAAAAATGGTAAAGTTTAATATCTATAACAATAATTCAACTAATAAATAATTACAAGTTAAAAATTGAAACGAAATAAATTTTAATATAACAATTAACAGACATTTTGCATGATACGCACCCATAAAATTTATTAAAAATAATAAATTTCAATAGATATAACAATAACTTAATAAATAAATAATTAAAAAATTAATAACTTTATGTAAATAAATTGTAAAATAATAATTAACAATCATTTTGTAACAAATCAGCAAAAAGAAATTATAAAAATAACAAATTTTATAATTATAGTTACAACTGTACGTTAGTAAATAGTTAAAAAATTGAAAATAATAATAAAATAAATTATAACAGTAAAATAAACGATTAAAAGTATGATTCAAGATAGCTGCACGGTATTGGTGCGTTACTGATTGGTTATTGTAAATTACCTATCACTATTATCGGTTCGTACTTCAAGAGGTCATATAGAATCAGTTTTATCGTGACTACCAAGGAGGTCGGACCTACCCTGTCAACACTCATCGGTACGAGTCAACGGTTCAATTAACGGATTATGTGTGCATCTCTGTGTTACCTAGTGTACTAGTGCAAGTGTCTAGTGTGTTTTATCAAGTGTTTTTTAATATATACGGGGGTGTATTAACACGATTTATGGTGTGGTTCTTCATGTGTCAAAGTGCTTACCGACGTACTTTAATTTGTGATTGTGCATGTGTATACGGATACATTGGAGTGTTTTATAGTGTTGTTATACAAGTGTTTTACCATTATTTTAACAATATTTTAGTGGATTTATGGTGTTATTACCTACGTGTTTTTACAAATTTTTGTGAACGTTTAGTGGATTTTATAGTGTTATTACCTACGTGTTTTGACATATTTGTGCAAGTGTTTTAGTGTGGTTTATGGTGTAGTTGTACAAGTGTTTTACCATTATTTTACAAATGTTTTACTGGGTTTTACGGTGTTATTAGTGATATTCACGGTGTAGTTACCTATGTGTTCCGGTATATTTTTGCAAACGTTCTAACATGTTCTACAAAGTAATTAGTCAAGTGTTCTAACATACATTTTCAAATATTTTACAATATTGTGTGACATATTGATAAACGTTTGTAAATTTATAATCGAATTCCGTAATGTAGTTATTGTACCTAGTTCTGCATGCATGTCTATATGTTTGTACCCCTCAAAAGCTTATTAAATGTTTGCACAAGTAAAGAATGTGTCGAAAAAACGTGTATGTTGATCAAAAAGCAAATCGATAAACACAGTTGATTAACCGTTGTGATTCTTTTATGATTACAGAAGGTCACACCAACTGACAAACTGCCAAATCCAGATCTGACGAAGCAGCCAATCAATCAAGCAGCCAGCCAATCAGATGAGCCGTTTCTCAGATGCTTTGCCGGTAAAACGATCGCAGTGATGCAAGTCAGCGATCGGTGAGTCGCATGCTTTACGGTTCCTCCGGTTCCCATCATGTCGTAGGACGAATGGTCCGAAGCGACACGGGAACTGGTTGTATTTTTATTATTTGAAGCGAGCATAGTGACCACGACTGTACGATCGTGCAATATTCGTACAAACTGTATATTTTATTTATTAGATCAGGTCAGGGTTTTCTTGTACATCGCGTTTTAATTCCCTTACGAATCGATATAACGAATTTAAAATTACATAGAAGTCGGATGACCCTCCGATTTCATAGTAGTTTAATCTTTTTGTACGCGTACCGTGAACTCTTTTAAATATACACATATGTACAAGAAAGTTTCGCGAGAAACAGATTTCGATATCAAAGTTAATTATGAATGTTTTTGATCATTTAGTAAATTTACTTTGATATCTAAAATCTGTTAAAAATGAAACAATCGATATTCTTAGATTTTTGCAAAGTGTTCTTCCATTTTCTTTTTTGAAACTTTAGAGTAAATTTTTTTGGAAGAGACACTTTATTAGCATGTTATTAATCATGTTTCTTAGCTCAGGATTTTCAGCACACATGAAGAAAGCTGGTAGGTCAAAATATTGTTGGCCGTGTTCATTTTTATGCTCTAAACTCATACGCGTGCTTAGATGCTACTCGCATGAGTTAGGGCAGGTGGACACGGTTTAGTTTTAAGATGTTTTGGCGATCGACAATTTGACAGTGAATTATCGACACAAGTTACACGTGTGTGTGTGGTTAGGTCGTGGACCTTGTGTCGATTACAAACTATAGATTTATTATAAAAATTTTGCAAAATTCTGTCTAAAGATGCATACAAAATGCAAGTCGAGTAACAAATTTCAATATTATATAAAGTGAATTAGAATTACAAAATTGTACGACTAATTATTACATGCACATATTACATTGAATATTCGAAAGAATTAGAAAATGAAATATGTAAATGTTCAATTAATGTTCACTGTCGATTGTCGATCGATTTCAGCAAAAAGGTATGAAATTAGAGTGTGAATGTTGTATTGAACTCGGGTGACGGAGACGTCCCGGGACGTACTCCCTAGGAGTAGGCTTTTTTGCACCCGGGTGGCGTGTGTGAGAATCGTGGAGTGTGTTTTTGTGAGAATGGTCTTTGCATTTTTTAAATATAGCAATAGGCAGGCAGGTAGCATACTTCTGGTGTGATTGAGTTAGTTTTAAGTAGGTAGGGCCAGAGCAAGCTTTCATGTTTCTCTGTCCTTCGGTAAAACACACGTGAGATGCTTGCATCTGGGGGGTTAAAAACGAAAAATCGAGAAGAGAAAATCTAAATTTGAATTTATTCTATTTTATATTCTCTTGAACTCGATTGTTCGTAAGGCCAGGCCTTTTAGTTTGTAAGTCGCAGTCGTGGTTCTAGACCCGATTGCAAAAATGAAGTATACAGTGAAGTGAAGTGAAGTGCAGTGCTTTAAATAAATATTCTGCTCGGATATTCTTTTACGGACAGCGCATTCTAAGAATCGCTGGTCGTATTTTAATATCCGAGTTACCGTAAAATTTCGCGAGTGATTTTTGTGAGGCTACGTGCCGAAGAAAGAAGAGGCTATATGCCGAAGAGCCCCGGCAAAATTTGCCAAAGAAGAGGGGAACTATTAATGGCTGTCCATCTTCGGATGGAGAGTCATTTTGTCACTATGCTCGCTATTATTTTTCTGTATTTTACATGTGTTTTTTTAAACGGTACGAAAAGTATCGTCAAACGCGTTTTGCTCGAATTTCGACGAGCACACATTCGCAAAACTCGAAATATAATCGCGAATCTATTTTCACCGCGATTCCTGTTTTTTGATCATTTTGAACATTTCTTGTGTTAATTATATTTTTCTGTTTCAGAGATTGATTTTAAATAAATTATTTCGTTGTTGCTCTTAAATCCGCAATTTTTATTGCGTTTCCTATGTTTTGAAAGTTGTGTTTCAAATATCGTAAAATTTTACTTCTCTCCCCACAATTTCGTATGTTAATAATATTTCATATGTTTCAATATTTGCTTCTTGGTAAGTTATTATGTTGTTCACTGTTCTCAAATTCGCAATTTTCATTGCGTGTTCTGTTTCGAAATTCTTGTATGAAATAAAGTAAAATTTTGTTCCTCCTCCCACAAATTTCTATATTAATAATATTTCATATGTTTCAGTTTTTTGATTTTTGGTAAGTCATTACATTGTTCACTGTTCTCAAATCCGCAGTTTTCACTGCGTTTTCTATGTTTCATAAATTTTGTCACAAATAAAGTAAAATTTCACTCCTTCTCCCACAATTTCTTATGTTAATAATATTTCGTATGTTTCAGTTTTATGATTTTTGGTAAGTCATTAGATTGTTCACTCTTCTCAAATCCGCAGTTTTCACTGCGTTCTCTTCGTATCGAAAGTTTTGTACCAAATAAAGTAAAATTTCACTCCCTCTCCTACAACTTCCTATCTAATAATATTTTGTATGTTTCAGGATTTGATTTCTGGTAAGTTATGTTCAATGTTTTAAGTCAATTCCGAGCTTGTGGGAGGATGGGTGGGCTCGGGCGCAAGTTTTTCGTCACAACACGTGGCGAGAAGCTTGCGCAAATTGTAAGTGCCTTTTGTTCTAACTTGCACTCATCTTTGCGACAATTTTTTAACTTTTTACATATTAGACTGTAGTAATAGCCTGTTATTTTTATTGTCATTTGCACCAAACTTAAAAGAAAGTTCTTCCAACTTTCTACTCTATCCCCTTTTTTTGTTTTTTACAAAGTTGTAGATTACACGAGTGCAATTTTAGAACAAAAGGCACATGTAGGGTTTTTAGAATAAATATTGTATTGCAGTATGCGTGAGTGTGTGAATCAAATGTGAGTACAGGATACAGGATACAGTATATAGGTTCTCATCGTGGGATCATAGAGTTTTTCAAATTCTAAATGGTTTTATTTTGTAGCCTCTTCGCTCTTTTATTTGTTCTTATATATTATTTTATTATGTGATTGGATTTTAATATCCGTTGTACTTTCATTTCATGCGTGAGTTTTATTTCTAGTTTCGTGGCTTTTGCATCTCTTCGTAACTTTAATTCGGTTTTCAGATTTTTAACCTCTCCAGATTTTATTTTGGGTTTGACGTTTCAAACTTCATCGAGATTTCGTTTCGAGTTTTGAGATTTCTGAATCTCCTCGTAATTTTATTTCGTATTTTGAGGTTTTCAAACTTGATTCCGATTTTTAAAGAGTCTTGTGTCGAATAAAGAAAAATTCAATTCCTTGTACTTCAATTCCCTGTCTTAATTACATTTGTATGTTTCAGATTTTGATTTTAAGTAAGTAATTCAATTTATATCTATCTTAATTAAATTTGTATGTTTCAGCTTTTTATTTCAAGTAAGTAATTCAATTTATATTTGTCTTAATTACATTTGTATGTTTCAGCTTTTTATTTCAAGTAAGTAATTAAATTTATATTTGTCTTAATTACATTTGTATGTTCCAGCTTATTTTTGAGTAAGTAATTCAATTTATATCTGTCTCAATTAAATTTGTATGTTTCAGCTTTTTATTTTGAGTAAGTAGTTAAATTTATATTTGTCTCAATTAAATTTGTATGTTTCAGGATTTTATTTCAAGTAAGTAATTAAATTTATATTTGTCTTAATTACATTTGTATGTTCCAGCTTTTTATTTTGAGTAAGTATTTCAATTTATATCTGTCTCAATTAAATTTGTATGTTTCAGCTTTTTATTTTGAGTAAGTAATTCAATTTATATTTGTCTTAATTACATTTGTATGTTCCAGCTTATTTTTGAGTAAGTAATTCAATTTATATCTGTCTCAATTAAATTTGTATGTTTCAGCTTTTTATTTTGAGTAAGTAGTTAAATTTATATTTGTCTCAATTAAATTTGTATGTTTCAGGATTTTATTTCAAGTAAGTAATTAAATTTATATTTGTCTTAATTACATTTGTATGTTTCAGCTTTTTATTTTGAGTAAGTATTTCAATTTATATCTGTCTCAATTAAATTTGTATGTTTCAGCTTTTTATTTTGAGTAAGTAGTTAAATTTATATTTGTCTCAATTAAATTTGTATGTTGCAGGTTTTTATTTTAAGTAAGTAATTGAATGATTCATATGTGTCTTAATTACATTTGTATGTTTCAGGTTTTTATTTTAAGTAAGTAATTAAATTTATATTTGTCTCAATTAAATTTGTATGTTTCAGGTTTTTATTTTAAGTAAGTAATTGAATGATTCACATTTGTTTTAATTACATTTATATGTTTTATATTTAAATTTTAAGTAAGTAATTGAATGTTTCACGAATATATTGTTATTTCATTTGCATGTTTTCATCGAGTCGACTCGAGTTTTATCTGTTTTTTCTTTTGCATATTCTTTTTGATTGTTACAGCATAGGTAATCATCATGAACTACCATAGAAAGATTTCACGGATGGATCCGCTAATTTTAAGTTAATTTTAAGTTGCGTACAAAATATTGTAATACACTGTAGTATGAATGAGTGCATGTATGAAATGCATCTATACGAAACTTGAAGATATCATCATGGGATCATCGTGGGATCATCGAGGGATGCGTGCGTTAGTTTTAAGTTAATTTAAGTTAATTGTATGCTCGTGGGAGGGCGGGTGGGTCATTGTAAGTGCCTCTAGTTCTAACTTGCACTCATTTTCACAATTCATAAACTTTTTACGCGTTAGACTGTAGTATAACCAGTTATTTTTTGTCAATTGGGCTGAACCTAAGTGGATCATTGGGGGTACATAGTGCTGTGAACACGCGGCAGTTTTGAGCTGCAAGTGCTGGTGTAGCGCCAGGGACACATCTCTGCGAGGCATTTTGATTGATGGTCCATCTCGATCTGCCGCTTCACGGCGTGGGTATCCTCTCTGCTGTTAGACTCCCTTTCAACGGGAGCGGGGAGAAATGGGAAACCCTTCGCGGATGTGTCACTCGTTCTTGCCAGTATTTTCGGTTCAATTCGGTCTCGTGGTTCACGTAAGTCACTATGCGACTACCCTTTGACCCAGGAGGGCGAGGCTCACTTGGCAGGAAATGCTGATCCACCTTTTAGTAGAAAGTTCTTCTAACTTTCTTTCCTTCTAGTAGAAAGTTCTTCTAACTTTCTTCCCTTCCCTTTGCATTTTTACTTCGTTATAGATCATACGAGTGCAATCTTAGAATTAGAGGTACGCGTGCGGCGTTTAGAATAAGTTTGTTAATAAGCGTGTGTGTATGCGAATGCTGTCTTAAATTGCACTCATTTTAATTCGTGAATTTTTTCCGCGTTAGATCATAGTGTTAGTTCCTCTCTTCCTCTCTCGTTTAGCGTTTCATTTTACATAATACGAGTGCAATTTTAGAACAGAGTGTGTACGTGGGATCCCATGAAATTAGTATTAAGTTTATAAGTGAGTTTGCGTGCGTACTGTACAATTTCTTTGCTATTTTATGGTAAAGAACTTGTACATGCGAGCCTACGGGCCAAGTAGAGTCAGAACTCATTTATCCTTCCGATAAATGAGCTAATTGCAAATGGTGGGTGGTTGGGACTTGGAGATAGGGTGGGTCACTGTCGTAGCAACCTCCACGTGGTGTGACCTGGTAATCGATACCGTTTTCTAAATATTCTTCGAAAGATGATTTTTAGAAAACGATATCGAGCTAATAGCTACGATATACTTTGAGTAACATTTTCACTTATTATTTAACATCTTCATTTATGGTAAGTACTATGATAAGTATGTCGAAGCTTCGGAAAACTGTCATGCTCCGATATCGACCAAATTTTGCAAATAAGTTCTTTTTTACAAAAGAAGATATCTGTGAAAATGATTTTTGGTGACTCGAAAGGAAACTTTTTGCCACTTTTAGGTCATTCCCTATATCATCGACGAAATGCGGTATAGTGTGCGAATTCTGAACATATAAACTGCATCTTCGGACCCACGGAATACATTGCAAACAGCATACAACCAATATTAATAAATATGTAGCATATTAATTAATAAAATCAGTGTTAATTAAATTTTTATAAAAATTAAACAAGTGGCGCCATCTCTCCAACTAACAGGGTGAACTACACACTTTTGAAACTGCAGTTTAATTAGTTCTCATCTTCTACCGCTAGATGGCAATACATAAGAAATCCTTAGGGTAATTGGGATAAGAATGTTTAAAAATTGATAATAGTTTGGTAAAGTCAAAACAATCTGAAATTAATTGGTCTTGATTTCCGATGTAATTTGAAGCATATTATACTCAATTAAACTAATAAAATCTACTATATTAGTTGAATTGAACCTAAAACTATACACGTGGCGACGTCTGGTGGCAACGTATAGGAACTAATGAAACCACAGTTTCAAAAACGTGTAGTTCACCCTGTTTGCTGGAGAGATGGCGCCACTTGTTCAATTTTTATAAAAATTCAATTAATACTGATTTTATCGATTAATATGCTATATATTTATTATATATTTATTAATATTGATAAATAGGTCTGCTTTACACCTCTTTTATGTTTCTACAAAAATTATAAATTTTTGGTTCCATAAGTTTCGTCATTCAACAGTAGATGACGATGGTAGCATTATTTCTAAACCCCACGATCTAAAATTAAAAAACAAAACTAAGTCTTGTGCAATAAATTTAACTTGTTGAACTATTTTCTTAGAGCACATTCCCTACCAGTGTGATACACCAAATAAAATCACAGTATTTTGTTCAGAGTGCAAAGTTTATCAAAAGCCGCAATAAAACAAGCAACCCCATTTTAAAAGATAAATGTATTCTATTCATCCTTGGAGTACATTTAATCCCCGACAATTTCACGATTGACAGTCTCTCACGAAAGAAATTCGACTGAAAAATCCGTGACTTTAGAAATATGCGAAGAACGGAGGGTGGATTTCGTGAAATGCTCGAAATTTATCTCCGTAACGATCGTACAAGCGAAAGGATTCTTTCGGATGTAAAATTTCGTTCCCTTTACGAGCGAACGTTGCCTTCGGAGCGACGTTTAGTCGCGGCTATTTTGCAATGATACATCGGCATCTTCATGAAGAGAGCATTGTCGGGTTGCTGTAAAGCGATGACGAGCGAGGTAGCTGAACGTTAGTTACGCGTTAGACAATTCGTTCCGTGAAAGATGACAGATCGCCGCTTTCGTAAATCGCAACCCTTTTTGTCGCAGGCAGATGAAGATAGCCCTTCGTGTCCGAGGAAATTGAAATATTCCGAGAAAACTTCAAAGAGTAATTCTACTTCGGTCTTTCTTAACGATGTCGAACAATATTATCAATTCGTTGATGTATCGATCTTTCACCGAAATAGACATTTATCGATAACGTTGGCAATTAAAGCAGCTGTGTTTGATGAGCGACATGTGGGCAATTCATGTAAAACACGTTCGACTATCAGCAAGGTGTAAAAAGGAGATTACTCTAAAATATTTGTAAGTTCATTGCCGCTGTAGTTTTGTAACATTCTGAACAATGTATGTAACGTCGTTCGAGTGATCGATCGAAGTTTCTACAGCAGAACAGAGACGTGATCTTCCCATTGACGACACGTGGAAAATTTGCGTGAAAACGTCATTCCCGGAGGAGTAACACGAATCGGCAAAAATTGATGGTGGACAATACGAAAGTGCAAGAAAGAGAACGAGAGTAGAGACAGTTGGTCGGTCTCTAACACTGGTGGAACATTTATCTCGAGTGTCACTTCACCCAACTTTCACCGGCACAATGTCACTCCGTTCTCTCCTCCGTTGCTCGCACCTTTTTTCTTCTCCTCCACGTTTCTTGCCCACGTCGAAGGGTGGTCCTCCAAAATCGTCGTAATGGAGCTTCATTCAACCGCTGGAGCACGTCATTTGCATTTCTTGCGATTTATCTTCGTCCAGCCACGGTGTTCAGCGGGTAGGCACTTCTGCTTCTTTGTCATAATAGATCCACGACGATGCTACCGGGGATCAGCGTGATCACGAACTGTCTGCGCCCTGAACGAGCCCTTAGGAACGACATTATGTTGAATCCTTTAGCGGACTTGAATCATGCTGGGCGAAAAAGTGACGCGAAAGGTAAAAATATGGAACGAAAAATTGTAGAGCCTTTATCGGGGTGTCTACCTTGACTTTAGAAGCATTCTTTTCATATATATCAATGGAGATAATTTTCCTACCTTGTCATAGTTCCCTTTGTATATACTATACTAATTACCAAGTTAATAATTTCACATCCAGTTTACATAGTTTAGATCAAATTACAAGTCTTATATTTTTCGAAAAGCTGTCATTTTTCAAAGTATAACATGCAAAGTATTTTACATCCCTGGGTATTTCTGTGCACCCAATTTCTCTAACGTTACATCAGAATAAAAATACATTTGTCGGAAATATCTTTGTCAACCCCGGTTTGTGACGGGCACGTTTACAGTTAAATGGTCGAGGAACGTGTATAATTAGATTTAATGGAAAATTCGCGGTACCAGCGAGTTTTCGGCAAGTTCTGAAAGGCTGGACCTTAACTCACCGAGAAATCGGGGATCATTAGGTGAACGAACGGTCGGTTCAACCCCAAAAGGGGGGGACGGTTTTCTCGCAACTGTCCGGTTGACCCAAATCTTAGAGGAACACCGAAAAACTGATGGACCGAACGGAATTCCACGCAGATGGCGCTATTGCGCCACGGTACATACATAAATTTCCCTTTTCTGCCCTTAGCCCCTTTTGTTGGCCGAGACGGCTCTCCTTTTTTCTCTTCGCTACCAGGCAGCACGCTCGAATGCTTTAGACAAAGGGCGGACTGCGTTTTTACGAAAAAAAAAGGAACACTGCACCGGAGGCAAATGGACACCGGACAACCCTCGAGGAACAAAATTGCGGTAGCTGTCGTGTCCGTTTACGTTTAACTGCTCAACTTAAATCTTTGCCCTCCTTCATGTACTCTCTACCAAGCTGCGAATTTCTTTAGTCAATTTTAGAGAAAGGTATCTCTGTTTTTATGGTAAAATGATACTACGCTTTTTTGAACTACTGTTGTCAAGGACTGATTTTTATGCAGATTGATCGGTAATTATTGATTAATGCAAATATTATCGAAAATATTTTTTAGTACACAAATTTATATTCAAATATGAATTTTAATTCAAATATAAATTTTAACTTAAAATCATAGCAGCGATTTGTACACAAATTAAATAGCAACATTTATTTTCATAAACCTTCATATAACAGACTTCATAAAAAATTAGTTCTCACTCTGTCCACATGTCCTATCACAACTTTTTGGGACAGTACAATTGCTGATTCAACGTCCCTTCCCGCATAGTCATTAATATTGCAAAGCAATGCATTCTAAAATTTCCAAGCTTCGCAAAACGTGCATGAAAGAGCATCCAGTTTCTGAACATAGAAGCCGATGCCATCAAGTGGACGTTTCGGTAAATTTCCAGTTAAATCGTGGAAAACGAGTTTCCTATGGCGCGTTTTGTGGATTGGATTAACAACGATCTGACGAGAATGAGAAAGTACGAAACGCAGTCGGTCGACTGATCGCATTCGTCTAGTAACAAGATGAACGACTGTTTATTTGTCCCCGAACGAAAGAAAGTCCAAGCCTTTTTAACCGTGTGTCCAAACATCGGCATTGCACCGTCGTAAGGAAGAAGAAGAAAATTCGACGAGGCGTACGATGATCGCAGTCGACCGAGCATCGTCTTCGTTTGCCCGTGAAATCGGCAGAGCCTTCTTCTTCAAAATCCTGCGACTCCGCGACTATCCTTTTCTGTGTCATCCGTGTAAACTCGCGACCTTAAATGAAATTACCGATTCACCGGTGGTTGTTCGGGTGCCATCAATGGTACGTCAGGACGGATCTTTGGAAGCTCGTCTTATTCCAATTCGATTTACCGCGACGAAGCCTCTACAGGATCTTCTCGACTGTTGTGGATACCTTTCGACAGCCGATGTTTCGCTTCTCTTTACGATTTATACGTGTATACATTCACGTTATGAACAAGATTTTAATGCAAATATAAATTTGGGGGTGTACAAATATTACTCACTGTATTAGTGATAATTGCGAATGATAATTGCAGTCTAGTGGTAATGCACTAATGCAGAATGCACTATTTACCTTGTTGACAACCTAACCTAATTATAGAGCTGTTACAATTATCAAGAGTATTTTAAATAAAAATAATACCTCGTGAAGTATAATGTGAATGTATATCTTCAGAACTGAGTACAGTAATATAAAAGATTTGTATTCATACCATTATTGGTAAAGTTGCGATGCAACCCCATTTTTGGATTTAAATCGTAGTTGCATAGGTTAACGCTGGTAATCTACGGCTTCCGTCGATCGAAGACGAGAAGATGGCCGATGGGTCTTCTCGGTTTCCATCGTTCACGCTTGGTGAAACATTCTGAAGCGTTTTACGTGGTATGGCACACGCCAGCAATCTTCGACACGCTTCCGAGGCACGCGCGCCATATGTTCGCCGATGCCGATGATTGCGAGGCCACGATAATTTGCGAAACCACTCTCGGTAACGACTTTTCGACCATCCTCTCGTCTAATTCGACCGAAACGGAGACAAACTTGTAGTTCAGGGCTTGAAAGAACCTCCGCTAGTTTCGGAGACATTCGGCTAACGACTTGGATAAGAGTTTTCAGGAAACTGGGAGGAACGCTACCGATTACTGTCTTCAAATGTAATTACTACATTGTTATTACCGCTTCAGCAATGTTTTAGCCTTTTCTAATAGCATCGGTATACTTTCTATCTCATTCACTTTCTGCATCAGTTTTGGAATTCTATTCTTCAAGTTCATTTTCTTAGATTAAGGAGTTGCATCTTTTGAACTTTATTCTTTAAGTTGTATCTTTTGAACTTTACTCGTTAAGTTGTATCTTTTGTTCTTTATTTTTTAAGTTGTAACTTCTGAACTTTATTTGTTAGTTGTATCTTTTGAATATTATTCTTTAAGTTGTATCTCTTGAATGTTACTTTTTAAGTTGTACCTTTTGAACTTTATTCTTCAAGCTGTATCTTTAGGAGTTTATTCCTTAAGTTGCATCTTTTGAATTTTATTCTTCAAATTGTATCTTTTGAACTTTATTCTTTAACTTGAATCTTTTAAACTTTACTCCTTAAGTTGTATCCTTTGAACCTTATTCTTTAAGTTGCATCTTTTGAACTTCATTCTTTAAGTTGTATCTTTTAAACTTTACTCCTTATGTTGAATCTTTTTAATTTTATTCTTTAAGTTGCACCTTTTGAACTCCATTCTTTAAGCTGTATCTTTTGAACATTACTCCTTGAGTTAAATCTTTTTAATTTTATTCTTTAAGTTGTACCTTCTGAATTTTACTGTTTAAGTTTCATCTTGTACTTCATTGTTTAAGTTGCATCTTTTGAACATTATTTTTTAAGTGGTATCTTTGTAGCACGATTTAGTCTGATCTCATGTACTCCAATCGCTTAAACCACAACAGTAAAACTTGATAATCATCAGTACTTACACAATCCTTACATCGCAATATTCCGTTCGATGAAAGCAAATAAAAGAACCGCGACAAAAAACAAGTACGTTTAAGAGTGCCCGAGTTGCACTCAAAGAAAGAAAAGAGTAAAAAAGCAGAATATGTAAAGGAGCGTATGCGGAAGCTGTCAAACGTAATCAGCGTCACCGCTATTGGAAAATTTTTTGTCTCGGTCGATAAAAACGGTGGTTCGCAGGGGAAAAACAGGGAGGGTCGTACCGGTTCGATTCAAATCGTTCGCGCCACGTTTCTGCTTTCCGTCCGTGGTTCGCACGCGGTAACGTTACCCTGGTGTCGTGTTACTTTTCGAATTGCAGGTAGGGTTACATAAGGTTACAACGGCGTCGTCCTTAAAGGTCGAGCGCCAAATCATTGAGCAACTTTTTTCTCTTTCGGGAAGAGGCTTCTTCGCTGGACGATGCGTATCGCGACTTAATCCCAGGTGGTTACGAAATTTTTTCGGAAAACCAGCCTACCTGACGACGATTCAGACCTTCTCGTCTTACTCGAACGCCAATCGGTTTTCCAAGGATTCGCAGAAACTCGAAACCGTGACGCAACAATGGCGATTGCTCTGGTTCGACAAAACTTTCGCCCACAATGCACCCTCACCTTAGATATCTTATCTCGATTAGCTATCTGTGCTCGCCTGTGCTCCGATTTCTTGCGTAAAATTTATACGAGATCGCTAGGGATTTAGATCGATGTTTCAAGAGTTTCTCACGAACGATACAAAATGTCATAAGCAAGGTGTGATATCAAATAGTGTACGTTTACTGAAGAGTAAGTACATTTTTCAGCTAAAAAAATATTGATAAATGCAAAAGTTATAATAGAATTCCTAGCTCACTTTCAGAGAACTTATGGTCGTGGAAAATTTCCTCATGCATTGGTAGAATAAGCAAATGATCATATTCCAACTAATACAACGTACGTAAATCATCTTTCATTCACGATCCAGCAATTGTCCACGTTTCTTTGACCGTTGAAACACGATCGAAGGATACTGCAGCGAGCATTATCGTTTCGGTACGGCATTACGAAACCTGGAAGAGAGTGGTCGTGGCAGGTCGATTTTGCATCCGTTGCGAGAAACTGGACAATGATGGGTTTACGATCTGTTTGCTACAAACAGCTCCATTTCCCAGAGATTAAAGGATTAGGTGTAAGGAGTATACGCCTGGGTTGCTGGCAATAATGGAAGAACAATGAGCAAGGACGGTAGTGAGGAGACAAGCCGCGCTTTCATGGATCCCCGTGTTTCCCTAAACAAGGATCCATTCGGAGGAGGTGGAAGTCCTGTTGCTTTTGCCCACGCCTTCGATCCTTCTGTGGTAATCTAGCCTCTCGTGCTGCACGCTCCAGTAGCCAAAGGAGAAGGGATTGTCGCGAATCCTTAATGCTTCTTACCGTCGATGTAATGCCAGGCTAATGGCAGAAGGCCACACCAACGACAGAAGGTGGCCGGCATTCTATTTCGCGTAATTTTGCGGCCGACTACGGAGAGGAACCCTTTGTCGTGCCGATACTGGAGTGTAAAATGGGATTTCACGGTGAGTCCTGAAGCCGCTTGCGCTCCTGCGATGCTTTTAAAGGATGACCGTTGTCCAGCTACTGCTTCTCCAGGATTAATTCGATGGCGGATTACGTAATGATCACTGACACGATGTTCGACTCTTTTTCCCATTTAAGCACTCGCTCCAAAGGGGATTAATGGGATTTTGCATTTTTTATTTGAAACAACGATGCTTCGATCCATGGAATTCATATATCTAGCTATGTTAGAAGTGTTACTTATAATATAAATATTATATTACATATGTTAGAAATATTTCACTTCTTTAAAGTTAAACAAAGGTTACACATTATTATTTCTTTCGTATGCAAAACTTTGAAAACTTTATAAAAATTTGATATATTTTATGTATACGAAGTGTCGCAAATTGTTGTATAAAGGTTTCGTGTGATACTTCGGAGGGTTCTAAAGGTTTTTCTTAAGGCATGAATGGTGGGATCCGGAGCGTGGGTGCTCTCGAACGTGTGCATTCTATTTTGGTAACGCAGGTGGTTACGTGGGAGGAGCAGAATCATGTGTTGAGTGTGCGTTATGGACCGCAAGTGCTGCAAAGACCAACCCTTCGGTCGTCAATCATCCCGCCAAGGCGATACACTTCCTGGACGAAATTGAAACAGAACATGGTCCGAAAATTCAATTTCAGAAGTTGGGAATTTGGGGATCTGGCGACGTTGAGGTTTCGGCATTTGACAATCTGGAGATGTAGAGTTTCGGTAATTTGACTATTTACGAATTGGGGGATGTTGAGGAATTTGGGAATTGGGGATTTGGAAATTGGGGATTTGGAAATTGCAGATTTGGGGATTGAAGATTTGGGAATTGGGGATTTAGGAATTGGGGACTTAGGAATTGGGTACTTGAGAATTGGGGATTTGAGAATTTGGGAATTGGAGATTTGGAAATATAGAAATTCGGGAATTTAGGGATGCAAAAGTTCGGGAATTTCGGGATTTGTGGACGTAGAAGATAGGGAATTTGGGGACGACAAAATTTGGGAATTTGAGGATTTGTGGATGTAGAAGTTTGCAAATGTGAGAATTTGGGAATTTGGGGATTTGGAGATGTAGAAAGGGGCTTTGATAAAACAGACATTGCAGGACTTGACAATGTAGAGATTTGGGGATGTAGAACTATGGGAATGTGAATTTGAAAATTTAAATATTCAATAATTTGCAGGATTGAAAATTTGTAAGTTAAATTTGAGAATTCCAATCATACTTTGGTTTTAAAGGTGTCAATATTTAACCCCCTAGATACCTCTTATTTCAAAGAGATACACCACCATAAACTTATATGTCTCGTTATAGCCTATTAGCACTAAAGCTCATTATAACGTGCGAACAGAAAAATAGACTGACCCTTTGGGAATTTTCTCACGTTAGGATGCTGGATGCACCACATGCGTTCCCAGAGGTAAATTACAGGACACGGAAGATGCGCTACACTCGAGGACAACAGGATCCAAGAAATCCGATTCCGGTCGTGCTACATATGCAGCTTGCTACATAACAGCGACACTTCGTAGGCGGATGTCCGGTTGTGAAGGGATCAAGTGGTCAATGTCGAACAGCAATCCCAACATCTAAGATCAATATATCGAAAAGTCATGCGTGCCGGTATACGGTGGAAAACTTGTCTTCCCATAAGTTTTCTGTGCGAATGTTTTCTTAAAGGACTTTGAGCAGCGATGGGCACGTCAACTGCTCGTTGAAGAGCGCACGGGCACACGTGTTCATAGGGAGAATTCATATTTGATGATTTGGGTATTTGGAAGTTGGGAAATTTGGTAATTCGTATATTTGGAAATTGGGAAATTTTATGATTTGGATATTTGGAAATTAGGGGGTGTGAGATTGGGAATTTGGGGAGTTTGGAAATTTGAGAATTTTGGGAATTTGGGAATTTGGAGCATTTGGAAATTGGGGGTTTGGGAATTGGGGATTTTGGAATTGAAGATTTAGGAATTGGAGATTTGGAAATTTGGGAATTTTTGAATTTGACGATTTGGGAATTTGGGAACTTGAGAATTCGAAAATTTAGAAATGTAGCGACTTGGAAATTCACTAATTTGAGAATTTGAAAATTTAGGAATTCAGTAAGTTAGTAATAGAAAAGTTAGACAATTGGAAATTGTGAAATTTGAAGAGTCGAGAGTATAAAAGTCTCAAATGTTAAAAATCGTGAAATTCCACCCTGAGTGCATCCACAACTCAGTGACTCGAAATAATCGAGCGCGAAAGGAATTAAGTTAAGTAAAAGCTGTCAAAGCTGCCCGTGCTATCGCGTAGATTAACGAACGTAATTTATTGGCCGCGTAACGCACCGCATAATCGATAAGGGTTTCTCTCGGTTAATATCGTATCTCGATGTCGGGGGTCGATAGTCGTGTCACGTAAAATTGCGTGAGAATCGGTGCAAGAATCAATTTATGTTCCACACGTGATCGTTTTGATGCATTCGCGTGACAGTTGGTCATTGCACTTTGATAGCTTCGAACAGCGATTGGAAATCATATTTATTTCGGTAGATATAAAATACTGTGTATCTAATAACAAAACAACGATAAATAACTATTAACGAAGAAATAGTTGAAAATAGCGGTGAAAGTCATGCAACCTCAGTTTTCGTGTTGTTTTAATTTATCTTGTGTCATGTGTATAACCGAAGGGAAACAATTTAGGGATCTTTTTTTTCTTCACAGATTGAGGGGCAAGTGAAAATAAGGATAAGGGTGCGAACGTTTCCGGAAGTCGGCAACGATCATCGTTACTAATTACACCATGACGCTGGAACAGGGAAGAGAAGAAAAACTAATACTCGTCTTGACACCTTGACAATAATTATACTCTTATCCTTAATTATATCACCTTCCGTTACAAGATAATATGATTAGCACCATTCGATTGTTACGTAACACAAAATTGCTCAAGAACGACATACGATTATTTATTAATATTACTTATTTTACTTTTTAATACTACTCAATTATTAACATGTTGGATAATCGATCAACTAGACTGAATAATTGAACTATCAAATCGATCATTTTATTCTTCACTTTTTGGTAACTCAATTAATTAAATTTATTGACTACTAGTTCCTGTTTTCTTATTATCATTTTTTCTCAACACATATTTTTCTTTCAAACATTTTTCTCGGCAATGAAAAACTTTTTCACAAAATTGAAAATGTCAGGAGACAAAGGATTATAGTCACCACAAAATATTCTCATAAAATTATGAATGAACTGATGTTTTCAGTGCAATCATGGTCCACGAGACTTGATACGCGATAAAATGGCGTCGTGCCGCCATAACAATGCATAGAGATTACCCTTCGCGTGCCCCTGCTGTTACGTCTCTTCATGGTATCCCTATGGTGGAAATCGGTCAACTCGGGGTAAAAGGTTCCTCTTCTTGCAGCTGTTAAACCCTTGACCTCTTGCACCACCGGCTCCTGTAAAGAGGGTAGTGGGTCCAATGAAAAATTCGGAAGGTGACCAGCGTGCACAGGAAACGGGATGAACGTTGCCCACTGACCGACATGGTCACGGGATGAGCGATTATGCAGTTTTGGGGATGAATCAGGCAGAGAATCGAGCAGATGCCCGAATTTCGACGCTTAATATCGAATCAGGTATTATTTTTTTCTCAGGGGAATATCATGTAAGGTTAACGGCTCAAATGTTGCATTCTAAGATGGTGTCCAGAAAACACTTCTTGATATATACTTAAATAGAGAAGTTGTCTATGAAATCACCTTATGATTTCACAGAAACATATCTGTCTTTAAATAAAATTTCATATATTCGTTTAAAGAAATCAATACCTCCACTTCTGCGAGAGGAAGAGAAACGAAAATGCTTGCCGAGAGACAAATTAGTAATAATTGATGCAAGAGTAATCACGGGTTTATTCTACTCGTAGGAGGCTATGTCTGGAGGAAGATTGAAGAACATTAAAAAGAAGCTGCAGTGTAATGATCTCGTTGGCGGTAATTCAGGTGTACGTTTAATAATAAGAAGAACGTCGAGTGCTCGTTGAAGGCAACCAGAGCCGTGTAGCCGATCGTCAGCTGCGGGGGTGTAACTGTTTACCTCGGCAGAAGTCTACCCCATAATTATCTTTGTTATTTTTTCATTAAACTTCTATCAAGCTCGTCCCGCGGTTCCCTCTTAAGAGAAAACCTTTTGCGCCAGGCGATATAATTGTGTTTCGACAAAGGGAACGAGCAACCGTTATTCCCGCGCTTGTTTCCCCGAAAGAGGAGGGCTTTAATTTATTTTTAATTTATACCGAGCTGTCTTAACGAACAATTTAAATTGTTCCGTGCAATGAGCGGCGAGGTGTCGTTTTAATCAGAGATTAATTCCAAGTATGAAGTAAACAATGAATATCTGGCTTATGAAACTGTATATTCGCAATTAAAACGCAATTGAAACTGAAGAAAATCTGTGGAAGATAAAATTACTTGGGAGAATTAATTAAATGTGCAATGTGGGTAGTTGTACTTTAGTGCTATTTTATGTGATATTATAGGTAGGGTTATATGGCGATTTTAGATTGGCTGGAGATTATAATGGGTGGTTATACAACGCGTGGAAATTACAACACGTGAAAGTTACAACTAGTAAGAATTATATGTGGTGATACAACGCGTGGCAATTTATCGCGTTGTAACCTAACACAGCAATCTAACACGTACTCCTACAACTTCCTAATACAGCTTTCTAACGCTCGAATCCCTCTAACGTAACATAATCTAAAATCTAATCTAAGGGATCCGCAATCCTTAGAAGTGTAAATTACTTGTGTGTCGATCTTTATCAGTGTCAAAGATGGTCGCGATACAAACACCTCGCGTAAGCCACAGGCTTCCACCATCTCCATTATTCAATTTAAAGAAACCAAATTAATTTGTAATTAATACTTTGTTTAATCTCAACGTTAGATCGGTAGAGATTAGGAATAATTTATACTGACGCGTGCGGGAGGCACATGTGATTCGTTTTGTAAAACCAGAGCCGTTACTGATACACGAGTAGTTGCTCTCTTCGGCAAAGTTCACTGGGAAAAGCTTGAAAGTTACTCTTTGAAGCTTCCGCGAGGACAGCACGAAAGGTTTCTGTGAAAGCACGAGCCGCGTGTAAAGAACGTAATGAAAATGGCGTCTGCTTCGTTTCTCTTTTGTCGGAATGAATGTCGCCGAAGAGAAAGATCGTACTATGGGAAGAACAATCGTGTCTTGCTATTTCATAGAAGACGTGATCGATTGAAACAGAAGAAAGAGGGAACAAAATACAAAGATATTGTGTAAATACAGGGTGTTACAGAAATAATCCTCTCAGAGTAGAACGTTACACACATCATATCTTTATTAGCAACATCGATCACCAATTTGATCGATTTTTCGATACATAGATTACAAACATTATTAGGTACAAATGAGTAAAGAAGAGAATGTTGTTCTTTATTTATTATTTCATAAATATCAACCAATTTATTATTATATAAATATAAAAATGGTATTGAAATTTGTTGAAATTAGATCGCAGTATTTGGTTCAGACTAGTCAATGTGACACATTCTCTAAGCGATGAGCTCTTTTTCTGGATAATTCTATGAGCAGAAAGCATAAAGGTGATGAAATATATCGAGACGGGCAAGAATGGCCAGTTATACAGCAATGCTATCGCAAGTTTTCATATTCGGCAGCGAGTAAACGGGTAAGTAAACCATGGAAGAGGATTCGACTCGGTATCCAGGGCAACCGGACCCTATCTCATCCTCCAAAGTCCTAAGAGCGTTTCTAGATGTCTTCTTAAGTTGCCGGAACAAACTTCGAGCCGGTAGAACAACGTGTAATGCCCAGAGGGAGACGTCGGCGCAGGCGAAAAAAAAACAGGAAGAGAGAAATTTACTTACAAGAATGGATCACCGTTTCGCCCGAAGCTACCTCTGACACCTTGTAAATATGATTCCTCTGCTGCGTCATTTAATTAAGCTCGAACCAATTAAGTCTGCTGAAAACTGCGAGAGATATTTATTTGTATAATCTCGAGAAGAGTAATGATCTCGAGTTCATTTAATTTAAAAGCAACATCCCCTTTCTTCGTTCGAATTGTGTGCCTCGATAGTTTTCTTCGGCGCCTTTTTTCTTCTTCTCCTCGGGAATGATCGCGGAAACTTTCGAATCGCGTAATGTTCCCGCAATTTTCCAAAAGCCTCAAAAGGAACACCGTAGGACCGTACCGGGGATCACAATGAACGATCGTTATGCGTATTCAAAATGGCCTTACCTGGCAGGGTGTAGCCAGCGTCTATTGTTGACCTTCCACTTTCTAGGAAAACGCAGCCGATTGTGCAAACCGAGAGCTCACAACCGAGAGACGATACGATGCCACCCCTTATGCCTCGTCCGACTTCCGGGCCATGAGAAAAGGTTAATTTCGTGGAAATCTTTACTGTGTCAATAATACACAGCTACGATTAAGTAGCGAGCAAACTTAGACAAGAAAATTTGGGGACCTAGCAATGTTGGGACATAGAGATTTCAGTTCTAAGAAATTCGGAATCTAGGGATTTCGGGATATAGACTTAGGAATTTTGGGACTCACAAAACCCACTTCACTACCAGCTTCATCACAAAAACCTGAATAAACCATCTATATTTAAAATATATAATATTCCCACAAGCTGTTCCCGTAACCTTTGCATAAAAGTAAATTTTCGTGAAATCGATATAGACGCTAAGTTCAGCGAAAACCGTGTTCAATATGTATGCACATAAAGCATAAAAGAAAAAAGGGGAAAATATTGCTTCGAGACGAGACTCGGCTAGAACTAATTTCCAGTTTCTCTTCCACGTTAGCAGAGCATGATCAAAAGGAATATTAGATTTTCGTCGAAGCTTAAAGGGCAAGAGCAATGGCCGCCAAAGGCACACACAGGCCTGCCACCCTTCATCGTTCCACCATAATTTCCGAGAATGAGATAAGCTACATCTCCCTGGACCCTCTCGGACGATGTTATGGGGGCTGCAACCCTCTCCCTGACACAACCCCCTTGGTTCTTTGCGCTGGGGTTGTATCAGAGAAGCTTTCGTGCAACTGACCAATGCGCCATTGGCTGGCTGTACTAATCAATAAATCGTTCTTTGCAGCGACCAAGCCAACGCACGCTTAGACACCCTTCGTTCTTAACAACGGGTTTCCGGTTCACCATTATCGCGAACACGGCAAATGGAGTCCGCTCGCCATTCTAATTCTTCGACAGATTTTTTGCCGTTCGCTCTTTTAAAGCACACATTCATCGATATTTACATATACTATTGCAATTCGTTTTTGTTTGTTAACCCTTTCGTTGGAACCTTCAACTAATGTCCACATATGACACATATGTGGCCATAGTCTTTTTAGATACTCGTCGAAATAAATGAAAAATTACTTGGTTTCATTACTCAGGTTTCTAAATGTTCTTCACAACCTACGTACATTAAAATAAATATTAATTGATCAACTACCCCAGTGGAGTCATCACTTGATGAAGTATACAATCTGCATACTTATCATGAAGGATTTTACTGATCATCAAACTATAAGCAATCTTCGTTTCAATACAATTAAACCTAATTATTTAAACACTATTACATACAAAACAAATGAAATAACACATCGTAACAGATATTTAGTGCAGATAAAACTTTCAGCGATCAGATTAGGATTACAAAAGAATTATCGCGTAAATGTAGTTCTAAGTATACGAACGGTGTCGAAAGTATGGGTGAACATTTATTTCGCGAGTCACAAGAAAAATAAAGCATCTCGCAGTCGAGAAGCAACGATAGTGTCCGGAAAGCAAAAAGTAGATAGAAAATGCTCGCGGATAAGGAAAAGTATTCGACTTCGTGAAAACATCACCTTTCCTATCGTTTCCTTCGTCTTTACGAAAAGCCCGAGGCCATTGATCGATGGTGATGGAGATGCGAATAAACAAAAGTTCGCGGCAGAGAGAGGGTGGCTAGCATCATCAGTCATCGGTTTTGTCATGTGTGTTTCTGATGCCGAGAATACACAGCGTAGCTCTCGTGCGGTGCTTTCCTTCCAAGCCACGAGAAATATGATACGCAAGAAGCAAAGAATAAAATAAGAACGCAATATCGAATGGACATTTTATTTTTCTTTATACTATCGCTACATTTGTTTAAAACGACAGGAAGGTAATATCCGTGCTTTAGATTTGGGAATATGGGAACTTGGGACTTGGGACCTTGATAATTTAGGACCTTAGGAATTCGGCAACTTGCAAGCTTAGAACTTTAGAAATTCAAGAATTTAGATATTTATCAACTTGCAAATTTCTAAATCTTCAAATTTCAACCCTTGAAAACACCAAATTTGGGACCTTAGGAATTCAGCAACTTGCAAGCTTGGAACTTTGGGGATTCAAGAATTCAGATATTTAGAACCTTGCAAATTTCTAAATCTTCAAATTTCAACCCTTGAAAACACCAAATTTGGGACCTTAGGAATTCAGCAACTTGCAAGCTTGGAACTTTGGGGATTCAAGAATTCAGATATTTAAAACCTTGCAAATTTTTAAATCTTCAAATTTCAGCCCTTGAAACTAAGCATCGAATATTCCTCTATCAACCCAGAAGCCGTATCCAAAGAGCCTCCTATCTCATAATTACTTCGAACGGGGTCTTACGCACGTTCGTAAATCACCATCTCTCAGAAGGCCGTTCTTCACGGGCAGAAATTAAAGTACTTTCTCCTCCTTCGAGAAGAAAGCCTGATACCTCTATCAATTATTCACCGGTCGAAAGCGCGAACCTTTTTAGGTGGCTCTTAAAGTGTGAGAATATCAGCATCTCCTCTTTCACACCCCACATTCTGTGTTCACCAAAAAATTTGTTTCTCCCCGTTCGGGCTCTTCGAATTCATCGGGGCTTAGTCGTTTCAGCCGCGACGTAATTAGGTGCTCACCGCATCAAGTATTTATTCTTTCATTAGACTGCTTGTAAGAAGTGACGGAGGGTCGACGATGAGACGACGTCATCCACGAGGAAACTTGATCAGCTCGAAAGTTCGCTCGTTTAGTGGGTGAAGCGGCAATTAATGGGGAGCCATCCCCTTCCGGACTGCTTTCATACATTTCCGCAATCATTTCGAACTGCTTACATTTTTTCTTGTCTTTTTTTTTTAATTAATTCTCACTGCTTTTTTATAGCGTTTATTACGTAGTACATTATGGTACTATCAGTGAAATTTTTTGGAGAAACGACTCATTTGCAAAGTATAGCTTTGTCAAAATTCATGATAGACTTATTACATAGGTTTAGGTAAAATTTCAATTATAATCATCACTTTTTGATGCTTAATGTTATTTCTAATGATTCTGTCATCTTCTTGATCCTTTATGTTGTTCCTAACATCATCTTCTTGATCCTTAATATTATCCTAATATCATCATAATCCACAACGTTTTGATTAATCGCTATCTTAATCTGTCTAAATTTGTCCATGTACACTTTTTGCAACATGCAGGATTAGACACCATTGTTAAGCCCCTGCTCTTAAAGGTGGTCATTTTTTGTGGGATCACATTCAAGAGCAATTTTGACGGCCATTATTGACATTGTCCTACATTCCTGAAGAAGGTCGACGAAGTTTGATCCAGGGATCGCAGGGAGATGGAAAAAAAATTAATCCAAAACAGCACGTGTCCATCCTGAATGACGGTGAGATGCTCGTCGAAGCGTGGTCGAAATCGCATCTATTGATTGTTCGGTAAAAAAAAATCCGGGGAAATCTCGGTTAAGTCGATTTAAATTATTCGATCTTTGGTCGACGTCTTTTCGCGGCTTCCACCTTCGAACGCGTGTCAGTCATCAGAACTTTCATCGAACATCTGCACTTTTCTGCAGACTCCTACTAGGCACAATTAAAGTAATTTCTTGAAACGTAATATTAGGTGCATTAAGTGTACCGTTAGAGTTTATTATAGTATTCTGAGTATTTGTAAATTGCTTTTTTGTTAGGTGACATAACGAATGACAGTGCGGAAATTATAATGTGAAGCGATATTATGTGGAGAAATTGAAATAAGTGGAGATACAATGCGTGGAAATTATAATGTGTGGCGATGCAACGCGTAGAAATGATCATATAGGCCGATATAACTCGTAGAAATTATAATACGTGGCAATATAGCGTGTGGTAATTAGAATACGTGATCAAACAACGCGTAGAAAGTGCAACGAGTGGTACAACACATAGTAATTGCAAGGCGTTGAAATTGCAACGTGCAGAAATTGCAACACGTGGGATTTGCAATGCATCGAAATTGCAACGCGTTGAAACTACATCGTGTGGGAATTGTAACGCGTCGAAGCTACAACGCGAGGGAATTGCAACGCGTCGAAATTACAATGCGTGGAATTGCAACGCGCCGAAATTGCAACGCGTCGATATTGCAACGCGTCGAAACTATAATGCGTAGGAATTGCAACGCGTCGAAACTACACGCGTGGAATTGCAACGCGCCGAAATTGCAACGAGTCGAAACTACAACGCGTAGGAATTGCAACACGTCGAAACTACACGCGTGGAATTGCAACGCGCCGAAACTACAACGCGTAGGAATTTTTACGCATCGAAATTGCAACTCGTGGAAACTACAACGCGCCGAAATTGTAACACGTGGCGATATAGCGTGCAGGCATTACAAAGCATCCTATCACAATACCATAGCGATGCAGTGCATAGTACTACAAGTGTCCATACATTCAAAATGGTTCCTCAGATTGATGAATTTCAGAACCATTTACTTTTTTGTAGCCCGTCGGGTCGGCGGTTTCAGTTCTACCAGACACCGTATATATTGCAGCACGCGTGAAACTATTAAAGAGTTTTTCTGTTCGCTACCGAAAACGCAGAGGGCCCACCCACGCGGACGAAATATAAATCAGTTGAACGCACGCGATTCTTCATGGCCCGTGGACCCATCTGTTCGAAAACTTCATTCTTTCTAATAACTGTCACCGGCCGAACGTTATTACCATTTCTTTAAGCAATTAACTTGATTTATGTACGTCGCTGCTCCGACATACTAATAAGTCCGCGAAAATCGATGCGTCGTTACTTGACCCAGCAGGAAGGTCTCAAGAATTGCTTCTTGAAAGAACTGTTCGATTTTAGTACTAGATGGGTATTGTCTATGATTATAGACGTTTACAAGGAAGATTTAGGAAAATGCGATCACTTTGGTACATTTCTCGTGATAAACTACCTTCCTACGAACAAAGCTACGTTCTCGTAAACGTCTTCTTACCGCCTTGAACTGTTAGCTTCGTCGATGTTCTTATCTCATCGTTTTTATTCCGCTGCGAACGCTACTGGCAGCAACAGGCAGTGTATGTCTCTTTTTTACCCTTCTGTTTCTTGCTCGGTGACGCAAAGTAGCAAGGTTACAATTGTTCGTAAAGTGGCGATAAACCAGACAGTCGAATTGCATCAAGGTACGCAACAAGGACTTTCAACATTTTAGATGAAAATTGCTAGAGTCATTTCACATCAAAGTGTCAGCAGTGTTCTTCTAATATTCCTTAAAAGTTCTATTACTTCTTTCTGTTTAATTATTTGTTTAATGAGTTTCGTTTCTGTTTAATTTAGTTATTAAGCAGAAGTTCTGAAAATGTATCTGCATATTCTAATGTTTATCTCGAATCGTGCGTTGAAGATATTCGTTGATGGGGTGACGATAGTCGATTTCGGGAATGGACATCGTTTCAATCGGGTGCGAAATTTCGTGCGACCACGCCAACCAGCGATCTTGATGCGGTTATGTAAAACGAAAATGTCCGGGGATCGAGGGTCCCACCTTCTCCGCGCCATTGAGGATCAACAATAAAGTTTTCTGCATAATACGCGCTGGAGCGAACGGAGGACCGAGGTTTGACGGGCACGGATGGAAAAAGGGGATCGCACATATGCCGTGGCCTCTATACCAGTTTACTCAATACACCCCAAAACTTTCAATGGCTTTGGGGCAGTCAAATCATCGATGCGTTCCATCCCTCCCTGATTTTCGACGGCACTTTCATCCTGCAAATTAATGAACATCTTATTGACACTTCCGTATCGTTTCTGCTCATGGAAATTTTTCATCTGTTACTCCGTTTCCGTTATTTCGCCGTACGTTTTTGTTGCCATGTGTTATTGTCGCTACATATTGTATCATTACATTTATTATTACATTTCAACGTAATACTATCGTTACGTATTGTACTGCCACACGTTGTATCACCATGTAAGAACTCAATGTTCTGTTGATAAATATTTGCAAACAAGAAACAATTTTATATTACAACAATTCTTTAACCTGTCATCAGTCATCGACCCGAATAATGTTGCAAATGTAATTGATAGTCGCTGATTTTTAAACTTACACGAAAGTAATTTGAAAGTAATGGATGTAATCGAACTAACCTAAATCTAATCTACATTCAGACCAAAACTGTCTTGAAAACTCAGGAGAACTGAGACAATTATTGTCCTTGACAATGCACTTCAAGGTCAATTTGAAGCTCCCTATTTGTAAATATTTATCAACCTTCTTAACTTAAATATTTATCCACCTTCTTAACATGAAACGATGAATTCTATTCCGGTTAATGATTACATGTATCTCCGAAAAGTTCCATCGTGTAGCAAATTGGAAATAGAAGCAGAGACGGGAATATGAGAGGAAAGCAAACAAGAATCCAGGCTCTGTTATTGAAGGACAATCGTCGCAAACATGACGTGATATTATGGCCTATACTTCTTTCGTGACATTGGTCGAGCATTCGTCGAAGAAAAGGGGGAAGCGAGAGGGTGGAAGGAGGGTGTCGTTCGTGCGGGATTTTTCTTGGCTCGAATGATCGAGAGGTTCGAATTTTTGTGAAAGACAGATGGCGTGGACGAACTTGTTTGAATTTGCCCGCTTCGAGCTGTTGTTCTTCCGTTTCCCTCCCACACTCTTCCTGTTGGATAATGTGAGACACCTCTAATGTGTTTACGAATCGGAGAGATAATAAAAATATTGCGTTGATGTATTGCGGAATGTGATCGGGGTAACTGATATCTGGATAATTGATTTTCGAGAAAAATACGAGATAAGCTGAAGATAAAACAGTTTATGAGGCAGTGTATTAGTAACAATAATTAGAACAATTTTACATACAATTTATTATGTGAATACTAGCTGTCCCTATTTAAGAGACCTACTGTAAAACGTGTATTTATTTTGCAGAGAAAATTACAAAATTAATATAATCAAAGTACGAAGAAATTTCTTTAACACTAATTCCTTCCTCCACATTCGTGACCGGCAGCTCCAAAACGGTCTCACCCTCAATGGTGGACAAACGAGAACTTTATGAGGTTCATTGTCAGGAAAATCGTTTCATCTATTAACATAACCGATCCTTTGAGAGTTTAACAATCCTTTTCACGAATTCCTATCGATCTTGGTTTCGCCTACGCCATTTAACGTTATTATTTCTGAACTCGAGCATGCAGCACCCGCAATGGTTAACGTTGCAGGGCGTAGCTGGTTCTTTTACTTACTCTTGCCTCTTTTACTTGACGGTGTTCTCACAATTGTCCAGATTGATCGGTGGGACACCGCGACACGAACGGAGGTCCGAAAACGGAGGAAAACCAGATCTCCCTGTGTCGAGGAAGGGACACGTCCGACCGGAAGAGTGGAACAATCGTGAGCCGGCAGTTGGTCTTTGTCGCAAGAAAACGGAATCCAGAGGCGTTAACATTATTCGAACGGGAAGGACATCGTCCTGGACGACGAAGAGTCCCTCGCTAAATACTTTACCACGCCCTTCGAGCCTTTCGACTTTTTTGCTGCCCTTCCGAGTGTCGGACACGTTGCGAACCAGGCGTTTATTGTTAAATCGTGACCAGTTTCTTCAATTATTTATTAACTCGTCCGATATCGGCACTACTCTACCTAGCACTGGTACTATTAATTCTAAGCTCGTCAGAGCATCTTCTTACAAAGTTACAGTATTATCAACAATGTTCAGAGTTACCAAAGAGGTACCAAACGAGAACTTAGCAGCAATATCAGTCTCGTATGTATAGGTTAAAATCACACCCGCTAAAATAATGTAATAATTGTTTTCATACAATATGTATTTGTTTCAACAAACTTTAAACATATAAGGAAATCCTCAGTAAATTAAGTAACAACTATATTTTACGTAGCATACAGTTGTGAATGCATCGAGACCGTCACAGGAGACTAACAATAAGGTTAGAGATTTCGTCTTTTGAATCAATTTATGTGGACTACGGTAATGATTTCTGCTGTTTAATCTTCGTGTGATCGTTTGTAATCCTTTTAGGGTATACAGGACCCGCATAATCAAGTTCCTACGTTTGCTAGCGTGGTATTGTGAAGTCCATGATCATCTTCAAGATATGAGGGCGTTGAAGGTATAAAATCTGAAAAGGAACAAATACGAAGTAAAAGATCAGTTGTACTTTAACACTTCTGGCTTGTGTATTAATTAGGCTGTTTCTATGGAGACAGATACAAATAACAATTTAAGTAATTTAGAAGACCACTTTGCACTATCTGGTCATTGAAATATTAATACCAGATATAAAATGAAAGAACTTGTATTTACTTTATGCAACAGTTAATTAAGTCTTAGTATTTTACCACAAATAGTTTGCATCTATCTATCTGCTATTAATTGTCGGATACCAATTACAAGAATTGTTATCAACATTTGAAACATTATGATATTCTTATGATTCGAACTTGAAGTACTCGTCAATGCAACTATATGTAATTTTTGGTGACGAAAAAGGGAAAGAACAAATCCGACGTTCCCACGGTTTGCATAAGCAGATAGTTCACACCTATATGTGGAGATTTTAAAGAGCCCGTTTGAACGAACGATCCGTTTCTGTTCCGGATACTTTCACATGTCCCTTCAGTTGCATCCTTTTCCTATCCCTCGTTCGACACATTGTGGGAGTTGCCGTGGTTTACATAATTTTCCCAGCCATCCAGCCAGGAATATTCAAAAATCGCAACACTCGGCCAACCTGCGAGGATCGAGCAAGGGAACCCTCGTCCTCGTTCTTCAAAGGTTGAGCCGGTGAAAATCGTACGGCTTTGTATGGAAATAAGAATGCTCCCCGGACCAAAGCGAGCACCCACGCAAACAACCATACGATGGCTTTGCGTTTCGTCGCCAACACGGTTACGCTATATACGGTGAGAAAATATTCGAACGATCGCAATGTTGCAACTTTTGATGTGCAAAAGTTGCACCTTGCGTTACGATTCGCGTTATATTGCAACGATTTATACAGCGTTGTATGATGAATCATTGTATCGATATGCAATGTATTACTGTCAAGTATCATGTATCACCACGTACTATATTGCCGCGTACTACATTGGCACATATTAAATTACCACTCGTCATATATTACTACTCATCACAAATTGCCATATATCGTAGATGATCACGTGTTATATATCGCTATGCATTTTATATTGCCACGTGTCATATATGTCAGTCGTCGTACATCACAATGTGCCATATATCGCCTTACGACAATATAGTAGAAGATTACCATTTCAAATTATGCATGGACTTATTAAAAATTCTTATATATTAAATGTAAGAAAAGAATTCGATATTCTAAAATCTTTTGCATTCGAATATTTTAGTTACGCACAGTGTATAAGTTCATACGTGAATTTCAAGAGGGGATGGTACAGCGCTAGAAGCAGAGGGTGGAAAAGAAATGGAGAGAACGCAGGTACGATTCGAATCGTAGGAAAATATTTTTTCGGGCGGAAGGAACCGCGTAAAAAGGACCACGAAGAAACAGGCATCTCGAGGGCTTCGTGTTTTATCCGGAACATTGGAACGTTGCAGCCTTGAAGCATAACTTTCGTAGATATTCGATCGTGAAATAATAATCAATTAAAAGAATTAGACGTGTGTGAAATAGTATTTGTCATAGATATAAAAGATGTTTGTACAGTAATATGTTTCAACTGGATTTATGATTAGACAATTGTACAAATATTAATTTTCTTCATCAGTTTCACAAAATTGATCTCCATTTAGCAGAAAAGTCTTTATAGAGACTAAATATCCTGCAAAGAATACCATAATCTGTATTACCAGTTCCACGTCTACAGAAATTAGTTCCTTTTTACAGGGTTTCAGATCATCACCATGGCGGCCATGTTCGTCGTAATAAAAAAAAGGGAAGAAAAAGAGGAAGGAAACTCGAATCGAGGGGTGAAGCTCGTACCGTTCGTCCAATCTCATTAACCCTTCACTAGGCAGAATTCTGAAAGGGGTTGGAATTCTAACCCTTCCTGGTAGCCATAGCAACCAACCCTTCCTTCGTTGCTGGCAACCCCAGTGTCCAATGGCAACAGCCTCACCTGCTCCACTTGATCCATCGTAAGGTGTATAGCTGTTGGGTCATTTAAATCGTTAGACATCCTGGCAAATCGGTAGCTGACATCTTGGAAGCCGTAAAACGATTCGATGGGGGTGGCTTTCGCTCGAGAAACATAATCTCGTCTATGGCGAGAAATCCGTTTAATCGATTTAATCTGTTCACGGAATTTATGTGGGGTGGTCAGAGGTGTCGGGGGGAAGAAATTAAAAGTCGTCGATTCGCGGGAAGCCCGATGAAAGTTAATAAGAAACGGGACCGGAACACGAAACAAACCGAAACACATTTTGCATTCGAAAGTTTAATAAAAGGTGACATTACTTCGTCGGAGACCCTCGTCCTTTTTCCAACCCTTCGCACTCGTGGCCAACCCTCTTTCTTTCGCTACTCTTCGACCACCCTAAAGCGATAAACCACCGACATCCGTCTGTGTACTTCCCGCAGCGGTTTCCTTGCTGTAACTAGGAAGTTCAAGATATTGATACTTCCTTCTTGAATTAGAATTGACTGTATGAAGCTTACGTTAGACATACGTTACACTGCCTTGCTTTATATCACCACGTGTAGTATGGAGATATACGTTTTTGAGATACGAGTGGAGAGGCGTTTTCAAGTTCTACGCGTTCTAATACCACTCGTTTTTAATCTCCATGCGCTGTATTTCCACGCGCTATAGTCCCACGTGACATATCTCTACGCTCCGTATCTTTACTCTCCGTATTTTCACGCGCTGTATCTCCACGCGTAGAATTCCCACTTGTTTCTAACTTCTACGCATTGTATTTCTACGAGCTGTATTTCTACGCACTGTACTTCCACGCGACATAGCTTCACTCACTGCAGTTTCACGCGCCCTATCTCCACGCGCTGTATCTCCACGCGCTATATTCTCACATGTTACATTTCCACTCGTTTCTAATCTCTACCAAGCATTATACCTTTATTTCCCATATCTCCACTGGTAGTCTCTTGTCGCTGTACCTCCACGTGTATAAAGTAATATAAGTAACAGCACCTCTCCTTAGAAAATAAAGAAAGAAATGCGGTCCAACCTGATACGAATTCCAAGCCACGTAGTTTCTTCATTTCTTCACCATTTCTGTCACAATCTCGACGACAATCTATGGAATCGCGCGGTTCATTGTGCTCGAGAGAACGCATTAAACGCACAATGGCAACGCCGATTGATCGGCAGGATTTAAATAAATAATAACGATCTGATAGAACGATCGACAAAGATGAGCTGTCACAACAGAGTTCGAAGGGTGTATTCGAAAGGATTCGACAATCAACGGACGATTCACGTTTTGGAAATATTTAAGTGGATCTCTGATGTTTTGAGAGATAGCACGACTACCTTTCGGATGTTCCACAGATCTTCGAGGACGATGTACGTCCTCAGGCAAAAAGGGTTCCCCGTTAATCTGTTTCGGAAAAGGGTACAGGTCTCGAATGCCACTTATTGGTGGCTCGTGTAAACCACAGTTAGAAAGGAGAAAGTACGTCGATAATTGTTACTGGCTGAATAACGGACATGTTTTCAAGCTTCTGGAACAGCTTGTGGGAACCTGCTGCTTGCTGAGGATGTATAATACCTTACAAAATTAATCAGGTGCAAAATAAAATTGTTTTTCGGAAGTTTTTGGACTTTGAAATTATTTCACCATCTTGACTTGTGTCCAGCTTTACATAATTTCCTCGGCACATCACTTAAATTCGATTTTGTACAAAATAAACAAGGGAGTTAATTACAAAATTTGCAGGTGCCTTTAAATATCCCAAACCAAGAACATTTCTCAATTTGATACTCGTTCTAATCGAATCCTCCCGGCAGCGACAAGTTAACGAGTACACACAACGAAATTAGGCAAATGCTCTTTGCGGATGCTAATTATTGTTTGCTCGGGCAACACGCTCGAATTCCCCGTCCGAATTGAATTCCGTCTTCCATTCTCTCATTTCCTCGATCTAATTCCTCTCGACTGTTCGAAGAAGTCAACCACGAAACGCATTCCCGACCCCCGCCGAGTTCGCGCGAAAACACTTCCTCGTTCGAGAGTTAAAAAGATCATCCTCGCAAGACAAAACTATCCGTCTCCCGCGAGGTAAAAATAACGGAGGAACAACTCATTGGCATTCGACGGTAGACTGTATGTATAAAAAATAGCCTCTCCGTTGGAAAAGCGTGGAATTTGCCGCGATGGACGAAGGGGGTGACGAGAGAAGGAGAGGAAGGAAGCCGCAGGGTGACGGGAGAGAAAAGGGAAGAAGTCCGACCACCCTGGGCCGTCGTTCTCGGGGGCGCTAGAGGGATGATGAATATAAAGGCAGGGCAAGCAGTTAGGGTGGATTCAACCCTCTCGGCTCGTGGGGCTCCGCGGGCCAAGAAGAAGCTCAGATCAATACTTTTTATGCGAGAACCACGGCCGAGGAGGTTGAATCGGGGAGGAGGGGGTGGTTGCTTCGGATGAGCAGGAGGGGGTGGTAGGCACGGGCAAGGTGGAGCAGCATCTCACCCTCCGTTCTGCGCGGCTCCTCTGCCATCGCCACCCAACCCTCTCTTCCTTCCATCTTCTCCTTTTCTCTCTCCACGTGCCGGCGTAATCAGGAATATCATTAAACTCTCGGCTTCTCCGTTCGCAAGAGTCTTCTTGCTCCACCCCCTCCCTTCACCCCTTCGAGCTGCTCTGACAAGCCCCTCGTTACTCGTGCCGCGTGCATAAAAATAAAAGGGCGAGGAAAAAGTCGAGAGAACGCAATCTTAACGATTCGTCGAAGGAAACCTTCGACGAGGCTGCGTCTACCCTTCGAAGGATGTCTGTTGCCGACAAGTTCGTTGAAAAGGAAGACAAGCCGTTCGAGGACGTTCCCGCGAGTCCGTTCCCTTCGAACGAATGTCTGGAGAAATTTCGGAGTCGAACTGCTTGCTCGTATTCTTTAACGAGCGAAAAGATTCTCTCTCTCTCTTTCTTTCGGTTGTTCGTTGCTTGAAGAGGTTCATTTCGCAGGACAGTTGTCGGCGACGGAACGCGCGGACAGGAATGAGGCAACCGTGACCAATTCTACGACCGAAACTGGAGCAATGCTGTAAATTTTGCTGGGCGTGATTTACAAGAGCACGAAAGAAGCTGTACTTTGAATAAGACCGTGCAATTTCGTGCAAGGACCTTCCAGACCGTCCTGCACCTCTGACGCATCGCCCTCGTAAATCTGCCGGTTGGGTGAAATTGGAGCAACATTTTCAATGGCTTTATGGAACGGACGCGGTGCGACGCGAAACGGATAAACAACCCCTGTAACTACGACCCTGACCATTAACAGCCCGCAACATTTGCAAACTGCTTGGAAGATAAGACAGTACCAACGTGTTGTGGACGCTAATGGAACGGAAAATTTACGCAATTTTTAATGAAATTCACTATTTCAGTTATAATTATAACTTATTCGGCTACTTTCTTACGTAGTATATGATTATGTAAATGCATGCTTTCTCTATTATAATCGAAGCGCTTTAGGTACGCTCATGTACAGTGAAAAATTAATCTATCGTTTCTGGAGGGAATCGAATAATAAATGCGAGACAAGATATATTTTGCAACATTACATAATAATTAAAATGGATATCAAACTCGATAATTTTAACGATAGTAAAATATTTTGTTCTTTGACATAGACTTCAGACACCTTATGTGATCATTTGCAAGAATCTGAAAAATACATAACAAGTTTGTATCGATCATATAATATTATTTAAATCGTTTGGAAATCGAGTGGAAACAGGTATAGCAAAAAGGCACCCACCCCCGTTCTCGTTCATCTCCAGAATTTTGGTGTACGTTATACACCGCGTGAGTGTGCAAGCACGCGTACACACACGTACACGACGTCACCGAATACCTACGAACTTCTGCAATATGTTATTGTTCAGCTTGAGTGAGTATCTTCGAGACCTTGCCTACCCCTCACCCATTGTCCTGGCCCTTACAGATATTGACAACCCGCAGGAGAAATTGGCGGGATATCTCGAATCTCGAATCTTTCCGGGACACGCATCTGCTCTCGAGTGTCCGTCCCTCCAGGAACGAGAGGGATTAAATTCGTTTCTCGTTCGAGGATTGCGTCGTTCCGAGATTTCATGCACGATCGAGATCTATGACTTTGCCACTTCGTAAAAGGGTTCGTTTCGTCTGACTTAAAGCGTGGCCTGTTCGATATCTATAAGATCGAAACCTGTTCTCTCGAATTAATATAGTAAGGAAAAAAAGGATGTTGGGTAACATAGAATAGTAAGGTAGCAATATAGTTGTGTATCAAAATGAATAGAACAGTTGTATAGTGAAATAGTGAAACGATATAGTGATAAGATAGCAAGCTGCAAATAGTAAAACATAGTAAAAATAATTTGTAAGAATTGTACATTATAAGATTGTTACTAAAAAATTTGTGAAAGTATTCCTATGAAAGTAAACTAGCAGAACGGGCGATGAAAAAAGGAAAATGATGAAAATATATGTATACGTCTGTACGAGGCGAAATTAGTTACGATCGAATGCAAAATACCAGGAAAGCTCGGCTCGATGTTGAATAAGAGGAGGAATCGTATAACGGGGTGGTTTTCTGCGAAGAGAGCCTGCTAGGCTCCCGCATTATATTCGCTCGAGTTGTTCTCCGTCCTAACAAATGCCCATGAAAGATGTGGCAAGCCGGCGAAGAAAAAAGAGATTTCAAAGAAAAAAGAAATTGAAAAAATGAAAGTGGAACAGGTAGAAGTTACGCAAGTGTTGGTCAAGTATACTTCTGTCGTAGAAAAAGAGGCGAAATAATTTAAAATACAATAAAATTTTATTCCACACAAAATACATTGCAGACATCTAGGATCTAAGAATTGTCTGAGATTTTCTAAGACGAAGGTTTTTCTATATCTCTAGAATTTTCCTAGACTTCTTATTGCAATAGAGTTTCAATAAATTATTTCAGAATTTCTCTAAAATTTCCTTAAACGGATTGTAGACTTCTAGTTTCTCCCACAACTTTCCCTACGATTTCTTTATGAATATCTTCTAATTTCCCTCCATAAGTATCCTCTAGGATATTCCTAGTGATTTTCTGATTCCAAAGAGAGCCGCAATGCGTCCACACGGAAGAAGTAGTAAGTGGGCTCTCGCAGAGTAGATGCTATTCGAAATGGAAAAAGAAGAAGCTTAACGAAAATATATTTAATAAAAGGCGCACACCGAGTTCCAGATGTAGACGAGCCGAAGAAAGGGAAGATTACTTAAGGAAGCCCGAGTCAGGAGAGTTCGAAAGGGTCGTAACCCAGCAATTATATCATCCATCCGCAGCGGTGGAAGTCGGAATACACTTGCGGCGCATTCCACGACGGATAATAGCTGATTTTCCTTCGTTTCCTGATGACTTCGGCTCAGCCAGCCAGTCAGTCAAGTCAGTCAGCCTTTCCCGTCAGGTAGAAAACGCTCGCTTACGTACAGGCCAATCTACGGATTAGCTGGAAGCTTCGTGGCTATTCCCGTTTCCCGTTTTCGCATGGAAGGAGTTAGAGAACAGGACAGCCGACGGGATGTTCATCGGGATGATGCTAGCCGCGATTTCGTCGGTACGCCGGCGGAACAAAAGGGACGAGTTCACGGTAAACAGCGTATAGGGTTATTCATTTTGCACTAATATCCGTGAAGTTGTTTGCCGGACGTTTGACGAGCCACGAAGAACACGATGCTCCGCGATGCGAACACCGGTTGCGGTTGCAACGTTCGCGAGTGTCGGCTCGACTCTGCTTTTTCTCTCCACTGATAATTACTTTGTAATTCTATAGCTGAGAAAGTTGCGAACTATATATAAAAATATTTCAAAAGATCTCTTGATCACTCTTCAATCACTTTTACAACTGGTCTGTTATTCTTAGGTAAAATTTTTGATCGCACAGGGGAATAAAATTTATTCATAATCCACATTATATCGAATTAGTGTTAAAAGAGGATTTATTGTATTTTAAATTGAAGTAAATCAAGCCAAACAAAATTGAACTAAGTAGAACCAGGTGAAACCTAGTCGAATTGAACCAAGTCGAAGAACGTTTGAAAGAAGTAGGACCACCATTGAGCAAACATTCGTAGATCATTTGGAAGATCCAAAAAGAATCCATTATTGTAGCAATTCAGAAGCGGCGAAAGAATATAGACAAAAGATGAAACTGTAACCACGTGACTGGTGGAAGTTGAAGCCAGTGAAAAAAAGGCCGGACCAACGAGATTGTAAATCATTTCGAAGATCATTATGGTCTCCCCGTGGCACGTCTTCCTCCTGTTTCTGCGGTGTTTCCCTTTGACGTGGCCACCGAACGAAGCAGCATCGTTTGCGAAAATCGTTTTAACACCGGCATAAAACGCATCGTTAAGCGAGAAAAAGGGCCGACGCAGGGAGGGCCACGATACGTTTTCCCCTGCTGACGGATTTTTACAACTCACCCACGCGTACGGGACCCCATCGACCTAATACCTTCGCGTAAATGATGGATTCCCTCACGGTGGTCGGCGATCCGCGTCATTATGAGGCGGTTTCGCGAAGTTCCTCGAACAACAAGAAGAAGGAAACCGTGAAGTCATTCGCGTTCGCACCTTACGGAAGCCGCGCTCGTCATTTCACGGTGAACATATGGCGCGTGCGGTTTTCATTCTACGGACATTCATTTCGAACGTTCGAGTTTAGAAGTTGCGATTCACCTTTGCGGAAGCTCTTGTTTGGAATGCGATTGTCGTGGGGGGTCATCGATGACCGACTATCTAAAGAATCATTCAAGAAGTCGAGACAGCGACGAGGATTTCGAATGGTATTGAAATATGTACCTAGACAATCAACTTCAAGAAGCTAGTTCAACTAACTTCTTGTAATATGTACTCTATCTATCTGAGAGAGACATAGCAGCTGTCTGACACACAGTCGAATGTGTTACGTATTATAACATTTATAATGTCCTACATCAATTACATCAATTCATTAAATGGTTAAAGTAGTCACAATCTTAAAATGAACCATACTGAAAAGTTCATACACGTCAAAAAGATGTATGATGTATTGAGCAACAATAAATTATAAAATATTCAAGTATAAACCTGCGACGAATCCAGGTGTAAAAGAGAACCCACAATTACCAGCATAATTTTGACAAAATGTGCATTGCAACTTCTCATTTAAAAACGTAAGAATACCAGCGTGGAAATTCACACGTGATACCTTGAATGCATTCCAGGAAGTATTCTTCGCGTTCTTCGGGATCGATTAACAACGCTGTTGTCGTTGTTCAGCCTGAAGCGAATTGCAAGTCAGCGGTTCGCGTCCCTCGAGTATCGACTGATTCGTCACCGAGGCAGCAGAGATTCGCGTCGATCTCTTTCGAGGATCGAAGAAGGGATCCCGATGCAGAAGGATTTCGAGAGAAACGCAACAATAAAAGCTCGCAGCTGCCTTGAAGATCGTGCGGGTGCGTGCTGATCGAAGCGAGTGACGTACGTGCTGGAATAAATAAGAGCGCGTGTCTTCGGGATTCTTGATCGCGTGGGGAACACGCATTGTGGCTCGTGGCGGTTCTCGCGTGTTCTTTGCTGCTTCACTGATTTCCTGTCGGCGTGGCTGTCGACGTGTTTCACTTCCGTTTACTGGTCACATAACCGCAACAAATCGGGAAATTTAAATACTTCGGAGGGAATTCGTCAAGTTTGAGATTAGGAAGGTGCGAAATTGTTGTATTTGGATATTTAGGAATTCTGGAAATTTGGGGTTCAAGTATTTAGGAATTCAGTAATTTAGGAACGCAGAAATTTGAAATTTCTCCATTTGCAAATTTTACACCTCCACATACTGAATTTCAAATGTTGAAACTTAGAAAAATTATCACTTTTATTCTTCAGCGTGCACCTGATCACCGTATCAACTCACGTGACCACAGCTTTAAATAAAATGGCGCCTCCCACAAAAGTATACCACATATCATTTATTTACCCCAAATGAATCATTCTACCAAAGCAAAATAAACGATTATTGTAACGAAACTAAAGAAAAAGCAGATGCAAATAAGCAGAAAGGTGAAAGAAAGAGTGAACATAGAGATCGATCAATTACTTGTGAAACTGGTGTCTATCGAAGGTCGATCGCGTAAAATGGATACGCGTTGGAGAGCTTCTCGACAGTGCATTAACTTCTAGAAAAAGCGTAACAGCAGGCAGGTGAGTTATCCGTGGATCGCGGTGAGCCTTGGATCCTCGAGGCGCGTTATAAAAGGATGTGCCGGGTGTTGCGCAAAGCCTCGGGAGAAGGTACAAAAGTTCCAATATATCAAGTGCAGTCTTTCGTCCCGTTGAGGAGAGAAAAAGAGACGAAGTGTTCAGGATAAACGCGCTTCGAGGGGGTGGTGGGACAACAATGACAACCCCTCCTGATGCACATCAATATCCTTGCGTCGGATGCCACATATTTTTGCCGATACAAATGACGCCACCTCGAGGACCAATACCTGCCTCGCAGTCCTTCGATCATCCGTGACCCGATCGTCCCCGTTGCCTAAAGGACAATTTTTTTTTCCTTCCCTCCACATTCGAAATAATACCCTTCCTTTAACCGGAGGACGCTATTTCTTTCCTTGCACAATGTCAATAGATGATTAAGGGACACCGATCCGGAAAAACGCAAACAACGGGGAAACTGCGACAATTTTTGTTCCCGATCTTCGGGCTTTTATTGCTTTTTAACCTCTTCGAATTTGGAAATTTCAAGCTTTTGTATTATTATATTTTGAAATTGGGATGCTGAAGTTTGGAAATTTCAAAAAGCACAGATCACATAGCAATCTAAACAATTGTACAATGCACAAGAATCTTTACCCAGAATCGACAAAACACAAATACGTGGAAAATCCAAGCTCCATCCGAGGGGATAAATTTCAGAGAAGTCGAGCAACGTATTCGAAGACGGCTATAAAAGTGTTACGAGTACGGCTGTCAACGACGCCATAATTGAAGATTAATCGTCGTCTGTGGGTGTCAAGGCTGATCGCCAAAGTAAAAAAAATGCACTGAAAGGAAAAGGCACGTTGGCAGGTCGGTCAGGTCCCTGAGGCTAGCCTCGTTTTTCCTTTTGTCCCCGGACAATTACTCACAGATTAGAGCAAGAATTTGCGAGGCGAAGGGGACAATCTCGCTCACTTGATCTTTACATTTACGATAGGAGTTCTCTTCTATTCAGGAACACCGTGAAATATCATCGTCTTAGCGTGGAGAAAAAAAAAAAATCGTAAAGCGAGCTTCCTTTCCGGCGGCAGAATCGAATCGAAGAATCTCGGGGTGTCACGTAACGCACATAATTACGAGTCTCGAATGGAACCTTTTCTATTATACCTTATCTTTGCGATGTTCCCTACAAAATTACTATCTTTCGAGTTGTCGTTTGCTGAAATAAGTAAAAGTAGGGCGAGGATTAAAATAATGCGTGATTAAAATAATAGTATGATGCTGGTAGTCAAAGACGTTGTTGAGGACTGTTATGTGGAGGTTGTTGCTGAAGACTGTTATGCAGAGGTCTACGTTGCTGAAGACTGTTATATAGAAGTCCATGTTGCTGAAGATTATTATACAAATATCTACATTGCTGTAAACATTGTATTGTATAAAGGTCTATATTACTATTTAACATATAGAGGTCGTAGAAGACTATTATATAGGGGTCGTTGATAAATATTGTTACATAGCGGTCTACGTTGCTGAGGATTATTATACAGAGATTTACATAGCTGAAGACTACAAAGACTGAAGATTATGAAGAGGTCTGCATTGCCGAAGATTCGTGAAGGTTAAAAGAAGCGCAGATATCGATGAAATAACAGAAAAGGCACGCATGGAACTCGCCGGTAGATTAGGAGTCGGGAAATATGGGGAAAAGCGTTCTTTCCGGTGCAACGCGAAGAGAGAGGTCTGTGATCCGTGGACAAACCATTCGTGTCTGGAAGAAGCCAGACGAATCCAACGGACTCATGGGCGTGAAATATAAGCTGGAAGCGGTGCACTGCTCTAGCGTGCATATAACCAGCATTGCAACATCTGCCATCGACCACTAACAGTCTGACAGGCCGGCACGCATTTGCGCAACTGTCGCCTCGTTCGTTCGTCGTTTCTCGATGACACCGCTCGACCGACCCGTTTAAGTTAGACTGTCGAACCGGCGACGATAACGATAATTTTTGGCACCCAAAGAGGTGTCACCCAGATGTTACCTACCCTATCAAAACGTATTATCGGATGCATCAAACGCGGCCAGAATAATGAGGATGAATTATGCGAGCAAATGTTTCTAACTGAACACGCGATCCTGCCACAGTATACGGTTATAGTGTTGAAAGAATGATTTATCTTGGTGAGAGGCCATATAGCGAGGTTTTGGACATGGTAGGTTTACGTGGATTAGATCTCTATGCGGTAGATTCGTTAGTTACCTACTCTGTTAAATCCCTTAGACTCCTAAGTGTACCGAGAATCTTCGACACTTCACTGTCACACTCACTACGCACGCCAACGCCGCACGTTATATCACCGCAAACGTTCTACGCAACAAGAGGACGTCAAAGACAAATTTATCTGCTAAGTGTCCGCGAGACAGAAGTTTGAGGGGGAAAAATGGTTGAAGGAAAAACGCAAAGCTGTCTAATGGTGTCACCTGATCATAATGGATAGCAGACGAGGATAAAGACTTACTTATATCACCGTGAGATCCGTCCCTGAAATAACAAATGCGACATTCGTATTTTTATTTAGTTATTAATAATTTTCTTACGCATCGATAGGTGTTGCGTGTAATATAAATTCATGATCAAGAATTGCTTGACAATTTCTGTCTTAACAAGAAAGTTTGTTTCGAAACGTTTGCAAAACGTAATCATAATGTTTCGATTTATATACAGTTTTTTATTTAGTGAAAGCGAATAAAATTTTGTCTCTATGTTTCTTTTAAATTCGATCTTCAGATACGACGTTTGCCGTTGCAAAACGACGCCGTGGGACTTAAAGCTTGACTTATAATTTCCTGTCCCCCTTTCTTCTTGCGTTAGCCATTCATGGTCAAAGGGTCCGTCCTTTCTCCACGCATCTTTGAGCTTTTCTTCCTTTCCCTTTTTTTTTGTCTTTTCCGAAGACTGTCGTCGAAGAAATTAGACCTGTCTCGTGTTTCGACCATACGAACATCCGGTTCGTACGAGGCGTTACGCCTCCTTGACCTATGTCGGCCTTGTAATCTGTCGCGTAGAAAGGAACACTTGGCACCGACGGTGAACTTGTCGATCGAATCACTCCATTTACATAAATTATTAACTTGTATAGTGAAATGTTGAGATTTGGAAATCTGACATCTGAATCCAGTAATTCGCTAGTTCAGAAACTCTGAACGTAGAAATTTGTAGATCTATGAGCGCTTCAGAACTTGAGGACGTAGGAGTCTGAAGACACAGGTATCTAAAAACTCTGAGATTTGGGATTCCAGGGTTTCGGTTAAGAAACTATTAAGTAGGTTACAAGATATGAATACATAAACAAGGTCAGAAACCATTTTCGGAGGATTTTCCCTGTTCGACACGTGTTCAGATCGCAGGACGAAGACGTCATCGTGCAACGAAGACCAGATTCGGATCTGGAGGCTGGAATTCCTTTAGTGCGCACGTTTTGAAAAGGTCCAAAGAAGCGGCGGACGGTAGCGATACGAGCTACAAGATTCCAAAAGCTAACACGAGTCTGATTTATTGGCGTACAGCAAAAAGCCGCTGCAGGCCAACCTCCTATAACCCTTACTCAACCCGAACACGTTGGACCCTGGTCATCTTAAAGGTCCAACGTGTACCACCGCAACCAATAACGAGAACCATTTGGGAAATCTATTGTTGTCAGTGAGCATTTGTGCTGTAACGAGTTCTCTTGCAGCTCCAGTTTTCGGAAAGGAAACCATCATTTTTAACCCAGCACGAGAAACCATGGGATCCACCGGACCCATCCTTTTGTTGCTCTACATGTGGCATGGAATTGCATGGATTCGGACCACGTTTTTGTTTCTTCGAGCTCTGAGAACTTGAGAAACTGTGACAGCGAATTTCCTGTTCTTTGATAGTTCAAAATCGTTTCTGCTTTGAATTTATTGTCGACGTGAAGAAGTTGCATTTTAAAGAATATTGAATATTGATCCTGTTTGTTGTTATTAGACTGCTTTTATGCATTTGACATGTTGATTTGTACTAAAGAAGTATTAATTATGTAATTCAGAGACTGTGACTTATGATTCATGCTGTGGAGACAATATCTCTTTTAAAATACTAAAATGTTGAAGTCACATAAGACAAAAATTCAAAGGTTTCGAAATTTCGAAGACCCAAAATGATGTACAGATTTGAAATTGAAGTCTTCAAATTCTAATGTTGCAAAATTCTAGTTCGCAAACTTTAATGTTCTCAATCTTCAAAGTTTACGAATCTGAAAGTGTCAAAATCCAAAAAGGCACAGCGTTCCAAGGATCAAGAATTCCAAAATCGTAATCAAGAGACGAGGAAGAGGAAACGATGCATCAATTTCATCTAAACACGTTGCAACTGATCAGGTCGAATGCGCAACGTGCTTCGTATCCCCAGGATACCGGAAGTTGATGCTCCGATGGGCAAACTGGTGGTTACCTTCTCCAACACGTGATCCAAACGTGTCGAATCCCAGATCACGTATTTCTAGCCGAAATTTCTACGACGTCAAAATAACTACTCTATTTCACGTTAGATTGATGTACTGCTCTAACCAATTCGTCCATACTTGAAAATATGTGCGAATCAAGAAATATCCCTTAGAGAGATTTGTTTGGAATTCGTTTAGGACTAACGAGCGAAGTATACAAGATAGTGATTTTAATCTTGGTGCACTCAGGATAATTCGAGGATGGTTATAAGCCGGTGAAATCGTGGAAACTCGATCTGGCGTCAGGTAACAACACGTGAGGAGTAATACCGTCACCGAGCCTGTTCAGATTGGACCACATATGGCGCGAATAACAAGCGACAACCAGCCACAGGGATTTCTTCGATATTGTACCCGGTGTCCACTCGACGTAGGCGGATTACCGGGTAGCAAAGCTGTCGATGGCCAGGGTAGAAGGAGGAGGTTTTGCGGAGGGTTAAATCCTGATCGCGTTTCACGACCTACCACCTTCGAATGTTGCGCCAACTTCCATTAGCGCTACCTACGATATCCCGTCAAAGAAAACTTTCTGTAGCGACGCTATCGTGCCTCGAACCAAAACACGACTCCTTCCTCGGCCCTCGTTCAGGACCAACCCTCCGAATCTCGACGCCTCGATTCAAAGGGGTTTTCGACTCTGTTTTCCTCCCTTGCCGATGCGATTACGTCATAAAGGATCCACGATTTGGCTCAGCTCGACTGTGGAACACCTCTGACCACGTTCCAACGTTTCCGAGTCGTCGATGAAAGAATTCTGTTGCCCGTGAAAGGGTTTACCGCGGGATAAACGCGTCGCAACAACGCTAATACCGAACTTGGATTACCGTTTCAGGGGGATGCTTTTTGTGCGTGTGCGCGCCTCGATTCGATGCTGCTGAAGATTCTTCTTCCGTAAACGGTCGATTGAAACGTTTACTAAACACTGCTTAACAACATCTTTCTATACAAGATCATCCACGTAAGTCCCTGAAGTTGCAATAGTGTCAATGTGTTAGATATTATATTGACGTTAATATGTTAGAATTTGTAGGCATAGAAGTGTGGGGACTTGGATGTGGAGTCTAGGAATATGAGAATTTATGGATTTGGGGGCTTTCAAATTTGAAGATATAGGAATTTGGGAGTACAAGTTGAGGATCTAGAGATTTGGGGAGCTAAAGATGTGGGACTAGGAATTTGGGGATCTATGAATTTGGAGATCTAAGGATTTGGGGATGTCAGGATTTGGGGATCTAAAGGTTTGGGGGTCTACGGATTCTGACGTCTAAATATTTGGAGATCTAGGAATCTGGGGACCTTGGAATTTAGGAACATAGATATTTGTATCTTAGGATTAAAAAATTCGCAACTTGAATATTAAAGAATTTGAAAATATGAAAAGTTAGGAACTGAGAAATTGTCCAGTTCACATATATGTCATCCAAATGAGATCTATGTTGCATTGCACGCTTCCCTAAAATTAGATAATACAAAAACACGCGTGTTCCATGTGACAAGGAAATGGCACCGGTTATAGAAGAGACTAAAGGGCAGTTTCACCTTCGTAGAGAAAAACTTTTAGGTGGACCAAGATCAGCTGCAACCCATAAATATCTTAGCCCTTTCAGGTTGCTTCGCGCTGACCATAGACCGGTCTGAATTATTGCGTCCCACCAGTTAAACTCTTTACAGGCAGCAAACCGTTAGTTCACGGATGCTGCGTGGTCGTTACCGCTCTTTAGATTGGCCGAGTAGCCAAGGTAAGTTATAGGGCCCGGTGTCGTCGTTACCGCAAAGTAACGTCCGTGTAAAGGACATTCTTGCGCTTCCAATCGGAAATACTAGGCTCGCTACAACGCTACCTACGTTAATGTGCCTTTTCTGACCGGTAATGAAGAGGTATTGTACGTATCGCTGCATAACGTTAAGGTCAAGTTAAAATTCCTTCAGGGTTCGGTTCAGATCACTTTAGCATTTAATATCACTTCTGGTTCTTTACCTTCAATCTTAAGGTTAAGATTAAGGTTAAGTTTTAAGATTAGGTTGCAATATGCTGTTTGGTTAAATCAGGTTTAGTTAGGTTAGGTTCGTAGTTTGTAGTTTATAATTTAAATTTATTTTTACAATTATAGTCGAGATTATGTACTATAGTTAGGGTTGCAATCGGAACGTATAGTAAGGTTATGGTTGCCTTAGAATTATTGAATTCGAGTCAATTTAGGAACAGTTTGAGTTAGGTACAGTATATAATTATGATTGTAGTTTACATTAAAGTCATTTAAAGAGCGCGATGTTTAAAAAAAAACAATTTCTGGAAACCTCATCATGTCACAGTATTTTTCAACGTGTACTCGGGACCGTCAAGGGAAAAGGTTGTTAAAAAGTATTTTGAAATGGCTGGAGGTTATCGTTCGAATGACAAAGCAACGTTACGAAACTTTCGCTTTAAACATCGTTTCTCGAAAAAGCTTCGAACACAATGCGATTTTGCGACACAGCTATGATATCGATCGAAAATCGAACACGCAAAGCGGAACAGAAACGCAAACCTGATGCCTGTAACGCAACACAACAATGCGCTTCAAAGCATTCCGCTTTTGCAGTTCGAATCGATGCATATCGTCGAAAAAATCGTTCTAAGAATTAGGAGTATATCTTTTAAGACATCCTGAGATCTGACAAGGTACAGCCACTTATTTTTTATAATAGCTATACTTCACATCTGTAATCTTTTGAAGAGAAATTCTATAAAAAAGTTGTCATTTTTGTATGAATGAATTCATCTAAATATTTATGAATTTTGAAGAACAGAAGTTACAGTAGTAATTGTAAAGAGGACAGTACGTAGGGGGTGGTTTCTGTCAGATGTGAGATGAAAATGTAGAGATGAAATTATTGCAAAATTTTAATGAACAGAATTATTTCTGAACGCCGATATGTGCTTGTGATTGTCGTAAACGTGAACAGTGTATAATTAGAAAATACTGAAATTACGAGTTACCGAAAAAGAAACGTGATTGAAAGGGTAAAATCCACTTGCAGAGTTTCGATACAATGGCTACATTGAAGGCATGCAATTATGTTGCTTCCGTTCGAGGAGGGCATTAAATGGATAAAACGTTATTCTTAAGCCCCTCGATCACACGATCGAACGATTTCCAAAGCGAAAGAACCGATGACGAAGAGCGGAGGAGATCCTGTTCAGAGAGCCGTGTTCTCGCGGGCAAAGGATTGGCGAGAGTGTGAAGAGGCAACGGAGCATGTCACAACTCGTTACACCGAAGAGATTGGAATCTTTAAAGGTGCGCCGATCGCTTCCTTCTCGTCTTGGCTCGTGTTTAACCGTGTAATTTGCCATGGGAGCGGTATCAGACCATGATAATGATCGCTACCTTGCAAGGAACTTAATCCGCCATCACGTACGACAGGCTGAGAAGCCTACCGATGCCTCTTTCGATTAAATACCCTTGCACGCTGCATTAAACCATCGAATGAACCGACTGTTTGGTGGGTGTTTTGCCCGTCAAGGTTTCAACTTTTAAACGACGTTCTAATATCTGTGATATTGAGGAGGCCGGATTGAGTTCAGCCTCTTGATTAACTCACGGTGCTTTGAGAAACTTCTCACTGGATACTTTTGATGTTTTATCTCCCTTCTGTACCGAGTTCTTACACTTTTTGGGTAATCGTTTCAAACTCTATAGTCTATCTTCTCGGACAAACCTTTCCTTTCAAACATACCTGACACTTCACAACTCATTCTTGATATGATAAGGATATTCCAGGAATTTTAGACGGAAGGGAGTGTACACCATGCAAGTGTACTTAAAATTATTAAATCATAAATTGTTAAATTGTTAAGATTTCAGGGTGTCAAGTGAAGTGATCAAATACTTAAGTGATCAAGTTGACGAGTTACCAACTTAAATTATCAAACTTATACAATTGTCAAATCAATTGCAATTACAAAATCACAAACCTACAAATAACCAAACAAACTAAGAAGTGTATAAAGTTTTGCGTGTTGACGCACAATCGAAGCTTCACATTAATTATCCCACGACTAGGATTAATGATATGATTTCATCTTCGATCGACCTCTTTGTTCCTCTCGAAAGGTACCACAGTGGTCCTCTCCTTTTCCGTAACAGCTGCATCCTATTTATTGTTTCAGTTTCGCAGATGTGCATCGGCACTAAAACACCGGCACGTGTCATTCGGATAACCCGACTAATTAGTCGATAGATGTGCATCAGCGCCGTCTGTTGCACCGATAAATTCCGGAAAACTGAACGTTGATTTATGCTACTTCATTTACAACTACATTATACTTCCATTATATCAATGGAGTTGTAACCGGTCTTTAAAGCTGGCAATATAGTTTTTGTTATATCTGTTAAGGTATCTTTAATTTCTGTATTTTCAACATAAATGTCCACATAAACCATCACAGAGAAAACTGATCCGGTATATTATCAGTTCGGAGAATTACCGATCCTATATCCTAGTCCACGGCAATATAGCGAGGGTGTACTTCGATTACACTTTAATCACTCTATCGAAGGATCCGAAAAAGTGAAATTGAAAGATCGGGACGGGATGAAAATAAAGAAGAGAAAAAAAACGAAAAAGGGGAAGATAATTACAAAGGTTTAGAGGGCTGTAAGGGGCAGCTGTGCTCACCCTCAGCTGCCCCTCTCCGCGTTGCACCATCGGCGACATCCCAAGCCGGAAGATATCGCGAGGAACCAATAACTCGAAGCTTGTTCGAGGAAGATACCCGGAGGAACACACAAATACTCGGCGACGAGATAATTCTCTCAGGTTATTGTTTGTGCTGCTTTATCGTTCCGTGCTCCTTCACGTATATTTTTGATAAGGGAAAAATTTACCCTGATACCCGGACGAAAGTGACAAAGTTCTTCCTCGTGGCAAACAATTTTATCCTTTCGAATAACACCGACTAAGTTAATACAAAGTATTAGATAACATCCTGACAATGTAGACTGATTTTTGTTACGGATTAAACTGCTTCGATAAATAAAATAAGAGATATAATTAAGTGATACTTGCTAACGGTAGATACATAAATGTACATAAAAGTTCTTCAGGCAAATGTATTTCGAAAGTGGAGTAAAAGCAACAAGCTTATATTTATTAATGTTCATGAAATTTTAATTTGGGACTTGATATACCATAAATGTTACTTTACTTATAATTTATTTTACTTCATTTTAATTCGTTGTTCTTCGGTTTAATTCATTTCAATTTATCACGTTTCATTATAATTTACTTATGCACCTTCAATTTAAATACCAGCATGCGATCGAAATTTTAAGTTACAGTATCGATGTCCTAAAAATTGATTATCCTGGCAAATTGCAGTGCCATAAATCATTTATGCGCATACACGTTGTTGCAACTTTGTGAGACCATGCCTCTCGCATCGAATATTTATTAAACAAAAGGAGGAAAGTGCCACACGAGAAAGTTGCTGTACAAAGAAGTGTGCATGTTACAGTGAGTAAGTGACCCACATAATTCACGTGCACGTGAAACCGAAATTATCGGTCGGTATGTTTTTATTTTCGCGGGAACGTCATTATTTTCTCGTCCGATTCGCTCGAGGCTGATTTAAAGGAATAACGACGGGGCGCGTGGCGCCGGGATACATTTTAATTATCGCCTCTATCCGTCTTCCAATCTCGCCGACGAGGTGTATTGAAAGTCGAGTAGCAGGGAGAACGAGCAGGTGTTGCTTCTTCAATCCATGAACGCTCGATCGCTCCTCGATTCAACCTGTTATTTCACTAAATGATAGACTTTAGCGCGGTTTTAACTTTCCTCCAATATCTAACCGCCGCAAATGAATCAATAAAGCGATTACAATGAATCGATTCAAATTTTTGTTGGATACTTTGAAGCTTTGTATCTTTTTGGAACTCCTTTCTGGGCGGAGGAAATTTTATTATGCAGGATCACCTGATATTTTGAAGATAACTGGAATTTGGAAAAAAGTGATCTAAAGATAATCAGATCTAGTAGACACATTCCGTACATTCCTTTCACTTTAGTTACTGTATATTCGTCCTTTCATTTTATATAAAATTACACTTTTTGTCACATTTTCATCAGTTCACGTGAATATAACTGGAGGAGATATTTAGCGACCATCGGTCTACAGATGATTAGATTGAACAATCGTAAATCAAATTTTGCAATTTTGTAATTTAGCAATTTGACCATTTGTCATTTATCAATTTCGCAATTTCGAGACTCGTGATCCAATAATTTTGCAATTTGATAGTCTGGAAATTGGAGTTCATGAATATTGCATCGCCAGGGGAGGCATTGTCAATCGAAGTTGTTTCGAACAACAGACATTTCTGACAGCATATGTTCATACTCGACGTTGCTCATCCTCGATTAATATTTAATCACGTTGCGTTCGTGCGACGGTACTTAAAATGTTCGTGTAAACCTGTAGGAATAAACGCGTAAAACGACGTGTAAAAGGAGTACCATGGAAAAAACAAAGAGAAGAATATTGTTGATGCATGTTTGGAAGCGGCGGAAATTAATGTAATTTAGCGGGGAATGAATGGGTTCGTTTGATGGATAGCTCGGGACGTGGTATCATCATTAATTCAATCCTTTCTTGATGCGTTCGAGCAGAGAAGGGTACCGGTATCGAGAGTCCCTCAGCTGTAAATGCGATCGTTCGCTTAATTAAAATGTATATGCAGTAAGAAAATGGGAAGGTATACAGATTACTATGGTAATATAGTTGATGAACGGCAATCGGGGTAACAGTCGCACGGATATTAACTCTATCATTAGATACACGTCAGCTTGATTGATACCTTCCTATGGTACACCGTGCCGCGTTAGCATGTTTGTTTTTTTCATTATGGTGAGTTATTGTACTACGCTCGAAACTCGAATCCTTCCTTTTTAAATTATTATGCATTACATGCTGATCGATCTTCTTCAAAATTTTTGGTAGTTTTAAACGGTGAATATTAGCATTTACATTAGCTGAACGTCGTTTAATTAGATGAACAGTTAGCATTTATGATGTGCGTGTGTTAATATTTTGGGGAGATTTCACATTTTTGGGAGCAATTTGGGGATTTGGGGATTTGGAGATTTGGGGATTTGGGGATTTGGGGATTTGGGGATTTGGGGATTTGGGGATATGGAGATTTGGGGATTTAGAGACTTGAAAATTTGTGGATTTGGGGATTTGGGGCTTTGGGGTTTTGGGAATTTGGAGATTTGGGGATTTAGAAACTTGAAAATTTGGGAATTTGTGGATTTGGAGATTTGTGGATTTGGGGATTTGGGGATTTGGGAATTTGGAAATTTGGGAATTTGGAGATTTAGGGATTTGGGGATTTTGGGATATGGAGATATGGATATATGGAGATTTGGGGATTTATAGACGTGGAAATTTGGGAATTTGGGGATTTGGGGATTTAAAAATTTAGAGACTTGAAGATTTGGAAATTTGTGGAGGACTAAGAGATTTGGTGATTAGGGGATTTGGATATTTCGAGATTTGGGAATTCGTACGTTTGGAAATTTTGGAATCTGAAAGTTTAGGGATTCGGGAATATGTGGTTTGGAAATTTCAGGATTTATGGTTTGAGAATTTGGGAATTTCAAGATCTAAGAATATATAAACAAATGCAAAATGAACAATAAAAAATATCAAATAAACTTTCAAACATGAAATTCACAGTTCCTCCAAATGCAAAATATCTTATAATCAACTCCATATTCTAAACGTTAAAATCAGTTCCCAGAATCTCTTACGTTTCCAAAAACCTTTCATGTAGAAAAGATAATTTCATCAATCTACAGGTTGACAAAATTGCGCGTGTGCACCTTTGCTTGTTACGAACACGTTCGAGGAATGTCGGGTTTCAACGATTACCCTTCTAGTTTATGAGCAACTTACGTTCCGAAATGGTTCGAGTGCGTTTTTTCCGAATACCACGGAAAGTTGAAAGCGATAGCCACGGTAGCTAGGATAAGCTTTATCGCGTGTACGCTCGTGTACGCTCGCGAGCAACGCGTAGTTACTCACCCCGCTCGTAAAGTAGACAGATAACGGGGAAGTTTAGTCGCGGTTACAGAGGTGATTTAAATGGCCACTTTGCCTAATTGCGTTATGTTTACGAGCCTCGGAAACCGTAGGCTGCGATGATAACGATGCCGCTCGTCGCGGAAGCGAGTTACGCTTTCAGCTTTTCAGATGCTTGTGGGTGTCGATGTCAATCTCCGTGCTCTTTTGATAATTTTCTTGGACAATGAGTGCACCTTCACGTTTCTTGAATTTTGCTCAGATTTAGTAGTTTCAATTCTTTGATGACGCGTCATTAAAGTTGGGTGTCTATTAGGTTAGTGTTTGGTTCTTAACACTTCATGGTTCTTTTGGACAATGAGTACCTTCAAACTTTATGAATTTTGGTTAGAATAAGCATTTAACCAATCATTCTTTGATTACTTGTATCAATTGTTACAGCAATGTAATTGACGGTTGTTAGGTTAGCTTAGTTCAGCAAATTTATAAATTTTTCTCCTAATTCCAGAATTTCCTCATTCCCAAATTCACTAATCCTGTTCCCTAAATCTGTAAACATTTTAAATCCCAAATCCTATGTCAAATCCAGTTGCCACAAATTTCTAGGTTATGAAACCCAAAGATTCTAGGTTATGAAGTTTTCCATATGTTTCAATCTCCATTTCTGAATTTCAAAGTCCTCAAATACTTGAATTGTTCAATTAAGTCCTCAAGTTAATAAACTTCCTACATTTGCAAGAATCTGCAAATCCTCAAGTTTCTGTATTTATGACTCTCAAACTTCAACCCCAAATTCTCCCAATCCTAACCTACTTCGAAGGTTTGCAACAACAGTAACTGTACATGTACATACACGTAACCAAAGGCCCTAAATATCGATATTATTAAAACTGGTCGCAATTTCAGGTCGAGTCCCTTGTTTACTTTTCCTCCGTTCTAGCGTTACGAGTAGGAAACGAGGCTTGAGCAAACGTATCCGGCATAAGGAGTATCCGCAATTTTCGTGAAAGAAAGGGAAAGATAGCAGCGAAGTGGTAGACGAAGAAAGAGGATGAAAAGAGTATATTGGTGCTCAAGAAGCGAAAGGAAATATCTATGGTCCGGTCACATCAGGTTGCATAATGCGAGCCTCGGGACCCTGCAGCTATTTACTTAGGGCGAAATGTGGTTTGTTCCTTTAGTGACAGGCTACACGCTAAGCTATCCTTCTCCTCGAGCCTTTATTCGTTAAATCTTACGATCTCCTGTCCGGGTTGTAAAAATCCTTCTGCGACGATCATCTCGCGCGAAAAACAGCCGCGCCGATAATCAGCCAATATAAGGATCGCTAAGTTTACTCGTTTATTGTTACTTCTCGCTAAAGTGCTACTTAAACTGGCCCATATTAAAAACTATAAACTTATTCTTATTTTCCGGGCGTGTCGTAAACCCTTTGTTAACCCTTGTGTGCGCAATTTTTTACCGCGTCCATTTTTATCGGGTCGTTTCATTCATCTTGGAGTACTTTCTCCTTTTTCTGAATATTCATTCTTACAGTTTTGTTGGAGATATGTTCTCTTCGTTGTTATAGGCGGCGATAAACAGCTACTGTTTTTTTGCAGAATGTGATATTGATTTGCAAAAGTTTCAGGAAATGTAAGGATAGTACTAAATTTTAAATTGTGAGGATATTTCAAAATGAACAATACTGAATTTCACCTCAGTGAGAAAAGAAGGGTAGCTGTACTTTGCGTTAAGTTTAAATCATTTTCTAATATCAAGCGTGGTTCAATAACTTTAATAGTTAGTAACAGCTCTAATTGATGGAGTCCTATTTTCGAACAATTGATGGAGTCATATTTTTTAACAGAAACTGACCTAAAAAAATAATTAGAGCTATTCTTTCAACCCTTGAATCCACCCCTCCGGATATATGGCCTTATACGGTTCGCGGCAGTCGTGCCACCGGACGTTAACTTCTCAAGAAGATAGAAATATTCCATTTGTCAAAGATACTAATGTCAGATTGTATGAGACAGAATTTATATCTCGAGTTCGATTCAATAATATCCATCGTAATGGTCCATAAAGTAGGATCACGATTCGCAGGATCATTCTAAGCTCGTTCCCACACTGTGTCGTCCACAGTGTCATCTTTTACCTGCAAGACACGCAGGTGATCCACAATGGTGCGGTTGCGAAAATTCGGCCAGAACGTTACGTTATTCTCGGTCGTTCGATACTCCCACGGTTCGATAGGTTCTATTCAAATATCGGGGTAAATTTGGAAAACGCAAGATCGTGCATACCGAAAGGAGTGAGATCCCACGGTGTACGCAGCACCCTTTTCTCTCGAAAAATTGCATTTCTCCGAGGACATTTCACGGTTTCCCAAACGGACCAGGTAACGCGATCGAGGATGATATTTGAATAGTCGTTTACATAAGAGGCTATACGTCTCTGTTGCGAGATAATGGACCTTTTACCTGAAAAAGGGTTACGTCGATCATGTATTGGCTCGTTCAATAGGATCCAGACTGTGATGAATCGATCCGAATATGTTCGTCGTGTAGTGACAGGAATTCTCTTATTTAGAAATACCTCGTTTCAGAAATAAATGCACCATTGTGTCGTTAATTTCTTTGTGCGGCGTACACTTCGATTAATTGGTTCGACAAACTATATTATTATACTTCGATTAACTTTTCAATGTTAATATAATTTGGTATCCAAATTGTTCGATATCAAAATAGTCTGACTTCAAAATAATCTGACACAAATTGGTCTGAAAAATGGTTTGATATTAAAATCGGTATCAAAATAATTCAATAATCAAATAGGGTAATATTAAAATAGTTCGATATCAATGTAGTTTGATATTAAAACTTCCCAATGTAAAAATAATTCAATATCAAAATGGTTAAAATAGTTAACTTAAAATAGTTCGGTATCAAAACAGTCCAAAATAATTCATCAATAAAAGGCTGATATCAAAATAGTCCGACATCAACGTAGTTCGATATCAAAACAGTTGATAACAAAATGGTCCATCATGAAAAGAGTTCAATATAAAAACATTCCAATATAAAAATAGTTTGATATCAAAATGTATTATTATCAAGAATAGAGTCCTGTTTCCACCCTATTGTGGAAATAAAGAATTCGGCAATCACATAAGAAACCAGAAAGGAAAAAGAATTTCCTCGAATCGTGGCAGAAAAAAATACGGTGCACAAAAGACCCGTTTGCGTGGTCGTTGAATGGCTGACTTATTAATCGTCGATATCCATCGAGATCGGATACGTATCTCGATCGATGGAAATCCTATTACGAAACATGGTTTGTACATCGAGGAGGGTAGAATTCGTTCGAATACCCTTCTACGATGCATCGGCGAAACGATGACCCATCCAGCCAAAAAGGAATTACGTTTTGAAAATTATTGGAAACCGGCTGAAAAGGCCCTTGTCCATCCTGAATGCTAAGCTGCCTAATTTCATCCCCCGGTATCTAGATAGTATTTCATCTTCGGCAAATCCCCCGAACAGGTAAAAATGGGGGTGAAACGCGGCGCTGTGTGTTCCCACGGTTCGGGTTGCAAAACATCGATGAGCCGGTGAGTGATGCACCCTGAACATGTTATTTTCAGGGAAACTGTTGCGTGCGTTGCCCACCTCATATCCGGTTATGGACCACCGTATCGAACGTCCACTGCACCCACTCGCATACTTGAAACCTTTTATACAGCTTATGTGAGCTTCCATTAGTTACTCCCACGAGATTCTACTTTTGTCTATAATTAATTTTTCCATTTATACGCAGGGTGTTTTGGAGCTGGTATGGCGAACGCATTTTGTTCTATATTCTTGGTTTATTTTATGGGATCTTGGGGGTGTATTGTAGGATTTGAAAATTTTTCTTTTCAAATTTTTGGACGTTCTGGTTTTTGGGCGTTTACGTTTTCAAATCTATCAATTATTGAATTTTTGAATACTCAAATTTCCAAATTCCTAAATAACTAAATTCACGAATCTGCACACGTCCACATACTTATGCTCCCAAATATCTACACTGATATTTTCAAATTTCCAAACTTCCCAAGTTCCAAATTTCCCAAGTCCCAAATTTCTCAAGTACCAAAATTTCCCAATTCCCAAATTTTCCAAGTCCCAAATTTCCCAAGTCCCAAATTTCTCAAGTCCCAAATTTCCCAAGTCCCAAAATTTCCCAAGTTACAAATCTCCCAAGTCCCAAATTTCCCAAGTTCCAAATTTTCCAAGTCCCAAATCTCCCAAGTTCCAAATCTCCCAAGTCCCAAATTTCCCAAGTTCCAAATCTCCCAAGTCCCAAATTTCTCAAGTCCCAAATCTCCCAAGTCCCAAATTTCTCAAGTCCCAAATTTCCCAAATCCCAAAATTTCCCAAGTTCCAAATCTCCCAAGTCCCAAATCTCCCAAGTCCCAAATCTGCCAAATCCCAAATTTCCCAAGTCCCAAATTTCTCAAGTCCTAAATTTTCCAATTCCCAGTCGACGAACATTCGAAATCGGTATCGAACGCTGTGTTCCAAAAATCGAAGCGACTTCCCACGATGCACACAGGTAGAATCCAGAACCGCAGGATTAAATTTCACAATTAACAAATATAATATTACTCAACCCATGTCTGGGATCCGCTTGACCATTTGCCGATGACTGAATGAATCGAACGACCGTTTGGACATCGGTGGTCGAGTTTTTCCCTTTTCCGGTCTCTTTTCAACGAGGTGAGCGGCAACGATTGCGTAAACATCGGGAAAATCTGCTGGACCTTTCCTTACAAAAAAAATCCGGTATCGGATTTCCAGTTTTCAAACGTTTCATAGAATAATGCACTATTTTTTACGATTTACGTGTGGGAGCAAAACATGAAATCCTATTGAAGGATCGTTTCAATGTAATATCGCAATGAGAATTACTTTTTGTTATATGGCATATTATAATTAACTCAATATGTATGTTACAATGACGTTCGTATATAATGATATAATGATAAATAAATTTAAAAAGGATTAATAATGTACGAAAACAATGGTAATTCATAGTTCATATAATTTTTGTTAAAAGCAAACTGAATATTCACATATGTTTAAATATCCTAGAAAAGATTAATAATATTCACGTATGATATAATATATTACAGTCATCGATTATTCAGAACATGATCATTTCATTTTTCAATGTGAACATCTTCTTAATACTTTGATTAGTTAATCTCGAATTAACGGCACTTAACATTATTTCACTCCATCAAATTAAATTCGTAATGTCGATCATTAATAACAAATACGGTGTTGATCACAAGAACGCAATTCTGATATATCTATATACTTTTTAATCGCGGCAGAAGATTATTGATGTTATGGGTAATAAATGAATTAATGGGAGAACGTGCGCGGCAAGGATTTTGATCTTAAGAAGATATTACAGGCGAGGCGCTGATAAGTGGTAGCCATAAACGTTAATAACCAAGGTAGAGCCGATTTACTGAGGTATTATCGACGTAAGAGCATTAAACTGGCCCAATTTGACGAGACTTTCGGATGTTGCGCTTTCTACGCCCTTCAAACTGGCCCATTTTCTCTAATCCTGGGATTTGGATCAGTTGCTTCGAAATTCCGCTCTTCGTCTTATTAGTTAGTGAAGGGAGAACAGGGATGCTTCTTGAAAGAAATTTCAGTTGATTTATATCGATCATCAGATTAACAATATTCCAGATTTTCAATTGGGTTTTTGCAAATATTATTTGGAGAGGTTATGTGACAGTTTTGGGATTTGGGGATTTGGGGAACTTGAAAATTGGGAAATTTGGAATTGGGGAGTAGGGAATTTGGAAATTTGGAAATTGGGGGAGTAGGGATTTGGGGAATCTGGGAATTGGGAAATTTAGGTATTGGGGAAGTAGGGAATTGGGAAAATCGGGAATCGGGGAAGTAGGGAAAAGGGGAGAATCCGGGAATTGGGAAATTTGGGAATTGGGGGAGTAGGGAATTGGAAAATTTGGGAATTGGGGGAGTAGGGAATTTGGGAATTTAGGACTTTGAAAATATAGAGATTTGACAGTGTAGAAATTTGGGAATATAGGGATTTGGGAGTATGGGGATGTGGGTCAGTTGGGACTTGGAAGTGTGGGAATTTGGGTGCATGGAGATTTGGGAGAGTGGGGATTTGTGAATTTAGGTATTTAGGATTGTAGGAATTTGGTAACATAGGAATTTAGAAATTTAGGAACTGGGAATTTGGAAATTTGAAAGCTTCAACAATTTAAAAATCAGAAACAATATACCAACACCACATAACATACATAATATCAAGAACAACCTTTACGAAAATTAAACCTAAAATAGCAATAACCCATTAATTCCCCCCAAAAATTAACCCTTCCCCCAAAAAACATCCCCCAAAATATTTCAGCAAATTTTCCCACTTTTTCTCAAAGAATGAACTAACGTATCTCTAAAAGAATTCTCCAGGTAGGATGTCCCGCAGAGCAAGCACAGGTAAAAGGGTTGCTAGAGTGATCATGCGACATAACGATCGTGGACTATGTCAGCCGAAAAAAGCAGCGAGCCCGGGTCAGTTTTACCCCGTTGTTTTGTTCGACATTGACGATCGTTGACTGTAAAAACTCCGAGCAATTGTGGGACCCGTTTTGCACCGGGTCGTCTTAGGTTTATTTGACAAGCTTATAAAACGAACAGCCCTTAACAGCGTCCCGTTTGCGTGTTCCAATTTACGTTATATTAGTTTATTTATTTATTGCGACCCCTTGGAAGACGGGGCCCCGTGACCTCGAAACGTCCTCTGGGCCCCTCTGGCTGCCTTCTTTTCGTCCAATTAGCCCGTAGGATCTTACCTGTTTATGCAGCCCTCATCCAATTTTCGTCATGTGCAACGTTCAAATTGGATTTTCTGCCTGCTCGACGTTACCCTACAAATGGAGGTCCACGCTTTTATTGGAAAGCGTAAATCATTTTCGGGATGCTACAGATATTTTCGAAAAATAACCAAACCATTTTCTTTCTCGATCTTGTTTCTTTTTATGTATGCAGTTTAGGAAATGTGGACATATTGCCGCTTCTAGGAATTCTTTAACTGGCGATTTTAATGTGACGATGGGAATTTGGGAATTTAGGAATTTGGGGATTTAGGGATTTGGGCGTGTAGGGTTTCGGAAATTTAGGAATTTGGGAATTTGAGAATTTGGGAACGTAGAGATTTGGAAGCGTGGAGGTTCGGGAATTTGGGAATTTGGGGGTGTAAGAATTTGGGAGCATAGGGATTCGAGAATTTTGGAATTTGGGGGTGTAGGGATTTGGGAGCGTAGGGATTCGGGAATTTAGGAATACGGGAATTTAGAAATTTGGGGGTGTAAGGATTCGGAAATTTAGGAATTTGGAAATGTGAGTATTTAGGAATGTGAGAAGTTGGGGGTGTAGAGATTTGGGAGCGTAGGGATTCGGGGATTTTGGAATTTGGAAATGTGAGAATTTGGGGGTGTAGGGATTTGGGAGCGTAGGAATTCGGGAATTTAGGAATTTGGAAATGTGAGAATTTGGGGGTGTAGGAATTGGAGAGCGTAGGGATTCGGGAATTTAGGAATATGGAAATGTGAAAATTTGGGGGTGTAGGGATTGGGGAGCGTAGGAATTCGGAAATTTAGGAATTTGGAAATGTGAGAATATTATACATTGCAAAAGAAATAGATATAACCTTACAGTACACCACAACAGTTATAGTAATCGTCACCACAAGATGCATCTCCATATTTCCTATTTCTTCCATGAGAACCTAACGAATAAATTACCTCTTAAAATCGCTTTATTTATGGTTCACAATTTATCAACATACATATTCATCCAAAGTCCATTGATCTCCATTACATCGTGCATCGATGTATAAATGGCGAAATTTGCAGGTGTACCATGAAATTTACGAAGGGAATGCGTCACAGAGGATGTCATAACATTTTGGGAGTCCACGGTTGTTACAAAATAGCGAAACTATTCGACCAGTCAGCGACAATCGCTTAGCGATCTTTCTGTCAGATAGTGAAAGCCTGACAGAATTTCCATTTATGAAATCGAAACGACCGGTAATCCTTTAACATTTCTCGAGTCATGTCCCGGTTTTGTTCGCCGTCCCTGGAGACCTGACGTGGCCCCGTGAGAGAGGCTTAAAGAGTTGCTGGCTCTTCTGGACCCATGGAATGGTACATATTTTCGGACTTAGAAAATGGTCAAACTTTTACAAATCGAATTTTATAGACAACTTTACAAACAGAGGAAAGTATAACGTTTAGAAAGATGGCGGAAATGACATAGATGCATTTTTTAAATGGCAACAAAAATTGGTAACAGAGATTAGAATTGTAAATAAATTTTATCTTAACAATTTTAGTTCTGAGAGTTGTTGAATATTAAATTATATTTATCGTTTACTCGATATTAAGTTAATCTTATGAACAATAAGTTCCATTTATTTTGATTAATGAGTTACATTTATTTTGTATAATGAGTTACATTTATCTTGAATAATCAGACATAATCTTGAACAAGGACATTTATCATTTACTGAACGTCATTCCATTCACATTGAAATATTTTAATTGAAATATGTGATTGCATCTGCCATCTTGGAACGCGTCTTGAACATAACCTAACTCTAAATCATTCACTGTTTTAATTAATATAGTAAGCTTTTGCTCGAGATCAAAATTTATAGCAGTAATTTATTCATAAGTATTTTTGTTTGCTAGCTCGGTGAAGAAATGATTTGAAATAATGCCCAAGAGCGGTACCGAGGTTAAAACTTCCGGATCGAATGGATCAAACAGATCGATATCTAAAAATTATAAGAGAAAGAAGGAATGCAAGAGGACCGGAAGCATGTGACGTTAGAAACCGAGGAAACTCGATAAGCGAAAGTTCACTTTTCCCCGCTCTAGAAATTCCCCGAGTGAAAGAAAGAGTGAACCTCGGTGAGAAGACGGGGTGACCGTAGGGGAAGACGTTTTATGAGGGATGACTTTTACGAACGCTAGCAAGGAATCCCGTACCCGACCAATTTCGGTTTTATTCGTTTAGGGTGTCTTTTCATTCCCCGAATAACCCTTGCGCTTCTGGAAAAGAGGAACCCATTACCTAGTATAAAGATTCGAAGCGCATTGTTAGTGCTCGACAGTGGGTCAGAAGTGGACTCGGAGTTTTCCAAACGAACACGGACCCTCACAAAGAAACACGAAATAGGATTAGAAAAAGGACTAGCCATTCCAAGATTGGATTTTCAAATTGTTTTACGCGATCTTAATTAAAAAAGCCAACTTCAGAGAATCGGTAAAAAAGAACCCAAAGACGTGAACAATATCGGACATTATTCGGTTTTGTCGTTTTTTATGGGGCTATTCATCTGCAAACCTAACCAAAATCTTATTGTACGATATATTCATTGTTTTTTTAGTAAGGTTTGCCTTCATTTAATCAGCTGTAAATTGCTCTTGTAGAACATGGACCATTAAACTGCGGATGTTTATTTACGACATAGAGTCTGCAATGTAAATGTCATTCATGTAATTTATAAGTTTCGGCTTTTTAGGTTACATGATTTTTGCGTAGGTTAAACCGATATATTATAAAAATATAAATCATTATTCATGAGAACATCTATGACAGAAAATTTCTTAGACTGACACAATCATTTGCACCCTTACACATATCTTCCATAAAAACAACTATTTTACATATTACATAAGTGCAAATGTTTTATAAAAATAATGTAACATTACCAAAATCGGTCTGTGATATAATGTAATAATTTGTAACAGATTACTTTTGGTACTATTCTTTAAGTACCCAAAAATGTAAACTTGAAGTACATTTTTGATAATAAAAGTTACTCTTATAATTGTTTATAGATGCCTTAAAATGTATCACTTGAAGCTTTCATTTTACTGAGTATTGAATCGAGTAAATGAGTCCGAGTAAATTTCGTAAAAGTCATCTACAAACAAAAACGACATAACTCGGCCAATATAATGTGCCATTGTTAACATGATTTGGTAAAGAACAAAGAACGGCACGGCCAGGGAATACGGAAAAAACGTGTCAACCTATAAATTTTTATCCGTTTTTATGATCCGACCAATAAAAAAGCAGTACCTACTTCGGTCCTATTCATTCTAATAGCATTAAGAGGGATTGGGGTAAAAACCGCTCCATTTTTAATTTCGACGAGTTGACTCCGTCCGGTCCGTAGGACCGCATCGTAAAAATCTAGCGCAGGATTGCCACGGCTTTACGATTTCCTATTGTGCCAGCACGGCAAAAGGCTATTGCTATTTTTCTATTTTCCACCGCGAAACACGACGCCTTTGCTACAAAAACGGACCGTCCATGCGTTCCGTTATGCTTGCGGCCGTGTGCACGATTTTCAATCCTCCATACTGCTTCTCCCATTCGTTGTTTCCACCAGGTATTACATTTCTATACAGGTCGCTAGAATAGAAACAAAAATCGTTTGTTCGGATTCGATTTCAATCGCGCGTTTTTTTAATGAATAATCTTCGTTTCGGAACATTTTGACCTACGTAAAATATTCCGTACGTTTCACATGAAATGCCTGCTATTTTCTATGAAACTGCTATAAATTGACATTGGCAGAGGGAATGACAGGGAGTTTTGAAGAAAAGCGACGCGTGCTGACCGAGTCGCGAAGAGGAAACCCAAGTGACGAACGGACAAACACGCAAATATTGTGCACCGTTGTCGCAATATTATCGTTTCGAAAAGGCGCACGCACCAGCTCGGCGAGCGACGCGTTTTGTGCCCGTGGGTCCGCTTGCAAACAGATAACGCGCGTCCCGAGTGGTTTACCGGCTAGTCCTGTTTGCCTTACGGCTTACCAAGATATCCTGCACCTCCAGGAACACGCGTTGCTTATATAGGATCATCGGAAAACTCGTGAAAACCTCGCTCGTTCATCCTTGAACTTGTTTTCACCAACGCAAACGTTGATTCTTGTCGCGAATCGATTATCGGTACACGTTCTTGATGTTCTGGCGATTTTGGGTTCTGGAACTTTTAGGTATTTGCGCCTGAGGTGTTGGAATTTGGGGATTGGGAAATTTGGGACTGGGAGATTTGGGACTTGGGAGATTTGGGACTTGGGAGATTTGGGACTTGGGAGATTTGGGACTTGGGAAATTTGGGACTTGGGAAATTTGGGACTTGGAAGATTTGAAACTTGGGAGATTTGGAACTTGGGAAATTTGGAACTTGGGAGATTTGGGACTTGAGAGATTTGGGACTTGGGAGATTTGGGACTTGGGAGATTTGGGACTTGGAAGATTTGGGACTTGGGAAATTTGGAACTTGGGAGATTTGGGACTTGGAAGATTTGGAACTTGAGAAATTTGGGACTTGGGAGATTTGAGACTTGGGAAATTTGGGACTTGGAAGATTTGGAACTTGGGAAATTTGAAACTTGGGAAACTTGGGACTTGGGAAACTTGGGACTTGGGAGATTTGGGACTTGGGAGTGTAAGAATTTGGGAGCGTAGGGATTCGGAATTTAGGAATTTGAGAATTTGGGAATTTGAGAGTGGGGATTTGGGTGTGTAGGGATGTGGGAGCGTAGAGATTTGAGAATTTAGAAATTTGGAGATGTGAGAATTTGGGAATTTGGGAATTTGAGAATGTAGGGATTTGAGAGTGTGGTAATTTGGAAATGTGGGGATTTGGAAGCGTAAAGATTCAAAAATTTAGGTATTTTGTTTAAGAATTTGAGGAGTGTACTTTGTAATGTTACATTCTTAGAATTTTTTTGGACATTTCAACTTATGATTTTTGCAATTGTTCAGTATTAGAATATTAGAATATCTTCTTCTCCTCTTCTCCTCTTCTCTAGAAAATCTTCTCCTCAAACTACGATTTCCTTAAAACCCACAAAGTGTCAGAGAGCCCTATTTAGAAATCAAACCAAATTTTTCCATGTCGAGCATCTCCCGTGCACCAAGGACCCAGGGCTAGTATCGTTTGATCTTTTGAGGAAGAACCAGAGATGTCCATGTACCTCCACCAATTTTCCACAAGGTCGACCTTCATGGTTCAGAAAACTGTTAAACCATGCGACAATTTGTTGGACATTTACCAATCTGCGTTGATTCATCGACGACCTTTTTCTGTTTTCCCTAACAACCGTGAAAATCTGGAGCAGTACCGTTCTCTTTTCCACGGTATCCGCTACCATTTCTTCGTGAAAACTTTTCGCGTGATTTGTGGCTCTTGTGAACAGGAACACGAAATACCACCCACTAGACCAATGCTTGTTTGCATATTTTAGGGAAGAACGTAGCTCCCAAGGTCTGATCGGTATCGTTATAATGTTGCTGGAGACCTCATGGTTGTTCGGAAAAATTTTGTGTTGTGAAACAATGTGATGTATTATTTGGGACACTTAGGTGATTATGGGTTCAATGGATTATTATTGGGGGAGGATGTGTTCATATATTGTACTGGAAGTGTTCATATGTTGTATGGGGGTGCGTTATGTCGTCACATGTTATTGGGTGACATGTTGGATTACTTTGTGGTGTATTTCGATGCGTAATAGTTCGACACGTGATAATTCGACGCGTGATAGCTCCACACGTGATATTTCCACATGTGATAATTCCACACGTGATAATTCGACGCGTTGTGTATCGACACGTGATGATTCAGTACGTTGTATTTTGACGCGTTATAGTTCGGCACGTGATAATTCGACGCGTGATAGCTCCACACGTGGTATTTTCACATGTGATAATTTCACATATGATAATTTGACGCGTAGTATATCGACACGTGATAATTCGACGCGTTGTGTTTCGATACGTTATGATTCCACGTGTTGTATTTTGACGCGTTATAGCTCGACACGTAATAATTCAACGTGTGATAACTCCACACGTCATAATTCCACACGTGATAATTCAATGCGTTAAAAGAAATTAAGAACACAAAAATAGTGCACAACGAAAAGAAATACAAGAATAGAAAAATAGTGAGTTACCACAATGTAACAATAAAATAGTAACGTACTGACACCTCAACTATTAGATCACTCTGTCGAAAACCAAGATACTAAAAGGAAATAATTACCAAGATATTTTATCCCAGGGCCCATTAAAGTAACTACGGCCCTGTTTTTAGGCGTCGTATATTCGGTTGATAAAGGAACGGTAAGAAAATGGTCGCAAGGCTGAAAGAAACTTCGTAAAAGATATTTTATGCGTGTACGTATTCCCAGAATAACCATCGCGCAAAGAAAGAGAGCAATCACCTGGGTGAAAGCATGGTTCGAAAAGACAGTTAGGTCGATCCTAGGTCTTATTGTTCCAAATATCGCTAAAATACGAAAAAGCATAAAGTCATAAACCGCATTTTAACGTTTTTGCTTGGTCCTTCGGGCCAAGTGTTAGCCGAAGCCACCCTAAGAGAAGCATGCAAATCCAGAGGAGCGTCGTCAAAGGGACAGCCATTGGAAAATATATAATTCAGGCCGTAAATGGGGTCCTCTTAGACTGGTAAAACGGTTAACTTTTAACCGTCACGGCTTAGGTATGAACCTTGAAGCGTAGTTTCCATGCGAAAGGAAAGAAACGACGAAAGTACGAGGACGGATCATATTATCCTTTGATATAGCAGCTTCGAGACGGAGGACGACGAAAAAAGTGGGGCGAAACTTGTTATTAAGAAAAAGAGTCATAACGGAGGTGCTTAAGAGATTGATGGTCAAAAGAGCTGGTCGTTAACGTAACTTCGTTCCGTATATACATAAGCATAAGTCTGTGTTATTTTATTGCGACAAAATTCGAGAGAAACGTGAAATGTTGCCATTTGGATGTGGACGGGTGAGGAAAAATACACATACGTTTAATGTTCGTTAGGGTGTGGACGATTCGAGGTCTTATGTTTTAAGGGAGATGTAGTTCTTGGTAATTTGGAGGTTTGGCGAAAATTTGAGGATGTAGAGATTTGGGAGCGTAGGAATTTGGAAATTTGGAAATTTGGGGGTGCAGGAATTTGGGAGCGTAGTATTCGGGAATTTTGGAACTTGGGAATTTAAGGATTCGGAAATTTAGGTATTTGGAACTTCAGATATCTGAGAACGTAGAGGTTTGGAAAGTTACAAAGAAGTTAGGTATTTGTAAATATAGAGATTTGAAAATTGACAAATTAGCAAATTTTCAAACTCACGCATTTAAAACCGGGAATGTTCATCCCCCTTTTATCAAAGAAACTTTCAACCCAATTCCATTTCCAACACAATTTTATATCTGCAAGACATCAATCACTCGATAAAACTAAAGCACTTCGACTACACAAAAATGCAAGAACATCTTCCACTTTTTGCTGAAGCTGCCTCAGAATCCAGAGTAAAACCAACCCCTTCACCCCATCCATCGTTCACCGTAATAAAACAGCGAGGACCTGGTTATTACCCTCGATCGGAAATATCAAACCGTACCACGAATCTTGTTACCGTATCGGGAAATAATGACCGTCGTATCAAAGAACTGGAGGATCCCATTTCGCAGCGGGTCCACCGTAGACAGTGTATCAAAAATGTTTTATGTAGCAACGTCTTCGACGAGGAGGGAATGAGTTTCTCGGCGAGGACGAAGAAAAAGGACGCGACTCTCTGCTTTTCCAGGATGGTGTAACGCGGTTTATGATCACGGTGATTCGCGAACGGTGGACCAGCAACCAACATCCTGATCCTTGTTACGACCTCGTAAAGAAGGCTTTTAACGCGTCCACCTAGCGTTTTCATTCAGGCCTAGCTTTAAGCGAAACGCAGCCAACGTATTTATGTCAGAGGGTTGTCTAGAGAATATCGACAATATCGTCAGGTCGTTGAACATTATACGGAATTTTGGACTCGTTCTCATGTTTTGAAACAGAATTGTATTTTAGTACTAATTATAATATTATTTTCAACATAAACGTGGCTAGAAATTTGGACAATCACATGATGATTAACTTTGTTATGAATGAAGGTTATGAGGTAGAGTTCTAGACCCTTAAATTTTAATTTTAGACTTCAGTCTTAGACTTTATTCATCTCAGACTGCAAGATAGTGATCGACTTCTGTAACATGATCGAATAGATCGGAGTAACGTGTGAAATCGGAGTAAAGATTTGAGAAGAATATCTCCATCAATGAAACATCTGACACGATACTGTTTTGATGGAAACACAATCAGGTGACATGCGGTGTCTTGAGAGACAAAGGTGCGTCGAGAGGCTGTACCGAAAGGAGTGGAATTGAAAGCTATCGATTCTCCATTGACGTCTCATCCATTCGTTTTGCGACGCAAATCAAATCCTGCTCTCCTTTTGTTTCGGGATATCGTCCGTTGGCACTGTTCCCGTTTTTCTCGCCGACATTCGATCTGCAAGAATTCGGGACTACCGCAAACATCGACACATAATTCTTTCGTAATATCACGGTAAGCCGATAGGGCCGGTTCTGTCTCTCGTTCGGCACTTGTCAAAATAATGTTTGTCTATCCCGTAGTCTCGGACGGGCTTTGTCGTCGTTCCGCTCCACCCGCGTCAGTTATGAGAGTTATGGCTGTTATGATTGTCATGTTTTGTCAACTCCTTTGTCAGCGACAAAAGGTCTGCCAGCGAGAGGATCATGAGCTTTTCGGCCTTTGGCGCGTTTGCAACGAGCCCGGCGAAGGCGAGGTCGTACGGGACGAAGTGGCGTGAAGCCGGCCCACAAAAGTGTCGCCGGAAGTTTTGTTGGCACAAAATTCGATACGTCATTCGAACGAGAGATCTACGCCGTTGCGAGGATCGAACCTATTTTCGCAAGGTGACCGCGAATATCCCCGCGACCGAAAACGTCAATCAAACTGCCCAGCGCTCCTGTAGGCGTTACGCTTCATCATGGATCAGAATTAGTGCCACTCACGAGCCTCCTGAATACGATGCGTCTGATCACTGCTAAAGCTGTATTTCTTTGGACTTCACGAGGAGCGTTGGTATTTTCCTCGACTACTACCAATACCGACAAGGATAAAGATTAAGAGAGTAACAGCAATAGTAAGATTTATCATATCGTTTATGCCTCTTTTCTTGCGATCATCATGTTGCAACCGACGATGGGACGATTTCGTCATGGACAGGGTGCATGCAAGAAAAATATATGGCCGACGACCGCGTTTCATAAAGAGTCAGCAGCCATAGTGCACTTTTCCCCGATATTTTTATTACCGTGGCCCGAATTGGATTGGTCGGTCCGCGTTATGAGCCACCCTCGATAATCGCACCCTTCTAACCTAACGCTAGTTGCGTCGAGACCGGAATCGCATTCGCGCCAGCCTCGCAATAAATTCCGAATAGCTATCATAGATTTATCATAGTCACGCACTCGCGCCTGGCCACCCGATAATTGTTGGAACGTAGCGGTTTTTGGCTGACCCAAACGCTGTCCCGTCGATCCTAGGTGACAGGGGAGATCCTCGAGGGCGAACGTCACGAGGGTGAGAAAAATAATGATTCCGGACATTTTTCAATACACCGAGGGCGTGAAGAAGGGAGGTGGTACGTTTCGCTTTCTACGAGGAGACTCGATTTATACTCCTCGATCGGTTGTTCTTTGTGGCCGACACGTACTGGCCGATATCGTCGCACCTGCCAGCTGGATCGAACCTGGACAGATGAAATCGAAATGTCACCACGCGGTTGCATTTTTTATCCATTTCTTTGTTCGGCGTAGGAATTTATTCGCTTCTAAATTGTTACATATAAAAATACCGATAAGGAGTGTGAATCGTAGCTGTCCCTTCCTGTTTCGAAAGACAAAAAGTCTTAAATTGACACGTTTGTTTAGTCTGTATGTTTTTACTGTTGCAGTACAAGTAAATCTACGATTCGTACTAATTTTAATAGACAAGTATGGTTAAGTTACTGTTTTAATTGCATCGCTGTGCCTTTAATCATATTTATGTACAACTGAATACTGCTTGCATTTCTTTTTCTTTACAGCTACATACACCCAAACTATCCATGTACACAAATCAATATAACAAACTTCAGTCGGACTAAACTTCTAAACATTAAACTTTCGACAGCAACCACTGTTACAGCAATTCAGACTGTAATTCTTTTAAGTATTCCAAACCATAAGCTGAATGTATAATAAATTGCGATTAGAGTTTAATCGTAGACCTTCTGTCAGTTGTATATTTTCATCAAGTTGCATGATGGTACACTCAATGTATTCTACTTACCCGCGGATCTTCCAGCGACGAATTAACTCGGTGGACTAATAGTCCCGAAAAATGGGCCATTGATCTTCCGAATGATCTCCGTGTACCTAAGACCCTTCATGCTGCAATTGTAATGGTTACACCCCTATGTAATCAATCGCCGCTGTTTTCTGGGGTTGCAGAATCGCCGTCTTTATTTCCACGTGATTCACGTTGAACGCGGGGGAACGAAGCGTGAGATTAAACGCTGGAAGCATCGAACTAACATACTCGGGAATTTACTTGGTCCAGTTGGAAATTATTTCCCTCCCACTCGTTTATCCGTGAAGATTGCAAACGGCGCAATGATCGTGTCGGAGTACTTAAAGCATCGCGTTCGTGATTAAGGCTGAATTCCTTGGAGTATTTTCTTTCTCTTTTAAATCTGAGAATATCAAGATACGGATATTCTGATAAGGCTGTATTTCTTCGTGTATTTTCTTTCTCTTTTAATGAGGGTTTAAAGATACTGAACAAGACAAGTATTACTAGTACAAGGTTTAATAAAATTCGATATAATGTAAGGTTTAATAGCAACAATGTAAGATTTAATAGATTCAATTTTCAGTAATAAAAATGTTAATTCAACTCTGGGAAGGAGTTACAAAAAGAGAGTATATGCTGCTGATATTATTCATCTTCTTCCAGTCTACAATTTGTCGACAAAATATTACAACAATTATGGACAGTTAATGACTGAAATGCATCTCCATCGCACAATAAAATTCGAAAAGATCGCGTGCCAATTCTTTATAAGATCGATGTTCTCGCCATCGGTTAGAATATCTTTATTCGGAAATTTATCTTCGAGGAATACCATCTACGTGTCAAACGAGGGAAACGGTGCAAAAAAAGAGACAGCCGAGATTCCGAGGTCGCAGCAATGACTGGTGAGCATACATTACGGCAGTGCTTCTTTTTTAGAGGCTGCTCACCCTCTTGTAACAAAGGTGTGGTCTCAAAGATCCCCGATGATCGTCGTCATCTTGTCTCCGGCGCACCATCCACGCGTGTTAAGCACGAGCTACGAGTTCGTACGTTTTTTCTCTTTCTTTTTTTTTCATCGACCTCTGCCCATTCTTCTTCCACGAGGAGAACACCTAGCCCGCCCCTTGTTTTATCTAAATTCCCCTCCGTTTGATTCTCGCACGACTGCACGGTCTACTCCGTAATATCTCTTAAGGGTCGCAACACCGATATTCACCTGTTAATTGGATCATTCTCTAAGAAATGATATTTTTCTCGTGTAATAAGAAACGGGCGAAATATTGCGATGAAGGCTATGAACAAGTGATACGTATTTGTACGTACTATGTGCAGAGGTTTCAAGTCTCTAAATTATAAAATTTTTAAATTCGAAACTTTATGAATTGGGAGCATAAAAATTTGCAGTTATATAAAATTCTAAATTATATTATCGATTAAAATAACAACCAGGATTGTCGAGTGCCATTAGCCGAATCCGATGTATCATATAATTATGCCAAAGGATCTCGTTGGGAAGAAATTATTTATCCAAAGTTCGCCAATTACCGTGGTCGAAAGACGTCTGACGAATGAACAACGGTAGAAGCACTCGAAAGGGCTAAGGTTACCTTAATGGATCCTTTAAGGTTTGATCGTTTGCTTCCAGAACAAGCTCTTATCTGGTTCGAGGAACTTATAGTCAGGGACATAGCTACCTGGACCAACTGTAACCAAGGGAACTGATCACGGGTCAGCTCCTTTTATTCTCTTCCTTCTTTTAATCTCCGTTCAATACACTGTGCACGCTACCCCTAAATTAAGCAACCCTATATACTCATCCATTATCTATTATTATACTAACTTATTTATTATTTATTAAAACTACCGAATTGGTCAAATGACCAGTGGTTTCTTATTAAATAATAGGATTCGTTAACACTGCTTTATGGTTCTATTATTTGATCTTTTATTTTATTTTTGAAAGTACTAAGTTAAATTGTTCAATACACATTTCTATAATGATCAACAAACATCGTTTTTCTGCGACGATCGATCATGCTCCAAGGAATATCTGTTTGAGACAAATTAGAGTAACGAGTGGAGAAAAGAAATCGTCTCATGGCACTCGACAAATTAACAGACAAGAAGGTGGTTCTATTTTTTGCCGGTCGTCCCAGTGAAGCGAAACACGGTCAGGGGTAAAACAACGTTGTTCTCTCGTTACCTAGCGCGGGACCGCGCTTTTCTGAACGAGTAACTTAATCCCATTTTCCAGCGTAGACAATAAACCACCGGGTGAATTGCGCGTGTGTGCGCGTGCAAACGTTCACGTACGTGTACCGGGTCGTCTCTGTGCGTTCTCGTTCCTGTGCTCGACGAGGGAGAGACATTAACTAAGGGCAGATGCTTCGACAGCGTTAAAAAAGCGGCAAGCGAGCGCGTGCCGGCATCAAACGACTAAAAATACTCGAACGCCCCCGTGAACAACGACCACGCCCGCTATAAAATCTCCTCGGACCTCGGGACACATCCTAAAAGCCCTATAATCTCTATCCTCCCGTCTTTCCACTAACAAATACGTGCCACTAATTTCGATAATTAGCGTGCCGTGTTTGTCCGATAGCTAATCTGTGAAAAGGATGAGCACATGATCTTTGTACGTTCTTGGATCATTCTGTGTTATTGAATAAAATGAAATTTCTTTTCGAAATAATTTATTAGGGTTCTCCTAGTGACTAATGATGAATATCTGACGTTTGATGTATGTTGAGGACCATGAGGGAAATACTGTTAGCTGAAGAAATTTAGTTTTCATTGAAACGAAATCAGATAATCCAATTTAACAAAAGACTTAGAATCTTGATCACTCGAGGAACACTATAAAATATAATAAAAAGAAGAGAAGGTTGAAACATAATGAACCATAATATCTTAAAGAACATCGAGCATATTTCAACCCCAAAATACGTTCGCTAACGCGTGTCTCCTCAGAAAACAACCACGAAACAACGGCACAGAGCTATTCCTAAGATGTAAAGCAAGAAGCTCGTTTCCACGTTTATCCCGTCTCACGACGTCGAGGTAAGTACCACCTTCGATTTCCTGCAGGAGGATCCCCTCGAGCTAACCCCGCGTCCGTGATCGCAACCCATAAAAAGCATCCTCGATCACGGGAAAGCCGAAAGAAAGCGAGACAAGGGTGGCGAAGAGACGAACGCGTGCCGATGACACATTGTCTCCCTGTTTTCTCTGTCTCCACGTGCTACCTATCTCGTGGATGTCGGTTTACATATTTTTAACCACTTTTTTCGAATCCGGCTCTCCGTCACACGCTTCTCTCCGTCTCTGTCTTGCTGCTCTCTGTCGCGGTTTCGCTCTCCCTCTTCGCTGCAACAGCGTGCACCGTGTTTTCTGTGAGCACGCGAGCTGCACCCTAAAAACTGGATATTTTTGGTAGGGAAAAAAGGGCGAAAAAAGCGCGGATTCGTTACACGCGCTAGGGTCGTTCCACGATGCGTGCAAACGGGACGAGCGGTGCACGCTGCTGCGGAGAGACGCAGAGGGATTGTGAGCGAAAGATCGAAAAAGTTCGAACAGGGCAAACCACGCATCTGCGTACGCGTGTACGCGGTTGCAGGAAACGACGCGACCGGCAAATAGGGGAACGAGATTTTCCTGAAAAAGTGAAAATTTTACGGGATCGCTGCGAGGGAAACCGGGGCGCGCTCTTTTATCTTACGCTAGGCGCGTGCGGGAACAATGCTCGAGTATCGAGAATCCTTTCATCGATCTCTGATCGACGGAGAAAAAAACGCCGACGATGATGTACTCTTTCACGCTGACAATCGAGCACACCGGAGAGACGTTACCTCTTTTCGTTAAGGGGTTCGCTCCGGGTTTCAAAATGGAACTTTTACTCTTCGATCGAGATTACGAACATTCTCTGAACACGTTATTGTAACACAATTACTATAAAAAAATTACCACTTCCATTTCTTATTTTATTTTTAACTTTTTTTCCATACTGTGACATAGAATTAAAACATTAACATCCGTTTAATACATGGTTTCATACTTCTATATGAACATTATCCCCTTTCTATATTATTAATTCTTTCAGAATTTTCTTATTTAATTCTCAATTTAAACTCGGTAAAATATTGCATAAATATTTTACATTCCTTACTAAAGAAATGTAAATTTCTGAGAAGGTGAAAGTAAAATTTATTTTCAAATTGGAAGAACAAAATCGGTGACAGATTCTTGAGATTCACGAGTCATCGTGCGGCAAATGGCGCTTAAAGTGTTAATCCTAAACACTATCATCGTAACGGGTATGAAGTTATTCGGATGACCAATCAAGCATCCGTGAGTAAGCCTCGTTCGACTTTATGTGCCATAAAATAGCAATTGCTGCCCCTCTGTTAAGGGACAACGGCTCTCCTCGACGCGAGATACACATGTGTCCACGTGAAAATTGCTGTGTGGGTTTCGGACACGTTTGATCGAGTGCGTGGACGTGGAACCATTGCCATCTGATCCATTGTGACTCCAATCATTGCTCCATTCTTGCATATCAACAGAAATATCCATTAACCAGAGATTTTTAATCAATACGCATCTATTCCTCTACGGATATTTAGTCCTTCATAATTTAATGACATATTGTTACAAATTATTAACTGCAAATTATTAACACATGATTCACTGTTACACCAGGAAATAAACAATTGTATGCAGATTTCAGATTTCAGGTCTTTTTACAAAAGTCAAATAAATATTTTTTACATTTAATAAATATGAATGTGCACATCCACCTGATATAATCAAATATTGTATCTCCACGCGTTTCATAAATAATCTTTGTTACTTAAAATCGAGTCGAATAAGCAAAAGAAATGCAGAGATCAGAAGATTAACATTTGCTACATAATTAATATTCACGGTCGTGACACTTTCTGTCCAAACGGTCGACAGAGACTATCGACAACGAATCCACAGTGGGTCACCGTCGTTAAATGCAAATGATAAATATTTGCGTGACCCAGCAAGCCTACGATGCACCGTTATAACGGAAACGCGTTTAAAACAAAACAAAGTCGGTGGATGTTGCGAAAGATTGGACGTTGCCGAGAGCATTTTAAGCAGCCGGGGGTCTCATTAGGCAGCCAGGTTCGCACCTTTCCTGCACGAAGATGACGTTTCCGGTGAGTTACGAGGTCCGAGCGTTGATAATTCTGTGTTTCGAAATTTATGTCGCGACACAACGACGGATATAGGTACAGCGACAGGAAACAAGCCACGGTTCCCCTAGGAGATCGTGGATCAGTCGAGGCAGGAAACAGGAAAACTATCGAGGAATATCAAGGAGGACCTCCGAAATTTTCCTTTGAACGGCGTATAATACATTAAACGACATTATCCAGTCTCGTGTCGTCACAGGTGGCCTGAAATAAAAAGATTTCGGGCAGATTAAATAGAAATTTTTGTCCATAACACTCCATCAAGGATACTGTATCTCAAAGTTAAAATTTGTTAAGATCTTGTCTTAGAAATGGGATTATGGTGAAGACGATAAAGAAGATGAATGTGCATGTATTTTATCAAAATGGCTATGCATATGGAAGAGTACAAAGTAGAAAAGTGATCTGTATATTAAAGGATTGGTTAAGAGAAAATGTAACTTACCTAAGAGAAAGTGCTTGTTTTATTTACCATATAATTTAAGTATGTAACATTATTGATTTTACGTACATCAACAGCTTTCATCGAAATCGCTTTCATGAATAGGGGATATGTAGCTCCTCCATTTTCTGAACGGTACCGCCATCGCTGTGATTCAACCCTTGCACAACCCTATCCCTCGAAAGGTTTCATGTTCAGCGGTTGCTTACCCCTTTTATTCGAAGAAAGGGAGTTGATTCGTGTGGCTGTCACAACACGCTTATTCGTGCATCAATCCTTCTCTTCATTGGCTGAAATTGGGATCGCTTTTTATCGAACTTCGTGTCCCTCATGGCTGCTAATTGTGAACAACGCAGCTGGCTCTTGACATTTTCCATCAACCACTACGATCTATTCGTACAACTTCGTCAATCACAAATAATGAATAATTTTATTGTCAATTAGAATTTATTCGAAAATCTATGTCAATTACAATTTATTTGTAAACCTATGTCAATTACGAAATAATGAATAATAAATTTTGTCGTTGATTTCAACTGAAACTTTGTCGACGACTGTTGGTTCCGCCATTTTGTATACGTTCGAGAGTTGTTTTAGTTAGTTGAAAACGATGGGAACGAAAGCCGGTTCTGGATTTTCGTGCGTCATAAAAGACACGCGATGAGGTACCACGTGTCCTATGGAATTAATTCTTTGTCGCCTTCATGATCCGATTCCGATGTCTGCACCTGAAGATTCCTTTTAGCCACCTTTTCCTTTCTACCTGTCCGCTCGTGCGGTAATATCTCGATATCTAACAAGTTGCGTTAACGTTCCGAGGCGAGAAAAACGTCGTTATATTTATGGCTCGTAGGAACGGTGGATTTGGAGGAGATTATGGCTAACAGGAAACATCTACGGCACCCGAAAACGCTTATAAACTTCTCAACTTATTACGTACACCTGGATATTTTTGATCTCCTCAAATAACAGTTACATACTTGTCAAACTTCTGGTTTATCACATAAAGGACTTAGGGTTTTCAAAATGAACGTCCATTAGCGCTTTGTAAATCATTCATGTTTGAGAGACTTATTGACGTTCATTGATTATATCAAGATAAGTCTCTAATTTTAGTTCATTTATGTATTATGTACTTTTTATATGTAGTCATATACATATAAAGGTGTGAGAAAAATTCTGAGAATTGACAATATACTGGATTGATCAGCAATTGTCTCAAATCCCCAAATGTTCAGATCAATCTCTACCAAATGTTCTCTCGAAACTTCCAAATCTAAAACTACAAAATGTCCATAAATTTTCAATCCTGAAACGCTGTCCAGCGTGCACATAAATGTCCATGAACTCTCTAATCTGCCCATCACTCCACATGCAGCTCCGACTAATGGTCATCCACGCGAAATATACAAACCCATCGGCGCGTTTGATGCTAGTACACAGAATAGCAAGGAACTAGGACGATCGATGATCTAGATATCGATGATCGCGCATAAATCGAGATTACCGTTGATCTATCACACGTATCGGTTAACACGAGATAAGTTTATCTCGCGGGATGTTAGCGCGCGTCCATCTCGATGTCTCGCTGGGCTAGGCTGAAATCATGATCAACAATGGCGCTGGACAGACGGCCATTGAGCTTGGACAATGAACAATGTTAGCCAACCAACCCCCGATCACAGAAGCTGCCAGTCTTCTCTCTCTCTCTCTGTGTTCAGCAGCCCCTTTGCCCCCTTTTGGTCTGTCTTCTCGGACAGAGAAAGGAGGGGTTCGTGTGCAGATTGCACAACCGTCCAACGCCAGCTGGCCAACCCCTTGACCCCGACAGGGTGGACGTCCGAGTCGATCGTAAAGGCTCTATACGTAACCTGGCCTGATCTCGTCGAAGAGGGTTGAACAAGAAAAGGTGTCCAACCGGCCGTTACTGTGTATTGCTACTGACCGAACGTGCTACCTTCGAATCGACACCGAACACTGCAACTTGGACCTTGTGAACATCGAACTCGTTGGGTAAACTTGGAGGGGGTGAAAGACGTTGAAATCTGCGGAAGAATGTACCATATTCGTCGATGCGAGCTGGTCGAGGAGCACCTCAGTATTTATCTTGTTTATGCAGTAGGGGAGGGTTGGGATAATTAGTATTATTGTTCATGGGTGGACATTTTGCTACGGAGACATTGCTGACGTAGTTGGGTAGTCATTCTGGATTTTTTGGTTTTGAAAGGGTGAGGTTTCTAACTTCAAAGTTATCGTATTTCGAAATCTTTGTATTTTCAGAGAATCAAATTATCAAATTGTCAACTTGTCAACTTGTCAAGTTGTCCACTTGTCAACTTATCAAGTTGCCAAATTATCAAATTATCAAATTGTCACATTGTCAAAATACCAGAATACCAAAATACTCAGATATCCAAATTCCCATATTTCCAAACATAAAAATATCAAAATACTGAAATTACCATCTTGCAACTATCTCAATACCCCAATAACAAGGTATTCAAATATCGAAATTGAAAATTGTTCCGCGCTTACTAACTCGATTTCGCGGCCCGTTTTATCCGCGTCACTACGATATCGCTTTTCCGCCAATTTCCTACGGAACGAATATATTCGAGAACGATTGGCTTCGTACGGACTACAAGAAAATGAACACGAGTTAAGAAGTTCGTGAAAACGATAAGAGCGTTTCTTCCAATGGCGCACCGGTGTAAACGGGAAAAGCGAAGAAAACGAGACACGGTACCCCGTGGCGGAAAAGTTGCTTCCGCCAAGCGTAGATAAGGAGTAACAGTTCCCTCGAATTCCGTAGAATACAGAAGTGGAATGAGATATCTACCGTTGAAACTTTAAAACACAGAAACGTGTACAGCTGTTCCGGCTCGTTCTACCAGCTTTGTATCCATTCGCTCGTGGTTAATCTTTTATCGGTTTGATTATTCGGCGACATCTAATTCCCTCTTCGCATTCGTGAAAACGAGCACTGTGTAACAATGATACAACAATCGTGATTACATTTTTTGTTGAGAAAAGTAACAAGAGAATGTCCGTCATTCTGTGGATCAAGGATGTTTGAATCTTGACTACATCTTTGAAGGTGATGACCTTCAAATGATGAAAATTGCTCTTCATTTCTAGTTGACAAAATACAAGAAGTTCGCTGAAATATTTGTAACATGACGAAGGGTTAAAAATAATGGTAGATGTGTACTCGAAATTTTTGACAGGCAATATGAGTAATTTGAAAGCAGTAAATATGAAAAGCGTCAATTTGAAGAGATCGGTAGGTAGTTGCGGTGTTAAAACACTGGTGGTCGAGTGGAACGTAGCTTCAGCGGAGGGTATAATACTTTACGATATACAATTTCGACGCGTTCCACCGTTCTCCCTGTCGGTTCGACTTTTTTATGGGGGCCTCGTGTCGGACCCCTTTCGAGGCTACCTGAACGCGTGCGTGGCACGTTTCCTCGGTTTCGTTCCTTACCTTTTTTTTTTTTTAAAAAAGAGCCAACTCTCTACCTGGATCACGGGCCGAGATGAATTAATATATCGTGTAATGGATTAAGCCAGGACCTACCCCACGTGAAACGCAACCCTCTCTTTCCGTCGTCACCATGGATGCGTTTATACCTGGATGAAAACGCCGCGGGAAACACACACTCACGCTCGATAGACACCATACGAGAAGCAGCAAATTTTCGGTTTACACCTATCGACCGACCATTCTTTCGAGAATGACGCTAAAAGGGGGAGGGAATCGATAGGGTTGTACCCCTTCGACCCTTTTTTTTCTTCTCTCTCCTGTTGCTCACACCCCGAAACGCGTAATTGGAAAGCGATATATTCTTCCACTCGATAAAAATCGACGTCGATGCTTTATGAAGTGGCTCGAAGGCGAGCCATAAAAGCGGCTGCGAGAACGAGCACCAGCGACAGGTTGGGAACGCCATAAAGAGATGAAGGTATTTACGAGACGCCACCGTGTCTAACGGTGGCTGTAATAACGGAATAAAAAGGTGGATCTTGTAGCTGCCTATTAACACGTTCCTCGTCGTCGATGTTTAATTAGAAAATTGTGGAGGAATTAAATAGTGTTATCCAATATCGACCCACGTGATCGTCAGAACCTCTAAAAAACTGGAGATCACGAAACACACGTGTAACTACATCACGTTATTTCATATTTCTTTTTTATTAAATATATGCTTGCTTATACGACGAATGGTGTTATCAAGATACTGTACCCAAGAAGCAGGTTAGCTCTTTTTCCTTCTTCCTATCTAGTCGATTTTTATATAAGAGATAAAATGAACATGACTTCTCTCAGATACAGAATATTAATATAATTTTCCCTTCAAACGACAATTTTCCGTAATTTGCAGCAGTAAACGCGTTAGCGCGTAAGAGTAAATTCGCAAAGAGTGAAATGAACCTCCAGATGGTCTCATGACTCAATGGAAATTGAAATTACAGGCTTTATGCCAGGAAATGACAGTCAGCTCTTGGTCCGAAATTATATCTCGCCTGCAAACCACGAGCAGCTTCGTGGTGGGTAGGATAGTTAGTGACGAACGGGAAGCTCAGGTTAGGTTCACCTGTCGAAGGGGTTCTAATCCTTCTGACGTCTCTCGTAACCCTCTCATTCTTTCGACGCATACGTGTATACGTGTGCAACACCTGTTACGGGTACACGGTTATCCGCATCGGCCTGTGATCAAGGGTCAAACGTTTTGAGAGAGGGTTTTCGAAAGGGTGAGGTTCCAAAGTGGTCGGTACCTTGACGAACCAACCCTTCTCTCTCTTTTTCTCTGTGCTCTGGTGTCTCTGTGAGGCAGGTATACGAGCGTACACACTGCCACCTTGTACGGGAGATCACACAATGCACCGGAGAGCAACCCTTTCCTGCATCCAGCATTATGTCACTAAACGTTATCCCAACGAAAGGGGAAAAAGCAAACTCACTGGAACAGGTTGGGATCGTTCTCTAACCCCTTTCATAACGTTGCTCGTAGGCCAGAAAATTCTTCTTTTTATTCGACCCTTTTTTTCACTCTCTCTTTCTCCCTCTCTGTGCGTGTTTTCACGATCCGTATACCTATTGCTCGTTTGCTCGTGCATTCCGTGGCCTGCCAGCCGTGAAAAAGGGTGCACGCGATCCCGACCACTAAATTACCCGTATTTGGTCTGTACCGATTAATATGTAATTTAATATAATGTAGGGAATTTATTTTATATTAATGCGTGATGTATGATATACAATGTATTTTGTAATGTATGATGTATGATGTGCTATGTATTTTATAATACAATGTTTCTCGATATTCTCGAATCGATCTCGCGCAACCCTCCAGATTTCAGTACCGATTTTCCCGGGTCATTCCCACGACGCAAGATCTGAAGCATCGCGGGCGGTCGGTTTAGGAAAACAGAGGGTCTTTGTCGAAGAAATCGGTGGTCGTGGTTTTTGAAAACTCGAACGCGGTTAAAAGCCAATAATTATCGTTGCACGCGATGATCGTGGTCGTTCTGGCATCGGCCGGAAGTAGGTGGCGTTTAACCGTGTCCCGAACGAAAGGGGATGAAAGGCTAGGCCCATCAAAGTGGTGCATTTAAACCGAAAATACGTGAACTGGTGATTTAGTCGGTACCAATAATGAGAGGTCGCTACTCTGTTCCATCCTCCGTTCGGAACGCGTTTAACGTCGAAACGCCAAATACACAAAGAGCAAGAAAGACGGAAAGAAAAATCGGGCAACGAGAAGAAGGGAGAACTGCGAGAATGAAAGAAACCGTAAGTCCTCCCGATGGAGAAATCGGGAAAGCTGGATTCCAGTGAATAAGGTTCCTAGAAACCGTTCTTTGAAAACTTTTGACATCACGGTGGTCCAGAATCGATGCTGTGGATCCGGCATTCCGCGTGGCTGCGTTTATACTCCGCGAAATCTGCTTCGAATGGACTTCTCTTATAAATTGAACGTACGTTTTCGAATATTTAACGGACGGTTTGTGCGAGTTTGATTCTCGAGGCTCTTCGTTGAAGGAGATATGTACTCCTTAACCTACAATTGTCTAGGCAATCATCCACAAATTGTTCCTACAATGTCAAAATGAGTAAAGAAAGTTAAAAGTTAGGGATGTTTTCAACGATTCTTGATTGACACGAGTCTGATTCATCACATATGATCTCTGGTGTGTGTCACGAGTATGATATTGTAAGGGGTTAATTCAATTGGCGTAACTGGTGCTGCTATTCGTGCGATGTAACTTGCCAGCAACACGTGTAAAACGAGGAGTACAATTTTCGCTCTAAATAGTCACAGCTGCAGTATTCGGTCAAGTCTCATTTTGAGGCGTGTGAACTATATGTCGAAATTGCTCGAGAACTCCCCTGTCGTGCAGTGTCCATCGAAACGATCCGCCCCGTATTTGAACGTTGAGGATAAACATTCGCGAGGCAGGTTCCCCAGCGATCGAGCGAGTCGAAGATCAAAGAGGAGCGTCTCGAAGGCAAAAGTTCTTAGCGCTCTGGGTCGCATCGGGGATTAATTCTGTCATGTTGGCAAAAGAAGAAAGGGAGCGGCCGTTGCGACAGAACGAAGAGGAGACGGGTAAAACACCATTATTCCCCCGGTGCTTTATCTGTTCCACGGAGAAACAAAAGTTCTTGCGCGCCACGGTAGCAAGGGCTATCGATCTTTTCGCCCTTTCGCGATGGTCCCTCGCGGGGAATAATGCGCCGCAGAGATATATACCTTGATCCGAAGATATCCACACGGTCACGATCCTTGTTCCAACAGCAGGAACTTTTATATCAGGGGTCAGAAGGAAAGTTTCGGTCGTTCTTTCTTCTTCCTTTTTTCTGGCGGCAAGTTTGAAAAAGTTCCGCCGACAGAACCGCCGACAAGTCCATCGTCGGAACAGCGCCGAGCATCAAATATTCTATGAATTCAGAGGTGGTTTTGTGCTCGGTTCATGACTTGCCGGGGAACAAAATTCTCCTTGAAATTTTTATCGACTATTTTTACGACGCCTTGCAAATGCCACCTTTTCTGACATCAACTCAGCCGTAATCACTGAAACGGCTTCTTTCTTTCAATTATTTCTGCTGCGGCCTGAGGTTATTGACACTTTGATATCTGTCATTCCTGAGCGTTTAGTGTTCTTATATATTTAATACGTCAAATAAATTTCTTATTTCTGTCAGGTATTTTGACAAATATTTACCAAATTGTAACTGTACATGTCAATTGTACTTGCGTCAATGATAATTATTTTGACTCAACGTGTATGAGATATACCTCGTCCCTTTTTAATCATTTAAATTAAATAACATACAAAATTTGACCAAAAAATAAATATATGGTGTTGCGTTGTTTTAAGGAGTCAGTAATATTCCAGCGAGCTTAAAACTAATTAATCTTCTAAGCACCACGTTCATTGTACTCGGCAACTGTTCGGCGAGTTTTCTTTAAGCAACCCGCCGCCGAAAAACCAATTAATCTTCCGACTTCTAGGAATCACGGGGAAAACACCGGCGTAAAATTAACTGACACCGTTCGAATGGCTTTCGATCCTTTCGAACATGATGCTGCAACTATAATCCGTCGTTCTGTTCCCAACGGGCTGCCAAACTTCACGCGTATCGTTGCGCGGAAGATCGAACTGCATACTCATGGGTCTCTCCGGAGCTTGCACGAAACAACAAATTGATTTGCTTGGAAAATATTCTCGGAAAATATTCTTCGGCTTCATGGTTACTTACGAACGTTTTATTTATTCATCGTTTCTTCGACGATGATCGTTCAGAAACTTTTGTTTTAATACACGGTACATTATTGTTAAAATTTTATTTCAGCAACTTTCAAAAATGGTTGAAAATTTTTCAACAACTTATAGAACAATGCACTATAATTAACTCTTTCGTTGTGAATGACGAGTATGTACTTGTATGGAGAAAAATTCTCCATATAAATAGAACATCTTCTGAATTTTTATATTTAACAGATAAAATACACAAATATCTTATCAATGGTTGGTACATCTTGATTTTTTAAATAAAATAGCAAGTGTTTGTCAAAGGAAACAGCATTGACAAAAGGCTGAATAAATGAAGAGCTTTGAAAAGAGTGGGCAGTTAAAAAGTGGCTAAACGAACAAAGACGTGCTTTTGAAATTTCTGTACAGCAAAGTATCGCACGGAAGAAGGCAGAAAAAATTATTCAACGATAAGAGAAACGTCGTTGTAATTCAATTTGCGAGCGAAGCTGAAAGACCGCGTCGGAGGTGATTCTTCTAGGATAGTTTTATTTGCGAGAGCTCGTTTCTTGCTGGTCGTCCAAGGCTTACGTGCAAGACTTTGAAGTTAGAAAGCTTCCCGAACGAGATTACGCGCGCCGGAAGGAGCTTTTCGACACTTGTGCGGTTTTTTTTCCATCCCTGAGTTCCAGCTTGTCGCGACCCCCTTTTCCGTTCCTGTGATCCTTCTCGTTATGAGTCTTTGGCGTTGCTGTTTCTAAATCCCAGTATACTTCGTAGAAACAGTTTCATTTTATACTTAAATTAAGTTCACCGCTCACGTTTCTACTAGAACTTTGTTTCGCGACTAATTCGGTAATGTTGCTTACCCCATGAAGTCAAATTTAGCAATATTCGATAGCAAACTGGTATCTGAACGGATTGTTATTATTCTATTTTCATTATTTTGTTAACGTGTTCACATTTTTGTGAAGAGTGAGAAAATTGCAAGTAATATGACTTCGAAAGTATAGTACTGTAAAGGGGTGGAACAATCATTCATTAAATAAATTTTTGCAATTTTAGGAGGAACACGTTTACGTTAATTCTAGTACATAAATTTAACATACGTCTTCTGCACACTGACAATTTCAACGATTAATAATTAAAACGATTTTCAATGTTGAACACTTCCACAGATTTAAAAGAAGTATCATACACAAAAATATACTAATTTTTTAAATTACAGTACATACTATTTTGTATACTACACTGTTATACTATATTTTCATATATTATTTGTATTTATGAGTATGTTACGTACAAGATTTTATTTTGTATTTAGTATATTATTTTTATATGTCCGTCATATTTGTGCATATGAATACGTACGTCATGGCTACAGCAAAATAGTGTTAAAATTGACGACAACTCCATCATGGAGAATAATAGAACAGCAAGGAAACAACATGGAGTTCGACAGAGGAAATTGTCACGTCAGTCGTAGCCATAATTCCAGAAAATGATGCGAATCTAGTGCGTCACGTCCACGAGACATCCCACAACGCTGCCATGGGGTTACAGCCCCCTTTCGCAGATCTCCCCATAGTGCCGCGGCTAACCCCCTCGTCAGACGGGGTGTGCACGATGCAACTGACCAATAACTTACCCCTCTGTTCTACCTACGTTCACTATGCGATCGATAGTTACAATATCCAATACAACCATCTTCGTTTCATTCCCTTTCTCGATTTCCCTCCGTCGAACATCGTAGAATTCGCACGAAACCATGGCACCACGCAAATTGCATGTCCGTACAGTAAAATTGCTTCTGCGGTTCAGCATTGTGTGATCGATTCGTTTAAAATATATTTTTTTATTAATAATACGATTGTTGTACTTTCGAATTTTGTCATTTTGAGGATTTGGAAGTGGAATTTTAAGATTTTGGAACATTAGGTGTGGGAGTTTGGGATTTTGGAAACTTGGGAGTGGCAGTTTAGGACTTTGGAACTTTGGGAGTGGAATTTTGGGATTTTAGAAATTTGGGGCCAGGATTTTGGAACATTGGAACTTTAGGAGTAACATTTTAGAAGTTTGGAACTCTTGGAGTGGGATTCTAAAATTTCGAAAACTTGGGAATTATACTTTAGACGTGTAGGAATTTTTGTTTTTGGGGTTTTGGAATCCTGAGATTTCCATACTTTGGAAGTTTCGAATTTTCAACTTTTAGGACTTCTTAAAATTTCTGGAACTTTAGAATTTTACAATTTTGGGGACTTTGAAACTTCCGAATTTTGAGTCTTGATACTTTGAAATATTTGAATGTTGTAAGACCTCTGTAAGACTTTAGAACTTCGTAATTTGACTTAGAAACAGTAGTAACAAATTTCAAAATGGTTAAAAGCTCTGTACTTTGGAAATTGTTGAAATATCTTTAAACGTCGAACAACAGAAGAAAACAAGCTTATAGTAAGAGCATTCGTGCAGATCGCACGATTCGAGAGACACTTTGAGAGTGCGACGTATCATCTGGTAAAATATCGCGTGGCAAGAAGCGTAGCAGCTTCATGGCGGCCAATTTTTCTCACCAAAGGCGAACGAACGCTTTGACCGAGGATGTTGAAGAGGGGTAAAGGAAGAAGGGGTCCTTCTTCGCCCTCCCGTTGCTCCCAGTGTTTTTGCCTGGTCCGTTATCTTGCTCTTTGTTCCACCATCCTCGCACCCTTTGTCCGAATCCTCCCTTGTGTAACTTTCGAGATCTTTGGGCATTGTCTCTATCAGAGGGTTGAAGCTTCTTCTTCTTCTTCTTCTTTTTTTTTTACAAAAATGTCGCCGTGGCAAAATTAATCGACGCCGTTTTCCTTCGAAAGAATGCCGGAGGGGGATCAGCCATTAAAAATTCCTGAATCAGAATCTTCTTACACTGATTAACGGCCTATCTTTACCCTGGACGATTTCTTCGTCCATGGACGTGCAGGATGTCGAGGAATGCTTGACAATTTATGGCTGCCGGCTAAAATGCTTCGCTTATGAACAGATTTCCTCTTTGACTACGATTAGGGGACTCTTGTCATTGTTCTTTTCTTTCCTCTTGTGTTCTTTGTAATACGAACACGATTATTATATATTGTATTCAATTTGGGAATTTGGGAATTTAGAAATGCAGAAATTTTGGGGATGTAGAAATTTCGGGGTGTAGAAATTTTGGAGTGTAGGTATTTAAGAATTTTGAAATTTGGGGATGTGGGGATTTAGGGGCGTAGAAATTTGGGGATGTAGGAATTTAGTAATTTTGGAATTTGGGATGCAGGAATTTAGGGGTGTAGAAATTTGTGGGTGTAGGAATTTTGGGGTGTAGGTATTTAGAAATTTTGAAATTTAGAGACGTGGGAATTTAGGGTTGTAGAAATTGGGGTGTAGAAATTTAGAAATCTTGGAGATGTAAAAATTTTCAAATTTAGGGGTGTGGGAATTTCGGGATGTAGAAATTTGGGGATGTAGGAATTTAGGACTTTTAGAATTTGGGATGTAGGAATTTAGAAATCTTTAAATTTGGGGGTGTAGAAATTTAGATATGTAGAAATAAAAAAATGTTGGTATTTGAAATGTAGGAACTTAGAGATTCGTAAATTTAGGAATTAAAAAAATCTAAAAACTAAAAAATTGAGAGTTTTAAAATCTCAGTCAGCCACTACTTCAGTCTGCGAATTATTAAATTCTAAAATAAAACAAATTTAAATACACCTCCCAAATAACTTAATCATACCTAACCGGTATATAAAAATGACGACCAAAGTACCGCGATCGAATAACGAACGAAATGATTGATCAAAGACTTGATACCTGATTAGTTTCCTCTGAATATACCGAGAACATCAAAAGATCTGTTCAAAATGTTAATAAACCTCTTTGCATTTCACATAGCCATTTCTCTTTAGCCGTATATCTTGCCTGAAGGAGATCCAGCTTATCTTCGCCCACCTTTATGGCCAATATTAATTACATCTGAATTTCTTATTTGCCATCGTCAGCAAGACTTGACTAGCCTGGTACCAGGCTGATTTTAATAGGAAACTTCCTTCAGTTATCTCGAACAGCCGGGTAAAGGTGCAACGATGCAAAATGAGTATCCTTTCTTTTTTAAATTCAACCGCAGCTTCTTAGCTCCGAATCATTTCCGTCGGTTAATTGAAAAACTTTCTCGTCATTTTCTCATCGTCTCGATACGTCGAAAGGAAATATTAATCACATCGCTGAGTGATTAAACTACGTCATCAAAGTATTTCAACCGCCATGATACGTGATAAATTCGCATAAATCTTCTGATAAATAATCCAATCGAAACGATGCATGCTTCTCGATTCTAATTAATTTTCTAATCTGTCTAAGTTCAAAGTTCCAAGTAATTTTTCTCTAATTTTCATGAAGCAAAACTTTTATCAATCATCCTCGTAAAAGAAAATTAAACGTTAGGAAATTTATTTGTTGCGAACGGTACGCAGCCACGAATTAAGTAATTTAAACTTTCGAACAATATCGTAATTCGATAATGTTCTGTAACCATCTATTTGATCGTATCGAGGGAAAATCTCTAGACACGATCCTGGCATCGAAGTTTTCTTCCCCAATGCGTTTAAGCCGGCGCCACTGCCGGAATTAATTATTTAGGGGACAGAAATGGCACCCTTGTCCACCCCCTCGATTCTTTCCCTTTCCTTGCTCGCCGTCTCACCGTCTTCGACCTTAGATATCGTGGATCGAGCTTAACCCGAGGGCGAAGATATAATTATGGGCGGTGGGTGGGCTTCAAGTATTCATGTTTTCATTACGGCATGGGCCTTCTCAGTAGCGTCCATGGAAAAAAAGAAGGGATTTCCACCCTAACACCGTGCTTTTCACTCGTCCTCCATCGTCTGCTGAAATTCCCCTTCTTTCTATCCTTGAATTTCCTTCGCGTACAATTTCGTTAACATTAATGTAAAACAATAAAAAATATTATGTACCGGATTCTTAAATCTTTTTATCAAAAAATTAATTCTATTCGATTGCTCTTTGTTGTTATCTAACAATCGCAGTTTTGCGAGAAGTGCCTCTCGGAAGATAAGATGAAGGAATAATGGGTGCGGCATTAAGGCGTAATTTTATGGGGATTATTTTAAAGGCTTTCTCGGATCCACTGGCTCAGCCGCGATTATCTAGACGTCATTAATCATGTGGCTCGGTTTAAACTTTACGCCACCGAAAACTTTTAAAGGACCATTTACCCGATCGCTGTTCGTTTACTTATAAAACTTCTTTCCCGCTTCGATGGCAAATACAAACGACAGTTTCCTTGATCAAACATGTATAAAAGTTACTTTCATTTCTAATTTATGTTTTCATTTCAATCATTTCTGACATCGATTTTTATTCACAAGTTTCATTTATGATTTAGTTACACAATTTTCAAACACAGCAGTTTTTTTAACAAATACGTTCTCAGTAATTTTTTTAAGTCCATGAACAAACCATCTTGAAATTATGAATTTTAGTACTGAAATCAAAATTATTCTTGTTTAGTTCATCGAATGAAATTTCGTAAAATACTGTTCGTACTAAAAGCACTTCGCAACAGTTTTCAATTTTTTGTCCGTCGTAAAATGGAAAGAATACATCTGGAAATGTAAACGGTGAACCATTTAATGGGTAACCATTAAAAGGGTTGATAGCACTGGGGAGTAAAACGAAAGGCGCCGTACGACGATAAAAGGGGTGAACCGTACACGCCCCTTTTCCTTCTTTTAACCAATCCAACGACGAAAGCTTGTCTGGCATGCATAATTACACGAAAAAAGCAACCTCGGCAGATGCTGCAAAGGGTTGGGATCGGCGCAGTTAGAAGGGTTAAATGAATCGAAGCTGTTTCATTGGTCGGCCAAAGTGGGGTGAATAAAAAGATACTGGAAAAGGGTTCGCTGAATCAATACCACTCATCGGCCATCTTATAATCTCTGTACTTGAAACTCTGTCTCGGCAATTTATAAATATTTTAACTTTCGATTTACGTGGCTGTCCAATAAATTCAATTATTTAATATATTAATAGTGTACGTTCGATTATTCAATAATCGAATAGGGGATGAATTCTTGTAGAATATATTATTTAGTAACAAGATGCTTTAAAATATATACAATAAGTATACTAAGATTACTGATCTTGTAATAATTTACAAAATTATTATACATAACAAACTTTGACCAGATATAAAATACGGTAAATAATTTTTATTACATCAAATATGTGAAAAGTAAGTTTAAGAACATTTACCGCCATCTTTTATTTTTTGGAGTCCATTTTGTCGGGGTTTTAATGCGCGTCGCCCCCACAAAAAAGAGTATAATAAAGGACCCTTGAAATCCAGAGCGAGTGCACACGCGTTGCATAAATATCATTAAGTTTGATCATCGAGGCATGTCGGCATCTGCTCGATCGATGAAATTTTAAATCTTCGGATATAAATTTGACAGTATCAGACATGGTCCTTTGTGTCGCAGTTTCCTTTTCTGTTTCCATCGCTTGCCACGATCCGAACGCGTGCCGCAAACAGACTTCATTGTTGGAAAAAGGTCCTGGAGAAGTGGAACGTTTGATTCGGTGACTTGAGCGTTCCTTCAAATCAAAAGCTGCTTTCCCTTTTTTTAGAAAGCTCCGTTTCTTGTATCCCTCGGTATAATGCGAACGAGATTAAAGGATAATGGCGCGGAATAATCATATGCTTTCATTTTCATATCTTTTTTATGACGTTGCTGTCATTTCTGGAATTTGTAAGTGTATTTTCTTCTTTATGATTGCATGATATTTGCTATTTATAACTGCATGATATGTGCTATTTATAATTGCATGGTTGCATAATTGCATGATCAGCAATTTATAATTGTATGATATTGGTATTTGTAATTGTCCATATTCATATTTGTAATTGTATTATAAATTCCAGAGATTAATAATTACATGTCTAATTTGTATTAATATAATTAATCGTTTCTAATCACTGACTAGTGCTACACTCTCATAATTACACTCTCATAACGTAGCCATTACTTCTAAAATTTGTGATCCATCTACTCCTAAACCTAGCCTCACTTTTTGAGTTTTTGAAATTTCTCATAATTTACTGTTACTAGTACTTTATTGTTTACTGTCAATTACTGTTACTAACAGATTCACAATGAAATTTTCGACTTCAACTTCAAACATTTCATCAGAACCAAAGAGATACAAAATTGAAGCTTGCCATCGGAATAAAGATGTCAGCTGCGATTTTTTTCCGAATACAGACATCACGATCAGTCGACACCCGTTCAAAAATACGTTACAAAAGATCCTGTATAATGTCACGGAATTACGTAAAAATTGTGCCAAGTCGGCGATAGGATGCGGAAGCACGAAACGTCTCTTGAATCCCAAACGCGTGGGCGATTTTAAATCCAGCACAATGCTCGCCTTGTGCTCAACACCTGCTTAGGTGCGAATCTACGAACAAATATTAACGATTTCAGAGGCTTGTGAAACCTCGAGCAAAACAGCGTTGCCTGTAATCATCTCGTGAAGTCTGCGTTCACAATCTTGTTCATAAATCATGGCACACTATCATTTCAACCCCTCTTCGATTTACAATTGCTTACAATTTATATATATCCTATACGAATAATTTGTATTATAAACAATATTTCATCGAATACTATTACAAAAGTAATGTCTTCAAGTTATGTTTTGAAGTAAAAAAATAAAAGTTTCACATTGGATGTAACTCATAAATAACTCAGAAGAAATGTAAAAATGTAGAATATTGTCTGGTTGAGATAAGATGCTTATAAAATGAGAGAAACTCTAATACCGATGGTTAATTTAGTCACAGATGTGTCATATATTTCTACTCCATATTTACACCCCCGTTAATATGTACATAACTATACACATTAATGTATGAAATAAATGGACAATATTAAACGATTATCAGTGACATGTATATGAGCATATCTCTAGTCCTTTATAAGGGAATTTGCAACTCATTGAAGAATAATAGGCAAGTTTTAGGCTCTCTAAAATTCATTTTAAGGTCTCTCGATTCTCTCCATCTTAAAAGTGACACAGCCCTGATGTTCATCCTGCCAGCAGCGATCCTGTTTTATCCTTCTGGAAGAGTTCACGCGACGAGGATCGAGTACCGAGGAGAAAAGGGAAAAGAGAAGAAGTGGAAGGATGTAATAACCGGTGACGTGCAGAGAACCGGCGACTTTCTGCTTCCAAGAGCACGAACGCAATAAAATGATCCATCGACACGAGGTTCGTGCGCGGCTACAAGATCATCCTGAAGAAGGGAAAAAAACACGACAGCCTGTTGCTGGTCGCGTGGATCGTTCGCGTGTGTGAACAGCTCGTGCACCGGGTGCAAGAGGAAGACGAAGAAGGAGGATGAGCCGGTGAATGGGTCACGGAGGGAGGGCCGACAGCGTGTAGTTGCTTAGACGATCCGACGCTTGAGAAACGACGGTTCTTCCCTCTCCGTATTGTTCTTTCCTTCGTAACGAACACGCCGGTTTATGCTTTTTAACAGCAGCGAATGACATTTCGGAATTCCGATGATACCGCAATCGTAATTCGAAGGATATTGTACTCATATTGCTATGTGAAAGGTGAATGTAGCAGATTCAGAGAGGTTAGGAAAAGTACATTTACTGTGCGTAGAAATTTGGAATTTGGAGAATTTGGAGATTTGGGAATTTAGGGATTTGAGATTTCGGGGTTTGGAAATTTGGGAATTGGGAAATTTGGGACTTGGGAAATTTGGGACTTGAGAAATTTGGAACTTGAGAAATTTGGGACTTGGGAGATTTGGGACTTGGAAAATTTGGGACTTGGGAAATTTAGAACTTGGAAGATTTGGGACCTGGGAAATTTGGGACTTGAGAAATTTAGGACCTGGGAAATTTGGCACTTGGAAGATTTGGGACCTGGGAAATTTGGCACTTGAGAAATTTGGGACTTGGGAAATTTGGAACTTGGAAGATTTGGGACCTGGGAAATTTGGCACTTGAGTAAATTGGTACTTGGGAAATTTCGGAGCTTGTTGACCTCGAAAATAAATTCTTAATTCTGATAATTCCAAAGTTTAGAAATTGACAAGTTTATTTTACTTTAGTATCTATAAGTCTGAAAACTTAAAAATTTGATTCCCCAGATTTCACAATCGACTCCACCAATAACATCGACCACCATTTTAAATTACCTACCCTAGAATGTCCCTAAAGTAAGGGGTTAAAATTCCTCCAATACATTTGACCGTACAGTTAATAAATAGATGGTAGACGTTCTAAGACCCGTCCAACACAGCGAGAATAACGCTGATCATGCGGCCGATGTAGAAAAGGCAGAATGCGAAGGAGTGTAGCACCAAGCCCCGGAATCCTTCGGGACCACCATTTGTCAGTGTCCATTAGTGGCTTGGCAGAAGGACGTTTAACGCGACACAACGTTAAAGAGTTGTGTATTTGCAAAGTTAAATGAACCTTGCAACGTGGGCGACGATTGTGCAGCTGCGAGAGTTGGCTGGTTGTCTCGTTGATCCGAGGATAGGAACCTCTTGAGGTGTGTCCATGCGAGAAAACTGTGAGGACCAGAAGGTACCAAGTGGAAGAAACCGGGGGCGAACTTGACCGTGCTTATATATGTACTTTTTTCGGTATATACAAATAAAAATAACTTCTACGTCATGTTGTTGACCAAAGAGTCGACTGAAAGAAATCGTTCGGGCAAAAACTGATGTCAATATTTCTACTTCTCTACAATATAGTAAGCCACATAAAACGTAGAACTGGAAATATACGAACTACCGATCACTCAAATTTTTATACTCCATTTGTACATTCAAATTTATTCAAATTTGTACTTGCAAACTTCTAAATCTATAGAACTTAATAGTTGATGTTTTTAAATATGTTAACCTGAAAGTCTGATATTTCTTATGAATCTAAAAATACAGACAAAAGGAGAGGAATTGCAAAGTTTTTAATTTCAAAATTGCGGAGTTTGCTAGAAAGTTGTACACGACTCCAACGTCTACATGGAGCGATAGAATTCCGTAGATCGATAACGAAGTACAAGGTAATATAATCGTGAAGTATACCCAAGTTTTTCCGTTACAACTTTATCGGCTCGTAATTAAGCTTCGAAGCATGTAGACCAGAAGTTTGGTCGACACCTGTGTCCTCGTCAGAGCTTTATGCTCGTTTAGATTAGATTCTAAGAGGCTCCCCTGTGACTATATTACGTGGTACCTGTTTCCATTTTCGTGGCCCGTTGGCGTACGCCCACGGCGCTATAAATTAACCTCTATATAGTGGTTTCCGTGGTGCGGTTTCGCTGGATTTATGCGCCATTAACATAAGACAGGTGTGTCCCTGCTTGCACCGTCGAAAATTAATAACGGGTTTCGAGAGATCTCGATTTACCGTTTCGACAAGCTGCAATTGCTTCGAACGGCTTAATCGATGGTGCCAAGGATCATATGATCGATACTTTGACCCGCAGCCAAACGATGTCACTTGTGTGGCCCACCCTTGCTTATTCCCTCTTCGTATCTTCCTTTTTCCCTTTCCTCTTCGCCCGGTTTCTTTGAGAGCCTTTGTCGCAGATCCATCGGAAGAATGCGAACCCGCGGACGAAACTGGCACGGTCGATTTAATTTCTCGCTGATTTGGATTTTCGAAAGGCCTACGTGACCGCCTCACGGAACAGGATTTCGACTTTAGCTGCATCGACTGCGTTTACAAAAGAATTATTACTACCCATGTTACGACTGGAGATCGACAGAACTTAGCTTAGGTACTGTTTAAACAGTTACTGTGGTTCCTGTTGAAATATTTCATTCTTGTATTTCAAGATATACATCTTCAGCTTCCAAATTTAAGTTGCTTTAGATCAGTAACGAGAAGATTAAGAACTTGTATTCTTCTATGTGCACCATGTACACAGCAACGAAGTGCATCGCCACGTGTCTTGCCGCCATTTTGGAACAACATACAACTCCCTCTTTCAACGTGTTAACCTCTTCAAGTATGATTATCTCAAAATTAAAAAGAACAATTTAATTTTTGGATCTTTCATTCGCTTCACTGAATTCACTTTTATAATATCAAGAAGTAATAACAAATAAAGAGTTTAAAAACAAATTAAATTTTGATGTCAAAAAACTAAATGTCCACATGATTCCACGAAAAAGTTAATGCAGCGTTCGTTGTAGCATCAATTTTGGTACATTTTCAGTTTGCAATGAACCTTATGTCAGACAGTTTACATGCAAGCGTCCGTTGACATTATTTCGTTCTCTTTGGAAGAACGTTGAAATAACGGACGACGTCGTCTGTTCAATAAAAATTGCTGGAGGGCGAAGAGGTCACCTGAATCGAACTCGTTTCACCGCTCACAAAGATCGTGTCCATTCGACTTTCAGGTATATTCAAATGTTTTTTGTCTCTGTTCTCCTGCTTAGCGAACCATCAACGATTCGTGTAACACGTTGACAGTGACAACTTGTCTCCATGAGTTACACGAGCATTGTCCACGGATACTTGATAATAGAGCTCTCCCGAGAATTTTCTGCGCCATCCTTTTTTTCGTGTCATTTCGGAAATTGTATTTTCTGAACGTCACGTTCGGAACTAAAATTATAAACAAAAAATTGACTCGCGTCAAGAACAATTTTTTTAGTCAAGTTTTGAAGGGAAATGGATAGAATGATGCAGTAGCTCGCAGTAAATATGTCAGTGAAGGGGATTAAAAAGATGAACTGTCAAAACACTTCTTTCGAAAAGTTCAACGATTCTAAATCCGAACATTAGATTAATGATTTTAAATTTATATTTATCAAGATATTAGATATTTAATTCTATTGTAACTACAGCTACAATATTTTCATGTTTATAATTTAAAAAAATAGTAAATTTGACTTATAAATATCTAAATTAAATTTCTTTAAAATAACAGTCAGATATAAATAAAATTAACATAATCTCTAAATGTATTTAAAAAATTATAGACATAAGAAATTATATAAGTTTAACTGTTCCATTTTAGTTTGTAACGAGATTGTTCGCAAATAAATAAGTCATGAATAATATTAATGAATTATGGTTATACTTGTGAGGATATTTGTGCATGACTGTTGAATCAAAGAGCGTCACTCTTCCTCCACTCCCGTCGTTTCGGTCGCCATCGCAGCTGTAACAGCGACTCGCACGAATTAGTCGTTGGTACGGTACGAATAAAGCGATCTTTCTCCGTTCCCCTTTCTCTCCGTTCTTTTACCTTTACCCTTCAGAAATATTGGTCAAACCTGCCCTATCGGGAGGGTGATCGGGCAACGGGGGTGGAAACAGGGCAATGAAGGGTGCAGATCCGAAAGGGCAACCCCTGCACACGAGCCCGCACCCCGCCTCGAATTACTCACCAGCCTTCCCTTTTACTATCCCGTTTTACCCGAAAATCCAAAAACGAGGGGATTTGTTCGTGTGTGCGGAAGAAACGTTGCGTGGGGTCGACTACCTCCGCCTTTCTCGTCACCCTGTGCTCAACATCCCCCCACGGGACCGAATTTCTCTCCTAACCGGCGCTTTCTATCCTAGAAACTTGTTTCTGATACGAATTCGCTGATGACTCTTTTTTCACTGGGAATCATGTCCTGATTATTTCGAACATCGATTAGTCAATCGATAGTCAAGTATTAATACAGGTGTTAAATTGAAGGATCATTTAGAGGAGGACAAGTTTCGTAGGTAATAATTTTCTGAAACAGCTGAATATTTCACAGGTAAGCAAGGTTGATTTAAACTAATAAATTATTTCATAAAATACAATCCATTTAGTAGTATAACTCCTAGGGTGATTTCTGTACAGGTGATCCAATAAGTAGGATTACTATAACACAACTAGTATGCTGTTGCTAGTTAATGTAAATCAGTATCACAATTGAAAAGATTTCGAGCTAGAAGCTGTAGTCCTGAAGTGAAGTTTACATAAGGTGACACTACATATTTTCAATGCTTGTGCAATGATTAGCTCATAAATTAAATTCGACTACCAGTGCAACCCACAGTCACCTGTAAGATGATACAAATACCAAACACAATAGTACAAATATAAGAATACAAAAATAATTGTATTATTTAGGAGATGATACTTCTCTAACCACGCCCTCTTGCACCCTTTCGGTGCTCGCTTTAATAAATTCTTGCAATCGATAACTTTTATCCCGAGCTGTGTATCGACGTAGCTTTTTATGGAGTGTATACGTGAAACTTTCCCTCGCGAAAGTATCCACCGAAACGGACCACATTTATCCGGAAACGTATGCAAGACGAAAAGAAGTACGATTACATCGTGCACCCCTTCTCTATTTTTTTCTCCTTCTCTCTTTCACTTACCGTCTTCTATCCGGGGTAAACCGTGCTCCTGCGTAACAAGGGCCTAACAGAGCTGTCAATCCGTCGATAAATTGAATGGAGGACCTAAAACCACCCTACATTTTCTACCGTCCTTCACCCTCTTTCATCTCGGTACCGCGTACTCTTACACCCCATCGGCGGTGGTGGTGGCGACCCGAGGCTCGCACGATATTTTTTTTTCTTTCCGTAACAAAAACGTCTGTCTCTGCGTTTGACGTGTGATTCGGCTACCCTTGTGAAGAGATTTAAGGAAGCAGAAGAGTGACCGGACGGGAACCAGTGACGTCTCTCTTCGCGGGAAGAGTCCACGAGTGCGTCCGACAATTTCTAATTTTAATCTTTCTACACCACATACTTGGTTACGAAATTTATCTTGGAAAATTCTTCGTTTGTCAAGTTCTTCGTACTATAACCCACTTGTTCGAATGTTAAATAATTTTCTAAATCTGAAATGTGGCGAACATAAAATTGTCTTTTTCCAACCACGCAACGAAGATAAAGGAAAGTTTCATTGATCCCAAAAATTGTGTGTATCGACGATAACGCGGTTGATCAAACGAGCTTCATAGTTCAACAGATTCCAACCGTTTGATTAGGACCCAGTTGATACACGAGTTAATCGGACATTGACGTATCGTCTGGGTGCAACAATCAGCTTCGACTAAAATTAGGAATGTTTACCGTGCATATTCATCGAGATCGATCGTTCTTTAACAAGGCCGATTTCTCCTCGTGTATCAAATTTGAGTCCAGATAACGGAATATTTGACCAACGGTCTTCGCAAGGTCAAATCCAGATCGATGGATTTCTGAAAGGAGCCAGGTGTGTTCTGGTCAACTGTTACCATCCTACCTTGCACGAACTCGCGTACCTTTCACCCCATTTTGACCCTGCTTTCACGCAAAGGGCTCGCCGGTTAATCGAAAGTCGCGAGTGGACGCGGAGGAATACCGAAGGGATCTTCGAGGGACGAAGAAAAAATTTAGGGTGCGTCTATCCGCTTAGAGGACGCGTTAACCGGCACGGGAAACGATTCCTTTGTGCGTCGTCGAGGCATCGATATGACAAAAACGCGTGGACATACCTACGGATCGAAGATTCCATCTGTGATACTTCTATTCTTCGTAATAAACAAATGGAAATAGGGTACGCCCCTGGTTTGTACATTACAAATTCCTCGTTTCATAAAAACCGATTTATCGGATCATCGAACGTTTCTTAATATTTTATTTGCAAACGTTGCGCTATCGAACCGGTTACTTGATCCATTCGTCAGATGAATTAACGCTATACCTACCCGCATCTTTAATCTGAAACTGAAAATAAAATAGAAAAGGTACATGTATCAAGACACGTACGACTGTACATACGTTGACTTCTTATCTTTATAAAGATATTTTGTCCAACTAACGTGGACAAACCTGTAATATAAAATATGAAACTTGAGAATCGACATTGACTGATTTAGTAGTTTCAGTATTAAATGTGTGGGAAGCAAATGTATCATGAACATACCATTGTCCACCGATAACTTAACAAAAAGTTCACATGAGAATACTAAACTTAGCTGAATTATTTCCTCGTACCTTATAAAAATTGTAACGTTAACTCGTTCGTAAGTGGACCTGGTCCTAGAAAGAATCCAAAAGCGACAGGTTACAAGGACGAACCGCGAAGAAAAAGATAAAAAGTATCTCCTAGAGCAGCTGGTGTTTCGAAGCTCTCTATTCGCACACCACATGTTCGCCAGTGGGTGAACACGAAATTAATACGTGATCGGTATTATTAGGCCGGATCATTAGGCGGCATCGGGACGACATAATTAGACGACTCTCGTAACAAGGTTGCGTTAAGTTTTACTTGATCGATAATGAGAAGATTAGTCAGTCGACAGCAGCACATAGACGCAAACGTTTGTTTCGGTTCGAGCAAACATAACGTGGCGCCTGTTTCCCGCTCGAGATACACGATTGTTTCGTAGCGATTATTACACACGCTATCGATAATAGTTCTCGACCCCAGGACTTTACTCCGCTCTGTCGGGAACTTTTTACGTTATCATTATCAACGGGCTCCCATTAGCGCGTGCTTAAATATTTATTTGAATGAATCGCCCCTTAGGAACACTCTAGACAGCCAGATCATTGCCCTTCTGTGTATACAGTAATTCTATGGTTGTTTGAATCTCGTACAAAATACATTTTACGTGCATTTCTGTTCGATGGAGTAGAAACTCAAATCTAAGAGTTGCCTTTAGGTTCTCCCTCTATATTTTTAGATTGCTATATACTTAAAACACGATACTAGATTACTGTGTGCTTAAATTACGATATTATACTACATCCATGAATTCATGGATTCTCCAATCTTTGATCACCGAATCCCTAGATCCTTGAATCTCTATGCTTTCGAATTCTAAGATCCTCTTTCCACATCCTCGAAGTCCTTATTCCCAGATTTCTATACTCCCGAATCCATATATCCCCGAATCCCTACATCCTCGAATGTCTACATTCCCCACTTCCTATATCCCCGAATTCCTATATCCCCGAGTTCCTATATTCCCGAATTCCTATATCCCCGAATACCTACGTTCCCCACTTCCTATATCCCCGAATTCCTATATCCCCGAGTTCCTATACCCCAAATCTCTATATCCCTAAATTCCTATATCCCGAATCCCTATATCCCCGAATTCCTATACCCCGAATCCCTATATCCCCGATTTCCATACCCCGAATCCCTATAACCTCCAATTCCTATACCCCGACTCCCTATATCTCCGAATTTCTATCTCCCTAAATCCTTATATTCCCAAATCCCAAAATCCCCGTATCCCTACATCCCCAGAACCCCAAATTCCTAGACCCACAAACCCTACATCCTCATATTATTTTCTCCAGCAATGATTTCGAATAAACAAGCTCGATATCACAAACATTTCTGAACAATTAGATCTTGTATACTTGGAGATCGCACGGAAAAAATACAGGTGTTCCTGACCGTTGAGAATGTTCGTTTACGTAAGCTGAAAAGGAAGTTCCGGAAAAAAATATTAGAAACGGAATTTCTTCAGGGGACAGATGAACGCCGGAAGATTTCGATCGACGTCAGAGCGCGAAGAAAACCGAATGCGGAGCAGTTTTCGACGATCTTGAAAGGCGAATATTTAAATACGTGGAAAAAGTTCGATTGCTAGATTCCTATCTCTCGTAACGGTCAATCGAGGAAAAAACCGTCCACTCGATAGACGTCTGCCGAACGATTTCCCGGCCGATCGTCGTGTCTCTTTGTGGCGGAGCTGTGACCAACGGTTGCTCGTCAACCGCTGATCAAGATATCGATTTAATCTGTAACGCCGCATCCTACGTAAAGCGGTACAATGGACAGATTTCAAGGTAGATTGGTTTGCATAAATTGAACCGGCAACGTGGTTTCCGTTACAGTTGCCGTTTTATGTGAAAAAATGCACGCAAAAAGTTGTCGAGAATTGTCAACTTTTAGGAATATGTCGATCGAATAAAATGTTTTTATGAATATTTTGAACAATCGGTGATAAAATTATTTTAACAAATGCATGTTATACCCAGAGGTATATCTCTAAATTCTAGGATGTTCATAAATCCCCAGATCTCTGTATCTTTATAATTGTGTCAATGTTCCTGGATTTGTTCCTATATCTCTATACCCAGGATCTCCTGATCCCTAGTACGTACAACAGCCAACAAAATAATAAAGATTTTGCAACGGAAACAAACGGTTAGCAAGAAACAAGGGATGTCACGTATTTTTGTCACACGGTACGTTACTTTTGCACGGCTCGTTGGATTATCGAGATTACAGGGGACTAGTTTGTTTATATCTTCATGCGACGAATGACGCGGATATTTTTGGAGAACGTCGAAGAAAGCATTAGGGGATCTTAAGTCGTACGTGTCGCTTTGTCTGCGTACGCAGAGTCAACGAAGAGAAAGCGTCGTAATTACCGGCAAACATAACTAATACACTGCAATTACCATTTTGGAATCATAGACTATTTTTGTTTGATCAATACTCTCAACTCTGATTTTTCAACACGATTGTGTTGCCTAAATATTTTTTCTTATATATCGAGTGCTGGGGATATACTTGTGAATACATACCCCATTTTTTAGCCGTTTCGATAAGCCGTTCGTAACGATTGCATAACGCGAATCGTAAAGGAATCGTTGCCACAGGCGCAGCGGAAAGAAATCCTCTTAAGAAGGAACAGCAAACTGTTCCGTGGTTTTTTTTGTCAAGGAGCCGAACGTAAAGCTGCTTATAACTTTACAACGTAAATATCCAATGTGTACTGGAGGCGATTGCCGATATCCCATACGCTTTACCCACTTTTCTTTTTCGGTAAGCACAATATCGTTCAAGCAACCACGCAGTTTCGTGAATTTAACTCCGAAAGTGAGCAAGAACTTCCAGATCATAAATATTCCATTGGCATCAATTAAATTTCACAAACCACGAATATCTCCATTAGAAATAGACTGCGGATATATATAAAATATCTATCTTCGAACAATTGAAATGTCTTCAGTTTACACGTTGATAAGTAACAAATGTTTTATTCAATTTTTGCAAATTCCAATGACACCGAGGAGCCTAGTTACCTGATGTCCACCCCGTCGCTGGTTCCAAGTCCTACTTTATTGACAGAGAAAGGCCTTAAAACTGTATAGCTGCAAAATGTGGAATAATCAGAAATCCAATTTCGTTGTGCGTGTGCCGGGCATAAAGGAAAAAGCGTTTCTTCGTTTCGAAAGCGTTTGTGTCGTCCGGAAAGGACCTCCCTGTATTTTCGTACCTGATAATCAGCGTCGTAAAATTATAAACGTGCAAATAGCCCCAATAAGTCGGTTGTAGGATACAGCGATGACCACGAGATTGTGAAGAGGAAAAGGTCGAGCATTTTAGGGTCCGCCCTTTTGTGCGAAACTGGAGCAATCCTGATTTTAATTGCCGGTACTCGCTCCTCTTGCAAGCTCTCGCCTTTACCTCTCCGTCAATTTTTCTTCCCCCTGGATCTGTTGTGCGCACAACCTTTTACAGGATCGTCCAGAAGGAGAGTAAAACGTGCCATGGTTCGACATCTTAACAACGTGGCCCCAGTGACACTTAGCTGAGCATATATATGGTTCAACAACCCTACGGTCCGTTTTACAACCAAATATTCTACAGCCGTTCGACTGTTTTCGATGTTTTTAAGGTCAACCTTAGTGTCGGGTTTTCTATCTTTTGTACGGTGTTGGACAATTCGACAATTTGCTTTAGGTACCCATTTCTTGCTCAAAGTCGTAGCTGTACTAGTACTATTGCTTTCTTCTTACTACTACCTCCTTACTACTAACTATTACGTTCTTACTACTTATAATTACTACTTGGTGAATTGTAATCACTAATTCAATTACATTGTAACTTGTAATTCAGATCTTACGTTCTATTAAATCACAATGGAATTCGTAGCTGAATTTAGAGCATATAATTTAGAAACAGAATCAAGATTAAGAACCAAAGTGGAGGATAATAAGGGGTACTCTCAAGGGTTTCAGAAAATTATAATCTTCAATATATATGATACTATTCATAAATTCATAATATCCAAATAGATACGATTAAAAATTCAATTTCTAAATTCCCCAATTTTTCCATACGAGAAAAATGTTGCATCTGTGGGAGAAAAAGTTCACTGTGTCAAAGGGTCAGGTTCACATCGCAACGTGTAGAGCAGGTATCTGAAAGGGTTACAAGCCTCATCTGTCCACACAATAGCCAGCACCAGGTAGAAGCTTTCACATTGGACACCCAAGGGTTAAGTATCGTGATAATTGCCAATAATCTGGCCATTGTAAACAGTTTTTCCTGGCCAACGCCGTACTTAAACTCCCAAAAAAGTGTCCATTTCTGTTTGCTCTTTTTATCATCGCCGTTAAAACAATTGCGCATTCGCATTATAGGATTCTGGCTACTTTCCAACCCTTTTGCTACTCGAAAGATTACGTTGTTTTTCGAAAGATTTATTCTTGCATTTTTTTTTGAGTTGGATAAGAAATTGTTACGTTTACTTTACGCTTACATAACACGTGACAATAAGGTGTTCTCACTCATATATTGGGCGGATCCCCTCTTTTTTATAGCGGTCCCGTATTTTCCTCGCGATTTATATAAAAGTCGACCCTATACCTGAATGCTTTTTCACAATATTTTGTCAAACTGGCGCACGGAAGTACTTCGGCTTTCGCTCAATCTTTTTCGATATTCCAACCCTTCGCAACCGCTGATAAAACGCCTCGAAAATTTTGCTCTATTAAACTCTCGTTTCAAGGTAATTCCATACAATAATCGAATGGTTTTTAGGGGAGATTGATCCGGAAAATAAATCGGATTCAATTATATATTAAATTATTTTATTATTTTACGATCTTACTGCTTTAGTATTTTACTATTCCAGCACTCTGTTAGTATTTCAATGTTTTATTATTTTACTATTTTACTGAATATGTAGATGTATGTACACACAACTTTACTTTATTATTTTATTATTGTGTTATATCGCCACGAGTTATGTAGTAATAAATCTGTAAAATCCCACGTTAGACTGGTATTTTAATGTAATGTATCTCCACATCCTATCACTGTTTTAATACCCTGCAACATTGTTCTATTGTACAATTACACTATCATACTACCATAACAATCAGACGTAAACCGTCCGAACACCAATAAAAATTTGTGTTGTATAATCATTCCCATCAAATGTCGCGCCTCAAATTGTTACACCATAATCTTCCAGCAAAAATACCATCAAATTTCTGCATAGAACGCATCGTTCGACACGCATCAATCTAATTCCGTGCAATCAATTTTCACCGTCCAAAATCTCGGACCAATGCAGACGAGCACACTCAAGGTGTACCTTAATGCTCCGCACGAGGGTGAACATCGCGAGCAAAGAGATGTCCAGGGAGTAAAAAAAGCGCACACGAGGGAGAGAAGGCTGTTGTACATCGACCGCTTCGCTAATTCACCAGCCACGTATCGAGATTCCGCTTTTCGATCCTGTCGTCGGTATACATCGTACTTCTCCGTCTCCCTCTTCACCCCAAAATATCTAGGATCTCCGTCTCTATCCGTGGGACGACAACAGACTGACAGGGTGGAGAGCATGCTCTCGCGAGCGCACCGGTGCTTGAACACGAGCACGTGCGTGTCAACAGCCGCGAACACATATTCCTCTATCGTTCGCCGTATACACTAACGCGTTTAAAAGATCGTGCGCGTGTGTGTGTTCCTAGAGCAGGGCATTCTTCTACTTTTTTATCGTACACGAGCGCGTAGCTGGGTCCCGTAAGTTTTTCGCTGTAGGCACGCGCTCAGCACGCTCGGCCCGGGCAGGTGATAGAACGAGAGAGAGCACGCGTGCACGCACTTTTCACCCCCGAAAAAAAACCAACCCCCGGGGGTTTAGGACAGAAGGGAGGAGGGCGCGCTTTCCCGAAAACACTGGGAGCCCTGTGCTTTATGCGTTATCGCCGGCCGGAAGTCGCGACCGATGAAAACTCCTCGTTTCGTCGCGCGCGCGACACAACGCGGTGCAGCCTGCGTAAATTGCATTGTTCGAGATTCGTTTTCTGATACTGCCGGCTGAAAGAGACGCCAGTTTCACAAACTGCGTTACGTGCAATCGTGAACAATCTGAACATAAGCTTTTTTCTTCTTTATTCGCCAAGTTTTTTGTGGAAATTGTTCCATGTATATGTTGTTGAACTTCGGGAAATAATTGTGAAATAGTATTTTCAACTCTTACACTCTGTCTGCATCCGTTTTGTAGTTAAAACGCAATGTTATGAATGAAACTTTCTATACTCTGATACAGTCACCTATTTTTCCTTTTGCCAATTTTTCACCCGATCTTTCTGGTTACCCTATATTTAATTTTGAATCGTCAGTTTACTTCTTTATAAAAATAGTCATCAATACTTGTAACTTCATAATTATAAAAATATAACCAATAAATAGCTATTTTTATCAAGTTTGGCCAAATCAAGTGAATAATTGATCACTAATGGAGATGTGGTCATTAATAGGTACGTTTAGTTTAATTACAATTTATTTCTAATACTGTATTTTACTTTGAACTTTTTCGTCTTCGTATCAAGGAATATTTACCCTCTCATAGACAAATAAACAATTATTCACGTGCTACTGTCGCGTCTGCGAAACGCAGGGTCGACACGTAATTAGGTGATGCACCCGACTGCTGCATATTTAATATCACACCTCATGTCCTCGCTACAGAGAGTTCGAAAAGAGATAATAGGCAGTATAGTGCAATCTTTATCGACCGCTAGTGAATTATTAACCGCGATGATAAAGTTTCGCGGAACCAGTACAAATGTACGTTCAAAACAGAACACGAAATCTGTGAACGTGTACTCGACGATTAAAATAATACGTGCGTAATGAAAATACGACAATTTCCATCGATAAAATATCTCAAGGATCAGAAAATATTTTTTGGTTTGTTGGGAAACCTACAATACTTTGAAAAATAAAAAAGTGGAAGAGGAGGAACCTTTTTTTAACAATCTCCTGTTACGTGCAGTGATTGATATTCGAAACTCTGCTTCGAAAGTTTTCCAGCAGTGCAAATACAGGTATCGTTTCAAAATCACTTTGAACTTTTGAATTTTTGATCTTTGTGGCTTCGACAGATACTATATTCCATGGCTCATGAAATTTTATCGTTTCTCCAAGTTTGTGCACAGAGACATGTTTATTTTTCATTAATACTGTTATGGTTAGGGAATATAAAAGCAGGAGGTATTTTGTTGATTTTTATTCAAACATTTCTTACATTAATGAGTCACAGTTATAGAACAACTTCTAGCGATTAATGGATATAATAGTAACATAGTAAAATGTAAACCCTCATAATATTTAAGGATTAATACAACTTTCTCCAATAAAAATACAAATAAAAAATGATAAAACAGGGAGACAATTTGTACATTTTATTAACAGTGATGCATTTTATGTATTAGATTTGCATCGCGACGAAGCAAAGGGTTAAAAAATTTGAGAACCCATTTATCTTCTTATCCGAAACAACTTTCATCCAACCCCTTCCCAGAATCTGAAACGCTGAAGGGGTACGCTTCACTTTATACTTGCGGGATATCGTCAACCTCTTTCCCACCCCTCCAGGTCTATCTTTTTTCTCACAGGTTTCCTCGATTACCCGGCTTCTGTGGCCGTTCTCGTCCATCGCGACAAGAGAGAGAAATATAGTCCTGTTCCCTCCAGTCGCAAAGCATCCCCACTCCTTAAAGATCACGGTCGCAGGTTCACCCTGTCTCGTCGTGTTCCCTTCGATCCATCTTTCTCCTTTTCCAGCACGCGTGCACGTTCCATCCCTGTCCCTCTTGGAGGTTCACCGTATCATCCCTCTCGCGGCACCCTTAACGTCTTCCCGTCGTTCGTCTTCGTCCAACACGCTTGATCCCCTGACGAGGCACGTTTCTGCGACTCGCGCATCTAGGGTTGCGATTCGAGAGGGTAGAGAAACCTGACGAGGGTGGGGATAGAAAGATCGTGGTGGTAGGGACAGCCACAGCGTCATGGTGGGGGGTGTTTGACTACAGTGAGCGCGACTCGATTGTCAGTTAGTATTGGGTTAGGTCAGCCCAAAGCAACGTCGTTGGTCGTCGTCGTTCCTCGTGGTTGAACGACGACGTTCGTTGTTTATAGTAGGGTAGTTACACATTTTTATGTACTTTGTTTCTCCTTATTTCTTCTTCCGTTTTGTTTCCTCGGGCTTGGACACGCGCCAGTTCCTCTCGGGACGTCAAGACGCACGCATCGGTCGCAGTTTGTGCTTCGCGCCTGCAAGTGATATACATTATTTTCCATCGCGTGGTTAAAAAACAGAGAACAATATTGCACGCGTAAAGACAATACCGTTGCTCTTCATCACGTATGTGCACGCAGTGCCGCATTGTTAGGTTACACACGCGCTCCTCCGTCAATTGTTTTCTACTCTCGTTGGAAGTGATCGCATTGTGCAGAGAAGTGGATGGAGTGTCACAGTGAAAACACGCAGCACGGATCGTAGAATGGCACTGTCTTATCTGCAGGAGGCGCAAATTAACGCAGGTACGTTCCTACGTGATTATAATACCAACCACAACGAAGTTAAACCAAGCTCATTTTTTAAGAACACTATATTTCAAGTCCGTACGTATCATGTCACTCAGAAGCGCAACCGGTCAAATTTTCTTAAGAGAATCAAGTTGCTCCAATTTCGTATAAGTTGCATCTCGCGCGTTAAAACCGCGTTGTGTTTTGCTCGTATGATAAATCTGACAATGAGTAAAATAACAAAATATTGTCATCGACATAGCGATACCGTGTGTCACACGATTGCCAAAACAGTTCCAGAAGATGGTGGGGATGACTCTGTATCTATTACCGAGGCAAAAATGTGTCCACTATCGAGTCAGTACCGCAATTGCGTCGAGTGAATAACGCCGATTTCAGTAATCCGTAGATACTTGAACGGTATTCATCGAACGTCACCGAGAACAAAAGGAAGTCGCGATTTCTAGTTTGTTTTGACGCGTCGCGAAGGTGATCCCGCTTCTTTTTTGCGAAGTCCAGCGACCTAACCACGTTGTTTGTTATTTATCCGTGGCCGACGAGACAAGAGTTTTTCTGAGTTTCGGGCAGAGGACACGTAGCAACGTTGGCCCGGCGCCAAAGTCTAAAAGCGCTCGCGGCGACACGCTCGTGTTGTGACACATTGTAAACATCGATAAGCCAGGAAGATGTGAAATTGTTCGATGGGGACAGGGCAACCGGGGATAGAAGTCAGTCGTGAAAACGAGCCTCGACGAGTCTGTTTCGCGGTTCCAACGCCTGTACAAAAATAGCCACGTTCGCGTACGTACATATACGAGATTGCTTGGAAATACTCGAAACCGTCAAGTGACCCGCGCCGTGACGTCGCTACACCGCGAACGCGTTTTCTAGGTTATAAACAAAGTACGATATATTTGGCGGAGTGCTGCGCGCGCAATTCGCGCGCACGATCGGACAATCGAATCGAGGAGATTCGATTTATCGAACGAGCTTTAATGAAAACGCCAATTTTAATTGTAAATCGCGGGAATGTTGAGAAGAGATTTATTAGGTATGAGTTTCGTTCTTTCTTTTTAGAGTACTTGTTTTAATTCGTATAAATTCCCGCCTTTTCCTGTAATCATGAGGAGTTGATCTCAAAATGAAATGAAGTATCAGTTCAATAAACACCAAGATTGCGTTAAGACATTACATGTAGAATTTTTTCTAGTCAATTTATCTTGTTACTTTTAAAGTACCGACATATGCGCTCTTACTTTTAAACTGAAGAAATTCCCGCCTTCTTGCTGCTTTTTAAAAGTTGATATCGAAACTTATAAAAAATATCTAGTATAGAATTCATGTATCTTCATATTGACATAAATATCCAAAATTAATTTTGTATTTACATAGATTGATATTTTCAATACATTACATCTATTTCTATCCAGATAGCAAACCTGATATGTTATAGATGAAATACAGTTCTATATACCAAATGATTTGAAAATAATGAAAGTCCGAGTTCCATGTAATCCAAAACAGGTTAATAGATAAAAATATGTATCTTTGAGTATGCCACGCTTAAAATTGTCACTTTTGAATTATCTTGCCATGGAAATTTGCAAAATATAGTAAAGATTCACGGTATCGACGTCGCGTTTCGCCCAGCGAGAGTGTAGCACCGTCGAAGAAATTTTTATTCGGACCTAAGGAAAAGGGATTCAAAGGGAATATTGGGGTTGCGACCAATTAGGGGAGGGACGCGAGCGGGGGCGGTACTCCTGGTCGTGTTGCCGGGAAACGGCGATTGTAGGCTGTAAGAATCCTAGCCCACGTTAAGGGAGTTTTAGGGTAAAGAAGAGAAAAGAATAGAAGATCTTACGCACCCTTATTGATTCAACGGGTCTCATTACGGCCCCTCTTCTAAACGGTCCATTAATTGGTAAGTGGCGGTCGAGGCCATGTCTGCTTGATTCATTGTTTTTTTAAATTAAAACTTGCTCTCGTCTTCGCATATATCCCTGCTCGAATAGGATAATTGCAATTATCCTGAAATCAATTTGTCTTGGTCGGCGAATAAATAACAAGATTTCAACGAATAATCCTGCTACTTGAATCTGAAATGCACCATCGAATTTTATCTCCTCGTACAAGTCGTTCACCGTGTCCTCTAATTTCCTAAACGAGCCTCTTATTAATTTAATTACGTCCTCGGTGCTTTTTATCCCGTGACGTCAATCGCGCCAATATGCAATCACCGGAAAGTGCAACCCCAACGCGAGGGTTGTTTTTTCGAGAAAGCCTTTGCGCACCCTTTTAAGTTATTTTCGACAACGTTTTCTTCGTGAAAATTACACTTTTATAGAAAAAAGATCATCGTTGAAGTACACATTTTTTAATCAATTAACTTTTTAATAATATTTATTACTTGTACGTTATATGCAGCTCTTGAATGACTGGATGTAATTCACTCTTTAATCGTTTGATACCGCTTGTTTCTCGTGTGCGCCATGACGTGCACTTTTCAAAGTCACGAAGTTCAAACATGTCGGTAATTCAAAGACCTTAAATTCTCGAAATTCCAATATTCTAAAGCTAACAATTTTTACATTCCAAAGTTTCCAAGGCTGGAAAAATTTCCACAGTTTAAAAGTACAAAGATTCTGAAATACCAAAGTCCTAACATTCTTAAGTACCAAAAGTCCAAGTCCCTAATTTCAGAAATTCTAAGGTTGCAAAGTTCTTGAGTTCACCTAAAGTTCGCCTTGAGTTAAAATCACCTAAATCCCAAATTTCAACCCCCGAGTTTTAAATTAAAAAATTCTGAGGTTCCCAAAGTAAGGAAATTGCAAAATTGCGAAGTTGTAAATTCGTCGGATGGTCGGATAACCGTATAAAATTCACTTTCTAAAGGATCGAAAAGCCGCGTGCTCGTGGTGTGCACCATGGCTTGCACTTTCGCAGAGTCGTTGGCCTCAAGTCGAAGAGAGGCGGGTACATCGTGGTGACGTGGGTGGGAAGTCGAGGCTTATGAATGAACCGTTCCGTACGAGAGTGTGAGTGAATGGAGGAGGATCGAGCAAAGCTCACGTGTGAGCAACGTGTGTGGGAGGGCGTACAAGGAGGGACGAAGAGGAGAATAGCGTTCGCCGTTGTCACGATCGAGAAAGAAGATGTACGCGGGAGAAAAGATCATCGTCGACCGTCGTACGATTCGTACACTGTACACGTACGATCGCTTCTTCTTGCGTTTCGTACAGCCACGTTTGTCGTATCCTACTCTTCTTCGGTCATCTCGCTACGCGATGCGATTTCTTGTGAAACACGACGTTGTTTAGCAAACGGACACGATAAACAACATCGCAAAACTGTTCCTTCGAATCTCGGAATCTATCGATAAATTCTTTTTCAGAAATTTCTTTTCTTACCAATATAGAGCTCGTGTATAGTTTATGATTTAAAACGTTGACTATCGTGCATATGGCGTTTGAATGTCCATTAGAAATTGATCCATTAGAAAGCTAAGAATGTCAGGTACATATTGATAGGAACTAGTTAGGAACATTCTTTACGCAACGTTCGTTACGAAATTATGAATAATAGACGTACTGAAAGATATGTTAAAAATAACAGTATGAGTTAATGAAGTGTTCAATATATTCAACGTGACAATCAACTTGAACTGACAGCAACAAGATACAAACGGACAGCTCTGTCGATTTTCTGGCATAAATAAATCTAACTCTTTATCAAAATCGTATTTTAATGTCACATACTTCAACGAATGCCACCTGTCTATGCTACGTAGAGTATCCGGATAAAGGTTAACATTGCGGCAGTAAGTAGAGGTTAATCTCGCGCATGGTGTGCACATACATTTATGTAAATTGGCTTTCATCGACCATTATTGATATACTTTACGTCTATAACGTCCACATAGGACACATTTAGCTAAATATTTAACTAGCTGGAAGCAATGTCCCCACCGACAGCTATAAAACGATGACATATGAAAATGTTTTCCCGCAGCAACAATTTAGGGTAGCAGTGGATCTGTTTGGTTATACAATGTGAACTTGTTCCTGTTGCAGGACTCTTGGCCGGCCAGCACCTTGACATGAAGCAAGAAGCCGAGAAGCAGCCGGTCTCACCACCATTAAACAACAACACGTCCCAAGTAATGTTTCCCGGGATGGGCAGCGCCGCGGCGGGCTTGTCTATGCTCACCCCGCAGCAACTGCTAGCAGCTAGCAGAGCTGCGGCCTTGATGGCTGCAGGAATTCCTGTGTCGTTGCACGCAACGTTGGCGGCGAGTCCGTCGCTTTACGGACATCATCAAACTCTGTTCGAGGGTTGGGCACCACCCACAGCGTCCTCGCCACCGTCGCCTCTTCATCATTCGCCGGGTCCAGTCTCGCCGGCGTTGAGCACCAAGTCCACTTCGCGACGAGCCAACAACGCTGTGACCAATAACAATAACAATAACGTGGTGAGCAGCAGCGGAGATAGAATCTCGAAGAAAGGTCAAACGACCAAGAGGAAGACACAGAAATCGAAGCCGGACAGCGTGCAAGTGTCGGTCGAGGGTGGTACGGATCCACTCAGTCCACCCACTTCGGTCAGTCCCGAAGCGGGCAAAGACGGGAGGGATAAGGTCTTCACCTGTGGAGTGTGCTCGAGATCGTTCGGCTACAAGCACGTGTTACAAAATCACGAACGCACTCACACCGGAGAGAAACCATTCGAGTGTCCGGAATGTCACAAAAGGTGAGCCTCTCCAGTATAATGATCAGAATTTCAGAAAACCCGGCAGTCGCGTATCTTTTATAGTCAGTCGCTTATATTCAGTTCGTTATTTCGCAATAGCTCGACTTGTATGTGTACAGTGTTATATTCGAAACAGTCAAAGAATGTTTTTATTGTATCGTTACAGATTCACACGGGACCACCATCTAAAGACCCACATGCGATTGCATACCGGCGAGAAGCCTTATCATTGCAGCCACTGCGACCGTCAGTTCGTGCAGGTAGCGAATCTTCGTCGCCATTTGCGCGTGCATACGGGCGAGCGTCCGTACGCGTGCGAGTTATGCGCGGCAAAGTTCAGCGATTCTAATCAGCTGAAGGCTCATCTGTTGATACACAAGGGCGAGAAACCGTTCGAATGCGAGCATTGCCAGATGCGATTCAGACGGAGGCACCACCTGATGCATCACAAGTGCGGCACCGGCATGAACGCCACTGGGCAAATCCCCAGATCGCAGGTCACGTCTCCATCGCTGGCGAGCGACTACTTGGACGAGGATATGGATATCGACATCGACGTGGAGATGGACGAACCGGAAGCTACGCCCCTGGTCGCCAGAAAATCGAACAATCCGGTAAGACCGGCCCACCGTCGGCTACCGAGTCCCGTCGTCAGCGCCTCGATGCCGTTGCCGTTGAACCTTTCCGGTATCCCTGTAGATCTACCGGAGCAAACGGAACCGGAAGATCTGTCCATGTCCACGGATAACCACAGGCCACACTCGAACGGCAGCAGTGCCTCGACGATGAGTCGCGGCAACGATCGACATACGATTTCGTAGTATGATCGTCGAGCGAGTTCGAGATCACATCCTACTTCCTGTACGCTTTACGTTTCTTTCTAGTAGGCGCTTCGTGTCGCGTGGAACGACTGGACATTCTCTGATTTTCAAATGTATAATTTATTCGAGCTCCGAACGACACGAAACGCGCGGTGTTACAAGCTTCGTTCTTATTGTGGGATCCGTGGAAAATAGGGGGTCAGAGGCGCGCACCGGAAATCGTAGATACGATCGCCGTTCGTAGCCGGTTGCCCGCTGTCGTCCTTAGTTCCACGGACCTTCTTACTCGATATGGAGCTCCCGATCCCACTTAATATATATCTATGAAAAGTGGAGAACAATAGTGACTGTGAACCGGTGCGTGATGGATTTATTTATCGGACACGATTTTGTTTACTGTCCGAAACGTACTGGAAGAAACTCCGGTAGTTCTCCATCGTCGTATTCCTTTTTTTCCTCGCGCGAAAGTACAAGGTATAAACGAGAGTGTTTGTTATAGCGATTCTGCAGGATCTATTGACGGTGATCTCGGATCGGTGCAACAAGTTCCGGATTTATTTGTCACACACACCTCGCATGCTTCGCGCCATTTTCTGTTGTTAAGTCACGCTTCACAAGGTACCGTTCATTTCTTGTTATCAAACTCCAATATCGTGTCAGTTCCTTGAGGGACTTCCCTCCGAACAGTTGTACAGACATTATCTTTCGGGAGATAATGTACGAGTCTCAAGAATTTGTAGGAAAATAGGAATTACAGGCAACCAAGTATACGTAGCCGGCTACATTAATCCACCTATACTACACAACTCGAGTTTTTAATTATAACATTTGTTTTTACCGTGCGACGTTATATTGCATATCAAGATACATTCAACAACCTACAATCCCGTAATCTTCAAAAACTTAGCATTTCAAGTCATGCTAAAAAACAAGGTTATGGTATTGCAGATAGTTTGATGTGCACCATGTTACATAGACAGATACACAAAATGTCGATGATTTTGAGATCATCCTAGAAAAACGGTTGTCAGAGTAATAAATGAAGCAGTCTATGAATTTTCAAATAATTATATAAAAATGTGTAAAAGTAGAGCGAGTTCAGAATAGATCTATGGTTTCCGTAATTCAAAGAAGGGTTAAAAAAGGACGTTTCTATGTTCGCATTCTGTTTCCAATTTTTGTTCGCACCATACGCCAGCCGGATGATCCAAGATCTCGAAAGCTTGATTTGCATTCGTCCTTCGCAGAAACCAGTACCATATAACGATCTTTGAATAGGAGAGAAACGAGGGCAATTTAGGGCCTCGAGCGTTCAGAATATTTTGCACAAAATGTAGTCGAAACTTTTCTGTTCTCCTCGACTACCACATAACAATTCATTGAGAACTCATTATTTTATATAAAAGTAAAATATTCATTCGTAAGACTTGATCAATTTCCGATAGTTGAAACTGGATCTATTAAAGCGTCACCTGCGATGATGATGTACAGATTTTATTTAAAACAAAGGAACTCAACATGGCAGTGAACGTGTTAATTTTCTAAAAAGTATGTGCTATATCACATTCGGATTCGCATAAATTCGTACAATAGAAGATAGTAGCCTGTAAAGGCTGAAGAACCACAGGTGGTGTCATTCTTTTTTCGCTTATTCTCATGTATAATCAGAACCATCTTCAGGTTCTCCGATTTCCGTCTTTTTTCTGACGAACAGCCGGTTCATAGGATCCTACAGATCCTTTTTTCCTAGACCTGCCCGGCGGGCGTCTGTTTCGCGCGAACCAGTTTTCGCAATGATATACCCGCGTGCCGAAAATTCGCAGCCGGTGGTCAACAGTTGACTTTCTCTGTTCTCGGCGCGTCTTTCAATGCTTCTCTGATTTATGTCTGGTCCTGAGCATGCAAATTTCATTCGTGAAGCCGCTTCGAGGCCATCTCGGCTCATTGTTCCATGGGTCAGTCCATGGGACGTCATTCACCTCCCTCTTCCGGGTCCCTGGCCCCCATTTGCTATTCCGCACCCTGAACATCCAGTAAAAGGAGCACCTTCGAAATATGACCCAACGTTTCTCGAAATAGCCCAGATTTGCATTGCTCGACTAAATTGTACGCTCTGCTCTCTAAATCCCGGAGACAAAAATATTTTAACCTCGTTTTTTTTTAGGACTGCCGTTTTACGTATTTCGCGTGCCAGATTTTGTATTCTCCAGAGTAGAATTTACAGTCTAAATTTCTCGATAGAATAAGACAAATTTTAACAATTGTAATTTAAAAACGAAGATCTTCGAAGACTTCCCCAACTGTAAGTTTGCATTTTTGAAACAGTAACATTAAAAAAATAAAATAGAAGGATAAAATTTTTACATTTAAACTTGAAAATTTACTAATTTGTCAACGGTAAGAGAATTCTGTCATTGTATCGATGTAAAGTTGGAATGTCGATTGTTCGTATTCTAGAAGTGAAAAGCTGGTTCGAAACAGACCTCGTCCCCGCTGTGTTACACTTTCGCCACATTCTTTCGGAAAGTCCCTGCCTCATCCGCAGTTTTCACTCGTTATTCACGTTCAAGCTTTCGAGAAGCAATTTTACAGACCCCCGTTTTCCCTCTTCGTTTCACCTCCCTGTCTCACCCTTATATACACGTGTTCGAATAGATCTCGAGCTCGTTGCAACGAAACGTTGCGATTTCTCGTCACGCCTGTTCTCCCTGCGAGACATTTTCTTTTCCCTCTGTTTCGGAAAAAAGGAAACACAAGGATGCTCCTTTTTCAACGCTTTCTCGTTTTTCGGTGGACGCTAATGGACTTTTGATATTGACCGGTAATGGTGACTGAGGTCAGCGGGCCTCGACCTCGCAGAAAAGTGACAAAGCACTCTGGGTGCACAGTGTACATATGTAAGATGAGATTTTTTTTTAGGGTATTCGATATCGAATTTAATGTTAATCGTATTTAAAGATGTGGATCGATGTATTGGTTTTGTTCGGAAGTCGCAAATTTTTTAAATTTTCTTTCGTACAATTATTCTTGTTTTTCTTCGTGAACTCGACGGAAGTTGAGAAATATTAGATATTGTCAATGCCAGGAACATTACAGCGTCGCGATACATAACGTGTTATCGATTAGATTAGTACATTTAACGTCGTGCAGAGCTTCAGGCTGAAGACTATAGTAGACTATTTAAAAACGGTATTTAAAAGTTCCTCATAGTTTGAATTTTGTCCTATTCCTATTTTATTCAAACGGCTAAACGTAGAATATGTCTACTTCACACGCGATGTGAAGTCTGTTGGCGAAGCACTGTTATACTTTGGCGGTTACATTTCTTTTGTTGTAATTTTACGTTTTTCTTTGGTATTTAAAGTAAGATTATCGATAGATATACAGTGGGTGTTGGAAATATTTCAAACAACACTTCGTGAAGTTTGAAACTTGCATACTTTTGGAAATCTCTGAATACTTGTAAACTTGAGTTTCAAGGATTAATTTAAACTTCGCCAAAAGAGGACTATAATTTGTACAGAATTTGAGTACCTATTCCTGCAAAATCTAGAGATCTCCAAAAATATGTACCAAGCGATTTTACAGAAATGAAGTCACAATTTTACGAAGTATTGTTTCAAATTGATCGTTGTACAGTGATTGTACAGATTCTGTGTTATCCGTTACGAAATGATCGCCTTTCACAGCTGAATTCGTAAATGAAACAGTAAATACAAAGCACAGAATAGTAAGAAAACATTCACCTATGTAAGTCGTTTACATGCCATGAACCGTCAAAGTGTTGATCAGTAATCCTTTTGAATCGGTGCCATAGTTGTCCTTTATGTATAATCGTTGAAGTACATATTTATACCGCTTGTCAGAAATTTCACACGACAGTTCACTATTTTTCTTTCGCGTGCGTTACACACGCGAATCGATAAATTGTACAAACGAACACGGAATTAGTTCGAAAACATAGTCAAAGTTTTTCATGGTATAAATTCTTTTTCTATGCTGTTTTATATGGAGAATATGCGTGTATATACGATCGGGATCTCCATAGCCCAACAATTAAGAGGAATCGTGGGAGTAGGGATATCAACGGACTGGCGGTGGCGTAGTGGATAACTGTAGCCGGCTATATAACGCGAGAATGCAGGGTTTCCGGTGCCGGGCCACAGTCCATATTTTTCACAAATTCCTACGTGTATACATATAAGTGTTATATGTTTGTGTCAAATTATAACGTTGTACGAATATGTAAACGAAACTGGGGAACGTGTGCGGAGAATCGAACAACGCCGTTTTACCATCGAACTTTTTATCCTTCAAAATTTTCAACATTTATCGGTATACTGAGAACTCTCGTTATATTGCAGGAGTCTTGAAAACTATTGTCGCTGTGGGGAGAGGGAAATTTTAGAAAAGTTCGAAATTTCTGTGCTCACAGATTTGTAATTTTTTCATTTCCAATATTGAATTTCCAGATTTGCAAATTTTAAAAGTGTCAAATGTAAAAATTTCTAAGGTATCAAATATTTGAAAATTTTTAAATCGCTGTGCCCCACAGTGGTAATAGCGTCGACGCGAAAATGGCAATATAACGAGAGTACTGATTTTAATATTTCGATGTAAAACGGCAGTGTATTCGACTCCGTGTGAATGTTTCTCCAGTGGCTCGAATCCTCGATTAACGATTATGTACCTATGGTGTATACTCCTCTGTAATCTATGTAACTAGAGCTACGTATAGTTATAATTTTGTACAGTGAAATGGCAAATGCTAATATCGTATGCACGAATTCGTCGATCGTTTAGCGGCACGTGGAGCGAGGCGTTCGACCCCGTTCGCGTGCGCGAAACGCGACCAAAACACGGTACAAATTCAAATTTTATGCCTATAAGCTACACTAAATGTTGGTTAACACTGTTCCGACGATACGGATGGACGATATTCTCGCTACTTCTAAATTAAAGGTACGATGGCCACTTTTGAAGATTTCGAGGCACGCTGGACGCGCGTACCCCGTTCGGAAAAAAAACGTCGATCACCACCAATGGTTGTTCCTACTCTCGATCGTTGATACATAGATAACGTAAATATATAAATGAACATTTGACAACGCGATGGTAAACACAGGTGAAAAAGAAAGAGGGAGGAAAGAAACGATCGGAAATATGCAAGTAAAAAGAGTTTGTTGTTCTCCTCGTGCCGTCGTTAATTTTGTGATTTCGATAGAAACGCGTAACAGCGGATCAAAATAGCACTCGATGTATACTATGAAACTGACACTACCTCACCAGACACCTAATATATCTCAACCACAAGACTGATTTTAAATAGTATTCCTAAATAGATAAGGAAATGGAAATAAGAGGGAAAAAAAGAGATGATTAAATAATTATTATAAAGAGATTATTATAAAGAGATATTGCGCGTACAAAATACGAATATAGAATGTTTTTCTAAGTAATTTAATTAATTATAGTACTCTACCTGTAGTTATTATTATTACTATTATTATTATTATTAATTATTATCATCGTCATGATCATGCTACGTCGCTGCCAATGTCGAATTCCTATCTTGGATAAGAAACGAAGAAGAAAAAACCTTTGTATCATACGCTGTTTACTTGTAATTTAAACGACTCCTCAACCTAAAGCCTCGCCAACCCTTCAGAATCACCTCGCATCCCACAACCCCCAACCTCCCGATCCTAACATTTCTCGCAATCACACATACGATTCATTATAATAAATAAATGTTCCTGGTCTGTTGGTGAAGTTTGACTGGTCTGTCAAAATATTTTTATTATTAAAAACTCACTGTTCAATCGTTTTCGTGATTTTATTACTGTCGCACACCCACCCCGATCAGATCAGCGGGACAATCCTCCACCCTTTCGGACACTTTACCTACCGCTTATCAACATTCGAGTACATTTCGATTTATTATCTGAACATTTCGTTACCATCGTACAATGTAAGGGGTGAAAGTTTTTAAATATTACGGATGTGGTTAATTTTAACTAGCGAAAAGTTGTTGCCTTGGAAACAGTAGATACGTGGGAAGTAACAAATGAATTGTTAATTGATAGCGTTGGCAGCGAAGAATCTATGAATAGGCTTCCGGTAGGTAAAGTGATAACTCTCGCGTGGGCAATGGGGTATTCGAACAGCAATTTATATTTCCTTTAATTGTAGGATGCCATGAAGATTTATTTTTGAAATATAAACTACATCGTCACTTAAAACAGGTGATTAATCTAGAATAAGAAATTCGCACAAGGATTTCTTTTATCTAATTAAAAATACTGAAATTGCGTATAATAAAAATAAGGAAATATTGTGAAAATAAATAGATGAAATTTGTTAAAAATAAAACTGCTATTTAATGAAACCTTCGACGGCTCGAGCGAGCTAGTTAACGCGTTGAAGGTTCAATGAGTGCCCGGATACCCAGTTGCCTACTCAAGGGTTAAAAATGTAATTGCTTTCAGCGAAACCGTGGGTTTACCCCGCATGTGCTATGCATATGAAATTTCCTTAGAATGCAATCTCAATTTATTTGAATATTTTGCAATTGGATGTTTCCAAATGTTTAAACTCGAAGATGCCATTAACAATACGAAGCAGATTGTAAAAATCGCAGAAAAATTGTGTCACGCGAACCTGGTCCTTGTTTTCCGCGGCAGAAAGAGTTAAACGGTCACGGAGAGAGAAAAATATCGACATTCCCGACCGCATCAATAAAATCTACAATCTATTATCCGTCGAAGGACCGCGAGAGGACTCGGAACAAACTGTCGCTGGGTCACAAAGCGTCAATATTTTCACAACTCATCCGAGGTTGCATCTTGCGTCAACGACGCTCAATATTGCAGGAAAACGAAGATAAAAAACACAGAAAGAGTGGTGCCTGTTGAGAGAGACAGGGAGGCGAAAAGGGGTGGATGCTGAAAAACTGGCCGCCGCACACACACATCGCTCCTTTTTCACTCTGTTTCTCTGGTTGAAACGGTGCACGAGTCGCATTCAGCTGCGCCATTCAGTCCATAGAGTTTCCAAAATCTAGGATTCCACGTTACTTGGGTGTGCGTGAGACAAGAGAGGGCTGCTGGCGTTGTTAAATCGTTCAAGAGAGAGGGGTGGGTTAGCCCGTGGCACAGTGACACATTATGCCGTAATGTGGGGGCACGTGGCAGATGCAACAGCAGATCGAGTCCGAATGGATGGATCGTGGAAATCCACGGGTTTTCATTCAAATATTTGCCTGTCACGAACTTTGCTCCTAGCTTTCCTCGCGAACGATGACTCGACACACTTTTCAGGAGGACACGTTTCGAATCATCGTTCACCTCGATCGGGGAAAGTTTAAATGGTATTTTAATGTAAGTGAATCGATAAGTAACGGCTAGCCGATAATGTAGGAAAATTTCTTTTAACACTTTGACTATGCTTTATGCAATCAATGACTTGCAATCATGTCTCTCTGATAAGGTTCAGATAATGAGAACATTATTATGCGTTTCATGTTTTCCTATATCGCATATCGAATTTTGCTTTAAATATTTATGTCAAGTTCAGATAACGAGGGCTATAATACATTTGTTTATTTATTTATTTAGATAATGAGAACACTATTTTGCTTTTATATTTAGGCAGATTAAATATTGGATTTGGGTCTAAATTTTTGTTTGTATTGCAACTGTACTATTATTTGTATGGGATACTTGCCAAAGAATTCATTTTCAAAGGGCATTTTGTAAATAATAAATTAATATTTATAATTATTATTGGAACTTGGAATTTAAACACTTTAGGAGAAGGAAAACTACAGTAATGAATTAAAATCATAAAATTCAACAATTTCGCCCAACAATTTAGTATTTCCTTTTAAAAGTTTTACGCGATACTGCAAAAATATCGCAAAATCTGTTCGTGTACGCGTCTCCGAACAATTTTTCGTCGATTTACGTTTTCAAAATAAAAATTCATGTAACAAATTATAAATTGTGTACGCGATTGCCTACAAAAATGATATATTTCAATCGCAACACCGCTCGAATATTTTACTGAAAGCCGTGTACATCGTTATCTCATCCATACAGAATCGCCGCTAAAAACGCATAAAATCCACTGGTGTTTTTTTATTTTTTTAAATAAATCATCGATTCGAAAAAAATATAAAAACGATACGTCGTTACGTTGTGCAGTTGCGTGATTAATGTCGACAGTAATGGAAATCAAATTCGCCGTTGTTGCGTGTAACAGTTTATGGTGCAGCTTGCGTGTGTTTACCTATTTTGTACCGGTACTTCAGGTAGCAACATAGCGGTCCAGAGGCCTTCGAGTCTTTTCCGGAGTCTGACCTCGAAAACGGTCCTTCTTCCGAAAGGAATTCCCCGCGTTGAATTTCTTGATGCGTCCAGGTTGATCCTGGACACAAAAGCTACGACAGGGGTGGTGTCTGAAAGTTAAAGAGCCGGAGAATAAGAAACAGCGAGTTACAAGAAAATTCTGTGAATAGTATATTTTTAAGTTAATGGTAACTTTAAGTTAGCTCCATTTTGCAGTAATAGCAAACGACTTATTGCAAGGAAAAATTCTTGATCTTTGATCAATTCATCAAATATTCCTGATTTGGTTAAATTCTTAGTCAACCTCTTTCCGACATTCGAAGTGGAGCTTAACACTCCTAGTCATACCCATAAAGTTCTCGACTAGGGGGAGTGATTCGCCTTCGATTCCCAAAGAAAGCTCCATATTCGTGGAGCACGTATACTTCTATGCACGCCTGGATTTCACGTAATTTTGGGTTTCTCCCGGTAAATGGTATCGCGTTTCTTAGGGTGCTGCATCGGATTGGCGCATTGTCAACGGCGGCCCACCTAAGGGCCCAAGGGTGCCAGTCCAGGATCCCTTTCATCCCTCTTTCTTCGTGGCAGCACGCGCTCTGGCTTTGCCGCTATAAAGGAGCACTTTTTTTTTAGTAGAAAGACAAAAAAACAAGGAGGTAGAAACGGAAGAGGGCTCTCCTTGTGCCGTTCTCCTCGTTGCATTTTGGGGACGCGTGGCGTGCACACGACGTCATTATTTCACGTCCGTGCGTTCGTACGGCGGCGATGGAAAATTTACGGCGAACTAGTTGCACCGCGTTTCCCAAAAAACTTCGTAACCGCTCCGTTTCCATTAGGAACTATACGATCCCGACCTTCGAACGCAAATGTCCCCGAAGGATTTCCATTAACGATGTTTCGACAGCGGCAACGGAAAGTTACTCGGGCAGAGCACCCTTTCGGCGTTTTACGACAGCGTTTGAGTACTCTGTTTGTGACTTATGTCGAAGACGGTAGCTTGGAGGATTATATTGATACACGGACATATTCGAGTGGTTCCGTAATGAATTAAAATTTTGTTCCATCAAATTTGTTGCTGTTGGAATTGTTCTAGAAGCGTTACAAGTGCTAGAGGCAACTCTATCGATGGTATTTGAATTTTGTATGTGAATTTTTGAAATTTTTCAACTTCATAAATTTTCACATTTGAAATTTCTCAAACTCCTGAATCTTAAATTCCTACATTCCTGTTTTCCCAAACTAAAGTTCCAGATAAGGAAGTTTACTAACAAGAAATCAGCGAATGACACTCTGCCCTATTTACTCCCGCCATTTTCCCTAGAGTATCGTACCATACACAAGTACCTAAAAATAAGTGTTCGTCCGAAGTGCCCAAACACTCAGACCGAACATATATAAACCCAGTGTTACCCTCTTCCTCGGTTCGGCTCTTAAATTCCGTAAACAGCCTAAATTTAAATGACTTCCCGTTTTACGGAAGTCGGCTTTATTCCCAACATATGGCGATGGAACAATGAAAAAAAAAAACAAAAAAAAAGAGAACGATCGACAGACCTATTTCGAACGTGGCCACAGAGAAGGCGATCTTCGAGCGTCCCACCTCTTTCACGTGCATTAGCCTCGATTTCCATGCAAACGACGCAACGGAGAGAAGAAATAAAAAAAAAAGGAAGAGGACGGAGGATGAAAATTGGTTAAGCTCGGATATTTATTGACCGAATGGTCATCGTTCTGGACGGTTCTCATTAAAAACCGTACTCGCCACGAGGCAGCCTCTCACGTCCACTCGATGACCAGGTATTTCCGGAAGTGAGCTCTCGAGTGGACGACATAGAGAAACGGATCCGAATTCGAGCGACCGCACGGGGAGCCGGCCAATATATTTTCGAAACTCGTTTTCCATCGAGCGGCCGAAAAAGAAGAGAAAAAAAGGACAATGAGCGCTTCGGTGAGGCCCCGCTTTCGAGTCCTAATTATACAGCACACGCCAAATAAATGGGCCTCGTTCCTCGAAACACCGTTGGCTCTCGGCAGTCGAATGCTCCGCTCTCGTCGCACATCTAACGATAAGTAGAAGGCCATATGGCGAATCCTTTTGCCACGAGTCAAAATCGCTAGACTCGAGTTGCACGACCTTCGAGCTCTTCCAAAATTACTTCTCTATAGAGATAACTACAACAAGGCTGATACTTAACACTTAGAGGATGTTAACAGGTATAGAAACAAGTCGTTGTGTTTGTCTTTCTCGGTTTCCGGGCATTTTTTGAGAGGACTTACCCCTTGCGCTATAACTACGTGACGCACTCACGTAGTGTGACAAACTCTTATTGCATTTTTTCGAAATTTTAAACTAAGTCTAATTATAAGCATATTCAAAGATTATTGAATACAAAATACGCATGATATTTTAACTTTCATTCAAGATTATCGCATAAATAGTTATGTCTGACGCATCTGCCGAATAAATCGTATCGGAAGGGGTTGAATAAACAAGTACGCATGATCTTAAAGCGTTGCAGTTTTATAAAATCATCGCTATTTTTGATAAAATTTTATGAAGTTATTTATTTGCCTGTCTAGTACTTCTTAAGAATGTGATATATCTCTCTTTAATTTTTGTTCACTTTATACATATATGCATTGTCACTGTTTTATTATGTAAATATCTGGATTCACCGTGCGGAACGTTTAAAGTGTCTCGAGATTAATAAACATTTTCCACTTGCGTGGAAAGCTCTCCCGATAAAATCGTAGATAGGATAGCACCGTGACTTTTCACCTGCTTTCTATCTTTCGTGTTTGTATACGTGTGTGCGCATTTATCGTCTGTCATCTTGGTCCGCTAATGCACACGGAGAGTCCACCTTTCTAAGTGACAGGTGCCACATTCTGGGAAGGAATTGTTTCGGTTATCGTCCGAAAATACCACCTTCGCTGAGTACTAATTCTGTTTCTGTTATAACTGCATAATTAATACTCTCCGTGTACTGATGAGTTATTAAAGGAAATCATTCGATACCGTGGAAGAATTATATGTACATAATTGAGCGCAATTTATAATTCGGGAATTGATTAAGTGTCTCGTCACTTTTTTTTAGACGGATTTCGATAAAAATGTAGACATGGAATATGTAACATTTATGGTTGCATAAATTCGTAACATAGAATGAAATTATGTTATCTTCTTATGTTGTTAATTTTTATCGTACGTCTGAGAAAATCTTTTTACGAAATTGTGCAGGTCATGAAGAGTTAACTCATGTGCATAATACTAATCAAAACAATGAAATATCAAAATATGTATTATTCAAGAAATGGGTCTCGAAATTAATAAAAATTACATACACTATTATTTATAAACAATTCTATTATATATTTCTATTGAATGATTATTTTGTTATTAGATTTGGTAGAAGAAATAGAGATTTAGAAAAGTAGAATATCACAAGAGACGTTATAAAGTTCGGTACTTTAAAGACACAGTAACGTGTCAGGACGCAGTTTTGGCACGCAATCACGTAGCTGTGGGAGATGTTAGAAGCTTCCACAAAGTTCCACGTAAAAGTAAGCTCGGCCCTCGTAAAAACGAGGATTCGAACATGAAACGATCCAAGGGGTACGCCGCTTAGGTGACACCGCCGTGCCAAGGGTTGTCAAACCCCTCGAGATACACCCCCGTGAAAAGTAACCCCTGCAGCCTGCAACTCCGTACACTCCGCTGTTTCTACGTCGACTCCGCGCAAGGAGTAGTCCAGCCCCCATAAGAATCGGGCCAAATGGACCCACGGCATTTCTTTATCGCGTTACACTAACCGAATTCTACAGCTTGAAAATGGCCACCTCTCCTTGTTTTGTAGTAGAATATATTTACCGCTCCATCTTTCTTCACTCACGTAGTGACCTTTGCATGGAAATTTAACTTCAATTTATTGACAAATCTTTTATGGGAGATTTATTAATATTCGATAACACATTTTTTTTTATCTGTTTGCACGGTTCTATTTGGAGAATTATGAAGTGCATGAGTTGTAAATGTAGTTGCTAAGTTAAGTAGAATATAGATTATTAGTAGACTGCGGATGTTTATGCGTCGATGACATAGTTTATGGATTACAGGATTTATGATTATTTTCTGAACTTAGATGTATATTAAGATTTTTCCTAAAGTTGTACAATTCCAAGTTTTAGGATACACGTAACAGTCCAACTAAAATTAGCTATCTAAAAATCGAAGTTTTACATTTTAAATATATCCGGAATCTGAAGTTGTGAAAACACAAATGGAAAAGAGTTTAAAATTGTCGCTGTCCTAGTGACCCAAGTCTTACTACACGTTAATATGTTAATTTCCTAATGATTAATATACGAGATGTCCCTCTTGGTCGAATATCTAACTTATTTTCACTTGTATTAAAAGATGAATTTTTTACTCGGTTCATGGTTTATTAAGTCAAAAAACGGTGAGACCATGTAACGTCCCATCTTTTCCTATTTTTAATAGCAATACGAATAATTTATGTTCGATTCAAATGAGACACCCGGTATATTATCAATATTTTAGTCGTATTGTTGATAAATATTAAAAACCCTGTAACTAAAATACTTGATCACTCTCTTCGTCGTACGATATCCACGATATCTAAAAAGTTCCTACCGTTTTCTCGAGAAGACTCCAAACCTTTACGACGTAATAATTCGATTTGACGCGTTGCTTAAAAGGTATCCTTTCGTGAATTAGATCTGCGTGGACTTGGCTCTGTTGAAAAAAACTCGAGGCCGCTTTCGTCCCAGAAGAGCCGATATCGTGAGCATTAAACAGATTCCAGGGTACGAGAGTGGTAAAAGGGTGTTATTAGGCTGGAGGGAACTGGTCAAAGGGAATGCAAAAGAACGAGAGTAGAAGAAGAACGTTCGCCCAGAGCATATTCCGGAACAAAGAGTGGCTGAGTCTCTGAAATATGCATCGACTTACAGTCTGAAGGATATTCCACGGAACCAACCCTCCCGCGAGGATATACGAAAGCACGATCGGAGCTTCATATTTCCCGATTTGGGAGGGGTGAATTTAACTCTCTGCCCTCGAATATCTGCTGCATTCGAAGCGGAAGAAAACTGCGCATAACCGGATTCGAGGTAAGACTTTACGCCTCTATCGGCTCTTATAAATGATCCTTATTGCATGCTCGATAAATGTAATTTATCGTCGCATCTTCATATTTTTATCATCCCTCCGCTATACCTTGTGTTTCCTTTAAACGACTAACACCGTAAACTTCGCGATGCTTTCGTTTCTCTTTTCAGGAAATTGTGAACATTTCAGTCCTTATTTTCACGCAGTTTTCGAATTTGGTTTTGAGATATGAGGGTTTGGAATTTTGAGAGTTTGAGGATCTTCGAAGTTTGGAAATTTGAGGACTTGAGGATTTGGGAGTTGGGGAACTTGGAGATTTGAGGTCGTGGAAATATAAGGATTTGGAGATTTGGAAGTTTGGAGACTTGGATGTTTGAGGGCTTAAGAGTTTGGGAATTCATGGAATTTGGAAATTGGTGATTTAGATATTTGAGGAGTTAGAAATTTGCACACCTGGGAGCTTAGGTTGGGGGTTGGAAATTTAGTTTGAAGATGTAGATATTTGGAACATCAGGCATTTAAAGACTTGAGAAATTCTCAAAATTTGAAGAGTGAAAAGAATTTCAGGGTATAAGAATCTGGGGACTCGAGGACTTAAAGGCTTGGGACTTTGGAGATTTCCCGATTCGGAAAACAACGTTGCACTAGCCACTCGCAGTGCACGTAGTCGGATCTGATCTGAACGATGTCTCAGAGTCGGTAAGGGATAATTCGGAACGTTGGACTTCCACGGACGAGCGACGGACCAACGGACTGACGGACGGACGTAGAAACGAACGGACGGGGTAGAGAGTTGCTATAGAAACACTAATTCCGTCTCTGTCGTACCAGCGGCACGCCGCGGCGATCCCTGCAGCCGAGGGAAGAAAAAATAGCGAGGGTGAAAAACCTGGGGGTGACTCAAATAAAAAAACGGATCAATATTAACTCTTTTTTCAGGGGCGGATGGCCCACCGAGTGGGGATGCCTCGGTTTTACCCCTCTCTCTCTCGCTCTCTGTACCGTTCTTTTTTTTTCCTAACCTTTTCGCGCTTCACCTTTCCCTCTCGCTCTCGTGCGCGAGCACTCGCTACATTTTCGACCCTTTTTTTTTCACCCTTCCAATGGTTCTTCTCTGTCCCTCGAATCGGAACGCTCCTCTTCCTTATTCCTCGACCGCGAGCCGGCTTCTAGGACGAATACGAAATTAGCATTCGCGTTCCCTGTAAGCACGAACACTTTTTTTTCCTTCAGATACTGCACGAGGCTGCTCGCTCCGTTTAATGGCTATCGTGAAACGGTAAGTAGCATACCGTTTTTGTGGAACTTTAACGTAAGGGTGTAATTGCGGGTTGACCCTTACACGGTCGATATCGGATCACTTTTGACCCGTGCCTCGAGCGTTAAGATGTACTTAGATACAGAATTAACATATATTGCAAGTATTTGACAAATTTCATTAAATCTCCATGCTGCATTGTTGGATATTTTATACTCAAAGGGTAGTTTAAAGCGTGTACAAAAAAGTTTGGATTATCGAAGTTCATGTCTACTTCCGATAATCTTATGTCGACAATTGTGTCCTCTTTTTACTTCGTACAGATCTTATTTTGAAAATTACCGCTTGCATGGTGATTGTAAGAACAAGATGACACCGCCATTTGTCACAAGATGAAAGTCTTGTCATCAGAAACATTTGAGGGGTAAAAATTTGCTTTTAAGAGTTTCATAGTAAATTGTAGTAGTATTGATAGAATTATTCTGACTGGTCTGTCAGAATAATAAATGTTATACATATTTATAATACTTGTCCAAGTTAAAAAAGTACGACAATTTAATCACTGACTATAGAATGCATTTGAGGATACTCTTCCATATTTTTTTTTTAAGAATATTTAGGTACAATACTTGTTAAGTGGATTAAAAATTTTGGAGGAATATGTGAACGATAAAGGATTGATATTTAATAGAGTAGCGTGGCCGAAATACTCGATAAAGATTGATGTATTGTCGGTATCCCGATGTTACGCGAACGAGGGATCGAAACACAAAGAACCTATCGATACACGAAATATAATTTGTTTTCTGCTTCTTGTTGCGACAGGCGTCTATAACTTATTGCATATGAATAAGCCAATTTTTTAATATGAAGTGTAATAGGGAACTTTGATAATTATAGATGCTTAATATATCAGATATATATCACATATTAGATATATTTCATATATTCAATGTCTCATGAAATGGGATCCCATGTTTTAATGTAAGTTTATGTACTGTTCATGTAAGATTATTGCATACGAGGATGTTTACATAAATTTGTATTAATTGTTATAGTGTAAATTCTAACTTCCTGTTTATAATGACTCGATACATGATATTAATTTCTCTGTGGGAAGCAATAAAAATTCTGGAAACTTTAAATCAGCAACTGTGTCGCTGATACTTAACCCATAAAAGGTACTTTGCAATGTTTGTCTGTAATATAAATATCATGCACGAAGGGGTTGAGCGATATTCCGTAAGCACCCTATTTTTAACTGAACACACAACGAGCAACTTCTTGCGAATTAAACGAATTTATAAACTATAAACTGCTAAAATCCAAATCCGTAACCGTGGTACTATTAAGATTAGTCATTTATCTTATCATCGTGACTAGATCAATACTTCATTAATGAAGTGCCTGTTTTCAAAAATTGTTCTAAACGAAAAGCAAAGAACCAGAGAAAATAGAATGTCATCGATATTAGACTTATCGCAAAATATCGGAAGCAGGGAGCGTAGCGTTTAAAAAAAGAAAAACGGAGAGCAGTGCGGTGGCCGAGTTTCTCGAAGTCAGTGAATGCGTCCTTGACTTCCGGCCGACCCTTTGCAACCCTTCTTTGCATTCAGTGGCCTCGAAAAAGCGTACCCTTTCACCCTGCGCGCGCCCTCGCCTCCATGACCAAAAGAGCCCCCAAACAAACAGGCATTTCCATGGTTACGCGCAATTACCAGGGTTGACCAACGACTAACTACCCGCCTTTGAGTTTCCACCTTGAAGAACGTGGCAACGGGTAAGCAAATCGGTCAGGGGTCTTGAAATCGAACGCGAAACTCGTACGGGAGAGCTGACGGTCCCACGGAGAAAACAAGAACACGGTGAAAAACCAGCCAATATGCAGTAAATTCGCGCGATCACGCATGGCCTAGTTTTGATCTATTTCCTTTACCGTTTTTCCTCGTCGAGCATCATTTTTATGGATTACATTTATGGTGGGATACCGACATCGATAACCGACGCGCTCATGAAACGAACGGATACGAATTTTACCTGCTACCGCATTCGCTTCTGTTCGCCGTGTCACGCGCCGCGCCGACTACGGAATTTATCGGCTCCGGAGGATATAACGCTCCACACGGAATACCTTCTTCGGGATATAAGGAAGAAATGAATTTCGAGAGGACACCGTGTTCGCCAGGAACACGGGAAGGACTGTGCAAAATGAACAGGGGTTGTGCGATCTTGATTCCTTCTGATAGTGGTCTCACCTATTAACGCGGTCATTGCCACAAGGTATTTGGTAAGATTGTGCAGTCACGAGCATATCTACTTAGGGAAAATATAGCCACGGGAAAGGGAACTCCAACTCGTTTTTAGAGCCTTTGGAAGATTCAAAAATTTTGGGATGAATTATTGAGTTCTTTGGATTTTGTGATCTACCAAGTTAAGGACATAGGAATTTGGGAATATTCTTGAGACTTGAATTAAGATTAGATTATTTTAAGTTATGAGAACAGATTATTTCAGAAATTTGGGGACCTAGAAATTTAATAATTTCTACACGGTGGATCGCTCAAATGTGCACTTATTGCTAACGAAGAAGTGTCACCGGTGTAAATTCATGAAAACGTAGCAATATAACGAAATCACCACTGTATTTGTTCAATTTCGTTTCGTAGTTAACCACGTAAAACTGCCCTGCGTCCCTTCACAGACTATTATACTACGGGGAACTATGGGTTCATAGCAGCAGTAGTCCCTTAGAAAAAAAAATCAATGGCATCTATGCCATTGACATGCACGAATGTGTTCAAGTCCAAGGTCAACAACCGCTTTTGAAATCAATCTTCCCACAGTCCTAATTGCTGGAAATTCATTGCAGTATTTATTATCGTAAAAACAGCATTTTACGCTTTTTACAAACTTACATTTACAAATTAACAAATTGCACAATCTTCAAATTTTTAAATACCTAAATTCTTACATTGATAAATTTATACAATTTTTTAATTCTCAAATTCTCGGATCACCACATTTGTGAGATCTCAAATTCTTAAATTCATGAACTTCCTAAATTTGTTAAATTGTCAAATCCTCAAGTCCTTCAGATTCTCAAATCCTAAAATTCTCAAATACCCAAGTTTACAAATTTCGAAGTGCCCAAATTACTAAATCCTCAAACTCCTCAATTTCCAAATCCTCGAATCTCCAACCTCCCCAAACCCCAAATTTTCCCACCACAAATACAAAAGTCTCGGTTCTAACTCGCGTGATGACCAACGATACAACTTATTTTATAACAAATTCAACACAACATTTGCAAACGACCAGTTGTCGGACACACCCTTCCTACATCTTCCTTCGACCAAAGCCGATCTCGAAGGCTCGCTATGAATTCTTCACAATGGAACGCTTGTGTAGCGGATATTTTATCGCTTATGGGTAGGTACCACAGTGTGCTGCGGCTGATTTACATAATAGTGGCCGGTACCGTGGTATGCAACTTACACGTATAGATATATAAAACCGCGACTCATCATGATTTATGCATGGACACCGTATTTCATGACTACATACCCGCGACATATAGCGATATCCTTTTTTCAAACGCCGATCGAATGTCTCCGAGCTCTGTTCAGTTGACGGAACCCGATTAACAAGGGTGGAGAAAAGGAATCGATCATTATTCCGGGATAATTAATGGTATGCAAACGACTTAAGCGAATCAAGGGCGTGATTTATTCGCGCCAAGCGACGAGCAGATGTAAGTTGATTCGACGGTGACGCCCAATGATTCCGAGATTAATTCAGTGAACATGAACGGGCAAATAGTAGCTCTCGTTTAAATATACAGCCCGTAACGATCTCATAAATTAAGTAAAATGCCTACGCAGCTGGTCAATGATCCCTTTCGCAAAATTCTTGGACTCGAAGTATTCGAACCAGCAATTAAATCGATTTTTTGTCTCAACGTGTATTTTAACAAAGTGTGCTAACTAGATTGTCAGATAAGAATAGAAGTATAGCATACGTGAATATATTGAATAAAGTTAGGTTTTAAGGACTGATTTTAGTTGAAGAAAACACGGTTGTTGTTTGTGCAATAAACAGTAGTTTAAACATTTAAAAACGGCAAAAATCACACAAAATCATATAAGATAACAGTAAAACACGAAGGTACGATAAAACAGACGCAGCAAGTGCGTCATCGAAGATACATCGCAGTGAAGTACAGATATGAAAGTGTTAAATATGTCCAACAAGAAATATATAATATCTAATATATCGTTGATGATTAAAACAGATTGACGCCGAACGCTCCTAAAAAATTCGATTCCGTAGAAATTGAGCCAAGGACAAGGCTGCCGAGACTTTCCTCGTCGGAAAACAATGAAGAAACACGAACGGTGTCAGGGTGGAGGAATCGCGGCATTCGCGTCTCGTGGCTGTAATTGCTGCTCCCGAATTAAATAAAAAGAAAGAGGAAGAAGGGAAGTAAGGAATAAGACGAGATCGAGTAGAAAGAAGAAGCCGGTAAAACGAGGCTGCGAGTCAGCCCCTCCTGCTCTTCGTCCGGACGATGAAGGGTCGAAGTCGTCGTCGTCGGTGCTCCGACTACCCGGCATATCATTACCCTCACTCTAACTCGCCGCGATCCTCCTCTCGCCTCTCCAGACCGCCACTCTTCCTCTTTCACCCGTTTCCGTCTCGCTCGGCTTCTTTTGCCTCGGCTCTCTTCACCCTTCCATCTCTTCGTCGAGTAGCAACCCTCCGTACTTCGATTCGCGCGGCCTCTACCCTCTCCTTCCCTCGGTCGCCCCACACCGGGGGCAATATGGCCGCCCCTGCACACTGGATACATTACGGCTGCGTTGCTTAATTACGCAAGATACTTTCTTCGAGGGGGAATCGCGCGTGCTACCGTTTCTTCCCACCCCTTGCCACCATCCTGAAAAAGGGATCTTCACCCGGGAAAAGAAGACACGGACCGGGTCAAAATATTTCCCACCCGTTTCTTATTTCTTCGTCGTATTCCTTCCTGTGCTGGACGAGGATCACGCCTTCGTTCGGATTTCCTTTTCTGAAAGGACAGCAGAAATTAATCGTTGCGTTGACGTTTTATTAAACTTCTTTATATTTTCTCTTACATTAATTTCTCTTTCGTGAATAATAGTTTCCTCGTGTATAATGAGGATTTTGAAAAAGTGAACAGGAACAGGTTTTACCACATTTTACTAGCAATGATACCAACCCTTTTGATTGTATTGTTCTTTGAGAAATGGGGGTGAGCTTCAGTTTATATTAAAAATCGCGATACATTTTTTGTTGTCACATGAAAGTGTAGTGTAATGTTGCAGTATACGTACTAATACCAAAAGTAATGTCAAAAGAATAGAATAGTGAAATAGCAAAATAGTTAAACAGTGAAATAATCAATACTAGCAATAACAGTACTTGCAACAAAAATACAATGCTTACAACTAATCGTAAATATAACAGCGAATAAAACCGATCATACCGATCGATCTATCGAAAATCTATATTTCGTTATCAATTCCTTCAATTTCACCCCCACTTGGTACACGTAGTTCTTCACCCTCGTCGAGGCTTCGGCGGTTCCACGCAGAGCGCTATATCGACGAAAAAAAAAATTAAAAATTAAAATTACAATTTCCCTTCGATGGTGTCTGCCGTGCCGAGGAGACAAACGGGAAAGAAGCAAGGAAAGTTGCCGGGTTGATGGTAGGGGGTAGGCTGATGGCGACAGAACAGGGTAAAGAGAGTGCTCGGCATAAGACATAAAAAATAATGCGCGCGTAAAAAGGCGACGCCCGCTTTCGACCAAGAAAGGGTACGGAGAGGAAAAATATTCACGGTTTAGTAACGAGCCATGAATAATAAAGTCGAGAAGTAACGCGATTCGAACGAGATCCGATGAGAGTCCATTACAGGATCTCGCTGAAGGTGTCCGTGGATACGAACCATGCTTTAATTGTAGAAATCCTCTTTCTTTGACGTCGATTCCTCTCTTTAACGATTCTACATCGACTATTACTCTTTATGGTTTTCTTAGACACTTTAATAAAATATTTTTCTACGAGAAAGTAGTCCCTTTAATAAGCAAGGTCACACATGTGGACATTATCAATGTTATGGAACTGATTTCTTATTCGTTTAAAAAATGTGAGACATGATTATATATAAAATTTATTTCTTCTAACCTCAACAGCTCGTCCCTTAAGAAGTTACCTATTCAAATTTTTCTCTCATTTTTAAAATATATCTTTCGTTTGGAAATTTCATGGAGTATCCACATCTAACCACACTCCGTAATGTTCTAAAGTGCTTAGCACCCAGTTCAACGAACCCTTTTCGATAGAAATAGTAAGGTACAAGGAATAGCACGAGGCGAAAGGATTCATCCCTCCCGGCCGCGGACCCACGGATCCGTGGCACGCAGGGGTTGAAAAAAATGGGTTGGGTGATCGTGGGTGAGTCACTACTATCGGCTAGGGTGATAGCGCCTAGGGTGGGTGCAGACTTTTTATCTATAGGGATTTGCAGCGAGTCTAGGTCCGGTTGCACCCTTATACCTAACCCCGCAAGCAGTCCGAATCGACCCACAGAGAAGACGAAATTATTCATGAGATGCGCGTAGCGGCTGCATCTCTCGATCGACCATCGATATCGGGAAGGGTTGACGATAGAAAAAAAGCAAAAAAGATTTGTTTCATAGGTGAAACAAATTATCGTGTCTAGGCTGGGGGTACATTGTTGTTCATAAGTATCAGGACATCTAGAAAATTTGTCTCTGGCACATTCATTCAATTTTCTACTGATTAATTTTTATAGATTTTACTGAATTTATTTTGTGCGTTTAATAAGGCTTTGTACGGCACTGCAGCTCCTCATGATATACCTGAAGAGTGGTATAGAATAGTTCATAAATTCATGATAAGTACATGTACAAATTGTCAATAATGTGAAGAGTATAGAGAAATCTAGCGAAATAGAATAACAGGAAGTAACATACGCATAGGCAACAAAAGTCGCACGTGTCTCGATCCTCCTGGATGGCAGTCTAGCTCCAAAGGCTGAAACAGAAGAATTTCCGATTATCATACAGATGGAAAGGCCGAGATACCCTGTTTAAAGGAGAGACAGGAATTAAAGATCGCGCGAGGGACCAGCGAGTCCAAACGAAGCCAATGAAATTAAGAAAAAAACGAAAATCCGGGCAACGGTTTAGTGGAGGGGCAGAACGAAATAAAGAAGATCAGCGAAGAAGAGGCCGCCGTGATTACCACTTTTCGCTGACCCAGCCGATTCTTCGACCTTCGCCGGGCCAATTGCCGGCACGAATAAAATTTAGATGAGTAACGAGGTCGACGATGCCATTTAACATTTTATAATCAGAGGTATCGCGGGAGAGGGTGACTTGTCCACGGGAACCGAGTTAAAGCCGGCTCCCGTATTTCTTTCGGGGCTTCTTCTATTCTCAGCAGAATAAAAAAAAGAAACGACACCCCCACGGTATTTCATTCGCTACCCACCACCCTTCTTTACCTCCCCCTATCCCTGACAGGTCTGAGCCCAGCCAGGACCGTTAGCATCAGCGTCGAACCCGGCGGTGGCTGCCTCTCGCAAGTAATTTCGCTTAAAAACGTAATTAGTGTGCGTCGAGATGGGGTTGAGGAAAAAAAATCGTTAGGGGGTAGCAAAGTTTTTTTCATAGCGCTGGGGTGCGGGCCAGGCGCTTCGCGAGGCCACCCTACGCTCCGCAGAGCAGAGAACTAGGGTCCCCCACCCTTCGCCCCTCACCCCACCTTGGTCGCGTATCTTTTTTTCCTGATCAAATCTTTGGGGTGGACTTCTCGAGTGCTCCGAAGCAACTCGGCCGTAGGGTATCGAGCCGTACATCTTCGATGCTCCGAAGAAGTTGAAAGGATAAGGAAGAGGAAGGGTGAAGGAGAAGGAGATGACCCCGTAGATTGATAGGCGGACCAGGAACCACCCGTTACGAGAAACAGGAAACGAACATTTCTTACGTTTTCTTTTTTCTTCAAGAATCAACGCTACATTGATCGTATAGTCATTACACTAGGTATAGTTCACAAGATGAAAGATACTAAAAATGGTGCAACTGCGAATGGTTAACTTTACACATATTTTCAGCAAAGAATAATTGATTACAGCTGTCGTTCGATCAGAAAAGTGAGAAAAATAAACTTACCCCTCTGAATTCCTAGAGTTCATCCTGTGAATGTATGGTATGTAAAGATTGCATTATTCGAACAAAGGGAAATAATTTCAGTTTAGCTTCGTTCAGAATTTCAATTTCTCAATACCTGTCAACGTCGTCGCGAATGATGGATGTCGTCATACATCCAATATTAAGGTGTCGATACGTTTTCAATAATCAGATATCAATAACGAGAATTAGCCGTATAAATTCGGTTTCCACGAGGCTTGGAAGCGGAGGATTCCAAAAAACCTTGCAACTACAAAGGACCGACCGATGGTACGCGTGCACGATAATCTATATACGCGTGTAGTCCCGACAAAATTTACACGAGCGACAACAGACACCCTTTAACATCGTTTTTGGAACGCCCCAAGTGTTATGTATCCGTACACCGCCGTGACACCCTCACTCGATCGAGTGCGGATCGATTTGACACAAAAAGCCTGATATCCTGTGAAAGCGTACACCTCTCGAAAGCCACCCTGAAATCATTTTCGTGACGCTTCATATCCATAACACGTGTCGACACAGGCTAATCACGTCGTTCGCGATTTCGATAATCGCGAATGCACGCCGCAACGACTACCACTTCTTTTATTTCCTCCCCTGAAGACGTTGCTGCGAACAAAGGTGCGCGTAGTTTTTGATGCGCGAGCAACTCCTGCTCCCGCATTCTCGCCCCTTTTACAAGGACCGTAAAATGCGAGGAAAAATAAATTTCGGTAAAAGCAAAGTGCCAGAAGCTCGCGGTATGAACATCCTGTCGAGCGTGGAGCACCTGAGTCCAAGACTTATGTACGCTTACAGAAGGACACTCTGGGAGCTGGATTTACTTACACGCCTGCATTCGCCTCGATAAAGTAGCGCACCAGTATTTCTGGTCCTGTTAAATTACAGAAACGAGATACTAATATCGATGAGAATAAAAGAAAACCGTGGCGTGTTTTTCTCTGCGCGGAGGAATGACGACCGAAACAGCGTATTTTACGAAGAAAGTGGGAAGATGTAAACGTTAAAAGGAGAAAAGTGGTGCAAAATATTCATAGAAAAATGAGAAAGGGCAACGTAGATGAAGCTGAGTGCTGGTAAATCACAATTTAAATATCTAAAGAACAAGTTTATGGTTTGAAGTGTACGTGATTGCAATTTGTTTAAACTTTAGAAAACGAAATAGAACACGACTGCAAGTTTCTAAAGGTTATATTAGAGATGAGGGTATTAAACTAATATATGTAGATAGGTATAGAACTATTCTTTGTCCTGCGAATTGGAAAACGGCGGATCGAAAGGATGGTGCAAGAACTGATCACAAATTTATGAAGAAATATATCTCTGCGATGCGTGTCTTGGGAAGGAAGGGTCTGGCGCCCTTTTAGATTCACCTTCGACCTCACCCTATCCCTCGAAACGTTCTCGAACGAAGACGAACCGTCGAACGGCCTGCAGCGGAAGAAACACGGCGCGAGAAGAAGAAAAAAACAAAGATGAGACGAGGTTTGCCAACGGATCGACGAGGAAGGAATGGAAAAGAACGAACGAGACGAAGGGATGGGCTGATTGAAGCTGGTATGATGTTTAATTCAAAGAAACTGAAGACACGCCCCGCTAACTACGGAGCAAGCCGCGCCATCAACCCCGAAGAAGACTGGACCAGAAGAGGGAAAAAAAAAGAAAAAAGATGCCATGATCCTCTTTGCCCTCCTTAAATCTCCTTGGTAATTGCTTCCTTTCACCGAAGCATGACTTTACGCGTATACTGGAACCTATAGACACCATCGGCCATCAAACCATCTCGAAGGTCTTCAAACCAATTCGAATTTCACGGTTGATTAACATTGTAACCATTGACATAATTAGATTGAGGATAATGCACTATGGAATATATGTTACAGTGTGGCGATGTAACGAGTGAGGGTCCAACGCATGGAAGTACAACGCATTGCAATATAGCGTGAGACGGTACAACGCGTGGCGATACAACGCATAGAAGTACAACGCGTGGCAATCTAACGCATAGCAATCTAACGTGTAGTGATCCAACACATAGAAGTGCAACGCGTAGCAATCTAACGCGTGACAATTCAACGCATAGAATTACAACACGTGGCGATACAACGCATTACGATTCCACGCATGGAAGTAAATCGCGTTGCAATCTAATGCATAGCAATCTAATGCGTGGCAATCTAATGCATAGCAATCTAACGCGTAGCAATCTATCGTGTAGCGACCCAACGCACAGTAGTACAGTGCATGGCGATACAACGCGTGGCAATCTAAGCATACAGAGACCTAACGCGTGGTGATACAACGTGGTCGTTCACACAGAATGAATCCGAATTATGCCAACAATCGTATCGTGGTTGTAACTGTAAATTGTTCTTCGCTCGAAAATCGATGTGATGGATGAAGAAATTTTTACCGTTTTTAATTAACATTTCAAGTCGTACGATAACTCCGCCATCGCTACGAACGTCTACCATTTTGTCTCGGGTGCAGCAATTACCGAGGTTGCATTGCAGACTTTCCTGTGCGCATGCCCTCGAGGGTAAAAGGGTTAAAGTCTGCCCACCCTTAACTGGAAGGCAGGTCTTCCAGACCTGTAATTTCTTCCACTTGCGTTCCACTTTGCGAAATACTTTCTCCTCCGAATCAACCCCTCGGCCTTACCCGTTAATTTATGTTTCCTGAAATCTTTATACTTGTACACCCATGTTACCTCAACCTTAGACAAATTTTTACAATTCCACCGATTAACATTAATATATTTTTCATTATACAATACTAATTAACTTTGACCTTTTTAAAAATAAAAAAAGATTACAGTAATTCAATATTTCTAATTATTCATGTTGAATGCAACAGTTCATCGATGCATACTGCAAAAATACGAGTTATCGCTATGAAGAAAAATGGAAGCTCACACAATCCCTTTATAATTAATCAGATAATGCGCATAAAGTTCTTTCGAGGGGAAGTGAACGGATTGGCCGACGGGAAAGCGCGTTATACCGATTTGCAACCGCTCCTCTTACTTTTCATTAAGTCTAAACCCCTTTTTTTTGGTTCAAAGCAATCTTTACCCTTCACCGCCTCTCGTAGACGCACGGTAACCTCTTTTTTTCACCTTGAAAACGCAGCCTCTGGCAAAAACTGACCCCCAGATCGTGGAGCGAGTCGACACGTGGGTCGACGTCGCAGACGCGTGCGTTTTGTTTCGTTGAAAACACGCTGGTGAACCCGCGGTATGAAAAAAAGAAATGTATCTGAAAAAGCGAACGAAACAATGCAGGGGCACAGCTGGTTAAACGTGGAAGGGTTAGCGATTAGCATAAAAGGGTACCATTACACGGCGTGCGACGCAATCGGGTTCGGAGCGAGCGTAACAAGCCGTATTTATACGCTGTTTTTGCCGAGGAAAAACACACATGGGTGTGCCAGGATACACGCGATCAAGTAACTTCTATGCTCCGAGCAAGTCGAGGGTAATTATTATGGATGCTGCATGTTCCATTTTATTGATCGACTTTAATGACTAATTTAATGAAAATTTAAAGACGTAGAAAAATGTGATATGAATTTGAGGACTTTTAATATTTCAAACTAGCATATCACATATTACTAATAAATTAAGAGAACCACCCTCTAACCAACAATTAACAACAATATACTTATACCACTTGTACTGTTGAAACAATGAAATACTCTCTATAGCTGCCTTATTGATAATACAATGAAGGTTTATAACGCGATTGATACAAGTGGATAGGTTGAGAAATTGATCAGCAATTTGTCATCGACTTTTCGAAGCGGTCGTCGAGTTGAAAGGGCGCAACAATAGCAATAATCGCTCAGCTAGCGGGAAAGTTTCAAAAATCACTCCTCCACGGGAGAAAATAAATCAAAAGGATAAGAGGTACGGTGTGGAGTCTGCGGTAGAAATCGAAAGCCGACGAGAGGGTAGCTGAAAATTGTCGATGGAGTTATAAAAGTGGGATCCGTAGCCTCCTGCCACCCCTTCGAACGCACCCCCTGATACCACACGACCGGGCACACTGGGATGGCTGTCCTCCAATTGCGAACAATACATTATTTATGTTCGATTGCTAGGTATCGCTAGCATCACAATTCCTTTATGAATTATCGCTTCTGTTATTGAAGATGACATTCTCTAATAAAACCCTGTTAACGCCAATAAGAAAACACTTTGATGAATTAATATTAATTATAAGGCTGTATGCAGTTGTAAGCTGGGGATCTGAGGATTCGGGAATTTTGAAATTTTGGAATTTGAGAGCTTGAGAATTTAGGAATTTGGGAATTTGCGATGTGCAGAATTGCAGAATTTAGGAATTGGTAGTTTTGGAACTTTGGAAATTTGAAACTTCGAGAATTTGGCAATTTGCAAACTTAGGTATTTGGGAATTTGGAGATTTAAAACTTTGAAAGTTCCCAACTTTGCATATCAAATTTCCCAAAATGGCAAGTTATAAAAGTTTCCACCTACAACCCTTATCGAAGCCTGGTTGTCCCAAAATATACAGTTCCCTCGAATAATTAATAATCCTAGCACCATTCTCATTCGAAAAATACACGAATATCAAGTGATTTCCAGAAAATGTTTCCCTTCATTAATCGAGCCATTCTCCCTTTCACGCTTCGTTCTGATTCCATAGCAGGAAATTCGAAGAAAAAAGCGTTCGAACGATAAACCCAACGTACATATCGTTTGAATTACAGACTCCAAGGTGCTATTCTAATTTACGTGGCTCTCTTGATAGACTGGCGTTTCACCTTTCCAGTATTCATCGTTTTTTTTCAAATCGTTGTTCGACTATTCTGAAACGTTTTGATCAGCGACGTCGCGGAAACAGAGAGCAAAAAACCGCGTGAAAGAAGTTTAAAAAAAAAGGTGGCAGTAACACGAGTGAAAAGTGGTGCTCGTTAAATTATAACAGTTGCAGAAGTCTGGTTCCGGATAAAGGAAAACTGGCGAACGAAATGAAACCGAGACGTGGAGGAAGCGAGAGAGGAAACGAGGAGAAAGAGGGTGGCTTTACATATGCATACGAGAACATTCAGGTGTCAATCATGAATCGAGACCTTTCGACTTTGGGGTGCGGAAATCGGACTTTTTCCGAAAAAATTTACGTATTCATTCATGCGAACCGCCACCCTGTCACGCGAGTGGTGAAAAAAGGCAGGATAAGAGAGAGAAAGGGGGTGGGAGAAAAAGAGAACTCGAGCGAGAAGTCTGTTTGCTTTTTTACCGCTCTTGACTTCATATTTGAGAGCATATTTTTTGCACCAACCGTCACGCATTGTTAACGTCAACTTACTCTCCTTTTTTTTTCAAATGTCGATACCGCATTGCAACCGTCGTCAGATAAAATCCAACACCGCGGTAACACGAGTTTCGTGGATTTCGCCGAGATTCAATCGCTCGTATTTCTTCATTGCATTTCGATTAAATGTACGAATGAATTACTTTACCGAATAGATAGTTCTGTGATTTTTTCATAGCGACACACGTTTACATGTGTACGTAAAAATACGGCTGATCTGCAAAATAATTTGCGAGATAAATCTTTGTACGGAATTTTATTTTGTCGTTTTAAACAAAATATCAAAAATTCCCATCGATGTGATTGCTAGAAATTTTACTGATGGTAGAAGATAAAAATTGTTTTTCGTGATTATTTCGTTATCTCTCAGTTCTACGGCAAAAATGATTACTATAAAATTTAGAAAATTCTGTATAAAAAAGAGTCTGCAAGATTTTTGTAACCGTGTTTGGGATAATATGCGAATTTGCATCCGATAATGAAGAGTGAAAAGAATAATGAGAAATGACATTTTGGAACCGATTCTGACTCTGTTGCTACCCGTTCTAGACACTTTGCTAAATGCAATTTTTGCGAGTGGTCCAAAAATTGTGACTATAAAATACTAGAAGCGAAAATATGTAACCTGTGAAGGAAGGTACAGAAACCTAATTCGATATTTTTTAATTATTTTGTTACGCTTTCGGAACAAGACGTTATCGGATGATGCGTTTTCCGTAGTTGGAAAAGCGTATGATATACGACCCGTTCACTAGCCTTTGGCGTTTTCAGAGTTCCTGAATGCGGGATGAATGTCGGTCTGGTTCGTCGCAAGTCGAGCATTATATCGCTTTTACATTTATAAAGCTGTCACGCGCCGACTCGCGTGTCATTGTGAAAGGGGTATTATGCTTTAATAATGGACAGCACCGCGTGTCAGATTCATCCGGTCGAATGGAAATGTACGAAGTTTATTTTGTTTCTGGACTCGAATCCAATGACGATGCCTTGCTGTACATTATCGTGATTAAGCTCGTATAATTGAGAATTATGATTTTATCATCGAAATAATATCGTCTGCTTACACGTTATAAATTAACACTCACACTGTCAAAAAGTACTAAAGTAGAAATTTGTTGAAAATCATTTTTATTTCAAGCTGATAGAAAACTGGCAATCAGCATTATAAATATGCATGTGTTTTACAATGTTTGAATAGCTTACGAAAGTTTTAACAATATCAAATAAAAAGCTCATAAAACTTCCTAATTAAGTACCGTACAAATCTTAATATTAATATAAATATCATGCAGACATAGTTACGTTTACAAACTGAAATAAACTAATGAACGATGCAATGATATGAAATTAACATGAAAATAAATATTTCATGAAATCAATATCCTTCTTATAACATAACATCCTTTGAATGCACAAAAGTAATACTATACACATGACATTACATTATGAGCCATTTTGAATGGAAGCAAGATATTCATTGTATCTTTTCTCTTGCGCTTGTTGCAATTTTTGTAGTTTCTTCATTTGTCCTTTACTAATTTCTTTGCCGCAAATGTCGTGTGTCGGAATACCCTGAACATGAAATTTTATTAAACACTATAAAAAGAACTGTATTATGATTAATATATAAATATTTGACTTACATTGCTATCAAACTGAGAATATTTGTCTTTTTCTAATTTAAACATTTCGGAAGGAGGAATTTTTCTTTGCGCCTCTTTCGCCGCTGCTGCGGCTTCAGCTTCTGCTTTTCTTCTTTCTTTCTCCAATGACTTTTCCAATTCCAGTTTTTTCTTACATTCTTTTTCTCGCAAAAGTTCTTCCTTATTTACTAACTTCACTTTACAGAATTCGTCATTACTGTCTTCCAAACGTACACCGATATTCGGTAAAACTTCATCGCGTAATTTATCACATTCTTCAAGAATATCGTTAGCCTTTAATGTTTTAGCATGATTTCTCACTTTTTCCCGGAAACTTGCCAAAATTTCAAGGTACGGCATTACGGTTTCTTCAACCTTTAACAAGATTCATACGTAAAAGATCGATATTACAGACAAAACAAATGTGATATATGTAACATACATTTGAAGTTTCAGTGTTACTCTCTACTGGAAAACCAATGGCATCATGCAGACTTGGTATTACGCCGAATATAGCAAATATTTTTGTAATATAAACTGCGATATCTCTAAACAACAAAGTATTTTGGTGTTTAACTTGTTTCATATAAATATTGCAATGTGTCACGAGTTCCCGAATTGCATCGAGTGCACTCCTTGTATCAATATTATCTGTAATAAATTATTAATTAATAATAATTACAAATAAATCTGATAATACAAAGTCATCAACTTACCACATAATGCAGTATGTACAGAATCTTTGGCAACATTCAACTTTTCGTTTAATTCCACTTCACAATTTGTCCATTTACTAAAGGTGTTAATATTTGTTTCTGAACCTAAAGATCTGATTTTGCATTTTACATTTAAGAAAAATTCCTGTAATATAAGTAATGCTGATTTGTTATATGCAACATATTAAGATGTTATTAAAAGTTTACAAAATATGCTGCACAAATGCTTATACCTACATTTAAAAATTTTTCATATTGCATAGCCATATTCATGGTATTATCACTATAATCCAATGTATCTTTCCATGAATGCAGGAGAAATGCAAGTCTGAGCTGTCTTGCTGAGTGCTTTTTTAGCGCATCTTGTATAGTAATAAAATTTTTTAAAGATTTTGACATCTTGCACCCTGCTATAGTTAAATGACCAGCATGGAGAAAATATCTAACCCAATTAGAATTATTGAAGTATGCTTCTGCTTGTGCTATTTCATTATCATGATGTGGGAATTTTAAATCTATTCCTCCAGTGTGAATATCTAAACTTTCTCCACAAATTATCGACGCCATAACCGAACATTCTATGTGCCACCCTGGTCGTCCCTTACCCCAAGGACTATCCCACCATGGCTCCCCTTCTTTTGAAGATTTCCAAAGTGCAAAATCTGTTGGTGACCTTTTTTCAGACAACTCCGAAGTGCTTAAAACACCTAATCAAACAAATTTCCAATAAAAATTTGACATACATATTTAGAACAACTAATTCTTACCTTCTCCTTCCTCTAAACTTGATGTATCACCATATGCTTCTGGAACAAGTTTAGCATAATAATGTTTATCCTGCTTGTCAAAAGCAGCAACATCAAAATATACAGAACCATTGCTCTCATATGCAACTCCATTCTCTATAATTTTTTTAACAAATGCTATAATTTCAGGTATGTATTCGCTAACTCTTGTTAATACATTTGGTTTTAATACCTAACAAAAAATATATCATTACACACTTTTCCTATGTTTAATTTAAACACACAAATAAATCTATGATTTTATTCAGTATTACATTTAAAGAGTCCATGTCTTTATGAAACTCTGCTTCCCAATATTGTGATAATTTTGTAAAAATTGAATGTTCTGTAACAGTAGCTCCTTTATTCTTATCCAGCCATTCTGCCCATGGGTCTCGTGCTTCTTTTAATAGTAACTAGATTTACAAATTATAAATGCAATATTTTTATATGAGATTATAATAATATTGCTAATATTCTATATATGTATAGTGTTAATAAAACAAACATACTTCTTGATATTCCTTAATTTTATTTTCATCCCTAAGCTTTACCGCATTCTCCAAATTTTCTATTGCCTTTTCTACAGCATGTAACATTTTTTGTAGCATACACTTTTTATCTACATCATTCGTAGTCTTTACTGTATCCTCAAAAGTACACATTACATTTTTTGCATCATCCAAAATTTCATCAAGAGGATGATTTTCTTCAATGTATTTTTCATATAAATAATTCTGTCTAGCTCTTTTTATAATTTTATCATCTATATCAGTAATGTTCATTACATATAAAACATTATACCCAAAATAATCAGATAATACACGTCGTAATATATCAAACGATATATATGATCTAAATAATAAAAAAAAGACATTGTAATGTCAAAACACATATTGTTAACATTTGGCAATATAACATATATTTAAAAACTATATAATTTAACAAATTTCTGACTACCTAGCATGTCCCATATGCGACGCATCATAGACAGTGGGCCCACAGCTGTACCATAATATACGATTTCCAAATTGAGGAATAAAAACTTCTTTATCTCTAGTTAAACTATTATACAATTTCAAAACTGAAGTATTCTTTCGTTGTGGGGGAGCCCAAGGTGGTTGCACCCTTTTTGCCATTTGTAATCTATAAAAGGAAAAACATGTGTATGATCACGATGTTAAAAATGAAGATATAACATTTACCTTTTTAATTTGATTAACAATTTATTGTTTTAAGAATTCTTCATTAATTATTTTTAATAAAGAAATGTGGAAAGATGTCAAGTATCACATGTTCAGTACCATAGCTTTATTTATTTCCATATTTCTTGATACTGATGTTATCACAAATTTTTTTATATAATTATTTTTTACAAAAGCGATTTCTTTGTGTCTATTAATGACACATAAAAGGTAAACCAACGTAAGCATTTTCCAACAGACAACAGTATTTTTTAATTGAGTCATACTAACCTATGTTATATATCAATTCGGAAAATGAATATAACACTGCACAAAAGCGCTAATAACTAAATGGAATACCAGGTGTGCGACTTGTTAATATTGATAATTATCTATAATTTATCTACAACTGTAATGATCTTATCTTTTGTACATCGTAATGGGAAAACTTGGCATGATGCAATTTATTGGTGATTATCATTCTATAGAATACAATAATTTCCACGAAAGAATAGTATCGGTTTGCGCAGCTCGACTGAGCTCAGTGAGCCCCCTACCACTTATTCTGCCCCACCATAACCCATTTTCTACTTTGTCAATCTTATACAAGGTGGACAAATATGCGAACAACAGGAAGATACAAAATAAGTAATGTGGTAAATGTCAAATAAATGATCACTGGGTATACGTGTACAACGATAAAAATATAAGTGTATGCGCATTACTCCTGATTACAGATTATGTTCAAACCAATCAGTGTTATGATGCGCAGAATAAACCAAAACCGGTTATTCGATAACTCTATTCTCTGGTTAATTCGGCTATGTGTAATAATTAACAATTGTTGCAGGAATAGTAAGTACAAATGAATATAGTTTGTTATTGTATGAATACTTTATTTTGATATTATAAATCACTAAGCTACATTAAAATTTTGTATTATTATATGATGTATTACTAAATATTGTTATAACTTTTCATGGTATATCATTAAAAACAGAATATAATCTTTAACTTCAGTCAGGTACATACATGTGTCCAATTATACATACATATTTACATATATGTATAATTATTATTCACCAGTATAAATTTTGTGTCCACAAAATATTATTAAAATATCAATAATTTAAACAATACATGTATGTACAATCTTTCATAAAGCATGTGAGTTATTGTTACAGCAGATGCTTTTCATTATTATTAATGATATGGATAATTCTATATATATTTAAAAATTATAAATATATTTTAATATGCATCAAAACATCTTATATATTGTATATTATATTTAATACTACAGTTAGTTTAAACATTATAGTAAATGGTTGTAAAAGATATGTTTCAAATGTACAATTTGTATATAATCTTGTATACTAATGAATTCCAAATTCTCACATAAAATATCTACAAAAAGTTGTCAATATAATATAAAAATGTCATCACCTATGGCAGCCAATCTTTTCTTAAATTTTATGTTTTATATATAATTTAAATGTAACATTAATATTTTTACTTAGCATGGGTATTATCTATTTTCTTTAGATATCTCATCATCCCAATCTTTATTTGGCTTAACAAATTCTATATCACTAGCTTCATCAGAGCTTGACATGTTATCATCATCAAAATATGGTTTTGTTACTTCATTATTTGGCATTTGTCCTAAAATCACATTAAGTAGTGAAAAAATATATTCTAGTAGCTATTACAACTATCATAGTATCTTCACAATATTATATTTACCACTGGTTGGTCTTCTAAATATTTCAATTTCTTTCTCATCATCATCAAAGAAACTTGTTCCACCTTTAAGCAAGCTAAATGAATATCCATTCCAACGTTTTGTTTCTACGTTTTTAGAAGACTGACAATTTGCCCAAATGAAAATAACACATGTAATAATCCCTAAACACATAATACCTGCAAGAATATAATTAAAAATTATACATTAATGATATATTATAATATACATATACTGTATATAAAATCGTTTAATATCTTACTTATAAGAATAATAAAGACGATTCTAGGCATTCCCATAAATTTATCATTATATCTTAATTTAAACATTAGATAAGAAACATTGTGTACATCTGGTGTGATAAATATCTTTGCTTGTTGAATATATCCAGGTGCGTCAGCGGTTATAACATGCGAACCTGGTTGAAGTAATAACCAATAAGCACCATTTAATCCACTTTTAACATGATGCATTGATTTGTTGTCTGACAAAATAGCATTTTCAACCGGCTCATTATTTTTGCTTAGGACGTATCCTTTTACTCCTTCATCAAGTTTTTCTATCATTGCTAACAAGCTAGCTCTGTTGTCTTCCCATATATTTTTCGAATCATCTGTATTGCAACAAGTTATGAACACATCTATCATCAGTGTACTCGTATTTAAATAGAGATAATCCATTAAAGAATTTGCTCTCTTTCCATTAATACCCATGCCAGCATGAACAATACCATTGGTACTATTGCTTAGATCATGATCGCATTCTGAATTTTTAGAGGTCATATGAATGTTATACTTTGTATACGATAATGCTATATCTTGCAATACATTATCGTCATCAGTTTTATACACTTGTCCATGTACATTTCCGTATTGTCCCGCAAACGGAATTTCAACGTGTTGCGAACCAATATTTAAATTTATTGCTAACGCTGCGTTCATTTTTTTAAACCAATTAATTATTACATCTGCATCTGAAGTTAATGCGCCATTAATAGGAAATTGTAAATTATTCATAATAAGTGAAGAACAAGATTGATTGGTGTTAGAATTTTGAGATAAATCTGGTGCAACGAAAATTGTAAATTTATCTAAGTACTTTGTAATTTTCTCATCTTTCCCATAATGATCCAATAAATATGTTGCGAAATGCAATAAAAGCTTGGAAGTTACTGGTGCACCATTTGAAATACCGGCCACGAAAGCTATAGATGGTCGACCGATCCGTTTATAATTGTTTGCAGTTCCAATTTCTAAAGCCATCACTCTAATACCTTCTTTCGATTTACTTATCGTATGCAAAGTTGATAATTGTGTATATTTGTTATTCAGATCAATTAACATTTGGTTCACAATGTTTGCTTTTAGATCTTCATCATATTTATGAAACTCTATTTCTTTCGTTCGATGTTTTACCATCTTGACGTGAAGATCAACTATTTCTTCATTATTTACGTGAATTTTCTTGAACTGTTGAATATAACTTTCACAAGAAAATGTTAATATATATTCACCGGGAAGAAGAGCCATTTTGAAATAAGCCATATTCTTTGAAACATGATAACTTTGCTTTTCAACCGTAACGACAGCATTTCGTAAAGGATTATTATTTGTATCTGTTACCGTTACGCGAATACCAGTTGTAAGACTATGAATAAGTTGCTTCAACGGTAATAAGTTTTCACGCCAAATAGCTGAAATATGTTCGGCAGGTGGATACTTGCAGCAAGACAAATTGATACTTATCTGAAAATACCATTTACTAATATAATATACAAGTATAATAATACGTATTGTATTAATTATCCTAACAAATAAGACATTACTTACCACAGGTATATTATACTCTTTTTGAATATATTCTTGTACTTCTTTGACATCATTATTAAGAGTACTGCACGTTTCTTTGTGGATTGATTGTTCATAATTTTTAGTAAGAATTTTATGCACGTTTGATTCATCATTTGTATAACTGAAATACAGATATAAATTGTAATACTTCTTTAAGATGTCAATGGTTTGTATGTTTATTACCTAATTCCAAGTGTTCCACTTCCTAATATAATTATTACATCATATTTTTCATTGGATAACATTGTTTTAAATGCATTAGTAACCAAATTCAATTTGTCAAAATTAGCATTATTCTTTTGCAATAATCTTGTTCCTACTTCATTGGGTACTGTAGGATTACATTTTTGAACATTGAATATGCTATCAAAACCTGGATCAACACCAGGGATAAAATGTAAAACAGAATTATTTAGTATTTTCTCTATTGGAGGATCACCAATTTGATTTCCCTTGAGAATATGAGTTGCTAATCGTAATAAAATTTCTCTACCAACTGGTTGAGATGCAAATAGTCCTCCAACTAAACCAATATGGAACTTGTTTTCTTCTGGTGCACCCATCTACAATCGTCAAATTATTAGTATTTTAAACTTGAAATAAATTTTTATTTAATTGTAAGTATACATAATACTCACATTATGTGTCATCTTTAAAGAATGAATAGCCATGCCAACTAATGATTCTCCACCTAGAAATTCTGCACTATCTGGTTGATGATTTTCTAACTGACTGAGCCTAGCACTTAACTCAAAGTTTTTTAAATACATATTCTGTAAATTTGCCTTTAACCCAAAGTCATATGCAGACGACCTAAAATCAGAATTTATATACTTATTTATGTACATTAATTTATCTGAACAACAAAGGTATATATGTTATTAAATTCAATACAAAATTTCAATTCAATTACATATATAAAAAAAAAATAATTTTTTCACTAAATAACAAACTAATAAAAAAGAAATGATTATTCAATCAAAATTGATAAAAAGAATCGTCTAATACTTTGCGACATATTAAAATATTTACTTAATGTTTTGGGGGAGCTTTTAAAGTTCTTCACAAAACGAAATTTTTATAATTCCTTATCAAATATGATCCTTTTTAATATTCAATGACATAATTGTTATTATTCTGGAAATTGTAATTTTTATAAGAACGTATCTAAATAATCCCTGCGTTGATTATATTATAAATATCAAGTATGTAACTATACCAATGTTGGGGATCATCTCTCATTAATGTAAAGTCCACAGGTAGTTCTTCTCCAATAATAGTATCATCTGACACTGTTATGCTTTGTGTTTGAGGCTCATATCCTATTGCGCTAGCAGTAACGTTATATTTTCCTGGAACTAATAGCCGCCAATAATCTCCATCATCAGCTGCATAAATGTCATGTTTAATTCCTTCCACAGATATTTTAGCATGTGCTATGGGGCTACCAATAGATGAACGTACTACACCGTGTATACCTTTACGAGACTATAAATTAAAAGAATAATAGTTATCTTAATAACATATTGTATGATGTAAGTGTTATATAAATATAAATACCATTTCAATAAAACGTAGGAGAGGTTCTCTATTCTGTAACCAATAACTTGGTAGCTCAGTTGCATTTGGGAATTTTGTACATCCTACTTCTATAGTGATTTCAAAATCATTACTATGTACATAATTATAATCTTGCATGCCGCCGCTAACAGAATACCACGCAGCTCCATTAGTTATACCATTTGGGAAACTCTTTTCTAACACATTCTGATAATTTAGTTCACTCAGAAGTGGAGGGCATGGCTCTCCAAGGTGCATAAGAGGATGAGCATTTGAGTATGCTAATGCTAATGCTTTAAAAACTTTATCATCTGGGCTTAGATTTTCAGCGTTAGATGAATACGGCGGTTCATTATCATACGGATAATTTGCTACCAATGCTCCTCCATGTAAATTAGCAGAAAGTACAAATGGAATACTTGTAATCCATTGCATTACTGCTTTTGTTTCAGGTTCTTGTTTTTCATTGTACTAAAATATAAATTACATTGAAATTTATAACTAACAATATATGAAACACCAATGTTTTAAACACATTGAAAACTTAAGATTCATACTTTGTTCGTTTCATATTGATCAGGAAAGTTTCTGTTAAGATCAATGCCTTTGGCGTTTGCTCTTCCTCGCTCTCCGTATATATCCCCTTCTTCAGAAATTTCATAGCCATCTGGATTCATACTTGGCAGTACATGCAGTCTAACATTTTGTAGTATTTTTGTAACTCTTTCGTCGCTTCCAAAGTTTTCACAAAGATATCTAAGTAATAATAATAAAATTTCTTTTCCAACTACTTCATTCCCGTGCATATTGCCAATGTATTTCACTTCAGGTTTATTTATACTGTGTTTTCCAGGATTTTCTGTTATTTCCATGACATATAATTGACGTCCTTTAACAGACTCCCCTATACTATAAAGCCTTGTTATATTTGGATAATTGGAATTCAAGTCCTTCAAATATTTTTCCATTGCAGCATAATTATGATGCTTAAATTTGATATCGCTGTAAAATCCATACTCATCTATGGGTCTTATAAATTCTTTAATTTTACCTCCATTTAATTTTCCTGTATATAAATAAATAGGAAATTCTGAAGAAATTATATTACTAAAAAATTCTTTAAGATTAACATGCTAAATAAATAAAATTAGTATAGCGACTTTGATAAAACACAAGGTATAGAGAAAATAAAATTATGATCAAAAATTAAAATATTTTAAATTGGTAAATTACTTCATGGATAAAAAATTATAGGAAAAGGCTGGAGAATATTTAAGAAAATTAACTCATTGTTCAAAGCAAATACAATACTTTATTTTTAATTCCAGATATACATTTAATTTGGATATATTATACTATACACCAAATTACAAATACAAGTGTAACCTATTTCATTACATCTTTCTTCCAATATTAATATAATTATAAAACAAATAATTGTATGTGTAGTACTAAACAGTCTCAGTATATTGTTCATATATTTATATGTATTTCTTTATATAAACTATTATTATACCATTCAAAATGAATTGAACAGCAAATTCTAATTTTCTTCTAACATAGAATCTTTTCATAAAATTCAAATCACTTTACATAGTACGAATCGTTAAAGCAAGGATAATTAAAAAAACATATCTCATCTACATATTTTTAACAAATATTTAAAAACAAATAATTTTGTTCATTTTTGTTAAATACTCATTATTTCATTTGTTCCGTTTAACATTTGTTAACTTAAAAGAGAGCACTAGTACAAAGAATAAACCACAATTTACCATTTGATTAGTAAAATAAAAGTGATTTATGATCTGTACACAGATATGTTCAGTATCTAACAATATTCTCATGATGTTTTCAATTCGCATTTACAAAATGCTCAAGAATATTGTTAAAAAATTGTATATAGAAAAATATTAGAAACAGTAATTAATAAAGTGTTTTTGTAAATCTTACACTTTTGTAAAAGTCTTGTTTAGATTAGACTAATAATAGTAAATAAATTTAAAAATAAATGATAAAATAATCAACAAATAAAAATAAAAATAAAAGTAATAAAACAGAGATTCAAAAATTAACGTCTTTCAACAATTTATGCTCCACATTCAAAATTAATATGATTATTTCATAAGTTAATAATTTTCAATCTTATGATTGTTTCTTTACAAATCTTTGTATTTTTTCTCCATACCTTGTGTATATTTTTATCATTTTTCAAATCTGTAATACTTTAAACTACGATAAAATTGGTAGATATATCAATATCAAACAATATGGTGTAGAGATATCATACCAATGCTGCAAAATGAAAATAAAATAATAAAAATAAATAATCACGTACAAACTAATTTACATAAAAGAATTAAAGAAAATAAAAAAATAATTATACTGCATTTAATAATTGGTATTATTTTAGGATAGAATTAGTTTAAAGAACGCAAAATATCAATTAGCACGTGATGAAAATCTATATCTCGATTACCTTGGTCATTATAGGTGTCCTGTTTTAAAGTAAAATTAAGAATAGTTGGTTTATCTGATACTACAGTAACATTTACTGGTTCACTTGGTAGAAATCTAAAATGATAAAAAAGTAGATTGAGTGTACAGAATATTTAATGAAATCAGAATTATCTAACATATTAACAAACAGGTAAAATATATTTAGAATAAATATATATTAATTTTCTATATGCTCACCCCCATGCTTCTGCATGAATACGATAAGTTCCAGGAAGCAACAAACGCCAATATTCTCCACGATGCGTGGTATAAATATTGTGACCTATTCCATCAACAATAATATTTGCTGCCTCAATGGGTTGACCATCTGTGTCCCTTACAAGACCTAAAATTGAAATATAATTGATTATACTTTATGAGTGGTAATAACTAATAATAATTACACATGACAAATAATTAATCACCTTTCACTCCAATATGTACTTGCTCAAGATATTTTATAAGAGGTTCTTTGTTCATTTTCCAGTATTCTGGCATTGCAGAAGGATTTGGATATTTACAACAACTTAGTTCGAATGTTATTTCAAATGCATTAGAACGAACATAATTAAAATCTTGCATCCCTCCAATAACCTCATACCTAAAATAAACAATCTTTAATAATATCATCTTTCTAATAGTATTTGTGGAATGTGAAAAATCTGAGTATTCAGATCAGAAAAGTATGTTTACCAATATGCTCCATTAGTAACACCACCTTGAAAAACATCCGAAGGACATGCATTACCTGCCCGCATTTGTGGATGATTATCAGCATATGCATGAGCTAAGTATTTGAATAATTCGTCATCCGGACTTTTACTTTCAATACAACACGGAGATGAAATTCTACAAAGGAACAAAGTATGTAAATATCAAAGTAATTAAACTTGATATTTTGTGTCAAATTTACATACTGAAGTCACAGAAATTGTTACTTTTTCTTACCCAGAATCATAAGGATAACTGGCTACAACAGCACCACCATGAAGATTTCCTGACAATACAAATGGTTCTGTAGCAATCCAAGTCATCATCGCAATTGTTTCATTTTGACGCCCATCTAATATACTTCCACCTTTCTGAAGATGATTAGTTCTCATATTGAATTGATCTGGAAAATCTCTATTTAAATCAACGTGATTTGCATTTTCACGTCCTGAAAAATCTTTTTTCGAATCACATTTTCCTTCCTAAAAGAATATTTTATTAAATGAATATATACAATTAAATTTACTATAAATTATAAATAAATAAGAAAGAATAACAATACCTCAGATTTCTCAAACCCGTCAGGGTTCATTGATGGCATAAGAAAAATATCTGTGTCATTAACTAATTTTGTAACTCTTTCATCTTTTCCATAATTATGTAGCAAATATTGGGCAAGATAAACTAATAATTCTCTACCAACAGCTTCATCGCCATGCATATTAGCAACATATTTCACCATCGGTTTACCCAGCTTTCGTTCTCTAACATTTTCAGAAATTTCAAGAACTAATAAATCTCTACCTTCCACAGACTTTCCAATAGAAGACACTTTTGCCAAACTAGGATATGTCCTGGCCAAAGAACTGAACAACTGCTTAAGCTCTTCATAGTGTGTATAGTGTGGAGTAATAAAATTTTCTTCTAAATTATTTCTTTCGGAATTTATCACGTAACCATTAATACTCCCGGTAAATAAACAAATAAAGAGTACAATAATATACATACTATGTACATGTACCATATTTGTGTATATATACTTGCGTGATATTCTAAAGAAACTTTTTGATTTCAGTAAGGCATCCTACAAAATGCAATATATACAATGTCGATGTATATATAGCGTACTGATGACGTCCGCAATTCTGAGCGTGGGTAGAAGTAGTGGGGTCGAGATAAATGATGTGTAGACTACGATGCATACAGTTCTTATATATTGTATATATTTTCTGATGGTGTCACAATACAACGAAAAAAGATTATTCCTGTTCTGTTAAACACATGTACATGTATTTTTCTTTGGAACTATTACTTGTTTGTATTACTCATACACGTATGACTTTCGATAAAAATCTGCGATAATTATTTCCGAGAAATATAAATCTATATAAAACAAAACTGAATGAATATACGCACATATACGTCTATTATTTTATATTTTATATGATGCTTTATTTTGTAAAAGAACCGTAATGCCAATAATGCAGAACGAGTTTTCATTTATGCTTCAGAGCAGTATTAACCTCCAATGTTTTGACACATGATCTGTGTATTATAATTGTTTAGATACATTTATTAATGCAAAGTTTTTAAAATAACTTTATACAAACATGTCTAATAACGCAGAAGAAAAACAGTAAGTTATTAAAATATTAACACAAATTAAAGTTTGGAGGTTTAATATTTTTCTGAAATTAATAATTGCTATACAAAATTTCAGGTACGGTTTAATATTACCTAAAAAGCAACAATCCATTCCTACAAAAGTTAGTAATGTATTTGGAGATAGCAATGATTCGGATGAAGAAGATGGTACTGACTGGGTCAAGAAAGCACTTAAAGCAGAAGGAGAAAAAAATAAAATTAAAAAACAAACTAAATTAAATATACAAAAGGCTTTAAAAGAAGATCCAACAATATTTCAATATGACGAAGTATATGAGGATATGGAAAGAGGAAAAGATCAATCAAAAACAATAAAAGAGGAGAAGAAGAAGCCAAGATATATTCAAAATCTTTTAAAAGCTGCAGAACGAAGAAAAAAAGAACAAGAATATAGGATAGAAAGAATGGTACAGAAAGAACGAGAAGCAGAAGGAGCTATGTTTGCAGACAAAGAAAGTTTTGTTACTTCTGCTTATAGAGCAAAATTGGAAGAATTCAAAAAGATGGAAGAAGAAGAAAATAAAATGGATAGATTAGAAGCTATTGGTGATGTTAGAAAACAACAAGATATATCAGGATTCTATAGGCATCTATATGAACAAACTGTTAAATCAGCAGAAGAATCTGAAGTCATAGATGATGTGAATACTGATAAAATTAATTTAAATCAAGACACAACAATTGTAAATAAAGAAACAAACGTAAGTTTAACAAAAAAAGAGGAACTTAAAATTAAAGAAGTGAAAAAAAACAGACAGTATAGACAAAGAACAGTAGAAGAAGATAGTGATACAGATCCAGAAACTCAACAAAAAGAGTTAGATAATAAAGCAGAAACTTCAACTGAGAAACGAAAACCGGTTGAAAAGGATGTTGAACCTTTAGAACCTGATAATAAAAAGCAAAAACAAGAAACTACTGATTCAGAAACTAATCAAACAAATAATCCAACTGCAGCAGAAGATGTTTCAAATGCAAAAAATGCTGAAAAAGCACCAGAAAAATCTGAGAATAATGATAAAGTTGATAAAGCAAGTATAACTGCAAAAGCAAAAATAGAAGTAGAAAAAAGAGAAAGATCTAAAATTTGGGAAAAAAGAACAGTGGGACCTGTTTTTGAAGCAGCATTACAGAGATATTATGCAAGAAAGTCTATGAGATTGTCGGCTGCATAGCTACTTATAATTATTAAATTTGTATATTGTATTAAAAAAAATATGATTTAGTCATTTCCTCTTAAATAAAATAGTCTTTATAATATAAAGTACAATATATTTTTATTTAATACAATATTTATAGTACGAAAGTTACACTAGCATATAAGATAGATGATGTTTGAGTGGTATTAAATTAAAATAATGCCAAATTTATTGCAATAAAAATTATATTTTGGTACAATAACTTTATATGTATGTTAAGATTTAAGTTTATTGAGATGAAATGAGTTGTGGTTTCATATGTCCACTGTTACCTAAATTCCTTAAAGTTACTATCCCATTAGAACGAATAGATAACCATGTAATACTTCCATGATTCAAACTTAAACGTAACCAACCTTCAGGTGGAAACTGCAATGCTCTGAAATAAAAAACATCATATATCCATTCTATGTATAACAATATTGAATTTTATATTTATATTGATGTTTGCTTACCGACATACAAAGTATCTAATAACATTTGCATGACAAACAAGAATAATATAAGAATCCTTTTTTTGATCAGGATCTGGACGATGAAAGTATTTTCTAAAAGCAGCTTCTATCCTAGGTCCATCTTCATGATACTGAAATGAATTAATATTACAGAATTATATTCTACATATACACAACATTACATTTATTAAAAATTAAAATAGACATAGAAAGCTTTAAAATTATGAACATACATTTATTTCAGATTTCCAGAAATTAATTGGTGGATCAGGTGGAATTGGCATACCCTCGGTAAGACCTGAATCTTCTTTAACAGCTACATCTTTAAGATACTTTTTTATAATTTCTGCAGTTTCTTTAGCTCGGGTTATTGTTGATTGTACAATTAAATTATATGGCAATCCCAATTCCTGTAATCTTTGTCCTGTGACTTCAGCCTGTTGTCTACCTTCATAACATACACATAATATTATAAGGGTTAATTAAGTTTGAAAATTATACCAAAATATAAATATATAAAGAAACTAACCAAGAGTTGTAAGTGTTCTATCTAAATCTGTTTTGCCTTCTGTATGATACTGTCCATGACGAACTAAAATTATGTGGTACTTGACATCTGTTTTCTTTGCTAATGTCTCTCCATTTATTTGTTTCTCAGATTCATTATCTGTTTTCATTGCTTTCAACCATTCGGGATGACGCCTATAAATATAATTATTAACAGAAAGTGAAATCAAATTTAAAACAAATGTGAATTTATAATATACATTCATAGACAATAATAAAGAATATAACCTATCCCAATTGTGATCCCATTTATGTGGAGGTGAAGGATGTGTTACCCACGAATTGTAATTATCGTTTGGATAAAAAAGCACTGCACTGCCTATTGCACCGAATCCTGCGACCCATTTTTTCCAATTTGTACTTGCAGGCATTGTTACAATTAATACAAATTTAGATCTCTACTGAGAATGTAATACCTGTACTGATAAGTAATTTTAAAAGTAAATAGCAGTAAGTTCACAAAATAACTAATTTTAAAGGTTTAATGAAATACTGAAATATTAATACTATTGTATTTAATTAATTTGATAAGTTGAACAAACATGCAAGTATTAATTTTGTTGTTTTTAATTTTATAATAATGCGCGTTTTCAGAACAAGACTGCTATTGCTACCTGTGGAAGAGTAGCGATACTAGCAAAAGATTTTATTTAATTACAATTTCTACCGTTTCAGTAGCGCTGTTACTTTATTCTGGTTAGAATTGATAATGTCGCATGTGACAAGAAAATTGTTAAATTGATAAGGGAGATCATTTAAAAAAAAATTGAAAAATCTTTGAAAAGAATTATCGAGGGTATGGTTGAAAAAATAACGAAGAGTAGGATCAATATTGTAATTTATTTCATTTAGGACATTAATTCCATCTTCATCGAAAAAAATTAAAAATAATTAAAATAATTAGAAGATTCTAAAAAATATAAGATTCCGTTTATTTTGTTTGCATTAGGTTGATAGAAGTACTAGCATTTGAAAGCAGCAGTATAAATCGTACTGAATACTAAATTAAACCAATTTGGTAAGATTCTCATTGAATTGATCTTGGAAATAGAATATCAAAAATAACTTTCCATCAAGGTATGATCGATAAAGTCTGTAATAATCTGTGCATGGTAGAGCTTAGGACAAACTTCTTAGACACGACAGGGTAGCTCCTGGTACTAATAAATAATCCCTCGAATCCCCAATCTTCATGGATGCCTGTCATCTTTAATGATGACTAGGTCAACTGTGTTCCGAACGTACAAAATGTGTACAACGATATATCGATTAAAATTAGACACTGAAAATTGTAACAATAGACAAGGAGTACAGACAAGGAGGTAAGCATATTACACGCAATATCGACAATTCTCAATATTTCGTGACATATTCCACTACTCTTCAAAGTTACATTTTAAACCGTGTCATGAAATGCAATTATCAAAATAAATGATTTCTCGATTTAACATTAACTATCATGTTAACTTCATAAGAAGATAAATTCGCTCTAATTTCTCTTGTTACTAGGATTATATAAACAGTATAATGAAGATTTATTTTCACAAAAGTGCGTTCATCTTTAATTATCTAAATGATAAACGAGTTAAAGCACTCGGAACCCCAAGCTTCAGAAGGCTTTTTTAAACGCCGCTGTACGCAAATGAGTATACTTGGGCGCGGCACTGCAGACACGTTTTTCAACCCCTAAGTATACTTAGCGTTCCCTGCAAAAAGGCTAATAATTCGTAAATTGCGACACCCTTTGCGTAATCGGGAAGCTGTAATTAGTTTTTGCACTAAACGGATTTACTCTTCTAGACTTGTCAGACGAGTCGCTGAGTAATTGGTCCCAAAAGGGAACCGAGCATCAAGAAAAATTTCGTGGGACGTTAGCTTCGTCTAAGATTTGCTCTAAACAAGTTCAAAATAAACATTCCCTGACAAATGTAGTACGATATTACATGCTAAAATGTTAGACAATATGTAGCATTAACTATTTAAAAGTATTATTTCTTCGATATGTCATTATGCTTAATGGTACTTCTACGTATACGTTATCATTGAATGTTACTACCGTTATTGAATGAGAATAGCATTCTTCCATCAAGCAACGTAGCTAATAAAACAATTCGCAGCATCGTGATGCTATTTCTCGGGGGACCATCACACCCTCTGACTTTCTTTTATGAACAGTACTTTTCCGTTTAATTGCAGTTACCCAGTGTTCCTTCTGTGGATGTTGTTTCCCCTTATCATTTACCTCCCGTTAAATCAATAGACTTAAACCGTAATCCATCACATCATTCCGTAAGTAATTGTACTTTTATTTATACGTGAACATGTATCTCACATTTTAGTTGCGCATGAATATGAACGTAATTTAATTAAAAAAGAGTTTAATATGTTTAAGCACTTTATTTACATATTTTGCAACAAGAAATTATCCATAAGATACAAACTTATACATTCAGTTATTTTTGCTCGTTAAACTACAAGTAACGCAACACGCAAAAGTCCAAGGTTACTCCCTTCCGCGTAAAACGTAGCAGAACGAACTTGTCGACGTGCCAAAAAATGGTCCAGGGAATAAGATCTGGAGGATAACATTCCTGGCCGCCAGAGAACGACGAGTATTGATTAAGGGGTTTGTCGGGAGGGTATATCCTCGCAGTCGAGGGGATTTCCTCTCTGAATGTGCTGGGGATGAATGGAGGGGGTTGGCGAGGGTTCTGAAGAGCACCGACACGGGCCATGGGGGTGTATGCCCGATGTACTTGCTCGTGTTGATCCTATATACGCAGTGGGTGCGTGCGCTTACGCATGCGCACCGTATTTCCAGTATTCTGCGCATGCACCTTTTTGCGCGTATTTACAGTGCACAGTTGCCGTGCCGGTACGCATTGGCGGTTTGCACGTGGTGTTCCTTGACGACTAACAAACGAAAAAGCGAAAAAAAAAAAAGAAATCAAGCACTTAAAGAGGTCCATTAGGGAGACAAAAGAAAACTATTCCAGAGAAAATTGACGCCGATCGCGGCGTTGTAATCTTTGCGTAAGAAATATCTTTCTCGCGAGGCTCGCATGAGAGCGATCGTACGCGAAGTACACAATAGTAGTCGTCAGTTCGTACCGTGACCGCGTTGGAGAAACAGCAGGAGGCTCGTCTGTCTCGATAACACCTCCTTCTCGCTCCCTTTTTTTCCGTATCCGCCTGTCTTGCTTCCTCCCGGTTTCCCTTCCTTCCTCCCTCCCTCTCTTTCACGCGGGCACCGGCAACAGAACCGGCAACGGCACCGAAGGGCTGCAGTTGCGATCGGATGATCGACGAGTACGCGTCTGTTTGGTTGTTGTGTGCCATCGTTCGAGAGTGTACGCTCGGAATGTCAGCTACCAACGTTTCGATTCTTGTGGGCTGTATTCGATGAATCGAGAGCGACAAGGAGTACGAAGTTAGAGACGCGAACGAGCAATGTTTGCGGGGATCTGTCAGGTAAGACCGTCTTGAATTACGAAGGTTCAAATCATAATTCGATAGATGGTCGACGTGAGCGACGCGTGCCGAGATGCGGCGTTAATTTACGATTGTTTCTGCGAAAAGAACCGACAGGAGCAGGAGGGGGGTTCGAAGACAGTAATCGGAGTATGTTATCGAGCTGTTATTGACCATGTTCTTACGTTACTTTCGATTCTACGTGTAATCGCGGTTAACGTGGAATTAATATTTCCAGCGATTCTAAGATTCATCCTTCTGCCAGTATTAGCTCGATATTAAATCTTGGGTGGGCTGCTGGGCGAATAAAATAAGTCAAAATGATAATGCCAATTGTGTGTGACACGGACTTGAACGAGACTTGACAGATTTTTGTACTACTACCATCTCAATCGATATACGTGATTGAATTATTAATTAATCGGCGAGTGGTACGGTCGCTGAAGATGTACTTGAGAGGTTACGATAAGTAAGAGTCACCCTGCTGGTCGTCACCCTTCGTTAGCGCTATAAAATGTTTAGAAGCAAATTGAATGCAATTGACGCGAATTATCAGGGGTTATCAACCCAAACGTGATCAATGGAAAACCGTACACGCACGTACTATTCGTGTATTTTAATTGACGCCAAGCACAGCACTGTGTGCTACGCCTCGTGTTCGTTTATTTACTCTGACACTTTGACAGCAGTTGGACGAGAACAGAAGTTGTATAATCTCCGACCCCACGTGCTTATCCATTATCGTAGCCTAAGTTTCGTATACACTTTATTAACTTTCATTGTTGGCGAGTGTTTACCTCTTTGACCGTGGAACACGCATTGATTGGTACTAATTGTCATCGCTTGGTTGATTCTCGCTGGCTCTTCTGCTATCGTTTGCTCGTAGTCCACGCAATAGTCGAGTGTTAATCTGAATCATAAAATTGTCGAAGTTTTCTTTCTCCGGCCTTTAAATTTGGAGGTGCCACTTATGACCGCTTCTTAAAGTGGAACAGTCATATTCCTTTTTTTCGGCAACCGAAACAAGACACGAAAACACGGTTGTACCATGGAACGATGCTTTAAATGGTGTATCTTCGCGTGCACGGTCCGACATAAAGTCATTAAAGAATTTCTAAGGCGTCGGACAACGGCCTGCCTCTATGAGCCTCATTACGCGGTATAGGCGAAGAGTAAACTCTGTTTTGTCTCGAGTCATACACGAACTTCGTTTTCTTGTGTAATTGAGGTTGCCTTTTAATGCGGTGGACTTGCACCTTCTCTGATAAATTACTGGGAGAAATGTTTGACGGCTCGACCGGCTGGACTCTGCTAGAAAATTGAATTCCAGCTTACCTCTAACCGAGTCGCAATTATTCTAATCCGATGGCAGGGACGTTGACGGAAATCGTGTCTTCGTATTCCTTGATGACAAAAAGCTTGTCTTCTGGAGTTAACGAGGGACACTAATGAGGTCTGAATCATTTTTGTTCGGGGAAGAGCAATTAAGATGAACCTTTGATTGGGCGCCCGAATAAAATTGGGATTACAGAAAGTGAAATTATGAAGAAATTACGGTTTATCCTTTATTTATAATTGCATGTTTTCGACGTTTGAATTCAATCATCGTGTAAATTATCTCTTGAAACCTGTTTATCTGTAGTATTATTTTATCGTTACGAGTTATATTATATTACCACGCGTTATACTGCCATACAGCACGATACGTATATTTCTACACTGTAATTATTAAATTCTGTAATCATTACACATCGTATAATGGCATGTACCATAAATTGGAGCGTGTTATATCGACTCGTGCTATATCGCCACCTGTTATATCGCCATATGTCATCAATCACCACGCGTTACATTGCCACGTATTTTATCGCCATATGCCACATATCGCCATGTGTAATATCACTGCGTGCTATATCGCCACGCGTTATATCGCCATATGTCATATATCACCACGCATTTTATCGCCATATGCCATATATCGCCGCGTGTTATATCACCGCGTGTTATATCGCCACGTGTTATATTACAAATTTATATCGTACATTATATCACTACGCACCATATATTGCCACGCTCTGTAGTCACGCGTTTGACTACGATATATTGCCGTTTCTAGTAACTTTCCGTTACCATTCTGTCTCTTGCAATGTAGCGAGAATTTACTGTAGTTCTTTCCACGACAATAGTCAGTACTACAAAAGCTGCACCAGATAATATTGCATGTGCATACAATTGCATGTCAGGTGATTCAAGGTTACATTTTCATTGGTGACGACATGTCACAATTAAATGCAGCAAAATATTTCGAAGCAATTTTCGTGACAACGGAACAATTACTCAATAGCAGACCTTCAATTAATAAGTTGCATCATGTTTTATATATGATTTGTTTGTTTAAACACACTAACGTTAAATCCTTCGAAAATGAATGATGCAACTTCGGGTTTTCATTGGAAACTTTTCCTTGGCAAAATACTGGTTTGCGATAAAATATATCGTAGTGTAGATTAGTTTGTTGTTCTTAGAATAACAAAATAACAACAAAAGCTAGTCGATAAAACGTTTGGTCATTGGAAATGCAGATCGGTGCTCGACGAAATAGCGTGGATAAGGAGGCACACTTTCTTTAATTGTTCTCAACGTACAGGTTTCGGTGTTATCTTTAACATTTTTTGTGTGTCTTGTACATTGCTCCAAGTAGTTAGGTCACCTACTTACTCGAGTAATTTCAATGTTCACGAAGTTACACATACTGCAGGAACATGATATATTTGTCAGAACAATGATCGAGTGCAATAACATTAGACATTATTCAAATCCACGTTGCAGTTAGCAGTTAAAAGAGAAACGGTAACAAGATAAAACTACATAAACGTAAAAAAATAATACTCGTATTCGGTGGCACAAAAAGAGGACACGTTGATTTGAAATGGATTAAATGGAAACTTCACAAACTCAATTCATTCTTGGGCTACAAACATTCAGAAACCCAATCTCTGACGACCGTTTTAATTACTGCATCATTCGTCCCAAATCCATCCATGATGACACAGAACCGCAGACCTAAATTGCAGTGTTTCTTTTTTCGCTGAAAACGTCGTCGACGTTTATTCCGTTTCATAAACTTTCGCGACGCAGGCTTTTGGTCGCAACCTCTCTAGCTTCCCGATTAATAGAACGTTCTGTAGCATCACTCACATACACGTGTACGTGGTGGTCACGCTCCAAAACTGTTACTTATTACTCCAATCTTATTACCGGTAACGGAGCATTACCGCTCTTTTAAAATTATATCTCTAGAGACGCTGTTCACACGTAAGATGCTCGGCTCGCAACAGACGAATTCAATTTTATTGCTAAAATTCACGATAACTTCACTTTTAACTCTTTTATTAATATATCCGAAGATATCTGAACACGAACATGTGTGACTGAACATAAACTATTAAAGCGGGACTTAAATTTTTGTGGTTCTATTTACTTTTCAATAAATTTAATTTAATCTACCATAATTCTACAACAATTCAATCCAACCCTACCAATGTTACTCAACTTTACCTTTTAATAATGGTGTTAGATCACATTAAGCTTTTTTAAATAAGGTCAGATCAATTCAACACTTTATAAATAAGGTTAGTTCAGCTTAATGATTCATATATGTATAAGGTTAGGTGTACTTAATGATTTATACATAAGGTTAGATCAACCTAACGTTTCATAAATAAGGTTAGGTGAACTTAATGATTTACACAAAAGGTTAGATCAACTTAACATTTCATAAATAAGGTTAGCTGAACTTAATGATTTATACATAAGGTTAGATCAACTTAATGTTACATTCATAAGGTTAGATCAACTTAACGTTTCATAAATAAGGTTAGTCTAATTTAATGATTTATGAGCAAGGCTAGATCAATGCAAGGTTTTATACATAAAATAAATTGAATTTAGCAGAAATATTACTGCTTGTCTTCTATTTTTCACTACTGTACTTTATTAGATTAAATCAATTTAGATCATGAAAGTTTTATAAATTGCAACTTCAGTCTGGACAAAAATTTGATTTCATAAACGACCACACGGTCTGTGATGCACGGAAGGTCCGATATTTTAGGACAGAGAGTTCATTTTTGCTAGAAGCCAGACCATAGGATATTGCGAGCGATGTCTGGTAAATGAAGATTGATAGAAGTAATTGCGATCGAACAGGTTAAAAGGTTTTAATCGACTAGCCGACCGTGCTCTTATGAACTGCAATCTTCTTCCACCCCCTGTTTTCTTCGGACCTTGTTAGGGTCTCTTTGGTAGGCGACTTCAAAGAGAGTGTTGGCCGCTTTATTGACGTTCCGTGTATACCTGTCGACGAGGAAATATGTATTCACGTTTTTCCTACACTTTTTTGTGACGTGTACTGCCTGGCGTAAAATCTCCAATACTTTTAACATACTGTCGCATCGATCTTCTACACATTTTTCAAAGTCAGTTTTATAACTTCAATTATTGACGTCGATGTAAGACGAATGTGACTGAATTAGTAGCTACATAATACTTTTTAAATAGTTTTAGATGTCCGAGCCCCGTTCAAAATCGCGTTCTATATCGGACAAGGTACAAACGTATGGCCCGGTGTGTGGAACGGTAATTGGACAGGCACGCTCTGTTTATGCGATTTAATTAACTCGTAGCATTTTATCTCCCGTTGAATTTCTTTAATTCCTTCTTCTCATTGACTGACATTGAAATAAAAAGTGCGCGTGTTCTTCTCGATCGAGCAAGATTCGTGGCGTTATACGCTCCTGAAATCGAACTCGATTGAGCGGTCGCGCGAATGGAGGACAGGTGAATGCGTTTTCGAGTTATCAATGAATCGGGTTCGATTTAATCTGCGTAGCGATACGCGTAAGCGACCATGTAATTATTTTGTTACGTGAAAGTTAGAATGCTATTAGAGAGAAGACTCGGTACATACGCTTGAACCACTTTTCTGACTTTAAACGATTCAGTGAGACGCTTCAAGATCAACGATCTCTTTATCGCACGATTTTGCCTGCCATTATATAACTTATTAAAGGATTAATAGACTTTTTAATTTGTGTATCAGATTTACATAAAAAATTTGCGTTATTCATTCTACCAGATTGCTTCCATTTTTGCGTTACAATTTCATGTTATTTCAGAGTTTTTAATTCATGATTCGGAACTTTCAAAATGTCCGCAGGTAAGAGGTTAGCACGAGCTATCGCAGATTCCTTTATTATTCAAATTAGGGGTTTTCTGGGATAGCCTTGATGCAGATTCCTATTAGGGACTGCAGACCTAACTGTTCTTACCCGTGCAGGTAGATCCCCGTGATTTAAGATTTAGATGCATTTACTGCACGAGGAAGATGACTCATTAAGTTGTAAACAAGTTTTTCTAAAAATCTCAAGTTCATGTATCCTTAGACATTTGTAAAAAATATAGACAGGTTCAAAATATTTTGACTAAATATCTAAACGAAAGAGTTTCAAATATTAGAATATTTTAACGTGTATCAACTGGAAGTAAAATAAAACACAAATTATTATAAATTTATATTGCTGTCTCAATGTTCAAGAGTTAACAAGCGATAGTTGTCGATGCACTCCATAAATGATTATTTTGTTAAAGTACAAATTATTATAAATTTATATTATCATCTCAATGTTAAAGAGTTAACAGGCGATAGTTGTCGATGCACTCCATAAATGATTATTTTGTTAAAGTACAAATTATTATAAATTTATATTATCATTTCAATGTGAAAGACTTAACAAGTGATAGTTGTCGATGCACAAGTACTTTGTTAAAGTAAAAGCATATTAACTTGTATACGATTTCGAATAGATAATATCAGAGTCTCCGTATCCGCGAGGGATTGCGAATTGCAGTACAATCGTCGCCTAAATACAAGTGTTTTCTTGTATGAAAGTTTGCTCAAAATGGAGAAGTTCGTCGAGGAAACGTTTCATCGATGCGGTCCAATTCGCTCGTTGTATTCAACGTTCACTGTGCTGATTTCAAAAGCATCTTTTCGCTACCCTTCCGGGAAAGAAAACCCCTTAATTAGAATGGTTACCCTTTAAAAAGCTCGGCACTCTGACAGCCAAAGGGAAACCACGTGCAACGAATTCTAGAATAAATAGAGTCACGTGTTAACTGTCATCTATTTTAATTCTGTCTTCTCCCGTCTGCGAGAGATAATTTTTGGTTACCTTCTAACTTAAGGTGCACTGCTCTTTTGTGGGTCAATAATTCGATTGCTTTGACAGAACTTTCTTAATTTATTCTTATATTAAACTGTTACTGTAAGATTTTTCTATTGGAAACGAGACCAAACACTCTGGAAATTTATTTAGAAGTTGTAAGGAAATTGTTGTCGATAAAATATCTATGTGTGGTTGCCGTAAATGTTAGAATTGTTAGAATAATTGGGTTATTTTGTCTGTTGAAAATATTGTGGATCTTCGGAAGATCCTCGGTACAATGCACGAAGCGTTTGAAATGCAAAGCAGGATTTCTCTTTCAGGTTTCACGGAAGAAAAATAGGATTTTATCTTCTTTTCCTCTCGTTCTCATTGCTCCGAACACTGTCATTACATTTAATCGAGCGGAGCTTGTCCAGCAAAACTCGTGTCCGACGTGATACGACTTTGAACTTGAAGAGACAAATTGAGACGTTGAGACTGGCCAGAACTGGGCTAGAGAAAGGATTAAATTATAGCGGAGATTTCTTGGTCATTAGAAAAACCGTCATCTCCCGAGGAAGTACGACAACCTGGACTTGCACAGCCGACTATTGCAGCTAGAACGTTCCGTTTGTGGATGCAAATGGATTAAAACCGGCAACAAAACACCAACCTTCCGGCGGATCTAACGTATCGCTTTCATCGCGTTCTCTTCGAGGTTGCCACGCGACTTTGTCGGTTCCCTTTAGGGAACGGTGGACAACGACATTATCTACCCGCGTAATCCGCCACCCACGTGCTCGAAAATTACCGCCAGCGTAAACATAACTCGAGAATATATCTCCTGCTTTCGCGATTCGACCTGTCTCTTTATGTTGCACCATTTACTTCAGCGGAAATTGCAAGAAATATGGCGATATTATCTCTTTGTTCTTTACGTACAGCGTACGGGACTGAGAACGGTCATATAACGAAAGCTAGGTCGCGTTCAGACATGTGGAGATTCTTGCGTAGTTAGGTCAGATCTTGGTAATTTGGAATTTTGTAAATTTGGTGTTACGGATTTTGGGATTTTAGGACTGCTTTGATAGTTGGAGATGTTGGAATTCTGGGTGTTAGGGAATTTGGGACGCTGGGAATTTGGGATGCTGAGAATTTGGGAATGAGGGAATTTGGGAATTGGGGACGTAGGAAATTTGGAAATATGGGAATTTGGGACGTAGGGAATTAGGGGATTAGGGAATTTGGGACATAAGGAATTTGGAACGCTGGGAATTTGGGAATGAGGGGATTAGGGAATTACAGAATTTGGGACGTAGAAAATTTGGAAATATGGGAATTTGGGAATGAGGGAATTAGGGAATTGGGGAATTGGGGAATTGGGGAATTTGGAAATGAGGGAATTAGGAAAATAGGGAATTTGGAACGCTGGGAATTTGGGAATGAGGAAATTAGGGAATTTGGGCAGTAAGGAATTAATAAAATGAGAGGATGGGGATGTAGGTAATTGGGTAATTGGGAAATTGGGGAATTAGGTAATCATGGAATTGGGGAATTTGAAAATTTAGGAATCTAAGATTTTAGAATGTGATAATTTGAAAGTCTGAGAATGTGAAAGTTTAAGAAGTTTCCAAACTTGCTTCTATCGCAGTTCAACACAGTAATAAAACGCGTGGTGATATAACACGTGGTGACAGTGGCATCCGTAGAGATGCACCATCGAGCCAGTGGATTCGAACGATCAGGGTGCCAGTTTATAACACGTGCTGCAATAAAGTGGATTGTCACCTACGCGTGCCTCGAGTACTACGAACCGGACGTACACGTTGACGAATAAGTATATGACGACTAGCAAAGCTCATTGTTAGGTCCGATTCGCTGGCACTCGCGAGTGCTGGCCAACGTTTCTGGGAAGCCGCACGAGCGATCGACGATCCAATTCAGCGATTATCTGACCGGCAAGTCCGATTGTTGGCCGGTCGTTGCTCCACGGACGTGGACATCGATGCGGTTTTCTTGATTGAATAACGAGGCTAGCTCATTGCTTATGTCGACGCGAGCTGATTTTATTAGCTGGGTGCAAAATTGCCTATCCTATTTGGACGATCCTCCATTTCACACGGGACTGTGGTCATCTTGCACTTGCTCTACTTACGAATGTGATCAACCTTCTGGAAGGTTATTATTTACAAAAGCATTTCGGATCATTTTTATGTAAACTACTCTAATAAAGAAGACTTTCTCTTTGTACTTTTCCTTACTAATTGCTCGAGACTGGCATTTTTCTATAGCAGTATTTTTTATGATGATCTTTGTTTTCATACAAAAAATTTGCTACGTTAATAAAATCATTTAGATCTGTTAGAACTGGGTCGTAGTCAATTTAACTCGGCTGCCATTTCGCTCGCGAAATTCTAACAATGCATATCATGTATTATTAATCTTCAATTTCTTAAGGTAAATTGTTTGATAAATTTCTGAATCCAGAAAATCCTCTGAAACCACCATACTCCCAATTAAATCTTATCGTATTAATTACAATTAATGCCTGAATCCAATTCGCAGCAGTATACAAGTCGTACGTATTGCTTTTCGAAATACGTACAGTATTTACCATATCGCCGAATGAGCGAAATTAAAAAATGTTAATGGAGAAGCGAACGCACAGATTTTCCCTGTTTCTCCCATGCGTGATGGGAAGACTGTCTTTAAGACTACTTATGTTCTTCCTCCACGATTCGCTGTTTACATCCGTTCTTAGACCGTCTAGATGTCTAGACACAATGCAGCGTGTATCTGATGCACGACATTTTCGTGTGGCGTCACTCGCGCCGCGAGGAATTAATTAAAATCAACGCAACGCGTGGGTGCTGCTTGGCATTTGCAACAGCGTGCCCGAAGTGGAACAATTAATTCAAGCTAGCTTTTTGCCGACCAACGGCCGCGATTATCTTGCAAAACTTGGAGGTCGTAAATATACGTTTGTGCAAATCGAATAGCTTATATCCGTTCCGTGGGCGAGAATCGCGTATTCCGTGTAAAATTGATTAACCGTGGCGTGCTCATGGTTTATTCCGCAGAATCGATGCGTCTCCTTTGCTTCTCTTCGCGAATTTTATATCGCATCGGGCATTCCATAAATTAATTTATCCAGCTGCCTTACATCGTAAACAAAACGTGAGATAAGTCACTTGACAAGGAATTCAATTTTGATAACGCGCACAGATATTACATTATCGAATGTGTAAATTATAGCAATCTGAGAAATTGTCTGTAAATGACCAACGTTTTATTTTGGACGTTGACTGTTGCGAATTTTAATTCATTTTTGTACTTGACAAGAAGACTTTCGATATATTGCAATGGCGATTGTAGTAATAGAGAATATGAACTTGGCGATGTGCTTTGCACTTTTTGATGTGAAAACTCGTGTTAAAAGGTTTTAACTTGTCCAATCGGCAGTACCGGCGATATAACGAGAGTCTACTATAATTAAATTATGTTTGAAAGTTGCAACATAATTTGTCATAGTTATTGGATACAATTACTCGCTATAATTACTTATCGATAGAAGAACATAATGGTTTAAAAAATGAATCGTCAGAGGAACACGTGTCAGCCATCTGTTAATATTTGATGAGTGAAGTAGGAATCAAAAATCGCGGATGTGTCAGAGATTCTATGATTAGACGCCTCCAGATTTGCATTGCGATGAGTAAAGTTACGTGGGTATGCGATGATCAATCACAGAAATATCTAACTCAAAAACAAGGTTAAGTAATTTTGTTGTGAATCTTATTAACAGCGAAGCTTTCTACATAGAAGTATCGCGATTCGGATAACTTTGATCGCGAATTTTTATATAACATCCAAAGAAACAATTTTCACGAATCTTGCGTGTTAAAGGATATTACCGACTCGATACACTTATCTTATATGTGCGTGACACAAATACTGTGTCAAGATTCGTACGAGACAAACAATTTTCCAACCTCCACACTGAGCGAACATGCAATTAAGATATTATCCACGTACACCAAAATACACAGACCGTTTCTTGTTATCTTGGTTCGTTTCGTTGCATAGGCGCCTCACCTTGAAGCCGACAAGCTCGTTTCTCTGCTCCATTTGTCACGATAACGCGAAAACGCTATTAATTGGCCAGCTGTCGTTGAATAATCGATCACCTGGGTCGTTTGATTAATGAAGAACTCTATCGAGGTGGTATCTTTCGCCTACACGTTCCCGTTCCCTATGAGAAACAGTAACACTCGATATATTATCTTCATTGGCGTAGATGCAAGTTTGAGAATTTGCACATTTGAGAATTTGGGGATCTGGGAATTTAGGGTTGGGGTTATGAGAGTAGCAATATTTGGAAATTTCTGGGATTTGGGAACTCGAAGATTTGGGAATTCGTGGGACTCGGAAGATTTTGGAATTTGGGGATTTGAGAGTTGGAAGTTTTCTGAATTTGCGGGTTGGAAATTGCAAATTTGGAGTTTGGGGATTTGAGAATTGGGAGATTTGGTAATTTCGGGATTTGAGAGTTGAAAGATTCCAGAATCTGGGAGGTTGGAATTTGCAAGATTCAGAAATTTGGGGGATTCGAGAATTGGGAGATTTGGTAACCTGAGGATTTGAGAGTTGGAAGATTTCAGAATTTGGGGGTTGGAAATTGGAAGATTTAGAACTTTAGGGATTTGAGAATTGGAAGATTTGGAACTTTGGAAGATTCGCTAATTGAAAGATTTAGATACTTGGGGATTTGAGAAATGGCAGATTTGGTCATTTGAGGATCAGAACTTGGCAGTTAAGAAACTTGGAAATTTTAGTATTTGCAACTTTGAAACTTTAAAGATTTGTAAATGTATAAAGTATATACATTTAAATGTGTAAAAAGTAAATGTGTAAAGTATATAAATGTATATAAAATGTATAATCTTAGAAACTTTTGAATTCATAAATTCAGAAATTGTCTCATACAAACTTGCATATTTGCAAATTTTCCAATCAAAAGTCTCGAATACCTAATATGAGACAAAGTACCCACATGCTACATAACTCGCAGCACTCCACATACCAATAACCGGAAAAGCGAGTCAAAGTCGCGTTTCCATAAACGCAAGAAAAAAAGGAATATCGTTGCTTGAAAACGAGCTTCAGTTGTCATCTGTTTACCAGATATTGCATTACATTGGTCAGAAAGAGTGACGGCACGTTAATAGATCGATGTTGAAGGACAGTCGTAGGTTTGAACACGAGACGATTAGCAGGATTTTCATTTCATCGATCCGCAAACGCATACTTGAATCAGCCGATGGATTTGCGTCACCGGAGGCGATAGACGCGTCCTCCAAGGAGTCTGGAAGGATTTATGAGAATTTCATCGTTTTTTCCCCCATTTTTTCTCCCGGTGTCGTTTCTCGTAAGTTCGATCAATCCCACGCAACGGATTCAGCAAAACTGCGAAGCTTGTGCGTGACACGTGTCGGAGAATGCTAATGGCGAATTTGAATGTCGTTTAAATACAGAGGCGTTTGTGGACATTGCGAACTTCGCGAAAATTTGCATCGAATCCTTGGACGGTCTACAAATCCAATACTGAAAGGACCGATACTTGCTGTGTAAGTTGGTATTCAATTGTTGTTTCTCTTGCACACGTGCAGGAGAAAAATATATTGTCCCTTTTAAAAACTCTAAGCAAAGGACATATTTGTTGAGAAAGGTGGGTAAAATGCAAAATATACAGGTCTTGATAAAAAAAATATTTTATTTTATTATCGTGTAATTTAACGAAACAAGCGGACGTTAAATTGTTACGATGATATCTTAAAAATCGTATCGCAAAAAGCTGCTGGCTCATCGGACGATACACACGCGCCTCCACGGATCCAGCAAGCGTCCAAACAGCACTCGAAGCTGCACTCTCATCCCCTTCAAGGTTATTACGAAACATAGTTGTCCGACATCCCATAAGCAGATCCCTGTAACATAAAACTCATTCATTCCGAAAAAGCACACTCGAGGAACGTTTCCGTGGCTGCCAGTCACTCGGCCCGAGGAGTTCCGAGCCGCTGTTCGTCTCACGTCCCGTTTATGGTTACGGGCTCGTAACCGTGGTCGCTCCTCTTCCGGCATCGTATCGTCTGATCCCGCAGCGAATAATCTCGTCTCTTTCGTCCGAAAACACGCGTGCGAGCGATTTCTTTCTATCTGATCAGCCATTCGGCGAATGTCTGACGAAAGTACGGCCGTTTTCAGCCGCGTGCGATAACACCGGGTATTTCTCTGCTCTTCAGGTTCACGTAATCGCCAGACGTGCTGCATCGCACGACGTCATCGGGACTGTACAGTAGCGAAAGAGTCCAGAGATCTGCATCCGACAGAAGACGCAGCTTGAAGAAGGAAAGGGGAACGTAAACGCCGAGAAAGAGTGAGAGAGAAGCCGGTGCGGGCCACCGGGACCTTCAGCCCCTTCGAGCCAACCCCAGAATGTCGTACACCAATCGATTCCCGTCGTCTCAGCACACTCGTTATCGTAGCAGCTGGGGACCCTCTTCGGTAACTGTGTTCAATCGAGCCGACGTACCCAGGCCGTCGCCGGAAGAGGAAGAGTTCGCCGAGTTCTATCACGAACGTCTGCACTCCGCCCAGAGCAGACAGTTGCTGCCGCTTCAGGAGGATCTGGCTGATTGGATCAATAAGACGCTGAGTAAGTACTTACATGTTTTATGTAATCTCAGACTGCTTTCTGGGAGCTTTCGATTCGGGCGAATTCGGGGAGATCGATCGGAATGGACTTTGAATATTTGAATTATTCTGATCAGTCGGATCACTTGGAATGCGAATTATTCATTGTTCGCGTATGTATTTATGTACGAATTCTTCACTTTGTATTTAGGTGCAAACTCTTCACTTCATATGTGTATAAACGTATCTGTATACGAACTTTATTCTACATGTATTATGTTTATTATATTTATACATGTATACATACGTATTTATACATTTATCGCTCCTCAATATACATTCTCGCCTCTCGGCGCAACAGCGTTTGTACATATATTTATAAACGTATATGTATAAGTATTTAGTGCATTTCTATCCTAATGAAGACCATCCGGGTATCCAGCTACATTCTTGATATCAACCCATATATCTAGCTACACTCCTCCCTTCTAAAAAACTAGTTTTAGAAAGAGTACGAAGAACAGGATTAAGATGCAGGTCTTTAAATCAGATGAAGCTGGGTCTCTAAATTAGGTAACGCATATAAGAAACATCAGTGTTTATGATCGCATATATCATGTACCTCACAATCATGGCACATGAAAATCCAGTGATTAAAGTATGGAAAATAGAAGTATGTAAGTATGTCAATGATTAGCGAGTAACGTGTCAGGTTGCGTAGTTTTATTATTAATGCGATTCGTAAATAACGTGACAAGTTGTAAAGTTTTATGACCGGAAGAGGGAACAATTTTTTCGCGTGTGCCGGATCGCGTGACGTTCGAAAACACGGCAAAACCGAGAACCAAATGTTACAAATATCCTTTCCCACGTCATACCAGATGCTAAAGCTTTTATTCTGCCACGGAAACTGTACAAAGACCGTACACAGGGCACATTTCCTCGAATATCTACGATTTCTTTGTCACAAACTCACATTTTAAATTTTATCACAAAAATAACTTAGTATAAAAATATAATTTGTGTAAACTTGTACGTTTTGGGAAATGAGATAGGCAAATTTACTGCAATCCTGATTTATGCTATGTCACCACATGTATGATCAAATGTATCACTATATGAGATGTCCTACACTACAAATAGCACCGTAGTAGACCAAATCAGTATATTGCTAATTTCAAGAAATTTTCGTTCGTAAAGTACTTCATATAAAAATGATGACTGCATCAATGTAAGAATAATGGAAGCATATCAACATGAGTGCTACCAGAAACAAGGGTTAATCCTTCTCAGTTCCATATTCAGCACATGCGTTTTGATTGTTACGATTGCCCGTAATTACTCATGATTATTAGCAATTGTGCTTCGAGGTTCAATAGGTTAAATTTAATAGAATGCCATGTGATTTGAAGGAAATGTAGATGCTGTCTATTTAAATTGATTTGGCTGCCTTTAATTATTTATGAAATTTGCATCGATTCAAATGGATTTATTGCTGAATAATTTGCATCGGTAAAATGGAATTCATTAGGGAGATGAAAAGCCATCAAGTTTGTTTAAATAGAGATCCTTGAGAATCTGCATAATTAACCCTTGAATGACTGCAGCTGAGTCAATTATACAGCGGTGCTTTAATACTCAAACACTTAAATTCTTGAGCTACAGACTTTCGTGCACTCGATAAATAATATTAGAACTGATATTAAATTTAGACCGGAAGAATCTAATTTGGGGAGGAATATGAAATTAAATTTACACTTTGAAATATTTATGAGATGTAGCATATGTGTTTGAATGGGTGATGGGTCATATGATATAATTTAAGGGTGTGGAGTTTTGGGGATTTGGGAATTTGGGAGAATTTGGAGGTTTAGGATTTAAGGATTTGGGGATTCCAGGATTAGGAGATTAGAAAATTTGGCAACTTGGGAATTTGGGGGTTTAGGGTTTTAGGGATTTGTGTACTTGAGAATTTCGATCTTTGAGGATTTGGAGATTTAAGCATTTGAAGATTTGAGAATTTGGGGACTTGAGGGTTTAGGACTTTAGAGGTTTGAGTACTTGAGAATTTGGGAGATCAACTAAAAAATGTATATTTCTCAAAATTAAACATTCCCAAATTTTCAATTACCTACAATTGCCCATAAGTGCCCGTCACTTGCCTGTACCCACACCGTTTCCCATCACTCTAATCGTTCCAGAAATCCAATAAAATCAATAAGAAGTTCCTAATCTAATTTTCCGCCTAATTCCATCGACCAAACTGCGTCGTAAACAATCGTTAGAAAATAAGTTCGATTCCCAGCGCGTTATCGAATTTCAAAGTAGGTGAAAGTTTTCTCCGTTAACTGGATTACCTCGCGAAAACTTCTGGGAATCAACGTACCATGTACTAAAAGAACCTTCAAACGTTCTTTTCTGGTTCCGCACGAGAAAGCAAGGGTAAGTTCAACGAATACGAGCCATTCTTTGAGCGTTGTCCAATCGTTTTACCTACTTCTCGCTCTGAATCGTTACAGTTTCTGATTTCTCGCTTGTTTTTAGTTTACCTCGTTAAGGAGACTGAAGATTCACACGATACTTTCATCTTTCTGAATTACCTGAAATTGGTCTATTTTTAACTCCTGAGGGATTAATGGTCAGTGACACATCCATCAAAGTAGTATTTTTTTTTAAGTCTTTTACCCCCTTTAGAAATGTTTTGACAAATAAATAATTTAGCTTTTTGGTACATTATATTTGATTTATTTTTAATCTGTAACAATTATATGAGTCCTAAAAGAATTTATAATGTACAGAAACAATGTCCACATATGTAACCTGTTAGAAACAATTCTCAAAAAGGTCAAAGCAAACTAGGAGATTAGTGTCCTTTTCAGGTTCTGGGGTAAGTGCCGAGAGGTTCAACTCAGTCCTCTTACCAAAAGGCATCCTTGCCTTCCCCACTCCGTGGCCAGATTAACGTTCTTATTCATTTTGGCAATGCAATAACAAACTGCCTGCCTTTTCCACAGTCTCACAAACTGACAAACAAGCAATCCTGTGACAGCCGATAGCTACGTGACTCCAAGTCAATAGCCATCGTCTGTCGCCTCACGTGGTCACTCATAAACATCCTTTCAGACCTCACGCAGTCTATCCCTATTATAAATCGTTCAAAGGCAAAATAGCGTCGGCTAATTGCCCTCGAGAAACCTTAAAAATACGTTGACGCTAACAAACCTGTGGTCAATGACAGAAACGATATGTCCACATATGTGTAATTGAGAAGATTGAGTTATAAAATCATATCATAAAAGTTAGTACTCTGAGACCTAATGTTCAGTACGTCCAAACGGAAATGTCACCGTTCAAATTTCTTGCAGTTTTCTCACCACTTCGTGGAGAGCCGATGATTTTTCTTTTTTCAATCTCAGGTACTGGTGTGACCGCGTTTCTGAACTACTACTTTCCTAATACGGTGTCAATACGAGTCGATGCGTAAAATAGAGCCGCCCTGATGTATCGAAGTCGCTGTTCGAAAGGTGTATCGTTCTAACGAGTGAATGCACTATTCCTTATCCTACTTTTGCAAACCTATTTATAAATTATCTTATATTTGTAATACTTTTGACATAACCTTCCACGAAAATAAATTTTTCCTTCGTCCTTAGAAATTAAAGAACACTGAACGCTGATGATGTGAACACAGGTGGTAGTCCACGAAGACTAACCTCTAAAAGTAACATTATTAATACATACACATATGTGGATATTTACTTTGTTCTTAAATTTATCAAAGATCACACATATAAAATCTTTCAGGATTCATTTAAATGACTTTAAATGAAAATATAAGTGCAGCAAAAAATCAAGTTTCCCGTTTTGACCTTAAAAAGATCATTTGATGTCAGATAATGACGTCCAGCGATAATCGATACAAGCCGATGAAGCGTTCTCTTAATATCGCGGCAAGATTTAATCTTCAGAGCCGTGCTTATCGATGTCAAGGAAGGTTGTATCTGCACGAAATGCCCGTAACGTAGCCATATATTTTGGTGAACGGAGTGTGCCGCGTGGACGATCGCGGTTTCGCCTGCGACCTCGAAGAATCCAGCCACAAGATCTGGACCACCATGAAAGATTACGACACGAGCGGTTGCTCAGAGAAAAACGACTAGTACGCGAACGAGTTGGTACCGTGTGTCGTCTGGGGATGCATCGGGGACGGTTTCGAATTAACTCGAATTACGTGGAATGACATTAAACTCATGAATCGGCAAAAACGAGTTCGCTCGTTTAAAAATATCTTTTTACGAAATTCACTGGGTAAATATAGTACTTTCTTATAGGAAAATTTGGTACGCTTCGTATACGGTTATTTGAGCAACTTTGCGAATGTACATGAGAAATTATTCTAATTATGTCTCTTGTCACTTGTTGTATAGGTAGAGATAATTGTGACAAATTACGGAATAGAAAATTCTGAACTTGAAGACTTGAAAGTTGGAGAATTGGAGAAGTATCACGCGTTGTATCGTCACGCGTTCTATTCTCATGCGTGGTATCGTCACGCGCTGTATTCACACGTGTTGTATCGTCACGCGTTGTATCAACACGTGTGGTATTGTCACACGCTGTATTCTCACGCGTTGTATCGTCACATGTGGTATCTTCACACGCTGTATCGACACGTGTGGTATCGTCACGCGCTGTATTTACACGCGTTGTATCGTCACGCGCTGTATAGTCACGTACTGTATCGTCACGTATGGTATTATCACGCGTCGAATTACTTCGCGTTGTATGGTCACGCGTCGAATTACCTCACGTTGTGTCGTCACGCGTTGTATTACCACGTGTCGTATTCCCATGCGTCATATCGTCACACATCGTATTTCCACGTGTCTAATTATCTCGCGTTGTACCATCACGCATTATGTCATCATTTATCATATCCTCACAGACCCCTTCTTATCCAACAATCTATACCATAATTTCCTAACTACATATAATTAGAACATAATAACATCGTGTAAGGATGATCAAAAGTATACGCCCCCAAAAACGACGATGTATAAAAGATCCGAAACTCTCGATAACAAACATGTAAACGAAATTCTGTATAGACAGCATGATACGCGACAAATCGAAAGCATCGATGCTCATCGGATGCATCTAATTATATCTCGACGCAGTATCACGCTGACATGCCGCTGTTGGTGCAGCTTCAAAGCAAGAACGACGGAGATAGGTCGGCAGCCTTTACGGTAGAATCGTGTGGGTACCTTTGCCGTGTAGTTACTATTCTCGTTTGCGAGTGTACGATTGAAGCGCACACCCACACTCGCCTCTGTGCAAGCGGAGACCGCTTGAAATGCAGCGTGTCGGTCAGCTCTCCTGTCTGCATTCAATCGAGGGGGAATTTAATGCGAGGGTGAGAGAGTTACGGGGTGTTTGCGCAAACTATATAGCGAAAAATAACTGGGAACCGTCGTTTCGATGTTTAAACTGAATTAGTTCGCGTCTGCAGCTCTAATTAACGTTTTCCCTCCTCTTTTTTTGCGACAGGGTACAGATAAATTTCGCTTCGATATCTGAATTTAATTATTCTGGAAAATTTATCGATTAACATGTATATTAGCACGCGAGCGTTTAACTGACACACGTGTGTACAGTTTCCTCAAATTCGACAGTAATAGCCATTTATGTGGACAGTACCACGTTTTGTTGTGTATTAACATACTAATGACACTCGGATTTATACATTTGTCAACTCACGCAATCATTAAAATACAGAATCATGTAAGTTGTCAGCATAATACTGAATCTTGTGTTGTCCGACGATAAAGCTTCACGGGAATAAAGTAATCCTCTCCGTAGATTTCTCTATGGAATTGCAACGAGCAATATCTCACCGATGTCCTCGATTCAAAAGCGATTTGTTAGATCGAAAGCTAAGCATCAAAGTCCTGGAAACGATTCTCGGTTTGGTCATCGAAGGCCATCGAAGATTAACAACGTCTATCCTTGCTAAAGAAAGATCCACGTATCTCGTTAACGGACGTTGCAAAAGCGTGTTCGGGAGGATCGCGTTCGAATTTCGAAATGTCTGTCCAAACGGACATCGTGTCTGCCATAAAAGTTCCCAACGAAAAAAGGATATCCTTCAAACGGTCATAATCTCTCCCACGTTGTAACCGAACGTGACAGCCGTTTGATCCTATTCTAATTTACCGTACATCGTAGCCGCCATCGGACGAAAACTAACCGTAAACGTCTATTCGTTGACCCGACGAAAGTCCATTAAATCCAGCGGAAAAGAATAAATAACCTGGAAGAATTCGTCCCACGCTTGTCCCTTGTCAGAATGTCAATCTTTCCAACATCGTTCCAAGTCGTTTGATTAGAATTACCGAATTTTACGGCGACCATGTATGAAAATAATATGCGAGAGGACCTTTCGCCCCCACACCCTGCGTCTGCAGTAGTTGCAGCGGGTCTGACTCAACCGGAAGTCGAGCGGGCACCCCTCTTCCTTCGTCTTCTCCCTGGCCACATCGCACGGGTACCTGAAGCCGCATTACGCATAATGGGCGTACGTCTTCCTAATACGCTTGCGCGTGTGCGAGCTCATCGGCTCTGTTCTCTGGTGAACCGATCAGACGGGAGCTTTGCAAGCGGGCATGTCGGCTCTTTGGCACGGGCCATGGACGACCAGCGAGCCGTGAATCGCACAGACAGACCTACGACCCCAACTACCATCGCACGACCATTTCAATGTCGAGCGGTCTGCATGATAATCTTTCCATGCGACCGAACCAAATGGATCGATCTCTGCAGACGGAAAATTAACTTCTTTCCCATATCCATGTGCACCAAAACACATTATTTTATTCTTAATATAATTTAGTATACTTCAGTACTGTGTTTAGTTAGTACTAAAGTTCCTCCTTTTTTATAGAATGCTTTAAAATTTGTGTAAGGCCATGGAGATTCTGCTACTATTTTGCAGTGGCTGAAGTAGTTCAATACTACGTTCAGTTAACACTTTAGTACTACGTTTAATTAATAGTATACTAAAGTACACTAACCAATACTGATGGTACATCTTGTTTCTGCTACCTTGCAGTAACTGCTCAATAGTTTAGTACTACGTTCAGTTAGCACACTTTAGTACAACGTTTAGCTTATACACTTTAGTACTACGTTCAACTAGTAGTACTAAAGTGTACGGTTTATTCTACTACAAGTTGGTGCTATATTCAGTTGGTACACTTTAGTACTACGTTTAGTGTTAAGGTACTTTAGGAGCTACTGCAAAGTAGCAGAAACGAGGTCTTCTATCAGATACCAATTTCTCCGTGGCCTCGCACGAATTCGTTGTACAGAAAAGGAAAGAATTTCCCATCGATTTTATCGACTAAACCTTCCAGCCAGTAATAACGGAGGATTATGTACGCGTACATATCGATAAGTAGCATACACGGTGACCCGCATTTTCTGCATATCCTTGGTACGCTACCCTTCGATTTGAACGTTCGCTTGACCTCTTTAGTGAGATTCAAGCCTTTTTCAGATTATCCCGGTATGTCCTTGGCATTGTTCGATCGATGCATTAATCCGTGCAAGATATAACCAGTTACCATAAAACATGTCGTGACATGGCACTTTTTATTTCGTACAGGGAGGCACCATGTAGTCTGTTCGTAACTGCAATAAAAGTTGCATTATTCATTGCCCGTCATATTTTATAGAGCATTGACACTAGACGTGAAAAATGTTTGAAGTTGGTAAATTTGCATATTGACAATATACAATGAAGGAAGAGTTATATAATCTTGAATAGTCATGCACATCATTGAATTCGTCTTGACACATATTTCATATGACGATAACAAGTACATCGTAATTAAACTGAAGGTTACTTTTCGAACAATAATGCAAATATAAAAGATAAGTCATCGTACTATCAGAAAAATATGGTACACCTTCCTCTTCAATCTTTTCAAAGTTATACGAGAACACCGATCACCTCGAACACTCTGTATTTTAGAACAGAAGAGGTGTTCGAAAATTAAATCCATTAGTAAGATTATCGTCGTATTTAGAAGATTCTCGTCAGAATGAGAGCAGAAGAATCGCGTTATTGGCCGAGGAATAGCGCGAAACATAAATTAGTGCCGCGCCATAGTAAGTACCGTGCAAAGTTCCGGGTGACCGAGTTGTTTGGCCGTCGCACAGTTCGCACTTAAATACGCTCACGCCCGTGATCTTTCGCAAGATCGAAAGAGGGTAGGCATCCTACCGGCACAGCCGGCGTTATCACGAGCTCTCTGTGTCGCCATTGTGTCCCAACCATATGCGAACAATATTCGCGAACGAGATCCGAGCGAAACGTCCGTGTACATGTGTCGTACACACGTGCCCGTGTACCGTACGTGTACGTTGAAAGGTGCACGTGTGTCTTTACGGAGCAACGTGTGATGGACTTTACTTCGGTAAGCCTGCCCGTTAAAACACTTTTTTCCCCGGTTCTGCCCCGGGTGCAACCCTATTGTTACCGGGTCGAGTCACGAGCCTGTACGCTGCTTCTCATTACCATCCGTATCTACGAGGCTTTATCGCTCCGTCAGCCCAACCTAGTTCCTATTTCCCATCGTATCCCACCTATATCTATATACGTGGCACGGATCGTGTCGCTGCTCGACGAGTTTTCCTTAGATTCTCGACCGCCGATCTGTTCTAACAGCGTGGGAGAACGACGAGAGCTGTCCGACGTGTTAGCCTTCTTTCAAATTTAAAACTTTACCTGCTTGCGAAATTGCCCACTCGACCACTTCGGCACTTGCGAATTTAGGGATCTGGGGTTTAGCAACTCTTTGGGGACGTGAGAACTTGAGATATTAGGGATTTGGAGATTTAGGAATTGAAGGACTTGCAAATTTGATAATTTTAGAACTTTGGAGATTTGGGATCTTGGGAATTTATGGACTGGAGGGTGTAGAAACTTTGGAGATATGAGGACTTTGGAATTTAGAGATTTGGAGATTTAATAATTTGAAAAGTTGGAAATTTAAGAATTTAGGAACTTTGAAGATTCGAGGTCTTAAGACCATATTAGTGTATCTAGAAATTTGTGAATTCAGGTATTTGGTAAGTTGCGAATTTATGGATGTGGAGATTCGAGAATTTAGTACATTTACGGAATTGTGCACTTGTAGACTTAAGAATTTGAGGATCTATGAAACTTTGATAAATTTGGAAATAATTTAATTTTGAGAATAAGGTAAGAACGAACACCGTCTGTCTCTGCTCTCACGCTCGATACCGATGTTTCGAAAAATGTCCTTGATCCTGTTTGCAGGAGCCGCGTGAAAACCGGTGAACGAAACTGAAATGATTTCAAGTAGTCACGCACGAGTTGACCTATCGTGAGAGTATCCTGTCCAGATCATTTCTCGCTTGACCAAGCATACTTAGAGTTTGGTATATGCAATTTTTCGTAGTCCATGCTTTGTATTCCACACACATCGATCCGCCGAAGTGGCGATCGCAACGAGTTGAACGGTGATTCTTTTTATAAGTACATAGCGGTCTCGTAGATAAATCAGAAGCTCTAGAATTGTTTCTCACGTTCTTTGACGACCGTATCATCTCTGAGACCTCCGTGGACTATTGATGAATCTTGATAGCGGTTTAACGCGTGCCTTCACGCACTCACTTGGCTGTACTGGATTTTCTGTTTAATATAATTCGCATACATTGCTACTTGATTCTTATGCTACTTTCGTTTCTGCTGGCAAAATTATGTAATTCGGGTGATTTGACGTTCATCAAAATTTTGTAGACCTACTTTCGAAAATGGTAATCCACGATTATATAAGGTTTACATATTGCATAGGAAAATCGTAAAGTCCCTTCCAAATTCCCAAGTACAAATTCGTCAATTCCTCATAAATCAACAGTCCTCACAACCCCATTCACCCCTGAACCAATTCGTATAGCTTTCATTATACACTTGAAGATCGAGAAAAATAGTGACTGTAAAAGAGTGCAATTAAGTTTCTCTCGACCCTAAAAAGCACGTTCACTTTGCACGAACTTGCAGCAGGAAAATTTAGCAACAAAGGGAAAGTCACCCTACGATTGCTCGCGAAGAATTCGACTATGGCGAAGAGCGTAAGGAGGGTTGACTGCATTGTTTCGAACAATGACGCCACTTGGTGGATGCTCTTGACTGTTTTCGAGTTACCGTTTACGCGATGTACCGGGTCGTTCGTCGTCGCGAGGATTAATACCCCGTTCAAGACGCGTTTCAGGCTCCACGAGACGGTTGACGAATTAAAGTTGTACGTGCCGCGATAAAAGATCGACGTCCCTTTTCGTTACAGACGCTGACATCGTGACAGGGGACAACTTCTTCGACGCTCTGGACAATGGCGTGGTGGTCTGTCGACTGGCGAGGGTCATCCAGGAGAAGGCTAGGTCCGCCATCGACGCTGGAAGAGCGAAAGGGGTACATCCATTACATACTGATAATAAAATAGATTATGAATAGGTTATAGATTCAGAGTTATTGATTGATTCAGAGATTACAATATTTGATAACATCAGGCAAGTAATCTTCAATGGCTACGAACTGAATTATTACTGAAATGTACGAATTTGGAGCTTAAAGTGTAACAAAGATGGCTGCACAATCTATGAATATTTTCAATTTCATTTGAATAAACGATAAATCAACCACCTTACAGTATAATATTATCAATAGACACATATTTTTAACCTCATTCAATTATAAAAGAATCTTTAGTTTGTCTTGATACGAAGAATCTAAATTTTTAAGTTATGCAACGTTTCTGTATATGAAAAAAGTTTGCAAAGATTTTCTGTGTCAATAGTAAGAGAATAATCTGAAGTAGTAATAGTTGAGGTAAATAACTGAATAGAGATTGTTCTATTTTTTGCAGCCAGTGCCACTGATAAGAGGAAGATGCTGGGAGAACGCGGCGAGGCGCAGTTTCTTTTCGCGGGACAACATGGAGAACTTCATTCAGTTCTGCAGGCGTCTGGGGGTCCACGAGAACCTTCTATTCGAGAGCGACGATCTCGGTAAATCTCGTTAATTGATTTTAATTCCAGCGACACGAGTCGCGTTTATTACCCTCGTCGCGGCTGTGCGATTCGCGCCGATTAAAAGCGAGAATCCCGCCAATTACGTAGCGCAATCCCGTTCACCGAGCCTAGAGCATGCAAATGCAAAGCGGCCACCAGGCGAGAGTAATCGTCGTGAATTAACCGCGACCCGACAGAAACGGTGAAAACGAGCTGCTCTCGTGCTTGTTCTCGCGCCTCAACGGCTTCGAATGCTATAGAAAACAATAAACCAGCTTGTACTCGCGTCACTGACGTAACTCCTTGCGAAACTCATCGTCGGCCTACTTCATAAGGGTGTAAGCTCGGTTAAACGCTGTTATCCATCTTTTAATTGAAACGTTTCGAGATATTCTGGCCTTATTTCACAATTTTTGCATTTTTGGATGTTTGGGAATATGGGTTTTAGAGATTTAGGGGTTCGGGGAATTGGGGATAGTCCAATTGAAAATTAGTGAATTTTGGAATTTGATGCTTTAGAGACTCGGGGAGTTGCGTAATTGGAGAAATGGGGAACAAGAGATTGAAAATTTGGGAAGTTGGGAATTGAGGATTTGGAAATTTAGAAGTCTGGGACTTGTGAACTTGTGACATTAGATTTTTGGATCTCTGGACTTCACGTAGGTTAACAATAACAAATATCTTCAATATCTTTTCTTCCTGAATCATAGTCTCATACTATTTCTACTAGAGGCCCTTAATACTTTGATGACCGCACGTGTCGAGGATAATTCTTGCAATGTTACTTTGAAATTATTACTTGAGAATGATTAATTTCCAGATCATAGCATTCGTCAGAATAGATCAAGACAAGCTGAAAAATAATAATAGAAAGTAGAGTCAGAATGGCAACGTCCATTAATATCTCAACATGATCCTATACATAATGCCATTAATAATCCTATAACTAACCTACATTGAGAGCACTTTTACTACCTCACACCTAACAAATCAGAAATAAATCGCAATTCCATTTGATTCTAAAAGTATAAAACGTATAATTTCCCCAGTGCTGCATGGTCAACCACGGAACGTAGTGTTGTGCTTACTGGAGGTAGCTCGATTGGCTTCGAGATACTCGGTGGAACCACCCGGTTTGGTGCAGCTCGAGAGGGAAATCGCTGCGGAACAGGAGCGGGATCTTCACTGTTTGTCCGATAGCGGTATATCCCATAGCAGTTTGGTTTCATGGCAATTTCAATCACCGTCCCCGACCGCGACGCCCAGACCTCAACCGGAGAAGATCAAACACAGCAGGTATATGAGTCAAGATCCTCATTTTCTTTAGCTTTCGAAACGAGATCCGAGAAAACGTTTGCGGTGTGCATTTGTCGAAAAACGATTCGCTTAATAGGCGAATCTGCGAGGCGTTACGTTCCGAGAAAAACGGCGAACACCTTATACTCGAGCGTAACGCAATGCCGTAGGAGTGGCGGTGTTTCGTAGCGTGTAAAGCTTACGGTATTTACGCTAAAGACGCGGAGGATACGGAACTCCGGTTATGATAAAGCTAACAGAGCCGATTTAACGATCGTTCTCGTGCAATATTCTTGCTAACTCTTCTTCCAAACGTGTAGCTTCATAATCAAACAAGCACTGCTGCTTTATAAACTAGCAGGTATCAAATGCTTGTGACTCCATATTTTTTTAGTTTATCAGATGTATACCACTTTATCACGTTGAACAGTATTTTTAGGTTGTGTAGAATAATTCATTCGAACCTTTCAATTTACAAATTTCTATACTAAAAAATTCTGAAATTTCTGAATATTCACTCTTCAAATATCTGAAGATCGGGAGGTTTATGACTGATTTTGATACAGTCCCAATTGCTGTGATTATTCCTTCGGGTAATTTGTGTATTGTCAAAGTTTGGCGATTGTTACAAGTCTAGTCTCTGTACAACAAATAACGAAAGAGATGTTTTCACAGCTCAGCGTCGGAAGTCGCATCGACGGCGACGAGATGGTTGGATCCAACTACCGGCGTAACGCACGAACCGGAAATGCGGAGATCAGTGAGCGACAATGGACCAACGGGTAGCGATGGGGTACCCAGTGATACAACGGAAGACGATTGGTCCCGTGGAAGCGCCGAGGATCCTGATGAAGTCCCATCACCGTCCAGTTCACCTTTACCCTCGCCGGTTGAACCTCCAGAACATACAGGTCCCATAACGGAACTCGATCGCAAGGTATGTTGATCGGAGTATGTATTTTTATGCCTGTTACAACACCACGTATATACGCGAATTACGTTTCACATGCCATCGTAGACATCACGTTGCCTAATGAATTATTCACGGTACTCTTTCGGGTTACAAGCAGTTTATCGGTAGGTTTGAAAGGTTCATTTTATGGAGAAATATTGAAGGATCAAGTTCATTGATAGGCACTGTAAGGTTAATTTACAACATGGTTCGAGGTAAATTAATTGTATATTGCTATTCAGTGTACATGAGAAAGTGATTTTTAAAAGGAATTTCATTTATCTAGTCATACTTGTAATTTAATGATGAAATTGGGAAGTTAGTATATAGTTAGTATATTAATAACTTTTGTGTTGATGTAACTATACACTATTGTTATTATGAATTATAGACGATGTTTATAATTTACCTCCCTCTTGCAATTGAGTCATTCACCCAAAATTGAAAATGAACATTGCAGTCATATTTCTACAAGCATGCAGTCATACTGGAAAAATTCTGAGACCAGTGATGCATTTAAAACTTGCAATTTTGTAATTGAGTTAGTGCTCAAAGCTAAATTTTCACCGTGTTAACGTGTTACCGTGTCAACGCTATAAAGTTATTCGCTTTCTGACATCACGGAAGAAATCAGTTTCACTCGCGGCGAAGATATGCAAGTAAAGCCGAAGGAGAACGCTCATTTTACTCTAAATACGTAGAGAAAGACGAACGCTTCTCATCGGGTCACGTTCGTTATGAATGGCCAAGAGCAAGAGAGAAAGAAGAAAGGAACAATGGAACTAAACAGCTCGCTTCAAGCTTTCTCACGTATGCGTTTGCACGCTCGCGGAGTCTCGGATCCTCGCACGGTTGAATTCCTGCATATCAAGGAGCGGATGTTACACGAGTCCTCGTATCTTCGACTTTCCTCTCTGCGACACGTCAGGTCGATTTATCTCGCGTGATAGCCGATCGTTCTTCGTCCGTCGGAAGCGGACGTAAAAATACGTCGTTACCATTTCGTTGCGTGACTTTTACGCTGTATCACCATCTGTACGTTGTTCTCAGGTGAGGAGAGCCACCGAGGCTATACAGAGACTCTGTCAATGTCCATCGGAGAAATGTTCCAAGCTGAAGGTACGCAAAGTTGGAGAAGGACGATATCACATCGCTGGAAGGAACGTCTTTATCAGAGTATGTATTCCCATTGCACATTACAGCAGGTATAATAGCTAACTCGTTTCAACGAGGCTGAAACTTAGCCAAAATCTATTCGAATCACAAAATTACGCTTGCAGTTTCCTTCATTTTGTAATGCAACCGAAGTTGTGCATATTTACAATAGCAAACGATGGATGACGAATTCATGACTCATCCTGCTAATGTAGGGTGTCCATTACAATTGTTTCAAAGCTCTAAAGCCTCGAAGCAACTTGGCCCAGTTGCGTGGGACATTATGCACAGTCGGGTATAACATTGCCTTTTGTCGGATAGAAACACATATGTAGACTTGACAATTTCGAGAGTTCCTTAAATTCTCTTGTTTTCTTAAGATGATCTGCGGCGTGTTCGAAAAGATTCAGTAAGAGAAAACGAAGATTTTAATAAGCAACTGTACTAATGACCATGGTACTCGACGTGTTCGCAGCTTTTGAAAGGGAGACACATGATGGTCAGAGTGGGTGGTGGCTGGGACACCTTGGAACATTTCTTGGCGAGGCACGACCCCTGTCAGGTGAGGACCCTCAACCGCGACAGCACACCGCCTTCTCCTCACGGCAACAAGCACGCCAACTTTCTTCCAATTCGCGCCAAGTATCGCAGTCCTCCACCGGAATCCGTCTCGGCCCGCTAGCCTAAAAGCACAGTGCCTGTTACAAGTCCACGCTATTTCACGTTCATGCTGTTCTGCGTGTTAGTCCGTTCTCGGCGAGTAGAAGTCCGCGACAGATTGTCAGGGTGTCGTTTACACGGTAAACAATTGTTCGTTTACGAGGTTGACGCGAAACAAGGCAACACCACGCTGATAGATGAATCGCGAGATGCCTGGTATTCTTTTCTTATTTAACGCTTTGACGGTTAGTATATTCGCGATTCTCAACCTTACCAATTACAATTTGACAATTAATAATTTAACGTTCGTTAACGACCTCCTATTAAGTATAAAAAGAAACGTTAAAGTTGTAGATTTCACGAAATGTGCAATCGTCAAAGTGTTAGCGCAGAGATCAAGGAGTTTTTTTTTAGAAACGGTTTCCTTCTTTCCAACCGCTCTAGATGGTGCGTTGACGATATCGAGGGATATTCCGACATTTCTTTCTGGTCTCGAACGCGAAGAGAACAGTATCGTTGTTCGACTATCAGCGAAACCGTCCCGGAGATACGCGATTTGTATTATGCCTGTGCTATTTCACGACTCGATCTACTTCTATTCGCGTAATCATGTACACACCGAACCAAGTGCACCTATCTTCATACATGCATAAGATGTTACAGGGGATGGCACTATTTTTTCTTACAATGTCATGTAATGCGGTTGGGGAGCACTAATGTTTAACGTATGTCCTAACAAGCGTGTTAATATGCCAATTTCTATGGAGGAAACGCTAGTTGCGTCGATATTTTACCTCTTATGATTCGCCCTCTTGTGAGTTACATATGTCTATGTACACAATAGTCGAGTTACGTAAGTGCGTTTATAAGATGTGTGTACGATAATTATTTGTACTTCGTTTCGTTAGTATGTACAAAAGTACATTATCTCTTATGTGTATAATTATGCGGTACCTTGGTCCTTTAAATGTTTGACTCTCTCGTTGCGATTTATTACTGTCAGTGCTAATTTTATCGACAGTTTCACTTAACATTTTTTATTTATCAAGTTTCAACTTCTCAGAGGCCAGATCTTCAACTTCTCAAATTTCTATGTTTAAAAATTTGTTAACTTGAAAGTTTGGAGATGTGCAAATTTGCGTCATAAACATTTGGGAATTTGTAAATTTCTATGTTCGTAAAGTTCCGAATTCCCAAATTGACCCTACATTCTTCCCCTCATCTAACAGAAGCCAAATGTATTACGCAGCGAGAGGGTTAAAGTGACACGCATTCCACGGACGACAGGCATATTGACGCTTGATTTGGAAATTGTCTAACAGAAACAGAAGGGAGGGTAACGCACCTGGTAGAGGTAGATGTAAGACAGACCGCAATGACCAAAGTTCGTATGCTGGAACGATGGCAATAATGGTTTATCGGAATGTCGTTTACATTTAGGGATAACGATCCACGGTTTATCTGCATCGATCGCAGATAATCTGCGGTAAAAGCCATTTTCAGCTTGAAGAAGTCGACTCACGCACGTAATTAAAAGAAAGTGCAATTAAGGGGCTCAGGTAAAGTTACTTCAATCGAGTTCGTCGCCTTAGATCTACGGTAAATTATACTTTTCGATTAAACAACTCCGTCTTGAAAACATTTGCCAGTTAATGAAAGCATAACGTTAAGATACCGGATTGTACGATACAATCTATTTTGTAGGGAACTAGAAGAGGAGAAATAAAATCTTTGATATTATATACTTGGTCATTGCTGAAGCCTTTAACGGCGAATCTCTTAGTGCACTTAATCTTTCGCGATAAGCAATGTAAGGCACATAGACTATAAAAAACACAGGGTCGGTTACATTTTACAATCTTTAATTTCGAAAAATCATTTATTTATTGATAGTATGTTGTAGAATAGTATTCTACGATTGACATGAAACATGTGTTCTGAATGTATTCTGTATTCGAAGTATGTGAGTTTTGTAAAGACACGTACACAATATGTTTACACGAAATTAATTTACAATGCAGTCTTGCCATATAGCTCAATGAATTAAAAGCCAGAAAATTTGTAACTTTTTTTTTCAAATCTTTTTACTCGTTATAATGAAGAAGAAGAAGTGTCATTATAGTACATGAAAGTTTGTGCGAAGCAGAAGTCGTCGGGTTGTATAAACGAGAGCCATATAGCGAGACTGTACTGCATTTTGAACTATCATATCTACCGACCCTGAAGTAATTAATTACATTACACTTTGGCACATAATCGATACGTACTCAATCGGCTATTACGCAAAATGCTTCACGATAACTGCCATAATATATATGTTTTGTACTTTTATAATAAATACATAGGATAAGGAATTCAATAAGAAGGTGTAACAAAATTACAAGACGATCTGTTTATTGGGTTCACAGAAATGCAAGGGCACACTGTGCAAAGGAATACCAAAGCAAAAAATTGCGCGACGAGTAATGTCGGCACGTTGAGGCTATTAACGTTGTCGTACAAGGTTTTTTTTTGTTAGACTCTTTCCCCACAAATTCACTGTATTATAGCGTTGTCTTTCGTAAATTATTATTGTTCGACGCGTAGTACATAATTCGTTTTCCTTTTTCTTTTAAGATATTCGTATTGGCGCAGAGATTCTATTTATTTGTAAATGATATCAGGACGAACTGCATTATTAATCATTAGCGATCGGGACAAAATTTCTTTCGAAAATACATTTAGCGTCGTCATTGCTACGCGCGAATGAAACAATTTCGCCATATTATACTATTGTAAACGTGTTATTCAATTAAGTCTGCCTAGTTGGATTAAGTTGTACATACCTGCTTGTATTTTGATGCAGAGTATTCGTTTTTCTTTTTTATCAAATGAAATTTTCCATTCGAGAACGGTTTCGTACGATTTGTAGAGTATTTATAAGTTGCTGTCGTGTAATGTTATATATATAGGGTCCTTGTATTATTCTGAAAAAAATGTATTTCTGTATCCCACAGATTTTGTTGAAAAGCGAATTAATGAATCCATGAAATGTATAGATTAAGTTACAGTGCACGATAGCCATTTTCGTTATCCCATAATGATCCGTTTCTTCTCTCATGATTTGTAATGTGATACGATTACATCGCATTTCCTATATTTCATTTTTTAATTAATGTTAGCAATCAAAACCTGCTTCTGTATAATTAGGAATGATTTTGTATTTCGTGAAACGTATATACACAGCTAATCGAAATTAGTTTTATTTGATTTAAGTATGATACTATTGTGTTAATTGTTATATTTTGTTGAACAATAAAATATTTAATTATGAATCTCTCCGGTATACGTATATGTACAGTAATTATATTCGTTAGGTTCAATAATAAGTGGACAAATTTATAGATAACAAATATATTTTCACTTTTTTTTTAGGTGCATATGTTAATACAAAAAGTAAATTAAATTTGGTAAATATCACTTTTGTCGCAATGATCAGTCTGACATAAATAAAACCTATAATTACAGATATTATACGAGAATACTATGAATCCTGCAGCGTTTGGACACTTTGGATGATTTCACTTTAGTTGACGTGTTTCGAACGATTAAAATAATACTCGTATCTATGTATATCATTAGACATTGTGGCGTAGTATTTATTTGTTACGGTTGTAGCGTCAATAATGAATACTTATTTCTTCTTGCTTTTTCCTAGTGTTAAAGTATGATGTTGGGGTTGCTGGGCGAACTGAGTTTTCCTTCTATTAAATTCTAAAATATCGTCCTCGAGTTTCTTCCTGCTTTCTTCCAACTTTTTCTTTTCTTCCGTATGATCTTTCTTTAGTTTATCGAATTTGTTATGCAACTGGAAAATACATAAACAATTGAAATTGTGACAACAAACAACGAATAATGCAATATAAAGTATAAAAACCGCAAGTATTTACTTCCTTCTCTGCTTCCTTTAATCCAGCCTCTGCTTCTTTTACCCGTACTACAAACATTTGTCTCATTTCATCTTCCTTTTGCTGAAGTTCTTGTAAGTGAATAGATCTCTTTGCTTCACAGGTTTGTTGGAAGCTAACAGGTTTGTTTTCGCTATCAACATCGCTAAATCCCATCTGAAAATGGATATCAAACACTAGAATTCATAAAACGTTATTTAATAAGGCTCATTACCTGTTCCAATCTTTTCCTACGGTAAAGTTCATAATGCCGGCAATGCGTTTTTTCTCTCATATCTTCCATATTGGTTCTTATCAACATTTCGCGTAATTTAACGAAATCGCAGTGGGATTCATTTTCCACTACAAGAGAAAGTAGTTAATATACAATCATATTCATATTGGAACAGAGATAATTATAAGATCATTTACCTTGCACTGTACCCCATGGATATTGACGAGAACGCATCATTTTGTTCCCAACTCGGACAAAATCAGTGCTACCAACTACTGCAAAAGGTACATGAGCATTCATACTAGAATTTACTTCTGCTACACTTTCATCATCAGTGGGAAATTGATAAATATGAACTCCATTATTTTGGAGTTCAGATATAATTTTACTCTGAAATAAATAACATATATTAAAAGTATAATCCACAGAAAACTGTATTTCCCATTATTTTTGTTATGTACCTTGAATTTTTGTAGTTCTGTTTTTGATATTGTATCAGCCTTAGCGATAATTGGAATAATGTTAACTTTTGTATCAAGTTTCTTCATGCACACCAGATCAATTGACTTCAATCTATAATTACATATTAATGAAATGACAAACAGCAAAGAAACATTCTATAAGAAATTTGTACAATATATTTACCCATGACCAGTTGGACAAATAAAGTATAGGCACACGTGAATACGACTGTCATGATAAGTTGCAAGAGAACGCTTTATCTTCAGTTCTTCTTGCAAATATGCTTCAAATTGTGCATCTATGTAATCAACAACAGCTTTAAAGCTATCTTCCTTATTAATCTGATCTCCATATCCAACTGTATCAACGATGGTAAGCTTGAGCCTAACATTGCTCTCTTGTAGTTCATAAGTATGGGCTTTTAGTTTCACAGAAGGAAGATTATGTGGGCTTTGAGTGGATTCAAAGCTCGTGTTAAATAGAGAATCCATGAGGGTGGATTTCCCAAGTCCAGTTTCACCTATTATGATAATAAACACAAGTCATTATCAAGTACATAACATATGTTCTTCTGAGAAAAGATAGGTTGGTTTTAGTACCGATACAGAGGATATTGAACACAAATCCATTCTGAACAGATTTATTCACCAGTTGATCTGGAAGACTGTCGAATCCAACATGACCAGACAATTTCAAATTGCGTATGCAAGATTCTAACTGAAAATGTTGAAAAGCCATTAGTGTTAAGAATTTCAAGGCGGCCGGAAATTAACAGTACCATCCATAAAAGGAACGATAACGCGCTATCAAGAGTACTGTTGTTATGATAGAAAAAAGAACCAACGCCCTTCGGCTTGTAAACACTATACATACATCGACTAGTGTCAAAATTTATGTTTACAAACAGAAAGGAATCCTTCTGTGATCTATTGCAATACAATAAACAGTCATGCGTACCGTAACGCGGCAATAAAGTTTAAAAAATGACACCTACCTTGGCACGCTCAACCTCTACCGACGCCATTTTTGATCCTAGTGACGCGTGCGTTTACTCATACAGTAAACAGTTCTCTGTAATTCAGTCCACGTACACCCGAGTGCAATGTAGGCTCTTCATACTAAAAGAAATGTTTCGAGTATATTTTCTAATACTAAAACGTGATTGTTTGACTTCTATTTATTGATTAAAGTACAATAAATGTGTTTTATCGAATTCACCCTCTTTATACCCTTCGTAAGGGGTTTTCTAGGATTTATAAGTGAAATTAATGACCAAAAATCGAAAAAGTGGTCATTATTACCATTAAAAAAATCACGTATTACGAAAATATTGATCTGGCTGAACAAAGTATTCGAGTGTGCGTAAATTTTCGTTTTGACGTTAGTAGGTCAACGTCGTGTTCGTATTCAACCGATTTGAAAATTCGCGCGTCCCCCACTCTACAGATATAAGAGGCGCAGGTAGGAACTTACGAGCTCAGTTAGTGTCGGGACTGCGAGCGCGGCGCTAGGGTGTTTCGCGTTGCCGTGCTGGCAGGCTCCTCATAACAGTGTCTACTTTCTAACATGGCAGATCAATTTGTGTTGTATTATCATGTGACGGGTAAAAGCTCTCGTTTATAAGACGATCTCTGTGTAAACTATCGTAGATTTTCCTTGCGAGGAAAACGTGTTGTCAGCTTAGAATACGGTCGCGATGGCGGACATGAAAAGTCCACCGTTCAGTGACATTAAACGGCCCGAGGAGGTGGTGGCGATGGCGATGAACGACAGCCTGAAATTCGCCGTGCTGATCGGGCTGATCGAAGTGGGACAGGTGTCGAATCGGGAAGTTGTCAACACCGTGCTTCATCTGGTGAGTAAACGTTAATTATTCATCGAATACAATCCATCCTGCCGGTCGTTCGATTCACGGTCATTCCCGCCGATTTCGCGACATCGGCCAAAATCTGACAACTTGAACTGTCAAAGTTCGTCGCGCGACACTCGCGTTGTCAAATATCTCGCTATTTACCGGAAATCAAACGTGATATGTCGCGAGTCAATCAAGATGGTAAACGTTTCGAAATAATGACGTTTCACTTTCGTACCATCGTATTCAACATTAACGGGAAAAGTTTGTACAAACGTCACGATACTTTTGCGGTTAGCCTGGTTCCTGTAACACGTTTTTCGAGGTAGAAAAATAGTTTTCGTTTCCAGACCGGACGTCAAACGAGTCCGTCGCGTTTTATCGTTGAAATTTTAATGCACGCCAATTTCACCGTCGCCGATTTCATTTACTGTGTTGTGATGCAGGAAAATAATCCAGGCCTTGAACTTGGATTTGGTGAATCAATTAAGGATACGATTAAAATACATTATCATCGCTGGAAGACGAGTTCTTCCGAACTATCGTTGCGCGCTTTATTTTGTCGTATGAATTTTATTACTTCATTCTCGATACTACTACTCGATTCTCTCGAGGTCATACCTTCATATTCATCCTTTTTACCGTGGGCTCCGACCTGACATCATACGTCACTGTGTCATTCATGACTCGTCACTGGCGCGTACTTGTCAAACATCTGCTATTTATTCATAACGATATCTCGCTATGTGATCTTACAAATTTTCAAATATTCCTGAATATGAGAATTTGAAATTTCTAAATTTATACAGTGGAAGGGAGCCATATAGCGAGACTGTATTACAAACTAAGAGCCATCATAACAGCGGTTTGTAGCTCTGCTCCGTGTGCCACGATACCTAGGGGAATTTTTATTCGCTGGTTAATACCTTTCGCTCCTGTTTACATGACTCCGTCTATTTTTATTCGTTATCGCCGCGACACTTTAATTCCATCCTCGTACGATACTCACGCGTGTCACCTCGAAACGTCCCGAGGCTCAAAAAACGAGAAAAACGTGAAACACGTTCGTGTACATCGCAACCATTCAAGCGTACGCGTAACCGCTCCAACTTATACGGTCACATTTTTTATCGCGTTCGATCATGCATTTCGTATCGCTAGGACATCAGGAAGCTCCGTTTATGAGTCGATATTACGTATTGTTTCGCACTGGGTATTATTTCATTCCCGGGCAAAAGTCGTTTGGTTTTCAACGCACGTAAAATCAACAACGTTCTTCATTGTTTGCTTAGTTTTAATTCCGAAGTAAGTAATTTATGCATACTTTCAGTTATGTTAATTTGTTTTATCGTTTATTCTTCGGGTTTTCCTCGTTAATTACCTGTATTTTTGTATATATGTCGCCATGAGCCACGTACATAAAAGACGCTTATCAGTGTAATATTGCTTCACAATGTTTCCACGTGTAACTCTTGTTAAAATTTCCTTCGATCGTGTCTTTTACCTTGAAACGATGCAGATCGTTGGAAATGCAGCAATGTTCGTAATACTAATAATAAAATGAACAGCTTATTCATTCCAAACGAAGCAAGTAAGAATCGAATATTGAAAGCTTAAACTGTCCTTCTGTTCCAGTTGTTCGATTCAAATGTTCTTTTACGACTTTATTTTTGGACGATTTTATCACTCTTACTATTTATCAAGTATCGATTGATAATACGGGCTTCCTAACAAGGCGTACTTTGAATGTATTTACTAGGAAATTATTGGAAACGTTGACCTCTTTGTTGTATACACAGTCGTATCCTTTTAACTAGCGATTCATAAATTCTGTGCGAACGCAACGTCGACTTTCAGCCGATCAAATGCTCTAAGTGCAAACATAAACACGAGCGTTTGTTTACTCGTAAGAATCGTACTCGATGAGATTTCAAAGCTACCTCTCTTGAAAATGAAGCTACAAACGAGAGAGACGTATCCTATAATTTTGACCTATTTCACTATTACTAATTTTCACTTCGTTTTATCAGTGATTTTTTCTTAGTATCACGGGTTCCATGTTATTTCTATGCCACTATTACTACAGTAAAGTCTCGATTATATGCAAAAATCTACATGGTATAAGCAAATAAATTATTCCCAATACTGGAAGAAGACTTGAGACGTCATGAACCTACTTACACTAACATTGAAGCTACTTATAACCTTATGTTTACTGTGTAAAACTGTCGTCGATACGGTTTGGTAGTCACAAGTAGCAGTCTTATTTAGCATCAGAGACGGCGTAGAAGATTGGGGTAATGGTACTAGGGTTGGTGTTGTAGATACGCATTTTTGGAACAACGCTGTTCTAGGGTATTTTGTTGGCCTGGGAGCAATCACGGATTTGGGGTATTTGGAGCAATTAGGGACTTGGGGGTATTTTCACTGGGGGTCTTGGAGTGATTTAGAGATTTAGGGGTATTTCTCACTGGGGTCTGGGGTGAGTAGAGGATTTTTGGTGTATTCCGCTGGGTCAGGGGAGTTGTAAGGGGGTTTGGGGCCTTTTCATTCGGTTCGCTGCGATTAATTGGTGATTTGGGGGTTTTTTTTATTGGGCAAGGGCAGTTAGGGGACTGTGACTTGGGAGGAAGCTTCCACCGGGATGTCACTATGGTGGGGATTGTTCAATATAATAGAGAACACATAACAACGTAATGGAGGGATAGCTGTAAAAGGATCCTCCATTCGTGGATCACCACTGGAGGCTTTCCAATAAAATCTTAGGGGTACGAGTGTAAAACTTGCTACCCCTAATATCAAAAACAGGAGCATGTCTCTGCTTTCAGCGTTATAGGTAAAAACCCTTACACGAAGCAGAGTCGTGCCCAATTTTCTTGTCTCGCGATCTTATATTAGTAGTCGCGGGGGCCCATTGTAATTTCGAGAAAATTAATGCGTGGGTGGCCGCCTAGCGGTGGCGGCGCGAAGTTCGCGGCCTGACATACGCTTGAAGGGAAGAAATGACCAACACCACTGGAAATTGGATATTTGGAAATATAGTAGTTTGGGGATTTAAAAATTTGGGAAACGGAGGATTTCGAAATTTTATAATTTGGAAACGTGAAATTTGAAGGTCAGAAAAGTAAAAAATTTGAAGATTTAGAAATTTGAAAATGAGAAAACTTGACATTTGAAAGTTTCAGAATTTGAAAACAGGAAAACTTGTAAATTTGCAATTCAGAAAATTTGAAAATGGGAAAACTTGAAAATTTGCAATTCAGAAAATTTGAAAACAGGAAAACTTGAAAATTTGCAATTCAGAAAATTTGAAAACCGTAAAACTTGAAAATTTATAATTCAGAAAATTGAAAATCTGATAGCTTGAAAACTGAAAAGTATAGAAATTTTGGAAAGTACGTACGTGTCGTTATTCAAAGTAGGAAATACATTGTACCGTAATGTACACGCCTTACATTGATAAAGAGTTAAGATTTCGGTTAACCGGTTAAAAATTGGTGGGACGTGGTCGTAGGTGGCCGGCTAGTTTTCGAACAGCGGAAGATAAATACGCAGCACGTGGCAGCGATTAATGTCCGGCCGTCACGGGTGCACAGAGTTACGATGGCTTTCGTTTTGTTTTTTCCGATTCCGTTGCCCGTTACCTGGAGAATTAGTCGACGAATGGCTATTCGGAACTGTTTTCCATTGATCCTCCATCCGGTTCGTGGCCGATTAAGAGATGCACGGCTGCATTCGCAAACGTTTGCTTCATTCTCTTTGACCCTGAATTAATTAGCGTCGTTTGTAGACTCGGCATCGTCGCTTTGGATTACGTTAAACGTCAAGGAATAGCAACGTCGACGAATAAACACTGTCCACTTTCTTTGTTTCTCGTCGCTTTCCGTCGAAAGAAACAGAAAACTTTCGGCGATGCGTTAATAAATTACGACCGGTAGTATCATTTTGATCGAGGATAATAGATTGCGTCATAAGTAGCAATGAAAGTGAGTAAGCGATTCTGTATGAACAGATGAATTGAAAGTGCAGAGTGAAGGGTTTCGTGGAAAATTCATTCTGACGATGTTGGATGAATTATGAACACCCTCCATTTTCCGGCTAAAAAGTATTCTTTCACGGGAGATTTTCAGTTCAGTTTTCATTAGTAACCTCTCAAATTTCAATTTAAAAATGCATCTCCAATCTATTATACAAGCTACACAACTTAAATATTTTTAGTCGCAAGCATTTATTAACTCTTAATAATTTATTACTATAAATCACTTAATAATTTACTAAATCAACTCTTTTTAAATAATACATCCATACACAAGATATCGTAGTTTTTAAATGCACGATAAATGAACAAATCTCCGTCTGCTCAAATCATTTTGCAACTTTCACGATGGCAGCACGAAAGTATTAACAGCTGTATGTGTATTCATTTATCGTGTAACTGATTAGTATACGTAACAGTAACAGATAAGATAAGATTCTCAAATCGTACGGTTCAGTGTACGAACCTGTACGAAATTAATTAATTTCGTATGGAACCGGTTCTTTGATATTTTTATTATAACTTTTTAACAAAGTTTCGAGCAACTCATGTTTGTGTGTATTGGTAGCCGAGAAAGTTACGCGGTTAAAACCTGGGACTGCGTATCCTCGAAGAATTGAACGCGTTTTGAATAGTTTCCACGCGAAAATTGAGGACGTTGCAATGGCACTGCACATTTCCAGGCTCTTCTGTCAGGCCGCGAATTCACTTTTCTTCGGAATAACCTTGCTCTAAATACGCGGTACGCAACGCCGTTTGGCAGAGAAATTTGCCTAAGTAACTGATAAAGTAGAAGCGGTTTCGAGTTTTTCCGCGCGGGAGGATTACCCGTTTAGCTTTCAACGAAACGGTCACGCGGGCCTCGCGAACGTGGCGCAAAGAAATTGGCTAATTAGTTGAGTAACTCGTGGCTTTTTTTCTTTCTTTTCTGTCCTTTTTAACACGCTTGGTCTGATTATCGAGCACGTTCAACCAGCCCTGGCACGTTTTCAAAGCGTTTCCAGAGGAAAACCCGTTTTTCGTTCGTTGGATCGTGGATATGGAGATTACGCTCCTGATCAGATTAGATTGCACGTTCGATATCTATAAGATTATTACGAAATATTGCTCGATTGTTTCCGAAGCGTATTTCGACGGTTGCGGAATTTTGGAACTCGAGAATTTTGCAACTTAAATTTGAGAGAGTACATTACGAAATTTTGGAATTTTTTAATTGGGGAAATTTGGAATTGGGGAATTTTGGAATTGGAGAAATTTGGAATTTGGGGAATATTGGAATTGGGGAAATTTGGAATTTGGGGAATATTGGAATTGGGGAAATTTGGAATTAGGAAATTTTGAATTTGGGGAATTTTGGAATTGGGGAAATTTGGAAATGGGGAAATTTGGAATTAGGGATTTTGGAATTGGGGAAATTTGGAATTTGGGGAATATTGGAATTGGGGAAATTTGGAATTTGGGGAATATTGGAATTGGGGAAATTTGGAATTAGGAAATTTGGAATTTGGGGAAATTTGGAATTGGGGAAATTTGGAATTATGGATTTTGGAATTGGGGAAATTTGGAATTGCGGAATTCTGGAATTTGAGAATTTAGGAATTTGGGAATTTCCACATCCCAGGTTTGTGAATCTAGCTATGTGGAAATCCTTTAATCTAGGAATTTGAGAATTTAAGAAAATATGAAGATGCAGTGAATTTTCTCTCGAAAATTTCCAAATTTTACATCTATCAAATTGAACTATTAAAGAATTGATAAAATGTAGAATATTTAAAGAATTTAAGGGCTTGAAATATTTAAAATTTGTAAAACTGTAACCTGAAAATTTCAATATGTAGAAACTGCGCAGAAATGAAATATTAAAATGTACAAATATATAAATTCGATATCTGCCTCTTATTCGTCTGTAATTTTCAGAAATTGAATCGAAGCTCACAGCCCGAATCGTGAGTGATTTCCACAGCATACATGTAAATTTACGTACGTTCGTCATAAATTAAAAATTATTTTATTTCGGCGTGCACAGTATCGCGTACTCGTTTATGCTAGCGCACCATGCATCAAATGAATCGGCTTTTGTTACGTTCGCGCACAATTAATCACACGGACAATGCACGTCATCCTATTCAGCGAAGAGAGAAGGGTCTTTTTACCAATTGATAATTAATGTAAACGAGAAACAGGGCTCTTTTAGTCTATTCGTTGCAACAATATCTTTTAGCCTTCGGTGTTATCTCGTGGGTATAGATGAATCGCAAGTAGCATGACTATACGGCAATTTGTACCGATTATCTACTGACAAACGAGTTTCTGACTGCAGCCTATGTCTAATCTTCTCACGGTCACGGTTCTTCCGAGAGAAAATAAATCCGCGAGATGTATCGAATATTAATTCATCGCGGCGATTGGTGGGACCTGTACTTCGATCACTCGTATGAATTTTTATGATCTGTTGTTAAACAGTTGTGAATTAAAATTGTGGAATTTGCGTTTGACTTTCAAATGATGTACTTTTTTGAATTTATTTCAATTTATTACAGTTTGCGCAGAATGCATAAGTTACAGAGTACGTTTCATCGATTAGTTTTGGTCTGCGTTTTTATTTTATTGGCTGAGTTACAGATACCAGTTCCAGATGCTCACGATAATTATTTACGATAGAATTATTTAGGATAGATTAGAAATTGCTTCATGGTTATCTGGAGTTTTCTTCAAGGTTATTCCTTCATGGTTATTTATTGCTGAGGAGTTATGAGTTGCTTGATCAAAGTCATTGTCTGAGATTTAATATATTTATAAAGAAAGGTCAGTATAAAGGGTACCAACGTTTGAAGGGTAGTCTCAGTACTATTTTTAATACTTTCTTACTGCAACCTTCTAACAGTGTAGATTGTAGCCGATGGAAGCAAGGATTAAAAAAGAACATACTGAAATTAATATCTATTCACACATTTATTGGTTCAAAGCAGTTTCTTATTTCTTTACATGTATATTTCTAACGATTGTCAAATGTATTATTATACAAGTTGTCTACGTTACATAGAGTAGGTAGAAGTAATATACAACACAGTCTTGTGTTATCAAAATGACATCATTTAACTTGGCACGAAATCTCATAGGTTGTTGTAATCTCCTTAAAATCTGTCCTCTCAAGTCTTCTAGTTTTGCATGCAATGTGGAACGTACAATTTTTGAAGTTAGTGGGTTAGATTAGATCCAGGTTAGCTGTATATTAAATGGTTTAGGTAAGAATATGCTTATACTCCACATCCTTGGTTATCCAAACGACACTACCAAATTTGACAGGAAGTCTCATCGTTTGTCGATAATCTATTTGAAATCTGTCCTCCAAAGTCTCCCAGTTTTGCATGTAATATTGAATGTACAGTTTGAACGTTTATGAGTTAGACCTAGGACAAATCCATGTTAAATGGTTTAGGTATAAAGAATATGCTTATATCCTTATCCAAAAGATACCTTTGAAATCTCATCATTCGTCGATGATCTATTAAAAATCTTTCCCCGAAAGTTCAGTTTCGAGCGAAATGTTCAAACTGCAATTCCTTACACCTGTTGGCTGGATGACTTCACTGTGGCGCCACATCCGATATGAGAGGAACTTTATTACGCTTCACATGAGCGTATTATGCAACCGGCTGTTTCGAATACCACGGCTCGGCCGCGAATTTCTATCTGACCAATAGTGTAAACAATAATATCCACTGTACATGCCCTCTTTCCGCGTTCGATCGATCGTTGCTAATTGATCGAACAAAAGCGCGATTCCGTAATTTCCATATAAATGGGAATGCAGATTCGACGGGTTGCAAGATCGAACGACGGAATTTCATGGCCTATTGTCATCGTTCGTTTCTATTCGCGCGTTTCGCGGAACGGTTTTAGGTGTACCTATTCATCGATTGCCAGCCGAGCTTCCTGCGAATCGATTGTCCACCGTGTGCTTCTCGTTTGACCACCGAAGTTTCGTGTTCGCGCGAGAAACTTGAGTCTTCGACTACCTTAGTTGTTCGATGATTTCGTTCCGAGTTGCGGCGACATTGCAACTTCGGATATAGAGGATATTTTCAGTGCTGGAGGAAATCGATTTCGGCGCAACTTTGAGGATGCTTGCAACAGCGATGTCTTTGCAATTTGTGGATTTTTAGGTACTGACAGTTTAGGATTTTGGGATCTGGGACTTTGAGAGATTCTGAATTTGGGGGTTTGGGAATTTTCGGACGTTTAGATATTGGGAGTGTGGAAATTTTTGGATATTTGGACACTGGGAGTTCAGAATTTTGGGAGATGTAAGTTTGGCGGTTTGGCTAGAAGGATGGAAGGGCTAGGAAAAATGTAGGAGAGGGAGAGAGCGTTTCGGGACCTTCTAGTGGAAGGCTCGTTGAGTACTAGCGAGAAAGTCAGTCTCATGCGCCGTCTAGTGGCGATGAGCGTAGGAGTGAAACCGCCACATACTGGTAGTTCGGACCTATATGGAATTTTAAGGGCATTGTACCTTGTTTTTAAAAATTCCAAGATCTCAAACTCCTAAACCTCTACAGTCCCAAAATTCCAAAATAAAATATTCCAAAAAAAATTCCACACACCCAAATGCCAGCAATCTAGATTATATATATCATACTCCAGTGTGAAAAAATGATAAATACGCGAAATATTTCTGATTTGTTGATAAATTAAAACTGTCAGCAGGCCTTCAGAGGCAGGGGATTATCACGTGTCAAGGTTTTGCCGCCGATTTAAATCAGCGGCCATGCATTGTTGCGCACACCTTGCAATCAGCGAGCGCAATTTCTGTAACTCGACCGATTACATCGCGTTTACAATCGTTTTATCGGCGAGAGCAATTTTACGTATGTTCGTTCGCGACCACACGCTGGCCAGTAATTAATTCCACGATAGGATTCGTATTATTCGCTCTGGAACGTTAGCTCGTAACAGGGTGCCGACACGATCGTTTCGAATCGGTCAGAGACGAGAGGATAATTGCTGTGAACTTGGCGATATAGCGATGATAGCGATCTCTTCGGCAATTGTCCCGTATCCGAACGGAAAAGCCGGAAGCGTAATTTCTCCTGTCGTTGATTGGACAAATTATTTGAACGAAGAAGACGTTTCTGAAGGAGCTGAACGTCGTCCGATACATCTGAGACCCAGAAGCTCGGGAACGATCTTGCGGCTGGTTCGATCGGATCCTCTCGGCTGTGTTCCTGCGGTAATTAGACCCGTGTAATTTCGCATAATGCTTACTCGAATTTCAAACTGTCTATGGAAATTGTGTCGCCGAACAGAGACGCGGAAAACGAAGGGGAGAGGACGCTGCGTTTTGTCTTGCCTCTGTTAGTAAACCTGTCAGCAAAGCTACCTAACTGGTTCGTGACTTAGACGTGGGATAATTACAACCAGCAGGACGGGGACTTGCGAGAAAGTTGATGTAGGTGTTGCAAATGTCCTTTGCTTTGGTACTCTGTACAGTTAGAGAGAAAATTATAATCCGTTTTTGAGGTAGTTTTGCAACCTTCAAATTTTCATTTCATTTCTTCCAAGACTATTGTAGGAAAATATTTGATTAAATATGACTACTACTATGGGTGCTACTATATGGCTGTTGTGGTTACTCTGATGTTTTAAGAATGTTTTGCTCCTGAATTTATAATAAATTCGTATTCTGTTTATACATATTATCCACCTCATCAGATGCAGGAATTTATTATTTACTCATCGATCTCGTTAACAGTAATTTCCTTAATAATACTTTGCTTTACAAGGGAATACATCTTCAATAGTTACGGAGAAGGTAACACACTGAAACGGCGGTGTTTCAAGACACTTATGTTCGTAATTGAGATGGCAAACAACAGATATCGTAACAGATTCCGGTTTCAGTTACTCGGTTAATTAGTGATTTAAAGTTGAAGAGGGAGCATAACAGGTGGCAATTTTCGTAATTGCTTTCAACAAACTAACCGTTTGAACTGTTACATTCGAACTTACATCTACATGTGATATGTTCCAATTAATATTGTTCATTCAGATGATGTTTTCTTTTACGATCTTATTGTCTATCAACGAAGTCTACCTTTCTTTATATTCTTGTCTTGTAATATCGTGTCATATCACAGCTATTATAAATTACGTAGTTGCATTACAATTTATACAAAAAAGTAAAAGTTGCTGAAGGAGCTTGAATTCATTTTACTGTTTGAATCATGAATTATTAATTTATTTTAATAAATAAACTTGATTCAGGACTTATTAATTTACCATGTAGTTTGAATTATGGATTTGCAGTTTATTTTGTAGTTTCAATTATGAATTATCAGTTTATTTCGCAATTTGAACGATGAATTATCATTTCATTTTATCACTTGTATGATGAAAGCTTAATATATGTTGCAAATTGAATGATGAGTTATGAATTCATTTTATCCCTTGAATATTGAACATATTTTGCAGTTTGAATGACGAGTTACCAATTCATTTTACGACCTGTATCTCCATTTATCTTGTAATTCGAACGACACGTTATGAATTTATTTCATAACTTGGCCTTATATTTTCACGTGGACTCATCCTTGGCGTTTTATTACTATTTCCGAGGCGCTTTATGTGTTCGATCATCGAGTGGCGGATCTCCGTGTTCGTTTCGAAGTACCGGACCAGCGAGAGTGCTGTAAAAATATTTGCTAACTGTAACATGTGTCGCTGGTCGAAAAAAGAGTCGAAAAAGAGCGTGCAGGTAAATAGAAGCGGAGACTCGCGCAACGCTCGTCAACTCGTGTTAACATTTACGTTTTATCCCCGCTATGTGCACCCTTTCTTTCTTCTCCTATTGTTTCGTTCCAGTTTCGAACAGTGTCGTCGGAAATTCGATTTCGATACGGTCTCATTCGACGAGAGCTGCATCGACCGATCGTCGCGGCATAAACGATGATTAATTACAAACAGCCCGTTGTAATCAGCCGAGGTACACCTTAATTCCGTCTGCTAATTACTGTTCATTGTAATCACTGTATGCTCCCATTGTTTGTGAAACAGCAATTCAAAATTTCCGATTACCGCCATGAAAATTGCGTTATGCCCTGTGTCCGGTTTTAGCGCGTTATCATCTCTCTAATTAATCAATCACGGATTTAGGAATATAGGGACATTTGTGCTGCAATGGACGTGTATTTTGTTCTTGTGGAAACACATTGTGTGGAAGATGACTTTAAGGAATGATTCTCTAAGTGATATTTACAGAGATAATTGTCATGCAATCTTTTTAAGTAATATCACAGTTTTGTTCGAAACGTCACATGGTACTATATGAAAACTTGATAAAACTGAAAAAAGAAGTTGGAACTTCTCAAGATTTAATTTAAAAAACTTGTAAATTCACGAAATAATTCAACGTGTGCGAACATACACATAAAACTAACGTAACAACAATTACGACACATTTAATATTTTTCCGTGTGTGATAATTAAAGCAACCACCTACATCAATCGTCACGTGTGTGAGTCGCCATTGTAGTGTTAATATAAAAATTATTATTTTCATCTTTCTTTACCATTCCTAAATTGTAGACTCTGTTATAACCAGTCTGTAGTTCTACAGTTCTAGTTTTAAAAGTTCGACTACTCTCGTTTCAATAACTTTCCCCTTAAACATCTCATAAATTGAAAATTATATTGAATATCCGTTCACCAACTCGTCCCGTTGAGTCTTCTTATATTATAAAGGGAAACAAAAGACGAAAAGTTTTAATTGATAAATTCAATTATAGTGCCCCTAAGAAGTTAATTGCTTCGGTCCAGAAGTTGTTTGTAAGAAATAACCAATAAGTGGTAAGACGCTAACCTCCTTGTACAAGAATTTTCGATAAAATCAAAGCATAGTTTGCGTCAGAAGAAAACCTAGAGCAACGAGCAGATCGCATCCAACTCTTACATAATACGTCGTTCGTTAAGCTTCTTTTACAACCATTCACACCGAGTTAATTCGACATGTTACGTTAGGTTACAAATTATTGTTACGTGGCGCAACTATTATGGCTATTTCGTCAAAAACTGCAATCGTTCGCAATTTATGATTTGATTATTATTGTAACATTTCATTTCATGTAATATGAACACTTTATAATGATCAAAACATTAACTATATATTGCACAGTTTAGAATAGTATTTTTAATAGAACTAGCGATGTAAGATCAAACCTTGATGAACCTTTGCATCACACTCACCATTTGGTTTAATACAGTTTGAAGTAGGTTTTCAACTATAAGCAGGCTTTTTAACTAAATCTATACATGATATATAAACACAGCAAAACAGACAATTGATAGAGATTATTAACAGAATAATTGGTAGAGAAATAAGATAACAAAATTTATGAAATTGTTCAACTAAAAGGTTCTAGAGTTGCCAAAGAAAGATGTCTACCTTCATATATAGAGAAGCTGTGCTAATTGTCTGACAATTATCGAATATTAACAATTTCCATTTAGCATTAGTCGTTGAAGAGCCAGAGATACGATGTTAAAAGACTTAGTAGCTCGACTAACTCGAATATCATGAGACCCGTTGAAAACTTTGTGAGTTCGCGACTAAGAGATACATCTTGCCTTTCAATTAGAAGATTACTCTCGACTTGTCATGTAAGCATACCAGACAGACAAGGGAAATGCACGATGCACTTGGTTGAATCTCTGGGACAGTGATGACATAACTGTGTCTAAACTCGATAAATTTATCGTGGTTATAGTAACAGGTTGGACGAGATTCACACCGCGGGATTATTCACGCGTATACCTTGTACCGTAGGCGTTGTTAGCGTTATCAAGTCGTAGTTGAAACAATTTGGAGGTCAGCAATATCGAGATAACGTAACTGCTAAAAAGATTAGCAGAATTTTCAACGGAAATGTACTCTGTGATTCTTTTCGGAACACGTTTTCGCTGATTCACACATTTTTGAGATCTTCAAATTTTTTAACTTTCAATCCCTAAATTACTATATTTGTAAATTCTCAAGTTCTCTAAGACTCAAATTTTTAGGTTCCCAAGACTCAAATTGAAAAATGATTAAATTATGAAATTATGAAATTTTTTATTTTAAGATCTCTAAATCTCTCAATTTCCAAATCTCCAAATTATAAAATCTTCTGATTCTCAAATTTCCAAATCTCTATATCTACTAATAGTAATATCCCCAGATTCCTACATCCCTTAATATCAAAATCCCAAAATCCCTACAACCCCCAATTTTCAAATCTCCAAATTATAAAATCTAATTCTCAAATTTCCAAATTTCTATATCTACTAATAGTAATATCCCTAGATTCCTGCATCCCCTAATATTAAATTCTCCAAATCCCTAGATACACTAATACTAAAATCCCCAACTCCCTAAACTCCCAATTCTCAAACCCAAATCCCCAACTTTCCACTCCCCAAATTCTCAAATCCAAAATTTCCACATTCCCAAATTATAAAATTCTCCAATTCAAACAGAGATTCTAACAATTCCACCGAATTTTTCAAACGTAAAATATCGATTCGAAAAGAAGAGCAGAGAGGAACTCGACGGAACGCTTAATACTTTGAACTTTTCTCCAAAGTTTGAGCAAGACTCCCATGAACCGATAACGCAGTGATAATAATGTACATTATCGATCGATCGGAAAACTGTTATTCATTCTTAATGTTTCATTCACCACGAGGGTTCCTCGTTACATTTTTCTTGTATTTTTTTCCCCCTCGTCGGTTCGCTGTTTGGAAAACGTGCTCTGGCACGGGCTTGTATCTCGCGGAAGAAAAATCGGTGTGATAAGCGAAAAAATTGCTATCGACACCGACATGCTTAATCGTGCTAATCTAGCCGTGCAAATAACACGGTATCTCTTGATTCGGTGCATAGTTTGCTCGTGTTCGCCACCGATCTCATTAGTCGGTTTATTTTGTCCAGAAAATTGGGTTACATATGCACTGCACGTACCGGTGCAAACAGTTATTTAGCTCAGGTTTTAGTGGAAACTTAGAGAGTGAAATAATATTTGAACGCTGTTCGATGCGTGAAAATACGAGTGACAATACAGCGACTTACAAAACAACGCTAGAAAGCAATGAAAAATTCGATAAAACTTTGAATATGCAAAAGAGGTGAAATTAATTGCATGGATACAACAGGTGCAAGATTCAACATTAGCATAACTAGCACGGCTTTCTTTTGTCACGACGGTATTTTAGCAAAAACTTTCCACAGAAGCTTTGATAAAAGCATCCGAACAGCCGTCTGAAATCCTTATTCTATGAAGAGAAATAGAAACATTCTTTCAGCGTGCACACACTTACAGAGTTGGATCAAAGCCAAACACTTTTATCAATGTACCGATATTGAACGGGAAGCTCGTAGTAAAAGAGCTGTGCGTGGTTCTTTTAAAAAGCCTCGGATGTATACTTACATCCCACGGAATAGTTGAATAAACATGTTAGGTAATTTCATTTCCGTAAAATGTTTTCCAACGAAGGTAAAATGGCTGATAGTCGCCGAAACGAAGTATGTTTCAACTCGTATCTCGGTTCAATGGTTTGAGATTATAATATGCGCTCGGAGAATTTGTCTCCCGAGTCGTTGACCTTAAGCGGTTCAACAATTTTCCGACTGGTAATGCGTGTGGACCTTTGCCAAAAATTTCGATCGTTATAGCGACATTATTCAACTATCCTACGGCTCGGGTGTTAAAAGTGTAATTTCACGGGCAAAATGTATAGGTATCTATGGACGTCCACGTTTATTATTCAAATTGCTGTACTTCGGCTACTTACTATCGTGCTACTATTATTCGCTTTAATGTATGATTATTTCATACTGCTTTCAAAAAGACTTTGTTGTTCTTTTTAGTCGTTCATGGGCTGACCATTCTTTTCGTGTAATTGTATTGCATTTTTTAGGACATTTTCAAGTTTAGTTTCAGGCTCTCAAATTTCTAAAATTACTAGTTTAAGTGTAGGGAATCAAGTTTATGAGTTTCAGATCCCATGTTCCATCCTCAAATTTTGAAGTTTCCAAACACTTTTTCCGAATCTTCAAACCCCCAGATTGTGACATTTTTAAAGCCGAAATTGTCTTCTCAAACCTTCAGATTCTAATATTCTTAAATCTCAAATTGCCAAATTTTGAAACCTAGATATCGAAATTGTCTAATCTTAAATTCCCGAATTGTCAAGTCTCAAATTTCCAAACTCTTAAGCCTCCAAATCCCTAAATTTTCAAATCTTCCAAATTTTCTAGATTCCCAAATTCTCAAATTGTCTTACCCTTAAACTCTCAAACTCCCAAACTTCCAAATCATCCAAATTCTCCAAATTCCCAAAACCTCAAATCCCCAAAACCCCAAACTTCTAAATCATCCAAATTCACCAAATTCCTAAATTCTCAAATTCTGAAATTTTCTCACCCCCAAACTCTCACCTTTCCAACTCTCCAAATGTTCATACCTCAAACCCCAACTCCCAAACCTCCAAATCCCTGAACCCCCAAAGCCTCCAAAAATGTCCAAAACTTCTCAATTCGCGAATGTAGAAATCCCCAATTTCCCCAAACTCCCCAAATAGTGTTGCACTCTCTCAATAATGAATCATCCTAAGATTGCAAGTACGCCATATTTTTGCGCGTGGCAATATTTCGTGGCAGGGTCCCGTTTGTTGGCCTGGTTTTCGTCTGGTCGCGCAGATTTTTCCGAGTCCGTGGGTGGTTCCGGTACACGTTAGAAAAACTCGTTAACTTTAGGGGCTCATGGAGGAGAAGAAGGCCTCGTATTAGCGAGAGGCTGCAGAGAGTAGCTCGGTCAATAAGAGGCGCCTCCACCTGCACTGGACTTTTGCTGATGCAGGTTCTCTCCCAGCATCCATTCTCGTTGCGCGTCTTGCACCGAATTCGCCTGCTCCTTTCTATAATGTAATTTCGTGCCATGCGCTACACAACCTTTCTCTCAAAGTCTCTTTTGCTCTTGATTACCGTCCTTTTAGCGCCGATAGGCAAATACGCTACCGGGACAAAGAAGTCTTGTTCGAACACATTTTCGCTTCCTTAATTCTTCTACGAACCTAATCGTGCGAGGACCAGCTGAAACAGTGAAACTAGTTTATGTATTTAGAAGACTCCGTTTGACACAGCGAGTGATTTAGTTTAAACGTGTTTCAAGAATTTACACCGAGGTGTAATAAATGTAATGATAGGTGTATGCGAGTTTGGCAAGTATGTTTATGGTGGTCAGTGGTTGTGAAGTGAGAAATAACGAGCAGCGTGAGTATCGAAAGCTTTCAGAGCGAGCGTTTATGGGTGAAAATAAGAGGACGTAGATATCTTCTCGGTGTGATGTCAGCGATCATTCTGTTTTGTAATAATTTTGTTGATACAACATTACGTAGAAACTATTGATGACATCGTACGGTATTTAGAGTATGACTCGTTCTTTCTATTTATAATCCCTTTTTTTTTAAAAATCATATCGACTCGTTGAACGTCATAGCGCTCTAGAATAGACGACACAATTCTCTCGCGACCCGTGCTGCAAATATAATAAATATAACGGAAAGAGATATATTGCATATAAAACAGCGATTTATGTTAGCGATGCTGACGGACGAACTCTTAAATCTTTCAATTTGTTCCTTGTAGTTTTATTTTCGTACGAAATCCAATTATAGGAAATTAATATGAAATGACCGTTCCTGCTGTTGAAAATTATTATCAAATTATTTCTATTTTACGAAATTATTAACGAAATTATTCCTACTACCATATGAAATTATAAACGAAATTATTCCTACTATTATATGAAATTATTACGCACTGTTATATAAAATTATTGTTACAGTGAAATTGATGTGGTTAAACATTCAGCAATATAACATGTCAAGAATAGAAATGAATTTTTCAGCTCCATTTTTTGATTTATTAACATTGACGTAATATTAACCCTTAAATATCGCGAATTAAATTTGTTCTCAAGTAAAAAAAATCGGATTTTAGTCCGTCAGTTTAAATTGTATCTAAACAATCCAGTTTATATTTAAGTGAGTGTCGCGTTGCTTTTAAGTGTAAAGTTGCTCTAAAAAGTTGCTCTCGACTGACTACTTCAGTTTACTGTTTCTGACAGTTAAAGTTTTTTGCAATTTATTTCGAAGTTTCAGAACAGACTGCAGAAAGTTTCCGCTGGGAGACGTTTTCAGGAAATATGGTTATGTATTTTGTCTCCTTCTTATCAGTTCAGGATTAATTTTCATAGGAGAACGAATATCCCACGCAATCAACTTCGAGAAGTATTCATTACTTTGCTAATACACCGTGTAACAAAAGTATTCTAATATGTTAAAAAAAGAATATAAACACATTAACTTAATATTAATCTTCGTAGACAGCTCGCAGAAAAATGTCTTCAATTTCTTATGAAAACGAAAGAAATATTTGACAAAAGATGATCATTCCCTTGCGACGATTATGCTCGTTAAAGAGCTAAGTGGTTAATAGGCTTCCAATTTGCCCGATTTAATTTCGAATACATTAATATACTTCCCGCAAGAATACATTCCTCGCCAAACACCTATTGTTTCACGTGAATAATTACCGCATTGTTTTAATGGGCATTTAAACTCGAAGCGTAACATTGTTGAAGCACCGAGTGAGTTGTTCGCGAGTTCGTGCATGCTTTCATGTGGCTTTAACGTAACTCCATTTAATTTCACGTAATTTTTAGATGATACTCACCGTAATTTATTAGCAGTTCGTTCCGCTCGCTCGCGAGATAATTCGGAGTTAATTATTGATCGCGTCTACGAGTAATGTCGGAAGCAAAAGTTGTCAGGAGCTTATTGCAGCTACCGGCATTTACACGCCGCCGCGCTGTACGAAAAAACTTCTTTTGCGTAATTTATCGTGTGTTGATGACAGGCTGCGACTTTCCTGCGCCCTATCGGCTAAAAATAGGATTACAGTGATTTACGACACTATAAAACCGATATTTCATACGCGGCCGCGACTAATTTTGACTCGAGTCCGCGTATCGCAGTGATCGATTCTTTCGACTGAAAATATGTTTCGTATTTCCTGCTTCGCGTTCTGTGCGAGAACTGCTCTCTGCAAGACTCATTCTTCCGTCGTTTTTACGTTTGATTAACATTTGCTCTAATGTCCATGCTGTACATGCTGAAATTGCCAATATTAATTCGCTACACGTCCAAATTACTACATATCCAAATCATTATGCATATTTGCACACCAAATGGTGGATATTGCCCAAATGTTTTCACACTCAATTTCAGTGCGTCGAGGTTGCTATGTATTATATCGCCACGCACTATACTGCCACTCGTTCAAATAGCTACGCATTTAAATCACTATATACTATATCGCCACGTGCCTAAATTGCTACATATCGAAATTGCCACGTGCTGAAGTTACTATGCGATATATAGCCACGCGTTATATCACCACGCGTCGAAATTACTCCGCATCTAAATCGCCGCGTATCCAAATAACGTCACACACAATTTCCATGCGTGAAATTGCTACGCACTATATCGCCACTCATCCAAATAGCTACGTGCCGAAATCACTACACTCAAATAAAGAAATAATAACATTTGAAAAAGATACAAATTTTTAATAACAACCACTCCACTTGTGAAAATATTTTTACTTCAATGAAAATATTTCGTGAGTCGATACTTCCTCTTTTACGATGAAATTTCGTGAAAAAGGACTATAAGTAGCGGAAATTGAAACTTGCTCATCCGGCTTGTCCACTAGGCCACTTATTGGATCCGAAAGTTTCGATCGTACATTATTAAGAGGTCACTACTCGAAACGTTTCAGCTTTCGCGACAAGTTAATGGCGGGTTTATCTCGGGCCTCTTAGCAACCGCTTCTTCTTCTTCTTCTTCGTGTTTCGCAAATTAAATCCAAGCCTCGGTAAGCTTCCGCTACCGGGCGGAGTTTAAAACCGCGAGATCTTAGAAGCAAAATTTGCCCTTTAGTTCACGAGCGAATTGAACCCGGGACTTGGCCTTATCAAGTTTCATGTTATCGACAGCTATGTCAATAATTTTATGCTCATCCTTCTATACGTTTCGACTTGGCGAAGCACACATGGTTAAATGGAACAGGATGGTCTGGCTCTTCTTCGAGAAACGTTATACCGACGTGTCAACGGGCAGTCACGTCCATTACATGATTTATACACATCGTAATGCGTACCACCTTGGAAAGGATGATAAAGCGACACCTGTTTCCGTGTCGGTTTCTTCATTTTTTAAATTGATTCGGTATGTTCTTTTTAATCCTTGCAGCATCGTATTTCAACAGAATTTAGCTGACATCGCAAAATAATAATATGGTGAATTAATTTGATGCAGTTATTAATGCTCATTCATATTAATATAAAATGGGCGCTTCTTCGTTGAAACGCTGGATCAATTTACAGCTTATAATTAATGTTAACGAATAATAATGCGTCATTACCAAATATTGAAATTATTACGTCGTGTATACTAAAATTTAACGATAATTGAATGACGGGTATTCATTGCCGTTCAGCTATACGTACATTGTATATTTATTTTAGATTTTATGAATGCATTAACTAATAATTACCGAAATAACTATCGGGTAAACAAATTTAAAAAAAATTATTATATCCAAAATCTAATATTAAAAATTAAAAGAATGAGGATATGTTCACATGTACTCTCCATTAATCTTATTAATTATAGATAATAAAAAATTCAGTATCTTTATAATCGATGTAACAGTAAGATCAGGAGTGATAGACGAGGAACGTCACCTTCTTTTCACATCGAAGGAGTTTATCGATCGAGCGAAAGCACTCTATGATGCCTCGTACACACGCGGTTACGTTATTACAAGCTTGACGCTGTTCTGGGTTAATGACTCGAATGGTGAATTACAAGACACGCGTTTCGATCGAGTCATTGTTACATCGTAGATCGGTGACACCGCGCTCGAGTCTTTTCAGAGGCGGAAACTTCAATTTCACGGTGGAGGAACACGAATTGCGTTATTCTGCTGGAAATCGACGCCATATGCGTGCGCGATCGTTCGTGTACGCTCGCCCGATAAAAATATGTCATTTTTGTCGTCTTCATTTCGGAACAGCAAACCTTTTCACGAATTCAATATGTATCTAACGATGTTTTCACGGCTTCTACACAGTCTCGATACTATTATAATTATTTACAATTTTTTGTAATTGATAATTATTGGTAAGCAACATTTTGCATCATCGGTAGTCATTTACAGACAAACTTAAATTTTTGTTACTCGTAATCAAAGTAAAATTCTTATCATCGATAATGATTACCCGTAATTATAAAAATTATAGTCACATGGTTCTTCCTGACTGAAGTCGTATACAATTATTGTACGTTAGTATCTTTATTGCATATGCAATTAAAGACATTACATCTTACAACTTTTAAAATTCGTCTTTTAATAATTGTTACATCTGGTGTAAAATGATGGGTTTAAAATGGAGGCGAGTTAAAGCGAAAATACAGCTCACGTATTTGGAAATGGTGCTTTAATTGCGGTTCGGTATCGGAAAACGGAGCGGTTGGTCTCTTTTTTTCCACGAAAGTCTAAAATTTGCGAGGGTGAGGTGTTCTGACAGCAGCCAGATGCGTCTTCCGGCAAAAAATTCCCCGGCTGCGTATAATGCAAGCTTTGAGCCGATGATTTCATTTAAACCAGCACGATTTTGCTTCTCCCGCGTTATACGTGAACCGGATAACATTCCTTTCCCCAAAGCAGTCGCGTTTAGATTAATTCTGGGTACCTTTAATTTCCGTGTAATTCACAATTTCATAGAATTTAATTTAACGAGTTCGCCGCGATCAATTATGTTCCGTTCATAGTAGCACTTCTTTCATACAATATTCTTTTACTGCCTCGTTATTAAATATGTTCGATATTTCTGCTCGAGTAATGTTAATTTATATAAAAGCTTGATCAAAAACATGGTATAAGTGTAGATAGGGTCACGCTTTATTGAATGCTTAATGGTTTAAATAATATGATTTCGCTTTTTCTGGTGTATTTAACGATGTGAAATAATGCTACAAAACTGCAGTTAATTGGAGTGTGCAGTATGTATGCTGAAACGATGTGTTGGATATGTTTCTATTTTTAATGTGTTGTATTGCCACGCGTTGTATCGTCAATATTAAATAACCACACAATAAATCATAATTCGCTATATGGCCATGTATTCGAATAGCTCCGTTCTATATCGTTACACAAGTGCTGAATTTGCCATACACCCAACTTACTACGCGCTATATCGCCACGTGTTATATTACCTCGAATCTAAATTATTGCTCGCTATATCGCCACACTTCGAAATAGCCACGTACTATATTGCCACGCACCCAAATAGCTACGCGTTGAATTTGAAACGCGCCGAAATTGCTATTCACTATATCGCCACTCCTAAACTTATTGCGCGTTATATCGCCACGAGCCCAATAGCAGCGCGCTATATCGCCACGCAGCTGAATTTGGCACACAGCCAAATTACTACACGCTATATCGCCACGCGCCATACCGCCTCGCGTCCGTACACTTATGTTCCAAATCATCACACGTTGAAATACCTATGGATCCAAGTCGCCGTATACTATATCGCCATGTATATAATTTATAGAGCGTTATATCGCCGCCTTACATGTATTACACATATTGTATGGTGACGCGTTCGAATCGCCGTACTCGTATCATTTTTATCACCTCCGTTTACTTAGTTTATCATCTTCGTGGTTGATCGATTTATGTTTCGACATGTTTCATATTTACTATTACATCGATGGAAATGATTTCAAGTGCTATAAATATAACGTAATCCTCGTTTGGTCGTTTTACATTACGTTTTTACGGTTATCCCTTTTTCCACTATATTATTTATATTGCTATAGTTTTACGTGCTCTGAGTACTAAACGATGCCACGTAATGACCCTTTGCTAAGGGAGCGGCCCTCGCATTATTGATTTTGGGCGAAACTGTTCGATCGACTATGTTTCTTTGGTACGAAACAACATTTTTTGTCCCTTTTAACTTTGCTCGCATTGCACGTAACGAATAATTATCATTCCTAGAAGCAAAGAGAGCTGTTTTATATATTTTTGGATTAACGTCGGGTAGAAATGATCTCTGGAAAAATATTTAGGACACGCGTTTCCAGGGCTCGGAGCTTTATGCAAGCTTCACGTATCGTTAATATAACACGGAGACAAGAATATTAATACTTTGGCGGATTTAACATTATTCCTACTATGTAATGTTTAACGAGGGAATTAAAAAGTTTTTACGAGTACATTTGTTTTTTCAGAGTTCCAGGAAAAATTTTCAATGAACATTTGCATTAATTTCGATTATCCTGTAACAATGTTCTTTACGCATGATGTTATGCATAAAAGTAGATCAATAAAATATTAATATCGCGTTGGAACGAAACTTTTGTTCAAGCGATTAACGAGAGAATTTCATTCCATGGTTTCATTTCGTTCGAAACGCTGGAAATATTGCTTTCGATTCGTTTTGCGTTCATATAAAAATTCTCGTCAACTTTTGTTTTATTAAGCATTTTCAATCTACATTGTCCAACGTTAATTGAAAATCCCATGTTTTGTACCTAAACAAATTTGTACAAACGTAACATTTTATTGGTCCTCATGAAATTTTCCTTTTATTAGCTCAAGTTAATAACGTACCTTCGATTGGTTATCAAAACACCATGACGTATTGAAAAACGACTAAATTTTAAATACAATCAACATCTGGGAGAGTAAAAGTAACAGAGCAGTAAAATAAAATATCGTCGATGTCAGATATATCTGACTCGGGCAATCAAAGTGCGAAGACAGAGGTCATAAGCATTTCAGATTTTGTCCGACGAAGATTAAAGACAGTCTCGCGTTTATATCCCTGTCGTACGGTTGACGATTCGTCGTAAAATTTCCGTGGACGCTGGAAAACAATAACCAGAGAATGTTCATTTCACGTTGATACACGATTCGTTGCACACAGGGATCGAGTTTTTATCGGCGGTGCATTCATAACCCAGGGTGGGAATAAATGAGAAACGTGAATGTTGTTCCATGAATTTTTTCGTTAGACAAAGCTCCTCTCGTTGTTCCTTGGCCAGTGTGGTCGAGTTAGTATTCACCATCCCCTGACCTGACCCACATTCATTTTGCCATTCATTGCTTCGCGCATCTTTTGGTTGATGCAAGTCACGAACGAACGAGTTCCCTGATTTTTCTTAATCTCCTGCACGGAGGTGTTAAACCGGCACATTTTTCCAATGAACAATGCCGCGAGAATGAGAAAGAGCTTTTCTAATTTCAGCGGCCCTGCATCTCCGGGATAAGAATGTGCTGAATCGCTGGTGGGCACGTGGCCACTGGGTAAATTTATCATTCCGAACAGATTTATGTTTCTATCATCCATTTTTTTCATTTTCAAGTTGCAAATTTCCAAATTCTTGTAATTCCAAATTTCTAACATCCTCGACTTTCTACACCCCCGAATACCAACCCACAACTTGTAAATTCTCAAGTACTCGAGTTTAAAAAATTTTAAGGTCTCCAAATTCTTAACTTACTACATCCCCAAATATCAACCCTCTAACTCCTCAATTTGGAAATTGTCAAGCTTGAAAAATTCTAAGGTCTCCAAATCCCTAAATCCTCGTATTCACATATTCCTATATTCCCAAATTCTCAAGCTTCTAAATTTTGTAAATTCTTAACTTGCTACATCCCCAAATGTCTAAGTCTCCAGGTCCCCAAATTCTTAAATTCCCAAACTTACATCCTTAAATATCAACCCTTAGACATTTCCAAGTCCAAGCAAACGCGAATTTATCTGAATAAGTGAAATGGGGGTATAAAACCCCGAGCACACAGGTGCAAATTCATCGATTGTTCCATAAGTTCGCTGGATAGACCCGTAGGTCAACGGTAGTTCGATAGACATAATTGATGATATCTGTCTTTTAAAGTGTTGGTTTAAGCAGCTCGATTGCATGCTCGTATCAAACTTTCCAAGAATGAGTTCACTAGTTTTACATCGATCCCGTAATCCAACTTGGCACTAGCTACGGCTATATTGAAAGGGAATTAATGAAACCCTCGAGGTCACTGCTCGACTCGCTTACCTTCGTCTCTTGATTAACCCCGAGTAACGATGTGTCTGTTGCAAAGAGTAGCCAGAAAATCAGATTTATAAATAATTTTTGTGATTCGTCAGATTGTATACACGAAATAAAATAACAGTATAAACGGTTTTACGATCACTTTAGTTTTTAATTATTCAAGAAATTTTAATTAATTCTCAGCGACCTAAATGGCGAAGATCGGCGTTGTGGAAACATTAACATAAATAAATAACGTGGTATTTTTAGGTCACGATCATCGCGGTATTAAAATTTCACGTTAATCGTCCACGACCTCAGAAACTTGAGCTTCTTCAATCGGTTATATTCACCGTGCTCCGGTAACAGAAATATTTCTTATCCGCGAGAGGTTGTCTCGCGCTAAAATATTTATTGGACACCATGAATTTCGTGCTCGAGTCCCGGGGATCGTAAAGTGGGCTGCTAGGTAACGTTTCACTGGTAAATCGAAGAAACTGTGGCGACAATCTGCTGGTCGATAGTTGCTCTCAGCTACTGCTCTTGTTTCCTCCGTTTCCGGTACGGTCTTACTACCGGTAGAAATCGAGATTTAAATAGCCACTGATAATTCCGTTGAGAAAACGAGGTGGCTGTGCCAGCCTTATCGATGAACTTCGATGGCTTTCGTAATATAATTTACGATTCTGGTCATTACTTTTAGCGAACTTAGTTGTTTGGTTAGATCGGAATCGCACGGGAGCATAGGTGCTATTACACATAAGTGATTATCTGTGGGTATTCACATATTACAACGGATTTCTGGATATTTATTCAGGGAGATTCGTTTGAGGAGATTCATCTCAGAAGATTCATTTCAGATTTATTTAAGAAGATTTATCTGTGGTAGTCTCTGAATATTTGCTAAAATTCATACAGATATCCTGAGTAAATACTGATGTTTGTGTATTTACTTATAAGCGTTGATTAGTGAATACTAATTTGTGCATTCACTTATAGGTACTCATCATCGAGTAATTTCTGAATATTTTTATATCGATGCTCATACGTGGATGCTTTATTTGTAGGTACTCGTTTATTCATACTGTCATGCGGCTGCTGACATGTGGATATTATTCGTAGGTACTTAAATGCGTATGTGGGTACTTACATTTGAGTATCATTAGTGGATACATATGTAGATGTCCTCCTTGAAGATTCAGGTTTGTAGATTCATATGTGAATATTCATATTTGAGTGTTCATTAGTGGTCTCGTATGTGGATATTCTCTTTAAAGATTCAGGTTTGTATATTCATACGTGGGTTCTCATGTATGAGTGTTTATTAATGGAGATTCGTATGTGAATATTCTCTTTAAAGATTCAGGTGTGTACATTCATATGTGGGCTCTCTTATGTGAGTGTTCATTAGAGGAGACTCGTATGTGAATATTCTCTGTAAAGATTCAAGTCTGTATGTCCATATGCAAGTACTCATATGTGAGTACTCATTAGTAGACACTCGTATGTGAGTCTTCCGTGTAGGGTCTCAGGTGTGCGTTTTATGTACCTGTACTGAGGCATGGATATTCGAGAACGTGTATTCAGTTGAGAATGTTCATCTTTAAGTACTCATCCAAAGATGTCTACCTATGTATCTCTGCCTGTGGGCTGTATCTTACGTAGATAACGATTGTTAGAACAAGTTCTTTTTATGTACACAACGGAAGCGTTCTACTTTCGACGGCAAGGACAATAATGAAAAAGATAATTCATACATTTCGCAACAGTGGCGCGGGAGACATTTTGCATTTTAAAAATAGCACCAGTATCGACCAACATTCTTGACTTTGCGCAACCTTGAAACGCTGTTATGTCATTTGCTGTTGCACTTATCGCAACAATTGCCATAAGAAAATATTGTTCCATCTCGCGAACGTGCAGTTTCCTTAATGTCTCGAAATTTATTGCAACCGCGAAAATTTACGGCGTGACGCGGCCAACGCGGTAAAATATTTGGACACCTGTAGTACCGACGGGATGGGTAGTGAATTTATTAGGTACGTTGGTTACGAATTTTGGCATTTAGACTGAATAATTACATATGAAACCCTTGTACAACCCCACACGATGCATTGCAATTACCACGAGTAGCTTGTTTGTATCTAATGTAATATTCGCGGGGAAATACGAGATTGTTCTTTCTCGTAGCTACAATATTCTGTATCGCCTTTGAGACTCGAAATGAGATTTTTTATTTCGACGTCGACAAATGAGGCTGATACAGGTTTAAAGATTCAAGTGCCGCTCGAGTGGGTAGCAGAAACGAGACAACTTTTTATGTACAAAACTACAGAAACATTCTTTTTATTCGCGTTTTACTGCTCCGTAAAATTGTGGGCGTAATTAAAAGAGTAGATATTTGATGTCATAAGGAAATAAGACTGGTAAAAGGAGATTTCAGTGGTCATAATTCTCTCAGTAACCTGTTTTTGTTATAAAAATATTACCCATCGTAAATTCGAATTCAATGATTATAGAATTAGTGTGTGATCTCTTCGAAATCATTTAGGATCCCAAATGTTCGCGACGTTATCGCGAAGCGGCGAGCAAATGCTTCAAACACAACGAATTCGGTGCATGGTGATCGAGGGACGGAGGAAAATTACAAAGCCGGCAAATAGAGCGAACGAAAAAGTGATAAGCTAGCGGTGGATGTTCCCTGTTGCTCGTAATCGTCGCTACGTAATCGAGCGTACGCGCCTACGGCTGGATTATCGTGGCCACAGAAAGATAGGAGGAACGAGACGAGAAAGAAAACTGTGTACACGCCCACGAACGGTTATTTCGTAGCAGAAGAGGCAGCGTTCGTGTGTCTGTGTGGTCTCTCTTACACGACATTTCCATTTTCGTTAATGCAAACGGACTACGTAATTCCGCGGTTCATCCTGTTTCCTACGTTCTGTTTTTCTTCTATTTGCCGGCGAGACTCGCAACACGACTTCGTTTTGCTCCCGAAATTAATTCAACCGGATTCACCTGCGTGCTTAACCCGCGACGATTTACGATCCGCTCTGCGAATTCCTTTTCTGACCATGCCTCGTTTCGTTCGTGTTCTATCGTTTCCGTTACAAACTTTACCACATTTCGATACGTCGTGTTTGATTAATTCGATGAATTTCGCTGGAAAAATGGATTTAAGTCGATTTACGAGGCGACGTTGAAGGGTTCGACAGGTCAATTTAACTCAAATTCATTTACGAAGGACAGATTTAAATGAAATATAGAGTTTCTGAATTACACTACACTCTTCTTATATTGCCATTTTCGTACGGATGTTGCAGACGTAACAATGATAACGTTATTAATGCACTCATGGTGACTAGAATATCAAGGATTGGTTCCATGCATTATATTGCCACGCGTCGTATTATTACGTGTTGTATTGCAAGGTTTCGTATATTGTATATTGTCGCGTTGTGTTACTACATGACGTATTATTACGCGCTGTATTGTTACGCGACGTAATATTACGCGTCGTATATTCGCGCGGTGTGTCGCCACGCGCCGTATTACTACGCTTCACATTGTCACACGTCGTACTACTACGCGCCGTATTACTACGCAACGTATTATTACGCGCCGTATAATTACGCACTGTATTGCCTCGCGATGTATTGTTGTGCGTTGTATAGCTATGCATTGAGTTACTGCAAATCGCATTAGTACGCGCCGTATTTCCACGCGTCGTATATATACGCGGTGTATTGCCACGCATCAAATTACCTCGCGCCGTATTACTACGCAACGTATTACCACGCATAGCATTGCCACGCGTTGCAATATTATGCGTTCTGTGCCTACGTGACGTATTACTACGCGCCATATAACTATGCATCGTATCTCCCTGCGCCGTATTTCCACACGACGTATTGCTACATGTTGAATTACTATATGCCGTATTATACACCGCATTGCCACTCGTCGTGTTATTACGCCTCGTATTACAGCTCACTGTATTGCCCTGTGTTGTATCATTACATATAGTAATGTCACACAGTTTATTACCCATTAAATTGCTGCCTTTCGTATCATCACACTTGATATTGCTACGCTTTGTATTTCCGCAAATTCCCCAGAGCAATGTACCATAAGGTAATGCATGGAAATCAGCATAATATCAAAGGAAAGAACTTTTTGATTAAACCAATACGATATCAGATCCATGAATTTCTATTATTCCGTATCCGTGGCAATATACCGAATTATACTCCAATAAAATCTACTATATACAACATTCTGAAGTACCTCGACAAATTAAATTACGTTCGCGAGTACCGAAGACAGATTGTTTAATCAAAAACTGTAACTTGTCACCCTGAATTGTTATTATTAGCGATTGTGTTTGTATTTAAAACATTGTCTCCCATAATTGTCTGTTAATTAACTTGAGCAAATAAACGCGACGACAGTTCATTTCGTCCGTTTGTTCTTTATTTCTGGTCTTATGGTATGAACATTCAACTGGCTGTCTGGTGTTCCACGCGGTCGTGGGTTGACAAGTTTTTAATAAAAACGAAAATACGATTGCAGGTGTCGCGCTGCGAGGTACGTTACAGCGCGAACTGCGAGCCAGCTTTTATCTATCGAAGATAATATTTTCGGCCTTTGCTCCCAACCTTCACCCTTCCCACGCAACCAATAGGGTCGCGTGATACGTTTTTCCCCCGTGGAAATTGTTTTCCAACTTTTTTACGCCAGCTGCGTTTGTCGGTCGATTCGAGCGGAAAAATTGAATTAATGGAAGCTTGATGCATCTAGACGTAATATGGAGTATCGGATGTTTTGGAGTTTCGTAGAACGGAGGCTCGTCGGGTTGTTTTAGGTCCGTTTCATTGATTTTCGATGGCCGAAACCAGCTATAAACAGAGCTTTCTCGATTCGAAGGAAATTTGTGAATTTTCATTTAATCCTTATTACAGGTAACAATTTTAGTTTATTTGTTATGTATCCATCGAAAGTTTCGTCGTATCTTTTTATATTGATAAAACTGTTCTCAATACTGAAACTACCAAATTAATACAGTGTATGAAATTTTGTTCTGATAAAGTATAAATTGCTAAATATAGTGGTTCTGTTCTACAAGATCTAAAGCGTGTCTCTTCACTGTACGCTCGGTTTGCTCGTCTTATCCGTTGGTGATTAATAGTTCGATGTCAGACGATCTGTTCCCGGATTTCCAAGCCCACAGGCTTGCTCCCGCGATACAATTAATTCGAATGTCACGACTCCATGGTTGCACCTTGAAATTCAGTTTTCCGCGTTGAGGAATCGAGTCAAGGCCGCGTTTTCTCGCGTTCGTTGCATTTCCATTCGCGTATCGATTCTCGCGCAGCACAATCTCAGCTGGTCGTCAAGTTTTCCACTAATAACTAACGGCAATTTCGTCCGGAATTTTCTTAGTTCTGGCTTTATTTTGTAATTAGAGAGTTCTGCTTTCGCAATTTTCTGCCGTGTATACTGTTCTCTGTGCTTCTCGAAAGCTTCCGTTTAATGAGAGGAGAATCTCGAATACGGTCTCCACTCGCTTGTTTATTTAGTCAACAATTGTTGAGTGAATAATAAGAAAACGGAAGTTTCATGGGAATAATGTTAGCATTTCGTTATTCGTGGCATGGATATCGTGCAGTCGAGTACAAAAGTGCAACTTTCAAAGACTAAGAATCCACAATGCAGTTTCGCTCCATAATTCAAGGGGTCCTGCCTGAAAGGGACACATTTTATGCAAGGAAAATTTGTTTCCCCGCGAAGCGTATTAAAGTGACATCGTAAGAACGTTGACCCGGAAGATTTATTCGACTCCTTAGAAGAAGGTCGTCAAAATCCCCCGACGACTTCCGCATGAATTTAAATGGATCTGATTCGGAATGTCGAAGGCTTTTTGACAGCAACCGAATTTGCTCCGAGTTTGCGATCCTCCGCGAGAAAAAGATTGCGCTATCGCTCTAGGCACAGAAGTGATATCTCGAAGCGAGGGAAAAAAAAGTAACGGAAGAAAGGGAAGAAGACAGTGATGTTTAAAACGTCGACGCGTGAAAGATGGAAAGTGTCGCCTTAGGGTTAGCTGAAGTATATGAATATAGGCGGAAGATACACATAGACCAGACGGAAGGGTGGCATTGCATATGTCAACCCTTACAAGTAGTCGCCGGATATGTGTCAGCCACCTTGCTTTCTCATATTTCCGATTTTTTTCTTTCGCAGTCACGGTGTATCGCGCAGAACGTAATGGAAAACCGCGTCAACGTCAAATATTTTGCGAGTGGCGCAGAAAACTGTTGTACATTTTTCGCGACACTTTCGATGATTAATGTTAACAAGAAATCTTGACTTCTCTGTTTCAGAAATTTTATGTTGCATCCGGACATGTATGTGCATTTCTAGGTTGCTAGATTCATTTGTCGATATTTGATATTTTTACGCTAACTAACAACCTTCGGAGATCTTTATATGAATCTTTACATGTGAACATTTCAACCCTGCATCTGGACATCCATAGACTAGATATTCATGTTTCACTCCCAGACCTCTGTTTCCCTAGATTTATGTTCTTAGACTCTTACATCCTTAGGCCAGAATATTTGTAGATTTCTACATCCCTGGATCCGAGTATCTCTACATTTAAACATCTTTAAGTTCTAATATCCTCAGATTCGAATATTGTTGAATCTGACTATCTCTTGAAGAGTAGTCTCAAATTTGAGATGTATCATGAATCTGACCATCTCTTGAAGAGTAGTCTGAAATCCGAGATGTACTCCCAGATCCGCATGTGTAAAATCCACACCCTCAGATCGGAGTATCTCCAGATACCGCGAATAATCCTAGATGCAAATATCTCAAGACCCAAAGTTCCCATATTCCTAGAACCTTATATTCTAATATTGTAGCTCCGAATAATAATAAAATTGTAGCATTCCATAATGTACCGTTAGCACACTCGCAAGTTGAAAAGACTTTGTTAGGAAGTTTCCAACGTCCGGGAAATTGTAATGCATTGTCTGGAAGTTAGGTACTGTGCACACAGAGTTAAATAAACAAAGAGCGTTAAAAAGAGAAGGTGTCTTAACGGTTCGCGAATATCGTGCAAACGTTAAGGCGTTCGGTATTCAAGAAACGCGCGAATCGACGTAAGATGTGTTCGTTTTCAACCGTCTTTGCGCAGAATTACATGCATTCATCTTTGAAAAGATAAAGGCAGACTACGTTCTGCCTCGGGTATTTCCATGTCGTGTTGCCCAGTCTCATCGGATGCACTTAAGTGTTCATACCTCAGCAAAGAGAAACGAAGCGTACGCTCGCGAACATAGAGGTATCTTCGGGGAAATGTTCGTGGAATCTCTTTCGATTTCCTTATTGTCCTGTTTCCGAGTTTATGAAAAGCAGAAACAGTAATAGCTAAGTTGTGAAACCGGAGAAACAAGATTTCAGCGATCTTTTCCCCTTTGCGGAAAAGAAAGTCGTAATTTCTTACGATAAACGTTGCTTTAACCACGATGCAATAAATTTGTTCGAAATTGAACTCTTGTTTCAGCGGAACGGATGTCGTCCGCTGTATTATCATATTCTGCAGTACCGATTCGAGTACCGTCTTTTATTTATTTGTCAAGCTTATTTCCAGTCCGATGTTGGTATACATTCGATGTTAACAGATTTTCTGTTTGCAAATTGTTAATATTCAGCTCCGAGACGAACTCCGTTCTGAAACGTGACAGGAACGACCGACAGCGTGTTCCTAGCTTTCCTTCAAGAACAATAAATCCACGACGCCGTGGAAATTCAATATTCATTGCGTGTTGGTGCGAACGTTCCACGGAAGAAATCCATAGCCGTTGCTTGTTGATGCTTCATGGCAAGACGTAAACCTTGTACAGAAACTATTTGTTGTACGCTTTACTCTTTCCTTAGAGCTTGTTTTGACAAAACAAACTGGTACGTCTACTTCGGATTCTTGGTGCTTAACAGTGGACCAACGTTGATTCAACTGTTGTCATTCGAGCGAAACAGTGTTGTTTTGTACGAAAGAACAACGGTGATTACGAACCGAAATTATCTCCTCCGATTCTAACTTCATCCGATTAAAGTCGCATCTCTGCCCTTCTTTTTCCTTTTATCGTGAAAGTTTTTTCATTTCCATCGTTTTTTCGTCGCGCACCTTGGCAATTTAGGACTTTTAAATTTATGTTTTTAATGGAAACCTCTGTAGAGTAAAAGTTCAACTCTGAATCATACATTATCTTACATCCTTGACTTCAAGATTTAATAGTTGACTATTTGAGTCCATTTGAAATACAGTTGCAAACAATTAAATTTTTATAATTTCGTAAATTTCACCTGAAAGTATTAAAGTTTTCTGATTACATGTTTTTGTATATTTAGAAAGTTACGTACGGGGTTGAGGTTCGTTTTTCAAACGTATCTGTTTCTCGTGTCTAGTGTTACAACGATGTTACACGTTACCTCGTGGTCGGTGTAACAACAGTTACATAATGTGTTACGTGAAATTGAACAGGAACGTTTGTAACGCAGAGGTGATGGTACACCAAAAGACTAGTTGTTTCGTGCGACATTCTATATGCGAGCTTAATTAAGCTGCTGTTAATTCACCGGAACATAATCAATAATTGATGCTCGCGCGCGTACTCTCGCCGATTTATATCTACCTCCATATTACAAATTTAGTTGAGCTAAATAATTAAAAAAGCGGAGTGGTCGTTGGAACTTTGCAATTTACAGAATTCGAGCAAAATTTATCCGGAGATGATGTACAGTTATTACGTTTGTTTTTTTCATTTTTGCTGTCTGTCGCATATGAAGTTGGTTTTTATTAAAGAATAGCAAGAATTTTGACCAGAGGAAATTACTGAAAATGTAAATATTTTTGTATTACTTTGTATAATTTTTTTAGTAGAAATGTTCGTTATTCTCGTTAGTATTTCTGGATATTCGTGGAAGAACACGGTGTTGTAGGTGAAGTATGTAACAATTTTCTGTAATTTTCTCTGTACCGATAGAGAATGGCTCACAAGTAAAATTAGAAGGAATAAAATTTGCCTTTCTAAAATTGTGTAAAAGGAAATTCGCCCATATTACGAAGGAAGAATTCAAGAGAATTGTTTTTATCGATATCAAGTGGAAATAGGGGGTTGCCTACACCGCTGATAAAGAAACGAGAATATCACGTGGGTGTTATAATTCGATAAAAGTACCGATTTACGGAGAAGTAGCATATCTTTAGGAATAGGTGTGAAAGCGATTTCATTGCTCGCTGCCTGAGATAGGACTAATTATACGACGTAGCTACGTTAATTTCTCGGTCGCCCACGCATCGTTGGAAATTAAAGACCGTCAAAGAATACGAATCCCCGAGGGCGAAACACGTTCCGCTTTAGACATTCCTCGCGAGGAACAGAGAGAAAGAGACTGGCAGAGAAAATGTCAGAACACGAAGGAAGTTTCGAGTTAAAGTTTCGTTGACGAAGATGAAGATTCTCGGGGCGTCTCCAATTAGCGCCCTATAATTACGATCCACCCCCGCGAGTCACGAGAACTCGGATGCAATTGTGTCGACAAAGAATTATTTGCTTTTCTTTTCATTCTTTTGCTTTAATTAATACATCTTTTTACCGTGGCTCCTATTTTTGTACGACACAATGGCCCTCCTCGAGTTTCAGCCGGTCAGAAACTTTTGTTAGATAAAAATTCATTTTATGGATAATATTTGATACTTGTACGATTGTAATAGTTTCTGTTGCGTAAAATGCGCGCCGCTTTTTAAACGTGAAGAACAGAAGACTATTATGTTTCATTCGGCAAACGTAGTAACGACCTCGATATTTCATTTCTATTCAAATGGAAGATTTTTCGTTTCCGCGATGTTCGTTGCGATATTACGAGTCTTTTTCAGAGAAATAGTTTTTCTCCGAGGAAGGATATTTTCAAACGAAACACCGAATGAGGCCATGATCGGTTCTTAGTGGAAGATAATGATGCAGTGTTTATGTAATTTTTTGTTTGAATGAGTGAAAGATACTTTCACGTGCATCTGATTTGAGAATTAAATATGGGAACTTGAAAATGTTCACTAAAATTTTACTAAATTTCCACGTCCCCAAATCCCTAAATCATCAAATCTGCAAATACTCAAACTTCTAGATCTTTAAATTAAAAAATCTCCAAATTCTGAAACTTCTGAAACTTGAACGTAAACCTCCAAATTCCGAAATTCTCCACTTGTCCATCCGAATTCCCAAAAATTCAAAGCTCCAGTTCTCCAAACCCCTAAATTCTTAAATTTCCATCTGCCTAAATCCCTAAGTCCCCTTTGTATATTTCGTTAAAGCCTGCAAAATGCCAAATTAAAAAATTCCACCCCGATGACCCGGTATTCTATCACAAGAGTAACGAAAGCGAACGCGACTAACAAAAACAGTAAAGTACTAATAGTAAATGGGTCATATCGCCCGATTTAGCGAGTGAGAGAAAAACTTTGAATCGCAAACTGCAGCGACACGCTTTGAGCTGTCCATCTGTTCCTAATATCTCTCCGGTTCGTATAAAATGGTAAACAGGAGGCAGACGTTGGCTGTGGAACCGCGGAACGTAATCTTGTCTCCTTAAAACCATCCCCCTGACGTTTATTCACCGCGTGGAAAACTGATGTTCGCAGGGAGAGAGAGATTAATAAAGAGAGAGGGCAGGCACTCCGGTTATGCGTCCGCAAAATGAACTGGTAGCTATGCAAAATACGGAGAACTCGCAGTTTGCAGCGTGGTTTAATAAATAAACAGTCGTGACAGTCGATACACTCGAATTGAATACAGTCGACGGAAATCGAACGAGACGCGTTTCCTTTGAAACGTCAGAAAAGCTCCGCCAGAGTCGCGAACACGCACGCACACACAGAGGGAAGCTGGAGCTTTAAGCGAATAGATTGTATAAAATCGACGCCTGTCCGTGGAAACGTCGACCTGGACACGGTCGTCGTAGCGCTTTTCGATGTTCGGAAAGTGTCTGAATGGTTCTGATAATGTATCGTTACCCTGCGGTGCCGAAAATATCGACGTGAAAAGTTTCGCTCCAGATAACCGTTCCTTTCTTTCTACCGAAAAGAATCGAAATGGAGGCTGTATCTGCGGGTGTAAATCAGGGATGAACATCGCAACCGGTTCTCCGAGTGACGCGATAGCTCGTGATGCAAATAAATCTGTGTTGCTTTAAATTCGTGCATTGTTCAAATATTCGTTGTACAGGTTCAGATAGATCACGCAAAACAGAAATTTTTGCATAGTTTCGTGATGCAATTTGGCGAGTATTTTTTATAAAAGCCCGTAGATTTCAAATAGAGGTATTGTTGAATGTTGAATTTTATATTGGACAATGGGATGATGTTTGTATGAAGCTCGTGCGCGATGCTGATTTTAATTGTTCTACGCGGCAGTGTTTTTAACAATCGACGTATAAAGTTGTTGATTGTTAAACGCGATCGAATGTTACTTAGTTCTTTATCTTATTATCTATTGGAATGTATACCAAAGCGAAATTATTGTCAGCTTAAAATATGATAAATGAAGTTCACTGTATCGTTTAAGAATATAAAAAACTTTGTGCAGTTATTACAGCGATGAATAAAGTAGGATCTTCCAGGATCTTTCCAGGGCGTGTAAAAAGACTAAGATTCTGTATATCGAAGAAAGAAGCAGGATTTTTCCCGCAATAATTTCCTGGAGCTCTCGCGATTCGGTGGGAAGATCGATGAGAAAATTGCATCGAAATTCGATTTCTTATAAATTATGGATCAGCGAGAGGGAGGGAGTTCGATTCGTCGTCGGATGGCGAACAATTTCGAGATAGAGGAGACTCGTATCTCAACGAGCGATGCAGTCAAAGGTTTTCAGTTAGAGCACTTCCCATTGGGAAATCAAAATGGTCGGAGATTTACTGTACCATCGATGTCGTTGAAAAATGACGAACATCTAGATCTTTGTCTCATCATGGTCCGTTGTCCTTTCATACCGGTTATTTCCATAAGATTAAATCCATTCTGTCGCGATCGATGAAAATGAAATAGACCAAAAAACGACGAGACGTCGTGTTCTGTCCCATGCAAATAAGGTTACCCGGTGCTGATAAGGTTCGATAAACCGGATGTCCCAGATACGTTACGTATGCTGTCCTCACCGATCGCAATTGAGATGTTCGACACCGTGCATCGCGTTTTTCTTCCTTTCTCGTTTATTCGTTTTCCTCTTTTCACTCCTTCGCAATGGACAGCGCATCGCGTCTTATTTTCCTTTTTTAACTTCTTCAACAAGAAAGACGAGTTCCCTGAAAACTCGCAGACGTTGTGTTTTTCAAACGGAAAATCCATCTAACGAGTTGCATTAAGTACCATTTTTCCATGCTGCCTCGCAGAAAGCTTCAGAGTCTTTAGCTGTTCTTTCTTTTCCTTTTTTCCCTCTTGTTTTTCATTGTACTTTGGCTGCACTCTGGATCGATGGGTTCATAACAAGTTGTAAAGCATTTTGTAAAAGAAACTCCGCTTATTGATAGAAGTTTGCGATTAAAGGCTGTAAGAGGGTAAATAGTTTGATAGCGGGATTCAAAATAGATTTATGTAGAAATTTCTAAATTTCTGGGTCAAATTTTACAATATCTAAATTCTCAAGTATCCAAATCCCTAATGTCCAATTCTCAAAATTTCAAATCCTACATATGCAATTTCACAATTCCCGAAGTGCTAAAAATTTCTAAATTCCTAATTCACCAGATTGTTCGATTCGAAGGTCCACAAGCAAAAATCCGAACCGTTATTTAAGCGCTGATCAAAATTCTTGACCAGCACTGTACATCATGAAGTTCGCCTAATTGACCACTAAAAGCGTATCAATAGCCGCACGTTGCGAATGAAATTTCGCCACGCGTCCGATCGAAATCGATCGAATCTGGTTGCACTTCCGTGCAGGTTGTATCGTTTCAATTCCCAGCCCGGCAATATTCTTCGGAGAGTTAGAGCAGCGATGCAGCGGTAAAGTTTATTCTTTCGAAGGGAGCAAGCTTCTTCCAGCATCCAAGCTTCAGGGCACGTTAACGTCCTCTTTACGAGTTCTCGATTTCTTTATTGCTTCTCGTGGCGCATCTCTCATTCGCGTTTCCAGGCGGTTCCGACCGGGAAAACGAGTATTTATTATACACGTGGTCGGGTCGGCCTACGTTCGTGTACGAAATTCACGAGCCTGCCGCCGCAACTTGCTAGGTATAAAGTTACGAATTTACAATATGGCCAGTTTGCCCTCTTCTGTCGGGGGTGTATACTCCACGGGCACGTTTCGTGCACACCAACTCCGGGTAAACCTACTATGTCAGCTCGCTGCTTTCCAACCCTGATCCGTTATCTGGCGCTTCGCGATTTTGTTATCTAGTTCTCAAGCTGGTGTCAGCCGGCGTACTTCCTATGTGTAAACTAACCGGACAGTTGTTATTAATAACGGTCATTTATCTGGCTCATCGAGACGGTAATTATGCTCCTCGCGAAGTCTGTGATCACGTTGCAACGGATTTACGTCGGATAGTCAAGTAGTCGGATCAGTTTTATTACGTCCCGGAAAAACTTTGGGTTCCTTATGTCACGGAGATGGGTACGGTGCTATCCACCTGCGAATGGAACTCCAGACTTTAACGGATTTTCGATTTTACTAAATCTTTCACATTTTTTAAACAAGAATGTTGCTTAGATGCTTGAATATATGCACAAATGTTTCCATTGTGCAGTTCTATGTTGGAGCTGAATATTATTTCGAATAATTTTGTATGCAATTAGAATATGTGGAAGTCGAATATTGTTTGAATTACATTTTACTTGTAAAATTTGTTAAGCTTTATTTTCTTTTAACTTTGCTTTTCTTGAAATATGTGTCCACTTTTATCAATATAAAGAATTAATGCGTATGTTCAATTTATTTATTTATTTATTTTATTTTTAATTTCAAAAGTACGTATACATTCTGTATGTATTAAATACATTACATGTCTACTCGTACGTGTAATGAAAAGCCATTTTCAGGTCCCACTGTATTACGGATAAAATGCAAAACTAATCTAACTATAGTAATTTAATCTGAAAATTTACCTGACTGTGTCCAAACTTCATCCTAATGCGATTTGGCTATAAAATATTCGTGGCTTTGTTCGCGTCCGTTGTACCTGATAACAGCAGATGTCTGATATTTCAGATTAACGTCTAAATGGACTGGGAACATCGTTCAGCGAGGATTAAAATTCCAATAATCTCTCGATGAATTTCAGTATATATCAAATTCAGTAACCACGACATTTGTACGTACGTTTCACGCGCGATCGAACGTACCCGTTAGATTTATAGTTTCATTGTTCACTGGTCATCTTTATATAGCTCTCGACAGTTATAGCAGCGTTTAAATCTCGCGTTGATCGATCGTCGTGCCTTCGATTTTATACCCGGTCGCATTAAAGTCGTCGAGCTTCGTTATCGCGCGAGTCGTACGCTATTCTTTTGTTACGCTTCAAATTTCCTCCGTCGGGACAATTTGCGCGAGAGGAATATTCGGGCTTTTATTACGCCCCGGCGAATAAAAACCTCGCCGAGATACGAGGGGTAGTAAAAAAATTGGCGAGTAACGTTTCCGTTAAGCAGATATCGAAAGCTCGTATTTACCTGGGACTTATTTCACTGTGAATTACCCGGCTGCGGGTAAGTTCTTCTTCCCGCTGTCTGCTCCCGCCGGGGAAATCTCCGTGGAACTTTTCCAGTTCCCTCTGTACCGGCGATAAAACTCCTTCCACGGTTATTAGCGCGAACAAACAGACAGCGAGACGAAACGGCGAGTGCCGGAAACGCGGTCGTACGAGCGTGTTGCGCCGAATTTCCGACCGCGGCTTCGTGGCCGGAAGTCACTGTCTCTGTTTCCCGTTCCCGAGCCATCCAGATCCGGATCAACCGGCTTGTTGGAGCGTAGGGCTCCCACCAAGGGCTCCGTGTGTCGTTCACGCTCACCAGAAACTCCCTTTTGCACGCTTCGCTCTTCTGCTCGTGTCGACCCTTTGCCGTGTACGCTAATGCACATGGGGATGCTCGCGAAGACGAAACGAGGGAGGAAAAACACAGAGGGTGAGATTGAGCGACGTCGCGAAAGAAAGAGGAAAATAACGGATGAAGAGGGGAACAGAGGTGACGCGAGGGTGAAAAGGGTAATCAGACTGACAAGGGACTGTTGTCCAAATTTTGCATAATTATCGGGGATAGAAACGTTATCTACTTGTATGGTCACGCGCTATGTGACGTATTAATACGTCTGGTATTGACACGCGTCTGGTACGCGTTTTACTACGCGTTGTATAGCTTGTATTACTACGAGTCGTGTTACCACGCGACGTATTATCACGCGCCATGCTGTACAATTTTGACGTGTCATATTGTTGTGCACCATATTGTATCGAATTCGAAAACATATATTAAAATTTATTTGTGCAATGTAACTTATATAATCAGGAGATGACATTGGTATGCTACAATAATCGCTCCAGCAAAAAATTCAATATTAGCTTGACATACAAGGAATTTGTATTCCTATCTGAAATCTTATCGATCTGTTATGCATTTTATGCGATGAACACATGTCAACCCTAAGATCAGAGGGTTAATTATTCCCTCCTTAAGTGCACACTTCCCTCTGTATACTCGTATCTTTTAATTCATTTGGCAAGAAGGTTTGTAAAATGGACTCGCTCGAAAAAGAGGAAGGAAAGAAGGGTTGGAAGATTGATAGAGATGGCAGAAGTTAGAGCGTGAAGGTAAACGAAACAGAGATAGATGAAGAGATAGATAAAGAGAGGAACTGACGAGGGGTAGGTAATAGCATCGTCACTGTGTGTCCGTACCGTTTGTACGTATGAACGGAGGGACAGACAGGGTGAAAGAGGGGTAGACAGTAGGAGTCGGTCGATACGCGCCCCTTTGGCGACGTAACGTGGCCCATCCTCGTGCTCCCTTCGTGTCGTACAATACCCTCGGAGCATTCTTCGTCTCCTTGCATCGTACTCCTCGATGTCACCTTGTTACCGTCAGCGTCTTCGCGGCCAGCTTCCATCGACGCCCTTGTCATCTCTGATTACCGAGTAGCTAACGCATCGGACGAGTTATTGGACGCATCTCGGTGTACCTACGGGGTTTATAGTTTCATGAGTCCCTGGGAACGTTCGCTGAGAAATAGACTTCGTAACAAGGAGATAACGTGAGCTTTTCCTTTGACTACAGCATCGTGATCTTTAAAATGGTGGGATGCGCAGCTTAAAATGGCGGCTTTCAAATTTCTCAGATGTGTATCAATTAATTATTATTAGAGATGTATATGAATTATTAATACACTGTCGTGTTTGAATAGTTTATTAACCTCGAAGTATTAACTTTGCACTCTATTATTAATTGTCGTTATTGTGTATTTTACTACCTTACGTGTATAACACTTAAAAAAGAACAAATCTTGTATTAAACCGAACGAGTGTGGGTGACCTTTCTTGCTGATTGTCTTAGCAATTAATTAGTATAATGAGAAATGGTTTCGTTTGCAGTGCACGGTTCCGTGTATTCTTTTAATGCGTCGCGATATTATGAACTGAAAAATCGAGGTAGAAGTTTTCCGCTTCGGGCAAATTTAACTTCGAAGAGGGATAAAAATCAACTCGGCAATAAAAGCGAAGACAGAGGGTAGAAAGTTTCGAGTGGTAGACCGTAGTAACCAATTGGATACGTCTCTTTGAGAGATACCGTAGATTCTTTTGACTCGGCTCTCGAAAGGAACAGAATTACTATTTTATGAAGCTGTTGTATCTTTCTTTTTTTTCTTCGAATACGCTAATATTAATTCCCTCTGTTTTGAAGCTACAGGAAGCGTAGGATATTGCGTCTGAGACGTAATTCGCGTCTGTGTATCGTCCTTGGTAATTCCTTCATTTCACAGGCGAACGAGAAATGCCATTTACGCACTGCTATGCAGATGCTCATTATTGGCTTAATTATCCTCGTCACCGTACCTACATAGTCTAATAAACGTAGAGAATTTTGCGGAATATGTAACTAACCGTAAATGGAATGTTGATCAAATGGCAGAGACGGTATTGAATACGGGGACAGGTATACTAGAATGATTAATTTGGTGCACGGTTATAGCAACAAAAGAGGGAATTGCAATTGGTAATATAGTGGATAAAAGGTTTTACGACGATATTTATAAATTTTAAAATTGTATATTCATAAATTACTTTCCAATATTCTCGACGTTATTACAGAAATATCAACAGTTACCTAACCGTCAATAATCGTTTAACAAATGCAAAAGAGTATAAATTATACAAGTCATAAATCCAGCGCAGTTTGCGACTAGGGTATTAATTAAAGACACGCAAAGGTTATGTTTTGAACTGTCGATTGTGTAACCTGATACACGTAACCGAATATCTGTATCGTATTTTTTAAATATTGAACGCATCGGCAGAAATTTATATCGCGCAGTTTGCACTAGATCTCGCGATGGCAAGTTTGATTAATCGATTAATCGACGTTCGTTATCTCTATTCATCGTTTCATTGATCAATGAATTTTAATCGAACGATTGTACGAACGCGTCATGTTCTCGGCATCTGTTCGATCCTCGTCGACAAATAAATATTGTCGGGAAAATGAAGTCCACGCGGTTGATATTCGAAATGAGTATATCGATCGTTATCTCGAAGCGTGCTTAACACGATTTCTTCATCTTATCCTCGGAATGGCTTCCTTAAATCTCGAGGCTTTGAACCGGACGCGATTTTTATGATATTCGCAGCACCTTATCCTTTCCAGCACGGGAGTTACGAGGTGATGATAATAAGAGGATGAATAGTGGCTATCGCGTGATAATTTGCATTTAAAGGGTGTTTCTTAACTTTGCAGCTTTTTCATGTTTTACCCGTTCATCGCGTAAATCGTGGTTCAACGTACGCTGTCATAATGGACGATAACGACGCGCGATAAAAGCTGGACGAAAAAAAAAAAACAGATTTAATCTGTTCTGCACATTTTGAGAGCAGCGTAAATCTGTTTACCGCAGATCCTATCAGAACTTTAATAACTTTCGACCCGACAAATTCTCGTACGATTATATCTGTCGAATTATTTCTAATCTCCGAGAGCAGCGTCACATTTCTTTGGTACATAGTAATAATGGCAGGATTACGATTCCCTGTTAAATTATTTCTGGTATACGTTTCATGATGCCATAAAGGGGTGGATCGAGTTTCGAAGCTTCGCTTTCATCTTTTCATTCGTAAAAGCGATACGTACTTTTACGGGAATAATACGTCGCAAGATGACAGGAAAGAGCGGGCAGAAAGGACAGAAGAAGCACTGTAAGACAGCAGAATACACACAGGATTCATGCTACTTGCTCATTATAAATGGGAAGCGTTGTGTGCCCTCGAAAGCCTTGGGCACGCAACAAGGATATGCAAAGTCGCGCGAGGGATACGCGAACCCATCTGTGGCTACTTTGAGTATTACACGGTCACTACTTAACCGCGGCCGAGGGTAAAGGGACCCGGCTACTTGATGAAAGAAGCAACTGTGTCTGATGTCTGATACATCGCTGAAAGATCCACTTAAAGCGGGCTTTACAGCCACGCGAATTTCTGAAAGTCCACCGCAATGGACGTTGCTCGAACGATAAAACTTGATCTCGTTAAACTCTCTCTCCATAATTCTACCTAATTATCAATCGATAATTTGCTAATTACAGCACTCGGTCGCTAAATTGGTTCAATTATTGTATTTATTGAATGGGTACGTGTAAATGGGAAAATAATTTGTAAATTAGGGTTTAATTGTAGAAAGTATAATATGTAATTAAATGGTTACATTTAACTTCATCAACCAAAGGTCACGTATGTGGATGACCATTATATCTGCATATCATTCTTAGAACTTGTATAATTGTTACTGATTTAAAATGAGTACAATATTTCAGCAAAAGGTTGACTCATTTTTCCAGCCTTAAAATCATCAGATGAACCAAAGAGGTTGACTCAATTTTCCTATACACTTCATTCAAAAATACGAGTCTTATCTACAGTTGCTTCTTAATTTCGAAGCTGTAATGAACATTCTCTGAAAACATTTTCAATGGATCTTGAACTATAAGTTCAGGTAATGACATCTAAAATAGAAGTTTCGAATAAAATCTTGTGAGAACCGAATTAGGACCTGATTGTTTTAGGTTAATAGATCATTTTGCGACACTAGATTATGGTTTCATTTCTTCAATAGTTCACAAAATGTTCGGTATACATTTGTTAATTGGATCACTCCTGTTATTATATAACTGGAACACGCGTATTCATTCATACCCCTGGCAAAATAATCGTAGTTCGTTAAATTGTGTGGCACATTTGTCGCAAGTGCGGTAAAGCGAAAGGAAACATTTCTTTTCTTCCTCTTTTCGGTGGCGGGAGAAAGAAAAATCTCACGTTTAATGCCACGCGAATGGAGTACACGATTTTCATTCTCCTTTTTGTTCCATTCTTACGTTTAAACTTCCCTGCCAGGCTGGCCTACTTGGCTTCAATGTTTGCGCGATATAGAGGGTGTTGGAGCACCCAACCCTCGACACGGTAATCGACTGATCCTCTGTAATCCGTACTGCCGCTACGAAGGACAAGGCGATGATGAAAAACGAAAAGGGGAGAAAAGGAGGGATAGAAAAGGTCATGGGACTGTTGGATGGGATCGATACTAAGTTACGGTCAGCCAGAATCTGTTTAAAAGTCAACCGTAGGAAAAACAGCTCAGCTACCAGTTTCACTGTAAAATAGCATTATCACCGGTGCAAATGCGTATAAACGGAACTGTGGAAACTCCCGTTATATACCCGTTCCTAATTCAATTCCGTAACTTACAGGTTCGGGGATTTGGGAATTAGTGTGTTTGAAGATTTAGGATTCTGAAGAGATTCGGGGCTTTCGAGATTTGGAAAGTGGGCAATTTGAGGATGCGGTAACTTAGCAGCTGGGGAATTTGAGACTGGAGACTTTGGAATCTGGAAATTTGGGGAATTTGAAATTTGGGATCTAAACAGCGTGGGATCTAGGAAATTTGGGGATTTTGGAATTTGGGATCTAGGGAATTCCGGGATTTGGGAATTTGGAATCTAGGGAATTCGGGGATTTGGAAATTCGGAATATAGGGAATTCGGAAATTTATGAATTTGGAATCTAGTGAATTCGGGGACTTGGGAATTTGGAATCTAGGGAATTCGGGGTCTTGGGAATTTAGAATCTAGGCAATTCGGGGACTTGGCAATTGGTAATATAGGGAATTCGGGGTCTTGGGAATTTGGAATCTAGGGAATTCGGGGACTTGGGAATTGGTAATATAGGGAATTCGGGATTTGTAAATTTGGAATCTAGGGAATTCGGAACTTTGGAAATAGGGAAAGTATAGGTTTAGAACCTAGGAAATTCTGGGACTATCAAATTTGGAAATTTTGAAAATTTTGAAATTTCAAAATTCTAAGATTTAGAATTCAGGAAATTTAGAACTCCTATAATGTATAAATTTTAGAATTTTCAAATTATTACCTCCGTTGAAATGCGAAAAGCAACTTCTCAGAATTTACGAAACGAATTTGTAAATTTATAAGCTTGAGGAGTCAGAAATGTATTTCAGTAAGTTTGAAAGCATGGAAAATTGTAAATAAAAGACAGATTCAGCGAGTGCAATTAAACGAGGTCAGCAACGGAGGAAAGTTGTTTGCTGGACAGCGGAGAATGCTTTGTGAGACATAACGTTTGAGAGAAAGAATCGAATCCCCAGCGAAATCTCCTTGTATTTCGGTGTCCTGTTGTCGCACATGAAACAACAATACGCTCTCGAAGGGACAGGGAACATGATCGAAACACGAACAACGGCAATTACGCCGCGTACCTCGGCCATAAATAAAAGGGATTCTGGTCGATGGAAAAAGGGATAGTTCTTTCCCGTGCCGCTCGGATGTTTACGATCTCTTAATCGGCCTTCCACGAGCGATCGTTTGCAAATGAAACGCTTTGTTCTCGCGGAATTAATTGTATTTATGAGAAGTATCTCTTTGAATAGCGTTACGTAAATATCGGATTAGACGCAGTTAAACTGTGCATTCCCGGTAATATATCGTACGTGAAAAGAAGATACCAATTAACTCCCGATCGAATAAAGCAATACAGCATAGAAGCGTGTGTACTTAAAAACGATGTAGCCTTAAGGGAATTTTTTCCGTGACCCAAGAAGGTTCGTTAAGCTCGACCATTACTTTCAATCGCATAAATATTTACCCGGCTGCGTTCCTACGTTTATTAACTTCGTTATCGATACGTCCGCTTCCGCAATTCGATCCTTTGACGAAGTTAAAGACGTTGTTCCGACGGTATCCCCCTTTCCTTTCGTTTCTTGTAGCCGCCTATTAAAACCGCATCGATAAACGACTCCGCCCGGAAACGTACCCCTAAATGAACGTTGAATTATATTCAGCAAGGATAATGACTCGTGGTGGTGTTGAAGTGTCGAAAGCTGCGTCGTTTTTCAAGCAGTCTCTCCGACCGTCTCGAACTGAAACAAGAGAGAAAAAAAAATTAATTAGTCGAAGCTGGTCCCGATCGTTACGATTCAAGGGATCGACAGTCCGACCAAGGTTCTTCGCGATCTTTCATCCCCGTCTCTCCACCTTTCTCCTCCATTTCGTCCTTACCGGCTTTATTTTCTGACTCTGTCTCGTGCTTCTTAACGATCCACCCTCTACCACCCCTTCGTCTCGCGTATTTCAATATTCAACGCGTCCATTCTCGGACTGAACTTCGTTATATTATGCGCGATACTTCGGCGATAAATAATCAACGAGTTAATTAAAAAACTTGAAACTTTTCGCTTTATTGGCTTCAGTACTGCTAACTATTTGCTCCATCGATTTACAACCATTTTCCGATCAATGTTTGTTGCGGAACGTTGTATTCATTAATTCCTACATTGCTATATTCCTATATTCTTAGATTTCTAGGATGTCTATGTTCTAAGATTACTATGTTCCTAGATCTCTATGTAGATCTTTATGCTTCTAGACTCCTATATTCCTAGATCTATGCTCTTAGATTTCTATGTTTCTAGATCTCTATGTTCATGGATCCTTGTATTCCTACATCCCTATGTTCCTAAACCTCTACGTTCGTAAATCCATATGTTCCGAAACTCATATGTTTCTAAATCCCTCTGATTCCAGATCCTTATGTTCCAAAATCCCAATGTTTCAAGATTTCAATGTTACTAGACCCTTCTGTTCTTAGAGCTCTATGTTCTTACATCTCTATGTTCTTAGATCTTTATGTTCTTAAATCTCCATATTCCTAGACCCTCAAGATTCTCACATTCCGATGTCCTCCGCAACGTACGCGAACATCCAATTTCAGAAGACTGTATTCAAACTTTATAGTTTGACAGGTACTTTTATTTTGAGAACGTGTTCAACGTTAAGGCGTGCAAAGAATATAAGGTTCAAGATGTGCAAAATTGTTAGAGGAAATAGAGAAGTGGTAGCTGGGATATTCGGTAGCTCACAGGTTAACACAACAATGGCGTCTGCAGCAATTCCGGAACGTCGATCCATCGTTTGGGTATCTTTTGCAAGAAATGCTGTCCCACAGGAACGCTTTATCTTCCATTCGGAAGTTAACCCAATTTCGAGAATCGAAAGAACTGAAACAGACCACACCTTTGCCCAGAATTCTCCATCATTGCAGATTTCAATGCACCTCTCCCTATCTTTCCCAGAAGAATTTTAATTTACAGAATGAAAGTCTTTGGAAGTACCTTCATAACACGTACTGTATATTAATATGTATATTAACAGTATATTAATAGTAAAATAAAACACACATGTTTCAAGTCAAATTTAATCTCTAAATCGCACGTCGAGTCGGTAAATCTCGGGCTCCGCCATCGAGGGTCGAAGAAAATTCTATACGCTCGCAAACTTTAGGGCCCGTTTATAATGGCTGCATAACGAGCTATCCCTTCTAATACCCGTCGTAAAGCTGGTAGGAGCTTGCAATATTGCAATGGTTATCCGTGAATAATAATGTCGCGAGCAAACCAGATAATTCTGGGCTGCGCGAGAAATAAAGCCGTTCGAGTCGTTTAACGGCAATTGACGCTGCACGAAAAAAATAACATGGCGAACAAAGGGGTTGGAGAACGGGCGGGGGTAGAAAGGATTTTGCGGAGCACACGGTGGTTGGATCCGATGGAATAAATTGTACGGCACCGGCGACTTTTCCATTTCCTTCGCCACAGGAAATTGAAGAGTTCGGTTAAATGTTATCGATGTATCGAATTGCTTGAATATTACGACGCCAGTTTTCGTGGACCGGTCGATATCGTTTCGGTTTTTCGTCTTTCTCGTTGCTCGCGAACGTTGCGGTAATTGTCGATTAATAACGAAATGGTTTCTGCTCGTTCTTAATGATCGCACGAGAGTCCCATCTCGAATTGTTTCGCGAGCTTCTCGATCCGTCTTTATGCGCGATTTGTTCGCTGAATGCTCTGCGTTCTGTACACTATCGGTTAAAAGTACTGTGCTGTAGTCTCTTTTAAAAATTTCTGGGTTAATGATACTTTGGAAATTTAGAAATTAAGAAACTTCTAAATGTGAATTTTCAAATTTAGAGGGATGGTGATTTGCAGATTAACAAGTTTAAAAAAAACTTTCGGACTTTCAGACTTAAGATCTCAGAAAGTTAAAAGTTGGACAATGTAGAAATTCGAACTAGGACTTCCAGGGTTTAAAAATGTAGGAGTTCAAAAATAATACTTCAAATGCAAATATTTAGAAGAGTAATACCTAAAATAAAATATCTCAAATATCTAAGAATATATATAAATCTTAATATATAAATATATAAATCTCCAGACTATACATCTTAAAAAATTAAAAATTAAGAATTTGAAACAAGTTTGCGACTAACAAACAGAAACGTCGTAAACGTCTTGCATATTTATTGCTTAAAACCGATAGAAGTCTTGCACTTATGTAATATTTATCGCGAGCTTGGTGATAAAGTGTAATTTCCTACAAGGTGATCTCACGCTTTTAGCCGGCAGTGTATTTGGTGGTGGGTGCTTCAAAAGCCATCGAGAGCATCGATATTTCATGCAAATTTATCAGGTTTAACGTGGATATTGGAAAGTCCACTTCCGAACCAAGTAAGAGAGATAAAAGTTTCGCTCTCGAGCGAGCTCTTTGTACGTTTATTGAGAGCATACGATTACTTTTTCCTGTTTAATACCACTACTTTACAGGAGGATATTTGAAAGCTCGGCCCTGTATCACTAAATTCGGAATATAATTACGGTAATACCTCGCTTACCCCGCAAGATTGCTTCCTAAATAATAAAGCGTTAAAGGAAGCCATCTTAGCATGCACTAGATAGTAAAAGAAAAGCAGAGCAATTGAGAATACAGAAGTTTCATTTTAATTTCGAGTTAAATACAAATAAAATTTATTCGTAAATAAGCTATGTTATTAACAAAAGTTAATTAGATGAGGTAGAATTAAAGTTCTTGTACATTTTAGAGTTCGATTTCCCAACCAACGATTACGATAATAACGATTTTCGAACACGTGTTATTTCCGTACACAGCATCGCAAACCATGTAACTACATGCAATAATTCGATATTAATGATAATACAATGACCGTGGAAGCAGCGTGCAGTTGCCGTTAATGGGTTGGTCACGAAACACGTGTATTTTCTAAACTATCTTTGAACAGATATTACCAACCGCACGAGTTGTAGCTTATCACCACGTTCACTGTTTGCCTCTTCCGGACGCCTTTATTTTCTCGAAAGCTTTCGCGAATTAGCATATTTCGAGTTTTACGTCGCGATAAAGTAGCAATTTCATCCCCATCGTGTTGCAACTTCAGAGTGCTTTCTCCTCTTTTAGGAACATAGTGAATCCAGCAAATGTAATTTGATAGTACAGGCTGTTTCAAAAAGAACTCTTTATGACGATGCTTCTAAAACTTTCGGAGACCATTCGTTTTTATTCTGGTCTTTAATGTATTCATTTTTTAATTTATGGCGCTTCGAAGTGAAAACCTGAGGATTCAATGTTTTAGAATTTTTAATTTCTTCTTCTTGGAATTGCAATCTTTTAACTTTTTTATTTTGCACTTCTGTATTGTGAAATTATTAGATTCTCAAATTCTCAAATTTCCAAGCTCTCAAATTCTCAAATCCTCAATTCCCAACTTTTCAAATCCTTAAATCCTCAATTTCCAAATTTTCAAATCCCTACCTTCGCAAGTCCCCAAATCCCCATATACCAAAATTTCCAAATTTGCAACGTTTCAATACACTAACCTTAAAAAATTCCAAAGTACCCAATTTCGAATTCCCCAAACTTCCAATTTCCCTCTAAATGTACATGTATCGTTAACGTTTCAGTGCACGATATACATACATTCGCAGAAATCGTTTCCGTCCACCCACCAAAGTAACTCGAATCCGTAGAGCGGGTTTCCATGGGAGCGTGTGCCAGGGAACGTTCCCCGGGACTCAGCGTTTATCGTGTCAGCATTCCCGTGACAATCGGATGTTTCAAAGGTAACACGGAGCAGCCTGTCACGGTGAAATAACTGGTGCCGAATTTACGATCGGCAGTTCGCATCGTGTCCGTCTCGACGGTAAAGCCCCCGATTCTCGTCGATAAACCGTGGCAAACAATCCGCAGGGAGTCGTTCTTGGGAGATGGACCCGTGTGCAGAATCGTCGGTGAGGTTACAAACCGAGATATGGGTCGTTTGATCGTTCTCAAGAAACTAACAGTTTCCTCGGAGATTCGATTCACTTTTGGGGATTCGTGCTTGGAAATATAGGGTGGCCCTTCATGAACTCGTTCTGGATTTAGAACCACTGCAGAAGTTCCTATCTATATTTTTGATTCGTAACCATATTTTATTCTTGTTCACGATATACATGTACCGAATGTTTTCGATCGTTTGCATCCTTATTGTATTTGCAACGATAGGTTTGTGAAATGTAGTTGACAAATATAAGAAGGAGTGTATCACTTTCTTTATTTGTTCATATTCTTTATACTTCACGCTCTAAATTATTCATAGATGTAGATCTTAACCTCTACATCTGTATCCTAAATCTGTATGACCTTAAATCATACGCTATACACTACATCACTTGGATCTCTACACCCGCAGATCTTCTTTGGACCTCCTCAGTATCCTTCCTAGACTCCATTTTTACCTCTGAATCTGCACTTTAAATCTGCACGACCTTAAATCATACGCTATACACTACTAGTATTTTGGATCTCTACAATCTTCTTTGAATTTCCCCAGTATTCCAGACTCCATCTTCTCAAGGTTCTCCAAGAGGGAAAGTAAATGGTGACAAACTTCTTCCTCCACTTTGTTGCTGCGACAAAAGCTTAGGTTGCATCAACGTTGTCGTTACGTTGCTTGTTGCAGTAGCAACCGTATCTGTTATTCGAGATAACAAACGACGAACCTAGCTCGGCTTTGTGGAATGCGCTATTATCCGTTTTCTCGCGAACGAAAGCGTCAAGTCTGCGTGATAACGGCAAACCACACACCTACCAGAAAACCGGCGAAAAACCGCGAATATTCATATCCACGTCCGAACTTTTTTCATCGTTTTGAAGGGGCCGAATTGGTTGGCCAAGTTGATGGCACGTATAGAGTTGCTTTCACGCTCGATGTCACTTTCGAAGAATATTCATGCGATTGTTCTGAGCGAGCGCTGCACTATCATTATATATCGCATGACGTTACAGGCTGACTAGTTTGATGGCACGGTGCGGATATGTGGATGTAAAGCTATAATTTAAATTAAACTATTTATTCAAGTGGTAATGCACTTTGAAATTAGAGAATTGCAAAACTGTATCTAAAATTATTCGAGAAGTTAGCATTTCAGAATTGCATTCAAAGCTATTCGATTGTTCGAAGTACTTCGAAGCCACAGTCGAATGTTTCTAATAATCAAAATACCCGAATTCCACCTCATACTCGAAGTTACTCGAATTTTAAGTCGCTCCAGTAAATAGCCGACGCCAAAGTCTGCGTCGAGGGTGGAAGTCTTTCGGAGCATCCTGTATAAGGATCGGTGACTTCCGGCAGGTAGGTGGCGGCAATTTCGGTTCGTGTCGAGCCGAATTTCGTGCGGTAACTTCCTAGACGAGATTAATGAAAGTTCCCCATTAAAAGAATAGTCTCTGTTCCGTTGGGTAAGAGCTGGCTCGGTTATATGGCCGCATTAACGTTGGAAGAGTAATGCCGCAACTCTGAAAAGTCTGCGAGCCCGCATTGAATGGCTAGACTGGGGCCGACACGAGGGTGCTCTTGAACTCTATTCATGCGTTTCGCTCTTTTCATCGGGGTCCTCTATTTTTCTCTCTGTTCTTCCCGTCCGACCGTTTCGTTCCACCTCGTCCGTTTCGTTTGCCGTCCCTCTGACCCTTTATCCATTTTTCCGTTATCATAACGTTGCCACCGCGGGCGAAGTGGTCCGTCGTGACCACGCCACAAAGGTGTGCGGGGCCTGCCGTGTGGCTTGATTATTCATCGCCGCGAAACGTCACGTCCCCGGATCGCGGATCGTGCACGGGAAACCGGAACGAAATAATCTAACTCGCTTTCACATTTTTATCCGTTTTCCTTACGTTATAATCTTCGTCGAAATGGTGCATCGTTTTTGTGAATGACGTTTATTCGGCTTACGCTTCCTTCTCATTCGTCGAATGTGTACGTTGCCTCGAGGCTTCCATTTTATTTTGTTTCTGTTTGACGAATGTTTCATATTTGTACGTACATTCGATGATAGATCGTCGAAGCGGAGAATTCGAGGATCGCGTGGACAGTGTCGGATTTCGAAACGTAAAAATATCGGTTGTTATACGGGTCGATAAATGTATTCGAACAATGTTGAGTTCGAAATGGAATATAGGGAATAGTTCGGTAAATGTGGTACTGTATGGTATGGCATATTGTAACTGTAATTCTTCAGGATGTAGTTCAGTTCTTGAATTTACAGTCTTCGGTGTCTTTTTCAATAAATTGAAAATGAAACTTGTTTACGTTGTATTGGAACGTATCCACATTCCTAGATTTATGGATCTTCAGATATCTAGATGTCTAGATACCTAGATTTTCAGATCCTTGAACACAATGCCTAAATACCTAGATACTTGCATACCTAGATACGTAGATAGCTAGATATCTGAATATGTTGATACTCAGATTCCTCTATATTCCTAAAGGGATAGATATCAGCATTGTATAAGCGAATTTCCAAAATACAACGGTCGAAACCATCACAATTTCTCCTTCATTAATTATCAACTTTTACAGATACCATATTCGCGGTTTTGTGTTACAAACTGTAGGTTCACTCTCCCTCGTTCTGCACCCCCAACCCTTTTTTACTCGCAACCCAGCCGTACGTGTTCTACGGGCAGAATCGTATTGGCTTTTTGCGGTGTTACGAGTGGCTACGCAACCCTTTCCTGAAACTCAGCGACCCCTCGTTCTCCTGCCTTCTCTTTCTTCTTCTCTTCACCCTCCTTTCCATTCTGTCCTATGTTTTTCTCGATCTATTCGTTGTTTCTCCGTCTCTTGCACCCTTGAGTTCACCAGCTTTATTTACACCCTGCCCGACCCCGTAACAAAGCAAGCAAATTATCTCGCTACGGCGAACATCAATGCACGTTTCGAGTTAATAGCGCCAGGGATTTCCCGAAAATTTATCGTTCAAGGCACGCTAATTTCGAGCGGTGGACTTCGGAGCACGTCCTCCATTGGTCGCCGGTTATCGGTACTATCTGGGAACGTCTGCTTCCGGTCATCACCGGTGAATCCTTGCTGCGTCGCGAAGAAACGGCGATCTAGTTTTTAGCACGGACTTGAATACGGTATATTCCAAATTTCCTAATTCTCAGGTTCCCGATTTTCAAGATCACGAATTATATATTTTTAAATCCGCAATCTTGGGTTCCTCAAATCCCCAAACTTGTGGAAGCTCTAAATCCTAAAATACTTAAATTTCTAACTGAGAACATAGTTCTTAGATTCTCATATCCTTAAGTTCTCAGTTCCTTAAATCCCCAATCCCTTAGATTACTGATTTTCTATATATCCAGCTTCCTAGCTCCACAAGTACCAAGATTCCAATTCCTTAGGTTGGAATCCCTCAGATTTCCTCAGGGCAATTTCGTAGATTGACAATTCCTTAGATTGTACATTCTCTAGATTGCTAATTAGACTCCCAATATCCAAATTCCCAAATTCGAAAATGTATCCTCAGAGCAACAGAAAGTCAACATAAACCCTCGATGACCAGCGTAAATGATTGTAACCTAAAAAGTACAACCAAATTAATTTTTCCGCTTCCACGCACTGAAAAAGTCGGACAAACAAGAGTCGGTTTTTTGTGTAAAAATTAGTAACAGAGAGTAATCCTAGGTGTCAGCATGAAAAAGGGGCATGGAAAGAGGGCGAGTAGCGAACGTGGCAGGGTTGAATGGACCCGGTGCATTTTGGGATCACAATTGAGTGGAGTCGGGCTGCAACCACCGTTCGTCAGCCTTGTAACCGTTCACGGGACGAAAACTGTTCTCGTAGCTTAACGTTTCCTAATTCCTTTTAACGTCCTCTTTTTTTCGTTCAGCTGCGTAACAATGGGCCGCTACCGAAGTCTTCTAATTGCTCGACTCGAATTATTCTGCCCGCGAATAGCTTAATCGTCGGCATCGTTTCACCCGCGAAAGTTAATTGCCGATCACGTTTGCACATGTACACGCGTGCACACACGTACGCGGACGCATAAAGCGGACTGTTGCTTTACGGCTTGCGCATTGCTCGTTCAGCGGCCGCGGTGCAATGAAACGATATTGAACTGTTTTATTGCGTCCGATAAACCATAGGAATTTTGAATCTTTTGCTGCCGTGAATGCATATCCTACGCTTTATCGTGCTTAATATACAGTTGCCGAAAGTTTACGAACGATATAGATTTTTGGGTTTCGCGTGATTTTATGACTTGCATTTTCGAGAAAATCTGATTATTTCCGTCGACTCAGAATGTAATTGTTATATATTGGTATAAGCATTATAAAGATTCATCGATAGTATTTTTGTAAAGAATGTGTTTATATTTGTGAAATTCCTATTTTTGGATGTTTCTTTCAATTTTAATTGTCGAAGCACTAGACTACATACCAAATTATTATTCTATAAAAGCACCGGTACTCAGAAAATAATTACAGAAGAAACACACAACTAAATTATGTAATCACAGCAAACTACAATATAAACGAATAGTTAATATGCATAGGAGGATTAAATCCGCGCAATACTATGCAAAGCGTTTTGCTTCCATCACCGTCCCACAAAACAGGCCACAATAATTCAAGCCTTGAACTCTGACATAGCCGGTTGTCGTCCATTCACGATATTTATTTGCGCGGATGGAGGTTCGCGGCAAATTAGCGTCGCGACTCCGCTTATCCCTGCATCAACGGCAAACCGAACTATCCCCGCAACCGAGCAAACGTTGCACAACCATTTTCTATCGTTCCGCGTATCCGATCTTTCTTTTTTCCGTAATATCGAACGTATCGATCCTACGTCCCTGTTACCAAGTGTATCATAAACAACGCGCCATTGGAAACGTGACCAGAGATGGTCGACGTTCGAGCGCGAGCAAAAAACAATTTGATTGATTCGCTGGCGATTTTACGGGCGACATGTGGGCGGACAAATGAAGCGTTCCGGTGCACAATGCACCGGCATTCGTCTCGCTGATCAACGTCTATCCGCGGTAAGGCCAGTTATTACCTCGGTTTTATCGGTCGGCGAAATCTCAGCCATGGTGATATAACTTTGGGGATTCATTGGGTTTCGACTTAACGCGGATCCGGTGGTCGATGCTGGATTACCGGTGCGCAGGACAATCAAGAGCTCACGGGCATCGGTGCGCACCGTGCGTGCGAGCTGACGGAGATATTTTTTTTCTAATTTGGAAATTTGGGGATTTGAGGATTTGAAGATTTGAAAATTTGGGAAATTTGGGAGATTGGGAATTTGGGAATTTGGGAATTTGGGAATTTGGGATCTGGAAAATTTGGGGAATTTGGAATTTGGGACCAAAACGATGTGGGATCTAGGAAATTTGGGGATTTGGAGAACTTAGGAACTAGAAAATGCGGGGACTTGGGAATTTAGGGATTTGGGAAATTGGAATGTAGAGAATTCGGGGATTTGTGAATGTGTAATCCTGGGGATTCGGGGATTTGTGAATTTGGAATCTAGGGAATTCGAGGCGTTGGGAATTTGGGATATAGGGAATTCGGGTATCTGCGAATTTGGAATCTAGGGAATTTGGGGTCTCGAGAATTTGGAATCTAGGGAATTCGGGGGCTTGAGAATTCGGTGACTTGGGAATTCGAAATGTAGGGAATTCGGGAATTTGTGACTTTGGAATCTAGGGAATTTGGGGCCTCGAGAATTTGGGATCTTGTGAAATTGGGGACTTGGGAATTCGGGGATTTGTGAATTTGGAATCTAGGGAATTCGGAGGCTTGAGAATTCGGAGACTTGGGAATTTGGAATCTGGGGAATTCGGGAGCTTGGGAATTTGGGAATTGAGGAATTTGGGAACTGGGAAATTTGGGGATTTGCGAATTTCGAAATTTACAAACTTGTGAATTTGGAGAATTTGGGAAAGTTGGGAGTTTGGGAGCTTAGGAACTCGGGAATTTGGGTATTTAAAATTTGGAAATTTAGAAATTTGTGTAATTTAGGGAATCTGAGGAATTTGGGCCATTTGGGAAATGTGGGAGCTTAGGAATTTGGGTAATTTGCAATTTCTCAGATGGAATTCCTCAAATTCCTCAGAATCCTCACATTCCTCAGATTTCACAAATTGTCTATATTCCCCAAATTCTTCAAATCCTCAAATTGTCCCTCCTTTAATTTCCCCGAATATCAAAAATCCTGAAATTAGTGAATCCCGAAATTTCCAAACTGCCTGTAATTTGAAAATTGGGAATCGTGCAAATTCTAAATGTATGTATTTCGAAATTGGTAAATTAGCAATCCATCAGTGTCGACGAATGCAAATGATTCGGTTGGTGGTGTAGGGAGCCCTTGGGGGCGTAGTTGGCCATCGGTGCGCTAGATCATCGACGTTCCTTTTAATCGTTCCATTGGTGCGTGGAACATTTCGTTATTCACGTTTCGCTGCCTCGGTGTTATCAAGCATATTCCATCGTGCGCCACCGGATCCACGTCCTGTCCACCGACCTACACCCTCGCGACCAGCTTGCTCCATCAAGCTTTCTCCGCTTTGCCGCGGCTGACTGACAACCACAGCGATAATAAAATATCCTCTCCTCGAACAATACTGCCAAAGTTTTCGGATCAAACTTTCGACGTACCTTTCATCCGATTAAAGTTTCATCGATACAGCCGATACACCTGCCAATTAGAAGTTGGATTAATCGATAAATAGTTAATCAGATTTTCTTCTCCGAGAACAAATTGCCAGTTGGTGCGTTAAAAAAATCATGGATGGTCCAAAAATGTATACAGAGTTATCGGTATTATGTGTTTTATTACCCCAAGGTATTAACTCTAGTTTACTAACCCTGCACTCAAAGATATTTTACCAATTGCCATATTGTCTGCTTCACTTTATACATCACCCATAAAATTACAGATTTTGTTAACCAATTAAGTTTTTATTTTACATCGAGTTAAACAGAGTGGTGAGTCACCTTTTAAGTACAAAGGGTTACTGTCGACTAGATCCTTGGTTCGTCCAAGGGAAATTCATGGCCACTTAAGGGTACGTGCCGTGCACCCTATAAAATATCTATACTTGTATAACCTTGCAGGAGTCTAATCTATCTCTAAGGTCCCAGAGAGGCTCATTGTAAGAACATAAATTAGTCCACGCTAGATTTTACTGTCCGAAAGATTTCATCCCTCCGAGGATGAATTTTTCATTCAGAAAGCTTTCGTATAAAATTACCGTAATGATTCACGGACTCCAGTTCCCAGAATTATCGAGGTGCTTTAAAACCTTAAATTAATCACGATTCTCGCGAAGCTGCGATTACAGAATTTCGAAGATTTCGTTGAATAAAAAATATTCATTCGCAGCGTGTGCCATCTTCGAACCGGATAACGAACCGAGACAGATTGATTAGCTCCCTAGTGATGGGATTCAAAATGCATTTCCCAAAGCCAGCCGCTCTAATTGCTTAGTGGGGTTAGAGCCGGTATTTACTTATTTATCGCGCGACGAACCCTCGTCGAAGAGGGTTACACGAACCTCGACACTTTCTTGCTCCTGGTGAGCTAGCAACGACACGGTTGCACCGGTGCCAGCCGTGTTTGCGAATTAATTGTGATGGATACGACGCATACTCTGCTTTCCAGATCGTTGAACTTGACTCTTCTTCATTTTACACACTGGTCTTTTTTTGGAAGGTGATAAAATGTCGCATTATTGCATCACAGAACTACCGATCAGTAAATACACTTACATCTCTAGGCAAACATCTGAATTTATTTTGAAGATGTTAAGGGAACCTTGTATATCTGATGAAAATTACTAGAACACTTTCACACGTATGTATATTCATTGTTTAACATAGGCTTCTCTTTGTTTAAAATGTTTACATATTTGTATCTCGAGATCCTTAAATCCTTAGACCACGAAGAAATATAGTTCTACAATTATTACACTCAAATATAAAAACTCTCAAATTCCCAAAACTCCAAATTTCAACATTTTCAAATTCCTAAATCTACAAATTTAAATATTTCCCAAATTCTCAAATCTCGAAATTTGCAAAAGTCCAAGTCCTCAAATACCCAATAACTCTAACATCCGAGAGTCCAAGTGCTCTTGTCTCAATCTTCCGTCCGAAAATTCAAATTTCGCGCGTCCCAAAGCGTGCGAAGGTTTCCATGCATTGCATAATCCCGGCACGAGTCGATATTTGCATAAACAACGCGTAAAACACATCTACGCACAAAGGATTTAGGTACCGTAACACGTTTCGTCGTCGTTCGAAGCAGCATCGACGGCAACGACGTCTGAACCGTTCTTCTCATATCCCTGGATATGAGAATATCCCATAACTGAATTCCGGTGTCGTTACTTTTAATTAGGGAATCCCCCTTAAACGTTGTTCCAGCCACGAAGCAGAAAATCTCCAGGCATGAATATTAACACCTTGCCCTTCGCTTCTCTTCGCTTCGTTCATATTAAACGTTGCGCAATGAATTAACTTCGCCGCGGATTGAATTAATTGAGTTACGAAGATTAAAATGCAAAAACGCTGCCACGTAAATTCGTCTGGAAGACGGTGCACGGTGTATCGGTTCCGTTTTCCTTCGCATTTCGATGAAATTGTTCTGCGGCAAAATCGTCACGTTACAAATTGTTAGGGTCAGTACCCGTTGACAAATGCTCGGTCATTCGTGGAATTACTAATGTCGTATGGGGTCATAATCACCTACCATTAACGGATTATCCAGATATTGATTCCCCAACGACGATAAATCAACGCGTAATCCGACGTCGAGACTATTTTGTACCAGATCACATGATTTGCTCGCGAACTTTGCTTACCATTATTAATACCGATATGCGATTCGATACATGAACCTGGAATAGGCTGATTTTATCTTTTGAGCATTAGAGTACACACTGACTTTGGATTTATGGTGTTTCAAAACCTGCGCGTGAAGAGGTTGATCCAGGTGTTGACATCTGTATTCCCTGCTTCATACACATTTGCTGACTTAAAATTACAATTTGCGTAAGTGTAATTAATAGACACTAAATGGAACACTCGAAAGAAGCGATGCATATGAAGTACATGACTTAATTTGTAAATTGCATAATTTTGTAGGTAGAAGAGGTAATTTATCTCTTACGTCGTCTCGTATAATTATACAATATTTCCTTTTTAATACAGCGACAATTTAAAACTGTCTTTTATACCGTTACTAGATTAACCGCGTTTTACACCCGAATGAAACATAATCAACTCTCCTTCTTTCAAATTAATCGTACAATTTAACAGGAAACAATGGCGAAGCAAAATCGTAATCTCGTACGAAAATTGAAATCATTAGTCCCATGATAAACTCGTGGAATCTAGACGTAGCTACTTTAATTCAGCCCCACCATTGGGGCTAATTGTTAAACTATTTTTGCCGGACGTAATTAAAGTCGCTCGTTTCGCTGGAAAGATGTTCGTGTAATTCGTTTTACCGAACCGAGCACGTTGCCGTAGGGCCGCGGTGTAATCAGGTTTATTTAAATCTAGTTTACGATAAGGGTAGTTAACATTTAATGCGTCGTATAACGAGACTCTATTCTTTATTATAAACGCATTAACAATGCCGGTACTTGGGAAATAATGGACCTTGATAATTTTGGCTTTTATTATGCAACGATTACAGATAAATTTACGGTAATCTGTTGGCCGCACGGCAATATAACGAGACTAGTTCTCCAACTTTTTAATGTATGGATTTTCGCATCTTTTGATTTATAGGTATTCAAGTTTTGTGATTTTTAGACTTTTTAGCTGTCAAGTTTTTCAAGCTTTTAATTTATACATTTTCAGGTTTTTACATTTATAGATTTGCAAGTTTTGAAATTTGTAGATACTTAAGTTTTTAAATGTATAGATTTTCAAATTTATAAATTCTGACACTTTCAGATGTAACAATTTATAGACCTTCAAATGTAGGTCAACAAATGTAGAACTTGTGCTACATTTTACAATTAAACCGTAGTTCTATTTGACCAAATGGATTGTAAAATTAAAGAAAACGGTGTTTGTCGATTATTCCGAGGAAGGTTCCTATTCAAACATTTCAGTGTTAATCGCGTTTCACGGGACACGCTAATTCAATCTATCGTATTAATTAGCGAGCAATAAGGCTCGTTGATGCTTAATGGCGCAATCGAGCTGCCGAAATTCGCGATAAATCGATTTTGGAGCAATTGTTAGCAGATCGATAATTCGATAATAATGAGCGAAGTATCGGTGGACGGGTTAATGAACATCCTAGAGTGGAAATTCAGCGCGAACGCTTCGGAATTTCGACAGATTACGCGAAATAACATTCGCGCGAATCGTTCAGGGCCCAATGGAGCAGATCCGAGCCGAGCGGAGCCGAGTCGAGCCGAGCGTGAAACTCATCGTTAAAGCGCCATTCAATTTCGACGAAAACCAAACGGGAAATGAAAAATAGAGGAGTATGAATGCGGAGGATCAAACATCCGTTGCATGATCCCGTTTCCGCTTTCGTCGAACGCTGCATCACGGCCGACGCTCTCATTAAAAAGTACGTGTTTGAGTTGCTCTTATCAGCCGAGCCAACCTAATCTCTCGCAAACACGACAAACGTGCCTCCAAGCTTTTTGGATCAACAGTCAGCCCTCGTTCGCTTCTGCACGACTTTTTTTTCGAACAACCCTAACCGACAGTATTCCTGCAAAATTGCTAGTCTGCTATTCAATTTTATTCACAGTTGTCATCTGGAAAATATTACTACCCGATTTCGAGTTTTGTGCGATTTAAAGTTTAGGGCAGGTTTAGGGATTTTCTTAGATTATGGAACTTGAGGTTCTTTGAAATGTTAGGACATATTGGAGGTAGTATTTAGGGGTTGTAAATATTAGGGTATTTTGAGGATATTAGGTTTTTGGGATTTGGACATTTGGAAGTTTTGAGATATTAGGATTTGAGTGGTTGGAAATTTAGATATTTTGAAATATTAGGACTTAGGGGTTGGTAATCAGAAATTCATAGATACTAGGATTCGAGGGTTGACAATTTAGACTCCTGTAAACTTGGAGATTCAAGATATTGATGATATTGAAATTTCGATACTCGGACATGTTCACCCCTTGCCCTATAATATCGTGTGAAACACGTGACGCACTCTACAGTTCATATGTGCTAAACCAGAGTCGTATTTTCACTCCAATTGAATATTGGGTTCAATGTTAATTATAATCTTCATAATCAAGGATCGTTTGAAACATGCCTAACTTTTTAACTTTCTTTATTTCTTTTCACATTGTAGCAATGACACAACTGCCTAGAAAATTGTAGGTTAATATATTAAAATGTAATGATTCGATAATTTAGAAATATACATATTTCAGTACTTTTTTATTAGAGGCTGTAGATATTAATATTCTTATTGAATCCTGTTAACACGACGTTAATATTTTATTTGAGAACTTAAAAATTCAGGAGCATAAAAAATTCCAAATGTACGAATTATAAAATTTATAGATACCAGAATTCTAAAGTTGAGAATCTGTTCGAACGGTTCGAAATGTATAATGAAAGATGCAAACCGTTTTTTTCGCCTATGGAGCGTTATAAAAATAGTAGGTCGCCGAAATAAATGAGAGTAGCGGCAGCGAGCCGATAAATGGTTGAATAAAACAAGGCTCGAGTTGGAGTCGAAATAAACGATTCACGAATTCCTTGCCGGAATCGTATACGCGCGTGAATTCTCTCTTTCTAACTATTTCGAGAGCCCGATAGTTGGTCGTCTGTCGAATTCATGGTACCTTGCGAAACACTTTTGCGCGCGGACTCGCAGGATAATTAAACTGCTGCTCGCGGCAGCATTGTACGGAAAGCAAATTAATTCAACCGTGAAGTTTCCATCGGGACCGGACAATTTAATCCCGAGCTACGGTCGTCTGTACGATTCGTTCGGTGTTTTTGCGAGAAACTGATCGTTCGAAAACGTAGAATCGATGCTGAAAATGCGGAGTGCAAACCTTGAATCACAATGCGTCGTGTGTTTATTAGGCCAGCATAATTGCGTTTCGATTCGGGTTGTTCCATTTTCTAGCCGATTCTTAAATACCTGTCGGCCACGGTATTGCCCTCGAGCGAGATTGCTCTCCTTTTCTCTCGACCTTTCAACGTTCGTCACTTGAACTCGTAAATATAGGACGTTTAGAGGTCTATTAATAGAGTTTTTTTTGGTGCTACCTCTTCTCGACTGAACACCAATTAAAGAGCATCTCGACGCTAATGATTCATCTATGACTCGATCGGTAATGAAACCTGGATGCACTCCGAGGCCTTTCTCTTCGCATAGACACGCATTTACTTCACTATCCTCTACTATTCAATCTTATCAATTTTCTAGCTTGGACACGTATTTACTTGACAATTTTCTACTTCACAAATTTTCCTCTTTTCAAATTTGTAAATATTCCAGCCAATATTTGTTGATGTTTCTATTTGTAGGTATATTCGGACACGTATTTATTTGACAATTTTCTACTTCACAAATTTTCTCCTTTTCACGTTTATAAATATTCTAGCTAATATTTGTAAATATTCTAGCTTGAACACGTATTCACTTCACAATTTTCCCCTTTACAAGCTTATTCAAGTTCTGCTAGTGTAAAGCTTTGAAATTTGACAAATTTTATATTTAGAAATTTTTTAATCTGCAGTTTGTCATATCGTAGCAATTGTAGATCATGGAATGATATACAAAGTCCTCGCCATGTTTCAATCTTCTCCAGTGGTCTCACAGAAATTATTTTCTGCTAAAGACATAGAGTTTGAAAAAGACAAATTTCGTACTAAAGACATCAAGTTTGTACAAAATGTTTGGAACTGACATAAAGTTTACACGGATCAATTTTTGTATTAAAGACATAAAGTTTGTATAAAATGCTTGGAACTAATGATATGAAATTTGCAAATAAATGTTTGTACTAAAGACAAAGTTTGAACAAAACGTCTGGACCTATTCACATGGAAGTTTGCACAAATCAATGTCTGCTCTAAGGACGTAAAGTTTGAACAAAATGTCTGGAACTATTGATAGAGTTTGCACAAATAAATTTTTATACTCAAAACACAAAGTTTGGAACAACATCAAATTTGTACAAGTAAATTGTGCTAAAGACATAAAGTTTCTTCGAAAGTGTTTCAGTCAAAGACTTTGTACAAAGAAAGTTACACTAAATGTATATTTCTATCTTCCTACGAACTTCGTGTCATTAATTATACGTATGACTGTTGTGATATGACTGTTGAAATAATTATCGTAACTATGTTGCCGATCATTAATCATCACTCCACTTTCCGTTCAACTCCGACTAAAAAACTCGGAAAACATCGTCAAATAAACGGAAAACATTGTCAAAACTTAGAGTTTACGAAACGTCCGTTGAAACTAGTGTATGCCGGAGACAGCGCAGTTTTCTGTACAATCGATTTCGGTTGGTCTTGAACGATCTCGTGAATTCCGATTTGGCCGTGTAAAGTGTCCATGCGATCACAGCCACGTAACCGAGCTTCGTGTCTTCAAAGTGGTGCACATAATAGTCCCATAGACTCGGTAATAGCTTCCAGATTGTTAGGGTCTATGAAATTTCCGCGGGTGGAGCGTGCACTTAAGCAGTCTGCAAGTATACGAGGGCAAACGAAGAAGAGGAAAGAGAAGGTCGGCTCAGGGTAGATTTTCAGCGGCGTTTAAGGGATATTTCAGCACTCGAATTGCTGTTTGCCAGTCCGAAAATGTTCCCAAGAAGGGAATGTCTGTTATTGCGTCCTTGGATGTTCCTATAAAACCGTGATCGCGATGAACGTGTGTATTTAAAAAATTAATGCATACTACCCTCGGAACACACTGTGTCGTAAAAGCTATAGTATTATGTCGTAGCAGCTGTCGTACTGTTGCGTCGGCACACATATACTACGATTATAGGTGAAAAAAAGGGAACATTGATCTTATACGCGAGTCGTGTTTCCACAAAACAATCCATTTCCGGTTCACTGGTTAGCGTAGCAATGAAATATTGTCGCTACGTGTTCGGCCTGCGAACGCTCAGAAACGCCCAAGGAAACCTTGTTCACTCCTCGTAGGACTGCTTGAACATTGCTTTATATTCAGAGAGAACGGTGACTAATTCAGGTGATTGGAATTATGAAAAATGAAATGGGTGACCCGGTTCTTGTATTTTTGGCGGTTGAAGGCAGACGTCTGAAGACGCTGCAGAAGATAACGCTAAGGGAATCGATGTGTGCACGTTGAAATATCACCATTGGACGATAACATTAATTCTTATTTTATCGCGCCATTTTCGCGATTACTACTTCGCACGGTGTAGGGACTTTATTTTACGTGGAACCATGAGGTAGTGTGGTGACTTAATATTTGATTCAAGGACATATGAAGTATGGTACGAAAATTTGAGTTGTTACATTTCTGAATTTGTGATATGCTTATTTTAAAATTTTTAGATAGTTAGATTTGAAAGTATGCGATTTGCAGTTCTGTCAGTGTCCTGATGTTTGCTAAAATTATATTTCAATATTCTCAACTTTCCATGTCTCTAAACTTGATTTCCATGTATCAACATTTTTAACTTTCTAAATCCTAACCTTTTCAAAGTACACGTGCATTCCCAAATTATGTGAAACCAATACGAGACTGTACCTCAAAGAGCGCTCAAGGAAAGAAAATTAAAAAGTAATGCTCGTGTTTCACAGGAATAAGAAAAATCTTTGGTCCTATTTCACTGGTAGTTTAACGGGAGCGTATCCTGTCGCGGACAATTGCAGAAAATTGCAAGCTTTGACATTTAATTTAAAAAAAGAGGGATAGCTGCAAAGTACCAAAAGCTGTTCATAAATCTTGGCAGTTTCATTACCGGCCTCGCGGTATCCTGTTGCACGACGTCGACGGTGTATTTCAGAAACTCTATACCAGCTGGAAAATAATTTTCAAACGCGGCAAAAGAAAATATCGTTGTCGAACATGCGACGAATTTGACTTTCGAGCACGGTTCGTTTACGCGAGAGCCTTGTCGTCTTCCTGTTCTGTCTCCTTCACTTTCGACCATTTCCACTTGTTATACTACGTGACCGTCTCTGGAAAATGTTCCTCAATTTTACTCGACTCGGCTAACAGCCGGGAAAGATAAATAACCTTTTACTTGTCGCGTTCTTCTTTTCCAGAAGAAGTCCTCTCTTTTCTCGTCGACCTGACGGGTGTTAACCCTTTGCACTTTGACTTTTCCGAACGTCGCTCGATTGATCATCCTGATTTATTTCCACTCTGGAGCTGTAGAATTATTTTTAAATTAAAATTACTCCTATCGACAGCCAAACTATTTCAGATCCATACTTCCAAGAAGGGGAAAGAAAATTCTTGTATAAAAATTGATTGACCAGAATAAGAAATAAATTTTTGTCTGATTCTTATTTCGTGAAGTAACAGCAAATTATTACCCAGAGTGCAGTATTGAAACTTAAATTTTCACGTTCTTAATGCTCGATTTTCTGTAAGCGTTGCGATGAATTATTTCTGTAAATCATTCCAGAAAGTTTCACGCTAATAACGTTATCTTGAATTTGTTTCAGGTAAGTTGACGCAACCAAGATGTTACTCGAAGATCGTTTGCGGGTGTCGGTGGGTTTGGTAAGTCTTGCTTGAACAGATAATCATTAAACAGACTTCTAAACCGAAAATATTTGACCCAGCGAATTATCTCTTATATTCAGTAACAATATTAAATAATTTGATTCCGTGTTATTTCAATAACGAAGCTCACAGATATTCTGGGAATGGATGTAATTAAGAACTCCAACTTATCGTTGGTTATTTACTTAAAACGGTATCTCAATACCTTCAAATAGCCGAATTAAAAAGAATCGGTTTACAATTTTTCCGATACTGAAGCATATGTATTAATCTGATGCTTTCCATTTATATTAAGATTCATTTCATTTATTTTATCAGTTCTCCCTTTGATTGCGTGAAATTAAAGTGGCTTTTCCGATTGCGTTTATGTAGTTTATGCGTAGTGTAGATTGCATTCAAAATGCATTTCGCTTTTGAACGCAGTTTTTCGAACCTCGTTAAAAGAAACATTCGATTTCGCAGTGATTATCGTTGAATGTCATCGCAGATAAGCAGGATCATCTACGTGCGACACTACGTTAAAGTATTGATTATACTTTACCTAGCTTCACCGCGTTTCACGTGTGTCTTTTTTCTGCCCCTCGTGCCTGCATAAACGTCGCGACGCTACCGTGTCGTGTTTCGCGTGCACCCACATTTTCGCCGCTCCGTGGGACGCGTTAATTATTAATCCTTTCACGAGAATTATAAAATTAAACGATTAACAATCACGGTCGATCAGCACCTCTTACGAAGCATCGGAAAAATGTTACTCGATTATTTTGAACTCTTGTATCTTTAAATATCCGAACGACGAGACTCTATACATACGGATGTTCTCGTGTTAAATTTATTACGGTGGTCGCACAGGAGTTACTGTCAATTTATACGGAAATTCAGGTCGACACACATCACGTGTAATCTTTTTACATTCTGCTAAAAATACGGAAGATTTATTAGAGCTTAAATACGGAAATAAATTGTTTCTATTTTTTATTACTGCTACTTGTACATTTTCGGTGTATCTTCTACAAAATTAGTTTGAAAATTGCATAGTTAATTCGAAGCCTCTGTAACCTCGATGGAGCAATGCATTCGTGTACTGTTTTTATTTTGTTTTTCGCTAGGCACTGCCTATTTTGGAAAATTAGGTCGGTACACTTTGAAACACGTGTAAAAGCGAACAAGTGAAGTATAATACTTTTCAAGTGTTATGGGAAACGTCGTTCGCACTTAGGAATACAAGAAGTTCATAGCCTACATTCGAGAAGTTCATTCGCCCCTGTGCATTTAACTTGAACGCTTTACCTTTATGCGAAAAACTTTCGCACTGAACTTTGTAGCTACGTCTAACAGCGATTTTTTAAGTACCTGTATTTCGTTACATGCACTCGGCTAAAATATAAATGCAATGTTAATATTTCTCATGCTGTGGTTCCAATAAATCCATCATTTACCCTGGCTGTAAATATTTCATGTACTGTTTATGTTCTTAGTTCAGTATCACGTTCATAAGACTTTCTTAACAAAAATTGTTTAACCTTTCAAAATTATGATTCGTTTCAAATATATTATTCCTTAGATTTGTCTATGCATATTCTACATATGTATAGAACATGTATTTTTATAAAATAAACATTTTTTTAAAATTCTAAGGATGTCAGTTTTGAAATATACATACATGAATTTATTTATACGGACGTAAATTTTACATGAGTTCATTTAGACATCAGTTTAAAAATATATTTGAGTTAATTTATCATTTATATCGTCGGTTTTAAAACACAAATGAGTTTATTTATGTAGACAACAATTTTAAAATGTATATGAGTTTAATATAGACAAGTTTATGTATAGTTAGTATTAAAACATGTATCGTCCTCGAAATTTTCCGGGAAAATCGATCGACTATTAAACAGCGAAGAGTTCTCCTCGCGAGCTGCGTAAATATTAGAGCATCCGTTGTGAAGAGCGATTCGAGAACGCCAAGCGATTCGATTGATATTCGACAATTATCTCCCGATGACTTCACTCTGAATTCGAGCGACGCCGGTTTGCCTTCAATTACGGGGATTAGGGGTATCACTAATGATCCCTAATGATGCAACGACTTGCATGGATCTCAAATATTGGCAGAGTTATCGGTAGATGGAAAATAGCCCGGGGTGGGAACGGCGGGAACGCGAGAGATTGATACAGGGGTGGCCGAATTTCTCCTGATTCCCTTCAAATTGAAACAGAATAAATGGGATAGTTTAATATCAGGAAGGATCGGGTATTTTAATAAAATACGTGAAATTTTATTACGGGCTATTTCTCTTCGAAACGATCAAATAATATTTCTGTTATATCCGTACTGAATTGATATTCTTTTTTTATTGTAAAAGGGATGGTATTTTTAGCAAAAGTAGTTTTACACATTTGACGTGTTTAACATGATTAAACAAACTTGTTAACTTTCGTAAATATCGATTTGTTTCGATTTTGAGAAATTGTAGAACCTTGAACTTACAATTTGTTTGAGAAATTGTGAAACGTTGATGAACATCCCCTATCTGTTCACATTTTACAGAATATCCTAAAACAATATAAATTAGCAAATTTACCTGTATAGAATTAAAATTACAACGCCCCCGTTTGCACATATTATGTAATATAACAAACGTATTGAATTATCTAAGGAATACAGTAAATCAGAATAAATTCATTTTTTCTTCTAACTTAATAGCATTTGAGTTCCGCTTAAGAGAACGTTGGGAAAGAGTTGAAAGAGAAATAATTTGTGGGAGTAATTGTTGATGGAAGAAAAATGAGCACCATCGTTCATCTTCTCTGGGGAATTTTTTCTAAATTATACAACTGTGCACGCTTATGAAAGAGGCTGCGAGTGGATTTACTTGGGAAAAGGGAAACATAATAACCGAATGAAATACTGCCACGCAAACATGTGATTTATTTACAGTAGCAAACACAAATTTTACTTTTTTCCGCTCGCGTACTCGATGTTTTCATAACCTCTCTCTAGGAATAGCATAAATGGATCGTCGTGTTTGGATCCGTTTCTGTCGGGGAAACTGTGTCGATTCGTTGAAAATATTTTTACGGAAATATCGTATGAAGTGACTGTTCTAATTCCTGTTTCATAATTATACAATAAAGTATGAATCTATCAGACACTTTCAAGTGTACAATCATTAAAATTTATGTTAGATAGACGCGTATTTGTGCTATCAAATTATATTATTGAAAATATATACATTTTTAATGACGAAGAGATGTGTATTAAAATTGCAAACTTCATTTTCGAAGTAGATATTTTGATCTATACTTTAAAATTTGAAGATCAGTCACCTAGTAAATTGATATCGATATCTTTCGATTGAAATTCGATAGGAATGGTTAACTTCCCGAAATTGGCTTTTTCGTTCGAGAGTGTCCAAAAGGAGCACGTTGAAAGGAAATTAAGTTCGCGATGGACCCGAGTTGAATTATCAACTGCTTTTGCTCACCAAAGTAATTTTACTTACTGAAAATACCATTCTAATGATTTCGGATCTTCAAAGCTTTGTATGTTTTGTTCCACACAAACGTCGGTTCACATAGTTTGCTCGAGATTGTCACGAAGACTGGCAATTTTTCATGTAGATTTATAAATTCACGGGAAACACGGAATCATGATGAACGTTCGATCGATACATCAATCTACGCGACGTGTAATTTGTACTCGCAAAAACCTCCGGTATTACCTATGCAATGCAACCATGTGTTACGCAATTAAACATTAAATCGTTATTGGAAATATTTCGATAACCGTAGGTAACCAAAATTTCCTGAAGCACACGAGCAATCGGCAATTTCAATCTCGAAACTCACATATTCATTATAAAAATTACATATTCCTAGCAGTCACTAGTTATATGTTGTTCTCATTTATACAGGGTGCTTTATTTAAGTATGAAATTACTTGTATTTTTATAGCTTGTTTCATTTAACATCTTAATTATTTCCCTGTCATTTATTTCTCTCTACCTTTAATAATAGCGAAAAATTAGATATTTAGTTCTTAAACATCCTGTATATCAAAAACAGTTGTTGACTTATTTATTTATGACTTAGAATGTATTTGTGTTGTGGAGGAAAAAGAAGTTTGCATAGAAAGGGATATAACTACATGTGCTATGCACCCGTCACAAGATAACCTTTATCGATTCAGTACGTCTACTTTCCTTGTTTTTCGATTTGACTAATGTACGTGCCTACTGTAAACAATTGTTCACTCTTCCCTAAAATGCATGTAATACAAGGAATACATTTTTCGCTTTAATCAGCTGCACTTTCGGTAATGTAAACTGTATCTGCGAACATTTTATACGTTTCCAGCAGCAGGAAGGGTTCCACGAATAGGGGACGAACCGCGCCATTTTGTAATACGTTTTATCCATCAGAGATTGCAATGTAAAGATACAAGTTGCTATTCTAAATAATAGTACACGGAACAAATCTAAATCGTATTATAGTTATGATACATAGGAGCTCTACATGTTATCTGTAGCTGGAGGGGTTGCACGAGTAGTGAATAACTGCGCCATTTTGTACCACGTGTTATCTACCAAAGATCGCCATATAAAATTAAAAATTGGATACATTCTAAATGGAATTAGTACAAAGAAACCTAGACCAAATTACGATATGCAAGAGTTCTATATGTTACCAGTAGGGGTTCCAGTACGGAATAACAGCGCCATTTTGTACCACATGTCTACCAAAGATCGCCATATAAAATTAAAAATTGTATACATTCAAAACAAAATTAGCGCAAAGAATAAATCTAGCCCAAATTACAGTTACAATACACAAGAGCTCTGTGTGATACCAGTAGCAAAGGGGGTTCCAGTAGAATAACAACGCCATTTTGTAACTCGTTCCAGCAAAGATCGCGACACAAAGTTAAAGTTGAATATACTGTAAAAAAAGCCCGATAAATCACATTCGGCGATTATAATAAAAAATGACGAAAGTTTATCTATTTTTAGAGGACGAGGGTGGCGTATCCCGTTAAGGGAGCGAAGAACGAGGGAGGAAGTATGGTTTTGCGAGGCCAGCACGGTTGTTGGTGGGAAACGATGCGAAGTAATTAAAAGTCGATAGAACCCAGTGCCCTGCTGCACGCTTTCTTTCGTTCGTTCCCTCATTCACTGGCCCTTTCTTTCTTTCTTTCTTTCTTTCCCTTTTTGCTCGACACCCAGCCGAGTTCTCTGCAACCCTCGGTACCGTTTCACCGAGTGGCTTCCGTAAAAGTTTGCACCTCGAAGAAGCGTTCGTCGGTGCTCGATCGCATTTCCGAGCTACCGTGACTTTTCTCTTTGATTTTCAGTCACCACTTGGATCGTAAGTGCGTTCTCGGTCGGTGTTGGCGGAGTTGTTTAGTGACGTCGCCTATCTTCCCGTTCGTTTGTTGGCCGTTTGTGGCGCGTGCTCGGGCACGTTGGCGCCGTTGCCATTTCAAAGGCACTTTTCCAACCTCTATCTGGGTCCGAGTGGCTTTGTTTACGGAGAAATATACATTCCGCATTCCTACACTGTATGCTTCCATTTTCTTTGACCACTGTGCTCCGTTGATCTCGAAACACGGATTTTTGTGGACCAGCCTCGATGAAATGTACACTCGAGTGACGTGCCGCTCCTTCCAGTGACACATATGGAAACTTGGACACTTTGTAATTCCACAATTTCGTATCTCTTTGTTTCATACAATATTATACTATTTTATAGAGCATTACATTAGTTTATACAACATTATAATATTATTTTAGCATTACTCCATGATTCTTTGAGGCCAATTTCATTTATCTAATTAACTAAAGGTCTCTTGATGTTAAGACAAGCGAAGAAAGTTTATATTTAGAATTTAACAATTATTAACGTATTAGCATGCTGGATTATGTAGATTACAGTTAGAATTAAGCTTGAACTTCAACTACTCTTATGATATGAATTAAGTTTGACACATTTGAATGTAGGGTGTGTCACGAGTGTGACACGATATTATAAGGCGAGGTCTCGACGTACGCGAACATCAAAAATATCTACACACAATCAAAAGAACATGTTGCGGTTGATTTTATACTATCCATGTATTTTGCTGTTAAATGGACGACAGCTTTTGCCCTCCGAACAGGGTCAATTGGGATTCAGACCCACGAAATTATTCACCGTTATTTTAACTAAAGTTAAACGCGTCAATTTTTAAACAGAAGGGTTTTATACAACAGTAAAATCAAATTCAAACCACTCTTGTTACAAACTTGTTATATTAAATTTTCATAGTTGAAAATTTGGAAATATCGAAATTTTTTAAACCTTCCAGGAAGGCTGCTACAGAGTGTCACAAAATCCAAATTTATTTGACATCATCATTATCTCTTACAGAGACCGTGACGGTAGTAAATTGTTGGTTAACCAGCTGATAGAACGAAGGATTAGGGAGTGTCGGGATTCGTAGGTGGCTCTTTACGTTTAATAATAATTTCACGGGATTATCCGTCAGTCGCTCATCGTTCTGGTCACGCCCGGTATCGATTACAGCGTGTAAAACGTCCAAGGTCCTGCATGTGACTGTATACGTCAAAATAGAGAGGGTTGTAGCGTATAATCGATATTTATTCCCGACATGCTTAATAACGTCTAATTACTTCACTGGCGCGTGTTAGCGTTGTCGATCGATAGACGAGTGTCGTGAAAAAAAGAAACTTTTTTCCTCGATTGCTCGACAAAAAAAACTCACCCGATGACGTGCGGTCACTATGACCCTGTTCATTTGATGTGGTCTCGCTTCTCATTCAAAGTATACACCTGCATGTTATATGAGTTCATCAATTAGAGAACAAATAATTAAACGTGCAAACTCTTTCTGGGTATTTGGTGTAGATCGGTGGGCGGGTCAAGTGCCCGGTGAAGAGTTCATATGTGCATGCTGCGGTGAGATGTGGAAAATTATGAATTTACAAGTACATATATCAAACTTGAATATTTTAATTTAGGAATTTGGCAATTCAGAAACAGCGAAGATGGAATTTGACAATTTAGAAATTTATTGATATGGAAATTTGTACATGGAATTTAGAAATTGTAAATGTTCAAATAGGAAAATTGAGTATCAATCAGTCCATCACGTAAGATTAAGATACCTCATGAGTAATACATAGACGAAAGTGTATAGAATGACGAAGTCGCGTATCAAATCGGACTTGGATCGATCGTTCGGGGCAATCAATTTGAATGAATTCCTCGTCGAAACAATCGGAACGTCGAGATTACTTTACGGTTAATGGAGCGATCTCTGTCACCATCTTGGAAACGATTTTTCCATCGTTCTCGCGGGATTCATCCCCCGAAAACTGGGTCGATCCTCTCAATCCTACGACTTTCGAGTCAGACGAATTCAGATTGGCAATCCCGCGTGAATGGTTTCGAAGAAGGCGTACAATCGGTGCTGGATTCGACGAAGCTAAACATTCGATCAAAAGAAGAGCCCCCGAAGTGATACTCTCAGTTTTTAATGAGCTTTTGCACATCGATGGCTCACGTTATTACGAATCTTTCAACGCCGACCATTTCATACTTTTCTATTCTGTTTGCAAAATTACAGCTTATCTAATCCTATGTCTCATCTTCAGATATTGGAGTCTACAAATATTATTAATTATTTGCCTTCTGTAATTTTAGTAATTTGAGGAAATTGGTTGCAAGGATATTAGCTTAAATTTTGGTTAGAATAACGATTCTTAGGTTGTATATACTTACTGTGTTATTATTCAGCTGTTTCACAATTATACTAAAATTTGAATATTCTGCTATTTAAATTCCTTTGATTACCATGTCAATTTCCATAGGTATGAGCTAAAGAAGACTGTTGCAATATTGTCTCCATGTTGTGTCGTCACTCGTTACCACTCTGTTGAGAATTATATATAACTATACAACTCTACATATAAAACTCTGTTACGACTTATACATAAGTATATAACTCCGTATATCTTGTTATATAACAACCATATAACTCTAAACATATACTCTATTAAGAGTTATTGTATAATGTCTATATAACTCTGTCCTAACCTAACTCTTAAGAGTTAGCGTAAAAATGTATCACAGAAGCGATCGAAATTCGTACGGTAGATTCTGGTAAGGAAGTTGCGAATTAATATCGGAGTCTTGGCTAAGCGTTCGCCTAATCGCGGATTGTGCCCTTTCCATGCACAATTGGCCAGTGAAGGACATAACTCGGCTATTAATGCGGCTAGTAGCGATGCAAAGCATCGATTTGCTCGTCTGGTTACGGCTTCGTGTAACACCGACCGGCTAGTTACGGGAATTATGTACGTGTACGTTGAACAATCACGTCGGTTCGCTGCGATTTCTTCTTTCTCTTATCGCGGTGAAATCGTGAAAGCCTCTTTGAACGAAATGCGTTCATAAAAGGGATGAAAAAGGGGCCGGGAGAAACGATGAATACCATTTCTACTTTATGAAACTCAATAGCGGTGATCGTTGGACCGGATAAAGACGTGCGGAAGCAGGAAGAAGTTTCTAGTCAGCTTTTGCTCTATTTGCTCTCTGTCATATTTCAAATTGACTAACTTTAACTCTTTATTTTTTTTATTTGTCATACGGTCAGATTTTGTCCCGTACGATCGCTGGTTCTTTTTTTTTTTTTTTTTGGAGGTTTTACTGCAACTTCCCTTTTGCTTTATTTATCTGTACAAATCGATAACGCTTCTAGCAGTCTCGGTATTTATTGCGGTATAAATAAAAACGAATAGTTTTTTCGATAAACGATAAATTTTTCTTTATGTCTGTTCAGGAGGGAACGAATGATTCCCTTTATCCCTTTGACCTGGAAAAGTTAGTCGATAGTTTTTTACCTGTACTTACGATCTTCGGTTTCGGGTTTTGGCAGATCTGGACGTTTTGACTTTTCAGGATTTCGATCCTGGGGTGCTTTGGGATCTTTTGACTGTAGGATTTTGAGAAGTTACGTATTTACATATGGAAATTGGAAAATTCTAAATTTGGGTATCTAGAAATTTTTTAATTTTGGTCTTGATTGTTTTGGAACTTTGAGACTGCAACTTTGAGTCTTTGGAATCTTGCAAATTTGAGAGATTGTAGGTTTTGGAAATTCGGAAGTTTTGGGATTTAGATCCTTGAAAAGTTAGAGATTGTTCAATTTTTAGAGCTTTTTGAAATTTCAGGGTTTGAGCTGTTAAAAATGTGAGAATTTGAAAATTTGAGAACTTGGTAAGATTAAAAATTTACAATTTACAAGGTCGAAACTTTAAAACCATAAGATTTTTAAATCTCATAGCCTTGAAAATTAGTAAATTCCTCAATTTGACATATCTATTATTAGGAATGTAGATAAACAATGCAGTACACCCAAATAGAGCGTAATATCTCCATTCCATTCTGCATCCACTATTCGAGTTAATACTACTAATTGAATCGTAACGCGAATTCACGTAGTTTGCATATCGTCAAAATCACAATGGACACTAATGCGCATCGCGCGTATTGAACATATTAATTACATTAACACGATTCTATGTCCTTCTACTACTTCTGCATACATTTCCATTATAGTAAACGGATGATCATTTTTTGCAGCATACGTGATGCACAGATTATAAACCGGTCTTGTTACATGAGTTTGCCGCGATATGTACTCGTAAACGCACGTGGTACGATGATCCGAATAATAGCCTTGCTAGCTTTCGCGGAATAACGCTATTCTGTCGCCCTCTACCCGGAGGACGAACTTTATCCCTAGTCTAGTGTTAAATGGTCACGTTGGTACGGCAGGGAACAGGTTCCTACTATACCAAACTGGATGCGAAAGCATCCTCCGTTAACGATCGATTTTCTACTGCACTTCTGAAAGAATTCTCCTTATACATAGTACTTAATACAATCTAACAAAACAATTTTTATTAGTACATTTTTCTACAAAATACTCGTATTAAACAAATTATTTCTGCAGGATGTTATTGACTGTAGGTAATGTTTGACCTGTACCAGTCGATGGTATCGACCCTGACCACTTACCGACTAGTAACATTTCTTCGTCTCGCGTTGGCAGCACTGTTCCCTTTCGAGAGGTGACCACGAACTTTCCTAGATTCTCACCAGATGGTAGAAGGTGTATCCTGGCTAGACGCAATCAATAACCCGACATATAGAACATTTTGGTGTTTCTGAACTTGCAGTTGACCCGAACGTAATCGATGAGACTGTTGCTCGTGCGTCATACCGTTAATGCATGAAATTATGTAATTTTTCATTCTGCACAAAGTTTCATAGCGAAGAAACGGGTCACCGGGTAATCTCTTTAACTGTTCTCTTGGAGATTGCTTTGCTCGAAGAGCTCTCTCGTTCGCGGACAAAGAATCGCCGGGAAGAACCGGGAACGCGATTAAACGAAGTTGCTACGGGTTGACGGGATTTTATTTCAAACCCTATCTGTCGGAGTAAACGAAACTATCCGAGGCATTGTCCCTGCGCTTGCAGTCCCGTGAAATTATAATTAGTCTCTCGTTAATTGCGATTAATAGAACGATTATTATTCCATTCTCGAAGTTAGGCGCTTGGATGTTTGATGACTATGGGGGTTTGGGATTTGATGACTTGTTGGTTCGAGATTTTGGGGGTTTGGGGACTTTTGGAGTTGGCGAGTTGGGGATTTAGGAATATGAGCATTATGGGATTTGGGGGTGTGAAGAATTGGGGGTAACTTGAAAAGTTTGGATTTGCAAATTTAACGATGGGAGTGTAGGAATTTTGGGTTTTGGAAAATTGATGCCCTAGAGATTTACGGATTAAGCCATTAGGAATTTCAGGAACTAGGGATTTCACGAATTTAAAGAGTTAGCGAATTGGGAAACCTGGAAACTTGAAATTTAGGAATAGAAATTTAGAAATTTGTGAAGTTAGGAAATTAGATCTAGAGCGGAGATGGAATTTGTAAACTCGGCAACCATGGAATCTAAAAATATTTGAAATCACAAACTTGGAAATTCAGAAATTTGTGAAATTTACGAGAAACCAGAGAATTAGAAAAGTTTGTAATGTTAAAAAAAAGTTGCAATTTTGTAAGATTCACCTGCAGGTAAATACAAACGAATAGAACGGGAAGGAAATAATTGCAGGAACTTTTTGAGCATCCCGTATTTAAAACGATCTAACGAACTGGAGCGTTGTTCCAATTCCCTCCCCGGGGAACAGACTAATTAGGGACTGCGAGGAATTCTCCGCAGTGTCCAGGGCATTTTCATATCAATATTTCAAGCGGACAGACGAGCAGATAGACACTGGCCTGCCCACATCGCGCATTCGTTGCACACCACATTGTAGGATTACAATTGTTTTCGATTAAATATTACAGATTATCGATTATTGACGACTCTACGGTTCGCCGTTACATTCGGTGATCGATTTACCGATCTCGTGCCATCGTGTACCTACTAAATATGCCGATGTTGATGAATTTCGATCGATGACCATATACGGTAGTTAGTAACATGCAGTCAAATTTCTGGTGATCTTAGACAAAATTCATAAATTTGATAAGTTTCAGATTCGTCAAATTTTTAATAGTTCAGATACGTAAATTTCATCTGTTCTTACATTTTCAAATGCTACTAATAATGCTACTAAATATGCTGATGTTGATGAATTTCGATCGATGACCATATACGGTAGTTAGTAACATGCAGTCAAATTTCTGGTGATCTTAGACAAAATTCATAAATTTGATAAGTTTCAGATTCGTCAAATTTTTAATAGTTCAGATACGTAAATTTCATCTGTTCTTACATTTTCAAAGTAATGTTTTTCAATTCCCCAATTCTTACGTTTTTAAATTCCCAACTTCTCAATTTTTCAATATTTCAATTTTCAAATGTTTCAATTTCTCAAATTCCCAAAGTCTCAATTCTTCAATTCAATAATTTTTCAGTTATTCAATTATTCACCTATTCACTGTCTCAGATTCCCCAATTTCTAAACTTTATAATATCCAAATTTCCAAATTGAAATCCATGTAGGTCTCCATCATCTCATCACAGTTAACGTCCATTCAGCTTAGCTCGTAAACTTTATATCTGTCCATCACTCAGCGTAATGTAACGTCTCGTTAGCGAACGTTCACCAACGGCAGCGCATAATATTAAAATGCCGACGTTTTACTTGACGAAGCAATTAATCTCGACTACGGTTGTTCGGCTGTTTTTGTAATTTTCGTGAACTCGCGAACTCCGTGAACTAACAAGTGGGTGTAGGTGCATGGGTTCCTTTGCGTTTGCGTTTAATTCGGTGCTTCAATTCGCCTGTACGACACCGCTTTGTCCTTCTCTTCCTTCTCTCCTTGTTTTTCTTTTTACCGTCGTAGTTAACGATGCTAATGAGCGACAACCTCTCCGAGAAATGGCGCCGGGTATTAACACGCAACAACCGTTTCGTGGGTCGAAGCTCACCGTAATAATTGCATGCAAATACAAACAATTGCTCGACCAACGGATCCTCCGGATACAATTTGTATCTGTGTGCAATCCTGATCCTGGCTTATTTCACCCTCTGATAATACCAAAACACTTAAGATTCACTTAATAAAATTTTTATTTAATTACTATTTAAACATAATTAATTGCTACTCAGACTTCTGTAAGATCCTACAAATACACTTGCGCTTTTGTACAGACATACATTTCTTTGTAAAAATTATAACAAAAATTTTAGATCCCATTGGGAATGATTATTTTTAACATTTACAATTTTGAGTCAATATTTAATTTGTTAAATTATACGATGCTAAAGTGTGTGTACTTTTTCGAACCTAGTTTGTTTTTGAACCAATATAAGGTGATATAAAAATGAAAAGTGTGTTTGTTTTAATTGAATTGTTATTTTGCAAAGCGTTGGGACTTTCAAGCTATGATCATATTTCGGAAAGAAAATGGTGATTGAATTCATAAAATTGTGTTCCAGCGGCATGAATGGTTTAGTCCATTTTGAAATTATATTAGGTGAATCCCGCGTTCAATGGCGAAACAAAATGAGAGCAGAGCGTTGATTAAGCGGGCAGTGAGGCGAAACCATTGGCGAACGAGTACGATAAAATTTCCTAAACTCGAATGGAAACTTTAATTAACGCGCGACCCATTTCGCATGTGCGAACATTGTTTGCATACAATACCGTGAATATTTGAAGATTTTCATGATTGCGTTAGCATGCGGCGAAAATTCATCAATAATTTCGAATCGTTGAAACACGATCGTGAATACGCGTTATTTGTATGACAAGTCAAACAGTTTTATAGAGTTCGTTAGTTTGTTCACTGTTGTTTAATTTATGGGAATATTTAGGAGTTGGTGTTTGTGTTTTTCCGGTTTAAATTAACTCTTATTTTTCATAATTTATGTTTACATTTTCTTCAAATTTCCAATTTATACATTTTTGAGTATTCAGAGCTTTAACAGTATATAATTCTAAAAATTACATCGAACAAGTTCTACTATCAATCGTATTAAAGAATTATCACCTTTTAATTTAAAAACCGTGTGGCCGATTTTTTACATTCATTCGCACTTTCGATATAATTCCAATAGCGTCGATCGATCGAACTTCCGATTGAATTCATTCGCGTTACAAAGAGAGACGGAATTGACTCTTTCGTACGTTGAATTCGGAATTAATATTTCTACGGTATTATTGTACAGCCTTGTTAAACATAACGCAATTACATCGCTTCTTGTTTCTCGATTCGCCAATGCGGAAACATATTTTAGTATCGTATACGTAGCTCTTTGGAGTCGTTTTGAAACGGGATCGAAAGCATCGGGTCAACAGCTCTTTGAAACGTTGCAGTGAGCTTTTGTAAATAGATTCCTGGGTATAGGAAAAGCGGTGTGCATCCAGCAGAATTACGCGTTTGCAGGCTTCATCTGAAATGTGCAATTGCATAACTTCGAAATGAGTTCTGTCCAACACGCATAGTGTGTTTATAAACGTGTTCCGTCGGTGCGCGTCATTTCTTCGAAATGAAATTCAGCCCAGAAGGGGTTGTCTTTGTTCGGATCGTAAAAAGAGAAATGTACCGTGTGTTTGCGTTCGTTTTGCCGAAGCAAAGCTCAGACGTTCTACAAATTAAACACAAATTTCACAGCAGTAGGAACAACTACTTTTCTCTCAGGAAAATCATTTTCCGTTCTTTGTTTTAACGAGTTTCGCTACGGTTCTTTTAACATTCAATCGACGCGACAACAAAGTATTTTGTTAATTTGGAAAGTACTTTGTAATTCGTCGTTGGCAAATAAATTACAAAAGAAGTCTCGTTAAAAGCAGTCACTCGAAAATGGCCCGTGTTAAACCGTCTTGTTTTTCGCGAAATGCATGGAGTCTTCGATTGAAATTGCTTTTAAAGTTCCTATTATTCTACAGCTTTCGCTTGGAACAATTTTTAAAACGCCCATCAAAAGTTTGAAACGATGTAATTTCCACACCATTTGCAAAACTCTCATACACGTTTCCTTGCGGTTTTTCCTTTATCTCTGTTACTTCTCGTTCCATCGTTTTCGAAGTTTCCGATAAAAATGAAACAAATTTGTAGTCATCAAAAATAGTTCACAGCGTTTCACGCATTATTTGTGTTTATCTATTTTCCAAAATTTGTATCTCTACCCTTATTCGATCACATTCATCGGTGATTCCTAATATCCGAGGCATTAATAAGAAATCGAGTTTTCCCCAGAATTGCGTCGAAAAGCCCGTACCTTTCTCGACACTAAAAAATTTATAAAGTTTCTCTCTTTCCCGATTCACGGAGGGTTTCGAAGCGGTCGTGGAGGCACATTTCACGGTATCCTTGGGTCACGTGTAATCCCCAACAGGGGCATCGGCGGTATTTTTATAGAAATGGAAATTCTCTCCGAGAAGCGATGGTGACCAAGTTCCGATAGCTATTCCGGCAGGAGAGGAACATAGAGGGCCGGTTTATCGATATGCATACCCCGCAGAGAAACGGACACAGAGGGTAACTGCGACGAGATGGAATTTTCTCGTGAAGCTCCTTCGGGATGAGGTCTTTCCCGACAACAATTAGGGTAAGGGTATATCGCGGCGAAAAGTGAACCGTGGATACAAAGGGAAAAGCAGCAGAGCGGAGCATAAACGAGAGAGACACACAGACGAAGATAGGCGTCTTCGAAAAGAGAAAAAAAAAATCGAGGCAGAGAGTCCGCTTGTCGATACCAGATGCACGCTAACTGGAAGTATCGACCCAGTTTAAATATTCTCAACAGCCGCGGTATCCTCTCCAATAATTCATTTGGAAAACGCCATCGTTTCGAGCATTTATAATGAGACCGACGAAACTGTGCTCGGCCTAAAACGACGTCAACTTTGTTCTATTTCCACGGAATTTCCTCTCTTGGCAGCTTATGGTCGCGATATCGCTCCAGGCAGTCCGACCAGCGAAGTCACGCTTCTTAGCTCCTTGTCCCTTATCGAGGCTAAACTCAAGGTCCAGTTTAACGTTCCTGGTGCCTTGTACTCCCTTGTCGGGTTTCCAGGATCACCGTGTTACCTTGCTGTCTAAGCGTCCGCTTATCGTACAACTTCTGCTCCTCTTCGCTACCTTGTTTAACGATTCTGTTACTCGGCTTTATCGTGCTGCGTTTATACTGCTCTCCTCTGCTGCCACCTTTAGTTTACTATTCTTTGCTGCAGTCTCTCATTTGGACGTTGAAACTTTAGGACTTTGTGGGTTTTATAGCTCCCAGACTTTGATACTCTGTATATAATTTTGTGGCTTGGACCTTGGAGATTTGGAACTTTCACACCTTTTTGGACTTTCAGACTTTGTCGTTTTGTTAGTCTGAATGGGTGGTTGTATTATATGATCTTGTGGTTTTGTGATTTTATGATGTGACATTTTGATCTTGTGGGTGATGTGACTGTGTGATTATATGATTTTGTTATTTGGTCTTGTCATAACGTTGGAATGTAATTTTATGATTTTGTAACATTGTGACACTATATTATGACTTTCTGACATTGTGACATTATGACATTGTGACATTGCAACTTTATCATTTATTGCCAATGTGACTACACCTTCATGATCTACAGCCAATAATTTATGACTGTATGACTTCATTATCTATAGCCACTAATTTGTGACTCTATGACTCTACGATCTATAGCCAATAACTTATGTCTTCACAACTTTATGATTTAAAATTTATTGTGACATACCTTCATAACGTATCTCACTTTGTATACACCAACTTCATATCTCGAATAATAATGATTTGATTAATTGATGAAAGTAGAAACCTTACATGTTCCCAACGATAAACGTGTTTAATTGAATGTCATGAAGTCTTTTCCCTCATACACGTCGAGCTATTTATTCGCAACTTTGCAGATAGCCTTGGCTAGAGTTGACGTATTAAACAATAGGTTATCAGGGAACAATGTGTGCATCTCTAACCTAAATTTAGGCTAGTAACGCGGCTTCGAAAATGTCAAGCGACTTGACGTAGCTTGCAGCATTGTTGAAACTCGTCGCTATGATCGCATCGGAAGCTTTGTCACCGACCGAAACTTTGATCGATAAAGCCGGATTACTTCGATAGCCACAGTTGTTTTTCCAAATGCAAACAATTTGTGTCCGATCCTCATACTCGGGCGATATTTCTGATTCGGCGATGAAGTAATAATGTTTATTAAAATTAAATGGATGAGTAGTGTATACTGATATTTAAAAAAATTGTCTGATACTATATGTTAATTATAAGAATATGTTATGAGGTATAATAAGGTAGACTGATATCTATCTAGTCTGTCTAGGCATTTACTCTATTCTAGTCTCTAAATATTAGTCTACATCTCTTACTGTTATAATTGACTGCACTCTGTCCAAAAGTCATAATCAAACATTTAATGAACGAATATCGCGACGTCATTAAAATAAATGTACGATTCAACAGTACAAAGACTATAAATATTTGAATACAGTCGAAAATTTTAAATAGCACTGCTCTGCAACGTTTCCATATTCAGTTGAAAATATACGTTTCAGAGAGTCAATTAAATCCGAGTATCATAAAATGTGACGTTTCTCACCGAGACCAGATTTCTCTAATAAACCGTCGAGCAGAAGCATCTCAAAATTGCAGTACAGGATTAATCAAAGAAATGTTCCTAAAATTCATTACCGTGTTCGAACAATTAGAATACTCGGAATTTTCAGACTCACGTTTCGAATCTCGAGTTCGGGTCGAGCCATTCGTAGGACTAAATGTCCCCTTATCTGAAGGCGGTTTTTATTGCGGTATTAAAGCGATGTCCGATCACGGGACTTTTAAACTCCGTTCTCGAGCTTCCATTCCGTATTTCACGAGCGGCACAGGATTCCGGAAAATATATCGGTTATATCTGAGAAGTTGGTGGCGGAACGAGCTTCTCCGTTATTTTCCTCGCAGTATCGTGAACGAGACTGTTCTTCGGCGTACGGTTCAATTTCTCGACGTCGAGTTTGTCGCCAAGTGGGCGAAAACAATGGCTCGTTCGACGATTTCTCTTGTTCCGAACCTCTCGAAAATCTTGCAAGGGAAACAGAGATCCTTGTAAGACGAGGGACATTCCGAAAACGATGACACCTTAGCAAACGATTTTCTCCACGGTGCAGTTCCCTCCATTCTTAGTTACCTTTAATTCTATTTTACTCGTTGAGCAAATTCCGAATCTATTTTACACTTGCCTTGTAAGCAATCCTTTCGTGTGCAGAAGTTTTCGTCAACTTTGAATTGTTTCTTTTTTTCAAATCAAAATTTGCCTCTTGTATGACAAGGTAATGAAAAATCAATGTTAGTACGTCCGGATGAAAATATCATAATTATTCATATTAAAGCTCGTCAAAATTTTTATTACAGTTGTAACAACATATTCATTAGTATTTATCCATAGTATCAAAACTCGCCAAGATTTGTATTACAGTTGTAATAACATATTCATTCGCATTTATTAATATTGACATTTCATTAATTTTCCATAGAAGAGACAAGTACTGATACCGTGAAGAAATAAAAAATTTCCATCCGTATATACTGAAATTAATTTTTCATTAATTTGCCATAGAAGAGAGATACCGTGAATAATTGTAAAATTTCCATGACTAACATTGTTCCTTGATTAACTCTTTTCGTACACGTGAAAGTTGCGCAAAAAATATAGCACTCGCAGGTATTTTCATGTGGAGTGTTCAGTGGCGGAGTTAGATGTACTGTAATTAGAGCGGCTGATGATCGATCCCTCGAAATTCGTACAATTCATTTCGAGCAAATTTTCCCGCATAATGCCGCGCGTTAATCCGTAATACATTTCATTCGCTTGCTAGCTGAATCTACACGTTGAAATATAATTAACGTCTGTAGGGCTGTACGGTTCCCGAGGGAACAACGGAATCTACCGTGCGAAAATTACGCGAAAAAATATCTCGTCGGTGTGTATCGGACGCGACGATGGCGGCTACGGGGGGAGGAAAAAGCTTCTCTTCTCGTCAAATTACTCGCGCGTCCATGCACTGCAATTACGAGCATTGTACTAGCTCGTATTTTTCTTGTTTTCTCATGATCGAAGCGGTTCCGATACGTGTTCATGATATTCCAGCAATTCGTTATCGATACTCCTTCGAATCCTACCTAACCAATGCATATTTAACACCCTTGTTTTATGGATTGTGCTAAAATCGCACAGGCTGAAGTATATCTTATCGTCGATTAAAATTTTCATTTATTCAACGGAATCAAGTGTCGCTGCTAAATTGCTTGGTTATTTAAATAATTTTCAAAAATCATTTAGTTTCACAAAATTGTTATTTGAACAATTATTTTAATTCTTCGAAAACATTGGTTAAAGTTTGATGATTGTTCGAATGTGTCCAAACGCTGCATCAATGCAGTGTTTCATATGCAGTTCTCTCTTGCAGTTTAGACAATTGAAGTTTGAAAAGATCGGAAGATAGCATTATGGATCAATTGCAATTATTAACCGAGTACGATTAAGATCAACAGATTCTCTGATAATATAGCATTCGTGTTTCCGTATCAGTCTCCGTGTTATTTGCACAAGCAACATTTTTGAAGTATTAATATGTTTGATAACCAATTTCGGTGTTACAGGTTTCGCTCAGCACTCTGAAGCGAGCATGTTTACTTTGATGATCAATCTGCATTTTCATGAATAAAAAATGAAGCGATATTTCGATAGTTTCGTACGTGTAATGCTCTGCCCTTCAATGACAAATACCAATAGCCTTTGATGCGCTTCCACGTTGTTTATTGAATAAACATTTCGATGGTGTAGTATGCATTTGAAGTCAGCGGCGTGGTACTACGTTAATAATCGTCGAAAGGTACCGATCGGTAATAATAAATAATTCATATTTCGCGGCGTGGCTTTGATACAACCGTTTCCGTGGGCATTTTATTTTTTCCATCGTCGAGCTCGTAAATAAACATTTGTCGTCGAGCAAAGTCGAGCGGGCAGCTATCCATTTTATCGAAAGCATCAATCGTTAACACTGCGTCCCAACGAAATTCATGCAACTACGAGCAAATTGTGTGCTCGATATTCCCCTTTAACAGGATTCGCAAAGCCTGTTGAATGTTTAAAGAGAGCCGGCCAGAGTCAAGCACGCGATTCGCTCTTACGAAACGGTTCACCGTCATCCGACGAAGTGTTCGCGACCACGTCACGTGGGAAAGCTGCATTATTAACATCAGGACGGTCTTCCACCGGCACCCCCATAGATAATGCATTCGTCGGCGCATCTTGCCAAACCATGCTCGAAAGCATTCCAATCCGGCGTGACGGAAAACGGCAAACAACGTCGGAACACATCTTTCAGATAGCGCAATCCGATTTCGGAATCGCTAGACCGGAATGCTTCGGCAACGTGATCCGTAATGGCTAGGTACGTTTTATTATACTCCATAATTTGACTATTGAATATTATTAATTATCGACGTACTTTGTGGAGATCATAGATTATAGTTCTACACACTGCATCTATGATTTAGCATATCCGAACCAGGACTTAAGTCCTGATTTAATTTAACCATAACTTGGAGTAACTTTGGATCGGACCAGACATAATCTACTGATATGACATCCACATCTAGGCAAGCTAGACAACCTCAATTTATTTCACCTACCCTAATTTAACTTACACTACACTACCTCTGATCTTTGATCCGACTCCATAACTTTACGATGCAATTTAACTCTGATTCAGATTAACTATGAGCTGTATAACCCCACTTAAACCTCATCCAATGTAACCTAACCTAAGCTAATTTGATCTAAGTTAACCTGTCTTAACGTACCACTAATTTAGGCTAACCTTACCCGAATGCAGTTTTACTTCAACTGAACTACGCAACATATAATTCCTGTCATATTCTCGATCTAACCTAATCTTAATCTAACGTTTATGAAATTTAAATGTAGAAAAAGACTCGAATATTGCTCAGTTCACTGAAGTTTTTACACGTGGAAGTTGTTCGCGTAACGAGATGCTCATCTTTTGAAGTGTTAATGAGGACGATCGTGAATAGACTGCAGAGATCGGAGTAGTTTCTAAACGACGATATACGCGCGGTATAACCAGGAACAGAGCTTCGAGACTCGAGGCGGAAATCTCGAAGCAGATTGTTTGATGCAGCGCGAGGTAAGAGAACGACGAGATGGCGAGGATGTTCCTCAAACTCGAGAGTTTCGAGCGCATCATCGGGATAATTATCCTGCCTGCAATAGCTGGAAACTACGACCGGTCGATTCGCGCGTTCCTCGACCGGAAATCGCACGGAGAAACGACCGAAGTCGAGCAGAATACCGATCGACTTGTTTGTCGGCGAAAAGCTTCTACGTAACAGAGCCACGAAGTTCGCTTCAAACTTTTTTGTTCTTTAATTCAAACTTCTTCTTTGACCAAACTTTTTGAAAGAAATTTGATAATATTCGCTTCATGAAGTTTTATTAGTATCTACAACATGGCAGAATAACTTTGTTAATCGAAAGAACGTTGAAAAAATGGCGTTCTCTTTGAAGGACGCGTTTATCGTCGCATCACTTATATTTGATTAATAAACGAATTACCATAGAAGGTTATCGCCGCTTGATGAGATTTATAGTCGATTCGATCTATTTAATTAATTAAATGCACGACGGTTTCGGTTCGACAGAAGATAAATGGAACATTTAATTAATGCGTTGAACCGCGAGCACTTCTATAATGACCGTAGTAGAACTGATATGCGTACTCTCGTTATATTACCGCTCTCACGTATAGTAAAGGCGTAGGGTTTAACATTGCAGATTTTTATATTCTCAAGTTTATAAATTTATGGACCTCATAAATTATTAAATTCACTATTGCAGCTCTTTGTATATACGTAAATCTTTCTGTGTAGAAAAAGATAACATAAATCTTTCTGTATAGGAACATAACAAAAATCCTCCTGTGTAGAAAGATAACAAAAAACTGTCCAGGTAGAAAATCTGCGAATTTAATCTAGAAGCAAATTTATACCTAAAATTCTATTTATCTTATCTTTCTGTAATACCAGTTTGAAAAATATCGAATATGACTCATTGAAATCGAAATGAAATTTCGAACATCATGAGACAAGTTTCAGCTGTTATTGCGGTAAACAATGCAGCTCTGTTCACGGATCACCGAATGTTTCGACAAAGATTCGCGTCGGATAATGGAGACATTGTCCCGCTAAAACGCTCGGTCCAGGATCAAGATCGAAAGCTCTTTTGTCTTTGTACACGAAGACAGATTTGATTTATCTCGGTGTGGTATGTGGGACAACAGCGTGTGTTACGCTTTGCGTGGTACTTTGTCGGCAATCGAGGACAATTCGTCGTTATAGGCATGCGTTTCAACGATTCGCTGCAATCTGTTTGTTTGCGATTGCCAATTAGGACGTGGTACTGTGGTTGTCCCTTCGAAATCGAGTGTTTCCAGTTCCAATTTAATTTGAAACGTTTCGCTTGTTACACGGAAGTATTTTATGGAGACACGTGGTATGTTTCGCCGATTACGAAAGAAGGGATAGTTAGAGAACAAAGAGCTCAATCGGTGAAGCTCGGTGATTATTGTCTAGAGTTGTTTCGACTACTCGAAACGGTTGAACAAGTCGAAAGTGGTGACTCTAAAAAAAGAAACTTGTTGCATCGATATCGTACTTTCAGAAAATTATTTCGATGTCTTAATATTGGGGTAATTTTTGACGATACAGCAATTATTGTGATTAGCGATATAGTGATATTAGTGATTACACTTTTGGATGTAGATGTACGGATGATATGTGGACAAGGACATATATGTAAGGTAATAAAAAATTTTGAATTCATGAAATATTTAGGTTCATACTGAATTCATACTGAACTAGATGCTGAAATCTGTAGGTGCGGAAATTTTTAGAACTCGAAACCGCTGGATGTTGAAGTACCTAAGTTCCAAACTTGCTATATGTCAAACTTATGTCCCGAATTTCGTATATTCAAGATTTCTAGGTCTAGAAATCCCTAGATCTCGAAATTGCAATGGTCCGAAATATCTATGTGTCAAAATACCTAATGATCTGAAATCTGCAGATCCTGAAATCTGTTGGCACCGAAATCTCTTTATACCAACAGTGCTATATTCTAAAATTCCTATATTCTAAAATATCTAAATCTCGAAATACCTCCCTATAAATTCGCAAAAACCTATCTTATCAACAAATGCGATATGGTAGCAGTTCCTCGAAGCATAGTTGTTCGGCTAGGTGATTTTTCCGCGGAGCGAGGACAGTTCGTTGAACTGAAATTTAATTTTAGAACGTTCTACGACGACTGCGAACACGGCTTGCTTAATTGTTCGTTTGTTAGAGGAGCGGTAACGGCGCGGCAAGCGCGATACCACAGCGTCGCGCTCGTTAAGCGCGGATTTGCGTTTCACGATTGCTAATTACTTTCTGATTCTTACGCAAACCTCGAGCCGAGCCACGCGGATATTGTGCAGTTTCGCAGGGATTCGATTCTGCTCGGTTTGCGCGTAAACGAGGCAGGTGCTTTTCGAAAAACGATTGTGAAACTTAATTTTATGATCGAGATACAAACCGCGAATCGTTAGTATGATACTTGACTTTAATTCATGAATCTGCTGATGAACATTTTCTTTTTGTTGGTACTTGTTATTGGGGTAATTAAACTGTTGATTGACATGTTCATTAGACTCGTTGGAAATTTTATCGTTGTTAAACAAGATGGGAAATGTTAGATAGGATGTTAGATAGAATACTTTTGATTAGCTAAGTAAAACTTGAAAAAAACGATAGTTCACATTATACAACGTGTAGAGATGTTCCTGGTCATATTTGAAGCATAATTTGAGAAGTTAACCCTTAGATTTGCTTTGTAACGTTATATTACTAAGTATGTCTGAAGAAAATAATGATAGTTTGAAAAGTATGTATCACACATGACGTATGTATCATACAGTATGTGCCAATGTTTCTGCACATATTTGAAATATAATCTGAAAATGTAATAACTGAATATGGGATAACATTTTCAGTATGTTTCTGATCATATGTGGAGTATGATTTAATGCGCTGATCGTTGCATTTGCTTTGTTATATCATATTATAGTTTCAGAATATTACAATATTGTCTTCTCGATTAACGTATTGATCGAAGTCAAATCGAATATGTCTCGATAAACATTAGCCGCAGGTGACAGTGGATATTGAATTCGCCGTCAGATCGGTGTAAATTATGTGTTATGTAATTCATGAAACGTGACAGATATCGGAACAAACGATTATACCTCAGTTGTGAAGCTCCCCTTACTGTCAAGTCGTATATCGTTGGAATATGTTGATGATTTATTATACGCGGTGATGTGATAAGTACTACAGTCAAGAAGCGATTAACAATATCATCGAACATATTGATAATACCTTTCATTATTAGGACAATTATTTGGCAATTTTTTATTTGAACGTTTTACAAATTTGGAGGATTTGGAAATTTGGTACTTTGAGAATTTGGAAACATGGAAGTCTTGGAAGATTTGGAGATTTGGGGAATCTGATGACTTGGTTTATGAATCTGTCAACTTAGGAATTTAACAATTTGAAATCTTGTCAATTTTCAACCTTCGTAAACGTAAATTCACCAATTTTCAACCTTCGTAATTCGCAACCTTGAAAATATGCAAACATCCAAATATCTAAATCATCTAATACAAAACAACAGTCCTGACAAATTTCTTCCAGCTCATTAGATCCAACAAAATCTCCATAGAATCCAGGTTCATTTGTTCGTACATTTCAACAACTATTCTCTGGCAGTCCGATTTTGCATATCGAGCGGAACTTAACTTTCATTTGCGATCCGCTTGTGCATTCCGAGCAGTGTTCGAAGGGGGTTCGCTGAGCGAAAGAAAGGAAAACGGAACGACTCTTCCTCTTTTCGATTCGTCCGTGTTCGCGATGCAAAAATCACCGACTTTCGCAAAGCAGCGCGATGCGAAGTTACTATTCATAGGAAAAGTTTTAATTTGCGTACGCTCGACATCGTTTCGCGTTTACGCGCCTCGATGAACTTCCTCGGGATCCGCTGCCTTCAATTTCTCCTAGATCGATTCGATCGCTACTGCAAATCGAATGTCCGTATTAATTCGACTGATTAATTGCTTCTGTTTAGTCAACAACAGCACATGCGTATACTGCTGCTTCCTTTGAAAGGCCTGCATCTATCGATTTCGTGTCTCGTACTTTCTTAATATTTCTATTAATGATTGTAGTGAATTATAAATTTATAATTTATATATAGATGTTTATGTATTCATATAAACTTTGCTGAGTAAACATATATCGTTTAATTCGTAACTCTCCCAAAACACACTTCTTTTAAAGATTAATTGCAGTTAGTAACAAGTTTAAAATTGAGCATTTAAATGAAACCGCTGTTTCGCACGCCTTCGTCCACGTTTATTATTCGATCAGAGTAGAAACGAGTTGGGGAAAAGTGTTCGTTCGAATGATATCAGTATGCATAGGAAAAGTTTTAATTTCAGATCAACATTTCCACGAATATCTTCGTACAGCATTCGAAATGGTAACACGATTTTTAACAACACAAAATTTCTTTTATTCCAATTTTGACAGCTCGATACGCAATCTGGCAGTGTTTCAATGTACACGGTGATAACAATTGTTAATGGCTATCCAGGTTTTTGGAGTCGAACGAAAATTTCGCGATACCGGCAATCGATTCATTTTCCAAGAATAAAATGTCGCGTATCGAAAAATTTGCTTTCATGTTCCTCTGTTTTTGTTTTTATTGCAAAATGCGGTCTCGTGTACCAGTATTTTCCATTTGGAACGCGAAAAAGTGAGACACGGTCAATTCCAATTATATTGCCAAGCGTAGAGTTTAATTTAAACCCTTGCTTATCTGCTGGTAAATAAAGAAGACTTTTTAATCTAATCAAAGCATTAAGTCAAGTATTAAAAAATTTATATTGACATGTTAGATTAGCATAATCAATTTGAATTGGGAAGATAAACATTTCAAAATATATTTTTAATCTATATTTTTGTATTCATCAGAGGAAGCACTCCCTGAATTCTATAAATTACAATATTAAATACCAGCTCAAACGTACAATAAAACCATAATTTATTCGAATCCTCTTCCCTAACACTACAGACCGAAACAGCGTACACCGTTTTAGCATACGAATCCTCGATTCCCCAAAGAATCAGCTCTACAATATTTTTCTTTCGTCCACCCGCTGTTTATCTACTTCCACACCGAATTCGATTCTTGAATACTAATTAACTCAACCAAACTTCAGCACAAGCGAACAGTATTAGCTTTAAACTTGAAACTCTACATGTTTCCTCGCACAACAAAGCCTCTGACGATGATCAAATGCGCGAAATATCACGTGAACTTGCCTAGTGTTATCGAAAGATAGTCACGTCTGTGAACAAGGGAAGAAAGCATCATTACGCGATGGAAATCGGCGCCGATGAAATTAGGCGTCTCGACGAGTTCCACTTACTCCAACAGTTGCTTCGAAACGAGCGAAATCTCACGCAGAACTTGCAAACCACTCGAGAAGATCTAACTCGCATCATTCTGTCTCCGGCTATTATTATCTTCTCGAATGGTGATGTACCTCGTGTGATAGTTTCACGTTTGTCTTTCTGTTACACCCGCTAACTGTCTTCTACATAGACCTTCGTCCCGTCATTTTTCTAGGTCAGAAGTGGCATAGGACATGGAACAATTTCGACGATGGGCTTGTTTCCCGTATTTTTCACATTCAAACAAACAAATAGGACTGATCGGTATGTGACTTGAAGTGACCTGGCCAGTGAACCACCTGCTCCATTTACCTTACTCTTGTTCATATCTCGCACATCCTATCATAAATCATGCGAAAATAGTGGTAGGTTAATTGCCTCTAACCCTTTGCACTCCTCTGTCGAGTGTGGCCCAACTCTTGGATCTTACAAATAATTCAGATAAATAGATTAAATATATATACAGCTAGCACTTGTAATAAATGAAAAATGTATCTGTCACATACTCTGCTACAATTTGATTGAGAAATTTTCTTGATCCATTTTGTAAATTAAAGAGTTGGTAAAAGAAATTGCAATGGGTTAATGACCCTAAAAAATAAGTTGCCGCAAACATATATATCTGACTTAGCACTTTTGGACGATCGTTTTGGACGATTAGAATGAAGCTATCAAACTTGTACGATTTCTGAACCGATTCGAAGCGTGAAATTGGGTAAGAAGAGTGCAGAAGACTTGGGAGGATAATTAGATCAGTATGGTAATTCGCAAACAAAGACAGGTGGATTGGAAACGTTTGGAAGCGAGATCGTGAGGAGGCGTGCTGTCGCGTTCCATGCGGTTCGTGTCGCTTAATCTTCATTGGCATGCGTGAAGTCGCTTTGAAACCCGCCCGTTCGACCGAGGTCTGCAGAGTCTGCGGATTTTCCGTTCCAAGTCCCGTGTTGTATCGTCCATAAATTTCAAAGCAACCCCGATGCGACGTGCAACACTTTTAGCGGCGCATTAGCCGTCACCTCGACGCTAAACCGTCGCTTTTTTCCTTTTATTTTCACCGTCGATCCATGAGCCTCGCTTTAACAAGTCGGCTTCTGCTTTCTTTTTTTTTTTTACTTTATAAAAAGAAAGGAGTATCCTGGGGAAAGCTCTTGAACGATAACGGGTATTGAACATCGGCGAGGTAATCAGTTTCTCTACTTTATATTTTTTTTTTTTTTTTGCATCTTCGTAAGTGATCGTCGAGAGACTCTCCTGAATTGATGGGGAAAACGGCGAAAGTTGAATGACTCTCGTCGATTCGCGGAATCAACAACGTGAGTTATGAAATCGCCGATTGCCAGAAGGGTCTCGTGTGTAATTGGACCAGTTGTTGCGAGAAACCGTGGCCTCGATATCGATTCGAGCTACGCGAAACTTTCAATGGGAACCCGTTGGAAATCGAAACGCGGATAATAGACTCTGTGTCACGTGTACGAACGTACTGTTATTGGTGGACGACAAAGATTTTCGTCGAGGGCGGTAGAATACTGTTCGTTGTCAATTAATTCCTTGTTCTACAGTAACGTGTCACACTTGTGACGCACAGTACAGTTCGAATGAACTAGCCTCGTATTTTCACTGCAATTTCGAGGTCAATTCTGATTGTGATCTGTGTACGGATTGCTGAATGCATACCTAACATTTTAACTTTCTTTCGTAGGTTAAGGGATTATTGCTAATACTGGCGTATAATGCAGACTTAGGTAAATAATCAAACGATGGAACATGATTAAACATACATATCAGGTCTTCATCTCCATAAAAATTAACACAGACTTCAAGAAGAGGATCTTAACCTTGTATTTTTAAATCCAAGAATTTGAGAATCAGGAAAATTGACACCGAAAGTTTGAAGATATGGTGATTTAGAAAAAAAGTAGAATTTAGAGAGGTAGAAATAGTAGAAGTTGCATTACTCCGAGAATCTTAGTTTATCGTCCACGGTTCCACTTGGTCTCCTCGAGATGCATGTAAGTCACCGTGGAGTCGATGTTTCCAGACACATGGAACACGTCTCGTCGAGGTCGAGGAGTCACGAGAGAAGTCATACTTGACCTGAAAATTAACCGCACCCTTCGTTACCTCTCCACTCTGAGTGCGTTGGCTGGAACTGATTCGGGAAGTGAGTATTTAATTCTGCTAGAGGATGGTATCGTTAATGAATCTTGATTTTCTTACGATTCCGTCTGTGCCCATATAACGAGAGTTTATTGTACTTTTGGTCTCTCTTATGGATTACTCTAAGTTTCGATTAAATCGATTGGAGGTTGGGTTTTGTTGGTTGAAGTTTGCGACTTGCAAATTTAGGATTCGGCGACTTGTAATTTGGGGAATTGGAGAATTGGGAATTGAGGATTTGGGGAATTGGGGATTTCGGAAATGGGTAATTGGGGATTTCCAGAGTTGGGAATTTGGGGATTTGGGAATTGGGAATTTGGGAAATTTGGGAATTGGGAAATTGGGGATTTGGAGACTTGGGAACTTTAGGATTTGGGAGATTTGGGACTTGGGAAATTGGAGAATTCAAGACATAGGGATTTGGGGGTTTGGGAATTCGGAAATTGGGAAATTGGGGAATTGGGGAATTGGAGAATTAGGGACTTGGGGATTTGGAGATTTGAAAATTCAGAAATTTGGGACTTAGGATTTCGGGGATTTGAGGTTTTGGGGATTTGGAGATATGGGAATTTAAGGATTTGGGGATTTGGAGATTTGAGAATTTGATGGTTTGGAGATTTGGGAACTTGGAAATTAGGGATTTGGGATATTTGGAAATTTAAGAATCTAGGTTTAGAAATTTGGAATCTCAAATTTAGCAACTTTGACAATCTTAGGATTGAGAAATTTTTAAATTTGGTTATTTGGTGACTTGACTATTTGCAAATTTGAAAGTTTTGGACTTGGAATTTGGGCACATGGAGATTTGAATATTTAGAAATGTCGGTATCCACGTATTTGAGAAATTCAAAATATACAACTTATATATTTGGAAATGTGGAAATTTGAGCCATAAAATTAAATTTAAATCGCCATTATCCTATTCTAGATTATACCCACTTCCGACACATCCAAACTAACCGCTATCGTCGATACCGGATCAATAGTAATATTCGCAAAATAATTTCATCTTGCCGAATGTCGCTATTCGTCATCCGTCCGTTCTGTGTCTGCATATTTGAGTCCGTGAACTCCGTTTGAATAAATCTTTGTTATTGCGTCATCAGCAAATTCCATTTCCGGTGGGACCGAGCGAATACGTTTCGTCCGGGGATATTATTTGCTTTTCTTTTCCTTAACTTTTGGCACGGTCCTCTTCAACTTACGGTTGCATCCTCCAACACCGTTCCATTTTCCTAATTCGCTCTCGACCGTTCGAATCATCATTGTCGCTGCTCTAATTGGAAAACTTTCTTCCTCTTTTTTTTCCTCTATTCGAAACTTTTGACGAATTCCTTTGCATCGATGAACGGTTGTCACCGTGGATGTACATTTCTGACACTGCTCGAGATTTATGCTCGTGAATTGATTGATACGTAACGCTTGTCCACCGAAACTGAACATGCGGTAACTCGATTCAGAAAGATTGATGTGGCACCGGATTGAAATGTGGCTCCGTTGCTTCGTCCTTTTTTTCCAAGATACATTTATATACATATTCGTGTATCATTGGTCACGGAAGATTGTTTGCTGGTATCGAAACAGGATGGCCTGTGACAGCTTACTTGGGACAAAAAGGTTTTAGCTGTCGTTCTGATTGATTTTACCGGACGTTTAATAAACAGCCAGAATAAAACCTCGCCTGTTCTATTTCTGTAAAATATTTTCGTTCCTCTTTTACGATCATGAGTCTTATATTTTGGTACCTGTTTATGGGAATCGATAATGAAATATGTGTAATAATTCTTGTTTGATGATATAATATGTTATATTAATATTAATTTTTGTGTTAAATAATTCGATTGATGACCCTTCGAAATCTAACCTCAATCGAGAGAATAATTGCATTTAAATGATACATCATATCAAATTTAAATCCACTTATGGAAATTGATAATGAAATATGTATAATAATTATTTACCTTGTTTGTAATAATGGTATAAAATGTTACATTAATATTAACTTTTGTATTAATTAATTCGATCGATCCTTTGAACTTAACCTCAATTGGGATAATGGTCAAATTTCAGCGATACTTCATATCAAATTGCAAGTTTGAGTAAGAATATGTTACATTTCGTTTCATATGTTCAGCAATATCTCGATGATATTGACGATCACATTTCACCGTGTTGTATCTCGATATCATCATACATTGTGGATATCACTGCATGTAACAGAATATTGCAAGTACAAACATAGCAGCAAAATCCAGTAACATTAATCAGTTTAACAAATGTTACTATAATTTCCAAAACCAATGAAAATCTGATGTACTTAAAAAGTTATAAAATATTCATAAACTATTACCTTTTACAATACACCCCTTCACTCTTTCATTCATAATAGTCGATATTAAATTCCTCGATAATTATCGACTCGTGTGACAAGAACAGTGACCAAAGTTAAATTGAAAAGTTCCTTCAATCACATATTTTATATATTTCCGATAACGAACGTGTCCAAACAGTGGGTGTACTGGTTAATATCACCAATACTATTTACCAACGCGTTCCTGTGTACATTCAATCCTTTACATCCGTTTATTTGCAAATTGTCTCCGGTCAAATAACGCGACAAAACTCGTATCCAACGTTACAGCTCTTCGGTTGACTCGCCATTACAATCTCTGTCGATTCAAACCCATGATGTTTTCTTCTACATTCAATTGCTAATGAGGTTCGCATCCAAAAGGCTGACCATCGGTGAAACGCGATATAACGAGCAATATAAGCAACGATAATGGTTCCACGAATATCCAAGCGCCCAATGCATGCAACTGTATGCGATGATTTCATCGATAATTCGCTGATCGAGTGAATACCCGCGGTCGGAATATCGGACCACGCCCATTTATTATCGTATCCACAAACAAAGAACCCATCATTCAATTCGGTTTTATCACTTTACGTCTAGGGGGAAACGTGTCGATTTTCCAAAATATTTGGCCAATGGTATTGTTAAGAATATAGAACAAAATGTAGGGTTAAAGAATCTTATGCTGTGGTTAGATGCTTATTTTGTTGAAAATTAAGGGTGGTTTTTGTGGGATGTGGGGGAGAAATATACCTTTTAGTAGCATTGTTGTGCGCAGAGATTTCAAATTTGGAAATTTTAAAAGATAGAAACTTGAAATGAAAGATAGAACTTGAAATTTTCAAATATTTAGAATTTTAGAGATTTAGGAATTTAGACTGTTGGTCACTTGGAAATTTAGGTTTTTGCCCATTTGGAAATCTAGAAATGTGTACTACGGTCATTTGGGTATTTGCAATATCAGAAGTTTGGAAATTCAGAAATTTGATCATCTAGAAATTTCCAAACATCCAAATTTATAAATTAAAGATTGCAAGTTTCGAATTTTCAAATCCAGAACAAAAAAGTTCAACTTCCTAAACTTAAAACTAACATACAACAAACTAACATATATCAAATCATCAAATCTACACGTGTCATTTAAAGACTCAATCCCAAAGTGACCCAGCAAATCAAGATAAATCTGCCCTCTAACATATTAAGATTAATAGCGTAGGAAATTCTTAAAAACACTAAAAGTTTAGTCGATATCGCGATCTCCATTGAGCGTGCTAACAGTATGCGTCCTTTAACGAATGATTGATGATCGTTGAACACAAATCTGATGGCCGTGCAACGTTATCGCGGCAGGGAATTGATACTAGCAGGTCGGACAGAATAGTAGTGACCTTCATTGAAAATTACCAAGCATTAACAGGCTTTTGTCAGGCTTGATGATCCGGGTGGAGTCGAGAGCGAGGATGCAGGCCAGAGATTTGCGAATTTCGCAAAAACTCTGCTAATCTCGCTGGAACGAAGCCCGACCTTTGTCACGCGAAACCATACTGGCACACGGTAAAATGTTTTCTTCGTGGACGTGCTTCACGGTGTTTTTAAGCATATTAAGCCAAGGTAATACATCTTGAGACTCTCCGCGATACCGTCTGCTAGATGGTCTTCGGACAACTTACACTTGTTGGGCATCCGGAACAAAGACGACGATTAACCCTCGAACGACCGGTCGATTTATCCTCTTTAGTGTTCGTGACAACACTTCCGCGTGTCATGTGGACATACTTTCGTTTAATCATTTACTAGGAGTTTAAACCAGGAGTTTAGGAGTTTAAACCTTAGTAGGAGTTTAGCTTTAAATATGTTATTTTCAGTGGCTTGGGTTAGGTTACTCAAGAATGCTTCATAAAATGTACTCGTATGCAATTTTTTGAAATAATCATGTTGCATACTCGGGGATAAATAATAGTTAAATATATGGGTAGACCACTTATAGTTCAATTTTGCACTGTTGCATTTATAGTTCAAGTTTTCGTGATTGCACTTATGGTTCAACTTTGTAGTTGCACTTGTGCTTTACGATTTATTTAATTGAATTTATGCTTCTTTATTTTTATCTTCACCTTCATCCTCTTCTTCATCTTCAGCTTCATTTTCACCCACATCCACTCCTTTATCTTCACTTTTATCTTCACCTTCACCTACATCTTCAGTTTCATCTTCAATTTCATCTTCAGCTTCATCTTCACCTTCACCTCCATCTTCAGCTTCATCTTCATCTTCACTTTCATTCACATCTTTATTTTCATATATTCATTTTCATTTTCATCTTCATTTTCACATCTTCATTTTCATATTTATTTTATCTTCATCTCCATCTTTGTATTCAACTTCTTGCTGCCTTCATCTGCACTGCTGACCCAGTATCAAAATTTCTCACCATTTTCCTTCATTTCTTCATTAAATTCTAGATATGAAACATATCTACTTATTTCTTTCTCTTACTCACTATCCTCATCATACTTTATAATCAGTGTCCACATAAAGCTTCTCTGAGTTTAAAACTTATAATTAAAGGTTTGCACAAAAGAATATCATATTGTCAACCTTAACCATATGCCACACAAATTTTCAAATAACCATCATCAACACAAAATCTAATTTTCCTAATCGAATGTCCATCAATCGTTCATCAAAAGCCATTCATTAAAACCATCATTCATGGCAACGATGACATTTATCGGCTAGGTGTATGCAAATGGATGTTTGTTTCGTTAAAACCGCGAAAAAAAATAGAGGGAGAATGGTTCATTGTAGATAAGGTGGCTTTAAATCATGTAAACAAAAGCGCGATATACGCTTTGGGTAACGTGATCTCGATGAACGGAAAATGGATGGATCAATATGTTACGGCTCCAGGTTGCCGGCTGTTGCAAATGGAGGTCCTGTATAATTTTCCAGCTACGCCTCTTCTGTTCTTAACATTCTTTTCGTTTTTTTCAACGATTTTTGTCACTCTGAATCGCAGACATTGTTCTGAATAAATTGTGAGGCAATGTTCGCGCGAGCGTCTACTCTAGCTTGCGAAGGGAAATAAATAGACGTAAGGGAGCGAATGCTCGTAAATTTTTCCACGTTTGTATGATTTGCGAGGCCATATAAATCTGACAGTTGAAAGTAAATCTCAATACGCGAAATTGCGTTTAGATGGTTGATTGTGAAATATGGTAGGGAAATGGATCAAATTTCCTGTTTTTAGGTATTCTTCTCTTCACGAAAATTTACCGTTCTGCATATCATATAACTTTGAAAATTATTTCCAAGCAACGCGATACTCGTACATCGAATATAACTCCTTGTAATTTCATAGAAAATCTATGAGAATCAGGTTCATCAGGTTTCTTAAATTTTATGTTTTCTTTTGAAGATTTAAAAATAAGTAACACGATGAATAAGTGAGGTCTTCGATTAATAAATCAGTGACGTGGGCGTTTAACGAGGATCCAGTACCAAAGTTTAGTTAATCCTTGTTCACATTATAGGAGCTACAGAAGCAGGCAAACTTTGAATTAAGCGCCCTTTAATGCTAATACAGTTATTCGAAAATTTATGTAATACTTCTTTGTTAAATACTCCGAAGTCACGTAGCAAATTAGTCTGTGCTTATCGGTTCAGTGAGGGGATACTTAAACTACAAGGTAGAAATAAATTTGCCGAAAGGTTAATCAGCTATAAAAATTTGCATCAACGCAAAACATTAATCGAAATTCCATCCACGATTCATGTGCCCTTTTTCCGTGAACGCGCACAAATCCTGCGGCTAAACTGTTAATGCTATTCGGAATACGCAAACGTTTGCTTTTAACTGTTGAACCGAATAAACTGTTTACGTACATCAGTGTACCGCTCTGCTAATATTCAGATATTTAACTATACAACAACATTGATCGAAAGTTTTAGCATAACATTTGCCATGCAGTTCTCGGACTCAACTTTAAACAGCCATTCCATTAACTTCCCGCTAATAAAGCGGCTTTAAAACGAAAATTCTCGGTTTTGTTTTTCTGCGCATTCCTGTAAAACGTAAGTTCGCCGGTCTGTTATAAAATTATTTTGCCAGCGCGAAGAACGGGGATTAAGCGTAATCCAGATGCACAAGCGTGCAACGCGTTAAGAGTTTTTAATGCGCGCGATTACAAATTCGCGATCGTTGTTTATTCTGGACCTCTTATCGTGATCGATGGTATTCTCGTCGATTTTGCATTTCGAATTGAAGTTCGGAACTCGAACTCCCTGCGCGAATCGATAGGCGACGTGTTCGGACATCGATCATGTAAGACCAACTTGGACGTTCGCAAACTCCACTGGGGGTAGGTCGACGACAATGTAAATTGCTGCAGATTAGTTATTTGTCGGTCAGCAATTTTCGCGGATTAGCGATGAGCGATGATTGGGAATTTCGGTAGTGGGAAATTTGGGAATTTGGAAGTTGCTGAATTTAAGTACTTGGGAATTTCTGAATTGGAGAATTTGGAAATTTGTGAATTTAGGAATTCAGGAATTTGGCAATTGGAGACTTTGTGATTTGAGAGATAAGAAATTTAGGGATTTGGGCATGTAGTATTTGAAAAGAAGGGAATTTGAAAAGTTAAGCATTTGGAAACTGGAATTTGGGTATTTGTGCATTGAGAAGTGGAGAGATTTTTGAATCTAGGGAATTTGGAGCGCTGAGGATTTGGGATCTAGGGAATTTGGGAAGTTGAGGATTTGGGATCTAGGGGATTTGGGGAGCTGAGAATGGGGAACTAAGGAACTTAGGGAGTTGAGAATTTGGGATCTAGGGGATTTGGGGAGCTGAGGATTTGGGAACTAGAGAATTTGGGGGTTTGAAAATTTGGGGAGCTGAGAATTGGGAATTAGGGAATTTCAGAAGCTGACAATTTGGGAACTAGAGAATTTGGGGAGTTGAGAATTTGGGACTAGGGAATTTGGGGAGCTGAGAATTGGGAACTAGGAAATTTCAGAAACTGAGAATTTGGGGAGCTGAGAATTTGGGAAATTAGAAAATATGGGACTTGAGAATTACGGACCTTGAGGATTTCAGCATATGGGAACTAGGGAATGAAACTTCAGAATTTAGGAATTGGGGAACGTACTTTAGAATCTTGAGAATTCGATACACAAGAATTTTAATAATTAAAAAATTCGTGAATGTAATTCCAAATTTCCAAATGAAAAAATCGAAAACATATCACTGTCCTCGTTGTGATTGCCTTCAGTATCAATTCGGCAGGTAATCCCGATTCTCCGCATCTAACTTCAAGCCCCCAATTTGTCTGGTACCGTTTCCGTATCCATATTTGCCTAGCAGCTCTAACCAGTAGGGGTTCTTTATTAAATTCTATGCTCAGATTCGCCAATCCGTGCGACGGCACGGTAACTACAGGCTGCCGGGTAGAAGCCGAGGATCGCGACGAGGGGTGTGCACGGTTAAAGAGACGTGGCTCGAAGGGGGTGAGCTTCGTGGAAACTGAGCAAGAGCCGCGGGAAAAAAGTGCATCCGACTACGGGAACACGGTTCTCGCGCGATTGCAGGCCATTGTTCCTGTTTTTTCCTCCGGTATTTACTAGGTTTTTTTTGTTCACGACCGTTTCGCGTTCAGTTTCCCGTAACGAGGCCGACAGGATGATTTTCCGACGTGCTGCGAGTTCTTGCTGACGGCGATTTTCCCTCGACCCTTTGCGCCATTCAACGTGACACCAGGTTCAATGGACTCGAACTCACGCACGAATCGCTTCTTGAGTGGAAAACTTTCTGTTGTTACGCGCTGCAATATACTGCGTCACACTGTTTATCGGCACACCTTAGCTCTCTTCATTTTCTTTAAAAAATGGGGTGTTTCATAGGACTCTGCAGACGTTTATGTAGTAGTTTAAGGCGAGTAGTTTATGGTAGTTTATGTAGTAGCAGGGTGAAGTCTGTTTTTAAAGATGATATAAGAGAAAGGCTGACGAAAATCAGGTTCAAGATTTCCTTCTCGTCAAGTGAAATCAATCGACTGAAATATATCCGAGGATTTCATCGTACGAAACTTGGTAGACGGTACAACGTCATAAGAACAGGAAAGTAGCAAAGATTTATGTGCAAGAGGTGCCCGAGGGTGTGACTACGGCCAACTTCGAAGTGGACGCATTGTTCTGGGTCTACCAGACGAGTTTCCTTTAACAACCCCCACGGTCATTGCAGAAAATATTTCGAAAAGTAAAATCTTCAAAGTACCTTTCCTACATTTAATTTAATTTTGATCACTTCTGAGTTATCTTTCCTGAATTAAGATACGAATTTTTCTCTGAATCGAGAATTGTCTTCGTGTATCTCACGAACATAAAAGTAGAGGTACATTTATATCAGATATTGGTATAAAATTTCTCTCCGCTATCGTTGGACCATTTGCGAGTTTAATCACTAGATTTCTGCGCCAGCGTGGCTAGTACGGTACGTTGAAAACCGCTTTGCCCGGCGGGGCATTAAACGCGCTGATTTTACACCCATCTAAATATACAACATCTCGACATTAAACAAATGGGAGTAGTTCACTCTGTGCCACTCGGGAGCATTCTTTTTGTTGAACGTTTGATCCAGATGTTCTCTTTTTTGTTAGACCTAATTTTCAGAGCACTTCATTCTGCGATGAAATATTGTTTCTCGAGTTATTCGAGAGCTTTTATTCAAATTACGACTCTCGATATATTATGTAGCATGTCCAAACATAATCCACCTTTACATATTAGTTCATTTATAGAGACTAACAGATTCATTTTTATTGCTTTCTGAGACATGGAACACATTTCTTGGATTAAAATTGGATTAGGAGAAAGGAAAGATGAAATTTTATTAGTCCGGTACAGTATCAAAGGACTTCGATATAACAAAAATAAATATAATACATTAAATTTCCTTTGGAATATTTTATAGATCATTTCAATGATATCGATCAGCAGACTATCGTGTTGAAACATCATAAAGGGATGTTACAAAATGTTACTCCTTGCAATACTTCTTCAAGTCAGACTCGTGACACACTCACAGTCCAAATCTGACAAATCTCACTCGAATGATACGCTTCAATTTGTAATTCAAGTCCAATTGAATACACAATTGACATAACATCCTAACATTATCTGATGACCAACACATCTGGCAAATAAATAAAGAGGTCAATGTGAAAATAGACGAAATGGATGAAACACGCTTAGAAACACTTCGTAGATCGTTTTAATATAGATATGTGACGCGTGGAGTTAAAACGGTATGGAATTTTTCCGGCGGTGGCATCGTCACGTACTCGGCGGATCTTTTGCAGGAAAGTGCATTCGCGACGAGTGTAGAGGCGGCAACGGAAGCTGTGTGCATCGATCTCGAGGCTCGTAGCGGCACTTTAACAAGAAGCATTGTCGGTTGCTGATTCTCCTGTCTCTTCTCTCCTCGCCTGCCATCGGCAAAACCGACCCGGACGATGGAACGTTTTCATCCGGGACGCTTCGTTCTCGATTAATTTCCATTTATATTCGTCCCGTGCCGGTCGGCGTGTTTACAAGAGCCGGTAATTGCGCGGTTGCATACAGATCGCGCGATCGAATTGTGCATTCAACCGGTTTCGTTATTCTTTGCGAAATCTTTCTGTCGCGACAAACACTGCCGATTTGCCCGTAATCATATTTTTCTTCGCGTTTTAATTATTTTAGCTCGTAATCGCTGGTTCTTGTAAACTGATTTGTAAGTTGGAGCTTTGTATTTTGTACAATTTCTTCAGAATGAGTATTTAACCATTTTAATGTCGAACAACGATGTATAACACGTGGCATTGTAGATGACTTTATTCAACTTTATTTTGCAATATTTTTTGAATTTTGTAAATATTCTTATTATTTTCTTTCTCAAGTTTTACTTTGAGTAACTGAGTATGAAAATTTGTAAGGTTAGAAATTGTAGAAATTTACAAATTTGCATACTGCAATAAAGACAAATTGCATCTACTCTTTACATAACGTATACACAACCCCCACATCTACCTACGCCTACGAAATCATAAAATTTCCCCGCTTCACAATGTTTCTGATTTACATAAATTCTGGCGAACAAACGCGGGAATTAAATTACTAGGACCGAGCATTAATGGTTAAGCCACGGTCTCGATTTTTATCGCCCTCGATGTTCCGTGCATCGCCATCCATTACGGCAAACGAGGAAACAAAATCCTCTCTCACTGCAACAATTTCGTATTATCCTCCCACGCTTGCAAATAATATTTCAGCCGAGAAACAGGCAGAAATGCGGCTCGTTTCCATGGCCGATGTGTACGCCCGATAAATACAAGGATTTCGGCCGGCATAAAGAATTTTCATCCCTCGCGGGACTTCTTTTATGTTGTCCCTTAACGTTGGAACGCTGTTCGACGCCCGAAACGCGGATGCACGAATATCAGAGCACGGAGCTTGTTTCTCGTGAAACACGTTTCGCGTTGTTTAAAATTCCCCGGTGTAAAGTTGCCGACTCTCTGCATTGTCCGTCTTGATCTTCGATCTTTGTGCGGCGTTACACGGTACCAGTGTTTTGTTCCGACGACCTAATACTAGCATGGCGACCGCTTTTTCGCCCTTTGTTCCAGCGACACGCAAACGATCGAATCTCGTGCGTGGTGACCCAGAAACGATTACGAAAACGAATTGCATAAGCGGCGTCGGAAATATTGGGACGCGTTTATTCAACGTTGCATTTTACATTACGAACATGTAGTTTCCTAGAAATGATATTTTATTCTGGGAAAATTAAATAACTAATACTGATGAGAATTAATGAAACGGGTAACTGTATGATTTTGTACGTGATGATGACTTCTTTTTGAAAGATTGGAGGTAGATCAGCATATTATATATACACGAGTGCACTAGGTAAAAATCAGGGAATATAGTAATTCAACATTGCACACGTAGATATAACACACACTTTGTATCTATATTCTGCATTCGCCACATGAGATCTAAAAATTGAGAAAATTTATGGTGTAACTAGTTCTTAACTTCTTCCGACAATATACAATGAAGCTCAGACTGATTAGATCTCAACAAGATATTTTTCAGAATCTCACGACGAGCAAATAGACGCAATTTTTTTTAAAAACAAGTACACATGAGATAAATGATAGATGAGGGATAATGAAGGTGAGATGAGGAAAATGAGATCTGACTTATTGTACGAAAAGCCATCTTGAAAATTCATACTTGACCCGCTTCGGTGATTCGCGACAAACGCTTTAAAGTAATTCTGTTTTATCATTTAATCTTCGGCCGGGGTAAGTGGAACGAGCAACGCCGTCACCTAACGAAGGACTGACTTTAATTAACTCGATTGTTCAACTGAACACTCGGAATTGTTCTCGAGAGTTAATCGAGCGGAAAGTCCGGCCTCCTGAGCGTAGTCTGTTTCAGTGTCGAGCGAGGAAAGATTACGTTGTCGTGTAAATATCGATAGTTAAATCCAGCGGCTTAAAGTTTCGACCGGTAATACAGGTAGTTGCACGCGAATAGAATCCCGGTATTATTTGAAGCTTAGCAAAGATTCTACTTTGTACAGTTTAAGTAACCTACCTTAAATATCTCTGGCTGAATCAATTGTTTAATGGAAGTCCATGTTTGTAAAATAATTTCATCTTCTATATTTTTTAGGTTTAGATATAAGAAGACTTTATTTCAAAAACTTGCTCCACTTTCGTTATAAATTGCTCCATTATCGGATTGTTTTAAAAGTGAACATCACGAAAATATGTCGTAGAAAAATATTGACTGAGCAAAAATGTGGACATTTCTGCTAAACGCCTTAAGAGTCTGAAACTTAAGACCAATAAATTCCGCAGGGACTAATAATTTTGTACAATCCATCTTCAAATACCACAAATGGAACAATTATCGAATTAAAGATCTGAAGATATATTGCAGAAAAATATCGAAGATCGCACAAAGGCTATTTCTCAGCAAAATCCGAACGAATTTGTTTCAATAAAGCGAAGAATTCCAAGAGCCATAAATTATCCAACGTTGCAGAAGCAGGCGAATTCCTCAGTCCTCGAAATTCCATTTCGAAACCTGTCGCGGATTAAAGTATTAACGCAGGACGCCGGAACTAATTGAACTTCTCGAGTTCCGGTTTCTGGCGGTGCTACATCTGAGGATTTCCTTCGTGTCCGTCCTCTGATCTCTTCTTTCGACGCACACAGCGCTGTTCTCTGTCCTTTGTCTAGTTTCGAGCGCGATGGAAAAAAGCAGGCAGAAAATCATAAGAGCAAAACGGAATACGAGTCGATCCTTGGTATTCGTTTGTGGAGCGTCGTCGAGAGGGTGGATGACGCGTACAAAGGCATCGCGACGTTCGGACGAGGACGACCAGGTCAAAGAACCTACAACCTCGGTTTCCTTTCTATCCACAGCTTCTACAGCTTGGTTATTACGTCACAAGAATGCTACGTTCCCGTCGAGTTATGGCGTTATTTACGAATCGAATCTCATGGATATTGCTGGGAAAGAGACAAAAATATTGATTTAATTCTTTAACGCTCGAGCACCGCTTTCAGAGTGGATATGATAGATAGCTCTAACCACTTAAGTAGAACTTGATAAATTAACTCGTCGGATTGATCACCTTTCAGGAAGTACTCTACTTTCGGTACATAGTAGAAGATACTGAAAGTAGATAATATATTTACTCAAAATCTGTCTTCGAGTGTGTCTATATACTTTTATGAGTTCAATAAGCAGTTATTTTAAAAAACATATTTTATATGTACGTATGTCAAACAAGCTTTCCTGTATTTCATAAGTAGTCTCTGAATTAAATAAATTTCCTGTATCTACTTAACATAAAATGGCTTCATACAAGCGAAAGACAAAGAACTTATTTTCAGTACAAGTGAAGTTATCTCAATAATTATTTCTCTGTCATTATAAATGGTAGATATAAAAAGTATATACGTGGACAAAAATTTCAACCTGAGATGATTAACTATTTAACTTTGTGATCCACGTTTCATGAGACGCTTAATTTCGTAGCGATAATTCCGAAAGAAACGGCTTAGAGCGTCAAGCAGGATTGGCGAGTAATCGCGGGGAAAAAGAGAACAGGTTGCAATCGAGCCAGATAAATCGGGTATTAAATGAAATACATAACGAGGGATGGAGTGAGGGATTGCTCTCGACCGTGGCTCCTAAAATTTCGATTCGATTGAAGTGCTTAAAATTCTCAAGTGGGTCAAACTACCATCGCCTCGTTTCACGTACAATCTTCTAGTCGTACGAATCTTCGATGTTTCAACGCCGTTGCGTTTATCTTTCCTTTTACTACTTTTCCTTCTTCAGACTTCATTACGGAACTTCGTAACAAAAATTGTCGACTACGATCTCTTTTGTTTGATCAGACTGTGGGGGTACATGATCTGGATATTATCTGAAAGAGTTTCTGATATTATGTGAGATAATATTATTGTTAACTACCCTTGCTGATTTTATGTATGGGAAGTTTACTTGAGGTCGTGCTGATTCTTAATTGTAACATGTAATATAATCGTATAACTAACATATGGTGATCTAATGTAATATGCGTGTTGATTTTATGGGTAGTTCTCTAACGCTCTGAACGCTTAGTAATCTAGCACGTAGTAATTTAATGCTTGATAATCCAGCGTGTAGTAATCTAATGTGTGATAATACAACGCGTAGCAATCTAACGTGTAAATATTCAGCGCGTAGTAATTTAACGCGTGATAGTTCTTTGATGTGTGGTTATCTAACGTGTAGTAATCTAACACGTAGTAATCTAACGTGTGGTAATCCAGCGCGTAGTAATCTAACGCGTGATAATTCAGCGCGTAATAATCTAACGCGTGATAGTCTATTGCGTAGTAATCCAGCGTGTAATAATCTAACGGGTAGTAATCCAGCGTGTAATAATGTAACGACCTAGCATACAGTAATCCAGCGTGTTGTCATCTAACGTACAGCAACCTAACGTAGTAATGTATCACTCTAACCCAAGGAAATTCCGAAAGTTAAACGAAAGAAGAATAATAAAACACCGTAAAGTGACATTACGCGTAATAGAGGTGGAAATATCAAAATGTGGCTGTTACCGTTGTTTCATAACGTTATGCAAATGGAGAGAAGTCGCGACCTCCGTGCATTTTAATCAGCCGCTTCTTTTTTCTGTATGTTTCTTTACACTGTCACTCGTAATTGAAACTTTGTTAGCTTTATCAGAAATTACACAGGAAATTTCACTCTTGTCTCTGTCCTCCACAAATATGCTGGTACTGATTTTTAAAAATGCATGCACCCATGGTAACGTTCTCACGGAGTATCTCGAGGGCGCCAGAGAAAAATGGTAATTGGTTACGTTTGTTGGAGAATTCATGATCGTACGCGATGCATAAGCGAACACATGGTTTTCGTTACAGTTGCCACGGATTTAACGCGATTTATTAGTTTAATCTGCACAGACGCCAAGTGGGACGAACACTAGCTCGGCCAGAGTTTAGTTTACCACGTGGATTAGAGTTAGTGGCTGGATGAATTCTTGTTGCGTTCATGAACATTATGTCGGGGATTTAGGAAGATACCGGTGCAATTAGTCTCTTGGTCTTTCAGTCGAGTAACTGCTGTGTACAGTGCCTTCTTCTCTCGTGTTTACGGATTTGCTTGCCCTTTTATTCGCAAGATGCTTCTACATTCTCAAAAATTTACGTATCTGTTTCCTGAAGTTTCAGATTTCTGAAATCTTGAACTTTCAAACTTTTTAATTTTAAGATTCTTCAATTTCAATAATCACGAACATTGCAATTCCTAAATTCTCGAAATTCCAAACTTACAAATTCGCAAATTTCCAAAGTCCCGAACTTGCATGTTTCTAAATTTCTGAAACCTCAAACTTCCAGATTCCTAAAGTTCCAAATTTCCAAAATCCTAAACTTCCAAATTTCTAAATTTCCACAATCCTAACTTCGCATATCTCCAAATTCCCTAATTCTCAAACTTCCCCTTGACTCACACCAGATAGAAAAGCTAATGACACCAGTGGTTTGCACACGAGCACCGGGATCGAAGGTTATTCACGGAGGAACTCTTTCGCCGCGTAATTTTCAATTAGACCTGAATGTGACGCGGTAACCCGTCAATAAACGGCGTAAACTTTTTTAATTAAAGAGTTGTCCCTGGAGTTTTAAATGAGTCGGTGTTGGGAACGGATGATAAACTGGTAACTGCGGCGAAACGGATGGTTGTAAGACAGAAGGATAGCGTAATGGCGATATATTAGAATTGTCTCCATATTTAATATCTGCATGTACGTATATAGGCATGTATGTATAACCGAAATATTAATACATATTGGGGTTGAAATATCAGTACTTACATATTGATACGTTCAATTAAATTACATTCAGCAATTAAAATATTCAAATGAAACATTTTGTGTATAATCAATTTAATTATATGCAGCACTTTACGGTCCAATTACATGCAGTCAGAAATGAATAATAAATGTAAAAATAATAGTAACAGTAATAATGAAGGATAATGTTAATAATCGTAATAAAAGTATATAGTAGTAATAAAAATGTAATATATATCTGTTAATTGTGTAATTATTTGTCATTTATTTTGCTGTGATCAAACGATGCAGTTATTGGTCGTCAATCTGACAGGATCATTACTATAACTAATCAATTGCGGCTGCAACTGAAATTGATATCATCGATACTTTTATACATTTCTATACATTTGATGAACCCCGAAACTTTCGTGTCGCTGAAAATGTCATGTCAAACAGAGAATATCGATATCCCCATATATCGATAGTGTCGCAATGGCGACGATTGGATGATAACTAAAATAATGGACAACTGGTCAAATCGTTAGCGAGATACTGCGATGCGTGGCGCATAGTTTCGTTATTCGTTCTTTAATTGGTGCAAACGAGAAACGAAAGGAAAACAACGAACAACAGAGATTGAATGAAACGTTCGCCTCCGGGCAACGAACGAATGCGAATGTTTTCTGTGCGTTTGAAACGCGGCGAAGAGATAGGCGCCCTTTTTCCCCGAAAGTTCATTGAGTGTCCCGGGCTTTGTGACAGGAAGCATCGACTGAACTCGAGTGGATACGAAAAATTGTCGGGAAATGAACGTGGAAAATACACGGGATAATCCGCGAATGTTTGAGCTGGAAATTTTTATCGGGAGCTTTAAATACGAACGGGATGTAAGGGGGCTTTTCAACGGGACAAATATTTGAAGCGCAATCGGGTGTCCGGTTACCATTTTCAAAAATGGAGGATAGGAGAATATTTAAAGAAAGATTACTGTACGAGAGAAATCACGAAACTTTCATATTGACGTTTTTAAATTCATTCGCATGTGTCAAGGTCTGATCACTAACTCTTTGATATGTAGTATCACATATGTATACTCTACATTTTGTATTATCTACACTAATCATTCTAAATTATAATGTATCACAAAAGTAAAGGTAATTTAGTACATTGACTTAAAATAGGGCAGTCGAAATTCGAATAACAAATTTCATTATGTTGCCACTAGATTTTCACCTATGTTTCACATGTGTCACGTTAATTATGGTCACATTGGACCATAATTAAAAATACGAATGAGTATAATAAGAAACAAATGTATGAAGCTGAAAATTCCGCTCAGAATGTGGAATTTACTCGCCTGGCCATCGATCATCTTCTCGATAATCGTTTACGGTGAAATTAACGGGCTGACCATGGACAGTTTCGCGTAAGCTTGTCGAGTAATTGGTTTTTAATCGATCTCCAATTATCCGTTAATTTCGTGGCCGCCGAATTTTTGCTACGGAATCGACAAGAATTCGATTGGGTGCTCGCCCGTTCGTTACATGTCCTTTTTTAATAACGCAGCGATGCAATCCATCGCGTGGAAATTTAATCGGCGAATCAATCGACAAATACGAGCACGCGTGCGCGTATTCGAAATCAAAATTCCCTACCAACGATTCCGCCCGAAATTGAGATCGTACATCTACTCTGCCGGTAAACTTCATGAAAGCGTAACTCTGAAGCGATTAAATTTCGATTCCCTTTCGATTTGTCCCGAACTGCGTTTAAACCGATATTAATGCACTCCGAATAACGCGAGCACAGATTCCGTTTCTGCCTTTTCTCTTTCGTCCTTTAAAATACCGTTTATTTATCGTTGGGTTAACTCTTTGACAAACAACCGACTAGAGGATAAAGTCATATGACCCTACTCTAATTTTTTATTAGAAAAACGAATTTTTTATTTTCGAAATAGATTTTAGAATTTAAATAACTGGGAATGTTGATGCGTTTGTAATCGAGATCTGCAGAATGTGAATAAATCATGTAACGAGATCTAAAATCTTTGGATTTATGTTTGCTTTTTGTAGACCTTTACATATAGATACATAAATATCCACAATCTATGGATTAAAGATTTATGTGTACTTTGTGCAAACTTTGATATGTAAATGTATAAATATATACAATGTATGGATTGAAGATTTATGTTCACCTTTTGCAGACATCTGCATAAACAACCTTTTCACTGAAAATCGGGATAAATTTGCGACTGTTGAATTATGAAATCAAAATAAAAATTACTTAATTATGTAAATTGTTTATTCGATTTGTTTCCATGGGAGACTTTTTGTAAAAAGTCTCAGCAAATTTCCTCTGCGCAATGGCGACCAACTTTCGCGCGTTTCTCTTCGATTTTCTTTTCACGAAACGGGTTGAATTCGTGTTTACTCTCCTGTAAAGGTGTATTTTTCTTACGAATTAAATGCTCACCTCAAAGAACCCGTAGCTCTTCTTTCGCCTCGATGTTCGTCAATAAACAGGTTTAAATATACGAACAACTGCTGCATTGCAACCGTGGTGATCAGATTTATTGCAGCTATTATAGTTATAGCTTGATATTACTCGATAACACGTGCTGCCTGCTTTATCGTAAAAGCGTTGTGTACTTCTCGATGTTTACAATTTTATTTCTGGTAATATAAGTCGATTGGGAAATTGTAATCGATATCGATATCATTTCCCATAGATACACTCATGCACTCGAAATGGACATATCATACATATAAAAGTGAAACATATATATCCACCATATGCAAATATATTCAAGAATTCTTAGGCCCATAAACCTTTAAATCTGAAAGATCAGATAGTCATTCGATCACCATTAAAAAATCCTACAATCAACTTCAAGATAAACTACCAATCGATAAACTACCATCTGAAGATCACCTTTGACATCATAAACCCAGTCAAAAGTCCTACACCTCATCCTACCTCAAGTAGAAACCTGATGCAAGGAATAAAAAGATGAACCAACGAATCTAACGAGACGTTTACCAGTGAAATATCATTTAATCAAGGCGAAACGCATGCTCGTATGTCAGAGAGAAAACAATCTGGTAGGAAGGATTTATGGTTGCGCAAGCGCTTTGGTATTCCGTGAATTAGCAGCATTATTTTCCGTGCACATCCGTGCTCTGAGGTCACCGGTGTTACCAAGCACGTTGCTTTAGCTAGCTAAGATTGCATTAACGCCCGCAATTTACAGACGTATAAAGCAGAGGCGCTCGCTTTTGTACGGCTTCTCAAATAGCTGCATCGAGGTAGTAGAGTTTAACCCTGCCCGTTATGTTGGTTAATGAAACGTTGACACGAATATCATATTTTGCTGCGTTAACGAGATGCGCATTCACCATCGTCCCCTTTATACAACATATTACATATATATATATATATATATATATATATATATATATATATATGGTTAATAGAAATTACCAGTCGAGTCTTCCTTTATTCTCTTTGTGTCTATCCGATGAATGTGACCAGCTAAGTGAAACGTTCATCGTTATCCTTTTTATTTCACTGACCGCGATAAAAGAACGTTATAACGTCTTTAGATTCTTCCGACTCTTTTCAGACGAAACTCCTTGCTGAGAGAACGCGCAAGGACTTTTTCATCCGATTAAATTAGTCCAACGCGAATTGGTTAAGGTTCCACGAATTCGGGGTACAACGTATCAAACCTCTACAAATTTTCACAGAATGGCTTCCTCGGTATAAATATTTCGGGAGCCATCATTTGTCTTTTGGAGGAATTTCAGGAATGCCCGTTGCAAAGATTCTAGGGTTTCTGCTAGATTTGGATTCCATGAACCATAGCTTTCTTCTGCATCCTTATAGCTTCTTTTCTTAGACTTCCACATCCTAGCTAAAAATTTGGAATCTCAAGAATGTGATCATTTCTGGAGAATTTGGGAGTCTCAGAACTTTGAAGCTCGAGAGTTCCAAAGTTTGAGAATTTAGAACCTTGAGTATCCTTTCGTTAAACGTTATACCACTAGCAGTACCATTCTTGAACCTCATTAGGTCCACGAAGCTTAGTAGATCAACTAATTGATAGGAATTGAAGCGGAATTCATGAGTTCGTGACCCAGAACACCTCTTGGTCCCTATAACAGAAGATCTCTCGATAGAGATCGCCGGTTCATTTACCCCCTGGTTCATCTACGGTATGGTTGCGGTAACAACTGACCCCCTCTGCATCCGTGGCAGCAACTTTCGGCCAGGCAAGTTTGTCGAACGTACGTGGCCTAAGGCGATAGGTACTTCCGGTGGACAACTAAGTTCCACGGAGTCAGTTAACTTCCATACCAACCGGTGATTGCATCGGTTCAACCTATTTCGTGCCACTTCCTGAAGGATCCAACCGTGGACGACGCAGTGACTGGCTAACCATCGGGATTGCTTGCGCCAGATGCGACGACACGCTTCTGGAACGTGTTCAATCAGACAAATCGCACTTTTCTCATGCAAAAGATGTTTGCTTGCAAAACAAACTTTTCTGATGCAAAAGAACGTGTAAGATTTAAGATCGAAGCAAGTCGTGGGTGAATTTCTAATGAAACAGGTTGAGGTTTGCAACATATTCAGGTTTCAAGGTGTACGAAATTTTCAGAATTTTCAGAATTTTCAGAATTTTTGAGTTTCAAGTTGGTAATTTTCAAGTTTGTAAATTTTTGTATGATCCTGTCCAATTATGTGAATCACTAAAATCTTGAAACTGCCAAATCCCCAAACCGCCAAATACAATCTTTCTGCCCTCGTACCTCCCTATATCGCCATTTTCTGTTTGTCGTAACACGAGGTGCAATTAATGCGGACACATGTGTACGCGATAAGTCGTGATTTATATTTATATGCCGTCTAATCCGGTAACATTCAATAACGTCTTGTACAAAAGAGGAGCTCGGTATCGCGGTGTTCTCCGGTATCGCTCGCAAGCCGCAAAGCGCTCAAGATCGCTCTGAACCACGCGATATAGGGAGCGTAATACAAGAGGCTTGGGAAGGAACACGTGATATCCTCGTTTTACAGGATTTCCCAGCGCCTCGTAAGTCGCTGAATCGCGAGAGCTTTCTGCATAACAGGTGGCAATGCACGCGTCTATTTCACCACGAACGTCCTATTTCAGGGCTGCTAAAGAGTTTCCTGGGATCGTGATGGAAATCTTGCTGAGCTTGCATTTCCTACCAACTTGTGCATTTTAGACACGAACAGCTAACATACCTTTGCCAACTACACTTACTAGTATCACTCGCATTACAATTTTTATATCGTGCTTTGTACTTTGATTAATCACCGGTAACTCTTTTACCGGTATCTGGGTAAAACATTCATGTCTGGATTATTCTGAAGTCATTTTTCTTGGTGCCATAATTTATTTTAAGGACGTCATTAATCATTTAAATATATGAAAGCTGGTTTAATAAAAGACACTGAACATGTTAAATACCATAGTGACCATTCACTATGAGAATAAAATCACTACTGCTTAAATCCTGTGGAAAGATTCTTCACAATATTTGTGTCAATAGATACTAACGAATATGTTCTTTCTTTTGTTTCAGGTACGTAGTCTAACTGCAAACAAAATGTCACCGTAGAGTGAGTACATTATCAAAGATTCAAGTGCATCAATGTATTTTTGACATTGGTTTAAATGTTTCGAAGCCATTGCAAATATTGATATACTCGTCTGCCGACGCGAATGTCGATTCTTTCATCACCTTTTCTTCCTTTATCGGTGAATTGTAGCCGTAACGCTCGTGGCAGGATGACAATTAAAACGGAGTACGTATCCGAGCGTCAAGTCTTCTGCAGAAGAAAGCTGCATTGTTATCCTCTGCTCGTGAAAAGATCCTTTTACTCTGGAAATAAAAATGGAACGAATCGTTACGGTTCTTGAGAAGTCTAATATCGGAGAATATTACACGTCTCATGATAGAAATGGTGTCTTATTACGGTCTATTCAATTTCTACGATTTTAACTTTAACTAATTATCGTCTTTTACTGCAGCCGCTGATTGATGTATCAGAGTGGAATCGGTTTTATTTCATTGCGATGGTATAATTGGGTCGCTGTGCCAGATTTTTACATTACTAGATTTATTCATTTTTACATTTCTCCATTTTTCGATTTTTCGATTTCTACTTTACTAGATTTTTGGATTTTTATATTTATAAATTTCTAGATTTCTGGTTTGTCAAATTTATAGGTTCAAAGGTTTATAGTTTTTTAGATTTGCAAATTTATAGATTTATTGATTTATGGATATACAGTTTTAGATTTATAGATTCATAGTTTTTCAAATTCCTACATTTTTAAATTTCTAAATTTTTGACTTTGTTTCCAAACTTTGATTCGATTCGCGATTCGGATCAACACGAATTAGTCCGACTATACCCGAACGTAACCGAGCTACCCGAGTTTTTACGTCTCGGGTTCCATCCGAGTTTTCCCGACTTTTCCCGATAACTTTGATACCCGTCACGTTGGGTTAGTCCCGCACTTCCAACAATATTCTCTGAATTTTCTCGATTCCTTTGATGTACGCAGAAAATTACATGGGAGAAGTTGTTCGAACTTTCCGAACTCCCCACGTAGACCAGGAACATCCTTCCTCCATATTCATCCGGCAGCAAATTTTGTCCGAAATTTCTCGCCGTGAAATATTTTCTGTGGTCCCGGAAAGTCCACGAGCCAGACCGCGTTTCCGTAGGGTTAAACTGGACGAAGAAAATGGTAACTTTGAGAGAGAACGAGCTAGGAAATTTCGCGAATTCAGCGAGGAAAGAGGAAGCGTTGGACAACGATCCTAAATTCGGTGCGGCTTCCGTTGCAATTATGATGGAAACTCGTCGAAGAAATTATTCGCGCGACCAAACGACAGAGGACAATCGCGTGACAAAGCGTTTCTGTCACGGTTTGCCGAGTACAATCGACGATTGTTATAATTTCCCGAACGTTCTTGTGAATAAAACTGGCCCGTAATTTATGACGGAAACGTCTCCGAGTAATTAACGGCGGGCCAAATCGTTTACCTTCTTACGCGAATTCAGCGTTTCGACTTAGTGGCGGAAGTTTGGTGCTTTCAGAGTCGGTGATTCCGCTCTGATGAAATGCTGCAAAATCCTGCGAAACGAGACACAATAATCGCGGAAAGCGAGAAATTTCGTGCGAACACAATGAATATTATTATAGCTCTCGAGACATTCGGATGAAAATAGTTGTGCGTGGAACAACCGATAACTTTTTAATTAAAAGAATCGCTGCGACGCGAATACTTCTGACATTTGGTCCACAGAGATCACCGGCAACGGTCGATAGACAGGATTTGCAGAAGTTTGGACACAGGAAAAAGCACGGGTACCGAGCAAATATTTAAAATCGATTATCTCGAAAACGAAGTCACGTATGAAATTCGATCGAGTTCATTCCACTTTTTTTCACAGTCTGAATTATTTCGATATCCTTTGTAATCGTAAAGAAATATAATTGAATTGAAAAACGTTAAAAGTTCCGTTAGCCGACTACCAAGATGAATTACGAGGTAAACCAACGTCGACACCCGCTTCGTTCATCCGGAAAAGGGTGCTGCGTTTCTTTTACCGTCCCGTTTCTTGTTTATCGTCGCTAGACGCCGTTAAACAATACAAGGGCACCCGTACTTGCTCGAGAAACACCGGTGTGCATTGTCAGTTGACGTTAAGTCAACCGCAACACAGACCGGTTGGGAAAAATACGAAATTCGAGGCGAGTTTCAATTCGATGCTGTCGCACGCGATATGCGACACACTGTAACATGCTTGTCACTTTTCTGTCCAATAATTCTCGGATACTAGCCGTTCCTCTACATTTATTTAACCCGACTATCGATCCATCTTTACGTGACCCACCGGTAATCTCTAACCTGGATTACACTTGGATTTTATTTAGGCGTATTTTATTCACGTCGCGAACTTGTACTGGGAATTTGATCTCAAGTTTCTAAGCTTCTAAATTTGAAGGTTCAAATTTTCTGAATGACAAAATTTGATTATCATTTTCTAAATGGGAAGTCTGATTTTTCGACTTCGTATATAAACAAATTCTCGACTTGCTAAATATAAAATTTGAAATTTACAACTTCTGAGATGAAAGAATCTGTAACTTCAACTTTCTGTAAACAATAGCTTGAAAATTTCAACTTTGTACATAAGAAAATTTGAAGTTTCCTAATAGGTAAACAAAACAGTTTCGAGATACTTGCAGCTGCCACTCCCAACTCTGAGGATCTCCAAAATTTAATATATCCACGGTTTTAATATTGAAAAATATAAAACTTTAAATGGAGAAATAGCATATTTCACGTATACTTTACATTCCCATCTATCACTAAACATAACTAACTATATAAGTGAACAAAAATTTATTAAAAATTAAACAGCACACGAATTCATCACAAGTGCAATTATTCTTGCGTTAAAATTTCTGAAGTGTTCCGATCCCATAAAATATCTGAAAATTCGAACACTGCAATATCGAAGTCTTCCTTTACCAAAGCACCTCTCACTAGCCCTCTATAAGGGGTTTATAGTAAATAGAGACGTTATAGAGAATAGATGAACGGTAGCGGTAAAATTTATAATCCAAGTCCAGTCATATATTAGGCAAAGTTACTTGAAGTCGTAAACGTCGAAATATATCAATAGCCCGAACGGGACGACGTTTCTGGCGCGGTTTCTGAAACGATCGCGTGTATTGGTGTACGTTCGTGTGAGAGGCAGATGAGTTCGTACGTGTTAAATATCTCACCCCTTCGGCCAGCAGACCAGCCTCTGGCATAGTTATCGATGAAACCGTTTTAGTTAGTGGAACTGACCCCGTTCCGGCTTTCAATGGATTGGTTAGCTTTAATGTGGCTGACAAGCCAGGAATTAACGGCTTTTTTATTTAACCGCAGACTTGTTGTTTTTTGCAATTTGCACCTACTGATCTAATTCTATCACGTTTCGCTCGTTGCCGTGTATAAACACACTGTTCTTGACACCTGCCTTTGATTTTAGACAAGTATATGAACTTGAAATGTTTCAAACTTATAAAATATCCAAGTTCTTCACTTTCTACATTTGTCCAAATTTTTTAATTTCTAAATTATCAAACTTTGTATGTTTCTAAATTTTTATATTCCTTAAATCTGTCTAAATGAGATCTCCAAATTCATGTCTGTAAATATTTCTAAATTTGATCTCCTATACTGTATCCACATATGGACCACACGTTATCGATAATCTATAAACTGAATGATCCCGAAAGTTATTCGTGACTCGAAAATGTATTTTCGTCAATTTTTACAGAGAAAGTTGTGAACGTTAGTTCAGTTATTTTTGCACGTCACAAAGCTCGAAGGGTTAAATTAGACTGCGGTTAGATCACAAAGAAAGCTCTCCAGCCCACGGTTCGAGGTGATCCGAGATAATGGGGAACCAGCATAAAATAAATATCGGCGTGCTCTTTGAATACTGAGCGTGTGTTTCTTGGAACCGATGGGTAGTTTAACAAAGCTGTGTTCAAAGTTCGGCTGATTTACAAAGGAACATGGTTGCCGGGCGAAATTTTTCACCCGATTAATTCGAGTCTGCTTAATCCCCGGCCGTGTTATTTAACAATTATCGTCTGTCCGGCTTCGATTGAATTTTCGGTTATCGACGATTGGCACGAGTTACGTTATTCACGTTGTAACAGTTGATTTCAATCGAAAAATCGTACTTTATACTACTTGATCCCGTATCGTTTCGTCCCGTTCGAACGGTCACGATGAAACGGACGGCTCTCTGTCTGTGATGCGCGAACGTGTAAAGTCGAAAGATGAACGATAGCGAAAAAAATTGAACAGCAACGGGAAAGCTGTTTCGAAACGATGGCTTTTGTAGCGGCGAAATGTCAAAGCGATACCTTTATAAAATCACGGGCTGGCGAGAGGGAATAGCTAGTCGAGCGATCGTCGATATCGTTGAACAGAGGCAAATAATCATATTGCTGGAAATACGAAGCAATTAAGTGGAAGTTCCGAGATCCTACGAAGCCGGTCGACGGGCTGGTGACCTTATCTGAGCCGAACAGGCACCAATTATCGGCTTACCAGCAAGCTTTGCTCGCGCTACCTACCTGTAATTACGTCAGCTCACTCTGGTTCCAGGCCCAAGTCGAAATCTTTCGACATATACGCGTTTTCGGCAGAATCCCGCGTCTTTCGTCACATATTTTATTCATTTGGTCCGTTGTTGAATGGCTGGAGTATTGATATCGCCGTAATTCAGGGGTCGGGGAGTTAGGAATCAAAAGGATTTGGGATCCAGAAATTTATAAATCCAGGAATCTAGGAATCTGGAGTTATGAGGATGCATGAATTTTTGGATGGTAGGGTGTGGAGATAGAAACATTCGAAGAGAATCCCGGAAAATAGGTAGCTGAGGATATAGTGGTCTAGGGATTTGTAGGAATCTATAGAGAGCACTAAATTTAGAGATAATGGGATCTGCGCGCGTAGGAATTTCTTGAAGTGGGTGTTTGGAAGTGTAGGGATCAGGAGATGTAGTTCACTAAAATCTAGAGATCTTGAGATTTATAGAAATTAAGTGATAGCAGGACCTAGAGATCTTGAGATATATATAGTGGGATCTAGGTATCTTTGGATCGATAAGAATGTAGAAATATAGGGATCTGTGTATCCCTATATGTGTGCTCCTATATCTAACAATGTAGATATAATCTAAGGATATAACCTATGAATACAATCCTTATATAATTACTTATTCTTCCTCCTAATTAAAAATGAGCTTCTGATGAACACCACATATGGAACTTCATTCACGAATTCTACATTATATTATTTCGTCTTGTATTTTTGTGTACAGCTTCTGAAGACGAAATGTTCAAATTTTTATCGGAACGAAACTGCACCGAGTTTCCGAATTTTTTTTCCAAACATTCTAACGAACGCGGTGTCTGCTTTTGAAAAAAAAGAAGCGAATATTCAACGTGATTCGATTTTCGGTGTTGTGACCAATACCTTTGACGTCAATAGGATAGGACGAAGCCCAAACAGAACCGACAAAGTGCTTTTTTACCGATGACCTACATTTTTGTACCCAGAAATCCCAAAAAAGAGTTTACTGTTGTAGTACAGATACATACTTCATTCTACCCTTTTTTTCTTTTCCATGTATGGTAGTTTCAATTATTATGGCGTTCATATTATTGAAGTGTATGTCGATTTTTATTGGTAAATTAAAAATTAGAAGAAAATTAGGTAGCTGGGGTTATAGGTATTTAGGGATACAGGTAGTTGGGGTGTAAGTGGGTGAAGATATAGGGATATAGGTAGCTGTGGAAATGGAGATCTGGGGTATACGGACTTGGACATGTAGAGAATTGGGGATGTAGGGATCTGGACATATGGAGAATTGGGGATGTAGGGATCTGGACATATAGCGATTTGGGGATGTAAGGATCTGTACATACAGAGTTTTGGGGATGTAGGAATCTGAACGTATAGAATTTTGGGGATGTAGGGATTTGGACATGTCAAGATTTGGGGATATGCAGTTATGGACATACAGAGATTTGGGGATGTAGGGATCTGAACACATAGAAATTTGGATATGTAAGGATCTGGACATATAGAGATTTGGGGGTATACGGATCTGGAAATATAGGGATCTGAATATGTACAGATTAGATGATAGAGAGATCTGGTCATATGGAGGTCTGGCCATGTAGTGATCTGGTCATACAGAGATCTAGTCATGTAAAGATCTGATCATGTAGAGATCTAGTCATGTGGGGATCTGGTCATGTAGAGATCTAGTCATACAAAGATCTTGACATATAGAGATCTAGCCATGTAAAGATCTGGTCATATAGAGATCTGAGAACATTTCGGTATATGCAGATCTGCGAATATAGAGATCTAACAATTTAAAATCTCCAAATACATTAACCAATAAACATCTCGTCTATAAACCTTAATATCAAAACCTGTATACCGTACACCCATAAAACGAATACAATCCATAAAACGGTCAATACGTTAAACAAATCAAGCGTGAGATCGTATGTACAGCATCGTATCGCGAAAATAAAAATCCGCAGACACTCAGACTGATTGAAGAGGAAAGCTCTATTAAGTACGATCAAACGGATTCGCTGTTAAGCTCGCTTTCAATTATCACCGGTTCCGGATTTCTATCTCGAAAATGAAATTTTCCTCGCAAGAAGTGCGTTGTGTGTCGGATATACACCGTGCCTATGTTTCGCGACGTTTCGCTTAATCTTTGAGCGAGACTGTTAACTCGACGAGAGAGAGACTTTTCTTCGGGGCTGGCGTGTTCATTAAGGAGCAATTAAACTCGCGCGAAACTTTCGGAAATACTGTTCGAGTACAGTTGTTTGGGAAAGCACATCACCGACCCATTGGCTATCAAGATTACTTGCGAATTTGTCGCGTAATACGGAGTCAACGGGTATGAGACTCGATTATTTCTGATTTACTAGCGAAAAAGGGGAGAGAATTATTAGATCGCTAAACGGTGAAGATAGTACTTATGGTACATCAATTCCAAATTTACAGCGTAATAAAAATGAATAAACAGTGACTGATATAAAATATATTAAATCTGGAACATTTTAGCAGTATTGTGAAATAACACTTAAGTTGTATTTGAAGCTTCAAATTTAATGAAAACGGTTATATAAATATTTGAGTAATATTTTTGATACTGACGAGTGGCTGTCAGTTACAGAAAACAATGAACAATTTCAGAATCGTGTCTGGCGAAATTTGATAACATAAAAACATCGTAAAACAACATTTATGTTACACGAATTTGAAGCTTGATCTTTAATGGAAAAAACTGCGTAAACATTTTATTAATGTTCTGCATCAAGAACTTCCTATCATTGATGCTAAAATTTTTATTCGATTTAAGTAATGTTATATATAATAACGTAAAAATATTTGAAGATTTCCATTGGCAATTTTTTAGTATATGAACTATAAGTTACCTTTCTAAATTTTGCCTCCTTGATTTCATAAGCAACCAGTAACAAACGTACTGAATTTCGTCTCCGATATTTTTGACTAAATGAGGTAAAAATTAGTTTACAAAGCGTTAGAACTAGAAATTACATCGGGTTATTTCCTAGAGAATGAATTCCGGTGTTCCCGTACGTGTTCACTAATTAAATTTGCAAGTTACTATTCGCTTCGACGTAAAACGAGGAGCCGCGGTTTTTCGCGAATTCCGTAACAGTCGGGATTCCAGTCGGCGAACGAGAAGTTACTTTTTTCCCCGCGTGGAAACTGAAATAATCGGGGAAAACGGGTTCGTAGCGGAAACTTTCCTCTTGCGGATTCCGAAAACAATCGTAGCAGCAGCTAAAAACGGTATGCCAGTTATTTTCTTTCCTCTTCTTCTCTCGCGAATTCAAAACAATCGGACTAACGATCGAGAATGCCCGAATTTTTCATCACTCAGACTAGGACCAGGGAAAATGATAATATTCGACATACCTTCTGTTTCGAAAATAATTTTTTTCTCTAAAATAGAGATTAATTGTTACCTAGCTTCATTCACTGCCAGATGAAAAATTATGAAAGGTTAAATTTTTCAAGGAGGAAAATGAAGATTTCACGAGAACTCTTACTGTAATGTACAAGTTAAAATAACCATTCTAAATTTTTTTAATAATTGCTTACAATGATATGATGTAGAAAGTGAGGTTATTGCTAAATCATATACAAATATTTTCTTTATTTTAACATAACATGTACTGTTGTATTATACACTAAATACTTGCTGATGATCCATGTGCAGTCCATGAAGCTTCACGATACATTGTATGTATGTTCAATTTAGTAGAACAATAAATGTGCTGTAGTAGAGACAAAAGAAGCCCACGTGCTTACAAAGGTTCAACAAAGTCACTCATGTGGTACTGTTAGTGTTAACAATCCTCGACCAACAAAAATCTTGTCCTTTGTCATTAACATCATAATTCATCATCAGCATAAATCACTGTTAATTGAACAGTGCTTTCAACGAGCAAATGATCATGTCACCGATATGATAATTCGTTGGTACAATACAGCAACTTCTAGGTAAAAAAAAATAATTTATCCGGTGATAAATGAGTGTTCCGCAGAAAGGGACATAGTCATAGAAAAATAATGGACGTTTATCGGCACGCGAATATCATAGGCTTACGCGAACACCGAGCAAAGTCAAGTAGGTTTTTGATAGATTACTTCGACGTTCCCGTTTCCGGGTGAAAGAAAAATGGTTAAGAAGCGTGGAGCACGAAACGGAGGACAAAGGGGAAAAAGTAGCGGATTCTTGTAGTTGGTCGACGAGGCATAAGTATCCCGGAGAATCATGAAGCGTAACCTCGAATCAGGACAAAGGAAAAAATGGGATGACAGGACGATCGAAGTAACGGTGAATATAACGTGATACTTTCGTTTTCTTTTTTCTGATTTCGTAATGACTGAACACGATGGTAACGTAATATCCGCGGCACTCGTTGAAATTGAAAAGTTGGCTGCGAAGCGTGAGAAATCTTTCATCTCGATCCGCGAGGATTTTATTCCGTCAAACGAGCTAAGTGCTGCAACCGTGATTCAACGTCTCGACGAATCGTTTTCTGACTTTAATTTAGAACGTGTTTCTCGAATAGTTAAAAAAAAGGCACGCTGTTTTCTAGTCGTAGCGATCGATAGCTTCGATCTGTTTACCATTATCCCCTTCGACTTCATTTCAAGTAATTCGTTCGTTGAAAGCTTTTCGATGTTCATTATAAACGGTATAGGTCAGGTCTCTTTTTGTTAATTGCGCTTTGAATCGTTCGATCCCATTGTCTTGCACGAACACAGCCCGAGGAAAGTTTCCTTTGTTCCATGACACGGTTTAAGCGGTGTAATGATAAATAATAATAGTGGAAATAACACTTCAATATATATTTATACTTCTGTATATAATGCAAATTGATCAAGACACGTAGTGACACAAATTCTTTACTCATATTTCATCACACTTCCAATCTTGAATCTCATGGTTAAAAACAAAAATTAAAACATTTAAGACCAATCTGTCAAGAACGTCACAATTTAGATAGCAATTACAAAAGTCAACTCTTCGATAAACTTAATCATAAAATTTGCTATTTGATGAAATCTCGTAGTGTTTAATGTACTGTTCGTAGCAGAATGCAACGAAGGTTTAATGAATCACAACTTCAATTTGAAGGTAAAATGTTGGAAACTAACGCAGTATTTCTCTTGACATAAGACATTTTCCAAGAGGCTGATCATTAAGGAGTTGAGAAAGTTTGTGAAAAAGTGAGCTGCAAGAAACGAGGTTGTAGTTGAAAATTGAAGACCTTCGTTATCGATTTATCAACCCATTCGAGCGACCTTAAATTACGTTTACTTAAAATCCTTTTTCTGAAGTTCCTTAACGCCATAAAGGGCGGCCAGCTTTTTCCTCTGACGGAGTTGCTCCACAAACGATGTGGATAATTACTGGAGTTGATGTCCATAGCGTATCGTGGACTAATTAAAATTTGTTGATCATATATTGTTGATCACATTGCAGTATGAAGAATCGTTCGAATGTTGAGGTCAATACATGACGAAACGTCAGCGAATATATCTGTAATTGCGATCAATCAGCTGGCTGTCATTCGAGGCACGTTTACGCAGACTCACGCAAGAACGGACCTTTTGTCGTTTCTTACAAAAGCTGAGTGTTTGAACAAAAGGAGAGTCCACATAAAAGATTTTACGTACAAAGAAGTACGATGAAGGGAAGGAAATATATATAACATTTAATGCGTTTGATGTGGAATAAATCGAAGACACATCTATATGACTATAAAAGCAATTTCCTTTCTAAATAATTTGATGCGAATTTCAAATAATTTCAGACTTAATAATAAATAATAAATTACATGGATGAAATTTGCCTTGTCATCAGAATAGATCAGAAAATGCTAATACTATCGTACCAACTTCCACGTAAAAATGCAAAGGAACATCTCTAATCTTTCTTAGATCTATCAGCTAACCTCTGTATATCGATCCCTTTGGCCAATTTTCTCAAGTTCTTTGAACCGTTTCTTTATTCCATTACATCAGAACCCTCTACCAAACGAACATCCTCTCCCAGGACTATTCTGATATAAAAATTCTGTTACCAAACTTCTCGAGCAAACGTCATTACGACACATCCTACCATCGCGAATCATCACTCGCGTTATTAACCCTTTCAGTGGGAGGAACTTTTGCAGAACGTATTCTCTATGGAAAGTTCTAACTATTCTTTGAAGATTGGTTCCACTTCTCTAAGTTGAATCGCGTTGATTGAAAAGTAATATCGTTTCTGCCATTTATTCAATCTATGCATAGATACACTGTTCTTAAAAAATTGCATGAATTAGATCTGGATTAATAATAATTCTCGTACATCGAATATACTGTACCATAAGATCTTACATATGTTTGCAATCGAATATTTCAAAAGCCGACTTTCGACCAATTCGATAAAAATCTGTATCACTTTTAAAGACTATTGCGCGTCCAATAATGTCATCATTTACCTGGAAAGAAGGCCCTTCCAAAAGGTTGTTAATTGTTTACAAGAAAAACAATCGAACCGGGTATCCGTTGAAGCGGAATGCAAGATCGGAGAATGGGGGCGAGAAGGACGTCCAGAAGATGAAGAAAAGGAGTCGCGAAGGCGAAGAAGAATAAGAGCGTAGGTCGGACGGTGAAGAGCGTACGAGTAGGAGAGACGGAGATGGATCGAGAGGCAGAAGAGCGGCGTCGAAGGAGACAGATCCACGGGCGAGTAGAACGGAGCGGAAGCTAAGCGTAGAATAGAAAAGAGGGAGGGAGCAATAGAGGCAGGGAGGGCGAGAAAGATAGATAACGCGAGGAGGGGTTGGTGGATTTAGCGAGCAGGAAGAGAGGTAGGGGGTGGCGCCGCGGGCCGCGCCGTCGCCCAGCATCCCTCGTTTCCAGCCGCCCACCCTCGCAAAGGCGCACCCTCGCGCCGAGAGTATCTGGTAGTCATACGCTGGCCCGTTGCGAGCCCGCCGATATACCGCGCCTCTCTCGCTCGCTTCGCTTCGTTCGCTCCGTGTGCACGTTTTCCGCGTCGCATCGCGACAACTGCGTGTGCCGCAGTTGACCCAGTTCCTCGAGCGCGTTCGCCGGTGCGCGGCTCCGGACGAGCGCCGTTCAATCTCGCGAGGAATTCGAGCGGAACAGCGAGTGGTAGTCGACTTCCTTCCCGCGATCCGTTCGCGGAAAATCGAATTCGCGAGACGATTTTGGTACCGGGACAGAAAGGATCCATCTCGAGACGCTCCTCGTCCACATGGTCCGTGTTTTGCTTCTCCGCCCTCTTCGCCTCCCCTACGTGGCTCCCTCTCGACGATAGCTGTTCACGCGAGCGTGTGCCGAGGACACGCGAATATCACCTGCTCCGCCGACCGGACACGCGCGTCTACACCCTTCGCTGCCGCCTCGATTCACCCGCGATGATGTGCTTCGACGAGGCCAGACCAATGCCCCTCTAGACACGCTGCGATCGCACCAGGTCCCCTGCTGTCCGACGATCGCTGTCGTTGCCAGCGTCACGACGCGCTGACGTCGACGTCTCGTCAACCTCTACTCCGCTCGTTGCGGTTGCGACTGACGTGCCGCTGGAACAGTCTCGATCCTGTTCTACCCGGTGATTTTGTAGTTTCTCCAGAAATAGCCTCGAGCGAAGCGGATCTTGATATTCCACCAATTATTCGCGAAGCGTTTGTCTAGCGAGACCAACTTGATATTCTACCCTGTTGCGAGGCGTTTTTCAGGGATCAGCGAAGCGGGTCAAAATTGACACCCTGGTGTTCGCGTTTGTCGAGTAAAGCGGACCAAGCTTGATATTCTAGCCGGTGTTCGCGAGGCGTTTGTCAGGGATCAGCGTCGAAAGAAGCGGACCAAAGAGCCGCATTCACGGATGCAACGAAGAAATCGGTGCACGATTAGTGCATTGCGGTGTCACGATTAATTTGTTGTTCGGAAGGAGACATCACCCTGGCTGATCGGTTACACGCCTCCTAGTAATCGATACGATGGAAACGTTCATGATATTAGGCATCTGTTTTCTATGCTACGAGATGTGCGAGCTGATCAGACGATACGCCACGCCGCAAACGACGGAGCCGCGTCGCTCGCTCGACAAGCCAGCAGCACCACCCTCGCAGCGCGTGTTCTCCATTTCTCACAGGATGCAGAATCGCCCGGCTACTTGCCCGCAGTAGACGTTCCTCGGAAATGATCTGGTTCTGCAAGCTTGACCACGCGGATTCTGTTCTGTGAGAGGCTAAGCAGCGAATAGGCACGTTTCGTCCGAGATGAAGGTTGAGGAGGATAACTGATGATCGCGGGACTTTGGAGCGTCCTGGACGTCCGTCAGGACGCGTGAAATACGGAGCTGAATTCGCGTCGCCTTGACAAATGTATCGGACACGATGGAGCGTGTCCCGCGTCTAATCGATAGGGAGACGACGTGAACGCTTCGATAGGATCGTCCTGTTCGGCCACGGATCGATGGGATTCCGATCGATGAAGCGACCTCGTATCCCCGAAAGTTTCACCGCAAACGTCGACCGAGCAACTTCCAAAACAGAGACGTTGTGTTTTGCTCGTTAAAGTGCGTGCTCGAGCGGAATCGACGGGTCGAGATGCGCCGCGTGTGTCTTTGAAACTGACATCGCCGGAATATCTTCGGCGGAATTATTCGCGCGTGGTTGCGTCGCGACGCAAAGTCGCGCTTAACTCGTCGGATAGGAGCGTACGCGCGCGATTTCTCTGGCTGGAAAAATTTCACGGTGGAACAGCTTCGGTTTGGAGTAGCGTGGAAATGCAGGGTGCATCGGTGATCCGCGGACCTCGCTGGGATCCGAATTCGAGCGCGATCGGGATTTCGCGTGTACCAGCAAACATTGAATCGAAGTGGTTTTCGTCGTCCGCGTACAGCATGGTTACGCTATTCCTCGAAAAGATGCGATCGTTCGATACAATGTGTTTGTTCGGTATCGTGCGCGACCTGAAGTGACAGAATAGTTGCATACATGTCTGTTGCCTGTTAGCTGCGTCGAGTGTATGGATCGTGTGTTACGAGATTTTTGTTGATCGACAACGAAGAGGAAGAGAGACTGGAAAGTTGTGTCAAGAGATTCTCGTGTTCGAGTGACCATTATCCCCGGCTACGTGTCGATCGACGAACACACAGGATACAGGATTATTGAGATCGAGTAGAGATGGACTCGTTGGAACGTCTGATGAGCGCAGGATCGCACCAGCCAGCCCTCACGGCAGCCACGCGATCACAGAACGCTTTTGTTCAGGCGAATCTTTGCTCCGTGATAGGAAGAAAGGGCCGTCATTTGACGGGCACCTTCTGTTTGACGGGGGACACTATGGAGGGCATTATACAATGCTTGGTGTTTCTCAAAGCCTTCTCGGTAAGGGAATTATTTCCGTACTTAACGCGTTTGTTTCGCTATGCAATTGGAATTGGAATTTACAAATATCTAATATCTAAATTTTAGAAGATTCAAAGTTCCACAATCTCCAAATCCCTAAATTACCAAACACCACATTTCCTAATCTCTAAACCTCAGATTCAAAAATTTCAAAATCCACCTCAAATTTCGAACTTCCAAAACCTTTAAACCCCAAATTCCCACAACCTCGAATTCAGAATTTTGCTAATTCCTAACCATCTAAATTTCAACTGTCTAAACTTCCAAAGTTCCAAAATCCCCAAATTTCTACCATCTGAATCCCGAACTGCCCCGAATTTCCAAACTTCCCCCTCACGTCCTACGTCCAAGTGAAAAGTTAGCTAAACAATTGTCTCGCAATTTATCGGCCGACCTAAATAGCTGCAATTTAAAATTCCCGACTTGTATTAACGAGGGTCTGCAACCCTCTGCTCTCTCGTGAAAATATGGCGTGCCACGTTTCAGGAGATATCAATCGCAGAATCTCGAACCTCGATTTGTCTCCATTCTAGGGACAATAGGTTTTTTTTGGCGGGGTTGAAGGGTGGAAGTGAAAAGGAACTCGTACGTTATCCTCGTAAAGGGTGTCGCGACGTCATTCCAGGACACCGTTTTGTGTCGTCAAACGAAGAATTCAAAGGGTAGGAGATTGAAGTGTCCTACAAACGAAAGATCGGCTCTATCGTCGGATCGTGTACCATCGAAGACGGCTTTGTTGCGTTCCTTTCGCACAAAACAAGATACTCGAATACCTTTTGACGTTGTGTATTGACCTACAGAAGTATTTCAGTTCAACTTGGTTAGCTTGAACTTCATCTATTATGATAGGGTATTGTATCGAAAATTTCGATTTGTTGGAAACTGCTTTATTGTGCTGCTGCGGGGGTATGTACCCAGCTTTTAACATCGAATATCACGCTATCTTGCTTCGTGATCAAGGTTGATACAGCTTTATGGGATTATTGCTGTTTATTTCGGGTGATTCAGCTTTGACGTCCACGTTAGGGATTTCGTTGAACATTCGGCATTCGGAGATTTGGGGATCTGGAGGTTAAGCTTTTGCGAATTTCACTTGTTGGGTATTTGGAAATTTGGGAATTTAAGGATTTGAGGATTTAGGGGTTTAGGTATTTGCACGTTGGGGGTCTTGGAGATTGAGTGATTTATAGATTTCAGTTTGTTTATTTTACTATTTGGGTATTTGAGGTATTTGAACATTTAGGTATTTGAGAATTTCTAAATTTCTAAATTCTAGGATTTGAGGATTTAGACATTTGGGGATTTAGGGATTGAGAATTGAGAGATTTGGGGATTGAGTGATTTGGGTATTTGATGCTTTGGAAATTTGAAGATTTGAGGATTTAGGTATTGGAAATTGAGGGATTTGGGGATTCAGTGATTTACTTTGGAAATTTAACAACTTATAAATCTAGGAATTCCAGATTTGCGAATTTTATTATTAAAAAATTTTGCTCACGCTTCGCGAATGTCTGCTTCATCCAGTGCTTCACGATTCACAGGAGGATTGCAGCTCTGATTGGCAAAAGGAGATATTCTCGAAAGAAATTTTTTGTTTGCCCGTCTCGTCGACGGATCGGAACTGGGTCAAAGAATTTTAATCGCGTCCTGATGCAAATCGCACGCGGTCTTTTGCGCGGAATAATTCCGAACAGAGAGCTGGTCGAACTAATTTTGTCTGAACTTGTTCCTTCTTGAAACTGTTACCTTCCCTGGTTTTCGAAGTCGGTACATTAACCTCCGAGAAAATTTCGCTAGTCAAACTTTAATTCATAATGATTTACGACGAGTTTCGTAAGATAGCAACGTGTTGTATCGAGGTCGAACACGAATATATACGTTGAAAGTGTAACGCGAAGAGGAAATGAAAATTTGATGCGAAGATGTAAGTTTCGCGACGGATAAGTTGAAATATACCGTAAGAAATTTCGCGAAGAAAATCAGCGTGAATAAAAGGAAGTGATGCGATTAAAAACTCTCTGACTCTTGGTACACTCGGACTCTAACTCGTTAACTCAGTGATTCTCACTTTTCAAGCGGTCCCGACTCTTGGACGTTTTAACTCTGATTGCACTCTTCTTCACTCTTTCACAGGATTCTCATTAATTCGCCGCGCAATCACGCAAAACGCATGCTCCAATTACTCGAAATCTCTACCAAGTTCGAAGAACTTCTCGTCCGAGTCATTATTCTTATCCACTTTCGGAAACAGTTGTGCTTAATCCTCATGAATACCTGATACTTTTACCTATTAATCGATTTCAACGCTGCAGCACAATGCGGTAAACTGACAGTCGCAAATTTGACGGATTATGTGGAAACTAGACTAAATTGTATAGAGTGGGAATTTATCGTGTTTGAATATGATATCGAAATTATCATATTGGAATATTAGAATTCGAATATTCAAACTTGAAACAGGAGACTAAGTTTAATTAATTCATCGACTGTCATGATGGTTGATGAATGTTCACTTTAATCGAATATTAATTCGAATTTGGTTTAATCAAATAATGATCAAACTGTATATACAACTCTTTAAGGTGCACTAAAAATGATCCAACCCTTAAATCATATCTCAATAAAATTTTATTTTTATGTTCAGATCCTATACTGCACATTCAAGAGGATAGATTAAATCTTCCGATATTTTTGTAGTTATTTTAAATAAAAGTTTATAACGTGCTATAAATTCAGGTCATTTCATAAACTTTCAAGATGAAATTGAGATAAACTAATCGTAAGAAGTTTTAATAATTGTATTAAATAAGAAATTTTTATTCGTTCTATGAACCCTAAGTTATTGTACGAACCCTAAAAAAAATTGAAAGAATTTAAGTGAGTAAAATTTAATTATTAAAATTAAACGAGGAAGTTGTAGGCAGTAAAGAAACTTATGAACAGTATAAAAACCTGTAAAGATTATAGAAGCATCTAAAGAGAAACTTGTAAACGCAAGAAATTTGAGATGTATATTGCTTTGGAAAGAGACAGGTTGGATTTTTAGCGAACAACGAAAGATAATTCCAGCAGTGACGCTTCTTCCTGACGAGATCGTGTTTTTTTCATCGAGGTTAAAAGTTTGAAAGCGTCCCTGGTGTACTGTGGTGGTTGGTCGTCAGCGACGTCGTCGTCGCCGACGTCCTCGACTTGTCGCGTTCTCTTCCGTCGAGTGGATGGCATTCTTCGTTTCCTTCGACGAAGGGTGCGAGGAAGGTGACGATAACATCTCCACGAGGCTGCCTATGAATTTTTATCCCTTTTGCCCGTGGGCTACGAGCCTATAGGCGGGTAACGAACGAATCGCGATGGCCCCTAAAGAAAAAACCACTTACTCCGGTGAGCTCGTTCGACGATAAAAGTTATTGGCGCGCCGATGACGTAACGAGGGGGGTGGATACAACTATGACACAGGGGGACGATTTTGGGCGACGGTTCACGAGAAATCTACTCTCAATTAACCCTTTTACAAGTTCAAATTATTCATTTATTATTTTATAGCTAAAGTAATATAACTTTGTTATAAAATTTTAGGTATGACATTTGCTATGGAATCTGTTATATGGACACACGTTCTGTAGTCATGTGATATGTATCATAAATTTTACAAGTCCACTTATTCAATTATCAAATTTTCAATAGTTATTTCTCAATTTTCAAATATACTTTCCAAGTTTCTACATTTTCGACTCTCCAAGTTTTCATGTTTCCAAAATTCGTAGATTTCAATGTTCTCACATTTTTTAAATTCCCAACTTTCAAAATTAAACCCCAAAATTTGCAAATCCCAAAATTCTGAAATTTCTAAATTCCCAAATTTTCGAATTCCAACATTCCCAAGTCCCCACATTCCCAATTCTCCACATTCTCAATTCCCCACATTCTCAATTCCCCACATTCTCAATTCCCCACATTTCCAAATTCCCACATTCTCAATTCCCCATATTCCCAAATCCCCACATTCCCATATTTTAAAATTCTCAAATTCCAAACTTTCCAAATCCCCAACTTCCCAAATTCTAAAATTCCCAAATCCCAAAATTTCCAAATCCCAAACTTCCCAAGTTCCAAAATTCTCAAATCCCAAAATTCCAAAAATCCCCAAAATTCCCAAAACGCCTAATTTTTCAGTTTATAAAAGAAAACTTGTTTGATCTAAAGTACAATTACGCATGTACACACGCTATATGTAGATAACAGTTTATGTGCTTTGGAGAAAATTGCTGCATGGGCAGGAAGTTTTAATATTAGTATTGCAAAGTAAATTTTTCCAGAAATCCTTCCATCATTCCGCTATGTGTAACCCTGTATTAATAAAGTTCCTCGTTGGAGCGATGCTTGCGCGTAGTTTCGGGAATTAACGTCGACGAGATATTAACATCTGTGTGGCTATTCGGCTGCACGGTTCAGAAGAGTTAATTAATTTCAAGTACGAGAGATTAGGTCCTGGAATGCTTCATTTTTGCTCATTCGTATATTTATTCTCCGGGGATTAGCGTAAATTTGTGGAAAATAATTTCAGGTGCAGAAAGTGGATGATTGCTGAAGCTTATGCATAGTTTATTATACACGTAAACAAATTTGGAGAAATATATAAAGAGTAATGAATTTAAGTTCTTGAAACTCTTCAATATTAAAATTTCATTTACCGGAGATTGTTTTTGGAATATTTCCTGTTTCAAATATTGTAGAATCAATGGACTTAAAATTCTGCGAAAACAGTCTTTTACTATGCAGATAGATGTAATTATTCTTAATGCATTCATGCATGATGAAGTTAAATCGCATGAAATTAAACGAAATACTCGAGCGGATTTGAAGTTAAACGAAACGAACAGATTTCGACATAAACTCACGCTGGATAAATCATACTTTTACTAGCATAAAACTTTTTCTTTTATAATCACCTTTAAATATGACAATTTTCACTCGTAACACATCATTTTTCATAAGTAAGTGTTAAAATTCTCAAATTTTCAAGCTTCAACTTCTTCAAAATTTCATTAGGAACTTCTTAAGGTCATTAGGATTAGATCTCAAAGTTTGAGTTTATAACTTTAAGTCCTAGAATTTCAAAGTCAGAAGATTCAATCACGTCACAAAGTTTCAAATCCCAGAGGTTGCAAGATCTTAAAGTATCCAGTTCTTAAGGCTACAAGGTGCTAAACTTTCGAGTCTTCAAGTTCAAAAATTTTAAAGGTTCCAGAGTCTTAAATATCTACGGACACTAGGTTCTAAGTCTTGTAGTTCCAAAGTTGCAAAATTTCTAAGTCCTAACATACAAAAATTCCAGCGTTACAAGATTTAAAGATCCCAAACCTCTGAGGTCCCAGAAGTATGAAAATAAGATGATAAAATCTCAAGGTTCAGAAGTTTAAAATTTCTAAACATTCCACAGTTCCAAAAATGTTAACATTTAAAAATTCTGAAGTTTTTAAATTTTAAAATTGAAAATTTCCAAGATCCTCAAGTACCAACACCTTTAAAGTCTCCCAAAAGTCCTAAACTTCCAAAGTCCCAAAATGCATTTTAACCACTTTTCCATCATCCATAAACCCGCCCAAAATTGCGCACTTCGGGAATCCCTAGCGGATATCAAGAAATAATTCACACGGCTATTATCGAACGGCTGCAACGACACCGTATCTCGCTTTCCCAGGAAATCGAATTACGTCCCGGAAAGTCGACCCTGCCTGCATCCGTGGAACACGCGAGCGCACTACCTACCCCGTGTTTATTTAAAACGTCGTCCAACTCGAAAATATGCAACGTCCCGTGGATTTGTGGTCGACCATCGCTTCGTGACGTTTACACTCGGAAAATGAAATTCGTGTTTCGCAAATTTCCAAACGCGACAATTCGATCTCGTTTTCTCGCTCGACGCAACTGCGAGCACAAGATGGAGGCCACCGAATGAGGCCTCACACGATACAGAAAGAAAGCGATCTAATCGAATGGCACATTCGGAGTTTCGTACATGTTTTCGACAGGGTTGACAGTCACTAATCAAAAACAGAAACACATAGAAAACATAAAATATACGAAGAGTGGACTTGTCTGTTGCAGTTAGAGCTCATGTGGCTGTATGGCACATATAAATGTTCATTCAACCACCGAATTATAATTATCTACAACATACACGTTGCAGAATAGTACAACTTAAATTTTGTACAGTTAAATTTTAGATTTAATATGTAAATGTTTAATACATAATTTCAGCCCTATACAAGGAGAAATAAGAGAGAGGATTTTTAAAAAAGTCGTGTTAACCATTCGAAAGGAACGTAGCGCAAAATGCAAGGAAGAAAATGGCAGTGTTTCGCAGCACCGTTGTTCCCGGTCGTTTAATACAATTACTCGGACATTAGGAAAGTCGCAGGGGCAGTTTTTGCAGCCCCGACAAAACCACCTGTACCTTTCGCGGAAAGCTATGCATATAAATCTATTATTATTACGAGAATGTCCCGGCGAGGGCGAGGAAAGACCCGGAACGAGGTCAAGCCTCGAACGTTGAAGCGTTATTCCCTGGGCGACGCGGGGCGGGCAAGAGCGGGCAGGAGCGCGGGTGTCGCAGATGTGCGCATCCGAGCGGAATCGGGAAATAACGTACGAGAAAGTGAACTCGCTTTCGCATGAAATATCGGCAAAGTTTCGCGGCTTGCGTCGCGTTTCCCGAAGGAAAGAGCGAGCCTGCGGTACTGCTACAAAGGGTGGCTCCTTTAATTATCTGCGACCGACAGCAGAGTTACCCTCGTGGCCAGCTAATTAACGTTCTCGGATCATGCAGCAACGGAACGTGAAATTTTCATTGCGCTACTACGATACAACCTACCTTCTTCTTCCCTCGTGTGCGCGTAATTTTATGCGGCAATTTTGACGCACACATGTTCCGCACGAAATTTGAAAAGTTCCTTTGTTGTTGAATTAACGTTGTTAATTATGGACGGGGTAATCTTTGAATCTGTGGAACAGAGTTCCACAGGGTGTTACATAGTGTACAGCTTTCCCTTTATATCCCTGGTGGTATCTCTCTGGTCTGTGACTAACAAGAAATAAGTTATGTACGCATAGAGTCGTAAATTATGGAATAGGATACCAACATTGTAAATTGCTGACTTTTATCTAATAAATATCCATTTAATAAAGGTATATTTTTTATGAAACTTTTGAATGAAGGAAATGAAATATACACTTACTCTGTAAGAATGTTGGAACATCGTATCAACCCTCAACTTAGCGGTGTAAAACTTGATATCTTATTAGAAACGTTTGAACATCTTTTGGGAGAAATATAAAGTACCAAACACCTGGCAATTGTTTCAAACGCTCTGTGGGAGAAGTACAGATGGTCTACAAACTGTTTCACCCACAAATAGTTTCTAAGCCATCTTGATAGAGCAATCAATTGTATCATCCACAAATTTCTAACACATTTCGGGAGATGTGTGAAACTGAGTAGGATAAAACGATGGAATCCAGCGAGAACGGTCTGCTTTTAATATTTTCCCAATAACACGAGTCGAATGGTATAATAAAAGTAGTTGGGTGAAATTCCCATCGTGCTCGATAAATGCATCCCGAAATGTTCGGTTTATCGAGCACACACAGTGGCAACATCTCTCGAAGCACGTCACACGCTGAAGGCAAGGACCCCCTCCTTTGGGGGTGGGTCGTTTTGACCTATATGTACGATACGATCGCGCGTCTGCGTTATTAAATTATATATCTAATATCGAGCAAGCGATCGAGCCGACGTGTATTTCTTCGTGAAGGAGGTTTATCGACGGGGCTGCGAAAACACGTTCGAACCGCGTGTCGGTACGCTCGACACGTAACCTATAAGAGATTTCAGCGAGCTAACCGCGAAAACTTTGGATCAATTACGAAAAATAAGAGGTGGGAAATACTCGATCTGTGATATTCACAAAGTAATCCTCGGTATCCGGGAAACTTCGCCCTCTCGTTCGAGCTTTCATCGTCGAGCATTTCCGGCCTCGAGATCGTTTAAGCTTCTTGCTTCGCGGTAGAAAGGATGTCCCGCGATAAGACGGCTTTTCCTTGGTTTTCAACGAGGCGACATCGTTTCGACGCATTAACATTGACACGATGGAAAGAGCGAGATGGAATTCTTTCCTGGTAAACGTCCACGGTTTTCCTACTCGTTCAAATGAAAGCTTTCTCCGAAGTTAACGGAGTGAATTTAAATCAATGAAAATTCAATTTGTTTGGCGTCTACAGTTTCAAAGGCAGTATTTCGTAGCCGTGTATGCACGTACTTGGGCTGAATTTGAAATTTAATGCAGTAGACTTTGGTTACGCTGCAGAGTAACTGCAAATTTGGAAATATGGAAGTTTAGATTGAAATGCGGGATTTTAGAAATTCGGGAATTGCAGATCTGAGTGAAGGTTTGGGAATATGATAATTTGTGAACGATCAAATTACAAATTTCTAAATTTTCAACTCCCAAAATTGCCAAACAAACTTCTAAATCCCAAAATTTCCAACTTCTCAAACACCAAATTAAAAAATTATCAACTCACCATATTTCCAAATCGTTCAATCTCCAAATCCCCAAATCCTCAAATCTCAGTCATCAGATCCCAAAATCCTCAAATCCCAAAGTTCCCAAGTCTAAAACTTCCCACAATTTAAAAATTCCCAACTCCTCAAGTTCCTAGTCCTCCAAATTCTCCAATGCCCAAATTTCCAAATCCCAGAACATGTTACCAGAGCAACAATTCTACTGCTTGTTAGTTCCCTCGATTGAAAATTGCCTTAATCGAGTAGTTGCAACTCTGTTACATTGAATGAAAGTGACTCTCGCAGTAACAACTTGTACGATACTTCCTTCACGCTAACTGGTCTTTGCGGTTGGAACTGCTTAACTTTTATGGTAGAATTAGATGGCATGGAACAAGAATTCATTCACCAAGGGCTGAAACTTCATTCGATGTGGTTTGCGTAGAACATAACGTGCTAAAGTTTTGGGGGTATGAGGAACGCCTGGTGGTGCAAACTTCGAAAGGAACATATTCTTTGAATTTCCCTTTAAATCGCTTAATACACTTTTATAAAAATTATACGTCAGTTATAAACACTTCTAATGACGAACAGAAGTTTTTCTCAAAGGATGAATTTTATTAAAGTTCTTTTTCTTGGGGAACATTCGCAAATACCATTCAATAAAATATGACATATCACCCGTTTACCTAATAAAATTGATTCAGTACCAGAAACTACTTAATGAAAAATTCGATTATGTTCATACAACTTTTAACAATCTTTTAGCCAACAATTGATGTAATATGAATTTTATCTTTCAGTAATATTATGTTGTCAAATCACACTAATATCAGACTGTTCCTGTATCTGATAATCATTGACTATATAATCAATTATGTTTAGTAACATCCACGATCCGTTTGTATAGTAACTTTCATTGAACTACAAATTTGAAACTGCCACAATGTAAGCGATATTCTGCACTGCTTATATAACCGAACGGAATTCGAACATCTAATAACCTTCGAATGTAAATGAAATGATTCGGAACGCGTTCTCGACTGCTGCTTAATAAAATACGGTCGACCGGCGATCTACGATGGCGAATGAACTGGATTCAAAGCGCCGCGGAAATCGAGCGAGCTTTGAATACTTAAGTGGCCGGCCACCAAGAGTTGGGAATGTTTATTGGCAGCGGATCGCTGTTTGCGTATCCGCCAAATGAAACCGTCGATGTCGTCCTACCGTTTGCATAGCAAAAACAACATCACCGCGCCTCGGAACCGCTTTTCACGGTGCCTCAAATTTTGAGGTTCATTCCTGTTTGCTCTCCTGTTCCACCGATCCCGTGGATCATCCACGCGCTCCATTCATTTCGATATCGATCGATTTTTAATCCTTAACACTTAACGAACGATCCATGGAAATTTACGTTCTTTCATTTGGGAGAAAAATATAAGTGGAGGTATGGAAAACCTCTAAGTACATAATTCACTTAGCTTTATATAATTTAGTGAAGTTGTGAAAGAAAATGTTAAAATGATGATCATGAAATGATAGATATATTTGCTTATCTGTGATAATATGTCAACTTGATTATATCTTAACAGCTTATTTTCATGGGACATTTTAATAAAAATTATATTTATACTTTTGAAGGTTGTAAATAGTGAAACAAAGAACTTGTCCACGTGTTATAGGAAGAACACGAAACCAAAAATGTTCACCCTCTAATCTTTCTCTTTTTATTACCTAAAATTTAGTACCTAACCAATAACCATCACCAATGTACCCAATTCAATACCCAAGAAGATCCACATCTGAAAGATAGCATTTGTACCAAAAATTTCGTCGAATTAGAAATTAATCTGTCGAGATAACGTATGCAAGATATCGAGGCTTTTACCTCCAAGAAAAACGTCTGAATTCGCGGCAACGCGTTGTCGAGCATCGAAAGCGCACCGGGGACGCGTATTTAGCGCTTTCGCGATCTTCATACGATCGGCGGATTCATTAAAAGCGATGAACTCTCGATTCGCGGTTGCTCGCCTTAGAATTAAGCCTCGGCCTCTTTTTCCCGCGCTTTATCGCCGCATAGACCGCGGTTCACCGCTCCGTCGAACTTTAATTAATGCTCGCGTGTCTGCTTTAAGTGTGAAGTTGCCGTTGCCTCCAATTAAGGTGACTCAAACTTCTGCTTCGTCGGTGTGCCGCCGACTAACCGCCTAGCCTGCTCGATGTGCCACGCGGAATTTCGCCGTTAGAGCGTGTTCTTAAACGTGACACGGTACGTCGATGAAATTCGTTCACCGATTTTGAGAGTACTTCGATGTGCTTCTTTGTTCTCGCCGCGCTAATTAACCTCTTGTCTCTGAAGCCGGGAATTACGGGGTTAATTTAAGAAACGCGCTAACGCCTGCATAGATGGGTCAGATGTAAGGTGAAGGATGAATGTTTTGTTATCGGTGACTTTTCTCGATTCTGGCTTATTTATTTGGTGCATTTTGTTGGGAAGTTATTTAGCTTATCGGAGAATTTTTTATCTGGCGAGTATCGTAGAGAACGTAATATTGTGAAGATACGGTCAACACCTTTTGTCTCATCGTGCTGCAATCATGCATACACATATAATTATATGTTACTATACATAATATTTACACATGTATATTACATGTTATATATAATTATGTGTATACATGTGCATACGTACTGTATATAATATATGTATCCATGTGTGTACATATTATACATCATCATGTGTACACATGTGTATATTACACATATGTGTACACATGTGCATACATGTGCATAGGTATTGTATATGAATATGTGTATAGATGTGTGTACATATTATACATCATCATGTGGACACATGTGTATACATATTACACATAGATATGTGTATACATGTGTGTACATAGTATACATAAGTTAGACATATGTGTACAGTATTCCAATCTATATTTTGTTGAACATAAACGAATTATAAAATATAGAACGAAATATTTTAATATCATTCGAAGTACTGCAAATATATCTATAATTTGTAATTACAATTTGTTGTATTGATAATTTGAAATTTTAATTTAATCTAGAGTTTCAGTACTCGAGAGTATAAAGTACTCGTGAATACTTTAATCAACGAACGATTTCATACAGGAATAAAATAATTGCAAGAGAGCAAGGAATGTCTAAATACTTTTATTTCGCAGCCGCAAAAAGTTCATTCGCCAAGGCAAAATAGTCCTTCGAAAAAATGCAATAAAGCTTCCCCGTTTGAAGTGTAGTACCTATACCTAGTACACGACAAGTTTCATGCGTTTAATCGAAATTAAATTCTGCCGTTTGTGTTCGCGTTCGTTAGCTGTAACATACCAGAAGTTTATGATCTATCTTGAATTTGATGTCCGGTCGAAATTTGTCCTTTTTCAAAAAAAAAAAAAAACGTATGCAGCGACAATTCGTTTCGTTTATTGCGTTCGAAACATTGCGCAGATTTATTTTATTTGTTCCTGGCGAAAAAAGAGAGTAAAAACCATGAAACTCTGTTTTGCACACCGGCGATGATTTTTTACGTTTTGACAGAACTAGCGATTCTCTCGAGGAAACGATCCGCCTAGCGCGATTCATTGCGCTTCCACCCTCTCGCGGTTGGCTGCCACCCGCAGCGAAAGCTTTTCATCTTCGCAGTCGTAACGCGAGTACCGTATGCCAAATAAACCGCGAAAACCACCGAGTTATTAATCTTCCGATTATCAAGTAGACCACTCGATGCGTACGATTGTGAGAACTGTTTGACCAGAAATATGGAATTCGACTTTTACTAATTCACGTTCTTTTATTCTCCAATTTTCCGATTAGAAAGCTTTCTGATTTCTCAAGTAATCTCATATTTCGCTAGGTGCAAATTTGCAGAAGTCTCAATTCCCGAAATTGCGAAAGTGCAAGTTCTCAAATCATGAATTGAAATTTTACCTATTTCTTAATTTCCCAATTTCTCATTTCGAATTCTAGAATTTCGCAAGTTTCTAAATTTCCAAATTTCTCAAGTCTCCAATCCCACATTTCCCTCTTCTCAAATTCTCAAATATCTCAACTTCCCAATCCCACATTTCCCTCTTCTCAAATTTTTAAATTTCCCAATTTCTTAATCCCACATTTCCCTCTCCTCAAATCGTCAAATCTATACCCCAAAATTTCCATATTCCTATCCTAAAACCCGAATCCAAATTTCCAAAGTCTCCCAATATGCAAATTATCGAATTCGCCACGTAGACGATATGTTCGCGATACAAATCCAATGCGATCCCGTTTGCGTGTACCCGATGCGTTGTCCCGATAGCGCGAACATTTTACGGTTTCTTGGAGGAACTATCTTGTCAACGGAGTCGTTTCTCCTCCGGAGAAAATCACGGCAGGGGGAATTGTAAAGCGTGGTTCGATCGCGGAGGGAAAACGAGGCCGCGATGGCGAACAAAAGTGTTGCGTCATCGATAACGGTGGCATTGTCGCGGCATCGCGACTACATGGGGCTGACGGCAGTTCGAGTTTCATCCAGCAGAGATTTCCGCGCATAGCTGAACTTAATTACGCGAACCGATGCATAGATTAACGGTGGCACAGCCTCTGAAGTCATAAATATCACGGTCCCGTACGATTATTAATGCACGACGAAATACGGGTTCATTAGCGAGCGCTTTCGAATCGCACCGCTCTTCCACGCCGGATCGAACTTGATATGATTTCTGCTCCGATATCTACACTTTATACTTTTTTTGTTTATGGAAAGTATAAAGCGATTCGGTGTAGAATAATAGGATGACTACATGTTGGAGATTTATGACATATCTATTTAGTATTATCGTTGTTGGATTGTGGATTGCAATTCTGATTAACGTCAGAGAGAAATTTATGCGATTGATCTGGTGATGGAATGTGAATATGTCAAGTCCTCAAATTGGTAAATTCCGAAATGATTTATAAATTTCGAAACTTCTAAATTTCTAAATCTTCAAACCTTCAAGCTCCCAAATCCACAAATGCTAAAATGCCCAAATGTTCAGATTTCCATAGGTCCAAATCTTTGAATATCCAAATTTCTAAATCCCCAAATCCTTCAAATCGCTAAATCTCTAAAACCTCAAGCTCTAAAATTCTCAAACGCCCAGATACCCAAGTTTCTAAATTTGTAAATTCCTAAAACTTCAAATCCCCAAATTCTGAAGTGTCCAGATTTCCAAGTCTCCAACTCCCCAAAGTGCTTTCCCGCGAAAAAAAAAGAACAAAAACGTGAATGACCTGTTTGCTACATCGTCATTTTCCTAACGGAAGCCTGCCATATTACCGATATAAATTAATCGCGTATAAAGGAATTTCTGGAATATATTTTGAAGCAGGAAAATTGCATTAATCGAGGGTCTATTCATCCTGTCGATGGCGGCGATGAGCGTGGCTCATTTTCGAACGGGTCACAGCGGAGCTTTCGAGTTTTACTATTATTACAGATATCCCCGCGTAATTGCGTTCACGCTGGCGCACGTTATAACGACAACCATTAACCTGCGTGCGGCTAGTTGATAAGCGCGTAATCGCAGTTGTTTGTTATGCAGAGAATACAGAGCCGCTGTTGGACGTCGGCCGTATGTTCACGCGGCCTGCAAACATATTCGTGTCACCGGAAGCCGCTTGCCCGCTAATAAGTGTTTATTCCGACAGAACAGGGACCGCGTAATCCGCTGCTGAATATAAAACGCGTGATTCCGTGCACAAAGGCGTTGTTGGATAACGAGTCTCTGTTCTGGTCTGCGTTTGTTTCGATCTCGACAACTCGTTAGCTTCACCAATTACCTACAACTTGTTACCGAAACCAATACTCCCTCTAGCAAATACTTTTTTCTATTTTTATATTACTATATACATGCAAGCTATATTGTAGTATTTTGCAAGCAATCACATGTTGTATTATTTTGCAAGCAATGATATATTCTATTATTTTGCAAGTGCATGTATATTCATTATTCTACAGGTACATGTGCATTGTACAGCTCAGGTATTTTCATTGTTTCCATCTTTATGTGAAATTAACTATTTATTTAATTTTGTACTTGAATAAGATTGGGTTTGTATTGGAGTTGCCGATTGTTGTCGATAAATTAACAATATGGAATTGTTTGTATAACTTATCTCTACAACTTACCGTTCAGTTAACTGAACATGATTACTGCTCAGATAATTTATAACGCATTGTATAACCTTGTTGTAGTCCCATACGTTGAATCGTCTTACCAAAAACATGATGAAAAATTATATAGAAAATATGTGCTGAAGTTTCATCCTAATTAACTACCCACAAATAACGTATTCAGAAGTTCATGTAAATCTCACTTTCAAACTTAACTACAAAATAATAGTCGGTGAAGCTTCTGCATAAAATAACCCATTAGCAACATGTTAATTTTTAACATCTGATGGACAACCTAGTGCCTTAAACCTAACCTGGAGCTGTTAGATCTAACCGAAGGCTAGTAAAACGTAAAGCCATATCGCGTTCGAGTAATGGCTATCCATTACGCAGAAGAGGATACAGAAACGTGGATTCCATTACATGGGGTATCATCTTTTGGTCGCAGGGAATTGGCATGGTTAGGTTGAAAGCAAAACGGTGTAGCGATGGCAGAACGCGATAACGTTCTTGGCATCGATTTCTGAAGAAACTTCTCCATTCAAAACGGTTCGTAATAACGTTCTCTGCGGTTATTGCCGCGTTCCGAGCGTACTGAAACGTGTGATTGAATTCTATCTGCATTAAATGGAAAGCACTCGGGACGTGTGGACGCGCGAATAATTCAGGCACGTTCGCCGGGGTGATGCAAGTTTGTACGGTTGCTTGTCCGAGCGTGAGAACGCTCGTTTGTGCTTTCTTCGACGTATTTGCTTACCTGTGCGTGGCTCTTGTTAATCGTGCCACTTTGTACGTCTTTGTGCGCGAGACGCCTTTTGCAGTCGATTCGCTTAGATGAAATTTTAATCCGAGACAAATTGCAAGATGAATAACTAGCTTTTTAAGATAGCTTTCTAACCTGTTACGTGGAAAATTAGATTCATTTATCGTGAAAGAAAATATTTTCGATTCTCATAGGTTCAGAGTTCGAACTGCGCGTTCAAAGAATTTTTATGATACGTTCAGCAAATACAGAAATTGATACAGATCTTGACGGTTGTGTCCAATATCTTTCCTGTAACTCTAACGACTGTTTTCTTTCCCTCGGTACACAAGAAATTATGAGGAAGACCCTCGAAGATAAATAAACAACGATAAGAACTGTGTTGATCCAGGGATTACGACCAATAAAGAGACATTAAATTCTAGATATAGAGATGAAGTTCTTGCACGAGATAATTTGTACAAAGAAGTTCCAATGAAATCTTAATGATATAAATATACGTAGAAGGATTCATTATACTACTCAAATTGCACGCCTCTAAATAATTTGTAGGCAACACAAGTTCTAGTTTCTGAATGAGAAGTGTCATCGAGACAGGTCTGAAAAATGGTTCACCTCGCAAACCACGTAAATGAACGTCACGTTCGTCGTCGCGAGCTACTGAAATGACCTCACGTGAGAAATTCATACAAAAGGAGACGCGAAGAAAAGTAGAGAACGGGTTTTTCGTCACCGTTGCGCAGACGGCAGGCCGTGCGAATAAAAGCGAGTCGCCTCGAAGCATCTGCCGGTAGTACGCCATTTATTAATGAAAACGGAGCAGCCCCGGTTTTTGTCCGAGGGCTCGTTTCTGAAACGCGACGTGTTCCAGCTTGTTCGTGGCGAAGGACAATTCGTGTCAGGACGCGATGCATCTCGCGAAAACCGCGAAGCGCAAGAGACGTAGCTGTCTGGACGAAGATCGACCAATCTCTGCTAAATTGCATTGATAAAGCTTACACAGGTCGACTGAAATTGCGTGCGAAATGCGGGCTATTCGACGGCCAACCAGCTTACCGTCCATGATTTCCAACGAGCTTATGGCATATCCGTGGAAATCGGGCTAGAATTATCCTCGTGAAACGCCCGATGCTTCAGTTAACCAACCGTTGTTCACGCTGTCCATGGTAACACGAGATTACAGCTTACAAACAAAGGCGATTGTTGAACAATTATATTCTTCCGTTATCGGGAGGGAATATACCCATTAGCGACCATGTTACTATTGGCCATTTGCTTCATGTGATTAAGAGTCGATGAGGTGCTTTTGGTGGTTGCAGTAACTTTGGTTGCAGTTAGTACGTTATTGTCAATAATAAGAATCCTCAAAAATTCCTTTCGTCTGCTTTTTCTGTAATTAATTCACTTGACTGAATTTGCACTCTAGGTCACATATGACATCAACAGTTAACACTGCTAAAAAATTGACAGTAAATTGATCATCGAAAGCCTTGTAATATTAACAACACGTAACAAGTACAAACGTATAAAAGTACAATAAAGCTTTGTAACTTGTTGATTACTCTGTAATGATGGCGTAAGAGATATCGTACCAGTTCAAGTTTCATAAACCTTATGGTCCGTTCATTGGTATTCATAGGAACGCCTCAATATAGCCGCAGACATAAATCGAGCAGACGATGACTATTTCTGGCAGCCTTCCCGCAAGTTTAACGACAGACGTTCACCTAGTGTCGTTATAAGGTGATTACATTTCCATGGAATCTGCAAAATCGTGGCATTTTGCTATCCGATCGATCCGAGACTCATCAGACTCTCGATAGCATCCTTCGAACGCGAGATTCTTAAATAGCTGAATGGTCGATATTATCGGTTAAACGAACGAAATTCGATGGCCGGTACAAAGGACCATTTTTTCACTCGTTGGCCTAAATTTAAATAGCCGGAACGATATTGTTCGATCTTTTTATGCCTTTACATTGTGCTTCGACCTTTGTTCAATATTAATTTATACACACAACTTGCACAAGCTATTTTTATACAAGTTATTCTTATACAAGTACAAACACAAGTCAAACTCAAATATTCTTATTATTGAATAATCATTTCTGTATATTTTCATATTCATAAAAACTGCAGATGTTCATGCATTTATTATGTGTATCGGTCTACGAAGTATAAATTATGCAATCTATGAGATCCACAACCTGTATTTATGTTCATTTTATAGACATTATAATATTTCATCCGTGTAAATAAATAGCAACGTTGATTAATAAAATGACAAAGCGAGAAACACGACTAACTACACAGAATTCCGTAGCTCTAAGTAAGTTAATTTGTGCATTAATCGATTGAAGTTGTCGATGCGAACTTGGAAGACCGATGGTTCTCAAAGTCAGCTAATTGACGATTAACTAAGAACTTATAATTGGAAACCTCGTTGCTCAGTTGCGTTCAAAGTGGTGAAGTGGCTCAGTCTGATTGAGAGTCAAAGACTTTTAGTTTTTCCAGAAACTCGGTTTCCTTTCGGTAGAAAGAATTCCACCGTTATTTATATCTAGTGGTCGAATTAAAATCCTCGGACATTACTCTTCCAGAAGTTAATTGCAGTTCGAAGATTTCTTTATAATTAGACCCAGCTCGGTGCCTGCCAATCGATTAATCAACGCGTACTTTATGCATAGGCTACGAATATTTATTTACAATATGAATAAATTATACAGTCCACGAGATTACTTCGTAGACCTTGATATATCGTAGACAGCAGAATCTTGTCGCAATCCATCACATTTGGAAGTAGAACAACCACTGTTCTACTTACAAAAAATGAGTTTTGATTTGAACGAGATGCGCACGTCAGCCGAACAATGGAGTAGATAATGCAAAGAGCGCTTTTTAAAAAAAAAAAGAAGTTGTTCGTTACGAAGCGTGTACGTGCTCGATGTTACGAGAGTCAGCTTACAGACGTGTGCGTAGAGCCGTGAACAATGTGCAAGGTAAACAATGACTTGGACCGTGAAAAAGCACGGATGCTTGATACCATCGTGGCTATACGTGTCACTGGTTTCTTGAAAATCAATACTTGGCCGAGTGTTTTTCATGTTACCCTTTTCTCCCGTTAACCTGAATATCTTCAAGAGATTGTTATGGAAATATAAACATTCGTCGGGGCTTTGGGATTCGAAACATTTTTTCCAATTCAAAAATTTACCTAGCCTTTCTTCGGAAAAGAAAGGCTCCTTATTCCTCGATAGAATAAATCATACGAGTACAAGTTTGAGCAAATGCAACGAGAATTTAAAGCTGAACACGTACGACGCTCGAAACTTTGTCTATCGTGTATCGCTTTGTTATAAAATGTATGATAGAATGTAACTTTGGACCTTTGTAGATTGATCGATGTTATATTATCTTGAATAGAAATTGATTAGATCATTTATGTCACAGCAATTGATTTTTGTCCCTCTTTGGGTTATGTTGTGATCTCATATGGAAGATCTAAAGCGTCACATATGGGTGACGAACGTGTTCAAAATTTTACACGTGTTGTATATTATCTTCATAGTACCTCAACCCCTTCAAGGAGGTACAGATTTTTGTCCCTTTCACTTCTATTTTACAATAATAGTTTACATGATCCATTTTAGATATTTTAGATTCATATTTAGACACGTGGTCACTTATCATGTATAAACATGAAATATATGTATATCTTCTATCTTTATGGAGGTAAACTAAAAGTATTTCATATTCTCTGAATATTCGTGTAAAATTCGAAGAATCTGATAATTCGTTTTAATTTTCTCTATGAATGCGACACATTGAAACAGAACAGCAACCCAATTGTTGTGTATCGAACAAATTTGTAAAGTTATTCGCACGCTTCTTCCACTTGCCGTCCCGTTTAAATGGAGATTTTAATTGGTTCGCCGTTAACTCGTGAACTCGTTATATCCTGAATCGATTTCGCGTCAGACATTCCGCTCAAGCACAATGGTTTTCATGAATTACACCACCTCGCACGTTGCATTTGGTACTGCATCAACAGGGACAACGAATGGCGCTTTCGTCGTGATTATTTGCGACGCTTCGGTCCACGGCTACGTAAAACGATCTCGGTAATGAAACTATGGATCCGTTTGAAAGAGATGAATGTTCGAGTCGCGAAACACTGACGGACGAATAGCGTTTCTCTGTCTAATCGATTTTTATGACATGTGAAAGTGTTCTATCTGGTTTGAAAAACTGGTAGAACAAAACTGGGCTTGGATTAAACTGACAAGACAAATGGGTTTGGAACGTCTCTCGGGTGCAAAGATATAATCGTCTGTAAGATTTGTATATTTTATGACAAAGGTAGTACATTTTAAATTTGAAGTACACGCTGATATTTGTACACATAATTTGTGAATGATATGAAAGCGATGTGATGATCTAAAGAAGGTACGTTCGATTTCGATTAAGTGCGAAATTGGTGCTCCAGCGTTTCCGACGGCGAATCTGCAGGACAGATATTAAATCGATGATCAGCTTATCATCAGGTTCATCTTCGATTCATGGAGCACGAATTTCCACGTCAAGATCGTATTCCCGGGGCTACATGTCGGCTGACATTTGAATTGGAAGCGCGTGTAATAATCGAACGTGGGTAATGCGTGGCTTAAATCGTGCATTCTGCAAATACCTGCAAATTGGTTTGAACGAGGAGCAAACTTGAGGATCAGGCCTGCGTTAATAATGCTCTCTGGCCATTCTCTAACGAAACCTAATCCACACTCGGCTGCGTTTAATCTCAAACCCGATGATCGAACGTTTCGGAGTGTTTGTCGAATTTCGAAAAATTGCACGGTGACGTAAAAAACATGCGACGAGTCTGACTCGACAAAAGTGGCCAGACTGATTAACGTTCTCCGAGCATTTGGTCCGCGGCCAAATCGAGGAACGTGAAAAGCGCCGGTTTTCGTGTCACGTTCGCGGTGGATTGTTTTCAACTGGCCAACGAAAACGGAATCTGAGGTGGGCGTCGAACGACAATTCGTCAACGCTTCCTTCCGCGCCTTCCTGCGCTCGTCATTCGACTGCAATTACGTCCGATTGCACCAGAAGCAATTAAGCAGCCCGTATGGATCGGTCCAAGTGATTCAAAGCCGTGAGCGGCACAGAATTACACGGTTTCGGTCGTTACATCTATCGGTGGCCTGCAGCTTCGTTCTACCGTGAATTGTGGCCAACAATTGATTCCTAACACGCTTCTAATTTGTCCTAATGCCACCGAGAACCGGCCGAATTTCTATTCGGTAATTGTCTTTCGCGCGATGGTAATCTATCACTCGAATAGAAGACACATCTGTTCGGGATCGTGATTGCGCCGGATTAACGTGTTTGGAATCAGTTCGAGCATTTATTATACTGGGGAAATTACGCTGATTAAACTTTTAATATTTTCACTAATTCTTTGCGGGGATTATTTGATATCTATCTTCTTATTCCTTAATTTTTATGAAATTATGGATGAACTTGTAGTTCAAATTTAAAATGTACCTTGTCATCAGAACTAGCACAAATCTTACAAACCGACAATTACATTTCTGAGACCTTTAGTCTGAGCCACTTAAGTTCATTTTTGTTATTTTTCAAACAAGGTAGAACACTTTCATATGAAATCGATTAGAAAAAGGACAAAATTGCATTTGAATTAGTGTAGCTCTCAGGGTACAAAATTATCTGACTTTGTTAAGAATTCTCAACTGAAATCGATCAAATAAAGGAATTATGCATTGGTCCACCGTGACCGATACAATTGTTAAAAACTGAAGAAGAAAACTCACCCTTCGAGAAATCAGCGAACCCTCAAGATCAACCCTAAGCGTCGCTCTGTTAACCAAGAGAAGTGCAATGAATTGGAATCGTGTCACGTTGCAGTGCACACTGAAGTTTGATCCCAATTGCACGAGAAGACTAAGGACGGACAATTAAGAGGCCCTTACAGACGATCGAAGGGACACACTGTAACCGCGACATTCTCCGAATCGTATCTTCCCGGTCTTAATCGTTTAACGGAGTTGCGAGCAGGAAATTGCGGCTGACAATTGATTTCGTGGCCTTCGGTAACTGCTCAATTTGTCCTCGAACGATCACAGATTGGCAGAAGTATTGTACAGTGGGCGAATTGCGAAAAACTGTGTGGGAAGTGCCTATTTTGCGGTGTAATTTACTATGAATATGCTCGATTGGCTGTTCTCATGCGCGATTATGGAGAATTTCGAGTCCTTCCATCTTTTATCATATCTTTTGTCAAATATATTATATGTTCTACAAGTTTATTGTTATGTGAACTTTAATGTATAGTAATTCTGTATGTATACTGCCATATGTTATAGGGTGACGTATGTGGCCAATCAGTATGTGAATCAGCATGTGTTACGAATTTATACGCGTCGTATATTGTTACGTGTGTGATTTCTATGCGTCGTATATCAGCATATGTCAGATTGCTACGCGTGGGATTTCTATGCTTTGTATATCACCACGCGTGAGATTTCTACGCGTCGTATATTACTACGTAAGAGTGCTACACATGGAATTTCTACGCGTCATATTGCCACATATGGAATTTCTGCGTATCACATATCACCACGTGTGAGATCGCTACGCGTGGAACTTCTACCACGCGTGGAATTTTTACGCGTCGTATACCACGCATGGGATCTCTACGCGTCATACGTCACCACGCGTGGAATTTTTGCACGTCATATTTCATATGTGGGATGCCCACGTGTCATGTATTACCACGCGTGGGATCTCCACGTGTCAAATATTACCATGCGTGGACTTATGCGTTAGACTACCACGCATCGAATCACCAATACAAATGCTAGTACTATAGCGAGGAGTTATTTATAACATTTATCTTAACGATAGATTTTGCGAAAACAATATAATTTTCCAACGTTGCAAAAATATCCGATATTTTTAAAGTTTAAATTGGTAAACTACGAAAACAGAATACCAGGTTCACCTCGTACATTCGCTGAACCATTTCCATCAATCATCTCCTATATTTATAAACGTCCTTCTCCCGAGATACGTTACCAACGAGGAAAATCCATCTATTTTGGTATTATTATCCGATAATGAAGTTTTATCCGTCGTGATTGACAGGGTCGGATTAAAGTACAAGAGAATACATCATGCAAGGATTATTGCGAGTCTAGGTTGCCTCTTACGAAATCTCCACGTACAGTTCCCTTTTTTCGAAGATTTGTCGCAGCCTTTCTCGCTTTTTCTCGTGTCCTGTCGTCGCTGACAGATTGCCATTTTCCAGGATGAAAGGTGGTCGAAAAGCAGGAGCCGAATTCGACATTGAGTTATTCGCTCATGATCGCTGCCGAGGTCGGGGACCAATTGCTCCGATATTCATCTTGGCACGCTCATAAATTATGACTCGACATCGAACGGCCACCGCAAACTCGAGTCTTGTAATTAGGCTATAACTGTTAAGGGCAAACTGTTGCGTCGAGATACTGCAATTATCGCTATCGATTAATCGATCGACGAAAATTTCCTTCGGTAAATCATATCTTTACCTATCAACATAACTCGCAAATTATTTTAGATTTTATCATTTTTCGTCACATAATTTTGTCGTGCAATTTTTCAGAAATTTCAACCTGTCTTTTAATTGTCTGAAGACAGTTTGAAGTACGGACCATATTGAAGGACTGTTTCGTAACTGTCTTCTTGTTAAAGATTATAGTCACTCCATAAAATTTCATGTTGACGCACTGATCGTTACGGGGAAAATTGTATGGAGACATGTTCTCATCTTCTGATGTATGTGATCAGGTGTATTTTCATCTTTTGATGAATATGGTTAGACATACTCTCATGTATATGAGACATATTTACTTTGAGTATTTGATGAATATGGTTAGACATACTCTCATCTTTTGATGTATATGCTCAGACACGTTTACTTTCATTTTCTGATGAATATGGTTAGACATACTCTCATCTTTTGATGTATATGTTCAGACACGTTTACTTTCATTTTCTGACGAATATGGTTAGACATACTCTTATCTTTTGATGTTTATGTTCAGACATGTTTACTTTCATTCTTTGATGAATATGGTTAGACATACTCTCATTTTTTTATGTATATGTTCAGACATGTTTACTTTCATTCTCTGATGAATATGGTTAGACGTACTCTCATTTTTTTATGTATACATGGATCAATCTATATCTATAACACATTACAACATGAAACTATAATATGAAACAATCTATGGTGTACTAACAACAAAGACAATTGTTGTCAGAATTATCCACTGATTCGTAATATTGCGTTAGCAAACTATGTCTCCTAATCTCAGGCTTCTCCCAGATCGGATTAATAATTGTTATTAGCGAAGCAATCAGCGTATTTCGATATCTTAGCAGGCGAGTGTCTAGCATTCCTTTGATCGTTCGCGAAAGCAATCCGGATTGTTCTGCGAATATTCCGCTGACAGGAAATCGGATTCCGAAACGTCATCGATATATCGGTGACCGCGTTGCACATCGAACCCTTTCTCGAATTTCGAAGCACGCGAACAATTCGACTCGACTGGCCTCGTTATTAAACGAACACGTACGGGGTTGCTACGCATCGTTGACCCTTCGAGAGTGCATTTTACACCCTACACCAATCTCAAATTTTCACGGTTTATGAGCACAAAAATCGATCTGCGACCATAATTGCCAGACCTCTGGCGTTCTGGTTACTTTCGGAAATTCGATTACGCAAATTAGTGTAACCATAATTAAACGGTCATTTAAATAAGGTCAAGTTTCTCTGAGGGTAAATTTAACTTTGACACTTATGCTCAGAGAAAAGGATAGTGGAGAAAATTGGTTCGAAGTTTGATGTCTCAATTTTATTTTCATATTTGTCCACATAACCAAATGAAATAAAATGGTACGTCCGATTTACTTGCAAATTTGATTTTAATTTCATATTAGAGATAAAGTTGCGTACTTCAGTTTCTAAGATTTCAAACCTTAAAATACATATTTGTAGAATATTCACCGAACTCTTTCATTCGGAATAAAAATGAAAAAGTTACTCGGCAATCTTCCTGCATATTCAAACTCGAACTCGTTTTCCTGTTCAAAGATTCCGCCTTTGCATCGATTTTTGCGCCGAGAAACTGCCGATCCATTCGTACGATCGTTTCAAGCGCATATAACGTTCGAAAATTTGGAGAGTTCAGACGGTACAGAAAATGGAAGATCATGTCGTTGTTCCATCCAGTTGGCCAATTTCGCCGCCGAACCGGGGTGCTGTTCAATTTCGTGCATTGAACGAGAAAAGTAGGTCGTAACGCGACAAGCTTGGCTTCGCGGAGCTTGTAAAAACTTATAAGCACGTGCTTGAGAAATAGTTGCGGAAAATCCGGCTGCAGAGAATTTATACGACTTATTCGTCGAAGTTATGCATCACGGTACCGTTGTTCGTGGCCGTCGCGACGGGGAGTGAAACTCGGATCCGCCGTACTGCATAATTCGCTCGTAAAAATGGAGCCTGAAACGATGCTTTCGGTCGTTTTACGGCCTTTCTAGTGATAATTCTGAAAGCTCGAGCCACCCGGTGATCCCTGTTGCCTGCCCAGACGAAAATCCACTTTACTCGACCTTTTTTTTCACCTTATTGCAATTAACGTCGTTACGGTTTGCGTCTGCCGTTTGTCTGCGATATTATTCCTACTGAAGTTGCTGCAACTTCTGAACATCAAACGTTCGTATCCCCGGGCTTTTATTGTTGTACGAAAGAGATCCTCTTTTCAATTCCTGACGAGTATAAAGCGTTATCGTTCCATACGTTTGATGATCCAGAAATGCTAGGACAATTTCGAATATTAAATTATAGTTGTTTCGCGGAATGAATTATGTACTGAACTTACGATATATGCTTTTGTAACGGAATGTGAGGAGATGAGGAATTTTAGATAATGAAGCTTTGTGAGGGGATCAAAAGATATTCATAAACTGATATCTATAACCCTTTGCACTCGGTTGTCCTCTCTGAGGGCACATTTTCAGCAGCAAAATTAATTTATAAGTGCAGAGGGTTTATGCGAAGGGTTTAGTACTGATCGAGCTGGTTCTAACCATCTGTATTTTTCTGTTTCAGGTACGTATAACTAGTGGCAATGGTGATGGGATCATAGATGCAAATGTGGTGAGATGTCGCCGAAGCATGTAACGAGTTAATTGATACTTTGTAAGGAATCAGAACGCAAATAAATTACTATATTAATTTATAGATTACTTCTATAATATTGTCATATAAAATATGTCGTCAAATTTACAAAGTTACAATTAAAAGCATACATCGAATGAATTCTTCTGCGTGACTTTCCTTCAAAACGTTTTCAAAAGGATTAATTTTTCGCGTTATCAAAGATCAGGCAGAAATGGTTTCATAATTCGAGCGTTGCTCGTTAGCAGGCGAATCGTTAGATAACTTAATTGACGTATGTCGAATAAACGCATCGATCGCAGAGGACGCAGGCATCTGCACGAGAAAAATTGTAAACCGTTTACGATCGATGAAGCTATTTCTATTTTCCTTCCCTGTTTTTCTTCGTGTACGCGTGGACCGGAATAATTGGTTAAATCGCTCGGTAGACGGATGCTAAACACGTCGAATGATTTGAATCACGCGCGAATATCGAGTAGCATTGTTCGTCAAGTATTTATTGGATTGTTGTAAACGTCCCATCGTGTGCATCTCCATACATGACGCTCTTGTTGATGGAATAAAATGAAGTTCAACATACATGTTGTGATTCTCGATACTTGTTTTCATTCTATTTTCTCATTAACTTTGTGTACAATATTTGATGAACTTCGGTACTGTTTAGAAATATTTTCATAATTATAGCGTTAATATTTACACAAATGTGTTAAGACATATTTAGATAAATTCATAACTTGTTCATAAGAAAAAATATTCATAATTCAGGATATATTCATAAGGTCTGTTAAAATATAATCAACTTGAACATGTCATTTGTTTTTGATAGTATGAGTGTATGTTGAAGAAAGTCATTGATGGTCAAATATAATAGACAGAAAACTTCAAGCTCTCAAAATTGCTTTTAAGGTGTCAAGGTCGTTCTTCAGGTTCTCAAGGTCATTCCTCAAATTCTCAAGGTCGTTCATCAAGTTCTTAAGGTCGTTTCGTAAGCTGTAAAGGTTAACGATGTTAAATGGAAGCACATATGATTAACATGAGCGAAGCTCACAGCAATAGAAGCATACATGATTAACATGAGTGAAACGACCTATAAATGACCTTAGCGAAAAAGACAAGTCTCAAGATTTAAGCAATGAAAGAATTTCTATCAAGCTTTCAACTTTCGTGATTTAAAACTACACGAAGGTTCAGTTGAAAAGTTCGTCAGGAAATACTAACCATATATTCCCTTTGCAACCGAAATATTTCTGGCCCAGAAACTGACTCGATAGCAAACTATAAATTCTGTCCCCCGTTGATTCACGGTTGATTACATCGATTTCTGTTGAAAGATTTCCAAGTTTCTCTACAGTGTAGATACGGTTACAACGTTGGCAGAACGTCAGAAACGTAAAAAAGAATTTTCTTTTTGGTATCAGATAAAGCTGGAGACTATCCACGCTATAAAGTCGGGCCACGTTTTTAACCCTTGGCAACGGATCGTTCGTTTTTTGGTTAGCTCGTTTATTTCTCGAGCGCACATTATTCTCTGTCACGCGGCACAGAAGTTAATTAACATTTTATACCCTGGGTAAGTTTGATTATTTCTATTATTTACAAGCCGTTCTGCGCGGCAGAAATTCTTTTGCGATTCCTTAACGCGGTGTCGCGCGATTTCCTGATGCAAATATTTGCCGAGCACTTCGAACACGTACTTGCACCACTTGTTTATTCTCGACTCAAAACCATGTCCTTTCCGTAAAAAAGAAAAATGAAAAGCGTACGATTTTCAAGGATTTCCTCGATCTTTTTCATTTTCGAACTGCGACGCGAGCAATGAAATAAAATTTCGGTCCTCGTTTCGAACGGTATCGAAGTAAATTCATAGTTTCATACTCTCCTATAAATTTTTTTTATTACGAAGCGTGTATACGGCTCTATCAACAATTTCGACTTTTATTTCCGGCGTTATACGAGCGGTATAAATTTTTCGTTAGCCTTACGTGACTTTTTTTTATATTTCGAACGGCACGGGGGTGGTTCTTGTTGACTTTGGACACGATAAATAATCAAACGCGCATGACCGTGCGTGCAAATCCGTTTTCACCATACCGTGACGTCAGAACACATGGTGATAACTTGAAGCGCGTTTCGAATAACCGGTCTGTATTAAAAACGAAGCTTTCAAATATTTACGGACGAACAACCTTTCGTTCCGGCGAAACGCTCTGTCCGTACAAAACCGAGTTCCCGAAAGATTTAATAATTTCTACGGAAAATCTGTTGCTTTTTATATTTTATTCGTGTTTTTTTCCAAACAGAACATACGCTCGGAAATGTTACAGATAAATCTGTTCTTGTATTTTTTGTCGAAATCGTACAAACAATAACAAGAGGAAAGCACCGGAGGGTTTAAATCGTTTTAATTCAGGGATGAAATTTAAAAATTTTGCAGAGCACCGAATATTTGTAAAAGCGATGACAGCCACGAAATTTCGTGTCAACGATTCGACCATTACTCGACGATACTGCGAGAAATTTCGCCATATTTTCATAGAAAAGAGCGGAAAAGAGGGTCGGAACGGTGGAAGGGTAAGTTTATTCGATCCATAGGCGACGTACAAAAGACGTGCACCGTAGATGGGTGGTTTTAGCTGAAGCGTAAGGGTGGCGAAGGGTGCAGAAAATAGCAAAATGTTCGGACCTTTCGTGGCACCGCCCTGTGCACGTTACTTGGATAAATAGAGCGAACGCGCGAACCATGAGGGCGGTGGAAAATCATGCGGAAAACCGAGTCTTCGGCAAGGATCGAAGGAACGCGACTGGAAAAGGGGGATGAACACGAAAAAAAAGGGACGGCCAGGAGGATAAAGACAGAGGATGCTTCGGCAAATTTGATAGCCCGGAATGGAACCATTACTCTGCCTCCGCTTGGAGAGCTGATCCGCTTGGTTGTATCGATATTGATTATCCATCTTCGCTCGACGTACCCGATGACTTCCGGCTAGCCTATTCGTTTCAGCCATCTTGTTCGCCGTAAAGGGAGAAACGACGTAAATCAATCGGACAATCCCGTTTTGTCTTATTCTTTCCTTGGGAATTTTTGTGATGGAATTTTATACGTTTTGGTGATGCGGATTTGGGCATTTGGAATTTTATAGATTTGGGATACTGGGAGTTTGCGGATGGAGGTGGTCGATAATTTAGAGATTTGGGATATTGAGAGCTTGTGGATAAAGATGGTAGATAATTTAGAGATTTGAGAAACTGGGATCTTGTGGATGTGGACGTTAGCTAATTCAGGGATTTGGAAGATGAGGAAATTTGGAGATGTAGAATCTTGAAAAATTCAGAACTTGGTCATATAGCAATTTGAAAATTTGGAAATTTGGGAAAGTGAAAATTGGGAACATGAAAATTTGGGAATGTGGGAATTTAGTCATATGGGAGTTAGCATAAGTGGAAACTTGGGCATATATGTAGAGATGTGTAAGCTTGGAAAATTCATAATTTGGTGATACAGAAATTTGGGAATATGAAATCTTGGAGAATTGAAAATTTTGAAATATGGGAAAGTGAATAGAAATTTATAGACTTAGGAAGATCATAAATTTACAAACTTGTGAATTTAGAAACCCAGAAATTAGAAAATTAAAAAATCTAAAAATTTTCGAGATAGAACTACCAAATTACTATTTAACTCTTGCACTGAAAAAGTTATGAAACTATAAATAACGAGAGAGAAATTTCTGAAATTCCTCTCTGTTCATTAAATTCAGATTATCATTACGTCATCCTCCTTTTTTCAAGGAGAAACGTTGAGGTTGCTTCTTTGCAGCGGCATTAACGCGCATCTCATTAGCACCGGCAGATTATTAATTTAATATAATAGATGGATATCTGGATGAAAGAGAGTTTTTAAAACAAACCTGTTTACCACAATATCGAGGGAAGACATTTTTAAACAATTCGTCATAAGAGTGCGAGAGAATAATTAATGATCTCAAAACGCGATAAATTTTCGTCGATAATCGTCGATGGACACGTGATTTCTATCGACAGCATAAACCGTTGAAGAGCTTTACTCTACAATTTATATTAATATTCATTAATCAAAGCGGGACACAAGAATGCTCTGCTCTCATGTATGTATAGATAATGATTCTTCCAATTAAATTCCTTCTCGTCGATGCTTCGGCCTACTTTCCACGGTTTTAGCGAATTCAGTTGCGTGAGCACTCTTTTCGAAATACAAATGACGAAAATCTCTTTCAAAAACGATTGGTCTCTACTGCTAAAACCGTTTACATTTATCCGAATTTGTTTTCAGAACAAAATTTAGAAATAGTTCAGGAATTAAAAAACGTCTAAATTCATTTCATAATCTGTAACTTCTTATCGATCAATGGTGTCATAAACCCTTGGCGACTCTAAAGGAAACAATCACGCGTTTACACAGAAATCTTGATCTCCCTTTCATTTTCGCGTTCAACCGGTCATAACGTTCATATTGGTCGAAACGCAACGCGATCACTCTCAGGCGCAGCAATTTCGCGCTTGAAAAAGTAATGAACAGCTTCGAAGAAAGTATTTTCAGAAGTCATCGTGGACTTTTAATTTGCGCGATATTGTTAAAGCGAGGCGCGATGCTAGAAAACGGAATAATGAAGGGGCAGTTCTCGAGAGGAGAGCGATCGTTTCGCAACACGCTACGCGAAGGGGAGCAAATTGAAGCGAGAATCGCCGCAAGATAAATCACGCGGAAGAATTTCCTGGAAAAATGGATATTTCTGATCGGAATTTATATCGACCGTGGCGCTCTCATCCTCCTTCCTGTCGTGTTCTCGAACGCTTGCGTGCGAGGAATATTTTCCGTGCAAACGAACGCTAGCTTTCCGCTCGTATTTGCGATTGCGAGAGTATTCGCTCGAAACGCGGGTCAGCGTTGAATTTGACGGGATGGAATCGAGGGTTCTCGATTAACTTAATCGAGCTGCTATGCAGAATGTTTCTACAGCTCGCAATTTTTTTTTCGTTTCTATTATTCGTGCTGGATCGTTTCCGCGAGCAACAGAATTTATGAATAATTTTCGGATACATCGGCTTCGAGTAAATCCCAAATTCAAGTCTTAATTTTAATCGTGGAAGTTTTTGATTTGTTGCAATTTTCATCGACGTTTACAGATTGCACTTCTTGTTCTGCAACTATTTTTAGTTACGGGCGGAGTGGCTTTACAGATTAAATAAAATTATCAAACTTCTAAATTATTAATTACTAAAATTGACAATTTGAAGATACAGAAGCAGAGTTGTTACTAGTATGTTCAGGAGAATTGTCATATACATATGTCATGAAGTATCATATGTATATTTGATACTCTATAGTCAGATATTCGTAACATGTCTGGATGACCACGAATCTGTTCACTTATAGATTTTTCCTCATATTTATCTGTTAAGTATATTTAAAATGTTATATCACAAGTATATCTTCCCGCCATCGAAGCACCAAAAAACCTCGACGCCGAGCACCGATTAATTCCGACTCACAAATTCGGGGATTCGTCAACAAACTGGCAACTAAATCGGCAGTAAATCGCGGTAGTTTGATAGAATGGTCGTAAATAGTCGGCGCGAACGTTCCGTGCGAAGAAAAGCGGGGTTACAGGTTTTTCGAATCGAAGTTGAAGCGAAAACAGCCGGTAACCGTGGCAGCATTTTTCCGGGTCCGCGTCTTTGAAATCGCGCAACAACGTTCTATCGCGATTTGAAGGAAACCGGATGTGACACGGCACGTGACGCTGGTCGAAAAGAGCTACGAGGGTGGAAAAAACGTTTCGCGACCTCGTTTCGTTCTTTGCGACCCTTTCTCCGTCGGTGTGGCCGTGATACGTGCCTCGAATTACACGGAGGGAACGCATTGTGACGCGTTCGTCACTCTGGACCTCGCTTGCGCACTCGAACCGATTCGAACAACTCGGAAACAAAAGTGCGAACTATCGGGGCCATTTGCTCCCTTTTCGAACTCGCGTGTGTCTAACGCGTCCTCGTGTCCTTGTTTCGTTGTTTGCTTCGCTGAATTTTAAACAACGAATTCCTGTGTGTCTAACATTCGGATCAACCTTATCTTTTCAGTTCTCGCGTTTCACTTTATTCCAGTTTCAATAACTACGCGCTGTTTCCCTGATGAATATTGTTCTGGGAATTCGGAGTTTGAAAAGAAAATTTTTACTCTTTTGTTCAATATTGTTGTTTATACAGGCACTCAAGCTTATCTTTGTATTACTGTATTTTCGAGAGCTTCAGCTATTTTATGCTGTTCCCGTGTGAATGTTGTTCTGGGTTGGAGTTTGAAAGATGGATTCGAGGAACGTTACTGCTTTGTTTAAATATATTTGTTCGAGCCTTTGTGTTCGAAAGTTTATCTTTCGATTTGTGTTATTGTAGTTTATTGGGAAGTTTCGTATGACTTGATAAATTCGATTATAATGACAAGCTACACTCGTGACGCACTCACAATGTGAATATGATAAATTTTTCATATATTTTTAGTACACGTTCAATTTATGTCTAATTGTAATTTTGTAGTACAGTTGAACATTTAACTCTAATTATAATTTTTCAGTTCGCGCGAACATTCAATCTGAGTCCCCTAGTAATCTACACAGTTAAGAATTACCAACTACAAAACAGCCATGACATTTTATCTCTCCTCACCCTTTCCCCAAGTTTAACAATGTAAAATGAATCGTCATATCTGATTCAGCTAATAAATCATAGTGCAAGTTAAACTAATTATCGATAAAGAAAGTCGTAATTCAAGAACATCGTAAAGCGATTAAAAAAGAAAGTTGAAGGACAGGAATGAAACAAGCAAAAGAAAAATTAATTTGTACCTTGTCTTCCGCAGCGATAAGTTGCGAAACGAAAAAGAGGATAATAACCGCAGTGATAAATAGTAGTGCTGGACAGAATTAATTGCAGGCCTGCTGGCTTCTGGTCTGACTAAAGTTGTTCCTTAACTACTAGTCCGCCGTGTAATGCTGCTCGGCTGACTTTAAAGCCGCACGATCACTGGGCTGCTTACGCACGACCTTATACTACTTCCATGCGGCCATTTTCATTACTTAATGCATTCGGCGACATGGACCGGATGGTGACGCAATCCTGGAGCTTTCTATTCGAATTGAACACGTTATCGATTTAGCAAGCTATCCTTTAGATTCTTTTGTGTTCAGCGATTTTGAGAAATGAAGAATGTCGATCGATGAGGTGCGAATTAACGAAGGTATACCGGTAAGTAGAGGTTGGGGTTTTCAGTGTTGGTAGTTTGGGAATTTAGAAAATTTATAAATAAGAAAATTTGGGTGTTTAGATAGTTTAAATTTTGGAAATTTGGGATTGGAGAATTTGGAGATTGAGATATTAGGAATTTGGGGATTTGCACATTTGGAGATTTGGATATTTAGGACTTTGGGGATTTGAAGACTTTGGGTGTTGATAATTTTTGAACTCAGGGATTTCGGGAGAAATTTGGATATTTAGGAACTTGGGTTTGGCAATTTTAGTAGTTGACAATTTTTAAGTTCAGAGATTTGGGGAGTTGGAAATTTGGAAGTTTCAGAATTTGTAAAATTCAAGTTCTGAAAACTGAGGATTTGAGAATTCAAGGATTTGGGGGTTTGGAAAATTAAACTTGAGAAAATTGAAATTTTCAAAATTTAAGTATTGGGAATTACTTTTGAAATTGAAGGGTTTCAATACTTGAAAATTTTCAAATATGAATATGAAAAGATATGCGAATTTAAAAATTCTTAAATTTACATAAGAAATTTTCCAAAGTGAAAGTGAAAATTTTTCGCAATTCGCGTTTATCCGCAGAAAGTATACGTGACAGAAGGATACAAGAAAATAAAGATATTAAATAAAGCCGTCGAGATCTGTGCAAGGATGAACAGTTTCGACAAAGAATCTTCCATAATTTCGCAGGGTGGTCGAAAGCCGTGTCGAGGAAGAAAGTTTGTGGCATCGAGTTGTAAGTGGAAAAGCAGATGTGCGAAAGATAGCATTTTCCACGCTAGCTGGAGACGTAATATTAAAAGTCTTTCGTCTGAAGTTTCTTACAAAGGCAATGCGAGATATGGGGGCTTAAGATTCTCGTTCAACAGAAGTCGCGTCGTCTTCTTTTCTCGTCGTTGCTTCCAGCAGAAGTGTAGATACGTCTCTCGGTCGCATTCACCGATGAAAAGAGCAGTCTTTTCAGCGTCCCTAAAAACTTAACCTTTTGTTTTCGTCGTAATTTATCTTCTGATACGAGCCTGTATGTCGAATGAAAGTAAACCGAGCTGCTCCAAACACTTTTGTTGCGATACGTGTGTTAACCTTCTAAAAAAAAAAAGGCATAATTTATCGCATTTTTTTGCGATCTTTTCAATTTTATGAACGTGAGTCTATAAAACTTACCGGTTCCGTGTAAACGAACAGATATACGAAACGGGATTACGGGATTTGCTGCAGAGTCGGGATTTAATTAAAAACATAAAGGTACATCCGCTAAACTCGTTTAATAATTTCCTACGAGAACAGCTTCGAGACTTTTACCGTTCCTTCGGTTCGGCTTAGTACCGTCTTTGTTTCGGCCAGTTTTATTAATTATTCGTTAACCGCGGAATTTCGAAGGAATTCACTTATTTCCATAACGAGCGAGCTCAATTTTCGTTAAAACCGCTCGGCTTCGTTCCCGGCGAAAGAATTGAATTCTTCTTTTTGCCGGTGTAAATCCCGGATTCCGAGTCGTTTTCGCCGTGAAATTTACCACGCCGCCGTCTGGGCTACGCTTCTTCTATTTTGCTAATAACGTAACAGGCCCCGATCTGTTTAAGCTTCGTTGAACCTGGAAACGCGAACGCTGTCACGTAAATTCTCCAACGTTCGGGGCAAAAAACTTCGCGTCCGAGAATCGAGTCGCATTTTAATCGTCTAAATGGGCTCGGATAAAGCTGACTTAACGCAAGATTAACCGAAATACCTGTGCTACGACGAATTTCAAGTTCCAAGACACGGACTGAATATTCTAAATTACCTTTATTAGCTTCTAAGATTCTCTTCAAATTTACAATCCTCATAAAACCTGATATTCCCTCAGGATCATAAATCACCTCATGATTTATTGAGATATGGTACTAGATTTACCTATGATTCTAGAATTAATCTGGAATCATCTGGAATCTGTTAGAGACTTCTAGGACCATTTGAGAGTCCCCTAAGAACTTCTATGGTCATGTAAAAATTTTCCTAAGTTCATATACAATTCCTTCGAAATCTTCAGATCATTTAAGATCTCGTAAAATTCCCTTAGGGTCCCCAGAGCTCTTCGAACATCCTAAAATTCCCCTAGATTACCTAAGATTGTACAGAATTCTCCTAGATCACCTAAGATCTCATAGAATTCCCCTAGGATCCCTAAAACTCCACTAGGACTTTCTAATATCTTCTGGAATACACTTAGCACTTCGTACAGTTCGTGAAAATTTCCCTAGGACATCCTCGGAGCATTTGAAATTTGTGTAAGCTTCCGTAGAATGATTTCACATTCCTATAATACCCATAGTATTCCTTAGAAATTCCCTAGAGCCCCTAGATCACCTAAGGTCCCATTGGGATCCCCTAATATCCTATGAAATTCTCTTAGGGCCCCATGGTGCCACCACAAATTTTCCTAGGATTCCCCACAGCGATTTAACACTCCTGAACCCATAAATTTTCTTAGAACTCCCCTAAGTCCACCTGAAATCTTGCTAGCTTTCTAATTTCGTTAATTTCCTCTGAACTTTTCCTAGAACTCAAAATCGAGAGAAGTTCCCTAGGACCTAGAATCGCCTGAAAATTTCCCTAGAGTCTCTTAAAATCGTTTGAAATTCCCCTAGGCCCCTCAGTAATTACAAGTGATAGTAAAAGATAACGAAATAGAGTAATTATAGAAACTTTTTTTCGCGAAGTGAGTAAAAATTTGAATAATAAATAATTCAAGTCACTCGTTCGTCCGGATAGGATTTCGTGAAACATCGAAGTCCCGTTCTTGAACGCATCGCACAGAACTCCGCGAACTTTTTAATGGAATATTTATGAACGTATCCGGTTTCAATTTTTATGAAATTCTGCTCCAACCTTGCGAAGCTCGCGAACAACTGCACCATTCCCCCTGCGGGCTCAGTCCTGTGCACGAGATGAGTTTCTTTTTATTTTTTTCTGCATTCGCACCGCACGGAGATTTCCTTTGCCGAACAATCTTTGTAATGTACAAACTTTATAACGACTTCGAAGGTAAGATTTAGGGCAGTTTCTTGAACTTGTAACTACTTTTATGAACCGCACATACTTTAACGTTTTTTCATTCCTGGATGGAATTCTTTGATCATCATCAATATCGATGGAGATAATTTTCGTTTACTTCGTAAAATTATTTCCTTATATTGATGAAATTACCATCGTAGTTAAGTAATTGTGAACAAGATGATTTAGGATCCTTTGGACAAGGTAGATCATACGAGTTTTTAGAAATAAATTCTTTATTATTTTTCACCGAGTAATAACGAACGTATGAGATCACTCTGCTGGAGGTATGAAAGGTAGGAAAACGCTTTGAGACTCATAAAATCGGCAGTAGAAAAGAATGCCTTCAAAGATCTCGAGTTTTGCTTCGAATATTATTTTACAACAAAACCCTTTTGATTCAGAAATTCATATCGAAATATTGAATACGTTTGTTCTGGATTATCACTGACATCGGATATTAAAAGGTCATCGTACATGTTTGCTCACGAGCGTTTGAATTTGTATATTCTATGAATTAGAGATTACGAGTATTCGAAGAGAACCCGTAATTCGTTCATGCAGATAATCAAATTTATACCGCATTCCGCTGTGAATTTATTCGCGTTTCTCGTAACAGCCCTATCATACACAACGGCGACGTTTAGTGTACTTTACCTGGCAAAATGAAACGAGGACATAAAGATGCTCGTTTTCAAGAATTTATAGCCGCGCGTACCATTAAAATTTTAGATGTTTAAAGAACGATAAATGTGCTGACTTTTTGCGATCGTTCCCGTGGCGCCATCCAGTTGAGGATGACGCGGCAGTCAAAGCGTTGAAAAGATCCATTATAAAGCGTGAGCACTGACCTCTCGAGTGACGAAATTAAATTGAAAATATTTAATGGACGGCGTGGCAAACAAGGAACAAAGGACGCTGTTCTATGCACGATCTTAACCCGTAGCGAACGACTTTTTATCGCGTGCAAATATATGGTTGAAAGGGTGAGGCCGAGGTGGCATTGTTGTCCTTTACGACCGGTTCACGGACGATAAATCACCACGTAGGAAGTGCTCTCACGAGACCAGACAGATTTCGCCGTGCCACATTCATTACCCTCCTTATAGCCGTTTTATACGTTTCCCCGATGGAACCTTTGTAAAACAGATTCTAATAGCGAACAAAGTCTCCCGTGACGCTTGTTCGGATACGCTGTTACACGTCTTCCGTCCTTCGATTCGTGTTCCCGTCGATTCTCTTCGAATCAACCTTAATTTTCCTTAAGAAACTACCGGGAAGACGAATTTTACGAGATAACCATTTGCCGCGAATCGAATTTCAACTGAGGTTGATCTTTGCTGCTGCACGTACAGGACGTTTGCGAAGATTTCATTCCTCAATCTGGGGACGTAGAGGTAACTGAATTCGCCGTTCCTGGAATTTTGTTTTAAAGTCTTTGTCGCTCGACTGAAAGATTGGCAGACATGTAATTCATTTCAATTCTTTGTCATTCAATTACACATTCGAGTAACAAATTGAACACTCAGCCTGGTACTATGATTGTGTCATGCTAAGGAGTTGACCTAAATATGTGTGTTGAACAGAATATCTAATTGGAATATTTAACATTTCACTGTTCAAATTAAATTTCTAATATACATATCATAGATCTGTAGATTTAACATAGATCATTTATAAAAGAACGACCAAAGCGAATCAAAGAGACCACTTACGAATAAGTGTGTACGTGTTAAAATTTCAGGAAGGCTGTTAATCTCGGTAACGTAACTAGAAGCGTGTGACAAAGGTCGATTGCAATAACCGATATAAAAAGGAAAGGCTTCCGTGAAGAAAGTTGCGAAAAAGCCGGGGTACAAGCACAAAGGTTGTCGGTGAAAGCTGTGCGAAATAAATGCGATATCCGCTCACAACGATAGTTATACTCCACCATATCCTTTTCTCATACCTAAAAGCTATTCGCTGTTGAACGCTGGAACAGAGGAGGAAAAACGAAATGAAAATAATGTTCAGCGATGAAATTCGTTCTACAGCGATGTTCCACGCTTCAGTTTCCTTTTTTCTCGCTCCGGTATTCATTCTTATTTGATTCGAATTGCATTTTCTCTTGCGAATGCCGCCATAGAGTCGTGAAATCGCTGCTTCAATGCTGGAACAAACGATATATTTTTCGTCTTCGTTATGAATTTCTGATATAACTTCTATTCTGAACATAACCACGCTGTGGATATTTATATAGCATACGTGTCGAAATGGATATATGAATAGACAGATTAATAGGTAATTAAGTAGATAGACACTTGGATCCATAGACAGATAGATAGGTACAGAGATGTATAAATAATAGAGAAGAAAATATATAGATACATACATAGATAGTTAAATAGTTGTATAGATAGATGATATCTGTGTACACTAAACCTTATTTCGAATTTTGTTTTCGCTTTTCGACTTGCACTGAACCAGTACATAAGCATTTTCGGGTTAATTATAACTGACACGTAATTACACGCAATTCCCGCGGGGCTCTCGCGAAGTTTCGTGAAAAGATTTTTGTTAAAATATGTTTATTTAAAAAACGGGGACTATTAACGTCACTCTTCCCGTAGAGATTTCTAATGCGAAGCAACAGTTAGAGTAGAGTACAGAATTTCAGAGGCACTTCTTTTTCAGAAATAAAGAACGTAGGCAAAAACAGGAACGTAAAAAAGGTACCAGAGAGCCGTGTATCACCGCTCGTCACCGGGAAATTAACATTAACTAACCGCGAGACCCTGGCGGTAAAATGCTGCCCTGGAAAAAAAAGTTCCGCGAATATTCTTTCATGAAATTTCGTCCTACTCTCGACGGATCGACTGGCTCGTTTCATTTGCTTTTCTTCAATTTCCGCCGACGATCGAACGAACACGAATGGAAAAACGAACAGAACAAAACGAACAATACTCTGGCCCCCGCATTGTTCGGCCTGTTCCATTCGTCAACGAACGTCAAAGGGAGATCGTATTCCCGATTCAAACGTCAGAAAAGTTGTTCGCTGATTCAACGACACTCGTCACGTTGCTACGCGTTGAAATCCAACAAAATACCCGTGACCCCGAACCCGAAGAAAAACGGTGTTCCCGTGGAAGACTGTTACTTTCGATCGGAAGTTCGTGGTCGCGTGTCGAAACTTCCTGATCGATCGGAATTTTTCCACAAACTAGTATATCTCCAATTTTGTATCAATAACATTTCTTCTATTAAACGTTTCGAATATTTCGATGTATCATTTTCAAATTTCATTATTTGAATGTACGATCGTTTCGAACGTTTAATTCTCCTATTTCATAGGTTAAATGTACGAATATTTCAATGTTTAATTCTCAAATTTCATGATTTAAATGTACGAATGTTTCAAATTTTTTAACTACCTTAATTAAATTTAGATATAGTCGGATCCTTCAATTAATACGTTTAAAGGAACCTTAATTTCGCTTGAAGGGTGTTGTACAGGCGTGTTCTAAAATGCTCCCTGTTGTGGCTGATCGTAACAAGCTTATATCAGAATATTCGATCGCTAAAAGCCTCATAAGGCGATGGGGTTAATCGAAGCCGTTCTATCGGAACTATCCTTCGACATGATTACGGAACAAGTAGCAACACCCGGAACGGCCGATAAAGCGGTCAGACGCAATAACCGGCGCACGAACTTCGTACTACGAAGTCGTTGATGGTTCTGGCGAGCCAGCTTAACGATAGTAATTGCATAGTTCGCGCAAATTGTAAACTCCCGACGGCGTGCATGCTAGTTGATCGCGCGGATTTTCGACCGCGCCGAGCCGTCCAACGAAATGTATGCAAACCACCGCCTCGAGGATCCAACCTGGCCGCAGCCGGGTCCTCTTATATTGAATTTCAAATGGAACCCGATGCGATAAATAAACTCGTACGCCACCGTGCTATTATCCGCATCCCTCGCGTTGCGAAACTGCGAAACGGACAAAATGGAGGAACTGTTGCAATTGATCTTGAAAGACACGTGGATTTAGTTGGGAAGATGTAGAAAAGATAGAGGGAGGCCTTAGAGAAATCTGAGGTCATAGTTTGTAGTATAGGAGGATTTTAGAGAAATTCTGAATAAGGGATTTGATCATACGTTGCATTGTCGTGTTCTGTACGCGTGGTATCACCGCGCTGAGGATTACTGTGTGTGATATTACCACGTGACACATCACCACGTGCTGAATAGCCACGCGTCGAATTACTACGCGCTGAACATCCACACGTTGAGTTACCACGCGTTGGACAGTTATGCGTCAAATTACCAAGCGCTGAACAGCCACGCGTCAAATTACCACGCGTTGAACTTCCACACGTCGAATTACCACGGGTCGGATTACCACGCGTTGGACAGTTATGCGTCAAATTACCAAGCGCTGAACAGCCACGCGTCAAATTACCACGCGTTGAACTTCCACGCGTCGAATTACCACGCCTTGGATTACCACGCGTTGAATTTCCACGCGTTGAATTACCACGCGTCGAATTACCACGTGCTGAATTTCCACACGTCGGATTACCACGCGCTGAATTACCACGCGTTACGTCACCACGCGTCGAATTACCACCCGTTGAACAGCCACGCTTCAAATTACCACTTGTCGAATTACCTTGCGTTACCACTTGTCGAATTACCATGAGAATTATCACGCTCCGAGTCCACCATACGCTGAACCGACATGCGGTATTAGTCCTCGTATCGCCACGTTTCGATCTACCACGCGTAGTATCGCCACATGTCGAACTACCACGCATTACACAATAACGCTCAGAATCCTCATACGTTAAATCACCACACGCCGCATAACAACTTGAATCACTACATATTAAAAAGTGCAACGTTCACCACCCATCATGTATTATATCACCTACCTATTACCACATGGAAGTTATATCGACAGAAATCGAATAATCAATATTCCTCGTCACCTTCCCTTTTATCACGACACTCGACTAACCATCCCCCCGTTTCTCCATTTCGCAACACGCTGAATCTGCACAGAGATTCGGAGGATGTTATTATGTCAGCCACCGCGGCACAAAGTGTCGGTACCGTTGTTATATGTGTGCCACACGATGCTGGTAGAAGCTCTTGAAGAGCATCGACATCCTGCCGGGTACTTATCTTTTGTTCTTATTTGGAATGCAAGGGGTCGTTGAACCGTCGGGACTGCAGCCAGGCAACCGTGTCTCGAGGAAGTCATAATGGGAAACGCGAACGCCAGCTGAACGAGGGTGAACGGTTTCCTCGTAACGGATCAATTCAATTGGAATCTTGTCGGTGATAAGTTTTTCAGTTTCGAGATTAGAAACTGGACCGTGTTATCGACGATGAAATAAAAAGCTTGCGCCGATCGGATCTATTGTACGCCCGGGGCATGAAATGTAATAAACGCGAAAGTGGACTGCAATAGATTGCAGGAAGCTACCGTGAAGGCAACACCGGACATACCGTGCAATTTTATATTCGGCCATTTTCTGCAACAAAAATACAGTCAATTTTTTAACGATCGTTAGAAGATTGTAGCGATGTCAGTTTACAATTTGCTTGGAGATAATAGTATTTATTTTCATTGAGATGAATTATCAATTTTTAATAAGAAGATGCAAAAATAAAAAAATTGTGCAAGTTATTACTTGCTCATACTTTTTTCTTGAGGCTTTCTAAAATTGTACCTACAGTAAATCATCTTCGATCATTTTAAAATAATTCATTTTGTATAATTCTATCATCCTCTAGCTTTTGAAGAGAAAGAATTAGTTTTCTAGCTTTTCAAGAATTCACATAATGTTCTTCTATAATGCTCTAGTTTTTGAAGAAGATTTAAAGGAGTAAAGGGTGTTTACGACACAACCGCTTTAAATCGAACACGCCATTATCGATTATCTCGCAGTTCTCTGACTTGGACGAGCATCCCAACTTGGAATCCCCGGCGAAGTTATTGTTGTCAAATTCAACGTCGACGCCGGTGTAACCGCATTAACGTCATTAAAGTTGGCGGGGACAGGCAGTCGCTAACGAGTGCTAATGAGTTCGCGGATAAACATTGAAATTACTTTAGATCGGGACCGGTGTTAGACTCTATCGAACGCCGTTACGTCGTGTCCAAAGTTGTCGGAAGTTACGTTTCCCCTCTTGCCCGGTACTTCCCGTTGAAAATTTTCGCACGAAGAGAGAGAAGCTATTATCGTTATCCACTTATTTTCACTTTTCCTAACTAAGTTCGCCCTCGTGTTTCTCCATTATCCTTCGGTTCGATTGAGACGACGCAATCTCGTGATTCCGTGCCGCATCCGATCGACTTCCTGTCGGATACCGCCACCAACAATTCGCTTCGCGTTTCCGCTTCGCCCGAGATTATGCCTCCCCTTTGTTGTTCGATACTCGAAACAAGAAATTTGCATGCAGCATTTTGCCGAACTCGCAATCGTTCCTTTCTTGTCTCGCATGTCGAATGTTCTTTGGTTGCATCGCAAAATAGTACAAATATTCTATAGGAACATTAATTTAACTTTAGATTAATTTTCGTAATTGATTCTTATCATTTCGATAACGATGGAACCTAGTTTATTACAGAAGATATATTATCAAAAGTAAATGTCCTCGAAAGAAGTATGATTATAAAAATTCGAAATAAATCGTGACGAATAATACAAGATTGTTGTTGAAACGCAAGCTCTCAAAATGCAGTCTTATTTTTCTTTAATGGAGTTAATCGATGAACCTTTATATTAACGCTAGAATCGTGCCGGATAAAGTGATGTAAGAAAAATAATTTCTAAGAAGAACTTTTAAGAAGAACAATTCCTATAGAGCGGGAATAACATGAGGATTGTAATAAAATTGTACTAATATTCTAAGAGAGTTTTTTAGAGCGTTCGAGCGAAACGTTTGCGTCTAAACGGGTCGGTTTATCCAGCGTTGTAAGTGTATTAATCCTCCGCTTCGCCGAGGAAATAGATACGCTTAATGAAACGCGCTTTCGAGGCTTGCTCGCTGCCTAACTCGATTCATAGCACTGCGGTAAACGATGTATGCACACTCCGCACTGCGTACACCAAGCGGCGATAAACGCGTTACCATATTTCCCACGCGATAAACCGCGAAAAGCCAATGGCATACACCGACCGTTCACTGCGGAATGCGCGACGATTCTGAACCGGCAACTTTGAACCCCGAATTTTTCCTTTGTAAAAGAACCATCGTAACCACCGTGGTTACTGTTTATAACAGTGGCCACCGCCATTTTCGTCAATGCGGTAAATTCAATAGTTTAACACATTCTACATACATATGTTATATATTTTGAGTCGAAGTACAAGTATGGTCGGTATGGAATATTTCATCATGTTCAACTTTCGATAGTACTTTAATATTTTATGTGATAAGATTTTGACATGGTAGTTATAGCAGTTCGTTATAACGTGATTAGTTGTAATATGAGTGGATACATATGCCGATATAATGCGTTTGACGTGGTACACATGGTAATTCGGCGCGTGACAATACTACTCATCTAATTCGGTACGTGGTAATTCAATGCACTGTAATTTAATACGTGATAATTCGACGAGTGATGATTCGGTGCGTCGTAATTCAATATGTGGTAATTAGGCGCTTGGTAGTTCAGCACGTGGTAGTTCAACTCGTAGTAATTCAACACGCGATAGTTCAGCACATGTTAATACGGCGCGTAGTAGTTGAGCGTGTAATAATTCGATGCGTGGTAGTTCAGCACATGGTAGTTCAACTCGTGGTAATTCGACGCGTGGTAGTTCAGCACATGGTAGTTCAACGCGCAGTAATTCGGCGCGTGGTAGTTCAGCACATATTAATTCGACGTATGGTAGTTCACCATATGGCAATTCAGCGCTTAGTAGTTCGGTGTGTGGTAACTACACGCATGGTACTTCAGCACGTGATTATTCGGCGCATGGTGGTTTAACATGTCGTACTTCAGCACGTGATTATTCGGCGCATGGTAGTTTAACATGTCGTATTTCAGCGCTTGTACTTACTGCAGAGAACTGGAAAGCGTAGAAATTCAGCATGTAATGATTCAATGCGTGGTACCTCAGCACCTGGAAATCCAGATCGTGGTGACTCGGGTAATACAACGTGGCAATTCAAAGCGTGGTGATGTAATATGTACCTCAGAAAGTGCAAAGCGTGGTAGCTCCATTGTGCTACAACACGTGACAATATAATACATTGCAGTATTCTCTGCTGCAGATCACGATAATGCTATAGAAGAGGTTCCCGTACAACGCGACTTCGAACATACATCTCATATATCATGTTGAACATACATCATGTGACAGTACAATTCGTGGCATGGCAATAAAATTCATAATAGTAAAACATGTAGTTACATGGTCAACCAATTGTACAGAGTACACGAAACGTATCAAATCTCACCGATTGCCGATACTCATCAAGAGAGTAGAAAATGGAGAACAATTTTTCCTCTCTCGCAATGTTTGTACGAGACATTGATAAAACACGAAGGATAGTAAAAAAGGAGTAATAGAAAAAGAAGGAAGACGCGGTGGGCAATCCTTGATTTACTCGAGGTTCTTATTGAAGGTGCGGAGGAGCAAAGGAAGAGCGTGAAACGGGTTAACAGAAGCACAGGATTGTCTATAGAAGTAGAAGTAGGTGGCGCGTGACGCGAATACACATCATAGCCATATCCTCTTCGTTTCTCGTTTCCTGTCTTCTCGTCCACTTCTTTTGCCCGCACTCCTTTGCTTGCCTCCACTGTTCTCGAAAAGAATGCCCTCTTTGACGCTTATACCACTACCAGCAATGCTCGCGAAGATCTGCTAGGACATGGTCCGATATTTCTAACCGGTTCGATCCCGACTTTCCTATTGTATTCACTCTGCACTGCGTCCTTTTGTCAGACAACCGACATTGTTTGCTCTGTAACAATTTTGTGTTCGACACTTCGAGTCTTATTATTTCCAATGGATTTCTTGGCTTTATCATCTATCCTTAGACGTTTTATCTTTTGTACACTCGCTATAGAGGCTGTAATTTGTTTTACTTGGAGATCGATGCCGATACCGTTTCAGAATTTATCATTTTATTACAAATGATCAGTTGCTCATTTCATTACAAATTATCAAATGATCATTTTCAATACAAATGATCAATTCACCATTTAATTTAACATTTGTCAATTTATGAAAGTTTGTGAAAATTCGAGATGCTTTTTTTATTACTGAACCCCGATCTAAAAATTGAAATAGAATCATAGATGAAGGCGTGAGATCTTATGTGACCCAGGTTATAGCGAACGCGTTGATATTAAAATTTCATACGTTGGATACGTTCACGGAATGTTTTAGATAATCCAGCAAAGCGTCGCAAGCACGAATATCTTACTGTTTTTTGGTGGAAACGTGCCACTGTGAAGGGGTTAAATGTTATATTTCGATTCAGAAAGATTTGGCAAACGGGAGAGCGTGCATTTGCATGCCGACTCCGTGTGTCATATACAAATGGAGCACACTTTTCAATCTCTATCCCTTTCATATCTTGCTCCGTGAAAAGCTCGAAGAATGCTCGTGTCAGGGGCAGAGAATATTTCATCTTCGTGTCCGCGTAAACGGATTGCATATATCTCACAATTTCTTTTTCGATCGTGACAAAATCTATCCCATTACCACTTTGCTTTAACCTATTTAAAACGTCAAAGGCAAAAACTCTGCGTTTAAACATTCTCATACCTGTACACCTCTTCTATTTCCATTTCCTAAACTTACGTTAAGATAAATTTTATTATGCGCTTGCAAATGGATTTTATAAATAGAGTATTATCTAATTAATATACTCGTCATTTAATTCATTTTTTCATATTACTTGAAATGGATTTTACATGTAGAATAACGTCTAATTAATACTATATTAATTAATATTAATTAATTCAAATAATACTATTATTTGAAGTATGGGTTTCATGCTGAATATAATCTGGTACAATCGTAATAAAATCTGTGGTAAGGTAAATCTCATATTACCTGAAACAGATTTTACGAACAGAGTATTATTTAATTAATACAATTGTAATCAAATTTATAGCATGATACACTTTACCACATTGTTTGAATCGACTTTATGGATAGAATATTATTTGATTAATACAACTTTAATTAAATTTATGTTAAAGTAAATCTTATCGTATTAAACAGGTTTTGCAGAACATCATTTAATTAATATATTTTATACAAACATTGAGATAAATTTTGTCATATTAGAAGTGGATATACAATATTCTCTGATTACTACAATTGTTATCAAATTTATACTAAGACAAGTTTGACCATATTATTTGAAACTTAGTTTACGATACAATTGTAATAAACTTCCTTTTCTTATTCACAACATTTGTTTCCTTAAACTCAGCGAAATTTTATTGGAAAAATTTATCGTACCTCTCGTGAATCAGCCTGTACACGTTAAGTCCGCGATTACGGTGGCATATTTTCCGTCGACGAGAAAAGTTGGAACGATCGTCGTTTTCCTTCGATGCCGAATCGATGGCGAAACGTTCCTTAAGGATTTTATGGGGGTGGCCGGCGGAATTAAACAGGACATAAAATTCGAGCTCGCATTTACATTTCTCGGCGCGTGGAGCTCAGGAAATCCGAAAAACACCGCGCGATTCTAGCGAAGTTTTTATTACTTGGAAGTTTCTCGGCGTGCTCGAAAAGAGAACCGGAGCTGCGACGGATGGCGATCTATAATTTCAGCAGGAAACTTTTCGCTAAGGTTAAAGGAAGTAGATGCGGTCCTTATAAATTGAAAGCTTTCCATATTTCTTCGTGTAATAAAGATTTAGTTGGTGGAAAGTTAACGTGCGTCGAGCGGGTCGCTCCTCTTAATATCGGAAAGGGTCCTCCGATGTTTCAATATCCCATTGAATTATTTGCTTTCGGAAATTAAGTGCTTTTCCTCGTAATTTTTCACTGATTGCCACTGAATCACTTACTTACAATTCGGCTACGTAATTGTTTGCCTTTTTATCATTACTGTATAAATGAATATTTTTAGAGTTTATAGTAAGATACATGAAGTATATGCATTCTTGCTAATAATCTGAATACATGTTACATAAAATTATTTCTAAAAATTTGCGAAGTATTTCAAGAATTTCACTTGACCACTTTCGACTTTGTGTGAGTCTAAATATTATAAAGTTTGCAAATGAAGTTTTATCTCCTGTGTCCTATGTTTAAATAGTAACATATAAACAGCTGAAAAAATAACACATTTGCCCTTCATTTGTGGAATGCATCATAAATTGCATTACAAAAATTTTTAAGATGATGTCTGCAATCAAAAGAATGTACAGAGAATGCTGAAAGTGATATATCTCGATAGTGGTCCCTTCTTAAATATTTATTATTCTAAAACACGTACCAAGTCCATCTCGAATATCACTGTTGCAATTGCAGTAAAAGATATAAAACTACCCCAGAAGAATACTGCCCCGAGAAATAATCGAATTTGAAGAACAGACAAGAATATGAAAGTGGGAAGTTTGTTAAAACGTTGCTCGAGAATGAAATTTCGAATATACGAAAACGCAAGCTCGAGAGTTGGTGGCCTTTTAAACTGGAAACAGGAGTCGGCGAGTAGATACCCGAGACGCGAAATGTGAACGAGACAAATTGAATCAAAGGTTTATTTCGCCGTGGCGTGAAATGTCATTAGGAAATTCTATACGTCGCCGGTGTTGTCTTTCCAGCACTGTAATTCACGCTCACGCTTCTCTTCCTAATTTTGTTTCTGACCCTTCATTGCACGAGCAACTTCTTCGCCACTTGTTCCGTGTCTCTCACGAGTGTGCGACCAATTACTATTCACGTCGTGAGTATAGTGTTCCCCTCTGGTCCCCGCAACCTGACGTAAACAAGTTATTGCCGGGAAACCGTGAAAAGTCTTATTCTCGAGACGACATCGTCGAGACGTTTCATCGATCTGGTTCTTCCTTCGAGATGTCTGCTGAGAAACCTTACGAATAACGTCGTCAGCGTGTGTGTTGTCTTTTTATAGAACTGAGAGTCTGGCATTAAATAATACGATCGACTCGTGGTATATTGCTAGGAAGTTACGATAATAAAAAGTTCCTGGAGTGGACGATATTTTGCGGTGAACTATTTTCTACTTTAACTCGTTGACCTCCATGGTGGTCATATGTGGTCGATGCTCCAAATTCAGTTAAATTTATTGTTTACGGAAAACGTAAACGAAGAGAGGATTTTTTAGTATTCTTCTTGTTGATAATGATGTACATTAACAGATCATAAAATGAAATTGAAAGGTACTCTTGTTCTCAACTAGCTGTGTCTGACCATAAACGTCACCTTCCACTGTAATGTTCATACGTGGTCGACGCTGCAAATTCAGTTGAATTATTTATTTACAGGAAACGTAAACAAAAGGGATCTTATTGTTGATCATGATATACATTAATAGATTACAAGATCAATTAAATACTTATCTTTACGTGCATGAAGAATTGATTTTGATTTAATGTATTTTGTGCACGCTATTTATACAATTTGAAAATGAAGTTTTCAGGTGAGGATGCTCTGAAATACTAAATTAGATTTGTCGAGCTCTGGTGCGTCCTGTTTTTCCCTCTATACTCATTTCCATCCGGAATATCATCACAACGATATCATTATTCCGCTCTTTCCTTGTGCTGAAATTCTAAGCCGCGTTATTTAGAAGATCAGGATACCATAACATTGGATTTGCTTCAGCATGCTAGTAAAACATACTTGGAAACTGATCCTCCTACGTTCTCCACGATTTTCACTGCATAAATTTGACAAATATATTCTAATTATACCAAATTCAAAATCATAGAAAATTTGTCAAATTTCTTCCAAGTTTCATTATGCACCGTTTATCGATTATAAATAAAACGTATCGTGACATTTGTACCACGCGATGTGCTTTCGTTTTAAAATTTTGTGCAACGATTAAAAGAACATTTGCAAAAGGCAGCGGTATATTCGCAAAATGATCGACTTCCGACTCGAAGGATCGATTCTTCAAAGAGGAACCTACTTTCGGAGAAAATAATTCACAGTTGCGCATAGAATCGAGGATACTTGGAGAGAGTTCCGATTAAGGGTACAAAGAACGGAAGAACGGTTGGAAATATTTGGAACGGGTCTCCATTAAGATCGACCGATAAGTACCGCATTGCTGTATCGCGAATCGAGCCGCAATTAAATCGTCCCTCAATAATTTGCGACTGATCAGAAAGTCGAAAGAAATAAATAGTCGAGTAGGGAACCACGGCGGATAAAGTAGTCCCTGAGGTAGCGCCGTTCGATGCTCTCATTTATATCGAACTGTCGATAAAGTGCAAATAAATTTCTGCTGTTTACCGAGGCTAATGCATCTCATTTCCGAGCTCCTCTTACCGTCTAAGTGTCTCTTACTTACTTCTCTGTAACAATGTTTCCGCGATAAACCACGATCTCCTGCGATAAATTTCGCGGAAACGAGCTGTTTCGTTTTCGTCGAAAAGAATAACGCTCTGTTTACCGTGCGGCGCGGCAACATATTTTTTGATTCTGCTAAATTAAGGATAATGAAAATCGATGAGACTGCGCGGTGCACGTGTACACGGAAATTAAAGACAAAATCGATATTGCTGGTACAGCATACGAGATTCGGACTGCGAAGGAACACTGAATTAAAATTTATTTTTAATTACCAGACACCTGGCGAGTTCGTGGAATCTCAGTTCATTTCATGGTGAATGTTAAAGCAGATATATCGCGAAAAAATATGGTATGAAATTTCATGCTATTGTGACAATTTAGGAGTATAGAGATATTTAGGGTTCTGGGAGTTTAGGGATCTGGGAATATGAGGATAGGGGGATGGGAGAATGTAGGGACAGATATTGGAATATGAAGATTAGGGCATATGGCAATTTAGGAATATTCTAACTGAGGGATATGAAATCTAGGAATATCAGCCACCTACGATACCCATAATTTAACCGCAGAAGAATGGAATTAGCAGAACGAAAGCTGAAATTGTATTTGTGCCGAATTACACATTGCATCAACAGAGTTTCGGCCTCATCGTCTGAAGTTTATATTATATTTTGTTAAGTTTGCAATTTATACAGCATGATGTTATTTCAACACAAAAGGTACGGCTGTTATTACTCGCAGCCCAGCTGCATAACTCATTACATTTCTCGAGGTAGTAATAAATTGCACGATATGAGTTTCATAAAGCAGGGACGAATTACGGTTTTAATGAAGCAGGAATCCCTCGATGATTTCAATCCCTCGGGAGTAGAAAAATGAAAAGGACAAAGGAGAGAAAAAAGAGACAAAATAAAAAAGTTTCCACGAGCTGAAACTATCGATCGACAACCCGCCGACGTGCTTATTTCATCTTTTCAATGCTGAAACCGCACCGCTAATAAACGCAACCGCGGAATTTATTGCTGGTTCGAAGCTCTCTTTGGTACGATTCATTGAGTCGAACCGAATCATGAACCATCCCTTGCCGTATCGCCGCCGACCGAGATACATTAGACTCACGGTGAAAATATTCGGCAATTTCCCGTACCAAGTAAACCTGCACTGCTAGCCAGCTAAGTTGATACCTAATGAAGATAAAAGCACGGGAGTACAGAAGAGACAAGGATAACGAGTGGAAAGATGGCGGAGGAGAACCAGACTACAATCGGAAATTCTACAATAATTAAATTCTATGCGCTTCGTTTACACTCCCCCTCAAAAGTCTTCAAACATCTTATATCAACAGTATAACACTCAGAGCTATGTTTGAAGAATTTCAAGAATATAAATGATTTTTTCCCTTTGACATTTTGCAATATTGTGTTTAAAAGTATTCTAGTCTTATAGACATACTTTTATACATATGCACGAAAGAGCATATACATACTGTACATTTAAAATATATGTGAATGTACATACGTGGATGTACATACACATACTGTATATTTAAAATATATGTGGTGGGATATTGCTTACTAAATCACCTTCGAATATTAAAATTATTCGAAGTACATTTACATTTTTATTCAGTAGTTTCCATAGATGTTACATGAGTGTTCGGTTGTAGAAGTTCGAAATATTTGATTCACACCCCTGATTTAAAAGTAAGTCATTTGTAAGGGGTTTATCATGACTTCATTCTCGTGACTTTTGAGCGTGAGTGTATCTCCTTTTCTTGCGAGCCACCGTTTCACTGTCCTTTCCCACCCCTTCCAACCCCGTCGTTCCCTCCACCCCGTTTCACCCTGGTCGTTGTTGCCTACCGAGTTACCGCCTACAACAGAAACTAAATCCGGCTGCTGGAATAGATACCCGCTGGAAGTAATTCCGGATTTGTAAACCGTTTTACGTGGAATCTTCTTTTTTCCCCTGTTTACTCACCCCCTCTCTCTCTTTCCCCTTTCTGCCTGATTCTATTCCTCCGCTCCCTTTGCCTCGTGGTAAAGAGTAAATTACTCCCGGCGTATCTCCCCGGTCCAATAAAATAACCAGACAAACGTTTCGAAACTGGTGTCCAGCAGCAAAGGCGGATTCGCAGCTACCGCTACAATTTGCTGCCGCGCTTTAATGAAATATACAAAATGTCTCGACAAAAGACGTACGTTGCTAAAACATTTCAGTCTTTTAGTAACAATCCAGAATTGTTACCCGTTTTCAGATACAGGGCATGTCAAAATTTCGATGGTGCAGCGTTCACTCGTTAACCCCTGACGCATTGTGACGCACATTATCGAACGCGATAGACTAGTATTTTCACTGCAATTTTGACTAACATTTTAACTTTCTTCAGTCGTCTACTCGTTATAGGAACAATTAACTAGCTGTGAACTATCCCGAAAATTGTAGGTTAAGGGTTTTCATTTGTCACAGTATGGATAAAGAAAAAAAGCCAGTGATCAAATAATTTTTAATTGCTTATCTTTTGAAACAAAGTAGTTATTTCTTCATTTCTGCAATGTATGTCATTTTAACTCTGCCTCGCACGAAATTTTGTTTCTTCGTTAGACCCTTTTCCGCGGCGTTTAACGCGTTTGCAGTTGTTCCGCATTGTTTTCTCGCCTGCCAACGGGAGGATACGAGAATGAAAAGGACGGAACTTTTGATCTTGACGGTGTCTAGATTTTCAAGCATCGGTAGAAAGCCGTGCAGCGGAAGCTTAAAAACGTCTCGCCGTGCAGAGCTTTAACGCACACAATTCTCTGCAGTGCAGATTCTGAGAAGAATTTCCTGTCTTGTTGTATATCCTTGGAATCTACCTCTCTGACATCCGCGATAAACCTAGACACTATTCCAAGCTGTTGGAAATTTAGTGTGTAACATGAAACTCTTGTCTCCGACACGATGTACGACAATTTTAAAAAACTCCGTCCCTCCGGATGGTTATTTGGTTTTCTAGGTGACACGTGAAATTTTATTCTTGCGTTCTAAAACCTTCCGCGAACATGCGATCATTTTAGCATTTCTTTATACTTCGCAATTCTACATATTTCAGTTGCTGCACGAAATTTCGACTATATTTGGTTTTTATATTACGCTCCTGTAGGAGATGATCTCATTTTGTGAACGTTTCTATTTAACATGGAAGTGAATATTTTTAAAAATAAGCTCCAGTAGAAGTATTCACGTAGTCTTTATAAAAATTATTTTAAAATATTTGTTGTTTGATCCTGTTCAAAATGCACATATCCTTTGATAAGCTTACTGAAAAATATCTTTTAATATCGCACTTGTTTGTTTTACCGAGATACGAGTATTGAATATTTCTTTGAAAGGAACATCGCTACCATAATCCCCAATCGGTGATGTAGAATCAAACGGAATCCTTTACGCAATCCTTCAATCGAACCAACGAATCGGGTTCCTTTATCCTTCGTTATTACTAAGAATTAAAAAATATAAAGCCCCGTACCGTTCTCTGTCGTTTTTTATTTACTTTAAACAAAACCGGCATTCCCGATACGCCGCACGTTCCCTCTGTATTTCAGTGCGCGTAGCTGCGTATAGGTTCAGCATAAAGGTGCACCTGGTGTAGTTAAAAATTAAATGAAGTACGACACGGAAAGGCGGGAAAGTAAAAGAGAAAAAATAGAGACTCGTGAACGACACCTCTGTGCACACGATCGTCAAAGGGAATTGTCACGCGATACGACTGCAGCGTGTTCGTCAGTTAACCGGCAAAAGATACAGGAAATAAGGCAGACACGGTTTTACTGAATTCCCTGTAACGCCTGGCAACAACGAGTCCCGTTTCAAAGTCGTTCGCATTACCCGATCGTTTTTTTCCGGCTTTTGAAATTGAAAACGTCCACGAGATCTTCGCTGTCGTGGAAATTATTTCGGAAATGCGATCGCTAACCCACTCAAAGGAGCCCGGGAACTGCTGCTCGTTGCCCAACCGATTATCCAGAATACTTCCGCAAGAATCCTGAATGGATTTGCTCCAAAGAATCCCATAACCACCCGGCGTCCTCACAATTAACGAATTCTTCGAACAACTCAGTGATCTACGGTATCCGCCCTCTTAACACCGACTGGTAATTCCGAAAATCTAATCTCTGCCCGGTGGAAAATTCGAAACTTAGAATCGCGATAGGTATTCCATAACTTCGGGACTTTGAATATTAGTGCTGTTCTGAATCGGTGTATCAGTGCCCCTGACTCTTGATATATTGCTGGGAAGATTGTAATTATTGATATAGCAGAGGTTTGTGCACCAATCGTACGGTTGCAGAAATTTGAATATTTGAAAAGCTGCAAGTTTGTGCATTTGGTAGCTTGTGGGGTGGCAAATTTCATGATTTGATAATTTTTAAGTTTATACGTTCTATTTGCATGTTCGTGAATTTTACAATCTATAAATTTATACCTTTATACATATAAATATAGTATACATACATACAGACGTACATACATGCATACATACAGAATACATACATACATATGAATTTATACATTTAAAAAACTGCAACTTTGTAAGTTCGATAATATCCAAGTTTATGCATTCGAAAAGTTGTATGTTTGGAAATTTAAAGATTCGACAACTTGTAAGTTGACAAATTTGTCAATACGCAAATTTGAAAATTTGCTAGTTTGTAACTTTGAAAATTCACAAGTTTAAAAATTTGAATTCGTGAAGCTCTGTGCACCACGATAGTGCACTAAATTTTCCCTACAAGCAAACCAGTGAGCATGAAAAGGTGGCTCTTGAAATTTCTTTGAGACCTGTCCCGTTTGGCGATCTCGATGCCGAAGAAAAACCTTGTCTCGAGGGTCCGGTCTCGAAACTTCGCGAGTTACGTCTTCGCGAATTCCATTTCCGGTGCAGCGAACGCGACATCGTCCGACAAAAGCAACTCGGAACGCACAGAGGATAGGAAAAATGAAGAGGTAGAACGGATCACGCGGATAGAGGGGAGATGGCACGTGGTAGAAGGGTGGCAGAAGCGACGGGGAAGCGGGTAGAGGGATGGAACGTGATTAATCGATGGTAGCGAGCAGACGAAGCGAAAGAGGGCGCCGTGACAAAGGGCGACTTCGCGATGGCGCCTGTACGCATAGCGCCATTGGATTACCGGGAGGTAACGAGTTAACGACGGAGGCCAACTCCCGTCGACACAACGCGCAGCCCATTACCCATGACAAATACCACGATGCGACGTTAACTTTTTCCTTGCTGGCTCACCACCCCCTTGGCTCCACCGCCAACCCCTCTTCCTTTTTATACCTCGTGCCATGCTTCGTTGCTCTAAATGATTCTCTGCCGGATGAAACGAATACGAGACCGAGATTTTTTGTCTCCGCGTGATCGTTAACACTTTCATCCGAACGACAATCAGCAGTGGATACCTTTTTATCGAGAGTGCTGTTTGATTCAAAATACGACAGACGGGACTTAAGGTTGATTTGTAGACCTGGTTTCTTCCACGTTTATTTCTCTGATGTATAGACGTATTTTTATGAATGGTCCACAATTGACGATTGAAATTTATCTCTCTTCAGTGACATGGTCTAGTTGAAATCGATCTTTGTGGATGAAATTTGACTGTATTGCAATAGATTTAAAAGTAGCGGGAAGAATATATCGTGTTCAGTGTTACGGTGAAAACCAGGTGTAATATAGAATATTGTAGTAATAAGGTACAATTGTGTAATATTGTATAATTGTAAATATTCTAATCTCGATCCTAATCTCGGAAATACTTGTGAAAAGCACTCATCTTGTCTAATAACGAATTAATGATTATTCGTAATATATTTTATTAACCCGATAAAATGCTACCAACCGAACAGATGTCACTTCCATGTGAATACATGACCCACCCTGTTGCAAAAATAGCGGTGATAAAATACCAGTTCCAATCCCGCGCTACAACAACACTGCTGTTAAAACAAACCCCGTGCACTGGTAAAAGTTGTTCGTGGAACCGTAGAGCACAGAGTTCGGTACACAAAATGGGACATCTCCCAGGAGGAAAATATCTGGTTGCCGCAGTTAGAAACAACGATCGTAGTACAACAGTGTCGCCGTCGTAAAATTTTACCACCCACGTTCCGCTATCTTTACTCGTGTTTGTACAATCCTCGTCACAGTGGGATCCTCGTTTAAACGGGTCAGGATTAGACCTCGACGAAATGAACGCATCGTACGAGATTAGGCTAACGAGTAATCACTGGCGTAACAATTTTTACTTCAGGGTGGCTAATTAAATTGATAAGAATTATGTGTTAGATGGGGGAGCGTCATAGAGCTGCGTCTGTTTAGTTATAAGTTATATTTCCATGCGTCGAATTCGCACGCGCACTATTTCTGCGCTCCGAATTACCATATGTCGTATTTCCACGCATCGATTTTCTACGCGTCGTATCTCTACGCACGGTACTTTGGCGCGCCGAATTTTTACGCATCGTATTTCCTCGCATTGAGTTTGTTTGTGACGGGTTTCGACGCGCCGACTTTGCATGCGCTGAATTTCTACGCGTTGTATTTCCACGGGTCGAAATTCTACGCGTCTTATCTTCACGCGCCGTATCCCCACGCGTCGAATTTCCACGCGTCACATTTCCACGCGTCATATTTCCACGCACCCCAAATTTCTACGCGTCTTCTCACGCACCCCAAATTTCTACGCAACGCCTTCTCACGCGCCAAATTTTCACATATCGAATTTCCACGCGCCGAATTTCCACATACTGCATTTCCACGTATCGAATTTCTACGCACTACATTTCCACACTCGAGTTTTCAAGTGTCAAATTTCCACGCGTCAGATTCCCACGCACCATAGTTCGACGCGCCGAATTTTCACGCGCCAAATTCACCTGGGCTTTTCCATGTGTCGTATTTCTATGCTCCGAATTTTCACGAGCTAAATTTCCACGCGCCGACTTCCCACGCGTCCTATTCCCACGCGTAGTACTCCCACGCGCCGCATTTCAGCACACCGTATTATTTGTATTACAACACCAAATATCGCCACGCATAACATGAGACCTCTCCGTAGTGTCGCCAATGATAACGTTGTCATTGAAAATTCGTTCCCCTGGTGAAAATACCTGAACGGTTAGTTGCTCGTCTGTTCCGTTGTGGTCGGTAAAATCTTCGTTAGCCGAACAGAGTAGCAGACGTGCATAATTAACGCGAGCTTGGTCGTAAATCCACGTTCGTCGAGCTAACCGTAGGAATTCGCGTCCTGAACACACGGTATCTTTTCATCACGCACAATAGACACTGGATAATAGCGGCGTAGACCGCGCAGGACGAAGAAACATGGAAACCGTGATGAAAGAAAGCGAGAAATCGGCGAGAATGTAAAGTGAATAGTGGCTGAACGTTGGCGGAGGTCTGATTTTACATTATCATCCTGCGGTGGCACGCGGTATAATTGAAAATACCGAAGCACGGTTGAAAATGTCGATAAATCTACGCCAACGAATGCTACCTCCGGCTTCTACCCTCTTCGTGGAACTCATTCACCGGATACGAACGAGGTTGAACGAGCTGGAGTATCAAGAGCCCCGACAATCGAGATCAAACACGGAGTTGCCTGATCTGTGATGTTCAAACTTGGATGGGACGAAACAATCTCGAATACATTGGTTCGTTCTGGTCCGAAAGGGTTTTAAATAAAACTTACCTATTGAACTCTAATATAGTATTAAGATGTAATAAGATTGAAATCCGAGTAATTTAATTAACAACACGGTTTTTGAATGAGAACTTAGAGGTTTTGTTTGTGTGGTTAGAACTGAATATGATTTTGGTGACTTGTATACTGGTAGTAGAAATGAATAGTATGAATCCGTCAGTGGTGAAGAAAGAACAATACAAAGGAAGAGTACGAAGTATAGGATCATTAGGAAAGTAGGAACCGAGATTAGGATGTTGAGGATGAATCCCTGTCTCTTGTAGCATAAGTAATCAAGCTGGTCATCTAACAGTACCAGGGTATAATCCTCACATAATTTAAAATTTTTTAAATCTTCAATATGATTGAATTAATTCCTTGTCCTAATAAAAATTAACATAGATTCCAGAAAAGTATTGTATCAACTTTGTAATGTAAAACTTGTGAACTCATCAAATGGTTTGGTAGTTTCAGTGTCAATGTACGCAGGAGTCATGTATTTCGTATGCCGAGGCAAGAAAAAGCACAGATAAAGTCTCGCTCCTAATGCCGGGTAAGGAGAGCTGGAATCAGGTACATGTATATGTGTACACAAAGAAAGTTTATGTCTAGCAAACGGATGCCTCGTGTAGTATATAAACTTTCTCAACGGATACGCTTTTACTGATGCCGTCCAAGAACAACCGTATATCGAGCTGCGTTCCGTCCTCGAACTTTTCACGAGGACCTCGAGTGGCGCGATGACAAGGGAAAGTTGGACGCGAAAAACATGTTTTCCATCGTAGTACGTACTCGAGAGAAGGCTGGAGAGAGAGAAAACAAAGCTTCTCGACCTCCATTTTCCTCCGCTGTTCACCGTGCGTAGATATCGGGCCTGTATTATTAACTTTTGCACTCGGTACTCTTCGTATATAGGTTACGACATTTCATTTTTGGTACTACTTCATTTAACACTTTGACGAAACGTATCGCGATCTAACCTTCTAACGATCGGGTTAATCGTGATCCATTGAGGAGAAGTTCGGTCAAACTTAGACTCCCAAATATTTATGTTCTCGAAGACACCTTGTTCGAGATTTAGGTTTATGGGTTAGGTTATGTCGATCACAGAAGTTCGCTGACAGTTTACGTTCACACATTTCTAAAATTCAAACTCGGAATTTTTCTCGGGACAGGTTTTAATTAAAATTTTTCTGGGAACTTTGTAGCTAGGAGCAATAACAGGCACAGGCGAGCGAACGATCGATCGAATTAACTCGGTAGCAACACGAATGATTTTGTCGGGTTAATAACGACTGGTAGTCTCGATTAATGATAGGGCTGATAAGGGGAGAGGTCATTCCCGTTTATCAGGTCGCGTTCTCTGGCACGGCACGTAGCAACCGAACCGCAAACTCGTGAAACCGCGAGCTAACGAAACACACAGAGGCTGCGAGTGTAGATACAGGGGTCGCTCTTGGACCCTGTATCGATGTACCCTCGAATTTCTCACCCCCTTGCGTTGTTCTGTCTCTGTGTTACATCTGGCGGAGCAGTAATATAAATTGAGTTTGTGGCCAGTCCAAATTACGACATATGAATCCCTTCTGGGACAAATTCTTCTAAGTAACAAAGTAGTATTGTTTTAATCGATGTTTAAATCATCAATTATTCAAATTCATAATGTCGTAATTATTGTCTTATGTGACTGTTGAAGTAGTGTGAGACATGAAAGATCTGATATAAGATGCTACTATTTTATAATAAAATTCTTAAACAAGTTATTGTTAAGAACAATTTGTGACAGAATTATTCCAGTACAAGTTCATCATTTTACATAAACAGAATCAATTAAAAACTGATCAAGTACTGAATTGTAATTTCTGCTTGTAATAACTTCTGATTACAATTTCTGAAGGATTACCGAGTTGGTGGTTTCTCGTTTAATGGTAACGGACGAATATTCATAACATTATTGTTGCAAAATTTCGTTTGAAATAACAAATATATTTATCTTCTGTGTAACGTGCACAGAGGGCTTCGCCTTGATATCGGTTTTCGTTGAACATCCATCATTCCATGACGTGTCACCGCTATAATTATTTTCAGGTTCCATTACACAATACCGAAGCTGATACCTCTATTCACTGAATTTTCTTTCTTCGGGCATTGTGTAACAGCTGTCCATTGTGTTAGCTTATATAAATTGTATCGTGCAATGTGCACATCATTAAACCTTTATATTGAGCTCGGTTTTCAAGAAAAATATTTGTACACATTTTCTTCTTTGACATCCGCGATTTGTGCATTTTCTTGTGTAACCAAAAATTTTGGCACGAGAAAATTATAATGCTTCAAAGGAAAATTACTCGCACTGCGCCATATTGGATGGTTTTGTGAAACGGCTCTACGCGTATTGCAGAGTATTCTAACCTGTCACTGAACACCAGCCAAAACGGCATTCTGTTTCATTATGAAATGCTAATGTAATTGCATCTGGAAGCCAGTGCGGACAAATACGTCCGAAATTTATCGAGCATCGTAATTAGAGCTTTACGTGACGAATGCTGCAAACTGATGCTTCGAATGTAATTGGGTAATGAGTTGTTCACCTCAGATGTAATAATAGAAGATACGAGGTTCAAGATTTTTTAATGTAACTTGTATTATAGTGTAACGCTTCCATATCGTTAAAACGTAAGAGGGGTCTCTGTATGCCTGATCACGCATGCTGCCTGCTGCGTCATTGATCTCTTTCCCTTAGAACTTCTGCATGGCTTCAGAGTATCGTACATGCCAAGAATATTTCAAGGTAATAACACAAAGGTGCACGTAACACGAAAGCATCTTACTGCAGAACAATGTTGCGAATCAGAGAGGAAACTACCAAGTCAAATTTATGACTGTGTGTAAGAACGTCTAAATCCACCGACGCATTGTCCCATCAACAATAGAGCAAGATTTGTAACCGTGATATTGTTCGTGAAATTTATCGATATTGCGTAAACTGGTAATACTTGACATTATATGGCTTGATATTTCCGTTCGAAATTTATGCCCGATTTTGAAATGTGGAGTTGGCTGGATCTTTAATTAAAAGAAAATTTGATGACTCTGAAATAATTCAAAAACAGCCGCGTCTAATAAAAATGTGCAACGTGCATCGTATTCCGTGCATACTTTTATTTACGCTAATAAATTTATGTTGCATCCGTGTACGCCACATGTGAACTGTGCGCAAAAATGTTCGTCACATTCCACGCACGTCGCATAATAAATTTTTGCCCGGCAACGTTTATGAATTCCGGCTGAAATTTTTACGCCGAATTCCACATTCTACGCACGACAAATTCTTGTAATCATAATTCTAATTAAACATCACGTCGTATTAATTCTCGTTCGTAAATTTTGCGAATATTTATCACGGACAAAGATGGATTTTCGAGAAGTTTAATCGAGCCAGTTCGTCTTCGAGCGAGCAAATTGGCGGTGTTCGAATGGTCGAGCACGAGTGTCCAATTTCGAAAACACACAACAACCGTAGTTTTCGGTTATAACGCGAACCTTTCTCCTTTGACACCGTTCTCCACTTTTCCGTTACCAGCGAACACACTCGCGAAACGTCGCAATGGATTCCCTCTGTCTGTGTGGCGTGTACCTAATGGGACAAAAAGAGCACGTACAACGTAAATGCGGCGCGGTATGTAGTTTATTGGAACACGGGGATGTTGGCTCTCTTTCGACGCGAACACGCGCAAATTCTCTCCGTAGCTTCCACCGAAATCGTATTGAAGAATCGACGTGTTTCCCGTGTTACCCCCTCATTTTTCCTCGCGATACAATTTTTCGGGACCGGAATATTTGCAAATTATGTACATTTATCGGAACGTGGCCCATTTCTTTACACGTTCAGCTATGTGGAAACCGTGTGAAAATCATGTTCAACATCGTCATATACCACGAATTTAATTTAATCAAATAGAGTTACAAGAAATTTTAACTAACGTTAATATTATGTTATGCAAGATATTAAGTAAAAAATTCAATTTATTTCTAAAGGTTACTCTAGACAAAATTTTAGTTCGTACGAATTAGTTGCAACCAATGTAACTAACTGTTCCTTTCATTATATATATTAAATAATAATTATCTTTTATTGCTATCGATGTTTACAATAGAATTGCAGAGGTGACGATATTAATGAATTCTATGTACGATGTCGAAAAAAGAAACGATTAAGTATGTCATAAATTGCAGTAATAAGTGACCATTCACTCTTATTAATTTTAATTCCCTCATCCGTTTAAACGTGATCGAATAAAGAGGAAAAGTTGAAAAGACCAAATAATAGGAGAAGACCAATAAGAGACTGATCGAAGTGTCAGAGAATCGTCGATCGTAAGAAAATCCCGATTGAAGTTGCAAAAGTACGTCGATATCTGATTTCTGGAAGCATAAGGGAACGGAATAGGGTGCAGGAAACGGAGCAGGAGAATCGGAAGGAAGTGCATAGGCCGACGAGAGGAAGGAAGAAGCAACTTTGGGGTGGATGTAACGTTTCAACCCCGCGTTTCGTTTGATCCTATCTTGGAGCTGAACGTTTATCCCTCAAGCATTCCTCCGCTACCATCATCTCGGCTGTTTCTATTCTCGCAACTTAACATCGTGCATCCGTATCAACTTTTTTCTCCCCTGTTTCGACCCTTTTTGGATCTTCCTGGCTCTTTCGTTATCATCTGCGTCCGACCACTTCTGGGCAATGCTCCCAGTTGCGATCTAAATATTATTCAACTGCGTAACAGACATACTAGTTATAGTATATTACAGTATTATTAGTTACACTAGTATAATGGACAAATTGGTTTAATGGAAGTTTAAGATAAGCACTTGTGTGTGTAATTATAACTATGATATTTCACCCTTATTCGACATATATGTTCCTTTATACAACTGTGTTCACATTTTCTATTTTACTGCATCTACTAGTACTTGAATACTAAATAGTATTTGAATACTAAATTTTGTGCCAATAAATCATGAGATAAGATCGGTAATGACATTTTTAGAACTGGTTAGCCTGCATTATACGATACAACAGAAGATTTGTTATTTTCAGCGGCTTCAAAGTGGAACACCCTCAAACAAATCATCCGCATTCATTAACGCACAGAAGTTCGCGTTTCCCTCGCAGCGCATATTATCGTGATCAAAGGTATCGATCGGCTGGAACGCACTCGAGATTTTCATCGAACGCTCCTGCAAATACGCAGCAAGAGGATAGCTTTGGCCTGAATTCAAAAGCAAACTGTCAGTAGCAATGGCGGACAGAAACTGGCATAGAGCGTGGTTCACGATAAGAAGCTCTGTGCCCGGTTTGTCGAATCGATCCTCGTGCATGCCCGCGCATACATCGGCACGTTTTCGCTCGCGACGCGTTTCCGTATCAGCAAAGATCTGCTGGCTGTGGCCAGGACTATTACTCACGTCTTAATGCAGATACACCATCGAACCCACATTAATCTTCGGTGCACAGGTCGATGGGCTATCGATCAACTTTTTCAGAAACTTCTCTATTAAAGCCTAAAATTCATGTCTGACTTCCGAGATTTGAGGAAGGATTAATGGACACTGTTTTTTAAAAGCTTTGTTGTAGAACTCTTTTGTTTCTTTCTATAAAATGTTCAATGTTATTTGTTGACGAAAATGGCACACAAATTTGATAAGTTTCATCTACTGGCAAAAATGAGCTTGTGGTTATATAGTTTATATCTTTTTGGTTATATTGTTTACGACAGAACTTTTCAATATATTGTTTATGATATAACTTTCTGGTTGTATGGTTTTCGACATAACTATTTCAGTATGTCTTTTACAGTATAACTTTTATAAGATTTACGGCGTAACTTTTATATGTCCTTTACTATATAACATTTGGCTATACGATTTACGGTGTAACTTTTGGTTATCGTTTACGATATCACAGTCTGGTTATATTGTTCATGATATAACTGTTAGTCAACTTGATGTTATAAAGACAAACAAAATTTCGATATAATGAAGCCTCGGTAACATAACCTCTTAATACGTTGATCGCCATATTGGTCACATGCGACCAGCACTATAAATTCAATTAAGTAAATTATTTAAAAACAAAGAAGTAAATGATAGAAACTTTTCAGGACTCCTGTTAACAATGATATACACTAATACATTGAATAGAAGGACTAGGTAATCTCGTTTTTAATGTCCGACTATAAACGTGAATTTTCCTTGTGGCCGTCGACGTGTTAAACTGATCGAATGTTCTAAATTTGATTTCCCGAGAGTCCTGCGGGAATTTTATGGGAAGTAGAATTCCCTTTCCGTGAAACACTGTAAATATGGAAGAGTTTGTTTGTTCGAGTCGGAGCAGATAGAAACGAAAATTGCACAAATCCGAAATATTGGATCGAGCGAATCAGCAGAAATGAAAACGTCCCGAAGGGAAGTTTCAATAACGTATCGTGAAATTATTGGTATCGAAGCTGCGATACGGTGGAGATCGAAAGTTTTATTTACAGTCCGTGTAACGTACCGTTTCTCTTAATTACTATTCGCGTGTGTTCGTAACGAAAAGTGATTCTTAAAGCGGGCCGAGAAGCTCCGAGAGATACTGAAGCTTAGTTCTTGCGCGTGGTCTTGCACGAAATTGAACAGACGTCGAAACTAGTTCACTTTCCAGAGGAAACCCGTAATCCGCTACTTTAATACAGATTCGTATCTGTTCGTACACACTCAGAAGATTGTATACATAATCGAATGCAGCCCTTGTACGCGTTTCTGCAAATTGGAAAAAGCTGCGCCGTCGTCGAACTCGAGAACTCAATTCCGATTTTCTGCGATCTACATCGATATTTTGTAGCTAACAATAAGAACCAAAGGGATTTTAGACTGGAGGGTTTGGAAGGGAATTTAAGGATCTCTAAAGTGTAGAATTATTGTGCTATTTTTCCTTCTGATGTAACGCAGGAGTTTATAGAAATTTTCCTTTTATGTAACGTCGACAGGAAAATTTATGTTACGCTGTTTCAATATTTGCACGTGTATGCACCGAGTTACTAAGCTTTGAATGACGCAACGGATGCATTGGTAACAATTCATCCGTGTATAATCCTATTTATTTACTGCCGTTAATAGCCGATGTTCAATGACGCACATTTACGTCATCCGTCACGAAAGCAATAAACACCCAACATGAAAGCACGAAAAGCAGAAAAAAGATCGAAGCAATTCAATCACCATTATTGTCTGCCGGCAACGTTCATCAATCGTCGACGACAATGCTCTTTCAATCTTATCAACCCCTCTTAATTACCGACACCCTTGGTGTTCAATTTAACGCTTGGAAACTCGACGAAACCGATTTTTCATTCGCACCGAATCTCTCCTGTAAACGAATTAATCCATCGAACGTTCTATCTCGCGACGCGTTCGTGACGTTGCTCGAAAACTGTTGTCGATACGAAAAAAAACCTGTATCAATCGTGTTTCCGTGCAAAAAATCAAAACAAGGTAAACAATACGCGTATGCGCAGAATGCGAAATGACGGAGATCGAAGTCCGATAATTTCGTGACCGAAATCGAACATGATCGATTCCACGGTGTATCACGATTCGAGCAGCTCGGTTATGCGATACCACGCGTGATTTCGTCCCTGTTAATACCATGATCTTGGCGTGTCAGGGGCGTAGTCGGCGTCTGAGCATACGGATTACAAATTACTGGCGCCTGGGCACCGGTGCCCTTGCGTCGCGACGTGAAATTACGAGCCTCCTCTCGTCCCCAATTAAGCCGAGATCTCTCTCTCGTACACACGGACACACTTACACTCGACCTTCTGTGGTGAAGCTCGACGGGTGCCCTCGTGACGTCGAGCTCCTGCCGTTCCTCATCTCGTTCGCCCTCAACGATTCGCTTCCATCTCTGTATCTCCCCGGGTATGGATGCTGGAAACCATATAGCGCGGTCGTAAAATCGGTCATGTGTGAAAGTACTCGAAATTCGAACGCCGAAACGGGATTTTGAAAGGTATACAGAGATGAGGTGGTTGAACCTTGATCGGGGTCGTACGAGGGTATTTCGAGTTAGATTCTTTATTATAATTTGATGCGCGTAGAAATTACGCGGGAGAGTTGGGTAAAGCGTACTGTGTTTTAAATTTGAGGGTTACAGTGTAGTCATCATGGTGCATGAGAATTATAACGCGTGGGAATTATAGCGCGTAGAAATGCAATGCGTAGAGATACAGCGCATGGAAGTGCAATGTGTGTAACTACAGCGCGTGGAGATACAGCGCGTAGAGATACGATGCGTGAGAATTACGGCGCGTGAGAATACAATACGCGAAGTTACTGCGCGTGGAGATACAACACGTGAGAATTACAGCGCATGTGAATATAATGCGTGAAGTTACTGCGCGTGGAGATACAACACATGAGAATTAGAGCGCGCGGAAATACAATGCGTGAAGTTACTGCGCGTGGAGATACAACATGTGAGAATTACAGAGCGTGCGAATACAATACGTAAAGTTACTGCGCGTAGAGATACAGCGCGTGGAGATATGACACGTGAGTATTAAAGCGCATGGGAATTATAACGTGTGGAGATACACCGCGTGAAAATAGCAACACGTGGAGATACATCGCATAGAAATTACAACGCACAGTAATATGTACCGATCCAACGCTTTAGAATTACTAGAAGTAAAGAAATCTTGCGTCAAACTGATAACGCGTGGAAATGCAACGCATGGGAATTACAACTCGCTCATATTGCACCATAAGAGAATTACAACGCATGATAGTTACAACATGTATCAATTATAATACGTAGCAGCTACAACGCACGAGAAGTGCAACGCACGAAGATACAACACGGGACGATAGAACGATTAGATGGTACAACACCTGATGATATAACATCGCGATAGAGCACCTGGGTCGATATAACACATGGCAGTATAACGCATAGCAATGTACCACAAGGCAATTTAACACTCAGTGTTCAACAATGGACTTACATTATCGTGTTAATATACGACCATACTATATCACGTCCATACATTCCTACCATTAGTATGATATAGTTTGATCCCAGCCTTGCAACCCCATCTAATTTTACAATGTATCTTCCGTCTCTAAACTTGTCTTAATTAACAAATCATAATGAAACAATGATATACATAAATTTAGTAGTTCGGTAGTGATATACATAGTTTAGTAGTCAGATGTACATGATAAATGTATACCATCTTCGAACCAAGGTCACCTCCGTACCGAAAGTTCAAGTTCCAGGTGTCCTTAGCTCAACGACCTCCAGCTTCTTTCGCGAGCTTACGTCATGCAGAAATACTTGGTACAGGAAACGAATCTAGTTAATTGACCTATTTCGTTTGTAATGGCCTTCTTTGTGACCGGCGACCGTCCGTGGCAGGCTTGCTGGTTTCCTTTCTTCGAAAGTAACGAGAGGACCAGCGGTAATTCCGCGGGGAAGAAGTTGCAGAGACGACAATTAATCACGACCTCGTCTTGACGAGCGCACAATGCTTTTTACCGTGTGAAGTTTTTGGCCGCTACGAGACAAATAAGAGCAGTTTCGTCCCCGTGAAAAATGATTAGTAGGGCGGGAAAAACGTGATTTAGAAGCTTCCTTCTTGGAACGAAGGAAACTTTGGGTATATTTTATATCGTATTTCTTCCGCGCGGTGAGATCTCTTCGTGTTCCCTTCACGGACGATTCGTTCGGTATCTTTAAGAGAACTTTTCTGGGTGGCTATCGAAGAAATCGCGTTTAAGTTCTTTCCGTGTGCCGAAGACCATGCGTCGCCGCCTTCACGGCTAGATTTCTGGTGTCTACAGGAGAGTATAGTAAGAACGATTCTAAAGACATTCCCAACTTTCTGGTCTTGCTTGCCACGCGAAAAATACCAAGAGAAATAGTGGACTGAAATTCTCAGACTTCTCAGAGCTCTTGGGAATTCACGAGCAAGTTCGGGATCGTAACTTGAAATAGAAATTTGGAAGTTTTTTTATGCAGGAAGATGCTACTTTGTTGAAGGGAATTATATAGTTGTTTGCTTGACGATTATTTGGATGAGGGTTCATTTAATTGCATCTGAACCAGATCGACGTAAACATATTTTTATTAATTGATATGTTTTGTGCAATATGTATGTGTGTACATTTAAGTCAAATATCTAAATTCTTGTTGCTATTGAAAGCAGAAGAACTGACGGGGTTTGCTGTAGTTTCAGAATGTGTATATAAAGATTATGAAACCACCTCTCCATTTACTTCTTCGTAATTTTTACAAAATTAAAGTACGTGTAAACAAGCTGGATGATACGCTTAACTTAACACCCTGCACAAGAGAGCAAGTGATCAACAAAGATCGATCACTGTGTTAAATAATGAAAAACCTCCATACGCGATGAAGCACGAGAACACAATATCAAAAATATAAACACTCGAAGTGTTTGACCTGAAGTATCACTTTCCGTCATGAAGTATTGATAGTTCCATCATAAAACAGATATGTATTTGGAATGCAGTATATCAATGGCGTCAGTGGCAGCGATCTTTCCTCGATTTATAGAGGATGCACTCGAACGAACCCAGCAATCGACAGGGGGCTGCGTCAACAGCATACAGCGATCGTGATCAAACACTCGACATTGATACGACTAATCTGCCGCCTTTTCTCCATTTATCGCCGATGCGTTCAAACGAATGATACGCGACTGAATCCTTTACCATTCGACAAAAGGCCGTGCCAGCGAGCGCAACGTGATCAGAGCCGCACAAATACTGCAGCGGCGGTGCTTTGTGCTTTTGCTTCTCCTTTTCACGTACGAGGGCCTCGTTATCGGTCGGATATAATAACGCAGTGGTCACGGAGGGTCATGTACATCTAATCGGGACGAGTGGCCCGTTCGTAGCGAGTGCTCTTCAAGTGGTTCATCTCGACGCAATGAAATCTAGCAGTGCAATCTGGAGATATTGGCCGGCCCCGGGGCTGTTTGTGTTCGAGCGTGTTAGCTCGGCCCGGTACACGAGGATCATTCATCGCCGAGTGGAGTTACCCTGAAACGCAGAATGCTTTCCAACAGAATAGAAATTCAGTTGGACCGCTGCCTCGTTAACTGTCCGTTCCATACAGGGTACACTTCACCAACTTTGCAAACGACTATTCTTTGATAACGAGCGATCATGGGGAACAAGATTTTCGCGGTGGTTGCTAAAGGTATAACTTGTGAGGAATATGAGGTATCACTCGGTACTTGAAATTTAGAAATTTTGTTACTAATGTTCTGGTCATTTGGGGAATTTTGTGTTTGGACATTTGTGGATTTTAGGTGGCTTGAATTTTCACAGGTTTGCACTTTCAGATTATAGTATCAAATTCTTATATTTCATAATCCTTAATTACTCTAATTTCTAAACGTTTGAATTTTTAAATTCCTAAATCCAAAAATCCCCAATTTCTAAATTCTTTTTTTCTTTGTAAATTTTCCGTAAAAATTCATCCTGTATTATACGAAAATTTCCAATGATATTCCATACAATATGATACACAAGCTTGTTGATGATATAAATAATAGCAGAAGCAATCAATACAGATATCGAGAGCAAACAAACGCATTAATGTCATTTTGTATTCGTGATATCGATCTATTTTCAAATTTCATAGAAACTTTATTGTTTATTTTGTGATTCCTCTTTGATGTATCAAATAAAAGATTGCGCATAGTGTATAATGAACGACGATTCTGACCCATTTTAGAAATCCCGGATTTACTTGCATAATTGAAAATAAAGTCGATCGTTGCGCTTGAAATTTCGATGCAAACACTGTAATTGCGGTGGCGAGGGATTTGTAATGTAAATCCTGAAATGATTAATTTGCTACGTCAAGCTTTAGAAAGGCAATTAGTTTTCAGGAATTGATTTAATATCGCGAAATATTAAGATTTATGAGATTCGCGCGCTTAACTATCTCGTTGTTTTCATTGTAGTAGACATTACGTTATCGTTGAAATTTCATACGCAATTCATTTATTACTTACTTTGAAGCTTGCAAGATAAATTTGTACTGTGTTAAAACCTGACATTTGTTAGATATTTTTTAATAATTGATAGGTTGATACTGAAGTCCCAAAGTTTAGAAAATTTAAAATTTTTAAGTTTCAAGACTCAAGATTCTATAATTCCACATTCCGAAATGTGAAGTTGCAAAAATTCTATTTTCCATAGTTCCACTTAAAATTATAAAATCTCCAAGTCCCCCAATCCCGAATTTCCAAACTTACAAATCCGCTTCAATCATTGATGACGAAAATTCTGAAAGTTACCACTTCATCAGTTGCCCAATTAAGCGATAAAATAATACAGCCTTCGAATATTGTTCCGTAGCTGAAAATACAAAATCGAATTAAACATATTCAACGTAAATATCGAGCAGTTGTCAACACGGAGCATGTTATTTATCTCGGGCAAATAGATGAAATTCCAAATTAATTAGGGCAATCGAAGTGGTTCATCGTGTGATTTTTAACTTTATTTTTCAAAAGCCTCGCAGGCAATTGAGTCAATGAATAAATGACGAGGAGCAATTTACGAACCACCTTTCTAGACCGAAACTGTGCCTCATATTTCATTCGACGTGGACATTTCGCGCTGACAGCCATTCGCAATTAGCGTGGCAACAGATGGAGGTGCGAAGCTTTTCGGTAACTATTCGCGTGTTACATTCGGCTGAAAAGTTTCGTTCTCTTTGTAAAAATAGGGGACCGTTTAAATCCATCTGGTCAACGAGTCTCTACGAGTTTTATTGGATTCTCCGCTCTTTCATATTTAATTGGAAAACGTCAACCTCAATTATTCTAAAATATTCAGATACCGAGTGAAGGTTAAAAATTTTAGCTTAAAAATTTCGATGGTAATCTAAAACGATTTAAAAGGAAAGTATGTGTTCAGATTTTAGTACTATTTTCGTCGACGATATTTTTCAAGGCTAATAATTTGAATAAATAATTTCGTCATATTAGATGCTTCATTTTGTATTTATTCCAAGCTACACGGTTGTATATCGAACGCAATCCGATACCACAAAATATGATACCCGTAATTAGCAACGACTGCCGTTACATGTTGATCAGTGTACTAATTGCGGTCCATTAGAGGCTCAGTTTCAAGTTTACCGACTCTCGTAGTTCATCATGCACCATAAAACAGAGTATCAGCCATGTTTTTCTTAATCAACCGGAGCATTTTACCCTTGAAGAGTGCAATTAACCCCGACGTTAATTAACGAACTCATCGTGGTCAATTAACCTTCCCATACCGGCATATAAATATGTAATTTCCGCTGGAAAATTACGTAATCAAACTGATTCAACCTTCGTTACCGTGTAGATAAGCAAAATACTCAATGATAGCGTTCCATTGCGAGGGAGAAAAAGTATACAAAGGTCATAATTAAGAAGACTGTCATAGTGTCATAAAGAATGACAAGGGTTGCCGAGATAACGAGGGTGAGGATTTTTATGGCGGTACTGGACAAAAAATATTGACATATCCAACTTTACTGTGTTTATTATACTTTGAGGTTGAAACACTAGGGTGTGGTTGGATAAGTAATCGAGCAAATGGTAAAAGTTGCTGAGAAAGTAGGCAGGCGAGAGTCAAGTGAAATATCAACCAGATGGTCAGACGAGTAGACAGAACATCAACCAAGTGGTCAGACCAGTAGTCAGGTGATAGATCAGTTAAATGATCAAAGAAGGAGAATAGATCATACATGTGGTCAGACAAGTAGTTAGGTAGCAGGTCAGCCAAGTGGTCAGACAAGTAGTCACAGAACATATCAGTCAAGTGGTCAGACAAGTAGTCACAGAACAGATCAGCTGGGTGGGCAGACAAGTAGTTACAGAACAGATCAGCTAGGTGGTCAGACAAGTAATTAGGTAGCAGGTTTGCCAAGTGGTCAGACAAGTAGTTAGGTAAAAGATCAGCCAAGTGGTCAGACAAGTAGTTACGAACCTTTCTAAGGTATGTTCCTTGTCTGTAGCTACTTTATACCCATAACATGAGATGTACAAATGCAAAAATGTAGATTTACTTATTTTTCTTATTTTTCTATCTAGTCTATGTGTGTGACAGCTATAAGCAACTGTATGTCTATGTAAAAAATATATGTCTACCTAGGAATATATTTTTCGTGTTAACCAGTTGTAATTACGTTTTCTTTACTATTCTGTAAGAACTAATCTCGTGACATGCGAACTATACTGGTTGTAAACGCACCTTAATAGAAACGAGAAAGAAGCGACATCGAGGACAGATGCAACGCGTACGTGCTTCTTGCGTGCTGTTCCGATGAACACAGAAAGAAGAGTGGCACACAGTCGGTGGCGTGTTTCGAAAGGTCCATTAATTAAACAGAGGGTGTTCGAGTGAGAACGAGTGACGACGGAGCGTGTTATAAGGGAAAACAGAGTGGCCACTGTACGAGGGCAATATTTCGAGGATGACACGTGTAAATAGCATTCGTCGGGGCAACTTCTGAAGTCGGGAACACGCGCCACTTAACGAGCCCTTTCATCGTCCTTGTTAAGATGACATTTCTGTGAAAAGGACTTCCCTGGGAAATTATTACTATATACCACCGAAGTTGTAATATTATTAGTTGGCTTGTCGATGAAGATCCAGTATTTGAATTGTAATTAGGTCGACAAGTTTGAGACTTTAGTTTGAAAATTTGAAACTTTGAATTAAAAATTTCGAGATTATCAGGCTTTGGTCCACTGAAATTTGAAGGTTTGTAGACTTTGGAACTCCAGAACTTCGGCAAACAATGCGCGACGAGTAAATAAATCATGACAAAGTATCAATTTTACTTTTATGCTTCTCGGTTCATCAAAGTTTGCTAAGCTCTGCTTATCTTCTCTAACTCCTGCGTGTCGACTCTCCGCACCGTTGATGCGCAGTCATAATACAACAAGCAACTTAACGGAGAAATTTCTAAGTCCCCTCTTCCCAGTCACATTGTAAATCATACATCAGAATGAAAAATCGATTTGAAGCTGCTTATACAAATGTTCCCTGGAGCTCCGACTTTCGCATGTACTCGAAGAAAATCCTGAGATTTGAGCGACAAGCACCGGATAACTACAGTTTCGTCGGAATATATTCTGGAAAGAGTGCGGGTTCGTGATGGCGAGCGCAATATTCCGACGTCGATAACTGACCACGATATTCGGACCGTCTGTTCGGGATCGTTCAATAATACAGTAGGGTAAGTTGGACCATTTCGTAAATACGCGAGCGAGGCTTCGAATTTCTGGGGAGTGTGGGAAACGGGCAGAAACCGGTCGAATTGACCCGAACTCGAACATTGTTCCGAATGCAAATCGTAGTTTACACCGAGTCCCGGTTTAGTTTCCCTATCATGCTCCCCGATGCAGTATCGAGGACGTCGGCCGGCGTCTCGACGTAGGATCGTATTAATCTGAACTCGAAAGCGGCAGAATGCTTGCGTGGCAGACCATCGCGGTCCAATTCTACCAGAGTATTCCTCTTCGTGGTTATCTTCAACTCGTCGCGACGCATTACGTATCCACGAACGACTGAGCAATAATTTCTTCGACTCTTATGCTCGAGTTCCCTCTCGAGAAAATGCGAACTGCTCTCGTATCGAAATATTCTCTCTTTTCGTTTGCTAACCTAATCGACCGTTAACGATATCGAGGAAACGAAATAAATTTACTATTACCTTTTCGACTACCGAGCTTTGTATATTTTGAATCTTATCTGCGTAATTATGCTTACTGTATGTCTATGTACGTCTATTTCCACTGCGTCAGCTACTATGAACTTCCTCTCTTCTTATGAAAATTCTTTTTGAATGTATAGAAGCTAAATTATTTTGTATGAAAATTGTATTGAAATACCACTTGTATATTGTAGATGAAATAAGATTTATGTATTATGAAGATCTCCTGCCTTAATAATCAAAGTGATAATATGAAGTTACAGCTTCATGTCTGACCATATACGTGTAATTCTACTGTGACTGTAAGAGCATGAACTGCAATGAACTTCCTCTTTTCTTATAAAAATTCTATTGAAATAATACTTGTATATTATTATACTGATGATTATACTTCCAATGCGTCTGACTACATACGTCCATTTCTACTGTCCTAACTTACCTAACTTACTATCCTATTACAAAAATTATACTGCACAATACACTCAAAATAACAATTCCAAACTTGATAACATTTCCTACCAATTTCACAATACAAAATTTAAAAAGACACCGAGTATCAGAAAGAAATGTCAATAACGAAGGAAGAAACAAAACAAGGAAGTTAATGATAATTTCTGCAACTGCTGACATTAAGGTTGTTCATCAATGAGAGAACATTGTGTGAACTTGTTGCAAGAATTTCGAGATACGAATGTAAACGTCGATACACAATGATTTTCAACGTGTCCGTGCTTAACGACGAAGCTCATTAACAAGCCTTCGCCGTCGCGTTAAAACGTTGTTGCGCAACATCATTAACTCCTGTTGGATGCACATCGAGAAAGATACTTAAAGTACCTGTGATTTCGAGATCTTCTTACCTTCTCTTTATCGTCCTTCGCTTAACGATCATTTGCAGAAGCACATGTTTTTACATTTTGTAACTTCCTTTCGTGTGATCTTTCGGCTGATGTAAATACAAGAGTCTTAATGTTCACGCTTTTATTATTCTTGTCTGAATTTTATTTAAAGTCCTAATGGGGTAAATTCTAAGGAAAACTCGGTTATAATAAACTGGTGATTATTTGAAATGTACAGTTTATTTTTAGATAACTTAGATAAGTTAGATGACAGATAACCTAGACGATACAGGTCCCAATTTGCTGCAGAATATTTCGAATAGAAAATTTGTATATTTGAAGGGGAACTGTTTTTTCAGTATTAACTCTAGGACTGGAAAATGACTTGCTCAGATCTTTGTCAGTTTTAAATTGCAGCGTCTCGAAATGTTCCTTTGAAATACTTAAAATCGGTGGAGCGTGACAGGCAGAGCGGACAATGCGTCTTTTTGGCAGCGGCATTAAGAAGAAAATGGAAAGTCCGTAGGCAAAAGCAGATATTCAGCGGACCATTCGTCGACGGAGCGGCAAAAGCATGACTTGGCCCCGACGAGAACAACGCTTGTGAATTTAGAGCTTGTCAAGATGGCGGCCTAATTAGGAGGAACGTGGCTTAAATATGAATGTTGGACGGAGAAAGAGGACGGCTGCTCGTTGAGAAAAAGGGACAAAACTAAAGGAGGCAAGGGTTGCGTGGCCGCGTGCAATCAGCCAGTTTCTTCTTTCTTTTCTTTTCTTTCTTCTCCTTGTGTTCGTTGCGCAAGAAAAACGTATCATTGTTCCCCCGAGCTGCGCATAATGCGCTGTATCCGATAGATACTGCCCTTATAACCTCGATTCTGCTAAATTACGTTCGGAAACGAGAAAAACGAGACCTTATCTTTCTGCCCTCCTTGCTTCCATTTATTGTATTTTAACGATCACGCGCTAAATTTACGACTTTGATATGAATTTACGTTCGGGGTATTTTATGCTGATGGGAGTTTGAGAATGTAAGATTTGTAGATATGGCTTTTTGAAAATTTGGGAGTGCTCCAGAATTTGGAATCTTGGAAATTTGAGGTCTTAGAATTTTGGGAATTGAGGGATTTGGGGATATTGGGGTTTTCGGTAAAGTTGGGAATTTGGGAGTTTAGGGAGTTGAAAGTTTGGAAGTTTGAGGTGTGGAAATTTAGGAATTTGGAAATTGGGGAATTGAGGAATTTGGAACTTGGGAAATTTGGGGATTTGGTACTTGAGAAATTTGGGGATTTAGGGATGTGGGAATTTTAGAATTTTGGAATTTGCGAATTGGGGAATTGAAGAATTTGGGAATTTGGGAAGTTGGATCCTTCTATATCCCTTAATTCCTAGATCCCTAGACATCGGTATCTGTATGTCCCTCCTTGCATCCCTAACTTCAAATATTCCTGTATCCATAAGAATACAAATTCTTATATCACCATATATGTAATTTACGTATGAATTTGAAGTCGATAGCTGGAAGCGTGTGAACGGTGAACGAATTGTTCGATGTACGCTGAAACGTCGGTTAATTATAATCTACGAAGACACGTCCGATGAAATGGATCCACGTACACCTATCCGCGGCGAGCACTAATTGCTCTCGAGGATGAAGATTGATTCGGGTCTGACATCTCACGGGTTTCATCAAATTGGTCAGCCGTCAACTGACCAGCTAGTGGCTACCTGCCAATTCGGCTTGGAAACGATTAGGGATTAATGCAAGTAAATAGATGCCAATACCGTAGCCGCGTAAATTTCAATTATCTGCGAGAATATTCGGTCGGACGTGGAGCGATTGTTTGCCGGTTCGCTTGCGCGAAAACAAAGGATACGTTCTCGCGCGAAGGAGAAACCGTCGAGACGCGATGAAAGAGTTGGCACGGTTTACCAGACACGCGGAAACCGAATGAAAAACGTACGGGAACAGAGGAAAATTACAGGAGAATAGTGGAGAAGTCTCCCCTTCACGTAATGCATTCTTGAGTGGCAATTGAAAACCTTTCAAACCGTGCAAACAAGCTTCGCGGCACTTTTGCGTTAACTCGATCAACACCTTTCGCGCTGTGTGAACACAGGTGTGAACGAATCAAAATTTGTTTGCAACGCTCGGTATACAATTTTTTTGTCTATCGTGTCGTGTTTGCTCGTTTAATATGTTTCGTCAACGTCCGATCAACAGTTAACCTTTCTTTCTCCTAACAATATCATCGAGTTCGAAAATTTACTTCAAAAATTATTGACTGAAATTATTATCGAGTCCAAAATTGATACAATAAATTATTCATTCAGTAATGTTACTTCAAACGTAGAAAAACTGTTGACTCAATATTATACGTCCATTCATAGCATGTTAATGTTGAATCCATAATCATTCAATTTAAGAGTTACATTCTGTGTTTACCCTGGAAAGCGATATTTGCATCGAATGCAACAGGAGCGGTTAACATTTACTAAATTTCATGCATACATTCTGGAAATGATTGATAGTAGCTGTTCCATTGTTATCAGAGTAATAATACCGGGTTAAGCGAGATGAGGCTATGTATTATTTACGATAATGTAGCTTGAGGGAACTGGTAACCGGTTTTCATATTCCAAAGCTGTTAATTTATTAAATCTCGTGAATATCGTGATACTGCTACATTTAATTGCATCAAGATTTTACTGTAGTTTACTAGAAATTTTGTATGCTATACAAAGATATATTCGTCAACTTGTGCAAACACTTGAGTGAACTTTAATCGTTTACATTGCTTAAGGTTTAAAGATTTACTACCATGATACTACATGATTTACTACCATGAAGTTGTTGTTGGTTCAAACATGCAAAGCAAATATTCATTATTCCTGATTATCAAAGTTGCAGTCATATCTCAATGATTGCATACATCAGTTGCTTTAATATTTACTTATTTATTGTTAATTTAGTAAACGTTTAAGTAATTCCGGAATTAAATCAGTCCTGCATAGGCATATCGAATACGCAAATTTAGCACGTGTCCGTTTCCGATTGGCAGAAACATAGAAGGTGTAAAAGCAAGTGGTATTCAATTAGCGGTTGGCTCTGTTGACCGGTCCTAATTCACCAAATCCCATTCTGGCTCCTCTTATGCCTGCATTTTCCCGTGAGTTCCCATGCGAGCGCGGTTGAATCGTTCACACACGATCTAACCCGTGGATCGCGTGCGTGCACACGTACGATCGTGTACGATATCGATCGTGGAAATCGTAAGTCACGCTCGTTTATTTGCTCCTTTTCGAGCAGTTCTCTAACTGGACGAAGCGGTGGTTCCCCTAGGAGAGTGATCCCTTCGTGTACCGTGTAGATTGGTTGTTTATGGAAATTTCGTCCACGTTATTTGCGTAAAAAAACAATTCGGTCGTCCGATTCTGTTTGTTTTATACCAATCAATTTGCGGCGGCACGTAGATCGTTGGACCGACACAAACAAGTACCCAAACGTTACTTTTGTTTTTCGAGGAACATTGCATTATGGTTCTGTTTGATATCAACGCGTTGACTCTGATAGGGTTGCTGAGTGCTACAACAAAACAATGCACCTATGTTTGTTTATAAAAATATGGCAATCAGTGTGTTCTACAACGTAAACAACATTGTTCAAACACATTCTTTACACTTTTCAATATTTTACATGTTCTTTGTACTCAAACAGTGTAATGACAAATGATAAATACTCACAAACCTAGTAAAAATTCCGCATGATGATGAATCTTCAAATTTCCAGACTAACATGATTTTTAAATTTCCCCGAGTACAGAAGAGCATTTCAGTACAAAAGTTCTGAAATGTACTATATGCAAAACCCAGTAAAAGTCAGGCACTGACCATACTTTCGCAGGTGTTTCTTCTGGTACCCCATAAAGCTCCCGTGACTCGCAGTTTCTGCTGTCACGTAGTCAGAAGCACCCTTTTGGAAAAATAAATTTCAGAGTACAGAAACAGAGTCGGTATTATTGCTGGAGAAGAGCCGTTACAACGATATCACGTTCGACGCCATGACTAGTTTCGAGATGTTGCTCCTTTCGAGATATCTCAGATCGTATGCCAGGGATCGGAAGTACGGTGAAAAATAGAGGGCTTCGCAGATATATCGATCTTTGTCGTTTGCCAAAATGGCTGCAATAGATAAGGGACGAGAGGAGATTTTGCCAAGCGAAAAGATTAAGTGTCCTCGGGGATAGGGTTGAAACGTTCCAAGGACATCGTGTTTATAGCCTAATGACTCTGAAAAGTAAGCTGGAGTAATTTTTACCCCATCGGGTAATTTAAACCTAATCCTACGGTAACAATGACCTGAAACAAGGTTATTTTTTATCTTACCCTGCAAGTTTGCTCCGTTGCATTTGGTGCTTTTTGACGGTGTTGCAATGATCTTTTATCTTACCGTTAAGTTGCTAAATTACATCGTTGGTACTTTCTGACAGTGTTGCAATGATCTTTTATCTCGCTGGTGCTTCCTAAGGGTTTTGCCATTTACTTTTTCCCAGAACAGCAGAGTTGAAACTGATCATTTTCTTCCTTCGGGATAAAGTTACATTAATCAGACCACAGTCGGTGAAAAAGCATCGTTGAAATTAAACGAACATCGTATCCGCGGTGAAATTTGTGATCGATAGAAAATATATAATCCCCGCGAATAGCAGATAAGTTTTTAGGGAGGAAAGAAAATTCGATCAAAGCCTGGATCGAATCGGTGGAACAGACGAGCGATAAATGACATTAGGGCTCGAATCCCAATCCAGCAATCCAATTCTTTTTCTCTTTGCGACACTAATGACTGACCGAAAATTCTATCTAACCCTATACGTCGAACCGGGCCAAAGGAAAATCAGATTAGATGACCCTATTCGCAAAAGACCTTGAACATATTCGATGAAAATTGGGGCGTTCCACTTTTTCCTTCCCGCTTTCTTTTTTTTTCATTATTTTCATATTTCTTCCACTTTCAATATCTTCCACTGTTATTGTACATTCAAATATTACGAAAGCTTGCTCACTATTGAAATTTAAAGATATACAAATTTAGAAATTGCCGAGTTTATTCGAAGTTTGTTTGAATTTATAAATTCAAAGATATCTGATGAGGTGGTACCAGTTTTCCCTATACTTCCTAATCAAAAGTCTACGTTGCACATCATGTTTTATACATCATATTTTTTGTTGTTTCCAATATTTTCCTTCAGCAGCATAACACAAAAGAAAGATTTTTTCCATGGCTTGCAGCGCGTAAATCTGAAAACCGCTTTTCTGGTCCAAAGTTGCCATTTTTATTTCAATAAGCCTTCCGGTTTTCGAATATGCTTAGCTCTTTCCGTCAATTCTATAAACGATCCGGTTTTATCCACGAATTTTTACGATCGTTCGACGGTCATAAAAATTGTTCGTAGCTCGCGTTCGATGGCGGGATATAAGCAATTCATGATCGATATCGCCAGTATTCGGGAGAGGAGAAAGAACGAGATACTTCCCCGGAAATTACGCTCTCCCCATGGAGACAGGGCTTCCGGTTTTGCTGTAGGTAAGCCATTTCGCAGTAAAGGACACCGCAAATACGCAACTTCGTAAACTGTTCCCGATTTATCGACAGTAGTCTCGATACAAGATTTCCGTGATCGAAAACGCACGCATTTTTTACGCGAATATTTTGCAGAACACGTTTCACCGGGTGCATCCGTCATTTAATGTCAATCTTTCGAAAAGAAATTGCTTTCCGTGCAAAATTCTGTGAACTGAAAATTGAATATATCACTGCTAAACTTTTGAAAGCCGTGCTAAAATTAAATTGTGGAGATTGCTGGACAATATCGTGCCACGTTAACAACAGTTTAAGCCGTCATTTAAGCTAGCAACCTTTAGAGTTCTTTTATTTCCTCCCTTCTTGGTCATTTAATTAAACGAAAGTCATAAAACCGGACATCGATGGTGCCCCCGCAGCAAACACGGTGAACTTCATAAAATTGGCTCAAGTTCCGAGCAGAAGTTTATAAAGAAAATTCTATAACTCGAATGCTACTGCTAAAGCACGATCCGAAAACTTTTTCTTATCCGGCTAACTTGGACGAAGTTATCGGCGTGCAGACTTAGTCGTATTTAATGCAATCGTTTCATCACGCGTGCCACATGACATACTTAATAACATTCAATTTATTCTGTTCGCAGCTGGTGGGCGGTGAATTTGACATGGAACTGAACTTCGTGATTCAAGACGCGCAGAACATCAGGCACATGCTGGAACTCCTCGATCATTGCCCGCCCAATCTCCAGGTAAGCAATGGGCGTAACGTTCAGGCTCGATCAAACTAATTATCCAAGAGGTTCGGCTGTTATACACCTCCCCTCGGCAGAAATTCGATTCTCTCGGGGCACACGCGATCGATCCGATCAATACGTCAAACATCAGTGACCGTGATTAATCCTCGTAATGCCGAACTTCGTCAAACATTTTTTATCGTCGGATCGTTCGGAAACTTTTCGACTGATAGAAATGGGGAAGAAAGTCGATTTGTTAAATAATTAGAGGTTACGTAGATGGAAGTGTAGTTAGTTTGGAGAATATAGCGTGGTCGTAAATGTGAAAGGGTGGTATAGTTTCAATGTTTAAACTTTGATTGTAGGGTCTGAAAATTTCAGAGTTGAAACATTAAAAGTTTTTAAACCATAAAAATCCTGAGGTGCTAAAATTTAAAAATCCCAAGGTTCAAGATCTCAAAGTATTAAAAATCGCAAAGTTCAAAAATTCAACAGTTCTAAATTCCTAAGCTTCCTACACTTCAAAATTTCAAAAGTTCAAAGCTCAAAAAGTTCCTGAATTCCAAAGCTCGAAAGTCCTAGAATCCCCAAAATCCCAAATCTCATAGTCCCAAGGTTCCAAGGACCTAAAATATGCAATTAGAACCATAATTCTCGGGTTAATTTACAACCACGCTATATCTCTCGAACCAACTATGTTAATATCGTCGATTCACTGAATTTTTTTTTATTTCATATTTTTCTCGTGCTAATAATACGTTGGTACGTGTCACGTCCCTGACGAAACAATTGTTATGAGATTTGTTTTCCTCCGCGTTAAAAAGGAACGATTCTCTGTTGCGTGATAAATCACAGTTTCTCGATCATACTGAATTACGGCGCACAAGTACATCCTAACGAGAAACACATTTTACAGAGCTGTCACGTACTCCCTGAACATTCTAAAAATAAAAAAAGAACGAAGGAAAAAAAAAATCACTACCGATTCGCTTCCATTTGCAGCGGAAACGCGACCGACGTCGACAACGCTGATGAATTTTCGCGGCCACAAAGAAGAGAAAAACATTTACGTTTCTACGCAAGCTGAATTTATCCCCTAATGGATTTCGTTCATCTCTCGTGTATATATAGAACGTTCAAGGCTCCGAATTCGCCTTCTTTTTTAATGCCTCGCTTGAATGGTAAACCACATTCCAGGACAGGTATTTCCCTGAAGAACGAGTGTCCTTCGCTCGTTAATTAATAACTCATTAATTTCTTCGACTCGTAGAGGGCTACTTTAGAGGAATTCTCGTTAAACAAATTCAATCGTTAAAAGTTAGGAAACTGTTTAATATCATATACTGTTATGACACTCTACGGATGTCTGTTATTGTGATGGATCTGTAGGAGAAACAATTTTTAAAATTTGTATAAATGATTCAGTAATTTCCAACTGTAGGTTAATCGAATTATTTACATTTACTATTTTGTATAGCTACAAGCCATCGTTCACGGACTAATTGACGTGAAAGTGATGTATGGACATTGATGTATATACCAGAGTGGTGTCCGAGTATCCCATCTTACTAAAACCCAGTGCAAAGTTTGTAGAATACGATCCTAGAAAAGCTCGAAGTAAAATTCACAAAACCGAGTGCAATATCCCGTTTAAAATAGAGCGATGCGTGCTGCTTACCGCAACGAAAACACGTAATACATCGTTGATGACGCAAAAAGAGAAAAACGTTCGAAGCTTCTTTAGCTGTTGCATACCGTCTCCTCGTTAATGGAACCATCAGACCGGCAAGATAGAGACATAAGGAGAGGAAAGTTTCGTAAATAATAGCTGGTCCTTAGTCGGCGCGTCAAGCGAAGGAAAAGCCATTTACTCTTTCCGTGGCCCTCTTGCCAGCCTGTTCGAAGCGGCAAAGTTTCGGCGTAAAAGTAAATAGAAATTTAAAGCTTGTACAGGGAACAAGTTTATAAGAGGGCCCTCCCTCGCATCCTTTGATCGCGTGTTCGCGTTAACGGCGGAAAACCTCGTTGCATTGTTGCGAACTTAGCGACGAGAACTAATTTGCAGCTTTGGCCGCGTGCGTTTTCGCGATGACTGCACCGAGCGCGCTGCTTAAAATAATCGGACGGTGAGCTTAACCAAACAATTTGCGTTCTGTGTGCTGCCGTGCCCTCCGGCAACGATTCCTAATTTAATTTGCTCACGGAACTCTACTAGATCATGTACTACGTCGCTGGTGGCGCTTTACCATCGTATAACAAGGACTCCGTAGACATTTCAAATTTACATTGCGATAGTAAATAAAGGCTGAAACGCGGACTTTTCTTCAAGATACTTTTATTAAAATTCTTTATTCTATATTTTTTTTTAATTCTTCATTTTTAACTCTTTTATTCATTGTCTTGAATTCGTTGTCTTTAACTCTTTGTTCTTAGCTCTTTATCTTTCGCTCATCGTCTTAAGTTTGTTGTCTTTAACTCTTTGTTTCCAACTCTTTGTCTTCAATTCTTTTACTCTTTATTCTTAACTCTTCTTCCTTAAATCTTTATTCTTTATTTTTTATGTTTATTTCTTTATCCTTAAATCTTTATGTTTCATTCTTTATCCTGAATTCCTCGACCTTCATTCTTCGTCCTTAATTTTTTTATCTTCAACCCCTTATTTTTAACATTTTATACTTCGTTGTATATTCAACAAAAGCACCGTAAAAGACTTCTGCAATTTAAAACAAGAAACTTGCAGTTCATTTTGTCATATTTGTTAATTTTCATATTAACCTCCTGTATTGTTTTTGGAAGATGCTTCAAATTGCTGCTGCAATTCAACGACGAACGAGAGCCGAAATGTTATGTTTTGTATTCAAGGATGCTTGACTATGCAAATTATAATTAGAGTCAAAGTGAAAATTCAAATTAAAAGTATGAGAAATCATACTTGAACTATAAATGCGTTACGAGTGCACTAGAGGGGTTAATTATGTATATTTTTGTTTAAACTGTATCTTGAAAGTAGGAGATGAATTATAGGAACCGGTTCGGGAACAAATGTTAAATGCAAGCATAATGATCGAGCGGTACAAACCGACTGGTCGAATTTCCGGTGTCATCTCTGTAGCATCCCTTGTGGTTGATATAATCCGTAGCAGATCGGTTTCTGGCGTCCTCAGAATCCCGTTCAAGCACGTCCCTGAAATGTTAATACTGTTAAGGGAGTTTCCAGATTACTGTCCCTAGTTGTACATGACCGTTCCCCTAAATGCGGGTATCTTATATGTATATACACATAGCAAATGTCCGCAGAAATACGTGCATTATGTACGTACACAGGGGTCCAATAATTGAAATTTAAACTGTAACACGGTATACTGTATTATATTTCGGCCATGTTTAGTTTCCTGTAAACTGATACTAAATAGGTAAAATAACGTAACATAATAATGGTAGCAACATTTGTTATTTTAAATAAAGTAACAAATATTTAAAATAAAATAAGAAATATCCACGATGCTTTCTTCAAATTTTTAACATATCTGTAAAGTTGTGTGTACCACGTTACAAAACGGGTATAATATCAGTTTGTAGGTTAAGCTGGAAGTATCGCATTCATCGCGTTACGTCCATCAATAGTCCTTTCGTACATTTTTTCACGATCGTTCAGGGGAAGCGGGAGACTCTGTCAGTTTATAAACGAAATTCTCGTTTTGATCGATGATACTTCGCGCGAAGTATACTTTAAAATATACGCTTAACTTCGAGATTCAATGGACGGAAACGGGAAGGGAAGTACTTGAATTCTGGACAGGATATTTGTTAAATTTCTATGGAGGAACTTTATCGATGTCTTGGCACTGTATTCTTCTCGTCGTGAATAAGAAACGTCTTATGAAACTGATTTATTATCGCCAACTTTGATGTCCGCGAGCCTTGAATTTCACCCCTCTTACGCGGGTAGATTTTTGAATGAAGTAAAATTTATTGCTGTATGTTAGGATCGATTGCTGTGGAAATGATCAAGTATAGTAATATTTCATGACAGTATCAAATATTATAGATATTACTACTGCAAGCAAAAGCGTTGTGCTTTTCACTCTGGAACTGCAAAATAATATTGATATAAATTAAGAACGATTAGTGTCATGATGGAAACAGTAAGGTATAGTGATATTTCACAATACATCACAGTATCAAATATTACAGATATTACTACTGCAACTAACGAAATTAACATTCTGCTTTCCACTGTAAAATTACAAAGTAGCGAGTTTCCAATTTGTCAGCTTGTACCATTAGTACATATAATACTACAATTACGCAAACTTTATCTTCCATTTCCTCTAATTGCCACAGCGGAAATGTAAAGTAGCTAATTTTCAAATTTAAGCTTTCAATTTGCCATCTTACATTCGCATAATATCAACGTTATTCAAGTTTACCTTTCATTTTCTTTAAACCCCATAATGGAACTGGAAAATGGCTCGTTTTCAGACTTAAGCTTCCAATTTCATTTTTTATACCAGTTGGGTGATCAGAGCACCTCGTTCGGTCAGAGCACCCTCGTGGGCAGCAGCAAGAGAAAATTTGAGACTTTCTAATTTTTTAATTTGGTATTTTAGGATTTTCTGACAGTTTGGAATTTTGGAAACTTTTGAACTTCTGCCACTTCTAGACTTTCTAGCTTTTTAATTTGATACTTCAGGATTTTGGGACTAATAGTTTAGAATTTTGAAGATTCTTATACTTTAACACTTTCAGAATTTAAAAATTCTATAATATTGAAATTTTTAGCTGCTCTTATCGATCACTCTCTGTAATACACTATGATTATCTGTACTTTTTGGTTTTCACAACACGAATAAAATTGATGTAATCATTTTAATTAAACTTTAAGTTTCAGACGCGCTTTGTATAAAATATGTATGACTTTGCAATACTTTCATGAAATAAAATAGCGCAAAACTTTTGGTTTTCGACTTCAATATGCGGAAAACTGATACAAAGCAGGGGATGAAAGCAATAACGCTCGTCTCGATTTTCTTCCCTTTTCTGATTCGAGTCTTCGTATCAATTTCCGGTTAACTTCTCTTGTACGAAGCACAGTTTGAACGTTCAAGATTGAGAAATACACAATTAAATGTTGAGTATATTGCTTCGTTATTTACCGGTAGCCGCGTTACAACGGGCGGAGGTCTCTCAAAGAGGCAATTAAAATGGATGAGACATCGTCGTACTGCGGCAAAAGGCATCGTGTCGAAGGGACGAGAAAATATCTCGTTGCTCGATACAAGCGTAAAGCCGAGCAACTAACGAAAACAGCTATCGCCGTGGAATATGATATCGGATCTTTTCATTAAACATCGTCGCTTTTAGCAGTCGGTCTCGATAACGCTTCTAATCGAATTCACTCTGTCCATTATCGCTCGTGTCCCCCAAAGGCACGAACACCCATTCAACTCGTTAGAAAACCGATTCCGATTGCGTTTCAACATGCATTTGTTCGGCTTTGTGGCGTGTGTGGCGAATTGAATGGCTCGCGGCAATGAGACACCTTCGCGTTTCAGCAATTTGAGTAAATAAAAGCAGATGAAATGAATTGGATTTATCAAATATTCGAATCTGCATGTGGACTTCTTCGGCAGAAAAATTCGAATATAGTGAGGTTTGATATTGTGGAAGTTAGGGGATGTAGGTAGTTGGAAATATGAAAATTAGGAGATGTAAAGAATTGCAATGTAAAAATTAGAATACATCAAGATTTGAGAAATGTAGAAATTAGATGTTGGAATTTGGGAATATTGAAATTGGAAAATACACAGATTTAGGATTATAGAAATTCGCAAATGTAGAAATTAGAAGACACTGAAATCTGAGAATAGAGATATAGGAATATAGGGAGCATGGAATTAAGCAACTTGTGGATATAGAAATTTAGAAAGTGGACGTCTGAATGTATAAACAAGATAAAAATTTATAAATTGCTAAAGAACATTTGAAAATATAGAAAGATGTAAATTTATAAATTTGGAAAGTGAACATTTGAAAACACAGAAAGATGAGAATTAAAAAATGTTGAATATACACATTCGAGAATTCATCTTCACATCGTATCCAATAACCCCGACAAAATTAAATCTACAGAATACCTTGTTAATTGTTGCAATGGAATGTTACTCTTTGAATCTCGTATCGATAAAATTAAACTCCTTGCCGATGTAAACGTTTGTTAAAAAGCACGTTTTCCCACGTTAGAATGGAATTTTTCAGAAGCTTGAAATCGCATTCATTCGCATAGGTAAAATCGAATCGAACCGATTGAGCGGATGTTGTTCTTCGTGTAAACTCGTCGAACGATACAGCACCGACAGAGAATCGGTTAACCACGTTTCGAGGGAAACTACTTCAGATATACAGCCAGTTACCGGTGTCGTATCGATGAAATGTAAATTTGGATAACTGCCTGCAAACGTCATTCGCAACGATGCAACGTATATACACGATCGTGGCTGGGTCTCATGCATATGCCTGCCGCATCAATGAAACCGACCGGAACACCAATATTGCTTTCTCGTGCAACATTCGACCTTAAGAAACGAACGTGACCCGTATTTACACCTGACAATCGGCTTAGAAATAAATGACAGTTTGTACCGCAGAAATGGCACAGACAATATTCGCTATTTATCGCGAGACCACAATATTCATTCACGTATGTAGCTTATTTGCAGTTTCAGTAGTTTTCAATATTATGTAACATTTTTATTTATTATAGATGCGTTGGGATGCGTAAGCAAATTCGGCACGTAGAAATTTGGTGGTGTGAGGATTCTACGCGTAGAATTCGATACGGTAGATATGTGGAGCGTTGAAATTCGGCGCGTAGAAACTCTACACAAAGGTATTCTGCGCGTGGAAATTCGGGGCGATAGAATTCTACGCGTAGAAATTCGGCACGTAGAAATTCGGGACAATAGAATTCTACGCTTAGAAATTCGGCACGTAGAAATTCGGGGCAATAGAATTCTACGCGTAGAAATTCGGCATGTAGAAATTCGGGGCAATAGAATTCTACGCGTAGAAATTCGGCACGTAGAAATTCGGGGCAGTAGAATTCTACGCGTAGAAATTCGGGGCGATAGAATTCTACGCGTAAAAATTCGGGGCAATAGAATTCTACGCGTAGAAATTCGGCACGTAGAAATTCGGGGCAGTAGAATTCTACGTGTAGAAATTCGGGGCGATAGAATTCTACGCGTAGGAATTCGGCACGTAGAAATTCGGGCAGTAGAATTCTACGCGTAGAAATTCGGGGCGATAGAATTCGTCGCGTAGAAATTCGGCACGTAGAAATTCGGGGCAATAGAATTCTACGCGTAGAAATTCGGCACATAGAAATTCTACACTAAGGAATTCTACGCGTAGAAATTCGGGGCGGTAGAATTCCACCCGTGGGAATTTGGCGCGTAGAAATTCTAAACCTAGGAATTCGGGGCGATAGAATTCCACACGTGGGAGTCCGGCGCGTAAGAATTCTACACATCGGAATCCGGCGCTTAAGAATTCTACATGTGGGAATTCAGCGCGTAAGAATTCTACACGTGGGAATTTGCCGCGTAGGAATTCTATGCGTAGAAATTCGGCGTGTAGTAGTTCTACACATAGAAATTCAACGCGTTGTAATTCTACGCGCAGGAATTCGGTGTGGTAGAATTCTACGGGTAGATATGCAACGTGTAGGAATTTGACACGTAAGAATTTGAAACATAGAAATACAAGTAGAAATGTAACAAGTTAAAATATGCCGCAGTATGACTACACGTGCAATACTATCTACACGCATTACAGAACTTATTGTCACTGCCTGTTATATCACCACACTTCACAACCAGTCAAGTATCATTAAAAATGACAGAACCAACACATAATTCAACTTTATCATTTCAAAACTACATATAGTAGTCCATCTATTTCATCTTGACCAAATAAAAATAAAAATTTAATCCGACATCCCGTATTCCCAAGCGTTTTCAGCTTCATTTCCATGTTGCATTATTTTCTCCCGAATAATTTAGTACGCAAGTATTATTCAACTTTATGAATAACACAGTTTGCGTACACTATTAAGTAAGTTGAAATATGCTAAATGTTTTTCGTTCTATCAACGCACGGGAAAATACATTTTGCTGGTACCATCATGCTCTGCTATTATGCTTGCTGGTTAAATAATGACTTTGCACGGAAGTTGAATAGGGTTTGCAAGTTCAAACGTACGCTATTTCGATCGAGTTATATGTCGGAACGTATATTAGGTTCAGGCTCGTCTGTTCCTAGTACGGGCCGGCTTTGCTGTGAAGTAGATATACCTAGTTCCTTTGGCCGTTGGTTATCTATATTGAATTTCTTTGATCCGAACTTCCCTATATCGGAATCTCTCTCGTCGATGGATGTCTACACCCAATTCATCAGGTTCGACTATTGGAATTTCGAGGTGTCCATTCGTGTTCATCGATTCGGACGCAGTAAATCTGGCGTGTTTAATGGTGTCCGCATCCAATTCTATTGACTCTGTTTATATGAGAAAATATTCGATTGAACTGTCATACTAGTTTCATTAATGCAACGAATCGTATACTTCGAATCTTAAGTTTCAGTAATTAATGATCTACAAAAAAATACCTTCCATATTCTTTTTGAATTCATATGCATACACATAGCATATATGCATATGTATACACATACGTATATGTGATGTATCACATATGTGGATTCATTTGAATGCATAATGCATACAAATTATTGCTCGAATGTAAAAGACACGGATTATGTTTTTTGTATAAACAAGTTTAACTACTGTGTCTACTGAAATGCACATTAACTTTAATAAGAGTAAGTTGTTATTAGATACACAGTTAAAATATTTACTGAATAGAATTGACTTAGGTCGATCACTAAAAGGATATCACATTCGTCAATCAGGAGACCTGAAATAATTATGCTATATTGAATAGACAAATGGGAGTGGAAATTTATAGCTCCACAACGCAACCGAGCCCGCGCTATTAATTTGTCGTCGAAGCGAATGAAATGCACATTGCAATCGACAGAGTGTAATTCACCGAGCGGAATTAATGCGTCGCGCAAAAGCTAAGGTTCGAGGCGTTTGTTGTTTAATTGCATTACAACGTTCTCACGCTAATAGATTTTACCTTCGACGTTTCATTTCGGCCTCGATCTTCATTTGCATGCACGCTCGCGCGTACGCGACGATCGAACGTGGTCAGGAATACATTCATTTTCTTCGGATTCGCTCGATTAATCAGCTCCATCGTGAAACTTGGATCAGGGTAAAAATATCACGTTATACAAACGTCATCATAAACCTTATGATAGTCTGTTACAATTTCAAATCGGTTCAATTTTTGGATGAAAAAATTTAAAAGAGTCGAAATCTGATACTTATATCTGTGAATTTAAGAAAGTGAGAATGATGAAGTCTTTCGTTGAAAAATAAATAAATGTGTTTGCAGATCCCCGGGACGGTTTCCTAAAATATACATAGCTAATTTATATTTAATTAGTGAAACAGTTCTGACGAGAATTGAATAATACATACGATGTTGCGGAGGAATACCGATAAACATATGTTCAGTACAAATTTCATTTGCACAGCGCTACTTTCAACGAATTATTTACGCGATCGCGTAATAACTCACGGAGGAATTTTATCGAAGTAACTCCGTTGTACGCCGCCCATATTTATCCGACTGTTTGTTCACAGCGTTTGGAAACGGTCCAATTTCAACAGCACCACAACATCGCAGATTTATGCAACCCGTTACGGGTCGTGTCTGTATTTTGTTAGTCTAGTTTGAAATTCTGATAAATGGCTGCTCGATGGAACACGAATGCACTCTTTCTCTGTTTTCCGTTTATTTTTTCACTTTCGAACGCGGGGAAAAAGAGTAACACGTTCCCGTGCTCGGAATACACGGAGCCTATACGATATTTCTTCCGAGGGGTAGTTACCGGGAAATGTGCCCGTAACTCAAACAGAAATTTATGAAAGTTAATGCCAGATATTCGAGTTATAACGCTTAAATCATGCCGATAGTTTGCGAACCGACGAACACGTGTTATTCATGGACTTCGCGAAACGTTGGGAACTTGTTCAATCTGTTTGAATCATAACCATCCACGTCAAATTGGTCGGATAAACCGATGTAATACATTTTCATATCGGATGGCCTGAATTGTAGGCATCTTATAGTACGCTGTCATGCTAAACGCTGAACGTTTAGGTAGGATGAAGTTTCACTTGCGAATAGCGGGGGTCTTCATTAAATTTTAGTTTGATACGTTCAATATCGACGGGTCTATAGGATGTTCCAAAGAAGTGTATTTCCGAATATGCACGAATGTGTAACTTGTAAAAGAGACCCTATGGAACAACACGTTGCCTCTCCTTAAATCATATTAGACCTACAGATATGTAGACGAACATCTGGATCAAGGTTAAATGTGTATGGTGAATGATCACAGCAACCGAGACCCTAATAAAATCAATCAATCAAATAACAGCCAGTAGATGTATATGTTTGTATTGCTGTATACTAAGAGTACATTGGAACACCCTGTACATGTGTATGTACCCTGTATATTTACGTGATACTCGACTGAAATGCGTGCATAAGGAACAAATAATTAACCATACTAGCAATATGCAATTACTTGAACTGCATTGCTGCGTAAAACCCCTCTCGAACAATTAACCCTCCCGCCGAGAATTGCAGCCACAATAAACGTCCACCGTTATGCAATTCTCATTGTCGGACAAAGTTTCGTTTTACGTTTCCCAATGTGAACGTCCCGTGGCCGAATGTCTTTGGTTATTAGCCCAGCCGGGATATTAATCCCGGTTAGTGGCAAGTACCGCGATAATGGCGACACTTGCGTTGCGGTCAGCCCGAATTTATGTCGACCATGCTCGTTGGTGCCTCTGTCGGCCAGAACCGAGTCATTGTCGAAATATCAGCATCGACGATGCCTCTCGACCGTTGCTATACCACAGACAGCACACCGGTGAAACGCGCTGCAGTTAATTGCTCGGGGAATCCACGAAAATTATCGACTACGTTAAAAACTGTTATTCATCGCCATCTTTGACCGAAGTGGACTTCATTATTAAGTATAATATTCTGTACAAAAGTATTCGGTACGATATTATTGAAATTACAAGATATAATGTCATTAGATATACAGTGGTTCACATTTTTTATTTGTAATTTTTTTCGAGTTACTTTCTTTCTTGGAAAGTACATGTGCAGACGCTCATTGCATTACAAATGTATAGGACTGGGTCTATACTTTCTTTCTTCGCAATGTTTTCTACGATTATCTTTTTTATAAAATAGGTAGATGGAATAAACGTTACTCTGCAGGGAATAATTGGATTAAAATTATATAGGACGGGGTTTATACCCTCTTTCTTTATTCGTTATTTTTTCTATTATTTTTCATACAAAAGTTGGGGTAGGCAGAGACAATGACGGAATTAAACGTTACTCTGCAGGCAATAATTGGATTAAAAATTGAACTGAGTTTATACCTTCCTTCTTTATCCGTTATTTTTTCTGCGGTTATCTTTATACAAAAATTGGGGTAGGTGGAATGGAATTAAATGTTACTCCGCAATAGTCGGATTGAAGTAGGGGTTTATATCTTTTTCTTTATTCGGTATTTTTCCTGAGTTATTTTTTTTGCACAAAAGTCGAAATGGACAGGTACGATGTATGTGAAACGTGTGTATATCAAGAAGAACGAGAGTCATGTAAAACAGCCAAATCATGACAAATAAGCTGTAGCCCGGAGTCAAGAGAGGGCAAACCGCCTTTTATTGGATACTTTCCTTCCATTATACGAAAGTAAGATAAATCGGTCTTAATGAGGAACGATTTGTTACGGGATATGAAGAGGAAAAAAGATGTTTTCGCGTCGTGATAACGTAGTGAAGAAGAGCGCTTAATGCTAGATCGATGTAGTCATGAGTTGATTTTATCCAAATGTAACTGTAATATTATTCTGTTATTAATGAAAGTTAAAAGAGTACTTATATGCTATAAGTGACTTATATCAAGTTTATTTATAATTACATTACGTAGCTCTGTAAAGAAAAATTGTACAACTATGCTTTTATAAAACAGTAGAAAACATTGTATGACTAATATTCTGAAAATGTGTGTAAGGGTGCTGCATTGAAATCAAGTGTCTAATTGTACGATGAAATAATGATGACCTTGAAACTTTCTTATTGAAGCTTTATGTACACTAAACGTACCAAGCTTCGATCTCATCTTCCATAATACCACTGAATTTCCATATTCGACTTAAGTGATCCTCTGACACTGATACTCGACTTACTCCCCATAAAAAGGGTCTTCAGTTACCCATAACGAATAATATATTTCCGATCAAAAGAAATAAAAAATAAACAAGGGATGTTTTGCTCGCAAACTTTCCGAACAAGATCTAAATAATGTACCTCTAGATAAGGTATCTCTAAATAGCGAGTCGTTAGCGATAGTCCTATCTCGGCTGCAAAATTTATTCGGGAACTGCATCGACCTCTAGCTAGCCACCGTTTTTGTTCCCGTATCATTTAGGACGCCTCGATAATTCTAACCCCCGTTAACCGCGTAAAACTCTCTCTGTTCCGCGCTGTTCCGGTCCAGTAGTTTCGCATCCACACCGACCGTCGGCAATTTCTGAATTATCGAGAGCGTGACGTCACAGGCCGGTGTTATCGCTCAGTCGATTTCGCGAGCTCGAATCGTTGCCTGCCTCGAGACTTCGTGGCAAAGCTGAAGATCTTTCGAAGCGAATAATTTTCCGCCAGGATGAACTCACGCGAGCCCCGAGATACTCGGTACGAAATGAAGATGGCGGAGAAACAACCATGACGGCGATGTCTATTCTGTTCTCTTTAAAGTTCTTTCTTTGAAATCCTGCCGTTTTGTAGGAAAAGCTTTGAGCAAGATCGGATGTTATGTAGGCATGTCAGGATATTAGGATTATACTTGTCCTAAAGTCCCACGGTTCTGAATTCACAAATATCTTCGTTCCAGGACTTATAAATTTCCAAATCTTTATACCAGATCTTTCAAATCTTATCAAGGTTCTCAAATACCTAATCACTAAATCTACAAATAGCTAAATTTCCAAATTTGTAACCCTTAATAGCTAAATTTCCAAATTTGTAACCCTTAATAGTGTCAAATTTTCAAATCTCCAAATCTATAAATCCCTAAATCCTCAGATAGTTAAATTCCCAAATTTGCAACCCCCAAAAGTGCCTAATTTCCAAATTTCCAAATATCCAAATCCCTAAATTCTCAGATTCCTAAATTCCCAAATTTACAACCCTCAAAAGTGCCTAATTCCCAAATTTCCAAATATCCAAATCCCTAAATTCTGAAATACCTAAATTGCGAAACTTGCAACCCCCAAAAGTGCCAAATCCCCAAATCCTCAGAAACCTAAATTCCTAAATTCCAAAATATCCAACTACCCAACCATCCAAATTCTAAAATCCTTGTATCCTAACCCCCAAAATACCCAAATTTCTTACAAAAATATAATAAATCTAGATTACCCTCGTTCATAAAAGAAGAACACACACGAGGATGTACAATTTCGCTGGCAACTGAACTCGCGGTTAGATTATACCGTTAAAGCTATCGTACTCCGGCAGTAGGTTTACTTAATTCTGGAACTGCACCTGTACCCGTAGAGCCCATTCAAGCTCGTATCTCACCTGAAACAGAACCTCATATCCTAAACCACCACTCGATTCCACCATGCTTTCCTAAACACTTGTCATTTGCGCCAAAACCACAAGAGGTTCGTTTGCGCCCTGCTATTCGAAGAGTTCGTTCAACCTGACAATGGTTGGTAGAGACAGTACGTGGAATTGTCTGTTCAATCCTTTAGACAAGCCCTCTTTTGTGCTACCGTTTTCATCTACGTTGCCGCGGTACATTTTGATTATATTAATATCACCGGCGAAAAATTCTGGGAACTGGCAATATAGCGGGTTCGCTCGTTTTGGTCTAGATTGCATCTTCCGCGTTCATAAATTCAAGTATTTTACGAGTAACTGTTTGATGAAATTTTTGTGGTTTAATCTTCCTTTGACGAACGATCGCAGAAGAAGAATTCGATTAGTATGTTCTGAAAGTCAGACACAAACGAGGAATGTCGGCCATATTGCCCACCCGGATTTTAACGAAACTTTCAACACGTATTTTTTATCGGGGGTAACATCAAAGGGGTTGAATTGATCCGGATGACAATGCGATTCGATAAAATATCACGAAAAGTATTTATTTTAAAATGAAAGTTTAAATTAGTAAACTGTGTCTATGTTCTTTATATGTAATTTATATGTTGTATGTTTTTTTATATGAGGCTGAGGTAGAAGCTGTATTAGTCTTCAAATGAAAATTATCGTAGAATTCAATACGACAGTTCCAGCCAAGTATGTTTGCAATAATTTTTAATGGATTACTTCTGGATATGCGATAGAGCACTGTAAATTAAAATAGCTAGTAACTAGAGCGTACAGGTTGTGTAAGGTGTAATATTACGTGTTCATCACGATAATGGAAAGAAACGGTGGATTCGAACACGATGAAAGTTTTACGAGATCGTTTCGCGTTGTTTCTCCCCGATGGAACTATTCCCTCAACGAGAATTGCTTCCCGGGTGCAATTACTGCTGAGTGTGTCTCAGGATTTTCATAGCGAGAGAAGAAAACAATGCTTCCGATAAAGTCATCGCGGAAACGTTTCTATTCAGCATTAAAAACGTATCAGAAATCTAATCTAATACGAAAGTAGACTGATCTACTTCTCTACACAATCTAATTCAAATCTGACATTATCGTAATTCTCGTAGGATCTCAGCTCTAAACTATAAGGTTTATTTTAAACAAAAATCGATGCAAGGAACGTTCGTTTCGTTCGATCCCCCTTTCGTCAGTTTACAAGAAAATTAAACGATCAGCTCGGGAACAGCGAAGCAATCATTTCGAATAAAATGATATTTACGTCAGCGTTAATACGACAGGGCAGAGTAAGAAAACGATTGAACGTCAGCTACAGAGGTAGTGGGGCAATTAGGAGCCTTAAGGGGTCTGACGTTTAAGAATCAACGACTCGAACTTTACAATAAAAACGAAAGACGCTTTTCATTTACTTCCTCCTCTCAAGGAATGTCTTGACCGGGCTCCGATCATGGCTTTGCTTTATTGCCAATCAGAGGCCACGGAAGAGAAATGGTGCCGGTGAACTCGCGACCGAGAACCGAGTGGAAATTCCGCCAGGGGTTGTTTTCCCTTCCTTCCTATCCCCTTTTCTGTTTGAACGTTCGAGGAAACCGTATGGCCTGTGTCCGACGTCTAACACTTGCTTTTGATTAAGTACCCACGCCATAAACTTTCCAACATCAAATTTAAACGATCTTTATGCCTTCTTTCGAAATTCTTTTCATTCCACGATGGGTTTTTGTTGCAAGGTATACATGAGCGAGGGGTAAGAAACGGTGGATGAAGAGGTATTGGTAGAATTTAATTCTGGTTAGTTATGGCGGTCGATGTCCAACAATGGGCTCTTGGGGGTGTGGTACGTACAAGGATGTTGAGTTTTTGAAGCTTTTAATGTAGAACATAGACACGTCGAAGTCTAAGAAGTTAGAGGTCTACAAAATTAATGTAGAATTGAGAAATCTACAAATGTTTCATTTATAAAGTTAACGCCACCAATGCCCCGAGAGCATTATTTGCTTATGACTGCCTCAGAGAAAATTAATCCTTATCCCATCCAACGCATTAGCACATAATCCATAATACCTAAAAGTATCGAATTGAACGCGAAACCGTGTTATTCGTTAATGCGACGTTAATTACGTATTCCATTACCGCGTTCTATCACGTATCCGTTAAATTGATGTCATTTAATATTATGATTAATATTTTAATGTATACACGTCACGCTTTTGTTTATATCATACAAACGCGTCGGCGGCTTTAATTTATCAACGCATTGTGTCTCGGCGGGACGCGGTCCAGAATAATATTTCATAATCAAATGACCAAAGAACAGCATACCTACTATACGAGATGTCTCCTAGGGAATAATATTGCACAAGAAACTTTTCCTTCCTATTTCTCCGGAGATTATCTTCACCCTTATTCGCCGACTTTTTGTTCGCCACGTCCGTTCGCCTTTGCTGCAACAAGACCGGAGAAATTCCGACAAACATGACCGGTTTGAGGTACGCTGAAAATTCACTTGATATTTCAGCAACGTTTGCTCTCGCGTTTACCTTGCTCGGAAGCATAACAACGCAAATGTTGCAAGAGGTTCTCAGTTTTTGATGTGGGAAGAAAAGTGTTTTTGTTAATTAACGTAGACGGTCTGCCCCGGCATCAAATTACGCTGCGTAAAAGAGTACGCGTGGTCAGAATCTTGAATTCAAATTAAAATATGCAGTCTTTGAACATGTTTCAACCGAGTATAGAAACCTTGCACTATGGTGTTTTATTCTGCCAGATGTTTTACCTTCTTTCTTCTTTATAGAAGTGACTTTTTTTCTTGAAAGAAAAATACAGAAATTTATAAGAGATGTATCCAAAAAGTTTGTGACTTAAAATGATGATAGGACACGGTCGTTAAATTCCTCGGTCAGCAAATCGCGAGTCTTTTCGAAAATCGATTACGCAGCAACTCGACAAAAGTTATGGACGAAAGAAGTCGGGAGGACTCCGGGGTATAATTGAAATGCGAGGATCCCACGTTTATTTGGCATTCACCCCGTCCTCGTTTAGAAAGTTGCATTTCAATTCGACAAGGTGGACGATATGCAGGGGGAAGCAACGACAACCGTGGCGCACAAAATATCCGGCAACGTGCCTCGAATATCGAACACCGTTCAATCTTATTTCGGTTTATCTCCATAAATCCCCGTTAAAATTGAACGCACGAGATCCGAGAGAGAAGCTGATGCGGTCGATCGTCGCGAAAATTTCCATCTTGCTGAAATTGACTCCGACGCGAGGAGAGAAATCTTGAGGGCGAATCGAAGAGGGAAAAACGACGAAATATATCGTCAAACGGCTACCAAGCTGACGTTTCGTCGCGTTTACAGCTTCTTCTTGATTAGAATTTTAAATTACTCGAAAACTTCTTACGAACGAGATTACTGCGTTATTCAACGGGGATGAACATTATCGAATTACAGGAGATTCTATTGTGAATGGAATCGATGTTTCTAGAGACGAGTTTCAGTTGAGGAGTTTTTTGACTGCAGAGCGTTTTAACTCCCTGCCATGTAATGTCGCGTCACGCACGTGACGCACTCTACAGTTGGAATGTGACAAAATAAAATTCACATTTTCATCACAATTGTATTTCGACTTCAATTCAAATTATAATTTGTACAATTAAAGATCGCTGAAGAATACGTTTAACATTTTAGCCTTTCTCGTTTGTTTTGATATTGTAGCAGTAATAAGTGATGACGCAACTGCGTAGGAAATTGGAGGTTAAGAGGTGAACACGAAACCATCGATATAAAGTGTCACCCCTAACACGATGCACGATTTTTCACCCACTTGCATCTGACAGAAAAAAGTTCACAAGAGTTTCAAGTTATGGAGCGTATCAATAAAAGAAATATCGAGAACAGTTTTCTTGATGGAAAAGAGGTCACGTTTTACATTTTACCGTACAGGATAAAATGGTGCTACTAAATCGTTCCTTTTATTTTTACGAAATAACTCGATATTTAATTAACTTTATACGAATTCCGATATTCAGTGCTGGAATAAATGAATTCAGTGGAGCTTGAATAAATTAATTTAATATTTGATATCTTTAGCAATGCAAAATGTATTGTCAGAAATTTGCATCTCCACACCGAACGATAATCACGCGGAACTTTAATTAACGAGGATAAATGTAACACGAAGATTATTTTTAACCCGATATTTCTTTGAAGATCGTAAGGAAAATCCTCGCAATATGTCTTCCATTCTTTGTGGCTCCTTTTGATTACCCACCGAGACCAAAAGAATCTCTTCCGACTCTATGAACTTGGTCTCTTGTTTCTTTACAGAAAGTTACTGCAATGTTTATACAATTTTCCTTTTCCGACTGCTCTGTACTCTTTTCACAACTCATACAATTTAATCTTTCGAATTACTTCCTTGTGTTTCTGTGTATTATATTGTCTGTTCAAAGCAAACAACCATTCGTTCCTTTGTTCCGTTCGTAACTTGAGATGGAATACCTTCCAGTAAGCTGAACGCGTACACTCGGACAAAAAATCTTATTTTTATCCGATGATAGTATTATCAGGGGACTTAAGGATAAGAACGAGAAAAGATTTCGCGTGATATATCCGTAATGTTTTATACACGTCCTACGTCCACGAAGATGGCCTCGCACTTGACCCGTTCTACCCTTGTTCCAGTGAAAAATCGTTCGTTTGGTCTCGGAATTGTCCTCTTTACGCAACAAAGTGGAAATCTTATCTCCGACGTACCGAGACAATCAATTTTCTTTTAGTGGTCGAGTTGAAAAACGCCTTACGTACTCGAGATAATGAAAGAAAATGGTTACTGCTGATGTGCGATTTACTTGTCCACATTTCATTTACAAAACCGGTCAAACGTTCACGTCAAAGATTTACAAGTTTTTTATTTTAAACTGCAAAATTTAAGACGCCTCATTTATGTTTTCTTTATTTTACGACTTCATTTTTAATTTAAAAATACGTGTGCGTTATAAATAAAATAAAATGTAATTGTAAACTCGTAGCGTATCGGCAGAATCGACAGAAAATTCGAATACGAAAATTCGCCGCTGATCGAAGCTGTTTAATTTGCGGTATTTCACGGATTGTGGGAATGAATAGGCATCCCGGTATTCGGTAGCCACTTTTAAAATCGTCGCTTTGTTCGCCCAGTGAAAATTTAACCACCGATCGTATTGTTCCGCAAGCTTTTATTACATTTACACTGCCACATTTATATTTGTACTGACGCGGACTTTTTTCGTGGGAACGAAATTAACTTTCGAAAATTGAAATATGGAAATCTCGAAAAACGGTTCTCGTTGATATTGTTCAAGTTCTTAACAGGTATTAAATGGGTATATTTTACATTTTGTAATTTATTCTCTCTCGAACATTTACTCTATCTACACTGATCAGTTTATTTTAATAAAATATATAATTCTACTTACAAATCTTGAACTATCTTAGAAGATAATGTGCATTAGACACATGGAACTACACACGGTATCACACGAATAGATTCTATTAATAAATGATCATCGAATTGATCTTTATTCGACGACGGTAGCGACGGAACTACTTTCAGTTTGCTGAACTTCGAGCGATTAGAGCAAACTGAGGTGATGGCTTACCTGTTCTGAACATTTCGAAGCAGTCACACTTTGTCAAGTCAGCAATTGTTCAAAATTTATTCAACTACGATTTATCATTTTCTAAGTGACTTCCATATACATATTAACAGTTTCCTCTAAATTTCAATATAGCATTGCTATATAAATTATATTAACTTTAATAAGAATTTATACGATATGAACTTATAACTCCATTTAGGAGAAAGCTTCGTGGTTTATGGCTGAAGAAAAATTGACAAGCATTCCAGGTATTTTCCGAGAATGGTTTTTCTGACAGTCGTATAATATCGAAAACAATTTCAGCAGTAACCATAAACCCGAATCTCAATCTCGGATACTGCACAGGGGAGTGGTTTCTTTCGGACCGAAGAGAATCGGTGTAGCATATTGGCAGAATTCCGTGAATCTGGACATAGATCAGCAGATGTGCGATACTTCCAGCGAAGAGCCGTAACGGAGGTCAAGATACCTACGAATAAATCCCCTGGATATATGGAGGCGATAAGGTCGTGATGAGGCGATGAAGTCAAGGGACCGAGGCTGGTCACTCCCGCGTGTGATAGCTTCTCGCTCCATTGCATTCTGATCGAGGCAATTCTACTCGATCCTATCGATCTTAAAAGCACCGAGAATGTTTGGCTCGTTTGCACGTCCTCGTACCGACACACCATCTCGATAGTAATTTGTTCAAAAATCGACAACTACTATTCGCTCGTCGAATGTCACGATTATCGGTAAACGACTTTGCAAACTTTACACCCGATTTTCCGTGCGATCATATTTTGACTGAGAAAACAGAGAGCACAGTGTGTGCATTCTAATAATTAATCAAAGATTTAGCAGAAATTTTGCGTGAAAGAACTCGATAATTTTTGCCGTTGAACGTAATAATTACATCTTACAAGTTGGTAACTAACGTAGGTAAGGAAAGGAGATCGGTCCAAGTTAATTAGCAGGAATATATGTTGATTGAACTTTGTCGGAGGGATTCGCAAAAGAGGAAGAAGCTGCATCGAAATGCAACCCTCGAACGCAATCTTGTGAGCGGCGTCGATTCGCGAAATTACCACCGCCTCGTTCTCAATCTCGTTCGTCGTCGCTCAATTTTATTCACCTCGTGTACTCTGTTGCAGGTATTAATCTTGAATGAACGCGACGAGCGGAGTGCGAACGTAGTAATAGCTAATCTTCGAGTTAACTCGCGCCCTTATTGTCATGCCGCGTCTATTGTCGCGTACACCATGGGACACGTACGAATCGGTGAATCTTGTAATTTCTAATTTCCTGCTCGTATTCGAAACGCGTATCAGGCTCGAGGGTGGGTCTTGCACGTCGGTGAGTCGGAATCTCTCCAAGACGACGAATCCTCTATAATCCCCGGGAACGCTGATCCTGCGCCGCCGCTGATAAACTCGACCCACAAAAATAGGATCGAATCGTTCGATTGCGTAAGGGGATTGCCGAATAATCTGCGTAAGCGAAAACTTATCGACGGGAATCTGGCTCGATATTCACCCGGTGTCTCTTACGATTTCCTTCAGATTATGCAGGTGTCTCTAAAGGGATTGCGAACAAGATTTACCGACGTATCTTGCGCGTGAAGGGTGCCAACACGCTTCTGATAAATGTAGCGCCTAAAGCGTACGTAGATCCTGCAGCTTTTGAAATATGATCGCTTTTTGTTAGAAAGGTTAATTTACAGGAAATGCATCTTTTACGTGGTCAAAGAAATATCGGCGGTAGAAGTACAATATTTCCGAGAGATAAATTGCCATACGTTGCGATGTCTCTCTATACGGTGGCAAGATCGCGGGAAGCTTTTATTCGTCAATCAGGAATGAAATGAGCTTTCGAAATTGCTGCGATTTCCATGCATTTGCGCTATGACGACGTATGAGTCGCAAAAGATCGCACGAAAGGGAATTCGCTTAATGGGCCATATAGCGAGACTGTCGGTAAAAATTCTACCGACCACCGCATAGTGAACACGATATCGCAATTTTAGAATCGTGTACTACGAATTACAACGACAACTCGACCGATTTAACCAAGCACTCGGCGCGGCACAGATTCAATATCTTCCGATCCGAACCGCATCATTAGGTTACGTTCGCACGGTAATTAACAATTCCACGTGCAATTTCCCGTTCTCGTCAATCCACTACGGTCGCTTTATTATCGAGCCGTATCACGCTAATTTTTCGGCGAAATTCGTGTTTTGACAATCGTATATTCCTCGTTCGAGTCAAGCGGCTCACTCGTATTACTTTCGCTTCTCCACTTTATTTGTAGAACAATCGTTCGATTGACAAACATAGAGCACTGTAAACTAATCGCTTTGCCTTTCCAGTTGTAGTGCACGTTTAAGTATACAGATGACGAATAGTTAACTCATCGTTTCAACGCGGATACACGCGCGTTCAATTTGCCTACCGACCGTTTTTGAACGTCGACAATAAAGCAAATTGCCCGACATCTCTTTCCACCCGATGCAAAATATCAATCATCGATTTACAATTTAATCCTCGGCCGGCGTATGTAGGGTTAATCGTGACCCAGTTCTACCAGAATTATTCGATGGTACTTCGATTAAAGTTGAACGTATCAGTTTTTGAACAAGACACAGCTCGAGAAGTAATTGCTTTCGATCGATGCTTCCTCTTAATTTGATTAAGCGAAACAATTACGCTTACTAATGAACAGCAACTTTCCGGTAGTCGCAAACTTCTTAATATTGTTCTTGCAGAAGGATGAGACGCGTTAAAAAAAGAGCACAGGCTTCGATGCTTCATTAGTTAATGTAATTATAAACTTCCTTATTTCGTTTGAACTCAATTTTCCCTCGTTCGAAAAATTCCGGAGTTATGGAATGTTACGTGCACAGCAGAGTATGTATGTGTAACTTTAATTATTAAAGGTGCGGGTAATTAACTTTCGAATTCAAGCTTCCAGTTTATTTTGCATTGTTGTACTCTTCAAAATTTAATACTCCGTTCATTTCGTTGGGTAGCAAGCTCGGTTGAAGATAAAATATACAAAGCTGGAAATATATTTTCGGACTTTGAATTGACGTGTTAAATATTATTGAAAATAACCGTAAGCTAAAACATAATTTCTTCAAGTATTAAATTATTAAAAATGAAACAAATCATTAAATGATTATTGGAAGTCATTCAATTAATTATTCAAAGTAAATCAAAATGACTGAAATGAAACGTTTGTTAATATATAAAAAACACCTACTACCTGGAAAGAATACTTTCAGAAAAATAGGAAAGAAAGGAAGGAATCCGAGTGAAGCAACGAGAAACCTTCAGAACTGACGAGTGCAATTTGATAGGGGACGTCCAACGAGTCTCGTATTGACTGACACGTTCGAATCATTTGGAAAGTAGCGTCATTAATCTACAACACGATCCCATTTCACCGGGCTGTCCTTCCTTTGCCCGTCTTCATTTTACATGAACGTCGCCTGGCAGAAACGCGAAGTGTCCTATTTTCTTTCAAGTTATCTCGTTACCGCCTGACATAACGGTAATTGTACTCCTAGCTTCCGTTTGTGCACGTTGATCCGCAGAAAATTCTTCGCACTTGCGTATATTTTTCGTGAAACGCAATCGATGTTTTCTCAGCTGGTCGACGAGAAATTCCTACAGTGAAGTGTGTTAACTTGTTACAATTCATTCAGATGTATTAACCAAAATATTTGATGAAAAATTGAGGTGAACAGGTGATTCAAAATGTGAAGACTGGTAGATCAAAATGTACCAAACTTGGCTTGACGTTTATAGATTGTGAATTTTAAACTTTAAGTCAGATATAGATTATAAAGTTTGAATTTCAAGCCAGTAGATTATAAAATTTAAACTTCAAGTTAATTTGATACTCTAATGTCAATTATTGTATTCTATAATGAAGGTAAACTATACATTGAGGTATACTGAACTGTCTTCAAATTGTACTGGCTCTGTTTTCAATAAAGAAAAATGAAGTGTCCAAGATATTTTAACATAACTTATGAGATTTGTTTAAACGTATAAAGTGATGTGTTTAAGAGTATAAAGAAAGTCGTACAATTTGATATGGAACGAATTTCGTTGAAAGTCTCGGGTACTCGTCGTTAAAGAGCAGTAATTGTAGAATAATCGACTTAGAGCAGCTCGACAACTATAATCCCAATTTCGACCTAACTAAATGAATGCACGTAGGGTTGCACTTTTAACGGGCAGTTTACGGAGATTGGAAATGCAAGGAAACGAGAATACGAAGCAGAAGAGTGGTTGCGAAACGGTGGGAAAAGCGAAGGTGCAGGAGAAAAACGCAATCCGAACGAAAGACTTGAGCCCGCGATGAGATAGAATCTAAATTGCGTTTTCGCCAAGAGGGAAACGGTCGACGTCCTGCACCGGCATCATATTTATCTAGCTCCGCAACGCTGTACCCCTGGGCTTAGGCAAATTTCGCATATCGGTTTAGGTAGTTGCAGAGCAGCAAGGAGACGAACCACCAAGGTAATTGAAACGTACCAGCCTGGTATAACTCTATTTCCCTTGAGCCGCCAGGGTGGCTGATTTTGATGATGCATCGATGGATACCTAAACTTCTGCTAACCCTATATTTACAATAAAATCTGTATAGTCATCTGGAGATTTCAGGATGAGGGTGCAGGAACGTAGGGATGGAATATTGGGATGTAGGGGTGCAGCGTGTAGAGATAGGAATAGAGGGGATATTGGGATGTAGAAATGCGAGGATGTAGGAATATAGGTCTGTAGATATAGAAATGTAGAAAGGACTGTAGAGATGAATATTCAGACGTTGAGATATTGGGATGGAGGGGTAGCAATATAGGGATGTAATAGATACACTACATGTAGAGATACAGATGAAGATAATATTATGGAACAATATGAAGGATACTGAATATCTGAAAATAAAATAATGATACAGCAGAACAGAGAAGTGATAAGAATAGAACATCAAAATAGTGAAACAGTAACGAGTAGAATAATAAAGTGCCTCAAAGTCCATATCTCGTTCCAAGCTATTTGCAGCATCGAATTGTTCTCCTAAAGTTCCCAAACTGCAACCAAATATTCAGCAACTTGTCGAGATACTATCGTATGTTGTACAAACTATTAGTATTTCTGCCGCGATAGTCATCGCGTTAACAAGACAGGAAGTTGCGAGATTACCAGCGACCAGTTAACAGAATCGAATCCGACGTAGCTTCGATAATCAAAGGAGCTTCCATCGTAGCGGAACCAAGTTGACCCACTTACTTATTCCCTCTATCGTCTTAGTCCTGCATCGGAACAATCGATTATTCACGATCGTTGGATCGTTTGCGAAGCCGTACGAAATCAAATATGTCCGGAATGGCGGTAACAAGAGCCGGAAGTCGTTCACAGTTCACGTGATAAACGATTAACTTCGGGCGGAACATTCAAACTTGATATCAGCGAACTGTGAATGCTGCGCCACCCTCTCTGGCTTCTACGGAGTCTACGATGCGCTTTGAACGCTCTGTGTAACACGCTTCAGATTTCAGCCATGAGGGTCTGCCTCAAAGAGAATACTACGTGCATAAAGTACGCATACAAGAACTCTCGTTCGACGACGAATCGCGAACTTGTTTCCATCTTTTCGATTTTAGAAATTTTCGATCACGTAGCGCTGCTTTTAGTATAGAGTTTCATGTCGATCTTGTATTTAAACCTTCAGACTTTAAAATTTTTTAAATTCTCAAACTTTTTCACAAGCGTGAAATAGTCTGTTATTCGAGTTTGCCAATTCCTATCGTATTGTAGCTTGCTTCTGCAATATAACGAGAGTGAACTGTATCGGTAACCTGTTACCAACGTAATAAAGTATCGAGAGCAACGCTGATTTTTGCTCCAACCTTCACAAACTCTAAACTTCGCGAAACTTGGAATTTAATCGTTCTAGGGTGGAGCACAAGTTTCCTCGCCTAAGTTGGATTATAGTAATACTTCTTTCTTTAGAAACAGACTATAAATTTATTCTACGCTTAAGGATTCTATTATGCTTGTTATGAAACTTCAACGAACGTAATCCTTCACGATGGAGTATCACTTCTCAGCTTGATAGTTTCTTCGTTTAACACAGATTATGTGACGCAGGATTTATTTTCTCCTGTGTGCATGTTATAAGTTTATAAGTATATTTAGAGATGCTATCGGTCGCGAAACTTTCCCGAATTTAATCGTTTCGAAATGGGGTATAACTTCTAAACTGCCGAACTTCCTCGCTTAAGTTGAATTACCATAATACGTACTCCTTTTCCTCGAACATGGACTATAAATTTGTTATTTACTATCTGTACGAGGGAGCTTGTTATGAAATTTATTGGAACTTTGAGGACTTCTCGGATTTTGCTCAAATTAATATTTACTGGAAGATATTCAATATTTACGTATTTTAAATTTATGTGTTGTACGTTGGTAGTATAATTTCATGTGCATAGTAAATTTTACCGGGGTGAATCAATAAATTCGATCAAGAAATTTTCTGTGATTTTATCACTGAACGATGAACTATCTTTTTCGCTCAAATAATATTTCTGTCGTTTCGGAAAGAATTTCATTTCACTCATAAGGAATTTCAAGTTTGCGTCTCAAAACTTCAAATCCGCCATGTTTTCTATTTGTGTAAATTGTTGTACGATCTCAATTCTTTCTGCGGTAATATAAACCTGGTAAATAGACGATTATCATATTTTATGGAAATGCGAGAGCAGAAGTTTCCATAAAGAGCAGGCAGGGAAAATAAAGTCGTAGGGAGTCGGGTGGATTTTTCGTCGGGCAAAAAAGATGGTGGCAAGCAGCGAGGTAAACAAAGAGACGGGAAGCTCCAGCTCATTTGGAGAAACGAACAAACAATCTCGGCTTTATATCCCGTTCTACACAGCGCACTATAGAGCTTCGTTTTAATCAACTTTCCGACTTTAATTGACTCCGCGAAGATATCGCGGCTCTTGCCATCTTCGTCCATCGTGGGTCCTGTGGATGAAAAATATTCCTAATACGATTTTACCCTGTGGACACCGAATTTGTGTTGGAAATAAGGTTAGTCTCAAACTCTTAAATTTATGAATTTTTCTAAATGGGTACTCCAAGCGAACTGGAGTATTTTTAACAACGAAAGCTCCAAATGGCATCAACGGTCACCAATAAATAATTGCACGAACATGAAATATTGTAATAATGATAAATGAAAATTTCTCATATTGACGGTTCGGTGACAAGCCAATAATTGGAAAGGTAATTATTTACCTTAATAAATACCAGAAGGAATATGCAATAAATTTGTTCATTTGCGAGCAAGTTTACAAGCAAATTTCCACGTAATATCCTTGTTTACAGAGAATTTGCAGATTAATTAAAATACTGTAAGCCGTTAGAAGACCTGTGTGAAGGCTATTCTGAAGGCCATCTTTCAATTTATAATACGAGAGCTTTGAAACTATAATCGGCTTGAATAGTTAATATTTTGTTAAAAGGAGAAGACTTGTATAATCATGATTGATGGATAAAGAATAGTTGTTTTTTAAAAGAGCTCTCTAATTTAATTTCGGTAAGAAATTTAAGTCATCCATATTGTTGAATCACGCTGAGATAAGTGACGTAGAACCTCCTTATAGTATATCGTTGAAAATTCGCAAAACTGAATTACTTAACTGAATTTGAAAAGACTTAAAGCGCCACGGATAGGTGAACGACCTCCGGAACGAGATACAATTATCTTTTGAAGAGAAAATTACAGATCATTAAGAAAGCATTAAAAGCAACGAGTTAAAAGCATCGTAACAACGACGACAACATGGTTTCCCTGGTATTATTTTTCTCGTTTCGTTCGCGAAAGTAACAATGGAGGTTCATCTATTTTAAGCTCCCTTCCCTTTTGCGCTGCCCTTTCTAATAAGAAACCCGACAATTATCTTCGTACTTACGAAAGAAAGCGCTTCTTATTAAGGTGGAATTATGAACTCGAGTATTGAGTTTCCTTAATTAGCCAATTAACGGGGCACAGTTAAAAGTGCATTTAAGATTCATTTTAAAATAGTCGGCTATAAGAAGCTTCTTATTCAAGTCGAGTATCTTTATCGTAGTTGAAATCGCGTAACAACGCGTTCGCTGGCATAATGGAGAATGTACACTCCGGTACAATGTGCACTTTTTCTTGCTTTCAACCGAGTGTCGGTTCATTCACTTATATTGCCGTCTAATCGCGTTTTCCGACTTTTATGATTGCGGATTTACTGGGTTAGATATTGGAACCTGGGGATTTCGAAATTTGTGAGTTTGGGGGGCTCGGGGTTTGGGAATTTGGGCATTTGGGGATTTGGAAATTTGGGAGTTTGGGTACTCGGGGATTTGGGAATTTGGGCATTTGGAAATTTGGGAATTTGGGGATTTGGGGATTTGAGGATTTGGGGATTTGGAAATTTGTAAGTTTAGGGACTCGGGGATTTGGGAATTTGGGAATTTAGAGATTTGGTGATTTGGAAATTTGTGAGTTCGGGGTCTCGGGGATTGGGAATTTGGGGATTTGGAAATTTGGGAGTTTGGAAATTTGGGGATTTGAAAATTTGTGAATTCGGGAACTCGGAGATTGGGAATTTGGGGATTTTGAAATTGGGAGTTTGGGAATTTGGGGATTTGGAAGTTTGTGGAATAGGTAATTGTAGAATTTGGAAATTGGTGATTTGGAACTTTGAGAGTTTGTGAATTCAAGAAATTGGCAATTTGGAGACCTGAGAATATGCGAACCCAGTAATTTTAGAATTCGAGAAATTAAGAATTTCAAATTCATAGGTTAACGCAATCTAGATATGTGGCACAATCTTTTCATAACCGATTATGTAATTACTTTTTACTTAATACTGTAGCAAGGTGCAACGATTACTATTATCGTAAATTGTACTCCAACTTAAGCTAGGACGTTTATGGCCAACTATTGGCAATCTTGTGCGAGACGAAATAACAGGGAAAAAAGGAAACATGGACCGTTAAGCGAAAGTAACCGTATATAGGAAATGCAAATGTGGACCGAGTGCGATGTGCAAGGTACAGTGTCAATGTTTGCAAAGATCACGAAGCTTATTCTAGCTATCGTTCTCGCCATTAACAGTAATACCGGTTGTATCAACCCCATTTAACCGACAATTTACATAAATATAGACACCTTGTTACCGTACGTGTCGTTTCGAGCAAATAAATGAAATTTCTCTCGTTTCACATGATTCCCTCGATCTCCGAATTTCATGCTTCCTTGGATCTATTTTTACGTAGTCTTCAATTCACAATTTTTACATTACTGAAAGTCTAGGTTTGAACTTTGAAATTTATAAGCTTCGAAATTTATTATTTTCTAAACTTTTGAACATTCAAACTTGAATTTTCAGATTCTAAAATTCTCAAAGTTTCAGCTTCACAAATTCCCAAATTGCCAATTTCTGGAATTCCCAAACTCTCAAAGTACCCAATTTCTCAAATTAGCATCTTCCTACATTCTCAATTTCCCTCGTTCCAAAAAAGCTTGCTACCAGAAAGTAATTTAATTCCCCGAGTAAAGGGCTGTTTTTGCGTGAGTAAAATTGGCGGAGACAGGCAGAATGGATCGCGGCGTGTTCGTCTGGAAAGTTGGCGAAAGAAAGGTGCGAGTCTTTCGAGCGGTAATCGCGAAAGTGGTGAGGAATGGAATGGTCGTTCGGTAAATGGTAACAACGAAATACCAACCAGGTATTATAGACGTCATAACTTAGCGATAGTGCGCAGGGTTGCGGCATTCTCTGGAATAACCAGGAATTGGCCCCCGAATGCCGTGCATTCCTGTGTTCGTCCATTTCGACAATCGCGTCGTCGCGAGAACTTTGCTTCGAATATGATGGTAGTTCGCGATCGTTGATGTTTCTTGACGCGGACGAAAATTGTTTCCGACACTGAGAATGCTCCGAGACATGCTTCACTCCGCGACACCGAATGCCAACTACCCTAATTGTTGCAGAGATGAATTCACGTCTAAGTGCAACGATCGTCTTTCCTTATTACTGCATCTGATCACATCCACTGCTAACAAAATATGGGGTGGTTATTTACTTAAAATGAAACTTGGTATCTTTAAAGTGACTGAATTTATTGAAAAGGACTCGGAAGGATGAAGGATCAAACTAAATGTGGAAGACTTTTCTAGAACACACAGTAAAACTGCAGACTTTCTGAGGAGAAATAATGGTCTGGGTCTGCAATATATTTGTCTAATTGAATTTTTGGTATAAACACAGCCTAGGACCCATTGACTTGAAGAGTTAAAGCTTTATTGTAGACCCAGTGAACAGTACATAGGTTTATTGTATATTTCTTACATAAGAATTGATTGAACAGAAAAAGAAAGATCGGTAATTTCACAGTAAAGTACACCTCCGTTAAATAAAGTCGCTGCTGGTATAAATGAAGCGAATTAAATTAAGCAATCGAACGATGAAATCAATGAACCCGAATGAACGAAATCGTTCCGTCGATTTCGTACTTGAGTCGCTTTTAAAGGCAGACGGAATATTGTCGCGGATTTAAGATTAATAAGCGACGGAGGTAGAGGCGAATGGAACGAAATTCAAATAAGATGTCAACGATGCCGTCGATTCAATTTATCAGTAGAGAGAGACAGTATTAGCGAAGGAATCGAAAATGAAACGAGACGAAAGAATCCGATTAAAAGCGGAAACGATGCTGGAACGAGACTAGCCGGATAAAGGTTGCTGGTTTCATAACGATATAATTAACGCGAACGATAGAAAATGAGATCACCTTTGGCTCCGTTTCGCAGCCACTTCGAGACACTGTTTATTTTTTTACCGAAGATACTTCCGTGGTTTTCGTTGACCGATGCAAGGACGAGATTATTGGCTCATAAATAATTAACCAGAATCTTTCTTCGAGTTCTATACTATGCTAATAACTGGTGTTAGTAGCTTTGTCAGTAGGTAGTCGAATTTTTGCGTTTCTTTGTCTGTACCAGGTCTGTCGCTGGAAAAAGGCAAGGAAGGAACCATTTTCTTTTTCCAATGACAGTTAAACAAGGTGTTTAATCTCTTGTCAGGTGCGTCAGTCAGCACTAACCACAGCTGCAATATTAAAACAGAGGAACGTTGAAATGTTATGTCAATTTGGTATTATGCAATCGTTGATGCGAATTATAATTGGACTTGAACTTCATATTGAAGAGCATTCAAAATTCGAGTAAAATTGATCACTGCTGAAGTATGTCACGAGTGTGTCATGAGTGCGTCACGAGTGCGTCACGTGTCAGACTCGTCAAAATAGTGCAAGAGGTTAAGTATGAAATTGTAATTGAAAATATTCATGGAAGCTTGTGGACTTCGAGAAAATAAATATTATAACGTTAGAACAAGGGGTGAATTACCCTTGTCTCAGAATTCTGAACAAATACAGAGTCCTTCGATTAAAATTAATTTTATCGAAATGTTTTCTTCGAATAAATAAAACTACCGATTTTAATTCCTATTATTTAAAGAAATTAAAACGGGTGATTTTAATTATTTGTATAACTTGTTGTTTCAATTGAATGATGAACGAAGAGTATCGAAGCACAACACGTATTAAATATTCATTCCATTAAAATTTGATTAATTTCAACTTTATTTATATCCGATGAATGAAATATTAAATGAATAATGTATATTGCAAGGCTTTTTCTGTCATTTATTATAGATAAACAATAAATGCAGAATAATTCATTCCTATTAACTTCCATCGTATTGCAACGTGGTTAAAGTTTAATATTTCGATCAGGAATCAAACGTAACATCAGCGATTGAAATCACATTAATTTGCGCTCACTCAATAACCACCAACCATTAATTTAATCTATAATTATTAATCCTCAAGTGCTGAAAACTAGGCCAATTGTAATCCAGAGGTATAATGAAATATAGTGACATTATTTCAACTCTCGAGTATTGTAATTTTCAAGTTAAATACCTTCATATATTCTGAAAATATATCATGAATTGTAAAAGTGAAGAGCAATTAAGAATCTAAAATTTAATTCAAATTTTCAAATTACTCTGAGTCAGCAGAAGACTTAACTTCATCGATCATGTTAAACTTGCATCACAAACTGTATCACAAATTGCATTACAAAATGCATCAGAAATCGCGTTAAAAGTATCGACAACTTTAATAGAAAAGAACATACTAATAGTCTTTTTTATACACAATTGACATATTGTTTATAAACGCAAAAATTCCTACGAGACTTTCTACGTATAAAAAGTCGACAAAAATGTTACACGAAATGAGGAAAAATCCTCGATAAAAAAATATCGTCGATAGCTAAGTATCGAAGGTTAATAAAGCAATCTCGCGATATTCTTGAACACGAATTCGACGTCCGTCAAACACAGTTGACTTATCGAAAGAATAAGCTCGGTTCGGTGTCGCAATCAGCTTTAAAAGCGGTAGCTTTTAGCGTGACACGATTGTTGAAAAGTAGGTGGTAGCAATGCAAGTAGGTTTTAATGCTTGAAGCGAAATGGATCAAGTTGCGGCGAACGAAGTTTCAGCGATCCCATGAAAAACATGATTGCTCGAGACATTAGCGTCCCGCGACATACTTTCGCCATATCCAGAAGTAACAAACCGAGGATTAACACGGAAAATGTGTTAATACAGTTCGTACAGTCGGACGTTAGAAAACTTTCCACGATACATCATCCATCATCCTACGGTAATTAGCGGAGGCATAGCAGAGGTTATAAATTGCACGCAGAAATGTCTAACCTGTACTCGACAACTGCAGGAGTTGCATATTATAATGTAACTGAAGTGTAGACAGTAAAGCTGCAATGTGTAATGAAGCGATTAAACCAAAGTGTTTAGCTTACGGGAATTAACGTTCTTTTAAACGTTTGAACTTGTTCGGTGATTCACACTCACCGGTTCAACACAAATAAGTGGATATTTTGAAATAAATATTTTCTAACTGAATCTGTAGTGTTGTACTAGTACACTAAATTGTGTATTAAATAATAGAATTGTAAATTGTTATGTAAGTATACTAAATTTATAGAGACAGCTAATAGTAGAGAAGTATCTACTTCAAAATTTCTCAACCAAATTTTAGACTTGCCATTTGTCATCAATAAAAATGCTTCTAAGTGGTTATAAGACATATATGTGTATAGTAAACTGTAGTTCGAATCGAATTTATCGAATACTTGATCAAGTTTAAAATATTCTGGACTCGAATAGGAATTTCTCGTTTCATGGTAGATGCGAGAAAGGTGTACGCTTGCAGTGGATTCGAAAAGAAAACCACGGAGAGAACGGAGAAGAATGAGCATTAAGAGACACCAGAAGAATTCGAAGCGAGCAAACGTTATTACGTTGGATATCGAATTTATTCAATGGATGTCTTCCGGTAATAATACAGAAGCATTATTTCCTGCCGATATCGTTATCGTGGCTCGTTTCGCAGACAGTGCATTGCAGCGTTACGTGTATGTATGTACGCGATAAAACATAATCGAAAACGAGATCCCGTTTCTATGACGCAGAATTCAGCGTCGAAGCGTAATGATGGTTCAAGATTTATTGAATCGAATCGAAAATACATATTTCGATGTAATTAAATCCCTCGTGCAAGGCATTCCGCTCGATTTACGAGAATTTTTAATTAATGGATCTCGATATCGGATACGATTTATTTGATCGTAGCTATCACGTTCATTGCGGCGCTGTTTGATCTTTTTTGCGAAACGGAAATTCAGACTGAACTGATTGAAAATTTTATACTTGTTGAGGATCTGAAAAATATTTACATATTCGTAGTCGAAACGAGTACGATCATTCGATACATCTATTTTCATGGGTGTATTTTTTTGTATCGTGATTAATATCTGTATTTGATCTGTACTTGTTTATAGAAGTCATATTTTATTTCTGAAAGATCGTAAAGTTGAGAACCATTTTAGGTCAAATTTCAATCGCCCAGAGGTTCCACTACAAGAAACGTAATTTTTGTAATTCCAGCAGTGCACAAGGGTCTTTTACAACCCTGTGAAGCTAGAAGCCAATCACTGTTCAAAAGATCGTGTGTCTCGCTAGACACGTCGTTTCTCGCGAGTAACTCGGGGTCTAATCTCATTGAAACAGAGAGGAGGATAAATGAGCTCAAAACGCGGATCGACGTTCTCGCAGATAATTGCATTCGCGGAAATCTGGGTTACGTTTGTAGCGCTGGAAAGAGGAGCCTAGCGACGCGTTTCTCGCATTTCGTTCGGCTTCTCTTTGTAGGTCATCGAGTCAAAAATTTCACAAAGGTGTCGAAGGCCCGAGTCAAAGACCCAGTTTACTGCACCGAGAGGTAGTCGCTCGTCAAAGAAGAGATGCGTGACAAAGCCGAGAATTTCCCCTTTGCGTTCTACCTTCTCTCCAGAACCGAGTTCAAACGCTTGTTTGTAAGAATTTCTAATTAGCACCTTTGCTAACCTCCCCGGCAAACGCATCTATTGTAGCTTAATTAAAGTCGAGTCCGATTCCTTTTTCAACCTTCTTCGCTTTCTCCTTTGTACAATTTGCTCTGGATACGTCTTTACCTCTTTATACTATCGATTACCTATTTTATTCGAAATTATATTTGGAGAAATTTGAGGAGAGGTTTAATATTATATTGACTTGTGAGAATATCAAAATGTACGATGTTCTATGTTCATCGTGTACATATGTTGTTGGATATATGAATAGCCCTTAAATGTGTATTCGTGTGTTAAAGTGTTTATCATTGGAATATTTGGGATAGTAGAAAGATGCTGTAAATGGAGTACTAGAACCCTGCATAAATATCTAGTGATTTAGACATTTAGTGCTTGAGGTATAACAGAAATATTGGGAATCAAGGATGTAGGGATGTAGCAGTTTAAAGATAAACAAGAATACAAAAATAGTAGGAGTTTAAAAATATAAGGATGTGTCTTAGGATCTATAGAAAGCTAAATATACGACATGATATAGCACACACATTTTGCTCTAATAATATGGATAACGCAAGTGAATTTTGAATCGAATTGAAATTAAAAATCAAAAGATCTAAAAAACTTCATCTCCACCATACTGACAAAATTGATAAAGAACCCAAATAACTAGACATCGAATAATTTAATAAATCTTTAACGTCAAAGAATTTATGTTAGACATAGTCTTAAGAAAGAATCCTTTGATATCTGGTAGCTAGATGCCATCGCGTCATATCTTTTGAACGTTTCTGTTTCAGGCCGAAATATGGAGCGTCTTCATCGCTATTTTGAGGAAAAGCGTGCGGAATTTACAGGCATGTACAGATGTAAGCCTCATAGAACACGTGCTGCATCGTTTGTCCCGTGCCGAGACTGTTGTTGCAGGTAAATCCTTACATCAGGATTAACTTCGTACGCTCGTCGTTCCTGCGTGATAACACTTTTTCTGTTCCGCAGATCTGCTGATCGACATGCTCGGAGTGTTGGCCAGTTACAGCATAACAGTGAAAGAATTGAAACTTTTGTTTGGTGCTATGAAGGCTGTAAAAGGAAAATGGGTAAAGATAACGACGAAACTTTTTGTCTCGGGCTGGTCTTTTTTAGATCGGTGCGAGAGGAAAAGTTTTAATGGGAACACAAGTTTTTCTTTTAGCAAAAGGTGTAATGATGGGCTAAGAAATTTCTATGGTTGTTCTTCTCTGTTCTATAGCCACGACACTCGGCGAAACTGTTAAACGTTCTTCGTCAAATGCCGCAGAGAAACGGACCTGACGTGTTTTTCAGTTTTCCCGGTAGAAAAGGATCGGTAAGTCGATTTCTCCCTTTCACCGTCTCGCTCGCTTCTTCTTCGCTCACGATCTCCGACGAAGATGCTGCTCGATTCCGAACTCTATTAAACTTTCGATAAGAAAATTTGCCTTGTTTTACGGAACTTCCGCTTCCCGCTTAATCCGTCGAATCGAATGACGTATTGATTCTACGGCTAGGCTTATCCTTGCTGGAGAAGTTCCGAGTTATCGCTACGGTGCAGTTCAACCTTGATCGAGGGATCAGAAAGTTTTTTAAACGGTTTTTAATTGACTCGCATTCGATTATAATGCGATATATTGTATATCGTTTATATTTCTAGCCTTTTATTTTGTCGTGATATTTACATAGACACATTGGTGACGTTTTCTGATATCAGATTTATCTAAATGATGTTACCTTTTCTGATGAGTGTTACTTTCTCACGTTTTGTTAATTTTGTACTGTATGACTATTTCTTTTTGTTCCTCGTTTTTCCGCTGTAACTGTATGCCAGAGAAATCGACCCTTCCAAGCTGCATGTCAAAGGAAATGGTTGAATGAATTACCTTGACAGGGGAACAGGCCTTACTTTAGCATTGAAATAGCAGTATCCATTTCCTGTAGGAACGAGCAGATGGAAATATCGCAAAAACCCGGCCTTTGCCTAAGAAATCTACCGAAACAGATACCGTTCATTTTATCAAACATTTGTATCTATCGGATGAATTCTAGCGCGCATGGGTTATCGGGACGTAGCGATATTGGAGCGTTGGAATATCGGGACGTAGGAATATTGGGACGTAGAGATATCGGAACGTAGCGATTTCGGGACGTAGAAATTTGGGAACGTAGCGATTTCGTGATGTAGAAATTTCGGAATGTAGAGATATCGGAGCGTAGAAATTTCGGAACATAGAGACGTCGGAGCGTAGAGATATCGGAACGTAGAGACATCGGAGCGTAGAGATATGGGAACGTAGCGATTTCAGGACGTAGAAATTTCGGAACGTAGAGATATCGGAGCGTAGAGATATCCGAAGGTAGGGATATTGGAATGTACCGATTTCGGGGCGTCGGGATTGTGGAACAAAGGGATATCAGAACGTAGAGTTATCGGAACGTAGGAATATCGGAACGCAGAGATATCGGAACGTAGCTATATCGGAACATAGGTATATTGAAATATAGCAATTTTGGGACTTGGAAATATGGGAACGTAGGAATGTCAGATTATATTAATACAGAAACATAGGGGTATCAGGACATAGAGGTTTCAGGAGGTAGGTATATCGGAACGTATGAATGTCGTGATCAAGAGCTATTTGAATCTAGAAATATTAGAACATAGCAATCTACGGATACAGAGATCTAGAGTCACAGATGTTTTGCTTTTATATATTCATGTCCGAATTGTTTCAGGCAATCGTCCTACCTCCACTTGCAAAATGGCCACACGAGAACGGATTCACGTTTACCACGTGGTTCCGTTTGGACCCCATCAACTCCGTTAATATCGAACGAGAAAAGCCGTACCTCTACTGGTAAGTGCTCTCACATCAAGCACTCTCGTTAGAACACTCTCTCGATTCGAAGTGGCTGGTTACTTTAAGAAGAATCATTTATATCACTGACCTCCGAGCGAAGAAATAAGCGCGAAAATTGCAGCCTATTCGAATTTCCTCGATCAGCAGTTCGAATTCGATTGAACACAATCTAACTCGATGAAAAAAAAAGAGTGATTCCATTGGAACGACGGTTCGCGTACCAGTTTGATCGCATTCCTTCACACGGAAATAATTCGATTCCCGCACAAACGTTGTCTCCAATTACAAACAACGTTGCCATTTCGTCTATAGGAATAAAATGGAGAGATAAAACCGACTGACGGGCACAAAGAGAACAGAGAACGTACGCGTAGTCGACGGGTTTTAACCGATACCCGTTAATAATTACGAAATTCCGAGATACCGTGTGCTTATTGGTCTTCGATATTTTTTATAAAGTCCAAGGAAAGAATTCGATACTGATGTGAATTAATTTTTACTATATTAGGACACTGTTATACAAATTTTTATACAGAAATGTTTTACTTGAATGTAATAGTACCTTCAAGGTACTTTTAGAACTTCTAATTTAGAAATTTATATGTAACGAAATATGCACTTCGAGTATTTTTTTATTTGCAGTTTTAAAACCAGTAAGGGTGTAGGATATTCTGCACACTTCGTAGGAAATTGCTTGGTCCTCACCTCTATGAAAGTAAAGGGCAAGGGCTTCCAGCATTGTGTCAAACACGAATTTCAACCACGAAAGGTACGTCTATATTCTACATGTCTTAGAAGATAATTTCCATACAATAACCTTTATTTTCGCAGTGGTACATGATCGCCGTAGTGTACATATATAATAGGTGGACGAAAAGTGAAATTAAATGTGTGGTCAACGGTCAGTTGGCTTCGAGCACAGAAATGGCGTGGTTTGTCTCAACGAACGACGTAAGTTCAATATCACACTCTAATTTATACTGTATCTATGATAAATTGATTTATGTATTCAATTTTTATATATTAAACTTTCTATTCAATTTTTGTGTATTAAACTTGTTTGAATTTTCATTATATGGCTGCTGTTTGTATTTAATAATTATGTTCTTTAATAGCCAAAGATACAGTAGACTTCCATTATCTTGTCACAGAATTGCTAATATTTCCTGGCAATATACTGGTGCAATTTATTCCACAAATTTCTTACAGCCGTTTGACAAATGTTACATCGGAGCTACTCCGGAAGTGGATGAAGAGCGTGTGTTTTGCGGACAAATGAGCGCCATATATCTGTTCAGCGAAGCTTTGACGACGCATCAAATTTGCGCTATGCATAGACTGGGGCCTGGATATAAGGTACAAATCACTACAAATTTCAATAAGTATAGTTACCACTCATATTCATTCTCTTTCTTCTAAAATTTATTTACCGAGTAAAAATGTGCAGAATTATTATGAAAAAACGTAGCATAAAGTCATCGGTTTAACATTAGAAAAGATCGTTGATCCCTGTGACAATGTTTTTGATCAAGGAAACATTTGCATGTACAAGATTACTTTGAAGCTGTACACGTTCCATATTCAATATGGCGCTTTGTTCGCAGAGTCAGTTTCGTTTTGACAACGAGTGTTACCTGAATCTGCCTGACAATCACAAAAGGGTGAGTGATGAGCTGGAGCTCACGAGCATGGTGGACCAAAGTATGCAAACTGTAAGCATTTTTATTTTATTTTCTCCCCGTTTACATTTAATTTGCACACCGTTAATCACTCTGTTACTGCGTTCGAGTTCATCAGAGGTAATTACCCGAATTATCAAGCATCGAATTATTACCCAGAACGGTTACTTGTGGACGCAAACTGCGATGCATAAGTTTGTATTTATCGATCGCTTTGTTTAATGAATGTTGTTTTGTTTCGTGTCCACCTATTTACCAGCCACGAGTTCAGTTTTTCTGCCTGGTTGCTTTCTTCTCGTAGACAGTTGCTGAATTTATTCGCCTGAGTAGATTCTTGCGAAGGGATGGCACGACTTTCTTCTGCTCCCAATTTCGCGTAATTACGAGGGAGGTGGACAGTAATCGTTCCGCAAAATTATCGTACGCTATTTTTGAAATGTGGAGGAAATCTGGGTCAGAGCTTTTTAACGATGGTAGCTTTGTTAAACGTCATGAATCTTTCATTTTCAAGATTTGAAATTTTTTACTTTTAAATTCTCTCGTTGACTACTTGAATTGTTCTGAATACAAAATCTACTGTGGGCCAAAATCTGTTGAATCAATTAGATACCAGCTATAATTTTATGCAATTAAATTTATTAAAATATCTACAGCTGTGCAAATTTTTCATCCACTGACATTTGCGAAAGTCGTGCAGTCCCGAATTACCTAAGTATTCATTAACAACAATAATTATGCTACACATGTGTGTATGTGTGTGTTTTGCATATAGCAAAAGGTTTGTTGGTAATACATGTGTATATAGTATTTTACTAATTAATTTTGATCGTATTGACATTAGCTGCGGACAACCGATGGGAATGTGGAATTGATTTTAGATCTACAAAAACATCAGCCGGAGCTGTAGCTTAGCCACGAATTATTTGAACTAAATTCACATTGAGTTTGTCTTGCGATGTCAAGCACGTTTGTGCATTTAACGCGTAGCCATCGTGTTCGATAGTTATGAATAAACTTCGAAAGTTCACTTCGTCGTGCTTTGAACAATGTTTAAACGCGAAACTCGGTGAACTTTCGAGGGTTAATTATGACTTACGACGATGGAACAATTCGAAAAACAAGGCGAGGACGATGTTAATGATGTTGGTTTATAGGTGCTTTACGATGGTAAGCTGTCGAACGCAATTGTGTTCATGTACAACCCGGTGGCAACGGATTCGCAACTTTGCCTTCAGAGCGCACCGAAAGGCAACGTTTCCTACTTTGTACATACACCACACGCCCTTATGCTGCAGGTGAGATAATAAAATAGAATTATCAATTGTGCAATAAGATCTGTCGAACGTTGGATTAACACGCGTTAATTTACTATATCTTAATTACCACGCGGTACATTACTGTGTGCTGAATTACCACGCATGGAATTATGGCGCGTGGCACTAGTACACGCTGAGTTATGGCGCGTGGTATTAGCACACGTTGAGTTATGGCGCGTGGCATTGATACACGTTGTATTACCACGCGTTAAATTCCTATGTGTCGAGTTACCACGCATTGAACTTCCACGCGCCGAATTACCACGCGTTGAACTTCCACGCCCCTAATTACCACGCGTCGAATTACCACGCGTTAAACTTCCACGCCCCGAATTACCATGCGTCGAATTACCACGCGCTGAATTTCCACGTGACAGATTACCACGCACAGAATTACCACGCACTGAATTACGACGCGTCGAATTACCACGTGCCGAATTACCACGCGCTGAATTACTACGCTCTGAATTACCACGTGCCGAGTTACCACGCGTTGAATTACCACGTGTCGAATTACCATGCGTCGAATCACCACGCGCTGAATTGCCATGTTCTGAATTACTATGTGTGGAATTAGCCTCCTACAATTAGACAGATGTTGCACTACGAAATATTTTTCAGGAAATAGTGATTTAACCTTGCATTATCTATTTACAGGATGTTAAAGCTGTTATCACGCATTCCATTCACAGCACACTGAACTCGATCGGTGGCATTCAAGTGCTGTTCCCTTTATTCTCACAACTAGATATGCCATACGATTGTATAGCGCCAAACGACGTAAAACGAGATCCCACGTTATGGTAAATAATTTTATATAAAGCACATTTTGACGAAATGAATAACTTCAACCTATTCGACTGTATTGGTATAATAGTATTTCCCTTGCAAAAAGAGTCTAAGAAATAAATTAGAATATTGGGTGAATATAGTATAAATTGAATTTCGAGTAACTTTAGTCGAAGGGTTTGAAACAACATTACAATCATCAGTCACGTAACGCGAGTTTGAATTTCCAGTTCAAAACTGTTGGGGTTTATCTGCGATCTGGTGGAAAGTTCGCAAACCGTACAGCAACACATGGTGCAAAACAGGGGATTTTTGGTAATTAGCTACATGCTCCAGAGAGCAAGCAGAGACCATCTTACCACTGAAGTTCTCGCATCGTTCTTGGAACTCACTAAACATTTGGTCACCTGTCTCAGCGCCAACAGTGATTTGTTATTAAAACAGGTATCGATTAAGTCATTAGTTCAATTTTCATATCGATTAGAGTTCAATTAGAATTGAATTAGAATTAAGTATTCAGTAGAATGCGGATGTTTATGCATTTATAACATAGCATGACAAAATACAAACTGCAAGATGTCATTAAGATAATAAATTAAATTCTGTCGCTCACGCGATATTGCGTTGTCGTTGTACAATACTTAAATGTGTCACGCAGAGAATATCTGATTTTATAAAAATGTATCTACGTATACTTGCATGAACATCCGCAGTCTGGTAATGAATAGTATTAATAGTATTGATTGGATGTAGGATAGAACGTTAAATTGATGGAAGAGAAAGTAATACGTAGAAAACGATTCACTAAAATTGAAAGAAGCCCAAGTAGATTTGCAAAAGAAGTCGAATCATAGTTTGCACGAAAGTGGTAGAAAATAATCGATCGTAGTGTACATTGTAAAAATACTTTTACCAGATTCATATCATTTATCGAATAAGTTAAGATAATTACATCTTCGTGCAATCTCACGTTTTCAGTCTGCATCAAATGAAAATAAAAATTCGTCCTGGTTGGTGAATTATCTTAACCACTAGCATATATACTAATTTAATTAAATTATTCAAGTACACAAGTACCCTGAACGAGATATTAATGAACATACTATTAGAAAGTTAGGTCATTAGGGTTTGTACCTGAAAGAGTAGCTCATATTCGAACCCCTTATTGTTCGTAAAGTGTTCAACAAAACCCCTTAGCAAATTTTTCATACAAAATCATCCCCATTTCGAGATGTGTTTTTATCGTAACCCATGTTTCCGTACCCTTCGTTTTATTTTATCCAGTATAGTAGCATGAGCAAACGAACTCTCTCACATCGTATTATTTTTTCTGTATGTATACCTATCGATATTTGTTGCGTTAACTTGTACATTGGCGGGAATGGTAGGCTTCCTAGGAATAATTGCGGCGTAAGGGAAAGAGCTATCATTTGGTTATTAATTGGTCAATTTTCAAATTTAGAATTTATGAAATCTGAGAATTTGGGAATTTGCAAATTTGGGGTTTCAGAAGTTTGGAAATGTAGAAATTTAAAAATCTGCAGATTTGAGAATATAGGGATGGTGATGTAAGAATTTAGGGGTGCAGGGATTTGGGGGTGTAGGGATTTGTAGACTGAGGAATTTGGGGCTGCAGTGATTTGGGGGTGCAGGGATTTGAGGGTGTAAGGATTTGGAGACTGAGGAATTTGGGGGGTGTAGAGATTTGAGGGTGTGGGAATTTAAGGATGTAGGGATTTGGGGACTTATGAATATTGAGATTTGGGGTTTGCAGGTTTAGGGTTTGGACATTTGAGGATATGGTGATACTTGGGGCTGTAGAAATTTGAAGATTTAGGAATGTAGGAACTTGACAGTGTAATGATTGTGAGATGAATTTGAGGACTTATCGATTTGGCAATTTAAAAATTTATATATTTGAAAACTTGGTGACTTAAAATTTTTATAATTTAAAAATGCAAATATTGAAAAATTGTCAAGTTATGCTTAATTTCCCAAAATCAGAAACAAGTAGTGCTATTTATTTCTTACACTATTTTTCATCGAAAGAAAGCCTACGCTACACCCAAATGTACAAGAAGAGACCGCCCGTAGACGCTGTGAATGTTATACGCTATTTATAATGTACTTTTGTTCGTAAATTAGTTTGATCCGTTCAAGCATGACTATTACTCTCTTCATAAACGACATTGTGTTAATGAAATCTTTGGATCGCATGCAATCTACCGACTTTTAGGCTTCCTGATTTCATAATATGGCTACGCAACATATTTTTGTTCCCGTTAAGTCGCTTCCATATTGAAAATTTCTATCTATTATTTTGCAACGCTGATGAATATTCTCTTTGCTGTAATTAATCTTTCTCAGTTTTCTATTCGCGACAATGCTACAAAAAAAGAGCGTACCACAAGGAATACTGTCTTTTGTTGAAACTTCTAATACTTCGCTTTATATTCTATCAAGGATGCCTATCGCCTTTGACAGTGCTACTTTTCTTTTTATATGCACAGTTCAATCAAATATTGGGACATCCCTAGTACGCGGTCGAAAGCTAAATCATGAAAGAAAGGAAGATTTCAGTGTCTAATATACAAAAAAGATCAACTACGACTTGTGTGATTTTTAAACAGTACTTACTTTCATAAATGTTCCATAATTATTCCTACAATTTTTGTGTTAACTTTTGAACGATATGGATAGATAAGCTCTTACAAATGATTCTTTGCTTACGACTCTGGGGTTTTGTAGTTCTGGAATTTTTAGAATTTTAATGTTTTCAAAAGTTCGATCATTCAGATTTTGAAATCATGGAAAAATTAGAACTAGAGTTTTTTAACAGTAGGACCTTGGGACTTTAGAATTTCAGAATGTTAGAATTGTGTAATTTTTTAACTTCATAATCAACTTGAATTAAGAAAAGTGTATTAAGAAGATATTAAATTTTTGGCTAATTATGTGCAACTTTAAAAGATCAAAGACCACAATTTTATTAACTGTTCACAAAAATATCTCTTAGTCTTTAAATATTACATTTAGTTTCTTAAAGAAAAATTTTCTACTAATGTTTATCTATCCACATCCTTTGTCTCAATATTGTCTTCGAAACTGATCTCGATGCATGAGTGTTCGACATAAAGTGTCACTCTATTCTCCTCAATCCACTTTTCTTTCCCATATTTGTCACAAATCGTAACGACGAATTTGGTACCTTGAACTACCCCATTTACGTTTTTCTCAACCGGTGTCTTTGCACAAGAACGAATATCAAGCTCCCATTCGAAGTTCCTGACAAATGTACACCATTTGTATATGTAAAAAGCGCAACAACAGGAACAATCGGTACAATCTTTTAATAATCCCGAAGAACGAATGAAAATCAACTGAACCCAGGATACGGTTGACAGACATAGGAATTGATAAAAGTCGGCTAGATTAGTGTGTCCGAAGAACAGGCAGATCCATGGTGATGTAGTTTTACTTTTCATTCCTAACATGGCAGCTATTGGATCACGTGCTTTTTAATCCCGCTCTGTGGATATATACGCCGGCGCCGGTGCAAACCCGGCTTTATTCGTACTTGGCCACAGAGTTCCTCAGTGACACGCAAATATATTCTAATGTAAGAAGAGTCTCCACAGTATTACAAACGGTACACACGCTTAAATACTACTATTGGGTTGCTAATCCTCGAGCCAAAAGTGGTATCACTCCAAAAGGACTTGGTGAGTAATTTCTCACTCGAAATTAAACCGTTCAAATTTGTTCATTTAATAAATATCTCGCATTCTTTCGACTAATTGCAGATGGACCACGACCACAACAGAAGGATATCTTGACAATACGCTCTTATATTTTGTTATTTCTCAAACAACTGATCATGATCGGGAACGGAGTGAAGGACGACGAACTGCAAAGTATTCTTAATTACCTGACGACAATACACGAGGTAATTTGTTAAAAATTATGGGGATATAATTTATTGTTAAGAATTGTAACTAAGATCAGCTTGACTCCCTTAAACTTGAGTTAATTATAAGTTTCGATTTCTTGTTTGTATCAACAGGACGAAAACTTGCACGACGTTCTGCAAATGCTAATATCGTTAATGTCTGAACACCCATCGTCGATGGTGCCTGCTTTCGACGCAAAGCAAGGCGTCCGAACGATCTTTAAATTGCTAGCTGCAGAAAGTCAGTTGATACGTCTACAGGCACTGAAGTTATTGGGATTCTTCTTGAGCCGTAGCACGCACAAGTACGTGAACAAACCGTATAAATTAATTGACAATTTATACGTGCTACAAGAATGTTTCAATTACAGACGAAAATACGACGTCATGAGCCCACATAATCTGTACACGTTACTTGCCGAAAGGTTATTGCTGAACGAGGAGACACTGTCGTTGCCAACGTACAATGTTTTATATGAGGTATCATATCTAATTTATCGATAGTTTTAATTAGATTTGCAACGATATCCACGTGTCGAATTTTCAGATCATGACGGAACAGATTAGTCAACAGATCCTTTACGCCAGACACTCTGAACCGGAGTCTCATTGTCGTCTAGAAAATCCAAGTAAGCAAACGAATGATTTCTCCTAGGAAATATCCTCATATGACATGTTACTATTCGTTACATGTATGCTTTCAGTGATTCTCAAAGTAGTAGCAACGTTAATTCGACAATCAAAGCAAACGGAACAGCTGTTGGAGGTGAAGAAGTTGTTCCTCTCGGACATGACGCTACTGTGCAACAATAACCGAGAAAATCGACGAACCGTTCTGCAGATGTCCGTGTGGCAGGAATGGCTGATCGCTATGGCCTACATCCATCCGAAAAACACTGAGGAACAGAAGATCTCTGATATGGTGTACTCGCTGTTTCGCATGCTTCTGCATCACGCCATTAAGCACGAATATGGTGGATGGCGCGTGTGGGTGGACACTTTGGCAATCGTCCATTCCAAGGTAGATATATTGCAATTAGGACTTTTGGATACAATAATTTAGTTTGCCAACTGAAAGCAATGTTTTGACTTTGGATAGATGACATCCAGCTTTTGTTCTTCATTTGTTAATGATATTTTTAGGGTCATTATAACTAAATTATGAACACTGTTATTGTTATAACATGACATTATACATTATTAATAATGTATCAACGGAAAATGTCGTGTATTAACATGTTGAGTTCCGACTGTTCAGGTATCCTACGAAGAATTCAAGCTTCAGTTCGCTCAGATGTACGAGCATTACGAGAGGCAGCGATCAGATAACATTACTGATCCCGAGCTAAGACAACAGAGGCCGATCAGTACTATCTCCGGTTGGGATCAGCAGCATTCGGGGAATAATGGGTATAATAAACCATCGCCCTGGGGCAATCAACAGAATCACGAAGTACAACACGTAGAGAGGAATTATAAGGTTAGACATCAAATTATGGTTCTGAACAAAACCGTCGCTCCCTACATTCCTATACCTCTATTCATGATATTGTATAAACTCATTAAATAAATCAACAGTCACTCACATTTGAAGTTTGTTATACATTTTAAACGTGGATATCGATTTAATTCCCAGGAGTTTGACGCTTCCGAAGGAAACGATCGGCTGGAAGAATCTTGCAGCTGTGACTTGAACTCGATAGACAATACCGAAAGCGACAGTAGTCCAGCGATCGCGAAATCGCACAGCGAAACACTGGACACCCCGCAGTCGAGCGAGGCGATATCCCTGGACTCCAGACTGAGCGATAAGCCGGAAACGCCGACCACAGCTCGCGAAGTTCACACGGACACCCCGACGATTCTCGAAGAAGCCAACAGCGAACCAATTTCCGTGCCAACCACGCAAGAGACCAGCGAAGCGATATCGATTGAAAGTTCCAACGATTTGTACAGCGAGGTACACAAAATCGACAGTTCCAGTCCGGATTCGATGACGGTGCAGGAGGTGCTGAAGAAGGATGAGGAACCATCGGAGGAGAAAGCGGAAGATACCGTCCCTGAATCGTCTCCTGTTAAGCAACCGGAAGAAAACGCACAGGTCGAAGAAGATGCCGAGCAAGAGGAGAAAACGCCGAAAGATGATGTAAATGTAGCTGATGAGACTTCTGAAACCCAACAACCGAAAGAAGACAATGAGACTCCTGTTACCGAAACGGAAGAGGAAGAAACGAGCAAGGAGAAGTCTGATGCAGCAGACAACGTTGCTCCGAGCGAAGATGTTCCTTCTAATACGGAAGATTCCGAAAAAGTCGAAGCACCTGAGGAAAGTTCGACGGAAGTTGCGGTTTCGACGGAATTGACCGATTCGGATAACGTACCGAGTACATCTCCTGACGAGACATCTGAACCGTTAGTCATCAAGGAGATCGAGAAACTGCAATTGGAGAACGATCGAGAGGTAATCGACAGTGATACCTCGGAAGCGTACTTGACACCGACGGAGAACCAGGACAACTTGAGCGACATGAAGACCAAAGCTTTGGACGCGGAAAAGCCCGAGGACAATATCGTGGAGGACGTTCAGGATACGGAGAGTACGGCTGTTCAGGTTGAGAATAACGAAAACGAATACGAAAGGGAGGAAAATGCGAAGAATCCCAATTGCTCAACTAGCGTAATAGAAAGTACGGAAACCGGTGAAGAGAAGGTAGATGTAGAAGAGAAGAAAGTGGAATCAGTAGTAGTGACTAGTGAGTTAAGTAGTGACAAATGCGCCGTGGACTCTGCGACAGAGGACAAAAGTGCTGTTATTAATGATAACGATGAGAAGGTAATTGATAAACATTCAAGGGAGCCGTCCACTATTTCTACTAACGTAAGTGATAATCAGTCAGACATTCCGGTGAGAACTGAGACCGAGGTAGAGGTTACAGATAGTGTTTCTAGTAATAGCGATATTCAAAGTTCTGTAGATAATGTGACGCAAGTGCCAAATCCTAAGCAGCAAATTCCAACAATATCTACGGTCTGTGATGCTAATACAAATATGCCCGACGGTGTGCCTCAAATCGTTAGTTCTACTGTGGTTACGAGGGATAATTCGTTGTTGAATGACTTGACTCCAGATCACGTAGATACCCATCGCAGATCCAGTTTACCGACTGTACCCTCTGAGACAGCCAACGATGATAATGTTAACAGTAACAATAACGAACCTCCTTCTTTACCTGTACCCTTGCGAAAAACATCGTCACCCCAAAAGCGACCAAGGAGTGCCTCAACTTCCACGCAAGTGGATCCCAATCATTTCGGTAAGAACTGGATACACTCTTCACTAATTGCTTGCTCAAGATTCTTAAAGCTGAGATTTCATATTTCAATAAGTAATAATCACCAAGTTTTCTGTGGCACTATTCAGCAGAATCAGTAGCACCTCACATAATCTACACGTTTATGACCACTATTGTTATAGAGTCAAAACGATCGAAGCAAGGTAATCCTTCCACGAGACCAATGTTTAGTCCAGGACCGACTCGACCTCCTTTCAGAATACCAGAATTCAAATGGTCTTACATACATCAAAGATTACTCTCGGATGTTCTTTTCTCATTAGAGACAGACATTCAAGTCTGGAGAAGGTACGTAAACGAATAATATTTTTCTAAAGTAGTGTCCGAGCAAATTGAAAATGTATCCATCCATATTTCAGCCATTCAACGAAATCAGTGTTGGACTTTGTAAACAGCAGTGAAAACGCGATTTTTGTTGTTAATACCGTTCATCTAATTTCACAACTGGCTGACAATCTTATTATTGCCTGCGGAGGATTGTTACCGCTTCTAGCATCGGCTACCTCGCCAAATGTACGTAGAATTTTTCTCCGAGTTTACTTGTTTTCAATTATCAGATAGAACAGCATATCCGGGTGAAAGTTGTTTTTCACGGATTGGTTTTTTTAATTCGTGCTTGGATATATTCATAGAGCGAATTGGATGTAATTGAACCAACTCAGGGGATGCCAATTGAGGTAGCAGTTTCTTTTCTGCAAAGACTAGTCAACATGGCTGATGTACTTATCTTCGCCAGCTCTTTAAATTTTGGTGAACTGGAGGCTGAGAAGAATATGTCTAGTGGCGGTATTCTAAGGCAGTGTTTACGACTGGTTTGTATTATCGTCCACGTAGTATTTTAATTTCTTTTTCTAAGACAGATACACTACGATTATAGTCCCAGTCACGATACAGCGAGGTCATAAATTAAACTCTTATCATTCAGTACATAGACTCGATACTCCCAGGATTGTGTTTCGTTTCAATACAATGCTTTAAAGTTTGCAAACTTGAAAACTTGATGATCCTGATTTAAGTTTGAAGTCCATATATTTTAAACTGCTGTGCGACCACATTATATTATGACAGAGATTATGATCACATGACACAATTTCAACTTTACAATATTCGATCTTCGTGATTTTCTTCAAATAATTATACTGACGAATTCTGTGACAAGTAAAATTTATTATCGATAACACACACACCACTGGTTGACCTTGTCTTTCGGTACCTTTGCCAATAAAACAATAATTATGTTTGTGAAAATTTCTGCTCTATCTTTTAGAAAGACAAGATTTACCTAATTTAGGTTTATCATACACATATTATATAGTATGCTTCGTATGAATTTTTTTACATGTGTGCATACATATTGATGTGTTACATAGTATGATAGCACATAAAACTTAACGAAACTCTACATATAGAATATCAAGAAATATCATAAAAGTAAAATTAAAACACAGTGTCTATTAATTGAAAATGTAATTCAAGAAAAGTTTACAGATCTATTCACAAGTCATATAGAACTTTCACAACATTAAAGAGTTACACATTTCAGACAAGAAGAGCACTAAAAAGATCCCAACACTACTGTAGTCCAGAAACAGACTCTTATTAATAGAAATAGTTCTTGAGACAGCAGTGTGTTAAATAGTTGTAACATTTTTAGTTTCTCTATATGTACAAGATAGAACTTCAACATGTACGTTTACATTGTGTTTTTTGTTATATTCATCTGATGAAATGCTTCTATAGGTCTGTACATGTGCCGTTAGAAACTGCTTAGAGTGTAAAGAACGTGGCAGATCGTACAGCATGTTAGGTCGGCAGATTGGTACTAGTAATAAATCACAGCACATACAGTCTCTTATACGAGGAGCTCAAACATCACCCAAGGTATGTTTCATCCGATCGAACTTAATTTATATAGACAAATGTATTTACTGTCATCGATGCTGACAAAACTACACGCATTGTGTATTTATCAAAAGCCATGTCATATAGAAAATAGCATTCTCAGTGGCTATGGATGTTAGTTGTTCACAGTGGGATAAAGTGTAGTTTCTGTTTTTGTAGAACATAGTGGATAATCTGGCACATCAATTAAGTCCTGTAAAAGACCCTGAGAAATTGCTGCAAGATATGGATGTGAATCGTTTAAGAGCTGTGATATACAGAGATGTTGTAAGTATATTGCAAATAGTGACATAAATGTGAATTGCATATTGGTAACAAAAATGTCTAACTTTTGTTTTAGGAGGAAACCAAGCAGGCCCAGTTTCTGTCCCTCGCTATAGTTTACTTCATCTCTGTACTAATGGTATCAAAATATCGTGATATACTGGAACCACCAATATCGCAACGTCCACCAAGTCCAGTTCAAACGATACAAACTAACGGTGCTGGTCTAAGACCAGGTAGCCCCTCAGGTAAGATATACATCATTCTATAAAACAATTTATTGCGATAAAATGACACATAACATAGAGTACCAACATCCGATAAAATGTTGATCAATGTTTATCGATGCAGATAAATAATTAGAATTATAAATGAATCATGAAGGAGCATTGATGACCAGATTTCATTAATTATAAATGACAAAAGTAATAATAGTTATCATTTGCAGGGATCAAATGTTAACGAAATACACAAAGATTATCGAAGTTGATGTTAATATATGCATGTTCGATTTGAAACATATATATGTGTTAACCCTAACAAATTTTACACAGAAGTTTAACGAAAACTGATTAACGTTAATGATATTCAACTGTTACTTCAAAACTCTTACATGTCAGATATGCATTGCTGCATTAAAACTAATTAAATAACAGAACTACATTTTGGTGTATTTCACATATATCACAATGTGCATGATTATAAACAAAGCAGCATGTTTTTCATGATGTTTATACAATTCGAATATAATTAGACTTCTCAATGAACTGCTAATTATAGTGAAACTTGGGTTTCTCAAATACAAAACATAAGCAAATATATAAAAAAGTTTCTTATATTTATCATAAAATTTAATAATGTACAAATGAACATAATTGTTTTAGTTCTGGTTAATGGAGCGAATAAAAATTTTACATATAAATGTGTTCACAAATATGTAGCTACTATGGAACACCGTGCACTTTAACTGTGTAGCAGCAAAATAAAAGCAGCACACCACACTAACTATAGAGCATGTTCAACTGCACCGTATGAACTATTGTTATATGTATCTGACAGTGAGAGTTTTGATGTTTGTTGAATGTATCAGCACTTTTTTTTAAGTTTAAACATATTTTTATCGTATCACTGTTACTTTCTATTATAACATACCAAATTTACTTGAAACAAAAGGCTACGAAAAATTTGTTATAATGCAGGCAAAATATATTAAGACAAGTTATACATTTTAAATGGTCTTTTGACTCTCTGATGCTCCTAAATTCAATATTTCAATATTTTATATCAAACAACAGAATAATTTAGTTGTTCCTAGTGAACATTTGAAGTGTTTATCATTACTGAGTTTCACTCTACTTGTATTTAAAGAATAACTTGTAGTAATTTCTCAAGCAACTTTCTATGACATGTTAAAGTACACTTACACTCTATTAAAAACGAAGTACAAAACCACTGGGTATAAGTATACAGATATAAAACTTAACGATGTATATAAATTTGATGCACTTTTGACTGCAGATAAAAGACGTACAATTTTATTGCTTAGAAATGAAGTCCACCGGATATCGTTGCTTTCTGAATATTTCAGTGACTTAATATCAACGTGTTAAGCGGCCAAACACGTGTTTTTACTGACCGGTTAAAGTGACAAGACTACATTTTAGATATCAGAACAAAGTTCCAGAATCCCTAAATCCCCAAATCCTAATATTTGTAATATTTAATACGATCCAGCAGTGGTCGGTTCTCTGTAGAACATTGCGATCTCGCCATATTGCGCGAAGACTATACTTGCTAGTACAGTAATGAATCGCAGTAGTCTAAGAGCTTGAGTTTACGTAGCTGCTAGAGTGAAACCCAGTATAAAGCTGACATAGTAGAAATAAAATGAAAAGAGAAAATAAAGGCACGATAGAAAGAAAGTGTACATGGTCCAGAATGGTGGTAACGTGGTAAATGTGGTTCCTCAGCAGATGGGAATGGTGGTGGAGGAGGGCGGCCCCTGTTTCCACAGTGGTCTCACCACGTGTACCCACAGTTCCTCCCGGGATCTCACCCTAACGCCAATGCGAATGCCAATGCCAATGCCAACCACCATATGAACCAGCACCACCACCAGCACCCGCTACCGGCTGCCAGGCACTCTAATCGCCAGCCCCCCTCCAACTATTATCTCCCGAATCACCACAGTAATCATTACAACCATCATCCGAATAACCATAACTATCATCGTCATCATCATTACCATCATCACAATAACAACAATCACCATCATACGCTTCAAAAGCATATCGATCAGCCCCGAAATCTCTGTCATAGAAACTCCGGTGTTGGTCTGCAAGGTAACTCGATTGCCCGAACGTTGTGTTCCACGGAATGCTCCACTTTCTTACTTTACTTTCGCCTGCTCGATTTTTACCTGTCGTACAAAAGCGGGATTTCCTAGAAGGATATCGTTTACGAATTTTCTGACGAATAGGTTTTACGTGTTTTTTGGAATATTGGATGCTCGACAAGTAGGCCATGGTGCTCAGAAAGGTATAATGTAGTTTAGACTCCCTTTAGAGGAAGTGTGAAACACTATCCTGAGGCTTTTTAAGATTCTAGTGTTATCAAATGTCCAAGTATATTGGCTTACAAATTTTTGAAACTTAAGTTTCCTGACTCCTGGATTCCCAAAGTCCCAAGAAGGTCCAAATCTCCGAACTTTCAGAATTCTCAAGTTCCAATATTTCCAAGCTTCTGATCTCTCAAGGTCCAAAACTCCCATGCTTCAGATCTTGCAAGTACAAAAATTTCAAAGTTCCCAAACTCTTAAATTTTAAATCTCCCAAGTCCCAAGTCCTCAAGTTCTAAAATTTCCAAGTTTCAAGTTTCCCAAGTCCCGAAACTCTCAATCTTTGAATCTTCCAAATTCTAAATCTGTCCACTTCCACATTTTACAAATTCCAAAGCTCCCAAGTTCTGAACCTTCACCGAGTTAAAATTACACCGTAGAAAAGTTTCTGTTGTACAATAAAAATTCGTCAGGACAGATGCGTGTGGTGCTTGTAGAAAATCCCGCCTTACTCGACCGCAAATGAACTATCGACACCATTTGTTTTCTCGTTTTCCTTGTTCTTCTTCAGTTTCCTCGGTCTTGACGCGTTGATATTTCTGTCTGCATGCTATCGTTCACCAAGGGCTCTTTCGCGTAATTACTGTCAAAGTAATTTTCGCGTATCTGACTAAATCGTGACTGACGGGGATTCATGATGCATTCACCTTTCGTTCCAGAAGTATTAGTCTAAACTTCTCGAGTTTCTGAATACTTTGACGTTGATATACAATTGCATGTTCCCTTCTATTTCTAACAAGTATCCTTTTTAGTTATACGACTACCAATGAGACTACTGAAATTATTAACTTGAGATGATTAGAATTGAAAGGTGAATTTTATGAATCCTCATCGATCTTCGTTTTCGTTTGGTCCGTAAGGACCTTAACGAATTTCGATCATTCCGCTATTTGAGTGTACACACACACACACATACACGTGCACGTACATATACACATACAAGCATCGTTTCAATTTTTATTTGGCAAAATTCGTTTTTCTTTTCACTGTATTTTTGATAGAATTTGTTCCTGTGTTGCAATCAGTTCCTTTCTTGAAGATTACATGAACGTTTATGTTTCTGTTATTTGCTTGCGAAAGAACGCAAAGATGAAGAAACATTTTGTTCATCGAAAATACCATTTACGAGAAAATGTATACAATACATTTTATTCGAGTGTATATAATACATTCGTTGCTATTTTCAATGGATCTGCCGAATGTTTTTCGAAAGCTTGGCGCACATAAACCGAATGAATAATATGCACAACTTGCGTATGATCTGCAAGTACCAGCAAGTTTGCATGCCCGTTCAAAGTTGTAATCCAACTATGCAAATTTACGTAACTATGTTAACTCCGTTAACAGGGTTCGCTAAGCGATAACACTTGCACCATTTTGCTGTTCGAACTTGTCCAAAGTAAAACGATGAAGCGCTACAAGAATATTACAAATTTTATTAAATCATACGAAATCTCTACGAAGCAATTGATGCATTTGAAACATTTCTTAAGATTTTCTTATGTTTACTGCAGTTAATAATTGTTCGAAGTGAGAGGAAACGAACGTTTATTATCACTGTCTAATATTTTTTTACCATTTTATCTATTTTGCTGCAGTTCCTCGAATTTCGAATAATTAAACATTTATGAATGCGTTAAATTATTATGCTTCGTTTGTTCCTTTCCGTTTTGAGTTTCTGCACTACAATGCATCTCCTTTCCTAATGCGATCGACGTGGTATCAATATCATACAACTACCCTTACTTGAGGGCATCATTTTAAACTTAACGTGGAGCGTTGATCAAAATTAAATAGAAGCAAAAGATAATTACTTGTCGGTAATCTTATAACTGTAATGTAGTATCATAAAATAATTTTCAAATAAAAATTGTAAGAAACGATTGCCAATTTTTATAAATTGATCGTCGATCGCATCGTCGTTCATGTCAGCCTGCTTAGCAAGAGAACGTTCCATCGTGTCCAAGACACATTGTCACGTACTCAAATTATGTTCTCAGGAAGCGGAGGTATAATGAGCCAGGCTGGTTCTCAGGATGACGGTGAATACGAGGTTATAATCGTCGACGAGAACAACTCGTCGATCCTGGCCGATCACGACGTGACGTCATCGGGTCCTCCCTCGACGAAGGTAAGTGACCAAACAATGTCCTCGTTCGTACTTTTATATCTCTTCGATAAGATCGAATTTTTATCGTACTTCATTGAAACGTGCAACGTAAAAGATCTACCTGTGCGTACATCGGGATTAATTGATGCATTATTCTCAGGTAAAAAGGTCTAGCGATTCTCTCCTCGGTACTGTCCGTAAACGAGGACAATAGTCAAAGTTTCATTCGAAGATTTTCGATAAACGAAACATGGGTGCTCGTTTATTTCTGACTATATGAAACTGCATGCAATTTACTATATCGAGTAACGTAACTCTCGTTACGATATATGTTTCCTGAACAACAATTTGAGAAGTGTAATGATCGTTTGAAAATCATGATCTTGGTATACATATCTATATTGTGTTGTATATATTCGATCATTTTCGACAATATTTTGCACATCTTTGTCACGCACGATTCTGATGAAATCGGCACCTTTAGCCTACGCGATACGCTTTGCATACGTTTCTTCAACTATCACTTTTCGATTCTTCTTCTGTCGATACTTCAGAACCCAATATCCACGCCGTGGGTATTTTTAATATATTTCCAATATCCGTCGAAACGTTTCATTTAAAACAGCGACCAAGAATTGCATGCATCCCGAGTACTGATAGCTTAACACGTTAGAAGCCGTGGCTCTAAAATTTAATAAAATCAAGTTGTTAAATACGAAAAAGTTTCTAAATGCTATCAGATTTCAGAATTATTTCTAACTTTCTATAATTTCTCTTTTACTGCGGCATCTAACGTGTTAATAACGAAAAGTAGATCTTTAACGATGGAAGTAAAAAACATTGGTTTAAAGAGAAGTTCTCCCTAGAGGTAGTCTTTAAGTAGTTTTATAGATTAGACAACCCCGAGATAATACTTTGATCTAAATTGTGTAATAGTCCCTATTTAATCCAGCATGTAATGTTCACTTTAATACGATACTTAACTTTGCTCCTCCGCACTTGAGTAGATCACAGTAATTATTCGGTTATATTTAAAGTTTCATTATCGCACGTGAAGTTTAAGGGGGACAAAAATTGAAGGACCAATTTTGAAACTTAATGCAAAAGGAAATATTTCCTGTAAAATCAAAATCTTGTTTTAAGTAGATTCTAGTTCCAATGATGGTCACTGAAAGCGTTGTACTATATTCGCAGCTGGTACAGTAGGAAATTACACTAATGGAGTCTCTGAAATTTGTTAAAGTTAAGGTAAAAAGATATTGGATATCCAATAGTATTGGGTAATAGTAGAACGTCATAATTATAACAATCGCGAAAGTCTTCTTTTTTAAAAAAGATGCCATTTTCTTTTCCTTAACTCTCTCGTTCATCACCAGATAGCGTAACGATCTGAAAAATTAAATATAATTCGGAGGAACTTTTATATCCGTTTCAAAATTGGTAATTTTCTATGATTGTCCTTTCAATTATTATGCTGATAAGCTCAGAATAACTCCTTTGAATCGACGTTGACCAGTACGCAAATATTTAAACAATTATATCATTGTGGAATATGAAGTCGTTGAGACATGGCAAGTTATTTTAGCAATAACCGAATTAGAATTCGAAATTGTGTATATTTGATAAGTTATAAATTATCCATGCACACACACATTACGTGTGTGTTAATATATTTGCGTTGGTTACGAGAAACGTCGAATTTGAAGGAGTGAACTTAATTCGTACAAAATGTATGTATATACTTTCCCATAATCGACTATAGTAGGTCTATCTTGTAATTTCGCGGTTCTATAATTCTGCGAAGCATGCGATACTGTTACTCTCGAATTTTTCTCATCGTTAACTTCCTCTGCTTGCATTGCTATGCGTACTAACTACTGGTTCTGAAGGGAGGTCACAGTGGTGTACCTCGGCCACGGACCATTCTCGAGGATTACACCTCGTCAGAACCAACGCTTGGCTCTTCGACAAGATCCGAACCACTGCCACGAAATATCCAGGTAAAATTTCACTTTCAGTACGGACACCGAAGAAAGATCTTAATTAAATGAGACATCTTTTCTCTGTGCGTTGACCGAATTATCTATCATCGTCCACGTTTTGGGAGCGTTCGAAATACGTTTTCAACCACTACTTTCTCTTATTTTATTTATTTTTTTTTTATTGAAAAAGCAAGGAGACATCAACGGCACGTAGGAATACCCATTCGGCGAAGATAGGAAACGACCTATAAAGGAATCAAGTCGTGTTTCTCTTTACGATGTTTATTCACGTAAACTTTTTCTACGTAGCATTGTTTCGTTATGACGGTCGATGAACGCAATTTACACGGGCATACAAAACTGCTCGAACAAAATATTCAGAATACAAGTATATACACTTCTGTAAAATATGTACTGCTTCAAACTTTCGTTGAAGGGTCATCATCGAAGGGTTCTCAATTGAATTCGATAATTATCAATTAATGTGTGATTTATAATTCAACTTTATTTTATTCAGAACTACTAATATAACATTTGCGAACCAAACTGACAATTTGAACATATACGGAAGATCTCAAAATTGCATCTGAAAATACTGGAAAACTAGAGAAATCTCGTACTATACCAAACCTAAACGTAGGAAGAAAATCTGTGCCCAAAAAATATCTGAAATCCCCTTCAGTTTGTTGTAAAGTAAATTCAGAATTTTAAGCTTGAATTTAATAATGGAATATTACATATTATTTCAATAATGGAATAGGTAAAAATTTATCTGAAAATGTATTGTTCGAACAGTTTCGTGTAACGGTGTAGTCGCTGCGATGCTCGCCGTCGTAACACGAGAATCTAAGAAGCTTTTATTCCTTGTTTACTAAGTATTAGGTGATTGTATTTTAGTGGTGTACGATTAATTGCATGATGTCAGGTAAATGCATAGCACGCGAGACTTAATCGCAGAGTATATACCGTTTGATTCCTACAAGTAAACGTTCCTAAGACTGTTATAGAACTTAACGATTAGTGTGTTGAACGGAAGCTAGGCTTTCGTTAGAGACAGTATTCAGTATCGTAGTTAATGTAGCGGTAGTTCAGATAATCTTGATTTTAAAGTAACCTAATCGAACACACATTTCGATACACTTTCACATGAATCGACTTTACATCCGATTAAAAATGGAAAAAGAATCATATTCTCTCGATATAACATCTATTTCATTTACGAAATCGTGCTGAACTCGTACGAGTTTATACGTGTACATTTTTTTAAGCGTTTAAGAGCTCGTTCATTCGTGACTTCGATTTGCATAACGTAAATTATACTTTCTCTTAGAGCAACGACTCCAGCGAAGAGACGGTACATAGAAGCAATATTACCGCTGACCCCAGTCCGTCTGAGGTTACCACGGATAATGAAAACAAGCACAACTCCTCCGAGGAAGCTTGGACCGATGTGAACCTCAACGAGGATGGAGATACAATCCCGATGACGAATCAGAGGGAAGATCCGAGAAATATTCACAATATGACTCATTCTCGTGGTGAGAACTCCGTCTTCTTTCTTCGTTCTTCCTTCTTCTTTCTTTCAAATTCTCACATTTCAGATTCCCTATAATCCCAAATTGCTATATCCCAAGATCTCTACTACCCCCAATTCCAATATTTCAAAATTTCTATTTTCCAAGATACCTATACCCCTAAATTCCTACATCCCCACATTCTCAGCTCTCAGAATCCCTATAATCCCAGATCGCTATATCCCAAAATCCCTATATCCTAAGATCTCTATATCCCAACACCCCTATTACCCCAAATCCCAAGATTTCAACATCTCTACATTTTCTGATTCCTACATCCCAAGATTCCTACACCCCCAAATCCCTACACCCCTAGATTCCAACACCCTAAATTTCTATATCCCTAGATTACTCTCATAACATCGAATATTATTTGATGTGCAGGTGACATCCAAGACAACGAGGGTAACGTTCTGGAGCAAGAGATGCTCGGCAACGCGGAACGCGGTGAGAAACCATCCGCGGAGATCTCTGTAGTTCGCGTACCGGACAGGCTAGTGATGACTTCCGCATCGCCGAGACCCGATGATCTACCGATCAAAAGCCTGGTCGATCATTTGCCGGTTCCAACACCATCGCGCGAAGCGTCCCTTACACAGAAATTAGAAATGGCGCTGGGCTCTGTATGTCCGCTTCTCAGAGAAATCATGGTAGATTTCGCTCCGTTCCTATCGAAAACGCTCGTCGGCTCTCATGGACAGGAATTGTTAATGGAGGGAAAAGGTAGGGGTCGTAAGTAACTGGTGGATCGATCAACTTGCATATTCAATGTATGTACGCTTTTTAACATTGGTGCAAATGTATTTGAACATCGGATCGTGTTGTCGTTGGTGTTCGATTCGGGTGTAATGGCGCTGTTCCTTGTTATTAGCAGCACGAATGTTAAATATTGTTTGTAATATAGCAAAATGGCGATTAGCAAACTACCATTCGCGTATTAATACTTTTATTACTCTTCTCGCGTACAATTTCAAAATTTGAAAATTTGCAAATATCTAAATCCTTGTATTTGGAAATTTGTGAATGTATTGGTATATTTGAAGATTTATAAACACCTGCATAGCTACATTTGAAAACTTTGTTACTACGCTATATTTGTACATCTCAGCATTGATGTGTTTAAAAATTTGTAAATTTCCATATTGCTACATTTGAACATTTGTAAACATCCAAACTGATATATTCGAGAATTTGTAAACGTTTTAATCCCTATATTTATTTTAAAACTTGTTAAAGTATTCGGCACTCGTGCAACTATTACGATCGTACAAATTCCAGAACCCTCTTTTTTGACACCACGTGTACAGACGCGATAAATAATGTTCCAAAAATCTGGCAAGTTTTTCGTCACATTTGTCGCCATGACATTCCGCGTTCTTTTTGTTGTTCGTTTCGGTTCATGCCGAATGTATTCAAATTAGTCACTTTATGGTTTCGCTTAGAAAGATGGAAGGCGTATTCCGGATGATCGTGTGGAGCATATTTGTATTCACGGGACACGCACGGTCCGCGGCACTTCGCGGGGATTTTATATATTCGTGGAACGTCGCGAATGACGATCGTACCACGTATCGATGCACTTTTATTTTTAACAACGCTCGAAACGATACATTGAGAGTCGTTTATAAATCACTCGGCTGTCTATGTTCTGTTCTATTCCTTACCCTCAGGGACTCGCCTGCAAGGGCGATACGTGTAAAAATATCCTTCGAATCTTCTGTTGCACTCGTTCGTGGTTTATTTTACTTTTCTACCCGATAGTGACGTAGACAGTAAAATTTGCATGAAGCAGGCTATTAATAATGTCCATCTTGTATAAAGTAAAAGAGTAGACACAGTATTATAAAGCAGTTATAAGTAGATGATTTTCCTTTCGTAATTCTTGAATCTGTCATCTTCCACACTTTCCTATGCATCCGTTGCATTTAACCAGAAAGAATTCAAACCATTTGCAGCTTCGTTTCGCTTAGCTCGACCTTCGTGTTCCTCATCTGTTAACCATTCGTGTTTCCTTGTTGCTAGGTCTAACCACCTTCAAAAACAGCAATTCCGTGGTGGAACTCGTGATGCTACTCTGTTCCCAAGAATGGCAGAACTCGTTGCAGAAACACGCGGGCCTCGCTTTCATCGAGCTCATTAACGAGGGAAGGTAAGAAGGGCTCGTTATGATCATCGTAAGAACGACAGAGTTACAACCTCGCGTTGTAAACCGTGCTCGAACAGTCTCTCGTCCTTTATCGTTAAAGGTATACGTTTATGTTATGCACAGATTACTGTCGCACGCAATGAAGGATCATATAGTGAGAGTGGCCAACGAGGCCGAGTTTATCCTGAACCGTATGAGAGCGGACGACGTGCTGAAGCACGCCGACTTCGAGGTAACTTCTTTCTCTTACAAACTTGTTTTCTTATTGTGCTCGAAGTCTTAACTACGTTGCTGAAAATGAAATTTGTGTCGCAGTCGCAGTGCGCTCAAACGTTGCTTGACCGACGGGAAGAGGAACGTATGTGCGATCATTTGATCACTGCAGCACGGAGACGAGACAATGTGATCGCGAGCAGGTTGCTGGAGAAGGTCCGAAATATTCTGTCGAACAAACATGGTGCTTGGGGATACATGGATCCAATGGCTGCAAAGTAAGTTGACTTTTGCGAGAATTTCCACGCGTTTTAATTGGCACGTGTGGTATTTCTATGCGTAGTATCTTCACGCGCTGTATTGTCATGCGTGGTATTTCCACGCGTTCTAATCGCCACGCATAGTACTTCTATGCATTCTAATTACCACACGTGGTATTTCCACGCGTTCTGATTGCCACGCATGGTATTTCTACGCATTCTAATTACCACACGTGGTATTTCCATGTGTTCTCTTCGCCACGCGTGGTATTTCTACGCGTAGTATCTTCACATGCCGTACTTCCACGCGTTCTAATCATCACACATAGTACCTCTACGCATTCTAATCGCTGCACGTTGTACTTCCACGTTGTACTTCTAATCGTCGCGCGTAATATTTCCACGCGCTGTATGTCTATGCTTTCTAATCACCACTCGTTTTGATCGCTACGCTCTATACTTCCCCGCGTTCTGATCGTCATGCGCCGTATATCCCCGCGTTCTAACTGTTACCTATTATATGTGCACCCATTAGAACTATAAATATGTTTGATGCAAAACAGGTTGGCCGAATACTGGAAGCTAGATGCTTGGGAGGATGATGCACGCAGACGTAAGCGTTTCGTGCACAATCCACTAGGCTCGAGCCATCCCGAAGCTACACTGAAGGCGGCCCTAGAACACGGTGCACCCGAGGATGCGATTCTTCAAGCGCGTGAAGAGTTTCACGCGCATCTCGCAGCCTCGCGTGCACATCAGCAGCAATTGCAGTCGGCGGATCTGATGGACGACAGTGAATTGTTGTCGGACGACAGAGACCTCGACAACGACCTGACAGGTTAGATATTTCGTGTAATTCCCTTTCGTTTACGCGTCAATTTTCCGACCAAATCGTTCTACCGGTTCTGTGTGTACAAGCTTTAACTAGACCGTGTTCTGTCAGGCCCGGTGAACATCAGCACGAAGGGAAAATTGATCGCGCCTGGTATCGTGGCTCCTGGTATTATCTCCGTCACGTCCACGGAACTGTACTTCGAGGTAGACGAGGATGACCCGGAGTTTAAGAAGATCGACAGCGAGGTAAGTACACGAATGTACGATTGGTATCTTGAACGGTGATAGAATGGGGAGCTTAATCGCCGCGATGTTACAATCTTGATAAACAATTATCCGCTTATTAAATATTTTCATGTTGAAGAAAATTGTTCTATTACTGAGGAATTTAGTACCTCAATCTCTTTTACCTTCTATGTTTTAATATTTAGATATGCAGACGACTAAAATGAAATATATAAAGTTTTTATGAAAAGTTGTCGATTTTCAACGACGCGCTGCAACGGGTTTAATTTTCTAGTACTTGAATAATTAATACGATATTTTATTTTATACGACAAAGATATATACGGAAAACGATAATGTTTACATGCACGTTTCCTGTTTCTGTCTTTCTATCGTTTTTTATTCCTCGCAAAAGGTGATCAGGGATTCGAGCAGCATTCGTCACTTTTCGCAACTGTACTCCTTTACCTTGCATTTATCATTCGTCACACGCAATCTCAATAATTAATCACCGTGTCAGTTCGCTCCGCGTTAAGATACCGTCTATTACATGCATTTGGAGCAACTTGTTGCGTTTGCGGAGCTATCTCTTTGAAATATGGTCACCGGTCGTCCCTTCAGATAACGTTGTCCCTCGTTGAAATCTAGGACCATGCTCGGACACGCTTTACTTTTAGAAATCAACCTGTTTCTTCCTTTTCCTTGCGAAAAGTTTAACGAGCAAGTTGACGAGCAAGAACGCTGCAATCATTAATTTTAACGTAGACACGTAGTTTATTTTGATAAACAGAAGACACCATAAATTGCAGTAACTCGGTATCATTTTGTCTTTGAGCATAACTTTTCCTGAAAGTCGAAGAATTTCTTTAAAATTACTGTGCAGTTAACTTCGTTGTTTTGCAAATAAACTGTGAAAAATTGAGCGACAAGGTTGAAAACACTAATGAGATCATTTATGATGAACTTAAAGCTGAGACAAGATCGAACATTATCGTTTTGTGATTTTAAATTGAAAGTAATGTAATTAGGTACAAGATGATACCATAAATTCTCAATGTATAAAATAAGTATTGCCTTGCATCACAAGTGAGATGCAGTCAGACAAAGTTAGACTCAAAGAAGATCGCGTCGCATGACAAACGTGAAGTTCCGAAATTTTGATACGAAGAAACTGGTTTTTACATGGACTAGTGGTCAATCATAATTCTCGCAAGCAGATGATTGGATAAATGCGAATCGTAAACGATGAGACGTGGCGAAAGCTTCCACGATACCGATCCCGCATAAGTTGGCCGGTGTTCGAATTGGTTCGGACGTGTCCTTGTCTATCAGCGTCCATAATGTAGTCACGTTTCGCGAAGGTGGTCGAGGAAAAAAAGGTATGGGAAAAAACGCAAGAAAGAAAGAGAGAGAGAGAGATAGTAAGAGATAAGAAGCGAGAGAGGAGTCTGAAAGGACTAGAGGGGCCCGATTATCATATATCGGTCGTAGATCTCGCGTTTGTATAACTAGGGAATAAAACAAACAGAGAAGGGCCCCATGGGGTCGGTCGATCTTCAGGGTCGGCAATTATGAGCCCCCCGCGGGGTCCGGTATCTGCCTACCCACTTTTCTATCTCTCTTTCTCCTCGTCTTTTCATATCGTTGTACCGAGCACACATCGGTGGCATAGGTGAGCACACAGCACTCTTCAGGAATGCACTCGAACTACCTATCTAGTAACTATTGCACGTCTACGATGGAGTTATGTTTATACGGCTGTTTAACCGATGGCCAACTGATGGTGTATCTCGTCAATTCCTTATTTATTTATAGAGGAGCTTTGCATTTCGTAGGAGTCGAGGGAAATTGCAAGTGTCTGCGAAACTTCCGATGCTGATTTTGATTAGAATATATTGTTTGGCCAGGAATTTAATGGAGAGTTGTTTTATTCTTATTAATTCAGACGTGCGTCGTATACCGAATGATGTATTACTATATAGCCACGTATTTGAGAGTAATTTATGATACCTGGATATTACCTTTGTTATTATATGATTCTTTTGCAATGTATTCATATAATTGTTATAGGGAGTGAAATATAAATACTTCGGTCTTTGAAGAAGTGGGTTTGAATCGGAATAAAAATTTGGACCGGTGTTGAACAGGATAGTCAGTTCGGATCCCCGAAATTCCCGACGATTTCGTCGTGTCCACCTGTCGTCTCCGATATATCTGGTCCGGACGAGGTTGTGAATAGGAGCACGAGCTCGTTCGGTCTTTTAATTGGAATCCTGTTTAAACGGAAACACCGAGCGCACCTGGAAGTAAAAGCAAGAGGGAGAAAGCGAGAAAAAATGAAAAATCCAAATAGAACGAGGGAAAAAGAGCAAAGGAAGCAAAAGAACGAAAAGGTAGAAATATCAGAAACGGAGAGCGAGAGAGCGAACCAGCCGTGTTCGGGATCGAGACACGCTCATTAGTCGAGGATGTCCTGAGGGTAGGCGGGAGGTTTCGTCGAATTCGTAGGCGATGGATCACTCGATAGTCGAGTCGAGACTTAAGCGATCGTAATACGTGGCCGTGGTGGAGGCTGCAACGGGAGTGGCCTCAGGGTGGGACTGCATCGGTGAACTCTCGGTTCACCAGCTTCGGCGACCAGCATCCTCTTCGCCGATCGCGTCGATTCCCCTCTCGCAGCTCTTATAATGGTTCAGACCGAACGTATTTATCGTGATTTATTGTTTACACGGGTCTCCTTTCTCTCGGCTGCCTCTGTCCTGCTCTGTTCGGACCTGCCCTCTCTCTTTCAACGGGTTCTGCGCTAGAGATAGAGGATGCACACCGTGCGATTACGTCCGAGGTAAATTATTGATCGTCCACGAGGAACATTAATATCTAAAACAAATAATGGACCGTTGCACCCCGAGCTCCTTTGAGCCTCGTATCTGCCCTCTTCCTTTCTCTCAGCCTCGAATCGAACTCCCATTGATCCGAAATCGTACGCTTTCATTTTTAGCCTCTTGCTATTCCGTTTGCGCTGTTCTTCGGCCGCTTTTTAAAGTAGCAATTAACCCCTCCCGGTGAGTCGTGCCGTGTCGACTATGATACCCTCTGTTCTATGAAAGGGATACGTTCTGTATCAAACTTTCACTTGTTCTAGCCTTGGATTCTATCGAGGGTATAGGATTCTCTATGAAATATCATTCAGAATTGTTGGTAAGTTAGGAATTTGCAAATGCCATTTGGGAATTTGAGGATTTGGGGATTAAGGAATTTTGGGGTTTGAGAACTTGTGAATTTGGAGAATTGAAAATCTGAGGAATTGGGGAAGTAAGAAATTGGGAAATTTGGGAACGTAGAAATTTGGGAACTTGAAGATTTGGAAACTTGGGAATTTGGAAATTTGGGAATTTGGAATTGTGGAAATTTGGGAACTTGGAAATTTAGAAATTTAGGAAATTGGGATCGTAGAAATTTGTGAACGTGGAAACTTGAGAATTTGGAAATTTGGAAATTTGGGAATTGGGGAATTTGAAAACTTGAGAATTTGATTTGACATAAATTTGCAAATTTAAGTTCGAAAAATCTTGCAAACCTGAAGAATTAAATTTCTTCGATAAAGAACCTGTGGAAGAATCGGCGTGTTATGCAACATGGAGTAAAATGGAGTTGTACGCTGTGGTATCGAAAAATATACGTAACACAAGACGATTCTTCAAACTCTACTTGTACACGATTATTACATCTTTTTAACTGGCTTGTACGCTGCACGTTTCGTGGGTTTCGTGAAAAGAGGCAGCTCGATAATTGCTGTAGTTTCAGACACGCACAGAGACCTGCGATTCATTCGACTCCTTTCGAATTTTTTTTCTTTAGCGGACGTCTTGAAGCTGCATGAGAATGTTTAACCCATTTAAACTCGAAGAAATGATCGATCTTTATTCTTGTAGCTTATGAATATATTTACCGTAACGATTTATTATTATCCTCGTTTGCTGTCAATTATTGTCACATTGCAATTATTTGTAAATCAATATTGAGTAATTATGTAAATATAAACTATTGCTTCATTATCGATCATAAAAAGTTTGAGAAAAGAATATTCCGAATAGTTTCTTTTTCATTCCCGTATCTAAAATTATTCGAATTTATTATCTTTTTTAGCAATTACTTGCACATTTGCGGTCTAGATACGAAATATCAGGGTAAACACTATTGAATATTTCATTAATGCAAAAGAAATGAATTGGTTAGTCAGTATCTTATTACAAAAAATTCTTCGACAAAGTCTAATAAGAATGATAAGAATTAAGCCTGTTAGGGTATTAAGAACTCTTAAATACATCCATTAAATGAAGATTTCAGCAAACACTCGGACGTATATTTGACAGTCCCTCGTGGATTTGTTCGAAGCAACGACCGCACGAAAATACGCTGTAATATATACGAGAAACAACGCCCGTTTGAATACAAATTATCGTATTTTCGTGACAAAGTCTCTTCTTATTGGCAACTATAACGGAGCGTATACACGATTGCTCAAGGTTTCCAAGGGGTAGATCGCACAGGGGACATTAAACCCGTCGTTGCAGGGACTCTCGAGCAGTTCGCATTTTTATGGAAACCTGCTGGCGCCTAAAGCTCCCCATGCCCGTGCTATAGTTATCGCAGACACACGCTGCGAGCATCCCCACGGGATACTTAAGCTACGAAGGAAGACAGTAGGGTTAATCGAGGGGAGTGCGAGCAAGATGAAAAACAGAACCACCGGACAGGTGGTCCGTGGCGTACCTTGGTGAATACTCATTGGCAACCGAGATGCCATTAACGGGAGTACAATATCGCGAAAAATCGTGAAACGTCCGATCGTTTATCAAAGAACTGCGAGACTAGCCGCGCGCTCATATATCATGACCGGTAAAGATTTTCGATTTATCGGTAGACTTACTTTTCCTATATGCTCGCTTTTCTTGTCATTTAACACTTCGAGCTTCGTGTTGAAATTGTGAAAAGCTTCTTTGTATTATATTACCACGCGTTATATTACCACGTGTCGTATATCATCACGCGCTGTATTTCCATGCGCCGAATATCTCCACATGTTGTATTGACACGCGTCGAATATCTCCACGCGTTGTATTGCTACGCGCCGAATATCTCTACGCGTTGTATTACCACGCGCCGAATATCTCCATGCGTTATATTTCCACGCGCCGAATATCTCCACGCGTTATATTTCCACGCGTCGAATATTTCCACGCGTTGTATTGACACGCGCCGAATATCTCCACGCGTTGTATTTCCACGTGCTGAATATCTCCACGCGTTATATTTCCACGCGCCGAATATATCCACGCGTTATATTTCCACGCGTTATATTTCCACGCGTTATATTTCCACGCGTCGAATATCTCCACGCGTTGTATTGCCACGCGTCGAATATTTCCACGCGCCGAATATCTCCACGCGTTATATTTCCACGCGCCATTCAGCTTAATACATATCGCCTCACCCTATATCACCATGATCCACATCATCACGCTATATTCCTACCCATTGCAATTACATAAATCTTGAAATTACCAATGAAAGATAAAAGATTCGAACATTTTGTAGAAGCAAGAACTCAATGAATTTATGAATTCAAACAGCGGCAAGTATTTCCTCGACGCAAGGTCAATTGTTAGTTGAATGCGATCGTTGCGACATTTATCATTTTAGATAACTAGTGATTATCGGGCGTGGTCTGTTAACCAGTTCCTGCGTCTACTCATTGATGTATGCAAAACGCTGTTGGCCCCATAATTTTTTGTGAAATTAATAAGGTAGCCAGATATCGTATTCATTGACGGCGAAACGGACTTATCGCGAGTGACAAGTTGCGGACCAGTTGATTGCCGCTTTTCGTAACGATACCGTGTAAATATACGTTCAGTGATTTAAATGGGCGTGCAAGATACGCTTTCAGAAGTACTGTCCGTTCGATTCGAACACCAATGCATCATTCATGCAACTTTTCATTCAGTGGTTTACCCTGTTGTACGATCTCGTGCAATTAAGGAAGTCAAATACACTTACGTATGATAAAACCATTAACATCAAGTAAGAAATATTTGAATATTTGTATCGATTTCGTAAATACCGAAGGTGCTTATTATGGAAAGATTAAGAGTACGTTTCATTTTAAATAAACGCAATATATCTTATTAACAATTTTGCAATTCACTTGAAATATTCTATTGACTACTGCTAATGTAAATTGGAAAATATATCATCGATACGAATTAAAGATTAAGTAAATGTTAAAATATTCAGTGAAATATCAATGAGTATTGTGTTCGAATAATTGTTACATTAGTTTTATAAATTTAAAGTCATCGGAACTATCGAGGTGATAATTTATTCGAATGCGTTCACCTCCAGCTGTGGGTTAACTCAAGTACTTGATCCCCTTCACAATTACAATAGTTAAATATCATTAAAATTAAATTATTAACTCGAAGTAAACTAGCGAGGAGTAATAGCACTTTGCGTAATTATAGTCATAACGCGTCTTACGTATAATTATTTCCACCGTGGCGATCGTTGCGTGAAAAAATCAATTTCTCGTTGCACCGAATGTTGCCTCGCTATCACTGGCATAATATCGACGGTAGTCGCGAACGCTACAAATTTTCCCAACAGGCTAATAAAATTCTCCCTCGGTGCAGGGGTTAATTAACAAATTAGTGCGTGCAATGCAGGCTGGTGCGTTTCGCGAACAAACGAAATACAGACGTACGAAAGAATAATCGCGAAGGGGCGTGCGTGCACCCCGAGGAGAGACCGAAGAGAAATGGCAAGAAGGCGGGAAAGTAACCGTGAATGAGCACCGATTTAATGTTATGCGATTATGCCCTTCCATGGCGATGCATATGCATGAAATCTCCTGGTTGATATATCGCGAATGTAACGTTGGCAATAATGCAACCGTAATTATATCCGATTCGAAAAATCGTACACGCGCTCGTAAACATGGCCATTGCGAATGCAATCGTATTTCGTTCCGCTAGTCTCGTTGCGTTATCTGTCGATCTCTGCATCAACGGCACACGTCGATAAATTCTGTCGTTGGATACTAGATGGCCAGTTGCACGCCGGATCGTAATCTCTTATTCCCTGAATTCAATATACCTGCTTTGCGATTCATCGCCGTTGGTAACGAGCACGGTACATGCACTGTAATTGCTCGAAATCACGAACGATAGTCTCAACCTGATTATTCCCGTTTTTCCCGTGAAACTGTTCTTGCGTCGTATCGATACCAGTTTGCTATTGCATCCTCGCCACCGATCCCTTATACATTATTGAACAGACTTTTCTAACGTACAAATTATCACGGCTTCCCGAATGCAACGAGATTCGGAGATCACGAGCAGATAAGTACTAAGCAATATTCTTAACGATGCGAACAGGCTTAATGTCGTCTTCTGGGATAATTTACTTTTTCTTATAAACTCGCTAATTATTTCACTACAAAGGTACTGTATATTTTAATAAGATTTGTGGAAGATTAACTAGCGTAATATTTATGGGAAGTTTATTCAATACAGTTATGTTGTTATCGATGAAGCTGTAGGAGCTGCAAAGGGGTTGATATCGAAGTACAATTCGGTACAATTCAATATTGTGGCTCATGTTCATTTCCACTGTAACAATTCAAATATCTAATTCCCTATTATAATCCTCTCAACCAAAATTGACACAAAATCCCAAAATTTGTAAATCAACCTAGAAAAGGGGGCTGAAGAAAAATCGTTGTGGTAACACCCTCATGTCCACAGTAACAATCCAAATATTTAATTCTCCAAAATAATTCTCTCAACTAAAATTCATACAAAGTCCCAAAATTTGTATATCAATATGGGGTAGAAAAGGGGGTGCCAAAAGTTTCGACGGAATTTGACGTAGTGGTAGCTCATGCCCGCAGGCCAGACTAGCATGGATAGCAGGCAGTTAGTTTGGTAAACATCCATCAATTCGTGGGCAGGGCACCGTGAGGCAAAACAGGGCAGAACCTGAACAGGCAGTCTGGAAGGAGCGGGCGGATTCGTTCTCAACAAGGCAGGGTAATCACTGCTATTAGTGCGGACATTACTCCGGTGGTCCGCCAATCTCCTTAGCACTCCATCATATCGGTACCTCGGGGGTCTTCTTCGCAGTATATAGAATAGATTGTATTCTCTTTACGCGCAACAAGTCTTGTTTACATTTCTGTCATAACGTCACGGTCGCTCCAGCATCTCCGGATACTTTAAATACCATGGTTATGAAGTATGCTCGAGATAATATTGCACTTGTGTACTCCGATACAACTTAGGCTTCCTCTTGATAGCATAATAAATTTCTAAACGAAAAATTTGTAAACTTTAAATTTATAAATTTTCAAGTTTCTACGTTAGAAATTTTTAACGAGACACGTGATGAGTTACGACTGAATTAATGGATACAGGTGCAAGAAAAAGAACAATGGAAAGTAAGTTGTCCGATTGATGGCGTTGACACCAGAAGTAGCATCCACGACGGATGTCTTAGGTTGTGGATTGTCTGGTCGCTATGATATCCTTCATCGGCTGCTATAGGCGTGACCAACGATTATCCTCGAAAGGAACGATGATGGATATCATAGGTAACTGTCACGTGCCACATTGGTGCTGTCAGCAGCTGCAGGTAGGTGGAAAGATAGTGGGTGTAGCTCTCTGAATAAAGTGGACGGAGCTCGGTGATGCAGATGCGAATCCAGTGACGCATTTAGATCAGTTTCACCCCCAATTTAGTCATCGTTCGTCATTTTTAAACCTTGATGCTCATTTTGGTATAAGCCTTAATGCAACCATGTTCATGTAATATATCACCACAGAACATGTCGTATGGCTGGTGTTAACCCATGATACTTACGGTATCTGATTTTGTCCATCTTTGCAAAAAATATATCGTTATACTAGCATTTTTCTTTTAACCTATCATCTTGAAGCTGTCATATCAAAAACTGAAAGAAAATCACTGACCAAAGAGTATCGCGATTAAACGGTGTCTACTTGAAAGGGTTTCAATTTTGCCCGTAAAAAGACGCAATATTCGATTTAGCCGACACGAATACTCGACAAAGACGAACAGGTGGTCGGAGATTGACGTAGGATGCACGGAAAGGCCAAGAAAGGAAAGGCGAATAAAAGCGGATAATTTTGTTCGGTAACGATTACTCAAACCGGTTGCGTTGTTAGCTAACCGCGTGGAAGCACGTGGTTCAAGGTAACTTGTCAGTGCCAGAATTTTGACGTATGGCAAGAAGTATACGTCACGACCATGCGATTCGTTCCACTTAACTCGGACATGCCAGGGAAGAGTTCACTTTTCATCCGTTCACGCTGGCGCGTGAAGCAGGTGGACCGTCTCGTGGGAACAACGGGGTCAAATTAGCCGTGTCGATTGAGTCAGGTCCACGAGACGTGGCGATTTTCTATCGCGGGGCGCCCGGTTACCCTTTTTCGAGACGAGCCTGGGTGTTGAAGAATGTTAGTCGGTGAATAGGCGGAGCCGACCCAGGCTGGATCCGATTCAGAGTGTGACGGATGGCGCCCACCTGTGGATTCATTCACTAATCTGCTCGCTAAGCAAACAGCCCGCGCACACCCCATCATTATCGCTGACGGCGTAAGTAGCGCTCGATCTCGTCCTTACCCGATATTTATTATGCTCCTCGGACACCCCTCAAACCCCTCCTGCTTCTTTATACGCTTTTCGAACGGATCGAATGTCCTCTCTATTTTCGCGTCACCCTCTGCTTCTATAAGCATCGTTATTCCGCTGCCCTGTCATTATTGCAACTGTGGTAGTCTGGCACGGTAGGCTCCTCTAAGGCAAATCGCGACGCACGCAAATAGCTACCACTACTGCTTCGATTTTAAGGATTCGGGAAATTTTGGTTGCGGGGTTTGAGATTTTTGAGATTTGGCGATGAGGGGATATGGGGATGTAGGGAGGTGAGGATGTGGGGATTTGGGGTATTTGGATAATTTACTAAATTTGGGGAATTCGGAGATTTGGAAATTTGTGGATACAGAGGTATGGGAATTTTGGAATTTGGAGATTTGGAGTAACTAAATTGGGAATTTAGGAATATGGAGATTTGAAAATTCGTGAATTTGAGAATTCAATTGCTGGAAATTTGGAAGTTAAAGGAATTTAACCCTTTGGGAAATTAGAGGTTCTATTAAAAAAACTTATACAACAAACGATAATTACTATTAAAATCACATGTACTTTGACCAACTAACGGTTGATGCTCACGAACGCCGCCATCTTCGCGATGTCCACTGTACCTCTTCCAATCTTCCCATTTCTTTTTTCGGTTCCGTGTACCGATTCGTACAGAAAACACTCGCGGCACACCGGTTAAATAACGACATACAAAAGAGACGTTAATGATATCTTCGATTTGCGCGTTGTCGCGGTCCGTTTCATTAATATTAATCGATCGGCGTTGTCACGTATCCGTTTCGCAACGCATGGAAACCGTGCGGTTCGCGATCACCGCGTGTCCGCACGCAAGCATGATTAATGGGCATAAAAGGCGGGAAAGGTAGACGCAGGTAGATTTTCCCTTATCTGCTGGCTAGTTTATTTGCCGTTTAGAGCGTTGCACGGTGACGTTTTGTTGTACTTTTTTCCGTGGTAACGAGCGGCGATCAGCGGGAATGCTCTTTAACGCCTTAACGGCCGCTCGCCCTTCGCGTAATAACGCGGATAAAAATAATTGCTCGTCACGGACCTGCTGCGTCGATTCGTAGGATGTTCGGCCGTTTAACGGTTACAATATTACCCTTGTTATTATGCAGGCGAAAAGGCGAACCGACTTTCTACACGGTGATTGCTCCATCTTTGCGATACTCGTTCTCGGTACGGATGTTTCTTGCTAGGGGTTCCTTATAGACTTGCCTTCGCGAGTTTTACGCTCTATTCTCCTGGCCGCGTTTTAAAGCGGATATTAAACTCGCGGATAAATGGCGAATAACCTTGTCTAGAACTTCCACCTTAATTTCAAATTATAAATAAATTACGGGCTACAAGGATTCAATTTTTGTTTCGCTTTGGAGTTACTTTCCTCGCTTAGTCACAGTTAATTTTCTTGTTTAGTTACTTTAATCAACTATCTGATTGCTAATTCATGAATACACGTAGGTAACATTGTTATACACTTTGGAGTTCCTAGGTAATATTCAGTACAGATACTCTTCAACAAGTGTTAAATACAGTATAGATACATTACATATAAGCACAGTGGAGAAGATTCAGTCGAGTTTTATGTTAAAAGTTATTTTCAGATCTAACTATAACATCGGCGGTATCTACCTCTCAAATGGTAAAATTTGTCATATAGTTGCTAGTTTTACGCAAGAAGTAAAAACCGTTATCCCATAACCGACTGGTTCAGGTAACTTGAAATTATTTCGTTTCAGGCTTGTTTTATTACAAATATTGCTAAGGCCTTTAGTGTACAGAGTAAACATCGTTTTGTAGGCAATTCTTCATCGACTTTACGAGTAGCATCTCTAATTTACCGGCAACAAACCGCGGAAGATTGATCTTATTATTCGTTGCCAAGAAAGTATAAAAACCGAACGACGACATAATTGCCCGAACAAAAATACCGAGTCAACTGTGCCTTTCGCGTTTACGACGCTATTGGTCGTTAAATACGGTTGGCGAACCTGCGATCACCAATCTCTTTCTCCAGGACTATTTTCGTTTACCTGTCATCTATCATAGCTGGTACAAGGGGGAATATGACGAAATTCGACGATGTCCCGATGCCTCAACGTCGCCACGGTCCCGGTTCTGATGAAAATTAATGACCCACGCGCTACGCGAACCTGCGACGCCGAGATTCTAGAAATACGAATAAAATAACAATTACACCGCGTCGCGGCTGGTTCCCGTGTTTCCAGGTGAATTTTATTGTCCCATTAATCATACGGGTCTCGATAACGGCCCTGTCAGCTGTCCCATACGATTTTCGTTCCTCGACTCAAACTACTGCCTTGCATTTCTAAACTCCGAAATCTACAAATTTTTAATTCTTCACATTTGCGAATTTACAATTCACTCATTCTGAAATTTTTATATTCGCCAGATCTATAAACTAGAATTCTTCAGATTTTATAAATACTCAATTTTTCAATGTCCTAGTTTTGCTGTTTACTGAATTTCAAAATTTAGTTTTTGAACTTACAAATCTCCAAATTCCTGTACTACTACATTTCCGAGGGGGACAAATCTTAGAACTTCCTATGTAACATCTGAAAAATTTGAAGTTGCACAAATATTCAAATCTTCGAATCCCTGAACCCCCGAATTTCCAGATCTTCGAATCTGCATATTTCCGCATTTCCAAATCTTTGAATTTCTATGTCCCGAAATTTCTATATCCTCGAATACCATATGCCCAAATTCTCAAGTCCCCAAACTTCCACATTCCTGAATTCCTACATCCCCAAATTCGTAAGTCCCCATGTTCTCAAATGCCTAAATTTCTATATCCCCAAGTTCTCAAATCCCCAAATTCTCGAGTCCCCAAGTTCCCACATTACCGAATTTTTATATCCCCAAATTCCCATGTCCCCAAGTTCTCAAATTCCCGAATCCTTATATCCCCAAACTCTCAAGTCCCAACTCCCCAAACCCCCGAATCTCTAAATTCCCAAATCTGAGAAAATGAAAGAATTCCCCAACGCAAACTCCTGTTAGTTTCTTTGTCTCGAGCATTTTCCCTAGAGACGTGTACATCGCCCGCGAGTAAGTACGTTGAAGACTATACCGTTGCGAAAAAGGAAGATGAAAAGTGGAGGGATGGCGAGTACGAGGCAAGGTTGGCGAAGAAAGACACAGAAACGAATGAAGAAGGCCAGGTATCGAAGAAACGAGATGGGTCGAGCGGATAGGCAGGAAACGGGAATGTTAGTGACCCGAGGGAAGCGAGCTGGTAGTTAAAACTGTACGCATCCCATAATTTAGCGATTATTTTGACAAGGGTATGATCTCTTGACAGGTTGTTGGCCTTACGGCTACGTCCTGAAATATAGCTATTTAAATGGGCACTTAGGAGTTCTGTAATGAATACATACTTTTGACTGCACGGCCATCGCAAATTCGCTGAGAACGCGTGATTTAAAGTCTTACGAATTTTCGGTACTCTTCAGGGTACTTGTGTTTACTTGTAACGCAATTGTGTCGGTGTTATCGGTACTTGAATTAGTCCTCAATCAGGATATGACGAAGACATTGAACATTCATTCTATAATATTGGTTACTCTTCAACAGTCTTCTTCTAACACTTGAATTTATAAGTAGACTGTATCAATAAATGATTACACGTTCGAAAAAAGAATATTCAACGTGTATTTCTTATAGAAACTTGCTAATACTCTTCAAGAGTCTTCTCCAGATTTTCATCTCTTCAGGCACTTCAACTTATAAGTATACTGCATCAGATGCTTATTCGAGAAAAGAATATTCAACGGGTGACTTTGATAAAAACTTGCTAATACTCTTCAAGTGTCTTCAGGTACTTAAATTCATAAGTACACTATCAATAAACAAATACATACTCGAAGAAAGAATATTCAACGCATAATCCTTACAAAGACTTGCTAAAATTGAACCAGTTATATCAACAGAATTTGCTTTACGTATGAAGGGTAAATGTAAACGTGGCTTCAGAATTGTCGACAGTGAAGTTAAGACCATAATCAAGTTGTAAATCGCGTGCAACGATTCCCGTCTAGATACGCGGTAGCCTGAAATCACCTTTTCAGGGTAAAATATCTGTTCGAAGAATGTCTGTACAAACGAGGCGGGCAAAAAAAGCAGAAACACTTGTGAAAGTATGAATTAATATATAATATGCTCGAAGTACGTGCCTGCAAAAAGTTGTGCACGGTGACACGCGTTTCGTAATGGCGCGATTACGTTAAATCCTTGTGACGTTGATTATGGTAAATCGACCGCAACATTTATTATTGCGACGATTATCCGCTGTTTTTTTACAAATCCTTGATTGGGGCACTTATTCTGTCGTTGTAATGTACAAGCGATTTGTTTGAAACGGATGAAAAAACAGGAATATAGATTGAGTTTAACAGTTTTGTAATTATATTATATGAATAATTCACATTATTTTTCCGTCTGGTACTTTGAATTATTGACACATTAACTACGGGTTAATTGTTTTCAGGTAATTTTGACCCATAAAATTCCTTATTCGATTAAAATGTGCCAAACAGGCTCGTGCACGTAATTCGCGTTTAAGTACAGTTTTTTCAAACGGTGTAATGGTAAGTAAGTGATTTAGAGAATACGAAATGAGATTTAAATTGTACTGATAAAGAGAACGAGTAACAATGTTGAGACGCCTGTGATTTGCAATGGCACCATTTAGTGCAGAACCGTGTAAGCCGGTGGTTCGAGTTGTTTTGTTAAGGTTTTCAGAGATCCTCGGTTACACGAGGTAGCCCTGCCAGGTCTCGCCGAAACGATTATCCGGTTGTTAGTTGGCCTCTGAAATCGATGGTAGGTGGAGCTCCTTTCAATTTCATTCTCCACATAGTAGCGTCCGTGAAATCTGTTTACCTTTTCATCGTGTGAGAGCAACTTATCTGGCAAACGTGGCACATCCTCCATCAGGGTGGCTCGCATGTCTCACAAAGGAACAACGCAACTACCATTATAATTAAATTAAATGATTGTCATTTTTATAACTTATTCGTTCCCTTTTAAAAATATAATAACAATATGACGACTTCGATAACATAAGATGATGACCACATCTGATGTAACATTTTTATTGTAAAAGAGAATGACCACATTTAACATAGCAGATCATGACCACCTTCAACAGATAATTACATTATAACATTTTTATCATAAAACTGTCCCGAAAACTTGTTCACGTCACTGTAAATCATCAGAGTTTAATTCGAGATAAGCTGGTTAAAGTGTACCTCGAAACTAATAAATTCTTCCATGAAAAAGTATTCCTCGATGCAAAGTTCTTATAAAATGGGTTTAGAACTCGAAGTTGCATTGAAAGTGCATAAAGATCCCGAGATCATAAAGGTCTGTTCCGCGCGATTCTTCGCCACTTTTCAGACAGCAAAATGTTCAAAGAGTATATTCTCGTAAATATTCGTGTTCCCAGGCAAGTAAGTAATTGCTGATGCTTTTATTCAAGCGTTTCCCCACAGTGTTTCTCGTGGACGATACACGGAGAAAAGTCGAATCTCGCAATGGCACGTCGCGGATAAGCAAATCCGTGAATACACAAATATCCTCGTTCGAAAGAAGATACGTGCGTGGAGAGGAAGAGAAGGCCTGCCCGCGGCTGGAGGCGCGACGTACCTTGAGTTATGGCGCAGGTTAATTATACAAAACATTCAATTATACCTCCCAGAGAACGCACACGAACGCGTGGTTCCGTGCACGGACACAACCACGAACACGGCTACGCGGCTCAAACAACTGAACGGTCCAGCCAGGAGGATGTTGCGGCCTGGCAAACATGAAATCGGTCGCGATTCCTCCTCGATCCCGTTTCATTTTTAAAAACGCTACGGAATTAAACTTCTTTCCTTCGAGTATCAACGCCGAGTCAAATAACATAAAAAACTAATTAAAGCGTTCCATGGAAGAAGGGTTGATTCCCTGAAGAAGCGAAAACGAAACAATTTCGGAGCAACTCGACCATATTACGCAAAGCATATCGAGTAAACTGCACCTTCGGAGATCCCATCAGCCATAAAGTCGAGTTACATCCCTAAAACGGTCTCATTACGCTGTTCCGAAGCAACCACGTTTAAAGAGAAAAACAGATACGCGATCTTGCGAAAGAAGCAGAGAGAACAGGACCGTGAAATTTAAGGATCTTTTGTCGTCTGAAAGATGAATCTGTAGGAGTCGTTTGAAGTGGCCGATGTTCGAAGGGAATAGTCAGATCGCGGGTCCGAGTGTGTCACCGCATAGTCGCACGTGAAGTTACCGATCAGGTCCTGTCGGGAAAGGTACCATTTATCACGTCCGAGGGATCGTTGGGATGCCTTAAAACAAAAGCCCGTGGAAGAGCCGAGGAGATGTCTTCGGGAGGAGCGAACGAACGATAGGTTCTCTATCGGGCGAAAGAGAGAAAGGTGACGGAGATTCCGAGGCGAACGGCGTGGGGCCCAAGTGTGTTATGGTGGTTGGGCCAGGTGGTGAGGGGCGAGAGGAAGCTCATAAGGCAGAGATTTTACGCGCCGGCGCCGGCGCCCCCCGCGGTCTCAGACGCCGCAACCATAATGCCGAACGAAGCTGAACGCGGACCGGACTATCTCTGGGGACTATCACCGCTCGAGCCTCGACCCTTCCTACGGGGACGTTTCGAAACGTTTTTATCGATATTCTTCGTTACATAACGATCGAATTACGGGAATCTTCATTCTCTTTTTCCTTGTCTTTTGCGTACTTTGCATCAGATCCTGATTACATTGTGAGGTCCTTCGATGAGATCTTGCTTACCATTTGCATCCGCGAATTTCCAGTTTTGTGTACCACCTAAATCGCTTGTAAATTTGAAAATCCGATAGTTCATATTAAATGAAAACTTTAAACCTGGAGAAAACCTAAATATGAGGAGAGACATAGAACAGGGTAGAACCTAGATCTGGGGACAACTTTGACTTAGACTTGGGACGAACCTGTACTCGTGAAAGATTTAGACTTAGTCAGACATATAGACCTGGGTAAAACCTAAACTTGAGGATCACCTAACCTTAGAAAAGAACCTAGACTCAGGTTGAACCTATACTCGAGTAAATCCAAAACATGGAAAAAGATCTAAATCTGGAGAAGATCTTACACCTGAATCGAACTCAGACTTGGAAAACCTAGATCTGGATTGATCTAAACTTACTTTGAACGTAATGCAGCTCCAAACTGCTGTAAAATTGATGTACGATTTCAAATCCGGAGTTGTATCTTCAAACTACCATAACTTCTCCTTCATTAGATACCAGTTTTCAGCAGATTTATGTCGCATTTACACTTTGGTATTACAGAGTATACCATCCTGAAGAATCGAGGCTCGTACGATCCGGGAAAGATCGTCGTGATTAATGGATGATATTTACGGATTGTTTAGAACGCGAATGCTGCGCCGCGGTTCACCATAATAATTGTTGGATTCTCTTGCCGGTACATCGTCGTTGTCTTTCGACGATGAATGATCGTCGGCGTTCACCGTTCAAGCGGATTCTTACTGTATCGATCACGTCGCGTGGACGATCGATCGTCGTGCATTCTATCTGGCTGTGTACCGCGCTCTCACGTGATGCCTCGTTTTAGAGCGATACCGCGATCGGTCATTAATTACACGGTGGTTTATTAATCGCGGCGCGGGGAGGTATCATTGCGCGGAACGCGATTCAACCGGTTCTCTTCGACTTCTAACCGATTGATTTATCCACTGACCTTGAACTTTCGTTTCATGCCACGAGCAAAAGAAACACGGACAAAGTGGTTGCCAGTGAGTTTGGTCGTTGTTGCCGTGGCTACTGATATTCGGAGATACCTGGCGATCAACGGTGCTGCTAACTCTACTGAAAAAGAACAGCTTCAAATTCTGTGAAAACTATTTTCATCTTGAAACTACTGCTGCTTGATGACATTTCGACCTGACAGTGAACAAGTTGATTTTTCTGTTTAATATCAATTTCGGATTTCAATATAATCTCTGTTAATATCGATACACCTATTTGTACTTCTGATGTACCATGTACTCAAAGCAAGCATCTATTCAGAATCCTGGCTAGTATTTCTTCTTTTATCTTTCTCTTTCTTTCTCTTTTAATAAACATTTTCTTGAGCCTGTAGGTTCCGCGACAACCAAACTACGAATCGCAAAAGTGATACTAAAATTAACACTGTCTCCTAATGCAATTCACCATTTTATGGTTCTCAAAGTGTTAAAGGTGTACCAAGTAAAAACCGATGATGGCCACACACGCTCGATAGCAGTCGCTCATGAGAAACTGTCCCTCGTGTGACACTGGCAGCGAACATGTTGAATCACCTCGTCACGATAAAATTAAAGTAAATAGCGTTCGTGCAACTTGAATCACGATACACGGGACATTTTCCTTCTTCTGCGATCGAAGGACACGGAACCCTTGTATGTACAAGGGATCTCGAGGCACCGTAAAACACGTATTCCGCGGGGTTCACTCCAACTACACGCATATTCGACGCGGGCTCTGTTTTTGCCTCGATTTGCACGCGTGTTCCTCGATTCTCCCGCGAGGCCCATTACCGTGAAACATCCTCCCGGCTCGGAACAGGTACACGCGAGGCTCTAACAGCGCAGAAAAGGTCCTGGTCCTTCGCGGCATCTCGGATTTCTTCTTGGTGGTGCCTGCATACGTGTCTTCCATAGATGTCCGGAGTACACTCGGGGGCAACGTAGACTTCAGGGTCGAAATTGAGGAAAGTTCCACCTTTGGTTTGCGATACGGAGGCACGGAGGTTGATGAGGATTTGAGGAAGTTTGCTTCTTAGGTTTAGGTTCTTCTGGGTCTAAGTTTATCCTGATCGAGATTCTTTGTAGGTCTAGCTTTTCTTCGAATCTAGATCTCCAAATCTGGATGTTGTCATAACTTCAGATATTCTGTGAATGTTAGGTTTTTCTGTAGATGTGGATCTAAATGCTGGAAGTCCTAGAACTTCACTATGTCCCAGTAAAGGTTTTTGCCCATAAGAAGCGTACGTTGCGGGCGAGTGTACGTGTTGTCCGACATCAGGACCGATCTCCGGAGGATCTTCTCACGAATCAACCGGCGTGTTAAACCCGGAGACACCGTAAACATGATATACCGCCGTTCGACGCGGCGGACACGATCGTCCGTGGGTCTGATCCACGGGACACGTCTGCCACGCCGTATCTTCGCATTCGAAACCTACCTATTCATTGTTTTATAGGAGCCGTAAAGATGTCAGGCAATTAAAAGATTCGTTTGATTTGTTGCGTGGGCGGTCAGCAGCGGCGTTGGGTGGCGGTGGGTCCTTCAAGTAGGTGGAAGGTGCATCGTGTGCCCACGTGAACGCGTCGGGGACACCTGACATTGTACCGTCGCGATGTCCTACAAAAGGCGTCTTCCACTATGCTCGTAAACGTCCGAACACCGTGATCGTAGCCGTGATATACAATAAGCTGTATATTACGCTTGTAACACTCCTGCCGAGCTCGAGACCGAAACTGCTATCGGTATCGCTCGAATGTCTTTCGATATGGCCCATCGCGTTTTGTGTTCTCTCCTTTGCCCAGCCGTTTCTGGAACGATCATCTGACTTCTGAACAATAACACTAACGTTAGGTTATCCAAAATTACGGACTCGGATCACATTCGGAAAAATTTAGATTCAATATACTTGTCATTCTATATACGGGACTTTGGGTTTTCAACATTTTTGGACGCCTATGATTTCGGAATGATGACGGGCTTATCTGGTAGCATTGAGGTATCTTGTATATGGTTAGTTGTTTCACACTTCCGGAAGTCCAGGTTTGGAAGTTTGAGAAATTAAGGAGTTGGGAACATAGTAATTTACCAATTTGAACATTCCTGAATTTGAGTGTGTAGAAACTTACAGTCACATGTTCAAATATTTCTGTATATCTACTTCGCTCTAATTCGTGAAATCCACAGTTTACAAGAAAGAGGTTCTGATGAAATAACGAAAGATCAGCATTATTTTCCTAGCGTGGAAGGTGTCGCGGTTGAAGCTTCCTTCGAACGTACTAGTAAGTCTGGTGGAAGGGCTGCCAGGTGACGGCGGCGCCTCGCAGCACATCCATCTTGACGTTCGGGGCCTGTTTAGGTTCATCCCTACGGCCTTCCATCCTTGCGCGGCTTTTGAAACACGAGGAGCCCAACGAACGAGCGAGACAGCCTGCGAGAACGACGGAGAGAGAAAGAGAAGGAAAGGAAACTCGAACTCGGCGGTTATTTATTAGAGGACCTCGTTAAGGTCCATCCGAGTCTCTGGTCCGTGGATACGAAGAGCTGTCACACCCGCGTTATCTGACCAGCCGCATTGTTTTAATCTCCCAACGAAATCCTCTCTCTCTTTCCCTCTTTCTTTACCTGTGTCGCGTAACTCGTTCCAGGTTTCGATGGCCAGGTCCATTTCGACGTGCCTAACCTACGACCGGACGCAACAGTCCTCATCGTATGGCGCAATCGCGAGTTCCTCAGATACGATCTTACCGAGGCAGTTTCTGACCGGGAACATAGGTGTCGAGCAAAGATACGCCGTTTGATCACGGAGATTGATCACTTGGCCATTCCAGAGACAAAAATATCAGGCGATGACTCGGTCGGAACGTAGACGTCTGGGATTCGTCATCGAATTTCCTCGCGAATAGTTGGATTTTGATTGATATATGAATTTGGACCAGTTCTACATTCTAGGGTGATGGAAATCAAGAGATATGTGGGTAGTTTAATACGATGGGTGCCTAAGTTGTGTGGATAGCTCGATATGATCGATATCTAAAGTATGAGCAGTACGATATGAGTTTCTAACCATATTAAATTACACAGTGTACACTCAGTGTTCTCTGCGATGCAATTAATCTGCTCAAAAAGGCTAAATTGAGCAGCAATTAAATTGCTTGAACATTTACACATAGTTTCGAGTATCTGCCATCAGATGCACGATCACGATTGTATCGATCGATAATCGGCGAACACAGTCGTTCTCGATTGGACGTCAACGGATCATGACTTGGAAAAGAGAGAAGCGGCTGAACACGACACGACACAATTTGAATAAGACATTGAACAGACAACCCGCGACGCAATGATTCGCGATCGAACGAAAGTGCACTTTCTTTCGTTGCGCGTCGTTTTATACGATTTCGTAAAGGGTCAATATTGATAAGGAGCCGAACCGACACGCCGCGCCATGGCGAATTTATCTCGGGTGTATTTTACTGGAACGAGAAAGCTTGTTCTCGGCCGGACTGGCACCAATAAAGCGGTGTCAACGTTCAGCAGAATTGGAAACGTTCGCGGGACCGTTAACGATAAGAATACGATAAGGGAACGACGAGGTTGGCGCATTGATCGCGAGGAAAATGTAAATGCCGATTGCACAACAGGTGCGCCCAGACTATGGCGTAAAGTTCTACGATCACCGTGCTTGTCGTGCTTCTGGAACTTAGAATGCCAATCAGTGCTGAAAAATATGTGCACATACATAGCTAAGACTAGACCGTGTCCAATACAGATTGAAAATATCGCTAGTTAGATACCTGATTTACATCTAACGCGGAATTGGGAGCGTGACAAAATAAAATGTTTAAACCGAGACATACTCAGTATATTCCTGTTAGCTAAAAAACATAAGGCTAATTAATTGGTTAAATTCGGAATTTCGAAACTCTCTCACGGGGTGTTCAATTAAAATCAAGAAATGACGAATATACACGCGGAGAGAAATCTTTTTGAAGAAACCAAGATCATGGAGGTTGCATCATCGATGTTTCGCACGATCGCATTTGAAAAGCAAGCGACTGCAGGATCTACGAGTATGGCAGTAGAAAAAGGGAACAAACAGCAGCGAAACGTCCGTGGCGTGCAACGCCCTGGAAAAAGATCGGTCACCCCGTTCCTTTCGTGAAATGTTTTTCAAACAGGCCGCCGGTGGCCGCAAAGAGAGCGAGATCCACCGAGAAATACCACTCTCGGTCCCTTTTCCCTTTTCCAAAAGAGTAACCTGATCCTGTTATTCGCGCGGCAGAGCTCCACGAGCTGCTGCGCAGGAGATGCGCCCGCCCTTTTTTTTACCCTCACTGTTTTCTCCGGAATATAATATGCGTGAAGAAGATCGGCTGCACGATAAGTGAAACCCTTGGGTTACCGAGTCAAGCAGGTATGTATCGAGGATCTACCGGCGACCTAATAGAATCTGAAGTGCGTATATTATCGGTAGCCAAGAACCGGGAATCGTGATACAGCGCGCGCATACACGGCCACGGAAATAAATAACGACCCTGTTGGATCGAGCTAAAATTTTTCCACGTAACGGGAGTGGCTGAGAATGCTGGACGTTGGTGTGCTGTTAATGGTCACCGCTACGGGAAATGATGCAAGAAACTTTTATAGTTTCTTGGAAATAAACGGTTTTTTTGGACAACTAATATGATGACAACATCAAAAATGTTGCACTACTAGGTCCTTGGTAATATAAATCTATTCTCTTCTAGCTTACTATGGCGGGGTTAAACTACAGAGTTTTTGGACCTCTTGTGTTATCCTACAGGGATGAATCTTTGCAAGCTATAAAAGAATCTGAGATAATTTGAGAGATACCTTCAAGTTTGTGTCTTTCACCCTCCAAAGGAAAAACATAGAGTGCACCTATCCTAATCCATCAAAGTGAAAGACCATTCCTAAGTGGGTACTTGAAGCTAATCCTACAGTAGCGAGGTGTTGACAGATTTCAGTACGAACACCTTCCCGAATGTCCCCAAAGGATTCAATAGATCGTGCACCCAAAGTGCTACAGGCTTCGACAGAAACATACTTTCGCTAATGTGTCCAATTTTGAAATCAATTTACTCGCCGGGGAAAAAGTAACACCGTCGCGAGTTGGTTCACGAGGTTATTAAAAATTGTGTCCCATGCAAGGGCCACCCTGACGTCCAGCGGGAAACATAAATCTCCGACGGATCGTATGATTGACGTCTATTTAATAGAAACGCAACTATACATGGATGATGCGGAATAACATTAACTCGTCCGGGAGTCGAAGGGGGCTGGTTTCGTCGCGGCGGGTGGCCATTGTACGCCATGGACCCCTGCGAGCTTCGGCCTTTCTCCCATTCTCGTGGCTGCCAGCTCCCTCGTAAAGTCAAACGTTGACACTAGCCGCGGGACACCGACTCCATGGGCCTCATGCTTTCTTTCCCTTTCTATCCGCCTTCTTTACACCTGAGACGCACTTTCTCGTGCGTCGTTATGTTATTATTACCAAGCTCGAATAAAACTCGATGCTACAGTGGGCGTGGTGTCGTCGACCTACCGTTCACAATCGACTGTTATGGTCTACTGATAGTATGACGGATTATTTGTCCACGATTATTTCTTCTCGTCAGCTTTATAGCTTAATAGTTTAAGTGAAGAGTTCAACCGTAGTGATGAGGTACGCAACAGAAAGAGAAGGGAAATAAATTTTCTTCAGGATAGATTTTGCAAAGTTAACATGGAAATGTAGGAATTTCATCATTGGAAATATAGAACACGTAGAAATTCAAAACTGTAGGAATATAGAAATATCAAATTTTCAAATTAAGAAATTGACTACCTACTGCATATATGGCTACCCACGCGTGCATACCATTTGCACACATCATGTCTATAAAATGCCCTGTTGATACAAGGCTCGGTTTGCCTCGGGACAATAATGCAGTAATGATAACGCAAGTAGAACATACCTTGCCCATTTACATTTTCTCTTTTCCTGTTTCCATATTCTTTTCTACGACATCGCCATGAGCGATAAGACTGCCACGACAGCAAATTCTTGAGCAGCACCGGTTTAGATCATCGTATGGTGAAAACGATACTCGAGGATCAGGCTACCCGAGCAATTAAGACTTTATGGGAGTGCATTAGCAAACTTAACGACCTAATCAGAGCACCTCGGCATTGGATGGTCTGCGATGAAATTGACGCAACAATCTGGACTATCTCGACGCCTTTGGCTTTTTATTTGTCAATATAATATTACTTTTTTTTAATGGTACGTAGTTTGCTTCATTTACTGCTAATTATAAAGGGAGGTGCTGTACAGCAATGATAAGTTGGTACCCGGAAGGAATATGGGTTTAATTATGTTCTGGCCTATCTACGCTTATGATATGATACGCACTACTCTGCACTTTTAAATAGTTGACGAACTCAATTTTAACAAATTCAGTGTTGACAAACTCAGTGATTGTAATTAAACATGAGTCAGAAATGTCTCAATGTCAACCTTGTCAGACATAACCTTAGCCAATTCAACAACTTTGACAAATTCTTTTTTAATAAATTTAACCTTGTCAACTCCACACCAAGCACAACATTGTCGAACTCGTGGTGGACCATGGACAGCCATGGTGAGAAATTCTGTGTGAAGGATTCGACGCTGACGACCGAACCACGAAGAGTGAAGTTAACCAAAAGTAGAGAATGGCTGATGTTTAACCATGCATCCGTCTACCTCATGTTCCCAAAGGTTTGTCGATTCGAGGAAAGCGTAACAGCGAAACGGTTGTTCGTGGAACGTGGTAACGCGATAGCTCGATCTTCCGAGATCGAGAGTAGAAGCATAGAGTAGTCGGTGGTCGGCTGGTGAACTGGTCATGGATCGCGAAAGAAGCAAGCTGCGCAACAGAAGGAACACGAGCCGAAGAATAAGAAGAGCAGGGAGACAGATGAGAGGGAAAAAGAAGAAGAGGAAGAAGAAGAACAGGCAAAGAGAGAGGTATGCTTTGCGCTTGGTCGGTGAGATCAAAGTGGCGCCACGCCTACGGACCGCCTCCTCTAATCATCGGCTCATTACTCATTAGTACTAATGAGCCACGCGCGCCATCTATACCTACATAAGACGATACAACACCTAGAAACTGACGGACTGGATGGCTGGCCACAATGGCACCCACCTGTGTGTACCACACTGTGTATACACAGAAAAGCAGTGTGGCAAGTCGCGATATCGTGCACGCAACCTGGTCAGGCAACGTAGTCACGATCCAACCAGAGTAGATCGATAAAACTGCTGTGAGGTATATCGTGAAATGGAACCATTTAACGGGAAGTCGGGTGATGATGATTAACGATCGAGTTAATGGAGAACGTCTCCAACCGCTCGCGTTTATTATGGAGATTCCGTGAGTCTACATCGTCACTGTTGTGGTTCTTCTGTTTCAATCTGACTCGTGAGGTGGACCGGTTAATATATGGGGGTTACACGATCAAACACGACCATTTTCGATCATCCAGGATTAATGATTTCCAGAGTGTTTTAAATGATGATCGCTACGATTTCGAATCCTTCTGAAATTTCCAAATTTTTGAATACACAGATTTTCAATATATAATTTGTATACAATTTCGAATATACAAATTTACAAATTCGAGTCATTGATTCGTTTCTAAGTCGCATTGAGTCGCACTTTTTCCGAGTTGTAAGCCTAAGGGGATGATTCTTGATCTGGACCGAGCATCCCTTGTGTTTCCCATAAAGCCATCCATGGTGCCCATCGAAGCGACCACGTGTGACGAACGCATCGCGTAGAACTGCGTCTCGTTACATCCGTCACAGCCGTCGGTCCGTAAAATTGGCGCCACCTGCCACCCTCCTGAAATCCGACTTCCCTGTTGCTGCACGCTGCAGACTCTGACTCATCGCATCGCCTCCAAGTATTTAATGCATTTATAATACCGGACTTAATGATCCCTGGCCCGTCTCTTCTCGCCTGGAATTTATTACAAATTGAACATCCGTCGATTCAGGAGAAAACCAGGACTTCGAATTTGACGTCCAATATCCCTCAGCTGATTAAACTACTTTAATCAATTTCCCTGAGTATTTGTAAGATATTTCTTTTTGTTGTGAATACATTTCTGAATCACAACAATCTTTTTTGATCAACATCTTCAATTAGAGATGATATAATTCTTTTCATTTTTTTGTATGGACAGTTTTAGTGGATAAATACTATATTATCAGAGTTGAACATTATTTCAAATGATCTCATTTTGAATATTGTGACCTTTTCATGAGAAACTTCCAATAAGACCATTGATGTTCTCCGTACCAAAATTTCAGATCTGTAAAGTGATCAACCCTAATGATTTCGAACAACCAAGTACAATTCCATCTAGATTACTTAGTTAACGCATTAAGGCTGATGGAGTCGTTTCGGCTTAAAGAAATAAAGAATCATTACATTACGTTAGACCAGACAACTAGAAGGGATGCACGACATTGCTGAGCAAGGGACACACCGCACTCTGTGTACACGTACAAAGTGTAATGTGATTGTTTCCAAGCGAACGGTCCTAGTAGGGGTCGCTTGTTTCGCTCCAGCAGTGATGACTTCATCCCCCATCTGATCCCGATTTCCTCTCCGTTTTCGAGGCTCCAGTAGAGCATCAGGTTCATCCTCGAATCAAAGCACCATCCTGTTTTTTTCCGAGAGGAATCTCATTTCGATAGGAAGGTTGATTTATCGCATAAACTGTTATTGAACCCGCGATAGTCATTGTAAAGGTGCATGATCGGCAAACGAGGTAAATCTTGTAAACAGGGAGTTCCTGTTTGTGTGAAAAATAAGGGGAGATCCACGAAACCGTAAAGGTCGCTCCATCGACGGAAGGAAATCCAAGGTAAAAGAAAAAGAAGGAACGAGTAAGATCGCGAAGAACAAAATGCGCAGATAGAGCCGGTTGCATTGTCCCGTAGATGTTTGCGGCCGTTTCGTGTCCCTGAGTAAGGACGACCGACTCTCTTTGTGCCTGTTGGTGTTTTCGCCGTGCACCATCGGGTTCTCTCGCCAACTGCGGCCAAGGGATTACCAGAGAAATCCTTTAATAGCATTGTTGGCATTTGAATAACACGAAATATGATATGAGATCAGAACCTAGTCCTCCACCCCTTTCCTTGCTTCATCTTTAAACTCGAACTTGGGGGTCCTATGGTATAGGGTTACGGTCCCGTTCCACGCCGTTGTCCGTCCGGATTAATTGTTGGCAGCTCGTCGATGTGCGTTCAGATACCGACGAGAAATTTCTCCCTCTCTTCTCTTACTTGTCGATCGCGATGCTTCCTAAAGACGAAAATCGTGTTCCGCTGACAGGTTGAGCGTGGTGACAATCTTTGACCGACGTACTGCTCCCGTCGATCAGCTCCCGTTCGATATTGTAATGAGGTCTTGGTAATAGTATTTCAACAATAATTGATCGACGACTCGGAACGATATCCTGCACTTAATTATTGCAGCTGTTTCGATGCTGTCACGCCTTCATTTAACAAGGACTAACAGGGTTCCAAAAATTTTGTGAAAGGTCTCCATTTTTCTGTGGATCGAAATTATACACACTTCGGTACAATGTACACTTCGAGGCAATACGCAAATTTTAACCGAGTATTCTTAACGACCCCCAAATTTTCAGATTACCGACCCCTAAAAATCAGTTAGCCTGCTTCTTTCCGATCGATTGCAACGTTATCCCTAAGGAGGCCGTTGCTATTGACTGTACAGTGGCGACTATTGCGCGAAATCGTGTGTATCGTCCGCAATTGACCCGACGTGTGGTAGCGTTTCGTGCAAAGCGGTACTTGGACTGTAAGAAAAACGCGAATCACGCGGAGTTAGGTTCTCAAGCGTGTAGGAAGAAGAAGGAGGAGAGGCAAATGAAAACAGACGCGAGCTATAAAGCACGGTGAACTGGCAAAGTGAAAGGCTGCACGAAAGCGAGACAATCTACGTTCAGCGAACGACTGAAAAATCGAAACCCTAAACGTTTTAAGTTATTACGCCGGGGAATCAACTTGTTAACGTCATTTCGCGCGTGAGCGACTACCGGTCACCACGTCGCTGCGTCGTGACTGCTATTTTTCCTGAGGAACGTCCATAAACCGGACACTTTAGACGTACGGCGACCGCACCACGATCTATTTAGCATTCACGTCGTTCCGTCGTGCCACGACGGTAAACGAATACCTTAGTTATCTCTCTCGTGTTTTGTAAAGTTTATTTTTACCGGTTTACCGCCGGAATCGATGAGATAACGCGAGGACGCGATTCCTCGAAATTACCGCGAAACGGCGAAAAAAAGTTATTAACGCGACACGGATATGCGTTTAACGATAACGAGGCAGTTAATCGTGAGCTTCGATTGCTTGCCGTTTACGGGATACAAGGTTGCCGCGATTGCTTGCGCGATTAACGAATTGTTACGTGTGACCGTTGTAGGGTGCAGTATCATTACAGTTGCTGTCATTACGGAAAAATAAGAATTTCGTTAAGCTTTGTCATAAAAATATTTCCAGTAATATGTCGAAATAGGCTAAACGCTCCCCATTTATCGTCGTACTGTCTCCGTTACCCCTCTCGTCCTTTCATTCATGTCCCCGTTGCAAACCCCCGAGTAATTCTCGGCACACCGTAACCCTTTTGTTCTTATTTTGATTTCAGGTGAGTAATCGAGCAATTTCTGTTTCCTAAGTCAATTTGCCAGGCGAACGAGCAAGGTCGGTAGTTCATTCGATGCCGGTAAGTAAATCAGATTGTTTATCAAAGAACTGGCGCCGAATTAGACGGTTTTCGTAAGACGATATTCGCAGAAGTACCCTCGATAAAACAGCTCGACGGTCTCGGGTTCGGAATTACGAGCGTAAACAGTCGATATACTTGACGATTTTCGAGAATTAAGGGAGTTCGAGGGTGAAAGTGAGCTAGAGGCGACGTTTCACGAGCGAAAAAGCACCGGTGTCGTGGAGAGAGAAAGCTAGCGGGACACGAGGAAAAAAAAGAGGACGAGAATCGTAGGACTCGGTAATAATTCAGGCAAAAGGACGCATCAATCCTGATGACCCTCTGCCCCTCTTGTTCCTCGCCACCGGTTCGTCCAGAAATAGAGCGTTGCTCGTAACGCTGTTTCTCGCTGTCCTTCTTCCGCCATGCCTCCAACAGGCTCGTCCGTTTACTCTCTGGGGAAAAGCTGGATGACTACCGATTTTCCCTTATTGCCGCTTGCCACGCGACACCCCCGCCCTCGGAACTAGCACTTTCGCGACATAAATCTCCGTTGGTTTGCTTCCAGCCAACTCCACCCCTCCGGAACTAATCAAATTTTCCTTCGAGTTCAACCGATTTCCACTCGTGCGGTTGCTCTTACTCCTAAATTGGACCATAGTCGATTTCCAGTCGTGTTACTGTTATTTGTAAAATTTTCCACTTGTGTCATTGTTAGTTGCTAAATGGACTAGTGCCGATTTCCACATGTGCAGTTGCGGTTATCTCTAAAACGGTCCAGTGCCAATGAACATGAGTTAGTTTTTCCTATATCAAAGAATTGATACTAGAGATAAAAGCGAAACTGTCTTTAACCTCTCTCTGATATATCCTGAAACCTTCGAGAAAATGAACAAATTATATAAAATGCATTCGACATTCTTCGTGTTAAATGAATTGCCTATACCGCTTCCTTACATTGAAAGTACTTCGCCGGAGATTATCAGCAAGAAGCAACCGGCAATAAAAATGTAAAAAGGAAAAACTTATAAAAATTTAAAAGCTTCCTGCAACACTTAAGCAAAAAATATACCTAATTGAACTCGTTAGAATTAATATATGTTCGAAAAGGATAGAATTCTTGTAGTTGTTCCATTTATTATGCACATTTCAATAGGTTCAGACATGGAGTTTGATATTAATTCAAACAGTAAGTAGTTCATTTATACATCAAAGCGATCCGATTAAACGTTAAATGGATTTTTATATGATAAATTGCAACACCGGACAATTCTCATAAATTGTATTTCGTCTGCACTTAACTCATCCTTTACCCTTTTCTATAGTAACTACGTTACAGTGATCGTCGTTGGAGCATGATTCAATTTACTTACCCCTTTTAACGTAACGAACGGAAAGTGTATTTATTACGCGAGTAATGTTGCGATTTCAGAGAAACTCTTCTGTCAGTTTTACCAGTTGTACCAAGTCTACTTAGTTAACCATTTCTCTCATGTCGAAGATTCACATTCATATCTTCAAATTGACAACTTCTTCAGAAACTTTAATTTAGAAATCATGTAGAAGTTTGAGAGGTAACAAATTTAGAAATTAATCTATAAATTGAGAAATTTATCGGTGCTTCTCGCATTGGTCAAAGACCGATAACATGCAAAGTCATAAAAATTCGCGAACTTCGATCAATCGCATACCCCAAGGATACCGCGATCGTTTATCTCAATTTACCAAAAATCGACCGGTTCCCCGAGGTTTTTCTCAAGATTACGCTGGAAAACTGATGAAGCCACGTGGCCGGTACTCGAGTTTAATAAGCAAGAGTGTTTTTCGTCATAAAGGAAGCCCCGTCGCGTTCTCACCGCTGAATTATTCAATCGAACACGGTATTTTTCACCTTGAGCACGTTGCCCCAGCAGTGTCGCGTTAATAACGATCTCAAGAAACACATCCGCGCGCGTTATCGTCGAGGCGCCCGTAAAAGCGTGTAGCACTTAGGGCCAGTTTTAAAACCGTTGAAGTTACGATTTGAGGGATGTTAGAGAGCGGAAGTGTGATTTATTAAAGCGCGTTTTCAACGCATTCGGCCTAATACGTCTCGCGGTGGACGCGTAGGAGGCGCGATGCATCTCGAGCGATGTTCAGAAGCGGCGAGAACAAAGGACGCCGCCTGTTCAGCACCAGAACCCGGTTCGTACACCCTCGGAACATTAGCCAGATCACCGGATGCCTGTGACACTTTTCTCACCCACTCGAGTGCCGTTATCTTCGGCCAAGAGTGTGTGGCAATCCTGAAACGGAGGCTAGTTTCTTTCGAATTCGTTTTTTATCGACGCTCGTTGCCTAATAACCCAGCGTGTCAGCCTTCGCGCAATAAAAAGTTTCCTATGCGTTCTTTCTACGGAATGTGAGAATGAAACGTTGCTTTCATGCACGTTTCGCTCGTGTTAATTCGATGTAATTAATTTTTATAATTCATAGGATGTTGCGATATGATACCGATTCAACACTTCCATAAGTAATTCAACGATGAAAACACAATTAGAAAAATTTCTCGTTAATTTCATGTTCTTCGTCTCGGTTATCGTCGGTGAGATCGTAAAGTAGCACTCGGGAGTTACTTTTAATCCGACGTTCAGATAAGTCGAAGCATCGGAACGTTGAGCGGCGAAATCGTAAGGAAATCGTTAATTGCTTCTACTTTGTATTTAAAAATGCGGTGAACGGTCGTAGGAACATCAAGAGGATGTTAGACGGTGCTCGTGCGCCATCGCGATAATGCATCGTCGGCGAACTTCATGAATCGGAGATCACAGACAGTTTGGTTATCTTATTCTCGTTTCGATGTCCGAAAGTCCGTTTCATTTATTATCGAGGCTTATATTCACCACTTATACGGGTTTGATAAAAAATATCTTCACTGTAAGCAAATTACGCCGATTTGGTAGGAGTCACAATTATACACACACATATTAGTCTAATAATTCGTTCAGACTCGTATTAACAAAGCAATTCGTAAGGACTCATATTAGATTCATATTCATATGGATACATAGTGAAACAATTCATATGAACACATATTAGTGAGACAATTCAGACGTCATATACTTAGATTTGACCTATTCGTTGTATAGATTTGTTAAATTACAAACCGTACGTTTCGCCTGACTTTTCTTAATGATTTAAAACTTAGCTAAATAACTAGCCTGATTCGTAAAAAATATCTCTTTCTTTCGTTATATTATTTTTGCATGAACATTTATCTAAGTAATTTCAGAAACTGCATCCCATGATTTGATAAAAGTCACATCGAAAATGTGTACCTAAGAAGAATCTTTAAAATTACAAAGTACTGAAAGACATTACACCGTTTGAGTCATCCTGTACATCGCATACCGTTTCTCGTTTTCTTGCTTTTCCCAGCAAACCTCTTCTCCCGGAGAGTTTTTGCGCGGGAGTCTGTCCCCGAGTGGAAAAATGGAGGGAAAAAGTTGAGCTACGCGGCGCCAACTCAGAAAGGTTGCTCGCGTGACAATATGATTCTTCTTTGATGCACCAAACCCTAATGCTCCTCATGGGGCTTTTTGTTCGATCAAGGAACTCGTTGTTCGTCGTTTCTCGAGCGTTGCTCCACAGGATTTCGCGTGACGATATTTTCATACGTTCGGGATGCCGCGTGTCACCCCTGCCTCGACTTCATCAATGTTTCAGACGCATGCGATGACCCCCAACCCCCGTGTAGTTGCGATACGCTAAGTGGTTTTGCTCATAAAGCTGCGACGGTTCGTAGGATAATGTCGGCCGTAAGTGGTCTTCGAGTATCACGGGGCGAGTATCACGGTGGCGAGAGCGCACATGTGACCCCATGAAGGAAGAGGCACTTGAGATACGCTTTCGTACATTGTAGGAACTTCTCGATGATCCTACTTCGACTCAGTTTCTTTACCTTTTCTATGAAACCTTGCGCAAACGTTTATTAGACAGTCTTCAGTTTGTATAGAAACCTTATTGAAAATAAATCAACGCAAAGTTTTTTTGATTATTTACTACGTCAGTGTTAGAAAAACAAATTAACTTTTTGCGAGCACCTTGTTGGGAAATGCATATTCATGGCGATTTCCAACAAACAATTATAGCGATACCAATTTACATATACTACACGAAACTTCGGCAGACTATATTTTCCATTCTGTTAATTACTGTGTATAAAAGTTTATTACAGCTCGCTGCTCTTGCAGTTAGCGCCTAATCAAGTCTCGCGATCAGTTTCCACGCTCAGTTGGAGCGAAACCGGCAAAGAACGCGTTAAAAATGTCCGCGAATCCTGCCTGCGTAAATTCCACTTTCCACAGATATTACTCAAGTATCGTTCAAAACTAACAGTTCAAAGTTAGAATTTCTTCACGGAATAGTTCTCAGCGAGCTATATTTTTGCGTGAATATCAAACCCGCTGTTAAAAGTTGTACAAAACATATCTATCCACTGTCTGTACCAATAAAAAATAATTGTTACAAAATATTGCTCGGGAAATTTGGGATAGAAACGACTGTACGCGTTCTGCAGGAGTGACATATTGTTCGAAACGACGAAATGACGGTTCATACGTAAACACAGCTTGCCGGGTTTTATCTCCCGGATTGGTCATACGTTCGTGTTAATTTTGCCGGGCTACAACGACCCTCGGACCACGGAAATTGCAAATTAACGAAACTGCCATCGGCGTAAACTCTCGCCGAGAACTTATCTGCCGAGCGTATCTGTTCGATCTCGTCCGCACCTACGTATGCCACCCTGCGATTCTAAAAAAGTTTCAAATTTCAAAGTCTATATTCTCCCCCTGTTTTCGACATGATTTGGAGCCGCGACTCGGACGAGGGTGCGAGCGGGGATACGCGCGTTATTTTTATAATCTCGTTTTGCCGGCTCAGCGTGTCGCTGCTTGGTCTTGCGAGGACGCGCGTGCACCACGAGAAAAAGGAACGAATTCGTGGGGTATCGCGTTACCGATCGGTAGGTACGGGGCCTTGTCTCCTCCCTTTTTCTCCTGTTTGACTGGGAGGGCCGAAAGGGGTGAAGGGTGAGTGTACGCGGGACCGCCAATAAAACTCGAGGATATCGAGAACGCGACACGACGGACAATACAACGAATGGACAGGGTCCGTTGAAATAATTATACCGCGATTCTGATAAATGTTCGTCTCGATTCCATGACCGTCGGTTCAACGTTTACTTCACTCTTGATATGGATACTATTCGTCTTATCCTGGAGGTTAGGTTACAATATTATTTTGGAAATGTTTGAAAATCATTGGGAGTGTAATATTGGTGACCAGATGTATGATTGTAGTTGAGCATTGAATTTAGGAATGTAGGGAGAATTTATAGACTTAGAATGAATTTAGGTGGAAGATCGAAAGAATTGAGAATGTTGAGGAAGTCCAAAGTCGAAAGTGATATAGAGGTTACTTATGGAGAATTTGGAAGACTTAAAATCTAGCAAAATCATAGAGTGTCATAGCCCACTATTCTGAAAGATATGTGAACAAATCCTCAAACTTCTAAATCTCCAAAAAGTCTTCAAGAATGTTTGCAGACAATAAGAATGTCCACATCACAATAAGATTAGGCTTTTCCAGAACATTTTTCGCAATTCTTCGCCATCCTATCAATTTTGTTCTACCCGCTAAAAGGTTCGAACCTTCGAGTTCCATCAGATTCATCAGATTCGAAGTAAGTCGGTGTATATTTGGATCCCGTTTGGAGTAAAGAGAAGGATAAAAGTGAATAAAGAGAAAGGAAGGGAAAGAAGGTGGAAGAGCGTAGGTAGAGTGGGCAGGATGCAGAGCCGTGTCAGACCTTTGGAGTCTGCCCGTTCTTCGGGGCAGTCGGTCCCCTCGGTTGCCGGGACCTCCGCTATAAAACGCTCAGATAAAGCCGCGATGTTTATATGCGGAGATCGCAACGAGAGAGGAGAGGAGCGGCGTGTAGGAGAGGTATACCTGTTGGTCGCTCGCGCCGACAAAATAATAAGACAAAAGCCGGGGGTGGACGACGCGGTAGAGCGAGTGCGAGCGGGTCGGTGGGTTTTGGAGCCCGTGAGCCGAACGAGCGAGGACGGGACAAGGAAGGACGAGAGAATCCGAGGAATACGGAGCGAGAAGGGCGCGAGCAGGAAGAGAGGAGACAAGGAGGTCGGCAATGGAGAAACAGAAGGAGCGAGTTGCGTGCTATCAAAGACGGTAGATTGGTCGAAGAGAGGGGTCAGGAGAGGACGGAAAGCAGAAAAGGAGGAAACCGGACAGGAATGCATGGATGAATGCACCGTGTTGCGAGATACACCCGAGAGCTGCGCTTATCTCGCGGACAGAGACTCTCATTAAACTGCTCTCTACGTGGCTTCATCGAGTCCGATCGATCCTGCGTCTAGAACCTTCACCACTCTACGTTTCGTAACGTAGGTAATGTTCGAATAAGTTGGATCGTCGCGTGCTATATTGCCGCTCGCACCGGGTTGAAATTTTCGGCTGACAGTAGATGAAGGGAAACATGTGTTTCGTGTCAGCACGTGTATCTCTAGATCTCTATATCATCAGATTCTCGTATAGATTCCATATATTTTCAGGATTGTATATCGCCAAATTTTTACGTCTTCAGATTTCTGTATCTTCGAATCTCTGTTCCCTAGCTCCGTGTACATCTCTGTATCTCTATAGATCTGAATTTCTATATTCCTAAATGTAAATAGATCCCTATGCCCTTAGTTCTCTCTACCCTTTCGTTTCTGGTATCTCTAGATCTTCAAGTCCTGTATTCCACCTTCATTCTATATTCTATCCTATATTTCTGCATATTATTCCTACATTTCTATACTTGAGAATCTCGATATGCGTATATTTGCAGATTTCTATATCCCCGTATCTATACATAAATTCTTATATCTGCTGTCTTTATATCTTTATATCCCTGAGTACCGATACTTACAGATCCTTGTATAGGACTGCTCCAAACAGAGCAATTTGCAGACACCCAATAATGAAATGAATTTTGGATAAGATAATTGAATCTCTCGATATAATTTAATTAGCAGCTACGAGACTTTCAGAGCCATTCTGTCCTAACGTAAAATGTCCGGACTGCCTTGAAACTTAAATATTTATAAATCATATATCAAACGATATTAAAGTGCTGTCATACAATTAGTCTAATAGAAACGAGTGTTCGTTAATTAATATTGTGAGCTGTTAAATAATTTTTCTATTTCGAATGGTTATTTTGTAATATGAACTTATGATTTAATACTTGAATTGAAACTTGTGCAATTTTTTGTTATACGAACGATCACATAAATTGTGGGTTTTAATAAATATTTATCAGAGTAATTCTGGTACATTAGATTTTATAGACATGAAATAATGTAATGTGACCATGTGGCCACGTACGCGTCAACTATCGTAGCTGGTCAAGGCTCTCGAAGAAATCGACTTCTGTTTTCCTTATTCTGAAAGTCGCAGTAATAACCAGATAAATATGTAAATTTATTCACCGTAGTAATTTGTCGCACGCATGACTGCTCAATGTTTAAATACACGAATCGCGACGAGGGACCGACGATAGTGTTCACGCTAAAAAATTATAAATTCGGCAAGAAACTCCGTAATCCGTGTGCGCGTGTACTTCCTGCCTTCATTTTTTTAAGTAATCGATAAAAATGCACGTTGATTGCGTCTTCTCGGGAATATCTCGTTTACGGAACTCGATCTTAAGATTAAACAACCAAAAACACGCGAGCATTTCGTGAAATTTCACGATTTATTACTCTCGGGTTCGCGTTCGAAGAATAAATTTTATTAAGAGTTAAGAATTCCAACCTGGATAATAACGTTGCTCCTTAACAAGCCGCAAACTAAATTCCCCGCTAAATTCTTGTAGAAAATTGAAATTGTAGTTCGCGATAAAATTCATGAAACGTCTACGTATCAAAGTTCCAACAAACAGTCATTTTCGCTAATATAATTTATGTATCTGCGATGCTATTTTTACAACGTTAATTGAAAAACAAAATTCACGTTCTTTTATGAACTGATAACTTACGTAATATCCTTGTAGCAAACCTCGTAACCGTCACATAAATCAATAATTCCATATTGGAGGTAATTACAAAACTTTTTTTATAAAAACTTGTAATTACGTGAGAATATAACGGTTTAGCGATATAACGCGTAACAATATAACACTTAAAACTTGGTCATACATTGAATATACTATTGATAGTATAATGCGTTTTCAACACTTAACATGACGATATTATGAGTTGAATATGTAACGTGTTGTACATGCAACGCGTTGTATATGCGACATGTTGTATATACAATGCGTCCAGTATGCGTTTGATGATGCATTGAGTCGAACATGCAGTGCATACACACTGTGAATACACATTGTGTTAAGTATACAACCCTTGACGATACAACGCGACGAATATGCAACGCATTCAGTAAACAAAATGTCGAATATGCAATTCGTCACATATGCAACGCATCACATATGTAACGTGTTGGGCATGTAACGCGTCAAATATGTAACGTATCCAATAAACGACGCGTCGAATATGCGACGCATCGGGCAAACAAAAAGTCTAATATGCAGTACGCCACATATGCAACGCGTCGAATATGTAACGTGTCACGCATGCGACGCGTCAAATGAACGACGCGTCGAATATGCAATGCGTCGAGTATGCTATGTGTCGAGTATGCAATGCGTCGAATATGCAACGCTAGATATGCAACGTGTCGGACATTTAAGGCGTCAAATATCCAACGCATCGAATAAACGGCGCGTCGCATATGCAGCGTGTCCGACATTCAACGCGTCAAATATGCAACGCGTTGAATAAACGACGCGTCGAATATGCAATGCGCCGAATATGCAACGCGTTGAATATGCTATGCTTGACGATACAACGCATTAAATAAACAACGTGTAGAATTTACAACGCGGTGAATACGCAATGTATCGAATATTAGTACGTCATATATGCAACGCGTTGAACATACAACGCTTGATGATGCAATGTATACATATAATCGAATATGCAACCCATTGCAACCCTCCCACAAGATGGCAATATAACGAGAGTCAACTGTAGCACTTCAACATATAAAAACGCGTCTACCAATGATCAAATCTAATAGACCGTCAACAGATAATGATTGATCTCGCGCAAAAACGTTGCAGAATTCTAAACAGGAACTATATATCAATGAATGATTAACAAAATGTAGAATGAACGGTCCAAGTTGTACGTCAGGTTCAATCAACACGTTTTCCCGCAGGTTTCGCAACATGTGTCGTACCAGAAATCATCTAAATAGTATAGTAGTCATGGGAAATGATTTATTAGATTCGATTGCATATTAGTCAGCAATATCAATTAACATATCAATATTTCTTGACCAACATCACTCGTGCGGACATTTATTGACATGTATCCGCGGATTTCGTCGGTTGTTCGCATACATTATGCGCACGCACCGTTTGTCGAAACTATTTTGAAGCTTCACTGATGCACGCACGGTAAACACGGATATTAGTGATTGTTGTTTGAATTGCTGCCAGTTTTACGCTCGTTCGCGTCAATTACACGGATGTTCCCATCAGCGCTGTACGCTCGAAATCGATTACACGCAACGGATAGCTTCTCACGTTCTTGGTCTTCTGGTTTTCTTGTAACACGTCGTTACATTTTCGCCATTATTTTTACTCTTTCGGTGGGAAGCGTTTTACTGAAGACTCCCGCCACATTGCCTTCACGGGTGTCTTTTCACTATGCAATGTCACGTACATGGTAATTACATCAAATAATTATCATAACACGAGTTAGATACGAGCTAGATCGTTATTAATACTCAAAATGTTTGAACAAGTTTGATGTCTTGACAAGTTATGATCATACATTAGGTTATCACAAGATCGCTATAAAAGTTGTAGGAATTTGATTACGTCAATAATTCGAATAACGTTGAATACGGTTTTGAAATGCGAATACTTTGAATACTGTTAAAGTTAGTTTGCAGTTCTAATTTTTACGCGTTGTACGTTCAACGTATTGTATCAACGATTTCATAGTCGACGCGTTGTGTATTTGGCACATTGTTCACCGCATTCTACCACCAAGTGTTTTATAGTCGACGCGTTGTGTATTTGGCACATTGTTCAATGTATTCTACCAACAACTATTTCATAGTCAACGCGTTGAACAGTTGACGCTGAACGAGTAGTCGTTGCTTTGTATTACCATGCGTTGTGTAGTTGACGCGTTTTATCACCACACGTAGTACAATTGACGCGTTGTACATTCAACGTATAGTATCACTAAGTATTGTACTGTCAATGCGTTGTACTGACGACGGGTTGTATCACGACGCGTTGTATAGTCAACCCTGTATCATGCGCTGTATCAGTACACATTGTATTTACGTCACATTGTATCGTCAAACGTTTTACAATCACCGTTGTACCACCATTGTCCCATATTGCATCTCTATCTCAGCAATCCGCAAAATTTACTGATTAAATTATATAAATATTATATTATCGTATAAAACACGCTATAATTTCAATTTTCCCACGTTTAAACTTTGATTTACAAACTTGTCTAGTGGTTTAAATATTGAAGTATAACGAGCAGCTATTTTGACAGTAATGGAGAAAAGCACAATCCAGATTACTTAATTCGTAGCCAGACACACGGTACAACATCTTTATTCGTAGCACGACACGCAGCCATTGGTTGTTTCTTGTCACGAAAATCATATACTTCACGCATGGGGCTATTTTATGAAACTTATCGTGCCTTGGTCTGCACAATAGATACGCCAGCTGGTTTGAAAATGACTCAAGTTAGTGACACGTAAACGTCGCCTAATGACAAATAAATAACGCGAACCTGTCCCGATAAGATGCAATTTTCTTATCGACCAGTGAAACGGGTAGCTAAATGACCAGGTGCTTTTCTTTATCATTCTCGTTTCTAAAAGTTATACCTCGTACATTTACAGTAAATATGAACTGGTAAATTTGAGGTATAATATTAATGAACAATAATCGAGACATTCAAATTAATGTACTCGAATAGATATCATTTTGATAACCCATTAGAATCGAGTATCTGAGTTATTATTATGGAGACACTTACTTGTTGCTGTGTCGTGTCTGAATTTTTCCGAGTAGATCGTTTGCGTATTTTTATCTTCCGAACGAGTTTTAAGGAGGACGAATAGAAAAGGCGATGAAAGAATTCTGTTAGACAAAACACAACGGAAACGACACATATCAGGCTGTTTTATTGCGAAAGGTAAAGTGATTTGGACGTTCGACTGCAAACATCGTGTCGTTGAGCGAAGCCAAAATTGTAATCGAATAAATATTTCAATTTCTGTTTGATTTTTTGGGATTCCGTGTAAGTAGGGTTATGACACTCGAACAATAACATTGACTAGAAACAATCGTATAATCAAAATTTGATAAAATAGCAAAATTTCAGCCATGAAAAACTATTATATATAATTTACTGAATTGACGATTATCTTCAATAATTTGTTAGTCTCGAGTATCGTAAAAAGTGCCACTTTTTAACTAAAATTTAGCCGATGAAAAAAATAGTTGCACTACCGAATTCAGGATACGTCTACAGGCTAAATTTACGTGGAGAACATAAATTTTTATTTCCCCGACGCAATTTGAACAGAAAGGGAGAGAAAAACGGTCGTTCGCGGACAAACAGTTAAATATTCCGTCTCGTCGCAACAACATTGAATCGGTCGTCGGAATGTTATTCGCGAGATTTGAATGTTCTGTTCGATCTCCAGTGGCGCGAAACAAAAAGCCATGAAACAACTTGAAAAATTTACGAGGCCTATCCTACCGACTTCAATGTTCCTTTTTGACAATTTCTGAGCTACTTCATCACCGTGCAGTTTCGAATTCTATGGACACTTTCATGGAAATTTCTTGAAAATTCGAAGAATTCGAAGACGTAATTTGATAGCGTTGGTTGCCTTGGAGAGTTCACAGTTTGATCCTATTGAATTTTTCAAGGAATTTATTGGGAACAATATATTACGTAAATGTCGATAGATCTTTATCCGAAAACAGATATCAAACTTAATTTTATCTTACACAATTTTTTCCTTATTAAAAGATCATAAGTTTTCGACACTCACAACGTGACCTTTAAAATTATCAAAACTTTCAAACGATATTTGAATAAACGGATCTTTACACCTTGACATCGGCAACGATTTGTAATGTTATCTTTCACAAATTATTTATCATCGAGGTTTTCAACACTTCCACAGCTACCAAAATTTTCAAGATTTTCAGAAGTCTGTCTAGCTTCGGACGATAACTCGAATAATTTAACGATCTCCGAGGTTGAAAAGTCCAACCGATATTTACGAGAGAATAAAATTTTCGATTAAGTTCGTAGGTGAGGAGTGGGTGTATTGTGTTCGAGGCGAGAAATGACGACAGCCACCGTGACTATGGTTCCATATAAATAGCATTGTATTTCACAATTTTCGTGTACACTTTCAATAAATATCTTTCAAGTAGTATTTACATAGCGTCGGTAGACAGGATAGATCGATTAAAACAGAGGACTGAAGTGACCCGTAACCGGTGACTCGTACGTTCCCTTCTCTCAACGATTTCGCGAATATTCCGTTGAACGGTGTTCGATTAGTGTCACGTTTCTTCCACGATTATCGTATCGTGTTGCAATTCGAGAGCGAACACGAATATCACCGGTTAAGAGTTAGATCGCAGAGTTAGATCGTGATCCGACGTAGCTGGCCGTCGGCGACTCCCTCCTGACAGGGAACATTCGTGTTTCGAATCAAACAGAAAATTCGTCATATTTATGGCACTGGTTCAAGATCGTCCTCGGGACCACAAAATAATCACACACGCACCCAGCGATCGTTCTCGCTTTCGCAAACACACACTAACTGTCTTCTGAACGACGAGTACTTCCAGTTTGCTTCTCGAAAATTCTCGCGGAGATTCAGCCAGTCCAGCGAATGGTAATCGGAATTACTCTACAGTTCGCGAATGGTCGCATCGGTACACCGATTAAGACAGCTTCTCAATGTACAATCTTCAAATAGATCGAAACGTTTCGTTAACTACAGTTTCTCCAGGGCGCGGCTGTTCGTAAGAAGTTCCCTGGTGAGTCTCCACACCTGTTTGGCCGCGTTCTCCAGCCCACTGGGCGATTTTCCCTTGAACAGGTCGAGATTAGGCAGGAAATAATGTGGACACCTGCGACACTGCAGGCAAGAGATCAATTGCAACAGTATTCCGTTAATACGGTCTCCGATGCACGTTTCGTCCCACTCAGCCTCGTGGGGATGTTTCTCGCACTCGTACAGTAACAGGGTCTTCATGTGGTAACTGGTGACGGGGTTGCCAGGTAGATCCAGATGTCTGTCTCTGAGAGTTTTCAAGATACTCAGACAACGCTTACGACTGCCACCTTGCAGCAGACGGTTCTCCGCGTCTATGAAGGACAACGCCCAAGCGTCGCCCTCCATCGCCGATTGCTTCCCTTGCAGACCTATACACTCCTTCGACAGCATATCGAATCCTTCGGTTTTCACTTCCGCCACGATGTTAGGATGTGGCCAGGGTATGTGCGCTATGGGCCAGTGAGAGGCCGATCTTGGCCAGAGTCCGGCACACTTGAAGGCCGGGGTGATCTGCACCACGTATCGCTCTCTGATACGTAGCTTCACTTCGGTGGTGTCCGCTATCATTTTCACGGAATCTCTGTAGGCGCATTTGTCGCAAGCCTGCGCCACCAGGGTCTGGAATCTCGAGCGGATCTTTCTGGCGGACAGGTAACCGGACGCGGTGATGAATTCCACCCAGAGGGACATGGACCTCTTTCGACCGTCGCTGAGCTTCAGCACCGCGCAACCCGGTAGCGTGCCGTCGTCCACGAAATTTAGAACTCCCATCTGGTTAAGGTAGATCACGATCTCGAACTCCGTCGGCGAAATCACGTCTAGACCGTCGAAGCGACCGTTGTAATCGGTCAACGACGAGATGAACCGCGGTTCCTGGACCTCTACTTCCTTCAGTACGTCCTGCACCACTCGACACACCTCCTGGATCGTCTTCATCACTTGACTCTTTCTGGTCATCACGCGTTCCCCGAAATACTTGTTGATCTGGTAGACCATCTTGGACTGGGCCGCCAGCATATCGGCCGGCAACAGCATGGTTGCGGCGGCCTGAAGCCTCCGATGGCTTCTTTCTGACAATTTTTACCGCCGATCACCGCATTCTGCCCCGAAACTCCTCGATCTACCTCTGGTCCTGCGATTTTAGCCGCGTCCCTGTTCTGCCATCTGCGATATCCTCGTTTCGGTTCGCTCCTTCGCCTCGTAATCGTTGGTCTCTCCAGCGGAAATATCGAGACGATCGCGCGTCGCGACGCAAAAGGGCGCCGGTTAACGGAGATACGAACGAGCAGCGGGAGGAAAAGGTGTGCGAGCGACTCCGTGCAGGAGCAGATTGTCGACTGCGCTGTCGTTCACCTCCTCCGCGCCACCCGCTCTTCGGGCCACACGAAGGCGTGCGGTGTGCCCGTGGCGATCACCTTCAACAGGCTCCGCCCCGAACCGCACGGTTCGACCAATCGGCTGGCTGGCGAGCCGCACGGGTGTGGCCAACCGCGGCAAACCCGACTGGATCGATCCGCGCCACCTCTTCTACCTATACGTTGGGAACATCGAAGGACGAACGCAGTACGGCGGCTAACCCCAAACGCGAACCCCTCTTACCCCATGAATTATGCAGATTCGACTCGTTTTATTTCCTGTCCACGGGCACACGGGGCTCGGCCATTCCTCCGCAACCCCTTCGAGTAAGCCCCGAAATTTTCGTCATGGTGGAGCCCTCGTGATCCCCGTTGGATCACGCTTGGCTACCTCCAAACTCGCTGATCCTTCGATTTAAAGCTACTTTCTCGGTCCTGTTCGCTGGTCTTGTTCGTTAACGTTTACCAACGCGACGTTAAACGGTCTTGGATCCGTAAAAACATCGGAAATACGCGAGCCGAATTCTTGCACTCTTTCGCCGAACGCTTGTTAAAGTAAGAAATTCGGGGTTCGATATGACGAGGATAAAATTCTTGATTATCGGAGGACCCGTGGCCAGAGGAGTGTTTTGTTTATGGCCGTTTTATTGAGACGCGGAGAAAAAAGTATAAAAAATGCGGGTTTAATGACGGCCGCGATAACTCTACCCATTAGGGCTTGTAAATCGCGAAGAAAGTGCGCGATACTGCGGACGTAAAGTGTGGCTCGCGTTCGCCAAGGAAACGTTTTCCTCTCACTTTGTTTTACGGGGCAATAATAATAACGTAAATTCTCGAACGATCGCACGGGCCACGCGGTACCGTGTAGGAACTGAGTGGCATCGGCTAATGAATGTCATTGCGGTGGAAAGATAAGGGAGGAAATTTCAAGGGAGAATTAAGATAAGGGACACGGCCGTGCTCCGTAGGCGTATAGTGGCCATGAAACTCGGTAGCGATGCATCTGACGAGGCGTTTCAATCTCCTTCGAACGCGTGCACAAGTGTTAATATCGTAGATAATAATTATACTCCGATGATTTTATGTTCTTGTTCAACGAGAAAACGGCCAGGGTCGAATTCTACCGCTTCCGTGAAATTTCTTGCGGCCGTTACGATATGCAAATTGTTTCGGTACGTTTCGTGTGAACTGTCGCGAATGAGGCTGTTGGGAAAGTAGTCGCGATACACTTTTACGAAACGAGAATACGAAACCACAGCAGTCAAACCACGCTCCAAAATTTTTGTGAAATTTACAGAATTCCACTCGAATAATTCAAAATATTTTGTATGTATTAGCTAGCAAAAGTAAAATATAATTTACCGACAGTTCTTGATCGATGTGACAAATTGAATACCATGAAAATAAATTTAACAAAGCTTTGATTATATCTATTAACGTAAATCCATTGACATAATACACAGATATATTCGCCATGTTTCGTACGATCAATCGAGGAAAGTTATAAGGAGAATAATTGATGGACAATAATATTTTCGTGAAAATTTACGATCCTGTATGGTATACAGTCAAATGCAACGTTAGAAATATACTCTCTAAAATATTGGAAAATGAAATTTCTTCAAGAATGTTCGTAAATTAGAAACATAAAGAACGCCGAATACTTAACATTTAAGTATCAGTTGAATTTATGTGAACTACGTTTTAGCATAGTAATAAAACGAGTCGAACAAAGCGTTGATTGTATACGATATAAAATAATTCTTTCAAATTGACGGGATGATGGGTATCGCATGAACAACGAGCATTTAATATGAGACGAGATGCGTTTATTAATTATTTACATCGTGTGTGTATGTTCGAACAATGATTCGAATAAAAATAAATATTGTTTAAATAATATAAAAAAGTATGTACATACAACAATACGTATACGTACTGCCGCCGGTAGCACGCCGCTAACCGATTATAAACATTAGATTAATTAACGACAACGGATCACACGACGATTCACACGAGCTATTAAATGGGTGAGAGCAGCTAACGAAGTAGTTAATTAATCGTTCATATATTTTAACGCTCGTTACAGGTAACTCGGTGCGCGAGCACCGTCTAATCTGCGTTAGTAAGCACAAGATTCCGCTATAAGCGAAAGCTTTTCGATTGTATAAAAAACACGGTAATAATATTTGCAAAAGTGCGCACTCTTGGTGATTCGGTGAACGCGTCGAGAAATAATCTATTAAATTCATTCAATTTAACGTTCTCCGCCTGATCGGGACGATCGAAATAAGACTAAAATAAAACCTAGCAACAATTACTTTCGTTTTTTGACAGTACGAAGTAGCACCGGAACCTGTCGCTGCACCAACGATGAAAGTCTGACTTTTGTTATTCCCGTGGAAAGAAGAAAAAGATAGTTATGGTTTACGAGGTTCGTTACACCATCCCCATATTCCCATATGTTGAAGCGCGTGTTGAGAAAAGTAACGAGTTAAAAGTGGACTTCCCAAGTTGGAAAGCGAGGATAAAAAGCGGGTAAAGAAAGCGATATTCTGAAAATCGTGATTCCTGCGAGTCACCGAATCCTTTCTCCCCGAAAAAATACCGCTAAAGCTTCTCTAGAGCGCGACTGTTAGTCAACAATTCTCTAGTAAGTCTCCAGACTTGTTTCGCCGCGTTTTCCAGGCCGCTGGGTGATTTCCCTTTGAACAAATCCAAATTGGGTAAGAAATAATGTGGACATCTTCGACACTGAAGACAGGATATCAGCTGCAGAAAGATACCGTTGATACGGTCAGCCAGACAGCCCTCGTCCCACTCGGTCTCCAGGGGATGCTTCTCGCATTCGTAGAGCAACAACGTCTTCATGTGGTAGCTGGTCACCGGATTTCCGGGAAGATCGAGGTGTCTGTCCCTCAGAGTTTTCAATATGCTCAAGCACCGTCTGCGACAGCCACCCTGAAGCAATCTCGTTTCCGCTTCCGTGAAGGACAAGACCCAAGCGTCGCCTTCCATCGCGGACTGTTTACCTTGAAGAGCCACGCTCTCCTTGGACAACAAATCGAATCCCTCCGTTTTGACTTCGGCAACCAGATTAGGATGTGGCCAGGGTATATGCGGAATCGGCCAATGGGCCGCCGATCTGGGCCACACGCCCGAACACTTGAAGGCCGGAGTGATCTGTACCACGTATCGCTCTCTGATGCGAAGTTTCACTTCGGTGGTGTCGGCTATCATCTTCACCGAGTCCCTATAGGTGCACTTGTCGCAAGCCTGTGCCACCAGGGTTTGAAATCTCGAGCGGATCTTCCTGGCGGACAGGTAACCGGAGGCGGTGATGAATTCGACCCAAAGCGACATGGACCTCTTGCGTCCGTCGCTGAGCTTCAGCACAGCGCAGCCCGGCAGGGTGCCGTCGTCGACGAAGTTGAACACTCCCATCTGGTTCAGGTAGAGGACCACCTCGAATTCGCCCGGCGAGATCACCTCGAGGCCCTCGTAGCGGCCGTTGCACTCGGTCAACGACGAGATGAACCGAGGTTCCTGAACCTCGACCTCCTTCAGCACGTCCTGCACCACCTTGCACACCTCCCTAATGGTTTTCTGTACCTGGCCCATACGGGCCTGCACCCGTTCGCCGTAGTACTTGTTCATCTGATACAGCATCTTCGACTGGGCTGCCATCATGTCCTGCGGCAGCAGCATGTTGCCGCGTTCAACTTTGACCGATGACGGGGATACTTCCTGTTTCTTCGCGTGTCGGTCAGTCTCATTCTGTCGCGCGGACTATTGTCGGCTCGACCGACGCGTTCTTGCCGTCCATGGTCCTGTTAGGCTCGGTCTCTCCTTACCCCGAAAGTGTGATCGATCGATGTCCTTCGCGGGGATCGACGACCAGGCGACGACGGTGATTCGCGACGGACACTTTCTCGAAAGCGGTCACGGATGAACGGACAACGGCGTGTACGAGCGAGCGATCGTGAGCGGCAGGTGTTGTGCGTGGAACGAGCGCGACTCTCGAGGTGTTCCGCGCGCGCGACGACAGAGAGAGCACCGGTGACCACCGGCTCGTACCGTTGCCCTTGTAGTTGTGCGCCGGGCTCCCTGGTCCCGCCTTCCGGAACACCGCGGTCACGTGGAGCGTGCGCGTTCTCGCCACGCCTCCTGCTACGCGTTCCTCCTCTTCCGACTCTGTCTGCTTCTCCGACGCGGCTCGCGGTTGCCCGCGCGCGCGCAACCAACGCCCGCCACTTCTCACCCCTTCGATCCACCGAATTTTTCATCCCGTACGCGGGCAAAATTTACGCGGCTCGCTTCGTTGTTAACCCGAGGTTTACCGCGTGCGAGCGGACGCTGCTGTTTGCTTTGAAACCAAGACCCGCTAAGCCGAGGGAAAACAATGCTAAACATGGAGGAACGAGTTACAGTGGCAGGATACAGGTTTTCGAACTACGGATTACGGTTATCGAATTATGGACAGGTTGTCGATTAAGAGCATCGGGAGCAACTCCTCGTTACATGCATTAAGCTCGCTTTAGATTTAGCAAAATATTTTAATATATTTCAAAAATACTTTTGAAGCTCAATTTTGAAGATGTGAGCTATTTCATTTATGTGAATGTTCTGAATAAATATTAAACGTATCAGATAAACGGTCCTTAATATCAATTACTCTACTAGGAGTACATGTTCAAAAGCCACCTGACATTAAATTGACTCAAATTAAACATGAAATAAGTAATTAGCATTACTGTCCTACGTTAAGAAATGGCTCGTACATTGATCGTTCAGGTCTCCGTGCAAGTAAAATTTGGTCATTAAAATGTCTCGTTTGTTTCGATCGTCGTAGAGACATCAACGCGTGACTTATTATCGACTTATTCTCCATCGAATGAATTCTTAGGGCGAAAACAAGCCTCTCGAGAACGCATTGTTCCGTTGATGGGGTCGCATGGGGAATTCCATGCACGATCGTTCGACTCGATAATTCCATCGCGAGCGTCATTTGAATATTCGACGTTCGAATAAGAAACAGAAACTCCGATGTTAGCGAGCGTCGAGACTAAACGTTTTCCTCTTTGTTCCCGAATGAAAGACAGCCTCCGCAGCTTAGCTAGCAATGGCAGATGTTCACGGCGAAAAATAGCGAGCAATCATCGAGAGATACACCGTTTTCGACCTCCCTTTTATGTCTCGATCGTAAAAACCTGCGCTGCGTACAATACCCGCGCCTGAAAATATCGATAACTCGCCAAGATAGCCCATACATCGAGTGTTCCATAAGATTTTAGAGATTTCAACCTCACCGTGGCGATAAACGATCGTTCCTTTTTCGTTCTAGGCCTGTTTAACCCTTTGTTACTTGAGAAAATTTAGAAATACGCTGATGTTGTGGGGTGTCTATTGTATTTAATTTCAACGAGGAAGGTTTTCCACTGATGTTTGCAAAAGTAGATACAGAGATACGATTCAGATACGACTTTTCAAAGTTTTGGATAAACATAAATCTACGGAAATTCTAAATCGAATTGTTAGTTTATGAAATAATGTTCCATAGGTTTCACCCTCCGGTACACTCATTATATTGCCATTTTTACGCGTTTTAATCGTACACAGAAGAACATACTCGTCATCCTGCTATTTTTTTTCTATCGTTTTCACGATGATTTTCGGACGAACAAAAAACTCCCTCTTCGCTCACCCTTCTTCCCGAGTGAAAGATGGTCTCACAGAGGCGTCATTTCGAAACTGAACCCCGGCTACATCTCGTGGGTGTACAAATAATTCAGATGATAAACGAATTAAGTCGAAATGGGATGATGAAAGGCACGTTTAGGGCACAACGAGACCCCGGGCTTCTGCATTAACGCGAGGGTTGATGTAGCAGAACGTTTGACCCCTCGTCCCTTGCGCGAAAACACTGCTTCGGCGGAGAACGAAGAAGGGCAGAAACCAAGAGAGAGAAGCACGTGCTCGACTCATGAATCAAGTCGTATTAGCGGGGGCATAGCAAGCCTGGTGGGCACCGATCTACCACTCCAACTTCAAGTAGATTGGATTTCTGGACTTTATTCAATTATACGGGAACTAGACGGACGAAACAAATGGAAACCCGTCGTTGAGGGTATTCCGCAAAAATGATACTGAATATTCTTTATCTCTGATATTCAAACATGATTACATATTCTTTGCATCGTAATCTGTTTTTCGAACAAACGCAAACATTTTTGAATCCTTGAATTTCTTGCTGGATATGAAAAATATTGATACCATAAAATGAATTCTGCTCTTCTTATACTATCATTAAATTACTTTAACTGTAATTTACTTTAACATTAAATCACATCACTTTTCCTAAAATAACTTCACTAACTTTTCATGAGAATTTGCGATTAAAATTCAACGGTCAGTTTCCAAAATCGTGAAGAAACCGGGATAAACGTTCCTACCGCGTTTACGTTCACTGGAGTATATCTAATGGGCCGATCAGACCTCCCTGCCCGTTGAAAAAGAGCAGTCCTAGGTAAAATACAGTTTGCCAAAACATTTCGAGGGCTCGTTTTACACCGCGTCAGGTATAAGATCCGCTATTGCGTCCCGCTCATTGTGTAATGTTTTCGAACGAAAAACGACGACGAGCCCCTCGTCCAGGCAACCGAGCCAATGAAGACGGCAGATCGAGTCGGCCTTGTAAATCAGCTCGAATGAACATCCTCGTGTAATCCCTGAATAATCCTAGGCTCAGTCGTTGAGCTCTGGCAGCCGGCAAAAGTAGAGACTGTCACGGTGCACTACGTATTTCACGGTTTCCTTGTTTAATGACACGAAAGATGCTCGTCGAATCATGCGATTCGACGTGGACCCAAAAAAAATTGTGCATCGTTCATGTAGAAAGGAAGAAAATATTCGTAGATGGTTTATTTGAAATTGACGATGATGCGATGTGAGAATTAAATACTTCTACTGTGGACAGTAGAGTTATCCGTGCGTGGTAAGACACGTACGGTAATAAGATTTCAAAGACCATTGAAATAATCACTGACTTTGTGAGTGAAAGGAATTTACTAATGCAAATTGCTGCTTTTGCTAGATTTCTGAATTTTCTTCAATTTTTGATAATTTGTGATCATTGATGAATAAGAGGTTGTTCATAGAATTGAAGGTGTCCACACAATGTACAATGTTGTGATTCTTTCAAATGATATATTGTACTAATAACAGTATTCATGTACAGTAATGAAATAAATATGTGGTCGGCTTTCTAATGTCGTTCAGATTGCATAGTGACTCATTTTCAGATTACAAGTATAAATTATTCTCATCATATCTATAACTGCAATTACTCTCATCGTGAGTGTTAATTGTTGGGTTACAATGTTAAAGTTGTTTTCAGTAGCAAAAGTTCTGTATGCAATAGTTACGTCTTTGAGAGCTTCTTATATGTTGGATACAACGATTATCTTGTGTGAGGTATGGCAATAAAGGTATGAGAACACGCACGTGGCACGCATAATTCATTGTCGCTACGGATTGTCTTGATGGGCTTCGAACGTTTTCGGCGCATCAGCCGGCGCGTTCACGAAACGAGGGTCGATGTAGTGAGCTGGAGACACGATTTTTGGAAGCTTGACGCTTATGGTTTGCCACCGTTACATTTTTAGTACCTTGTTTTCATTCTTCGTCTTTATTTGGCGGTCGATGGTCGCCAGTTCTGAAATTGACACGTGGAATTTAAAGAATGCGATGCTAACAACCCCAATTAGGTATTACTAGAAGAAATAAACAGATATTGCGTGTTTATCTTTTATAGTTTTGGCAAGGTTACAAGTTCCATGTTTGCAAGATTACAATATGTATTTTAGCAAGGTAACAATTTTGACAAGGTCACAATCATTATTTTAGCAAGATCATAAGATTTTTGCGAGGTCGCAAGCACTGTTATGTAAATCAGTACTTAATACATAATATGAATTTCAACAACCTCCAGATTGCTCGCATAAATATTCATAACAATATTCGTTGTTTGAGACCGAACATCAGTTATACTCAAAACTGATACTGAAATCAGCAACTTAGATAACAATAATCATGCTTTTTATATCAGTAGTATATCTCAGCCCAATCGTTTTCAAAGAGACCGAGTCATTCTCCCCATTGGTTAGATCGCAGGTAATTAATGATCAAGGCACTTAGAGCATATACCTCGAATAAACCAACATGCTCGAACAAGGAGCTATCGTGATTTCGAGTGGTTCGCACTTACAAGAAGAATCGAGAGGGTGCTGGTAGACGTCCAGTCGAGCAAAGCGAGCAGGGGGTCTATTATTGTCCGCTGCTTAATCTGTTTGTTGTATACCGCCGGCGGGCTGCTAAGTGGTCCCCATTCTATGGTGCCCTATGGTGTACATAGAGGCAACCAGCAAGGGGGCCTTGTGAACGCGACACATGTTGTTACATCACGACGCCTATTGTCGTGGTGGAAGCTCAGCGAGGTTCTGGCTGGGTCGATCTCGTCGAGAGACGAACACCGCATGGGGAACACTAATCGTGCACCACTTGACACTTCACCGGTGTTGCAGCTCTTTTTAACCACGCTCCCGTGCAGATAGCTATTCTCTCGACGGTTCATCGAACGTGTAAACATATTAGTCGCGCGAGGATGGTGCCTCTCCCGCTGCTCGTTCCGAGTGACACGTCCAAAACAGGGGTGACTTCGTTATTTTAACCACTCGGTTTTTGTTTATGTTACGACTACCTTCGTTTTGTGTTTGCTGTGATAGAAATTGGTTCTTGATTGTGTTACTACTACCTTGATTTTGTGTTTGACTGAAATGTTCTGAGGAAGAGTCGATGATTTAGGAGGGAGAATAGGATTTTCAAATGTCACTATTGTAGGGTAAGTTTAATCCTCGCCAGTTTTTCATATTTTCATGTTTGCATATCCGAGTTAATATTTTGTACGTAAGTTCACATAGTCTCATTATGACAGGTGGTGCACTTCGATACGTAAATTTTCATCTCAACATCCCTTAACTTCATTTGCATGTAAGATAACGGTTATTAATTGCAGTTTGATAAATCCGCCCTTAGTGGTCGAAGGGTAATGCAGGGTCCAGATTTGGATTTCCCGTATAAAATACGTGGCACATGTTATATCTACGTCGAGATACATCCGAGTAATGAATTCCATATCACGGTGTAACTATTATCAGTATCAAGCAGTGTTTGTAGAGAGCTTGCGCAATGGTGCTTAGGGGTTGGCTTTGTGCAGCCACCCTCGACTCCTTTTTCGCAATCTTGCGCATGGAATCGACTGTAACAACGTAGTCTCTATATGTTTTCACCGGTGCAACGGTTAGAACTTTCGAAATTATAAAAATGTTTCCTGTCAAAGTTGCATCGCTTTAACATCTTACGCCAGTTCTGTATTCGTCGGCTGAATTTTGCAGAGTTAAGATTAAAAAATCCTTCATTAACGCAAACAACACGTGTTCTACTTAATCTTCAGGAGTTGACTCGACAGTTATTGTCCCTGGGGAGTCAAAGCCGCTTATGTATTTGTAATTAGATTTCAATGTGCGTGCGTTGTACTCCGCCACCCTAATGTCATCTCTCGTGTTTGCTTGATCTCCGATGACTTAGGGAACTCTCATCGATACTTTCGTCTGGTGTTGTTCATACATGTATTGCATATTTTATGAAGCAATGGATAATTTTAAATATTACTTTAACTATTGCTGACAGTTTCATAAACCACCATCTATTTTATCATTAAATATTCACGTGTTATATCATTAGACGTTATCTTTATGAAAATTCATAAGCATCACATATCATTCAGAGTTTAAATTTCCGCGGTAATCGAATCTGTTCCTAACGTTCTCTTCACTCCTAACATATCTATTTTCTATTCTCACTACGGTAACACCGTATCTCGCATCTCGTAACGAACAAAAATGTCCATTATTCTCAACCCCAAACTCTCGCTCGTTGAAGTCCAAACGACAGTGGATACATCCAATTAATCAGCCTTAGACAGAAGATGAAGTCCGTCTATTCCCGATATCTCTGTCGACATTCCTGTTCGGCTCGGGAATCAAGGATGTGCCTATTATCGGTGTCTTCAACCCCGAGCATTAATTTCGGTGGCTCTCCGTCACGCTCGTGTCCTACCTGGAGCTCCAGGTCCCATTAGCATCCAGAACAAGGAATTCGACGAGTGTCGAAGCAACGACAGATACGATCTCGTCGGCGTTTCCAACAACGAGAGGTTAAACGCGGATCGGCTCGTTTCGCCGGATTATATCGAGGATAATTTCATTTGCCGCGCGTAAGGACATCGCGACGGCGGCCGCTCATTAAAGAGGGAAAAATTGAAAGGCCTGTTTAGATGGAGGACGGTAAATTGGATTCACCTCTTCCTCCTTCTCGTTCCTCTGTCCTTCTTTTGTGTCTTGTCCTTTGCCCCGTTCCACACGGTGTCTCGTCCTTTTTCCTGGCCTTCCCCTTTTCGCCTACGAGTTGTTCACGGACTCGTTCGAGAGCGCAAGTCCGCCAAGTCCTGGGATCGATTCTCGGCTCAGCAGGAGGCTCCTCCTACCATGACGGCCATCTTGCGACCGGCACTGGTCTCACTATATCACATCACACTTCACTGCATCCAGGTTGCATACTTACGGTCAGCCATGCGATCGCACCCCTGCCTCGTCCTTCTTCGACGCGAGCTGAACGCTTTCTTGATAGAGGTCCTGCCTTCCTTCCGGTCATTTTCGAGTCCTTTGCTTCACTTTCCTGTCCTTTCAAACGTTTACTACGTTAGACGGTAGCAAACGATTCAAGTCAATTCTTCAAGGACTTTGATAGGGTACTCCAATCTTCGGATTCGCTTCTTCAGCTTTTGATAAGTTAGAATATTGGGTAATGATTGTTAACTACTCTTTGATGTAACAAATGATGACTTTAGATTACTCTTTGAATGGCTTTTCAATGATTTTCGATCGGTTAAGTATAGGGTTAGTAAGTATGCTTTTTATTGAAATATAAATCTTGGTTGCAATATGTACCTTTGGAATACTTCATTAGATAAACACTTACGGTACCAAATTTAATAACTTTATTTCTATCAACTGTTCAACGTCCACACCCTAACTGGATCTTAGGAGATCCACTTCTTATCATAAATACCAAACTAGAAATTTGTTACGTACATATTCGAAAATGCATATAACAAAATTATGAACTAAAAAGATGCTCTATGTTCACATGTCTGGTCAGATTTCAGATCTGATTATTTTACGTAAAATATTTGCAACAGAATGCAATGACGTCCAAAATACGTAACAGAGAGTAAATATTATGTATATGTATTAACATGTACCCACAACTACAATAGGGATTATTTCATTTAACGTACCGTTTTTTTTTTCTGATTTCAGGTGTTGAAATACTGTGACCATCTGCACGGAAAATGGTACTTCTCGGAGGTGCGAGCGATATTCTCGCGACGGTATCTGCTCCAGAACGTCGCCATCGAGATCTTTCTAGCCAGCAGAAGTAAGTCGTGCGCGATTTGTTTCGTTCGTTTTCAAAGGAACGGCGGCGGGGTCCTTTCGCAGAAAGGAAGGACGCGCATTCCATTTCTTGCTCGATCGCCCGTGCCTTTCTGCGTTATTTCACACGGCGTGATCTAATCCGGCAAAATGGAGACGGAATCCTGAGCTCGCCGCGAGGTGTTCTACCCCCATTTGCTTTTTACACAATAAATATCTGCGTCGCGTTACGGTATTCGTCTTTTTTTCATTCGCCACCGATTTATCGCTCGATTCGAGTCACACCTGTTGTCGACGAACGTCAAGTTTTGTCTTTTACCGATAATCGTTTGTCGAATTCTGGACTTTCGGACTTGGAGAGCTTGGAGTATAGACATTAAGATATTTGGGACTTTGAGGTTTTGTAACTTTAAGACTTTGATTCTGAACGAATTCTTGAGACTTTCAACTCTTGTTCTGAGAGTACCGAAACAGAGACATTGAAATTTTTGTGCTCATCCTACTTCTCTTACTGTGCTCCCCTAAATATACCAAGAATCGACCCAAGAAGGCAACGCACTGTACCACATTACCTTTACTTATCAAACTAAATAGTTATAATGCCTCCAAACTATTCGCTCTATTGATACTAATATCCCCGTATGTATATTTCGAAAGTGAATTTAAATTTTAAATAATATAACTTACGACACTACGCCATTAACCTGGTCATATCAACCTGCAAGTAAACCCGCAGCTTGCACTACTTTATCTTTTAATAAATCGGCGTGTATGCATTATATCTACATACGCAAGTCAGTATTTTAGTTAGACGCCTTTGACATTTATCCTCTCACATGTCACGAGCAAGTGTAAATTTACAGCAGTACGCGTATCGCACTTTACCATTAACATACGTAGTTGAACCTGGCATACAGTATGCGCGTGATGCTCAACAGGAAAGTAAAAATGTCAGTAGATATTCATCAATTTGTTGAAAACGCGTGGAACACGGAACTTTTTTACGATGGAAAAAATGAGGATTATTTATTTTAATTTAATCGTGAACATATACGGCCGTTCGAATATCTTCGCGTACCGGTGTATACCTGCGAGAGGGGCAGCAATCCCGCTGATTATTTCTCCGTTGGCCACAGATAAATTTCTCGGTGGGTTCTCTGATTCTAATCTGATCCCTCGAGTTTTCGATGATCGCCGTGGAAGCGGCGGAATGTCAACCGCTGCGATGTACCTTCGTCGTTCATTAAAAAATTACTGGAAACGTTCGTTAATCGAGGGGGCTACGATCCTGCTTTCCACGCGATAAATCCTTGAACGATAAAAAATACGAATGAGTCGTCTTACACAGGTGTAACGTTCACGAATTTTTACGTGACGCCTCTATCTCTCCGGTCGAATCGCAAGAATAAACAACTGCACCGGTAGCACTCTTTTTTTCGTGCTTCACGATGTTGTAAAGGTGGTGCATAAAATTATAGAGAAATTATAAAATTATGAACTTGTTCTACTCTACTTTCGAAAGGAAAGAGGAACATATAGTGTTTGCACAGAAAATAGAAAATTCTTTTACTCAATTTCGTGACAGGAAATTCTTTGATTTTCGTCGACCCCTTGATCGTCCTTTCGTTTGCCTTCTCCCTTGATTAAGACCGACTCGTATATTTTAGCCTTGTATTCGAGGTTACATAAATTATTTGCTGGTATTTATGGTAACTGTCTTTGCGCACGCTACCCTTTGAACTCTCGAGGGAGCTTCACCGAAACGGCCGATGCTATTAAAGCCATCAAATTAAGTCCATTTCGTACACTCATTTCATATTTTCACGTTTAACTACCTACTAAATGTGCTTACCGAGCATGTTTAACGCTGAAGTTTCTTCGAATGAATCATTTCTCTTAATCGAGCAAAAATAACACGAATTTAGTGTACTAATTTATAACACGATAAAGCATGAACTCTGAATATGAGACTAAATCTTAAGTATTATTTTGAAGTATTATTTTAGTTCGTATATTTTAAATATTTCGCAAGCTCTGAATAACAGGGTGTCTCGCTAAATTATTTTTACTACTATTGAATATAGGATAAAATGAGTGATGAGAACATATAGTTTCACTTTATTTATCGTTCAACAGTAATGATAATTTAGATGTTCGACTTAGGTGAGACTCCCTGTGTAATTTATATAATCTTCAAAATCTGAACAGTCATATATTATTGTTATAAACGTAGACGTACGAAAAGTACACGAAACTTTAGTCTGATTGAAAATCAAGTTAATGAATGTATATGAAACTTCATCTCTGAAACCACTCTACACACAATTCAATAAAATATAATTCTTACTCTAACTTGCTCATAAAAACAAAATCCATAAGAACCGAAGTAGAAGTTGATTTTTGCTTCTTACACCCTAATGATCATCTACTTAGAAGTCCCGAGTTGTCCCACAAATGTGACACTGAAACTACTCGAATCATCTCCAAGTACGGAAAGCTAGCTCTCGGTGTATCATCGCAAAAACTCGTCTCTAATAAACTCAGCCATCATTCGACTAATTCAAGGAAGCCTATCGGTGGCTTCCTGAATGAGCATCCAGCGAAGGAACGTTCGAAATTGACGATGCGAGTAAGAAACGCGTCCTTGCCCGCCATTCTTTCCGAATGATTGACACACGCGACCCTTCGTCGAGATTGGGTTCGCTTATAATCCGCACTTTAACGCCTTTTTGTCCGCAGCCTCGATCCTGTTCGCGTTCCCGGACCAGGCGACGGTGAAAAAGGTGATCAAGGCGCTACCGCGGGTCGGCGTTGGCATCAAATACGGGATACAGCAGACTAGGTAAGGAACTGGCCGATTCAGCAACCCTATTACCGACATCTGGATCCACGGATCTGGACGTGGCTCATCCTGGAACACGCTCGTCGCATTCCGCTCTTTCTTTGTCCCCTTTCCTTGGGATTCCGCTCGCGATCAGGGACGCATCTAGCCCTTTCTTGCTCGGACTACTGATCGAATGATAGAGAAAACTGCCGGTTACGAGGAACGTAGCGGGAATGTATTTGATGGATCTGTCGAATCGTTTTTTCGGTCTGGACGCGTATCGATCAGGACGTTTCAATAGTTTCGTTAATTCGAATAAAATTGTACTGGGCAGACTTACAAGAGAGAAAAGATCGGAGGTTGATGTACACAAAGTCTATATTTTCACAATTTCACAAAGAATTCTTTAAATCCTTATAATCTCATGTGTGACACGCAAGTTCATATGTAACCAGTCAGACATCACTGTCATTCAATTTTGGACTCTTCTGCAGAATGTGCCCAACCTTTCAACCTTCTCTACTCGTCCTAACATTGTACCAGTAATTATCTGTGAATGCTGCAACCTAGAAAATTTTAGGCTAAGAAGCTAAGACTTGTCTACGTCCACAAACTGCAATAATCTGTCAGAAATTTGATTGTGCACATTTGTGAAAATTCGTGTCATCTTCGTGAAAATGCAGACAATTGAAATGGGATTTCGAAAACAAAGAACGCGCTTGAAAATTCGCGTGTTCGCGTATCCTAGGAAGAGAGATCCCTTTCTAGATACACATATACCAATACAAATGCGTCCCGACGAGGACAAGCGGCGAGAACAGAGGTTCGCGGTATCCACGCTTCGATCCATCCATTAAACTGCTCTTATACAAGAGAGTCGGCGAGAAGGATACGCCGGCCATAAATATACGGAGGCTAACTCTCGACGTCTGATCCGAGGGAGATTCCTGACCAACAAAAATAATCTGCCGGCATATAAAACGTGCATCCGCGTCGTGACGCTTCGTACCCACGCTCGTGTCGCGAGAAAAACAAATGCGAGTTGCCTTCGAGAGGAAAAGCCGTGTGGCGAACAATGCAGGATGTAGGAAGTTCAATAGCGGCGAGTTATCTTACAAATTTAAGACACTGTTCAGTTGTTGACAGTTTTCGATAGAATTTCTGCAAAAAGCTTTTAATGGAAGAAATTTTTGAGCTAAGATTTAACTGAATCTAAGATTGTGACACAGCTATTTTTTATTATTAATACTTTTTTGATCGATGAGAAATTGTCAGGCCTAACTTACATTTGTGTACAATTTATTAAACTGCAATTATTTATATTGCCAAATGATTGACTCTAAACATTCTTGGAGTGTTCTAGTCCATTCATTATGTCACACGTTGTATGATCGATTTTGACATGGTTTAAAATGAAATTTGAACAGTATTGATCGTTGAATCTTAATTATCCTACTTAATATTTATTATATTTCATACGTGACAAGTTGTTCCTGTCATAAGAAGTGGAGAGAGCTTGTAGTAATCCTGTGACTTGCACGATTCAGCAGATCAATTAAAATGATCGGTGTTCACCGACCCGTGATAAGAACGAGAACACCTGTGCTATTTGTCTAGCAATTACACTAACTTTGATATTAACAATTTCATAAAGCTTACATGACTATAACAATTCTAATTAAGCTTGTTATTAAGCAATTTATTTAACGATGACGAAGTCGATGAAATCAACGATTTGAACGCTTACATAGCTCGATTTAATTGAAATGATTGGCAATTTCTTGATCTGTGATAGTGGAAGAACATGACTTATATGTAAATGCCTTGGGCAGAGATAATATCTCCTTACCATAGATATGAACTCGTTAATAATTTTTATAATATTGAACAATTTATTGAAAATGTTTAAATAAATGAATAAGTTTGATTTCAAAGAGATTCCTTATTTTGCAGAAGCAATAATAAGCATTATATCAGAGAATTTTATGGAGAAAGTAAATCGCACACTTTGCCTTAGAATTGCGTGAAAGATTTTCATAGTTCCGGAAGATTTGTTGAAGATGCATGCAACCCTGGAATTTATATATCCGGCCGTGGTTGCATGCCTCCCTCCTTTAATGTCGTCCACCGTGTACGCCCATTAAAGTCTCTCGTATAAATCCTAAATCAGCGATCCTCGCGTTCGTAAAACCGCTCGCTGAATTTTATTACGCGAACTGAAAGCACCAGGTCTCGTTCCGGCAGAATAGCCTTTGCACTAATTTTGCGAGGCAAATATTTCGCAAATCACCGGAAATGTTTCGAAGTGAGAATCGGAGAGAAATGCAGCAATTGAATGGAATTGTAATATAACCTCAGTTGTGGATAACTGTTCTCTCGAGGGCGTGGATTTGCAGGTGGGGTTCACTCGCGCGCACTCGTGGGTAGTATCACAATTTGAAAATTTGGGATATCCTAAATAGGGGCATTCCTGAATTTCTAAAGTTCCAATTGTTCAAACTTCTAAATTTGCAAGTTTACATTTCTAATTTTTTCTGATTGACATTTCCCAAATCTCAGATCTGCAAATTTCTATTTTCTCTAATATCAAATTTATTGCAGTTGCAAGTTTCCTACATTTACTTCCCAAATTTCCAAATTTCTAAATCTTCAAATCTCTAAATTTTCAAATGTCCAAATCTCCAAATCTCTAAATTTCTAATTTCTCAAATCCCCAAATTTCTAAATTTAAAGATTGAAGATCTATGAAACGAGGACACGGATTCAATATTGTTCTACCTACTGATCTAAGCGTTAAAATATTTCTCTGAATGAATCTGCAAATCACTATCACACCTTCGTCACCAGTGTCTGTATATCTCGTAATCGATACATCGCGGATAAACTGGTTAGATGGGTAATAATTTATCAACTATTCGCATCAAGTATAAGTGTTGGAATCATTAATAAGTAATTACACCGCTTTTTAATCATCCCGTACGTTAATTAAGACGATTTACATGCAAATAGGTTATGTATAACGTTTCAAAATCTATTAAAAGATTTTCGTGTACTGAAGACTATGAGCATCGTACTTCTTTTGGCGATAAAGACTAAATATTACGTTATGTTTGCAGGAGAGCGTCGATGATGTCGCCTCGGCAATTAATGAGGAGTTCAAACATGACGCAGAAATGGCAGCGAAGAGAGATATCCAACTTTGAGTATCTCATGTTCTTGAATACAATTGCAGGTAAGTGCCTAGAAAGTTCAAGTTTATCGAAATAAAGATCTCAACAAAATATTTCTATAAATTTTGTGTGAAATCTTTAAAAATTATTTTCGATTTGTATATCTTTTATTTTCCATTTGGAGCGGTTAGGGGTATAAAATCTCGTTCTTTCCGTGAGGCAACGGTAATAAAAGGGGGATGCTAGGGCAAAAAATCATATCGGCTTACCGGTTGCGGAAAGAAAATGCGACGTCTGCGGACGGGTCGATCGTCTCTCGATTTCACCGTGGTCTCGAACGAGACAAAAGAAAGGAACTAGCTGGCAAAGGAACGAGACAGAAGAGGGACGAACGTCTATGGCTGCACACGGGCGGATGGAATCTGTCGCGGCGTATTAGGGATGTTCTCAATCAGCTCCGTGTTCCGTTAGCCACCCCATACGAGTAATCCCTAGCTCGTGGGCCCTGGTAATCCTCTCTCGGGGGACTGGTGTTCTCTGCTTCCCCACGTTACCAAGCCGAATGGAAGCCGCGCCTTTGTTTCTCCTTCGGTTTAATATCGGCCTCCCTTTTGTTGGCTCGCGAACGTCGCGGGCTAAATCATGAAACTCGAGAACCGACAACCCTCACCTTTTTTACCGGATCACCGTCCATCAGTCGTTTCGACAAACACCGAACGTAGGGTTAGTCAACGCTAGAACTGCTGAACGTTACCTACCTCTAACGTGGAAATACATAGACACGAAATAAAGTTATTAACCATAATAACCGAATAATTTTGTCGTATTGGTCATTCTTACTATTAGCAAATCTGATCTAAGTTTATCGATATTAGTAATACTGAAGGTTCTTATAAAAATTCAAGCGTCATATGGCTAACGTTATCCACATGTGGGTAATCTCATAGCTCTGTGCACCAAATTAAATCGTACCTACCTCGATGACGTTAAAAATCACTAATACCGACGGTGCTAATAGAGGGTCATTTAATGCAGTTTTATAAAGAAAAGTATGATCATGCGAGTTGGAATTATGTAAGGATAGAATTTACGACTACCCACGCGTCCTTAATGACAAGGATGATCACGGACGCGTAATTATTCGTACATCGATGAGAACACCGCGAGACCCTGTAGGGTGGTCGTGTATTTACGAGCGTTATATATTAATTGCACGAATAAATAGTCCATCCACGAGGCGTAGGGGGTTGGAGGATGGGGAAGGGCGTGGGCAGTGCAGCGTGCAATTGGGCAAAGCCCGGCGGGAGAACACGTTACGAAAACGAACCGGTCCTGCGTCCAGGCTCGTGCATGCGAGCCTTCTAGTTGTTTATTTGCTCGGTTGCATCGGTTTATTAAAAATTAATGACAGTATGGCCGTTTTAAATACGATGGGCTGCGTGTTCGTCGTGTATGTTCGCGTGGGTGTATCTTTCATACCGCCGCCACCGGTGCCTCGTTGTTTTCCTTTTCTCGGATCGGCCGGGTCTCTCCTTAATGAAATTTAACTTGTCGGAATAGTATTTCGATAATTGACGTAACAGGATAAATTTCGGGCCTGGAAATGGTATTACGGAAGAGAGGCTCGTGAATCATTGGCCGCGATGTTTCTGCGCGGTGGTCGTTACTTTCGCGATCGAACAATAGGTACTTAGAGAACGTGTCGTTTATATTTCGCGTCGAACGTGATGGGAGTTTGAGAAAGGACACCGTAGGGTTTCAGGTTCCTGTAATGGCTATCGCGGTAACTTACGCTCTTTAAAACGTTGACATGTCGATTGAAATTTATTGGAATAGATACAAGGAACGATCCGCCTTAAATATAAATCGATCGGAACTTACGAATACCGAGACGTTTTTCGATTTCTCAAATACCTGACTTTGAACTAAATCAATCAAAAATTCCTTTCCAATCAATTAAATCGCTCGAAAGCTTGCGAAAGACAGTGTAAAATGGCCACTCCTATTCGTAATGCAAAAACTACTCAACGAATCGCCAAATGTTGCACCGTGGTCGCGAAGCTGTAACCATTTCGCAGCACTTCCTGTCAATTTTTCTTGGCCAAGTCCGCGTCCTCTTAAATCCCGCCGAGTGGCGAGTTAAAAACGAGCGTGTTGTCGCGAGCGGCACTTATTATAACGTTGCACCATGGAAGAGAGGTGGGTTAGGTAAAAAAGTAAGGGCGAACGTTGTGGGCAGAAGGGGGCTTGCGGAGGTGGAGACACGAGGGACGAGTGTGTCGCGGGCATTCCGCTGTCGTGAAACGTTTCGTGAACGCTCACTCACCGGGACGCTACCATTAATAATCACTTTGATGCATAACGCGGCCTTACTATTATTTACGTCCCAGCGTCGGTCGTGCAGCATCACGATTTACGACGCATTGTAACTACGAGGGGGCTGGTGCACCGCCATTTCGCCGCCGAGTCCTCTCCTCTGTGTTTTTTGTATTCTTCTTCGCCAACGAATCGAGTATTCGGTGAATTTCTTTCGGACCGCGCCACGGACTTTTGCGGCTTCTTGTGATTATTCTTGCCTTTGTATAGGATAGCTTTTTTCGTTTCGGTATTAGCATTGCGAAATAGAAGCAACCCTTTCTTTCATTTAACGACGTTTTGAACAGTTCACATCGGATTTTGCTGGAGTTTGAATTACATAAGCTAAAGCAGAGTTATGTACGTTCTGATACAAAGAATATAACTTCACATAGTCTTTAATATTTATACGTATGTATAAATACACATATATCCATATACATTTGTATCTGGTTATATGTTCTGGTATAAAATTGTTATTCAGTGTATTCTAGTTGAAGCTGAAACTAGATTTGTTCTGCTTTAAGTGTTTAGACGAAACATCCTGTATCACGACTTGCCTGTTACACGGTGCTGGTTATAGATTTTCCCATAAATGTTAGTCCTTTCTACGCTGCTAGTTTTTTCAAGCAAAAGATCGTACAATAAGAAATTTCAAATTGCCTACTTGCTATCTTGCATACATAGTACGTCTATTATTTTCATTTCCATGTTCTGCAATTATTCTATTAAATGAAGAGAATCGTTCACGACAATCAGGTCGATGAAGAGGAGATTCCGGTCGACGTGCATGGACGAATCAGGAAGCCAAGTAGAACGAAGAAGCACGAATTAAACGGCGCCCGTAAACGACCCGGCGCGAGGGGTACGCCCGCTGACAAACTTGCTGACGGGTTTTAATTAGCGACAGGGGAGGAGATTAGACGAAGTCAGGCTTGCAGCCGTGCTGCCGTCACTAATGCATCTCGAAATGGGATTCTGAAGGGGGTGGGGATGAAAGAGTGAGACCTCCAGAAGTGACAATTTCAGGAACGATTAGCCGTCACGCCCTGAGTTATACGCTTACTAAACGGAACACCTCTCTTCCCGCTGCTATGCTGCTTTGAACCGCGGCGCGTATTTCGTAAAAATAGAATTAGAAGATGCGAACCGCGCTATAATCTCTTTCTTTCTCTATGGAGCGAGGGTGGAAAGAAAAGTGACCGTGGCTGAGAGGGTCGGACAAAAAAATTAGGCCGGTGATTATACGCATTAAAAGGAAGGAATAAACCAGTCGTTTATTTTTGGTACCGGTTCAGAGGCTTTCGAAGAGCGGGGCGAATGTGGTCCACGCGACTAACTAGTCGCTGATACGTGGATGCATCGTAAATATTCGAATAGGATTTCGTATTCTTGCTCTTTGTATTCGAGAGACGTATTCGAACAATGTTACCAAAATGATAGACTCGGTTAACGACGTTGCTTTCACTTCTTTATACGATTTCTACATCGTTTCAAATGTTTGTGGCAGCCGTATACTTAAATATGTCTCAAAGAATTGTAAAAGTTTTTGCGCCATGCTTATTTGCATTTTTACACATTTCTGTAACGATTAGATCGGTACTTAAGGAAAATATATTTTGATTTACGTTTCGAAAACTTATTTGCATGCACTCGGGATTGATAATATTTATGACAGCACTCGATCCTTGATATTTTTCCTGTTAACGCACGTTGAAAGATGCCAGCAATGTTAAAGTAAAAACAAACGGAAGTGATAAATGTGTCATAGCGAAATGAATCGAAGTAATTAAATGTAAATTACCTTTCAGGTCGAACGTATAATGACTTGAACCAATATCCGGTTTTCCCTTGGGTGTTGACAAACTACGAGACGAAGGAGCTGGATCTCAGTTTACCCAGCAATTACCGTGACTTATCAAAGGTAACTAATAATACTATATTAATAAAAAATCCTGTATTTTATACTGCAATTATTCTGTGATTGTTTAATGACTTGTTACAGCCGATTGGAGCCTTGAATCCGAGCAGAAGGGCTTACTTTGAGGAACGTTTTCAAAGTTGGGAACACGACAGTATACCACCTTTTCATTATGGCACCCATTACTCTACCGCTGCTTTTGTTTTGAACTGGATGATACGCGTGGTAAGCTTCTGCTATATATTTTCAATGTATTAAGCGGATTATTCGTTGAACACAAGCTATCATTCATTTCGTTCTTTTCAAATTTATCGTTTCTAGACTCGAATCCAAAATCTGGTGTTTCAAGGACTCAATGGATGTAAATGTGTATCAATTTTTCTTGATAGTTGAGCAATTTTTAGGAAGTGACTATTTGATTCGATATTTTGTAAATATTCGAGAGTCTGGTACATCCTCGAAACACCCCAACAAAATCGTCCGTTCTTGGACCGTCTATTTAAGAGACCTGTCCAGTTCGAACCATAAATTTAAGCGACGCATTCGGTAGTGTCTGCAAACTAATTTGGGGGCGTCGGAACGCCCTCGAGTCAACGAAACCCGCCTTCCCGTTAAATATGCACATTTGTTTTCTACTGCATTTTCCTTCCTGTCCCTCTGTGGCGACGTTCCGCGGATTCGACGTAAAAATACTCGTCTCGTCGCGTTTTTACGTTAACGACTTTGTTAACACCTTATCAACCACGTGACGATTCAAACGAAATATTTTTATTATGAGTGATAGCATATCAAATGAATTCTTGTCTCTCACCGAATACTTAGTTTGTTTCATTTAAGGGAAATAAAATCAATTTCAAAGTTAAATTAAGTACTTTCAGCATTTTATCTATTATAAACGCGAAATTGAAATTTATCACGATTATATCCTCGGTTCAAATAATGTCCCACGGGACGACGCTTTAATTTCACGTAAATTTACTGGAATGATTCACGGTCGAATGAGGATGATCCTCCACGTTTACATGCGAATCATCGCGAATAAGCATCTTTATTGTTCCTTACCTTGAGGACATCCCGCTGTTCAGGCGACGATATACTGCGTCGTAAACAATTTACTGCTGTATAACTGCACCGCTTTTTGTCTCTTTCGGGTTGTTCCGCGAGTGTACACCGTCAACGCTCTGGTTACGGTACCGAGTCGTGAAGCTGTAAAAAGCTAAACGCGACCGAAAGTACATGCTCGTTTCCCTTGGGTCGTTGCGAGCGGTTTGTCTTGTCGAAAATTTTCTACCCATGCTATGACTGTAAATCAGAGTTCCACGCCTACGCGTGAAATTGACGTTGATCACGGGGGGTCCTTCCGTTAACGTTCATCAGCCTGTCAGTCGAACAAATGATTGACACTGGATGGATAAGACTTTCAGCGTGAAAACGTATAACACGGTGTTTGAGACCGCCTTTTGGCACGATGATGTTAAGATCTTCTGTCATTCGCCGAGATAAGCCCTGCTTGTTTTATGCCTCGATGAAAAGCATTCTTAGTTGTTTATTTAGTGATACTTCATTCGTCTTGTCATCTCGAGAGGTTTTCTCATTTTGTATCGTGCTGTAACTTCAGCAAGATTTTTGTTAATTATGTTAACTGCGAAAACGGACATGTGTGATATGATACATTATAATATAGATTAAGAACGAAGAAATTTATTTAATCTTTTCATCTCATTTTTTAATTTGTCAGTCTAGATGTTTGTCAACGACAGGAGTTCTCAAATATTCATTTTGCTTGCTTCTCCTGTAAATAATTAATGCAGCTGAATTTGTAGCGGCGTTCACATATGAATTCCATGGAGGTCACGTGTTGAGAATGAACATATGTATAAATAACACGTTCATTGTACACCGTTGGTTGTGTTAGATATGCTACCACATGTACAATGTATTCTCAGTTTAGCTACATATCTTTGTTAATTACAACAATGACATATAAAATTTTGACTATGGTAAAATTGTCTGTGTTACAGGAACCCATGACAACGATGTTCTTGGCGCTCCAAGGCGGTAAATTCGATCATCCGAATCGATTATTTTCCTCGATCGCGTTATCCTGGAAGAATTGTCAGCGAGACACATCCGACGTCAAGGTTCGTTTTATTCTAATTTCGCAAAGTTTGCGTGCATTCGTTAATCAATCTTGAATAACGGATGCGTGTTCCTATTGTTATCTTTTGAGAATGAATTTCTAACGAGGATCATAAATTATTCTGCTTGTTAACAGGAGCTTATTCCGGAGTTCTTCTTCCTACCGGAAATGCTGGTGAACAGCAATCGGTATCGCTTGGGTAGGCAAGAAGATGGCAGCTCGGTTGGCGACGTTGAATTACCACCATGGGCATCGTCACCGGAAGAATTTATACGGATCAATCGAATGGTATGATATTAACACTGAACCAACTTTTATGACAATCAGATAATAAAAAGAAAAGTCAACTTGAAAAATAACGATTTCTAAAATAAAATGTTTTTGTGTTTCAACTTTCTCAGGCACTTGAGTCGGAGTTCGTGTCTTGTCAGTTACATCAGTGGATAGATTTGATATTCGGTTACAAACAGAAAGGTAAGATTTCCTTTTTAAAGCAGACTAGCGATAAGAAAAGTTGAGTACAAAGGTACGATGATCGCAAAAAATTACATTAAATATTATATGAAAAAATTGGTAAATACAGTCTACAAGGATATTAGTTAAATAAACCACGTTTGCATCAAATTGTTAAACTGAATTCTAAGTAGTGAATAATACCGTAAGGTTCACACAATGACGTGAATGGTAAGAGAACCAACCGGGTGTTGGGACACGTTGAGTCTAGTCAAATTAGATTTCTGCCGATGATAATTGCTGGTGGCGCCTCTATATCCGGCGCTTCCTCGAAGATGTCTCGGAGGAACCAAGAAACCGAGTGCCGGCGCTTGCCGCGCGTATGGAAGAAATTAGTTTTTAGTTAGCTTCCTCTCGGTCTTGTCCCAACCAATTAGGCACGTGTGCAGGACGCGACAATGCGTGCCACCCTTAATACGCAACACGTTTATAGCCAGTTGCACGAAAGAGTACAGTCAACCGGAAATACAGACCTCCAGAAATCCATCGAAGGTCCAAGAATCGACCGTGTGAACAGACCTATGGAAAAGTACCACTTAATCCTCCATATAACTGCGTAAACGCAACTGATTTGGAAAAGATTGAAAAGTTATTATAAGTAGGAAAAAGATCATTTGTTCGAGTGGTCCTAAGATCGAATGCATAATATTGTTTCTTTTCATTCAGGTCCAGAAGCTGTTCGAGCAACAAACGTTTTCTATTATTTAACATACGAAGGTAGCGTGGATCTGGACACCATAACAGATCCAGTTATGAGGGAGGCTATAGAAAATCAGATACGCAATTTTGGTCAAACACCGTCGCAACTTTTGATGGAACCCCATCCTCCGAGGAGTTCCGCCATGCATTTGGTAAACGACGTTCATTTTACAATACTCCATGCTTCGATTAGAGAAGTCAAGTTTAAGTATCTCGTAGAACCTTGTAACAGGAAGAGTGTGCAATGTATCGTAGGTATCCGATTTAGAAAGAAACAGATAGCTCCACGTATAAGCTAGACTACCAAAACAATCCTCTTTTGACAGAGGATGTTGCATTAAATTCAGTAACCCTAGCTTTAGTACCATTTTGATCAGTGGTAACTGAGGATCCTAGTTTTAGTATCATTATGATCAATGAGAATTCAGAATCCTAGTTTTAGTGTCATTTTAATCTTATCGTGCGACTACGTCTAGAATTTCTGTTCGAACTCAATCCTTACGTGTTAACGCGGTCGGCGAAAAAGTAATTGATCATAGATAATAATAATAAAACCAGATATTTAAATGAATTATCGCACGATGAAGTTAAAATGGTCAGATTTTTCGATTGCAAACCGACCTTCAAACGTGTCCAGTCTATCTTTAAAATCAATCACGAGCGAAACGCGTTTACCTACACACACGTACAATGCACGCTTTTCTTTCTGTTCAATCGTTCCAAACGAGAAGAGTACCGCAAAGTTTGACAAGACGTTGCCACCCGTGTTGCAGTCGCCGATGATGTTTTCGAGTATCCCGGACGACGTGTGCATGACTATCAAATTCCCATCGAATTCACCGATTTGTCACATCTCTGCCAACACTTATCCCCAATTGCCTTTGCCATCGGTCGTTACGGTTACAACAGGACAGCAATTTGCTGTTAACAGATGGAACACTAATTACGCTGGTAAGCGGTGAAAATCTAACGCATTTCACTGAAAGCGAAAGCAGCGAAATCTAATATATTCTATACGTCTAACACTACTTAATATATTCTATTAAATCGAGCATTTAACACGAATTGACTTATAGCTTCCGTGCAATCGCCGAGTTACGCGGACACTCCTCAAGCTCAGGCTGCGAATCAACCGATGTCCATGGACCCTGTTCTCTGTAAGCACAACGAAAAGTATCGAAAAGCAGTTTCGAATTGAAATATCGTTATAATTGATGTGTTTGTTGCAGCACAAGCGGCGAACAGCTCGAATCCAACGCTACGTCGACACTTGGGAGACAATTTCAGTCAGAAGCTGACGATTCGAAGCAATTGCTTCGTTACTACAGTGGACAGCAGATTCCTAGTCGCTTGCGGCTTTTGGGACAACAGTTTCCGCGTGTTCTCCACCGAAACTGGTAATTATTTTGATTAAGCAATGTGAGATCGGTTCTTTAGTTGTCGTGTTTGTGATCAAACGAGATGAAAACGAGATGATATATTTTACAGCAAAAATCGTACAGATAGTGTTTGGCCATTACGGAGTCGTCACGTGTTTGTCACGCAGCGAGTGCAACATAACTTCCGACTGCTACATAGCATCCGGAAGTGCCGATTGCACCGTTTTACTGTGGCACTGGAACGCAAGGACGCAGACCATAGTCGGAGAAGGTGAAGCTCCAGCACCGAGGGCAACTCTCACGGGCCATGAGCAACCGGTGACAGCTGTCGTTATATCAGCCGAGCTAGGTCTTGTCGTTTCCGGTTCTTACTGTACGTAGTAACTTATTTCTTTTACGACACAATGTTCTATTTTTCCTTACATTTCTAAAAAATCAGTATGTATCGATTTTATTGTGTTCACAGATGGTCCAGTTCTTGTGCACACGACTTTTGGAGATCTTTTGAGATCATTGGAGGCACCAAATGGATTTTCTTCGCCCGAAAATATCGCAATGTCGCGGGAAGGTGTTATTGTGGTAAACTACGAGCGTGGTCACATAGCTGCGTTCACCATAAACGGAAAACGCCTGCGCCACGAGTCCCACAATGATAATCTTCAGGTAACATAGGTGTTAGATGTGACAGTAAGACTATCCAAACCTTAAAAATTCCCACAAGTACAATGTTCAGAAACGTATGTAATATCTAGTGCAATCTTGCAACATCACTGTGACATATTTCTTGTACTGAACACGTCAACTCCGTTAAAACATGATTCGATTTCAATGTTCGTTTCTTCCAGTGTCTACTTTTAAGCAGAGACGGCGAGTACTTAATGACAGGTGGTGACAAACGAATCGTAGAAGTTTGGAGGACGTTCAATCTAGCTCTTCTGTACGCATTTCCGGCATGCGAAAGCAGTGTCCGTTCTCTGGCACTCTCTCACGACCAAAAGTAAGTAGCTTGACTACTTTATCAAATCCATAGTCTGTCACTTGCATCGCAACCATTCATGTAACTTGTATCTTGTTACAGGTTTCTACTTGCTGGTCTAGCCAACGGATCGATCGTGATATTCCACATCGACTTCAACAGATGGCACCACGAGTTCCAGCAACGCTACTGAGACTGTTTTGCGTATGTCTAGCAAAACCGAGCGAGATACAAGCATAGCCAGGCTGTTGTTTGACTTCCTTGCACAATAACGACAGATTCTTTTCAACAACGGGTCACAGAACGACGACAGCCACGCAACAGCCATTTTCACTATAATCCTACGTGTAACTACTCTATTCAAACAGATCTACGATTCGAAGAAACGCATCGTGCGACGAGATCGGACGATCTACCGTACCGATCGTTATGAACGATGCGGCTCTGAACAGTTTACAGATAGGAGCAACGAGCAACGACGCTTTCGTAACCGTTTATTACAATCAAGTAGTGGGCGCAGAACAGTAGTCGGCGAGCAGCAGGTATATTCAGCGTTCTAGCAATAAACAAAGAGAAATTCGCTTTTCCCGCGACGAGATAAACACTCGAGACAAGCAGTGCTTCCGTGAATCCACGAACAGGCGTGCAGAACAGAATTTCGAGCACAGGGTTTTGTGCTGATCAGGCGTTATTCCGTGATTTCGAGCGAGGACTCGGGACTCGTGTTTTAATGAACGTTCGTTTCGTGTCCTCGAGCTGTCAACCTTGCAGAACCTTCACAAAAGGAAAAGGTTCGCGAACGAAAAGGAAGCAGATACGTTTCTCTGGAACCGCTAGTCAATTACGAACACTCTCGGATCTATCTGTACGCTTGCAAACACTCGAAGGTCGATTCTCGACCATGTCCTTCGAGGATACGGCGAAGAGATCCTCGGACAGCACGCTCGCGACCAAGGAATCGCAAACGCGACGAGGTCGCGCTGTTTTCCGCCTCGAAGCGCGTCAAGGGTGCCGCCATGTCGCAGCCACGATGCCAATAACGTCCCGTGTAAATACGATTATCTCTATAAATATGCATATACGATATAAATACGTACATATTCCGTGCTAGGATGACGAGCGAATGAGCGAAAGACGAGGCAACGAAACGTGTACTCCTTGCTCAGGAGAATCGTATTCCATTGCCGGTGTCGTGATTGCTGCTCGTGATATGATACACTTCTTCGGCTAAGCACTTAGTGAGTTCTGTTTAACGAAACACGTAAGAATGTAGTAACACATTCACACGTACTGATCGAAGCGATATCGACACCAAAGTATTCAATAGAACAGTATCAGAACTTTAGGTACTGATTCTTTTTGAAACGATATTAAGTCGTTGCAAGTGACCCTTTCATATGGTTTTACTTAAGAAATATACTTCCCATGTTTTAAAGGTTAAGGCATTATTACATTGTTACATGGTTATCTCTTTGATAAAAGTAAATTAATTTCGGGTATAAAATATCAATACTTCCATAAGGATATGTTTATGGACTCCAAAGCTAGAGTATGAGTCGCACTTGAGATCCATTATTATCAAAAAGTACACTAATTAGAACGAAATAATTGTTACGATCGAAAAGATTGCAAAATTTTAATTGTCGCTTTATGAAGGAAGTGGACTTAATCGACACTCTGGCTCTGGTGTTCAGAGTCGCGAAGTATCAAACGAGCATTAATTCTATTAGATACTATTCGATAAAGTATCATAATTTGCAGGATAGAATTGGCAGTATTGATCCGGTATCATTTCGATCGCTACCCACACGTATATACATCACACAGGCGAAACAAAAGAAATACAAGGCAGATTTCGTCACACGTACACAAGCATGGTTCTCGAGTATTCACATTTGCACAAGAGGGCACTTTCGCAAGGGACGATCGATGCTTTTTCTTTCGCAATGCCGCGTACGCTGAATCGCCCCCAAACACCTATACACGAACCATCACCAACCACCATCGATCAGCCCGCAAACACTTCCTAATCCCTTAAATGTTCACGTCCTTCGGAAGAGATCCTAATTTTTATCAAAGCCGTCCAGCTTAACTTTGCGAGGATATTTCTTGGTATTTTCGCACGCGAGTTATAATTAATCAGCAAGAGAACGTTATAAATAGGCTTATAACAAACGAGGAATCACATGGATCCCGAATTCATTCTCAACTCGTGTTGTTCGTGTGTGAGCGTGTCGCCCGTATGACGATTCGAATGGGACAGAAGATTGCCGTTCATTTTCACGGAAAGGAACGATGTAATTATAAAAGAAAAAACGGTGGTAAACGATGCTAGGATCGGATGAATCGAGCGATTTATCGAAAAAGAAAGAGGAGAATGTAGGAATGAAAGTTAGACAGATCGTTAACTCGTCGTTTCGCCGTAGAACGAATGCTAGTCACTCTTCCTTGGAACAATGTTGGCGTTCATCAAGTATTACATAGAAAGCGTGAATAGTATCGTGAAAGGTTTTTATCGCGTGCATAGCTTGAATTGTTTGCACATGCGATACGGTCGACGTAGCACCGTACACTATTCACTTTTAAGTAGGCTAGCTAGCTTCTTCTTTTTGTAGTCGTTCCAGATTAGTGATGGACAAGTGCTCGCGAGGACACGGGGCACGTAGTATCGAGCTTTTGTGGGTAGTCAATTTGAAAATCTAAATTTGTAAATTTCCAAGTCTGAAATATTTAAAAATTCCTGTACGTAAAAATTTGTAATCTTCATAAATCTTCGTCATTGTTCGTGTACATCAGTAGCCCCGAGACCTTCGGGCACTTGGTCGGCTCATCGCTGATCTAGATCGCGACATATTTCCTTTCGCTGACAATCGATTTCGGGTCAGAGGTAACAAAAGAACAAGTGTGGAGAAGGAGAGGAGGACAAAGAGGAGCGAGGGCGCGAAAAGAGAACAGTGTGAGAGGAACACGGGGTTAAATGAGAATAATTCGGTACGAGCGTGTCACGGTTCTCGTCGGTGATCGTTCGCGACGCATTTTTTCCGCGCTGCGCGATTTCGCGGATCACGCGATTCGATGCGGCCAAAAGTACTTAAAAAACAGGGAGAAGAAATCGAACGAGAGGAAAAATCGTCCCAAATACGCGAACGTCTCAGGATATGTATCTAGTCAGGACTCGCGCGCGGTTTGGACGCGTCGCGAATTACCGGCGGTCCCCGATTCCTTCATAGATGTCGATAAATACACTTTAAATAAATCATAAACAGTACTGTCGTACGTGGTAGATGTAAAAGTAAGTGCATGGTGCATTCGTCGTTCTATAGCGATCAATCACTCTTGAGCTTGCTAAATACCACGATGTAACGTGTAATTAAGGAAAAAAAGCATTTAGCCTCGGTACTTATTATTGTGCACCCGATACGCCGTCATTGGCGAATCGATCGCTCGTTAATCGTACAATTTATACACGCATAGGACAATGTTACGTGTGCAACAATCGTGTTAATTACAATGGTATTATCGCTGCTACTCGTTATGGGCGTGCTTATGCATGATTGTTCGTATCGTTTCGTTTGCGTGTCGAGAGAAAGAAGTCGAGACAACGAGAAGAGCGTGTATGGAGGACAAAAAAGAAAATGAAAAAAAAAAGATACGAGAATGCGAGATTGTGTAATGTATGCGTGAGAAAGAGTATCGTGCCTGGTGCTTCGGATAATATTAATTTCACATATTGTACACTACTCTGCAACGTAGGCTTCCCTTGGAGAAGGACAAGAAAAGGGACAAGAGCTTCTAACTTGCTTTTAGGGATCAAATGTAAGCTTGAATCTTCCGAGTTGCTAAATTCTGAAACATCCAAATTTGAAACCTTGGAAATTTGGATGTAAATTCTCAAATTTCTAAGTTCGAGGGTGCGTAAATTTGATAATTTCTAAACTTGGAAGTTCAGAAATAGAATAATTTAAGAATTTCTAAGTTTCTAACCTGAGAAACTGAAAATTTTCCAACCACGAGTGGTGGAGACCCTTTTTTTAACATCGCTGTCCTTAGCGAAGCCTACCATGCTCGGTGGTGTACTTAAATGTACAGACGCATACTATCGACACCTTATTTTCGCTACGATGAAAGTAAAAAGAACAAAAAAAATGAGAAAAAGGGATGATGCAATGAATTACGGCACGCACGACATTCCATCCGCATTTCCTGCTTTTCGGCGATGCGCGTTTGCGCGCCTTCTTTGAGTTCGAACCGCTTCGCGCGTTGCCAGCGCCGCGGCGGGAAATTCAAATGTCAGGAGATGCGCGATGAAACAATTCGCGTGCGCACAAGAACGCAAAGCAGCGTAATTGATCGAGAATGCGTGGCGTGGAGAATGAAAGAAATAGGTACAGAGAAAAAGGAACAGAGAAAAGCAAAAAGATTTTAAACAGAGGAGTTTTTATATTTGTTTATAGGTGTGTGAGAATGCTGCACTTTTCGAGCAAGTTGTTAGTGAATTCCCTCCATATTGCTATATATATATATATGAACAAAAAAAAGTATATATATATTATATATATATAAAAAAAGGAAGTTAAAAAAATCAATTCTCTGTCCGTAATCGAACTTCGGTATTATACATAAGAATAACGCTACTATTTTAAATAACGCTAAGTACAACGCTACAACAAAGGTTTGCCTATAATTATTATATTGATTATAACTACAATTTATTCTCATGATTATTAATTATTATTAATATTGATTACCAAGTATAATTGATTAGTGCTCCGATCACAGAAGTTCGTGGTTGCATTTTACCCGTACTTAAATGATTATTGATAATCGAAACGAATCACACAAAGCAAAGATTTGTACAATTCGTGCATCCGATCGACCACGTGTTTTTGCGTCGTTGTACGCGGGAAAACGTGCGATCGTATTTCGTGTAAAGAGACAAACAGAAGAAAAAAAAAGCGAAAAGACGAAAAAAAGAAGTAAATGAAAAAAATCCGAGGATTAATGGTTCGTTTAGATACGAAGCTGCCCGTAGAAGTACTTAACAATTGTAGATTAATCGAACGTTCTACGTTTCTAAGCGTAATCACGGGCGGATGAGAGAGAAAGAAACAAAATGACGCATAAACGTCGCGGAATAACACTTACTCGAACGCTTAGTCGTTTAGAATCGTAAACCTGTTCAGTATTTAGCGGCGGCGAGGAAGAGGGAAACGACGATGATTTTGAAAAAAAAGATAAAAGAGAACGAACTCTTCGATCGTCGAGAAACGATCGTCGTCGCGTGCCTCTTCCCGCGGCCATGCAATTTTTCCAATCAATCGATAAGAAGTCAATATATATACAGAGATTGTAGAGAAGAAAAATGATGCTAAGAGGAGGAGAAGTCGAAGAGAAGCAGGATAAAAGAGAATAATAAAATCATTGTAGCGAAATCGTAGAGCTGCGTTCGTTAACACCGAGGATCCATCGAGTTCATCTGCGTCAAAGTAGCGTTTTATAATCGTGAGTCCATTTCTTATGCGTAATAATACGATTTAAAAAAAAAAAAAGGAATAAAACACACACAAAATATATATTGTACAGCATTTGTAATGCTATATAAAACACGAGCCATCCGCTCTGGATTAAGCTTAAGCCTCATCCGATTCACACGAAGACTCATCAAATTAGTCGCTGCAGTTGCATTTCTTCAAAGACTGAACATCGTTCCGCGAACTATTGTTTTCTATTGTACATCACACAAATCGCCACGTTGTCATTGTTGTTGATCTCGAGCAGGTATCTATAAAACGTGATTTCCAATCGCCGCGAATTTTCAATTAGCAGACACGAACAAAATGCAAAAAGAATGGGAAGGGACGAGGGAAAATGGCCTAATTCTTTTTTCACAATTTGCAAGATAGAGTTAACGTTAGAAGAGCACCAGAATGAAAATGAAAAATGGTACGATGTTCGATCGACGAACAAATGGCTGCAATTAATTATCCTTATCAGAAGAAACCTCGATGCTTGTCTAATATAATTTCTGACGAAAGGGAAAATTCGGTAACCGGCGACGGTGACCGTCGATCAAGCCTCGTCGACGACACGGACGACGCAGGTTGTTTATTCCCGGCACTTTTAAAAGGATACTATTTAAGTAGAGGTACTTAAGTCGTTGCTACATACCAGTATAAGCTCTATTGCTTATTTTATACTTAGTATTATCGTAACGTTTCGATTAGAGGTAACATAATGGGAAAGCTGTATCTTAGCATTAAGGTAGACTTAATCTGTAAAGATAAGTAGTCAAATAAATGAAAAGTACATTTGATGTTGCAGACGGTTTTTCACTTACTTTCGTCGTCCCCATATTCATTTCGACTTGCACTTCGAAAATTAAGAAGAAACAATTACTCGAAATTTTACCAGGAAAATGAAGAATACATGATTTTATGTGGTACCGATTTATTTATTTCATTCACAATCACAAATGGACAGCTGCGTGCCCGGATATACAGCATAGATAAATACATACTCGTTAGAAAATGCATATTATCACCGGTACCGTTACTCGATTCGATTCGCCTGCAGTTTTTGACTAAATAAGAGTACGATGTCACTTTCATGTGTAGAATAGACTTTAGTTGATTTTGTCGCTCTTCGGATATTATCCAGTGAAATTGATACTCGTCAGCCCGTTTATTCGCATCGTCGCGATTGATATGTACGCGTGTCACACGGTATCGACAGCGGTGTCGATAGATGATGGGCATTGGCCTAATTAAAATTTTTCTTTAGGGTGGTCCAGGTCCTCTTTACTATCAACGCTCTGCGCTAGATAGCTTCCAAAAATTTGGAATATCGGCAATTTGGAGATTCGGAGAAGTGATTAGCTCATCGGTGATTAAGTGTGAGTGGATGGAAGTCACTCTAACGATACAAAGTAAAGGACATCGTGTATCAACGTTACTCCAAATCACCTTAATACTCCATGTTCACGTACAAAATCACTCGTTTACTTGAACGAACATCGACGGCTACGCATATTAACACTACATCGAAACGAATACAAAAACGTCAGAATGAAATAATCGACACATCGAATACAGGACGACGTCAGATACACCGAGTGTCACTCGATACGGTGTATTCAAAATAAATATAGATTAAGTACATAATTCGATAGTCCAGAACAGGTACGAGCACGAAAACTGAAAGAGCGTTCCTGCCCGTGTCCGGTCTAGAACAATTCGATGCAATTTCCTATCGAATCCGTTCCTCACGATCGTAGAAAAATGTTCTCCAGGCTGACCACCTACTACTCTAATTTACAAAATTACATGTCCGTTCGCGTTCCATTCTTAAGCAGCTCACGTGAAGTTATTCGAGTAATCTCAGTCTGTAGTAGAATGTTCGCAATTTGTACGAAAAATACAGTTATTCTTGATTTGCTTTGTTCTTAATGGGCGTCGCTGGAACGCGAAAATGAGAAGTGCAACAAGAATTCTAGAAAAAATAGCCAACCCCACGGGCAGCCACGATCAAATTGACTGGATACAATTTGGTACGAGGATTATATATAAATATATGTGTATATACTACGTACTTCGAGGATTAACCATTAAAAGCTTTTTCTTTTATCCTGTGCGCTACGCTTCGCTATTTCTACGCTACTACTACTTCTGCGTGTCTTGGCACATTTTCTTCTAGTTACCAACGTTTCGTGGTTATTAGTCGGTTATTAATCTAACGCTATGTATGTTTCGGTATAGATTGGGTATACTTTCAGCAACACGGAACACACAGAGCACTGTCGCGATCTTTGATCGTTCAATTTTATCGATTTTAACCCTCTAACTGCTGCGGATTGTCGTTCGAAACTTTGATCACTTGGGTATAACGTGTTATACACTTCATAATCATATGGGAAGTGATTTGCCCTCTTTTATTTTTACTTTGATAATTTTTTATTTTAAACGAATTTAGAAATTTAGATTTTACGTGTTTCTTGAAGTCATTGATGTCTAATTTATAATAATTTGTTTGAAATTAATTCTCAATACCTTTATCTCCAATTGCCTTCTCTTTCGCAATTAAAGGATTAACAACGACATTTCAATTATTCCTCTCATTATTTCAATGTCAGCTCATTCGCTTTCCAGTGACGCCCACGTGTAATATAATATCCCCTTTTTAGCTGTATCTGATCGATCGTTAATCGATTACGCGGAACAATACAATCGTGCCATTTTGTACAAATTTCTCTTACACAATTCCCGTTCTCGAGCGAGTACGTGTTACATATTTTCACGATACATCATGCTTGCATGTATTACGGTTATCATACGTGCTACGCATCATTCGCGTTGATTTACTGTTCTCTACGACGTGGCCCTCCACGCGTGTCACACACGCGTGTCATTATCGAGCACACGCAACATTTTCCTATAGATTATACGTAATGTGAAGTATCGATACACGGTCTCGTATTTTCGCGCGTGTGCACGTGCTTCCGGCCGCGTTATCACAAACGGTGCCCTTCGACGAGCTTTATACCTAAACACGTATCATGTTAAATAAGAATATTTTGCGCGAAAACGGTATGAGCGTGAATTAGTAAACGTCGCTTCGCTAGATTCCTCCTTCGTTTTCTATTTTTTTTGTATTTTTCTATTGTTTTTCATTGCTGGTATGCTTTAGTAAATACACGATGTACGCTCTCCCTCGAAAGATTGTTCAAATTTTATCGAAATACCACTGATTGAAATTGTTGAAATGTTTAAAGAAAAGTACATCTTTCTACACATTTCATGCATTGCTTGTATTCAAAATTTTTACCAAATCACGGTAATTAAGGATTCCTCTTGTCTACGAAATTTGAAAAATTGGAAATTTGGAATTTGTAATGTAACTTGAAAATTTTATAATATAAGCAATCTGTATCGTGTGATTGAGAATTATAGAAACGTGAATTGCCTTTCGATCGGGAGTGTACAGTGCAACAACGACACAGCGTTACACATATGTTAACGTTAGGAATATTGCTATTCAAAGACTAAAGAAAGATCTACATATGGATTACATGGCTTTATTGTCCTTAGAACGTTCTCTCGCGGTGTCATGCATCGGATTGATCGATAGAGACAAGTGTTACGGAAGCACGATAATGGTGTCCGATCGTGACAAATCCTCGAAGGATCATGCGGTTTATCACTGAAAACAGTTATTGTACGTAGTGTTTGTGCCTCGTGTCGCTAAGCTGTTCCTGTTTCTTAATACACGAATAACAGGCAATAGCGTGTACGCTTCATACACAGAATCGATTGAATTGTGCTGAAGTACGATGCTTGTTTCTCGTTGCGTGGACGTGCGGAGGAATGACCTGATTGCAAGAGAACTTTTTGCTGCATTAAGCGCGATAAAATAAACATCGACTATATATTATTTTCAAGCACGTTTCAGTATAAATTAAAACCCTCTCTTTACTTTGAAATCATTACGTACTACTAAGTGTACTACAACTGCTAATAACTGTGCGTGCAGCAAAGGCTATATTATCCATCGTGCTTTGTTCGACAATTATTTTTCAATACGTAGCTTTCTCGAATCCCTTTTGTTCGTCTGCCGTGTTCTTGAGTTCTCGATACTCTAATTATCGGAAGCCTGTTAACAGGTTTCTCGATACCATCGACCTTACAGTAGACTCCCGTTATATTGCCTCGGACAGGGCTGTACAAACAACGACTCGGATTTAACTCGGTTCGCGGTATAACGCGTTGCGATATAACGCGTGAGTATTAATTTTCACGCTACCAGTGCGTGTAGACTGTATAATATAGACTATATGCAAGATTGTGGAACTGGCTCAACTAGCAATAGAGATCATTGCAATATAACGAGAGTCTCCTATAACCTTTGACGATTATTATTTTGTCCATAGCTAGAAATAACAAAAGTTAAACGTACAATAATTAGCTGCTATTTCGGTTATAAAGTGGTAACGCTTTTGCAAGCGGTAAATATGTATGCAATATGTCAAGAGATCCGAAAAATTTGCTCGTTCACAACCGCTTATTGAGTCAGTGTTTCTCTCTCGTTGATAAAATATTCGATCAGTGAAATTGATAAACGATTCTGGAATACAGGGCCAGCCTGGATTCGTTTTTTCAAAAAATAAGCTATTCTATCTTTGTCTATCTCTCTTTCTTTCTCTCTTTCTCTCTCTCACTCTCATTCTCTCCCTCTCTTTCTCTCGTTTGTATGTTCTTATCGATACTGGGGATACTTAATTTTTTCGTCTTGGGTCATTTTTCAAAGGTAATTTGAGCAACCTCGTCTTTCCATCGACTCTCTATCGTACTAAGCTTTACAAACATTCTATTACTGTCTAGTACACGTTTACTATTTCACGCTCACCGAACGATACATTATGTTTCAAAGCACAGAGTTTTATACTGTTTGATATTTGTTTTGCTTCTGTTTCATCCGAGCCTGTTGAGATAGAAATTGTACTTAAGTCAGTCAAGCGGTGTGCATTAAATGACGACAGAAGGAAACAACGCCCAAGCCGACGTCCGACAAAAACTGCGACTTTCCGCGATATTTATCCCACCGGTACTTTCTTCATCTGCAACAAACGAAAACCTCACTGTTCTTCTCTACGTCTATCGTCCTTCCGTAGTCAACAAACTTGACAACTTTTGTTTATTAAAGCTCTTATAAAATCGAGTCACACTCGTGACACCATTTGCAATTCAACAAGTATATATGTGATACAGTTAAATGTTAAGTTTAATTCTGAATGGAATTTGCAGAGTGAAAGTTCGATAAATGCAAATTAGTATAATATTTCAACTGTGCGAGCATTTATTTGCCACAACATCGCAGCGGTGAATAATCAGCTCATACCGAACCCAGATTAGAAAGGGTACGCGTTCATTGAAACATTTGCTGAATTATCCATAAGAAATCGATCCAGTGACTCACCTACTGTTCAAGCAGCTCAGACTCACTGGAAGAGGCTCCGAATTCACGGCTGGAATGTGACCAGCGATCGTTTCCGTCAAAGGATACCATTGCGTCACAGGTTTCCTTGGATTATCCAGCATTTCCAACCAGTGGTCGCGTCCGATACCGATGAAACTCGAGCCGATTGCTGTGCAACCCATCAGCTCGTTCGATCCAATTCTGATCGAACAAAATTTCATGAAGACTTTGTCTATAGAATGGAAAGGTTCTTTCTCTTACCTGTCGTAGTCGATTACTTTTATTATCAGACTAACGTCTTCGATGTTGTCAGCTGGCACGTCGAACACTAGAATCTCGTTGTACATGGGACTCAGGGTGTTCTTTTTCACCGTCGTTTTCTTCTTCTTGATCCTCTTGCCTTGGCATAATAGGTATATCTTCACGTACGGGTCTGCAAATTTACTTGTGTCAGATTTTCAGAATTTTACAGCTTTAGAATTAGTTGAGATCTAGTTCACTTTTTGATATAACGAGTTGAAGTTTGTGGAACACAAAAACGCGTGGGAACTTGACTGGTTATTTGACATGTGATTTCACTCGTGGTTATTTGATATGTGGCAATACAACACGCGGTGATTTGACGCGTAGTTAACGAGAGACGATTTGATGCGTGCTTTGGTTTGTAATTTAACGCGTGGCGAATTGACTCACGATAATTTAACGTGCGAACATTCGGTGGAAATATAAAATGTGACGATATAACGAGAGTACACTGCAAGTAAAACATCAGGTCTCAGTAGTTCATCCCTATAGAGATTACAAACGAATTATTAACATCTATTAATTCAACAATCAAAGTAATTTCGATTTAAGGTCAATCTATTTTGAAAAAATTATTTTGTCAAAAATTGTTATTTACAGAATTCTATAAAAATATCACATGCGCCATGGTTAAAAAAAATTGTCCAAGTGTTTATTAATCTACCGATTAAACACGGTGAAAATTATTTCGTCGGTTCTGAAGCTTCCCGATTGCGTATCTGAGCGAAAATTTGAACGCAACAACGATTCGGCTAAACAAGGCGATCGCGCGAATCAATATTGTACGTTGGGAAAAGCAATCGCGGACTCGTCCCGATATTTATTGTGTTTGACGCCGAACAATTCCTGTAAATTTACCTGACAATCCTGTTATGTCCATGGCTTTCAGGTTTCTGGCTTTAATTACAGTCACTGTTAGCCGACCAGCTGTCGGTAGGTAGCAAAGCGACAGCATCAATTTACCCAGATCCACCTTTTCCTAAGGAGACAGTAGAAAAGCGTTTCAGTGGCTTGTCGAGCTTTGTATGCTACTACGAATTTACCTGCATTGTACGCATAATGTCCATTGTGTATTCGAGTTCGTGCTCGAGATCGGCGCATTCCAACAACCCTTTGACAACCACTTGCCCGATCAGATCGTTTCGAGAGAATCGATCGAAGTCATACACGGAAAATTGAAGATATCGGTCTCTGAGCTCTTCGTACGATACGCTGATGAGGAAAAGATAATTATTATAATTCAACGAGATCTCTTTCGAGTCTTTAAACCGATATTTGCGTCTGAAGGACATTCGTTGCATGAATCACGAGCTTCACAAAGAAATCTTCTTAACTTAGCAAAAGTATATATATATTATATATTATTCGAAGACAGATTCGCGGTATAATATTATAAAGTAACATTAGAACCTGAAAAATTGTTATATGTGATGTGAAAGTTTGTATCGTTTGTAAAAATAAAATGAGCAAGTATGCTTTGTGATTTGTGTTTTAGTCACCTGAATATGAAGGTTTCGTTGAACACGGGGTTCAAATTCTTGCGGTGCACTTTCGTTTGATGTTTCTTCTTCCTGTCAGGAAGCAGATACACTTTCACGTAGGGATCGCTGCTTCCTGTCACGTCCTTCTCCGGCAAATCTCGAGCTTCTAAAACCTGGAAAAACACGGAAAATTACACGGATGGCTACCTTCCAAACTGCTACCATCCACGATAATTTCGGTGCAGAAACGATCGGTTATAAAACCCTGTACTTTAGTGGAAATTGTCTAAAAGGTGATGCAAAGTATGACTATAATGAAAAGCAGTTTCTGTTTCTCAGGCATGAATATGGTTATGGATGGAGAAAATAAATTCAAATCGTTCTCGCATTGGTTTATGAACCAATCACGATATATTGCGCACATTAATGGGTCTCATTTACATTTCTGTGTCACGAAACGTGGGCATCGTGGTCTATTTATAACAAATTCAATATCTTTCGAATAACGCGTCGGTTATTACCTAATCCACGTTGCGATCGACAGCAAATCTAACCGGGTGGACTCGCGTGTTCATCGCTGGAACGCGGCGTAGCTCATTAACGTTATTAAATAGCTGTCGCTAAATATAGCCGACGGTAATTAGCTTGATCGAGAGCAATCGGCGAGATGAATTTACTCGATGCAAAAACACTCGCAATGTTACAAATTGTCTTCTGATAATCCGTTTCCATTCGCTATTGGTCACGTGTCGTACGATAATTAATGTCTATACGCGATTACAGCCAGAGTCTCGCTATATGGCCTCGAACAAGACTACAAATTTCTGAATATGAACATTTAAAAATTCTTCCCGAACGTTTAAAAAGTTTCAAAGTTTGAAAAGATAAAAATCTCAACGAAGGACTTACATTCGTATTCATCGATCAAAAATGGCAGAAGGATTTTCAGCCTAGATTGAACTGCAAATTGGAGAGGAAACCTGAATTTCTGCGAGATCAAAGACTGCGATGGAAAGCAGCAGAAAGAGTTGAAAAATATAAACTTCCACTTCCCCACTGTTATGTACATAAATAGAACAAACTAAAGATGGCCAACTCTTATTCCTTTGTAACGTTTCAACACCCTTTTCCTCCTCAAACATTTTATTAATATAATCTATAAATGAACGTGGACGACTTGAATCGCACATAGAACTTATAAAAGCGTTATCGATAAATAAAAGACAAAGTCATATGTTCATCGATAACTTTACATGTAACTAAACGTTTATTTATACATCAGAGTATAAATCATAAAAAGGTACCAAAAAGGTCTGAACCTTCTACCTGCTCGGTGTTTTCAATTTTAGTCATCGTTGCATTTATAAATTAACAAAGTTGCTAAAGTAAATTTAATGCAAGATTCTAGCAAAATTTTAATAAAAGTTGGATATTTGTTTATGAGAGGTTGGAGGAAACTAAAGAGGTAACTTGGGAGGATATAATAATGATACAACGTAAGTCGTAAATCTTGCGACGACAGTCAATTATCGAGAAAAGTCGTAATCGATCGCGTGACACCCAGAAATCAATTCGAACACACCCTTGCATACCTCGTCGTTTATATGCATTTCAGCCGCCGGAAAAATCTATCATCGAAAGTGATGTCGCAGCCTTGAGACACGTTGGCAGCTTAATCAATGCGGCCGCACGCGATCGAATGTATCGTATTATAAATCGAGAGCAATATAATTCCGAGCAAACGAGGAAACTGGAACGCGAATGTCGATGCTCGTTGACGAGCAAAAAAGTTCCACGCCATGTTGATTTCACGTTACGTGCATCGCCTGAAGAAGGAGCTTTAGCGTCCGCTGCAATTCAGATGGAATCGAGATGCCTCGAATAAGCGTGAAACCCTGCGACGTGCTGATATTCGAATAACCAGATATTTCTTCACGAATATACGACGCAATTTCCTCAAAGAAACGTTTGAATTCCGCGAATTACGTGGGAATTGAAATCAAAAGCATTTTATAGCGAACTCGAATTGCGCAACGACGTTATGAAAACGTTGATACTTGTTTTACAGGAATTCGGGCCACGATATGCAAACTGCCGTTTAACAAAACTCTCAACTTCCTCTAATAACGCCACACATGTAAATATTGTTAATTTAACGGCAGCAAGTTTGCAACAATGCTACACAAAGTAAAATGTGCTTTTAGTTACAAACCCGCAACGAGCAGGAATTTGTTTTACCGTTGGGAATTTTGCAACAAGGTTTGCGCAGCGTTTTACAACTTATAAGATCTATTGTTACATCGAATGAAGAATTTGATTCGGATGGTTTGATGGTATTTCCCGTAACAACGTTGCACACAGTAAATCTTTGTCCCGCTGGAAACTTTGAAGGGAAGCATGCGATAGTCGCTTCAAACTTTATGCGACAATGTGGGACGACGCAGAGCGATAACGTATAAAAACTGTACCTTTTCAGTAATGTCAGTTTCATTAAACAATATCTTTAAACTTTACAATATGCGATGAATAACAAGATTCAAAATTCATAATGTATCGATATTTTAGTAGCTCAAAATGAAAGTGTAATATTGTTTCGAAACCTTGATTACCTCTTATGGAGCTTGTCAATTAATCGTATTTATAAAATGGTGTGTCATATTGCAAAGTTATAATAAGACAAATAAATCATTATGCACGTTCTCAAACATATTGACTGTTTATAGTCATACTGTAGTTATTGTCCTTCAAATGATTCTTATAAAAAGATCATTCAATTTGTTCTCTTAATTTCACACGTGTTACACAGGTACGTCGGACTGTTTAAAATAAGATAAACGCAAAAAGAAGTAAAGCGTGGCAACATTTTTTCGCTCCATTATGCACTGAGTAAACACGTTAAGCTTGGAAGCTCGGCAACACCATTTTTTCCCCGGCATCGTTTAACGAGCAAACAGAACGTAGGTTTATTCAAGAAACTCGTAAGCTCACCTTAACGATCAATGACTCGATCTCCTTGTTGTACTGCAGAGCGAAACGCAGACTTCCGGCGAACTCCATTTCCGCGGTGCTGGCGCTGTCCGCGTCATCCTGTTTGAGCAGCTCTTTCTTGTAAAGTTCCGGCTGCAATACGTGAACGTGCACGGTTAAAACTTTCGGCAAACTGAATTCTCCTCGTGTGTTTCGTTGTGTGCCTTTCACGTTGGCCCATTTGTAGCGAGTTCTTTGCGCAGCGAAAAATTCTCCTCGCTTAACGGGCAAACTAAGCTTCAGGTCGCACAAAGTGTCTTCTCGCTGCTTGTATTCTCTTTGTACAAATGAAACGAGGGTAGCAACGCTGTTTTGCTTCAAAGCCACTTTCATTCTAATTTGTAATTTTTTCATTTGCAAATTTCAGAATGTGGAAACGGAGAAACTCGGAATATGCATATTTGGTCATTTGGAAGGTGGGAAATTTGGGTATTTCAGCTTTTGTAAATTGCAAGATTCGGGGAAGTGGAATTTTGGAAATTGGAGTTTGGGGAACTGGGAATTTGGGTGGTGACAAATTTGGGAATGTGAGAATTTGGGGAAGTGGGTATTTGGAAGGTTAGAAATTTGGAGACGTGAGAATTAGGGCAACTAGGTATTTGGGACGTTAGAAAGTTGGAAATGTGAGAATTCGTGAATAAGTGAAGGTGAGCGGCAGAGTATTTGACAAATTAAAAATTCAGGAAAGAAATAAGGTGGTATAGATTTGAGAATCTTACTTTAATCAATCCAAGGCTGGAGTCACTACGGTTCTCCAGGCTGCAAATGCTGAACTTGATATTGGGAAGATCTAACCGGTGCGATAGCTGTCTCTGAAAGCTCTGATGTCTCATCGGGACAATGGGTAGAGTCGTCTGACGTAACACCTATAAAAAAATCATGCCATGATACGTCCATCATACTTCAATATTTAAGAAAATGCTTCCGGCATTCAGCCACCCTCTTCAACCATCAAAGTTACTCTGCTTCTATGAAATTTTCACACCTTCCCGATATATTGACCGAAAGAAATTTCCTAAACAACAAATTCAGGTCATGTACCCGGAAGTTTTAAAACATCTTTATTTTTATCGACACCTTCAGATAGTGCTAAAATTGATAAAAGACCGAATTGATAGGAAGGAATAAATTTGAATATCAGTTTAACATCGTCATAACGTTAAGGCTGTTTCATTTACTCGTTCATAAATTGATAAGTTTCCAATTATTTTACCTTTTTGCTGTCTTTTTGTTCCTGGACGTATTCGTGGGTGATTGGTTCCGATTGAAGATCCGGCAACGAGTGGCTGATGCGTATAGCGTTCTGTTGAGATAAATCGCTCTCGGCATCCTCTTCCTTCATGTTCCGCCTCATCCTCATTAGCCATCGCCAAGTAGAGGAACATTGGAAACTCACGGCGGCCAACAATAATAATGCCATCAATGCTACTCCGGTTCCAACCAGCAATTGATAGGGGAATGTTTCCGTCCATTCTTCTGCGAACACAGATTCGAGGAATGTTACGTCTGACGCGGACGGATGATAAGTGGGACTCTGTTAACACGTTCGCTACCATTACTCATTCGAAAAGTCGTTTGCTACAGATTGTACCATAAATCATTCGGCTATGGTAAATGAAGGCAAACGTAGTAGTACAGCAAAATGATATAACGGACGATGACTGCCTTTTGTATATTGTCGCGTTAGGCGTCGACGGTGATATGCAATTTCATGCACGTTTATGCACGCTACTGGACGTTGCTTGATCGAAACGTGCAGGAAATGTGGATATTTAGCAGCGAGGGAATTCAGAAATTTAGGAGTTTAGATTTTGGAAAGTTTGGTAGTCAGAAAGTTGGAAATTTGGGGCTCTAGAGATTTTGATATGTGGATGTGTAGATACGTGGATATGTAGATATGTAGATATTTAGGTATTAAGAAATTTAAAAGTTTAGAAACCTAGTGATCTAGTCTTGTAACTAGTAGTCTTGTAACTTCACTTATACGCATTTTCTACCCTCCCCTATTATTTTCGTTATATTGCCACATTGCCAGTAGAGCTCCGCCTCCATCATTGCAAACAGAGATTCACAAAGATTGCAAACACCACACCTGCAGCAGTAAACCTAATCACATTGTTCCACATCTCTGTCAACGGTAATATAACAGGAAACATAATTAAAAGAGCAAAAGCAATCAGCACTATCGATACCACATAACCAGTTACAAACGAAATGAACAATAAAATATATGTAGGCTATGACGCAAGCCGTAGAAAATGTACAAGGATTTTTTTCACGCGTCGAATATAAATCGTCGATCGATTTGCAAGTGAAATTAGATTATGATCTCTCGATTGTTTCGATGTTAAGCTGTAACGCGCACCATTGGAGGTCCCGGAGGAATTCCACGTTAATTACTGGAGATATCGTGCGAGGCTTAACTCGTCTAACGTGATAGTTAATTAAGTGAGATAAGAGAGGACGCAGATAGACGTCCAATGGAGCTAAAAATTTTAATGAAAGGAAGGAACGTCTTCCTGTCTTGAATTGGAGGCACGCGAGCGAACGAACGGAAATTAGTATGCTGTTCGAATCGAATAAGCTGTTACTTCCTGGCGATCGATAACGGCAGATAAACACTATCTAGCTTCCTAATTACGCAACTTGCCGCGTTGCAAACGTTCGTCTTCTATCTTTGAGATCCCAATTTTCTTTCATTGAATAGGAGTCTTTGCATTCTCCGCACCTCGACTTCAGGAAGGTGAAACGTTCTAATAAGCTCCGTTATTAGAAGGAGAGAATTTTCGGAGAGAAATGTTATAATTAATATTTCTTTGAAGAGTTAGAAGGATGAAGAAGGATTTTTGGAAGTTTCTGGGGTGGTTGGAATTAGCACATTTGTCAGTTTTAGAATTTTAGAATTTCAGAAAGTTCAAATTTTCCAGTTACTGAATTGCAAATTCTCAAATTTTCAAATTACACAATTTCTAAATTACAAATTCTCAAATTCCCAAGTTATCCAACTCCTAAACCCCAATTCCCAAATTTCTGAGCTCCTAAACCCCAATTCCCAAATTCCAAATTCTTAAATTCCCCAATTGGCAAGTTCCCCAACTTCTAAATCCCAAATTCCGAAACTCCCCAACTCCTAAATCCCAAATTCCTAAATCCCGAATTCCCAAATCTCCAAACAACCCACTCTAAATCCCAAATTCCGAAGTTTCCCAACTCCTAAACCTAAACACCCATAAAATATTACTGATCCACGCCTTTCAGCAGCTCACACATGACTCATTTACGACCCATCTGTCGCAACAGTGGTTTACGTCCAATATTTAAAAATCCTAGACGACTCTCATCTCGGTAGTTGCGCAACCCTTCGAAGACGATGCAAATGAAGAATAACTCTCGGCGTAAAATACACGTCCCGATGATTAATGCAGTATGCAGTATTGTAGACGACCCACGAGAAAGGGAAAGCTGGACGGATCCTTGGCTCTGTTCGTCTCGAGCGAACAAACGCATCAGCTTGCCGTGGCGAACGTTTTGTCTTGCCGCCTTTATTAACCGCATCTTTGACGATGCTGATGACAGAAACTCCTTATAGAGCTTCACAAATGGTAGAATAATACACCGACCTGTTGGTATAATGCAAATAACACGGCTTTCAAGACGTTCCGTTGTTTGCACGTTCTTATCGTGACAATCATTTTTACCCCGTGTATTCTTGGGAGTGGACGCCTTCGCCTTTCGGCTTCGATCGCTCTTCAATAGGGAATTCGTTGTCTTTCTTTAGATTTATGTTAATTACGATTTTCCGGTTGATTCATCTTCTATTTGTGTATTGTGATGCAATGAGCTTTTTAGATTTTGATACTTCTCTACTGGATAACTATCCAGTATAAGTCTAGTATAACCTAAGTTTTTGTCGATGTTCAAAATTGTTGTACATAAATGGATCAAATAGAATGGAGAACAACAATGGACTGGGTCAGATTGACTCTCAGGTATGGACTCAGGTAATCAATTAATAATGATCTGTGAGTTAAGAAAGTCTAGAGGTTACAAGATTTCAAAGATCAGAAGCTTCAAAGTCCCAAAAAGGATTAGATACTACGAAATCCTGAGAAGTTAACATTTACATGTTCTAAGAAAATATTTCTATTCTAAGTTCCAACATCCCAAAGTCCTAATCTCGGGGTTCCAATATTTCAAAGTCTTAAACTTCAAGAATTCCACAATTCCAAAATTCTACAATTCTACAATTGCAAAAATTAATTCTCAATTATAAAGTCCATAACTCCTAAAAGTCTAGAGCACCATAATTCCAAAGTCCCAAAGTTTCAAATTCCTAAAATCCCACCCTCCGATAACCATAAATCCACGTCATCGACTTCGCGGCCGAATCCTCGGTATTTAGGAAATAGCGAAGCGTAAGGAAGAATCGTTCTGTAAATCAATTAAAGTAAGTACGGTAATATACCTTAATCGAATTAACAAGTTAAGAGCGGCAACAAGTACCAATTGCTTTTACCCTAATTGATCCCTGGACTGAATTGCATTACTCGTGGTACAAGCGCGAAATTCGACTATTTAATCCGGTGGACATAAATCGTATCATTCGATTCGAACAACAAATCCACGAAACATAGAACTTCCAGAAGGACTAATCGCACGAGTGACTGTACAGATGTCAACCCAAGAGTTGGCGCGTGAGGTCGTCCCAAAGTAAAAGCCTATCCCCACCGTGAACTTTTAACGTTGCATTTCAACAAATAAGAATAATGACAATAACTGCATCAATTTGCACAATCTCACTCTTACGTTTGTTGATTATTATTGTTTTTAGCCTAATTGGTGAGCGACCACTCGAGCCAATAGTACCGACAATACGTGTGAGGCGTTCATTTTTCTGTTCTGACCAATTGCAGTCGTACCTCTTCGAAACACCTGGGTCATCCGCATCACGCGCCAACTCGCGGGTTGACATCGTTAACTGATTGTCTTTCGAACGGTGTTTCAAATTGCCAGTTTGAATTTACGAGACCGCGAACTTCCCACAGCCAACCTTCTCAATTATCGATTGGCCAGCTTTTTTCCATCTTCTGCACGGATTACTCGTCAACCTCGACCCTCGTATCCTGGTTGCGTGGGCAGCAAGGCCGTGCAGGATGGTTTCTGCGTTACGTACACTGTTGGCGAACGTGTTACACCGAGCTTCAGTTTCTCGCTTCGTTTACGATCAATCGAGTAACTCGTGAAAGCCAGAACGTATCAATTTCTCGTTAACTAATCGCTGGTTTGCGTAACTATTTTTTTAGGATGAAAGATAGTTGTGTTACTTTGTTGCTGACATCACCTATTTCCGATTCTTATGCACTTTTGTATTTTATCGAATTTTGTCTAATTTTTGTTAAGAGACAAATTCTCATGTCTTCAGATTTCTAAATGTCCAAATTTTAAATGTCTAAATTCGCAAATTTCCAAATCTTAATTTCCACAATTTTCTTATTCCCAAATTCTTAAGACCCCGAAATTCAAAAATCTTTAAATCCTCAAATTCCGAATCCCTAAATTTTCAAAAACCCAGAGTCCCAAATTTCTTCCCCCATATGCGTTTTTCATGTAGCTCTCAAATTGTCGTTTATGTGCAAGCAATGTCAAAGTCGAAAACAAACAGATCAATAAAATTGACCGTGACAGCGCACACGAAACCGCAGCAGTTACAAATTTCATATTTCAAGTTGACATCCAGCGATTAATCTGTCATGATTGAATGCATCCAGAAAAAGCGAGTACCATCAATCTCCGCGTAATCTATGGCGATTCAACGTTGAATCAAGTGAAATCGCATATGCAATCAAACGATCTGAAGTTGAAACATCAAGATAGAGTTTACGACATGTTTTCTATTTACTGCAATTATGACAACGTTTAAAAAAACCTCGATAGGACCAATCGTACACCAAGATGGTGTGAATTCCATCGAAGATGGCGAACAGATTTCTCAGAGGTCTAAGGATGTTTTAGAACGGGAAGAGTCCGTTGATGTTTCTTTCATACCTTGGCGCGTGTTCATCAATCATATTGATAGTTATCATGGAAGGAAACTTGCCGAAGTAAGTATTTTATTAAAAAATCAGGAACTCTATTTTGAACAATTTTTATATAATTTCATTGTTTCATGAAATGAAGAGAAGGTTAGGTTTAGAAAATGATAAATCGGTAGTTTTATAGAATAAAGTGACTGCAAGGCACAAGTTATGTTGGAATAAAAATTTGTCAAACATTGAGAAAGGTGTGTTTTGGCAAAGATATTTTTTTTGTGCAATATCCTGGGACTTCCATGAATATTAATTTTCTATTTGCACGGTATGTTTGGTGGGAACATGTCCATATAACGCGTAAACAATATATCGCATGAATATTCACGTAATGTCGTAACAGCAACAACGGGAATATAGTCGCTTGTTTGTTTATTTTCAGTGGCTCGTATTGAAAATAAATTCTCGAGTAGAAAATACAGTAATTCACCTCGAAATATGTATAACCTATACTCTGAAGTCCTATATTTTTCATTGATTTATTTTTAATTCTGTTTTCCTAACGCGTAGGAATTTGACAAATTACAATCACAATTATTAACATATAATTTAACGCATATGTGCAAAATTATTCGTAAAATTTTATAAGAAGGCGACGATATAACGAGTGTCTACTGTCGATTCGTTCGGGACTAAAGCAAAATGGAAGATCGAACATTTTTACTGTCTGCAATTGAAACAAACGATCCATTTGCATATAAATTTTGATAATCTCAATTTTCTTCACAAGTGATTTTTCAACTATTTATAATTATTGCAGATCTTTACACAGTATTGCACACTTATATATAATTATTGAAGATCTTTCAAAATCGAAGAACGATTGTAATTGAAATAAATAATCTACCTCTATTTAAATCTTTTACCTCCGTCGTGTAATTATCTACCCACGAGAAGTCGTTAAAATTCTATTACACCGATTAATGCGAATTTAGTATGAAATTGAAGGTGAACAGTGTTTAGCATAAAAATAAAACAAAACGATCAAGACACAAGGGTTATGGTCTCCGATCTTTTTCCTCTCAGCATCCTGTATACCCCATAGTATCGATTTCGAATTAGTTCCGTCGCATCCCCTTTAACATCCTCCAGATAGAGTCTTTTTTTAGCAGATGGTGCAACATTGCTTTCTTCGTGGATGGATACCAAGCAAATTATAGACAAATTGCGTGTCGACGAATTTGCGGTCACTTTAATCGATATCTACATCAGTTATATGTATCTTCGTGTGTTTATTATTAACCAAATATTGTAATTTCATTTTTAAATATTTATTAACTTTGTTAATTCAAAGCCAATGCCATTAAACCTTCGACATAACGATATCGCTCAAATTATTGGAAAATAAAATAAAAAATTTACATACACAAATAAAAGTTTATGTTACAGTTACTTTTTATTACCTTATTTTTATTTAATCATTATTTATTTCTTACTTATTACACTTCTCGTTTATTAACTTATTTTTTACGTACTCATTACTTATTTTTTTATGCGTCGCTAATGAAATTATTATCCGCAAAATAATTCCTGAAAATGCGAGGTCCGATTTAATTTAAATACGATTGCAGAAAATTCTGTTTAAAATCCATGAAGGAAACATGTTTTTCCATGAAATATTAAATGAACAGATGATAAACAAATTGTTATAACTGGTCGTTTCTATTACGGAAATAATCAATGATGAAATCACTGTGTAACCGATGCTCGGAATGATAAGCTGTTCGCGTTGTAATAATTACTCCGTAACTGGTAATTTATACTTCACGCATGATTTTGCAATTTGAATAGCAATGGATGTATCAAAATAATCCAGATCAGCTTACTGTATACCTTTGTTGTCAATGTCGAACGCAAAGCTAGTTCCATATTTATCAAATGAAGTAACTAAGTAACATACAAATTTTTTGATACAGGAAATAAATTTTGGCTAGTGTTATAACTATTTCGGCATTTTTCAATATTTATGTCTTCAAATTTCTAAACTCTCAAATCTTCAAATTCTCAAATTTCTGGAAGGTTAAATTTTTTAATTCTCAAGTTTTAGATTATTTAAATTCCCTTTCTCAATATTTATTTCATTGAACTCTTGGATCCAAAATATTTCGATTTCCTAATTCCTAAATTCTTCAATTTCTACATTTTTTAATTTCTATATTCTGAAATTTCTACGTCCCAAATTTCAATCTACGAGGAATATCAAAATTTTAATTCTACCATGCACCATAACTACACACTATTCCTTTTAATTATCAAACTGAGAACCCGAAACAACAGTTCTACATCACAGTTGTTTAATATAGTTTTACACAATAATTGTCCAAGTGTCACGTTTATCTTCGCGATTGTTTGAACCTATGCCGTTCTTGAACTCGTCGAGTCAATTATTTCTGATGCAACAGCATCTAAAGTTCGTCTAATTATAACGTGTGCGATAATTCAGTTTTAATGCGCAGTTCCTGCAATAAATTACGGTTCTGTTTAGTGTCGACAGTCAACATCATTAATTCTCGTGACGCAACATTTAGCCCGTTTCCATTATCTAGCTTGTAATTCGATTCGATTCGTACGCCAAGGAGTCGAATAGGAAAAATCGTTTGAAAATCGAATTTCCTCATCGAAACGCCTTCTCTATGTCGAACGGAGGTTAATTAGCCGTTTGAAAGGCGACCTTCGAGAGCAACGGCCCTTTGACCGGGCACAGATTTAATAACGGTTGCAATCGGAAAACGTTGCACCTTCAACAAGCGTTTTTGAAACACATTCATCTTTTTGTTGGCTTCGATAAAGCTCTGTTCGCGTGTCTGGAAGCAGGAAACACGTATATACCGGTTACACGTGGTTTCCCGTTTCAACGATGCGAAGATAGTAATTAAAATTGCAGCTCCTGTCGGATCGGGTCTACGTTAATCCACAAAGCGAAGATCTGTTTGCGGGCGAGGAGGAAGAGATGGAAGAAGAGGAGACGATCGGAGAAGAAGAGGAGGAGGCATTCCGTCCTGGAAAGGCTAGAACACCGGAAACTCCGAAACAATATGAAATTATTGGCACGACTCTGGATCCTGAGGTATTGCAGTTCTGAAATTTTCAAATTAACGTGAATTAAATTTGCATTATTTCACTTAGTTTTTAGAATACGTTGTAACAATTTTAATCATAACCTCGCTATCTTATCTACCTAATTACTTGAATATTTAACAGTACAACTACCAACCAAAGGACTGGTTTCAGGTTTCACATTTTATACCACAGAATTGTACTTCTGTTGAAATATCTGTCATATTTTATGAATGATTGTACACATTAATCGATGCTTCAATATTTTCAATTTAAAAGTACGCAGTCAGCAGTTCCATGAATAACGAATACGAAAAGTTAAAATTGAACCGACTTTTCTGGTGTTCATATTTCAAGGCGTAATTAGTGTTTCCGTGAAATACGCCCTTAATATCAAATGGCATTGAAGAAACCGAGGCTCGTTTCACGGCCACAATATTTTTCCTCAGAATACTATCAGAGTACTCCCTTCTGTCGTTAACGCGATTAATGTCTGTTTTTCCTCTGAATAGCTTCCAGTTTGCTTCCCCTAAAGATTCTCGGTAAATTTAGTTTTCTGCGCCGCGGTAAGGCAAACAGGAGGGTAATTCGAGTGGTCTGGTTATTTCGCCGAGCAAGGTCATTCGTGGCGAATGAAACGGCATCGAATGACCAATTTCGCAACGTCCTGTCTGCACCTTCTCGTTTTTTTGCCCCTGCGAATTCAATGCTGCTCTCACGTGTATTTCTTGTAAACCCACCTTTAGCCTTTTTCTGTCCCCGACAAGTCCATTGTAACCCTTAAAAGCTGACAGCTACCCTCGACACCTCGTTTCATTTTTCTTTTGTCGAATTTCGTTTCGCAGTATATCAAACCGGAGGACGTGACTATGATTGTAAAGGACTTCGGAAATCGAGACGCCTTTTTGGCCGAGTTGATGAAATGTGGCATCGTCGTATACGACATCACGGAGAGTTCGGACCAGATTGACGAAGCTATTTGGGCGCTCAAAGGTCTGTATTACACTTGTATACTGTTTCGTGGAAGGGTTGTATTCAATTTGGTAGCGCAATGTACACATTGTACCGTCTTAGAGATGTTTCTTATAAGCCTCCTTGCCATTGTACCTTCTATTTGATTTATATTAAACAAGATATATATTAATTTTGCATTTGTACATTAAATTTGTACACATTTTTATTACAAATATTTTTGTTACAAAAATCAAACGAAGTATAAATATAGTACCATAGTAACAAATATTTTGATACACCCTAATTTAATATCAGCGTGTATCTTTCAACGAGACATTCTTCCCCTACCGTTTCAAGAGTTTGAACACTTACCAAGAATGTTCGAGTTCATGTCTGAATACACGCGAACAGATTAAAACCTCGTACAATATCTTGCTTCCTGATGAACGTTGCTTTCCGATAATTATCCGTGCTCCGGAGATAAACGGGGTTCCAAGGAAAAACGGAAAACTTGTCCCTGGGGACAAACGAGCGGTAGAGCTCGTAAATGAGCGGCTGAAATATGTAAAAGCTGGCGTCAAGGGATACTCGTGGATTCTAATTCCCTTTAAAAACAAAGAGAAGTTAGCGCCTCTCCGGGTCTTAAAAGAACGCGCCGCGTTATAAGCTGCAAAATGTTTGCTACGACGCGATTGCTTCGTCGTCCTTAGTCAACTTTATCCTTGAACTCTCTACTTCTTCCTGTCGCTACACCGCACGGATAATATTCCTTATTCAAGCTTATTTTATTCCGATTTCTGGTTACTGGTTGGTTATTGGATTATTTTTAACCATTTTTTGTCGGTTTAACGATGTTCCGCATAATGTACCAATCCTTTCAAAATTTTGTGGGAGGTTTAATAGCTTAAGTTTTGGTGATTCATCACTCAGCCATCACACGGGAGCTCGAAAGTATGGAGGTGATGACACCGAAGGCTTTCAAACGCAGCGACGAGGTGCGATATTTCGTTCTGATATCCACTTTAATGACCTGGGCCAACACGAAACCGCTGAATCCCGAGGAACCGGAACTGCCCTTCACCGAGGACGATTATCGGAAACGAAAGCCGCATCCTAATTTCAAGCGTCACATACAGTGCGAGAAAGAAGTGGTGACGACGAAGAAGAAGACCAAATTGACGGACAAATTGAAAACGCTGGTGATTTGTTGCGGAATCACATACGGCGACGAACAAGGACTACTGCATTATTTGTTCAAAATGGCCTGGCAAAATGCCCCGTTTTTGCCGGTGCTCGGCGAGGGAAACAATAAAATTCCTTTGTTGCACGTTCGTGATCTGACTACGTGAGTACAACAACTTTGTCAAATTTCTAACCTCTTTGTTCCTTTATTCCTGCCTCAATTACTTTGTGGTTAGAAAAAGAATTTAATGTCCTATTTTACTCTTAAATCAATCTTGAAGGAATTTATAATACTCAAAAACAGTATATCTATGTGACCTCTGATGAATGTGAAAACAAAAGGTCCATATATCCTTGAAGAGGTTATGTTCACTGTAGAATCTTCGTGTCCTTCGGTGGGACTAATATTCCAGCTTATATTACACATGTGAAGTCTTTCATAATATGGACGAACCACTTCAGGAACGAATAGGGAACATAAAAGCAATCGCGAAGATTTATACAGGATGGGGTCGTAAATCGTGGCACAAGGGTGCGGGAGACTATGCGTCAAAATAAGTTGGATACAATAACATTTTGTCGCAGAAGGACAATTTTTTCGAAGATTATGTGTTATTTTAACGCATAATTTTGTAAAAAGACTCGTTATATTGTAACGAGCTTCACAGGGTGAATATAACGAGGGGCATATAAATATCTGCAGTCTAGCAATACTTCATGTACGATAATCTTATAATTTTCAGTACGTGACTGATCATGTGTTATCATTTTTAGCGTGGTATTCAATGTATTGCAAGAATGGCCCGCCATGAAGTATATTATAGCCGCGGAACAGGAACCAATCTCGCAAAAAACCATTGTCAGGGTACGTATATCTTGTAGAACGATAAGAGTCCTTGTTCCGTAGATTTGTGCGCGTGTTCTCGATTTAGGTGTTCTTTATGCGACTCGCAATCTACCGCTTACTTTCTATAAACTCTTACCGCCGTCCCTTGAAAGCCTTCTTTCGGCTAAGAGCGTCGCAGGTGGCTCGTTCCTCTTCAAGGCTTACGCTTTTACTTGTATTCAATAGGTCTAAGAGTTTTCTTTCCGTTACTTAATCTTGTTATTCTTGTAAACGGAATTACACTTTATCCTTTTACACTGCACCTCGGATTGGATTCTACAGCTTTGAGATTTTTTTATGCATTTTATTTGGACGTTAAATAAGTATTGGAGATTTCACAAAATGGAGGAAAGAACGTAGTCTTTTTGGTTCGTGTTAATTCCTCGCACGATTATTCGTGCTGAAGGAATGACTGATGGCCTCGGAGTTCGATGCGTCAACAGGTAACAGATTATCTCGGAATGGATATGTCTTGTTACGAATTAGCTCGGCTTGTGGATGGAGTATCATCATTTTGTGAGATTATCGTCACAGTTACGAGGGCTTATAATATCCGTACCATTAAACAATTAATAAGTTGTGAACGAGCGAGAATAGTACATTTGAAAATACATACATTTAAATCTTATGTTGCAAACAAGAGAGAATATACATACATTAAAGTCTTAAGTTTTAAATAAAAGAGAATAGTGTTTCTGAAAATTAAAGTCTTAACTATATCTACATTAATGATATTAATTTTTAAAGAAAATTAGCAGAGCCCTTTCTAACGGGAAGATAAAGAAAATCCCGAACGAGGAAGCTTTCTTGTTACCGGAAGTGACGCAAAGAATTTACGACGTGATGACGATGAATCTAATAGTCGATCCAGTGTATATTGCCGATAGAATATCTTGGCACCACGATGTGCCATTACGTGAAAATATCAACACCATCGTGAGGGAGTACAGGACAGGTCGAGGCCTACATCCAGTGAAAATAATTGTTCTAGGACCTCCAGCAGCCGGAAAAACGAGAGTCGCTGAATATTTGTCCAAACATTACGATGTACATTACGTGTACGTGAAACCGTTGATCAAGGAAATGATAGACAGATTGGTTAGTGATTTACACTATTTCGTTACGTAAGCTACACTTTCTATATTTGCAATTACAAAAAATATTTGCACAGATCTGTAACAGGCAATTTCTGAATAATCAATTCTAATGGCTTGCAATTAGTATTCTAATGACTTGCAATTAGTATGGTAATAATTGTTTTTACTAGACAAAGGAGATTGAAGAAGTTACGATTAGTACCCGAAACGAGGCTGAAGAAGCAGGTGCAGGTGATGAGGAGGAGGACGAAGCAGATGATGAAGAAGAAACCACAAATGTCGAGGAGTTACAAGAGCTATTAGACGAAATAGGGCGTAACATGCAGAGAAACAAGGGACGAATCGACGATACTCTGTTGAATAGGTTAGCTAAATGTTCCTTGAAATCGACGTTTCAACAGTTAAACATTGAAGTCCATTGGCGATTATAGGTCGCGTGTGCAGTGGATTCGAATTATGGTTTATCGATTGTTCGCCACAAGCATGGTAAATAACGTACGAAACGAATTGGACGTTAAACTAATATTCTGAGGGTTCTGCTCATTTAGCTAACCGCTTTGCTCGCCCTTTGTCGCGGTCAACGTGGCAGGAATCGCTAGTTCAAACGCGATCCGATTTATGGGTTATGCCTGCTAACCATTGAAGGAGTGACCAAGTAGATTTAATGGACATTTCCGTGAACCAGAAATATCCTATTATCCCCGTACAAATTAACTGCAATGGTATTCGGTTAGTCTTCGTGCATGTTTGGAAATCTTCAGATTTTTTAATTATTGAATTTTGTACAGATCGAAATTTCCAATCTACAAATTGTGTCAGATACCCGAACTTCCATACTTATAAATTTTTAAATTGCCAATTTCCAAATCTGCAAATTCCCAAATACTCATGTTCCCAAATTCACAAGCTTTTCAATTTTTAATTTTACAAGTCCTCAAATTCTCAATTTCCCAAGATCCAAATCCTTAAATTTCATCGAAATTCTATCTTCCATCGGAATTATTTATCAAACAATCTCAAAGTTCGCATCTCTAAAGTTTCCACAGAATTTACGTGAAATAAATACCGTCAGCAAAGAAAATTTCTTACGATTTCTGCCATAATTGGTTGAGCAGATCCCAGCCCACGTAACTAAATAGTTCTCTATATAATCCTGTAACGATCTCCATAAAGAAAGTCCTGTTCATACAAGATTGAAATTGCACCGAAGTCTTTGGTGGCTGTGATATTTAATATAGGCTTTGAATTCAATCGTCAAAGGGTTTCTCCTTTCTGTGAACAAGGCTTAAACGATACCCAGACAGTGGTGAAAGCAAATCTAAGGACGTTGAAAGGAAGTGTCACTTTGAAATAGACCGCGAGAACTGGAGAGTCTGAAGCAGGCTTCCGGGAAAAATGCTTGCATCGAATTGGCTTTGTTAAATATTCGGCTGATATTCGAAGAAAAAGCAACTGAAAACAAAAGAAAGCCGTGTACGGTGAAGGACGCGAAATTTTCTCTGTGCATTTTCTCTTTGAGGAATCGCAAGGTCGAGCGTTCTTATAAATTGCAAATTGATATTCGAAGAAATTCTTCAGAAATTTCTCCTAAAATCTAAATCTCATCTTCAGAAATTTAATGTAAGTTAAAAATTGACCGAGCTGTCCAGAGTTACGCTCTAATTACAATTATAATTTTATGATGGCCGCACCGTTTTGATTGTCTCGCGTAAGATTAACTTTTCCAAGTTATTATCGCTCAACTTTTAAATGAGCCACGACACTCGCAATCAACGTTTTCAACGCGATTGCCTCGCAGACTGTTCCTGAGAAAACTACGTTCGAAGGAGTGTCAAAATCAAGGCTACATTTTGGACGGCTACCCGAAGACTTTGGAACAGGCTAAAGGATTGTTCTCCGGGGAGAATTTGAACGAGACCATTGAAGAGGAAATTGAGGGGGAAACGGAGACCGGTGAGACAACTGGTTACACAATTATGCCGGAATTGGTCGTGTCATTAGAAGCGAGCGATGATTTTCTGAAAGAGCGAATTATTCAACGACCCGAGAGAGAGATCCAGGGCACCCACTACACCGAGGAGCACATGATTCGTCGTTTAAAGGAATTCAGGTAATTTAAAAACAGTATTGACCTTTTAACGCTGAATGAATAAAAGAACACGTGAAGATTGATAGGTTAATTAAACTGGCAGGTTAAATAAATTCTGAAATCAATTAAAGGTGCAAGACTAAATGGTGTAGAAAGATAAATAATATTCAGCACATCGTCCTTGAGAAGGTTAATGAAAATGTTTTGTTAAACGAGGTAGTTACACGCCTCGTGCATTACGAAATGCAATTTAATTATCAAGGAAGTGTATATACATACAGCCACGTTATATTTCGACACGTAATTCCAACATCAACGAAACATTTTCTGCCATACGATGATTACCAGAACACAATAAGGGATATTATTAAATCGCGTAACAATACAAGAAACCGTTATTAATTTAAATACGTGACATGATATCTGAAATAATTTATTGTACGAATCATTGATTGTATAATTTAAAATGGTACAATGGGGGATATCATTATTGAAACTTTTGTAGGAAGAGAAACACCGATGATAATACTCCTTTGCAATTCTTCGATGAGATCGAAATTCACCCTCTGATAATCGATGTGGAGGACGACGTGTGTCCTGATATGTTTCCCACGGTTTATCAGTGCATCGAGAAAATTGGTCCACCAAGAAATTATGGTAAAATTTCTATAATCTATTATTATAAATTTTGTAGTAACTTTAATGTATTCAATTGTAATATAATATGTAATGTAATCTATTATTACAAATTCTGCATTAATTTTAATCTATTTAATCTATTATTGCAAATTAACATGTAACATAATCTATTATTACAGATTTCATATTAATTTGAGTTTATTAAATGTATTACTGCAATCTAATATGCATATAATCAATTATTCCAGATTCAACAACGTCATCAACAACAAAACTGTCATAATGTAGTCTCTCTAACGACGCAATATCTTTCGTCAAACAAAATTATCTAAACACGTATAAAGAACGTTTCCATCGATTTCGTTCTAGATTTACTTGCTTCAATAAAAAATAACTCTTCATAGAGACTCAATTTGACGTAAAACCGATAATCGAAGTTGAAACTCTATTTCTATTCTTTTAAACGTAGTTTAGCCTGTTGCATGCACGACGATTTTTATCGTGCTTTCTATTTGGTCAGGATTATCCGCGGCAGCGATGGATGAACGAAAACGCGTGGAAGAAGAGAGACGCACAGCGGAACTTGTCGCGAAGCTTCGAGAAGAAGAAGAATTCAATGAACGCAAAAAACGTCGCGAAGAGAAAATGGCGGAATGGGTTAGAATTCTTTTGTTGTCATTTTGTTAGCCCTAAAAATTCGAAAGATTCATAATCGGAAAATATTTTGATTTTTAAATCTAAAAACTTCTATTTGAGAAAGTAAATACTTTTTAATTTGAAAATTTTAGTGCTGATAAATTTGAGAAAGTAGGAAGTTAAAAGTTTGGAAGTTTGAACACTGATAAACTTGAAAAATTAAAAATTACAAAGTTACAAAATTTAAGAATTAATAAATTTAGGAAATAAAAAATGTAACGATTAGATAAATCTGACGATTTAAATAATTTAAGAAAAATTATACCAAGTTTCCGCGGGTGTTCAGAATTTTTCTTCGTTTCTGAGCACGAATTAAAAAAACCATCAATCATCCGCGGCGAAAGTAAAAATCCATCTCGAGTTTTGGTTGGAAAGCAATCTACGAAGCAGTTCGATTTCCATCACGCACACAGAGTACAAAATAATTAATGAACAAAGTGTATCGTAGCGCGAAAAAGAAATGCTTGAAACCGATACGAATTAAACAGGATCGTGAAGCGGTGCGTTTCGATTGAGATAATCTTTCTGCACGTCTTTATTTCAATATTTGTTCTACTTTAAAACACGTACATTTTCATTATGACCGAGATTCGAAGGGCACAGAAACGAACTGTGAAAAACGATTGAATAACTTTGATACAAAATGACGGAACAAAGGGCCGACTACAATAGGCGGAACAGAAACGCGTTAATATCGATTTTTTACATTGTTCTGTTTTCTGTTAACCCGGCAAATAGAGATTATCGAGTTATAGTTTGCACAGGACCCTATTTCTTTCGAAACTTTTTGTTACATTTTTTTTAAATGTCAACAGTATTTCGATTATTTTATTTTAGAATACAGTGAGATAATATTCTTGTAGAAATATTATAATTTACCATTTTACTTTTTACTACGTTTTATAGTTTTAAATATTCTTTTCGTGTCAAGAAAAGTTTAATCGGATTAAAATTACTCTTCGTGCATCTAACAGATAAATAATGTTATAATAGCTGACAGAATGGAACTTAAATCATAAAGATTGAAATCTCAATTTGCAAAGTTGAAAATATAGAGCTCTTTCATCGATCTTTCTATTATTATAATTAAATACAGCGTCTTCTACATAGACGTTTCCTCGCCCTTGTACCTCGAAGGGAAATATGAACGTCACGTTTCGTAGATTTGCGTTAAAGATGCATACCGTGCAAAAGAAGTGATACTACCCATGAATTTATCGACCTCGAAGGATTAATACGTACACTTCAGGGATAAAACAAGATACACAGCGGTTGCTTGCTACCAATGACAGATTTAAGATGGATGAAATATGGAGTACCGTGCGCTAGTTCTTGCATGACGCCTTTCTTTATTGGAAAACGAGAATCATCGGTTTTACGATACGAATACTAAAATTTGAATGAACTCAGTGTAAATCATTTTTAGTATACCCTTTCTTTATAAAATAATACTGACACTATATTTTTCTGTAATTTTTCTATTGTCAACATTTCACCTCTCACGATTTATGTCATCATTCTGTGGAAATTTATAAATCCACAATTGCATTCAATGTCAACGCAGTACCGTCACAGTATTATAAATACTGTGTAAATATAGAGAAATGTGGAATATTGATAATATACGCTCATCGTCCCAGTTCTCCAGCAGAATTGGACCGATTAATACTTGTACAAATATAACCCGTTTGTTTCACCTGTTCTCGCTATTAAATAAGTAGACTGTGATAATAGCGAGTGTACATTTCAAATGTGAAAAACTGTGAAAAAGTTGTAGTACGTAAATACGTCTAAAATGAAATAATTGAATAAAGTTTGTAGAATAATAAAGGAAAGTTTTACAGACTATTACGAAGAATAATATACGAATTTTGCAGACGAGTCTAATGGAAAAGCTGAAGGAAGAGGAAGAAGAGAGATTGAGCGTCTTGGGGTTACCCCTAAGAAACTACCTGGTGAAGTATATATTTCCAACATTGACAGAAGGACTCATAGAAGTTGCGAACCTGCGACCAGACGACCCGATCGATTTTCTCGTAAGTCTATCGAAAGCCATTGTTTTTCTCGCCTAGAATGCGTTTCGTGCTTAGCGGTAATTATCTGCATTCTCTCCGCTCTTTCTTTCTTATCGCTTGATTCTCCCTTGGGCGATTTTAAAGGTGAAAAGTAGACGAGAGATAAGTATGAAAGAAAAATGTTTCGGTTCCCTGAAGTTCCTCCAACTTTCAACGTATAAGGAAGGAAAACAGCGGGGATAAATGTCTAATATCCGAGTCTCCGGGAAAATATATAGCATCTGGAGAAATTTTAATTAAAAATTCGAAATATTCAATTAAGAAATTGATACTGAATTAACCATGAACTTGGAATCTATGCTTTCTATTATGTAAATAATGTAATGGAATCTCTCGGTGTTGAAATATCATCGCGAAGTTTCTGTAGCGAACCGATCGACTCGATTCGAAAGGTATTCACGATAGTAGATTATCTGGTTACGTTCGCGAAAAACGGTGCATCACGATCGTAGGAGTCGAAAGTAATTAAAAATCGAAAGCTAAGTGCAGTTACCATAGAGACCACGGGGATTTGCCAGGAACTTTGTCGACTACGTAATTTTTCGACGTCGAAAGCTATTTATTTGAAAGCTTCGTATATCCGAAGCAAAAGTTTCGTCGCGGGAAATATTCTGAAATAATCGACGGTCGTTGCTCGCGACCGAAACTAATCGCCAGGGAGATGGGATTAACGTGGACATTTTTTACACAACCTATCGATCCGAGCTGTAAATTGAGGTGGTGTAGCATATACAGCAGAGGATATTGAATTTCGACTGGGCGAAACAGCCGACCACTACGACTCAGAACGCTTCTATTAAAGGGAAAACGGGATTCTCGTTAAACTTTGAAATCTACGGTCGATTGCTTTTCTTTCAGCCCTTAATCCTGTTGCCCTGTTGCGATATATCAAATCATTCGATCAACCTTTCGATATTTTTCTTTTGGAATTGTTCTATTAACGTTAGTGTTCTCATTACTTCCCTTAACTTTATCGATCAGTTTCGATATTGATAGTGTATTTCTTATTTCAAAGATTCTGTTCTTCGCCAATAAATATAGGGCAGCCTTGGAATAATGAAACTTCCTGAATAAACATTTTGAATAAAAAAGTTTTGATACATAAAAGTCCGGAAGTGCTTGTTTAAGAAGTTACGGTTAAAAAGTTTTAAAGACATCTTCCCAAATATTCTCTTGCTATACTTGTCCCAGAAACATGTAATTTGTTACACTTATAAATTAATCTACGAGCTTCTTATTACTTTGACCAAGTTTTTCAAGGTGTTTTATAATACGATGTTTTAGAGGTTATGTAGGAAATCAAGTTCAATGAACTTGAAATGGAATACTATATTTTAATACGGTAGATTGTACAAAATATTCAGTACACGATAATAATATAAATATTAAATAAGAAGAAAAGTCAGATACAACACTCTGAATACTTCTCAGAAATAATACTAATTTGCAATACACTATAGCAACTTTAATATGTCATTCTCTGTACTTATAAACCAAGTACACTTCGATCAAAATACTACTTGTGAATATTTTATGCCTGAAAACAGATTTATTTAAAAACCCGCAGTGACTAATATTCTCAATAATTATTTTTGTATTGTCGGAAAAAATATTTTTAAAGTATCGCGCAGTTAAATGACCGATAATGGATTCATTTACCTTTGTGTCCACGTGAAACTCGCACTGTTAAAAAGTAAAAAAGATTGCAATTGAACGGTACAACTCCGGTGAACAATTTAGCGCAATTTTTACACAATTCGTGATGTTACGGAAACGGGTGTGAAATCACGGAATCGACGAACTGTGATACAGCCAGCATCGAGAGACGAATATCGAACCGGTGCATTTTTATCTGCGATGGATTCAAAAGTTTCACGGACAATGGAATCGAGACGTGTTCGAGCGTGTGCAGTTTGGAACAGAAACAAAAGAAATGGAATGGGAGTGCTGGTTCTATCCGAAGCCTGCAAACGGTAATTTGATTCTGCACGTTGGTTGTCACGATTCGTGTGATGGATTTTGAGATATTAATATATGAAAAAGTTCGATCCGAAAATTTAATGACATCTGATAACATGGAAATATACGTATGGCGTATCAATTTGAAGCTTGAAGTTTGGTGAAAATGGCTATGTGTATCTTTTAATGTTGTAAGATTAAAATGACTGTGAATTAATACAAAATATCACTAATTTCGAAACAGCAAAACCAGCAAGATTTTTATTATTGTAATACGTTGACCACCACAGTGAAGATTGACGTTTGTGGTGAGACACAATTATTAAAAAGGAGGATACTTGATTTGTCAATTTTATTTTTGAATATGTTAGTGTACTTCATTGTCTCAACATGCAGATCCTTCAGAAGTTCCTTACGTTTATTTTTCCTATAAATAATTCATTTAATTGAATTTGCAACACCGATCACATCTGACCAACCGATTGCACTATCTACGTTACATAAAGAAAAAAAGGGTGCAGAATTTATTCAATAAAGTTTTCAATATAAACTTCTTTCAAGTAACGGTCGATTGAGAAATATGATAAATGTAATGCGATTTGATGACACAAAAGATGACCATTTATCCTATATCAATTTAAAGAACACGTAGCGTGCCGAAGAGCAGGACACCCGTTGGATCGCTCGAAACCCGTTGGGAGTTGTCGACGTTAATGGGAATTTACCTCGTCGATATTTCACTCTTCTTTCCTTCGACCCTTTCTGCCTCGGCTGCTGGTGGTTGTCTTACATAAAGACGGTGATCGATATCGTTTGAATGTAAACATCGCACGAGCGTGGCTGAGAGGCGTGTGCGAGGACAGCTTCGTCGAAGCTTTTCAAATAAAAAATTTTTCAGTCATAATGTTATACGGGATAGGAAGCACCAATTAAACGTTAGGTAAATTAAAATTTCGGAACGCAAGGGTTCTAGCAAAGTTTCATTATTAAATATTTCTGGATACTCTTAACCTCTCAAACTTTCGAGATATTCCTCCATTTTTCGGTTCTTGTATTCGTAGAGGTTTCTATATTCTTATATCCGTAGAAATTTCTATATTCTTCTATTCATAAGGATTCTATATAGTTATAGAGAAATCTATATCCTTATATTTATAGAGATTCTTGTATCCTTATATCTTCATATTCCTGACATCTTCATATACCTAATATGATCGCTAATATCTCTATATCCTTAACACTGCTATATCCATAGTGTGCATAAACTCCTGATATACCTCCTATATCTACATTCTTAATGTTCCTATGTATACCTCTAATATACCTACATCTTTAATATCTTTACACCCCTAATGTGGCTATATTCCTAACAGTCCTATACCCCTAACATGCCTATGTTCTCAGTACTCCTATATCTCTAGTACACCTATACTCTTAATATGCCTATATTCCTAAGATCCCCATACCCCTAATATGCTTATGTTTCCAATATTTTTATATCTCTAATATACCTACACTCCTAATGTGCCTATATTCATAATACCCCTATATCTCTAACATACCTATACCCCTAATATGCACCCACTATGCCTATATTCCTAATACCCCTAAATCCCAAATATACTTATACCCCTAATGTCCCTATAGCACCAATATACCCCTAATAAGCCTATATTCCTAACATCCCCATATCACCAAAATCCTTATTATCCCAAATGAACCCATTTTCACTGCAGAAGTCAATAAGTGAAACGAATGAGCGACGTTCGGATGATCGAGGGTTCTATTATGCTAGACCTAGAAGCACTTTTTCAAGCGTAATTGTTTGATGAATAAACGAAAGGCGGTAAAGTGGTTTTCAACGGCGAAGTGGTAAAACTTCGGGCGGAGGTTCTAAGTTTTTCTGCGGGAATATGATCGAAGTTATAATGGAATATCGTGGAGGATCGTGCAAAAAACCGCGACAGTCTGGCTGACGTCTCTGTGAACTGCGAAAGGTACTTTGAGGTATCGCGAATAAGTTGCACGAGCACGGGGGATGAAAGTGTTCGCGGGAGTGCAAGGAGAATCTCTTGCAATCTCTATTCGACGCGATTTCTCTCCGCTTTTGCGTGGACGTTTACTCGGATGGGTTTAATTAAAGTGAAACCACTTGTTAACACATTCATAGACGCTGACGTAAGAATACGTCATTACCGTGCGTTTTCGAGTTCCATCTTAATTTATAAACTTCCTCGCGTTTAAGTCTGCTTCGTATTCACGACGTTATAATGATTCGACACGATATAATTCTCCATAGAAAGTACATTTCGTTGCTTGTTATTTTCTTTCGATCGCATTGCAATTAACGAGATAATGTTAACTGTTTGATCTTTATTATCAATTTCTGAGTACCCACTATGACAAATGGAAATCGATATCTTATTAAAGTGCTATTAATAATAAGTTCTATAATTTATAGACGTACATTTACTAATCGTGCAAACGTTACAATACTAGATACAGAAGTTGCGGCTCAATTAAACTGTAAGTTATGGAACGAATAAACGGCAGAGGTATATCAAGGGTGTTATCGTGTCTCCAATGCTAACGAGATGCATTCCGCAACGAGATAACAACGTATTGTTTTTTATGCCGTAAATCGTATCCTTTGTATTCAGTTGCCTTGGACAAGTTCTAATCTTAATTCCGCAATGGTGCATTGTATATAAACTAGAAGCCAATTTACAAAATGAAACTTTTAACATTTGATTTACTAGAATTACCAACTAAAATACAAATACTTTTTATCTGTGCTAGTAGTTTTCGTTGTTTCGTTAAGAAATCGGTAAAATAAAATAAAATTGTGGAAATATGAAGGGTAATATTTCACTCGAGGTTTCGAAGTTGAGCATAACCATAAAGAAACGTAACATAACCATAATAAAAAATCATAACATTTTTAACGTAGCCATAAAGAAACACATTTTGCACATAACCATAAAGAAATATCAAATACATTTATTTAGAATAATTATTGAAAGTTAACACAAGTTTATTCAAACATACGGTATGTAAATACGGAACACACACTGCAAGCAAACTGTAGACTACTATGTATATTGATTCTAGTCTGTTTAAACAGAGCTACTGTCCACCAGAGATATTTAATTGGTCGAGAATGTTGAAAGTACTCTCTTCTGGACTTGTTTCGCTCAAAACATAACCTTGAAACGAGTTAGCCAAATTAAAAAAATATACATCACACTAATTGCGGATCACGATTGAAATAGATCAAAGAGAAGCCCCTGCTGCATTCCCTCTCGTCTACTAAGTAATTTATACTAGTAATTTCTTCGTGTGCCACTTGTCTTGATACCTGGGTGTCCATTTATAGATTAAAATAGGTCATCCTGTGTAGTAGTCCGTGACATGGGAGTATATCGCCGAAGCGTCAAGTTTTCCACGTGAAAAACATTCAGTTTTTATAAAAACGTTGAGCGTTTTTTTTATCAAGCAAGAGTTAAATTTTGGGAATGTACAATTCTTACATTCCCGAATTTCCAAATGCGTAATTCTCAAGTTTCCAAATTTCCAAATGTCCTTATTCTCAAATTCCAGAATTTCTTAGTCCCCAAAGTAAAATTCCAAATTCTCAAATTTTCGAACCCCCAAATTCTCAAACCCCCAAATTCTTGACCCCCAAATTCTCAAACTCCTAAATTGTCAAATCCCCAAATTCTCAAACCCCCAAATTCTCAAACCCTCAAAATCTGAAATCCCCAAATTCTCAAACCCCCAAATTCACAAATCCCCAAATTCTTAAATTCCCAAGTTGTCAAATCTCCAAATTGTCAAATTGTCAAATTCCCGAATTTCTAAATCCCGCAATTTCTAGATTCCCAATTTCCCAAATTCCCAAATACACAAACGCAAATTACAGCTAAACGTTCGTACCAATTCCGCCTCTCGACTGCTAAAAATGGCGCACACCTTTCTTTTATCTCGGGCTGTATCGCAATTCAGGAACGTCGAAAATGGAAGAAATCAGACAACGGCTGTCCGGAAGTTACGCATTGAAACGCGAAGACAATGTAACGCGGCTGGGATTAAAGGGGAAAGTGGGTCAAAAAGTTTGGAAAAATGTGACGCGACCCATTTTTAAATGGACCAGTAAACCCGTACACGTGTATTGTGCACAGGAACGCACCGCGATCTCGCGAAAAGAATGGCGGGAGATATTCCCGTTACGAGCTCTGTTTATCGTATATTCAGATTGCATGCAACCGTTCCCTCCATATAATTTTCCTTATCACGTCTCTTCGAGGGCGTATATATACGTTCTTCGTACGTGACCGCCTATCTCTCAAGGATATCTATATTTTCCGCACGATTTTCGATTTTTACAATTTATTCTCCCAACATTTATATATTCGATTCTTTGCTTTCGTTCATCGAAGACATATATTTCTTTGCTTTCACTTACTGGCGGCGTACATATATGAATCTATGTAGTCATTCCTTTTTAAATGTACATATACATTCTTCTCGAATTTATTTGCAGTTTGATAACGTATACGCTCCTCAGTTTTGGAAGAATCAATACTAACTCGAATAGTGAATGTTTTCTGTTACCAACAATTTTAGTACAAATGTTTTATCGTTGAATAAAATCTACGTTGTTTGACATGGATGTATCTGTATATTAACCCCTCGTACTATGATTTGTCAGGTCAGTCAGAACTAACCTACAACATTAAAACAGACGAAAGTTGATTGGTTATTTCAATCGTCGATGCAAATTATAATTAGACTTGAACTCTAAATTGAGGCGTAATAAACATTTGAGCAATATTGACCACAGCTGAAGTACGAGTGCGTCATGCGTCAGACTTGTCAAAATAGTGCGAGGTGTTAACCCCTGTCACTCGAAGGTCTTATCTTAGCATACAAAATGTGTCCTGAGAGGGGACAAAGATTTAATATTATTTCACGTCCCTTGAATAATTGAATATTTTGAACGGTTAAATATTCCGCTGAATTTTTCAACGAATATTCTGTTCCAGGCTGAATATCTATTCAAACAGAACCCGGAGGGGAAGATGTTCGAGCCCGACTACAGCGAAACGATGACCTCGGTGCTGGACGTGATCGAAGAGTTTCAGGGCAAGTTGTTGCCCCCGGAGAAGCTTAGCAAGAAAATCAGCGAGCTACTGAAACAACGCAGCAAATATCCAGCCGATGCTTCGGGTTCCAGCATATCGGACGTGTGTACGAGCGTAAAAACGACGGTCTGCTTCACGCCGTCGTTCACTTACGACGACACGGATACATACGAGAAGGTGGAGGAGGAAACAACGTCGGATAAAAGCGACTATTAAGGCAAAGAAGCACGATGATGGATTTCTCGAACGTCGCGGGCATGGAACTCCCAAGGGATCTGGAAGCTTTACCCTCCGGCTGACAATTAATTAATCAGCACGTGCCATAACAATGACAACATTTGGCTGGCTAATGGCCCCGAAATTCCTGTAATCTCATGATCCGCGCTTACTAATGTGCTTGCGCTTCGATTTGAGCGCCGGGAGACGAGATTTCCAATAATGTACCTACACGAGCACAACGATTATCGTTGTTTCTGATTATGTCGGCCATATTGCCACGCGCTGCCAGCTTCTTTGCGAGCGAAATTAATTCTGTTGCGTCGATTTATGTGCTGCGGGTCGATAGGTCGGAACGTCGTTTGGAATTGTACCTAATTTTACTTATGCAACGTGAAATAAAGATCTAGGGATATAGGAATGGGGAGATAGGGATCTAGGTATGAGGAGATAGGGATTTTTAGAGTATTGAAATGTGATTTAGGTATTTAAGAATTTAGCAATGCTGAATTACAGGATCCAGGATTTGAGAGAATAGGGTTGGGGGATCTAGGGATTCTGAGATTTAGAAATTTGGGAATTTAGGGATTTGGGGTTCTTGGGATTCGGAAATGTAAGAATTGGGGAATTTAGGAATTTGAAAACGTAGAAATTTGGAATCGTGGAATTGGGAAATCTAGGAATTTGCAAATGTAGGGACTTGGGGTTTAGGAATTCGAATATTCGGAAATTTGGGAATTTAGGTATTTGGGGATTTAGGGATTTGGGGAATTTAGGGAATTGGGAAATTTGAGATTTGGAAATGTAGGGATTCGAAAATCTAGAAATTTGGGACCATGGAATTCAGAAACCTAGGAATTTGGAAATGCAGGGATTCGGTGATCTAGGAATTCGGAAATCTAAGAATTTAGTGATCTAGGAATTCGGGGATCAAAGAATTCGATGATCTAGAAGTTTGGGAATCTAGGGATTCGGGATCTTGGATTTTTCTACAAAAATCCAGTAATAACGATGCAAGAATATAGAAATGTTTCTCTTCGATAAAAACGAATACAGTTTGTCGAAAAATTAGTAAGAAGTTACGTTGCTCTTGGGAACTTTTTTTGCGAAAGAAATGTTTCTTCAGAAGTGGGCAGTATAAAGATAATTTCCAGCTATTTCCTGTTTAATGAAAGATAAGAAAACTCGGTTGGGAAAATATTTATCTCTCTGAAATATAACTTTTTTCTCGTTATAAACTTCCCCTCGTTGCAATAATTTCTTTTTGTCAATAAATCTTGTAATCCCATGTATAAATTACGAGTAGATTAACGTTCGTGTATATTATATTTCAAGGGTAGAAGCATCGAGATAAACTTGATTTCAAAGGGAGTATCATAATCCTGTTAGATTATTCCGACGATAAAGTGTCCATTTATAACACGAGGTGGATTTGAAATAATTATTTGTACTATGTTACTTATGCATGACTAGTGGTCGACGGTAAAAAGGAGATTTACACCGAACGTTCATTTTGTACGAAGCAAAATTTCTAGTATTTCTTAATGTATTCGTTTTACGAATACGTAATATTATGGACACTCGTATTTCACTTATTCAGCAGTATTTACACAATGTTAAATAAAATCACCGGAAGATTTCTGTGTTGTTTTATCTTCAAATGACTCGTTTCGATTGACTTTTAAACTTGAAAAAATATCAAGTATTTTAAAAAACAATGATCAAACTGCGGATACTCGTTCTACTGATCTTTAAAATATAAAAAAGGGAATAAGCTTGAAGTCAACTTTTTTCCTCCGGCAAAAACATCTCTTATTTACGACAAACGTAGAGATGTTTGATCAAATACGGTTGCAACGTGCTTCACTAGAGTATAAACTCCGCCAAAGTTTCTTAAACTCGCTAATAAACAACGGAACGTTTTGAAAATAACTTTACGGTAGCAACAGGAGTAGCAAAAAATCAACCTTGAGATGTTCCCATAAATAACAATCCGAGAGAACGAAAAAAGCGGCTATAGTTCGCGGAGGAAATGTTTTCTAGCTCATTTGGGACCCACACGATCCTTTATCCTCATTAATACTAAATCAGTATGTTTCCGACAGAAACTCCGATTGGTCGGAGACCTTTCGAAACGTTTCGATATTTATATCGAATCAGATTCTCCATAACTTTGGTATATCACGCCAGTAAAATTTTAATAACATAGGAATTAACTTTCAATCGAATCGCTCTCGATTGAAGTAATTATCGTCGAATCTCGATCGAATTATCTGATGAACAAAGTTAATTAGCCAAATAAATTTGACAGAATTTCCGATAAAATTCAGAGACACGTCAATTAATTTTTAGTTGAATCAGCTTTCGTATCGATTGATATTAGTTAAATTGTTAACAGTATTAGTAAACAGTATTCCACTTATACAAACACCAAAAAGCTATTTCCAAGTCGACAAGTTTTGTTGGTTACAATCCCGCAGAAATCCTGTTCAATAATTGAGACGGGTTCAGCATTCGAAGCTGGATTCAAAGGCTTGCTAGACCTTGCCTGTTAAATATGCATCACACCGAGTGCCGGAATATTTGAAAGTCCTGCGTCCATTAGGCAGCAATATCGGTCAGAGAATGAATCGTTCAATTAAGTTCGTACCCTGGGAAAACGCGTGGATTTCCATGGGATTTCCACATGTTCAGGTACACGCTACTCTCTCGTTAAGTGTATGAGCTGAATGTTACAGTCCTTGACCGCTCCATGTTCACGCATTGAATACACTCTATTTCAAATCGACAGTTTAAAAAACATCGCGTGAATCAATCGATATTCACTGATACCTTTTTATTACAATATTTCAAATGCCAGTCAAAATTTTGACTTTCAGATATGATATGAGGTATCAGGTATGATAATCGGATAATAAGTATGAACAAATCTGTAACGTTCTAATATGTCTGTAAAGTTCTAAATTATTCGAATAGTTCGACTACTTAAATTTGCGTTTGCCATACAGGAATGTACAAAAATAAAGTTTGCTAAACTTTTCGCAACTTTCTTCTTTTTCTTACAACTTTCTCCATCTAAAGTATTTCGACTGCAAAAGTATGTTTTGATACTTTTCCCCAGATTTTGTGTAGACTTGGCCAACATCACCTTAGACATTTGGTAACGAGTATGAACCCACGCATTATCGACTACTTTCACTTCCACTCATCGATCTTCGACTTTCCACTTTACACCTGTTTATCCCTTCTCTCGTTTAACTTCATCTCTGTCAGAAAAATGCTACAAAAATCGAGGAATAAAGAACTGCTCCAGTCAAGCAATCGCTCTGGATCAGTGAGCAGCTTGAACATTCCCTGAGGTTTCAGTGTAATGAAATTGTACTCGGTGTAATGTTATCTTACACACTCTTATTTGTATTATAAAGACTCGTAAATATTATATACGTGGTGAAGTAATTTCATTATGTCACTTTGTATTGTGTCCTAATTGTACTTTTCATTTGTTAATTAATGTCACACATAAGAAGAAATTTTATTACTCGTATAATAATACATCAAAAGTAATTTTAGTATGTCACTCCTAAATCATACATCTAAATTGTAAATTAGTATCAAAGCTGCCAACTATTACAAATCGGAATTTGTGATAAAATATTGGTTGATGCAAGTTGAATCAATGAAATATTTTCCATGGACGTTTATTCTTTTCGCTTCAAAAATAACTTGGTCAGAAATATATATCAAAGGGTCAATTTAGAAACATTGACTTCATAGATGCTGACGGAGCTAGCAGGATACCAATTAGCTTTTTTGCATGAATAAGCGCAACAATCATGGCACACAAAAAAATAGGACCATTTGAAGGGTCGCTGGCAAAAAGCTCTGTTAATAACCTGTTATTTTTGGCGATCAAATAATCTCGTTTATTTCAATAAACTGGAACGATAAATTGCTTCAAATAATATTGTCAATTAAACCTGCAACATTCACGTTCTACAAAATTGTTAATTACGAACGTGTAAAGTACAGCTTTCTATTAAATGCCATCTGAACTATACTTCGCCATTTATATTTGTGCAACAGAATTTTTCTGATGTAAAATATTTACGAAGGAAAATATTTTATATACATCAAAATATTTAAAAATCAATTACTAGAATAATAATTCTCAGGTGTAATTTAAATTAATATTTAATGATATTTATGTCCTTCCTTGAAATTTATTAAATGGTAAGACCAATGAAGGTATAAAGTAAAAAGAAAGGGGCACTGACGCGTTTCAAATTTCGCGGGCATTCAAGACAGCAAGAGAGTTTATTAGTTGCGCGTCGCGTTAATATCGTCCCGTGAAGGTGGTCGCTTAAAATTTACCGTTTCCAGAAGACTATGAGCTTCCTATCGAGCCGTAGGTACTCTTACGAGGCCAAGGACGATGCTACCACATTGTTCCGCGTCTTTAATATGACGTAGGATTGTTCCTTTCGTTGGAAGCACTCGCGGTATCTCGGTTTACCTTTTTCGTGTTTCCATTGAAAACAAACGGGAAATTACGGTCCGTCGGGGAAGAAGTGGAAATATACGCTTTTTCGCCCGCTTCCCACCTGTCCACGTTAGAGATATACTACTTAGAAAAGTTTCTCGACTTCACTTTTCACCGTGGTCCATAAATATCGTCTTTACGATATGATAAATTATCCTAGCATCTCCTTTTTCAACGTCAACACTGTTGTTATCAGTTTTTTTTTTTTTTTTGTTTACACTTTCTCCGCGAACAGCCGATAGCAATTGTTCATTTTTAAACAACGCATCGATCCTTCGGAAATATAAATAGAATTTATGTGTTCCAGTTTCGAAATAAACTTATCGCCCACGCGTCCCTGCAAAATACGCTGCGATAGTAAATCGTGGTACGCGCACATAAACTACGGATGCTTCTTTATTTATGAAACGATTGAATGGAGATTTTTTAAAGTGGACCTGCACTGCTCATTACTAGGAAAATTCGAGGACCGTATTCGTGACGGATGGTATAATTACACGCTATAACACAAACAGCCATTTTCGTAGGTTCCTTGTTAAACCTGCAGACTTGTATTGTAATTTCGAAATTGAAGAACTTTGAAACAGTAGTCAGTAGACTGTTACAGGGACAAACTTAGTCCCACGAAATTACAGAGTACCACGTTATAGTTCGCTTTCACAAGGATCGAAGTTTCTAATTGCGCGCACGAATAATCCAGAATCGGGAACTTCGATTGTATTATACGTCTCTTCAACAGGTAAACCTTTACACGAGTAACTTGCAAGTTACATACTCCCTTTAATTGATTCTGTATTTAGCTCATTGATCGCCAGTCCTGATTAAAAATAATACCGCCCTTGCCTTTGCGTTCAAGGACGCGATCGAAGTGTTTTCAATGTTAAATAAACGTTCGACTTTACTTTTATACTTCTATTTTAAATTTCTAAATTTCCCAATTATCAAATTAACAGAGTGCTAAATCACCAACAAATAGTACTAATAAATTTAATAGGCAGTGAGACTCACTTGGCACAATGAGGTAAGTGCTTTTCAATAATATATTGAGTATATAGATCTCTAGCCTACTTGTATAAAAACTTAATTTGGGGCAGTTAAATACGTAAGAAGGGCCGTAGGAAACTGATACAAAGGGGCATCGCAAAGAACATTAACCCTCTTTGATCCTCAGGGGTTAAACGTGATCTTCAGAATGGCACGTTCTATCAAAAACAAAAGAAAATCGACAGCGAGCTATTTGCAGGTAATTCTATAAAACCTTTAAAAGTAAGTAGCGAATAAAAGAGAGATTTGTGATAGCAAAGTTTACGCGTATACGCAACATGAACGGGCAAAGAAACGCCGCTTTAGAACATAAAAGAAAAATGACTGCAACTTTATTAGGCTGTCAAAGGGTTAAACGTTTTAAACGCGTCGAGAGCGACGTGTAGACATATATATATATATATAGCCGAAGCGTGGCAGTATATCTGTATCTTCAAACACCTGTTAGCAGTGGCTCGTGTGGGCGGCTCGCCACATCGGCTTTAAATTCTCGCTGCGATTAAACCCGTAGCCCGCTTCCTTTCAAAGTACATAATCATGCCAGTTCTCGGATTAATCCCTGCCATAAACATCGAACACGTTCCTCCGACTCGTATATTGTTTACACGGTTGATCAATGGTAAAACTTACCGGCGTGACCTTGCACGGAGTAATTGGCCTCCTCGCTGGGTACCACGGTCTCCTCGAGGATGCTCTCCGAAGCGGTCTTCACGACACCCATGTTCGGTCGGAGAGATCGTTGATTCGCGTTGATAGAAGACAGTGTTGCGCGTCGAATGCGTGCAGGACCAAGTGAGCCAGGTTCCACGACGATTACCTCCGGTTGATCGTGCCGCGTTGTCTGCCGTTGCCGGAATGCTCGGCGCCGTTTCGACGACTTATTGCGTCTGCGTTCGCGCCTGCGTCCTCCCCAGTTCCCTTGAGCCCTCCATCCTGTGCCTCTTCCCTCCTTGACCCTCGCGTGCGTGCCATCCTACCCCTCTGTTCTTCCTACTTCGCTCGCCCTGTCTCTCCTGGTCCCTTGGCCGGCAGCAACACGTTACGGGACGGGGAGCAAGGCGATCCCTAGGCCAGGGTGAACGCGGACGGCTGTACGGGGTGGTGGTAGCTGCCGAGGCACGTCCGATCGCGACGGTAGGGGGTTGCTTCGGTCGCTTCTACTGACGCCACATGCTATACCGTTTTCTCTCTCTATCTCTCCTTCGCTCTCTTTCCGTCTTCCTCGTGTTCCTGGTGCTGCTGCTGTTGCTGCTGGCTGCTGCTTGTGCGCCAGCAGGGCGGGGTGCGGTGAGTAGAACACACAGGGGCAATGTCGACCAACTGGGTCTCGGTGAAGGTCTCGGCTAACAGTTACTCGTGTCCGATAATGCATCCTTTTTGCCCGGTCTTCCTTTTCACCTGCAATTACGTTGAGTACACCAGACCGATTTCGCTGATATTGATATACGCGTTACGGAGGTTAACGCCCGGAGTAATTTTTATGCTCACGAATCCTCTGAAATTAGCCATCATTTTTCACCCGTTTCCGATTATTAAAACAGACGTCGCTGCACGTGTGAACACTGGAATTCCGCGAAAAAGGCTTTTGCGAGGCTTTTCGAATCAAGGTCGTTTCGTACTTTCTAGATGACATTGTTTCGGACTTTGCAGAGCTGACGTCAGTGCTTGTTATAATTTTTAGCTGATTTCGTATTTACGAATTTTGATTCGATCAACAGAAATTTTAATATCGAAAATTATTTTGTTTCTATTTCTGTTGCTTGTAAAAATTTAGGTCATTGATCTTTGTAACAAGATCAACAAAGATAACGTGGTATGGTGTTGTACACAAATATTCTTCTATCTTTGAACGAAAAGCAAACGTTTATTACTGTTTGATTTTCTTCGAAATATACTGCGTTATTTGCCTGGTTTTTTTGCGCTCGATACCTTGTTTCGTGTAGTTTTACCAGGATAGTTTTTGTCGGAAACGATACCGTTTTTTCGACGGGAAATCGCTTCATCCGTGTAATCCCGTCCGTAAACAACTCGTGTTTCTACAAGGTAACAAGGTATGACTCGATTTCTGCACGTGTCCTTGATATTGCGCTGCTGTTGAAAAAAGGGTGTATGAACTACGAGTTTTAATTATGGCATCTTATCGCTGCACCGATCGACGGTTTCTTATTTTCCACCCCAGTTTGATCAAAAGTCTTCAATTTGGTTGTCGAATAGATTGGAGCATCGAAATAGGCTCATTATTGTTTCATGAATATTTTAAGATAGGAAAAATTGAGGATTAGGACGTATTTGCATCGACTGCGGTCTTGGAAATAGACCCGCGATAACGTAGATGATTACTATACCTAATTAATGTTAAACACGTGTTAAATACGTTTCTTTATGTTAGTATAAAATTTGCAACTTTCTTCAGATTTAATGTTCTTTCTCATTTTCCTCTTTTAAATTACAAGCTATGAGAAACAAAGTAGATAAACATAAACATTCTCTTCACCTCCTGTAACAAGTTTAATCAAGGTTGTACCACGTGTTAAGCTGCTCGGAACACATGTAAGGTTTATGGAGAAGATTCCATTGCTGCATTAACAGCTAGAAAATTGCTCGTATGCTCTCAGAATGGGAATTTTTATATTTCTTGCCAACCACGTACTGGATCCTCGACTTTTGCTGAACGCAGACTGTAACCTTAACAGAATCATTTTCAGAAAGTCTTGATCAAGCAACTATAACATTGTATTACCGACTAATATAAAAAATCGTTGCCAATTTATCGAACAACCTAAACCGTTCTGAAGTGTACTGCAGTGTTCTATAGGTTGTCCATTTCGGTTCGTTTAGAATGCGCGCAAGGAATCGACAAGGAAGCAACCTTAAACCGGGATTACAAGAATAGCTGTCCAAGGATGAAAATATGGATTTATTAATCGAGATATTTCTCGGGAGGTTAGACGCTTTCAATGCCATCTTTTATCCCTCCTAAAATCCCTTGGCATCCCTCGTCGATCTCAGCATTTCATCCTCATTATCTCCACTCTCTTTCTCATTGAATTTTTTGCTGTTGCATCGACGTCACGTGGGCCGAGGTCGCGCACTCCCTTGCTTAACCGAGCAACCAAGACTTGTTGCACGCAAGCAGCGAACAGTCGAGGAGCGGTCTTCTTTACGAGCTTTCCTTGATCTTGCTCGTTTGTTCTGAACACGTTCGCTGCCACTATTAAACCATTCTTGCTTCGCAATGCTATCAAGCCCAGGAGAAACCGAAGGGAAGCTTCGATGACCTTGTAATGTATCGTTAACTCGATCGGCACAGTGAAAACTGTCGTTCGTGGTCAGACACGCCATCTTTCAATTTCATCTTTTATCCTGTTAGTATGTCAGATTCTTAATTTAGTTGAATTTGTAGCGTTGGCTGCATGACCACCACAGTCAACGTGGTAAGTAACTTTTCTGTATATGATCTAACAGAGTTTCGTAAAATATTTGCAAGTTAACCTTCAGTCCCAACTGCGTTTTAAACCAGAGTCTGTAAAATCTCTTACCCTACAACCGCCTACAATGACAACCTACATGGAGTCTCAGAGATTTATGAATGAAAATAAGATTAAATGAAACCGCACGTCGGTGAACATAAAAATAAAAAGATGAAGATCAAATATGCCTTGAACTCGCGGTGGAACTGCACCCTGCGATAGGTGTTAATTGGTGAGGTCTGCATGTCGAATTTATGGTCGCAGCCGATTAAACTCGACAAGAATGGAAGGATTTCAAGGACCTGTTCGATTGATGTTGTTCGAAGGTCGGCTGGGCCTGGCTACCTGCCAGTTTACCTCTTTACAGGCGTTCACGAGAGGGAGGCGCAGCCACATTCCCTCCTGATTTTCGACACCCGCCACCCTCGCCACCGTTCGCTCCACTTTCCCTGTCCTGCGACCTTCGGTTACGCCTTGCTCCCGTCGGTGGAGGCCTCGCGTTCCATTCTCTGCCTCCAGTTAACATCGATCCACCGATCTCGTCGCTGCTTTCGCCCGGATTCGTACATGCGTATATGGCCGTTAGTACACGCGTGCATCGGCGCAACTGGTGTAGCAACGATCGATTTGAGTTCATTGTATGCTGACGTTGCATCCGCGACTTTTTCCCCTGGGTTGCCTGGGACAACGTTCAATATCATATGTACATGCACTTCTTCTGCGACCACGTGTCTTGGACCGGCGCTACCTGCGACACCTCCCCTGCTGAGGCGTGAAATAACTCTATTCGGTCCAGTTTCGCGTTTGCTTTTTTTGATCTTACGAAATATTAACCCTCCTTATCTTTCAAAATCTGGTCAAAGATATTTTAAGTAGTATTGGTCCTTGTGAACGTTTATAGATTAAGTACGATTATTAAGTTTTGAAATAAGTAACCTTAATGGGGTCTTAAATGATAAATGTTCACGAATGCTTAAAGAAAGATTGCCACGTAACTCGAGCGATAATTCACGTTTCATTTATCAAATAAAGTGCATAGCGTTGATTCAATTCTTTGTCGCATTTACTTAACGCAGCAGTTAATGTGACAAATTCCAAACTGTCCTGAGAAGTTTCGAATAACGTTAACGGATGATCGTACTGGTAGCAGTTTCTGGTAAACAGGATATTGCTTTCGAAGTAATCAGCGGTTAAACTGCGGTAACCGCTTGGATTTCCCTCGATCAAACTTTCGGGGGTTGACCGACTACTCCGGAGGGATTGGTGACGTCGAGCATCACAGTTGGAATGCGACAATTTCGATGTTCGAATTAACGTTATCCGGCACTTTTGTTATAATTCTAACGCTGAAAAGTTCGCTCTGCAGAATGTACGGCTTTTATCGACAAGAGGGATGGTTTTCGAGTACGTTTACCATTGTTATTGCTTTCTACCCTCTCTCTAAAGTTGGTTATTCGAGCAATGCGAAATGCAAAGTAAAAGCTTCGTGCGAACAGAGGGTAGGAATAATATTACATTTAACGAGCGCTTTGTACTTTGTCTTTTATGCTGAAAATGTTGTCTTAAATATGCTTATTAGAATAAAGGTAAATTTGATTACTTCTTATTCTTTTCTTGGGATACAGCTTTCCGATCACGTCTGCTGGAGTTCTTCGAATTTTTATAATTACTGGATTTTGTATACTAGATGAAATATGTCTTATAAATAGAGATGATTAAAGTTACTCTTGTTACATTTCATAATAAGTATCAACCTCATGAATTTATAAAGACCTACGTTGAATATAGAGAACGAAGATCGTTCATCTTCCAATATTAACTTTTTATATCATAACCTCAAAATGTGCACGTGTGAAGGTTACCTTATTCGATGTAACATATTCCAATAACTATTCTGTATATTAAAAGCTTCTTGAAAAACCACCATATACGATGGAAATATTGTATGAAAATGAACAACCGAGTTTAACTCATAAATTGGATACAACTTGCCACGATATTGGATGAAAACGGACAAGAATTTTATGAAGTAAGATAATAATTACACCATGTAGCAAGTTTTGATGACGAATGGCCGATTATTGAAAATTCGTGATGTATTTACGTGATCGAAAACGCGAGTATAATCTGTCGTTAACGAGAGGCATTTGGCGACTGTTTTGCGTCGTGGAAATAGATGAAAGTTTTTAATAGAATCAAGGAAAGGCCGGCGTTCGCTTGATAGAAATTAACCGAGCATCGTGTCACCTGTATGAAAGACTAAAATTGTTTAATAGTCGAGAATATCAATCGATAGCTGTCGTACGAACACACAATAAACGGATATTGTACGGTCGAGCGAAGTTTTCGACGCCAACGCAACGTATCGATTCGCTGGCGTTAATTCTGCGATGCACAACTTCGCTCGATCGAACCGCGCAGAACTTTATGATCGATTCGAAGACAACGGACATTATACTGTTTAAAAATACACGGTTATCATTTATTTTTAAATCCTCCTCACGAGTACGTATATCGACTGGTCGCGGATTAAAAGTGCGGAAGTTGTCGATCGGTCAGCACACGTGACGTGTATGTGAAGTTCTATTGACAGCGCGAAGGCGTGCCTGTATAACGAAGCCTTCAATCTCGCATTGTTAATAAACGGAATTTAAATAGAATTGTTGATCCGTCACTAACGAACTTACGTAACTGGCACAGTCTCCAATTGTTGCTGGTTTGATTTTTCGTTCCTTCAGACTCGCGCCACGATTACGTAAACGCGATGATGAGTCTTCAAATTGAAAGAGCGATCTCACCTTTCAGCGTCTCTAAATTGAAATATACAGGGCGTTACATGCAACCACGTGTTAACAATCGCCTTTAACCCCTTAACCTACAATTTTCTGGATAATTGCGTCACACAGAGCCAGCTAATTATTGCTACAACATTAAGGCCACTGAAGAAATGTTAAGCACATTCTGCCTGCAGCAATTCTCGACCATACAAATTATAATTAGAATTGAACCTGAAATTCAATTACAGTGAAAGAGTCTGTTTTATTACATTGCAACTGTAGCGTCACGAGTGTGATACTATATTGTAGGACAAGGAGTTAATCGCCACGAATGTACATGATATTTCAAACGTTAACGAAAGAAGTTTTCCAGCATGTAGATCGTTCCGAATCGGCAAGAGTCCAGGCTCGTAATTCATATTGAACCGTTATTTTTGAAACAATCATCTGGGACAGCAGGTTACCAGGGAACTGGTTCGCGATTATGCGTCTGCTTGTTCAAAGAAAACGAGGATTCGAAGGTTATTTCTGTGGAAGAAGAAAAGGCCGCACAATAGTTTCATACTCGGTCGCATTTAATTGCGGAGCCTGAATCGCGGCATAAAGTAGGTTTTGTCCGGCCGTTCTGAAAAAAATATAGGACAGAACATTCTATGGAGGACTGTCGCCGCGAACGTTCAGGAAAGACGTATTTCCTGTTCGTTGATTCCGTGCCATTAATTGCAGAACTTCGAGTGTAACAGCGCGTTAGTGTTCGTGATTTTTGCACGGGACGCGATTGGATGGGGCAATGGACATCGTGTTTCGAAACAATCTCGTTTTCTTCGTCGATGGTGCAAGGAAACGTCACAGATCTGCTTGAATCGAACAGGATGTCGCTGGAGAATACTGATGGGATGTCGTTAAAGAATAATATCTTTCGGATCTGAAACAATGTTCTTCCTTGACATCGTAATCGAATGTTTGAATATTCATTTGTTGGATATATTAAAATTCGAATAGTGATGCTTTTACTCCTAATGATACTTTTAAATTCCGAAATGATTAATCTGCTCGAAGCACTAATTTTTTACAAATAGAAGAAAATGGATACTAGAAAAGTATGAAAGATTTGTCATAATGGTAGAATCTACAGTATAACGATATGTGCCGTATGTCGCTGATGTTCCGGACGAATTTCTGGTATATGGAGAGATATAATGGAAAAAGCGGCGATGGAAGAAATTTCTAACAGTGAGCGAAACTAAAATACGGTTACTTTTTTACTCACCTAGCTGAGATCGGATCCGCTTCAATGTCCAAACAGAAGAATTCTCTTCTATTTTTATGGAAACAGACAGGTTCAATTAAGAACAAACCAGAACCAGAAATGTACTGAACGAGTAACGTTAGGAGATTGTTGGTGGAAACGTAGTGGAAATTGTATCGATTAAGTAACTGCGACGATAAAGTTTGTACGAGAACTCGGATTAAGAGGGTGTGTAATCTACTGAATTTACGCTAGCCTGCTAAAGTGTACGCAGTACTAAAATGAAATTTGTAGGTAAATATCCGAGAGAATTACCCAGATAGAAACAAGAAAAAGTTGCATAAGATATTAAAATATCTTAATATTAACAGTGCGATCTTAGGATGACGGCATAATATCGTTCAAGATCAGCGTCACGTGTTGCAGACATAGGTCACTTTTTATGCAATAATGTTAGCTCGGTGTTTGTTATTCAAATCGAGTCAGAGTATACTTATATTTATCGCAAATGCAATTGTACGTCACTTCTGTGTTCAATCAGATAAATATTAAATACAGCCGGTCGATTCGTGGAAATAACGATGGTCATTAATTTAACACGTGATCATGACTTTGATGCGTGACTTTTTACTCGGACATACTGCATCATAAAATAATTCGAAATTGTTAGTATATAATCAACCATCCACGATCTCCGTAATTTGTAAATTCTCAGGAGGGTCTAAAATTATTAAGAACAAAATAAAGTTCACCTCAAGGAAATATAACGTGGGATCAGAGAAGTACACCGTATTAATATTACAAAATTTCAAATAAGCTTTATTAGTCGATATTTTACAATTGACGGGAGTGTTCGCGCGATAACGATCCGAATCGTGTCCAATATTTTTGATCAAACGAGCGTCAATTACCGTTTGAGCTTTCAAATCTCGCTTCGTGTACGAGTTTCTACGACCAGTGAAACTCGTGACGAGCAGCAAACGCGAAAATTCTGAACGAAAGTAAAAGAGCGCTCTCGAACTCTCGTGGACAAAACGAATTCATGTTCTCGCGACGTGTTACGTGTAACATGCAATATACTCTCGTAGCACCTTAGTCTTAAACCGAGTGTAAGGGAGGGGGTTGTAAGCCATGGGGATCCGAGTGCAATAACGTTCGAGGATGACGATGTCGTTTGTGGCTCTCGTTCTTTTCATGCTTGCCCTTTAGCAGTGAGGACAACGAATTAGACCGTTCACATCGCATTTTGCACACTTCAGGGCGACAAATTCCGCGGTGAAGTCGTTGCGATGCACGGACCTTTTGCTACCGTTGCATACCGGACACAGCTGCCATTGGTAGCCGCCGCAGAACAGACAGACGGTGCAGGCATCTTCGCTCTGAAATTCAAATATTAGCAAGGTTCATTTTTATTATAGAAATATAACAAATCTTTGCTTAACCTATCATGAAGACAATTAGAATTGAACTCAAAATTTGTGATGAAAACACGAGGTACATCACATACGTGAACTATAGTGCGTATCGCAAGTCTGACACGATATAGTAGGGCAAGGGTTTGAAATTTTTGGTAATATCAATTTAGCAAGGTAGCAAGTGGAAGAAATGAGACGTATTTTGAATAATTGTACACACATCGTTTGGGAAAGGAATTCTGGAGATTTAGGTGCTTGAGACGTTGAGAAATTACTGATTTAAAGATCTAGAAATTCAGATATTCAAGACGTTGACAAATTAGGAGTTTGAACCTCCAAAAATTTAGACATTTGCTACATTGAAAAATGAAGGATTTATGAATTTGAAAATATAGGAAAAATTCATACACCTGGAGAAAAGTGATGAACTCGAAGATAAACCTGTCAAAATTCTTTTCATCTTTTCAAAGTCTGAGAATGTGGAGTCTGAAACTTGAGACCATCTCTAGAACTATACCGAACAGGACAGTTTCTAATTATTCCAAGTGCAAGTCTTTTTGAATTCATTCGCACATCGAGTGTGTACTACACGAGGAACACCATTAAAAGTGCACTGGTTTCGAAGAGTGAACTTTAATTAAGCCACTGCCAAAGCAAAGAGTCGAAGAGTGGAAACTCATCAAAGAGCCGAGAAGTACGATATAGAGTTACAATCAAAAAGCTAGAGAGCAGAACTAGAAGTGAAATAAAGGATTGGCGGCCAAAGAACAAAACGAATTTTGTAGTCCCATTGTAAGATTACCTCAAGTATAGTTCGTGCGACACTTCGACTTTCCACTTATTTCGATCGATACTCTTGTTCTTTAATTAACGTATAGAAATTATAGGATTCTTGATTTTCACGTTAGTTTTGCGACGTTGCGCAACTGCTTTCACTTTTATTCATTTTTAGTTACATTATTCGAAAAGGTCAGTAACCAGGAAAACATTGAAAATTTTATGAAGGATATACAGGAAATAATTGTTTTAAAAACGATTACTTTTATTCAGTTTTTAATACATTTTCCTTGATGGATGGAAAGATAGGTGATGGAAGAAAGTGAACTCTGATTCTTGACCGAACTCTGAGATATAAATAAAATTAAGTAATTTGAAAACTTATTCAAGGAGTGGTTAATTAGAAATGCGAAGTTGAGATGAGGTTATAGGACTCTCAGAAATTTAAAATGTTGAACTTTCGAATTTAGAGATCAAATGTTTACAATTCATGGATGTGATTTTTCTAAAGCAAAGTGTTGGAATGCACTTGTCCGAAGGAAGTACAATGTGCTATCACTGTAAATAGAAGCTTGTAATGTACATCAGGTTCTGGTTCCGTTGCGTGCAACAAAATATCAGGAAAGTGACAATAGCATACGGTGTAAACGACCTTTGCTCGCTGCAAGGTAAACCTGAATTGCACGGTATCGAAATTTATGATCGCGATAGAGCGAAGGAAGGTGGTGGTAAGATATCGTCGGATAAAAGTGAAAGGATCGTACAACCTTGCGTTCGCGACGGATTACGGTGTGCGCGTTCAAGTTCCTTTATGGCTCACAGTTATACACTCGGGATTGTGTACCATTCTTCAACAGGGCATAAATATTCCGAAGACATGGAACATAGTTACGTAGAAAATTCTTGGAACCGACGCGGAATTCTTAAAGGGTCAAATAATTCTCGAAGAGGAGGAATATCGACAGGTATCTCGTGACGCGAGCTTATGGTAAATCCTCGTGTCCAGCGGATGCAACGCTGGATCTTCTGCACGCAGCAACATTCTATCGAACTGTCGTACTCGTGTTTCCATAAAGCTTTATACACTCAAATCGATGCATTAATAATTCAATTACCATCTGTTCTGCTTCGTGACATCATTGACAGGGCAGTAGAACTATCAACTAGTCAGAATGACTGATTTCAGGTACCAGAGTTTACATTACAGAATTTTGTTACTGTGCTCTTGAATTGAAATTTCATATATTTTGTAAGATAAAGGAATGTTGTACATGTTAGCTGACGCTTATTTATTTTTTTCACTTCGTTTTTGAATTAAATATAAGTGTGCATTTAACGGAGGTAATTTAAGTATTAATAGATTGAGACAGTGAAATATATAATATAATATTACTCAACAGTATTACTCCAACACAATGTTTATTGTACGTGACCGTAATAAGCTTATAAACAATAAAAAATAAATTTTTATGTACCTGATATGGCTTCAGCATGTCCCTCAGTTCTCCAGATTCGTTCAGTCTCTCCACCGTATCAAATCCCTGTAACAAGAAACAAGACTTGAAATTCCTTCTGAAAAGTTAATAAAACTGCAGAAAATATCTTTGTTTCTCTATCTTTAGCCACTATTGCGTTTCCACGCGAAACCAAACGAGATAAGACGATTATAACAGTGAACAACGTTGCGATTGTAGAGATTACGGGACAAGAGTTACACGATACAAAATGGTTCTGCGAACTCGTGTAAACATAGAAAATCGCGTGAAAATATTTATGACGCGGATAATAACCTTCGTAATCATTTTGGTTTCGCTGTCAGGCGATTTACATTTTCATGGTATTTTATCGCCGACATTGACCACCACTAGTGGACAGTTTATGATACTTTATGGCTTAAAAGATGACGCGCATGAATGTTATTCCAGGAATTTATGTTCGTCTCGTCGTTTTTCGAATATAATTGGACAGTTTCGAAAACTGTACGAGTATTTAAAATGAGAAAAGTGGTACGTTTGGAAGTATATTTAAATTTAGAGGAGGCAGTGGTTTCAGAATAACTAAAGTTTAAATAATATTGTGGGTAATGTAGTTAATTACGCAGGGAAAATTGTGATGGCGATGTAACGCGGAATGAAACGACGCTTAATAACCTGTCTCGTGGTGGTGCGACGCGTGGAAATGTGACATATGGTAATTCTGCGTGTGGTAAATTCATGCGTGATGAGTCAACGCGTGGTGATTCGACGCGCGGAAATTCGACAGGTGGTGACTCTACGCGTGGTGATTCGACGCGTGGAAATTCGACGCGTGGTGATTCGGTGCGTGGTAATTCGACGCATGGAAATTCGATGCGTGGTGATTCGACGCGTGATGATTCGGTGCGTGGTGATTCTACGCGTGGTGATTCGGCGCGTGGTAATTCGGTGCGTGGTAATTCGACGCGTGGAAATTCCATGCGTGGTGATTCGGCGCGTGGTAATTCGACGTGTGGAAATTCGACGCGTGGTGATTCGGCGCGTGGAAATTCGGCGCATGGTAATTTGAAGCGTGGTAATTCTACGCGTGGAAATTCCATGCGTGGTGATTCGGCGCGTGGTAATTCGACGCGTGGTAATTCGGTGCGTGGTAATTCGACGCGTGGAAATTCCATGCGTGGTGATTCGACGCGTGGTAATTCGACGCGTGGTGATTCGACGCGTGGAAATTCGGCGCATGGTAATTTGAAGCGTGGTAATTCTACGCGTGGGAATTGAACGCGTGGTGATTCGGCGCGTGGTAATTCGACGAGTGGTAACTCCACGCGTAGTAACTCCACACGTGGTAACTCCACGCGTAGTAACTCCACGCGCGGTAACTCCACGCGTAGATATTCGACACGTGATAATTCGACGTATAGCGATACAACGCGCGGTGATTCGGCACACAGTAATTCAACTCGTAGAAATGTAACACAGTAGTCTAATATGTGGCAGTCTAGTGATATCACCCGTAGTAATCCGATGCGTGGTAATCTAACGCATGAATTCCACGAGTATATTTTGTCACATAAGTACTAGAACGAAAGAATGAATCCACTCGGAAGGAAGTTTATAAACTCACAAGTATGCGTCGTACAATTAGGCGTGTACTTCGGCCGGTTGATGAATTGCGCCATTAGAAGGTCTGGAGAAATTCCAACGAAATCGCGAGCGTTCTCGGTCGAACGAGTCGAAAAGTTACGCAAGTTAGTATGTCAACGTTGGTAAGATTCGAGAAAGAACCGTGTAATCGGATTGAAAGTTTGCGGCCGTTACCTTGCTCCAATTAACACCTCATAACGGGAACCATTTAATTAATGCGAAGTGTCCGATGTTGGTCAATGAAAAGAAATGATAACGCATCGTGCTCGTGCGCTCGTTCATAATCATTTATGTCTGATAACAATTTATGGTGGATTCTTCAGAAAGTTAGAAAAATTTCTTTTTTACTTGTACGCGGTATGCAGGATAACAGGAAAGTACTATATTATACTTCTCTCGTCTCCCTTGTATTAGAAGTGAAAGAGTGCCGAGGTTTGAATGAAAATTTCTAAAAGTTGGTAATGAATAATGAAATATGTCCGGAAACGAACCGTTTTACGAGCGTAGCAGATTTTTCTGCCAGGAAAGTAACGTCTCACGAACCTTTATTTATAAAACTATTCGTCCCGATACGAATTTAAGGGCACTTTCTCACGACTCCTTCTCATGATTGTTTCCTCGTAGTTCCTGAGAATATTAGACAATTAATTCGAAACAATTTATTCCCACAATGCATACTAATTACTTTTATATACTTTGATAACGTAAGCTCATAAAGGCAGATAATTAACTCGATATTTAAAACTTCCCTCATTTGGTATCCCTGGATAGAAGGGTGATGAACTTGAAAACACGAATCTTAGAAATTTTTTAATTTATCAGCAACCAGATCGACAATTAACGCTATTTTCTGTAAGAAAGTCTGCAGTGTACGTATCATTAACACGGCAACATTCTACGTATCAAGAATCACTGTTTGAAAAATGATGTTTCGATTAAATGCTTTTCTCCAGCTCTAATCCGACAGTCCAAACGTGTAATAACTATCATTAGAAACTTAAGTGCTATTTGACGAGTTCGAATAGCCATGAATACGGCCGACGGTGTTAAAACAATCTCGACGTAAACGTAGAGCTCATCTCCGCTCTCGTCGGTCGCTTGTCAGCGAAGCAGATAAGCTGGCTAGCGAAATGTCAAACTGTTCGAGCCAAGGCCGATGGCAAGAAAGAGAACGAGAAAAAGAGAGGGACCGAACACGAAAGGTGAAGTCGCTTGCGTTACAAGGGACTCCTGTGGTCTCTCTTGGCGATCGTGTGCAAACCAAAGATTGCGCTCCAGCTAGCTGCATTCCAGCTCGACCACGCCATGAACACACCGTTCGAAGCGAATCCAGTTTCATCGATTAATGTCAGAGGCAGACACACAATTTTTTTCATAGTTCGTGGGCAATTTTCACAAATGAAGAATTACATTACATTTATTATTTTTTATGAGGTTTTTGAGAATCATCACATGAAGGATTACCACGTGTTGTGATTCAACGCGTGGAGGTATTGTGCGTGGAGTTACCACTCGTCGAATTACCATGCGTGGAGTTACTACGCGTAGAGTTGCCACGCGTCGAATTACTACGCGTGGAGTTACCACGCGTGGAGTTACTACACGTGGAGTTACCACGCGTCGAATTACTACACGTGGAATTACTACGCGTAGAATTACTACTCGTCGAATTCCCACGCGTGAAATTACCGCGCGTCGAATTACCACGCGTGGAGTCACTACGCGTAGAATTACCACGCGTGAAATTACCGCGCGTCGAATTACCACGCGTGGAGTCACTACGCGTAGAATTACCACGCGTGAAGTTACCAAGCATCGAATTACCACTTGTCCAATCACAACGCACAGGATTACTACGCGTCGAATCACCACCCATTAAATTTCAGAGCGTCGAAAAATAAATTTTTATCTGTAAACCGAACCTAACGAAAGCCATCTTGGAAAGTCCAATGTAGACAAATAGGAACCACGGTTCCCCATTTACTATAAATTAATCGAGTGTTATGTAGAAAACCGTTTCGACCAAATGAGATATAATTTACGATATACAATATTATTTCTCCAATAATATGTAATTGTTACAGCGTTACAATTTTCACAGTTACCGAAGTACCAGAAGCCTATGATGCAAGAAACGTAGGCAGTGACCCCGATAGACATGCGATCCTTGATCTCAATTTTCTTCCAACCTTTTGCATATCAAGCAGGTGCATTATAGGGAGAGCAGTAAATGAAACTGCATAATATTATTTGTGAAACGTTCTCGGATAATTATTTTTTCACACACGGCCGTCCGAAACGAGGGGGCACGCTTCAAAGCGATGTGCAATATCACTCGCGAGATACTTTCTTCGCGCACTCGACCGATAAAGCGAGTAAAAGTATCGTAAACGTAGCAGAAAAGCAGCATGTGACGCGTATTATAATCGGCCTGCACGAACAAAAGGACGTTCGCAAATGTGACGTAAGAAAAACGGCGAAATAAAATTGTCCGTTCCGCTAAATGCGACACTGAAAATGAAAATCTAACTGTACCGCGTGCTCACAGTATCCGTGATATGTTGCTGCAAAGAATTCCATTACGGTTTTACTTTTATTATCGCGTGCTGTGGGTTTGCCGTGTAGCAACAGCGTTTTTACCTCGGGATAACAATTTTTCAAATTCTCGTCCGATTATCGCAACAGTTATTTTCGTTGCGCTTTCCGCAAATATTCTCAACGTTTCTGATGATTTTACAACGCGTTGCTGATCCGATAAAAATCTGCAAAAATTTTAACAACATCGTTCCGTAAGAACATCAGCGGTGTATTTGGGTTTAATTTTCATATTGAAATCGATGTTGAAATTTAAGTAATTTACTATTTACACTTTCTCCATTTTTGCAAATGTCAACATTACGGAATCTACGAGTACCATAACCATTACTTTTTGAGCTATACAAAAGACTTTCTCGCGTAACGGCAGTCGGCTATATATATCACGTCAATCACTGATTTCCAATGTGCGAATTTATTCAAAATAACCAACCGGTTGCGTCCTCCTCACTTTCACAAACGTTTCCGATACGCGTGATTGTGCAATGGGTCACGGCTCTTGCAAAAGATTCGAAGAAAGAGTTTTCCTTTGAGAAATTGCGATATTCCGTAACCGAGAAAATCGATAACGAGAACTAGCCAGTTGGTTTAACGGATGTCGGACGCAACTTGCTAAACGATCACCAACAGATGCTCGTGTCTCATTACTCAATGTTCTCTCTTACTAACGGTAAAATGAGTGGTATTATTGGTACGGATAATGCTACTTGTCTGTAAGAATAAGTAGAGCAATTTTCCGTGAATAGACACTTGGATTTTGTGTCAAAGATATTGTGACACCCTTTTCGCTTTAAGTTTTATGATTATTTCTTGGATTTTTAGATGCTTTGAACATGTGTTAACTAACCCCAATATGTTGTCCATCGATGAAGAGCTGTGGCAACTGTATGACGTCGGAACCTAAACGTTCTCTCAGTTCTGTCTGCAATTCCGCGTCTCCGAACAGATCCAGTTCGTCATATTTCACCATATGCGTCCTTAAAATCTGCTTCACCTTCTTGCAATTGTAGAACGTCTTTCTGACGATACCAGAGGTTGTCGTGTAGACTACCACTTTGCCCAGTTCCTTCTTGATGTACGCCTGAAAGCAAACATGTTCATGAAAGAATCATAACAACGTGAATAACTTATTAATAATCTACAACAAATCATAACACCTATTGTACGACGAATTGTAAAAGAAAATTATATTGAAGTTCAAACATAAAAGAAACGTCATTCAATGGAGGTGTAGCATTTCCCAACGCCCAGATGTTCTAGAAACGAAACGTAACGCGATAATAGCTTGTAACATTGTACGAAACAAAGCAGCGCAGGAGTAATAATTCATTCGATTATTCGATGTTTGATCTTCGTCCGAATTAGCACTCGATTACCGACGACGATCTCGACATTCGCAACCGTCCAGATGGTCCATTGTATCACGCTATTTCATCTCATTAACCTCGTAAACGCTTAACCGTTTACGCGTTACACGTTCCACAACCTTGCCTGTAATCGTGTAGCTACTCTATTTACATACGCTGCATTCACAATGCACGATCGAGCGAAGGTAACAGACTTCGCGTAGGCATGTACGTATAGGAGAACCGTGGGTGTTACGGGATAATGACACTCGACACGATACGTGTACGTACGGAATCAGAAAGGGAACTGAAATATGCGAACACGCGCCTACTGAAGTGGCATATTACATAATTGGAATGGGAGACGTTACGTTCACTAGCCAGTTAACAGGTGGACGATTTTCACGAATCCGTGAAAATATATTCACGATTATCTAACCACTTCCTGCGGACTTAAAGTTCAAATGTGAAGTTGACATTTCATTTTCTATTTCTTTCTATGGATCCTAAACACGTGATTCTGATCATACTTTCTGGTTAAAAATTATTCTGTTACAGTTTTTGAAACAGAAGTTGCTGTAACTAATGGTTTATAATAGACATTTATAATTATACTAATAGAACCTCTTCTATTAGTAATTCTATATAATTGCACAGGCACTTATTTCTCACAGGAAATTCTCAAACATTTGTTAAATCGTATATTCCTCAAATTCCTAGACAACTAATAACATACCTACATTATCCCAAAGCTACATACCCAAATAATTTTTGTACTTCTTTCATTCAACTGATTTAAGACAAATTGCAAGACGATTTATCAGAAAATTAGACAATTTCTTCTTCCACCTCAAACTAATTAGACCATTTCTTCCTCTACCGTAGACCATCTGACCTTAAGTAAAAAGAGACCCCAAGCTTATCTATGGCGTTGACCTTCTGCGGTCGAGGTTACAAAGTTGTTAAAAGTTTTCATGAACTTTAATAAGTTTCCAGTTGCAGCAAATGTCGGCACGATTCAAAATGGTACAATAATTGAGGCGAATGTGAACTGCATGTTCCCTCCACTCCGCTCGCATGCAAACTGGTGCACATAACTGCAACCAGAATGTCCCGCTACTTGTTATGTGAAACTGCCGTATTTTCGTCGGAATAACATTCGAAATATCTATCGCGAATTCCTGCTTTGTATAAAACCGTACGAAACATGGCGTTGACCGAGTTAAGGCTGGGACGTTACGTTGCTACCATGCTATTCGCTTATGGAACAATCGATCGATGATGTTTATGGAAAACACTGCTCTCGCTAAAAACTGAAACGGTGTTAACATTACGCGAGCAACATCGAAAAGTGAATATTCAATGAGTATCTCGCGTTTTGAGTGACACATGAAAAATGCTTCGAGTCAGTTTTTATAAAATAAATTTACTAATGTTGAGAATAAACTTCAAACTGAAATTTTAATATGAACTATCGGTATTATTTGGATAAGTTATGGTAAGTTTCGATATATCTTGATGTACCATTCTCATAGCGATAACGAGTCGAGTTTTTAATGTTTGAATTTCACTGCGTATTTGTATGCTTTTGTAGGCGTTAAAAGGAGAAGATATTTAAAACAGTAGATTCAATAAAGATACAGAGACTGTGATATCGTAAAATCACCTTTCACTAAGCAAAACGACGAGAAAATTGGTCGGTGCACGCAACACATGTAATTTGCCGTGTGTAGTGTTATTTACGATTCTAAAGTGCAATGTAAGTAACGATTTCCAGCGTCCTTCGATGTGTGACTCCAACACACGAATCGCCCGAACATTTTTGTTGCAAGAGATGAAATATCCGCGGAGAACTTGGGAAAGAATTTTTCCTCCTGTATTTTCGTAGAATTCACTTTCAACGAGACATCGATACGATATAAACGGCGAAATCGGTTCGATCAAATACATGCGGGGTAATTAATTTATTGCGTCAAATTGTATCGCTGAAACTCGTTTGCATTTTATTTGAAAATTTATCAGACTGGTGAAATTGAATGCGACTTGGAACGTGGAAATTTAAGGCAGAGCTAAACCGACGCTATTAAATATTCAACGTGAAAATGAAAGGAACCACGAGAACGAAGAAACACGAGTCGTGTAATTTAAATCAGTTTGAATTTTTATTTGAGAATAAAAGAAACCTGTATGGCACGTCTTTACGGATAGAATATCAATTTAAATTTACTTCTTCGTGTTCTAAAAAAATGAGGTTAACATTGTACGATATATTGCTACTGTATACCATTAGCACTGAGACGTCCATATCTAGGTAGTGCTAGGATCTTCATGGGAGTCTGACATCAATCTTACGAGGAATTCTTTTATTTAACCCATTATAAGTGGCATTGGGAGTATCACGCGTAGAATGGAATATTAACCCAACGATGAATAATATTTTTAACAATGTGACTACCGTGAACAATAACTATATTTCGTAGGAAGCAACATAGAAGTTAATTAAAGATGTCACTTTCACTGAACATAAAATTGTCATTAGCAAAGAACATGGGAAAATAAGGTTTCTAAGATGGCTGGAATTAAAATTCGTGGCTAGTACATTTGTGGACGTAACACGAAATTGGGAGGACAGGGCTTATCTGAAGTAAGCCACGGATCAGCGATGATTGACACCATGGATTTAATACAAACGATACAAACCATGAATTTAATAAAAAGTTAAAGAACGCATCAGGCAGGTTATCATGTTAATTTAAGTAAACAGGTGAAAAGTTTAAATTGAAAGAACCTTATCCTAAATATTTGCTACAGCGTGTCTTACAAGTAGTTTGCACAGTGATAGCGCGTTATATGAAATCATTAAAATGATTCTTCGTATGCATTAATAAGATGCGAATAGAATGTTTACTCGTTATAAAAGAACGTCGCAATTCGAAAAAGGTTGAGAAAGAGTGCACCGTACGTCTTTCAACAGTCCTTTTATACGCAAAAAGAAACATAAAATTGCAGTCGTAGATTTCGCAAGACGCGCAGCTGTCGTAGTATTAACCGTACGGTCGCGGAGATTCATCAATTTCAGAAAATCAATTATTTCTTCTTGTCGTTAAGAATATCCTTTGCAAACGAGACAGCCACACAACGAACCGCGAACAATTCTCGTAAACCGCAATCGCGAGCTGACACTCGGCGAGTCCTTAAGAAATAAATCTTCGAGCATCATGAACGTACACAGATCGCTCGTATTGGAATATACAAATGTTATTTGCTGTCTTAACGCGTCCTGATCGCCTGATCATGCAATTAGGCAGCTATGACTTAAGTGTATGGCGCAAGCAGGCGAACAGAGATGAAAAAAAAATGAATAAATTGAATAAGAAACGAATCGTCGAGATTCTACCGCGCATTCCTGCACAATTATAGTTTCCTTTTATCGCGTCGATCATACACCTGGATCGAAGGATCCGGTTTTACACCGAAGCCAACCGCGAATGCGTAATGCGTGTTCATTAGCGGTCACGCTGAAAGTGGCCACGCTGGTTAGGATTTATAATATTCTTTGGACGTAACCGATTTGCTCGCATCAACATCCGGCAATAACGTAAATTGCGAGAATCTCTGTAATGCTGTTCCGTCACATTAACATCACGGCGTTTAATTATTTACATCGATAATAAGATCCGAGCGCAAACGACTCCGTACTTTGCACTTTCAGACTTTTATTTCTCCTTTTAAACCGGAGAAGTAACAATTACACTTTTCTCGTCGAGTCGATTTTCGCATTGTGCTCCTCCGTACGAAGAATCGATTAAAATTCTTGGCACTTCTGAAATGTTTAATGACGAATCAAACCTTTCAGTTTATTACAGCCTCAATTATCAAAGAACATTCGTTATAGAAATGCAGATTGTGTCCTGATTTGATGCACATAAATATGTGCATAAATGTGATATGTTAATAGTCCGATATACTAAGAGTCTTTTCTTTGAAGGTATAACGAATCAAAAGAAAACATGCGTTTGATAATTGCTCGTTATATCCAATGCGAAATAAATTTCATCTGAAGCAGATTATACCATAAATATTTATGAAAAGGAAAAACACTGTTTAATTGTGAAAAACATTAATAATTATTCTACAACGAATAAAATAAATCGCTAAGCGAATAGGTCTACTTAAACAAAAGCAGTTTCATTTAAATGAAAATACGAGACTGCAGCGAGCCTGACACACGTCTGCACTCGCGAAACAAACAGAGATAATGGACGACATATAATTACATGTTTGCACTTTTCCCTGGCATTGTTTACCCTTATAATCACTTTTAATCGAGCGTTGCGTAAACGGTTAACGACGCAGAAGCTTAAGCGGACTCGCTGTAAACTTTCGGCGAGGAAAAGGATGAAAATCGATTTTTGATCCGCTGTTTAAGATTCGAAAGAAAGCAGCCGAACGTGTCTACGCTGAACATGGAATTATGAAACACGTGGAACGACGATCGCGATAACCTTCGAAGCAGCTTCTCTTCTCGCACTATTAATGTCGATGAACTGGATACGACGGAATGCGCGAAAACTTCTGCAAGGATATCTATTTCTGTTCCGTCGTCCTTCGTCCTTCCAGCTAGCTTTGTATCCTGCATCGGAGCACAGAGTTTCTCTGAGCTTAAATCTTTCATTAATTTCAATCCCCTTCAAGGTTTCGTAACTTTTAAGGTTCCGTTTGCTCAATAGAATTTAGAAAACGGTTCAAGAAATATATCTTGGAAATGTAATTAGAATCGTTTTTTTAGAACTGGTAACATTCGAATACTTAACTCGTTTTTATATTTCTAGAATTGCAAAACTCGGATTAGTATACGGAACTTTGAACACGATTACGTGATTACCGTTTTGCACAGGCGCGAAAACAGATTTCTATGACGTTCGTGCAACATGCAACGCGTTACGTAGTCGAATAAATTCATTTTTTCTGTGTTTTCCACGCTTCTTCGTTACTTGACCGACAAAACGCAGTTGCAATACCGCATATACTTTGCAACTATCGGTGCAAGACGTATATTTTGGTATATTGCCACTAAGATTAAAAAACATTATTTACATTGATGATATTTATATTAGATTGTAAATAAAGTGTGCTACTTCAATGTTACGATCTTCGTAGATCAACTGATTAATTATGAGTTAAAATTATCCTAAACAACCATTTTGAATCTCCTAAGAGTTAATTTGTCTCAATAAAATTGGTAATGTTAATGACAATATTAGAGACAATGGCGGTCTATTTGAAAGAAGAAGCGATCGTGAAACGGATTGAAGATGAAAAGAAAGCTCATCGCACAAGTAATTCGTTTAGTTATCTACGTAGGAATAATTTTTTCTTTCCATTTTGCGGTCACGTTCTTTCTCTCGACTCCATGCAACCGTGCGATACAATCCTTTCGATGGGAACGCGTACGAAAGGTTTTGCAATTTAAACCGCTGCACCGCGAGCGTGCTCTGAATAACCACGAAGCGGATTCGCGAACATTGTCATTTCTCTAATAACACTTTTGTGTCCGCGACTTTCGCCGTGTGGAGGTACCTGTGCGTGGAGAACTTCTCGTTCGCGAAAGGGGAACGAATGGTGTTTCGAAAACGGATGTACAGAAATTTCCAGCGAACCGGGACACTCGCGACATTTCGTATAATTTATTCTAAAACGTTCGTTTCGTATGAGTAAAGTCGCTCGTAGACCGATAACGTTGCCGAAATTCGATGAGCGAACGGTCGATGCAAAGAGAAAGCATCGAAATGCGACACTCGAAAGAAAATTCCACCTAGAAAATTTCACGGCTAGAAACTTGAACAGAGATTGGAGAAGTAATCGAGGAAACGAAGCGGGAAAATTGGAAGAAGAAACTTGTAACAAAAAAGTTGCGAGAAGCTCGATTTTAAGTCCAGCTATAAATCAATCTTTGCTTTTGCCGACGATCTGATATCGGAACTCTTTGAGAACGGCCTTTGAAGGTGTTTAAATCTTTTGGGGTAATGTACCGTGACTCGCCGGTTGACAAGACGAGCACATTACTTATAAAACAACTTTGTAGGAAAAATGATGATTACTATGTTACTGTTCCATTTAAGCGAGCGCTATCTATTATCCACCTGTCCGCGAAGAGGTTAGGTTGCTCTCGGTTGTACATTTTTAGAATTCAACCATTACATAAGTTTATTTAGTGTTCGCATGAAATATTACTTTATCCAATAATATACTAAACAAGTCATACTCGTTATGTATTTACTTATCTAACAATCTCAGTTCTTAATTTGTACTCGAACTCGAGGAACTATTTCTAATTAAGGAACGCTCGAGTTATCGGGTCAACAGTTACCATAAATTAACTATGATTTAGTTATCAAAGTTTTTCTAGTTTTCGAACATTCCAATAACGATTTCTCGTAATTAAACGTTTTAATTATCATCTTGCCGACGTATCGTATCGAAAATCTATAGTTCGTTTTCGATATCGATTGGCTGCCAGGTTAACTGGCAGCTCCTAATCAATTCCGTAGCTCCAATAAATAACACTGTTATTAACCTGAGCATGAATATTGACAGTCGTCTTCTTTTTGCAAACTTCAGAACGCTATTCGTGCAAATGCTCACAAATACAGGCTTAAATCGAGGATTTGCGAAAAGAAAGTTTTAAACGACGACTTTACCATTCGTCGGGTTAATTTCTCGGTTGCAGCAGAGGGTTAGATCGTTGCTCCATGAAGATTAGTTTTTTCCACGGCTCCTAAGAGAACACTCGTTCCCATCTGTCCTCGAAGACGCCACGAACTTTCCAGACGGGGTAATCGCGATCTACCGTTCTTTTACGATTCATAAAAACGGTAAATAAAGTGTCATTATTTTTAGTCGATGGCTCGGAGATTTACATTTCTCGGGATCGGAGAAAGCATCGCGGCACGTTTCGACGCTATGTTCCCTCGTTACTCGTCGAATCGATTGAAACAACGTGAAAAAATATGACATAACGGTGTTATGGTCGGAAACAGTTTATGACGCAAACAAAGCTTTCGATATTCTTTCAGGCCATCATTTACGATTAGTCCGTATCTGGGAATTTGTTACCCGGATAGACGTTTACAACTTTACAAAATAATGGTTATGTTTTCTGTAATGGTTGGTTATCGACGTTACGCGATCAATTACTTTATGTGTGTTTATATAAGCGACATAATTCCAGCTTTTTTTTATATACGACCTATTTTTTTACATTCTCTGCGGTTCTTATTCTTCGTTTAGCCTTGTAGTCCATAAACACTACAGTTCATCAATGTTTTCCATTAAAAATATTTATGCATTTATCGCAATAATGTTTCGATAAATGTTCCTACATTAACGTTCAGTAATTTGTCACACACCCTCAATCGCAAAACAGATTTTACTGCGAAGCATCGGATTAGCCGATTAACGATTCTGTACCGTTGCTCAACGGTGGCATCTATTTCACTAGCATCGATTTAATATACATGAAGTCGATATTTCAAGGTGGCTTGTTTAACGAAGCCAGCCTCGTTTTGATGGATTTCCAACGACAGGCTTTCACTGCTCATTATTCCCAGCGTAGATGGTCTCGCAGTCGCCGTGCTAATTTCCGAATCGCCTACGAACATCGATTTCTCGTAACGTGTCGATCCGATGTTCGACCATCGCAAAGTTCATTGACGCTCAACGCGATTACCGTATTTCGTACGTGAAGGCTAACGAATTGACGTAATTAAAAGTGCTCTTCTTTTCACACTTACCATAATCATTTTTAGAATTATTTCATCCATAACTGATTTCTTGAGAAAATTGTATTCATTATGTGTAAACATGCAGTGAGGTTTCTTTAGAAAAAAGAAATGACCATGAAGGTCACTTTTGTATTTTTTCAATTTTTGTCAGCGAAAGTGTATCGAGAGGTAATCATGCAAGTATGTATCATCAACTTTCTTTTATTCTACGTATATTGTAGATAAGTTTTGTAATTATAGCTCCTTCATACAAGTTTGTCATAAATATAGTCATAAACACTTTCTTAATATTAGTTATTAACTTTCACTGTGGAATTCTCTAAGTTCCATGTGTGAAGTGTAACAGACATAAAAATGAAAAGAAAGAACCTTATAATAAGACATATAGAAATTATTGATTCACAACTGAAAGATCAAATCTATGAAAACATGTAGTTTATGGATGCTTTAAATGTCAAGTGATTCATGCGAAACCGTACGAATAATATTTGAGCAGATATGTTATCAGAATAGAAACGATAGGTGTATCGGTTATAACTAATGTGACAAGGTCTCAAATTGCCTTTGGCAAAGTTTCGAAGCAGAGGGGATAAAATGGAAACGGAGTCATACAAGGAAATAGCTCGAGAAATGATTAATCAGCAATTCGCTGGTAAAGTGTAACGCGATAGTTGGAGGAGTCGGAGTCGAGTTTTAATCAGCGGTGTCGCGAGAGGAATGGCAAATTCCGAGAAGAAAGTGCGCTTTCGCGAAACGCGACTGATCGTTTATGCTCGATCGAGCGTGATGGTCGGCGCGTCGCGAAAATGTCAACGACGACGACGTCGCGAATGGAAAGTGCCAAGCGTCCATTGTCGACGCGGCGTAATCTTTTCTTTCTCACGGACCGTACCTTTTTTCTCGGGACCCCGTAATTACCGCCTCTGCCGCGGTGTTTTGTCAAGGATGTCAGGCAGGATGCAAAAGTGGGAAAGCCGCATTCCATCGGTTTCCACGGACGATTTTTCCTTTCTTCTGACGGTGCCGCGTCGACAAAACGCGCCTTGACGAGCACCGACGCCGCCGGCTCGGCCAACGGAGGAATCCTAATTAATCGTCCGACGGATTTGCATTCTCGGCTAAAGTCACGGTCTCGTGGGAACCGCGCCATAGTTCCGAGAAATGATGTAAGAGTAATGATGGAGCGCGCTGGCACGTTGCAGAAGCGCATCGTTAACTGAGCGATGAAAGAACGGTGCATCTACTTCTTTCTGGAAAGATCCGAACTGTTTCCTTTCGTATCTTATTTTCTTTAAGTTTCTTCTCTTTTCAAACTTCGTTACTTGACTTAGCAGTTGTCGGACATCTTACGATATGGGTTCTTTCTTGTTGACCTGGTACCGCCATTTTGTTACATTGCTCATACTGTTACAATACAAGCTTCTATTGATATACTATTATATTCTATTATTATACTAGTGTACTTTCAGTACTTTATTGTACTAATATGCTATTCTGTATATTGTATGTTTTAATCTAATTCAGTTTTAGGTTAGTTTACTGTATATTGTACAATACTATAAGAGTACGTATTGTATTATAATACTACTGTACTATCATGTGACTTTATTAGTGTACAATTCACAATACGCATATTGCACTAAGAACTTCGAATCAGTTTGGATTTAAGTCGATCCTGTTGTACATGTTCAGTGATGTGCTGGACATGGACCTACCACACTCGTATGACATGATAATACATACAGTGCAAATGATCATATATACTAAGACACAAAAACTAATTATTAAGAACGTTTTAATTAGTAACACAAATAAACATTAATGTTTAATTAAACGTTCAAACGAAGGTATTTCAAAATACACAGCCCAGGTTTCATTATATATTATTTTGTTTCAAAGCACAACTTCGTAAATAAAACTTGAAGAGTTTTAATTATAATTGCCCTGCGGATGTTCGCATTTACGATACGCATACTTAGCACGCCATTATATTTCATAAATGCAGGAACCTCTGTAATTATAATTAAAAATTATCCTTCCTCGACGATTCGATTACATTAAATTTATACCGCGGATTACCGGCCCTCGATCCATTTTACTGTTCCATCGCGTACTACCCCGATCATTTAAGGTTCTCGTAAACACCATCACATTCTCGTCCACATTTCTCCGCTTTCGAATCCGCGCCAAAGCTGCGAGCATAACTCGCACGCGACCCGTATCCCTTTGCCAAGATTTACGAAGCCATCGTCACCTGGAAAAATCTCTCTTCACGATGGTATTTAGAAATCACTTAGGTACCGATCACACAGGTTTACCGGTCGATATCTCTTCTCGAGAGACGCGTGCCCGCTTCGGGAATCGAACCCGTTCCCGTTACAACTTTTCGAATATCCAACGTTTCCGTTATAGATTTGATAAACCGGTTCTTGGTGACCAAATTCCCGAAATTTTGGGTTACCAGTGCGACCAAGCGGCTCGCGCTCATCTCTGTTATGTAAAATTCGTCAACGCGTAACGGTACGCGGCGAAACTTCGTACAGCGACTTACTTATCGAAATCGATTTTACTTATCTAGATACTTAAACCTTCATGACCCCTTTCTATCATCCAAATTATTTCGCGATCCCGGCATACAAATATTTTTCCATAAAAAATTTCTTAGGTAAACATTACATGTATGAAGGATTAGGATTTATTTGTAGTACACAAAAATTAATGGAAATTTTAATTAGATGTGCTTTCTACTGCATAACAAATCTTGCAATATTGCACTGCTGGACATGTTTGACATTTCCCATTCTACACCTTCAGTTTAAAAAAATTCATCAACTTTGTATATCTTTTCTTGCATGCCTCGACATATCTGTGTGACGCAGAGCGTTACGTACTGTGCGTTTGCAGCGTATTTTGATTCTGAAATATATGCTGAAATTGCAATGTGACAGCGCTGTTATGATGCACTTACTGACATTTTTTAATATGTAAATATAATGTTCCACTCAACTCAGCCATCATTGCAATTTTATAACCGAATTAAATTTTCAGGACTTCAACATTTCGCCTTGCGACCCCGTTTGAGGTCGCGACCCATAATTTAAAGGAACGTTGTTATAGAACAATGTTGGACCATGTTATATTCATTGAAAAATCAGAAAGTGCAGAATTTGCAATTCAAAAGAATCGATGCACTATTGAATGTGGTACATTTCCAAATTAGAAGATTTGAAATCTCAGAAATGGGAGTGGTAAGCTTTGGCACGTACTTGATCTGTCCATTAGTGATCTAGAACTCGCCGATCGATAGGCAACAGTCGATAATCGAAGCTAAGATTACACCTTCCTCGTGCTGGACGCTTTTGTCGATCGAAGTTACCGTTACGCTTGGAAACGCGTCAAATTTGTTCGCGCGATGTGCCTCACGATTCGATGCGTCTTTCAACGCTCTGAGGTGGGAAAAGAGGTTTCGATTCCTTTTCTTTTATCTCACTGGTACGATGAACTGACATACTCTAAAAGTTTTGAGAATCATTAAAATTACCATAAAATTTTAAATAAATTCAAAACTTAACAAGGTCTGCAGTGAAAAGTGACACACATGGGCAGACATAAGATAACTTTTTAGTATCATGTATATTATTGACTCAATGATGGAACACAAAAGTCTTTTTTATGAACAATCCGTGAATTTTTATGAGAGTACATCTAAAGAATTTCTTTTAGTCATATGAGTTAATTAAAATTACTCATATGTAATCTGAATACATTACAAACGTAAGATATTCTGAAAATAGTAAGAGGTTTGTTGAAAATGTCTCTGACATGTACAATGTAGCTTTAACATATTAACTCAATTTGCAGTTCCAACGACCGTCATGATGTCAATGTGTTGCAGTTTGTTTTACACGTGTCTATTTCAACAGCTGCAGTCATCGTATTAACAATTCTAATTAAACCTTGCCACACCGTTATCCTCTACGTAACAGCACGTTAATTCGTTATTTCTACGTAGGTGCATAATCAATAACTATTCATGATAAAAATGATTTCAAGTTTGTCCTCAAGTGGACAATAAGTTGAAGTAGGTTAATGGTGATTGCGTAAAGTAGCACACAAGACAGTATGAACGTTATTAATCAGCTGTTAGAAACCGAATCACCTAGCATTTAACCTTCGAACGATGGCCGGGTTAATCGTGACCCAAACCTACTAACTCTAACCGGAGCGAAGAAATCGAATTTATAAACGAAAGGCTTTCATAAATTAAAAATATATGAGGAAAGAGGGTAAAAGTTAGAAATTGAGAATGAAAAGGAATTCAAAATGAACTGTTTCAGTACCGTACGACACGCTCTAATTCTAATCACTCGGTTCTTTCATTTTCTAATTTAAACTTCTCACTCGCTAACTTGCGGAATTAACATGATTCGAGTAAGCGAATTCCAAATTCGAGTCATTTGGTCTTTTTGGACTTTGGAAATTTTTGTACTTTGAAAATTTAGGACTTAGACTGTGAGTGTTGAAATTTTAGGTTATGGAATTTCTGCCATAACCCAGACTTCTGATTTGGACACTTGAAATTTGAGTTTCGGGATTGTGAGATATTAAGACTTAGGGGTGACGGAATTTTGAACTGTAGAATTTTAAGATTTTGAAATTTTAGAAACTTGATACTTTTTCACCTAGAAGTGTTGGGAGAAATTTTTGAACTGTTGGACTTTGAGATACTTGGACGTTGAATTTCGGGGTTTAGACATTAAGACTAGGTTTTTGGGATCTTAGGTCACCTGTAGGCTCTGAGAGTTGGGGCACTGGAATGTCAGAACTTCAAGACAGAAATTTTGAAATGTGGTGACAACACCTCAGGTCCTTAGTACAGTTTCGGAACTATGGGTTTAGAATGTCAAAACTTGGAGAATTCGCGATTGTGGGAAGTACCGCAAGATATATCACGACTCCATAATCGTTTCCCGGAGCGTGTCCCATTCCACGCAAGCTCTAATACAATAGGTCAACAGATCAACAATCAACTCCGTCATCTGAGTATCGAGGATCGAACGTCTCCCCGTTTGCCATGGAATCATGGAAAGCATCGAATCGAAAAATGGAATATCCGTAAGAGTGATCGGCATTCTCATAATCCCGCAATACGGCTTACGTCGGTGGAAGAAACGGGCGTTTATTCAAATTCAATGGCATACTTCGAAGTTCGATCGAGGCGGAATCATCTGAAAGGCTCGAGAAAGAAGAGGAAATAAGGAGACCAGAGTTGAACGAATCCAAGAGGAGGTTAAAACTGCTGGTCGCTGTTGCTGTCGCCACGGTGGCCTCTTTGACCCGCTTTCTCTTTTCCCGCCCGATTTGTCTCGTGGACATGCCTACCGCGTTTTCTTTAACCGGGAAATTCACGATGCCGTCGAGTCTCCACGATCTCCTCGGTGGAATTGCCACTGCGAAAAACCGGAAGTCCAACAAGTGGGTCGAAGAAGTGGTACCTGCTGGCTTGTTCGATTGCGCGATTCCGATTATCGACTAGCTGTTGCCGGTTCATTCAACCCTTGCCGGTTACATCGAGGCACTTTCGAAAATTGTTCGACAAGAAACGTGTCGATCGAGGACGTGGAGGGATTTGGTCTACGATGCTATTGAAAGAAATCTTTTGTACGAAACGATTTGGTTCTTGGTGTCGATCGAAAAATTGTTATTTAGTCTATTTTATATTGGTACACGGTTCGATATGGTATCGGTACATTTCTCTGTTTTCATTGCAAGGAATTTTATTTTGGTACCGATGGACTTGGTGATATCGGTATTGACCTATAGAGGTTCATATGGGAGATTTTAAATATGTGAGCCTGTGAATTTAGGAAGGTGAAAATTTTGGGGTGGAATTTTGGGAAATGGGGAAATTGGGAAATTCGGAAATGGGAAATTTGGGAACTGGGGAAATTGGGAAATTGGGAAATTGGGAAATTGGGAAATGGGGAATTTGGGAAATGGGGAAATGGAGAAATTGGGAAATTGGGAATTTGGGAAATGGGGAAATGGGGAAATTGGGAAATTGGAAATTTGGAAAATGGGGAAATTGGAAATTTTGGAAGTTGGAACATTAAAAAATCGGGAAATTAAGAAATTGGGAGTTCTCGAAATTGAAAAATGACAAACTTCTTAACCTGGAAAATTAGAAAATTGGAAAATAGACAAATTGACAAAATTCCTAGAAAAATGTGAAAAGTGCCTACATCAGAATTTGGAAATTGAAGAACATAAAAATTCAACAACACAATCTCAATAAAGTAATAAAAACTTTACAAACATAAGAATATTCAAATCTATAAATTTCCCGATAGGTATCGCTTCCTACTGAATTAATCTTATCGATCGAACACTTAGACGTCGCTTTGGAGATCACGCATTTTCTCGAAACTAGTTCGAGCAGGTATACACGATCAACCCACTTCGAGGAACCTGACGAAGAAGATGAAATGATCGATGATAAACACGGTAGAAACAACGACCCACTTCATCGCGCAGAGTCGCAAACTTTCTTTCCGATCGGTTCTGGCCTCGAGCCGTTCGAAATCGACACTTATGGCCAGGCGGTATGTCACGCTTCATGTTCTATTTCTTGGCGGTACTTGTTTGGTCTGCACGCAAATAAACATTTAAATGAACTTTGAGCACCGGTATCGGTGGTTTCCATCGTGGACCAAAGAAACCAGGACGATGGAAATCGTTCATTTAATTCAACATCTAATTCCATCATTTTCTCGATCGAATTTAACGCTCGCGTAATGGTTAGAAAGTTTTTTTACACCCAGAACTTTTCTTTTATAGTTCCTCAATTTTTTGCGTTATTCAGGTTTCCTGATATTTTCTATGGTATTTATGGTTGATTATATTTCGTTATGGTATTTATGGTTGATTGCATTTTGTTAATGTTCGTTTTCAATTGGTGAGTTTAGGTAAATTGAATATTGAACCAAGATAGCATCGATTTGAATCGTGTTGAATTGTACAAGTCTGTATAATTGAATCGACTTTTTGACGAGTTGAATTGAATCGTATGACAATGCATTGCATTGAACCACATGAAATTAAATTGCATCAATTTAAATTATACTGACTCGCATAGAAGTTAAGCTTGTCAAGTCACGAGGAATTCGCGAGTAATAAAATCGCATCGAGCTAAATCATGCAGAGTTAAATGCCGTCACCTCGAAATACATTAAATCCTTGAAAAAATTGTTTTTATTCGACAACCAAAAAGAAGGTAATCAACCATAAAACAAGATTATAACCTTTGCAAGATCACGTTTTTGTCGTTTCTCCGATCGACTGATTTAATCGATCATTACTGCCGCAGTACGTTCTGTCAATTACGTTACATTACAAATTACGTTTAATTGGCGTGCGTCCGCGGTGCAGCTGATACGATCGATCGAGATTTTTAATGAAACTTTCAGCCATACATACGAATCGACTAACTCTGTCCAGTATGCGATGGTGGAGACCTTAATTTAATGGACGCATTCCGAAACAGGATAATTCGATCGGTAGGACCTCGACGTTTTAATTACACCTGTAATGTTGTTTAATCGTTCGCGAAGCCGCGAAACAAGCACGTGCAACGTGGTATTTGGCTGCGTATCTACGCTCTAGCGTGCCACTGCATATTTCATGTTTAAGCCGGAATCAATGGGGTGAAGTGTGTGTTACATAATTGGAGTAAGCTAAATTGGAGTACGGGCAAAATGAAAGTTGTTGGAAAGTGTCGCAAATATCTTGGTACAGGAGCAACATTTATGTTACATGGAGTTGCATGTTTTTAAATATTTATATACCTCTCCCTCATATTTCCAAATTTTTAGAATTTTTAGTTATTTAATTTTCTAACACAATATCTTGCATTTTTGGACTGCTACAGCCCCCATTTCCTAAATTCCCAATTTACAAAATTTTCAAATTTCTAAATTTTCAGATTCCTAAATTCCCAATTCCTAAATTTCCAATTTCCTAAATCCCCAAATTCCTAAATTCTCAATTCCTAAATTCCCAATTTCCTAATTCCCCAAATTTCTAAATTTTCAAATTCCTAAACTCTCCATCTCCTAAGTCCCCAAATTCCTAAATTCGCCATCCCTTAAATCCCCAAATTCTAAACTCCCAATTTCGTAAATTCCCAAATTTACAAGTAAGAAATGAGCGATAACAAATACGAAATTTTGCATCACGAGATACGTAAAATTTCATACCGAAGGACTTGTATCAGTAGGAGGTGATTCTAAAACCGTAACAGATACATCGTTAGCATAATACGACGGATAACGCACACGATAGCGGTGATAAGAGGGGAGGCCTGAGAAGCATCCAGATGCATCCCGATACCGCGAAGCGGCTTCGTTCACCAGGAAATTACGACAGCGGTTTCCGTTCGTACGTGCTCTGTTATGTCAGCGACGATATCTAACGTTGCTTTCATATTGTTAGCTACGCGGAAGTAACCACGTGACTTCCTATCCCGCGTTTTCTCATCGCAAGGCTGCCTACTGGAATCTCTTCGTTCTGGCTTTTACCGTGATTCAGGATGCCGGTTAGAAACCGACGAATGCGGCTGAAATAACAGCAGCTGAATCGAAGTGGCAAATATGATTTATCGAGAGAAAAGGAATCGAACTGCTGGACCGAGATTGCGGCACGGATCTTTCACTGCGAAACGATTGGTTATCTGGGTCGTCGATAAATTGTTTCTCGTCGAACTTTGTATCGTACAACTTGGAGCTTTGGTATTAGTGAATTACGACTGTTCGAGGGAAGTTGCAGCTTAAAATACGGGAGACTCTCATTATATTGCCACGGTGGCAGTACCGACGGTACACTTTCAGAGTTGGCAATATAATAGAATTTAGTTATACGGTGGGATATTCTTATGGAGATTTCGGGCGATTTATTACACTGTTAATATTAAAGGATTCTAAGGGTCTGTATATATTATCCATAAATATTATCTCGGAATTTCCTGATTTATAAAGTTCCACATTTTCAAATCTTCTGATTACCTATACATACCCGTAAATCTACGTATCTATGTCGAATCATTCTTATGATGATTGCCACAGTGAAAACAGATTATTAAGAACAGGGGTGTATATCATTGTCTCAACATTCCTCGAAAGTTCCTTCCGCTTTTCCTGTAAATAATTAATTTAATTGAATTTGCAGCGCTGGTCACCCATCGTGACCATCGTGCTCAACGTGCTAAATTGTTCTTAGAAGTTTCGAGGTATGCATGGAAGTTTGGAACTGTTAATACCACAGAATTTATGTCGTAAACAAACAATTAATTATCCACCTACGTTACATGTACCATATAGATTGTTATCAATAACCCTGACCACAGACCAGCTATTAATATTGTGTCCGAGATAATAAAAAACGCGATAAACGTCTCAGCAGCCAGCCGACTACATAACAACGAAATTTATGCGTAACACGAGGGATTAAGAATGTTACCGCGTTCTGCGCACAACCGCAACTGATTTCGTGTACCATCGAATAAAGAAACGAATTGCATACCTGGTGATCTCATTTTTCTACGGTCAGAAAAACGGGTACAGTTACAACAGCGGTGGCCACAGATTACTTCCCAACGAATGAGTCCTCTAATCTAAACCTCTCCTGAGAGATATTCCTTCTTCGCTCGTTCTGTCAGAACATTGACCGTAACGCCGCGTTCCCCTTTTTTCTTCCCGCCGCTAATGAAACGCGTTAAGAAACCGCGGAAAATTGTCGCTAAGTAAATGACTCCCGTAAATGTACCTGTTGCGAGAAGGTTTTAAGAAACGCATTGCGAAACGCGGTCATTACGTCGCTTTGCTGGCGAATATTGTACAATCTGACGACCACTGTTGCGTCAATGCTTCGACGCGTGTACGCGATGAGATGTGGGCTTGAATAAGTAACAGAGTTGGTCAACCTGAATTTCGAATCTACGTTCAAACAGACCGTTCTTTTTTGGAAATTAGATTTCTTCGAGATTTTTATGCGATGCGTTTACTGACACAACACGCAATACAACTAAATGGTAGTCATGTTGGCTCTACAAGTTCCTACATTTTTTTAGATGGGTGGATTCTTAGAACTTGCTGTAAGATATTCTAGTTCTTCTAGATCATTAAATCTTGATCTCTACATTTCCACATTCTCCGATTTATAGATGTCCAGATGTTTAAATTCTCAGTTCCCCAGATTTCTACATCCGCAGATCTTTATGTCCTTAAACATCTACAGCCGCAGGAAACTTTGACCTCCAAAACCCTCATCTCCGGATCCTTTGATCCCCAATCCCTACATCCCATGATCTTACATCTCCAGATCCCTGCATCTCATGATCCTTTACACCCCCGCATACATCTTCAAACATCTACATCTACCTCTATGTTCTCAAATGTCTACAACCATTGAACTCCAGATTTCTCGGTATGCAAATCTCCGTGTGCTGAAATTTCTAAAGACTCCGACCTAATGTTAATAATAATAATGTAGAGTAATTTCCATAGCGTGTACAGTGAACATGTTGATCTATCGCGTGGCAAAGTGCCATTCGTATCAAGAAATCCTTTCCTAACAAAGTATCATAACTCTAACCCAGATGCAATGTAAATTTTCTTCGAAAGCTTTCTCCTCTTTCGCAGAATTCTTTTCGAACCATTCGGAACCCAAGAATCGGGTAAAGTCACGTCCACCTTCCCGTAAAACTCATCGATCGAGTTAATACGCGAGCTCCCAAGGGTAAAAGGTATGGCGAATTCGCGATTACCAGTTGAGAGGAAATGCGCGCGCGACCGAGTACTCCGTCTCTCTCGGTTTGTAATTTCCCGAAATAGACGGCGCGGTCATACACGCGCGAAAGGGATGCGCGTGTACACGGAAAAATCCGGGTGAGACACAGGTTGCAGGGTGTGCAAAGGGACAGGGTAAAAAGGCGAAAGAAGAACACGGCAACAAAGAAAGAGGACCGGTTTGCGGCTAGGTACAACGAGCACGTTCTCCGGCACGTTGCCGTAATATCGCTTTATCGGATCTACCGTTATGTCGATCCGTTCTGCATCGACGGTGTGTACGATTCGCCGGCGTTCTATGCACCACGCTGCTGTCTCGCCTGGCAACACCGGAAACCTTTGCAATGGAACCACATGGGACTCGACAGCTACGTCATCGATCGACGCCAGTCAACGTCGAGCCCAAACTGGTCGTCGATGGACGCAGCCGATCTAACTGTAAATCTAACGCTTTTCGCTTCGACCTAGCTCCGTCGGGGTCGCGAATCGAGCGTATCGGAGACGGGTAAATAGGACTCCGCCAGTCGATCGAACTTGCCATTCGATACTATTCGGCCCGAACGTGTTGAAAGGCTCGTCGGCTGATCACGGTGTCAGCTACTAATTTGCATAACAAATCGACGCCCGACGTTCGCGCGCCTGACCTACCGGTTCTACACCTCCGTCATATTTGAAGAACGTCAAATGAACGAACCGCTTTAACCTCCGTTTCAAAGTCTTAGTCGCAATTTTCTACACCGATCTGGTGGCCGTTTTGTCAACCGTAATAATGGAAAGCTTTCGCGACAGTCCGTAAATTGCTTTACGACCTGTTAGCTTTTTAGCATCTTTGTTTATACAGGCAACGATCCGTGGATTTTCTTGTACGAAAGAAAATTTTCTTGTAAGAAAATACTTTGAATGAATTACGGATATGTCGCGGAATATTATTACGAGTATGACTCGTGCTTGAGTGACTGCAAGAGAATGTTATTCAAAGTCCTTGTGCCTACTAGTCGGTATTCGCTTTTACTAATATATTGATACGCGAAGATCGTGAAAGTATACTAATATGGGTGATCCTACGAGTTATTTGTTTATTTCAGTGATTCGTTTTTTGAACTCTGGAAGCAAACGATGTTCCGCAAAGACTACGGTCTAGAGTCCAGATAAACATCGCTTAATTTAAAGTTTTCATTCGCTTGCCTGCGTATCTGTTTAGCATTCCTTAAGCGGTCGTGATCGTCCGTTAATTGGCACGCAACAGGAATTCCAGGAATCGTTCGCGGAGTAGAATCGAGCAAAGCAACGAAGCGAATTATACCAACCTGAGAGGAGGGTTTTTGAAGGAACGTCGCGATTCCGGCTCGTACCCTGTTCTTGACACCGCGGACGGTTCCCTTGGCACTGCGTATGGCTTCCTTTTCGAGGATCTTGTAACCGGCGAAACATTCGTCGGTATCCTTATCTCCTAACACCACACCCCTGTTCGTGTCCTTGTTGTTTCCTTTCAGTTCGTTCACGTGAAACTTATAGAACCTGTCGTACTCGTACAGGTACTTCTTGCCGGTCACAGGATTTATGCTCGCGTCAACGTCACCGGCAACGGACTCCTGTCCTATCCTCTCCTGCTCCTGTTTCCTCTCCTCGTACGTGCATTCCTTCACCACCGGCGACGATAGCCTGCCATTTGGCTCGCTCGTCAATTCCGGACTCCTCATTCTCGGTGTGGAAGACGCTTTCGAGAGCGAAGATGCCGCGGACGGCGACGGGGACACGCTGGGGGATGCTCTGGTCGAGCAAGAATTTGATTGGACTTCCGGAGCCGTAATGCGTTCCTTGTTCTCGTTCGACAGATTCAATTGGTTCAAGTTTGGAACGTCGGCGTCGGTTTCCCGATATTTCTGACGACTTTGCAGCCCGTTTTCCAGATGACTCTCCGAGTGTCCTCGAAAATTCAAGGCCTCGTTCGTGTTGCCGTTGATTTCCTCTATTCTGTCGTTCAAGTCACCGGCGTTCAAAGAATCGCAACTGATGTTGCTCTCGTTATCGTCACTGTCCACTTCCGCTCCGCTGCTGGTCAGACTTCCAGTTCGATTATGTTGATCGCTGGCTAATATGACTGTGCTGGAGTTCTTCTTTTTGGGAAGGGGCGGTGGCGTACCGTCTAGGTCGCTGCACGTACCGCTGTCCAGGGTGTCGCTGGGCGAACATTGTCCGCTGGACATCACCATTCCGTTCAAATGGCTGGGATACGAGTTATAATAGAAACAAGCGCTCGAAGAACGGTTATTCGCGGAGGTGGTATTCAAGGGTTCCGAGGTGTCCCGGTGAACCATGTCTTTCTCCGAGCTGTCGTTCCGGTTGCGCTTGTCTTTATTGTTGTTGTTGATGTTGTTGTTGCGTTCGAAAGCGTTGCAGCCAACACTGATCCTCACACAGCCTTCACCGGCACCGGCACTTCCACAACGCTGCACGTTCTCCAGATTTGTCGCACTCACGACCACACCACCGTCACGCTTGCTCGAATGTTCGCACGCGATCGCGATCCCGTTCTCCTGCTCGACTTCGTGGCCGACGACGTTCTCGTCCAGAGTCAATCGAACGGTCGATATCACCCTTCCGTTCTTCTCACCATCCGGATTGATCTTGATCTTCACCACGTGTGCCGCCTGCTGCTGTTGTTGTCCGTGCTGCTGTTGCTGACTGGCTAGGTTCTGCGCCGACTTCACGGTGCTCTGCTTACCGTAGCCGTTCGCGGATTGCACTTCCGGGATTCTTCTCCTACAGGCAGTCGCGGAATCGACACCAGGAGCTGCGAGTCCGACAAATACCGTTGCTCCGGCCCCGGTGCTCAGAGTAGCTGTGGGGGGACTGGAAACAGTCCGGATTGATACAGTCTGTCGGGCAACCTGACTCGGGTCCCGGGGCTGAGTCTTCGCCGGCAGTGTCGGTGGAACGGTCATCGTGACGACCTCGTTCATATACACATTCGAGAACACTGTCACTTCGTTCACGAGCTACACCTGCTCATCAATTAAAAGATCCTCTTTCTCTCTCTCACTCTTTGTCCTTAGAATACGTTCAGGGTAAGACAAGACTAGGTAAACTTTACTTAGAATACATACAAACGGTTCAAATACGTCACTACTTTAGGCAAACGAGCAACAAGTTGTACGCGCGGGATGTACGATTTGGAGCTAGCTGATTCTTTAGTCTACTACGTGACCGTGTGAATGCTTCACGCTTTAAATCATGCACCGAGAAACTGGGCGTTCAGCGAAACATATTGTACACACTGAGCACGGGATCATAATCGAATTTCGGAAGGTCTAATAGCCGATTAACGACCGAAAGCACTGCATCTCATCGAGGATCGTTATCGTTATCGTGTCGTGTTTACGGCACTCGGGGGACGTCCTTCGAGGAGGCTGGTTCGCGCGGAATACAAAACACCTGCAAACATTCGCGACGCTGCACGCGAGTCGCAGAAAATCCGTCCCCGGGGACAACGCGGTTAGAACGACGAAGAGAGGAAGAGACCGAAGTACGAAAGCGATGAAGAACAGCTGGAGAGAGAAAGAGAGAGCGAGTACCACCACTTACTGACTGCATATATGTTTATCGAGAGCAACTCATGGTAAAACGAACACGACTCTATGCGACGCTGTCTACGATAACAGCAGCGTGGACGACGACGACGACGGTCGACGACGACGGCTATCGTTCACGGTACGGGCCGTCAGTAACTGTACTGAGTGCCTCTGACACTTACTCATGCAGTTTCGTTGCTTAGGTGGGGACCAGGTTGGGCCTCGCGACGGGGTACGGCGAAACTAAAGGAGTGGGAACGTCGGCTTGGGTCTTCGGGTTGTGGTGGGGCGAGTATGGGCCAGTCTGAGTGTACACGCGCGTGCATAGATGACTTTTCTTGGATAAGGTTTTCCGTTTTTCCTTAACGCACTCGGTGTGGAAATATTTTTGTAGCTGGAGACCAGAAGAACCAGCGTATTTCTCAAATTTGTTGAGATACAAATTTTAATGAAACAGTGAAAGCTGAATCTTGAAAGCTGATTCATAGGTTGACTAATGATGAGCAGGCGGATCCAGTGGAGGAAATGGTGCAGATGCTGAGGACAGTTAGTCATACCTACAAGAAATTACAAGATATGAGATAAATAAACACGAATGATTTTTTAATAGGTATGATAGTGTAACTCGGTTAAACTAACTGATGCCCCATAAATGTTGCTTCCATGTATACATAGCCTTATGCCTACTGTGTTGTGAACAAACGTTAAACGCATGTCAGTGTACATAGGTATGATTGTCCACCTGAATTGCAGAGGGATGGTGGCGATGGACCTACTAGGGTGAATTTATGGTATTGCCCCTGAGGAGTTGGTCATCCTTATAATCAACGAAAATGCAAACAGGTCGGACAAATAGTGTCTATCGATATCCCTTTAATCGAGAAGAGATCTATGCACGCGTATGTACACGGGAGGACAGCAAAGCGCGGGACAAAGAAGGAGGACAATCGAAGGAGCGAGAGAAAATCAGCAAGTATGCGAGTGAATGAGGGAGCGAGTGAAAGAATGGTGCATGTGTGAGTAGGTAAATAAGCAGCCGTGGGGAGGTGCGAGTGAACAAGCGAACAGGCGAGTGAAAGGACGAGAGCTGGGTAGCTCGTGCATCGAGGAACGAGCGAGAGAGACGCGGTACCGCGAAGAAGGAAGGACGAGAACGGGTCCTGGAAGTCGTCTGGCACGTAAGCACTTGCCGAGGAAGACGTGGCGTCCTCTACCGAGCCAGGTAGAATCGACTGTCCGGTATCTCATTTAAATACCTGTTCTTTACCGTTCACCGGTTTTCTCGTGTTCGTGCGTCCGTGTGGTCGGGCATACGAACGACCTCGTGTACCTGATCCCCTGGGCCTACACCTGCCGAAATTTCACCAACACCGGAACGTTCGCTGAACGTTCTAGCGTCCGTGTTACGGAGGTGACTCGAGCGCGTGCATGAATGGCTTCGTGAATGGAAAACGACGATGTATCCACGGACTCGCGAATTTTCTCCTCGCATCGCGGAAACGATCGGATGTGCGCCAGTTGCGTAACTCGATTCTCTTTTGTTCGCTTCCGTTTCATCGCGTTGCCCGTAAGCGTCACAAACGAGCGTGTAATTATTTCTGCGGGAAAGCAGAACGAGCATAATTCTTCACAGGAGATGTTTATGTTTCATCAACGCTTGGTTGCTGCACCGGCAACTTTTATTTTTTCCAGCGGCAGAAAATTCAGATCGTACGTTACTTTTGTTCAAATATGCTGAGTTAATTGTACGATCATCGATGGGGAAGCACCTACGAGAAGATATGCGCGAAACGACCAAGGATAAGGTTGTTTGATTGAAAAATGAGTAAATTTATTTTGCTTCGGTATCTTTGTTGCATGCAGCACTTGAACAGGTGGCTACGTGAGAACTCCATGTGCTGTCGGCAACCCTGTCGACGGTGATCTCAACACCGGGATGAAAAAGGAGAAGCGTTCGAGGTTAGGATCAGGCTGACACGATGAAACTACAACCTGTTCGGAGAACCTGAAGAATCGGTCTGGGAATTATAGGTTGTAAGGTCTGAAATAAGAATGCAACATAATGGGAGCTATAAATATAATTAACGAGTAATTAGTGCTCAATTATTTCCGTTATTTTTTATGGATATACTTCCAAGTCTTTGTTCAACGCTTCGACTATTCTTGCTTCTTTTGCCACCTATGATACATTAACTAATATTCCAATATTTCTTCTTATACTTACAATTATTAGGCTACTGTAAAAATTAATGTTATTTCGAACTAGTTTATGTTATGTCTTTAATAGTATATCAACATTCGAATTTCGCTTCCAATAGACGGTCAGTAAGTTGCAGTAATTGCTGATGGCACTCCGCACTGTTTAAGCTAATTTCTGCGATGTCTGACCTTTCAATACCACGTTGGCATAATCGCCAACTATATTGAACTTGTATATTAGTCTCATTTAGAGAGACCTTCGAGTACTTCGTACACAGAATGTTACGGGTTCAATACATTTAATCTTATTTACCCAGAGCTGCGTGGTATAATGAACAAAGTCCTCTATCGACGTCTATGTATGTAATCTCATTTATTATTGTTGTGCTAACTTTGTAGACGGAAACATGCCTGTTTCAGTAATAGGTCGTTTACCCGAAGAGACTGATCGATATTTTCTCATCATTAGATAAATTTCGAACTCTTCTACCATTTCATCACTGTATTCAATGTACTCCACAAATTGTTATTCAATTTGTTTTGATGAAACTCAAGTTTATTTCATGTTATACAAATTCAGACTGTTTTATGAGTTTGCAAATTGTATCTTACGAGTCTTCTATTTCCGACAGATTTATCTTCCTACTTATACGTTTCACCGGATAACAGCCACTTGAGAGCAAAAGAGTGTCACGCTAATTCAAGTCGATTCACGGTAAGCAGACACGGATGTGTTTATTCAAATAAGTAGAAATCGATTGTGGAACTGTCACTTTTTAAGTAGGAAATGCTTATCGAAGTTGAAGATTACTGCAGCATTGTTGTTCTCTGGAACTACTATGTATCGACTGTCGATATTCAACCCTTGCTGCGGACTCACCCCTAATTTACCGTTCGTCGCATCACACCCCTGTACAGTCGTTTCACTGCAGCGAGGATATATTGATGTAGTATTTAAAATTTGATGTGTATGATATGTTGCAATATTAATTTTGAAATTTGGGTGGTTAGGAATGTGGAAATTTGGAAATTTAGAAGTTTGGAGGTTTGGAAATGTGGGAAGTTAGGAATTTTGGGACTTGGGGACTTGGGGACTTGGGAATTTGAGGTCTTAGAATATGGGACCTTGGGAATTTAGAGATTTGGAGGTTTGAAAGTTTGAGAAGGTTGGGAAGTTGGAAATTTAGGAATTTAAGAATTTAGAAATTTAGAAAGTTAAGAATTCTAGAATTTGGGGACTTTCTAAATTTTCAAATTTAGAACTTTCGAATTCGCAAATTATACCGCTGGGTGAGATAAATATGACAAATTCCTGATATATGACCCAAATCAAATTTTGCTACTATCAACCCCTTCCGCGCCATATAGCGAGACTACTATAATTTAAAATCAATCTCCTAAATTTAATGTCTACCTGACGAGAACCATAATACCATTGCCAAGTTCTGAATCATAGCCTAAGCAAAGATGTGATCAAGGGTAAAAATCAGGGTTTCATAGGTTCCCAGTTATTGGCATCGGTTAATCGTACACAGCGTCCGATGTTTCTTTTACTCCTTATTATTTGGCCTTATTTTCCACATACCTCACCCGGTAAACCAGTTGGTTACTGTTCGCCTTTCTTTCCATGCCGTGAAACCTGTACTCTGCATACCACTTACCGCGGCATGCGATTGAATAAGCGACTTTATAAACAGTTAAAATAACAAGCTACGTGTGTAGAAAAGCACGATATAAACTCCTGGGAATGCTTGTTTTTTCATCTTGTTTCGATCGTGATCGCATAGCAATACCCCATAAATTGTAGTTCAACAGCAGACACGTGTATTTACTTACCTACTTTGTGTTCAGGTATTAACACTTTGACAACTGTATTTATTAGGACTTTTGTTTTTGTTTTATTGAGTAACAACTTTATGGCGATGATTCGGCCATATGTTACAAGTGCTCCATTGAACGTTCTCTTTCTGTTTTGTCAAGCGAGTTTAGTAACACAGAATGGCTTTTGTAATTTTATTTCTTTATGTGCCAAAGTGTAAATCAGAGACATGTACTTCTGTGTATTAGCAGTCTGATAACTGTATATTTTGCAGAGTTATAACTTTTTTCGGAAAGGTGATTATTGACAATGAGGTAATTACATAATGTAAACTCGTGAAATTAGTAGTTTACAAAGCGTAAATCCACCTCATTAGATCGTCATGCTACGCGTTTTTACACTAAAAACTACTAAATTGCATTTAGTGCAGAGAACGAAGATAAGAAAATGATAAATGATTGTTGCGTGTTAGATGAAACCTGTACTTGAAACGGATTCACGTAATTGCGTTAAAAATTGCTGAAAATATAAAAAGGTGTTTGATTTACGAGCTACTTTTCTTCTAAAACATCCGAGATCTTTTTATGAGACACATTTAGTGCGTCATCTTAAATAAAATTATTCCATCGTCTTTAATTTTCTAATCAAACGCATACAAGCTTTTTCATTTATTATAACTTTACACGTTCTTCAACGGGAATAAGCATATTTCGGAATGGCGTAAAGTAAGCGTAACATAAATTCAAAGACGGCAAAAAAACTCAGATTTAAGATTATATTTCCTCCTTCAAACAACTTTCACGCGAACACAACTCGTTCGTACTTTCAACGTGTTGGCACAATCGCGTTTATACGCTCGAATCGAACGTACTGCAAACTCAGGTCAAATTAGACACCTACTGCAATTTAATTAGAATGTATTCGAAAACACTCGTGAGTCCTTCAGTGTAACTTCTCAAATAAAAAAGACGTTCAAACATTTTACGGATGAAACTTTGTGAGCATCAAATAGAAATTGAACCTAAACTAACCGAGTCCAGCATTTACAACTGCGTAGTTTCATTCACTAGAATTGTTGCACAAAGTCCATTCTCTCAATCAAAATTGTATCAATGATTAGGTTCGTTGTTAAAGAAAGAACCTCCACATTTTCAATTTGTGAACTTTCCAACTAAGAATTCTTTACGGAGGTAATTTTCGAGATCAATTTTCCCAGATGGTGACAACAGCACACCGTTATTTTTTACTCGAATTCCTGTAGAAACTCGCAAGGTTTCGTTGAAATCACGAGCGGAGACATGCCGTGATCGAGCGGAAACAAGATAAACGGTTTCTAATGAGCGTGAAATATTACTCCGACGAGGCAGTGTATTGAGATATTCGTATGAAAAGAGGGAAAAATGGTGGTTGGAATGTGTGCCGTATCGGTGGTCGTGCGTTGTGCAGCAGCCTCGATGTGTTGACCTTGCGACGTGCGTGGGACGTGTTGGGGAGTAGAACAGGTTCCGTTACACCTTCCAGCTTCGAGAATTCCATCGGGTTCTGTCTGCTTCTGTGGCCCTTCTTTTTTTCTCGTTTAGGGGTAAGGTGCTTCACACCGACGACCTCCGTTGCGACGCCAAACGGGAAAAGAAATTCCGCATACCTCGGTTGACACTTGCTCCTACTCGTGACACTTACTGTGCCGATTAAAAGTCCGAGATTATCCAATACAGATAGTAACAATTTCTTTACACGTCGGCAGACAGGAAGATTCCTAATAAAGTGGAAAATTGGAAAATAAAATTTTTACTTTTAAATCTTCATGAGCGTTTACCACGAATATTTTTAATTAGGTACGCAATCAAAATTCCTGATGGCTGGAAGATTTCTGCGGAATTTTCTGCCTCGTTCACAGATGATTCAAGATTCTTATTACTTTGTACTACAATATAGACTATTAAGTAATAGTGTTAATGTTCTCAGAATTGTTAAAGATCCATTTAATCTAAGTGGTCCGAAATTTTTTACCAGTAACTCTTAAGAAGTTAAAAATCAAATGTCACTACAAGATAGTCGAAAGCTAATTTATACCTCAGTGATTTCGGTTTCATCTCGCTAGATAATTTATTAGTAACTCTGGGTCACGGCGACTTCCATTTAGAAGAATAAAATATTAAAACACTGTGTCATAAAATTAATGCATCGAGTCAAGTTGGCCACTTGTACCGCAAACTGAACGCGAGCTAAGTGGTACAGAAGAAAACTTATAATATCGTTAATGTTGCGTATATTAACGTGACAATTACCGTCGTAAAGGTGGAAGGATAATGAAAGTAGATGAGCGCTATTTGTTAGATTTTATGGCTTGCGGAGCATGTTCCAGGGAAATTTCCTTTACGCAGCATTAATTAAAGAACCGATAACTTTTATTGCGTCATAACATTATTCACTCGTCAGTTACAATTTTCCTCCGAGATTTCTGCTTTTACTTTAATTTCAATTTCTTGCTTTTATCAAATGATGCAGACATGCAATTTAGAGACTTATTCCCGGATTACCTTTTGCGCAACGATGACATAACAGAGTGATCAAAATTAAATTGTTTTATTTCTACGACAGTAAGTTTATGGTAACGATCAGAAGTTTATGCGATAAGTTCCCTTTCTCTGGATAAGAACCAGACGTTCATGGGTTCTGATTTGCCCTTCATGGTCACGGGCCCTCTGTACTCCAACAGGAACTGTGGATCCTGGTTCTCGGGCATGCACAGATACCTGCAATAAACAAATAATGTAACTAACATACTAACATTTACCGTTTATATACAATTTTACTATTCATTAACATGAAGTTACTTTTTACGGAATAATCGATATTACTGTTTCACTGATCATCTCAAATTTTGTATGCTAAAAAGTTGATAAAAATAAAACCTTTAAGTTAGTACTACATTAACAGTGCAATGTATTAGTTTTAAAGATGAAACTTGAGAATTAGCTGATGACATCCTTGTTAATAAAAGTTTTCATGCGTCTTGCATATGTCCATTTCCACTTTGGAAGATAACTTGTTAACCTGTGTACACCGAGAGTACGGAAAATATGCCATGCAACTCGTTAACCCAATCGCTGCAAATACTTGGTTAATTTATTACCGCGGACAGACGGTAAATTATTCGTAAATATTAAGCATCGCTAATCATTTAACGTTTCTGATCGATAGAACACGTTTCAGGTTTTTATCAGAGTCGCAAAACTAGCCGAGCACGAAGGGGACGTTGCAAAGAAGCCCTTGAAATACTTATTTAACAGCTAATCGAATTAGTCCTCTCTCGTTTCCCGGTTATTCCTCGTGTCGACTATCATTTGAAAGTGAACAATGGTCGCGATAGTTTAACTCTTTGCCAAAAGTACCGTATGCCCGTTTCAAAGTCTCTTCGAGCTGAGAAAAGAACATGGAAGTGTTGATAGATTGTTACTTCGATAAACTGTTCGCCGAAATGGAACGTAGTTGCTTAGCCTCTCGATACAAACGTCGCGAGATGGTGGGTTACTTTTCAGACGTGATAAATAGCTGTTCCGAAGGTAACAATCTCTCCTTACGAAACAGAGTTTTTGGAAATTATCTCATTGCCGAACGATTTACCGTACGGTTAACGGGATTCCGAGAGATCGATTCGCATAATCTCAAATAGACACGGCTGTGTTTCCGATTCACTGATCGTCGGGCTCGTCCAATGATCCGCTAGAAAACTGTACAGTGTGACCATGAAAGTGACTCGATCGGCAATGGCGGAAAGAAAGTGATCCCGTGTAATTTTAGACCCGGGAGAAACTTGTGCATCGTTCACTTCTATACGATTTTACTTTCTTTGAAAAATTATGCAAAGCATCGAAGCGACGCCATCGAACTCGTTTGATCGCGAAGAAAAAGCTGACATATTGAAATATTCGTTATTACAGAAAAGTGTAGCGATAGCTTCAACGTTAAGAATTTAAGAGAACGTTCGATTCTTTGACGAATGTAGTAAAGCCTGACAAATGTTACACACATTTGTCCCAGGTTTCTTTCGATAAGATATGGGAGTTTTCGATCTTAGAGGCTTTGAAAGTTTGAAGTTTCAGAATTGGGGGCATTTAAAATTTGGGGATGAGACTGGTGGGGCCTTGGGAATCGTGAAAATTTGGAGCTAAGGATTTGGAGACTTTGGGAATTTAGAACTTGAGGATTTGGAGACTTGGGGGCTAGAAGTCTGAAGGATTTCGAAACTTCCAAAATTTAGGTATAGGGAACTTACAGATTTGGATGTTTGAAGCTTTCGAGAACATCGAACTACTCGTAGACATAAGAATGTGGAAATTAAGGGACTCGAGGAATCGAAAACTAGGGGTATTCTCCGAAGAATATATTTTCACATTCTATGTATAATACCACAGGGTGTATAATCTTGAACATATCTTTCGGGGAATTTTCAGCGGAGAATCTGGACAAGCAAGACGTCTGCGAGCGAATAGTGATGTCAGCCCTGCGGTACCACAACATCGCGATGATGGAGAACGGGTACGTGTGCATGCTAGGAAAGTTCCACAACGTCCTGTACGTAGCCGCGAAGCTGTGTTTCGACTGGGAGCTGAAGAACAACGAGATCGTGTCGCGTCTGCTGAACGACATATTCTACTGCGAGAAGACGTTCGAGCGTATCTTCGTGGGCGCGATCTTCGGTACGCGCGTGACGCACTTCCTGTCTGGATGGAAGAGCGACTTCGAGGATCGCGAGGAGAACATCCGGGCGTTAGTGTACTTCCTGAACCACGCTGCTCTCGGGCGTCTCGAGTATCGTTGCGAGTCGTCGCCCATCAAGCGGCGGTTCATCGACGTTCCCATGGAGTCGTACGGCCAGGCGTTGCCCTTGAGAGTGGCCATTCAACACGGTGCCCCGGATATTCTTTTGATCATGCTCCGTTACGGGGCCTCGGTCGAGTCCGACAAGCTGGCACCCTCCCCGCTGGAGATGCTGCTCACCAAGCTGAACGAATACGAGGCTCAACCGGGCCAGGATGAGACAGCATACCCGGAACAGCTGTTGCTCTGTCTCAGGCTGGTGCTGAGAACCGTGACGACGGCCTTCGTCAAGACACCCAGCCACATAGCCGACCAGAGCGGAGTCGCGAGCATCTCCCTCTACGAACAGTATCCCGCTTTGGTCGAGCAGAAGCTGGTACCGCCGGAAAGGAGCGGGCTCAGCCCGCCCGAATTGAGACACCTGTGTCGTTGTCGCATACGGGAGACTCTCTTCGACAACTGGGCACTCCCTCATGGAATACATCGATTACAGATTCCGGAATCGTTGAGAAACTACCTGGATCTCTTGTACGATTGAGATACGACTGACATACGAGGAATGTCTTAGAGATCCTCGTCGCGCGGAACTTTTGGGTTATGGGTGAGATTTAGTGCTTAGAGAAGGTTGACATTGGATGTTCTTAGGAATTGGGGTCTTGTATTGGTGCAATATGTATCTCGAACCTTGAAGTCGAATATTTTTTGATATTTTATAAATAAATTTATCGTAACATCAAGTGACAATGCAAGCTATAAAAGTTTATACATATGTACCTATGATGAACGGTATCACAGATTTATATTTTAAACTTTATTCACGTGTGGATGTTTAAGATATTCAACAAACTCTGGGGGTCTGGACAGATGGATGTTGAGTTTTAGATAAAAATATAAAGGCTCCTGTATATAAGTTTTCAACAATACTACAGTTTAGTGTATCATCGTGTGAAGTGTAGTTGTAAAGAAAGTAGTATGTTTCTCTTATCTATGCATCTACACCGAGCTAAAAGTGCCTTGCATTTCATACAATAATCAGCTTTCACGTCATATCTATCCTTTTCAAACTTTTCAATAAAATGTAACAAACTTGAAAGGCACAGTCCTCTGCGATACATTAAAACTTGAGCAAAGATGTAATCGATTACGTGATCCAAGGGAATCCAGTTTCGCAGAGTTTGACGCATGAAATACATTCAGTTGCTTGTAAGCATAGTCTAAAATGTTTTAAACTTTCTCACAAGTGTACGTTTCCGGTTGGTCATATAAACGGACCAACTTCCTGATCAAACCAGAGAGATTCCATAAACTAAATGACCGTGTAACCTTCGACACAGGTGTATCGAATTTTCTGCCCTGATACTTTACTCGAAGTTTATGGGAGAACGGTATTCACCACGACGTGTAATGAGTTCCTTCAAAATTAATATCGCGGAGGCGGACGTTGAAATAGAGGCTGACGCAACACTTATCGATTTTATTGATTTCTTAATTATTTTGTAAGCGACCTGCGATACTTTGCTAAGGGAATTATTAGAACGGAACACTTTTGTATGTTGTATTTATAGGTATAGTCCCGTGTTACCTTTATATTCTTATGTATTGTAGGCTAAAGCAATTTTCTGCTTTTCATTTTAATGTTACAGGTATCGGAATTTGGCTATTTGGAAATTTAGGAAATTAACGAGTTGAAAATTTAGGGATCTAGAAATTTGAGAATGTGAGTTCTTGTGAGATTGGAATCTGGGATTGTGGGGAATTGGGGAAATGGAACTTTGGGGACTTGAGAATTTATGGATCTGGATATGCAGAAATGTGAGAACTTGAGAATGTAGAATTCGACGAATTGGAAATTCAAAGATTCAAGAATTAGGTGACTTAAAGATTTGAGAATGAAAAAATTCTGAAAGTACAGATACCTATATCCCAATATTCCTAAATCTAATATCTAGATCCTTTAGATCTCTAATATCCTTGCATCCTGACATCCCTAAATCCCCAATATACCTAATCCCTGAGTTCCTACATCTCTATAATCCTACCTACAATAATAAAATAAATTGTATTCCCGACGCAGGATAAGTAAATAAATCGTGACGAATGAAATCTGTTGGCAGTTTTTCCTGGGCATATATTGTGAAATATTAGCAGAATGACATATTTTGTCGGAGCAAAAATGTTACAAGCAAATTACTCCCGGGAGAAGGCAATAAATTTGCTTTTCGACATTTTACGCGACTCGCTGTCGTTCTGTATATGAATTGTGCAACGAGTTTAATGCGTAAATTGAAGGCAGTCAATCTCGCAGCGAATAACAACGATACCAGAGCATTAAACGCTCAAGAGATCAGTTGACATGCGTTGCAGTCGTTTCGACTACCGTTTTGCATTAAATTTTATCCCCGGGCGTCCAATGAATTTCCCACAGGGATGATGGCTCGTCAGACATCCAACATTTTCCTGACTTCACTCATGTAATTGAATTACATTCGTGATAAACATGTCATTGTCACATTGTTGTGTTTGACACGTTAAAACGTCGATTAATGTCGTTTCGACAAACACTTTACATAATCGTACAGAAAAATTGGTGATTTTTGTTTATGCAACGTTGATTGATTATTCTGTTTCCAAAGGAATTGTTGTATAATTTGATTCTTTTAAGCTCTTTTATTTTTGAAGTATCTACGTGACTATACAACACGTGGTACTGTAATGAGTGACAATTTAATGCGTGGTACTGCGTGAAGTGATACAACGCGTGTCAATGTAGATATGTGATAATACATTGCGTAGAGCACCTGATGATCTAAGCACGTGATTATATGTATAATGGCAGTGTAATTCGTGGCAATATGTGTTGTAACGTAAGATAAAGCAAACTAGTACACTCTCGTTATATTGCCATAGTCACAATTTTATACACTTACACATTAGAATTTAATTTTTAAACTCCATTTGAAATCAAACCTCGAATCCTACGTGTTTTATATGTTAAACGTTAATTTAATGTGGGTTAATTGAATTTACCTATAGGCATCCTCTGAGACGTTTATTTTGCCAGGTTCTCCGGTGGTTTCCGTACGACTGGTGAGATTCACGGTATTACCAAACAAGCAATAACGCGGCATACGATGTCCAATAACGCCGGTCACAACCTCGCCGCTGTGTATCCCGATGGTGATTTTCTGCGAAAGATACCAGGAAGCTCTTCTTATAAAGTGACAATGCGTATTCGTGTCACGTCGGTCGCGTTAACGTCGTGCTCGGCGGAAGCTTTCGCGAGGAAACAGGAAGAGTGCATTCCGAAAGGAGAACAAGAATCTTTTTACGGATAATCGAATACAAGAAATCCACGTGTAGCTGCCTCTCTTGCCACGTTCCGCGAAACGCGATTGAAAACTCAAGTCAACGGCTCTGAATTCGTTTCAGGACACTCTCATTTATTTATTCGATACGTCGGGACGAAGCTGATGCTTCAGATCGAGGCTGCTGTATACGTAATGCTTTTGAATTAAACGGATAAATTGTATCGGTGCGATGTACGAATAAAAACATTACTTGATTCTTCCCGATCGAATCTTTATTTTCTGACGAGCACGGTACAGAGTTACTTTACGTTAAAGCCATCGATTGACAATTTGTTGTATTCCATCCCGAAGCATCCCCTTAAAGAAAATTCAAAGTATTCTTCTGAATGCAGATTGCAGCGAATTAAAAATACAAACGAATCAAAATTTCAGTCACAGAATTCACGTGTACACGGTTGAATGACCGAGACTCAAAAAGGAGAAAGCGTCCGACCGATTGTGAGCAAGATAGAATAGAAAGTTGATTGATTGAATAGTTTTATATCAAGTTTCTCCATAAATCAGTGGTACTTAATATTTCAGAAAACACTGACACCTTTCGTAACAAGTTATCCATTGTGTTTAAAAGTCAATTATTGCTAATCTCAGAATACTTCACACATTTTTCACAGCTAACAAGTATATTACCAGAAGAAAACATGAGTCATAGATTTTAATCTTTGCAGTTCTTCACAAAAAACGGTCGTTCGACATGCAACAGCCTAACGTCGGTAACAACTTATTTTTGCACGTAACCGATAATAAATGGCTGAAAGAAAAACTAAGAACGTGTCAGCGGTTGACAGATACGTTCGTACGAGATTTTCCAGGAAAGTGTAAAATTTGAGCTGGAAAAAAGTGCAGGAAAAGAATAGTGGTACTTACCACAGGCTCGCCATCGATCTGCACCTCATCTGCAGCAAGATCCATCATATCTAGCGCTAGCCGAGCAATGCATCGTGCATGGCAACGACATGGTTCCGGTAATCCGCTCACGGCCATGTATTTGTCACCAACAGTTTCGACCTAGTCCGACCAAAGTGGATCAGTGCTAACAAACCCCGTAAATTCAAATATATCCGTTGTCTCTCACACACTGGTTACCGCGAACCCTACTTTAGCTTTCTAACTACCCCGCTTCACAAATTCAGATCAATAATATTATTCGGCAGAAGTTTCTACGACTAAGTAGCTCGTCTGTTTACGGAACATTTGCTTAATAAGGATTATCAACGATTATTACTCCTCTGGTTATTAACTCTGAATCTCTACAGATTTATAAATTTGAAAATTGTAATAGATTTCGTTAGGAATATGGTTGCAGAGATTGAGAAGTTGTCTAAACGTTTCGATTACATGGATTGTACATCGTACAAAGGGCTGACATTCTAAAGGTGTCATCAAGAGAATTATTCAAGATATTTGCATACAACGTGCAGTTTTAAAAGACGAGTAACCCTGGTCCCGTTGCAAAGCGTTGAACAGTCAAGTGATGCACCTAGGTCGAAACGAACCTCGAGGAGGCAGAAAAAAAGTTTCTCTTTCCCGGCGTTATTATTTAAATATGCAACCTCGCGGACAATGACAGCCCGCGTTCCAGCCACTGATCAATGTATTTTAAACGGCACGTTACGCGACCGAGGAACTTTCATCGCGGCACGAAAGTTGCCTTTCAAAAATACAAACACACGTGAAACGCAAGATGGACGTAAGTACTTCGCCCGGTTAACTCTCACCTTGTACACGTTGGGATTCTTCTTGGGATCGGTGAGCACGTCGAACGCGGTGTACAGCTGATTGAGCATGTTGACAATCTTCATTGCGCCGCTGGAATCCGTGTGAGCAGCACAGTAAGCACCGAAACCGACAATTCCGGAGAACAACAGGGTCACGCAATCGTACTTCTTGGCTGGAACTGGCCTGGAATGTCGGAGCTCGTTCGCCACGGAAATGGGCAGCACCGAGTACAGCAATCTACGAAATACGAGCAACTATTAGTGGACGTACGGTAAACTCTCGTTATACTGCCACCTGTACAATTTCACGTATACTGCTACCCTCTCATTATAGGAGGTTGTGCTCAGATTGGAAAACTTTTCGACCAACTTAATCTACAGCATTTGGCGTATAGACATCTTTACATGGTCTTCGCATACTCGCAATTAGCCTTTGTTCAAAGGACACATACGTAAAGTTCTAACCTTGCTTTTTTCTAAGATTAAGATGGACTAAGTATTAAAGTCGAATAACAAAATTAAAAAAGATTTTCTATTAAATCGAACTTATGTTACCTTTAATGAAATGCAGAGAGAATGTACAATTTATGTAGAATAATTAAGATGATGTACGTAGATATAGAGGTTGCAAAGTAAGATTATTCCTATCGTTGCTTACTAATTTAAGAAGCTCATAAATATGAAAAGCAGCATTGTAAGTCGTCTAATAAAAAAATAGCAGACGTACTTTGCTGAATGAAACGAGGTTGAATAGTGGGTCGTGGCAATAAAGGAAATCCTCGGTACAGTATGGTTCGCTTTAATCCATAAACGCGCTGTATCACAAAGTACCAGGATATTGAATGCGCATTGACTTGAGAAGACTGTACAGGAGGGAGAGACTGAAAGGGCTCGTAAGAGTTATTAGAATTTCAAATGTCGAAGATATTTCAAAGTGTTCGCACTTTTCTAACGCGAGCCACATTACGAATGAAATTTCCAGACGCGATACACGGGTAACATTTTGAAACAGGAGCGGAATAAAACATTCTATCGGAGAACGATTACTGGCCGATCCATTTCTGATATCGCTCTCTATTCAATTTTTCTCCAGCGAAATTAATGACTTTCTCGACCCTTCGTGCGTTCACCCTAATTTACGGATCCCCCTCAAGATTCGTTTCCGAATTAAATCGGAACATCCTGGCTTTACGATCATCGTCATCGAAGTGTCCCCGGTTCCTAACGAGCCTGGAAACTTGCGACGCCTGAAAAAAACTAAAACGGCGTTGGCCCTCGTGGAGATAAAAAAAAAAAGAAAGAATCGCGATCCAATTTCCGACAAGAGAGAGAGTACCCTGTCAAGATAGAAGTTCGTTGGACCGAAAGATAGGAGCGACCCCCTCAGAATTGCGTCGGGATAAATGGCAGTCGAGGCCAATGGGGATCCCCTTAATCAGAAAATTACGCGGACGGAAATTCTTACCTGTCGGTCTTCTGCTTCTCGCCGTCCAACTCGCGATACGTCTGCTGCAATTTATCGGTAAGCAGTTCCAAGTTTCTCGTTAATTTGTAATCAGCCTCGAATTGCTCTGACATCAACACGAGATCTCTGGTGGCGTCGTGAAGCGGGATGTCGCTCAAATACAAGCCCCGTCTAATAATCAGAAACGCGAAGAGTAAAAAGTTGAATTCCCAGTTTCATTAACTTCTTGGAATGCTCTCCTCGATTCCTTGTTTCGACTAGAGATTACAAAAACACCTCTCGACATATCGGTATGTATAAATAGCCAGTTTTGAACCATCTACGCGCTTCTAAACAGAAATACATCTCAACTCCGTTACGCTAATAATCAACATTGTTACGGATAACATAATCGTCACATCGTGAGAAGGTAGCTCGTTACAAAAGAAGCTTAATTAGATTATACAATGCATGGAAATTTCTCGTTTCCATGGTGAAGGAATCCCTGCATAAATTCGAAGTTCAATCGCGATATAAGCACGCAAGGGTTCAACGTCCTGGAAGAACGAAATGCAAACTGCAGCTTGTTCTATCTAATTTTCGTCAGGAAAACGAAATTGGTCGGTTAAACCCTTTCTTACTCTTTGAATTTATACAAGCGGACACTAAGATTATCCTCCTGAGATTACGTCTACGTACAACTTTCTTTTTATTCGTCCCACAAGAGTACTTTTTATGTATTTAGAAACTTTTGTAATTATTCGGAGTTACCTCTGGTTATAGCCATAGACAAGTTTTATTGAATTCTATATTGCTAACTTTCTGGGTCACTAGATTTCTATAATCTTACATACTTAGATCTCCAGACTTGTATATTCAAGAGTAAATATCTTTACGATTAATCTCAAGAATAAATATTTTAGATCTTTCAGTTCGTAACTTTTTCTTATAGGAGGGATAAGTCTTGACATGTTTCTGGTACAAATTGTAAGTAAAATTTTCGTTAAAAATAACCGAAGTATCGCTTTACATTTATACATAATTCCGCGAATCGACGGAACATCGTTAAAGGAATATTTACGATTTCCAGCGAGCATCATGGTTAAAAATAAACGCGATTTTTATCCAGCAGCGTCAGTTCTCGCGCTAATCCGTTGCATTTCGAATCGAATATTCAATCATCTTCGATGTATAATTCATGTTTCTCACGATGGTTTCATGCTAAAGAACAAAGGTTACGCGTCGAAAACAAAATCCCGATGTTGTTAATTAACGCTCATTTTGTTCACTGTAAATTTAACCAATCGTTTCTGCGATATTATTTCCATCATACTTTCATTTAATCGCGAGTTGTAACGATCGGTATCATCGTTCGCGAAGAAGCAAAACATCGTTCCGTTTTTTCGAACGCTCAACTTTCGCGTCTAATTCGACGCTCGGAGGTAGCCACGATTCGGTTCTCATTGTAAAAAGAAGTTAACGGTCGACGTAACAAGAGCGGACTCGATTAAGCATCAAATTTATCCGCTAACTGGCGCGACGCTTTTGCTCGAACGAATTCTCGCTGCTTCCAACTACAGCGGGAATTACGCGCGCGTTAATCGGCGACCATAAGCGCGACAGCGACGCGTTAAATTCCCGTACTTCATAATGGGACGATTACGTGATCGAATTTTCACCGTGGAACACGCGTCCCGGCACGAAAATGTCGCGCAATTGGACATTTGCATAAAAGATCTGGCAAAAACTATTTCTACAATTACCTCTACGTAAAAAATTATGCAACATGGCCGTCACGCGTGCACTCGAAAACGTAATACAATCACAGGTGCATTCATTTCTTCAATTATCAAAAATGCAAAGATCCGTTAAAATTTCTTTCTAAAATTACCCGTCGACGTAAAAAATTATGCAACATGACCGTCGCGCGTGCACTCGGAAACGTAATACAATCACACGTGCACTTTAATTATCAGAAATGCGAAGAAATGGTACAAAAGTTTCTTTATAGAGCGAAGAATATTAAAAGATATTATCTTGATTATTACTTTGATTACTATTCTCGATTGTATGAAATTACAGTAGAATCGAACGAGCAGAATTTTGCAAGCCTTTGTTTCGGCGCCACGGACATGTATAGAAAGGAATTACAAAAAGATTTATTGCATAACAATATCGGCGTGAAAGTTAAAACACGATTAATGGCACTAGACCGAAGTGAGTCGTTTCGTAAATCTTCAACAAACAAATTACACAATGGAGAAGCACGTACGTGTGTATCTCCTCCGGGAGGCGATAAAATTCACGATCGAATGAAATGTAAGTGGACGAGCGGTTATGGACGGCCGTGGTATGTGGGTCGTTATCGTAAATAGACGCAACGAGTTTAGTGGCTAGTAAGTAGATACACCCTATTAATTCATCGTAACGTATTCCCTTGTCTTTGCGCGGAAAATATTTGTCGTCGGCAAAATAACGGTAATGGCCGTCCAATAGATGCCGAAGCGATGGTTCGCATAATTACAGCCATTCTCGTGTCTGCCGCTACTATACTGCGAACATAAATTCTCGTCACGCCGTCACCGAATTGCTCTCGTTCGAATAATCTACGCCCTTTGTTGCTCCGGTTGTCATTTCCTCTTTTTATCCGTCTGCTCCTCTTTGCATTCTTTCGTCTTCGATTTTTGTTCGCCTGCACGAATTGATTGTTTTCGAACAATTTAATACCTGACAGACTTCACACTTACGATACAACACTCAACAATCTTCAAAACTACGAATTTCCAATATGGAAATAAATTTGGACAACTTCTCAAACTTTAAATTTCTCTGATTCCCAAACTCTCTGAGTTCTCCATTGCTCCTTTATATTTGCTTGTTAATTTCCAATGAACCTCATAAAAGTATTACTGATCTCATTTTACTCCTCGCTGTAAAATATCTATTTATTTTCATCCGATGTTCGTGTTTTCAGTATAAAATGATAAATGTTTCCAAATAGTAAAATTAATCGATTCCGTTCTAAAGTAACGGAAACTTGACCTGTCAATTCAAAGAGAAAATTTGATGTTTTCATTTATAACTGAAACGATGGTTCGTGTAACAATATTTTTTACCGCGAAAACCCGTCAAATGGCATTCTTCGCAGCGGCTATTTATTCCTCAGAGTTACGCGTCCTCCACGATGGTGTTGCAGAGTGCTGAACGCCAGCGAACGTGTTTTCCGTGTTATCGATTACAAGCGTGCATGCACCTTGTTTAGCTTGATTGAAGTTCCATTTAGGAACTATTCGATAATTGCCACGTGGCTTGTCACGAGACACATTAACGCGATATTAATCTGTGTATAATTGTTCGGACATACGAGATACTCATTTGTCTCCACTATTTTAGAACAAATGTGACGAGCGTAATTTTGTGTAAATTCTTACCTAGTTAAGTCGTCCAGATTCATAACGCTTGGGTAGCAGAGGAAGATCACTAGGTCTGATTCGGGAATGTACAACATTTGTCCCTGTAAGAATAGTAATGGGTCTACTTACAAAATCTGCTTTATTCTTAAAAATTATATTTTAAATTCTGCAATTAAGTAAAGAAACGTGGTATTAAAAATTAAGGAACTGAACAAATTAAACAAGAAATTCATTGAATTTGAAAGAGAAATATGATACTTTTGATCGATAAAGGAACGTAATTAACCAGTGAGAATTAAATACTGCAATGTTTGCTGCTAATACAGAACGTTAATAGCTATCAGGAAATTGATACCAACTTTTAAGCGCAAGTACGAGTACTCTTCAGTAGCGTTGACCCTCATCACACCCTTCTTCGTTCGCAGCACGTACACGGTGTTTATGTGTGACAATATATTCTCGAACGTCAGCTCTAAATGTGGTCTGACCTAGCAGAATAAAGCTTCGCTGTTAGTTGGAGACACGAAAAACACGAGCGATAAAATTTATTAGGTGCAGAGTTGAGACCCTCGTTAATTTCCCAATATGAAACTGATTATTTATGCTCGTAATTACCGTCATCTTGTAATATTCGGTGTAGTCCGTGTTCATAACATTTACCATTTGATAATTAATATGTCAAGGTCTAATATAGAATGCTTGAAAATGTAAAAATTGAATAAAAGGAATAAAATATAACTATTGATTTAAATATTGATTAAAGTTATATGGTAAACAGATTATTTGTTGAGTAAGGTATTTTCGAGAACATGTAAAAATAACAATGCATCATTGCCCTTTAACAAAATATGAAGATGGACACGAATACCAGCGATGCTGGAATAATAATAACCGGTGGATAATTGATTACGCCCCCGGATGCACACGCGGGTGTCTATGCAAATGAAGTTAAATGGTTCCGTTTCAATGGTGCATGTCACGTCAAGCAAACCGCATTTGAAAGATATATGATTACGCGTGTATGAATCCGCACGAATTATATCGGCGGTGGCCAGATAGCGGCACACAATAACGCAATTTCTCGTGGTCCGTGCTAACTAATACAGTGTTTCGGGAATAAAACATAATATCGATTCCTTGTTATCGTCTGTGTCCACCTCGTATCTTCCCACGAGATTGAACTTGAGATCATATTTATGTATGTGCATGAACCGATATAGCTATTCGATCCATCATGCAGGATCATTTGTTATTTGTATCGATACTACAGGCTAATTCTTATAGTGCAAACAGCGAATGTAGTTCGTAATATTCGAAATATGCTAATAACAGAAAGTTGAATTGAAAAATTAAGTTTATCGTCGACACTTTAATCGCTCCGGTGGTTAAACGAACGACGGTAGAAAACGGATTCTAAATCGCACTCGTATTTGAGTAATGGCGCGATGCTGAGAACTGAATAATCAAATTGAAAAGTTGTTTCATCATATTCGCAATAATTCTTCTTAAAGTGTGCCATACTGCATACGGTAGTTTTCACTGTGATAATCAATGTGCAGAGGAATCATTCTACGCCGCGCGGTGATCATAAGATTCATGAAACAATGAGTGATGTAAACCTACTGACACATATTTTCGTGGCCATAATTTGCAGAAATCAGAACAACGCATTCAGCATTCATAACGTGTAACGATTTTCTAATTTGTAATAGGAACTTACAGTTAGAAGAATGTCGTTCAACTTGCAATTACCGGAGCACACTTGCGGTATCACTCGAGTTATGGTGCATCCAGTTTGAACTATGGTCAAGTCCCGGTTAAACATCAAGTGGAACGGAAAAACGCGACAGAACGTCATGGGACTCACTTTTGGTTCTGTAACACATTTTTTAACGACTATGCATGAATCTTGAATGAAAATCCTCTACATCTCTCCTGAAATTTATTATTCCTCATTTCACGGGAAAAGCCCTTTGAGTCACAAAAGTTTTGCAACATACAATAGAAAGATTTGTGTTTCACAAAGTAACCAAAGTCGAAGGTAATCTTTTGTCAGATATATTTGTTACAAATTAACGAGTACCAACAATTAGATTGATGGAAGAAAATTTATTAGGGAAGGATGAAAAATTACTTACCTACGGATAAAGTTTCCAACTCTGCGATCATGGGATTCGAAACGACCCCAGGTCCGGACGTGTTGGTGATCAAAAATTGCACGTGGTCGCATTCGTTTTTGGTCTTCAGTATTCGCATCTCGATATCCGTGCCGTGTAATTTCTTCGCCACTGTCTACGATCCATAAAGATCATTTCTTGAGGGTCTTCTGATTTGTTTGGAGGTAAAGAATTTCATCCCCAAACAATTGGGTAGCAATTTCAGATCGATCAATCAAATTAACGGAGCATCAAGAAATGTACAAATAGCTCGAGTGTATCAACAAATATGGTAAATTTGCATCGAATTTTCGTGGCATTAATTTCAGTTAGCTCGTACGAAATACCTTAACGATGCCAATCACAATATGCTCTAATCCAGGTCGATCGGAGTAATAATGTAATATGAGCGCTCCATCCTCGGGTCTTTCGGTGCATCGGAAAGAGGGTGCCCTCATTCCCGGGTACAAAGTGCCTAAATGATCGTGAAGGGCATCCAGGTTCTGCAACGAAACGTTATAGAAACCTTCGTCAAACTATTCGCGAAACTATATGTAACGCCAATTAAAATATGGCGTATCTCGCAGCTAATTCGTTTTCGATTATCGTTTCACGATTGTAACGAGGTTAACCGAGAGCGCTGCTCCTAGCGTACTACTCGCTTCGTGTTACGACGCTCTTTGCCCGTTTTCATTTCCATTCCGTGCTATTAATTTCAATCGCGACACGTCCCGCTCGTATTCTAGAATCCAGCAATGGGAAGGTAAGAAACGAAATTGCAAATTCGACTGGTAACGATGGGACAAGAACAAACGGCCGGTACGTGACTTTTAGGCACCGCGGAGAACCGGAAATGAAACCCGATTGCGAGAAAAACCTGGCGATAATAATCTTGTCCCTCGACGACGTTCCAGTCGCTAATTTTATTCATTGAACGACCGAGATTTCTGTAAAAACGAGTGCACGTCGCGCGACAACTGTTGGACATTGCTTTGATTTATTGTCGACACCGAATACAAGGATTGAGCGATTACCGTAGCTCAGGAATGACCGACTACCTGCTCGTCACAGAATACGCGATTCCAACTACCAGGTGATCTATCATCGATCACTTTGTATCCCTATGAATCGCTATTTCGTATGTACCCTGTGGTATATGCACGTATCGACGTGGTACAGTTGACTTTCGTTATATTGCGCCATTCCTAAATCTACAACATTAGACATTTGGGACTTTGCAAGTTCCAAGTTTGAAATTCGAGAACTTGGAGCATGAAGTTGGGAATTTAACTACATGAAACGTTTGATAACCTTAAAAAATTTGATAATCAATTAGAAGTTTATACTGAGATTTATGTTTGCAAAGGGCTCTGCAGAAATGTCGCAAATAACACGATGTGACGAAACCTACACGAATTCACTTATGTATCGTTGCGACGTAAAATAGGATTATTCTGTTCATTAAATTACTCAGAGTTGATAAATAAATTTATGACGCGTCTTAACTTAACTCCTCGACAGTATTAATCGTATTAACCAGAACTTATGTATTAACCAGAAGTTGCTTATGCCTCACATGTTACATAACGCGTGCGATTCGATGTTATTAGACAACGAGTTAATTTACAGAGCCTGTGTCACGGATTGAGAAATTCTTTTCCTCTTTTGCAACTTTCTAACATGCGCATCGAAGTAAGTACCTGCAACGGATGTCGATTTGTTCGCGTGTCATCGTTTCAGAAAACTTTCACTTCGACCATGCGGAATCGTTGGAATACCAAACGCATCGCCCCCAGGCAGATTTTATTTTTCACGAATCACCTCGAAAGTAAATGGCGGACGAGCGGACAACCGTATCGAACCGTGATTTACCTGCAAAAAGTCCCTGGGCGTCGCTCCGAGCACCTGAAGTATCTTGTCGTAGCCGGAGTCCTGACAGAACTCGAAGAACATTCGACCAAACAGCTCCAGAATCTCATTTGCTGGAATGTCTGGAAAATGTTAGATCAAACATAATGATCGAGTTATCTTATCGAAGCTGACATAGAGAATTATTTACTTTGACCAATTTCCAATCAGGACAAAGATTGATTGAAAAATCTTTCGTATAAAGTATTTATTATCCCATGAATAATAGCATCTCGGTAAAATTGATTTCGATAAGAGTCAATTTGTAAGGGTTAATTTTCGTAAAATTTTAAGATGGCTTTAATTTTTTTGCACACGCGAATAAAGAGATATGTTACTGTTTGTATACATGATAGCGCTGTTGGTAACTAGGTAACAGAGTAACGTTTGGAGTAATCTAACCGTGTACGAGAGTATTTTCTCATTTTATCGGGGATCAATTATCGAGTCGATGCTTTGAAACGTATTGCTCTTTCAATGGCTACCTCCAGGGTGGATTAGTGGGGTGAAAGTTCGACGGAGTTTGATTCTTTGTTGGCGAACGTACCAGAATACGATCCTCTATTTCACGGAGCATTTGCGAAGAAACTTGAGACGAAAGCTTTGTTTTCTACTCGATTCGGAGAGCGAACATAGCGAATTGTAAAAATTAATTACGTCAAAGGATGGTCAAAGTAAGAACGAGAGTAGAGAACGGTTGAGGGGAATGGTAAAACATTAGTCTGATTAAATATCGCGGAGGATTCTGCTAAAGAGGAGGATATTAAATGCGAGGGAAGAGAGAGACGATAAAATAATTATTAAGATAAAGATAAAACGGGTATGTAGATCAACGAAATTATTACGGAAAATGTTTTTACTTTCACAGACTTTTTAATGCGAGGACTGAAGAGTGAACAATTTCATTAATTTTGCTAAAATTTGAATCTTAATTTCCATGAAATGTTGAACAGAATTTATACATTGAATGTAGGAGTACCTTGCAAATCTCTCGTGTTTGATGGCCTCTAATTTGGAACATGAACAAGGGACTTTCGTTGATCCTGATATGTTGTTACATCGGTGGTCCAAAGGAAAGGGGCACGGTTTGCATTCCAAATTCATGAACCATGTTCGACATAGCATATTGCAATTCATGTTTGTATAGAAATGTATACGTACTGAGTCGATTAACAGCTGCCGATATAATGTTGTAGGTAATCTCGTCGTCATAGATCTGGCGTACCAGGAACTGACCTTCCATATTAACGGCTGCATCTTTTCTATATCAACGAAATATTAATGAACAATGGTACAATTACGTCTACGCGTTACACAGTCATGCACCGTTCCACATCTCTACGTACAACAAAAAATACTGCTAAAAAAGAATGTTCAACTATCATTAAAAGTTATCTTGAAATTGCAAATAAATAAGTGCAAAATAAATGAGCATATATAATTATTTATTTCAACGAAAGTTATGTCAACAAAACTTGGATATTGAGAAACTCTTAATTAAACGAAATATAGCATAAATGCTCAAAGATAATTAAGTATAACATTCAAAGGCAACATTGAATAACCGAGTTAATTAATGAAGACTGCTCGTTTTCTGCTGATAGAATAAGAGCGCCAGGGAACGTGGCTACGTAATTAGTTAAGGGGTTGTTTATCGAAATATAATACATTAATTTAAGGAAAAGTTTTACAGCGAAGTTAATTAGTCTCACGTGTCAAACAAAGTAAATGTTTCTTCTCGAGGATTTTAACAGCTCGTCGATCGCTTGTGGTAGTTTCTATTAAATTTACAAATTGCAGGTTAGAGGTACTTCGGTGTTTGGCACGGATATGAGCTGTCACTCCACTTTGCCCGCGGTATTTTTACATAATTTTTCGAACCGCTCTGCACCTTGTGGAACCAGGAATTGGCTTTAAATTGGCCGTGAAATATTAGCATTCGAGTGAACAGAAATCTCCCTCACGAAAGATGTGATCACAGAAGTTTTCTTACGAATCAAAAATGATTTATCGAATTTCTTATTTTACTAAATTTTACGCTTGAATTGGGAATCGCTACTTTATGTATACTGTGTGGTACATGTGTGTAGACAGAACTTAAGTAGATACAATCTTATATTGCAATTATTTAAAATGACATTTAGGACTTAGAACTTACATATTTGGGAATTTGAGGATTTCGGGATTGGAAAACTTGGTCATGTCCGAAGAGTAAAATAAACCAACAAAATGTTCAAAATTATATTATGCGATAGACAGGATACGAAGGGTCATTTGGAGCTGTTGAAGTGACCCTCTTCATCGGAGCTATTAAGGGTCATCATATTTCGCACTAACCCACATTTTGATGTTTCTCGCGTGAGTCTTTGATGGACAACCCGTGAAACTTTGTCAGGGTACTATTTGTTCTACTTCAAAAGAAATCCATATAACTTAATCCCAATACTGCAAAGTTGATATTCATAATTAAATGCAAATAGGTACGGTAGAAGTGGATGGAAATCAAACGCAGCGTTCGTTCAATTTCCGTCCTTCAAATATACGAAAAGATATACGATATCCGTTCAAAAAATGTAAAAATTATAACTTCTTTATTAAATATTACGTAACAAGATGTACATAAGTTTACGTAATAAGACGTATTTGTCTTCTTGTTAAAATTGTTATCTAGACACAATCAATCAAATTGTAATACTACACGAAGATTTTAAAAAGTTCTGTTCTTTAAGACAGCAATCATTAATTAAGAAAGAGATTAAGAATCCCTCGACGCAACAAAATGAGAAGATACTAATCCCAATGGAGGCCTCGGTAACAATAAATTCCTTTACATAAAGTCCCTAGCCGGGTTTTCAATTAAATCTCGGTAAACCGCGTAGCTTACCCATTACATTATTCCGGACGAGCAATAATCCTGGAAGCGAGCAAAGAAATGCAAGAGAGGAAGTTGGCGAGGTTACGCGAGCTTTTCTGAATAACTTTATTCAGACTAAAAGTCATGCGGGTCTCGTTGTCCTCTCACGAGAACTCCGCGGAGAAGATCGTTCCCTGAAGCACGCGTTCCGCGACAATTTCGCGTGTTTAACGCCGCATAAACATTCGTTACAAGCAAAGTATTCAGCCGCGTTCTTTTCTTTCTGTCTTTTTATAGATTTCGCGGTCCACGGAAGAGAATCTCGCGAAACGATAACGATCTTAGGGAGGCAAAACTCGAAGTCACGTTTTTCATCTGAAAAAAGAAACCTATCCAGGAAAGCAGTTACGCTTTTTCGCCGTGAACGTAAAAAGTTTCACTTCTCCGCGAGTTACTTCTTTTATTTACGTTGTTGCGGTTTGCCAGCGAACCATTGCGAGCAACTTTTGAAAGAGTCCGATCGCGAACAAGCAAAACGGAACGATTCCTCGAGGGATGCCGATGGAGCGACGGTTTGATCGGTAAACGATAAAGCATTTATGTCTGCTGGGGAATTTAAGAATCTCTTAGCGAGCAACGCGTGCCGATATTTCGTTGTGTCTTGTGAATCGATAGATTTCGAGGATCAGGTAAACACAGGTTTATTACGCAAACTTGTTCCGATAAGAAACGGGAAAAGAGGGAATTTGCTGCTCATTGTCGTCAAACTGTCCAACGTTATGCTTTTTACGAGGGGAAGAAATCGTCTGTGTATACAAAGCGTTCGATGCTTCTTCCGGACAAACGATGTCAGTATGTTTTACGATGAAAAATACAAACACGATGAGAATACGAAAATATGTCAGCACATTCTGCGGTCGTCAAAAGTACGAAACTCGAACGGTGCAACAAAGTGTATAATCACAGGAGAGAATCAGCAAAATTGCGACAAAATTCGATTTGCAATAAATGCAATATTCGATATCAGACTTGTATCGGTAAAGGAAGTATTCTGAATTGCAAATATAGCTGCAACGTTTGCTTCGCGTTTCATATTTTCGCTCTAAGTTTTTAATAAAACAGTTCCAGACTTTTTAATATACGATATTTTAGCTTTATTTTTTGGTACAGAGTGTATTGACAAAGTTATTCACATTGAAAAATCTGTTCCTCGAATTCTTGCAGAAGCAGCTTTCGTTCAGTCGTTTCGAGTAAAATTAAACACGTCTTTTCGAAAATTCGTCGATCAAATAATCTTCTGTTGAACTCTTTATTGACGCCGAGCACCGCATCTGTTATCGAAAATTTATCGAATTTAATCCAGCACGCGATGGAAACACGGGATTGAAACGCCTGACGCGCGCAACGTGCCGTCGAGAATCCACGGAATCAGAAATTCAATCATTCCTCCGATTTGTATTGGGTCACGTCGTACAGAAAATTCAATATAAATTCCGTCTGGTATGGCGGGAGACGCGAAGGAAAGAGCAGAAAAGTCCCAACGAGGCCAGTGAAATTTCAATTAAAGTACGCGAGGGATTCAGGTCACGGATGCATCGGACCTAGCCTATATAGCGAGTCGACAACCAAATAAAACTGGCCAAGCATGGAGGCGCACCACGTGGTCCGGGCTAAGCTTCCTCGAGGGATCAGCTCGTAACGTGTGTCATTTAACAACAATGTCCGGATAAAATTCAGGAAACGTAGTCCGGTGCAACGTTCGCCCAAACGAACAGCAACGTGTCTCATGCAAAATGGAAACACGATAAAAACAGGCAAAAGAATGTCGCAAGGATAAAGGAAGAAAGAGATGATCAGAGTCGGCGCGTCGCGGACCGCGCGCGCCCACGTTTTACCTACTTTATCGCCTCCCACGTCTCGCTGTCAAAGGTCTTCATAACCAGCAGCTCAAGGGCGTAATTCACAAAACCGTACTGCACATAAGAGAGAAAAAGAAACGGTAATATCTCGCGTGGTCATGCGAACGAACATCGACAACGATTGGCTCGACGATTCGTCACTGGTAGCGGTTGATTCACCGACCGTCAACCGGTCCCGTCGCTCGTCCACGTTCGTTCTTCTACGTCTCGGAAGATCCTTCTGCTTTCCATTTGATTTCGTTTGTTTATCGAACGTACCATGATGAATAGAGAAGAGAAGCGGACTGGAAGGCTTCTCCTCGTATCATTCCGTGCTAATTGCCATGGGAGCCGTGTTTACCTCGTGCACACGAGCCGCGTACTGGAAAGTCGACCTGCCGTCCGTCGGAGACGATAAGTATCGATTTTCTGCTCGCAGCTGCGCCACCTAGATACTACAACCCTGTTATCCGCCTTCGGCTCGCCCTCCACGCGCCTCCTGTACACCCTTCCGCTGCCAATCCGCTTTGCCGCCGTCCACGGCCTGAAATCGACAGCGATATTATTCACCGGATGAATACTTACAAGACCTCCAAGACTAACCAATCGCTTCCTTCGTAGCATCGTTTTCTCTTTACCTTTTATTAGCCTAATGGAAACTCTGATGCTTAGCTAAATTACCGAACGGTATCCTTCGATTCGAGATGCTTTTTTTCGATCTGCACTATCGATCGTTTCCAGAGAATCAGCTGACGAGCTTCAGGGAGCTTTGCATTTGTGTACCGAGTTTTAGGCTGTGGTTCGCTTAGCAAGCTTTAGATACGTGTAGGGAACTAGAAGTCTCTTGTCGAGCATTAGACACAATGGGCAGCTTTCTTCGTTTCGAGCAATCTTCAATAACTGTGTAAACCACTTGTCAAGTGCTTTAACGTCGATACTAGAATACGATCGCTGGGTTAATGGATATTCTCAGTTAATAAAGCGTTCATTATAGCAGAGTCTCCATTATCCGAATTAATATAGAGGCATCGTAATCTGGATAAGAGACTCTTTGCTTCGTTCGCATTCATAGCTATTGGTAATAAGGATGAAAAGATAATATAAACGCGTCTTCCTTGAAATAGGTCCTTTTCTTCGAAGAGGTCTCGTATTATTTTAGCTACTGAAAAGCGAATATATGCCCTCGAAGAATAAACGTTCGAATTCAGAGAATATTTGCGCTCTCGAAGAGCCCACGCTCGGGAAAATTCTACGAAAACCACTCGTGTCTAAATATTTCATAGCAATATCGTATTAAAATACAATTTACCTTCAAAATACAATTATAGTTAATTACGTTTAAAATGCAGTTCTAATCCTTTTCTTCGAAACACAATTCCGATTACCGGTGTAATTTCCCGTCACGAAATTTGTAGCACACGAAACGCAATCGTGCATCGTAAGCACACGGTGCATCAACGTCAACGTGTTCCTTTCGTAGTGAGCACGTTTCAGAACAAGTGCGTCAGAGCAGAAGGGTTAAATCGAAGTTACATTCTTGAAATAACCTGGGCATTTTTCATTTAAACAATTGTTATTAAACATTCCCCGGCACAACATTTCCATCCACTTTCTTCCAAATATAGAACTGCTTGCTGCAAGTTCTATTACATTTTACTCTTGCCAAGTCACAAATAGTACCGCGAGCGAACTATTATAAATAACGCAAAAGGCGAAAATACTTGGGATCGATATAATTTTATTTGACACCCGAATACGAACCGACGAATCCATATTTAAATCATCATGCCAACAGGGAGTCTTATTTTCGATTTCCCAACAAAATTTTAATTTTTCTTTTTAGCAACATTCGCAGAATTTTGCAACAAATATCTCGACGTACCATGAATTTTTCCACTCGATTTCTGGAGTTGCCTCTGAAATTTATCCCGCAACGGCCAGAAGGTATTAAGATCGTGCGCTATATTTCATGCGTCCGTATCTGGAACATCCGTATGAAATCCCACCACAAATTATATCCGAGAAAAAGGCTCGTAAAAGCTAGCTTAAGCAGACCCTCCCGAGACGCGCGTTTAGGTAACGCGCGCGAAGGCGTCGGAAATTGATCGGTTACAACGAATCGCGTGTCAAGCATCGCATTCATTAGCGTCTATCCGAATCACGACGAAAGACTGGAGGTATTACAATTACGCGAATGAAATTCTCGTTGACATAAATTGAGAGCAGCCTGTAACACCGGGCTCCGCGTCATCCAACGAACTAATTGCAGAACGAAGGAGCTCAAGGATAGGACATATCCGAGATTCCCTCGCATAACGTGTTCTTAATTAATTCGCGCGAAACATCGTTGATCAATTTCCTCTTTGCGGGACGCACGCGTAATCCCATCGAGACGCGAACTCGTTAACCGGTAGCCAGCTCAAAGACGATAAGGAGGTGGACCGTTCAAAGACTCGAAAGAAGAGTAGAAGGATCATTACGGCGAATGAAAGTTTAACGAAGCGCAAGCAACGACTGTAGAAGCCGAATTTCTCTTCCTGGGACCATGAGCGCATTGAAAATTTCAGCTACAGTCGACCAGCGAGCGGCACGTAAATATTTTAGATCGCGAGATTCGTTCGCAGTACTCGCGCTAAGCTAATGAGACCTCGTGTAGGGTGTCGACTGTTTTAAGTCTGACCTCTTTTCTGCGTCCCCGTCTCGCGAGAGAGGAAATTACAGCATTGTTCTAGCGGTAGGGTACCTAGTTCTGTAACTGGCTAGTTATTACCCTCCCTGCTTCCTGAAAATGCTCGCGTTGAAGAAATAAGGGTACTTTTACGCCTACGACTGGTAATTTACGAATAACGCTACTTACCGTTAATAATAATTTATTCGAAACTAAAGTTTCGTTGAAACTTTGTAAACTTGTAGAGTAATCAAATATTTTGTTCAAGACGTACAAGTTTAGAATATTCTATAACACTCGGGGTAAAGCCTCCAATATTTTTCATTATTCACAACCACGGTTCGACTATAAATTTATTGTTACAAGACTCTGTTAATCGAGTCGACAAGATTCGTAAGTACAATGAACAGTACGTGCCAACACACTTTTCACCAAAACTGTCAGATGTTTACCTCCCCGTCTGTCGCGAGATTTCAAAGACGAATTCGCTATATGGAACTCGCAATATCGGTATATAGGGCAGTCGAGGGAATTGCACAGACCTCGTTCCCGTTATGAAAGGCCAAAAGGGCACACCATCTCGAAACGTACATACGCGTGAAAATCAAATAGAGCGTAATTCCAGGATGAGACATCAGTGTTTTGTGCCAATCGTTTTTCTCGATATTATCGCATATCAGAATATGTTCACGAGTTAGATTCATTAGACCCACGTTGACACCTAAACAGTAAGGCTATCTTTCAATTCCTTTGGTTCTGCTCGCAGAATTTGCACTTCAAAGTCACGAGCGAAGAGACATCATTTTTTTAGGTATACAATTAAAGTCGCGACGCGCAGCGACGAAAGTTATAAGCGATACACGTTCAGTTCATTTTTGTATAAAGTAGCAGCTGCCGACATACAATTTTAATCATCGTTATGGCAATTAACGTGTTGACAAAGACATCGCCCGTAACAAACAGAACGCCTTCGTTACGACCATGACCAGACGATTTTTATACCGATACTCGATGCCCTGTTTGCCCAGATTCCAGTGTCGCGTCGTTTCGAAGCAAACTGCGAATCGATGCATCACAAAGCTTTACGAGTTTCGCGAGCGATCGAGTTACGAGCTAAGAGCGTAATTCCATCGTAAAGGCACGAAAATAATGGTTGTTATATAATTGCCCGAACGTTTACGATTGCCGTGCTTTACGAGCTTTGTCACTACGAGTAAAAGCAATCGCATCGACTGTCAAACGAGAACGCATGGCCGTCGACCGTCAGGATTAAACGGCTACGAGTGATTCAGGAGAGCCAGCAGCTCAAGAAGCCGATAATCAAGGTCGACGACAATGAACACCGTTCCAACTGGTCCGATGAAGTATTACTGTTTGATCCGGGCAAAAAAATGTCTCGTCTAGATCTCCGATATGTCACGATTTCATCCAGCAAACTCCAGCCATCGTTACATTCGGGGCTCTGTAAATGTTCACCGATGTCCAATGCTAATCCGAATGGCAATAATTGGCACAGTCAACGGTAAAAATGATATCGATTTTGTCCTAGATACGAATTTCCAGCATTGAACGGTAGAGAGCAAATTTGGTTCATCTAGGATAAATATGGCAAGGAGGAGAGGGTCCTCCACTCATTTTTAGAGATTTTTGGAATTTGGTGGCTTAGGAGTTCAGGGACATTAGGATTTAGGACTTTTGAGGAAATTTTGAAATACAGAAGTTTCATAAAAAGTCTAGTAAATTCTGCAGTATGTCAAACAGCATCACTGTTAGCTCCGAGCAAAGACATTTAACTTCAGTCTCCCGAAGGGAGGTCCCAAAGTAATTTTGACGAAAGATACCGTTAAATAAAAAGAAATTTATGTGAGATATTTAATGTCGGTTCGAACCGTCATAATCGAAGGAGACTCGTTAACTGATCATAAGAAACTTCTAATATGGGAATAAAATGTCTGATCGTTTCCAAATGTTTTTGTTACGAACTTTCATTAAACGAAGAAAAAGTTCGCTGAGAAGCTCGTTCGCACAGAATCTACGATCTTCGTTGAAATATTCAGTGAACTTGCTCCGAATTTCTAACGTACAAAATTTCTAATCAGGATAGAACGCTAATTCGACGGATAATAATCGCGGAAGATCATGGTCGCGAGTCTCTAACTCGCAGACACGCTCGCGCAAATGTTTAATTGAATTGGCTCGATTAACTCGTCTCTGTTCGTTAGGTAACTAGGAGTTTCGCGAAATCGTATGCGAATCGAAGCTTGACGAGACTATTTCGAAACGTGTCTCCCGTTGTACGTGCGTGATATCGATCTGGAGTGCACCTGCTTCTTCTTCCTTTTCGCAGCTGAACTCCCGCGGGACTCGGATACAAATCAAACAAAAGGAGAAGATAAGCAGTTCGAAGTGTTATCCCTCTCATAAAGCAGCGATGTGCAAATATTGGATAAAGCACGAAGCTCGTTGCTAAGACTCGTTGCCGAGCAGTGGGCTGATTTATTTACAGAGTTTTCTGCTCGGCGAAAACGTCGGCTGATTTCCTTTTTCTTTCGGGTCAAGTGTCTGGCTCGTGCAACTTTACTGAACACATAGGGGATGCTTAAGTATGGCAACGATGCCTGTTGCATTAGCAGAATTGCGTGCGTTAATCTTTAATTCGAAGACTCTGCGGTGGAAAATGCTGGTCGATATGTGCAAAATGCAACAAAAGCTATATATGCGTGCACAACGTTATTCATGAAAGATAATCATTTAATTACATCGTGCCATACTGAATCGCATGCGAAATTGAACGCTTTAACACGAGGCTTTAATTATTATTGACGACACGAATAGCTAATTATCAAATTAAAGCTTTCTTTTAATTAGCGAATATATTACATTATCCCTACACGATAGTTAACGTATCACAATTAACAATGACATCCCTTGCAACAAATGATACAATTACAGACTCGTTGCAGACACTCGCTTCTTTTGTACAATCGCATATTCGATCTGGCGTGTCCATTGCCATTACCGTTTCGCTGCACTCGTTGCAACCGTAAATGGACTTGCCCCGTGTAAATAAATAAATCAATCGATAATATAAGAATGTGTTCGGGTATTCGTTGACGTCACTCATTCCTACGTTTTATGAGCCCTATGGTGTGTCGTTAAGACCCACACTTTGGTGCACGCGTTTCTATGGCGTCGTAAAAGACGACCGGAGGCGGCCGACACGTCGACGATATTATCGATATTCGATGCGTGACGGTATTTTTAATTAACTTCGGAATGGTTTTAATTAATTGCGGCTTCGATTTCGACTGGACTCCACATGTTTTATCGAACATTATAAAATTCTTCGTTTGCAATCTCCGGCGGATCCGAATTACGAGTACGTCCTTGATTAATTAACTAGAAGGGAGAAGCAAGGAGGTAGATAATTTTGTTTCGTACTCGAGACGAATCGATTAAGGAACACGGACTCGGCTGTACTGGCACGGATAGGCTTTCCAATTTTCAGTTTCTATCTGATCGGCGTTGCAAAGTAGTTGCCTGCTGCTTTCACGCCTAACCCCGCAATTTGTTATCGGCTGCTCGACCCGCGCGGCATTCCGTCCTAATGTCCATTTAACGAGTAGCCCGTTTCTATTGATTATCCCGTTATTGGACCGTTTCAGGTGTTCACATAGAAATTTCGTACACGAGTAATTCTGGAGTAAGGGATGGTCTTCGATTTGCTTTCGATCGATAAAACGATATGCCGAAGAGCACGGTTCTCCGAAATAATGCTGAAAAGGACGAATTTTGGTTAACAAAGTTTTAAGATAATCACGAAGGCAATTTGTATAAAACGCAATTTGTACCCGACTACAAATAGAACAATTATGAGGGATGAAATGTAACATTCCACCGAAATCCTAACTAGAAGAATCGTTGGAAAATGAATTGGAAATAAGCCTCAATGAGCAATATTAAATTACGAAACAGACATCGTGAAATGCAATTATGAAATTATGTATCGACCATTAGGGTGACGTTAAGATCATATTGTTTGTGACCGCAGAAAAAGCCCTTCTATGAGGCTGAAAGCTTTATTGATTTGATATCGACGGGGATGGTCTAGATTCCTCGGCCTGTCCCATGTCAATTTTTATAATGAAATGGCACTCTATCGGCAGAACGTGGCCACGTTAGGGCATCCCAGGACGACCATCAATTTCCCTCTTCTATGATCTTGTCCGAAGGGCGAAGATTAATGTCGACTTTCGTGGTTTCCTTCTATCTCTCTCTAGCTCTTTTTCTTTCGACTCTCGTCAACCAACGAATCAAGCATTCCCATTACAATGCTGATATTCGTTCGAGCCGAGACGATTAGATGCACGATTCGATTGAAGTTCAATGTAAGCGGGGATCGATCGAAGCTGGTTTAACGCTTCGCGACGTCGACAGTGCGCACCTGTTCCGCCAAGCAGAGTGCCTGACTCGAATCTCTTATTTCCACTCGATGAAAGCCAAGTGACGACAATATAAGCCGGCGAATTCGATCGTTGCTTTGTTCGCGTTCGCGTTCGTGGAAACGTGCCGGTCGATTTTCCTCGATCCTATCGCTTACGTAGCCCTAGCGGGGTGTTTCTCGCATGCGAGAACCTTTCTGCGTGGATAACGTATCAGAATAATAAACCGCCTGACAGTTGCAGGATATTGATGATGTACGAGATCCCTATCAACCTGTGACGTCATCGTGATCGAAACAGTGATAGCTTGAAATGTTACATTAGTCAACATTATAAGTTTCATTTTTACCTTCGTTGGCAATGTTATTACTTTTTCTTTGTATCACGCGAGAATGCAAGAGAAACGATGAGAAAAATGATACAGCGTTGTGTAACGTACAAATATAATTTTTCATAAAAACAGCAATAATTCATTGTACGTGTAAAAATTACGAAATCTCTCACCACAGTATTGTTTCCCTTACGCGATGAAAAATACTCGCTAAAAATGAAGTGAGTTTATAATTTTGACCAGCATTGTTGCATATCAAGTAAAGTAGCATGATAAATTGTAACCTTAAAGTTTAACGATAAAAACTGTATTAACTCTTCGTTAATTTCTCAGATATTAGCTTGTGGTGTATACATTGTGGGGCCAAGAGAATCGTGGAGCAAACTACTTTCGTTAGTAATACAATACCAAATATGCTACTGTAACTCTGGGTTGCGGATATCGGAAACGGAGGAACTAAAATAAAGCTTTGTCGTGGAAAGCGACGTCCAATAATTCATAAAGTTCAAGCAATAAATCGAGCTTCATTGTTTATCCGGAACAAATTCATAGTAGTTGTTATGTTCCCGTTTGTTCTAATTACGAGGACAAATGTTTGGCGAGCATCGTCGGAAGTTCCGCGTTTTTTATCGGTTCCCCGACTTGCGATCGCTCTGAAAACAATTCGTGCACGGGAATCAACTTATCGTCCGGCGGACGGAAGACACGAATGATACATTTATCGGTTGATCTCGTTCGATACCGAACGGGGGAAAGTGGCACGATAAAAATGTAAAACATCGTGTTGCTCGCGCGTTACGAAATTGTTTCTCCAAATATGAAATTCTAATACGAGGAAAAATGCAGGCAGCTGGCTCGTGCCGAGTATTTCAGTTTCATAATATTTACCATCCTGCAGAGGGACTTTACTGTCTTACAATGCATAATGTTTACTCTTGTACAAAGCAACGCGAAATAACATGTTGCATAAATTCGCTACGGAAATCTACAAATAAAGCTAGCACCGGATATTTCTGGCAAATTTTCGATACGCGTCTTCCTCTGTTTGCCGCGTAGGTGTGAACGATTGCGTTTGTATTTGACGCGAAATTACGTTTTCGTGGTAACAGACATTTGTCCGTGTACAGGATATTAACACGTTGACTGCCGGGGATATGTGTGACCGACTGCGAATTTAATACGGTCGTGTAATTAAAAACTATACGATATTTAAGTACAAATAAACGTAATGATAATCATTAAATTTTGTTTAAAATTGATGAAATGGTATTTTTGTATTTACCTTCAAACCACATATGTACCTACATTTTCCTGTTCAATAACGAATGTTACATAGTGCTGAATGGGTCTCTAAATTTGAATATTTCCGAAGTGCATTCAATGGAAAGTTTACAGTGCATCGGCAAATGTTCGCGGCACTATCCATCACGGTATTCAAAATAAAATAACAGCTATCGATTTTGCGATAAAAATCAGTGATGTTTCTGTCGTAAATCTAGAAAGCGGCGCCAAAAAATAGACCTACGGGAGATAAATAAACATCGATGAATTTCTTGGCATAGCGGATAGTTTCGAAATGAAAGTGCACGCAGAATAATTCACGTGAACCGTACACACGCTTCGCGTGAACCAGTATCCTCAAATTGAATTGAGAAATTAAATGTTTCTACTCCCAACGCTTCTCGGCTTTTCGAAAATGATTTTTGATTGCAGTATTTCATAGCATCGTTCCCGATGTTTTCAATAAAGCGTTGACTGGAATTTCATTAAACTCTTTTATCCCCGTGCAAACAACGAATGGTCAGGCGAAAATACATATTCGTAAAAACTCTCGTTGCCTCCTCGTTCAAGTTGCACCGAACGTGACAACGTTTAACGAGAAATTTGTTACACTTTCGCATTTTCATTACGCGCGATTTCGATAAATATCTTGATAATGTCAAGGAGATCGTCGATAACAGCGGGAAATAAGTGTCGTGACAACCTTTACTAAACCTTTGATATCCAAGGGGAAATCTTGCCCGTTCTTCTATAAGTCTTTCTCATTTCTCCGTTGGGAAACATTTTTCAACGCTGACGCTCATGAATGCTCACACGATTTTTCAAGGAGCTAGGAATGCTAGGGAAAATATCTTCTCTCCCGATCGTGCAATGTCTTCAATATGTAATCGTTATTTCAAAACGGACCGGAGAAAAATATCTTTGCGGTGTTTTCGATATAGAATCGCCAAGGTAGCGAAATAGAGCGATAACATTTGAAAATGCAAAAGTGCCAAGAAGTCGGAAAAGATTGATTGCGAATCGTCACGAATTTATCATTGCATTTGGCATAACACACATGAACTAAATTACCGTATCGAAACATATTTAAGTTACTAAAAAGTAACTTAAGGTCCTTTGAATTTTCAAGATCTCCACAGACCCGGCACGATATAAAACAACGTTCTTATTCATATTCTAAGGCTCGTAATAACTTGCTACGAATCCATTTCAACTTGCATTAACTTATTCCAAACTGTTCTTCGACGGTGTTCAATTATTCAAATCGTATTCAACACGTTCCGACCACAGGAAAAAGATAGAAATCATTCGAACAGTCTATGATAACTTAAATTTGTCGCGAAAATTTGCATCTTCTCTTCGATTCAATTAAACTGTTCGACGGTTTCTTGCGACGTTGGATAAATACATATATTTCCATTCATATTTCACGGTGCTCGATTTAGTTCGATCATGGAGGAACGAACATGAACGGAATATTAATTAATCAAACGTCTGTCTACCTTCGCTAGATTGATCAGGTCACTCGGAATTTTCTTGGACCCTGAATATACTCGTTCCAGCTCTCGTCGATTTGGATTGATTAAAATCCCCTCTGTTCTTACTTGTTAGCAGACAAGCTGACTCGACTATCTTCAACCCCTTTTGACGTATTCCTTTTTAAACGATCTATCGGGTGTCCCGTTCGAAGTGCTACATTCTTCCTGAAATTGCTTGATGTATTGCACCTCTTGGGAAGTTGAAAACCGATAATGTCCAAGTGAACGTTAAAGTAAAGTCGTAAAAGTAGATATAACACAAAGTAAACGTAAAATAAAACTCCTCTGAGGTTCAGAAAGTGAGATGAATAGATGAATAAGAAGTTTAAGTAGGGGTGTCAAGGGTGAAGTTCAAGAATATATTGGAGGCATCTTAATTGTTTGACAATTGTTCGAAGCAAAGGACCCATGTAAGTCACAAGCTAAGCCTGTTCGTCTCGCGTAAGGCAGGTGTCGTAAGAGGGTCAAGCAAATCAGATTAATTCCAAGAAGTTTCGAACGAAAGGACAAAGTTAGAACGGACCGGCAGGCTAAGACAGGGGAGAAAACGAATTAAAAGGTGTCGAGAGAAGTTCGCAGGAGTTGGACCTTATCTTATGAGAGTACGAATGACACTTAAGCGAATGAAATCAAGGTGAGATAGTCTGCAGTGTGTACAAGTTAATGTTTCACGGACACTTCTGAGAAAGTTTACGGAAGATATCAAGACAAATACTCAAAGTAATATTGGGCAAGGAAACAATTTATACGATGAAAGGTAAACATGTGGTATCGAAAGATATATTCTTGACTTACCAGATTCCAGGACCCCTAGATTTCAAGATCCTTAGTATCCTACGTTCCTAGTAAGTAATAATGGTAGAAGCGTTTAGCAATTAATCTTAATACCTCTCTCGCTATCAAACTTCAAGCTTGATGTTAGGAATTAATAACTTGGAATCTGACTTGTCTGAACCTAGATCAAACTTGACAACGCGTTGACTGTAATTTACGTAACGTGCAATATGCGTCATGCATCCTCTCGTAACAAATTAAGTGGCCACCTCAGAATTCCACGAATAAACCAAGAACAAGACCAGATACTTGTTCGGCGTTTACGAGCAAATGGAATCTGCTTCGAGTTAACTTCCCTCTAAAGGAGTCCACGAGGAGCGGATCGAATTTACCCGGGTTTATCAAAGATCCATCCGACAAGATAGGAGTTAATCAGTGCAAGGTTTCGGAAGTATAGGCAAAGGTCAATCGACGAAGACTTTGGCAGAGCCGTTTCCGATCTACCGAGCTGGGTCGAAATGGCTCAAGGCGTGTCCAAGTTGAGGGTCTAAGTCGATCAGCTGCATTTACTTAAGTTTAACCCAGATCTTCCTTAATAAATAAACATGCGTCCTTGCTCGAAGCTTCACGAAGGGACGATTTGTCGAGCAAAGGGATGCCATTACTCTGATGAAATTTTAATGAAATAGCTACTTGTAAATGTAACGCTTGAAGCCTGTTTCTAACTCGGTTACCGCATGGAAGTCAGCGACGGAGATTAAAAATCGTCTACAAAAATATTTTGAAACTTTAGAAAATGCGCTACAAATATCTTGGCTGAACTCTTCGGCTGAATTCTTCGTATCAAGAATTCAATCTCTCGTAGGAAGACAGGTTTCCGTTTCAGAGCATCGCAGGACAATCATTCGATAACGCGATGCAATTATTTAACTCCTAACGTAGTTGGTCTCTCTGACAAGGGATAAACGGATCGTCGATAATGCGAACAAGCTAAAATCGAACCCTCTCGACGTTGGCTGGAGCATAGCCAGGCAGCCGTCCATTATTTAAGTTTCTCGTTGGTCGATCGAACGTTAAGCGAGGCCCGATTCATCGCCGGGCGAAACTATCGGCGAACTTGCATGCAAGCAGTCTCGATAGTCGGGCGCGTGTAATCGAAACGCAGCGAGCGTTGTCGAGAGCTTTTCTCTCGGCGGATAAAGTTCGCCGAGTCTCGCGAAGCCAATCGAATCCGAAGTTTTGACGCGTTACGAATCGAAGCGAGTGCACGACCGGCCAGGAAACTTTCCGTCGCGTCTTTGTCGTACACAAGTTCTCAGGGCCACTTGCACGAAACTCGTCACCGCCGACTCGTGACGAAAGAAACGAGCTTGCTCCCGGAAACGGAGCTTTCGCAGCAACGTGCTCCTTCGTAATGCAGCTGATTACAGTTTCCAGCTCTCTTTGTGTGCAAGGTATCGGGCTAATTTGCCGGATGAGAGCATTCTCCCGAAAGTTCACAATTTCTCGTCGAAACGACGCGCAACGACCGAACAGAATCTTACGATCCCTTATTTTTCATTTCCTTCGTTCGTAGAGTTGCGGTTAAAAATTCATGGAGGAAGCTATTATCTCGCGAGCAACAATCGTATGACACACACGAGCGTAACGACGTCGATATCTCTTCACGACGGGTGTTATGGCAACGAGCTTCCGTTGCAATTTTCATTTGTTCCAATGCGAAGTGAAATTTCAGTGAACGGCTGTCTTAACCGGAATTACTTTTGGTCTTTTGAGTCTAACAATTTATCGATGTTTACGGAGGTTCGCACAAAAATTTGTGTTCTTATTACCCACGTTTAGTAGAGGTAGTTCTAACCTGCCATGATAAAAAGACTGGAATAACTGGGTCAAACGAGTTAATGTACAAAGTGTTGGACAACCGATGCATTTATGCGAAAATGTCAATAAAATGTGTATTTCATTATCGAGTTCATTTTAAAACTGGTGCATATTTAATTATATTTTGATTTAATGAAGTTCGCGAAAAAGTTTCTATACCCATTGTGACGAGTGCACGGTAAACATTTTCTCCTCGGTTTTATGTTATTAACATAATGAAGTTCGTTAATCAATAATGGAGTGCACACACGGGCGAGACTGGTTTTCAGCGAGTTTAACGTTAATTAGTCCGTGTTTAAAGTTACAGATCAAATAGATCCCGTATCTTATTATACTATTATTCGACTGTTCCATTGTACCTCTATGTTATTATTTCTGATTTTAGTATATAATTATACCATTGTTTCATATAACTAATATTTTGTTTAAACAAACACTTCTAGTATTATTTAAACGAACAGGCTTCTAGACTTAAAAACAAAATGTCAAGTCATTTCATAGTTCATATAGTTGCGTACATTATTTAAACGAGACAAATGTACATATTTCCACAATTTACAAATAATTTGGTACCCGTTTTAAGTGGACCATGTTACATTAATTTAAATGTACGAGCTTGTTGGTGCTCCAATTATTCTCTCGCTGTACTTTGTGCTTTAAAATGAACTTTGACAGAATTCATTCACAGTACTCTACTTTGTACAAATTCTGAAAATTGTTACGATGAAAGGACAGCTAAAAAAAAGAGATTAAATAATGGAGATTTCGAATGTGGTTGTTCCAAGCATTTTCAACAGCACGAGGAAGCATTGTGAAATTATTATAAACGTGGTGTGCAAGTATAAAAGGTAATAAATGAAAAAATAGTATACAGTTATAAAAAGTAATGAATTAAATGTTGGTGTTTATCGAAAACGAAGAGTAATGAAAGTGGGCGAGAAAGTATTACTTCCGAAATAATTAATCTTCCTTACACATCTTCCAACTTGTATCCTCTTTGCAATCATCTAGCTGAATTGTCTTTATCGCGGGGAGAGTGAAACTTTTCGCATTACGTTATCGGTTCGATAACAACGTTTACTATCGAGTTCGCTTGCGAGATCTCAGCGACCATTCGACGCTCCCAGGGCACTCGCTTCCGCCATTTTCATTGCTTCGCGTCACGCAGTGGTCGATCTTGAGGATTCGTGCTACGGCTAGTAGTAATTCTCCAGAGCCAACGTTCGCTCGTATAGCTTGTTTTCTTCCAACTTTCGAACATAATTCCCAAGTTTCCTTGTTTCTTTGACTTATTCGCAAAAAGACGCTCCAACTGCTCAAATTTCTTCCAAATATTTGTGTTCGGTCTCAAAATTTACGACGCGGTCACTCGGCTTCATCGTTTAGCCAATTTAGAAGCATAGTACTTCTTGGCATTCGTAATTGGATAGAAAAATATAGCTTAAATACTACCTAACTTATAGATCCAAAATGTTAAATGATATGTACAGATAGATATTATGAATATTATTATTAAATATATTTATAACATGATCTTTTCTGTAGTTGAAGAAAACTAAACTGCTTTTATGAAGAACCATTAAGATAATAGTGAATTTTCTTCTAAAGATGTTATCATAGTACCAATATAGTAGCACTTATTTAAGTGCAGTGGCATGTATACCATATTGCAACAATAAGTTTCATTATGTTTATCAATTCAAAAGAAGACAAACGTCATGTACATTGCAACGTGCCACGAAACAAAATAAGAGTTGAAAATTTAAAATCCTGGTACCAGAGTTAAAAAGCTGTGCGACGTCGGCTTTCCGGATAAATCTTTAATATCCACAGGGAAGTAAGAGTAAATTGTTGAGAGAAGCAAGTAAATTGTGAAAGGGAAAAATGTCCAAGTCCCGGTTGCAAATGCATGATTATACAATTTTCTTGATATGTCCTGTGGTGCCATAATTTCGTCGCGAAATGAGCGGCGTCCTACGAGCCAACTGGGACTAATTTATGATGTACGGACAAAGGATTTCTATTACAAAGCATGCGGTTAGCGCAATGCAATCTTCGAGCTGGTGTGTCGTCGTTTAGTTGGCCGCAAATTTCTACGTTTACCCGGTCTGCTGCTTCGTTCTGAGATTATTGTGCAGCTTCGAGTTTATCGCGAACTTGCCTATTCTATTCGCGCTGTTCACGAAATATTAACTTCTTAATTAAATTAATACCCTGTTTCTTATTCCGTGCGAAACGTCGCGTTCGAAATGAAACATTTCTTCAAGCTTTGCACGAAACCGTAAAATTAATTCCGCGTCGTTCTACTTTGCGAGGTTGTAAAAGGTTGAATGATCGATCCGAAGAAGAGCACGATGATTCGAATGAAATTAATATCCCTCCCGCATTGTTTTCTTGCTCCTTCGCGAAATAACCAGGTATTTTCGCCGATGTTTACGTATCCGTGGAAGGAAATTGCTTGCATTAATCCAACGTAGTCGCAGCGAAGCATAACTGGGACATAAAAACTGTCTTTTGTTGTCTTACTCTGCTCTGGCAACCATGTCTCACTTCGTAATGCTAAATACACGCTTCTATCGTCCTCGACGTTTTCCACCAGAAAATGTAATCCTACGGCCGATACGAACGATGCAGATGAATCGACTGTCTGTTTGAACAGCTAAAATATTGAAACCGTGGAAACGTATTCGTACGCTTTTGTCAATAGACGATAAGAACTCTTTCGCTTGCGTTTAGCATTACTTCGAACAGTTACGTTGAAAAATCCATAGCTTTTGCAAATAATGTCGAAGCAGTTACAATGGTTAGTCATAAATTAGCTCTGCTTTCGAACAGGTAATTAAACGTAGACACAATTCTAAAATTGCAGAATTCACAAATTGCGAAGAGCAGGAGTTCAGGGATGAAACGAGCGTGAAAAAAGATTGAACGGTGAACAAGAGTTAATTATTCTATTACGTTAGCCCCGAGGCGTAGCTCGGCAGTGATCCCACGGCAGTAAACGTGTTAAAGAAAACATTGTAACAGGACAGAACAACAAATCCAAAAAGAACTATCCTTTGTCGTCGCGTTACCTTTCACTCTTTTCTTATCTCGAGTTTTTATCGCTTTTGCCGTCCATTAAGTTTCAGCATCTTCTTACGAGCCCCCTAATTGCGCAGCAGCCGACCAAGGAAAGTGGAAGGAAAAATTAGTGACCGCTAATTAGGCTGCATCGATTTGCTAGCGCTCTCGACGACTCAAGTAGTACGAGCGTATATATGGGCGTACGTGACACAGAAACGTGACGGTCGGTCGTCACGGTATCGTCGCTCTAAACGATTTACAAGCCTGTTTATTTCACCCTGGACAAGCCACTGGTAACGCTGTTCCCAAGTGCAAATGTCGTTTACGAACTTCTGCCAATTACATCCCACTGACAGGATAACAAATCTGATCAGTATCAATTGTCCACCTAAGTGAATCTTTGCGAGTTTGTCTTCGTTTCGTTGATCGTTTTTTCTGTGCATTCAGATGGAACGTAGTTAAATGACACGTATAATAAATTTCAAGTTTACACACTTCCCAAATTCTTTATGTATTGAAATCTCAAAATCTTTGTATTTATGAATATCCAAATTCATAATGAATAAAAATAATATTGGTAATAATAATATTAATAATATTAATTGAGTGCGACGTGGATTTTCACAACAGTGGATCTATGCCATGTCCAATTAATGTTGTAATTATTAATATTAATATCATTAATGAAACGTTACAAAAAACACTTGAAACAGTGCCACATGTTTGTATAAATATTACATGCATGAACATGATACGAAATTGCAAACGATAATATGGTAATATAAGATATTCAATAACATGAAATATTCAATTGAAAGCATCAAACCGAAAATTAAATGATTATATCTTTACTAAATGATACGATAATGTGCCTTATTACATTCGTTCGTGTTCACCGTGGAGATTAATATACGTATTATAATTTATCGACTGATAATTTTGTAATGTAGATTACGAAAGCTTGCAAATGTAATTTCACGAATAATGTGCTTCTCGATGGAAACCATAAAATTGCGAAAGTTATAGATCTCACGGAATGTACAATCGTAAAAGTATTAATTTAGTCAGACAATTATGAAGAATGTGAAAGAATCCAACACTTTACATTACGTTACTATCTCCGCTGCGATCAACGCGATACCGCAGTGAAATTCTGTGCTCGTGTATTTTCGATGGCAATATTGGTTGCTATTTGAATATCAGATAATTCGAAGCGCGATGCGTGAAAATAAATTTTCCAACCTTTTTGCGGCATTTATCTTTCGTGTCAGAATTACAGGCTGCGAAAGTTTAAGAGCTACTATTTCACGCTTTTCTACTGAAACCAAGTGTCGAGGTATTGGAAATTGGAGTGCTATTGAATATCGGAATATTCATTTACTTACTAGTCCATTTAAAGCTGATGGAATGATTCTCGAAATAAACTTACTCAGAATACATGAGTATCACTGAAAATGCACAATCTGCACAAATTATTACAGCCGTCTAAATTGAAAATTTTCCTTCAGAATAATTTATTTTCAAACGAAAGCTCAGTTACAATTCCGTACGATGTAATTCTTGTTATTTAATTACAAATAGTTACACGATTATCTTTGATAGTATGGTTCGATGTCAGTTATTTATAACTTTCTGTTTGTATTTTATCCGTATATAAAAATAAAAAGGATCTGCCACAATACAGAAGAAGCTTTCGAACTTCAGAGGGATGGAATCACCAGAACAAATCATAATAAACTGATTACTCGCTAAATGTTCGGCAAAAAGCAGCTAAAGCAATAAAAGTCCGATCAGTTATAAAAACGTAGAGCTTCGTAAACACCTAATAGATTTGCCCGACGGCGTTACTAAATAACTGCAAATTAAACAGCTCAGAGAGCACAGTACACACGCTGCATTATCGAAAATTGTTTGACCATCAGCGAAACCCATTAGTGGAACTGAAGCATTTTAGATGCACACACTTTACCAGATATTTCATTTTGCCCGAATGTATTCAGAATTGTTCGGGTCGATCGCGAACATTCAAAAGGGTGATTCGGGCAAAATTGCCTGAAACTGCGAGCCAAAGGGATGAAGACAACGCGTTGATAATGGCACAGCTTCGCCAAGAAAATAACGAAAAAAAAGATGGTGAAAAACGAGACAAAGTAGAAGAATGACGAGCCACGGCGACGAGGAAGTTTCTCGCTTGGTTACAGATATATATGGTGTTCTAATAATCGTTGTGCAAGTGAAAGAGATTTATTTCGTCCGAGTTAATTAGCAAAAAATATAAAATACCTTCTTATGTAGAGATCCAGAAATTGGTAATCTAGGAACCTCGAAATTTGGAGAGACAGAGTTAACTGGATATATAGATGTCTGCTTATCTGGGTATCTTAGTATAACTACGTATCCAAGTACCTAGATTTCTAAGTATCTACCTATGTAGATATTTAGATATCTAAGTATCAAAGTCATTAGGTATCTAAAGATCTGATGACCGAACCACCAAGATATCTAGGTATCCAGGAAAATAGAGATCTAGAAATGTAAAACTGTAGAGATCTAACGACCTACATACCTAGGAATTGAAGAATGCTAAAATGTAAATAACATGTGTCATCTGTAACAAATATACAGCGGAAGACAAAGCACTTATCCAAAGGAGCAACTAAATAGCCTCGTGCAGCATTGCATGTTGCACGACACCAAACTCATACAAAATGTACGAAATATTGTTTGTAAACAGAGTGGAAGTAGCAGGTTCGGATGCCGGAAGAATTATTAGAACAGCACGAAGCGGGTTGTGTTCCATAAACGAGGCCAAATGGAACATAAGTTTATAGGAAGTTTGTTCACTGTTTTCGAGCGGCGAATCAATTCTGTAAATGGGCAGCACATATCCGACGGTACACCCAGTAGATCCAACTGGTGCTGGAGGCAACGGAGGAACCGCATTATTATAGTTACAAAGAATTCTGTCGTTTTAAGACAATGCTTTCAAGCGGCATGAAGTTTCTGTTCGCAGACTCGCTTGTCATTAAGTGTGAACAATGCAAAAGGAGATACCCACGTAGCGACGAACAAGAAAAACGGACCCCTCGGATCTAGCGAGCGGGACTTTAAGGAATGAGAAATGTAAATTGAAAGTGTTATTACTTTCGTGTTGTTTCAAAGTAGATAAGTTTTCGCAACTTGTTATTCAACGTTTGAACGACTAACCACCGGGACAACGATAATATGAATTTAACTTTCTTCTCTACCTACCTTGTCTCGCTTTTTATAAATGATACGCCAGGTCTTTCAGATATTAATTTTGAACGTATGAAACCTGGTTTTTTACCTCTCGCAGCTTTAACATTTAGTCAATTTTTATCTTGATGTCACATAATTGTATTCTATTATAGGGATACGGAGATATAGGAATGTAGAAATTCGGAGATATGGATATAGGGAAATATAGGTGTAGAGACCTGAAGATCTGAGGATATAAGCATCTGAAGGTTCAGGAATCTGGAGATCTGAATCGTGAAATTTGGGGATCCGAGATCTGGAAATGTGGCATCTGAAGATCGAGAATCTGAAGATTTGATGTGTACAAGAGTAGGATCAGAGAATGTGAGGATCTGAGGATGTAGAGACCTAGAATTATGAGAATCTGGAGATGTGGAGGTCCAAAATTACGAGAATCTTGAGAAGTGGAGGTCTTAAATTATGAGAATCTGGAGATGTGGAGATTTAGAATTATGAGAATCCGGAGGTGTAGAAATCACAGTTGCGAGAATCTGGGGACATGGACATCTAAAATTTGAAGAATCTGGGGACGTCAAGACCTAAAATTATGAGACTCTGGATCTAGCTTTAAGAAGATCCAAAGATCAAGGAATCTATACAGAAATATAATCATATAGGAATATAAAAACACACAAGAAGCAAAAATACTTGAGTAACTCAAATACCGTATTTTTCATAGGTTCGGATCGCGATTAACCCAGGATGCACCTGGTTCCGGAGTTAACGAGTAAAATATGTTCACCTCCCGTAATACTGTTTGCATCCGAGATAATCTTATTCTTTATTCTCGCGAGGGGTAGAAGGATTTTCCAAATCGTGTCATCGGCTTTACCAAAGAAACTTTCCTTCAAAAGAAGAATCGAATACGACGGATAGCTCAGTGTCTTCGTAACATTATATCGATTCGGAATATTGAAAGTTATGAAAGCACAGTGACCCACATTCTGAAGCATAGTTGGTATTTCAGCGTACGTCGGCTGCTTTAAGATTTTTCACCGAGGAAATGTCTAAAGGGGCCACAGACGGCAAAAGGGAAGGTCACAGCGTGTGTCTTCCACATTTCTATTCAGTGACTTTTCAACTTTTGTTAAATAAACTTCCATCCAACGTTCTCGACGTGAAACACAGAAACAACCGGAGGCGAATCTACGTTTACAAAATTTTGCCTCCTTTGCGACACTGTCATGTACCTTGGGGGTCAATTTTCTCAAGTTCTTTGTTTGCCTTGTCCCAACCAATCTCGCCTGTCTTGCACCTGTTTCTTTATCTTTTCCAGGAAACCTATATACTGTATACGTGCGAATACATCTTCTTATTTCTGCTTTACACTTGGAAACATCTGGATATAATTCGAGTCTCTCCGAATGAAAGAGCAAGTATCGTGGATTTACCGAAACACTTTCATCTTCAAAGTCGTCGACAAACTGCTGATCAACAAAGGGAACAAATTTGACCGCAAAAGACGGTAAATCGAAATACAAAATTATGTAAATTCTCCGGAGGCTTTTTACGCGGAACAAAGTGCATCAGAAACGTCGAATCGTTTCAGTTACCTCGCGACATAATAAGATTGACCAAATCCCTTTAAGGCCACAAACGCTTCAGTTTAAACGTAACTCTAAACTAAACCCGTTCCTCGAGGGAGACACGCCTCGAATCCTTTTCCCTCAGCCAGAGACCTTCTAGCAATAAATTTCCCGATACTACAATAGTATCCTGAGGCGTTAAGCCAGTGTCAGCTATAGCGCAAGTAACGTAGTTCTAGTCAAAGGAACACAACAACACGCAACACACGATCCGTATGCAAACAACGTGCATGGCACAGCGTACGAGAAGAAAGGCCAAATTCTATCGACAGCTCGGCCTGTCAATCGGTTTGTCCGACGAATCTCCGAGTAAAAGGGTTCCAGACAGAAGGGTTTGGATTTGGGTTTCCACGAAATTCTACGCGAAACAAGCATCAGGGTGAAACTGTATCGTGTACAACATCGTTCAAAAGTATTGCAGATCCTAGGGGATCTAGGGAAACTCCGGGAGGACTTTGGAAGAATATTTTTCCTATCTGTGCTTATCTGTTCGTTTCTTGTACACTCTTAAACATAATTGAGGGAACCATACTCGATTGAAATTATCCGAAACAGTTCTTGTCTCTACTAATTACAATTATTCGTGTCGTATACTTAATGTTACACAGTATGAGATTTTTCTTGAAATGTGATGTAGAAAAAGTTTGTTCGTGATGATTCTGTGATGATTGCAATTTCTGAGGGTTCGAAAATGTGTATCTTTAGAAAATTGAAGAAGCGAAGAAGGTAGAGAATACTTTTGCGGGTTATTGTATATGCGGTGGTAGAATCTCGCAAGCAGAGGAACAGGAAACAGGCGGGCAGGCAGGCAGGCAGGCAAGCAAGTAGGGCAGAGGTAGCAGGTTTTCGTTTGCGGTTGAAAGAGCTGCCAGTAAAGAGAAAAAGCCGCTCTCTCGGTAGGTCGAGAGGGGTTGAAAATTCGCGCAGGCGTTTCGAACGCCGTCCATCGTGGCGCCTCGACGCTCGCCGCAACCCCCGAGCCCCGACGCTGTTCCCAGAACCCGAGGTTCCTCCCTCCGTGCACCCTTCGCCGACGAAACGGCGCGGCGACTCGGCGCTGCTCGTTGCGCCTCGGTCAATCCGCGACTAGTATGGCGCTACGCGCTCCGACACGCCACCGTACGTAGCGTGCTTGCCAATCGACGGTCGATCGTGTACCGCGATTAAGCCACCAAAACCGGCTAACCGCGCGCGGATTTCGTTTTTCCGTAGAACCCGTGATCGGACGATAGCGATCGGCTCCGCGAAACCTCGTCTCCTCGTGGCCGCGCTAAAACGGCGATAAATAAAGGGAGAAATCCTCGTTCGAAGCGGGTATCTGTGCATCGTTCGCGTTTGATCGAACGGGACAGGCTGACCGGCCAGTTAGGGGCTGGCATGCAACCGCGTGCACACCGCTGCTGACCCGGTGAGGAGGTCGTAGAGGACGCCGGGTGGTGAGTGCTGATTGCATTGCGGTAACACGGACGGCGATAAGCGCGTGCCAGCCGAGTAATAAGTGAAATGATAGCGGCGTTAACGGCCGCCTGATACACGAGGCGCGGACAACATTCGAGGCAGGTGCCTGGCCACGGTACGAGCTTCGACGGCAACGATGAGAGCGGTCGGATCCGATGCCGCACGACCACGCACACCAGACAGAAGCGCGCGTATCGTACGACCGATTGCTAAATAAGACGACCGGCTAGAACCAAACAGTGTCGACTGCACTGATCGACATGAGAGCACCGTGTAACTCGACCGCTCGTTAACGCGAACCCTCGACCGATCCAAGTGGCAAAGTTGAGACGCAAGCCGGACAACAACATGGCATGTCCTTTTTCACGGGAACGCTTGAAAGCGAGCTGCGACGAGCAGAGGGAACGAGAGGACGATGGTCCGCGAAGGATCGGACGACTAGGACGGGACGACGGTGGAAAGTCGAGACAATCCTCGTTCGAAGTGACGTCGTTGTTGATGAGAGAGGAGACAGACGACACCGAGGACACGCAGACGTTGAACCTGAAACACCTGAGGGCCGCGGTTCTGGTCCTGACCAATCCATCGGTAGATAAACTATGCTTCTTTATGCTGTTTTTAACGACCTTCCGGTTTGAATACGAACGACTTATCGGTTGCGAAACTTTCGTATACAGAATTTTGATTGCGTCTAGGAAACTCGAGGAACTCGGAGCACGAGGGTGAACTTGCCGGAGTACGATATGGGTAATGAAGGAATTTATGCGACTTCCTCCTTCGAAGTTTGCTACCGTTATCATGTATTTTGCGAGGAAATTTGAGAATTCAATTTTCTTCGGTCTCTTTCCTGAGTTTTCTACTGTAGGTTATTACTTCGGAGACGTGAGTCGTATTACAGCCTCTGCTCGGAGATCCTCTTAACGGTCCTCGAGACCGAGAATCACATCGCGTGTCTTAACCTTCTTCGGTATACGCATCTCGTTACATTCGTTCTTTACATGCTGAGTATCGATCAACGTCCGATTAAGCGGAGACGAGACTGTTTCTATCGAACTGGAAACAGATCTGTCGAGAAACGTAAAGAAGCTTCTTTGCCGAGGGAAAACAAGACAAAGCTTCGTACATTGCAAGCTGTAGTTTTATCTACCGTAGATCCTACAACACTCGAGATTGTTTCGCGACTGTCTCTGCAATCGATTGTTGAAAGTAATCGGAATAATTTTTCACCGTAATAAATCATGGATAACTTGTATAATTTGTAATCATGAATTAGTATTTTGTAATTGCTCGATGAACAAATAGTTTATATTTTACTAGAATGGGTAATAACGTCATAAGCTTCAATCAAAGTTTTGTTGTGCAACGACAATTGTATGATGGGTACATAAACTATCGGATGGATTGTTTGAAATGATAATTATATTAGTTCAATCATAATCGAAAGTGTAATCACTCCGTGGCTAATGATTATTGAGTTGACCGTATCCTTTGATTACTATAGCTTCGATTACTTTATTCGTTAATCGTCGATTATCGATTAGTCAGCAACCATTGACTACAGATTTCGCTGATAAACTTCATTCTTTAATGAGACTGCAATTTGCCCAACTCTGCTCTCACAAATATTCTATTATTCAAAAGTTGTACGATAATAGCGATTATTTGAACAGAAGTTTTCCACGGTATAAAAGAAGAGATTTATATGATTATCTTCGCGAAAGGTAGAAATATAAATGTCTCGTGATATCGTGCAATGTAGATTATCTCTGTTCAGATAATATTTTCTCGATGTCTCTTTTCTAAAAATCACTATATTACAGTCTTAACACCCTAACGTCGTATAAAGGATATGCATGCTTCACAGGACTAGCGTACGAAGGTTAAAAAGCTTTCACAATTTATCAGCTAAAAAGATAAGGGTCTCATACATTTTTAGGATGAGAGGTACTTTATCTTACGCTTTCATCCTTGCTATAAAATATAAAGTCCTAAAATTTCTCTTATCTCAACTGCCATCCCATTGATGCAAATATGTAGTGTAACTTAAACACTTTGTGATTCCCGTCATAGATAATTAATTCCATTTCAAACAGAAAATAAAGTTATAATACTTTTTTTACTGAATATTATTAATCCTTGAACTGATCAATTATAACCTACAATTATGGAAAAATTGGAAAAATGGTATATGAACAAATATCTAAAGAAGTAATATTTAAAGAAATTTATAATTTCAGATTAGTATTGTAAATTTTAGGAGTGATCTAAATGTGTCAGGTGTCGCTAAAACTTTTAGAACACGGATCGTATAAAATTCAGATAAAAACCAATTGTCCAATTCAATCCGAAACCGAATGAAAATTGCCCCCGTTGCAGAACAGTTGATTCTACTGCATTTGTAAGCCATCTGCATAAATTTCGCTATCGCTGAAACCAGAAAGCGATGTCATTGGTTTCCGTTCGAAGAAAAACAAGCGGAATCGAGGTTTCGTATGCATAAGTTCCATCTGTTCTTCCAACAACAGGATGTTTCGTGGCTAACGTAACCGCTTGGTTATTAAACGCGATAAGATCGCCATAGATCGTCCAGCAAGAAATACGAGCAACGTTCTTGTTGTAATACAAATTAGAATTCTTCCCCTTCGGGAATTGGGTCGGAATCGTGCAATAAACGCGTGGCCGAGAAAACTGTTCCTGTTTCGTTCTGTCGCGTAAAAACTGCTTCGAAGTTTCTTGCTGACTCCGCGTATACGGCGGCGTCGATTAATAGCCACGCTTACGGAAACGCAGCGAGGAATGTTTTCCCCGAGAGAAAAAAAAATAAAGTTTCTACCTGGCGGTTCGTGTTCACCACCCCTGTCGAATGATCGACGGCTTTCAATTCGACGCGATTTACCGCATCGCTTTCGCGATTCGTTTAACGCCTGATAAATTTAGCGCGAATACGAGACGGTTTTCGAATAAATTGAAAACGAACTTTTCCTGCAACCGGATCGTGTAATCTTATTTATCTTGCAAGGAGTGCCAACGAGGAACTTTAGCTATGGAAACCGTAGTTCTGATGTATAGAACACTGAGAAGTATTAATGAACGCTTGAAAGCGACTTGTCTATGGCAGCGATGGACAGATTAAACGCCTGGCGAAAAGCTCGCCGTCATCGGTGTCCTCTGTTCCCAACTAAGAAGCTCGGTGATTAAGAAAATTGAGAATTTAGAAATATCGAACCTCCAATTACCGTGTTTATTAACTTGGTAATTAAATCAATCGCGACGTTGATGGATCTTTCGCCTCACGCAATGTAAAGTATACAGATCTTAAAAGTTTCCTTCGACGGTAACGTTGTATACGAAGTTTTATCGGCCGGTACAGATGAAATTTAAAACTCGCGAACGAACGGGTATCAAAGTTCCTTTCCATTATGCGAACCAACAACGATCGCAGCGAAGTCGGAATTGTAAAAAAATTGCTGCGATATCTCGCGGCAGAGCGCGTGAAACTTAACGAGAAAGAGTGTATTTCTACGGAACAGGATCCGCGATAATGATCGATCGGCTAATGAGCGGTCGATTGAAAATTCGTCTAAAATCGCGGAGCTTTTTAACGAGGACACCGTTCGAGGCCGAACGAAATCGCAGCTAAGGGCGAACAAACCATTGTCGTTGGCCTCGTTTTTCCTTGCCGTCATGAAATTCCCATTAGTTCTCTGCATCAATTCGACCCGCGAAGTGTAATCGATCCTCGAGGGAGAGCCACGAATGACACGGCAACGTTTAACATTTACCAAACGATCCCATGTGTTTCGGTGGCTCGTCTACTCGGTCACCAAGACACCATCGACTGCGGTGCAATATGAATTTCAAATTAGAAGCGTCTCGTTTGCTGAAATCGTGCATATTGCCCGATACGTTACAGCAACAAGCGCTTAATTCGAATTTGATACCTCCGACTTGTGAACCTCGTTTGCATATCGAGGCTCCAAGTAGTTTTCGCGGTGAATTCGTGTTTGACTTGTCTGCCGGTTTAGCTAGAAAATACCTCCTACAGGCGAAAGATTCTTCGAAATAGACTAGTGAAATTTCTTCGCGTCGAACATCGTTTATTCTTCAAATAGCACGATGTAAACTCGATTGAACTCGACTTTCGCGTTAATTGTTGTAGCAGTTGATTTCCGAGTGGTCGTTTCACGTCGAATGAGACGCAAACGGAATCAATCTGCTAATGGACATGGTCCCGCAAGATCACGATGCAATTATGACCCACCGGGTTCGCTTCGAGGCAGTTACTTCGGGTTGCGGTTATTCCAACTGAGGCGGTTGTAACCTAACCGAACTCCACAAAGCGTTACTATCCGTACGGTTAAACAACGTTGCATCAAGCGCACTTCATTTCAGACTGCCGACGAAAAGGCGACTCGAAACGAATGTCAAGGATCCCTTTGATCGATACGACTCGTCGATGTTTATGCCAATTAAGGGTCGTCGATTCAACAGGTTACGCCTATGAATCGCGATTAAACTTTTGCCCGACGTCAATGAGCTGTTTGTTCCATCGAGATTGGCTTTCTTTGAAGGCTGACCTTGTTTCAGGAGGTGAGCCGTTTCAGGATAATGGATCATAGTGTGGCAAAGAGGGTTCGGAATCGCGCGATATCGATGCTTCTTGGAATTCCGTTGGTGGCTTTGCGGATTCGTGGACAAAGTCATCGTGTTGACTGTCATATCCTCCTATCGCCCAATCTATCACGCTGTTGACTGCTGATCAAACGTAAATCGGTTTTGGACACGGGGGAGAGCAATCAAAATCTTGTTGCTCTTTGATTGCGGTCTAGAATGTGGGCCTTTCGACTTATTCGATGCCATATCTAATCGCTTTTGGAAATATTTACAACAATTTTCTGATGATCTGCAAGTTTAGCTCCAAGTCTTTTTAGAATCTCTGTAAGATTACCCCAGATTTTCTCCGAGAGACGTGGATAGATAGAACGATATCAAATCTTTTCTGCTCCTGATTTCGAAGTTTCAGATTTGGAAATCTGGTGAGGCAAAAATGTAGAAGTATCAAATCTAATTGAGCAATTGATCCATCAGTACCATTGCGGACGTAGTTGTCCGTCATTTAATTTTAACTTGAAATAATTTTGTCATAGACTTAACTTGAACTTCAAATAATTTACAGGCTTAATTTTTAATTTTAAAAATGATGATCAATGTTGATCACTATGCGAGACGTTCACTCAAAATGGTAAATGATTTTTCAGAAATATTTTACTAATCTAACTACATGTTTTGATGTTCGACACAAGAATCCTCAAACATGAAGCGTGATCGAAACATTGAAATCGAGACTGAATCTTATTGTACAATACAACAGAGTTGCGGAAGCCGCACATTGAAGCCTTTCATTTCTACCGCGAAACTCGCGGACGAGCAGTACTTTATTACTGACGAAATTAAATGAAACAAAAAGTTTCGTATGCAACAATTGAAGCCGATAATTGGCTCCGACTGAACCGTTTATTACAGAAACGAAATGTGACACATTGTACTTTCATTATCTGCCGTACACGGTGCCTCGTTAACTTTTCTACTTTTGTGGGTTTGTGTTTGAGCCGAGTATGCGTTCCAGACAGGATGCATACTGTTCAAAATCAAACACCAAACGTAAGAGAACATTCCTCCCGTTAACCGAGTTATTTGTGAAATAATAATATTAATTTAATAAATTTGTAGCGACTTTGATTTTGATCTTATCGTGTCTTGCGAGGAAGTCCACTTTTTACTAGGAATAGATACAAAAATAATTTGTTGTGAAATGAAATAAAATATGATCAATTTAAAAAATTGCAAAGAATAAGTAAATAGAGTAGATTTTGATAATATTGAAAACAGCTAACCTTTCAATTAAAATTCTTCCATGTCTTTTTACATTAGCGTCGATCGCCTGTGACAACAGAATTTTATTAAAAGCAAATCGACGTGCGGTAAGCAGTTCGAATCGATCGAAATGAAAAATTACGGCAATCGCGATGTGTCACACGGGACACCTCGCTGAAAGAGTAATTTCAAACAGAACGATTGTTCTCTTTGAATTCACGCTTTTTGTTACACCATTTCGTCAGCCTTTTTAAACGTTCGCTCGAAAAACTCTTGACGTTCCCTCTGTCCGTTATTGTCGCTATACTACTTTCACGATTCACTGACCGCTCTTAAAAACACTCTTGCTCTCTCACATCGTGCACAAACGCTTCCGACTACCTCTCCGGAAGTACATTGTTCGAATATCTTGTTTCTTCCATAATACCGAATTCTTTTCGGTTATCATCATTATCCTCTATTTTTCGTAAATTTCATTGCAATAGGTGATTTTTAAAATTAGGAACCGATTTTTGTTCAAATGTACATTTGTGGACTGAGAGTCACATTTGGAAACAGCAATTTTTGTAACACTTTCCAGTAATATATTACTGGATGGACCTAGAATTGGATGTAATGGACTAGTAATGTATTGCGGTTATACATATATTACTGAATATATTGGATCCAGGACAGGATGTAATAGACCAGTACATTACATGTATTATTAGAAACTAATGTAGGTCTTTACGATCCAAAGTGAAAAAATCCAGAAACCACCAAATTTTCAAGCTCGAAAAGTCTAAAGCAAGATATAACCTCAAAGTATGAAAACCCCAAATTCCGAAATTTGAAGATCCTACAGTCTAAAATTGTACAGTCCAAAGTATAGAATTTTGGAAATTCTACAATCCTGAAATTCCCAAAACCTTGCAGTCTCATAATTCTGGGGTTCTACCATCTTGGAACCCATAATTCTAAAGTGTCAGAGTAAAACGAATGAGAACTAGTGAACTGCTGAAATCATATTACATCTATTAAGTAATAGAAGAATGATTGCTTCGATTGTCGAAAACAGTGGGTTGGAAAACTGGTAATATATTTATTTTCTCTGTTAAAATTCTAGGGGGTAAGTGGATTTATCGACGGATTTTAAGGAGGAGGTTCGAAGTAGGGTACCTCTACCGAAAAAGGTCGAGTGCAATTAACCTAGGAAGTGGCACAGTCGGCGAGATATTATTTTTCCGCTTCTCGGTTCCACTTTTAATTTCGTCGCGCCAGAAATCCCCGTATTCTTCCCGCTTTGCCGTATAATTCGCCGAATTCACGGCGCGTTAATTAAATCAGTGCCGTTCCCTTACCGAAAAATTCGACGATATTTTCGTTCTGCTTACTCTCCCACGAGCTTTTACAAAACTTTCGTATTTTTATCTTGAAGTACAGCTTCTTGTTTCTCCTTCCCTAGAATTCCGACGCGGAACAGTACAGGAGGTACTTGAAACTTGTCCCAAATTGGGGGATTCTCGAGTGCACGGTCGAATTAATTTATTTAGGTCTTTTCGATAGAAAACACTTGCTTCGGGCTATCGACAATTCGAAGTTGACATCGCTTCTTCGTTCTTTTGCCTCTCTTTCAAAAATAATGAACGGAAAAATGTTCGACGGAAGCTGTTTCGTTTTATTTTATTTATGAAGCACTTCGGTAGGACTTTTACGTGAAAGTTTAATAACGTACAATTTATATATTAAATTACAAACGCTTTTATTACAACGTTTGGATCCTCTTTCTTCGCGCCAACAGGTTTATTAGATTTTAATCGTAGTAATAACACTTGAAAGATAAATCGTACAAACAAGATAGAAAGCAGTCATCGATGGGCCATAAAAGTGGACGCCATTCGTCTGGGGTGCACTAAAATTTTCATCGCCATTGTACTAGCCTCGTAAGGAGGAATTAAAGAGATTACGTGATCTAATCCCGAAAGAGTGGGAAATTAAACCAAGTAGCTTTTACATCGCCTGCTTAAGTTCCATAGCGACGAGAGTTCACTTGGCTATAATCGCTAATGGTGGTCCGATGCAAATGCAATTGGAACTGGTGCTTGAATTTGCCTCCGACTTAATCTGCCATCGAAATTTCATACAGCTCGAAAGATTTCGCCATTCGGTTTCGATTGACGAAATTCCTTCTCTGAATTCCAAGTGGGTCGAGTTTACTGAAGCTATCGGGACACAATGCCTATGTATAGGTATTTTCACGACGGAAACATCTGACGACTTTATCTTACTTTGACAAGAATAGGAAAGTATGAGGTCTTGGGGATCTAGGAATCTAGGGATTTGGGGATTCAGAGGTTACGGGATTTAGAACAGAGATTTCAAGACATAAAGTAGGTAAAGAGGCACAGTGATTCAAAGGTATAGAGATCCAATGATATAGTGATTTGTAGATTGCAATAATCTCTAGGGGTTTAGGGATTTAGACATAATCCACAACTATAATAATTCAGAAATGTATAAATTTAAAAGTATTACGTCTCTTGCTATCATTGTACAAATATATTATTATTCCCCTTTATTGTCTCGCGATATACAGCCTCGTGTTGTAATACCATCTGGTCTGTATTGATCAGACGTATTAATTCAATAAAAGAGAATACGTCAATTGAGATAAACGATGAAATATTGCAAATAAAACAGGGAATTTTATATCTTTCTCGGAAGTTTTGCTTTCAACGTTAAAAATGCACAGTTGAAACGTTTCGCTTACTGCAGCGAGGACGTTTGCAAATGAAAAAGGGAAATATGCACGAGATACAAATGTTGTTAAGAATTATTGAAACGCTGGAAGGTACTAAAAACTGCAGCCAATAACAATTTCTGAAGTTATACGCACGTTTTATAGCATACTCCAGCATCGTCTTGCATTTCGTGCTCGAGCTTTAAACGTTGAGTTATACTTGAAAGCACTATGGTAGCGGAAGTAACGTTTCATTTTTGATGAAATAATATCAGTTAACTTGCGGTACAAATACTGTGCTATTTCTGTTTTGAAATATTCCATCGTGCTGTTTTATACATTCATTGGCTTAACTTGGAGAGTGACGTTTGATACGAATTTCATGTTTATAGGCAAAATATGAAATTTTCAGGGTATACAAATATTTTCAAGTTTTTGATCGGGTGTAACTTGCTAATCTTGTAAAACAGTAAACTGTCAATTAAAACCGTGGCACAAAAGGATTGTATCAACGTGCCTTACCACGCATATCAATTTCCTTTGTGCGGTAATCAACGTGTTAAATGTCGCATAGGTTATTGGAAAAAATCACTAGTTACTTATATTCAGCGTGACGTTGGTGGTTTAAAGTGGCGTATGCACTGACGGCCCGGATTAGAGGGGAAAAAACGAGTTTCCGTTCAATTAATAAGCGACGAATGAATAAATAGAACGTCGGCACGGGGTTCGGCCATTAAAAGGATAATCGCGGAAGGCGGAGGGTGAATCGTGTGGAGAAAGACCTGGTATTATTCGGTCCGCGATAAATTGAATTTTACAATCCATTTGCTACGCATAAAAGAACGACTCTGGCTCAAGAAGGATTTAACTAGCTGCTAATCGCGAACGAATTTACTGACTGATGTTCGTACCACGGATTTTCCAGCTCCTCCTATAAATCTTCTAACTTTACGGGGAAAAAGTGATCGGTAAAAATATGACAACGATTCGTATCTGGAGCACATTAAATTCTCGTCGCTGTAACGATACAGGGGAATTTATTGTTTTTTTCGTTAGAAAGAAAATGCACCGCCTTATTTACTTCGATAAGGACGTTCAACACGATTCGTGGAGTCATAATAAATAACCGTGGCGGGATTTTCTTAGACTTCCGAGATACGAAAACAAGTTCTGACGTCGTCTTAAAATATGTGGCCCAGGTTTTGTCCTGTATCGGTGTTTAGGTAGGTGTAAATGGAAAACACACACGATACCCTCGATCGATACCCAGCGTTGGCTTTTACAGTGCTTCCGCGTCTCGAAATAATCGCGTGGGTCACGATGCGTTTTGAACCGGATACCAGGGCAACTATTGTGCCACCGCAACCATCCTGTAGAAACATCCTGATCGATTCCATGTTATATGTAGGCATACAAAGGAACTGCGACCGCAGGCAATATTTAAATGCGTTGGTAAACTACTGTATCGGAAAAACACTGTTGAATACCGAGAAATTGCTTTGAATTTCAAAAATCCTACGTTTCGAATTTACTTGAAAGATGTTGCAGTCTTCTCGACAAGTTTTATGGCAGAATATTCACCGGGCAATTAATTAAAAGGTGATCGATCGCGACTCTCGAGTCGCGTTCATCATGTGTTGCTATGGCAAACTTGCCGGGAAACATAAGTGCATCGAAACATTTTCAAACTAGAACCGAAAAACAGAGGAATTTTATGTACTTGGCTCAAATTGATCGACAATGATAAACGAATATAATATTTTTAGTTTCACGATTTAACGATCATTATCTGGTTCTGCATGCGGGATATTTTTCAGAATGAAAGTCACCGAACTGTAACTGAAAACTGCTTGCATTACTCTGAAAAAGTTGATTTACGAACTTCAACCGTGTGGCTGTATTCTCTCCACTTTTACGAGTTTATGCTTTTAACACTACCCGCAGAAATATCAAACGTTGACCGAAAGGAACGTGCAATAAAACATGTTGTGTAGAAGCTTTTTTACAACACTCGTATTCTTCGGTTCTGCAAATTGGCTCACTGTCACAAACATTTGTATACCGCGCATTGAACAAACTCTCTAATTACTGGAATTTTGTTCGGTATCAAATAATATATTAAATTTTATTCGCGAGAAACAACAGCAATTAGCAAATCAATTTTTACTCGTAATATCGTTAATTAATCGATACATCTGTTTGCCGTGTTGAATGTTTTCGTAATGCACAATACGAATACAGTAATTCCCATTTCAAAGGATTTGCAACGGTGTTCCGTATCGTGTGTGCAGTATTTTATATATATCGGGTGTTCCGCGTAAAGTATTATCGACCGAAAGGCGGTTCTAGGTGCTAAAGCAAATCAGAGACGTATAATAAAACTTTTCGCACTTTGCTGTATTTTCGAAAGAAATAAATCTGGAAAGTTTGCAAAATCGTTTAGAAAAATCGTAGAATTTACGTGGAAACTGTCGCAACTATTTTCTTTCCGTAAACAAATTTTCATCGAATTTCCTGAGAACAATTTTCTCGAAAAAGAAATCCAATTTGTAGACATTTTATTGCAGATTCTCCAGTTACATCTGCGCGTATAATCACCTTCTTAACCGGTACAGCTGCGTTATGGGAAATATATAGTACACTAAGCTTCTACGGAATTTTCCCGTTCTACCTACGTTTACCCACAGTCACGCTTCGTTACGTCTACCATCTATTTTACCAAAGAATTACGGTCCTGTATCGTGGCGAGTCCGAAGTGCAACATTTTTGCATGGTTGCATTTCCATTCGCTTTGCACGATTTCCATCGCCACTGTTCCGTCACATTTTTTCTTTCAAACTGGTTTCACCTATTCTCCCTTCCCGCTCGTATTTTTCATCAGCAACTAATTTCTGCAGGATTGTCGTTAAATCGCAACGCAATTTCTCGGACGAATGACTTTCCTCGTTCCGATACTCATAATCCTTTCTACACCCGTTTTCGCCGGGGATCGTAAATAACGGACTGCATCGAAAAGAGATACAAGTTTTATTGAGTCTTGGAACGCAACATGCATTTCGAACGTGGAACGATCCTGTCAGCATACTCGCACGTCTGCTACGAACTAAAAATACCAGACAATTCAACCGAAATGAGACAGGTAATATTACCTTATAAAATGACGGTGATAGTTTACCACCTCTTATTTGATATATTTCAAGTTAGAGTTATTTGATATATTTTGAGTTACACATTACTGTGTAGTCTAAGAAGGAATATTGTAAGTTAAATAATATCTGTTAATAAAATCGTAGAGTATGCAAGAACATTGTAAGATGTTTCAAAGGAGGTAAGAGGTATTAGGAATACTAATTCGTAAAGCAGTTTAGTCGACGTGCGATAAAAGACTTTTCCGACCCATGTACCTCTAAAGGCAAGAGCTGTTTCCATTGGAAGGCTGCGCCTGAAAAGGGTAGCCGATATTCGCTTTTGACCTCATTCTGACACTCGAAAGACAAAAATAGGAAGCACAAACCATCTCGCTGTTTCAAGATTTGCTTACCAGCCCATATAAGAGTAGTTTGACATATATTCACTGTCAACAATCAAATAATAAAATATTATATCATTTGTTTCCGCAGCCCCTGAAGAGTTTAATGCTGAAACCAATGCTGATAATTTATTGAACTTCCATTCTTATTTACCACAATGACAACTATGTTACCTTCATATATGAATAAAGCAAAAGATCATTGTACATGAAAATCGAAGTTGCTCTCCCGTTATATTAATATTTCAGCTGTGTACGACGCTATTCAACGTACATGTACCCTGTATATTGTATCTCACTGGAGAATTTACGCGTGAAATTTTTGCGTTATTGCATTCGCGAGTCAAAGTGGAACAGATCTTGTTATTTTTCTTACAGTGTCGTCTCGATTGCATTTATCCTCGGAGCAATCCTCCCGAACTGCGACTTTATTTCGCCCCAATTTCACGGGGAAGGATCTCCCGTATTTCTCCGCGACAATCCGTTTTTTCTCGCGGTAATTTAGTGGGACGTTGAATAGCTCGGTAATAAACGTGCCGTCCGCGAAAGTATGTTGAGCGCGTAAAAATGATTGAAAAATGATCGAACTAGTCCAATGCTCGAACTAATGCGATGGAACAAACATGTAATACACGCGTCATTTATTACGTTCCTTTCGCGCATTCCGCTCCTCTGTGACATGGCCGATGTTTAAACAGCGCGACACGTCAAATAAACACCGTTTGAACTAAATACGATTATTCGTTCCATCGCGTTTCGATATCGAAATAAATTAATACTAGCGGATCATTGAACCCCTCCGATGCAATATTTGTTAATTGAATACATGTATCCCGGCGGCCGTACAAGTTTATCCTATAATAATTGTGGATCGTGTAGGTTTACTCTTGGAATATTGGAAAATTCCTTGTTCTCCTCCCCACTGAGAAAAAATTCTCGGATAAATATATTATTAGCCGTCTCGGGACACCAGCTACCTGCTTCGCAGCATTTTTTCATATTCCATCCGACGCAGGAACGTAGACACGTATTAGTAATTTCGGTGTGGGAGAACATAACGCTGACGTACGATATTTTCAAAAACTTCATCTCCGAAAAAGGAAGAAACAGTGAAAGAGACGATGGAATCGCCTATTCATACGCGTTGATGCTTTCAGTGAAAAGGACCTCTTCGTTATAATCGTCCTCTTTGATTTGTGAAACGAACTTTCGTCGCAGTCGAGCTGTGGCAAACAACGAATGCACTCGACACAATGGTTCGTTCCCAGACAATCGTTAACACATTGTTCTTTCATTTTTGCGGCCATTTACGACCGCATGAAAATTTTAGCACGTTCAGTGTCGCTATGTTCCACTTATCGTTGCTATTAAACTATGAATAATTAATAACTACCAATTAACGTTCCATATACAACATTAGAACTTGAAATACCAGACTATATTTCTTCAGGAAGAGGAGCGATATAGAGCTTTCTCTAAGACCATCACTCCCTAAGTCCACGTAGAACTCCTGAAATTAACTTAGGCGCTTCTTAGAATTTTCTTAGAATTTCTGAATTTGCTAGTTTAGCGATAAGTTGTTATAACATGACTAACTTAGTATACAAGACCTTTTCCTCCGTTCAATTGTGCAATTATATCAAGTTTCCAGTACTAATCACCCATAACACCCTGTACAGTATGCAACTTGTTAACCCAGTTTTCGAATTACAGCTTCCGCGCGATCGATGTTTGATTTTCGCTCACGTTGTTCGTTCCACCGTGATCGTTTTCGATTTTGTGTACGCTGCGTATATTAAAATCTCCGGGTTCCGATGAAGTTGTGTCAATGTTTACACATTCGGCGTAGAATAAACCTCGCACGCAAGAAACCACGGCATGCGAAACGAGTTCGTTAGGAAAATATTCATTCAGGCAACTCCCGCGTTGTCGTTTCCCGGTTGATAAATAGCCACTTTGTCAAGATTTTATCGAAACGTGGCTGCTCTTTAAAAGTGTGCTTCGTAACCGCGTGTGCTGTAAATACTCGCTGGAAGTGTGACGTAACGATTATAACCCATAAAACGTTGATAAACTGAATCACGATACCCTTTCTCCGCAGAAACTTAAGTTCGAACCACTTCCCCGAGAAATAGGGAATTTCCAAGAAAATCAAAAGTTTATGCGAACTTTTCTTGCTGCCTTAAGTGCTGAATCCACCCCCGGAAGTAGGTCCCTCGAATGCTCTGCACGATATACTTCAAACTTTTTACGGGCACATTCTTGCGATTTATATATACTCCAAGAGTTCTGGGCTACTCGAAAAGGCCGCCATATAAATACGTTCTTAACTTTCGGAGAACTTGTTGAAGCGTGCTTTTTTCCGAAGAATAAGATATGGTCAATCGTTAACGTCGAGAGAAGTTTCTATGATATTCAAATCAGATTTTCAATGCATTCCAGCGATATACAGGTTGTACACGTAAGAGCACAAAATGGTGCACGTACCAACTTGAAGTTTTACGTTCATGTACAGCTCACCCGTTACAAGAACCTTGGAGATACGAAAAAGATGTGGCTGCAATTGATCTAAGCGAAATTATATTCCTTTTCTCTATAGGAATAAACAACTAGTCTCAGTGACCACGTACACACAATCAAAACGAAAACTAGAAAAGTTATGATACGAGTTCGAGTAGTTTTGAGATAGGGTTGCACGGCGATACAAGCTTGAATCGGTTAATGAATGGAAGTAAACAACTACTATTTTATTAAAAGTTTGTAACAAAGTTTTTAAACGAAAGGTCAGAACAATATCGCGAATGTTTATGCACTATTGTAACCTAACCTAACATCGAGAGAGATAATGTCGCGTTTCCGATTCAAGAACGATTCCGTAACTGCACGGTCCGTAGACAACTTGATTTCGAGCAATTCGACTAAGTAACGAGGTTTCGATCGTTCGATTCATCGAACAGAACGGAACCCTGCCAATTTACACATGGTACCCTAGATCGTGAGCCGTGTTTCTGTCCCTGCGTCACTCGCTAGGAGGTCGGGAACAGGATGGACAATTAGTTTCACGTTACCCGTCAGATACGTTTCCGGAATTCTAGATCGTTTCACCCCTGTATTTTTCAATGCGAACTCGAATTGAACACGATGGCGGAAAATCTAATCCGCGTTCGTCGTCGACGCTTCGCACGCGAAGATAAAACGAATCGGGAACGAATGCACCTGCTGAATTTTGTTCGTGGCACGTGTACACGTTATCGGTATGCACGAGTGCAACCTTCGAGCAGGTTAAAACCCGATGGAGAATACGGACAAATCATTTTCGAACATTTTCTGCTATAAAGGATGTCAATTTCTATTCTTCAAGATTTGAACAGCGTATGTTCCACATCCGAGGTAATGCCGATATCTTCGAGAAACATAATCGAGCAGAAAGCGTAAGTTGCGTCGTTATTCAAGGACGTGTTAAGGCGCAGGAAAGCGTAGTCAGCCGGAGAACACTTTCAGCGGATTTTGAATGTTATCCCCAACAGCCGACCCTCGTTTTTTGCCTGTCCGTCAATATAATGTATCGAGCGGTTATCGAATTTATTATTATTCGATGCTAGACGGCATCTTTTACAATTTTTCCCTAAACGTGACAGTTTTTCGATGGTGTTCCTACCGGTAACCGTTTCCGAATGATTGATGAGGACAGTTCGTATAGACGTAACGAAGAAGAGGAAAAAGTGTGAAACGAATTTTGTCGTCCAGTCGGTGTTGCGTTATTAATTACTGGAAATTATTCGACAATGGTTCAATTAATCTCCGCGGTCGATTCTAGGTTAAGGATTCGATCGATGAGGATTTAGACGGACAGGCTGTTTCCACCGCATGGATACTGTAATAAATTAGCAAGTACTTAGGATTATAATCCGCTCGAAAGTGCTGATTGAATCGTGTGAGCTCGATAGATTTAGGATTTCGATGCATTTTTTCAACGGATTTCGTTCGAAAGAAAGTTCGGGAGTTAATGAAGTTAAGAAGCGGAGAAGAAAATTAAAAGTTAAAACCGTGAAAAGACAGGATTCTCGTTCCGATGGAAACGTAAGATTACTTCGGTGAAACATGTGTGTTAAATCGAATTTGGCAGAAACAAGTTCGAACACACAAACCTTTCGGTAGTCGTGTTCCGATTGGGGTCAAAATCGATAGGGGTTGTCTGCAAAAAAAGGGCACGTGTTTCTGTGAAACGAGATCCGCGAGAATCTTCTTTCAATAGAACACATCGGAAACTTCTAACATTCCGTGAGGATTTCCAGCAAATTTTAAAGCTTTTACAGGCTGCGCTCAGACCGCTGCTCTATTTTCCTCCTGGCACTTCCGCAATTTGAATATGCATCAGGCTTTTCGGTCTCCGTTTCTCCTTAAACGCATTAATATGCTGAAAACTGTGCTGGGTAAATTCTTGCATTTCGAACAGACCGAACACCGTATGGGTTTACCGATTAATATCGTATGTTACGATATATGGGTAGAGGAGACAACAATGTAAACTGAATATAAGTAGAGGACAAAGTAAAAGAAGTGAAGAAATTCTTTATTGTCCATAATATTCAGATAACGACGAACATTAACAAATTTAAAGATGTAACTGAAAAACACACTGACATAACCTAACCTCTTCAGGAATACTTTCGATGAGGTTAGGAAAAGAAACGATTTAAATTTTTAGTATAATGTTTCATATATCTTGTATATAATTATATTTCAGCCATTTTTAATCTGTAGCAATTATTTAAATAAAGCGTAAAGGAATTGTTAATGTACAGAAACAATAATAAAATCCACATATATAACTTTTGATTGATGCATATGAGAACAAGCTAAATGTCCACATATGTGAAAGTACCTTTGAGAAAGTATTCTAATATAGCAATATATTGTACTAAAATAATATATAATAATAATTTGGTATTATAACGATGTCTGACCATATAGGTAACTTTTCACTGTGACACTCAATGAATCCTCCGGACTCTGCAATAAAAAAAAAAAACGAAGAATCAAATACATGAATATTATTAATTTGAACGATACGAGCCGAATATTTGCACAATTTTGTGCAAACGAAGTTCAAAAAATCATGGAATAAAATTGCCGGCCATTTAGCTGCTCCCGATCGAATATTTACTGTGCTTTTTAGACTTCCTTGTTCATAAAGAAATTTAATCAACTCGACGATAGCAAGCACTTCCTTCCTCGTGTTCCCCTTGAACCAACGAACTTCTTATTGAGCACGACCACCTTAAAGTCAAACAGAAGTAACGGTAAAGGCCAACAATGGGGATTATGCTTTCGATCGAATATTTCTTTTATCCATTCAAAGCAAAAGCTTTTCACGTAAGATTGTCGTGAATCTGGCACAAAGGAAGAGTGTACAATTTACTTCACTCAAATGTCGATGTATTTCGACAAATTCCAAACTTTTAAGGTCTTAAAGGCGAGAAACCCGAGGTTCTAAAGATCTGCTTCAAAATTTCAATGCTTTGAAGTTCAAAGTTCCATAATACTGAACAAAGTCTGAACATTTTTAAGTTGCAAACCTCTGAAGTCTTGCAGCTCTCAAATTTCAATGTTCCAACATTCACAAGTTCCTAGGTCTCCAAAGTTTGAACTTCCAAAGCCCAGAACTTCCTGAGTTCCTAAATTTCAATGGTGCAAAGTTTCAAAGATGAAAAGACTCAGAATTTTGACCTCCCAAAGCCCTAAAATCCTGCAGCTCCCAAAATTCGATGTCTCAAAGTGTGAAATTGCCAAAATCTCAAGATATTGAACTTCCAAAGCCCTGAACTTGCTGAATTCCTAAATTCGAATGGTACAAACGATCAAAGTTCCAATCGAAAATCGATATTAGCATTGTCCGAACACCTGAATATTGTTGGCGAAACTTTGACTACATAGCAGCAGTTAACTGAGCCGTACGGAGGTCGAAATTAGGAGTCGGAGTTTCCTGTTCATCCGCGACAACGAATAATGCAGATCGTAATTCAATCGGCTGGGTCACCAGGAACTGGTCAGAAAACGATTTCGCATTTAACCCGGGAGATCGTATGGGGGCAAAGTAATGTCCCACATAACCGCGTAGAGTAGAAATTCTTCGGAGAATAGTTGCCCATAGCGACGTGGAACGATAAATTCTACTCGCGCGGTGTGCATCATAATTTATGATTAAGCGTTGAATCGAGGTCACGAACAATTTTCGTCAATTTTCTATCCCGATTTAGACTTTCTTCTGATCTGAAGGGTTTTATTAAAATGTATCGACTCCTGATGCAAGGGAGATTCAAGAAATGGTGGAAGGAATGATGGTTCTTGTAATTTGGGGTTTGATATGTATTTTCACTTGTGTAGCTACGTAGGTTTCCATGTAATGACAATTTGTAATACATGCATGCCGTATTGCTACGCGTTGAATCTCCATGCATCGAAATAGTCACACGTGGTATTACTATGCATTAGATTTTCATGTGTGGTAATAACCACGTGTAGTATTGCTACACATCGAATATTCACGCGTTATATCGCTATGTGTAGCATCACCATGCGTTGTACAGTCACGCATTAAATTTTCACATATCGTAATAGTCACACGTCGTATCACCACATTAGACTTTCATGTGTGGTAATAACCACGTGTTGTATCGCTACATATCAAATTTCGCCTTGTATCTTCACGCGATCATATCACCACACGTTAGATTTTCACACGTCCTAATAGTCACACGTTAGGTGTCCACAAAAACCACAGTCACACACTTTTCCACGCGTTGTAATACCCACACATGGTATCACCAGGCGTTGTATTGCCACCCATGTTACAGTAACACAATATAAACCTTCACATATTTCAACAACACATTCTAATAACCACGTGTCATAATAACCACGCATCTCAGCAGCCATTCGTCGTAATTGCAAAGCATTGTATCGCTACCAGTTATACAACCACGTGTTTTGTGGCTCTGATTCTCCGAACGTGTTTCAAACAGAATTTATCTTCTTCTTCACTCAAAGAAATGGTTTCCACGTCGTCTTTCATCGTAACTGTTCGATTGTAGCCAGCGACAGGTTTGTTTTATGTAAGCCCTTCGGAGAGATATGAACGACATTCTTTTATAGTTCGCGCTTTAAAACTCGGTGACAGATGCGATTTACGCGCGCTTTTCGAACCATCTGTTACTTGAAACACAGTTATTGGTTCCGTATAACCACTGCCGCGATTTTTCCTTCCTTTAAAGAACAAGAACGAACGAAAGTGTCACTTAATCTTGTGGATTAAGTGCAGTTGATACGATGGTCAATTTGTGAAATTGGAAGTACTATCGTAGATTAAACGTTACCGGACGAAACTTCTTGGAATTACTGATAATTAAGAGGATTGAAATAAAAGTAGCAAGATAATGTTCTACAGAAGTGGTTTAGAATGAAAGCTATTTAGTACATCCCGATTTTGAGTGAATCAACTTTGAGATCAGGAAAATGCGTTATTCAATTCGCTGAAAATATCCTGTCCAAGTTTGATTATGAATTATGAAATATATTTAACATTTACAAAAGCAAAGGCATCCGGGGGACACTAATTTTAGACGTCATTTCAACCAATTTCAGGACATTAAATTTGAAAGTTTTAATTATATTAACTTGCCATTTTGTAGAGCACGCAAAATAAACTTTGTCCCGGCGTTGCGCGCAGTTGATTATTCATCGAGAACTTCGTGGAAATGGCAAATTGGTATAATAAAAACATTTTTAATTTAATAGTTTCTACGAGGACTGCAAATTGTAACAAGGCTATATCAGTATCATAAAATATTGTTTAAAAAGCCATCACATTTTTAACGGTAACTTCAGATGTCAATTTTAATCTTGAGGATGAGTGACAATCTTTTTATTAACCCTCGAACAAATCAGACTACTATTTAAATTTATGTGCACACAAAAGAGTTTAAGTTAGAAAATAATATTTGAAGGAATGCAATGACATGAATAAAATGAAAGGAATGTTGTTAGAATGATTGAGAGTCCTAGGATTAAAGAATACTATGTTAAGTGTCGCAATTAGCAATTACTATAATCCTCAGCGACGCGTGTTACAACTTAAATCCTGATGTATGCATCTCTCATCCACACTTTATTTTTTTCATCACTTACAGTACACGTATACACGAAGACTTTCGTTTGTATTACAGAACGAGGTGGTTGCCGTGGCTCTGGGGGCCCTTTTGAGCAAAGGCGAGGAGCCACTTTCAACCTCGAGGTCTCTGTAAGTACCTCTCCTTCTAAATATATCGTTCTCTCTTTTGCACATCGTTGAAAGCAATATAACGTCGAAACACCCTCCCTTGCTTTAATCCTTTGACTTATATTATCGAGTCACGTTCGCGGTTGAAGTTATCATCTCAATGCAAGAAACACGGGTTACACTCGTACTATGCATAACAGCTTACTATTTATTTATGCTATGCTCGTACCTGTTCGAAATTTTAAATCTTACCTCTCATTCTGTTCGCAATTTACATGCGATCTTCTGACGGAGGATTACACGGTCATTTCCATGAAACAATTCGCATTTTCAAATTGAATCTTCAAACTGAGCAATTTTTCAATTGAAAAATTGTCAAGTTGACGAATTTTTAAATTAAAGAACTTTCAAACCGAGCAATTCTTCAATTGAAAAATTTTCAAATCACTGATCCTTCAAATCTCGATGAAACTTGGAACGAGATCTGTTTGTCATTCGAGCGTCCGCAACAATTCGTTTCCCTGTCATCGAACAACTGCATTTCCGGAATATTCCGCGAACTTGAAAAACGACCACGTGTCATAAGGAATGGCCGGATCAATTCATCGTTAAGATGCACAGTAGCAGAAGTTATAATTGAAGTTTCGTCGCTAACTGTTTTGTTCGATATTTCAGCGAGAAACTGCTGTACAACGTGGATGCCGAAGAGAACTATAACTTACTGGAGGACATTTACGAGACGCTGAGCTACGATTGCGGTAAGATATTATTACCGACAAAATGTTGATATATTACATATAAATTAGCGACTACTTGCCGTCGAGATATTTCTTCGAGCAACAAATTAAGACTATGACGATAATTATTGGCGTTTTGCCGTTTTCCGAAGCCGTACTCTGTCAAATCGTCTCTTGTTTCTAGAGTTGAAAAGTTATACAACTTCGCGGGCTTCCTGTTCGGAAGTTACAAGACGCTTATAGATTCTTCTTGTCGTTGGTGCAGCTTTGCAGAAGAGATGCAAATTCTTTGCGACGGAACAGGCAAGAAAGCGGTGAACCTAGAATCTAGATTTCCGTGTTCGCGTTACGAGATGCACAAATTAATATTCCAAGACCCTTTCGCTGTTATTCATCATCGTTAAGAATGTCTGTTTGTTAACGTGTCGAAGCATAAACCGCTCCTTCTTGTTCCCTCGAGGAAAACACGTTAAGCCTCTGAATGATGTCACGGGCAAAATAAAAACAAGGCTGTTTACAAACATCTTGCCACAGTTACGTCGAAGAAGATTACACTTTGTCGAATAGGCCGCAATTTACGTACCTTTTCGAAGTTTATTCAAGACCGAGTTGAATACGATAATTCTTTCGGCGAAGCAATATGAATATCTCGCGACTCTTTGAAAGAAAATGCAAGAGGAAAAAATTGAAACTCAATGAATAGAGTGTCGAGAGTATCTATTCATTCACGGAAGCCACAGCTAATTTCGTTGAGCCTGTCTGTTCTCTGCGATTCACCCTTAAGCGTCTCGGGCCGCTTTGCTCTTTCACAGAGGCGTTGGTAACACAGGATTCGTTAATACAGGCTTGACCGAGTTTTTAATTGAATGACCACGGAATAGCGCGAAAACCAATCGATATGCAGCCTCGTGCTGGTAAAATATTCAAAGGTATTCCATCTTGGTAACAGTGGCACAACTTGTAATCCCCTTTTATCCCTCATCATTCAAAGATCGATGCATCTCCTCCAAATCCGACCGGATCTTGACTTGCCAAAATTCTGCGAGTCACAAAGTACCTTCGGACATCTTTGTAAAGATCTTTATCACTCAGCAATAAGATTAGACAGACAATAATCAAGATGAAGACTATTGAGAAAAATATTCTAGCAATATCCCACTAACGTGGTTCTTACCCGGTTTGTGAATCGTGGAGAATTCATTAACAGAACGGCACACACAGGTATTTTTCGTTAAACGGAAATCGATGAGCAGCCTGTTACTCCAATAAATTGCGATCCACGCGATCCGGTTAACGCAAATGCAATTTTCTTGGATCACGCCCGTCGACTTCATTAATCTTTCGCGTCCGAGAATTACATATCGTATATCGTCCGTCGTGAAAACTTCCACGAAGGAGCATTTGTTGCAGGCTTTGCAGTGTGGCGATCTCGTTAGAACCGAATCATTGAGATAACGTCGTGCGTGTCTGGCATAGTTCCCAGGTATTTTCGTGTTATCGTGAATTTGCATTTCTCCGCTTAATTACGAGAACTCTGCCGGCCATGCCTCGAATTTCGTAACAAGGAAATTGGTTGCAACTGCTTCCAACGATCTCAGAAATATTCCTTTCGATATTCATACACTCTACGAGGTTCTTTAATTGTAAGAAAAATTATGAAACATTTGCATCTTTTTTTCAAGGTGCGTGTTCTGACATTTCTTTTTACGAAAAATGAACGCAGGATGTGACAACAAACACGGCCAAATTGTCCCTATTTTCGGACGGAAAGTGGAACAAATTCGTATCTCGATGAACTGAATATTTTATTGACGAAACATCAACGGATAACAGAATGGATACGAACGAATCAAATCCAACTGCATTTTCCGTCCTCGTTGTATAAAATAAAATTGGGGCTTCCTATAAAGTTTAAAGGACCTCAGGAAGATTAAAGGAGGTTGGAGGAAACTAGGGGATCAAGATGGTCCGAAAGATTGGAGAAGTCTCAAATATCTTGAGGGCGCAGAAAGTTCAAAGCACTTCAAATCACGGCTATGGTTTTAAAAGAGTTAAAGAGGTTTAATCGCGCAAATTGCTTCGAAGAGTTTCAAGAATCAATTATGTCGTTCGAAAGACCCAGGACGTTCCGATTTCTTAATTATTTGGTAAATTTCAAGCTTGATAGTTTCGAAAGATTTGACGGATCTAATGCGTCGTAAACTATGGCGAACATAATTGCGAATGTTCCGCGTGGTTGATAAACGAAGCGTTAAAGTGGCTAGTTTTAAAACGATCCAATATTGTTTGAGAGTAGTTACGAAGTGGTTAGCATAATTATCTTTACCCAGTTAAACTTGATAGAAATTTATTACATACAGCGATAGCTACAAGTTGTGCCAACGAAACTTTTAAAAATGTGGTTATATATAACTACGTCCTACGAGATTTAACCAACCTACTAATTCACTATTCATGTACGTGTAAAATTATTATACGATATAACTCGCGATGGAATTCGCTGCGAGGTAATGGAACGTCCCGGTTTCTACCTCGTACTCTGGACAATTAATCTCTGATACCGTGATAATCAGTAGGTGCATAGCAGTAAAGTTTGATTTTCGTTCAAAAAATTTTACTCCAAACTTCAACTATTCGATATTTCAGCAAAAGGAAAGAAAAAGTTTCATTGTTGGTATAATGGAATATAAAATCTGCGATTCATTGGGTAATTTCTAATCGAGCTAATCACTTGGACAATACAAATTCTAAACCACAATGGCTCACTTCAATGGTAGATCTTAATGATCCACCGAGAATTCCAAACCACCACGTTCGACGAGAGGCAATATACGTTGTCAGGTGGTTCTGCCCCATCCTTCATCTTCGAGGGCATGTTAACCTAATTTGCATTTGGTTGTCAAGCACTGTAGCTACAGTGGAGCATACTCGGCGAACGTCCCATTAATCATCATGGACAATCAATACGAGGTAACGTATTCAAATTCAACTTCCACGTCGGAACTTATCAATGATTTCCGGCGGGATCGTTCTGTTCAATGAGAAGGACGATTAGGTACCAAGTGCGTGTTCAAGACGTTTGATCATGCTCTCACCCCAATGTGGCAGCAGTCGAACAATTCTGACCCAGACCTTCCTTAAAGCATATCGATGATATCGTTTAAAGTACATTCTTGTAATTTTAAAACACGTTTATAAATAAATATAAATTGAAAAATTGACATGCTTCCGAAGTTAGGGAAACCTCTATTTTAAATAATTCGATCTAAATCAGAAAACTGGTCAAGTTAAAGTGAATATAACAATGGAAGAAAGTTATTACGAGCAAAAGCAATACTGATGCTACTTATATTCGAAATTTGTTTCCACGATTTCCAATAATCAGACGAGAAAGAACTGATCCTCTTCAACTTCACGACTTCTTAAGTTTTTAATTTGTTAACTTTCGTTGTTGAACTTTTTAATTTTAGACCATCGTGGCCTCTGAGCGAAGAAGTTTTATTGAAATTACACGGGCCAAAGGGTTAACGCGGTAAATGTTTCTTTTGCCGCAGCACGGTTGCACGACAAAGGGATTCGATGATAAGAATTTATTTGCTCATTACCGCGACACACCGTACGCTAATGCAATAATACAGGTCGACCCTTTGTAACCGCATTATGGCCTATGGTTACAGCTTGCGCTTTCGCAATTAAATAGAATACCCTTCTACCTTGCCGTTAAAGATTTCAAACCAGGCTCAGTACATTTTGGCGTAAATTTATTATCGTTACGCTCACTGTTCGGGAGATCTTTTGTACTTAATACACCTTTTGTATACTTTGACTTACGCTACGTTTCTATATTCTGACTGTAATACAATTCCGTGAAACATTGCCGTGCGGGATACTCGTGAATTCAGATACCGAGACAATGGACCGTGATCCCTTTCTTCTGCTACTGAATTTTTCTTCTCGACGATCAATTTGTTTACAACATTACTTTATACGTTGACATGTGTATCGATGACTTGCTTCAAATTTAATCCTGTGTACTTTTCTATAATACTATTAATATACACACTGTGATATTCGCATGTTAGTCGCAGATCGTTGATCCAGATGTTTGCGATTGTAAAATATTGAAACACTTACCGATATTCAGCTTGCAGTTGCTGTTACATGGACTTAGACCAATTTGGACACAGTAAATGTGTAATACTAAGACAAATTTACTTACAAATTTAGTCGTGCTCAATTTAGAGACGTAGTGAATATATTTGCCTTTCGTATATACTGACGGACATGTGATAGCGTATATGTGCTTTTGCAATCAAAGGGTTAATTCACCAATAAAAAGTACAATTTCTATATCTGATAGTAAGTAGAATATTAATGGTCTTGCCACATGTATTCATTTTGTGACATATCAAGAATAAATGTACATTGTCTGCAACAATGATTAAATATTTTCGTGATAATTGATCCACAGTGGTAGCTATTACTGCTACATTTTCCTTGAAACACTCAGGTGGTTTCCGGAGAAGAAAGATTTTCACGGTACCGCTTGCTATCGAGCGTGGCGTGCCCATCCAATGTTACCGATAACGGCAAGAAGGAGGAGGGAAAAAAAGAAAAACAATAAAAGGGTGGTTTCGAGCAGAGAGTTGCACGTGATCGTTCTTCGGAGTTGGCGAAGCGCAAAAAGGATTTCTCGTGTGATCCTGATGGAACCTCGAGTGAGAGTGCCTCGAGTCGTTCCGCCTCGAAAAGGCGTATCTGGTATTAGACCTTTTCCAGTATTGGCTTGCGGAGGCGGCTCACACAATCCTGATACGTCAGATACACCGTGCTAACGGTACACAGAAATTTATCTGGACGTAACATCGACGTTTAAAGGGGTACAAATCTTCTCAGTAATTTTCAAATTATACCCTTGTCCATTGTATCTGACCGTCCCTCGTGTAATACAATTTTCCGACAGCTGATTGCGCGTTTAAAACCGTAACTCACTATGTTGCAAGAGTTTTGGACTTTTGAACTTTGGGACTTTACTTCGCAATTTTTAAGTTTTAGCCTTTGGAACTTTGGGATCTTGTAGATTTCATATTTTTGTATTTCTAAACTTCTAAGTTTGAAAGTAATGTATGAGTATTTGGGGTTTGAGAATTTGGAAGTCTGCAAATTTTAGAATTTAAGAATTTGTAAATTTACAAATACTGAGAAATGAAATTTGAAGAAACCCGTTTTGCACGTAATAGAGGTGCGAATCGAGAGAGCCTTTACAGCCGTATAAATGAGAGAACATAATAATTTCAGCAGGTCCGAGATACGGAATTTTAGAACGGAATGGTCGATGTAGGATGCGTAGGAACGTGTGTGGAACAACAGATAAGAACAGAGCAGGATAGGTTGGCTACCAAAGTGCACACTCTCGACATATTGTGCCGATTCAATCAGTTGTGAATATCAACGTTCTCTCAAAGGGAGTGCGCTCGACGAGGCTTCACAGAAATCGTTCTGCGAATGATCGTGGCTGAGAATCGTGCCTGAGAATTATGCTCGACAATCATGCTCCTCTTTGCTCGCTGGACCATCGAACGGCATGGGAATACTGTTGCATCGGTCTGAAGGGCGTTTCACGCTAGAGCTAGATCAGGAATATCGATCGTAACAAACAGATAGAAGAGAATCTTTTCCTCGCAGCTGTCAAGGACAATCGTCCTTCCCTTCAGGATTCAGATTTATTGAAAACATCTGTGAATGATGTGTGTCCAGCCGTGTTGCTGTATTGACGCTTTCTATTGGCACAATATTTGCGTTTGTGATTAGGGGAGAGACCTGGGGGCAAAAATTGAAATCTCAAGATGCAGATTTTCGGACTTAACATATTTTCAAAGCTATCGTTGTTTCAAATTTATCACAAATATTTGATAATGCACTCTGCGAAAATGTAACATACATACGGTTGAGGTTTCACATTTTTATTGTAATTCAATCGTGTTCGATTGTGCAAAGAATTTGTCAAGAACACGATAACCGGTGTACATCGGTTGTTCGGTAAAGAATACTGCACATAGTGGCAAATGCGTTATTCATCGTATATGTATAATTCATACATGCAAAATGTGCCATTTGAGATTCATAATATCTTACAGTCGTTACTTTCTCGAAACTGGTGTAACCAATACAGTTACAAGATATTCACAACTTTCAAAAATTTATTGTTCGAATAACTTCCGAAGCCAAAACTCTCATGATTCAACTTTTTGATCTACTGAAGTCATACTGAAGACCGAATTAGTCATACGACCTACACTGAGTCTCGTACACTCACGCATTAGACTGAACTTAAACACTTTTATTGTCGTAAACAACTATTCTTAGATATTTTGAAGAATGTTTAAAAATTACATCGAGTACGAAGAAATGTTAACTTCCAGTTTACTTTCCCACGTAGAATCGTAACTCGGCAATTTCACTTCGTATTTTTAGTATACCGATCATCGATGACCTCCAAGATGTTTAATACACGTTCTCTCAAAATATATTATTATGATAATCAACATCAGCTCGTTTTAATACTCGTAACCACGCTTATCCGCACACTGGTTCACCAATTAGTCCGGATAATGAAGGTTTACTGTACTCGGAGTGATTCGAGGTGTTTATTAACGCATCGTTATTGGAGACCTTGTGACCCGGATCCGTTCTTCCGGGCAAGAGTTTCGTTCGTAACCGAGGACAGGTGAACAATACGCGGGCTGCCAAGGGGCCATCGATTAGTCAAGCTTTGCTGGACGATTTGGCAGACTGTCACAGAAGCATCACGCGACGTTCCAGACGATTGGCCGAACGTATTATATAGCCGGATGCCAACCGCTATTGATTATCGCGTGCTGGCAGTGACATTCGGTGGGAAATAATACGCGCGGCCATTAGAACAACCCGGTCGGGTCGCGTCGATTTCCCGATTTGCAAGGGAGCTAACCACCATGATTCACGGTAGCGATTGGAATCTATCGGTCGTTTATCGACCACCGGCATCGCCGTAAACTTTCGACGACCTCGTCGGTTCGACGTGATTTCCATGTCCAGCTACGCCGAAGGAAAGACAGCCGGGAAACGCGCATCAGGAATCACGGTCTCGGTTAGTTTCCCGAACAACATTCGTGGGAAGGACGTTCGTCTCTGCGAAGCTTCAAATTGATTGAAACTGAAAACGAACCGTAACGAAGAGAATTTAAAAGGGGCCGTCGAATGGCGGTTAAATGGATGGTCCTCTCGGTGCGTAGAATTTTAAAAAGATCCGATGCCGGGAATTTCGAAGGGGTTTAATTGAACTCTAATTTATTTCGAACACGAGGACCTTACCACACGGACGTTGAAGAATCAATTACACCACTTTTACAATGCAAATATGCATCGATCTGAATTGAACATCCTTTTCTAGTTGAATACGGAATCATCAGTATCATTTACCTTTTACCTTATTAAAATAATCTGAAACTCCATTGAGAAAGTACTTCTCTATCCAAATAAAATACTCTCACATGTTCGTTCTCTTCACACGTGTAACGTAATTGAAGAATTCGAATGACGTGTCATAGCAAACTGCGCCTCTCGTTTCACATTCTTGTATTGACAGGAAAGATTCGCGTAATTCCATCCGTCGGTTGTCTCGTCAGCAGAATCACAGTTGCATTCAGGTCGCTGCAACAAACAGGTCGAACGAAACAAATTAAAGCTCACTGACCCGTTTTCTTCCTCGTTAGTTTTTTTCATCGGTTCCGCCATCGGGTAACATTATTCGAACCTTTTAATTCGAAGATATTAAGCCCTCGACCGTTCGCGCGGGAAAGCTTGGAACGGGAGCTTCGTAAAACCATCAACGTATCAGATTGCCCGAGTTAAGGTCAAAAATGTGGAAAACGAGCTGCGCGGTCGTAGACTGCAAAATCTTGGCTTCGATAAATTGTTACAAGTTGCAACTTGGTCGACTGGCAGTAGATGCGATCTAAAAGTTCACGATGCTAAGAGGAATGTCACTCGAGAAGTTTACGAATCGCTGAAGTCGCTATCTCGTTCTTCAACTTTCAACAAAATTGCCTGCGCTTTACGTCTCCCGGAAGATCGCTGGGAAACTTATTGAAATCTTGAAAGATTGGCTAAGAAATTAATTCAAGGAATTATTTGTAATGAGAAATTCAACGGATATAATTTTTCGTGTATTTATTAACCTAAACCTGCAATTTTCTAGGCAATTGCGCCATTCACAGTTAATGCTACAAAGCAGCTGACAAAGCTGCTTTACGTCAAAGGATGTTAAAATGTTAGGTACATGTCTGGTCCTTGTTTATGCAGATCATAATTAGAATTGAACCCAAAATTCAATTGCAGTGAAAATACGAGTTAGGTTAATCACATCCCAATCACGAATGAGTATTGTAGGACAAGACATTAAAAGGATTTTGTATTTCAAAATATTTCTCATGTTAAACTTCATGAAGCTGTGCATTACAACGAACGTGAAACTAAACAAGCACGAAAGAATGCTCTTACCCCAACCATAAGTTCTTGCTCGTTGACTCCAGACCCTACGCTCACGTCGTTTTCATTGTGACTATGAACTCTCTCCCCTAGGTTTTCGATGATCGAAAAAAGATCAATCTCTTTTGAGGATGTAAGGTGATTGTACGTCGCCAGCGACAGCAAAGAAGAAGCTAATTCAGCGAAATTTTTTTCAGACGTAGACGTGAGCACGTTTTTCGATCATCTCGGTCAGGAGCTGATCTACACAGCTTGTGTGGGTCTTCTCGAACGAGCGTTCCGCTGTCTCGGGAACGATCTGACAGCTTTTCTGACAACTCTGGACGGCGTGAACGACGTTGTACAACATCAGTCCGGATCAGAAGCGGAGGCAGAATTCGTATGCATCGCCACGCCGGAAGCGATAGAGCTGCATTTCACAACTGACCATCCGTCTATCGCGTATCTGTTGGTTGGCAGCTTAAAAGGCATCGCCAGACAGTTTTATAATGACAACGCGAACGTGTACATTTTACCCGACCCCTATAATACCAAGTTTTTTAGGTACGTTCCGTTGACGTAACTCCGTTTCATTTTATATCGAAGGTAATCTCGTATTTGCGCGCAATCGGCTTCAATAAACGGATATTCGAAACTGCACGGTCCATTTTATATTTCAATATGTAATTTCGTTGAAACGAAACGAGTTCGAATCGGGTGCGTTTTAATATCGCGTTTTTAATGAAGCTTTTTAGCTTGTGTACGTGTAACGAGCACTCGGAGAGTGGATGTTGAAATTTGATCTGGAAAGCCCTTTAATTATGACGTTCGAAGATAGGTGCGTATCGTGCCTTCCGATGAAACGCTTCAGATTTTTGCATTCGGGATTAACGTGCTTATTATTTATTATTGCGTCGTTTGAAATAAATACGGTCCTTGATATTAAAGGGAAATATTTAGTATTTGTTTCCCGTCGAAATCGCGAAATTGTAACGTAAAAATGATATTGATCCGAGGTCCCTTTCGGAAGCCGAACACGCGTAGCTTCGAGTGTTTCGTTACACGATCACGTAGTAAAAGAATTCGTTAAACAGCAATCTACTTCTGGCCGTTTCCTCAAAGAATCACAGTCAAAGTGTTTCGTAGCGAATTCCGTAATTGGCTCATTACCGTTCGGTTTAATTAAAAGTTCGCCGAAAGAAAATCCGGCATGCACACTTTCAAATACATCGAGTATTCTTTGCCGCGATCGAAGCGAGCGGTGGATCGAGTGCGTATAGACAGCAAGAAATTCGGTTTACAACTTGGTCCTTGAAAATTCGTTGCCTAACGAGAGAAGATCGCGAACGAGATTGCTGTTTCAAGCACTAAGACCGTAATCTTCAACTTTCTCGTGCGGTTCACTGATGAAAATGCGCTGAAACAGGAGAAACAGTTTCTTTGTTTCGCCGCATTGGAAATCTGATGAGCCATGAACCAAAATCTAGATAGAATTGAATCGCGTCCAATTTTCGAGCACCCGCTTCTCCGCTTTGCAGTTACAAAAATTGGTAGTCCACGTTACGAATAAAACAGCGCGTTGCGAATAAAGAAACGTTAACCCATTTTGAAGTTTATCGTCGATATTCCTGTACGAAAATAACTTGACTAATTTTCAATGAACCGTTTTGCAGGTACCGTATCACGCCAGAGCGTTATATCGAACACTTGCTAGTCGATTCAGAAGTCGACAATAATCTCGACACGGTCACGTCTCCTTTCCGTCCACTTTCGACCGAAGCCACGGACCTTCGCATGGGGGTTGCGAGCTTCTGCAAAGCGTTTCCATGGCATTTCGTCGTCGATCGACAATTGGAGCTCGTGCAGCTTGGAGTCGGATTCATGAGGATCTTCGGACATCATCTAAACCGATTGGGGCGAGAAATATCGACGTACTTCGCCTTTACACGACCGAGCGGGGTTACTTTGACCTTTCACGAGATACTCAAGCGAGCGAACACACCTTTCGTGTTGACTCTACAACGGCCACAGGGCGTTGATAAATATCCCGCGGAGGTACATGAATACAATTTATTCCTACAGCAATTATGGCTATTGTAACGCAACCCAAACACGCGGTACACACTGCATCCTCTCTTCTTTCAATTAACAGGCCACAGAGGAAATTGAAATGTTGGGAACACTAGCACAGTAATTACTAGCTAAAAATTGATATGACTACTTTCGAACTTTCAAATGTAAAGATTTAGAAATTTAGAAATCTGGGGATTTGGGGATTTGAGAATGTGGAGATTGAGGAATATAGGAATTTGGGGGTATGCAAATTTGGGGAAGTGAGAATTTGGGAATGTGGGAATTTGGGGATGTGGGAATTTGAGGATATGGAAATTTGAGGACGTGGCAATTTAGGGACGTGTGTAAATGTGGGGTATTACAATATGGGGATGTAAACATTTGAGAATGCAGAAATTAGGGGATGTAAGAATTCGAGAATGTAGGAATTTGGAGATATACAAATTTAAGAATGTGGAAACCCATTCTTGATAAATTGGGGGAAGGTCAACAGAGTACAAAGTTGCAAATCAATAGTGAGGATGTTCGATAACAAGCTACTATTTTAATCCGTCACCAATTAAGCAATGTCATATACGATATACATAACCTTTACTGGATTACATTTCCTGAATTTTTCTACCAATAGGATTTTCATTCCAGGGGTTAGAGATGAAAGGTCAGATGGTCCATTGTCCAGAATCGGATTCCATCCTATTCGTGAGCTCGCCATTTCTGAACGGTCTGGAAGGATTAACTGGCCGAGGACTTTTTATATCTGATATTCCATTACACGACGCTACGAGAGACGTTATTTTGGTTGGGGAACAAGCGAGAGCCCAGGTATAATCAATTTTTCTTCAATTGTACTCTCAGTTAGATTTATACTTAGAAAACTCATGAGAACATTATATTATAATTGCAATGAATCAACATATTAATAATTAGTGAAACTGAGAAGATTGCACATGTACAATTTTATTTATCCATATAAACTTTGTTCGTAATTATTTATTGATGTTTCAATGTTACTATTAGTCGATAACGTTGAAAACGACGTGCGGTTTTGAAGAAATCTATATTGTCGATATTCGTTTCCTCGGCATAGAGGGCGCCAGCATATGGTATGCCACCATTTTGTAGATTGCGCCACCGTAGCACATGGCGCGTTAAATCGAATGACTGAGAAACTTTATAGAAATAAATTTTGAAGATCGCCATGTTATTTACGCCGCAAAATATAACAATAAATCCACATTTCAGGATGGCTTGAGAAGACGAATGGATAAGCTGAAGAGTTCGATAGAAGAAGCAAACCTGGCTGTGTCTGCTGAAAGAGAGAAGAATGTCAGTTTGCTTCATCTTATATTTCCCCCGGATATAGCAAAACGTCTATGGTTGGGTAAGGATGCAAACAATTTACAATTTATAGTATACATTGGGAAGAATCTCCTGTCTTAAAATTCGTATTCTTTCAGGAGAAACAATCGAAGCAAAAACTTATCCAGAGGTGACGATGCTTTTCAGTGACATTGTTGGTTTTACGGAAATTTGTTCCACCGCGACACCGATGATGGTCATCAACATGCTTCAAAACCTTTACGAACAATTCGATTCGTTCTGTGGCCAGTTAGATGTATACAAGGTGCGAATTTTTTGATAGAAATTCATAGAGAAGGTGTAGCATTATATTTTTCGCTATTAACCGAAATAAAAATTGTAGGTGGAAACGATCGGAGATGCCTATTGCGTGGCATGTGGCCTTCACCGTGATACATGCATTCATGCACAACAAATAGCTTGGATGGCTCTGAAAATGATACAAGCATGTTCGAACCATTTGACTCACAAGGGTAAACCAATAAGGGTAAGATAGTACTATTAGTTCAGTGATAGAATTTTAAATTGTAATACAATCTTATACAAATGTTTTAAAGTAAATAGACAGAGTAAATATAGAGTAAACATTCTTCTTTTAATAGATGCGAATTGGCATTCATACCGGAATGGTGCTAGCAGGAGTTGTTGGGAAAAAAATGCCGAGGTATTGTCTGTTCGGCCACAACGTTACTTTAGCGAACAAATTCGAATCACTAAGCGAACCACTCCGTGTCCACGTTAGTCCGACGACATACGAGTAAGTAACTATTATCGATTACATTTCGATTAATACTATCCATATACAAGTAAAATTCATCTGAGATTTATCTCAAGTTAGCATGATTCTCGATCCACCGAGTCAAAATAATTTTCAGAGTGAAATGAAGTTTTCCGTCTCGCAGTAATAGACTGAAATTTTGACTCAGTAGATACACAGTCAGTCAAAAATATTCTTGTACACTTTATTCAAACTAATATGCCAAGTCCTATAAAAAATGTCAAGATAATTTCAAGTTACAAATTTTCTTTGTTCCAAATACTTTCTTCTAAGCATGATCTAAATCAGTTTCAATGGGGCGTACAAGTACTTTATTGATAGCTTTTATATATCCATAATAACGCATAGATTTCACGTTACTCACACCAGCATCTGTTTATGGCAGCTTATTGAAATATCCCATACCAGGATTCGAGTTGGAACCGCGAAGGAAGGAATTTTTACCAAAGGAATTTCCGGCTAACATCGAGGGAACATCTTATTTCCTGAACAACTACAAGCACAAGGACGTAGATGTGAACCATCCTTTGGATCTCCATATTCAAAGCGCGATCAGAGAATACGGGATTGGCGCCAGCTTGTAGATAACCAATAAAATCGTGTCAACGAACGCGTGTCGTCCGTGAATGTCGCTGTACCAATGCTACTTTCTTCGTAATAACACTTTCAATGAATTCACAAGAAAAAAAAAAACACAAATTGGCACCGTCTCATGACGCTGATTCTAACAGCCTGATGGCCGATTCGCGAGCCGATAATATTTATACGCAGAGTTTTAGGTTACAATTATTATATACTTATGATCATATGAGCAAATAAATCTGTATGATAAACTGTAACAATCATTTTATTCCTTCATTATGATTTTGTAAATTCTTTCTGTGCTGTTGGAGGTCCACGGAGAATTCAAATTCTCGAATTCAGGAATTTGCAGATATTGAAATTTCACATTTTTTTATTTTTGAATTGTGTTGAATTAAATGTACTGAAAATACTAGTACTTATAATACTATGGGTATTTACTTAGGCTGCTAATGGGTCCATTACTACGCCATTACGGAGTTATAGATTTTTTAGGAAACCTTAAAAAACTTACACTTTCAGAAGTTCAATATCACAATTAAAGTATTATCGAATTATGATTCGTAGCAAGCACGAATATTTTTTAAAATATTAGTTGCACTCGGAGCATGTCCAACAAAATTTTTAATGACATGATTTATCAATGAATAGAAATTGATCATCAAGATATCCATGTATTTGAAATAAGTATAACAACAAAAGATTCATTTAGTTGAAATCTTGCTGCCGACAGTTGATCCCCAAAAAGCACAGGAATCTCTAGCAGAATCCCGGGAAGCGCATCAATATCTCGAAGCAGTTACCAAAAGTCGATACAGCGCCACTCTTTCCACAACTTCTTACTTTTCCACGGCTCTTTGAAGCTACCCGCCGGCTTTTATTTTTGATAAGACTCGCTCCAGATTCGGATCCCATACTACGTTACCTTTGTCCGTGAAATAATAGAACTATTTGTATTCTTTACTGGACCGCTTGCTTATCGCTACGGTCTGTGCCAGCTTCGTTGTCTAGCTACCTTTTTCTTCCTTTTTCGTCGTTGCGTACAAATGAAACTCCGCTGGTGCATCTTCATTGCAACGCGTTTAATGCGAGAAATGCGTTGTACTATTTTAAACATATTGATTTGAAAGGTACGGGTTGCAATATTGATGAGAGGGTCACTGCTTTCAAGGGAGTGAGCGATGCAGAAGTATAGGGAGCTGGGAATACATAAACAACTACAGATATAGGGATCTGGAGATATAGAGAACTGGATATATAGGAATCGAGAGATATAGAAATCTAGCGATATAGGGTGATACAGAGACTTGGTGATGTAGGTATCCAGAGATATAGAAATTTGGGGTATAGGAATCTAGGAATATAGACAACCAAGTACATACCTCGGGAAATTTAGAGATCTGAGAAAGCAGTTATCCAAAGATAAATTTAAAAATATAAACATCTAGAATTTACAGATATATAGGATTTGTGATATAGAGACTTTGTGATATAAATACCTTTGATTCTCTATACATCTAAAGCTCTACAAGTCTATGAACCTAGCAATCTGCGAATTTAAAGATCCAGAAATATAGATGCTTAGACATTTAGTCAATACCAAAGTATATTCGAAGTGAAGGTATTTTAAACTCATCAGAAACCAGAGACGAAAGAATAAGATATAATTATCTTCTTTGTAGGATGAAAACATACGGGTCACGAGTTGAACTTTACCGGGGAAGTAGCTGATTACAGCACGCTTCGAAGAATTCCGGATAGCAGGCCATTGTGCCGAGTTTCGGTCTTACACTTTCGTACACGCATTATTTGAACGTTGCCGCGAAAGAACACGAGCAATGCAGCGAGAAAAATAAAGAAGAAAGGAGAAACTGGAAGGCAGTAACGAAAAGGAATCACAAAAGACCAACACCGAGCTACTCGAAGGGTGTTGGTAGGACAGGCCACGTATTTGTGGCACGGCTCGCGTGCTTTTTTCGCCTGCTTCGCCTATGTAAACGTACCTTTACCATTTCTTATGCTGCCATTCATCGCGACGAGACCCGGGGCCGTGCAGAGAGAAAGAAATTAAACATTGGCCCTTCCGGCTACGCGGCGTAATCAAACGCCCGGCGAAACTAACGAAGCAGCCCCGCGGAAAGAGACAGAGACCCGCTGACATCGAAATACAAGCCCCGAACAGGAAACAGAGACGAAAGAAAAAAAAGTGAACATAGGAGAATAATAACTTAGATGACGTGCAATGAAGGGTACAGAGGGAGAAGGACGGAGAAACATCTTCCGTTTGTGTAGGGTCCGCAAGTTAGACACATGGATGAAAATCACATGCATCTCCGCGGTACCTCGTGATGTCTCTTTCAAAGTTTCGCGACTACAGCTGTGTGAAATTGTAGATGATGGATCAAGGTGGCTGCTGGAAGAAATAGCTGATGAAAGATGTATCGAGAAGGGCGGAGGTTGATGGTAGGAAATTTTAATATTCAGATATTCCGATATGAGCAGAATTCAGGTAATTCGGGTGTCCTCACCCTTGGCGCTCGACTTTAAACTCGAATTTGAATACACCCCAAATATTCCGAATATTAGGGATACGAACGGAATTAAAATATTTTAATATGAACGGAATAAAAAGTTGAAAAAGTTCGCGATACCGTCGTTCGATTCTCTTTCGCGAGATGAAACTTATTTGAACGATCGATGAAAAGTGTTCCAGCAGCAGGTATTAATATAGCAGCGCGTTACCGTGCGATCAAATTCCATTTAAACGATGATTCTCACCGAGCAAAACATTAATCTCGTTTCGACATGTGTACTATTTATTAATTTTGAAGCTGGAAACTCGCCCGACGTTTCACACTTATTGAACAAATGCTTGCGAATGAATGGAGATTAAACAGTGACGGACGAGGAGTCGTAGTCCGGTGATAATTTCTTTTTTCCAGCCTCGTGATTCGCAACAACTCGAATTTGGTAAATATATTCTGCATTGAAGTTTACAGTATCTCCGCTTTACACTCGGAATACGCATTATTCCGTTTCAACGAATGCTTTGTTCATGTGCCAGTAACTCCTTGCAATAGATTGCTCGTTGTTACGGTAATGCAGCCAAGTAATCGATCCAAAGGTAATTCGGTACATTTTCTGAATTAACGGACGTGCGAATCGAACAATTAATCAAGCAGAGTCCTTTTCTCCGCAAAGATTTTACGTACTTTAATTAATATTTTGATTGCGACACGTTTCGAATGAAGTTTGCCGAATCGTAATTTAATAGCTCCAGTTTCATAAATGAATTAATAATCCTCCTTGTAATCTCTCGATATACATGTATAATCTGTGGAAGATTTATCCTTTCAAAAGTCTGTCTGCGCCAAACTTTTGAACAGTGGTGTACGTTTTAAATCACGGTTCTGCGGTGATTAAATCAAATATTTGATGATTTTTTAACGAAGATATGTACGTGTATTTTCGTTGTGATAATACGAGGGAACAGAAGAGAAAGACACGGCTACTGTTTCTGTGTTTGACAAACAGATTTCTGTCCTAGTTTTTACATGCGCAAATATTTTATCGAGATACTTGCATTGTTAAACACCAGCGGTGAATATTTTAACTATCTCAAGTTTAATATACATCGCATTATTCACATTCTCCGCTTAATTACATTCTCTTAATAGTTTGTAACAGCCTCGAGTGAACCCACCACTCGACCCGGTTAAAATGAAGAAATCGCATTATCACACTTTCTGTTTACAAGTAATTTTAAATTCCGAATATTCCCCATTACATCGCTGGCGAACTTTATAGCAAAAAACCATGTTGCGTTAAAAAAACCACTCTATTTTCGACTTGTAAATAAACAGACTTAAAAGTTTTTTAATTTTCAAAGAAACAAATTTAGAAATTTAGACCTAATTAAAAATTATAAAGATCTTAAGATGGGATTATAATTCGTAAGAATGTTGAAGTGACCTCTTCGAGTATCGAAGACGTACAAAGAAAACGTAGTATACTGTTACGTTTCGACCTATCGAAATGTACGGTCCCGCAGCACTTTTATCAGTATTAAAACTTAGAGAAACTGTGTAAGTACACGGATAGTATCTTCAAAGGGTGTAAAGAGCATTTGCAGAAGTATTCGTGGGGGAAAAGCGTGAGCAAATAAAACGCAGTACGAACAAAACGTTAACAAAGCAAGGAAAAGTTGTGCATCACGGAGTTCTATGCTTGCGGACCAAGTACGGTAATGAGAGAAAACTTGGGTGGACAGTGAATTTAATTGAAGTAATGAAAGTATACCAACTGTAGGAAAAAAATGCTTGTTAGGTCATTACATTTTTTGTTCATACTTCTAGATGTAGCTAATTGCATTGCAAAATAGCGGACGAGCAATTAACAACGACTGAGGAAAGAAAATAAAAATACTTGTATAACAGTTACATGGACGTAAACTTCAGTTGTTTATTTCCACGAAATTATCTAGTCCTTAATTCTCAAAATTTAATTCCGTACAATTTAAATTCCGTAATATGTGTTACATTCGTTTAGATATCATACCTTTGAAGTATCATTTTATAATATTAGAACCATTTCGTTTAAACAATTCTATAACTCATTTTAAAATGTCGTTTATGTTTTGGGGGTCTGAATCAAGATGGACTCGAGCTTTGATATTTCAGAACGGACAATTGATTCTATCATCAGATGTGAACTTTGTAACGTGGCTTTTTCCCGGGGAATATAAATGTTTTTCACTGTTCACGTTTCAGTGCCAGGCTGTCCCGTTTTCTCGGGAAGCAGGACAAGTATGAGACAGGTCTGAGAAATTACCGCAGCACTGTCTGCTGCAAAAGTTTCATTAAGAAACACTTCGTAATTTATTTTCACACTTGGATCGTGCTGCCCTATCCTCTATCACCCTTTTACCTTCTGCTCGTCCCTTTCTCCGAATAATGTTACACGGAATCAAACAAGTGGATCGAAAATAGGACAAAAATGATGAATATGGGAGAATCTGTTATTGAGAGGACGAGTCTGTTGTGTCGAAACTAGAACCATAACGTCGCTTCGATTTCACATTCGCGTAGAAATCTCATTAAACGACAAACGGCAAAAACTGCAACGCCTCGGTTATCAATTAGAACGATTTAATGGAATCCTTTTAATGGGACATTTCATGCAGTATGATTCCAGACTCATTCTGATTTATGTATACACGTTTACGATACAAAGAGAAAGAGAACATAGATATCCGATGTGTTTGTACAGCTGTATCCAATCTTCTCGACGATCGATTCGCTTATTCTATTAAACTGCAATAAATGTAGTAGCTTTATCGGCAATAGCGTCAAAAATCGTCGAGCATTATAAATATTTAACGAACGCCGACGCGAACACTGTCGAAACGATCTCTTTTTCTTTTATTCAGCTTTCAGAAACGAAACGAATAAATGAAAGAAGAGAATCGACTGATCTCGCGCAGATACAGTTCTGTCGATTCACTAGAGCCGCAGATTTTATATATGCACGTCGAAGCTGTCGATATTTGGCATATTCGCGTGGGCTTACGTTTTGCGGAGCAATCAAATTCGGGAATACGAGGGTTAAAGCGTTCTCACCGCAACAATTTCGTTTCTGATAGATTGGAAATGCAACGTCGCTTATGAAATATAACATTCTTCTATTAGTGACATTTATGGCGGTTCAAGTAACAGAATATTATATGACTTCTGAGATTTTCCAAGGAACCTAATTCGGATGCATGAAGCGCTCGCGCTGATCCACGTTATATCGTCACGCGTTAAATTGGCACACGTACCATTCGGTGTTACATTGTTACGCGTTATAATGTCTACATGTTGTAATGTCGATGTGTTACAATTTCAATGAATCGTGGGCGCGTCATTATTTTGGCGAGCTGCAAGTTTGATGTGCTGTAATTTTGCCGCGTTGCAATCTCGACGCATTTTACTTTCTACGTGTTGCGATTTCTACACGTCGCAATTTCGATGCGTTACAATTTTGACGAGATGTAACTTCAACGCGTTGCGACTTCGACACGTTGCAATTTTGACGTGATGCAACTTCAACGCGTTGCAATTTCGGCGCGGTGCAGTCCCCATTCGTTGCAATTTCGACGCAGTGCAATTTCCTCGCGTTCTAATTCTGATGCGTTGAAATTTCGATGCGTCGCAATTTTGACGCGTTGTAATTTCTACACGGTGCAATTTCGACGCACTGCAATTTCCACGCGTTGCAACTCCAATGCGTTCAAATTTCAACATGTCGCAATTTCGCCGCGTTGTAAGTCTAACTCATTGAAGTTTCAACGCGTTACAATGTGTTGCATTTCTGACACACCGTAATTTTGATGCGTAGTAATAGCAGCACATTGTAATTCTAACATTAACGTCAACACATTGCAATTTCAACGAGTTATAATTTGTACGCGTTGCAATTCCAACAGCATTGTGTCATTAATGCATAACAATATCAAGGCGTTGTATCTACGCTGTATAATCACATGAACGTCGTCACGCGTTACCAACGTACATTTACTTCCTTATTACATGAGCCAATACCTTCAAAAACTTGGATCCATTTCATCAATCCGCTTAACTCATATTTTAACACAGAGTTTGAATCCAATTAGAGAAGCAATGATTTGCAATTTGGTTCGAAAAGTAACCGTTGCAAAACATAAAAGTCTTCTGACACTAACATTTCTCAGAACCATAGAACTTCTTATATTCTTTAGAAGATTTCTATATTCTTCGGAAGTAACGTTTCTCTGGTAAGCTCGTTCGGTACACTCGCGTACACGTTAAAAACTATCCCGTTGAAAATACTGTTGTCGTAAAAAGATATTGTTGCTGGTGGACGGGACGTGGCCGAAGAACGATGCACGAAATATAAGAACGAGAGGGGACCACGGTGAATGAAACGTAATTTATTCAATTGGTTCTAATAAATGGTGTACATTGGGGCACGGTAGGTACGAGCAATGAAAAATTTGTCGACTGCCACGCCCTCTGCAATTCAATGAAACAGCCCGAGGAGATGCTGGGAATACTGATTTCATGTCAATCAACTCACAACTATCGAGGTTCTGCTCTGGATTATTAAACGAACGATCAATCGTGGAAACGGTGAAATTACTCGAATTAATTTTGTACAGTATCGAGCATGCTACGATTTCATAGGAGAAATGACGACAGACTGGATATCCCTCCGCTGGGCTGTAATACTCGAGAATTATCGCGTATTATGCTTAATTTACAGGAGACGTTTTAGTACTCGGCTAAACACACTTTCCTAAGGCTAGTTCGCATTCCTGGCCACTATTTCTTAATTTTAGTGTTAATTCGCACTTTTTGTGACCAGTTTTATAGCATCGTGTTTTAGAATATTCGAAGGGCACGTCACAATTTGGTGAACAGTTTGCATTTCAAGATGTATACTACACATTTTAAAGAACTTGTTTCCAGCTTTGAGGGCCAATTCACATTTGGAGGACCACTCTACATTTTAGGATATCAGTTTACATTTTGAAATTCCAATTAGCATTTGTGGACGCTTTGTTAGAGGTCACTTCGTATTTTACGGTACCAGTTTGCATTTTGAGAGGAACCAGTTCGAATTTTGAAGGGTAAATTTACAATTTGAGGGGATAGAATTATTCAGGTTGTTTACAATCGCCCCTACTGCAAAAGGCAGACAAGATTCGTTCGCAAATATCGAGATTAAATAAATTGAGGCTTGTACGTCTATTAACTTGTCCATCACCCAAGAAATTACAGGAAAATTGTAAGAAAAATGTTTCAGCGGTTTAAGGAGGTATGTAAAAATCTTACGACCTACATTCGAATCATGCCCGACATTACTACGTACAATTTATATTATTTCACGTTACATACCGACAATGAAACGAATGTGGGTCACATATCGCGATGCTACAAATTACAAGAAATAATCGAATCGACAGAACGTCGCCTCCATGAATTTTAAAGTTAACAAAAGAGCAGGGTTCGAACCGTGTTCGTCGAACAGTGTTAGTAACCTGACAATAGGACAGTGATCATTGTGCGATGTTGAATTTAACACGTTACCCAGACAACGTGCCACGTGCAAGCCAAATGTGACGTATTCAACATTCGGAAGAAAATGTTTACTATTCTACACACGGTGGTGTGAATGTCAACCGCATTTTCCGGGACAGTTTCATTATTTATTCTCGGAGGCGAGGTAAAAACGATAAACGAACCAACTGCGCGAGTACGAGGTGCACCACTTAAGACGAGTGTTAAATAAATACACAAAATTTCCCCGAAGAATATTTTGTTCGTGCTCCGTGAGGAAGACACTTGCAAGATATAAATCAGTGAGATGGAAGCACATGTTGCTCGGAAAGAATTTGCAATTAGTCGTACCTAATACCAATACCACATGCAAAGTGAACGAAATTGAAAAAGATTTTTGTCCAAAATTCCGTTTACTAGTTTCATTTACATCGGAATGGAATCTGTATTGGTTTGGATTGAATTTTTCTGGAGCGAGCAATACAGCCGAATCTTTTTTCAGAAATATCCGAAAAATTCGTCGATTAAATTGCTAAACAAAGTTACTCGGAGTCATGTGCTCGATAACGTATATCGAGATCAAGATCATTGATTCCACTGCAGTATATAATTTTGGAAACGTTTGATCCGAGAACGAAGTATAATTTTATACCGCTTTCGATCGTCGCCACCTGTTCCATGTTATCGTTAAGATAACCGCGCGATTTCAGAAAGGACAACAGTGGTACGCATCGACGGCCCGAAGCGTGTAGCAACGAGTCGAGTAGTCGATACGCTCGTTATATTTACGAAAGTGGAGAATTGTTATTTCCGAAGGAGATTTTCCGCGCGGTTGGCTCGGATTTGATTCAGCGTGTACACATTGCGCTATACACTAGGAAGGCAGTACAGAGTAGAATTTGGAAGGAATCGGAGCGGACGAGAGCGAGACCGGCGAAAGACGCGTGACGTGATAGGTCAGGTATCGGCCGCCAGGAGCGCAGCAATCGCGTACGCTGCCCTCAAGACTTTCTCGACGCTCAGTCTGCCGGAGTCTGTAGCGCGCGAAAGTTGTACGTGTGACGTGTACCGCGTGTCTCGCCGGTTCCTTTATCGCCATTTATCCGCAAAGTTAGTGTGTTCCGCGAATGTCCCTTCCCGTCTTAGTCACGGCAATATGTGACACTCGTTGCGCGCTCGTTCGCCCGATCGAAATCGATCTCTGTATAAATCGATTTAAAAAAAAAAACACACGGGGATCGTTAAAAGTGCCGTCACGGTTCAATTTCTCCGAACCACGTGATTTTTCTGTCATGCGTGCACGGAACACCGTGCGTTATTGAGTGGAGTGATCGAGCCGGAGTGTGATCGATTCGTGAGTCCGCGAAATACGATTTATGCGCGCGTTACACAGTGAAAAAGGAATTGAAAACGGGAGTGACGAGAGGTAGCCGTTCGTTCGAAAAGTTTCGTGTGTGTGCCGCAGCTGCAGCGTCTCTGGCGGTCGAGCGGAAGGGAAAAAAAATAAAAAGCAAAGTTGCTGGTGGCGGCTACGATTGACGGATACCAGCCGGGAGAGAACGACTCCTTCTACGGCGGTAAGTATCGATATTTATTCTTCTTCCTTTCTGCTGACCTTCTTGGGATGCACGCGAACGAGAGTACTCGATCTTACCTTACCCTCGGCCTCCGTGGCACACGAAGCTGACAGGGGGGCACCGCGCTCTTTCTTCGAGTAACCTGGACTCGGCTCCGAATGGAATCTTGCCTCGGGAACTTCTGCTACGAAGAACTTGAACGTTGATCTCTGCGAGGTATCTCTTGTTGCACGAACTTCGTGATCTACGACAGGACACATTCGTCCTAGCCGCGTTTATCGATACACGATACTCACGCGATTTCTATGGTACTTTCGAATCCACACCGTGAACTTCTACTTTCTTTCACTGCTCTTTTTACGAGGACGAAGTTCGTAATAACGACACGGAGTTCGCAGGTATTCGGGGACAGGTCGACCGACACTAAGCCGCTAGAACCGCCACGAAATACTCCGATTCTGTGTTAGGACTTTTACAGCTCACGCGATCCACGATAGCCGCTCTAATTCCAAACTTTGGACATTCGTGAATGCGATAAATGAAATTATATTAGTCGAAATTCTTTATTGCGCAATATACCTGCGTGCCATTTCGTACTTTTTTCTGTTTAATCGATTTTTATACGAGGAACCCATTATATCTTCTTGAAAACGTACTTGGGTTAAACTGGCTCTCAGGTAGAAATAAAACTTAAAGTACAATCTCATTACGAAGTAACGAAATGAACAAAAAATATTTCCCCCATCAATCATTTGCTACAAGCTATTAAAGATACCAGCCTTCATTCTACGAATTTCTTTCGAAAATTGTGTAGTAAATTATCTTTGTCTGTTTGTAATAAGCGCACATTAAGACGTAATATGTACCAACAAACGCTCTTTCTATACCGTGCTCGTGAAATATTATGGTTTTAAATCATAAATCATCTCTGTTGACATTAAACATCGAGCAAGAGTAAAGACAAAGTGTATGCTTTTATCGTACATGTGGGGACCAATGCAGAAAGAAAGAATTTAAACAAGATTGTTTCTTTATCTTGCCATTTCGTATAAGATTTTGCTTTACTACGGCTTTAATTTGAATAAAATATTTCATTATCAGCGCAGATATTTTATTGTCAATGCAGGGAATCAGAACGAGGAATTTTTATAAAAGAGATATTGAGTTATAAAATTACATATTGTACATGACACTAATTGGAGTATTCGGTTTTATTTAAGCTCTGTTTAAATTATTCAGGCTTCGATTTTTAAAAGAAATTCTTATGAAATTTTTATTGAATGATTCAGCTTTTGCAGAATTGTGTATTGAAATTAATTAATTAATTATTATTTTCACTCTGATATTTATTCACCTCTCCCTGTTCTTTCTCTAAAAAAAATGAAAAACCTCATGGATTCGCAGAAATATTGAAATGCTTCTCAATATAATTTTTCATAATCCTTTTTACGTGCTTTCTTATTATACATCTTTTCACTGCAGTTGTCAACAAATTTAATTAAACGAGGGAAGGTGCTTTTTCATTTAACTTTGATATAAAACAATGGCATTACGAAACGACAGCTGTATGAATGTAAAATAATTACTGCTTTCTATTGTATATTTCGTACAAAGCCAAAGGAGTGTTGTTTTTATGCAACATTTGCATGCGATACGATTAAATGATTTAAGAAATAAATCCGTAACACAGCATGAAAGAGAGTAGTAGATTAAAATTGCATTCAGAACAAAAACATAAATAATGATCGTTCGACAGATTATCAATGCAGTCACATTTCATTTATTTAAAATGGAAAAGATTTAAACGAAAATGGTTCCAAAAGCATCGATACACGTATGAATGGTCACGTACGTGTGCCTGCACCCCATAGGTAATTGAACGAGTTCCATGAAAACATTCGGGAAATGGAAATTTACAAATTCGAAGGAGGATTAAAAAGTACACCTTGTACTGCACGTACGTGTGACCAATGTGAAAAAAGGATTTTATGGAACGTGGCAGAGGAGAGTGAATGTTTCACGGAGGGAAAACAAAGACCGGAAAAAGCGAAAAACAGGTCGAAAAATCCAGTTGTAGTGGGTGGCTCGGGTAGCTGGCCCAGCTTTTCGTGTTGCTTGCTAGCCACGCACGTAAATCTACCGTGGAGTCGTTAGTCATGCTTTATTTCGCTTTAGTTTTCCGTACACGCTGAAATAGCATCAACTTTCGAGGAAGGGGCTGACTCACGTGCTTTTGAAATCCATTCAGAAAGTGACGAATGCCCATGCATGCCACGCACTAACGCCGGCTGGCCGTACGCCACACGTGTGCCAGCTAATGGCTCGTCTTTCGTTTTATTGCCGCATATGCTGACAATGAAACGTTCCATGGATTTCTTTCGGCCAGACCTTATCTTTCCGCTCGAAGAAATTGAATACTGGTCCAAGGGACCTCGTTTGGTACTTTGGAGTCGATTATCGTCGCCAAGATATATGGATCAGATAGTAGGACCCATTCATCAATTTTGGAACGTTTATGGTTCGGAGTGACTTGATCATACGGGAGAGTTTAAATTTTGGAGCAACTACTTGGTCACAGATTGCTACTAGTTGTATTACCACGTGTACCATTATTACGCGTTGTATCTCCACACGTTATGCGATATAGCGTACCACCTGTATGGTCTTAATGACCTCCTTTCAAATTCATGTATCGAAGAAGATATCGGAGAAAAAGAAAGTTTCTACTCGAGAAAGCGATTTGAACCCATCCCCAAGAAGATTAAGCAATTTTAAGATTAAAGAATCCTCGACCGAAGAAAAGTGTTACAAATGCTAATCAGATTTGAAGTTGGGATAAGTTAATTTCTTGGAAAAAACTTAAAAGCTCTTGAATATTCATGAGAATATTCGATATCGATGGAGGAAAGTTTATCAAATGGAGCAGGGTTCTATTCTTGATCGAAGTTTATTATTTAACCAAAAACTTTCCTTCGAACTTGATTCCCCGACAGGATTAAACGGTGACTGCAAAAATCTGTTCCAGAACGAAATTGCTACTTTACTCGAGGCTTTAAAGCGAGATTGCTCGATTCTATTTGGGAGGTCATTATCGTATCTTCATTAGGTTTTATGGCACATATATTTTTAACAAGAGCTTGCTAAATCTAACGGTACACGATCCGAGTTCTTTTTTATCGTTAAACGTTTAACTTTCATACGTTGCTTCCAAATATCTGGTTATATATAAGTGGCCGATAAAACGAAAGTGTTACTACATTTGGAAATGAGTGAGTGACAGAAAGCGTAAAAGATTAACTGCATTCCACTTCAGAGAAATGATGAGTTCATTAATAGATCTATTTCAAGTGTACCTGTAAAGATATCGTTCTCAAGAAACTGGGACGAAGTTTATTATACAGTGCATTATATTATTCACTTTAGTTTGAGATATGACAGTAAGTGGATACTCTTACAGTCTCTTTAAATATTGACAAATTTCCCTCCGTGAAATGAGTGCTAAACAATTAAAGCACAGATATTAAACCTAGAATACTTATTTGTATAGTTACGCCTACAGTGCTTGCATTTAACGATAATATTTATAATTGGCTCAAAGTGTTCAAATATTGATTACACACCAAAAGCAGCATAATAAGATCGTGCAGCACTAAGTGGGCAATAATGACGTTGAACAGAAAGAATATAAAATTAGAACTAATTACGTAAGAAATCGCGTAGCTTGCCATAGTAGCGTGCACTTGAAAGCACTTATGCTTATTAAGTCTGTAGTCTCCGTGTGCATCATGTGATAAGGGTAATGAGATATAGGGAACGTAGAATAGCTTCTTGAATAGAATGGTCCAAGCATATAATACTGGTCCCGGTTCGGCTGTCGGAAATTAATTACAATGTTCGGTGAGCAGTTCGGCCTAGCTTGATTGAGATTCAAATTAATACGACTTAATTCCGAAATTTTCAACCTGTTACCAAGGGACGGATTATTACAGAATCGTATGAAACGTATGGTTGTACATGGTATAACGCGTCCTCTTCGAGTACGGTATGGACAGGTCAAGAAAAGTTATTTTAAGCTCATGGAACAGGTCGAAGTGAAAGGCCCATTGAATTCAACGCGAGGATCCTGGGTGCACGAAGGGATCGTATCAGCTCGAGACGTATCCTTGAAGAATCCAGCCACGGACCTTAAAATTTCATGGTCGAAGGTAGAAATCGCATCAAGGAACCTTGGTGTACCTATTTCCAGACGTGAGCTCAACGTACCAGAATCCTTTCTGTCTTCTTTTGGGCAACGTGGTACGTGGTAATTCTGTGGTACGTCGTTTCCGTTAGAAACTGATCTAGCGTAAGGTATTCGTCCTGGATAATTACAGTCAACCTATATTGTGTACGTTTTCAGTATTTGTAAACAGTAGCGCCGTGTACGCTGAATAGTTTCGGTTGGCTGTCAGCATCGGAAATTTGTAACGCTGCTATCTGTGAAAACAGGTGAACAATCGGAATCGTACAAAAGAGAATACAACTTGGAATTTGGGTCAGATAGAATAAACGTACGTACGAATATTCTGACAGCGATGCGAAATCATTATGGTGCGCGAACTATATTTTGATTCTGAATACGATTCGGTATTTCGGCAATTTTTCTTTGTCTTAACGAGGTTCTTTAATAGTCGGTTTGATTAGTCTCTTTTCTACAATTCGTCTGACTTCTAGCTGTTGAAATCTTCCTAGTTTCGTCCTAACTTCTTACCGGAATTTCTCTAGGACCATAAATCTTCATTAGTCTCTTTAAGTCTTCTCTAAGATTTCTTTAGGATCTCTACAGATTTCTACGATTGATTCCCCAGATCCTCTCCGAGATTTCTTTAGGACTTCTCTAGATGTCCTCTACGATTTCTTGAAGATCCTAGATATTCTCTACTATTTCTTCAGGATCCCTCCAGAATGTCTCGACCTTCCTAAGACCCTACAGTCTCTTTGCTGTTTCCCCAAAGTTACAAAATTAATCGTGCAAAGATCTCTTTCTGTTCTACCAAAATTATCTTCCTGTATATAAATACCCGTTTATCGCATGTTACGTCGCTATCACGAATTTGTGAAAAGGTAACGCAACGTTACACGCAGTTACGTAGAAACAACGCTACTTATGGAGCAACTTATGTGCCCGTTAATGCCTACCTTTGAGCACACGGTTTGAAGAAATAGCCAAGTGTACCATTGTTTCAGGAGCAACGTGCATACGCGACTCACATTTCCCTGTGTTCCGTACCCGGCCAGCCGGGAAAATGCACACAGTAATCTGATTTAAGGTCTGCTTTAAGTGCACTAGTTCGTTGACTCGGATCACGGATGTAAGTGTGGCACGCAACAACGATCCACATGCTTGATAACAGAAACTGGAGATTCCTCGTCGCACAAAAAATTGATTGTACTTTCTATCATTCCCGTGCGTATCGTTTTCTCTTGAAATTACTCGTTACAGTTCTAACGAGACAGCAGATTGGATTTCGTTTTCTCTTGCATCGTTGTCATCCTAACGTAGGATATTGCTTTGGAGATTAGAGAGCAAATCAACGGGGATTTTATGGTGGTTTGTTGCAGATAATGGTTATGGTACTTGTTGGTATTTTGCAAATTTCGGGATTTTTCGAAGTTCAAGATTTCTGGATTTGTGAATTTTTAAAATCTCAAGTTCTTAAGTCTCTAAAGTTCTGAATTCAAGTTTCCGAATTTCTTAGTTCTCAAATCTGTAAGTTACCAAATCCTCAAGTTTCAACATCCACAAGCTTCTGAATCCCTAAATTTCTAAATCCTCAATTTTCAACGTCCTCAAGTTCTAAATCTCTAAATTTAAAAGTTCTGAAATTTTAATACCTTCGAGATTCCACATCCCAAGTTTCCAAATCCCTAAATTTTCTCATCTCTACATCTCCATATCCCCAAATTCTTAAATTCTACAGCTACAAAATTTCCTAGGCACCTAAACTACTAAAATTCCAAACTTCCAAATTCACAAGCTCCTTTTTCCACTGTTGCAAAAGATAATATTATTTACAGTAGTACTCCACATTAATTTCTAATGCAAAAATTTTAGTGTTTAACCTAAAATAGTAATAAACAGCAAATTTTCCACTAGTACAAAATGAATTTCGACTTCATGCACGATGATAGATGAGAATGGTAGAGAAATGATCAATGGCGGTCCAAACCTTGGTTACAAAGATCTGATAGGATTACGGTGAATTTCCAATATTGTCACGTACGAATCATTATGCCTTGTCAACACGATTTACACTTTCATCCGGTGCATGTATAATACGAAGAATTACGGGCAGACCGCGTGTCTAGCATAATAACGCGAACCGTATAAAAATGCAAGTGACTTCGGATTTTCTTTGAAATGGATTATAAATGATGCCTCGTCAAATAAAATATCGCTGTCGCGCGTGGCCAACCGTGGGTATAACTTGCAGCTGTCTCGTATGAAATGAACTTTTGTACGTGGAACATGAATTTCATTGCATTTATTACCTTAAAAGTAATTCAGTCCTGATACTCTTTATTCGTCCTTCGATTTTTATCCGACAGGCAACCTAAATCTTTAAACACGATCTCTCTGAATTATGCGCAGACATTTGCGAATTATAGATTCCTTAATTTTCTTATACTCTTATATTTATTTATACCTCCAAAGAATTGATATTCTAATTACGTATTTTACGAATATTTAATTGCGCATATTCTTCGGTAATTAATTTTACATTTACAATTATAATTAGTATTCCTACTATTTATAATTGAAATGAAAATTATAAGCATTTTAAGTTTGCTATTAAATCTGTGCACAACTAGTTCAATTGTGACAGCAAAACATGATTTCACGTTAATTATAATTCATCGTCAACGTCCGTTCCTTTGGGACCTAGTTTATCTAACAATCTTGCATATGCATCGATACTCGTCGCGTTTCGATGAATTAAATTCGAATAATGATCCCAATGAGATCCGCTAATTAACCGTCATGCACCAGGCTATTTGTTTGTTATTTTTGCTCGAGAATTTCGGGGGCCGGCTTCGAATCAAATTCACTGCAATTACTTCCCATCAGTTTCGCGTTGTTCGTCGATTGAGTTTCTCTGATTTCATAAAAGCAATCAATTCGCGATAGGTGGGATTGCGCTTCTTATCCGGCAAGTTTATTCCCCAGACCCGAGGGCCAGTTAGGAAGTGGCTTTAAATGGGTAGTCAGTCTGAGACTCGCGAGCAACTTAGTATCGTCTGATCCCTTTAATAGCGTGTTCGCATGGCATCGGACTCTCGTTACCTTGAATGTTTCTTGCAGCGACAAGAAACATTCAAGTTCGATGATGCACTTGCTTCGCCTTATTTGTCAGAACAAGCGAACGCTTTGTGTTTACGACCAGCAGCGTAACTGGCGTCTCGGATCCTCGCTGCAATCTGATGCGATCTCGGGATAATACACGCGAGCCTTCTTAATCAACCTATCTGCGGCTTCGCGAAAACACCTGAGTGACGTGTGCGTGTCGTAGTAGGTCGACCAGTCAGTCGGTCTCAGGTTTTCCCACACGAGGTGGCCTTCGATCAAGCAACAGCCTTTTATATCGGTGGCCTTGTCTGTCGCCGTGTACGCACGCGTTTCTGCCAATCGTATCCGTTTGCATCTCGGCGATCATTCCGTTTCCCTTTTTCTTTTATTTTTATGCGTATCGTGAGTGGCTATCACGACCGGTCGTAATAACGCGTCGCGATTGATGTTATGGATTCGCGGTATGGTCACTCGACGCTCACCGTCCAAACCAATTAGGGGATTACGTATTTTTAAACGGCGAATAAAGTGTTACTGCTTCTAGAATAGTGAAACATTACGATGCTAGTCGATATCTTTGTTCAATTATATTGCTTGACTTTCTTCCACTTTAAAGTGCAAATTTGCGAGTTTGTCGCTGTAAAAATATGCAAATTCGAAAACTTGTTATCTCTCGAAGTTTGACGCATGATTTATCGAAGTTACCAGACCCATATAATTGGCGGGTAATCAATTTTTGGAGCGCAGCGCACTCTGTTTCCCCCGTTCGCATTTACATGAGAATCGACGTTGATTACATTCAAAACTCGTATTGTGTCTGAGATGAAAAGTGTAATTTGTAGGAATTCACGGAAGAATCGCGGGGAATTAGCTTATCAAGGGCAGTGTTTGCGAAGGTAATGCACATTTCCATTTATATGACACACCGTTGTGCTCGGTTCCCGATTCTGTAACGAAACCCCTCTGCTGCTTTGTAATCTGATCTGTAACCTGCTTTTTTCTCGTGACAAGCATTCTCGATCAAATTCAAAATGCTATCTGATTACGACCATCTTCAGGCCCTCTTCCGTACCTTTTAATTTCATCTCTGCATTTTATTACACCCGGTTATACCTGTATCAGCCATTCGAGTTGCATAAGTTCGTAAAAATCATCGTGCAGATTCTTTTGCTCTTCTGAAAACATTTTAATAATCTCGTTCGGCATTTTAGCATCACTTCAGTTGTCGAGAAAACATATGCTGCTATGTATAGAAATTTGAAATCGGCCTTGTGAAATGTTATTTCTGGTTAAAAACGAATAAAAAAGAATTGTTTTCTTAGAACCGTTATTTAATTCCGCGATTTCAGCACATGTTCGTTATGTAAGCCGATTATGGTATACGATCATATAATTCCGGAAATAACATTTATAATTATTGTCATATTTCTGGCAGAAATACTAGTTGCGAAACATATTGTTACTGGATCATATTTATTGAAATCGAGGTAACAGATATACAATTAATTTTATGATATACTGCAGGCGTTGCAGTATTAAATTGGAGCCTTTAGAAATATTTTGCTCGACAACCAGAATTTACTCTTATACAAATATAGTGAATAATTCTTAATTCCAGTAATGCTTGATAAAAAATTATTCCTTGTTGAATTTTCATATCGCGTCGAGGATCTTGATATTTGCTTTTAATTTGTTTTAGTCCGTACAAATAAATTTCCACAAGTGGACTGCGGATATTTATGCAAATACACGTTTAATTAAAATATTATCCGTGCTAAAATTTCGTGGTAATTTTCTCAGCAAAATTTTAATCGTGATTCAAAAGATTTTTTCTAAATTTAATAAAAAATTTCTATCTCATAAAGTCACAATGCTTTGAGATAATTAACAAAGCAGAAGAATGGGGTCGAAGCTTCGCAGATCGACAAAGGGTCACGAGTCGGCAATGAATAATAGCTACGATCCAGATCGAAGTATATTAGGTTAGCGATACGATGCTTAAGGAATTGACGATAGGTCAGTTAATAAATTTCCCAACAGTCAGCCTATCTAGTTCCGACAGACGACAAAACAGCCAGACTCGGTAGAATGTAACTTTTATCGAGGACAGGGAATGGCTTTCCGAACTTTGGTCCATCTTTAATTTAACTTTCCTTCGGACTTCTTCACATTTTAATCATTTCCATATTAAAGCCTATCGAAGTAACGGCCGATGTATTTCCAATATCGGAGTGGCTGCCGAGGTTGAAGAAAAGTTTCGCGTTACCCGACTACCGAGAACGAGGCGACCTCATGTAATCGTGATCACTCGACCTCGACAAAATGCGTGCGTATAACCGAATATCCGATATTCGTTCGACCTCGATTAATCCACTGTATATCCTCGCGTAGTGCACGCTTGTTTAATGCACATTTCGAATAGCGTATTAAGTGCGATCAGTACAATGTTTACAACAGAAGAAAATTTTTGAAGTATCAGTATTTTAACATTTTAGAATTAGTATACTGTACAATATTTGGATCGAAAATTAAATTGTAAAAGGAAATAGTTGAAATAAGTTAACCTAGGTGTCCATTAATTCAATTGTGCTAAAGAAAGCGTTATTAATGGTTTGAAACGAGAAACACAATTTACACAATACGAAATAGAATAAATTCTATTACGAGGGACATTGCAATTTTCGGCGCGAAAAACAGGGTTCCTCGTCCTTTGTGCGAGGACGATTTATAATAACGCCTCTTTCCTTCTGGACCGACGTGTCCTCGTAATACAACGAAATTCAGGGAAAAATGTGTCCCGTTCCTGGTCTTTGTGCCACGTCGAAATTACGATTTCGAAGACAAATGTCCCTCGAGCGACGAGAGGAAAACATTAAACGTCTTCTATACGTACACGTTTAAACGGCATTGTGAAAAAGCGTCGTCTTCGTGCGCGCAATCACACCTTCGTACACGTACACGAGTGCACAAAGCGCTGAAATAAGCTTCATCGGATTAATATCAAGGAATTAAAGCTACGAGTTCGTGCTCGCGCGACCTCGGAAGTTCGCCGAAAGCAACGAATAGCTTTCAGTCGGAGACATGCGCGAGCAAGAAGCGAACAAACGATGAAAAGGAGGCGATCCTCGAGCACGAAGGAAAGAACGCGGACTCAGAGGAATAAATGGCGAAAAGCTGCTGGTATTTCCTCGGAAATTTCATCCTTCTCTCGCGATTCTTTCCCTTGATTTTCATTTTTTTAAACGGATCTTCTCCACTCTCTATCGCGACTTAGATATTTAATTACGGGCTCCTCTACCTGAAAATTGTCTATATATTATATTTAGTATGATACTCTTATGTCCTTCATAACTCCCTCTCATCTCCTTTCTAGGTTAATAAATATTCTTTCTCGGTAACGAAGCGGTAGATGGTACGGTTTAAAATCTAAACTTTTATTACCAGGTAGCTCGTTGAATTTTTTAGTCAAACAGGGAATATTTAATTTTGCGACCACGGTTTTAAGCTTTCATCTGCAAATTCCCAAATTTACAAATCTGTCAATCTTTGAGTCTCTTTTCACGAGAAAAGTTTTCCAAATTTCTAAATATTCAAATATCTGCAGATACTAAAATCTTCAAGTTCCCAAATATACAAATCTCTAAGTGCTTAATTTTTCAAATTCTCAATATCTCTGAATCCCTAAATACTTGAATTCTCTATATCTCCTAACTCCTAAATTCTCAAATGTCCAAATATCCAAACCACCAATTTTCCGAATTTCCAAATCTAAATTTGCAAACCCCAAAAGCCCAAACCGCCAATTCCCCAAATTTCCGAATCTTGCTATCCCCAAATCCCCACATCCCGAAATTTCCAAAGGTCCGCATCCCTGAGCTGGCGGAAAAAGTCTCGGAAATCCGTGAAGTTGCAAACTTCGAGGTAGCAAAATTTCGAGATTTGATCGTAACTTTCTAATGAACAATCGGCAAGCGGTCAGTTAGGAACGTTCTCAAGTTTGAAGTGGTAGCTCGTCGGCACGACGAACGGGGTTAATCCGGTACGATTTCCTGACGTATTTCGAAATCTCTGTGGGCCGCTTTGCAGGTGCATTAAATCCGGCCTGTCTTGTCGGCTTCGTGTATCCTTACACGAGGCTGGCTACCTACAGAGAATTATGAAGCAGGAGCGATAAACATTTAACGCGGGAGAAATGCAGGATTGCGCGGTCTGCGCGGATCGCCGCATCTGCTTGAAATTCAAGGCGATGTGTACGCTCGCGGCTTTCTGCACACAACGAAGAAAGACCTTTCGGCTTAACCCATTTACGGCCGAACGTACGGGTTAATGGGTTAAAAGGGGGTAGCTACGTGTGCGAACGACCACGATCTTCCGCTGGTAAACTTCTGTGTTGCATCGTTGACGAGCATAGATCGTGTACCGCCGATCAGACGGAACCTCTCGTTCTTCGCGAATTTACCCCGGAATTTTTCGACGAAGGCGTTGCTACGATTAATCCCCCTTCGGGTATCTCGTTTCGAGAACGTTAATTGCAACGATATACTGTTGTTTTTTGCCCCCTGAAAACGATCGGTTTTTGCACCATTTGCAGGGATCAACGAAATTATCTCTTTCCATCGAATATACGTTTATCCTATGCAAATCTTTTAATGCAATGTTTAATAACTGCAACAAGATTACGTTTTCTTTTCCTACAAGAAACATGACATACCAGGTGGAAACTATAAACTTTTCAATAATTGTCACAATTCGATGAGAATTCAAGCTTTCACATGTATACTGAAGTCACAACGAATGTTTAATGTGATTATTAACCTAACCATTATTCTAAATGAAGAATGAAGTATATTACAAAATTTCATTCCGTAACGTACGTATATTTAAGAATTTTTATTTGAGACACGCAATAAGAACGATGTTCGACGCGAAATAATTTTACAAGATCGGTAAGCCGGAGATGGGAAAAAAGTCTGTAAACGAGCCTGGATCACGGATGCCAGCACGAATATAGTCTCGGTAGGGCGTGGTCGATGTTAAAGATGCTCCTTCTAAAATATTCATCGTTCATAAGAGCGTCCAACGAGATGGCGTCGTTGCTAGGAGGCAGCCTGTGGCCGTTGAAATCCACGTAAGATCCAGGATATCGAGTGTCTCCCTTTGCAAATTCACGAGAGTAGCGAGTTAATCTCCGAGAAAGGCTAAGTTTCGCCGCGGATCTGCTACCGTTGCGATAACGATTTTGTGTACAACAGAAATTCGCGAATGAGCCGCCAAAATGACAAGGATCCTTTGCATACAAACTCGCTGTTAAGTGTAGCATAGAACTTGCCGAAACGTTTGTTCGCGTCAACTTGTAGACGCGAGTCATTTTTGAGCCGATGATAAGCCACTTACAAAGTTTCCCTCTGGACGATTAAAGGCGAATACAAATGCGTAACTGACGCTTCAATTTTCTAGCTACTCGTTTTTTGTCCGGAGAAGAACTTGCTTAATTTTTATGGGGCCGAGAGACACAAAGTCCCTAAACCTCTGGAAGTACTAAAACTCGATATTCATAAAGTTCCAGAGTTGCGGAGTGTAAAAATTCCAAGATCTTGTGGCGTTAAAGTTCCGAAGTCTAAAAGATTCGAAAATTGTATTTTATCTATAAAAAGTCATCCGCGTTCGTAAAATTTGGAAAAATATTTCCAACATCGTCGATTTCAAGTTATTTCGGTTTCTCAAGTGCTCGCTCGAGAACACGACGCTTTGCTTCAAGTTAAATTGAATTTACTGTACTGAGTAAATGGACCGCTAAAGTTTCAAGAGAACAATCTTTCGGTAAGTATATTATTAAGTTTCGCTAATTCGTTTTCGTCCGGTGTCTGTGAATCGTGTCTTTAGAGCAAAGATACCTCTCTTTCCGTCGCGTACCCTATTTTTCCGAGGAATCGATTGTTCGGTCGAGGGTGATTATAGTCCGGCGATCGCGGGGTAGCGTATAGACTGTAGAAAGTGTTCACGCGATTATCGAATTAAATATTCTGAGAGTGATGTCTGTAATATTGCGGCGTAGGGTGATTACAATTACCGTTAGTACATAGGTAGAATTCGATAGAAGGTGGCTATAATCGTGCTTATACTACTCTAAGGTTAAATCAGAATTACGACGATTGAAGGGTAGTATGCAAACCGCGCAGAAGCGTTTATGCAGTTATTGAATCGACCATTCCGAGGTTGACGTTTTGTAATTCCAGCTTTTTGCAGCGGAAGGTAATTAGTAGTACATTTGTCGCATTTAACTACTTTGTCGCTATTAGACTAAACCGGTTTTGAGCTTTACTAGAAGAACAATTCTCAAATTATTCGCGATATCCTCAGCCAAATATTAAACGGTGCCACCAATTTACGACTTTTTACGACGCTCTGGTGGCGAACTGAAAGCTGTTAAATTACTCGTAAAGTTCGTCAAACGTATGAAAGTGAGGCACCATTTGCCTCGTAAAATAGGAAAGAAAAAGTGACGCAACGAAGACGTTAACGTAAGTTTTATGGCACAGACCTAGGAGGGTTAACCGAATCGATAACAGCTGCGGATACGAGAGTTTCTATCAGTAGCGAAAATCAACTAGAAAATCGTGTCTCGAGGAGAGGAAATTCGAACGGTACGGATATCCCGATAGCAAGGGGTTAAGATGGTTCGCGATATTATTGGCACTCGAATTGGCGTGGTCGGCAAAGAGCAGGAATTGGAATAGATTATGGAAACGTGTTTCTTCCTCGAGCGAGTCTCGTGTCAGCTGATTGTATGGAGAGGTAAAATTGCCCGGTGGAACAATCGCGTGGCCGGTTGCCCTGCGTACATGGCGAGCTAGCCCGCACCAGGTCGGTATAGTTGTTGGTTCGGTTGGCTAAGCTTGCGAGGGCATCTAACTATACGAATTTCTGGCTCGTTCACCGCATGCTACCACAGAGTTACCAAGACGGGTCCCAAAAGCAAGCATTAAGCGAATACCTCGAACAACAACGTCCAATTCAACGCGTGTTGTCGCGGTGTGCGTGTATTAACGTTTAACCGATGCACCAGCTTCCTCTATCGCGTCGATGGCTCAGGACGAGTCTCCAGGACACAGTGGCAAGGAGAGGGTTTAAGGGAGATAGGAAGCTCCGGGCTGCCCCTGGGGAAATTCGTTATATTGACATTCCTGAAATGGCACGTTCCCTGCAACGTGTAATGACGGAATCTTATAAATCTTTGCGTCTCGAACTTCTTACCTTTAGCGAATGTCCGAGTAGACGATCGATCGATCACTTGTCGCGTTAAATTAAAACCGTAGAGCAATTCCGAGTGGAGACCTTGCGGGTGAGACCAGGTATGTTACAGATAAAGTATTCGAATGAATAATGATCCGTGACCTAAAAGAGCGAGTGTTGGTTATAGATGACCAGCTAACGATTACATGAACATTTTGACTAATTTCACCTTATGCATCGGAGAATTAATGAATATTTTCTGTAATAAGATCTGACATATGTAAGATGTCGCAAGATTTGTAATCGAGTCCTTAAAATGCGACAGAACTTTCTAGCTAATCAATATTACCTCGATATTACAATCGTGTATATTTAATTTTGAACACGTATATTTTGTTTAAATACCGATTAAATCGATGACACGTTGTTTTTTAAAATGTGATCCATCATTTCAATACTCCACTGAAAATCGTGTTCAGCTCGGTGCTTTTCGACGCCCGTCGAGAACGATAATGTCGAATTATCGTATATTTTTCGACGGAAAATTTGATCGCGATTGTATAAAATTCTTCGACAGTTCGTTGACGGGCGTGTCCAGATGATTTACGCGTTGTGCTCGTGTCACGACGACGAAATGCACACTACCGATAATAAATTCGAAGCGATTAATGATGATTGTAATCCGAGAAATACGTGGCGGCTGTCAGGTCGTCGAATTTCGCGAAATTTATTCGCTCTATAATCGTGTCACCGCGTCCAATGAAATCACGGACGTCACTTTTGTTCCTCTTTTTTCCTTCGCGCGATTCTCCCTGTACCGCTGTACGAGATTTCATTAGAAACGTTTGCTCCAATGTCCACTGTTTCATAATCTCCTAGAAACTCGCGAGAGAGGAAAAAACGCGAGTAATAAATGGTACGCAGCGAATAATGGTCGGAATAAAATGACGAGTGAGACGCAATCTATCCCGAGGGACCTCGTTTGAAATTCCAATGTAACTAATAAAATTTCCTACGTCGCGGCTGGAATACCGTGGTTTTCTCTCCTCGTTCCTCACCGCTTTATTGCCTTCTGATTGGTTAACGCCGTTCACCTTCCAACGATCTGTCCTCGTAAATTAATCATTTTCACCGAATACGCATCGAAATCGAATTAACCGCCCTCAAGTATTTTCATGTCCAATTATTGAAATACTGCGGGGATATGATTCAATCGATCAATTAATATAATCTGAACGTTGTTTGGAATCTAACTTAATGGTGTTAGAAATATTTATGCAGTGCAGTCTCGCTATATGGCTGTATTCGCCTCTTTTATCTTCTTAGTTTGTCCTCAAGGATTGATACGTATTTGGAGCACAATTATTCTACAAAAACATATTATTTCTCAAACGAGTTTCGCGTTTCTCTACGATCATTATTTCGCAATTCTTCCTTTCCCGCGGCGCTTTTTTCACGCTATAACGCACACACGACCCTTTCTCAAAACGATCAATAAAACAAAAGCTTCGCGCCTATTCGCGTTTCACCCTGCGAGATATTCATATCGATGCATAATTAAAAGCTTACTACGTCCAGTTGGGAAACATGAACATTTTCAATATCCCTACATTATTTAAGCTGATTATTGCCGATATTGAAAAATGTTGGCTGCATGCAAATGCGAGGCGAAAAAGATAACGGATAATTTTCCACGAACGAACGCTTCTAATGGTTTTTCCAGACAGAAATTTGCCAGGTGTACTTCTGGGCAACAGATTTGAACCGGGGCAAAGATTTAGTTTTCGGTAACTAAACCGAAAGATGAAGTTTTGTCGTCTGTTCAATTTTGTCTCATGAATTTGGCATGACACGATAAAGCCGAACCGGCTGGTCGCTTAACTGTTCACAAAATCATGTAATCAGCTGCCCGGAGCCATTATTCATGCGCGACGTAGCTCGCGAAATATATTCGCATCCTTTATCACGAAGCTCCCTTTATCGCTGTTCGCAACCTTGGATTATCGCGGAAATTTCGATCTGCCACTGTCGGAGCCACGGTTACCGTGCACCACCGTCGCCTACGTGCTCGTTTAATTTCGAAATCGCCGGAATTTTCGAATTTATTACGTGCGCACAGCAGAGGCACGCTCCCGTGCAATATTAATTCGTTCGTATCGATTTTTAGCCCGACCGAGTTTCGAAATTCGGAAAATCGCGTCTTCGTTAAATTATTTTCCCGGCCGATCGTCGACGCAGAAAAACGCTCAGCGTTTTTTTTCGGCGGAGTTGCTTTTTCTGCGACGGGAGAAAAAAAGAAGAGGTACATCGTGACGGAAATAACGTCACAAACGGAAAATCGCGCACGTAGCGCGGTTATATATCGAGAAATCGACGGAATTCATTATCGTCGTACGTGATTCAGAAAACGGCCGTTTAAATGCCGAATCGCGACGTACGATGAATTCTCGAGTGTCTGATGCAACCGTGAACAATACATAATTCGAACTGATAGAGAATTTGCAGACGTATCGTATTCTGCTTGTAGGACGGCTCGCTTTTCAGTCGTATTGAATATCAGAACTCGCGTAAACACCCATTACGTGTGTACGTTAGTCATTTTTATCGCGGTCAGTTTATCCGGGCAAACATGGAATCAAGTCATTCTGTCAACTTTTCTTGGAAAGGAAGCAAGATTACAGGTTGTCAATCCAACGGTGTAACGTACAAGATCTTTCTGCTCTGGTAACGTTTCGAAAGCAATGATTGACGGTTACAAGCCGCACAATTATACTCAACTTGTACACTTGCGCTACGCGAACTCTGTGATCCAAAATAACAGCGGGGTCTCGCTGTCTGTTAATAGTTTCAGAATAATTTAGAAAGAGTAGGGATAGACTGGAGAAATAGTAGAAAGATCCCAGGACAAATCTACGAGATCGTAGGAAAATTAGCAAACAGATCAACAGTACATTGACTAATGGGCTCTTTTCCCCGGAGGAAATTAGTTCTGCTCCCCAGCGTACAACTACATGATTGCATGATTTGATTCTACACCCGCGAGTTTACTAGAGAACTCCAATTTTGGTAAACGAATTTATTAACTCCCTTAACCATCTCGTGATAGACGAATGTCATAAATTTTGAATTAAATTTATTCAAACATAGGTCAGATGTACGAGATACGAAAATACCGAAGTTAATTCCTCTTTACCTTTAAGATTTCGAACTTGTACATCCTGCCGGTCCCTTTAATCCGGTGATTTGTGAGCGAGAAAATCCAAATTCTAATTAGCACTCGAAGGATTCGAAGTTTCCAGTTACCTGATTCCCAGAGGTTCTTGACGTATCGCAAATACACCCTGTAGTAATATCGTAGTTATCTTTGCTCGCGTTAAAGAGGGAACATCTTTTGGGTCGCGAGCCAACCACTTCTATACAGCGAAGTATATCGCGTAAAGTGTATGCAAAATTCATGAAGCGGAAAATCCTAATTAGTATCCTCGCTTTCTTTCCGTTCCTAATCTTCCAACGGCGCCTCCGCGGACAGGAATCAGAACCCGAGAAAAATTTCACCGTTGTATCTCGCAGCCCGGCAAACTTTTCTGCACAGTGTTACTTTCGACCTTTCAAACTATTCTCGTGACTCGAAACTTGACGAATTTCCGAACCTGTAATTCCGTAAAAGCTCGCAGTCCTGTGGATTTATTTTCAATTACATTAAAGTCCGTCGCGATTGAAAGTCCAGCGGATAGCTCGGGCATTCTATTCCTCGATCTTTCTCGTTTCTGTCGTAAACAATTAAAGATTGTTCGAATGTACGGGTATTTTTCTACTATTTCATTATCGTGCTATTATAAGCAAATTGTTTCACTTGTTATATTTTTAGGAGCAGAGGTAATTCAAAAGTCGAGAAAAGAAAACTTTAATCGTAAATACGCATTCGTCGAATCTTGCAGCGCGGTTTAGAAATGATACTGTTTTCTGTTGTTATGCATCTCTGTAAGTGGTAGCATTTTCCGCTATTATCGACCATTCTGAAATTAACCATCAAAACGAGCGACTATTTATGAGATCATGCACCAAGATACTTCGGCGGCGCACATCTGCGAATTCAAACTGGAAACGTTCGCAAGGTCTGCTAAACGGTACGAATTAGCATAATAGTCGACTGAAAAGCACCAGCTGCTGGTGGGATGCATATGCACGAAGTGACTATCGTATTTTTGCCTAGTTAGCTTCCGGTAATTTGCAGGAAGAGCCTAAATTGCGGAAGAATACTTCGCGCCATTGGTATTCGTTCGTGTTCAGACATTCATACGACGTTTTGCACGGGCAAATGTGCCTCGTGCAGTCACGATTCTTCGATGTTGATTTCGTTCGTAGCTGCGGAACAACGAGAAACCCCGTTTTTCTTTTCTCCTCTTTCCTTTTTTCTCCGCGTTTCCCTCACGATTCCGCGCGCACGCCCTCGGTTTATCGCTCGTCGCGATAGACGATGAACGCTAATCGTTGCTCCTATTATCCAATTCCGATCAACCAATGTTCCCTCTTCGAGCTTTCCTTTTTTTTTTCACCGCTCCGAACAAAAACTCGTGGAAAGGTGTTTCAATCGATGCTCGTTAAGGCTTTTCCATCCATTTTTTCGTCGTGATTTTTATTGTTCCTCCTCGCTTGGTCTCCGAATAATGCTTGAATTACGAACACTTTCGGAAATCCTTAATCCTTTCAACACGGTATATGTATGTACGTATTCACGGAAAATTGACATACATGCACTCTATGATAATCAAAAGTAATATACATATGATGTATGAGAATTTAACATACATACAATGAAATAAAATTAATATACATACAATGTATGAAAAATAACAAAAATTAGCATACATACAATATATGAAAATAAACATAATATATACGATGTATGATAATGAATAGAAATTAACATAAATATTGACATGTAAAACCTATATCTGTGCAAATATACAGTTAGTAATTATTCAAAAATTTATTTCGTAATCTGTGAAAATTATTTAGCGAAATAAAAAATGATTTGAGTTGATAGTTAAATGGCGAGATAATGTAGTACGGTCAGGAGCAATTTTGCGTGAACTGGAACGACTGGTTCATATATTCTTAATTAACACTTAAATCCTTTGATCGACCCGGAGCAAATGTTGCATAGTTACTCCCCAGGAACCCGTGGAAAATATAGGCTACGTGAAACCTGGACATTCCGCCTCATCCTCCTCCTTTCATCCTCTTGACATTTTGCGGTAATTTAGGTTCAGTACATTATTACGTAAGTTAGCATCGTGTAATAATTAACGGAAGCTCCAGTTAATTATACAGTATTATATTCCGGAAATTACAGTAGGCAAAATAAATAAATGCATAAACTGTAAAATATAAATTGCATTCGTGACGTTTAATATGCATGCAGCAGAATATACAATATGGAGACTTTAAATTATACACCATTATAAGTTAAATTATTCGATTTTCTTGATTACACAAACTTTTCTTGTGTAAAAAGTAATCGGTCGAAAATATGTTCCCTTTAATTTTTTTCGAAAATACATCTTTCTACATAATAAGATTTTTAATTGTTTCCATGCTAAGGAGATTTTAATTTCGCTGCTCCCGAGACATTATACTCCGACTTTCGTCTGTGGAAAATGTTTTCAGAACGTTCTACCCGAAAGATAACTTCTACGGAAAGGGTATAATAAAGTACCATTAACTAGGTAGTATTTAGAAATAATGGACACGAAACTTTTCACCTCGAAACTTTCCTGATAAATTTCTTTTCTTTCGAATCTCTTTCTAAACTCGAACTCTATACTCGACCTTCGTCGCAATCGATCACCGTGCACGACTCGTTTCTCGAGTGTTATCAACCTCAAACAAGAACTTCACTCGTCCAACGTTTCATGCACATATTAAAAATCTTCGCGACTATCGCTTTCACACCTTGCTCGAAAGCTCTCCTGTTCGCGTTCCATTGAAATCGTCTCCCGACAAGCACACTTCGCCGTGAACAATACGTTTCTGTTGAATTTGCAAAATTGCCTACGTAAACGATTTCAGTCGACACAAATCACTTTCGCTGTATTCCTTTTTGGACGTTCTTTTGTTTGTCGACTGTGTGCAGCCTTTGAATACGCACGCTTTCAAAAATTCCTTGCTTACCGTGTGTGTAATCCGCCAGGAATTGCCCTGTTTGCACACGAAATTGTATTCCAATTTCGAAAACACCGCCAAACTGTGTCACGATACCGTTGCAAGGATTTTCATATCGAATTACCAAAACGTTTTACGGACCTCTTGAAACTCGATAAATACCGATTAATGTGAACAAAGGAGCACGATTGTAGAACCGATATTTTGCAATCTCCACTCATAGAATTGCAATTATAACTTCAATTGGCGCATTACCCTTACTATGCACTCTACAATTTCGAAGTCCTGCTGTAAATTTAAAACTTTCTGTCCCTCCTTCTTCGCTGTATATCATTATGACTTATCTGGATCGCACTATAAACTTTGCAGGAATAGAGAAATGTAGAAGTAATGCTGCTATAAAATTAAATAATGCCCCTATAAAATATCAGATCGTAAAGGGTCACATTTTTACCTGGATTAACACAAATTATCGCGACTCTGTGTACACTAAATTATGAATTCTACATGATATATTACGTAGCACGTAATCCGTCAAGCATTTCCGTACTTTTTCTGAAGTATCTCGACAACTCGTTGCGGTAATTTCGGAGTTGACACACTTGCAATTTGTACGACGTTCGAGAATTTAATTATAGCAGCTTTCTGCGCAGACAATGAGCAGAAATTTGTACCTGTACGATTTATCGGGCCAGTAAATTAAGAGATAACGACATGGCTCGACGTACTTAAAACACTCAAGGTGATTACGAGGTGTTATGATTTTATTTTTGCAATTATTTCACTGCGAGCTGGAGATCCTCGATATGTTCGCGTGTCTCCGAGAATTATATCCCGCGCGTGCGCTGTGAAGTTTTTGAAGCAAGAATGTTGGTTTTCCAGATAGTCTAGAAATATTTTTATAAACGTATCTTGAAGTATATTTTATCAGAATGATTCGAAAAATTGTTACTACTTGTAACGAACTCGAAATCGATTGGATCGATCGTTATCGATTGCGCACCGCTTCGGCCTTATTTCATTATCACCAACTTTTAGACGATTGGGTAATATTCATTCCTCGTTATATCTGGGGTATGCAAATTTATGATAAACGTTCGAACGCATCGCATGAATGTTTGCGATTGCCAATACAAACACATCGAATATCGACGAGATTGTTTGCAAACACTTTATTCCATCGGTTTATTTACATACCCACTGAATCTAAGTTATTTACCTATATACTCCATTAATATTACTGGGGCACGGTGAAAAGTGCGAGATACCGTTTCTTAACACGTTATGAAACGTAATTGTAATTATTCAGAGTTACTTTCTGATTTAAATGCTCTACTGCCATATGAAATTAATGCAATATTAACATTTCGAATTCTTTTACTACACTTTTATTTCGTATACTTAATTATATTAATAATTTGGAATGTAAAAACTTTTGGGATTTTGAGGACCATTTTGAGAGACCATCTGATGTTTAATATTCATGAATTGAATACCATATGAATGTTTATGGTGTAATCGTTGATAAAGAACAATTAAAAAGTATAAGATATGTAAACTTGTCGAGATACGAAATACCATACTCGATATACGAATAATATATCTTGAAACTCCCTCTTGAAAATCCCAATCTTAGCACAATATTATGAAAAGTTTCGTTTACATTTGATCGAGCCCCGAGTTTTGAAAAACGAGCACTTTCCGCGGAAATTCATAAAAACTTGAGCGAAGCTACGCACGCGTTGGTGAATTTTTGAGAAGCATCGGCTTTCATTTCGCGAATTTGATTAGCCAACGAATCATTAATGTGAAAAATGTGAATCGTTGCAGCGATTGGGAGGAAAACTTGATGAAACTAGCGGTAGATTGGAAGTATTTATTTGCTCGAAATTGGTATGTGGCGTAATAGCATAGTGGAAAATGATCGGCCGTCAAAATACATGGAAATTACACGCATACGTGTACCTTATTTCACGAATAATCCTTTGAAGTGTATACAGTTAGGAAATTCGTTTCGAGCAAAGCGCTTTGCTGATTCGAACCTTCATGCACGTCATTAAACTTTCGGGAAGTTGTTAGTTATCCACCCACACGTACATATACACATGTACATATTAAGCTGTGTAGAATTCCATCTACCAAAACGTCGAATCTTCTTGCACTCTTCCCGCTCGAATAAACTTCGCAGGAACTTTTGAATCGGACGCATGATCGCAGGATATCCCGAAGGAGAACAGTATCCGGTTAACTTCCTATTACGCCAGTTATATCTGGACAGATTTTCTGTTTTTCCTTTCGTTTTATATCCATTAAACGAGTTACCAGGATCGAATTTCTTCGTACCGAAACTAAACACTGATCGAATTGACCTGCTTGCTAATTGAAGCGTGCTAATTTGTAGATCGACGGTAGAAAGTTTTCTTCGCGAAAATTATAAAGACGTTTGACTCATTTGATACAGTTTTTACACGCGTTGAGTAATATTTCAGGACGTATATTTCTCAGTTTCTAAATCGCCATATGGGAACATATTTGTATTCTTACATGCATTTCGAGGTCTCTTATAGAGTCGTATGTTTCTAGGTCGGTAATATGTTAAGATTTCTCTCTGTCTACTTGTATTCCTAGATCCTCTATTTCCAGATTTTTGTATTCCTAGATCATATTCTCAGATCCGTTATTCCAAGAACCTAGTCCTCGAATACCTCGATATCTCTAAATGTCTACATCCTAATACCCATATTTCTATACTACGCTCTAATACTCGGTATAATCCGTATATTCTAAGACTGCCACATATACATAGATCTCCGTATTTGTATAATAAGCGAAAGCTAAGAGATACTTTGTCCGAGGTGATTTATTGAGTATTGTGTGCAGAAGATAGAGGACAGAGGAAGCAAGTTTTAGGGGTAAGTTGTTAACACGCAACATAAATAATACCTAAAGCCTTGATGAAGGTGGTCGACCACAACACCTACGACAGATATAGCGGCGTATCGGTTTCGCTATACGTCCCGTTTCAAGATTTAGCGACTGCTTAATATAACCTCGGCGGAAGTTACATCCAGATCACGAGTAAACTAGTTTCAGGAAAGTTTCTACGGCTAAGATGGAATCGAGGGTATGTAGGTGTGCAGGACACGTCCCGGTTCCGCTCGTGTACGAACACACACACACGAAACGTAAATACGTGAGGGGTAACTCTCGCGACGTTTCGATGTAAAATCAAATTACGGAGAAGTTCGCGTTATAGAAAATTTCGACTACCCGGCTCTGTCGTGACACGGAAAATATCAGGGTAAATAATTCATGACAGAGACCGAGATCCCGAATTTACGGAAAGACCAAGTTTTGCGCGAACTGTGAAATAAATTTACTGCACGATCCTCGAAACTTTCGATGATCCTTCGATTAATTAACCAGCTATTATGTCGAATGCTTCGATTCAAATTTTCGAACTTCCGTGACTGCTACAATTTACATTTAATTTGGAACTATTTACTTTCATTTTGCTAAGATTCGATGTCTAATGTAAGAAACTATTTAGTTTAAAAACTTGGTACCGTTGATGAACCTCTGTAAAACTTTCTGCTTCACGATCGACTGCATATAGAGTATTTTCGTAATACTGATGCGTTTTATATGTTAATTTAATGGTTAATGTGTTCGAAACTTGATTCGAAGTCGAGCTTCTGAAGTACAAAAGGACTCGGTAAGTAGCGTTAGGAAGTCTTACAACCATGGCAAAATAGAATTTTGTATGAAGTGGATGAAAAATTCATGCATCGAAGGGTTAATGGAGAGGAGTATAGGGCCTTTAGGGATATAAAACTATAGGGAATTAGGGATTGATATAGTAATAACGGAGACACACAGTATAGGAAGCGAACAATTTTGAAATGTTGAAAACTTTCACGAACCGATACTGAAGATATTTATCGAAGGTTTCCGGTCGTGAATCACACGAGTTTATTCCGACGTTTCGCAATCGTTGCAACAAACCTCTTCCATCGGGGTCTTAACACCGATAATCCTTAACGTTATGAAGGTAACTGCAACGTTCGCGAAACGATCGAAAGTGTTTTGTATATAACGGAATAGTCAAATATAGGGCGCGAGTATTGATTCGAGTCGAAAGTGGGAAAATAGACTTTGGGTTTGTTTTTAGAGTAAACGTGAGAAACTGTATGATTAATGAAACGACCGATGGAACGTTTCTGAATATCTGTACGCTTATTTATTTTGAGTCGAGCAAGAAAGTTGAAGAAATATTGTTCTACGGGAAATTGAAAAGTTCAAAATCAAACACGATTTTTATCGTTCACTTCGTGCAAATATTTACGATGATATCGCGTCTTGTATGACCGAGATAAAAACACGATTGTCAGACTGAAAAAAATGTACGAGTGTTTCGAAAAAACGGAAAATTGATACGAAAACCTTATAATTGGCAATATTCACCGATCTTTTTTAATTGGTAATCCAATGTATAGATCTGTAGTATCAAAGTCTGCAGAATCTATAGGTAGCAGATTTCATTGATTATATCATTTACTTACGATTTTCACACCTCGCTGTATGCATGAGTCCGCAGTCTCGTATACTGATCTGGCGACGTAAGAATCTTCAGATATAGGTATGTGGCGATATAAGAACTTCAAAATATAGGATCGAAGAATGTAGAGATAGGAAAACAGGAATGTGGGGGTATAGGAATCTAGAAATATAGGAATAGCGATCTGAAAGTATAAAGAGTCCGGTGTATAGGAATTTAAACATATAGGGATACAGGATCTTGGGATGCACTTATCCAACAGTCTAGAAATCTAGTTCAAGCGGTTCGAAATCTAATCACGATGGAAATGTTTATTCATACGAATAATATTTGATGAAAATGCATTGCAATAACTGTTAGAAACATATCTACCCTGGACGTGTTCAATCCTCAACTTTAATATTCCCTCTATAGAGTTAATCTTGCCCGGTGCAAATCTGCCCTAGAGCCACATCAAAGTTTAGTCCGACGTTTCTGCTGAATCCTTTGGGATGCAGCGATTAACCTTTGCGTATATTCGAGTACACTGAAATATAGGTTGCAAGAAATACGTGAGATCGAAAATACGCTCCATAAAATTGTTAACACTGGTAGATTTATCGAGGAAAATGTTGACGAACATCTTTCGATAAATTCGGTCTGGAAAATTTACAGTAATTGTTTCTGGTAGTTGTTTTCGTACTCTGAAATGCTTCGCCAGGAAATAAAAGCCGATAGATGGACGTAGACAAGCGGATTGCAAAAGGATGTGCCGGTAATCCAGTGGTTCAGCGGTGGATTCGTGGGTCAAACGACGACCACCAACCCCTAGTGATTAGAGGCTTATTTCACCCTAAGAGTTTCGATACCTCGTGAGCTTGGAAACACTTCGACGCGAGTTCAGATAAACAAGCATTCAACTACCTGCACGTTCGAGTACTCGATGAAATTCGACCTTTGATAAAAAATTATTAGATGTCCTTATTTTAATTAGTAGCTTACGAATATCATTTTGAATCTGTTTTTAAAATAATAATTAATCGGTACCTACGCCGTATTATTTTTTGGTTAAGAACATCCTATCCTGGTTTCGTGCAATAAGTTTGTCGGTCTCCAATAAAAGTTAATCCTTTCCGAAAAAGGTTGTAAATTTTTTTATTAGGCAGTACAAAGCTATCGGTTCGATACGGTTTTTATTAATACGTCTGTACGTGGCCGGAAGGTGTCGTTTGCTCAGAGATAAACAAACCACGAGGTAAGTCAGACGCCTAAGCAAATCCGATAAGTCCGCGGAATCAATTCGATGCACGTAGCTGACCTGTGTGTATATTTATCTTCTCACGTAGACTTGGTAATATGTAACCAACCAGATAAAAGCTGTGGGTGAGCGCCTTTCGAAATAGCCTCGTACGTGTTGATAAGGTGATAAGATAGCTTTCCGTCGGAGAAACTCTCATACTTGACGATAAGTAAGTCTCCTCTGATTGACGATACAACGCGTAGCGAGTATGCGAACATATCGATTATAATACTTGTTCAACCATCGTTGTAATACTTGTTCTAAATCGTCTTAACCTTTACTGATACTTCGTCCGAGGAAGTTGAAGGGTTTGAACTATCTTAAAGGAGCGATTCAAACTTAAATCGAAAGAAAAATAGAATATCCTTTTCCGACGAAAAGCTGACGTAATATAACGGTGGTCGACAGTTACACGGAACAGAAATGGCCAACTATCGCGAGTGTAAGCCCGGCGGTTTCTTTGAAGCGTAGTTAACAATGAAACGAGATCGCTCTGGATCGAATCGCGACGTTGAACGAACAAAGAGTAGCAGATGAATCCAACTGGAAAAAGAGGTAGCATTGTTGCTTTTGCTCCATTGATGCCAATAACGTTGGCCACCGGTGGAAGGATGTTAAGTCTAGCTACGCTGCAGTTCGATAGCGTTATCCGGAAACAATATTTGCTGTAACAGCTAACGTGGAAATCGAATTCACCGACCCAATGCATTCTATTTGTTCCTCTTAATCGTTCATCAACGATAAACCGGTGATACCAGAACAAAAATTAGACAACCTCTTTCGATGTCTGCGATATCGTTCGTTACAGCTGATTTTGGATACAAATATTCCAAGTAAACTTATTAGGTTCATACGATCCAGGTTCATACACGTGACCTGTGAAGAAAGTATCCGATTTTCTGGCCGGTCCTTTTACAGCGGATTTTTACATCCTTCAACGTACTAAGATACGTCTTATCAGTCCTAGATATCTAAAAGAACGATGGCGCGAAAACTAAACCGGTGAGACCCTTTTGGCCGGAACAAGACAATGCACTTCCAGTCTCGTTCCTCGCATTATCTTCTCGCCTCGTAAGTTTCCTCACTATTATAGCGCTTACTAAATCGGTTTTGCATAATCCTGCTTGAAGCTGACGCAGCCTGCAGTCCTTGTTCCAGGATGAATCGAGCGTTCGAGTTTGCTTTCACACGCGAGACGTCTAAATGTATAATGGCTGGAAGCTTCATCGAGAGACGTGACATTGTTTTATACTTATAAATCTGACGAATTGTTCATTGTCTTGAACTGCATTAAACTTTCAACTGATTCTGGCTGTTCATGGCTATTTATGAATCCTTATTCATTGATCAATATGACATATTTGTCGATGCTAATATGCAGTTAGAGTTAGATGATAGGTTACTTAAGATCTCAGGATTTTGCTAGGGTTTATGTTGTGATATCTGGATGGTTTTATTTAAGTACACGTTAATTCCGATAATCGAGGTTCTAGTAATACTGGGTCATTCGAGTGTGCTATGAAATTAATTACATCAACTAAAGTGCTCCTTGCTTAGGGGGATTAAAATCTCCTCGAATAAAGGTGTTTCTCAACAGTACTCCGCATAGATTACTATTGTTACGCAGATTGCAGTAATCTGTGTGTTACGTACTAATTGAAGCTCGTGTGATTAATTGAAGCAAGGTTTTAGTAGGCTACACGAGAGTATTGGGTAACTTAATCACTGGAGGTTTAGCGTGTTAAGCGGTTAACTTCGAGCTGACTGTTTCACTATTTCTCCGTTTTACTTCTTTCTAAAGTCTTTACTTCTTTACTTCTTTCTAACTCTAAATTCTTAAATTTCATTTTCAAATCTCCTTATTTCCAGACGTCCAAATTTCTAAATTTGCACACTCTATTTTCTGAATTCTGTTCTTCTCTAATTCTCTGCACAATGTCGAAACGTTAATCGATTAAAATTTGCTTAGTTCCTAATTTGTAACAAGTCGTGTAAATGCTGATTGCGGAATGTTAACACGTGGCAGCGAAGGAAACTGTAAGAGAAGTGATTGACCAGAAGCCACAAGTGATTTACATCCACTCACGGGTTCGCCGAATTTTTCACCGAAAGTAACCGCACGAAATTCGGCAACTGACTACGAGCCAAAGTTTCCTGGAGCAACCTGCGAGCCGGTATCGATCGATCGTTTAATAGATGTTCGGCATACCGGTCGTGCGAAAGTTGGCCCGCCATCGTGCACGGAACGTCGAAACTTCACCGCAAGCCGGCCAAAGTTCGAGTTTTCGGTTTCGTGTTGTGGACCGAACGTTAAAAAAAAATGAAAAGAAAGGGCGGCAGAATCAACCTTGAAGAAGGAACGCGACTCTGAGCAACGTAATATTATCTGGCTACAGTTGTGGCTACGGATCCACAACGTATCTAATCTTCATCGATAGAGGCACGAAGAGTACGTACACGTAAGAGCCGCTATGTAATTTCAGTCCGCGAGAGGGTTTGCTTGCATCGGCCTCAACTGAAATTCCACACGAGCCACCAATTACGAACAAGTCGAGGGCTTTTCGTCCGTGATGGCCGATCAAATTTACAAAGATGACACTTTACGGTCGTATGGCGGTATCGAGATACGTTTCTACGATCTGAATAATTAGCTGCCCTGTCAGAGGACGAACGAATGCTGCATGCTAATGAAATCGAGAAGAAACTGGTATAAACACGCGGTATCATGTTCTGTAACGTTTCAACTTCGTTTCGGGCCCTTATCAAACAAGTTTATAGGTCTACAATAATGCATAACAAGTGGGTCGGTTGCTGTGTGGCGCAACGTTCAAACGTTGCCTATCCAGCACGTGCTATGTGCCCACCATTTTCTACTGCTATACTACTGTTACACTCTCTTGAATTGAGTGGCAAGATAACAGGATTATGTAAACGAAATGATATAACGTTTCGAATAGTAGCAAATACGTGTATTTCTTGCAATCGTGCCTAACTACGTACTTTATAGTACACGTGTGTAACTGTGTATTATTTCTATTCTCACCCATGAACGATGACATATTTTATAACTATTTCATAACGACGTTTGATTTGATCGAGAATCATAAAAGATAACTATTAAAAAGTGCAAATGACCGTAGCTCAATTTCGTGATGCAAATTATCGGAATACGCTCTCGAGAATTTCTAACCGGATGAAATGAAGTTTTTAATCGAACGGCTAATTTTAAACAAGATCAATTAGAGTGGCTTCGAGGAGCGGTTAAAAACGTAACGCGCTCCCAACGAGCGCGTGCATGAAAAAGAAGTACGAATGGTGAAGCTACTCGATATATTACGACATTTTCGCGATGAAAACGGCGGTGGAACTCGGTCAATGAAAAAAGCCTGAAAAGCGAAGCAGGGTACATCACTTTCCCGATGTATTCCATTCCCTTTCGGCGAACACGAGACCAATTTTTCCGTGGGAACGCCCGCGCAAAAGAAAATCGACGGCGGGGAGTTCAAGTTAACCCGATTCCCGAATTACACTCCCTTCCGATCGAACAAATGTTCAAATTACACAGGGACGAGGGCAATTCGCGAATTTCAGCCAGTCTCTCTCTGTAATCATCTACTGCCACATTCATCTGATATTCGCGTGTTGTGAAACCAACAGAATGAAGTAGACAGTTTGGAAATTTGGAAATTTAGATAATTGGAAATTGGAGAATTTGTGTAATTGGAAATTGGAGAATTTGGATTTTACTGATGCGCAGATTTGGGAGATTACGTATTTGAACATTTAGAAATGAAGAAATTTTATAATTTGGTACTTGGGATTTGGAAAATTTCAGTATTTGAGAACTTAGAGGTTTTAAAGTAAATAAATCTGTGAATTGAGAAATTTGGTGAAAAGGGTCAAGAGGTTCGCGAATGTAGTGGTCAGGAGATTCGGAAGTTCAGGAATTAGAAAATTTTTGAATATCCACTCGGCTTCGGTCGACCAAACGTTCAAATTACAGGGACGACGTGGATTGGTAAATTTCGTCCAATTTCCCTGTGTAATCATCTACCGGGTTTCTGTGACATTCGCACGGTTATGGTACCAACGGGACGAAACACGCAATAGCAGAGCGTGGAATGATCGTTGACCACCGATGAGTTTACGAGCGACCATGGCAAACGATAGCCAGTTTACAAATCCGATCACGCTGAATACCGTCGCCGCTTGTTTATGGATTATTCTCGTACTGCATGCGGTCAAACCGATGTACGAAGTTGCACACAGTAGCTCGCATTAATATACGAATACAACGCGACATTTAACTCTTTCATTGCTATTGACCGCTATAAACACCGAGAGATTCGTTAGCTATCTGTTAGATGCGTTTCGAATCCACGTTGTGTGTTAACGCGTTTACTACCCGCGTCATATGACATGTATATGCATATACATGTGACACTTTTTACTTTTCATATGAGATCGGAATTAATTATTTTATAATATCTTAAAGCGTTAATAGTTTACCTTCTCATTCTCCATCTACGCTATAAGTTATTTGAAGTGTTTACCAAAGATCTCACGAGTATCGAGGATCTATAGGATGGTGATAGGGAGATTGTAGAGAAACCTTGCAAAGTTCAGTGAAACCATGCCCGGTCTTGGGGAAATCTTAAAAATATCTCAAGAAATTTGAAGGGGCATCCTCGAGATAGGAGGTTCCACAGAAACCCTCATGATATTATTGGAATAATTAATCTAAACCTTCTAAAAATCTAAGTCTTCGGCATCTAAGGACCTAGACATCTAGAGACCTACGGAAACATTAGAAGTTTAAAAAGATCTCAGAAAAGCCATAATAAATTCCTGGAGAAAGTTCATAGAGAACGTAGGAAGAATCTATTAAAAATCTTTTGAAGAAATTTTGTATTGTCACGCAAACGTGTTATAACATGTAGTATACCACTGATAAGTAATTAAATGTTCTGCCTTTACATCTGTCACCTATCGCAATCGCAAATGGGAGAAAATGAGGGTACAAAGTTTCGCGTGACAATCGAGAAGATCTGGCTACAAACTTGGAACCACCTGTGATTTGCGCCACAGTTACACGTACTATATCGCTTCACTGCGACGAAATTTAGTTCACCAATGATTTTACGGGTCGACGCGGAGCGCATCGAAGTTCGGAGATGCCAGGAAAGTTCGTGTACCTCGGCAACATCGTATCTCGTCGATACCGCGATCAAATTCGAGGGTAGCCGTTGATACACGACCGTCGCGGCTCCATGAATCGCGATAAAAAATTTTTTACGAGCCCGTGCAACTCTCCTTTGCCACTTAGCCCTCTCGTCCATGCCACTCGAATATCAAAGATCGATAGTACGTCGACCTCGTGTTACTCTTGGAGAGATTTGGCTCGTGTGTCCGGTTGAATTTCGGTGAGTTCGCTGATATCGATGTTCGTATCTTGATTCATCGCCCCTCTTTTCATCCATCCAGAAGCAGGTTTTATCCTATTTCGTATATTTCATATTTCGATGATCCAATCTCTCTATCGGGTTAGTGGAATCAGTCGTCAAAATTTGTAAGTTCACTGTCGTTTGAAAGAAACATCGGCTTTTGAGGTCATTCCATGGATCCCCAATCGTGTTGAATTCATAGCGGAGCAGGGCCGAATAGTTGGACAAAATCCATCTCTATGTGTAAATCGACTACTCCGAATTTTGGAAACAGACTGTTCCACAGAGCACAGATACCATCATCTCGTTTGGGATACGATCTTTTGTGCAGAAGCATTTGTACGTCGTGCACTCGATACTCGTATCGCGAAATTTTGATCCGCTCGTGAAAATGAATATCGTTCTGTAAAATATAACAAACGTAAATAAAAGTTCATCCGAAGTATCGGAAGTTCAAAAATATGAAAACTTGTAAATCATTCAAAAGTTTCTAATATATTTCCAAATATAGAGAGCTATTTTTCCTTTTGAATATATCTACTTGCTCTAAGGTATGCGACGAGCAACAAAGAGATATTCAAAGAACACCAATTTGCCATTGCGAAAGAAACCGCCTCTACAACCGGCTACATACTACATAATACATACGCTATAAAATTGCTAGCGACCTGAACAAAAGCTAACAGTGTACAACCAGGGCTTAAACGAAAAGATGTAAAGAAGCATCCGATTCGATGCTAGCGTCTCGATAACTGGCGTAGAAAATCATTTTTCCGGGACACGGTAGTTGAAGCAAAGGTCAAGGGTTAACTTGTCGGTCTTCGGAGATAGCCTACTTTCCAAGGCCCTATCTTTAACACACGATCTCCACGAGCGCGAAGTACCGAGCCACGAGCTCCACGCAACAATAAAACAATTTTGCCCCGGGAAGTAACGACGAGGTAACGTGGACCGTCGGTTTCCCGTGGAAAACTCGGGGTCGTTTCGTGTCTCGGTCAGATTCTGAGCAGCGTTCAGCTCCAGCGACTCGACGTATCCTCTCGTACCTTACGATTTCGAGCCGGTCGCGACCACTGTGATCATTTGGCCATTGGCCGTACTTTCCGTTTCTTCAATTTGCTCGCTCACATATCCGCCCCCGTACACGAAAGCAGCCTTACGGTCCGAACGTGCCTCGCTTGTGCTTGGGAACCGTAAAGCGGAGACCAAGAGAAAGAAATGGCGGTGACCGGAGAGAAAGGGAGCCGGTAAGAGACAGAGAAGAACGTTTCCCACTGCAGTACTCCGAAATCACGACTTCCATCGAGTTTCTAACTCCGGCGTGCCTCGGAACGAGTACGTGTCCATACCTTCTTGTAGCTGACCTTAGTGGTCCTTCGAATCTATATACCGAAGCGAAATCACCGTATCTAGTGACTGCGGAGTATAGCTTTTTCCTAATGATGCCTTACACGTCCGGTACGGGAACTTGTTCTGCGGTGATACTTTGGCTCGTGATTAGTTCCGCGCATTCGAGAACTGGTTCCAGATTTTTCAGCGCTAACGCCACTTTTAACGGAAGACAAATTACGCTTAACCGGTTAACTGCGTTCGACGTGTGCACAAGTTGATCCAACACTTCATTGCGGCACGGTTGTGTACACTCGTGCAAAATGAAACATTACCATGAAAACTTTTTTCGGAAAATTTACGACTGAAGCATTTGTTCGATATACTTGCTTGAGTTTCATTACGCATTCCGGGAGAGGTATGTTCGAAAATAAATTCCGCAGTTAACTGATTAAATTCGTAGGGATGGTACATAAAAATTGTAGTAGCGGTTGAATAATAATCGTACATAATAAATAAGCAGAAAAGGAGGAGTAAGATTTGTTCACCCTCTTCGTCTTCGACTTTAAAGAGAGGATTAACTTCAAATAAGTGAATGGCAAGAATGACAATATCTGTACAGTTTTCATTAAAATGACCGGGTTAGCTTTAGTTGGCAAACATTCAAGTACTGTCCGAAAGAAAACGTACGTCAAATTTGTTCGAAATCGATCCGAAAGTACGTAGGATAAAAATTGATTCGGTGATGGAAGCAAGAAGATACCGCGTCGAATACTCCCACGTACCATTACGCTAGCTATTGTATTCTTATCGGTCTTCAATATCGTTAAAACATAATAGTATCGATCAAAGGTAACCGTGCGCTGGTAACGTAGGGTTAAAATCCATCGTGGCGATGAAAGCATTTTTCAAAGTCCACCCCTTCGAACCGGAAACCCACCCTTGCGGCCCCTCTATTCCGTAGCAGAAAAATGGTCGAACGTGGACGAAGAGTGACGATATCCTGCGTGCTAGTCCCGTGACCGATAAGAGGCGATTTTGCCTTCACTTATCACCGTGCAAACCAGAAGGATGATAAGATAGCCAGGTCGGTGGTGAGAGCAAACCGGACGTGAGATCGGGAGCGCGATCCCGACGAATTTAAACCGTTCTCGCGACCTTAGTTTCGAGGTTAGGACCCGAAATTGCCAATTAGTTGGTTATCCTGTCTTCGCGTGGCTTCGTGGCAACCGGCCTTTGGATAAATAATTGCCAATTCACCGTGGAATCGCTACACGGTCAAGATACCGTGGGTCATTTACACCACCGAGCTCGCGAGTAGGATGTGCAGGGTGTTTTCGTGTTAACTCTTGAAAAATGCAGCTGGGTCGAACATGACCTATGAAACATGTACAACCGTATTTCGACTAATTTAAACTCGAGAGAATTAAAATAAAATTGAGTTTAAATTATTACTGTTCGCCGTACGAAGTTTAATGGAACACGCGGCTGCTCGAGTACCCGGAATTCGTTTATTGTATTAGAGACTTTCGCTGTAAAATTTTGCGGCACTTTTAAAAGCGGCTTAAACACGGTCTCTGAACTGGTACGTGGTTGTTACAGAAGGGCTCAGACCTCGTGAAAATAGGAAAAGTTTTTGGTCGGTCGGCCTTTCGATTAATGTAATGAACAATTTTTTGCTTTGTCGCTGGTCAGATGTAAGATAGGATAGATTCACAAATGACATGCTTAGTTTTGTCGTGATTATTGATTTTTATGGATGGAGATGTTATTATGAAATATGTAACAAGATGCGACTACGTACTTAATGTGATATATTCTCGTTTTAATCATTCTAGAAGAGTTACACATGCCAATATTAATTTGCATATGTTTTTCCATGATAGCAATTATTAAGCGGAAAATTAAAATCATAATTTGTTAATTCCAAGAAATAAATGAGAATGTAGAAATATTAATTTTTTCAGGGAAATCTGATAAATTGATACGAAATGAGTTTTTATTTCGACGAATTATCTCAAATATAATATTACGTATATAATTAAAAATTTAATCACTTGTAGTAACTCGATGTGGAACACAAAGTAGAATTGGGAAGCAACGTCATTACTTTATAATTTAACAGAATTGTTTGAAACATTTCGTCCGAAAGACGCCTAGCTAGGTAAATCTTTCAGCGTAGTAAATGAGAAAAGTCTCTTTGAAGCGGGCAACAAAGGTAGCATTCTGTTGTACATACTTAAAACTTTTTCGCGTCGTCGAGTTGGGGTAAAAACGTCAGGAATTATTTGCAGCATTATTTCACAAGGAATTTATTCAAATCTAGAAAACAAGGTAAAACTTTATTCTATCAGAAATCATTCGAAGAAATTTTACCTGTTTACTCAAACTTGCGAATTTGGAAACTTAGGTTTGGATTTTGAGGTTTTGAAATTTGGGGAGTTAGATATTTGGGTAATTGGACATTTCGGAATTTGGGAATTTGGGAACTGGGGAATCTGGAAATTTGAGAATTTGGAGATCTCGAAATTTGGGAATTTGAAAATTTAGGAATTGTGGAATTGAATCTTGGCAATTTGGAGATTTGAGGTTTGGAGATTTGGAGATTTGTAGAATTGAGATTTGGAAATTTGTAGTTTAGAAATTGGCGATGTGGATATTTAAACCAAAATATTTCGGAAATTTAGAGGATTAGAAATTTGCAAAGAATTTCTAAATCTGACGTTCTGTAGTTTCCACAATTGCTAATATAAAGTCCACCATTAAGCATTCTAAAAGGAGGTGCGATATTAGCTAACGCACGGTTATCTGAAAGCAGAAATAGTATTTGCTGCTCATAAAATACCGTTGATCACTAGAATTGAAAATAATTTCATGCAAATAACATTGGAGCGAATGATATCGATGGATCGTCTGTGGTACTTTGATAATAGCATTCGCGTGTTCGGGGTGGAGTTTCGAGAAATATAATAACAGAGATGGCATAGCTCGCGGGACTTCTCGACGTTTAAACGGTATTCTCAAGAGACTGGTTAGGTAGATTCACCGAGTAATTGTGTAAAAATTTGCGACCACTTAGGTATTCTGTACGCGAGTCAACGATACGGCGTAACTGCGTGTTCGCGACCTGTTCAAGTAACGCTTTAAGCCGTTTCCACGTTGGAAACGAGCCATAGTCTGCGTTAATGCTTGCGTCTATTCATTAGTAATCTCCACCTATTTACATCGTCATTCATTTTTGTATTCTCTTGTTTCAGGGTAAGTTCTTGATCTACTTCCAAAGTGCGACGATTTTCGGGTCACGTCGATTCAAATCGGTAAGCAAACGCTTTTCATATTTCATTCATAATTCCTCGAACACTTTGATCAACACTCGAAATAATAAATTGAAGGGATAACTGTTTATACTCAGTTACGATATAATATATTCATCGAACTGCATTGCTAACTCGTAAAATGTACGAGTCAGATTTTGATCCTTGAGTGTGTATACTCAATTACATGTTAAGGTATACTCAAATCAGTGAAATCAAATTATAGCACTTATAGTTGCACACGTTTTAGTTAATAGAATATGCATGGATACATCTGGTGCGATTGACTAACACGTGTATCGCATTTGGTAGACATAGCAACTGAACTGTTTACAAGTGACCCCATTTAGATCATTATGTCGTGCGGTAACGAACACAGATCACAGGTGACAACTACAAAATTTGATTTGATCTAATTTTTTATCTAGCTTGCTACCGATGTCACATACACGATAGGTACTTTAACCTCATCGAATCATGTCTGACACTTCATTTTCAAAATCCGAGATTCGCGTCCCATTCTAATCAAGCTAAACAACGTCGTACGAGGTCACAAAGTTTTGGAATAATTGAATGTCTCGTGTGGTGGTCAGTCGTAAAATCTTCACACCGAATATCGTCGCGGTCGACGTGCTAATTTCATTTCCGCAGCATATCGATCATCGAAGAGAAGCGGGTGCCGCAGGTACATCAGTTTCGGGGTTAGCTCGAGGCTCACCTTGAGCCCTCGTGGCTTAGCCGCGCTTGTACAAACCGATTTCAATTTAGTTTTCGCAGTCTCGCGAGAATTCCTCCCAATCGTGCCGATTGAATAGCCTGGTTCCAGCTCGGTCGTACTTACCTGATCAAGGTACACCGACCTGGCCTCTCTCAGCCAAGGTCCATTTTCGACGTTGCCGCGCATTATGCTGTCGGCAAACGTTGCCAACCATTCTGCTCCTCTGCACGATGGACGTATAAAATGAAACGCCTACGAAACACGATCCCACTCAATGCTCCAAGCTTGTTCACCTCACTGCAGCGAGATCTTTGTCATGGATTTCTGCTAATCTCCTCACAATTTATACATTGGAGAGGGGTCAATCGTGAGGCGTGTATAATCCCAACTTATACGTGAAAACTGTGGGTTCCAAATTAAAATTGTTGTAGGACTTCTTTAAGTTCTGGGTCCATCCCATGTGCGGATGTTTTACAAGTTTGGAATTTGAAATTTTGAAAACTTGGTGCATTTAAGAATTTAGGAATGTAGGAATTTGAGGATTTAGGAATAGGAGTTTGGGAATTTAGGAGTTTAGGAAGGTAGGAATGTTAGCATTTAGGAATTTGATAATTTGGGACTTTGAGAAATTTAGGAATAAATTTGGAAATTAAAGAAAATATAGAATTTGAAGAATTGGACGACTTGTGGTACTTTAAGAATTTGCAAGCCCGAAAATTCACGAATTTGAAAAGTGTTAAACTTGCAAGTATGAAAACGTAGTTAGGAAAATTCAGGAGTTTCATAGTTCAATAGTTAGGAAGTTTAAGAAGTTGGAGATAGTTTGGAAAATTTGGGAAATTAAAGATAGGAGTTCGGAAAATTTGGACATTTACTTGGGAATGCGGCGGTAAGTCCAAAAATTTGTGTATGCATGCAGGAATTTGGAGATTTACTAATCCCCAGGTAGCAAAGTAAAACCATTCAAGTGGTTTAACTCCCGAGTCTGAACTGTCGACGTAACCATAAAAACAAATCTAGATGAAATCAGTGTCTAATAAGGGAAGTATTCTCGCGTTTTGCCAACGTCGCTCTCCCAAGTTGACTGTAATATCTATGAAACGTCAGGCCACTTATTCAACTCGATGTGTCGTACACACGGAAACTCTGCTAATAATAAACTAATGAAATTAATTTTGACGTCGCTGGTCACCGATGAACTTCGAGGCACTCAAAGCGTTAGTAGCTCACGGAATAGCTAATAACAGTAAAGGGATTCTTGAGGTACCATCGAATACATTATCAAATGACTAAAAGTTATGAAATACAAAAGGAAATATCTTTCCTACCTTGTATAACTTGTAGATAAATTAATCTCAATTTGTTAAATAAACTAACATTAACAGAATCATAAATTTTCAACTATTCAGATTTAGAATTGAGTACAAATATTGTTATATTTCTAACGAAACAGCCTTTCATGCTGTGCCGAAAATTGAATGTCCACGGGTATTTCTTACGAAATGGTGCAAAAGCGTCGAGCAATCTTTTGAAGGTGTCTGGTAAGATTGTACCCGGTTAGGGACGCTCGTAACAGCATAGAAACGGTTCGGCAACCTCTCTTTTTCTCTTGGCCTCTCTTTGACTGGAAGACGGGCAGGCAGGCGGTTTGTATGAAACGCGCCGTTCCATTGTTCCCGAATGCTGCAGCTGGTTCCTATACTCTCACGTACAGGGTGTCCCAAAAATACTTCTAAAATCGATCCAATAATAATTTTAAAAATTCCAATTCCAAATTCCACAAGGTAGAAAATTTCAATCGCTTCTTTATGAAGAAATTCGTTTAACAATTAATGAATGTTGTAAATATATAAATATTAATATCTAATGTTAAACGTGAATAATACCATTGAAACACATTACAGATCATCATTCTTCGCGATAATACACAGATTTAATTAGAACTATGAGACACATATACGTATGTGACATATGAACATATGTACCTATCATGAAGGACACTGACTGATATTGATAATTAAGACATCGAATGTGAAAATATGTGATTCTGGTCATTTAATTTTGTGTGTAGATTCGGTATTTGATCCTCTGTACCACTTTTGGGACATCGTGTACAAAGGTTGGGTAAAAGTAATGTATACAACGCGATCACAACAGATTCGCCACGGCAAAACAAATAAAAAATTCCTCTATCATTTCGCAATTTGTGCTCTCGAGAAATAAGCGGAATTTTGACACACCATTTGAACCGGTATCGTGCTGTCCCAGGTGAATATTCACACAGAGAAGCGCTATAGAGCAGAATATTCACACATGACTATATTGGCAACACAGTATGGTTACTGGGTCTAGAGCTGCTATTATCGATAATGTTGTCGATAAATATCGTCTCGTAGTGAAATGTCGACGGTATTGTTTAGTTACGGTACCTATACTTATCTTACTGCAAGCATCAGTGAAGAATGTAACGTGCAATTTTATCGTTCAAATCTATATGTGTTCGAGGAACGTTCAAAATTTCAAAGTCACAAATCTTAAAATCACGATGTACCGAAATACCAAAATCTTAAAATTAGGAAATTCCAAAATTACAAATCCTAAGATCGCAGCGTACCGAAACTGCAGAATCCTAAATTTAGAAAATTGCAGCACCTCGAAACACCAGTTCTAAAATTTCAGAACTTCTAAGATTCCAAAAATATCGAACTTCTGAGGTCCAGAAGTCTTCCAAATAAAAAATTCAAAAATATTGAAGTTTCCAGACGCTCTGAACATTAACGATTATTTACGCGTTTAAACAATTTAAGTAAAATCGTTTAGCGTTTTGGTATATGCCGCGTGCCCCGCCAGTTAAAAAGCACAACCGAAGCAAAGTTAGAATGGTTCTAAAAAATTATTAAAGTTTCCTCGGGAACTATACGATAACCGAGAAGAATTTAAACTTCTTACAAAATTTCTGCTTAAAATTCTAAAGCTCTTTACCAGACCGCTTGGTAACGTGTAAAATATCCAAGAGGAACGGAACAGCGAAATTGTACGAGCTACCGGCGAGAGAAAAAACGAAAGTCGAGGAAAGCTATTTTACCAGATCGTCGGATCTGCATTCGAAGATTCGCGGGAGCGAAACGACGAGAGGGAAACGCTTCCACGGCTCGAGAATGCTAGAGATGGCCTTATTTCGTTGATTCGGGCCACTGGTCACAATCTGGCGTAAATTCGAAAAATTCAGTCTGGCTAGCTTGGCTCGTACAGCTCTCTATACCCTATGGTACAAGATAGCCAAAGATAATCAGCACTCAATTTTATTGGAGAGCGAATCGTGCAGGCGGAGACGAAAGAAGCATTGTCCGCTGGAAGCGATTTCAAGCTCGTTTGTTCGTCGCACGGCATTTTTAACGGCACTTCCACGGAATTTATGACCCGAACGGATAGATTGAAAAATTATCTATCTTTCCTATCGCGATTGCTTCGATTGACTTAAAAGGATACTGCAGCCACTTGCGTAAGTGTTCCTATTCTTATATCAGCTCTACCATTGTGTAGCTGCATAGTGATACTTTTTTGGAAGAACTGTATTCATTAACGCATCGATTACCGTAGTAAAAATGAGCTCTGTTGGATACGTTGAAGCTCTAATTGTTAAAACGAATAATTATCGAGATTTTAGTTTGTTAGTTTTTTATTAACTTTTTTAGGGACGATTACTTGTAACACGTGTACATATAACGGTTCACATATGTGTATGCTTGATGAGGTTAAATTCTATCAATTCTATTAAAAATCATGTTTTATCATCGTCGTCTGTTGTCGTGTCGTTGACTGTCGTTCTTTCCATAGTTTCCTTTCGACAATTTCAGTATGTGTACTACATATGGTGAACGCTACTCTACGCAATGTTACGGTTCGAAATCTGTATAGAATGTTTAGATACGTTTAGAAAAGACTGCATCGTAAATCAAACTATGTTACTAGAGACAAACATTCTCTTCGTTTTTCACAATTTTGAAAGAAGAATGTATTCAAAGTATTCTAATCGTAAATGAACAGACGCGTTCCCCTTGCAACTCCTAAATAAACCTACGTAGAAACTGCGATTCTAGCACCTTCGCTATAGACACGAAATTAGGGCAATATTCATGTTCAGCCAAGCAGAAAAATCGACATAATTGTCGACGAACAATCAAATATAACAACAGGAACAAAAGGAGCAATAATTTCGTCGAAACCGTAATAGAATGTTCTAATTGATCAGAATGTACATCCGATTGTAAGCTTTTAAAAACTTGTGCATAACTCATCTGAAATCGATCCCCGAAGTCGAGAATAACCAGACTGATTGATTCTATAGAAATAGAGAACCTATAATTACACTCTCGATGTGTTGCAAAAATGACACGAACGTTTGTTAATAACCATTACGAGACCTAATAACGACAACGATTCTTCTCCCTCTTTCCTGATAGGGTAATTGCACTTCAAATATTGTCCGATGCTCAAAGTAACGCTCTGTACACGAGAAACGAACGTTAAATATGCTATCGATCAATTATTTTCAACGTTCAGAATAATTAGACAACAACGTGTTCGAATAACCGCTAAATATTTGTAATTTTGCAACGATATTTACACGAACAATTCGTTCATGTTCCTCATCGGCCGAAATTGATTGATCGGACAGCGGAACTGATCGGGCATCAATTTGTTCTTTTCGTGATTTTGCTCATACCGTAATAATTTGTGACACACGAACGTTTCAATTTTGTTCGGTTGCACTTTTCAGTGTTCAACTGTTTATTCGTAAATATATTCCCAAAACTGGCATTTTGTTTTAGGTAGCATCCATTTGGTATATTTCATTAGTTAAAAGTTTTGAACTGAAATACTTTTGCGAGAGAATATACAATTTGCTACACATGTACTTTATACATAGATGCATAGGTGGCCATATATTTTAGATACATTAGATAGAGATGACAATACTTTAGATAGGTTTAGATATACATGGTCAGACACTTCAGATATGTTATAGGTGGTTATATTCTTTGCTTGAAATTTTAGAATTGCTCATTCTTTTCGTAATTAGAGTCTCAATATATGTTATCTTAAGTATTTCCATTGCGGTAGTCAGTCAGCAGTCCATAACATTTCATGGACCTGAAAGTCTGTAAGATAATAGCAGTGTAACAAAACTGTAGCACAAAGTTAAACAAAACAGAATAAGTTGTAACAGTATTAAGCTTAATCCAAGCTGTGAAAGCTTCAGACTGATAAACGTTTGAAGGATTACAGTTGAAGAATAGCTTTTTGGGGAACAAGTCTCGTATTTTTCGCAGAATCTCTCCCGTTGATCGGTTGTTGCATGCAAGCCGAAACTTTGCTCTCTCGTTGACGAAGTCCATAGTTCGTCAGGAACGGCGCAACGTTTCGGTGAGAAAGTTCCGTCGAATGAAAACCGTGGATCGCAACGTTGAATCAAAGTTCAGGACTTATGGTGGGACGCGGCGGCCCGTTGTATTTCTTCGTCGACGCGAATGAATTTATGTAGCGTCTCGGACGTAAGGAGACATTCGCGATTGTTTATTGTTGGCGGACTTTCTTCCCGTGCATCCCCCGTTTTTCTTCGCTGTGCGTTTTGCGTCCATATGTACGAATAAACGTCCCGAACGACTTTCCACGGAAAAAGGGATCCCACCAAGTTGTTTATCGAGTTTAGGTCCCCGCTCCCGTTCCTTTGCGACGCTTAACTCGCTCTCGGTGAGGGATGATTCGTTTTTTTGAACTTATGGCCTCGCCGTGCAAGCTCACCGAACGAAACGGTACGAACCAGCTATTCCACGCTGAAGTTATGACGCAAAAAGAGGGAAAGAGGAAGGTGTAAGAGGCACGTAAAATACGCCGTATACACAAAGTACGGGAGAACGGGGGATGGTGGTGATTAAAATTGCAAGAATTCGCAGAATTTCGTCCAGGACGTTAAAAGCTCCTCTTTTTTCGGTTCTTTATTTATTAGTTTTGGAGTACGTTTGAGTAATTACGAGCTTTGTTACTAACTTTCGCTGTTTAACAATTTAACCCTAATCCCGCCTGGGTGAGGATGATGCACTGGTACATTTAGTTTTAATAATTCATTCTATCCTGCATACTATCGTAACTGGGAGCGTGGAACTAGGACAGTAATGCACTTTGAATGTTACTGTTCGTTGTAACATGAAAAAATGTTTTAAATTCTAAAACAAAATCTCTTGGTACAAAGGGTTAATAGTTTATACATAATTAAATATAATTGAATACTATATTACATTGCGTCAGTTTTTCCCAATTTCTTCTACTGTCATTGTGAATACTGGCATCGCGAAAATATAAGTGTTAAATATTATTTACACGAGCCTTTCGAATTAGCAACACAGAAATCTCAGTGGTAGAAAACACGTGAAACTCAATCTTTGAAACTTTCATTCTCCGAATGGTTTTCATCGGGGAAACGAGGACGACTTGGTCGCTGACAAGAGGAGCAATTTAATTTCATTGTCTTTAAAAGTGCGAGAGTACGTGGTTTCCCTGCGCCGTCGAAAAAAGGCGCATCCGCGAAAACCAAACCGAATCGTTCTCGAATATTCAACAAAGGATTGTCAAAAGGGGACAGGTACCTCCTAACGTTTTCAATTTTCTCCGGCTGATGTACAATTTCCTCTGTAAAATTTTCCAATAGCAAATTCGCGCTTTGTGTTTGCCTCGATGAATCGCGAACGCGTTTTTTTCCCCACCGACGAGTGCTTTGCAATCGGTTACAAACATCCATTTGCGTTTGTGTTTCCAGAAATTCTCTCGACCTGAAAATATTATCGTCAACGATATTTTCGACGGCAAATAACAAAATAATGCTACGTAGCGCTTTGCGCGACGGCTATCTACCTTATCCATCATCCTTTGGCGGCGATCGCGAAAAAATGATCGATCGACGCTCTAACGCGTTCTGCCTCGTGTTTCGTAGAAATCCTTTAATGGGATCTCGCTGAACCGTCGAAGCCTGTTCGGATCTCTATAACGAAGTTCCTGAAGGGATTTCCGCTAATTTTTCGAAAATTTAATCGTTGAACGAGAAGGGATTAAACGTGTACTGTTAGGATTTTTTTGGGATATTCTAGTATCTTTAGATACTGTGGTAGTTCATTTACACCGTATATGTCATTTTATGTCTTTCTACTTGCACCAGTTGTAACATACATATAACGAAGAATATTACTCATTAATGACAACTGAAAATTTTGGGCTCAGATACAGAAATTCGTAAATTCTGAAATACAGATATTCAAAAGTATAAAAATTTATATATTTGAAACTATAGAAATTTGTGAAATACAGAAACGTGAATATCGTTGACGACGTGAAAAATGCGCGGAGTTTAAATAGAAATAACGGGTAACTATCATCTTCACGAAGGTGATCCTTGCATTTGCCGATCCACAGTATCAGGAATGCAAATAGCGGATGCGTGACACGTTCCCAACGCGCTCGTGACCGCGTAGCTACTTATATCTGGCTAGTGAGCGAGCCGCATCAAATCGGATCTTCCGCCATCCCGCGTCAGAAGGTATTTCGAGTGATTTATTCGTCAGACGGGGCCTGCACGACCCGTAACGACCTGTGCTAGCCTAGCATTATGCGAGGGCGTATATGACTTCGAAGTTTCACGAGGATTCCGATATTTACTGCCTCGCGTGCACGATAGCCTTCTTTGTGCAGAGTTTACGTAGCAGCTGTTGCGTCCTCGCACCGCGTTGTTCACGACTGTCGAATCCTCTTGGCTTTTACTCGTCTGGAAAAATCTGGGACCCGTCGCATACGTGCGCGATTTCTTTTCACTACGACCCATCGAATTCCTCTGCTACTAGCTGCACGACTATTCGTGGCTTTTCGAGTGCTTCAAAATCATCGCGGTTCTATCGTCCAAAAAAAGTAGTATAAATATGGGAAAAATTGTGGACTCGAACGGTGCTTAGGTCGATTAGAAAATACGTTTTTTGTCAAATTTTAATAAATAATATTCAAGTTGGAAAGTTCGACGGCTCATGAATGTGGATATCAGAGAATTTGAGAAATTTACCAATAGTTAGCTAACTTGTCTAGCGATAAGTTTTGTTTCAAACGTTGTTCCTAATTTATGTAGCCGTACGTTATCAGTCGGGTTATAAATTCTCATTGCGAATGGAAACGTCATAACCACAAAAGGCTAACGAAACAATGATGTCCAATCTATAAATCCTCCAGTGATTTCGCATTACCGAAGATCCAACAGAGCGCAGAGTCCAGAGGCGCTCGTTAAAGCACTTAAAGCGTGACAATCAGGTCACGCTTCCATCGAATCGCTTTGATCCGAAAAAAGCAATATAAATCCCCAGGATAACTAGTTATTTCGCGCATGGTTCGTAATCGAACCTCTTTCGTTCGCCATTGTTCCCGTTTCGCGCGGCAAAAACGTCGCTCCTGCTTGCACCAGATATAGACGAGGATTCGCGAATAAAAAATTGTGGTACACGGACAAAAATCTCGCGACAGTGAATTTATGTAGAAATAACCAGCACATGACGTCTCATCCTGCTGCAAGCAACGGTAATTACTAGAGCTGGATCTGCAGTGTCACCGCACGAGTACCTCCTCCATTTTTCGTTTTGCACGGATATGACGAGCACAATGAACGTGCAAAATGATAACCTGACTTGTCTGCACCGACAGATTGCGATGATCATTCGGATCACGGTGTCTGGCTCAGACCTGTGCTTAGAGCGCAAGTTTCTTGCTTTCGAGTGCACTCGAGGACATAGATGTGAAGATTGCAATATAAGGATGCAAATTTCCAAATCTTCAATGTTTCTGTTTCTCAAACTTTTAACAGTCGAAGTTTCCTATTTTTCTCATTTCTGGAGGTCATGATTTCGAAACTTCAAATTTTAGAAGTAGTTAATTTCTCGAAGTACCAAATTTAGAAATCTTAGCACCGCAGTTTATGCCCTACACATTGAACCCGTGTTTCGCAAAAAATGCTACGAATTGCCATCGTTTCTATTGCTGTAAACAACATAATTTAGATGGTATGAACTCGCTCGAAGTGGTAGAATTAAATGAAACACCCGGCGTATTAAAGAAAGTGGAATCGATGTATTTTGCCGTTACGATATATCCGTAAGAATTTTTCTTCGTAAAATCTGGCTTCTGAGAACGCGTATCGCAACAGCACGTAGGTACTTTCGTGCCTATCTTCTTCAATTTTTCTACCGGAACATGCGATACAATCCTCTCTTTTCTCCGGGCGCACGAATCACGTGCAATTTGTCGTTTCAGCTTTCCTTCCGGTAAACAGCAATATTTCGTCTCAAAAACCGCTTATTTTGTAACTACTTCCTCGATTTCACTGCAGCGACAGAAAAGTTGCAATCCAGAGCTGTCGATACCGATAAACATTAATAAACAGACTATAACATTTTACCATTCCAATTTATTTCTACCTAAATTTTTAACCTCGTCTGATACATATTTTCATAGTTTAAATCAAATTAGTTCGAAGATAAGTCGAAATTCGCAGCATCCCTAAAACAGATTCTAATGATAAAGTGCCAGGCTAGGTTAGATTCGATTGAAGATAACGATCGTATCCCGGACAATTTATCGTAATTATAAATGCCTTATTGCTCGGGGCCATTTGCTCCGTGGCAGTAAATATGTTAACAATTACATTTTCAGTGTGTCTTGCAACACGTATCCATTTTCAGTGCGCTAGTAAACGCGTTAATGAACCGCATTTCGCGGATAATGATCAGGGCGTAAATACCTCGATCGTTGAAACCGCTTGGCGAGTTAAAACGGAACAATTGACGTTGGTCGATCGGCGCGTTTTCCGCTCGAAAGTTCTCCGCTCATCGAGCTTTTTTCCTCTCGTTGTCACGTAACGCGGTAAAAATGTGAAACGGCCGGCAACTTCATTGCACATAAGTGGCGACAGTCTTTACGGTCTTCTCCAAGGAACTTGGAATACCCAGCCAGGAGAATGGGCCATTTCTAATGAGAATTACAGCCCCATTCGCTTAGCCACCCTCCCGAGAAAGTCATTGTTCTAACGCGAATTTTCGTCAATTAATCGTCGCTTTTCCCTATCCACTTCGCACGAACGTCCCATTCATTCGAATTACATCGAGACGGAATCGAAACCCATTTAACACCCAACCGGCTGCTTCGTTCCAATGAAACTGCCCTGAACGGATTCCACGTCCGTGCATTCTGCGCTTATAATCTACTTTATTGCCGGAGAACCATTCTAACCTCAACTGAACGAGGTACATTACCAATATTGCAATTTTTCTCTTCAATTTTTGATCGACAGTGACGTTAATATCGTACCGATCTCCCGAGGTGTTCATTAGGTAAAACGTTGAAAAGGAGAATTTCGAAAACAAATTATTTAAATTATTTCATTTATCTTGCATGGATTTGAAAGCAGTAGATCGTAAAAATATCGGATGGAAAAATGGATTATTACCAAGGAACAGGAAATATCGATATCACAGAATATTCCATTAAATATTTACATAATTCCGTAATTGGATTTCATCGATATCGATATTGGTTCTCCTCGAGAACAGATTACATATAAAGAATAAAAGACCAAATTGGAAATCGAAATTTAGTTAGTTCATTCATTATTTATTCGGTTTTGAAAAAATACGCCGATTGTCTAAATATGGAAACGCTATTATAACTCGTTGCAAAAATAACAGACCGGAAGACGAATTAGCAAATAATTTATGAACGTTTGATCGATGTTTCAGCAACTTTATTTAAAAGTGAAACGTTCGAAATACCTTTCTCGACATTAAATGGAGAATCTGGTTACAAAAGAGATACAAATTCATGTTACCCGCTCCGCTGAACCCAATCTGCTCTCTAATGCCCCCTTTCAAAACTCTGTCCCCAGAGTTTTGTTCTAAAGCCTCACCTTAAGCTCTCCGTTCATCCTTAAGAACTTTCACCCTTAGATACACACAAACACCCTCGAGATCTCCAGCTACAAATGTTGATGCTCTCATGAATTTCTGCAATCTTTACATCCCAAATATTAGCTGTTAGCTGTCCAAACTGATTAGAAATGATACGGAGCTCTGTTGCGTTGCGTTTGGACATTCATACATATAATTTAAATGCAATTTTCCAACTTTCAAATTTCCAACTCTGCAAACTTTGAATATTCCGAGATTTTTATGTTTAGAGAGTAACTTAGGAAGTAAGGAATGTAGACTTGCACATTTAAAAATTTATAAATACAGAAATAGTGACGAAATTTTTTTGAAATTTCGTCGCATACTAAGTTTGGCAGTTCTCCAATTATAAAAGCATAATCGAATTTGACTAGCTCGAAGAGCATGCGATAAATTATATCGAGAATTTACGAACGCTCTATCGGGCAATAGTTCGGTAATGATTCAAAGTTGGCAAAATACGTTTGAGATCGTTTAAGATTACTAACTTTCCGAGAGTTACGTAAGAGGTCGATGTTCTGTCGGTCCGATATATCAAATACCCTCGAACCTCTTAACGGTCCTTGTATTCCCAACTGAGACATATTTCGGTGCCCTCGTATTGTTCGCTCGAATTACTCTACGTAATTTAATTACAGAACGTTACGGAAGAGTTTTTGTCCGTATCGACGAGCAGCGAGATAAGGTCAAGAATTTTAAACGCTATATTTAACGAACACTCGAGTACATTCACGAAGAATAAAGTTGGCCGATGGTACGCGTTCGCCTCGATCTTCGGGTACATAAAACGGCGCAGCTAGCGTTATCATCCAAAAAATCTTCGCCGTTTTCGACGATAAAATGAAACGTCCGGTGAAAATTGTTCGTCTGAGCTAAAGCGGCGATTGTACCGTGAAAATGTTCTGATACAAGATTACCCGGGGATCATATTATGCCGGGTTGTTAAGTCTCTATGAACTCGCGCTACTTTGAGGTAATATGCGAAATTTCTGTTTGAATTTCATGGTCTTCTCGCCTCTTCTTTCTCGCGATATATCGTCGCCACTTATCATCCCGAACGAATTATAACGCGAATTCGCGAGTCAAGATATATATTCTCATAAATTGTCATCGCCTAATCGTTAATGAATTGCAAATGCGTAAATTGCGAGGAAAATCGCGACGGGTTGTTCCTTAAGGGTTGGCAAAACGGTTTCACCATTATCACCGACGATCCATGAATAGATAGTTCCGTGAGAGAGAAATTACATGGCACGAGCTTCCGGTTTATCGCTTAGCCATTACAAACGGCATCATGTTCGAACCATAAATCATGAGCGTCTGTATTAGAGAACGGCCACTATTTTTCACGTATATCTTCCGTTAACCCCTATATCCCGGTACGTTCTCCGCGCACGTTTGTCGAATCTGTAACACGTGTAAACCAGATCGAAGCACATTTTCTCTTTCTTTTCTATTTTTCCCCGTCCGTTTTTTTTTTTTTATTTATCGTAAACGTACACGTTCTCAGCTGGAAACAGAGTTAACATGTAGTGTTTGTACATGCCACGGTTCGCGAATGACGTAAACAGAGTCGCTCACGCGTATTAGAACGGCTAAAGGGGGCTTAACTTTTTAACTGTTTCATATTGTAGCGGCTCCGGAGTTTTTTCGAGCGAGCCTCGACGCGGTTGAAATGTTCAGAACGAGAGAGAGAAAGCAGCGGGCCAGGATTCTTGAAATGCGTGCATGCTTCGAGACGAGCGGGTGTGTTTGCACGCGCGAGTGTTCTTAAGGGCTGCCACTGCTTTGTGAGCATGGAATTCTAGAGTGTACGATGTTGGACGATGGTTAGAGAATTTTAAGAGAGAATTTTTACGGCAAACCGTACAAGAACAATGTTATCCTTTATTTCCACGGGTAATTGGCCGAAACAGCCTCCGAGCTACGAAACGCGCTTAAAACGGATACTAAAATTTCACACACGGTTCCGGCGCGTGGATGTTCAATTATTTTCGTTTGATCGCCCACCTAAACTCTCATGTGTCGATCGCGTAATCGTTTCATTAAATTCTTCCGTCCTATTTGCATTTATCGATACAAAACATATCTTCGACACGCTGAGTCATTTAACTTGACCATCGATAATAACTTTTAATTCGTTCGTTATAGAGAATGTTCTATCCAAATATTACTTGTTACGATGGCCACGACACGTCAACCATTACTCTTTTTCATCTTCGATTTATTAAAACACTAAATTTTTTATTCGGTCGTTTCATCTTTTTCATTTGACCGTTTCATATGATCGAAATTCATTTTAATGTCAAAAATTTATTAATAGTTCAGCACAGTAATTAAAGAGTAATTATTTATTAAAATTCACCGAACAATTTTCAATGGAAATCAATATAATTTATAACTTAATAACCTTTTGCTACGTTTGTAATCTTTCATTGAATGCTAAATACATACATGCAAAGAATGTGAATTTAGTTAGCAATCAAAATGGCCCATAGATGATTAATATACATGATCAATATTATTGAATGATGACGTGTGGACAACATTTAAAATATTGATGAGGTGGATTAATGAAAATCCAAATATTTATTGATATAATATCGACGCACTGCCATTATTTAAAATATTTACAAGGTATTTGGATGAAAATAAAATATTGGCAATATAACACTGGCTACAGGTAATTTGGAGGAACTTTGTACATTTTCAGTGAATATTGAGTATTTTAAAATTTTTACATTCCAAAGCTTTCGAATCCCCGAGTTTCCAAGTTTTCGACTCCTTGATTGTAAAATTTCTAAATTTTCAAATATCACAATTCCTATTTTCTACATTCGAAATTTTCAGATCCCCAATTTCTATGCTCCCAAATCCTCGATTGCAAAATTTTCAAATTTTCAAATTTCTACATTCCCAAATTCCAATCTTCTGAATTCTCGATTGCAAAATTTTCAAATTTTCAGATCTCAAATTTCTAAATTCCCAATTTCCCAAATTCCCAATTTCCAATCTTCCAAATCCTATTTTCTACATTCGAAATTTTCAGATCCCCAATTTCTATGCTCCCAAATCCTCGATTGCAAAATTTTCACCTTTCCAAATATTAATTTCAAATTTCCACATCCCTGTTCTCCCGAATTTCAATATGAGCTAACCCACATAAAAGCCCTGTCCCCGATGCAAATATCCCAGCGAAAGTGTTGCAGAGACTTATACATCCTCTAATATCTTCCGCTTCTCGGGCGCAGAGGGATTATCCCGGTACAAAACGGCCCCAGTAATAATCGTTATTTCGCCGATATGGAACACGTTTCTGGTTTCTGTCCACGCGAGGTTCCGAACCCCGCTGTTTACTGTGTTGTCGATGGGTTCGATGCACGGGCAATCGGGCATTCGTAGTTGTTTTTCGTGCACGCTGCGAACCGCGACGCGAACAACGACCCGGAGGGAAAAGGAAATGCACTGGTTCGCGAGGAAAAGGGAGAAAGAGAGAGGAGAGAAAAACGATCGCCGGACGCGCTTTGAAATTTTTAACGAATCGGCCAGTAACTACCACACGACCGCTTCAACGGCATAATAGCTCGGTAATTATAATTGCTAATCGGAGACCACGATCGTTATTTGCCGTTGGGGATTGAATTTGAGCAGAGACGCCCGTATGGGTGTGTAGCTTGTTCTCTATACAAGGGTTAATTAAAGGGGCGGCATTTTGATCGATTATCTGTGTACTCACTATTTATTTTTACACGTTTGTCATTCCGGAATGCGTTGTGGATAAGTCATATTTGATCTGCACTTTACTGAATTATAGAAGATTAGCAGTAATTTAAATTTCTAATTCGTAAATTGTTAACAGTGCGTATCTTGAACACGAGTTAACCGGTTGTGACTCAATTTTCTTTTTTGTCTTTCATGTTGTAAGATTCGATTAAATATGTCAAACTATTGAAAGACTAACGAAACGATCTAACGAAGGTTTAGAATAATTAATAACAAAATTTTAGAATGTTAAAACTGCTCTTTCGACGTTTCTTTCAAAACATCAATCGCTCATTAACAAAAGATGGTCATCTTTTCTTACAGTCCCTTGTTCAGTTTTGTGGTGATTCGATCAGCTTGCAAGGACGAAGCAAAAGAGCAGTAAACACGGATGGAAAGGGAAACGTGCCTTGTTCTCGGCTGTTGCATATTCAGGTCCGGTTGATTCCCGAAACTTAAAATTCGGCAGACCTCGCCGCAGCAAGATATCGGAACGGAAAAGTTGTTTATAGGAGAATGTAAAACAGGAGATTGGTTTGAGGTAACATTCGTTAAATTGACAAGCGATGGAACTAAAACAGGTAGGAAAGTTTCGTACCAGTTACCGGAGTGTTCTTCGAGGGTCACGATCTGTCAGTTTAAACATCAACTTGCATTCTACGGTTGTACGGGCAAATTAAAAATTTACCTCGAGTTTTCTGCAAATTCTAAAAACGAGGTATATTCGTATCTGTACTCGACGCGAAGTCTGAACTGTCTGTTTACCTTCTCCTCTCCGATCCAACATTCTTCGGCAATGTAAACGGCGGTTTCTTCTCGGTGAGATGTCTCTACGTTCGTCGAGGATTGTGTGTCGAGGATGTGGCGATCGGAGCGATGCATCGCTCCTCGAAATGTTTATCTTTGCACAGTATTCGCTGCTTTTTGGTTCACCAGAGCCTACTACGGATTAAAGGAAACTGGACAATGGTTGTAAATTTCTCGGTGCACTCGCCGTCTCGTAAATCTGAGATATATCAATCGGTATGGGCAACGAGAGATTAAGAACTCGTAACTTCGCGCAGTTACAGCTGGGAATTGCAAGATATTTTCACTGTAAATCAAGGTTTACAAGCTTGTTCGCTTGGTGAGGATCTGTTGTGACGTGGTCGTAAAATTCTTTGTAAGTCAATGGATGTACAAACTTCAAATGAGTGTTCAAACAGAAAATATAGTTTCTTTGGGGATAATATGACAACCGAAAGAAGAGAAGCCCCATTCGACAGCACCGATATTTGACTTGGTACCCGAAAGACTAATTCGAAGAAGCGATTAACTGTCGTGCATTCTCTGCAGTTACGAAACTGTTTAATTGTTATCTCGTGATGCGAGAGTATTAAGAACTAAATTACTTCGAACAGGAAAATAAATTCCGTACGAATTAGTTTACAATGGAACTTTGACAGTCCTTGATTATTTAATTAATAAATTACCGTTGTACCAGAAGAAATATTTCAATATTTTGTTTTAATACTGAAATTTCGTGAAAAAAGAGAGATACGAACGTTTATTCGTATAGAGCGCAGAACTTAACGAAGTTCTAAAGCTAAGTAGAGTTAACAAATTTGTAAGACGATTAAGCATCAGCGAGACAAATTCTATTTATCGTAGCAAGCTATTATTAATTAAATCTACCTGGAACTGCGGGGACAATTGCACGTTTATTTACAACTTTGATTACAGATAAATTCATGCTTGTGTATTTCTGACAATATAACATTTTTCAATTCTCAAACTTTGCAACTTTTAATCTTCCAAATTTTCTAATTCTACAACTTACTGATCTTCTCAATATTTCTACTTTACCAGTGTTCGGACTTCGAATAGTAAATTCGAAAATATTTCTCGTTTCAAAAAAGTACACGGTCATTATGCTCGGGATTCTCCACAAACTTATACTGTGAACCCAACGAAAGGTTATTCTGTAAGATACGATTATGTGTTCCATCCTTTTAATTCCCAGGACCACGTGGTTGGATAGTGCACATTAACGCTTGTGTAATTAGTAAGATTCGTCGAGTGACATTGACAGTATAGGACAAAGTAGATTGGAGACAGGTCGATAGATTGTTTAGGACGAAATAGAGATAGTGGTTGATGGTTTCGACGAGTAACTCTGTCAACTATCCTATCGATAATCTGATAATACCGAAGGAATAATTGAGAGGTGGTAGAGAACGGAACACACGGTGGAATTTCCCTTTCGGCCTGTCGGTTTTGGGTTCGACGTGTGCCGAACGTAAGCTACGACGTGGTTTTGCGGTGGTCGAGGGCCGCAGGCTTGATAGAATAACTAAGCATTGACTTCCAACGACAAACAGTTGCACGGTTAATTATTAGCATCCCTCTCAGTACACCGCGTCGTGTATTCGCGGTGGTACGAGTTTTTGTCCTCGCCGCCGTCCGCTTCCTCGCGTGTTCCGCCTTCTGAATTTTTAAATCCTCGGAATTGTAGCCGACGTGGTCGTATCATCGTATCACGATCATTCTGTCTCGAGATAAACGTATTTCGTCTTGCTTCGTTTTCTCTCGTTTAGTTTTATACGTCACAGTATCCTGCATCCACCGTTTTATATTAAAGAAAAATAGATTTATACAATCTCCGGCGATAAATCCGTAGAAAAACTGAGCTTTAAGAGGTTAAACGTACGGTTGAAAATTGCACACCGATCGGATGGTTGGAAGGTAGAGAAGAAAAGAAACATGTAGAATGCCCGTCAACAACGTTACGATCGACGTGACGGTAAAACGTTGGGACGATCGATGTCGAAGACAGACAGGGAGGGTCAGCGATCGCTAATTGGCTATGACGTTTATTCCCTCTTTGCCAATGAATTCCAGCTACCAGCGTCGATTCAAAAAAAAATATTTAAATCGTGAGATGACCCTTTCGAGCTTGTACGATCTGACCGTCGTAAATTGGGATTACGTCGTTCGCGAACTCGTTCGGAAATGTGGTAATTTGGTATCGACAGGACGTACCTTCGATCCCAAGCTACCGCAACTGTCGAGCATGCGGGCCATTGTTTCGCGTTTCACGATCGAATCAAGTTCAGTTTCCACTCGAATGTTCCGCAATGCCGCGACCACACTTGCTGTTTCCACTTGCGAGCAACGTTCTAGCACACGTTTCCGCCCTCGTGCTCTCTCTCGCTCCCTCGGTGTGGACATGCTGGCCGAACTTTTGACGTAGGCAATGACCGACGCAATTTGCTCCAAGGGCTTTCTACTTCAAAGGAACCACGCGCGAGCCCCCATTACATTTATGCCGATGTGTATTTACACTCGCCAAGTAAGATTCCGCCAACAAACCCACCGCAAGATATTTGCAGTACCACTGAAACTTATCTATACGTTCAAGATTGCTTACCTTAAACAATGTAACATCGCGATTACTGCTATCGATGTTTATCTTATCAATAGTTGACTACGTGATCTCTAAGCGCGATAAAGTCTAGTTGACAAGCTAAAGGAATTACAAAATATTTCGTTCGACATAGCTTAATTAGCTGAGCTGATATATCGTATCGCGTTAAAAAGAAGTATGAAACGAAGAGAAAAGTGGGTGAAACTTAAACTTGTTATTGGATGAAAGTTAAAATTAAAATTCGGGCAATCTACATAAACCACATCGTTTCGAGCAGTAACGTTTTACCGACGTTGTAATTAACTTCTTCAGAGTTCGTGCGATTAATCAACTCAGTAATTAACCCAGTGACTGTATGCGAAGATATGATATACTTCGTTGCACTTCTACTAAGCACACTAAGATACCGAAGATTTTCGAGTAGCTGCAGTCGAGTCAAATATTAAATTGCAACTTGTCAGCAAATGTAATAAATAATACGAAAAATAATTTCAACAAATTCACTGCATTCTTCCGACAAAAATATTTTCCTGTGCAATCTGAACACGGAAAAGTAATCGTAAACGTAAATTACAAGCCGTCTGCAGCGTGATTGCAAAAATTGAACGCTGCAATGGTGGAAGCGTTAAACAAAAACAAGAGTGAGTGGTATCTCCTCACATTCTTTCCGCGGTTCTATACGTTTCGATTCGGCGGTTCTGCCTATATAATGGGCCGATATTGAAAAACGTTGGCAAGTGGTAGCCGTTGATTCGACAAACGCAAACATCGCTATTATATGAGGACATTTGATCGGCATCGTGAGTTTAACGGTCGACAGCGAGCCACGATCCCGCCGCTCGGTTGGCCTTCCTGTGTCTGGCCTCTTTCAATCCGGCCGATGAGCCCAATTGAATCGACATTTTGAGCGCAATCCAGCTTTATTGGGGAGCAGCGACAAAGCAAAGCTGGCTCGTATGCTCGCCTTAATCCCCACGGGCGTCAATGGCGTGAAAACTTGAACGGTTCGAGCTCGCTAGCTACGACGCGACGGCTAGGGGCTCGCGGCCATTCAGTAGTCGCTTTTAACGCTGAAAGCGCGGCCCAAAGAAGAAAAGCGACGACCTCCTACCATTTTCAACCTTCCATCGTCGCCCCTCTGTCCACGAGAGCGAGGCATACCATCGGAAAGTGGACACTTCTCCTAAAGGCTTCGAGAACATCGAGCGTCAAAGTACTCGGACACATTTTAGGAAGTAACTGTCGGAAAATCTTTCAAACTGCCACTTCGATACATTTCTGGAGTTCATCCAGAGTGTATAGTATGTCTCGGTAGTCGATCCATTTGATTTAACTCTACGATATTTTAAGAAGCTGATAGCGGAAAATTAATGGTCTCTGAGCTCATGGTTAATCATGGTACCATTATTAATAAACTGTGACGAACGCTTATGTCTCGCAATATCAATCTAGTTTAGTTGACTCGTATTGATAAATTAGATTTACCGATGTAATAGGTAGATGAGATATGACTAAGTTCGGAACTATAAGTATAGCTATTGTGCTTCTCCGCTATTTTATTATATTATTATGCTGATATTTCATTATACTATACTCGACAATTTACGATGTACTAACTACCGATATGAAAAGTATAAAGTCTGACTATACCACGATCGAACTAATAGCTCCGATCAAGCAAACTTGTTAACGTAGTATGCTTGGTCTTTTGAACGCATGTAAAATTCATCGATGGTAAGTCTGTACTCGATCGGCAAGCCATCATTTGGTGCATTTACTAGCAGAAACTGTAATATTAGTTTCCAAGCCTATACTTGTCCGGACATTTTGTCCCTTTAGACAGCTCCTATCGATTCGTACTTATAATTTATTCACCGTATACCGTATCGGTTCTGAACTGCATTTCGTCGCCGATAGAATCCGTGAATAGTCGACGAATGAAAAAGTTGGCAAGAATTAATTATCCATCGAAACAAGAGACAGAGGTTAAAGTATTCCTCGTTTCGGAACGTTCAGGCTGAGCTGATAATTTTCTATTTTCAAAGTAATAGGGCACCAAACGGTCAGCACTTTCAACCGAGCTCCAGTAAGCTCCTTTTCTCCGCAGCTTAATCTCTAATCCTTCGGCCCCTTTCTCCTCGCACTCTATTCAGCCTCCTCGAAATTCTTTCAGCAAAGCTTGCTCCCCTTTATCGCTCTCGACGATATGCTTCACGTATAAATACTTGGTGCACGAGTCCTTCTCGAGCCTCGAAGCGTGACTCTTTATCCTCCTCTTGTCTTTCGAATGCTCGCTGTCGTAATTTTTACTCGTACGGCACTGTACGTACCTCGTCGCGACGCTATTTCAACGCTAATCCTCGGCCTCGATTCCGGATTAACGTGATTCCTTCGCTATACTGTGTTTAATTTTTTAGGCGGAAAGGAGAAGACTTTTGTCGAAAAATCTGCTTTTTCTTTTATACGTTTTACGATCATCGCGGATTTTATTGGAGAGGAAGTTAGACGAAATTTAGGAAGAACAAGATTTCCTAAATTTTGCAAGTTTATAAATTGATATACTCCCGTTCTCAGATTTCCAAGTTCGCAAGAGTACAATCTTCCAGATTCCTCAAATTCCTCGATCTTATTGAAATTTCTAAATTTCGAAGAATGTTACCCTGTCCCAACACATATTCGAAGGGTATACAATCTGTTATTGGAAGAGGGTTTATTTTAAGAATGGATTACCCTTAGATGATCGGAGGGTCGGCTCGCATGGCGCCAGGCCCGCTTCGTAAATTCTCCGCTGCATGCACGCATTCTGGCGAGAAAAAGGAACGAGGGATTAAAGGGTGACGATTGCGAGCACCAGCTGCTACGATTTTACAGCGACACCACGGTCATTGAGAAATACGACATCGTCGCGTGGTCGCTTATACTCGCCTAGTTCTGGAATTTCAAACGACCATTCGAACAAACGAAAGTTTTTACGATCATTTTCCGTGGATGGAGCAAAGCTAACAGCCGGTCTTGCTGCGAGAACTCGGGTTTATGAAACGAACATTCGGGAACACGGTTTATCTCCGGAAACGCGATACTCGCTGGAAAATGTTACACGTTCTTTTTCTGCGACATGCTAATGCTCGATGGTGGGTGTGCATATGTTTTCAGGTCGAACATTTTATAGACGAAACACATCGAACACGAGAGAATTCATTTTTCACCATGATGTCGTCGTCCGCTGTCGACGTTGTAGTCTGGTGTCTGTTTTTTAATTCGCGTCTCTCCTTCCGCCAGCGTCCTTGTTCCGCGAATTTACACCTTAAAGTCTCCCCTTGGTACCCTCGTTCGAGGTGAAAGCATTTTCATCACGTTACGGCTCCCTTGGATATAATGCGTCCCATGTAAGTTTTACGCAGCTCGTCCGTTCTATCTATCGTGGCAAACAGCGGACGATATTTAAGCTCGGTCTCGAAATTACACCGCTGGAGAGGCAGGAACGATGTCGGTAAAATTGAATCGTTATCGAACGTTCGTTTTTCGCGGAACGCGTTGCCAATGTCGACCGAGGAATTATTCGATTAACGTTGCGATTACGGGCTGATCGTTTCGATTAAAACGCAATTACGTTGTCGATGATGAAAAAATATCGCGTATCGTTCGGATTCAAATCAGTGTTCACATTGTCGGAGCCGTTTTCCGTGCTCCCAGTATTTCGCGGCGATTATCGCGGCAAATAATTTCATACTCGTATCAGCGCACTACTTGACATCGTTTCCCGTAATGCAGATACCACCGACACGTTCGGAGAGGCTTGCACCGCGTTAGTTCCGATTAATTAAAAATTCTCTGTAATGGAAGGTCGGATCAAAGCGGCGCAAAGAGCGGGGGGAAACGAAGGAAGCGAGCACAGCGTGCGTGATGCCATTATTTTCCTTGCGGTAATTAATTGTCATCTCCGGCAGGAGAAAAAAGGAACGAGCAGCAGCTGTCACGGGGTAGACAGCGGAAGCCTTACATTTCCAATACTATCTCGTCTGTAATTTCTCGCCGACAGTTCGTGCCCGACCGCGGCTCGTAATGTTCTCCCAGTTTAATCCTTTTTTGTGAAATTATGATCTCCCGAGTCACATTTAACCAAGGCCAATAGTTTCGTTCCGGAACGTGGCCGCCGCTCGACCTCATTTTCCCCAGGTGTAACTCATTTTTCCTCGACGTTATCAGCGATTCGATTCGCTAAATCCGAGCATAAAATCGGTTCGTCGTTCCGGGCTGTTCTTAGTTTTACGGATCAGTCGATTTTCATATTTTATTACTGCAATTTAGTCTTTCCTTTAACGCTATTATGTCTTCCCTTTCAATTAATTGCTCCGGGATTATTTGATGGATATATAGTTACAGATGGTGTTTTGGGGATTTGAAATCTTTGGGAATTGTAGACTTGAGAACTTTGGGAAAATTTTAAAATTTGAGAATGTTGGAAAGTTGAATGTTCACATTTGAGAGCTTCAGCGATGCGTAAATTGCCACACGATCGCACACAGTACACGCATGGGAAGTGGGGATGAATGACGATGACGAGAAGACGCTGCCAATTCTGGCAGACGTTTACACGAAGTGTGTGTGACACGGTAGAGTCCGTGTGTGACGAATGATCTGTCAGCTGGTTATTCGGCGCCATGCAAACCGGCCAGACGTAGCAGGAATTTCTGATCCCCGATTGTGCCTCGCCTTTTGAGCGCGTGCCAAACACGCTGACCTGTGAACGAACGCTGTGGGATCGTTGTGTGCAAAAATCGTACCTGAAACGGGCTCGATGCTTCCGTGACGCACGAGCTCGGCGAAAGCTGCAATTTCAACCGGTTGTAATAAAAATTACAACAACGGGAACTGGAATAAAAATGTTTGCCAGAGCTATGCCGTTGAGTAAACAGCGCGTTATTTTGACGCTCTCGTGACACGATCCACATGCAGGCGCAGCGAAAAATTTATTTCGCTGAAAACGTTATGCCTCGTGACCGGATGCTGTGCCAGCGCAGTCGTTTCATTCGATTTTAAATTTGAAAACGTTATTAATATTTGTAAATATCCGTCGATGTTGGTCGATGTAATGTTCGTTGCATGAAAGTGATACGAATGCTCACGGCAGAAATTCGCTGAAATTATCGTTACACGGAGAAGTCGCGCAAAAATAATGTTTTGTTACGTCGAATTGACGGTGCAGATATTTTGCAAAGGATTTTAGCAAAAATATAACTGCAACGGGTAATAAATAGAAATGAAATATAATATTTTATATGCGCCAAAATTGTAGCTGATGTTCCCAGCATCTGTTTTATTAATTAAGTAAATTTTACAGTAACTAGGAGTTTGGAGATGTAGGAATATGAGGAGGTAGAGATTTCGATTTTCCAAAGTCTTACACTTGTGAGTTCCAAGTTCCAATATCTAAAAATTTCCCGGGACCGAGATCGTAAAATTCGAAATCTCAAGACCACAATATTACACTACAGAATTACACATTTCAAGAATTCCAAAGATTCAAAGTCTCAAATCACTGAAATTGCAAAATCCTAATTTTTAAAATTAGTAAATCCCAACATTTCAAAATACTGAGATCTATGAAGTGAATTTTGTGGAAGTTATAAAACAGATATCAGAATGAAATGGTTAAAAATTGCGAACGATAGTAATTTCGATCAAAGCGTATGATCACCATTCATGGCGCACTAAAATGCTGATCAATGACACGAAGATCACAAAGGATCACGAGTTTGGCGTTGGAAACAGTGTTTATACTTTACATCATCTCGCTGGTTGAATCAAACGTTGGTATTTGCTCGTGGAAACGATGGAAATCAATCGAATGCGAATATCTGTTCGATGCTGACCACTGGGTACCGATATTCACCGCACGTATGTCAGAGACATACGATATTGTTACATGAAACCGTCCCTTTCTGGATTTTCTGGCGGGTCCAACTGGACTCTTCAGTTTTTTACGTCTCAAACATGGCACCGCAAGATTGTCAAATATCGAATTCGCACTAAATGTCTAAAAATCTGAGTGATCGCGAGTGATTCATCGTTCATATTTCTATACATGATCAAAATTAATTATGAACTTTGAACTTTTATCATTGATTACAACCTGGACAATTTATATTTTGCTTGCTGTCTCACATGTTGTATTTTTATCACGTTCTGGTAAATAAAGCTATTTTATCGTGTATCGCATGCGTTGCCGCGAAATTGGTGATATTGAAGTTTTGATTGAAACAGTTTGAAGTAACAAACATTTCTGTATATATTTCCTGAAACACACGAGGTTTAATATCTATTGTTAACAAAGTTTTAAATTTACAATATTGCACATTTTAGCAGCTGTTTTTTAATTTTAAAACGTGAGTAACAAAGATTGCTTATTTTCTTAAAATATCGTCTGTCAACATTTGAGTTTATCTTAGAGATACAATTCAATTTAGTGACACAGAACAAAAATATGGTACAACCCTGTGCAATCCAGAAACATTTTAATGTTCCGTCTCATAATGAAATCATGTTCCGTTCCGACACGTAGAAGTACGAAACTCAAAGACAAATCGTCGGTGTACGTTTCGCGAGTAAATCTCTTTAAAGGGCGGCATTAATTTGTTGACAGCCCCGTGGCGTGCAGCGTGACGATGAATTTTCATGTCCGCGGAGGAGTCCATATTTAATGCACTGCTGAAGGCTGACAATTGTTTGCGATCGCATAATGACCTTTGCAGTTTTTACTTTTCTTTGCCGATACTTATACACTTTATCGACAGTGACGGTACAAATGTTCGAAACTTCTAGGAACATTTTATAATTTTTTATATACAAAGAAACAACGCCATAGTAATCTTTCGTTACTGTGGACATATATTAGCCTTATACGAACGATATAATATAAGAGGATCAAATCCCCATCCCAATTTGAAGATTTTAACATTAGCAGTCATTGCAGTCATTGACAGAATTGCTAACATGTATCATATTATATTATTGTCTTTGCTGACATAGTGTCAATTATTTTACAATAGTGAACCAGCCTGTCTCTATAAAATGTAATCGAATTCTGGGCTTTGTAGCACATCTCGTTATAAAGTTATACTTATAAAAAGTGCAAGTATTATAAATCTTGAAGTCACATATAGATTGAAACTGTGGTTGCACATAAATTTTGACTCTTCAACGACGTATTCACGAGCGATGTTCGTCTGTTTAACGCGTTAGCTGTTATACGCGCCAAGCATCGAAGACTATTTTCCGTGGTGAAACGAGCGCGAGAAGAAAGGAAGTTCGAAATTGGAGCCGAAAGTTGGATTCGTGAAATTTCCAATATCATTGATCTCATCTATAAAACCCGCACATTTTCTTTTCGCTATGGCGTGCCGTACTTCTCCTTTACTGCGGCCAGATTTCACCCGGATACATTACTTCCTGTCGGAGATTATCCGTCGCCGGCTGCCAAGATGTCTTTTACACGGATCTTCCGACCGAGCTGAAATAAAAGTAACGGGGCCAAGATCTTCCTGTCGGAGTTTGTTTCTTCGCCTTCGTTGGGTCACACGTAATTACAGCTCCACCTTTTTAAAGAAATACGCATTCGTAACGATATCATCGACAGATTGATGTTATTTTAACACGATTATTTCCAGCTCTTTTGTTCTCAATTTAACGATTGTAAAACTTCATTCCACATAGACACACATTTCCAGGTGCAATTATTATTCACTTTATTAACACTGCCGGCGTTAAATGCTCACTTTAAATTAGAAATAAAGTATCACATCAGTAAATACTCAAGTATCAACTGACATTTCAACAAATTTCGAGAAAAGTAGAGTAACAAAATTTGATGATATAAAATGTGAAAGCTGTAACCAGTCATTTCGACTGGTTAGTAGATCCAGTGTTAAAAATTTGCAGCAACCACTACCACAAAATTTGTATTAGCAGTACGGTATTTATTTTTAGCTGCGAACACAAGTGTCAACCGTTGGCGTACCAACTGCTGATGCAATTACCCAACATCCACGTAAACAACTAATCACTAACGACTCTCGTAAACGCGTTAACATTAAAGTTTATCACGTATAGCGTCGCAGATGCAGCTGATTTCTATCGCATCGTTTTTAATCCAAACGGGAAAATAACATTTTATCGATCGGTCCGGGCGCGGTGATACCGTTGCTTCGCAGCGAAAGAAACAATCCGATAAAATGTCAGAACCGGCAGTCGGTGACGGACGATTTTTCGTGGAAGTTCGCTCGAAAGAATTTCCCGTGACATGTTTTCGCCTACGGAACGAGCAAAACAAACCGTCGTGTAACGACGCGAATTCAATTAGCATTACACGCGGTGGTTGTCGTTTGTAACACACGCGTCAATCACGCGAAAATTTCGCTTCCCTCGGCGAGCTTTCGTGCGCTCTCTCGCGGCAGCGAAGTTTTCATATTCCATTCGAGGCCGAACTTAAAAGTACTCTCGAAACGCGCGGAGAGAAAAAACCAAAAAAGTCTACGCCGAACTCGAAATTCTGTTCGGGCAGGACCTTTGAGATTTTTCACACGAAAAGTACTTAATTGAGTTCAAACGAGGCTCAACGAGGCGGACGCCGGGTAACGATCGTATTCCGCTTGCACCGCGACGATATTAAAATTTCAAATCGGAAGTTTTCACCGTGACGAGCCAAATCGGAATCGAATTTCTGTTCGAACACACGTAAAATATGCATCTGCCGGTTGAACGAAGGAGAATGGTTGCGAAAGACAGCTGTCGCGAGTTTGCACGATGTAAGAACGCTGCTCCGTTTTGGCCACATAGTTCAATAATTAAGTCGTTGCATACTAACGACGTAGAATCACTGACGCGATTTGATGGCATCAAAGTATCGCAAAGTAGTACATGCTTACGGTACATTTGAAGCTTAAAGTTCGCTGAAACTTGCCACCTAAACTCTTCATAAACGTCCTCGACACGAACTGGCTAATTGCCACAAAAGGACAATCAACTTATGTTAGCAACATTCGACGTCGAATATTAATAAAACATCCAATTTCTTTCTACTATTAAAATTTCTGGAATAGAGAAATCGAGATGGAATTGCATCTTCGGTGACAATTTTTGTACAGCGATGTTTCAAATGTTCTTAAGTATTTCCTTTCGATATAAATACGCGAAATTTTCGTGCAAAGTCGCGATTTAAAAGACCCTTGATATTCTTATCTTCTGCTTGAAAGATTTCACCATGAAGGAAACTCCGCTCTGCATGAAATAAATTTCAAAGTTTCTGCCGCGTACGCGAACGCCTCCAAAGTCGGAACATATTCCGCCTTGCAACGAAAAATTATTCAAGCTTCCGCCCTGCTGCTTCTCTGCTTCGAACCGTGATCCTTTGAAACATCGCTAAATTTACCGAAGTTTGACTACATTAACTGCACATACTTCTCTGCATCGATTGCTCTTCAAGCGTCTTTAGTAGCAAAATACGAGCCGATATAAACCGAAGACAGTTACCGAAATTTCCTTTGAACGAAATTTATTGGCCATTCTGTTCGATCCAATCGTGTTTCGTAACCGTGTGCAATAGATAAAATTCTGATCTCCTATTTCTTTTATTGACTCTACCTGTATGCGAATTATTTCAAAAATATGTGCAGCACACTTTAATTTTGCAGAATTACTGTTATCTCCTGTAATCTCTCAAAGTTTTCATCTAATTGCATTCCTCTTGTAAGTTCAAAACTCCTTTGAGGTTCTCGAAAATTGTAAAAAAATCACAGATGAGTTTACGGCGACTAAAAAATTAATTACAGCGAACGATTAAACCGAAGGGTACGAAAGAATTTTGGTAGCGCAGTAAAGCGAAGACACGATCTTCTCATCGAATTCCGATCCTTTGGAACTTAATTAAAGTAAGCGAAAGAAGGGAGTTTCTGACAACGTTTAATCGGTGGAGTGGTATATGCGTGTACGTATATCTTTCTTGGTTGGCTGTGCTTCGTGTCACGGATGAAATACCTTCAAAGGTCCAGCCACGCTCCTATTTCATGAAGATTACCGAAAACATATGGGACGCGTGTCAAAAAGGAGCTCCGCTAACTCCAGAGTCGAGTCAACATGTTAACCGACTATGGCTATGGGAACATGAAAAGAGTGCTTTGAAGTTCCTTTTCTTTGCTCGTTTTTTCTTCTGGTCTAAAATTTTCTTTACTGTGGCGTCATCGATTGTACCGTACGAAATACTTCATAAGCTTTAACGTGTTGCACATTATAAATATATATAAAATACATTAGAAATATTAACCCTTATTTCAATTTTTCGAAGGATCACTTTTTTATCGCAGAGCTCAACATGCGATGAAGTAAATGTTAAACCAGCTTATTCGTCAATTTTCACTCGAGTTTAATCTTGCAAAGAAGTTGTAGCGAAACGTGTAAATCTTCGCATGTTCGTTGCGTAACATTATAGAGAACACTATGCAGCGGATGAAATTAGGAATTAGCTTCAAAGTCAAACGCATTTCGAACTGCGATGATGAAAGTTTGCGAAGTAACATGCCTCGATAGTTTGCAAAGTACTTGATACCCTTTAACTCGTCAATTTAGTAAGTTCCAACTTATAATTCCTTGCACTCGAAAGTTGCAGCTGTTCACTTTCGATTAGATCAAAGTCGCGCGTATCTCCATAATAATCCTCGAAATTATCATCCAGTACGTTTCTCCGCGGAATTATATCGTGCGTAACGGAATATAAAATTTATTCGTTAAAATTAACGACTTCCTCCGTCTTCTTTCTTCTCGGTCGGCTGCTCGCTTCCGTTCGATTCAAAGACGAAATGAAAGGCGAAGCGACATGAATCGGCCTTTGAAAGCCGCTCGATATCTTGTCTCGTCCGGTGAATGTCAGTGGCTCGATGACTGTTAATACGACTGTGCTTTTAAACTGATTTGACCCAGCGTGCAGCACCGTGAAATATCTCGAAAATGAACTTTTCGCCGAACAAACTGCGAAAAGTTTGCTCTCTGTCATTTTTCTTCGCTCTAACAAAGTCAACCAGAAATTTCATTTCGTAATATCCATTTTCGCCAAACACAATTCACACCCGCGTACTTCACTTTATTGCTCTTTCAATTTTCGAGGAACTTCCCCATTTCGCGCTGTACATTAATTCAATTTCACGCTTAAATCGTACTGCTTCACCTTTTTATGCTTTTAAGCATTCGACGCTAGACTTCATTTCGAATCATTATATCGAGTATCTCGCTTATGAAGACCTCTTTACGTGTACATCCTCTACATAATTGCTTCTTTTGCGCTGAAATAAAATTGACAAAACATTCACTTGTCCCGCTATATTACTTTAACTGTAATTTCTCTTTCCCCTTGAACCGTACTTCAATGGCACAGCGCGGATTCAATAAGAGTGATACAAACGAATTTAAGCACGATATGGAACAGTAGCAATATGAGGAATCTTGCAGCAATGGATATAAACAAATTTGAGCAATGAACAATTGTGACTTGAGAGATTAAATAATACATCAGTAATTAATGAAAAGATAAAAGTGAAATACTTTATTTCATCCCGCAGAATGGTGCAACACTGCCCCAGTAACAAAACTTTTAAGCATATTCTTCTGCAGAGTTTTATGTCATTAGGAATATAAACTTGCGGAGTTTTACCAACGTTTAAAACTGAGTCGGAAATATTCGTTGTCCAGTGGTTAAGGATGCTCAAAGCATAGTTATTATCCTCTGTAAACCGCAGCATGCGAAAGGGCAGTCGGCATCGTAAAGTTGAAACGGCAAGGACGAGCGAGAAATCGCAAACAAAAGAAAAGAGAAATCATGGCGATTGCGAGGAAGAGCGAAAGAGGAGAAAGGAGGACTCGCGTTATTTACCAGCTCGGTACTTGACACCGTCACTCTCGTTCCTCGACTATTCGTTGGAACACAAGGGATTCGATTTCGCCGCGAGTGCGAGTAAATTACGACAGCGAAGTAATAAAGTAGAGTGCATGGCAGAAGCGTACGATACGCGACGATCCCCTTTCGCTTCTGCGTGACGTTTTCCCCAGCAATGTTTCGAATAATTACACGTATAGCGCAGGAAAAATTATAATTGCGACGTGGAAAAATGCTTTGGCGTGCTTGAGATCTGGCGAGTAGAGTCATGGCAGTCGCTATAGCAGATCAGGGTGTAAAATAATCGACTCCGAGCCAAAACATTAATTAGTTGCCGTTCGCGACCATTCGAATTTCAGAGTATAAGTTTCTTTTAAAAATGTTTTAAAAGTACAACGTCCAAATAATTCAAACGCTTGCAGGGTTATAAATTTAAAGTAGGATAAACGTTGTGTGGGCTAATTAATGAACAGTTAAAATATGAAAAAGTGCGTGTTTCTTCGTGCAGATATGAAAAGAACCATTATTTATGAAATGACCTATCGCCTACGACGATCGTTTAGAAAATCGACCGCCATAAATTGCGCCTAGAACACGTGAGAATATAAACTACATTTTTTTACGACGTTACGGAAAACACGCTTTCTAAGTTAGATTAGAATAATCTCTGCCTTCTGTGAAGGAACACGAAATGAAACTCATCATCGCACACTCGTGACATCGGTCTCACGAGAAATCAAAGCACACGTAATGTGTAACGACGCTAACGAATATGCTATACTTCCATAGGGACGTATACTTTAGTTTATTAAAACTTATCCTTTACCCGTTGATACTTCATTAATAATTCTCAGCACGTGCAGTAAACCATGCTGTTCATAGAAACATAGTTTTACCAACTAGTTTCATTGATTTACCGATTTCATTAGTCGTTTTTGGAATTATAGCCATCTGAAAATTTATATCACTCTTAATCTTAACCCAAATCTAATGCGATGAAATTTAATCTCGACCCGAACCTAATCCTAGTCCTAATTTTTTGTTAACCAAAACTATCCTTTACGTAACCATAAACAGCCCGAACTTAATCCTAATCCAATCTCTAAGCTAATATGGGTAAGATAATGCACCGAAGCTCAATCCCCATCAATCTGATTACACGTCTCGTTCCTCCATTTTGGGACGTTCGTCCGTGTAATCGTTAAAAATACAAGAATCCTAACGGATATTTTTTGCGCAGAAAAAGTACGATATCGATTGAAACGCATATTCTTCGAAAAGGCACCGCGTTTATCCGGCTGGTCCGGCTCGATACGCGCGAGGATGTGTTCTATACGTCGGTCGAGCCGGGTCGACAGGTTTTTTCTTCTCGCCATTAAATGCGCGCGTTTGAATGGCGGCGGAGGACATTCGTCTATGTCTCGAAAATGGAAGACAGAGGGAAAAGGTATTCACGAGTAGTTTCCTTGGTGCGGTGCGTTGCGTACGGCCGCAAAAGGCTGGTGGTTGGCAACTTTGACCTTTGAACCGGAAGTAAACATCGAACAGGTCGCGACGTCGCTCGAAGTTATTCGAAAGAGACTCGGAACCCGTTAACGGGTGCACGGACGTGTGCGGGTGCGGCCGTATCGCGGCGAAGCAGAGGAAAATCCTTTGAAACGAACCGCGAAAGGGAAAAATTCATTTTGGCATTTCAAGTTGAAAATGGCGTGGCACATGCGAAAAGGAATTTCGGTGTTTCGCTGGATATTGGTTCTCCCGGCGAAAAGAGGGGGAAAGAAAAATAAAACACCCGGCGAAGAAACGGGAATACAGTCGGAATCGAAAGCGACTACGTACACTAGCTGAATTCCAGAATTCGAGCCATATGGTACTACGTTTCGTAATTGGACTGCGAATAGAGATGCAATTGTGATTTGTGGAAACGCGTGATACAGATGTGTATACGATGCGTTAGATATATCAAAGTAAGTTAAAGGAATTTGGTAGACGAGTGTAAAATTTTTATAGTAAAATGGTAACTTTTGGTGTCTTTATCAATGTTTGGTGGTTAATGTCGTGTTATAGATGGAGAGTATCTAGTAGTTTGTCGACTGCTTTTACTCATTCCGTTATAGAAGAACGTTTTACGCTTTTAAAAACAAAATTTCGAATAAACTTCATTTATTGCGGTTATTTCTGTCTACGTTTCGAGTATATTTTTATCGGAAATCCTCGTTATTACGTGAACGCATATTTTTATTTGCGTTTGTTCTTGCAAGCACACGACTTGTAGGGTTATCCGTTTCCATCAATTTCAGCGGTCTACTCAGTTGTCAGACCGTGTCGAGTTATTGAGATGGAGAGCTATAGCAACCGAGAGCATACAGATGTGAATCTTGCTTTGAAAGCTTATGAAAGCAATCCCACCTAACAAGGAAATATCGCGTATATGGGAGAAATGGAAAAATAGAGAACAATGCGGTATAACCTGTTATTTCAAATGTATATATTATTTATTGCAAACTACCACATTTTGGAACTGCACGAAAAAAAATATTGTCACGTATTATTTATAATTTATTTGCTATTTATAACGTAATTACTGTTTACTTACGTTGCAGAAATTACACTAACCTTTGTTACATACACGGTGTTTAAATATGGCAAATATGGAAATTAATGACAGAATAATTATAATCTCAACAAAATTTATCAAACTTTTCAACTAGAAAGTTTTATGGTTGCTACAAAAATGTGCACAGAATTAATATTTTATTACATGTACCATAAAAAAAATAAACATAAAATAAACTATTTGAAGTCTCCGGTTTCTGGTCTTCGTTATTACCTCGGTTATCGTGTTCAACACGAGTCTGACATGTGCAAAAATTTGTTTGACATCCACACGTAAAAGGATTCTGCATTCATACGTAACCAACATAAATAAAAGAAAAATGCTCGAATGAATGTCATTTTAAATTGTTTTCATATTCATGGAGCGAGAAGGACCTATCCCGATCGATGACCCACCGTTACAATCGTGTGCCGTGCATTCTCGTTAAATTTTCGATCGCGCAAACAAGCCTCGTGCCGTAGTTTCATCTTATTCGTGTACGAGGGTATCGCACGAGCCTCGTTCGCTGTATATCGAGATACGCGAGGACAGAGAATCCTATAAATCTAGGAGATGGCTACAGGCAGACGTGACTCGGGGGAATAAAGGTGTTGGCATAGGTGACATCCTGTGATGCCCGGAGTTGGATCACGGTACTGGTAACGGTCGACTTTGAGCTTAGCATATCGAAAACTCGATTCGACGAAGGTCCCGTAAGTTTCCTTGCGAACTAGCACTCCAGTCCGCGCGGAAGACGCTCGGCTACTTTGCGCGGCACCACGAACCTTATTGAAACTTTTTACTCGACGTAACCACTCGTGGGTGATACGTCCGTTTCCAAACTTGCCAAGTTCGCCAAGAAATACCGAAAATATTTGCAAAGATTCGATAAGGGCGAGGAAAAAGAATTTGCCTTAAATTTTCTACACGGTAAATTCTCGTTATGCCATGGGAACAAGGGACAAAGAGGAGAATTCTTGAAATTGGTATTAAAATGGACAAATACACTAGCATAAATTTGCGCGAAGAGAAACTCGGTTAATCCTGCTGAACAAAACGTTAAGATCATATATCACATTTTTCGGATCATGGATTTTGAAGTAAATTTAACCGAATTAAATTCGCAACGTTTGTCACGGGTGACCATGTCAAAGCACCCACGGAGATTGAACAATCTGAAATTCGGTCAGAACGCTTTATCCTCGTTACACGATCTGCATATCCTAAATCTTCATAAAATTCATCTCGTTGTTTCAATTTCGCCAACGCTATTCGATGTCAAATAAATCTATTAGCGGACCGTGTCGACACAAATATCTTCCGGGTCGATGTGTCCCATTTTAGGGCATAGAATAAGTGAATACGTGGCAGGTAATAAATGGTACGTCGGTTGTTTATCAACGTTATTCGATATTGGCCGACATACGTTTCCCCGTTTAACGGGCAGGAAGCTGCGTGTAGGAACACGCATGGTAATATACAATCTCGCGATGTGTATGCAAGGTTAAGAGTTATGGCAACGGGTGATTTCTAATTCCGACGACAACGGAAACGCGATCCGTCTGTGGGGTGCAACAATGGCGTGTGCGCGAAAAAGACGGAAGGTGAGGCCAATCGCGAACACCACGGAAAAGGTTATCGCCGATCGATCTTCGACTCGGCACTTCCGTGTACGTCCACAGAATGCGGTTCCTGGTATTAGATTCGAGTTCACCTTTCAATCTTATCTGTTCGCGAAAGCATTGTTTCCTTTTCTGTTAATACGCTGAATGGTGGATTAATTTTGTATGCCTCGACCACGACATCGGAAACACTCGCGAGTTCACAGGGTGGTTCATGCATTTCATGTAAAAAAAATACGTTTTTAATGCAACTGTGTTTTTTTATATACATTGATTTTTTGAAACATTTTGCATAAAAAGGTATTGATACAATGTCCAGACATGGAACAAAATTATAACTTCTTCAGTTATTAAATAAAGTTCTAAGAAGTGGCTGTTGTATTAAGTGGTATTTTTTAATTATGAAAGTAATTCAACTAGACTGAATGAACTTTTATGTTCATTCTCTCTCCGGGAAGTTCGCCCGTAACAATAATTTCGTCCCTCTTTCGTGATTAATGAGGACGTTGATAGAAAGCAGGAAAAACGTTGGGCGCGGTCAGTACATGATTGATTATTCGAATGTACGCTCGAGGGTGAGAGTGGAGAAGGTCACGGAAAGACTAATAGCAAAGTTCTTGAAAATGTTCGAGCTGACCAAAGAACAGTTAGCCTTTGAATATTTATCGCCGTACAAAACCGCTGTCATTAGTACTTATCGCTTTGCTCAAACTTTTGTTTACATATTTTAATATTAATAGAGTTTTAGTCGAAAATTATGAAGGAGATAATTAATGACTAGTCTATTTTTGTGTATGTAGTATTACATCATTGTGTATGTTGTATTTTGTGTATTTGCAATATTAGTGAAGCAAAGGGTTAATGGTTTCGATTGTGGATCCTTGACTCGCCATGAAACCTGCAATATCGGTGAACCAAACAATGTACAAGAAACTGGTAAAACCGCGAAAGCCCGAGTCTGAAGCAACAATTCCTTTCTTCGAAGCAAGCTGACAGTAGCTTTGGTTCGCGGCCAGAGAGGACAAAGCGGAAATAAGAAATCCTCGTGGAAGCTTAAAAACAGACACCCAATTACCTTCTCGACATCCTTGAAAACAAAGGAGCAACAATGCTTTGCTGGACAATTATTGAAGAACCGTCAGAAAGGCGTCAAGTTTTCCATTGTCCGACGAACGTTGTTTATCCTGAGTGTGGAAATTCGTGCCGATGCTTCGCTTTTGACCACAACTTTGATGCATAAAAAACAAAAAACCAACCTAATGAAAAGCGGTGAAAGCAAATGGAAAAACAGGTTGTCGGAGTTTACGTAGTTTGATCCTCTTTTATTTTCGTTTGTTCGCCACAGGTTTTCCGCTTTAAAGGCCAACTTGTAATGACACTGTCGTTCAATGGTCTGTTCCGCGCGTCTCTTTCGCTTCTTTTGTGCTCTTTAACCTTTCGGGGCTTTGCCCTTCCAATTAATATCTGCAAGGAAGATCAAAAGAGCATGCGAGTGACATCAGAAATTTGCGTTTGGTCGGCAACGTGATCCGTGAACCGTTTGCTCTGTTCTTTTTCCGGCCAACCTTCGGCGTTTTGCGGTCTGTTAATCGCACGGAACTGTTAGGTGGGCAGAGCATTCACCTTTAGACGCCTTTTAAATGTGTAACACATTCGATAATACAACTCTGTGTACGTCGGTGATAGACAACTGTGCTCGCCAGTGCATAGGCATGTAAACGAGTAGAAATTTTGACTTCTGGAAATTTGTCCATCTAGAGGTTCAAAAAATCGAGAGAGTTTGGAAGATGAAAACAATTTGGAAGCACCAAATACAAATTGTCGGAAGGTAAAATCTAGAGTAAGCGATAATCGAATATAAAGAGCGAAATCGTACTCTAAAGAATGAACTGCTCTATATTCGTACCTCCACATCTAAGGCCACAATAGCATTTCAAGCGCTATTTAAGGTAAATTAATGAACGTTCGAGCCGTTCTTCATCTAGTCGGATACTTTTTCAGGTAGTAGCGCAGCGGCACGAAGGTACACAGTAATGGGGGAGCGTGTGGAGAGGAACGCTCCGAAGGCAGTTACACGGGTTGATTCGTGATTACTCAGTTTTTACGTTCTAGCTTCAATTTTAATCGCGCAGTTTTACGGGAGTCGAGCTCTACACCTTTCTCTTTTCATTTTTCATGATAAATTGAATGTTCCGCTGGTTGAAAGGGAGCCGCTGACCCGTTGAGAAAGAAAGACACCGGGCACCGGGTAATTCGTAATGTCGAGCAGCTTAGAAACGACCGGCTGAATGAGACCTCGCTAAATACGCGCTCATTAAACGCGCGTCCGTGGCCGTTGCTCTATTTCGCGAGCACGAACGCCAAAAGAATTATGTAAACCCGTCGAAGCTGTTCCTTCAGGCCCAGCAAGGAGATGAAAACGAGCCTCGGTCGAGAAATTTTTTCATTTACCAAGTCGTTGCAAAAGTCTTTGAGCAAGTATTTTCCTCAGTCTGTTTGGTCTTGCTTTTAATATTCGCTCGTTGAATTGCGCTCAAAGTAATTGAACGGTTTCAATCGGCGTTCGGCAGTAATTCATTATTTTGTTATTACTTCTATAATTACCTATTAAAGCCAATCACGATAATAATAATCGTTAATTAATTAATAGTTTCAGGAACAGTAGGAATCATGATTGCGTTCGATACTCCCTAATCATCCATCCGTAATTTACAATCGCCGAACAAACGATCAATTCATCTTTTACTAGATTTAACATCGTATGAGGAAACATCGTACAGAATATAATACGCGGACATTTTATTATCGACAGTTACGGAAAAACTGTAATCCGAAATTTTTGTTCGTATAGACGTCTGCTCTTCAAAAATGAAAACGATGGAAAGACCCGTCGGAAAGATATGAAAGTCGTTCGATCGTAAAGCACGCTGTGAAATTTGACTTTCGTGCCGAATTTTAATCACAGCCTCTGCGTTATTCATAAAGCGACGCCAGACATTTATTTGATGGTCTGTCCGTCCAAGTGGTCCGTCATTCGTGTCCTGTTACGTTGTTATCTAAGAGAAAAATCGATATGTGAAGGGACGATGACGTTAATAGATGAAATGCTTCACATTCTTTATTTCATGCTGCACCTCCGATGCCTCATCAAACTTTCAACGATCCTGTCCTAGCCACGACATTGTGTCATCAATCTGTGAAGAGCCTTAACATTTTTTTTGGACACTCGTATATTGTTACATGAATTTTTACAGCATACTGGCACATTTTTTTATAAACGATCTTCTTACCAATACTGTTACAAACGATTCAAACAATAGACACTTTGATATCTCACAGTTTTATTGAATGGAAGGATCTTTCAAATTTTGTGTTCTTTAATACAGTAACACCCTACTTAACGTTCAAAGCAGGTTCCTAGAAGGTATAGATAAGTGTTAAATGAGGTTTTACGATCAAGAAACACTCAAATGGAGAGTCCACATACCGCACGTTGTCGACCGTCCGGACGGATGTTTAATATCTATGTGTATGAGGCCGTTTCGTGTCCCTTCCTCCGGGGAAATTTGGAAGTTTGAGATCTTGCTGAAAAACTCAGTAGCCCGTATTTTGAAGGCATCACACTTCCTACCACGTCTGTCATCATTCTCCACGACAAATTCTTACGTAACGATGAATTTTTTACCCATAGACACTTCATGCTGGCGAACAATGTCCCGATCCAAAGACATGGATTTGCTAGGTAGCTTTACCCGTGTTAGCAGACCGGGAACGAAACGCTTACCCTTCATATCTTCTCAGATTATCCTTCCTTTTGTAAGCCACCAGCCTAGAAAATCTGTTTCTTTTCACACCGTAGCGCCAAGGGTTCAGTGCTGGGGTTTCAATCTTTTGCGTGGTGGTACCAGGGGTTTCAACATAGGGTGACAAAGTGTGGGTTTGTCTCGTCGTTCCGCAAGTCCTGGGGATGCCAGATAGATTTTAGACTTTTATAACGCAACCAGACGACGTGTTCGATGGGAGCCTGTGGGTGAATAAAGAATTGCAAATTGCTTGTCTCGTGTTCGTGCAGGAAATAACAATATTCGATGATCATTTCGGAAAAAATTCTACAAATGACGACATTCAATATTCATCCTCGTAGAATTGAACTGTATGTATTCGAAAGATTGGATAGATGGATAGTATGAATAGATGCTTTTCACCTTCGGTTGCAGATTTGATATCAGTTACGATCTATGTACTGCATCAATGTCATAGCGCATTTATATTTTTCTGCTATGAACCAGTATCGACTGTTACAGTTATGGTTACTATCCGATAACGAAGCCAAAGTTTCGGATGAACTTCGACGCCGGCAGCGCACGAAGTTTCAAGCTAGCCATCCATCTAGATAGTCGCTCGTACTAATTGTACTCGACGTAGCCAAAGTTCGATAATTAGACTGGAACCAGTGCATTCTCTACGTGCTACCTACCAGCATCCACAACATCTTTTCCAATAACCGCGTTTCTACGCAAAATTCAACGAATTTATTGTATAATATCTATTTCAATTCTGAACCTGCGGCTTTTAGAAATTCGGAAATCTCCGCTTTTGGTTAGTTTAAAATTTATAAATTTCGGGCTTTAGAAATTTGGGATTTGTACCCTAAATTAATTTAAGAGTTTAGAAGTTTACAATCTTGTAAACTTGGTTGACATCTCGTGAAGTATGACAAGTAATTTGAAATTTAACTTGAAACTGAGCATAGTAAATCGCAAATTGTAGGACGCAACTCGTTTAACCCTGTTCGTAAAGAAGACTGGGAGGGCTGCTTTGATAAAAGGAATTCGTCCTCGCCAAAGGCACGTAATCCTGCATCGTACAGGATTCCAGGATGCATCGTCGAACAGGCATTCTCGTGTTTGGGTCAAAGACCAGCCTGTTGGTTTTGTGCTACCCTCAGGAGGTAACAGAATTGGTGGTGTGTGATTCGAGATAGCCATGAATTCAGAAACAATGAGCTAAATACTATACATGTTTGTACCAATAGAAACGATCAACAAAGTCGAGGTATCAGACTCCTTTGTACACCGACAGTAATCTTCCTTTATCGTAACTTTGTTATTATTGCAATTAGCCGACAGATAGTTAATTCTCTCCTGTTAATAGAGAGAATTATCGCTGTCTTCACGGTGAGTTTCATCGCGATCCTTTCTGGTAATAGGATCATCAGTAACTTCGGGTGGACTGTAATAACCGAAAGACTGCAGTAGCAAATCTCCTTCTGTTAAATAACCGTTTTCTAGTTCTATTACCTCTGAACGATCTCGTTAGCTTGGCGAGTTTGCAGCGGGTCCATTAGAATTATTGATTAGTTTCTGGTTACTAGAGCATTCATGAGATCTCATTGCTAACGCACATTCGATTACTGGTTATGCGATCCTTGGAGGTTCAACATTTTCGTTATCTTAATCTTCAGGATAAAACTTGATAGAAAAAGATTATAAGAAAGAGAGAGAAAAATCTATGAATTCATTGGCCTTGAACTCTCGGTCCTTGCAGATAGATTACGTAGTCATTACAGAGCTACATATGCTAAATCTGCAAAAAGTTTGAAAAGAAAATATCTCAAAAAGTAATGTCCATTCTAGAGAAACCAATTAGCGTTTCATAACATCCCGTATATCCCATCCCATTCCCATATCCTATATCTCGTATAACTTCAATTATCGTCACGAAAGAGATTTCCACACCCATTCTGACTCTGACAGCATATTTGAAGGTCATGAGATAATTGCTGATCATTCTAGCAGGAGACAATTTCGTACTGTAGGAAAGAGACACGTTCTCGGTATACCTCAGATCCCTTCAGAATCTGAGTGTGTACAGCGGAACCTTTTAAACAGAGTCGCGTCTAACTCGGGCTAATTCAATGTACATCGGCAACACTTCCCGGCGAACCGAGACTTCGAAGCCGCTTCGACCGTGAATATCGATCAAACCGGCGCTAGCGAGGAATCGCGGGTCTACGTGACGTATTGTACGAACAGCCGTTTAAAATTCTACGCCCGACTCGTCGCGCAGCCTCCGTTAAATTCAAAGGGCGCCGTTATAAATTGCGCCCGCGGACCGTGCACAGTCACCGTGCAAAAATATCGCCACGGCAGAATATTTCGGCTCAAACGAAGAACACCGGTCACGAATGCTCTCGCTGGAGCGTCCTCCCTCGTCCCGCGGAATTGGAACGTGGAATTTGATTAGCACGCGGCCGTACAAGTGCATCCTACGTTGCAAGATTCTAGACGCACTCGACGCGAGTTCCTCTGATACAGAATGTAATTATCAAGTTGAACTCGCACCTCGAAACATACGCTAGATACATCTTGCATTCTAACACCCTGCTGCTTTGACGATTTCCTCATCGATTTAGGTCCAACAGTCGTACGATGACGTTCGAGGTTTTCTGCTGACCTGATACTCTTAGCGCGCTATCTCTCTGTACTGCCATATTTCATTTCTTTTACTTGCTGTACGATTTTATTGTTCTGCAAATGACTTTACTTTTCATGTCATATTGAATAGGTCCTTCATTACATTTCTTGTTATTTCTGTTATTTTAAAGAAGAATGAAATATTTGTTCAAAGGTACTTGAAAGGTTCAGCAATATTTATGCGTTTATGATATATTACTTTGATATAACACAAATGTATGAACATCTTCAGTCTGGTGATCATTAGACGGTAGAAACGCACTTATTACACGTCTTGCAGAGCTTGATGTAATATAAATGCATACACATCCCTAGTCTGGTGATCATTAGACGGTTTATGTATTTATACATCTATGATTGATATAGACCTTGATGTAGACGCATAATCCTCCGTTGATCATAATTTTGTAGACAAGTACAAATTCCTGTCAACCAGTTTAATATTATTGTCTGAATGATACAATTATGTTCATAAATGCAGCGTGGTAAGTTACATTTAGTAGCGTAATTTTGAGGTTGCACATCGTGAATAGGAAAGTAGGAACATTCGCGTATTACTTCGGTGAGATGGCTAAAAATCGTAATTAATACATTACCTGTCCTATGTGTCACTTAGCGAACCAGGTGTCAAGCGAACGTGTACTCGACTCGTGTGTGATTCATTTTTATATACGCTGGAAAATTGGGTAACTTTTGTCCCGTGTTTGCTTGGCAACGGCGAACAGCCGTATCATGTTCTGCTAGGTGAATAATAGTAGGTATCAGTAGCGGCTACACATTATGAAACTTGTGATTGATCGTTGCCTGTAATACGGTCGTGTTTTCTTCAATAGAAGAAGATCGAGGGTAAAAGCTACCTATTCATTTCTTATTTTGTAAACTGTATGAGGATCTATTTTTCGCGCGTTTAATTCCACGCGTTCTTTGATAATGAACATCTACTTAACTGTAGGCTACATCATCGTGTTACTAAATCTTTGACGTATGATTCAACGAGTAAGAAAATAAATATATCAAGTATTTAATACTTATATATCGTTTCATGATATTTCATAATTGAACAAAGTTATTAAATCCAGAAAATCAATTATGAAACTGAAGTTGGACATTCAAGCAACAGTTGAAATCGCGGGCTCTCACAAATTGTTTTGATAAAATTAATTTTTGTATTCAAAGTATACTCGAATAGGAAGATAATGAAACGAACAGGACGAAGTTGGGTCGCGACTGTACAGTCGCATTATGGTTCAATTTAATTTAATTCAACTTTGTGAAGTAATTACGAACGTTTCTCTGCAGACAGTTGTATAGCGATAAAAAAGAAGTTTGTGTTTTGATTAACGAATTCCCCAAAGTAAAAAGAGTTGGAGCTCCTGCTTGTTATCTTGTGTTGCCATTTTAATGAAAAAGATATAGTCAAGTTCTTTGCAAAGCTTTGTCCGATTGTTACGACGTATACTAATACGCTTATTAAGTCTAGTATTACATTTTCTAATTCTTTTTCACGAATTTAACACGCGGAAGTTATCTTTTCAGTTATGCGAAACCATAGAGTGCTGGTATGAAACTATTTGCGTGTCCTGTTGCGTATAATCGTGAAACTCGGTGAATGATAACGATTAAAAGCGAGAAATATATGTTTAATAAGATGTTTTATTCCAAACATCAACTTTTTTCTGCATATGCAGCACTTTTTCGTTTCATTTTCCATTTCTCGTTCTACAGTTTGTCATTCACTCTGTCCGATGCGTTGGTTTTTCACCGACGAATATTAAAAAATATCAGGTGTTCGAATCCCAGAGACAGAAATAACGTTTACGAAAAATGTTTTATTAAACGTTTTTCTTGCTTTTAAATGATATCATTATATTTTTTAATTTACTACATAATTTATCGACAATTTGAGAATGTTTCTGTCCCAAAAAATTGTCACTAATACCAGATGAGATTGCAGGAGTAGAAAATTTCAAAGATTTTTTACCAACAAAACATCAGTTAGGTACTGTAATATCAAGTATGAAATTTCCCACACTTTTTATGTCGACAGAATCTTGTTCACGCTCTAAGACGTTATCGTTGTTTTTATAAAGTTTACCTATCCGCGAATGAAAAACAATTTAGAGCGTGCATAATAAATTGATGTAAGCTTTGATCGATACCGTCGATGCTACGATGCCGGCTAAAAGGACCCAATAAATAAACAATGTAAAAAGGAACGTTAAAAATTCTAGAGCGACGTGCAAGCGAAGGGTGGCTGGCTTCGCCACCTTTACCTCTACAACCGCTATAAAAGTTTAATACATGTATAGCGCATGGAATCAGTCACGGTGCGCTTTCAAAGCGACGAAGATGCGAAAATCCTGCAATGTTAAAGAGCCGTGCTGCGTTTCGATTCGTTAATATTCACTGAAAACCTAAATTTAGTTGTACTTTCGTTTGGGCTCCCAGTGAAATGGAACGAGCGCGATGGTAACTGTCAATTCTCGGTATCGACTTTATCGCGTCGAGTGCTACAATGAAAATGGACGTATGTAGCACGACACGCAATAATCATAATTACTATTTACCGTTCTCTAGTTACATTTTACAATATACACTTTACACTTCTTATCTTACATTTATATTTGTAGATTTGTTCAAAGTAATACTTTTGTTTGTCGTCCCTTGATACATAGATGGTTATGATTTCATTAATGTTCATTTCGATAATAAAATGTGAGCTATTGTTGTTTCACTTAAACCAAACTGTATTATTCACATTCACAAATTCTGAAACTATGTGAGCCTAATTTATTTCTTCAACTTTTAACATTTATGTAATATGTACAAGTAACTCTTTAAACCTGTTTTTGTCGGAGACACTAAAGTACGTCCAATACTTGTGCGCTGAATCATCGACATTTTTGTGGTAACCAGTGACTCAACGATATTGTAATGAACAATCGAACGAAGAAACTCTCCGGTAAGAAAATTATTTCGAATGAAGAATGTAGCAATGTATCCTTTTCCTCGTACCCGAAGAAAATTGATTTAATCGAGCTCGGATTTATGGTCGCGTTAGGGCGAGTCGAGCTCGATAACGTGGACAAGATCGACGTGTCTTCCGCCAAAATGAATCCACACACGGCCAACAAATCGCCTAATCAAGTAGATATATGACTGATGTAGGGACGAAATTGGTTCTTGGTCGCGAGTAAATCTCGCGCGCCGTCAGGAACGAGACGACCATCGTGGATAGCTAGAGAAAAGAGAATCCGAGATCGATTTCCCCCCAGGATTTATGCGACTATTTTTTACCCTGATGCCTCGAACCTATCGACTAACGTCGGAACGAGATATCTTGGCTCGGAGACACCGTTTCCTGGCTCCGCTCTTTCATTTCACATTTCACACCGGACGAACCGGAAGATCCTTGGATATTAATGTGGCCAACGACTTGACTGAAAGTTCTCGCTAATTTATTCGAACGACAGCCGACAATCTTTCTGTATATACGTGTCTATAATCAACGGGAAACTTCGGACTTATCACGGGGACGCAGTTTCTTTCTGAATCAGAAATCAGCTTGGAACTACGACCTGTTTGCAGTTGAGTAACTGCGATTTTCACCGGACAAACTTTGAAATATTTCTCCTACTTTTATGCGAACGCTTCTCTATATTCTTCTTCCTTTATTTTTTACGTCTGCCAGCTTAATCTTTCTGGATGTAATCCCACCGAGTAAGCGAGTTTTTAAAGTCGATTACGCCAGCTACTTCAAGCACAGTTTCATGTACTTTTCACGGGTTTATATTAATATGTCGACTGCTCATCGTACGTGGAACCTTGTTTTTCCTTGCACTACGTCAGCTATCTTATAACTAATTCCGTTACCTAAGCAGAAATAGTATTGTGCACTACGAACTGTACTCTTTCAGATCCGATTTCAACGAGCATACAATAATACAAAATTTCAAATTGAGTAGATTGTTATAGTTTAGCACGTTCTTTGATTCTGTACATTGTCACACTGTCACATACATTGTGTCATAGTTTTATCGTGTTTTCAAATTCAAGACAAAATAAATGTACATGGTGATATGTACAAAGCTTGAATGGATGAATTAAAGAAGTTTCAGTTTTTTAGTATAATTCTATAATTTAACACGTTGATGTCATGTATCAGGTGTCTATGTATCACACATTCATATATGATCATTCTACATATAAATTCATGTACATTTGCATTGGAGCTCGTTTTATGATGAACTTGTTCAATAATTTGATGACATACTTAAAGGTATATACAGTAAAAATCTCCAATTTATAAAAAAAGTCAACAAGTTGTCATCAAAGTACTTCGTATGAAAATTTGACGACACGTATTTAGCGGTGATACCATACGAGAAGAAGTAGGTGCAGCAAAGACAGGAAATGGTTGGATAAATGGGTGGAAAAGAGTGGGATGTTGGTGCCCGTCGAAAGCTAGTAATAACGCGTATTCGTCAATCGAAGCTTTTCGACATGCATAGGTACGTATTGCGATCCACGGGAGTTATTGACGGGCCGTAAACGCGTCGAATGGTAATTGAAAATCGTGCGGAAAATGAGGGGTGTGCGCGATCGATGATCACGGTTATCGCCGATAACTGCGGGTCAACGATATACGCGCAATTACACGTTACCGGTGTTACGCTCGTTTTCACCGATGAGCGATGATAAATCGCGTCCTCCGTGTCCCTGGCTGTCCTGTTTGTGACCTCCTCTGTCCTCACTCGCCGCGATGAATCCGTCCCGAAATTATATCTGATTCAAACGTCGACTTGCCATCTGTTAAGCCCTATTTGATACCCTATCAAACTTCGTGCGATGACGATCAAATCGTTGATCCTTTGCGCGATGGAATTCGGGGAACACCTTGGTATCGATTCATCCCTTTGTGGTAAACATCGTTTCTTGATACCTTAAGCGATAGAAATCCCTGTGACTCTCGGAATTGAGCTTCTGACATGTTTACCGTCATTGATTCGATCTTTCGCTGCATTTCGATGCCTTTGCAGTCAGTGACAGAAATTTAGGTCCTGTATCTTAGGGGATGATTGACCTCTCAGTTTTGAAACGCGAAAGGACATTAAATGGATTTCATGTATTGTTTTGATTGAGAGAACAAGGAAAAATGATCCTAGAGGCATCGCATTGAGTCTTGTAGTAAATATTACCGAAATTAAATTTACCGTTTAATTAAAAAATGTGGTGTACCTCTTTATCCGCTCGCTGTATAATGCACAACAGGCTCGTGACATAACTTTAAATTAACATGCGAACAAATGTAGATGTATATCGATACCCGTACCGGTGTCGGGGTCGGATGGGTTAAACTTTTATGAAGCCACATTTAATTAAAGCATAACGGAGAGACACTATTACGATGTTATGATATCATACATTAATTAAACGGCTCTGTAATCACAATTTTCAGCAGATTCGTTCTCTCGAAAGTGTTCCCCCCAGTCTCGTTACAAAATTCCAATTACCGGCTTGTGAACTCGCCGGCAAAGGCCGTGTAAAAAAAAAGGAGTATAGAACGAAAACAAAGGAGCACGTGGGGACAGCCAGATTGCTGGTTCAAGAGATTAACTCGGGAAATAAAAGGGACTAAAAAGGCTTTCGATGTAAACGCTCTTCAGTTTCTTCCTTTTTTATTTGACCCTTTGTTCCCGTTCTTTTACCCCGCGTTAATCAACATCGATTGACTATACCGTGATAGATAATTTTGATTGATTTCGAGCCACCAACTCGAACGCGCGAACAAGGAACGAACTTTCCAGTCACTCGTGTAGATGGTGGTCTTACTTCACGAAGTTTGCCCGACGATCAAAGGGAAATCGATCCTACGCGTCAGAATCGTTAATCTTGCACAATTTATACGAAATTTGCTTCAGCATTGGAGGACTCTTACGGAAACATACAAAGGTGATTGCACACTATTGTCTTACAAAATCAGCGTGTCAAAGTAAGAGCAAATAGTTATCTTGATGTTTATATTACTGAGAGAAGCGTTTTGAAGTATAGGTAAAGGGTTTATGTGAAAGGATTCTGAAGTTTTTGATGTCTACATTTGGGATGTCGAACATTTTGAAGTTTGGTAGAGATTAATTTAATTTGAGATTATTGTATTTTTAGAGTATTGATTTTTTAAATTTCAAGGTTCTCAAATTTCCAAATCCTCAAGTTCTCGAAATTCTACATTTCCAAAATCCTTATTCCCAAATTTCTGAGCTCTGAAAATCACTATATCTCCAAAATTTCTGCTCCCAAATTTCTAAGCTCTGAAATTCTCCAATTTCCAAATTCTCAAGCTCTCAAAATTCCAAATTTCCAAACACCGAAATCCTCGTGTCCAAATTCCCAAATTCTCGACCCCCTAATTCCCAAATCCCCAAAAGTCGATGATCGTATTGCACCAGCAACCAGTAACAGTTAAACCTCAAATTGGTTCGAGCTGCAGTTCATTAAAAAGCGTAATACCGGTCTGTAGATACTTAGTTCCTGTGACGTAAAGCGTTATAATAACGGGGTAATGAAAATGATTCAGATTGTGGGCGGAGGGGTGCGGACAGAGGACGATAACTCGCCGTTTCTAATAGTTAATAGAAACGGATCCAATTAAAGGAAGCGGGAACTTTTCACGTCGTACGTTCCCTCGGGCCGGCGTTAAGTGCATTTTAAAATTCGACGCACGTACGCGAAGAACGTCCGAGGATTCTTATCGTCTGCAGTATAATGAAAGGGTAGCGAGTATTGTTCAATTCGCTCGGGAAAACAATTTTTCATTGGGAATTTTCTGGATCAGCCATTTCGTTTCATCGCGCGCGTATCGCTAGTCGACGCACGACATCTTGTGAGAGTCGTTTTATTAACGGACTCGCGGAAAGAACAAAGATTCTGTCGCCAACGGTCGCATCGATCTGATATAAGATATAAAAGCAATCGTACAGGGTGATTCGCTTAACTGTATCGCCTGAGTTGCTTGTATACTGTTTATCAAATGTTCTTGAGAAAAGTTTCAAACAAATGTATTATATATTAAGAGGGAGATGTACAATTAATAGTACAATGTAATTTAATTGTAATGTGCAGTTGCAAAGAGAGGGAAATGCTGTTAAATTATGTGATTTTTTTATGTTTCATAAGATGCATCAGCGTTATGGCGGGAAGAACCTAAGACTATTTATGTAGCGCCTTATAAAGGGAACCTAACCTAAAATTGTTTTAGAAGCATCATATTTATGAACCATAGACATGGTTAACGTATGCTGCCTTTGAAAAAAAAATACGAGAACACAACATATCACAATGCATGGAAATATATCACAATCAGTAAAAACACATCGGTTAGTAAATGTAACCGATTATTATCAATTATTATTTGTACAGCCATTAAAATAGTGTAAAAAAAAAACGAAATCCGCTTAAGGAAAGAATAGAGAACCGTGGTGAATATATGCAAAACATGAGATAACAATTGATAATCGCTGTATTCTTCGGTGTTTAATTACGTATCTACTGCATTTAACGTTTCGCGGAATGAATGCACGCTGACAAGCGAAGTAAATAAGCTCTGCCGATGAAAATAATCCGCCTAAACGCTTATGCGAGCTTCAGGGCATTGCGAAATCGAGTTTGTAACGTGCGTACGAATCGGTGATAACTTTGCATTCATTGCCCCGAGCCGAATGTGTAATTAACAGCGATTGAATCGTCGGGAATCATGATGCGAAATTATATTTTCTCAACTTATTCCCTCGGATAATTTGGGGAATATCTATTGTCACTGCGATTCGAATGTTAAACTTAATCATGGTGGATTCTGTGTTTTAATTTTGGAATGAAGGCTTTCGTTTGGTAATTTCAGTGGCTTAATCGGTTCGATTTTGCAGAGGCAAATTTTCTGAATTTTCACATTACTATTTAAGCTTCGGAATTTTTAAATACATATATTCTTAGATGATCAAGTTCTCAAATTTTTTAATCTTCGACTCTTTAAATTTTGAAAGTATAAAATTCGTAAATCCTGAAGTTACAAAATTTCTAAATTGATATAGTTGTAGGTGTCTACATTCCTGAATTTCTAAATTCCCGAATTCTTACATTCTCGAATACCGACATCCCCTAATTCCTACATCCCCGAATTTCTACATTGCTGAAGTTCTACACCCTCCAATTCCCACATCCCCGAATTTCTACACTCTCGAATTTCTACATCCCAGAATTTCTACACCCTCGAATTCCCACATCCCCTAATTTATAGACCCCCGAATTCGTACGTCCCCGAATTCCTACATCCCCGAATTCTTACATTCTCGAATTTTTACATCCCCGAATTTCTACATCCCCGAATTTCTACATCTCCGAATTTCTACGTCCTCAAATTTGTACATCCCCAAATTCCTACATACCTCAATTTCCACATTCCCAAATTCCTATCTCCTCAAATTTCTAAATTTCCAAATCCTAAATGTTGAATCCCTAATTATCGGAATTCGTAAATTCTCCGACTCCCAAATTCGCAAATTCCAAAATTAAAGCTTCCCCAATTCCCAAATTTCGATACTTCCAATTTCGCAATTTTTCCTCTTCGCCATTATACTGCGATACTTCCGTTATGCACATTTCGCGAATGTAGGTCGCGATTGACTCGACTCCGACGTTCGAGGGTTAATGATATAATGAGGACTCTTGGAACGGATATTCGAGTCGTAAAGAGTTTGCTTTGATACATCAGTGTTCGTGCATAATATTTTACAGGTGTAATTATTCCATAAAATCTGGGGCTATACTGTTTCGTGGAACACGTTCGAAAGTCTGCTCCATATTTCCAACAAAATACAATCGAGACAATCGCGATTCGAAGAAAGTTAAGGAGCATTCAATATGCAACAATGAATTTCAATCTCTCACAGAAATATTAATATCTCTGTCTCTCCCGTCACAGACGGCAAAAAGGTTTCTGAAATTGCGCTTTATATTTACAGTGCACGACGTAGGGAATTATTTTTTCCGTTCAGACAATAACGTAGTGCCCGAATTGTTAGGTAAAATCGAAATTCATTATCGTCATTTGTTTTTCCGTACGTAAATTCGACGTTAATTAAGGTTTCACATTATTTCGAGTACAAAGAACAAAAGAAGGAACAAAACGCGATCGCTTTTATTCGAAACCCGTTTCATATGCGTACTTTTTTAATTGTTCCGGCCGTGTTGCACGCAGTCTCACGCTGTTAACTTTCTTCCCTCGACAACGACCGCGCGCATCTAGAAATTTGATTCGCTGCGTCCATTAAATTCTCAACGATTGTCCCTAGCGAATGGACGGAATTTATGACGCACGAACGAGAACCACGCTGGAAACCGAGAGTAAAATCGAGCCCGTCCATAATAATTTTATCTCGAAAGTCCCTCCCACTACGTGGAACAATGTTAACTATCATGAATTTTGATCTGTAAGTGGAAACTGCAGTTCATTCAACGACTGCTCCTCGAAACATTAAATGAACTTTGCTTTACGACATTTACGGTTCTGCTTCCATATTTTTGGCTAACAGGCTCTTCACCGCGAGTTTGATATAGGAAGTATTAAACCCTATAGAAATTTCTTTGACCCTTCCTGTTCTCAAAAAAATTACTTTCCGGTGTTCATACTCGGAAAACTTTAATTTTGAAACTTAGATAGCAAAAGTTTTCAAGTAATTAAATATATGAACATACGTATACACTAAACCATCTATGTGAACTATGTGAAACCGTCTATGTGAAAAGTGTTAATAATGGTTGAAGTAAATATATTTGTCAGGATATGAAAAGACTATATATACATATTCTCTTAAGTACCTCATTTATATGATCTAGAGTGGACAGAATCAAAGAGTGGGGCAATAAACCGACTATTTCGTACGGTTAACTCATATGAAATTTCTCTATAAAACGTAATAAACTTCTACGTCAATGTCTGTTATTTTCATCAGATATAATTCACCCGTTTTACTGCTCGCCCGGAATAGAGGATATCTTCAGCGAACAAATCCGTCTTCCAGTGCTATACGAGTTTAATCTCGGCTGCACCTCATTCAACGTTGCACCTCACAGGCGCCTGCAAGTTGGGAACCTCATAAAAAACAGAGAAAGAAACTTATTTTTGAACGATGAAGATGTATCAATGTCAGCAGTAAATATTTATTGCTTCAACTTCAATTCGATAAGTGATAAATATTTTTAGTTCATGTTGAAGTGGTTGGAATCTTCAGATCTCGACGTAACGAAGTCTGCACGTTTTCAGAATTCTCAGATTGTCAAATTTCAATGTTATTCAGTTTCAATATTTAAGTTCCCACATATCTTCATATACCTGAATTCCCAAAATTTTATATTTAAAAATTTCTAAGTGTAAGTTTCTAAATTTCTAAATTCCTACATGCTTGAAGATCTTAATTTCTAAATTTCCCAATACCCAAACTTTCCAAGTTTCATGTCCCCAAATCCTAAAACCACCAAATTGCTACATTTCTCAAGTCCCTCAATTTCTGAATTCGTAAATTCCTGAGTACCTAAATTTCTAAATTCTAGCATTTCTAAATTTGCCAATACGCAAATTACAAAACTTGCCAAATACCTACGTTCCCAGATTCCTATGTCCCCAAATCCCTACGTCCCACAATTCCTATGTCCACAAATCCCTATGTCTCCAAATCGCTACGTCCCAAAATTCCTATGTCCCCAAATCCCTATATCCCCAAATTACTACGTTCTCAAATTTCTACGTTCCCAAATTTCTACGTCCCCAAATCCCTACGTCCCCAAATCCCTACGTCCCCAAATCTCTACATCCCCAAATCCCTACGTCCCCAAATCCCTACGTCCCCAAATCCCTACGTCCCCAAATCTCTACATCCCCAAATTCCTACGTCCCCAGATTCCTATGTCCCCAAATCCTCATGCTTCCAAGTCCCCAAATCCCCAAATACCCGTATATTCAAGTCCCTAAATTCCCAAATCCCAAAATTTCCAACTCCCAAAATTCCAAATTCCCAAATCCCAAAATTTTCAAATATTCGTCAACGTCTGACCATTTCTTAGCCACATTTCCCTGTCCAAAACGCATTAAAAGTAATTGCATGACGAACTTCATCGCAGAAGTAAAATTGAGCATGTTCGAACGAGTCAGGCGAGTGAAAATGTGTTGGTAAACGATTTGTAATCGCGAAGTTCGTTCGTTGGTCATTACGTGCATTTTTAACAACCCTTTTACGCGGCGTTAAAACGAAATTACAGCTGAGGACAAGTTGCTCGAACGGTTTACATGCACGTGTTACATTGTTGCAAGGATCGCGTGTGCCGGCGTACTTATAATTGGCGCTCGAAGAAAAGGGACGGTTTCTTTTTTCTTACTTTCGACGAAATAACTGGAAAACCGCGCGAATGTACCTCGTGCATCGTTTAGACGTAGCGACAGACGGATGAGACAGTGTCCATCGTTCCAGCTCATCATCTCATCACGGTATCTCGTTGAAGTAATTGTTTCGCATTTACGTAGTTGGCTGCGCCCTGCTGGACGAAATAGCGCGAGCAATTAAGTGCGGGCAAATTATGTCCTCGTGAGATGGAAATCTTTCGCCTTGAAAGTGAAATAAACGTTCTACGGTAACTTTTATCGTTATGGTCGACTGAAAATGTTGACGATAAAGTTTATGATAAACATCCCCGCCAATTAACGGTAATTTTCTGTATATTACCCGGTATCGAATGTCCAATTAACGCAAATCAAATGATACAAATTCGTGACAAACGAACGGAAGTAATTACTTTGCTAAATTGTAAAAAAGCCTTGCGAAACTTTCAGAGTTTCCGTGTTACTTTCCAGAGTTTGTAAAAACAGATCGTAGCTCACTTCCGTAGTCGTAACAAGGTTCCAGACAGATAATACAAACACAGCGTTCGTCTAAACGAAGCACGTCAGTTTTTTCCTCGACCTTTTCATGTTGCCCCGTCCGTGCCGTAGCGAAATTGGTTTTCAACGGGAAGTAATCTCGAGCCCCAAAAAGAAGTCCGATGTCCCCGCGGAGGAGTAGCTAATGAAGTGTACGTGAGAAACAAGTTATCGCGTGGTAAGAAGACCCACGGGATGGCGAACAACAAGACCGCGAAGAAGGTTGCGGCCAGGATCTTTTCCTTCGACCACGTCCGGAAGAAGTTTGAAGAAGTTTTTCCGCTCTGCCCTCCAATCTGTAGCTTCCATTTCGCACGTGCTACACGACCAAACGACTTTCGTATTTGAACAGTTTTCTCCGGCGAATCATCGGCCACTTTTGTCGGGAACTCGCAGCAAGTTTATCTATTTGCCGTAGCCGGCTGGCTGCGAGATACCCCTTAAAGGGTTCCTTGATTAGGTTTGATTAAAGAAATGCGCACCAAGCGAGTCCTCTTACCGGCTCTATCCCCCGCTGCTATTACGGGTAACGAGAAAATTCTTGCTCGATCTTTATTTCGTTGATTCCGTTGTCCCTCTGTTTCGTTTTCGCTTTTGTCGAAGTTCTTCCACGAAACTCCCAAGCGGTGAATTGTCGAGAAACTGAACTGGAATTATTAAGTCGTAACTAATGGCGTACAAAGTTTCGTGCCATTAAATAAAGCATTTTTCGAAGGGATTCGTTCTGTACGATGCCTTGATACGTCGGAAAAGAAATGAATTCTGGTCTCGTAAACGGTTTCGGAGCATACTTTGTACTGTTTATGACACGTTCGTAGATGGTGCATTTCAGGATGCTGTATTATAATTGACGTGGAAGCTAGTGTAAGAGGATGTAGTTAAATATTGAAGCTAGAGCAGTTATATACGATCGCGGAACTGGAACAGGTTGTGTTATTTTGGGGAGAGGAGAATAATAGTGTAGGATAGGATTGAATGATTTAAGCTCCGAGTCTTTTGTACACCTTCCTACACACTGTGATGTATCTATAAATATGATCTTTTTCTTTTAATCTTTATTCAGATAGTCTATTTATATAGCGCAGACAGACGAATCCGTTGAAATACATGGTCGGTATTGTTACGCCATTTTGACGAATGGTGCAGTTTGTTTTCGAGGTATGCTTTTAAATGTACCCGGTATTTTCGGAAAGTTTATTGCCTCGTATTAAAATTTCAACGCGTTATTTGACTTACGGGAGCAAGTGGGTTCATCTGCTAATTATTGAATTTCCAAATTTTGAAGTCGTGATATTTTTAAGCTTTCTGATCGAATAAGAGTTGCGAATATTTTCTTCGAAATACAGAAAGCGTTACCAGAAATAAAAATGAATCATCAGAACCGTGTCGAAACCAGCTGCAATATTCATGACACAAACTTTCCCTGAGGTACACTCGAGAAAAAATCCGGCTTATAACTAGTACTCTTAGCAGGATCCGTAAAGTCCCAGGCCAATGGCAGCCTCAAAAACCACAAATGGCACTTATGTGGAAACACCCTATACAAAAGCTTGAGTGGGGTTGAAGAGAACCCCCCGTTGAGTCCTTCCAAGGGTCAAGTATCAGTACGGTACCTATTATGTTACAGACCCCAAGGCAATCTCTAACCTACGAACAAAACGTGTTACCCATGCTTTCGAGTCGTATAGAAAACAGCGTATAACACCTTATGGTGTCGATGACGAGTAAATATGTGGTTCATCAACTTCACGAAATAATTGGGCCAATGATTTGATTGCGAATAGTCGAGATACAATGTCGAATATTAGCAGCTACTAAAAGTAAAATTATCTTTTGTTACAGATTTTCGTTCTGTTCCATGAGGAATACAAAGGACAGCAATTTCAAGGTAAGATGATTTACACATATATGGGTATAGTGACGTACTCGTGAAAGCGTTCGAATATTTATGACAGCTTCGGTATTAAACTGTCATATGGACAAAGAAATAAATTGTTCCCAACCCGTATCAAAACATCGAGCACCCGTTGTGCTCATCCTAAGTTTAGAAATATAAGATAAAAAAGAACTGTGGAATAATACTTTCTGCTTCTAAAGAGCTTTTCATTTGGCCGGTTAATTATAGCCGAGTCGGTTCGCTTAAATTTATTAATTTTTAATGGACGAACCGTAACCGGAACCCGAAAAAAACAGACCTTTCTCTTTGGGTAGTTTCTTCCTCGTCCCCGCGTTACCATGCTGTGATCCTTTGTTGCGTCCAGAATGGAGGCATAACTTTTGTGAACTAAAATCCTAGACTTTCTTCTGGCAAGGCATGTTTTCACGATAAACCTCGCCAAGTCTATTCGCTCTGCTTCTCGATTGTTTGTTAAAAATGGCACCGGGGTCGTTAGTTCAAACTGTTGATTCACCAGCAACGAACATATTCACGATTGTTCTATTATAACAGTAATATTTGTAATATTTCATACTGTAATATATATTCTAGTTATCGCGTTATTATTAGAGTATCAAGGTATGGTAGCATTAAGGTATCAGAGTATTTATAATACTATGATATAATGGCGTCATCGTATCATAGCATCATAGTATCAGAGCACTGTGGTACAACGTCGTGGTATCATCCCCATGTCATCGAGTCACGATAACATAGTGTCACAAGTACCATTACGGTGTTGTATCATACCTAGCGCAATATTATAAATGTCAAAGTGTCATAATATCAGCAGCGTAATATTATATGGTGCTAAAATATTATAACGGCAAGGCAGTAATGATATCGCATTAGCGTATTAAATCATTTATAAGGCGCTTACGCTGGATCGGTTATATCGAACAAGCGGTACAGAATGCAACCGGTCATTGATTTGTACCGCGTTAACCTCTCTAAATTTGACCTGGTTTGCCATTTTCCGTACGACTACGAACGTCTGAAGGGACGTCTTTTTTTCATGGACCCTCGACGATGTCGCGTTTTTCCTCGCCGTGAAAATCCGTGAGAATAGCGCGCATCCTCCCGTTGACTAATTGCCTCGTTTGCGTCTTACGGTGTCTCCGGGCGCAGGGCCACTCGGCACGTAAACAGCGAAATTTCGAATAAAGCCGTCTGTCTGGCTGACGGTAAAACAAACGGTTCGAGGTTCAATCTCCCACGGCTTACGGAAACCACGATGTTTTCGCTTCCTTTATTTAATCGTCTCGCGTCGTCGGAAGAAGTTACGGAAACGCAGAGCATCCTATCTAGGCTATGGAGTTCTATTCGGCGAATTTGGCGCATGAAAGGGCTGGCGAGGTAAAACGAAAACTGAGCAAACACGACTTTCCGTTCTGTTCTTTACCCTTTGAAGCGCCGTTTCCAAGTGTTATCATACAACACGGCGAGTCTTAAAGTTTTAATGAATCGAAAGAAAAAGTTTGGCGCGCAGGTACAGGGCTGGGTTAATTTCATCCGCGTTGAAACTCGAAGGAGAAGCGATGTAACCGTCTTGGAGCGTTTAATCGTGGCCGCTATTTGCCCCGGCGGCCACCGGTCGGCCTGTTACTTCCTTTTATTTGGATTACTTCGGGACGAGTAATCTGCTTAAACGCTCTCCTCGCTCGTTCCGACGGAGAAAAAAAAGTCAATTTATTTTCGGAATTTACCGCTGCTTTCGAGCAACGGCGACACGTATTAGGGAGATAGTGGATCACCTACACCACGATTTACAACCGAATCCGCGATGTTTGCAAATGTGTTTTTTAGCTTAAATGAATCGCAATTCGAGATAAGCTTTGTCGTAGATATTTTAATTAATGAATCGATTAAACGAAACAATTTTAACCGCGCTCGTCACGTTGGATCTCGATGTTTCGTCCAAAAAAATGACAAATATTTTATATCGGTGGTTCACTTTCCATAAATCCGGTGTGCTTTTGTCAATGCGAAATAAACTGACGGGCAAGAGTAACGGGTTAGCTGGCGAAACAAAAAATGTCGGTTCAAAGTTTCCCGGGAGTCTGGTTGGACCGGGAAACTTCCTTCATCCATGGACTCTGGTCGGCAACCGGAAGTTCCTGGAGTCGAGAAGTCTCCTTTCAGCGGTACCATTGCGATTCGCACGACTTGCAGCGTTTATGGAAATAAATTTCGGTAGGTGGAAGAAGGGTTGAAACGCGTCGCGACGGCGTTGTGCGCGCCACTTGGAGCGGAAGTTGCGCCGCTCTCCACGAATTCTGGTGATCCTCGAAAATAAGGAAGCGTGCAAGGACGAGAGAAGGGAACCACGACGCCGTAGTACGCGTTGGTGATTTATGGAACGCGCTGTAATTGACTTACATTACGATGCAAATTGCCGCGGTCACGATACGATGCAAAATGCCTGTCTAATTCTTACGAGCGGATTCGTTCTTTGCCCTCATCCCTCTTGCTTCCTTCGTTCGCTCTCTTTTTATTCCTCCTAACGAACGGTACAATTAGTTACAGCTTTTTACGCTCGCGAAGCATTTGCGTTATCGGTGCTCGAGTCTCGTCGCATGTCTGAACAAGACCTGAACCGTGGCATGTACCAGTTTCGGTTTTTTGCATGTTTCAGATATTTTTAACCTTTCGTAAGATCGTTACTGACCGACAATTTCACTGCCGTCTTTAAATTGCTGTCTTAGTTCGGAACTTTAAGACTGAAGAATTTTGAAACCGTATCTACAAATTCCTGACTACCATATCTTTGGTAAACGATACGATAGCGTGTCGTACTACAAATGTCCATTTTCACTACGGTAGTTAGCGTGCTAAGAAGAAACATTTAACACGTCTAGAAACCTTACGTTAATTCCGAGTTACAGCCTTCTGTGAATGTGTTTTGTGTGTGTTTTGTATCACGCTACGGTTTAATGTGCTAAATATACCATTTCCATATTCCTTACTCGTGAATCCATTTAACAACTTTTATCTCGCAGTTCCTTTAACTTGTTCGATGTTAAATCTATTCGTTATACTTACAGAGATATGTAAATCAAAAATCTTAAATTTACATGCAAATTAAGTACTATCGTATTATTTATATAGCAGAATAGCAGTTAAATAAGAAAATGTCATATTGTTTAATCGCGAAGAAATTGAAAATATAAATCGAAAGGCTTTCGTTTTGCTACTAAATGTCTCGATATTGAGAGGACGTTGTGTTAGGTGTCGTATAAATGAGTATATTGAGATTAGGGTTGAAATCGGTCATGTGAAGACATGCGTGTAAAAATTAAAAAAGTAAAATACATACATGCATAGAAATAAATTTAAAGCTACTCTGTACATTTACAACAAATATTGGCAATATAAAATTGTTTCCACTTTCACAGAGAGGGTTAATGTTTCCTTCGATGTACAATTGGTGAGGGAATGTACAGGCCGTATACAAGCGTCGATGGATCGATAGTCGATACGTGTGTAATTTCAGAATATCCGAAAACAAACAGTGCAAAACGAGCAAGCGTAGAACGGGAAGTAATGGTAAAAGCAGGAAAGAATAATTGGAACGTAGTCGTTAAATAATAACCAGCCAACGTTACCACTTGAAATCTGCTAGAACGCCAATTAACACTTTCCAATTGGCCATTCGAACGAGCATTATGGGGCGAATCAACGAATACGAATTTACCCATGTGAATAATTCGCTTCGGCTTGTTTGCACTTACAGACCGGTGATTTCCTCATTTTACTCGACTGCTCGGGTTTCTGTCATTATCCCATACGATTAGCCACGAACCGATGCAACGATTTTCTCGTTCGTCCTTCGATTCTCTTTTCCCGAAATATTTTCGTTTGATCGTGTATGGTTTTCTAGGGTTCCGAGCCACTGAAATTTTCACGCGGTTGAAAACAAGTCATTTGTCTCCGTTGTACGGCTTCGGTAAACTTATACACGGTATCGTATTCCCGAAAGCATAGCTTCTTGCGCGTAATTTAATTAACCGGCAGATGTAAGAGGAATTCCTGAAAAGGAATAAAATTGACTACACCACTGATTCAATCATCTTAATGTTCTAGTTTAATTTTTTCTCAATTCGATAATGATCACATATGGAGGTTATCTTTCATTCTGTATTTTTAATCTTATAGAAACTGTATTATATAATTTCTATCGATTCAGAAGTAAAATATTACACAAAGATTGGATGGCTCTTGTTTCAACAGAGAAGTGTCCTTAAGAAGATTAAATCCGAAGTAATTGAATAAAAGACAGCTTTATATCTTTCTTACTAATTATGCAACATACAAATCTGTGATTATTGAAATATTATCATCCTCAAATTTAAGTATAATTTGTCGAAGATAAACGTGAAGCAGTACATCGTGACACAATTGCAACTTTTACAGGAACAAAGGAATCCGAAACACAGAAACTTTTGGCATTTTTTATTGTCACGAAAGTTTTCGACATCAGCTATCGGGAACCAAGTCCTCAAGTTGTAATGTTGCAATTTTTGTTGCTACCACGTTTCCCGTTGAAACTTACGGAAACCACTGTGGTCACGCTAGGTCACGGTGATGAATTATCGTACATTAGGAGAATGGTGCTTTGTGCTCGCGTCCAACCTCGGATTTGCTATCCTGGAATTATTTTTAATTACAATAATTACATAAACTCTGGTAAACTAAATACCTGCTATTAAACATTTCACTGTATCTAGGCACAAAAAATATTACCATTCATTTATAAAAGATCTGATTTCGGTGAACATACAGTAATACTTTGCTACTGAAAATCATAACAATTATGTACAGTAACTTTGTTAAAAACGAAATCTTTTACTTCGAGGTAATTAAGTTGATAGAGATGAACTTATACCCTAACAAATTCCTCGATGCAACCAATAACACAGCTCACATATTTCAAACGTTTCATCAAGCCCTGATTGTTTTCCGTATTTCCTCGACGAGATTTAAAAATTAATTTCGTCTGAAAATAGAAGATCGTCCAGGAACGTGATCGAGAATAATACGATTCGCGAACAAGATATCCGTGCCAATTTTCCGGGCGGATTTCCTAGCGGGGTTGCGCGCTATATCAAACGGCCGGCACGCGTTGATTGCATACCTTATGACCACAAGAAAGGATACAACGTTCGCATGGATACGCGCTTATCCTTCTGGAGTGAGCTATGGTCGCAGTCGCAAATAATCAACTATGCTCGCAGAGATTTCTCAACGGGTCCTCCACCCTCTTCGACCTCGCGCGGGCATATAAATCGTCCTGGAACGTTATTCGTCTCTGCCTCGCAGCATACTAACTTACTGCGGTTTGCATATAACCTATGCTTACGAGAAAACAATCAAAGATTTCGTGCTGTCAAGACGACGAACAAAACTCCGGCCATTTTGAACGAAACTGCAATACAGATTTCGATTTTTCGAATCTGAATTCATGAAGATCCACTGGATAGTCTTTGTTTGGATAAGTTACAAGTGACTACTGCAAAGTAGCAAACACTGTCTCGAGAATGTTTGTTTGGATGTATACAGGGTAGTTCTATCATCTGGAACTACTTTCTGGAATAGAATTTTTATTTCTTTCTTCGAGACAAATTTTCTGCAACGGACCTTAAGACAAGAGCTTGTGAAAATACTGCATTTATCAGAGATATTATTGGTTCATATTTACTGTCACTTCCATGAGAACTGATTTATCAATTAGCATCACCGAAAATTGCTATTTCAAATTCGGAGATTGACAGTAGTTTATCAAATCTCTTTGACGGCTTTCAGATTCGATCGCGTAATTATACTTGTAATTGAATTACGTTAACAGCGATCAGATGTCTTTGGATTGAACAGTGTTGGAAACGTAGCATCGATAATTAACCAATGTATCAGTAGTTTCGATAGTGTCGAGAACGTTAGGTCCATAATCATCGAACATTTGCGGATTTACCAACGTTCCAGGCACCGTCACTCGTGATCATCAACGTATAACAGGATTTGCTGATGCCTAGAGCTCAAAGCGTGCAATTATGAAGCCTCTTCGATGAAGCATTTGCAACGTTAATTATCAGATATACGTGAATCATTGAAAACATAGAACGTATTCATTATCTAATTTACTCTAATCTTTCCCTATTAAATATAACGTATTTAAACTATCTCGCAATGGTAATGATAATAACCTATTTCATCATAATGACCCTATCTTCGCAGGGTAATGGTAATAATTTTTATAAGTTGTCAGATCTTGTGAACCTTGCGTTTTGCAATTGACTTGTAATTTAGAAATTTTTTATTTTATCAACTTTTAAAGGTCCAGAACTTTTGCTTTGTCAAATTCTGTACGAAAGTAACTCTTACGATAAGAGGAACATTTTCTATAATAGTTTTATTTCTACGACTCTACCTCGAGATATCGAAACTCTACAAAATACTTGCATAACCACAAGCATACTTGTCTCCCTTTTCATATACAAACTATTCCATGTTGTCAAACGCATCAAATTACAGTCTGTCATTACACAAAGTTAGAAGATCTTTCTATTCTTCAGAAACAACCTGTTTTATGCATGTTCCTTCGCATTTCTCTAACCCATTGAGAAAGGGAGCATGCTGAACTCTATGCGGGCAGAGATTGCTGGTGGAAGGCGTACTGTTTAGAGTCTAAACAGTAAAGGTTCGCGACAACAGTTTGACTCAGAGTAAATGGTGGCTCTAATCCGGTGATAAAGACGTTGGTCATTCGACAGAGCACTACAACGAGCAATGTCCATGATCGCTCACGTCGCCGGTTGATTGAGTTCCAGGGTCTTTATCGTCCCGTTCGGAGCCACGGACGATGGCGACTGTGTATCGGATCGATTTTCGTGTGGTGAAATTCGATGAAAAGGGAGCACGTGCTAACCAACCCCTGTTGGTGGCCGCTTGTCCGTGAAAGAATCGCAGCCAGTCTGAAAAGGAAGCCTTTGCGATCTACCCTTCGCGATAGCTGCTTCTCTAAAGTGTTCTCTGCTAGTCCACCCTCATTTCTCGTGTTGTGCTCGACCTTCTCTCTCGGAGACCATTAGCGTTCTCAATGACTAATGATGCATTCAACGCGAGAGAAAAGTCGTCGTCCATTGGAAGACGGTCACTTGCAAAGGATGAACGGAAGATACAAAATGCGATAACCAATGATATACGACGAGACGTCGCGTCGTATCGACTTTCGCGTCCGTTTGATACACCTTCTTTCTTGTTCCGTATCTTTCATTTACGATTATTTCTGATCGAGAAACTCTACGATATTATCTATCTCGATTTTCCGATTTTTGCCGACGATGTATTTGAAAAGCTGGCGTGTCGAACTATCGTTCGAAGCTCGAAGAGAATTTGTAACCGATTTAGCGGGGAGCATCCCCGTTTTATCAGAGCCTGCGTGAACACGCGACCGTTCGATCTGTTTATCTTAAAAAGAGGCTCGCGATATAATAAATTCTCGTGGCGTCGTTCGAGCCCGATAAAAGGAGCACAGTGTGTATCCGAAGGGTGATGCTATGTGTTCTTACCGATACGACCATATTTGGCCCGCAGTATTCTCGAAGGATCGCACGATAATCGCGCGATAGCACGCGATTATGCGTGTTCGATATTTCGAACGATCAAATAGAGTTGGTCGTTCGAAGTTACTGGATTATACTACCATCGAAACGACGTAGGAACCACTTTTTCGTAGTATCGGCTTATTTTTTAACCAACCGACAGACTCAACCGAATCGTATTTGTACGATTTCGAAATCGTAATTGTAAAAGAAAAGATTAAATGTCACAACGTTCAATGTAATTAGATGTTTCATAATTAAATATTGAGGCATAGAAAGATAATTGTGAAAGGGAAAAATATACCGTGCTTCTATAAAATCCACGAAGAGAACGCTCTCCTTCGTAGGTCTTTTTTTATTAGGCGAATTCCTTTCAGGAATTTGCCAGCCAGGTCAGCTCCGGGATTCAGGCTGCATACCTGAGGATGACTAGTCGTTCCCAGTACAGTCCTTACCTCGCAGAAACTATATTTTCGTTAATCGAACGATAGATCGATGCTCCTCTTCCAGAAGTTCGCTAATGCAAACGCGTTAACTTCATACCGCAACGTTTAATCTTCATAAACTTGATGATTAATCAAAATCGTACGCTAACGAGAATATCATTTGCTCCTCTAATTAAGTACAAAATACGTTAACATAATTTGTGAGCATCGGACAAACCGTCACAGAACTTGATTTGTGTCAAAGATACAATGCTTTCACATCGCATCCTGATTTGGAGGATATTAACCGAGCGTGTGCTTAATAAATGGATTCCTCATTAGGCTTCCTATTCACGTCGAAAATGATCGACTGCCCCTTGAACGTCGATCGTATGTTACACCCAGAACATGGGTTCGTGCAAGTTTACGCGTACGATTTCATCCGGATAATTTCTCTAACCGATTCCCTTTATGATCTCGCGTGGCGGCACAGTAAACTGGTTTCGACTAATTGTATGGGCAATTTTGTGGCCGCTTCGAGAGTGGAACAAAGGCCGGCGAGTTGGTTCGAGCGTAGCCTCGGTCGTTCCAATTCGTCTGACCTTCACTGCCTTCATTTAGCCAGGCAGTTAAGAACTTCCAGGGCAAGAGCACGGGGATCGATGAAACGAGGTGGGTCACTAGTCGCTGTGCGGTGAAAACCTTGCTTGTTGAATCGAACTTTTGCTCGATGTTACACGCTGAATAAGACACCGTGGACGTGTAACGAGTAGAAAGGCTCCACGAAATTTTGCTAATATTAGCCATTCGGTAATGGAACCTGATATATATCAGAACTTTCATATTTATCTCAGTTGGCGCTTTCGATATTAGTTTAAGTTTGAAAGATAACCGAGATAAATGGTAATTTATCGATACTGATAAAATATTTTGCGTATGAAGAGTAACTTTAAACATAATTTGGTTAGATAAATAGGTAATGGATGCTACAATTAACAGCGGTAGTTACTGTTACACGTATCGTTATTACAAATATTATCGTTCTGTGTGCAATTAACGTTTCTGTGTATCTGTAGTTAATTGAAAATAATGGCCAGCGAAGATATATTTCGGCGAAACATCGTTATTCGACATGTTAGAAATGAACGTTTGAATTGCTCTGTCCATCAATCTTGTATACGGTAAATCGAAGTAAAGAGATTTAACTAGTCGAATAAATTGTTTTCGGTGTATAGAAAGCCATTTCGGGTACGATAATATACCGGAGCTTCGTGTTTGCGTCAGTTGTTTATGCACTGTAAAATATTCTCCATTGAGTTTTGTAATTGGTGAAATAAATATCGCGCGAAATCAAACGGTGGCACGATAAATTGTCATTTCCCGAAACAAAAAGTCGTTTTGCATACAATTAATGGGTCGCGTCGATAAAATGTTTCAATTTTACTTGACGTACTGCACATCGATAAAAATAAACATTGCCAGTTTATATTTTATCAATATTTATAGAAAATAATACTTCTTCGATTAAGGTTTATTAGTTTTATTTAGACGAGGACGTCTCTTGTTTAATAATTGAAATGGAGTGAATGTAAATGTTTAAGAATTCAAAATGGGGCAAATGTTTAAGGTACCATTAAGTATCTAAAAGATATCTAACGTTAAATATTTAACAGAAAATAAAATTAAATGTACCAAACGTCCATGCGATGTATCATATAGAAATATTTCACCATTGCAAGTTACAATAAATTTTTTCAATACTCGCTCGTTCAGTATAGCATTCGAATTACTTTTCACCTCGGTCAATAAATTTTTATCATGTTTCATTTAATAAAACATGCAAGAAAGAATGTCTCAACTACAATCAAAGAAGCAAAGTTTCATTTTAAAATTCTCTGACATTCCATCTCACGGATGGTTGCGTTTTGAACAATATAACCCAGGAAACAAATATTAAATCGCGGGTTTGTGTATGCAACAAACGTTCAGAGAGTGGAATAAAAATTCCTCCATTGTTACAAATTTGCAAGTTGACAATAAAATATCAATAACTATTCTCCGCACCTGAATCACACAATGTAACATTAACTTCGAACATAACCTCACAAATACGTTTTCTGAAGACTGAATATTTTTGAAAATTATCTTCAGAAACAAAGTGCAAAATAGGTTAACGTTCGATGTACGAGGTAAGAAATGAGTAAAGCAGCAGTCATTAATTTCTGATAAATCCTATTACTCTTACTGCCGTTAACGTTCTGAGCTACGAAAAAAGAGTATTCATGCAATACGAGGCAACTCGCATTCGATCGTATTTCGAGTCAGAAACGAGGTACTGAAATTGCAAATAGAACGGGCTACGATTCGAATCGTCCGTTGTAAGTTCATTTCCGCTTTCAGCGCGATTGAAAAGTAGAAAACGAGACTGTCAGAGTCTGCAAGTGTGACCTTTGATTACGGCACCCTCGAGATCTCGTACCGTGCTCATTTTCGCCGTTCAGAAAGATAAGTGAAACAAACACGTCGTTTAATGGCTGAGGCTAACGCCGCGTCAGGGATAACAGGAACGATAACAGCTGTCCTATTCCGGTAACAAGGAAATTTAGATTTCTGCCGGGTTGTTGGCCATAACCACGCACGTGCCGTGTTTAAACAGCTGTCACGGGGACGACTTTTTGTTGGCTTTGCCGATAAAATAAACCAACCGACAGCTACCATATATCTAATCGTATTATCGGTATTTATGCTACACACGATCGATGAGAATCTTGCACATTTTCGAGTCTCTCCGAATAACGTTTCTCACGAATTAGCACGATCGATAGTGAACTATGTTCACCGACGCGCTGAAAACGCGGTGCGATATTACTGTTAATTCAAAATTTACTACTGAACGAGAAATTTGCTCTCCATTTTTTAAATATTTGGATATACTGTAATTATCAATGGGCGTTGACAATCTCAGATACTTGTACGATTGTATATAAGCAGTATTAGCAAAGTTGATATTGTTTTCGATTTTTAAATTTGAATTATTCAATGATTATTTCTCAGACCGTACTAAATTACATCAGATGAGGAACAAGTGTGTCTAACAATATTAATGGCAGTTAACCCAGTTAACTCTAATATAACTTTAGTAACAGTTTGAACCGGACATTGTGAACAGTTGAGAGAAACGTGTTAAATTCCGTCCAAAACGAAAGCTGCGAGCCGGTAGCTGACACCAATAACGTTCGAAACCTCCGGTCGTTATCTGCGATCACCAACATGTTCCTCTGTTACAACCCTAATCCACATTTCCCTGTAACACGATCACCGGATCTACAATTTCTCGTTCGCAGCAGTGCTCTTTTTTGATCCTCGATTTGGAGATCGGCAGGGACGCGGCGAATCCCGGAGGACTGCTCGAAGCTAGATAAGTGAATCCTTCAACGGCAAAACGCGTGTTCATTCCGATGCGTCGGGGTTGTTGGTACGTGACCCCGGGCGATGAACATTTCCCCTTGTTACAAAGACGTAGTAACGAAATTGGCTGGTATCCACGAAAACGCGGCTTACGGGTGTCTCGGTGATGAGACGCGACTGTCGTGTCGTCGCTGTGGCTTCCTCTTCGCGGTGTAAACGCGTTGAATTCCCGTGAATCGAGCTCCGTGTCGCGGAGACAACCTTTCACCGGTGAAATGAAAGCGACGACGACGACGTTGGCGGTCCTCGAATATCGCGGAGCAACCGAAACCAAAGCGGGCCTGCAAACTGTGCAACGGCATGGTCGGGGATTTCGGTATAATAATAATAATAGCGACAACAGCACTGGCTGCGAGAGATATTTCGGATGCAAACGGTTCGAGCTTCCTGGCTCCGCCGCGGCAACGCGCAATATTGCTGCCGTTCCGTTGCTGGAACACCCCCTACTTGTACTTTTATTACTCTCTCGTATTCGACTAGACACGATGTCAGTCTTAACAATTGCTCCAAGGAAATTATACGTATAGAATTCCAGAAGAAATTCTTAGTTGGACCGTCTAGATCGTGGACAAACGTCACAATTATAAGTCTCAAATTGCAAGTGTGCAGTTGGAGAAGAAATTTCGAACTGGTAGATCAATTTCTGGATCGTTGCTTTAACCTAGTCAATCGTGAATGAACATTATAAGGTTTTATAAATTATAAGTTTGCGATTGGAGAAGAAATTTCGAGATGGTAGACCGTTTACTGGCTCGTTGCTTTTACCTAGTCGTGGATAGACGTCTCAATTATTATAAGACTGAAATTACAAGTGTGCAGTTGGAGAAGAAATTTCGAACTTGTAGATCAACTTCTGGATCGTTGCTTTAACATAGTCGATCGTGGATAAGACGTTATAAGACTCGAAGAATTACAACTTTGCAATTGAAGTAGAAATTTCGAGTTGGTAGACCATTTACTGGATCATTGCTTCAATCAAGTCGAACATAAATAATCGTAATTATAAAACTTTAAAATTGGACGTGAACACTCAGGTGATTCTCAACAGCAGAATATTATTATAAATAATGATATCATCTCAAAAATCCGATTTGTAAACTCGCAAAGAGATTGATTTTCGTTTACATAGACTTGCCAGTGCAAATAAACGGTAAACTGTTATGCAAATACAGGTTGGATAAAGTTTATTCCCTGAAAGGTAACGGATTAAAGAAAACAGCGGCAAGCTCGAATTAAACACGGTAACTGAAGAGTAAGCGGCAAGAAAATCACTGTCGATCGATAAAGTGTGTTCTCGTTGCAATTTATTTCGAAGCAGCCTGAAAGAGAAACGAGCTTCTTGTTTCCGGTTACAGAAGATCTCGATGCAGACAATTAATCTTGAATAAAATAAGCAAAGTGTACAATCATTTTATTCGAATTAGTAACGTTTGTGTAACAGCAACAGTTACAAATTGCCGTTCTCTTTCAGTCATTTCTGGAAGAAACGTTGCAGCTGCGCGAAATGGATTCTTCAAACTGTATGAAATACCTTGGCTACAATTGGCAAAATAAATTTTCCTCTTCTAACTTAGATCTAGAGATCAACAGACTATTTTGGAACATTGACACTCTCGATATTAAATACCGGGATCTTTAGATTCAGGTTTTAATTTTATAGTAAACGTTATATTAGGTGTTACTCATTTTATACTATCATATAATACAAAGACCTGCGAAGTTGACTACGAAATTAAAACAAAAAAACTTTTAATTACATCAACTTCAAAAATGGTGCACTTCGACAACTTCGTCGTTGGTACAGCATCGTACTAACGTTGCGAGTTGCAGATTAAATATATCTTACAGTGGTGAAGTCATATAAGGCCTTTGATGTCAATTCCACAGAGAAGCTAAAACTCATTCGACAAAATTATCTAAACGTATCGTTAGATTCAAGGGTTTCTCCTTTCTAGCCACCGGCTCTGTATGTCTTCTTTGAATTCGTTGAAAGCGTGGAATATACATGTGGAATAGTCATGCACAGCGGAATAAACATCATTTGAACGGGCTTTCATCTTCGTTCTCATCGATCGTTATGCACGGGTCAGCAAGTAGTAACGTAGGAACGTGTTGCTGTCGCGCCAAGAATACCGATGACGTTCGTTCTATATGGAACGAGAATCATCGATTGTACCTTCTGCATGGCAGCCAGCGATTAATTGACAAGCTACGTACAAATTGACTTGGCATCAATTAATTAGTGCAGTCTACAAGATAATTTAATGATCGTTGAACGGTACTACAACTTGCAAAAGTGCTTTCACTGCTCGTTATTGAAAGAGTTATTCAAATTTAGTCTTTGAAGTTTACATCCAACACGAAGAATTTCACATATATTCTTTTTCATACAGATGAAGTGGCAGTTTTGTTACATTGCTACGTATTATATTGACTATTAAGCGAATTTAATTGTAGTGCAGTTGTCTATCATTGTTCTACAACAAAAGTCAGATAGCGTTTCCGACGAGTTCGTTAATGGATCCTTGACAAAATGTACTTTATCCAGCGAACTTTCCTTTTCCCCCATCCCCGACTCCCTCCCTCCGCTTTCCCTCACTTTAATCACCATGCAACGTTTGTTCGGGATTTCCAGTGATTTGTGGAAGCGTTAGACTGATTTGTAGTATCACACCGCTCGTATTACACCGATTAGTACAGTATTACATTGATTTGTAGAAGTAATTTGAGAGAGTGGCGTATAGAACGTGCACCTACGATTTACAATTTCGTGGATGAATACGGAATTTGAATGGAACGGGAAATAGCTAAACGTGGAATGAAAAGAATCAGATGGTTCCCTTTCAAAATTGTAGTAATTGTTCATGGTCCATTGTTCCCAATGAATAACGAACGCAGGGTGCCGATAACTATGCGGCAGTTAACATCACGATGGACAAGTAGAAGCGTTGAAACCACATCAAAGGGCAGCGAATGGAGCATGAAATATCAGAAGATAGAAACACGATCGATGGATTCGTGGCTCCGATTCAGTCAGCGTTTTTATAATTTTTGACGATCTATTCCATCGAGGATGCACGCTACGGTAACCACGTGTGGTACAAAACAGATGCTTCCCGTTCGTTTATTATTAACGTATCGGACATGGCCGGGTGCGTCTGTACATCTTGAAAATCATAGAACTATGGATGCTCCTTTCAGCAAGCTTTCCAAACTTTTTCGACAAATCCTCAACTTTCTCTGCGGATATAAGATTCCGGGCCGAACAGAGTTATGAGTTTACGTCAAATAGTAAACTCGTTCGCGAAAGTTTCATCACGTTGCCGCGAAACTATTGACCGGCTAAGCTCATTTTCTGCCTGTATCTACTTTAGAGGAATAACAGCACAACAATCAGTCACCGTGATAGGTCGACCGTTTATCTACGATAATTCCCTGAGATAAAGTTTAGAGAGTAGATAAGTGTCAATACTGTACATAACATTATACAACTAGTATATTGTAGCTAGTAAAACGTATGAATATGTGGATAATTGAAAACCGATTACTTCACCAAGCTATATATATTTGTTGAAATAGTTTGGTTCGGTAAGTTCTATCAGCTACCGCAATTTCTTAAACATTTGGGGATTAGAGGATTTATGTTCCTCTGTTCCATGTTTAGCACACTCGATGTTGGTGATTGAAATGCTGTGTAGCTGACCAAAATCCTCTTTAACCGCTTTCGAATCCCAAGAAACGGTCCACCAGTTGCGAGGGTGCAAGTGGGGATAATTCTAAAAATAAGACAACGTTCCCCAAGTACTCCATTTTCTCTCGTTCCAATCCTCTTGAAAGTGATTCGAAATTTTAACGAATAGTACGCATTGAAATTTAATGTTCCTGATATATCTCAATAATATATTTCATTATAAGTTACGAATGAAGATAAAATCTATATGACCATATTGGATTCGAATATCCTTCTAGAGGAAGACATTGTGAATTTTAAAAGAAAATTTCGAGCAAAAAAGAGTTAATATCGAAAGGTTAAATTTGCAACAATCCTAACGACTTCCATTATAAATTACAGAGGATAGTTGACGGTCGGGGGACGAGTGAATTGAATTTCATTGGCCGGTCGCGAAAAATTGGCCGAATTGGCGAGGAATTCGATATTCGCCATACGGCAGCGTTGCTAACGCCACGCACGAGTCGTCTCGCTGGTCCGATATTTATTACAGCTAAATTATTTGACCGATCGTGATCGTCGCGCGACCTACGGTTCGCAGAAATATTAATACCCTGGCTGACGCGTTCGTTTCGAGTCCTCCGATTGAACCGGATGCAAATATTGCGCTCCGGGCATTATTTTTCACGGGCTGGGTAACGCGCGTCCCGTGGGACTTTAATTTTCCACCCCTGCCAAATCCATCGAAACGTTTCCATAGATGCTACGGCCTCGCGCGAAGTAACAGAGCGAGATTAATTGTTCTCCCTACTCTCGTACGGCTTTTCTGCCGCGTTCCGTTTCATCTCAACGCTGTAAATATTAAATGAAATCGAGCAGCGAGATTTACGGCTGCGAGCACGCGTAACGAGTATACTTATTTTTACGTCCGAGATTGAGCTAAAGCCTGCTCGTAAATAATACGTTTTTATCGTGTCGGATGAGGCTGAACGAGGAGTCGACTGAATAAGTGAAGATGTCGTAATGGACCCTGTAGATGGATATGCTGCAAAAATGATTAAAAGTTCCGAAGTTGTTTATGCTCTCACCAAAGAAAATACGATACCTCTGTTTTTTCTCTGCGTCTGAGGATACGGATCAGAATTTTTAAGAGAGATGCTCGCGGATTTATACTTCTATGTACGCTATCAATATTTTTAAGATTTGGAAAATTTGTTCGATGGTATGTAGGATCTGGAGTAGCGTGGGATCTAAGAAAGGTTTATCGCCTAGGGGAAGCTTAGGATCTAGAACAGCGATGGTAGATTGAGCTCTTTGAGATAACGGCGTGTATGATACAAACAGCGATAAGGTGTTGGAAATCTGCGCAGACGTATTTTTATATTTGCAAACCTGGAAAGCTGAGAAATTTAAGAATTTGGAATTCGGAGATTTAGGAATTTGAGAATTTATAAGGATCCTTGAATTTACAAGAAGTCTAAAATCAACCTAAGTCTAGGTCCTAGGTAAAGCCTAAAATCTAGATGGATGATCTCACTCGTGATAAAATCTATATCAATCTCCGCTCACCATTGAACACAATACTTTCCTCCGATGAAACAACTCACTCCGAACTCCAAGTTCATCTTCCCTACCGCAGAACTCCATCAAAATTTCCTCCCTTCACCAAACGTTCTCAGGCCATTAGGCATCCTTCAATCACTGTCAATCTGGGAACAAAGCTACAATAGCGGACGAAGCTGGGCAACCAGGAGGGAACTGTACGCGATGAAAACAGTCGGATTCTCGTTGGGGAAGCGTTGGCCGTCGAAACATGGCTGGATAGCGAAAGTTCATCGAAGAAGCGACGTAAGTTTGGTCGTCACTTGGTAGACAAGCAGGAAGGGTGGCCACAGCAGGAGGAACAGGTTCACCAATGGTTGTCCAGCGAAGTACGTAGGATATCAGTTGAGGCACAACCTCGGCCCGCTTACATATCGATTTGCAATTTCGCCGACAATTACACGAGGCGCAGAATATGTTCGTCTAGATTAGATCAGATTAAATGAATATTTACGAGGGGTCCGGCACCGCGAGTCATCGACCGCGTGCGTGTAATCTGCCTTGCAAACAGGAGCCTCGTATTTTTCGACGTGCGTCTGTTATTATGGGTTCTTCTCGCCGTGGCTGCGTGCTTCTCTCTCTTTCCGTAAATGTGCTTTCTCGTCGAAAATGCTGGATAATGGTTTATGCGAACCGTTTTCCCGCTCTGTTTGTTTTCTTGCTTTTTCTGGTCGAGAAAGGGGCGGCGAGATTTTCGTTGTAAATTGGAAACACGATACACTGTCCCACGAAAACGAAAGGAACAAGGGAACCGAATTGGAAATGGTGTTTAGTCACGATGTCCATGGAACCAAATCCTAACAGTGTACTTTTTTCGATAGTGGTGACGCTGCCATGCACTGGGTGTGTCGAAACGTCGCACTGCGAGTTTGCTTGAATATTTTATTGGCTTTGATTTATTGCAACAATCTCTGTTTTTTGTGACGTTGTTTTGCTTGTTCTTCAACTCAGGCGTTGGAAATAATTTCTGTTTTTGACGGTTCTATCTGTGATCGTACTCTGTAGGTGTCAATTATGAAATAACTCTTAATTACCTTCCATTTATAAGCACGAGTTGATTCGTATCCAACGATTAGTCAAGGAAAGAAGTTAAATTACGAGCAGCGAAGAAAGCCTAGTTAGCGATAGCCAAGAAAAGAAAGATGATGTATGAGCTTTCCGAACGTTGCAACCTTCGTCGGAATAAAGTTCCATTAACCAACTGATTTGATTATTCTAATTTAGCAATAGCTGTAAATTCAATTTCTCTTCCTCTTGTCCATTATCAATTTTCTACATCTGACAGAGTAAATGGATCAGAATTATTTATAATGTAAAATTTCAAATACATTCTCACGTATAAATAAACTGAATGACGGAGAAGTGCATATACGTGTACGCACAATATTTTTCCTATATTAAGTATTCTTAAATCTTTTCCATGATAAGTGTTACATTTAATTTTAAGTGCAATTGTTTTTGTTCCTATATAATTAATTTCGTTTCGAAGTTTCATAGTTCCAATTAAATAAAGTATTTTCATGATAAAGTCTAATTGCATAGTAAAGTTTTATTTCGTGACGAAAGTAATCATCTTAACGACTTTAGCCTCGATACCGTCGATTAAAGATATTGAAACACTGTTGATAGTTCTTCGAAGTAATCAGACGAGTCAATTTAATGTTTCTTTACAAAACAGACACCCTGTATGCAAACTTCAGCAGACGTTTCCGATCGCTGTGTTGCGCGGGTGGTGCGTGTTGGCCAAGTTGCGTGCGTTGTACGCGGTGACCGTCGTAATGGATTTTAGCCCCCGTTCGATTCTATGCTTTGCGCATGTACCAAACTAATCTCCAATAAATTTTCGGTATCGTGTCGTTACATCGTTTACGATCGGGAAGATTTTGTCGAAGAACTTTTGTTTCCCATAAAATATACGTTGCTTCACCGGTGCCATCTCTTCGTTCGTAGCTTCATTTTCGGTCGCGTCCACTTTATGATATCCCTTAGCTAGTGTTTCTTTCCGAAAGCGAATAAACGAACAATATCGTGCGAGGGATTTCATATCAGAAAGTAGGGAATTGAAGGTTTCACTTTTATCCTATAAATGATACCTCGATAAATCCCTTTATTAAAAGCTAGGACCCTGGAGAGAAAGGGAACATGTTCGTTGGTAACACCGTGCCGGAGGTGCTATATTTTTCCATTCTTCCTTTTCTACCATCCCCTGAGGGATAGAACTGGATTACAGCTCTATAATTAGAAACGGGAATGGTTCCATCAAACGTTAAATATTAATCCTGTAATAAAAAATTGATGGCTGCGATTTGGCAAATAATTTATTTTGTTATTATTTTGATCCTCCTAAGAAAGTAATCGTGCAGAATGGGATTGCTATCGATAAACATGATCAACAGTAAGAAAGTTAATACATCGTTTGTAGATTCTTCACGAGCGACTAAAATCCAATTCTCATGAATAATATCATTTCTGGATCTGTATATTCTATAAGAAGAAAAATCACGAGAAACGAGGGCATTAGTAATCTGACAATGGCACAGTATATACCCGGCACAGTAATCAGCTGCAAACATGCAGAGCATCCTCTTCACCAGTCCTAGTACCTCGTTCTCCCTATTTTTCGCTAATTTCTTGCGCTACAAATTACACCGCAAAGACAGAGCTCGGTTGTTCGTCAAAAGGATAGAGTATCTCTCCGGTCTCCACGCGAAACTTGAATAAATTCGCAAGCGTCCCGGCCGCGTGTAATGCGAAGTCGGGAATTTCGTGACCAGCGATGGCCGCGGGGAGAATAAGTAACTAGGGGGATCCGTTGTTCCCGAAACGCGGCTAACTTTAAGGCGGAACGAGAGGTTCGTGCCTCAATTAAAATTTACTTTCCGGCTGGTCGCGGTACCGCGGGCACGTTTACCTGCGTGACTGGCCTCGCTGATATCTAATGTCAATCCGTAGCGTTGTTTAGAATATACCGTGTAACCCTGTGTGTGTGTGTGTGTGTGTGCACGTGTACGCGGGTGTATGCGATCGCGTGAATCCTTTAGAGGGAGAAAGAGAGAAAGGAGAGCGGGTAGAAGAGAAAGAAAGAAGACGGCAAAGAGAGGGTGCATACCTTTTACCAGGCGCACCTGTGTACCGCAGAAGAACGTGATTTGTACACGAACCAGTTGAAGGGGATCGATCGACGGACTGGGGTCCGTTTTCAAGGATTTCCTCGATTGGTATTCCGACGATTTTTATCCACTCGCGCTAACCGATCCCGATCCATTCGTGGAACGGCCGTCCGCAAATTAGCATTTTACGAGCGACCACCGCACCACACCGGCCGAAGGGACAATGAAAGGCGGCGTTAAATTCGCTGGAAGAAAGGTGGAGGAACGGAGAATCCATTATCTGGATTGAGGAAAAGCCTTGATACTGGGCGGCTGTTTTATGCAAAACAAGACGTAAAATGCCGGATGCAAATGTCAGGATTCGGATTCCATCTGAAACGGGACCCGGCTAACCTTTCCACCCCATCGGAGATTATTTTTATCGTGTCCCTCGTGAAACTAAATGAATCGTGGCTCATCTCTTTCGCCTTTCTATCTTCCCCCTCGATTCCTCTTTTTTTTATTTCTCTTAATTCTTCGCCATTCTTCTCCGCTCCTCTCTTTTTGCTGGCTCTATTTGTAGGATCCCTTTGCGCGGACCAAGACTAATTTGCAAACGCGGTAACAAACTTTATTAAACGGCTGATACTGCGATGTAAATTTATCAAGCCTTCGCGAAACTGGAGGTATTCTAATTGCTATACAACCGATACAGGGTCGAATTGTACTTAGAGCTTTGAGATATTAGTACTTCGAAATTTACCACCTTAGTAGTCTGGAATTTTTTAATTCAAGCACCTCAAGTGTTTTAGGATTTTGTTTTGGAATTTGGAATTTTTGGAGATACAGATATTTTGTAACTTTATTTTAGAACTTTCCTGCATTTTCAAACACAGAAACTTTGATGAATGCATCGAAAATTTTTCATGAAAGATTATCATTTTCAAGAGTGTATCTCACCAATTAAGGTTTGGAAAATTCCAATCGCAGTTTAATAATGAAATAAAATTTAAATTGCCGCACGTCCCCGTGGTTTCCCGCCAGATGATTAAACAATATTTCCATTTTATCCTCTACGGTTGAATTCGTTCTTTAATTCGAAAGAGTGGCCGTCAATATTCGCGGTGTAATTAAATTTCCTTACGCGGCTTGAATTCCCAATTCGATTTCGATCGTTGGCCGCATCGGTCGAGATTATCGGTTCATTTTGTATCGACGGGTGTCTGCGTTTGGCGGGATCCATTACCCGCTGGCAAGACCAACGGGGAATTTGAGTGCGAAACGATGTCATCTAGCCTAGGAAACTATCAAGCTACTCGTTATTTCGAAACACACCACCGTTTAATAAGCATCGAATCAACGGCAAAATTCTCACGAAGTTGATACCATCGAACGTATCCTACTTTAGGTGTCATTGCAATAACTCTTTGAAGCACATGATCTTCAAGAAAATATGAATACAAGTTAAATTTTGTTTAATATAAAAAAAATGAAAAAAAAACTTGTCGAGATGGGTTAAAATATATCTCACCACGCTTGAAAAACTATGTGAAAGATGGGAGAGCTCTTAATCCACCTAATCCCGTGGAGTTCATAAAAAGAGTAGATTCTAACGGACAGTGACAATATTGTAAAGCGATTGGTTTAACAGCGAATACCGCGTGGAATATTTTCACCCGGCACGTCTGGCAAATGCACTACCAGGTTGCATCAATCGCATTGTGAAACTATTGCATCGTATGGGTCGGAATGGCACCAAAGAGCCGTCGATAAAACGCATCGGAAGAATCACCGGCTCCACGACGAGGCGCAGGGACCAAAATTCCCGCTGAACGCGCGACGAGAGCGCGATACAATTGTTCGCAGGAAAAAATCGCGCGGTCCGACTCGCGCGTCAATTTCTCGTGCACGCGTCATAAATTTGTCAGCGGCGAAATACGGACGCGACGGACATCGAGGGTTTCGCGTGATCGTTCGAGCACGCGGAATTTTCATCGAGCCACGAGGAAATCGAACGACGCGACTCGTTTCGACCAATTCGTTTCTCGCTTCGAACCGAGCCCGGTTGGACGCTTTCGTGCGATACAACGTTTCGTGACGCGGCTGTCCAACGCTCGAGCAACTTCCAATTTTATCGACATACCCATGTACGTACGGGGTGTTTCGAAATTATATGTTACAACATTATTTTATGTCTGTTATTGTTATTCTTGACCAAAAATCGTCGCAAAATCGCTCTCAGATCGAGTATGTTGCTGAGGACAACTTCGTAATACATACTCGTTAAATGTAATTTTCAGTCTGTATGTTATATGACTACATTTTGTACCGTCAGAAAAACGAATTAACCAGTTAACTGCGAAATGTAGTTTTAAAAGCCGAATGTTTAATTAAAGCCAATAACAAAAATTATACGAAAAAAGTGAAGCAAAAGAAGAAGAATGACACGTATGTTCGATAAAAAATTAACAATTCGTTAATGAAATGAAGTTTTAGATCAAAGTGAGTACACGTCGAACGCAATTAACGAGAAAGCGTGGTCGTCTCCGAAACAAGGAACCGCGAAAAGCTTTTGACAAAATGAATTTCGCGAGCGTTGAGAATAAGCTTGCTTCTTCCTGCAACCAACTGTGATAGTCGAAGCAACAAACCGATATTGTCCCATCGAGTGTCGATCTCGACCTTATCGAGAAACTGTCTTGAAGAAAATGAGTTTAGAAATTTATCGATCGGGCGACTGATTAACCCTCGAATGGCGAAGTCGGGTTAATCGTGACCCAGATCTGTATTATACTAAGATATACTGTGGCTGTACAATGTCTAGTATTATGGTTTCATAGTAATTTGGTATTCATCCATCACGTATTAAAAATTTCGGAACAATTCTCTTGGCTTTTTTTATCTGAACTCGTGTAAATCGATGGCGTTTGTGTTTAGAAGCAAAACTTACGAGGTGGATTACGAAATTATCCGAACGACGCTTGGCATTTCTCAGCAAACCCAATTTTAAGACACTACCGTGTACCTCGAGACTCAAGGCACTTCGAGTATTTCCTTTAATCTTCTGCAATGTTTATACCACATTTTTCACGCATTCTAGGCTAAGTCACAGATCTATTTTCCGCCTGGAGGTACAGAAAACTGTGAGGCCGGAAAACACACGTACACCGTGACACGATATAAAATCCTCTATACCGTATAAATGTTTGAGCACGAGGAATTTTACAAGTTGAAAATTGCAGGATCAACCAATTTTTTGTCTTGCGTCGTGAAAAGTTGAAAAAAATATGAGTATGAATTAATAAAAATCAACACAGGTATATTATAAATCGAATCATTGCAAGGGTTTTATGCAAGTATTTAATACTTGATAATTAAATTTAATGCAGTGTATTTTATGTACAGAGTGAACTGATTGTTAACAGAACTGGATTTACAACTTTTGAGCACAGAAATTTTGGAATTTTAGAATGATCGAACTTTGAAAATAATGCACTATAATCGAATGAATCACAATAACGTACCACTTTCGAGAGTGAATCTCGTTCCACAAAAGTTTGGGAACTCGCGATTGAGGTTAAGTACATAACATACAACCGCAACGTTCATTTGCATACTTACTGCACTTACCTAAATGTAAACGAGAAAATCATCGCGAAAAGATTTCCCCTCAACGTGTCACGATTGTTAGTACTACTTCTTCATCGTGCAATTATGATCGATCGATCACACGAGCCGGTGTTTTTTCATAAAACACCGTCTCCCTTTCTCCTTATTCGACCTCGTTATATTCAAACAGATACTGGGTGAAATTATCGCAATGGCATGAGCTAAAATTCTTTCGTTTTCTAGTGCCGGAAATGGATGAAATGGTAACTTCGTTGCTAAAGAAATCAAGCGGAAATACTATAATAGAAATAATTTCATCAACCTTAAATAAAGTTAATTTCTCAAAATAGCAGCGAATCCTTAGAAAGCATCTTCGTAGACGACTTTGTTTCAATTATTAAAAAACATCTAGCACAGTCTTCGATTTTACTTCTTCGACGTGACTTTTCCTGCAATCGTTAACTATTAAATCACTTGCACGGAATGGTAGAATATTCTACAGAATTTGAAAAGTCCTATCAAGGAATTGTACTATAATCGAGCAAAGTTATATATAAAATTCAAGAAGGATATTCGTTTTTAAATATAAAATATTGAAGGAATAAAGGTTATATCTGCACAAATTCAGTACTTAAAAGTATAGAGTTGTATATGTGCATGTAATTTATGCTTGTCTGTTCATTAAAAGATAAAATAAGCTGTGAATCTACCTGTGTTAATATGAGTAGGTTAAATTAATGTAATGGCGTGTTAACGTATGACGTAAACTTCTGTTCAAAATGGCCACGATAGATGGACATAATTTGGGGAAGCATCGAGCGATCGAATCTCCCGTCATTAATTACAATCTTAAGTCTTTCGATAAGGAAAAGGATTCTCCATTTTCACGGATATTTCTTCTTGGAACGTTCGTGAAAGTAGATCCGGGTTCAAATTCGAACCGACGCGACGGGATCGATCGAGGAATCTAAAGTAAGAAGAACTTTTTTCACATCTCGGCCATAAATCCTTCGAACGGCATATAGACGGTAGCTCCTCCTTTCCTTATATCACTATTTTCCCTATAGTAGGTTACAGCGAGCTTCCTAGGATCTCTAAGATTCCTGGAATTTCTGGAACTCCATAGAATCCATGGAATTCCTGAAATTCCTAAAATTCTTCACGTCTCTAGAATTCTTCGGATCTTTAAAATTCCTTAGATTCATAAAATTTCCAATGTCTCGAGGATTTCGAGAATCCCTAAGATATTCATAGTTTATACAATCTCTGTAATCGTCGAATATTTCAAGGATCGATTTTTTAAATCATTCTGCATAAACAGGGTATAAAAGGAATTTTTATTATGCCAAAACTGTTAAAAAGAATTATGCCGTGTGAATAAAGACAGTTACGCTATAAAAATGAAATGTAAATGTACAATCTTTTTTTTCGGTGGAACCGCGTAAAAGTTGTAGCCACGCGTTTAAGATCGACGAATAAAAGCAGGAAGCGAGGGTAATCCTTTTCCGGTGTACACGTTCCATCGGAGATGCATTACTTATGGCACATTTAACCCGCGGAATGGCTACGGTTTTTTCTTTCGCCCGAACTTTCGTGCTGAATAATCGGGTACTTCGCGGAGATCGAGTTACTTTACTAAATCTTGTTTGCAAATTGAATCTATTAAAGACTATCGTATTGTTGTTGCAGAGAACTTTGCAAATTATGAACTGGATACGTTACTTTCCCGCGATTCGAATTGGAAATGTTATCGGATACTTTCATTTTGTACAACGATTCGATTACCGCCTATCGAACTTTGTTTCGCCATTGAAATCTGATGCTTTTCAGTTCGAAGATGTCAAAAACATTTCTGTTTTCGACGCTTTTCCGTTATTCCGATGTATAGAAGCTGTTAGACAATTTTTATATCGATGACCTGGCGCACAAATATTGCGTGTACAATTTTGGTGTTTTCGAGGAAAGCCAATTTAAACATTCAAGTTATGCTTTATCGAATAAACACTTTTAGCATTTTATTTATTATATGTATACAGAATATTTGTATCATATAACTTGTATGTGACAATATAATTTGTATATGACATCTTATGCTATTGAATAGAAAATCGGCAAAATGATAAAAGTACACAACTATAACAGATTAAGAACAGAGACTGCCATTATTTTTGGATCCATTTCATAACAAGTTTGCTTCTATTACGTTCAATTTTTGGTCGTCATCGAAATGTTTGGCTTAGTCGAAATCGTTCTCGCAGTCTTCCTCGAAGCAACGGCAGGATCATTAGGGGTCATTAATCTTGAAATCGTCGAGGAAACTTTGAAATAAACTTTTATTCAACCGGGAGAACATCGACTCTTTGTATCGCAACGCGTACTCGTGTATTCAATAGAACGATCGCACACAGTCGTAACTTAATGAGCAATTAGCTTCTTAATCGTTGCTATCATCGGTTCGTTCGCTAATCCATGGCCACGGACCATTGTTACAATGCCGTGGCCATTAAACGTATATCAAGTGAAACGACGTGAGCGATTAATATAAATTCTCAGTTTACAGGAAGTTAAAGGATTGCATGTTTATTGTCCAGGTAATTATTCTGATACAACGTTGATTTAAGAACCACTTACAACAAAATACTTGCTTATGTGTTTGGACTTCGTTGTCAGAATGTTTGATTCAAATTTGTTTTATATCTCTTTACTTTTGTATTCTGAATAATTTTTGCAAAAGTAACTCGTTTCTGAAAAATCACCTACGTAGGTTTTCTGAAAAAATATGAGGTATACATAGGGTGTTTTTATATGTATTTATCGAGTGGCCATTTGTTCTACAAATGAAGAGCTTAAGAGCACAAAGGAGGCAGGAACGATTGTCATGGATTCCACGAAACGGCTATCAGAGTCAGGTGTTTCTTGTGTGGAGTCCAATACAATCAAGCATCCAGCAAATACTTTGTACTTAGAAGAGTATCGATTTCACGTGTTCCTTTGTCTTAAGCATCGTGTAAAAAGCGACACGTGCAATAGGAGTTTTACGCCGGAACGTTACACCTGGTGGATCTAATTTACCGTGCATCTATGGCCGCGCGAAGAAACGAGCACTGTCAAGGATCTCATCTGTTCACCTAGAAAAAGCGAGTCGGTCGAAACGATTGTTCGGTCCTTAGTACTTTCCCCGGAATTTAAGCCGTTTGGAAAGTTTATTGCAACGGCGCTTTTATACAATTTGATGAGGGCATCATTTTGCTGAAAGATAACGGAACGAAGGAAAGTCAAAATAGATTCGATCGATTTTTCGTAGCACGTCTCGATCGGTTCACCCTGCTCGTTCGTCCTTTTTTACCTTTCTTTCATGGTGATTTATTAGTTCGAATAAAATTGGCCCGTTCCTTGAAAAAGCCTGTCAAGCAGCGATGTATGACCGCTATTGGATTTTGCTCGCGCAATAACGCAAAGTCTCGGGAATATTTCTCTGGTGTTACTTGACGCGCGATAGAATCGGGTAAAATGAATGATTACCCGGGTGTAACGCATACGTAACGCGATGTCCCGTTCGTTCGAACTGTATTCCCGAAGCTGAGATGAAAAAGCGACGATTTGAAACGAGGCGATGGAAGTTAATTGCACGTGAAACGAAACCGTTGCATCTACTCCGTTGTGAGGAACATCTGTTTTAACGTGAAATAAACAAACTCATATAGACTAGAAAACGTGTAAATATATTCAAGAAACGGTAGAAGAAACATGTACATGTGCATACACATATAAACGTCTTGGTGATGTCTGCAAAGGTGAGTGTACAATTACAATTAAATTGTGGAACTGTAAGTTACCGTATAAGTAACAAGTTTTCTGAGTATCAATATTTTCACAGCAGTATATTTCCCAAGAGATCAGATGAATCATTGATCGATTGCAAAGTTGAAAGCAATCATTAATATACATCTGCTATCTGGGACATCAAGATCTAACAATTGATTTTGACTATATAGGTCATTACGATCTCACAGGTGATTGTGACTAATCTAGGTCATCACGATCTCGCGATTGATTGTACCTATTTTGTTGTCAAATATGAAAGAAGATAAAACACACCCTGTAATTTAGTTGTATCATTTTTCTGAGTCGAATATCTGAACTCCAGAACCAGGGTGTATCCAAGCCCACATTTTTTAAACAAATGACCGTATTTTCTAATTGCGAATGAAACAACTATAAAACTTATCGTACCGTTAACTGAAAGGTAGCCTTCGCAGTGTTGAAACTTGTGTGTAGAATAAAAGCTTAACTTTCCGGTTCCGAAATTCGTCGAGATTTACCACGTTCACGTTATATTACCTTCATCCCTCTCATCGAATCTCTCTGAGGAAGGAATATCCGAGAAAAGCTTGAGAATGCAAAAACGCGAGATTGGTGGCTCGTTTTAATACCAACATGCCGATTTCTCGACCAGGAAACAGGGTTAAGCTTCCCAAGAATTCTTTATATCTTTCTTTTAATTTAAATTCTATTTCAAGTAGGAGTACACTCAAACATTATCACTTTTGCATTCAATCCTCTTTGGAGATCACCTTTTGAATCTCAACTATCGTTTCATACACAAATTCTCAAGTTCCATTAATCTTTGATTGCTAACAAAGTACCTACTTAATTTTCTGACAACCAGCCAGCTAGTATTAGAATCATTTACGAGCAGTCTACGTTTCTTTCAGCAAACTTCTCGCTGCACATTGACGCGTCATAAGTACCATTTTATAGCAGTTTTATGATGTGTCTTATACTTTTACGATAGACGATGTTTCAAGATTGGTTCTTTGATACACCACGATCTATAATGGTTGAAATTCGAAAGTCAGGTATTTAGCACCAGCTATCAAAGCATCAAGTAATAATGTTTATTACCGCTTTAATAAATTCTCCGTTAAAGAGGTTAAAGCAGTGACGGCGCAATGGAGGGCAAAGTTTGTCAAGGGGGAGGCTGCAAACTCTTTAGTAGTTCCATGGGTCTCCGTGTCGCTCTCATAAAGACGCTCGCCGACGAAAGAAGCTCGCAAACTCGGAGCAGCGAATTGCTCGTATCTTGTAACAATAATGCGAAAACTTGGCCACAAAGAGAATAATTGACGCGTGTACGAAGACCGCGAGTTTCTTCGTGTTACGTCTTCAACTTTTTGTTCGTGAGCCGAGGGTGTTCGAAAGTTTGCATTCTTTGTTGGATTTACGCGTCTGTCCGTGTTTTACGAGGCAGCGCTCCGAGACCCGAATCGGATATTCCGTTTCGATCGGTCCTCGTCCAATTTTATTCTCCTACTTTCCTCTGTTCGTTTTTCGTCGTTCTTGCAGCCTAGCCGGCAACATTCGTTTAATTACTTTCACCTTGTATCCCGGTATTCCCGTTTTCTGACTGTTCGCCAACGGGATTCTCGTTTCACTTTACCCGCGGTATGATCAGAAAATTCCTGACCCAACGAAAAATCGAGTTCTGCGGATAAATAAAATTTCATTATTCGGCTCGCAACGTGTGTCCTTTGTTTCGCTACGCAAGTATACAATGTTCATAGTTATTGAAAGGCCTTGAAAAACCTCCTGGGAAATCGTGTTTAAATGCTTCGTCACGGCACTTCGTTGTTTCAGAGCGATTTACGGCCTTTTTTGAACTGTCTGAACTAAACAAACACTATTGCACGATTAATTCAATCGTATGCTTTTATCGTTATTTGATGTATTTTTATGCACTCTCGCCACTCGCACAGCGATATTAAATCGTGCTGTTATATTTTTCAAATTGTAAGGACTAAACGATCTTTCAGTTTTGTTCAAACACTGTATCGAAGGCATCTAATAAATTATGGAAAGCGCAGAAACGTCGGTACTATTTATTCCAAATATTGACGAAGGGTAATACTACTAATGCGCTTTTGAACGAATCAGGTCGGAAACTTTTTGAACGTGTGTACGGAGTTAGGTTATGCCACGATCCTCGAATTGTCGATACTCGTTCACCACGCAAATTCCGTTTTCCAATGAAGAAGTTCCGTTGCCCCGGAAATCGAAGCTTTTTATCGCGTATTCTCTGCTGAATTTGTTCGGTCACGAACGACTATCTCGGCTGTTGTTGGATCGCCAAATCGTTGACGAGTTTCGGCGATCAATTAACGAGATGAATTGTATTATCGTGATCCAGTTAACGCGTTAAATATTCGAGGACCGCTGCCGTAATCGAACATGATTCAGAAGACCACCGTATGTTGGTTCCAATAACGTTGTTATTAACATTGCAGTCTGTTCAAAATGAGAACTGAATGTTGATCGTCTGAAATAATTTTCAGGAAGAACTTTAATTTTGTAACGATAATGTTTTGTTTTGCAAATGTGTACGTAATTGAAATCAGGCTACTCGTTAGTACATTCGTAAATCTTGATGTATTTTGTATATGTTCAAATTTTCCGTTGAAACGTAGCATGCAGAAAATGCCTAGCTAATTAACGAACGATCGTGAATAAGGAAATATGAAGCCGTAAGTGCACCGTGCTCGGAACTTATTTCGTAAAATGGTTGCGTAACTTGCTTTCGAGTTAAATGGAAAAGATGAATCGCATAGAAGCGCTATTATGATGAACAAAGACCGCTCTGTGACAGCTTCGGAGTAACCTAGTTAAAAGCATCTAGACGAGACTTAACGATAAGAGATAAAAGTAAATTAAAGTATGTCGGTATAACGAGACCATCGATCTCGAATAACGTTAACAAAAACCATTAACAAAATTAAAGTCACGGTAAGTCGTGACGAATGCAAGATAAGAGTTATAATTAGTGAAACAAATAACCTGCTATAAATTGACAACGTGAAAATATCGAAGAATAATATTTGATTTGATCAATTTGACAGTAAAGTGATAAATTGACCGCGCAAACTTTCCATTGACATTTTTCGTACAAAATGGCTGACCAGCTACGGCAAACAATGGATTAAACTGAAGTTTGCGTACTGTTCCGCTTTGCAGCTAATAGCAATTTATACACAATAGAAAATTTCGAGAAAGGCTAATGAACGCGCGATGTTAACCGAACGAGTTTCGAACTGTAACTATAATGTACAATTCGTGACTTTTATCGATATAGATTTTTCGATATACATCGTTCACGAAATTGTAACTATGGAAAGTTTAGTAAATAAATCAACTATCATGTACCAAACAATATTTAATAATAACATCAGAATAGACATTTTATCTTTACTGTTACTTTTTTCATTTTGTATAAAATTGTTCCTATTTAATCCGAATAACATACAGTTTTGTATCATTCTTTAAAAATTCTGAAAGTACAACATGATAAACCCATGTTGAAATACAACATTGTTTATTCGTTAACAGCGTAATGTACTGCGTGCTCCTTATCCCCTTACATTATCCATTATTTGCAGATATATTCAACGCTGAATTATATTTTGTAAATTAAACATGGCGTATTTCAGTATTATGTTCAAATGAACCAGGTACAAGGAACAAGATCCTGCGTATAACTAATTATCTCCCAGCATACACCGCCGTATAACAATGCGAATGATAATAACGGAAACAGTGGAACAAGGTTACGATTACTGCGCTCCGCGAAAGTTCTTCCAATTATCATCGGTACGAACGAAGAATTGCGCGTTCATGGGAACCATGAGACGATGATCGGTGATTTCGTTTAAGATTCACCTGAGACCCGTTTCCACGACGCGGTATCGTTAACAAAGAAACAACCGACCAGCGAAAAGCTTTAGCACGCCATTTGGGTCTCCAATGCGACAACTTTTGCGGGAGTTTCGATACGATGGCCTCGCTCTCTTCAGCTGGTTTCCGAGATCGTTTCGAGGAATACGTTAATGGGAGGACGTTACGAGCCACCGTAAGAAGCTTTTTCTGTGTTCTCACATCGTTCGCCGACGGTTTTTACAGCGGACGTTACGTAACACGACTAAATACAACGAGCGTACACTTTCATGCTCCTATTTGCAAAGTGTCGACTCACGAGAAGTGGTACTTGTCGTATAATAGCGTAATTCATGTCTGAATTATTCAAAACCCCGATGGAGATTGGTTACATTCGAGGTTGAGTAACATTTCCGATCGAATTTAATCTAAATGTAAAAATTTATGAATCGTGAAATGAAGAAATTTAAAAACTCGATAAATTGTCAATCTTCGTGTAAATTTAAAATACTGCGAATGAAGAAATTATGAATTCATAATATGAAGCTAAACCCCTGATTGCGAGATTTTAATAAAACTCTACACAGAGAAAATTCCACTTATATGGCACATTCCAGAATTTTTCCGCTTCTATAACTCCATCCGGCACCATAGAGTAGGGCAGTGTACAAAGAAGTTTCGATAAACGTGGTAATTTTACCCCCTTCCAGGAAGGGTTGCGTTTCAGACATCGACCAAGCTTTGTTCTTCTGGTTTTCCGGCGAAAAGTTTGGAAAAGAAAAATTGCCAAGCGGTTGTGTTGCGTCCCGCGAAATCCGAGTGGAAAAATTAAAAGCGAAAGAGAGAAAGCCCGGTAAGGAACAAACGCCAAAGTTCGGAGTTGTGAAATTGTTTCTTTCGTTCCCGCGGCTGTTCACGGAGCTCACGATGCGGGAATAAGTTGATTCCAAGCGGAGAAATTAAGATTTAATTTTCAATTTTAAAACAATATTACAAACCTGTAACGCAAAAAGTTTCCTTCAAACTTTGGATCGTTCATTCTTTATTTAACAGCGGTGTACCTGCGCTTGAACCTTCTTTCCCTGCTTTTCTTTGCTGGTCTGAATTTTAACTAACACAAACTCTTTTCTCCTTTTTCAATCCGTGTTAATCCTTTGCTGGTTTACAGGTTTGGGCAATAAACAGGTTTGCTTAACCATTATTAAAATTTTAATTAATATTATGAATTATTAACAATCTGTTGCAGTGAAAATTTACGTATATGGCCAGACATGTATAATAATATACTATTAAGATTGATTTTCAATCAATTTTTCGACTGTCATTAGTAACTTTCAAAGTTTCTCTTCAAGATAGAAAAAGAAACTTTACTTATTTTCCTAAGTATATGAAAAAAGCGATTAAATATGAATAAAATCATTTCTGCTCTTTCTCTATCGAACCTTTGACGAGCTTGAATGATGGCTGCCCGTTTGAAGGGTGAATCGAAGAAGATCACGGTTCTCCCCAGTTGAAACGTTTCCGAGCATTCTCGTTCCTCCTGCTTAGACACCAAAGCTCAAAGACGCTGCAACTGATTCCACTTCACGCCTTCGTTACGCCTCATTCACCATTCAACTTGCAGAGACCATTCTTCGCGGAAATACGGCGATTGTTCGTGGCGAATTAATCCGGCAGTAATCGTTCGCGTGTTACACCTGTACAGCGATCGTTACGTTTAACTTCTAAGGGCATCGTGACCCGGTTTCCCTGGCGTGCTCGTTATTACACCGGAGAAGAACGGATGATCCAGGGGAGGAACAGCCACAGCTGCAACTACGTTTCCCGCCATATCTCTTTAACCTAAAGTAGTTGCGTTCTCGTTCACGAAAACCGTACGTCTCCGTGCACCACCTGACGCCACCAATCGCCTTCAAATTTGCACGGTCATTCATCTTTTGTTCTATTAGGCATCATAAGTAACCTTTTAGGTTTACGTTCTTCTAAACTTTGTATTTCATACGATAACTTCGTACGACAAATGTTACTTTTATGATCAGTTGTTATAGGTTGTATTATATAAGAAAACTTTCTATCAGTGATGTGCAAGTATCGATCGTTTCTCAAAATCTCAGACTATTATTACCAAAGGTCACCATATGCCAGACTGTGCCAAATTATTAAAATCAGCTTTCGTAAACTGTCCTATTTGTACTATCTAATATTTCAGTCTGATCGAGCAATTGACATATACGTTATCAGAAATATGTCCGAGCGACATATTTCATGTTTGAACCGGTCGATTTTTGACCTTTGCCTAGCCTCGCCGAGAATAACTGACCTGTTATTCTTAATCGAGCAACGAACCGTTGTCACGAACAGATATCGAAATTATGTAGCGAGAAGGCTCCTGCGTTCAAACGTACTCGATATTCTTAGTTTTTTCCTTTCCACATTTACATCCGCATAATTTACGAGAGTTAACTGCGCGAGAAACTTCCCTAACCCAGTCGTAGTCGTCTCCCGTGAACTCTTGTTGTCGGTACGATCGATAATGGAAACCCGTTCGTTCACCTCGCTTTTATTTTTCATTGTCCTTTTTAGCGGCACCTTCGTGTGCTCCTGGGTGTGGACTCGTTGACATAATTTTCACAAACCTCGGCCTATACTTATCTTATGACGCTGCAATAATTGAACGGAAGTATTGAGGGGTGAGTATCAACGTTTGGACTGAAGTGTTTTCTTTTCTAAGAACGTTGATCCGTAAGGGTAGATCAGATTTACAGTGAATACATACACATTCTCTTTATTTTTAGGGATCAAAGTTTAAAGTATCAAAAATCTTAATTACTTATATATTGAATACTTTTCAAGGTTTCTCGGTGCCTTCATAAGTTAGCCTAACAGTAGATGATGAAGTGTCTGCAGTTTGCAAATAAATATTTTGTAAAATAGTAGTTGGATTTAGAAATTCATCACTGTGACAGTATCTCGCAATCTGTAACATTTGCCTTTCGATTTGCTCGAACTTTAACATCGAGGGGTCAGTGGAGGTCCACTCACGCATTACAATCGAGTCACCAATGATACATGGTTCTCTTTCGGTTTCGCATCAGTGTTATGGCCTGTTGGCAAGCTGCCCATCTCCACGACACGCCTATACGTCTTCCCATGGTGCAAGAGGGTAGTTCGAGTTAGCTGCCCTCGCTATATCCGAAGACGTATGAGCCCTGGATGCGTCGCGATCGTGCGGCATAACTCGTTCCGAAATTTTTCAGCCTCCGCCGAATTGGAATATAAATCGTCCATGGTTCGAGTGCACTGTTTCCGGTGACGATTCAATGCCACGATTAAACACGAAGCTCGAGGTCTATCGTGCGAGCATTATCGAAAAAGTTTAGCGGTATAATTCTTCTTTTATTGCCGGTAATTTATTGGCGGTCGCTCGAACCGCAGGTAGGTTCAATTTGAAAAGTTTGAAACAAGAATTCATTGTTGTAACCGAGCTCGGCCGAAATATATCTTGCTTTGTATTTCTTTTTTCGCCGAATTCATATTAACGGAGTTTTATTTCTTTCACGGTTTTACGAATATAAATTACTTATTATAAGTCAGTTGTATATAATATATTGGCACAAAGAAAAGTTTTGTCTGGAATAAAAAATTCTGAAAATTACGTAAAATCTGATTATTGTCAGAAACTAAAATCAGCGAATGTTAATAATATTTATAGGAAATTTAATTATTATTCGTCTGAACGGAACGAACTGAATGAACTTCTATTATAGAAATAAATTGAAATAATTTATATTCGAGAATTGGTTGTAAATACCTGCTTTGAGAGAGCGAAATGTATTAATTAAATACACAATGAAACTTATTGAAACAATAATTAAATGGAACAAACACGTTCGCAAATTTCTCTTTATTATTACCGTTGATTGAATTTAATGTCGAAATCGATATCGCGTTGGATTAAATTCTCGATAAGTGAGATTTTTGCTGGAAAAGTTGGAGTATCTAACCGTAGCAATTAATAAGTAAGTCGACTTAATTCAGATCGTTTTACAATGACTTTTCGAAAAAGTTCTTTCCACATTATGAGAGCTGCTCCGTCCGTGATTTGATAAGAATATTGCGATCCGGGGAAAGGGGAATAAGGCGGGTGGAAAATTTGTCACGAACTCGTCGGCCATAGAAACTAATTCCCTGATTGATCACCTCTCCGTCATCGAGAATCATAATCAGATAAAAGGTGAAGTACAGTTGATCAATACTTTCTAGATCCTGTAACAAAACGAAAGTTCAACGTTCTGCATTTCAACCACCTACCTAAATGAAAATTTATTGTTCATCTTCTTCGTTCACTTTGAAAGAAAACGAAGAAAAGTTTTTAAAGAAAACGAACTTTATTCTATACTATAACACCAAGTATAGAGAGTTGAAATCTGTTTGTTCCGGTCATTCTTTATGGCAGCCTAAAAATATTACTTCAAAGACTTGTAGCGGTTGTTTAAACCGTTCTCGTAGGTTTTGCTAGAGGCACATTTTGTGACGCGCAACGAGATCGTAATAATCTGAACGAGAGGTGAAGCGTGGTTTTTGTTATGTTTAATAACAGGGAAAATATTGTTCCGGTCCAGGCGAATGCTCGCGAAGAATGTTTGCTTTGTATATAAGAAGCGCTCCTCGCGATCCAATGAAACCGCGAAACGGTAGATCGTCCAATAGAGAATCATCTTTCGGTTCTTTTTTTCTTTGATTCAAAGTACTCCAAACGAGATGCCAAAGGCAAGAAAACATTGAAATAACCTACGAGCTTATGATCTTTCAAACATTGTACACTCTGTTTCATACGATATACGGTGCTGATTCCTCAGCTCACACTTTGACACGGAAAATTTGAAAAGATTCATAATTTATATTATATTAGAAACCCTTTGCCGACTATGATATGAACTATGATTCTTAGGCAAAGCGTGTGCAAGACCTGAAAGGGTTAATGTATCCTAAGACGATAATTTCTTTATTCAATTATTTAGTTAATTTTCTTGAAAATTTCTAGAAAGTATACAAGCTTGTAGAGCAGACTGGGTATACAATGTTCAGAACGTGTTTGAATTAAATTCTAAAGGCGATTGATGAAATGAATTTTTGATACGCGTTGTTCGACAATTAGCAACGGGTATTTCTGGAATTTAATAAACATGCAGACGTGTAAGACAGGTAGAACATGATGTTCAATATACCCTTGGTTGCTTAAATTTTCTCTTGCTAAGTATACTCTGCTCTGTAATGCTCTTCCTCAAAATTCTCTGCTATGCACCCTTAAGAAAGTGCACCCCCAAACGAATGCACACCAACTACTCTGTGCTCACGCGTTTCCAGAAACCTAATTTCTGAACGTCACAGACATACTTGCTTCTTAAAAATTCCCTTACTGGAGCTACGTTGTTCATTCTGCTTTGAACTTCTACATGGGTGTAGCAACTTTTACCCTAGCTTCGAAATTCGAAAGTAACCCGCAATTTGAAAGTCCAAAATCCGTAATTTGAAAACCAAAGGTGTAACATTCGTAAGTCCTAAAGTTTAGAAACTGAAAAATACTGTAACTAATTGCTGTAAGATATTACGTTCCTTTATTATGGTTGAGACGCGAAATCGAAAGACATTTTCCTCGCTTCTTTAAAGATGCATGTAACATAATATACTTGCTCGATTCTGCGCTCGGATGTAACATTATTCTTTTATCTTCGCAGGAAAAAGAATTTCTCAAAGACAGCAGAAAATATGGGTTGTATCAAAGGCAAAAAGTGAAAGATCTTTGTTTGTGAATAGTATAGTAGTTGGTATTACGAAGGTTTTATATCGTGGATATTCGAGGAATAAAATGAAGCAGTCTCGCGATGAATAATTTCTCTGTATATCGTAAATACGTATAAAGACTGAAAGAGTTATAAAAAAAAATTCGTAATAAATTGTAGGATGTTTGAGCGCATAAAATTGAATAAAATTCTGAACCTGTTACGATATAAAGTAGAAAATGAAAGACATTACGATTTTGACGGGAACAGGAGAAAAGTGTGCGAAAAGCATCGCGAGGAAATAAAAAATGGAATTTCGAAAAATCCGGGGATTTTTGTTTGCTTTTACCGTATCGGCCGTATGAATCGCATTCGCCGTTTATACACGAAATGGAATGGAAAACAGGCGATAAAAATTCATATGGGAATCCGTGTATCGAGTGTCGGATAAAAACAGAATATCGTCCATGCAAATGATTAATTATGCGGGGTGGAAAAATGCGCTTGCGTAAACGAACCGCGTAATTACCCGATGAACTCGAACAATTCGTGCCAATCAGCGTGTTATCGACTCCCCATGCATATTTAATTGTAAACTCGATATTAATTCGATTCTTTCCTTGTTGCAGGTGTTTTCGCGAGAACGTTGCAATATTCAAGCTTATCGAACGGTTGTATCTTGAGGTAAGTAACCATTAATATATTACGAAGTACAGAACATCGTTAGTTGTCTGAATCGTACATAATTTGAAAATACTGCGTTTATGATGGTCACTTATTTCTGATCTATTGGTACCATTATAGTCTGAGTACTCAATGTTGAAGGTCATAATCGAGATTAACAAATTTATCACAATCGAGTAATTGATTAATCTTGTCAGTGAGAACCGAAGGTTGTTATAAGCAATTTTTTGAATATATATTTTGTAATGTCGTGTTTGTCGGGCAAACTCAGCATCGAATATTTGCTTTGAATTTGATACGGAAAAGAATTCGAATTGAAAAATCATTCTTAAAATTACAATATTATATCGAATAAATATTTGGATACGTTAATGGAACGCAGCGAAGAGCGAAAACGAAAATCGAAATTGGTTGACAGAAGGGGAACCAGTTGCTGGACCACACGCGAGCTCTTTTCGTGTGGTATCGGTTCCGGAACATAATATTGTATCTATCCAGTCAACTGAATCTCTGTCGAAAATTGAATCCATCATTCTGCCGGAAATAGCATTGTACACGCGGAAACTGTTCTCATCCTCCCATTGGATAACTCGAAAGTGACGTTCTGTTTTTATTGTTCCTGTTATTAGAAGTTCGTTCTTTTTTTTTTCGGACGTTTGTAAATTAGTTCGTCTCGAAGGTCGAGCAATTTTTAAGCCAAGAAAGAAACGAAAGCGGGAGTTGAGTTTACCGAGTGGAAAACAGAAAGAAACGAATAGAGAGAACAGAGACCAAAAAGGGGAAATACAAGCATGGTACGGGAAACCAATATCATGCCACCGAAATCGATACTGGCTAAATAAATATTGTTAGGCCATCGAATTGACGGTGAACCTCATCGTACGGAATATTTATTCCACGGAGCTAGAAAATGAAAACAACTTATAGGTATTTGAACTTAATCTTGCGCTTTATATCGACATAAATCATGTTATTGTTACGCGAACACGCTTTCACGTTTAGGCAGGTCATATGTTGTTCGGCGAGCCAATATTAAGAGCCAAATTATGATTGATTACCGAGATGGAATTCCAAATCACTCGCTTTAACAGCAGTATTAATGAAGTGTCGTTTTGATAATCACCTATGTTCCGCGTTCAACATGCAAGTTTTGTATTTTTAAATTTGCAAATTGTCGAAGCAGCAATTTTCTTAATTTCTAAATTTACAAATTACCAAAGTTTGAAATTTCAAGAAACTTATAATTGAAAACGAGTTTAAATATATTATGAAACAACGTTTACCATAACCTTCCTGACTAGCGAACACGATTACGGTTTTTTAACAAAAATTCGCCCAGTTTGCTCTCTCGATTTCAGCGACGACCCGTGCTACGTGTCGTCTCGAAGTTATCGCGACTGACACGCGACTAACGACGCTGGGTTAGCGGTTTTAATTAACGATATTAACGCATCCCGTACCGTGTGTACTCGGGAACCCAGGTACACGCTATACACGTTAATTCCATCGCTGATAAACACCCAGCTGCGCTTTTTTTCGCTTCGTTTCCAGTTAACCGTGTCGTCGGTAATCTAAAATTTCAGAAATTAACCTTGGATCGTATCGGAAGCTTGTCACGAAACGGATCCGGCACGATTGCGACACGTGGTCGAGCCTCGTTTTTATTGGTTTCACGTTAGGGCAATTTGTACTAATGGTCAGTCTGTTTGCAGAGGAAACATCGTTCAGTCCAATCGCTGGAAAGTAATTCAATTTGTAACTGCGTTGATAAAACTCTCCTAATGTTTGAAATGTTTATGACTGTAATTGACACTTCATAGGAACACGTACTTGTAACTGGTAAAAAACACTTCGCACTCTATTGCAACGATAAGCTGATACTCCTATCAATAATATCATTAAAACAAGTGGAAATAGATAACTGAAGTAGGAAGTAATGCATAATTTAAATCTACTTATTCTAGGTCGAATTTCACGGAACCATAATTTTAGTATTCAAATCTGTCCTTGTTCGAACTTTAAACAAGAACCGTGTTAACCAAATTTTCGAATTTCTGAACGCATCTCTGTCAAATCGAATAGCAGCATGCGTGTAATTCTGACGGCGAGCGCAGGTGGTATAATAACATAAATAATAGCTCCCACAGTGGTTCGTCACGCAAAATTAATGGCTTTATGTATCGTGAAACTAATGTAGGAAGTTCGATTGATCGTAATACAGTAATGAAATAATGTAACTCGGTTTTTGTTAATCATGACTATATGTAGTGTATAAAATTATTCTGTTGAAGCAGTGGGTTCAATTATAACAGTTGATATTGTTTATATTGTCACCAGTAATTTCTAAACGATATTTCGAATTTTTACTAGGAATTCCTGAACAGCCCTTTGTACTGGTATCATGAAAACGTATACTCCATATGTAACGGGTTAGGGCAATAGATTTGCATAACACCAGGAGGTACGAGAACCCAAACTATGCATCGTAAATACTAAGTTAGGGCTGGTCCAGACAACGCAATAATATCCAGCATCCATTGTCTGTGCTAATGTTTCAATTCTCAAGGTACACAAACCGCCTTGAAATGAATTAACGCGAGATATATTCCACAAACACCTTACAACGTTTGTAGTGCAAATTCCTGATCGAGATTGTTTCACGAAATGAACAAACCTGCACGAAACAAACAGAGATTTCACCTTATGTTTTCGATGATCTTTTCTTCGTGATTTTTGGTAGAGAATTGTCCTCTGAGAGAAATTCCTTATCAGAGGAAATCTAGGTAATGTACAGTTTTCCCTCTGGTCAGGTTAAACGTCACGGCCGTGCTATACGCGTACCAATCATCCTTCGTCAGTTCGATTATCATCCGTGTCATTCGATGCGATCTGCGAGCGTTTATGCGTCTGTCCGTCAGATAGGTTTCTACCTCTGATTGGCTGTAAATAATCGCTCACCTGTCAGATCGAATTCTCGGTCGTACATCACCCTGGGGACATTCAAGATATTACATTGATTCATGGAGTACTTAGCATTCTACGTTTCTCACTTTTTACTTTTGTAATTTTCGTTTCGTTTAACGCTGTATTTGATAAAATTCTTTTCTATTCAATCATAATTTATTAGCGATCTCTGGGAAATGCAACGTACTAACGTAACAAAGTTTCTTAATATAATTACATTAAATTTGCAACGCTGCCGTATTCGGAATTCCGTTTTCGTTACTTCTCGAAATCGTTTTATTAAAATTAAACACGTAGTTCCTAGTTAACTAGTCCCGTGTAACACTAGTCTGTCGGTGTGCGTCATGAGATAAATAAGCAGACGCTCGATTCTTCTGTGGAAAGCACCGCGCGAACCTATCAGCGAACAGATATAATTAAACCCGTAACGAAATCGTTAGGTCTCGTGTCGACAAGCGCGAACTGGCGCGACCGAGCGTATACGTTCTGATCCCGGCCAGCCACCACTTAGCTTCGCCTAATCCGGATGTAATTTTAAGCGAAACAGTTTCCGCGAGTTTAATAAAGCGGCTGTAGAGCGCAGTCCGCGTTGACGGTAGCAAGTGCAAATTGCATGGGTCTACCTTCATATTCACGACGACGTCAGCGACCCGTCGTGCTAATAATTCTTCGTTGCTCGTCTCGCGATTTTCTTCCACCTGCAACCGACGGAAAAAGGTGTTAGGATAATTAAATAAACAGTTAGACGGAAAATACAAGCAAAATCCCTCAGCGTACCTTGCGTTCCATTTAGGTTATTACACACGGTACAGTTTATCTTTATTTGCTTATTATTTATTCATGACTACCGAGTCATTATAGTAATCCGTAGATCGCTTAATCTTATCTTACTTATGTTGTATCGCCATGCAGTACATTGCCACATATTGCAACGTAACGGGTTATTGCGTGTTAGCGTCATTCTACTGCTGATGAGCTGACTAGGATTTCTGTAAAATACTCTTGATTCTTCGTATAATTCATGATTACTTTAGACTCTGCCTAGAATTCCATAGGTTCTCATAGAACTCGGTTCCCTTGGAGTTTCTTAGTTTAACTTTAGAGTTCCTGAGAATTGCCTAAGGTTCTCTAGTACACCTAGCACCTATTTGTATTCCATAGAATTTCCTAATCCTCCCACGTTCCCTTTGTATTCCATAAGATTCCCTGGTACTCTCTTGCATTCTCTAAGACTCTAATATCGCTTTCTATTCCCTAGAATCTCCCTAAGACAACTCATTTTAGAACCTCCTTCCCTGTAAACTTTCTGGTATTTCTGTAAGATCTAGAATTGCCCTGAGATTTAACGAAAAGAAGTCTGCCACCGAATCCGTCACGATAATACTGCGTTCTTAGAAAAACTCCTCTTTTGAACCCGCGATGCATCTTCCGAGAAGCGTTTAAAAGAAGCATTCGCGATAGCGATGGCAATCTCGGTACTCGAGACGTCATGAACGCGGCCATATTCCCGCTGTTCCCTCTTTCGCGCGTTTTCGAAGCAGTTTCAGCTACAACGTGTTACACAACGACTATGGGATTTTCGTGTAGCCTCAGCACTGCGACACGCTGTCGTATGTTGCTAACCTATATGAAAACCGCCGGCGGGAAAGCCAGGAGGCAGTAACAGGGTGGTGGTTCTGTTCTCCAGGTGTGTGTATAGGATGTGTGCGCGTGTACTAGTCGCAGCCACTTGCCTGGCAGTAGCCACGGAATAAATGGCGCGTTTTGGACGTCCTTATTCCCTTTCTGCTAACCAGAGCTTTTTCTCCTTTGTCACCTTAACGCCGTAAAAGAGGCTCGGAACGAGGGGCGGCTTTATATTCGCGCGAAGATAAGAACGTTCCGCGCGGAGATTTACATGGACAGCGTGAAATGCAAGCGTGCCGGAATGCAGGAAACCGAGCCGGAATGCTTGGCCCTTTTTGCAGGCCGGATGCAAGGGCCCGCCGGTATTCCGTCGCGAGCTTGCGCCACACCGGCAAGAGATTTATCCTCGTTAACGCTCTAACGACCTACCTACTCTACGATCTTTACGATTTCTTCTTGCTTCGTCGATGCACGAACAACTGACCGACTCTGCTTGCTTCTAACGCAGCCTCATAGTCGGCAAACTGATATTTCCTGATTTTGTATGTGGTCAAAACTTTCGCGATTTCATCCGTGTCATTTTGATTCGACGTGATACCATTTCGAACGTTTTTAGCGGAGGAGTCCGTATTCAACTCGATTCAGTTTGATTCGACACGATTCAAATTCGCGATTCGAGTCTGCGCGACACGATTCGATCCGACAGTTTCCATACGATACAATTTCGTATGACACAATTTAACCCGAGCCAATTCCGTACGATACAATTCAGCCCAAGCCAATTCGATGCAATTTAACCCGAACCAATTCCATACGATACAAGTCGACTGCGTACAATTCAACTGAAATCATTCGGATGCTGTGTAATTTGACGCGATTCCATTCGACGGGATTCAGTTAACTGCGATTCGACTCGATGTGGTTCAATTCTGCGCAGTTCGGTGCGATTAGACTTGCCACGATTGAACTCGACGTGATTCAATTCTACCCAGTTGAATCCACATTCGCAGTACTCAGGCGGCCGATTAAAGCTTCACATTCAGTCGCATTCAACAGTTCGTTCGATAGTCATTTACATTAAACGAGTACGAACGAACGATTTTCTTGTTTTATGTTCCTGCTCGTTTACTCTAAACGCACCCCTAAACTTCGCACAGAAAACTCACGTATATATACCATATTATTACGACAATTATTCAGAGTATGATTGTTTCCACAACCCTCTCTCATAGCAGAAGAGTTCAAGACAACATTGTGTTGTAATTTTGTAGTTAATAATTTGTACGTAGCAAATCATTATTCGTTTGAAAGAACCTTCCAATATTCGAAATGAATGTTTGTAGTTAACAGCATGAATAAATTTGTCAAATTGCTTATTTTCTCGGAAGCAGCAAATATTTGCAGAGTTTGACCTCTGGCCAATGTTTTCCAGGAATTTATATTGAATCACGATTTCTTGTTTGTTGGTTTGTACCGGCTTCAAAGAGTACGATCAAATAATTGGCAGAAATTGCCGCGATGGAAGATCGCGTCTCAAATTAGACGATTTCACTCGTTAATATCAAAGCACGAGTACACTCCTATTTTCCCAGGTATTTCTTATAGATGCACTCCAACATAATTATGTTCATCTTATTCGTGTCTCCGCGCTGATAACTAATCATGGAATATTTTCAAGTGGTCTGCCTCTTCTAGCTTCGTTTCAAATTGAAATTAAATTCCGTTTTAATTGCATAAACGTACGCTACGCGATCGTGCAATTAATATTATGATACGCGAACTGAGGAAATTGAAATGTTAAATATTATTACATGTGCTGTTCAAGTCAATACAAAATCATTCGTATTTTCCTGGTGGGTATATTTTGTATCATTTATTTACTACAAGGTGGTACATTTCATGTCAAACAATATACTAACCGCACAAATTTTGGATATTTTTAGAATCACTTGCAACGTGATTGCAGATTTTTCAGTTTGTATCATTTGGCCGATATACAATGTTCTTTGGAAGTGTCATTTTCATAGTTCTAACGCTTCCAATAGGATTAGCATTAAGTGACTCTAAAGACCAACCTGTTGATGCCATTCTCGACCTATCGTTTGCATGTAAAGCATCGATGTTTGGAATCATTGTATGCATCTTGAGAATCACACGAGCTGAACTATGCTCACATCATTTTTAAACAATCGAGACATCTACCTGACAGATATTTTATTTGTTATATTTTGAATATACCAAATATTCTTATATATTACACATTAGATCGATGCAAAAGATGAACCATCAACTTTCATTTTAATAATTGAACATACTTCAGATATACATATTAGGAACAGTATCCATGAAAAAGTAGACCATATCAATACTTTATAAGAGCAGTACGAACGATTCTTTGCATTAAAAAGTTACTAAAATAAAATTTGAATGAAATTTCTAAATCCATTAAAAACTGTCTGTCTGTTACGAGCGGGTTTAATAACGTCGCGTCGCATCAAGCAAAATAATCCAATTTAAACAAACTTGCGGCCATAAGAACGGGGATTGTTTGTTGCAAAATTAGCCGGAAATATTGCGGGGTAATAACGCGAACGCGAAACGAGCTGAACCGAGGAGTTTCGCAGAAATTGTCGGGTCGCTTTGAAAAGCGTGGCTGTCAACTTCATTAAATCGACTCGGCCACGTGTTTGCACGCGGGCTTAGATTATTTATGACCCGAAGAGGATCGTCCGCAGAAGAGAATCGTTTGTATCAGTCGTCGTCTGGCGGTCTCATTCGTGTCCGAAATTAGGAAAACAATGGCTCTGCAATTTCCGGTCCTTGGCCAAACACGAACACCGTACACCCGCAAAACCCTTTCGCACGGTTTCAATTTCGTGTTGGCTGTCTTACGGCTCGTATCATTTGCATACAATTATCCTCGTTCGAATTATTTTCCCGCGTATGTTTCTCTAATCTTTGCCGCGGTTTGTTTGTTTTCCGCAGCGAGAAACAGAGATCGTTTCCGCGTGTACTTTTCTCCACGCGAAAATCCCTTGCCGGGCGTTTCCGCGACGGGAAACAATGACTTTTACCGTGAACTCTTATCAAATACCGCGCGTAATTATCTCGTGGTCTAATTGAATCTTGCAAGGGAACATAGAGAGGCGGAGATAACACGATTTCAAAAAGGAAAAATACGATTACGTAACGCGATATGGCAGCTGTATTTGCTTTGGTGTTCCGATCGATTCGGTTATCATCAACTATCGTGTGTCAACAGATGTGTGGTAACAGATACTGTTAAACTTATAGTTCTTTACAGCCGATGTTCGTGACTTTGACTTAATTTTTTCGCGATATATCCGCGATATCTATCGTGCAACAATATTATCAGAATTTTTAAGTTAGGCACTGTACAACGTTGGTATCAAATTATTGCTCCATATCTACAAATTTGGGACTTTAAAAATGTTCAAAATGAAATTCTCAGATAGGGAAGTTTCAGATCAGATTTTTAAATTTAGTTTAGTCAAAATTTTCAAAGTTGCAACCTTTCAAATGCTGTACGGAAGGATGCCTTTTTATACTGCAAGTCCAGGAAGTTTTCGCTCGTAAAGTCTCGACCGTGGCAATATAGAAAGAGTATGTCGTGCTGGTCAGTGCCCATTTGGCCATGGCCGGTACACCGGACACCAGATTCGAAAATTACCATCAATGACACGAATTTACGGGTCGAAATGGCGGGTCAGCGGTAAAACCCATTCAGAAAATTAACAGTCCGGTCGTGGTATTCCCTCGGAAACTAACATTATTCGTCGAATAACGCTTTCGTTACCGGGGCAACGTTACACGCATAATACAGTGCATCATTTGCCGCGAATTCGTTCGAGGTTTACTACCTCCTGCCGTCCGCGTTTCCGGTTTTTCATCGGCCTCGGCCAGCTACCAGCCTTGCTTTTAACGCTGAAAGCGTTCGATTATTCCCGAAACTGCAATATCACGATGAGTCCGGATCAAAAGGCTACCAGCGAAAAATATCCTACGCGTAAACGCGAAAACATTTGGCTTGATTCGCTGTTTTCCGCGTCGTTTGCGATTCAAGTATTCCACGAAGCGCCGCTAATTTCATTTTTCGTTCAGAATCCCTGCACTGTTCCGAAATTCCCGTGTCTCTCGCAGCTGCGAGCAATTTACGTTTAAAAATAACGAATTATTCGCGTGACACGCAGAATAATTAACAGGGTACCTTCTTAGCTTTAGATTCCTGACGTTGTAGTTTCACGACACGATTTTCTTTCTACCTAAATGGTTAAGGTAATTCTGCTATTAGTTATTTGCGCTATAAAAACGAAACATGTGTTTTAGATTGAAATATAGTATATTTTTTAGATCTTTACATCTCTAGATTTCTATGTTCGTAGGTCCTGTATTCGTATATCTACGAATTCTTAAATCTTTAAGATTACTGATGCTTCAAATGTTTAGATTATCCAAGTATTTGGATCTCCAAATCTCAACATCCCCAAGTATCTTGGTCTCGAGATTTTTTAATTCACAAATCTCTACATTCTGAAATTGTTCAATTCGTATATCACTGGATCCCCGAATTTCTACATCTCCCAAATCCCTAAATCCCCCATATCCTTGGGTCCTTAAATTTCTAGATAACTAAATCCTTAGATCTCCAAATATCTAGTCAGATAAATCCTAAAATCTCCAAGTATCTAGTCAGGAAATCTTTGAATCCACGAACTTCTAAATTCTCAAACCCCTTGATCCCCAAATCATTTCAAAGATCTCCAAATCTCTGAATTCCAGAATCTCTGGATCACAATATCATTGTTCCGTATCTCTAAACTCCAATCTTCCTAGTTTTACTGATTCAAAATTGCCTATCGATCTTCTAATAGTTTGTCAAATTCGTGACAACCTCAGTGATAGCGAAAATGTCACCATTTATCTTCCAAAAATAAATCTATCGTTCGGGAGACTATCTATCGCACTATTACGAAAAACAAAGTGAATAAATCATTGACAACGGTATCACGTTATCACGATGAACTATTCCATCTTTCGACTGTACAACATCGCGAGCGACTTTGTACCGTCACTGCAACGCTGTCGTAAGAACAAAATTACCAGTGAAATAGCTTCGTAAGAAGAAGCCAGTTTCAGGAGAGTTCGTTGAAGGGAATCTCTTCGTATAACGAGAAGCGAACCCTGCAAGATACGACGGAAGATATCATAGACGTTCGAATATCCGCGTATTATACAGTACATAATATCAATGTAACGGTGGTTCTCTGTACATTCGTAATCCGGCGCCAGACAAGCGTGGATGTGTATGTTATCCGGTTCAGTAATCCAGACGTGTTGGATATTACAGGTATCCTCGTCACTGTCATGCAACGAAAGATTACATTGTACCGTACAAAGCACTCGAAATTCATCGCTCGTTTCCTCTTTTGCCAAATACGATAGTTACTTGGCATCCCACACACCTATTCTTCGGAGATGTTCACAAACGTCGGCTAAAACCTTTGCCATAGTTTGCTATTGTAGGTATATGCTCTACATACATGTCTGCTTTTTGAACACATTGTTGACTGGCAGTTTCATGCAGAACGTCAGCCGTTATTTTGTAAACATATACGAAATAGTCTGAATAAGGAAATTATCAATCTGAACTTATATTTTATTTGTACATAATGAACTGAAATGAAACTTTGTACATATCTTCCACATAACTTTTGCAAATTCAACTTCTATTTATCGTACTTCATTTTGACACATTTATATCATACTTCAATAATATATTATAATATTTTTGACATAATATACCGTACTAGTGTCACATACCCACTAAAATTACAACATACGTATTCATATGAAGTTCACATGGTAGTACAGATTAATGGCGATACATTGAAACATAGTATACTTGTAAGCATTATACTAAAGATACAATGCATATTTATGATATGATTAAGGTGTAAACGGAGATAAATAAATCTATTTCTAAGAATTATTGCTAACAGTGCTTCTAGAAATGCATACTCTGTAAAGGAATTGAGTCAAGGAACAAAGCAGGTGAAATTCAGCGATTCTTTCAACAAAGGGCAGCAAATGCCATTGAAAAGCAGTTTGCATGCATGCCAACGGTCAGTGTAAACTGCCGTGAATTAGGTTGACGAACGTAATGATGCATCGAGTGCAACGGTGACGACAGCGTTCAACCACTCGACGGCCAGTGCTAACGAGGTTAGATTATGCCGGTGAGCTGCCAAGCGAACCGATGCGACTCGAATGTCAGACGATCGTATCGATTGTTTTCTGCACGGGCAGGTGATTGCAAATTGACCGCACGTTGTGTGCTTCAAAAGCGTTACTACTTGTTTTGCTGTCGCATCGACGGGCTCGATTCAAACATCGTATTGTGTGACGTAAGCAATCGAAACGTTTTAATCCTCGTGTCTATACATCAGCCGTATTTTGTGCTTCTTCTATAATAACAAATACCTTTGTATCGCGTTTAGTGTTCCTTGGGGTGTAGTATGTGTACTCAATAATGGCTGAGTGCTTGAGATGTCGAGCGGTGGTAGGTTCCTCTGGGGAACAGAGGCAACACCAGTTATTGACTTTTGGTTAGTAAACTTTCACGTTTAGAAATTTGGGAATTTGAGATGCCGCGGAGTTGAAAATTTAGGATTTGAGGATTTAGGGATTTGGGAAATTGGGAATTCGGAGATTAGGAATTTGTGGCATCGAGCATATGTTAATTTAGGGACTTAGGGATTACAAAATATGAGAATTTGGAAATTTAAGAATGTAAACATTTGAGAGTATAAAAATTTGCAAATGTTGCAATTGGATTTGCAGGCTAGAAAGCGCCTTAATGACCTAAATCTTTGTCGTAAAAAATAAAGTGAACTTCGGTAAAGCGCATTTAATCTAGGAGTAGTTCTGGTGTTAAGCTCAATATTGTCCGATCCGACATAGTGTTCTCCTTGTACCGCATCGACCAGATGTTTACTATTTACCTGGACCAATCCCAGGTCCTATTGAATTGTCCGTCACCTGGACCTGTTCTCGAATTCAAAGGGAACGAGTGGCTATTGCGTCGTTCTCTTCGGTCCTGATCCTCATTCAACCACGTCCACCTGGATTCTTTTCTAGCGATAAGTACCATGTCCAAATCATCTTCAACGGATCTCGGCCGACTCCCGAAACTTGCGCTCCTAAATCCAAACGAGTCTACAAAACTCTCTAAATACGTACTCGGAAATATTACGAATTTATACAATCGGAAGCATCGATATTCGCGACAGATAGAGGCGCATGGACACGGTGATACAAGAACGCGGATAAGAGCGATAGAGCGAAGAGGGGACCGGAAGCTTGCTTTGATGTTTAACCGTTGCTGCTAGGTATTTCGAGAATTTCCCAGACATTCGGCGGAGCGGTTCTGTAATACAGCTTCGTATGTAACTACCGCGAGAGAAGGCTTGGTCCGGCAATCCAACCAGCGAGCGAACTTCTGAAGTATTTCGTTCCGGCTTGGTTAACTGCAGCCGAGGCGCAGCCGCGTTACCAGATCGGACCGCACAGCACGTGGTAATTACCACCTCGTGGCTACCTTGCAAATATCATCGTTTCCGGAATCGAGCGAGCTTCTGCGAGCATGCTGACGCAGAATTACAAGTTATCCCTTAATGAAATGATACCAATCCTTAGGAAATACCTTCGATCCGCCATTTTCTCTTGCCACGATTGTTCGGATACTTAAGTCTTTCGATTCGTACAACTCTTTATTTGAACCAGTGATATGGAGATATAGGAATCTACGATCCCGGAGATATAGAAGTCTGAGGATGGGTAGAAAGATGTAGGGAAGGGTATGATATGAATGAGATACAGGGGTATTGTAATATAGAGGTATAAAGACATGTTTTGTGATCTAGTCATTTGGGAATCTAGGTATTTGATGATCTCTGTATCTGGAAGTCCAAAAACAAAGATCTATGTACTTGAAACTTCAGGGATCCTCCAGAGAAATTTCTGCACCTGTGATAAATAACATTTTGGTTACAGTCTAATCTTGCAGCTGACAAAAGAACCTAAATGCCAATAAAATGATAATTTTAATAAAATCCCAACGAAAGTTGTCAAAGTATGAAATAAAATATGATACTGTCGTAATGTACTCTCAGGTTGTTAAGTATCAAAGTATTATAAATTCGATCATGATTTCCCGTTGCATTTCTAAATTGCTCGATTCAGAGCGAACATATGGGTCGGACGACTGGAAGGATCTCGATATTTGCCGGATATCTCTATTTATTGCGGTCCACGGAAGTTTCTGCTGCTTCTGGCCGTAACCTGCGGTTTCCACCTTTCTCGCAATAACCCCGACGCAATATTGAGCGCCATAGCACGTACATCCAAGCTGCCACGAGCCTGAAATCATCCTCCCCATGACACTTTGTTTCTCCGACCGGTCTCTATTATATTGCTTTCGCGGCCTGTCTTTCCATCGGGTGCTTTTCGTTACTCGATTCATTCGTTTCAAAATAAACGAAGAACGCTTTCAAAGCTGAAATAGTATAAACGTCTTCCTCGTTTTTCTTCTTTCGTTTCGTCGATGGTTTTTCGTTTATTTATAGCACCTTACTTATTGCTGAGTGATCGATCGATATCGAAAAGATATAAAATCGCGCTTTATAAATTTATGCATTTTAAACGCATGACATGTTTTGAAGAAAATTATGCTATTTTAAGACATCCGAAGATGAGAGAATTTTTTGAAAAATTATTTATGGAATTGTAGACGGAGGGTGCTGGTTTTATTCCTCCGTTATTCCGTTCGGAAATGGGAAACACTTGGAAAGCTGAGATAATGGGCGTCCCTTCATCGTTTTTTCGAAACTTTTTTGTTTCAAGCAAGTACTCAAGTGTACTCTGTTATGCTGTTAAATTATTGCAAAATACTTACCTTTTCCTGTTAACTCCAGTAGAGAGGTGTACTAGGACGTGGTCATTAAGAGTGCGATCATTAATCTTAACCATGGGTCATTTTTTTAGAATATCAATAACTATTTGCACTTAAGGTCTTAGTATTGATATTGATGTGTATTCTACTCCCTGTCCAAAAGATACAAAAGGTCGTTCTAACAAATGATCATATTTATATATTCAAATTATTATTATTTTTATTAACAATTCTAACTTTATCTTTCATAATAATACTAGTATAGTCGAATATAGTTGAATTTGTTAATCGTACTACTATTAAAATATGAACATCTAAAGTTAACAATTATACCGTTTATTATGTCTTTGAGTTCGTTTCATTATAAAATTATACTTAAAATTATTTGACGAATATTCTAACACCGGTTGCTAACAATCGCAACACACGTTTACTTTCTAGCTGCTATTAAATCCAAATTAAAAACCTCTTCGCAAAAAGAAAACGAAGTAGTTGCACGGCTGTCGACCGAATTAACGAGCACAACTTCGAACAAAACAGTTTCGTTTCGACATTTCAACGAGTTGGCGTGTCTCAGACGCGTGTGGACCACACTTGTCCACAATCACTTCTCCACGTCTGGCCGCGAAAAATCCATTTCGACGTTATTAAAGTTGCACCTCTCGACACCAGACGTTTCGTTCTCTCTAACGATCATTTCGTGCATCGCATTACTTCGTTTTTATTCTGTATTTCCCTGGTTTGGGTGTTTTCTAATTTGCCATCTTTACGAACCACCGCCATTTTTGTCCTCTTTTGCTCCCAATTTGAACGAATTCGTCGCGGATTTTCTTTTTTTAACACGTGGAGTCAATTTCATGGTTTTAATTATTGATAGATGCATCTGGTTTCTTTATGTGAACATTAGAGTAGCTGGGGATGAAAAGTTCCTAGTCTGTACGAGTAATGAGAGCTCTTTTAATAATTCAGAAACTGGGTATTTGGGTATCCGAGATTGCAAAAGTTGAGGGTTAAAAATATTTCACCACACTATTGTTTCAAAATCGATCATTTGATATGCAGTGACCTAATAGAAAATAGCAGTGTCATCGCTTTAATGCATTAGATTTCAATTTCAACATAATTTGACTACGACATAACAGATTCAATTTTAATCATCGCCTGATGAATATTTAAACACAGATATAGATTTTCGCTTCAATTCACGTTTTCCCGTTGGAACAGGGTTTCAAAGTTTCAAGGAAATCTAACAATTCCACTGTCTACCAATAACGAAATCCAGTAATCGGATTGATTTATGACCAATTGAAGAATGGAAGTTAAAACAGTAAGAAGATCCTATTATTACTTACTTATCTGGTCCTTACTTTTCCCTTCTTATGTACTTTATATAAAATTACGTGGTAAAGTATCTCGTTGGAAAATTCCAGTTAGAAAGCAGTTCCCGCAGATTTATCTTTGTGCTTTTTTAGCAAAAAAGAGATTACGCGTCGCCGTCCATCACGGCGCAGTGTGATCAATCGGTACATGATATATGTTGCGTTTGCGTTTTCGAAATTGGAATATTGGACTATTCGTTACGTGCGTATTGGTCCTTTGGGTTATAACAATATCCTATATTATCACTGTTCGTTTCCATGTTCCGAAATGGTCATCTTTAACATTATCAGACCGCAATCGTTAACCGTTCGAAACTATATCATTCTTAGCTTCGTAAGAAGATAATACGCTTTCGGTGCAAGATCTCTCGTTTACTCTCTAAATCATTGAAATTTTCCATGCGCAAAGCGATGACGGTTAGTCGGTCGATGTTAAGAGCTTCTTGCGAGTTAGTCCGTTAACACCGAACCGGTTATTTGCATTTCAACCACCGTATTGGCCATCAATTGCGTCTTAACTGATGGAAGCCACAGCTCGCGCGACCTCAATTAACTCGAAACCCTGGACACGCTCGTGCTTGTAGTTAAATAACATTATACGAGCAACTTGTTGGTACTCGCCTTAACTAGCTGCGTAACGTTGCTTTAACATTACAAAAACATCCATCATCAAGAACCCGAATCATATCACAATATAACACAGTGTCGTAAGACTTACAGCGTCGATCACTATCACTTCTCTCTATATTATCAATTTCACCAACGTTGTAATATTACACGGAACAGAGAGAACTGTTTTGTTTCATCGTACACGTACCGTAAATTCGGTGATTATGAATTTACTATATGTACATCGGGGCAAAGGTACCAGAAGTGGAGGGAAAGAGAGGCACGGTTTGAGAAACGAAGAGGAAGAAGAGAGAAGCACACAAGAGCAGCGCAAGCTCGTAAGCTCTAATCGTTGAGGCCAGGGTATTACTACGCGATTCTCGAGTATGTGCTTCCTGCGAAAGCAGCGTAATCCCGATTTCATACTGTTGCATGTTTAACCTGCGTGCAGTGTTTAACGATGCCATCGATCGGGATAACACAGTCTGTTAACGAAGAACGCCCGTGTCGCGAGGTAGAATGCAAACGATGCATATTTGAGCAGAACCGAAGGCTCGATTATCACGGCTACCACGATTTTCGACACTTAGCACTTTGACGATTCCTGTCACGTACTCGTGATTTCGACGGAAACTTGCCAATAAATATAAGACCTCCAATAAGAATTTCAACAGAGAAATATATGAACTCGATCGAGAGTTTCAACATAGAAACATGTGACCCCTTATAAGAATTTTAGCAAAGAAATATATAATGTTGAATAAGAATTTCAGCAAAGAAATATGAAACCTTGAATAAGAATTTAAACAAAGAAATATGTGATCTTCGATAAGAATTTCAAGAAAGAAATATGTGACCTTGAATAGGAATTTCAACAGAAGAGTATGTGACCTCGTATAAGAATTTCAACAAAGAAATATGTGGTCCTGAATAAGAATTTCAAGAAAGAAATATAAAACCTCGAACAAGGAAATCTCTGATGGACAGCTCTACTATCTCTGCTCCATTAATTGTTGCAATAATATTTTGCATCAAACATACACCGTCGCGTGCACAGTTATCTACCGCCGTTCTAAATAATTGCAATAAACTGACAATACACTCTGTGGCAGCGAACGTGTTAAACAATCAATTTGTGTAAAGTTCATCTTCAAAGCCGTGCCCCGAAAACAAGGGAAAGAGCAGTTCTCATAAACAGTTTGTCTCAGACATGAAACACATTCGCGTACCCCTGCCAAACAAGATTACCTGTCCCACTTACGTGACTCGGTCCGTGTTTCTTCGCGAAACAGATAACGTTTATTAGATACGACCCTCACAGCGTTGCGAAACTTAATGGAAAATCCTCGAAGGAGACACGTAAAGGAATTGTTCGACGAAGTTGCAGGATTTAAGAGGAAAAATAATTAATAGAGAGATGGTAAGGCGAGCGTAAACGAATTGGCAGTTAAATGGCCGCAACCCGGTGATCACGTCCTGCCTAGCAAAGTGGATTTCGACGCGGATATTCGCCACGCTAATCTGGCTTTAAGCCAGATGCGATATTCCAATTGTAACCACACTTTCGTGCACGGTATCGAGCCTAACTAATCGAGACTTTGCCTTTGATTAAGGATGAAATTTTCGGCGGAGTTAATCGACCTATATGTAATTCTACGTTGGCCGCAGACGATCGTATTTTCCCGCACCGTTCATCTTCTGATTTATGAGCACCCTGTCGAGAGTCAAACACATTCTGGATTCATATTTCAATTGTTACGGGAGATCATGTGTAGAAAAGCAGGGTACTTTAGCGAGCTGAGTTTCTCAAGGAACAGTGGCGATATAGGGAAAGATTGTCGTTCTTAAATTTGAAAACTGTCGATATTACAAATTTAGGTGTTTAGGAATTCGGGAATTTGGGATCTGAAAATTTGAGAACTTCAAGGTTTGGAAATTTTGTTTGATAATTTTGGAATTGGGGTAATTGACAATTCGAGTGTTTGGATTTGGAAGATAGGACATTCGGAAATTTAGAATATGGAAAGCTGAAGATAAAATTTAGATTATCAAACGCAAGAATTTGGAGGTCAAGGAATTTGGCGATCTAGGGATTTGAGAAAGATCTGAAGATGTAAGGATAGAAAGACAAAGTGATTTAAGAATCTAAAGATACAGGAATACAAAGACCTGAAAATCTAAGAATACAGAAATGTTAAATTTTGAAACTCAAATTAAAAAATTTTGATGTCTTTTGATCCTCAAAGTCAAAGGCCGATGGTTCCAACTTGTCCTTAACTAAAGAAAAGTTTCATCGTACCCAAGTGTATTCCTTTTCTTCACATCATTTTTATTGCAACTATTCTTGCTTTATCATCGTTCCATTTTCTTCATTTTCCTCAGGTCTCCGTAACTCCCAAATGATAAATTTTATTTGTATTGGCAAGATTAAGCTATTCCGCTTTTACTTCTCCTTTTAACTGGCTAAGCACGAATAGCATATTGTAAAATCGTGGAGCGAAACGAAGTAACAACCGTTTTTCATGGCTACAAAGTTTGATAGACGTAGAATTTTTCTCGTGTACGAAGACTCTTTCGCACGAACTCAATTTACGACGGCGCTATTTTATGTGATGTACCATGAACTCGCGACACCTACGCGCCGGTACTCCAACTTCATAAAAACGAGAAGAAAGTAAACTCTTGATCGTTTCATAAAAACGGGCTCATTCTAAATTGCTCGACAATAAGAAAGTTATACTAATTGCCAGAAAAAGTGTACATGCATATAACATTTGTATGATAGATGCAAGCAGTACTTTATCATAAGTTTCATATAAGTACTATATCATATTTATTTTCTTATCACAAGCTTACTATATCATAAGTAAGTAATTTCCTTATTAATTTGACACAAGAGGAAAATTTTCCAAAGTACAATTTTTGGAACTTTTATCTCGCATCAGCCTCGATGACGAATTTACTTATGCATCTTATGAGAGCAACGAGAAACATTGACACACGCGTGTATCGTGTTTCGCAGTCGTGCCAGAAACGAGCATTCGTGTGAGCGGAATACTGGCTTAACTCTCACTGGCATCCGTACTTCGTGGTTATTCGACGCCGTCCTAGCAACCGTGTACGGAAATTGCTAACGACGGTCCTGCGGATAATCAAAACCGTGTGCGGTATATCATCACAGCGTGTTCCCGCTTCCACCCACGAAATCATAGTCGATTGATCTTAAAGGGATTGCCACCGACACAAAGTGATACCGTGCGGTTTAATCAACTGCCAAACTTCTTTCAATTTCCACTCGTACCCTAATGGGAATTACGGATTTGTCAATTAGTAGTGTGATTTGAATGAGCTTTTATGCTTGCTTCCATTCTTTAAATCTTAGTCTCTCAAACTCTACATTCTGAAGTGTAATAGCTCTGAAATAGCTAGAATCTAAAATCTGGTCTCTAGAAAATATCTTGCTTCGAAAAAGATTCAAGAATCTTGATTCAAGTGAAAAAAATTGAGGAAGAGTCTGAATTCATAGTCTTAGAGTCTAACAGTTAGACAGTATTGAAACTTTATCTAACAATATTGATCACAGTATTGTTATTGTTGACAGTGTTTAACAGCAACATAAAAGCTAGATTTTCTGAACAACATATGATCAAATAATACATCTGCTAGGAGAGCTTCCCTAATTTTCCTTTGAACTCCTTTTTAATTAAAACGTGCTTATTACAAAAAGCTAGATCATATAAGGATGATGCAGTGGATTTTCTTAAGTTGGTTACGTTTTCGCAAATCCATTTTCACCAGAGTCTACAAGGTTCCCTTTTTATCGCGACAGGGAAAGAAATCGATGGCAAGCTCTTTGAGCGGGGCGCGTTATCCTCGTTGCTTTATTCAAGATGTCGGCTGTGCGTTAAGTTTTCACCGCGCAAGGACGAATGACGACATCGCATTAACGTCGCCTTTGGCTGTTCCTTCTGCAGGATCGTGAAACTTTCAAGCGAAGAAGATCGGTTTCGTACGTTCCGTCCTTTGTATTCTACGTTCCTTTTACGACGCCTTACCTTTGGATAATCGTGTTGGAGAACTGAAATTCATTGTTAACTTCAGTTCTCCTAAACGTCTATTAGCGTATATGTGGAGCTGTCCTTAACTCCGGTAACGAATTAACTCGTCCTCGGACGGAATAAAGCGATACTGAAATCTTGCAAACTTCAAATTTCATTCCTTTTCAGATAACGGCGTTACTTCCTTTTTTATTTCTTGGATAATCTTTTTACCATGATATACAAAGAATAATATCTGATACTTAATATCTATTGTTTGATTTAATTGAATAATCCGTAGAGCGACAATTTCGAGAACGTCGACAATTTGACGCGAGTCCCATTAATAGGTTTAAATGCGCGACGATAACCGTCCCTCTGTTAGACCATTAAGAGGCTTTCGAAAGAAGTTCAACCGACTCGGATCTAATTTAGCATCATTAATTACAATTGCCGCTGTGGTCGTGGGAATGGTCAGGCTGGGCCGCACGTGACGAAAGCGCTTAGCAGACTAGTAACTTCTGTTGTTGCGAGCACAATGGCCCGGTCTTAAGTGCACAGGCCACAATGTACTTTTCAGTAGAGCCGCCTCCGAAGAACGGAATAATTGGCTGTCCTGGATGTGTGCACTTAACGAAGCTAATTGTTCGATAGGTGAGCGCGGCTCAACTTTATCTTGAAACGACTTTGCACCCCGTAACTACCATGTACAATAAGATTTCCGGCCCTAAATTGATTTATCTCTACTAACGTCGAAGACAATAATTGTATTTAAAAGTTATCTTAACCTCTTCACAAATAAATATTACATAAATAAAAACAATGAGGTCATAAAAGTTAATGTCATGAAATATCAGAGTCACACACTTCACAAAGTTTTGGTCTTAAGATCTTTCAAAGTCATAAAGTTTAAAAGAACTGAAATTTAAAAATTCCAAAGTACTGAAAGTTTCAAAAGTTGTCACTGATTTTATTCTTGAGAAAATCCCTGAATCCTAGAGTCCCAAAATGGCAAAATCTCAAAGCTCTATGGATTTAGAAATCTGTCTAAATGATGATATTTTTAGAATTGACTAATGAAACGTGCTACGCGTGAACGAGGTAAAGTATGAGCCAGATCTGGCCATGAAGCCACGTTTAATGCGTAATAAGGAATCGTGATACGTCGTCATTCTGTCATTAAATTCTCACGCGTTGCGTTCGCCGCAGTCCAAGGAGTCGATAAAATAATTTTCTTCGTGCTCGTCCCGGCCGAGTATTATGATGCAGCCGGCATTAATAATTCATAAGTCGCAACAAGATAATCCGCCGCGCGTTTAGCTTAATAACCTCGATTCAATTTCCATTTGTTATTCATTGTTTCACGAGATTGTCTTACTTTGTATGCCTCGTCGGGATCACGCAGCTCGGCGTTTGCCACGTTCTGACACTCCTATCTTGTGTCCCCGACTCATGGGATACTCGTTTTCACCCCTCAAACACACACAGACACGTATGTGGGCACACGTGAGGAAAGTAAACGTTGATTCAGACTGCAGCTCATGCTTTCGAAATACTCAAAGACAGGTTACACTCCTTGATATTCATACTGCCGTGCTGAAATTCCGCTCGTCGGTTTATTACATTTTACTGATTGAAAGACGCGAACTTTTGTGACGAAGTTGATCACAGTGTTGTTGAGGGAGATGAGACGAAGATCTGCTTGCAAAACTGATAGAATGGCGAAACGGAATCTTCTCAATTTTTCGTTGCATTCTGTTGCGCTACATAAGATATTTTACGAGATATATGCATTACAATGTAATCGTAAATGTGTAGATTATCTACACGAAGCCTTTCGTTCAAAGATCGATCCCCAAGTTTCTTCGATAATTTGAGTTACGATGAATATGGCCGCAATGAAAATTTCAAGGATGCTTTAGTTTCTAATCTAGTCACTAGTACCATTTGAACAGCAGTAACAAATTTAGTAGAGGAATCAATGACTCAACGGGACAATAAATTTTGAGTCTTGCTAGGTCGGATATGGGATTTAAAACGGAAACCCGTGTGGTTAAGTGGCATCGGTCGTATCAAAGGCGCATGCGTGCACGTGCATATGAAAACCGGAACGAAGGAAAGAGCGCGGAATCCGCAATGACGGAAGTTGAAAGCCCGACGGTAGCCCGGCTAGCGTGGGGTCGCGACCCGCTGAAATTTTCAATTCACTTTACCGTTCCGGGCTCGCATAAATACGCGATGGCGCGGAATGGCAAATACAGGCGGTCCGCGGGGCGCGTGCGTGCATACAAATTTTCTGCCCTCCACGCTTCGTAATTACTGCCCGAGCAAAGACCAAGTGCCACGCTTTTTCTTCGCTTCCTTGTTAGAAATGTAATTTTCTACCTGCGGCAATTCATTATTTTTCCACGAACGTAAATGCGCCGCAAAACATAAGGAAATTGTGTATAAGGTGTAAATTGTCGCTTATAACGAAATATCGTTTCATGTAAAATGCATATTGTACAATTTTGGTAATTGTTAGATAGTAACAATATCTGGAACAGGTATTTTTGATTGTGACACATGTTCGATATTTCTTATGATTCTAAATTCTTCCGACGAGCGACTTTTTCCCGGGCTACGAACAGATGTCTGTCTTCATTTCGTTTAACTGAGAAAACAATGACACGACACACGGAAAGAAGTCGCTCGTGTGCACCGGGTTTAAAACGGTAGCTTTCTTCTATCTTTTTACACACGAATCGCGTTATTGGATTTTAGGTAAATAACTGCAATTTGAAAACAGTTGTCATGAAACAAGAATAAAATCATAAAATTCTTCACTTTGGGATAGGAGAATCTGCGAATATGAGAATATATGGATTTGGTTTAGGATTTGGGGACTAGAGTCTAGCAATATGGGAGTTCTAAAAATACAGGGATTTAGAAATGTGGTGATGAGGAAGCTTGAGAATTTGAAAAATTGAAAAGTTTATGTACGTATCTTCATGGAAAGGATGCCATATCACTCGAGTGTGCACCTAAGTGCATATTTGCTTGTGTTCAAGAAGTGAAGCGTGATCCAAGCCTTTAATCAGGGCACACATACTAGCTGCACGTTTCCATGTTCCTTGATGCCCGCAGCTCTCGCGCACTCTATTCGTTTCTGACTCGTTTTCACTCTTTTCGCGTCACTTAAGACGACTTTCCTTCGGGCTGCGTTCAATTATGTAAGAAATAAACAGTTCCGCTCGGCTGGCCCGGCTGCCAACGCGGCTACGTTATCCGTTACGAAGCGTTCGCCAGACCTGCAGCGTGATTAAACTGTGCTCCCGGTGTTTTGGCAGATTTTCAAGCGGCCGCGCAGCACGCTTGCCAGTCGTAAGCCGACTACACCGGCGCCAACTTTATCCGGATGAAAGAAGCAGCATGCTTTCGCGTTTGCAACGCCCTGGGCGTAATTCACGCGGGCGATGCCCGCCCTCGTGTTCCTCTGCGCGGGCGTTTGTCACGCGACCAGATAAGACGAACGGTTCACGTATCCGAAGGAAAATTCTGTGATCGTATGACAAACGCCATGTGGCAACAAATAATATCCGCTCTTCACTTTCGACAATACTAGGTCAGATTTAATGCTGGAGGACGAAAATTTTGGAAATTGTTAAATGGGTTTACTTGAGTCTCTTCAAGATCGTTCTTTTTCTCCAACGTCTCTCTTTTGATCTCATCTCGTGGTCACTTTGAAACGAGTAAAATATAATTACGTGAAAAAGTTAGATTGTTTCTTTTTCTAATCTTGAGAAAATCATCTCTGAAGAGGTTAACTTTCATTGTATCAGCAAGTTTAAGAAAGATTCATTGCAAGTGTACGTCAGAAATGAAGTTTCTTTTACTCGAGCAAGTGCAATAGTCTCGTCGCGTGGCATAGGACAGTGATGTAGGAGCGAAGAAGTTAAAAATGCGAAAGTTTGTAAATTTGGAACTTTTAAATATCCCTGAGCGTTGTTGGCCGTCTAAAATTCCGAGCCATTTTTCTTTTCCTCCGCTTAGCGTCTTCCGGCTGCTCCCTCGAAATTGGGACCCACATTTAGAGAAGTGACAGAGATTAACATCTCCGGAGATTGAAGCCTTAAATCACTCTAACATTCTTTCTCTCCGAAAAGCAGAGATTCCGAAAAAACTGCGCAAAAACGAGAAGAAAAATTAGGTCCATTGAACCGTGGATAAACGAACCGATAGCCGGGGAAAGTTGATAGAGTCTAATAACAATAATAATATCCCGTCGTAACCTCATTACACATTCCTCGAACAAGATATCGACACAATAGAAATTTTGCGAACAGCGAATTCGTGCGGAGCTGTATATTATGTTACGATGCTTACAAGGACACGCCTGGAGCTGTTGCGAATTCCGTATCACGACGCGTACTTCCTTTATAATTAAATCCGTGCATCGGATTTCGATGGCTCCGGTTGAGAATCAATCCGACCCGCGGACATTTTATGTCTGTTTGTCGTACGACCCGGTAAACACCGTTGTAACTCACAAACAGCTGATACGAGTATGGAACGTTCGTCGTTAATTCCTGGAGTTCACAACCGAGCAACGAACTTCTTTCATTAACGAGATGGATCCCGATAAAAATAAACGTATTAATTAACGTACGTGTCTTGATCCAATTTTATTACTTATTAATTCGCCTTGCCGATGACAGATAATGTTCAGAGTGAAAATTATCTAACTTCCATTAACCGACCAAAGCAATAACAGAAATGCCCCTTTCTGTGATGGACAATTATAGTCTACGCGTCGAAGTAACAGGTAATTAACTTTCTAGGATATGAGAAGCTGTATCATGTGTATACTTTATTGTAGGCATTTTATATATTTTCATTTTTTTTTCTTTTAGACGTCCAGACATTTTCGAATTTTCGATAAAAAAAAACCTTCTATACCTGTAAAGGCCCGAGAGGCAAAATTTCGAAATAGGCAAAGAGGTTCAGCATTGAACAGGAAAACATTGGAGCTTTTATTTGGGAAAAACAAAAGAACTGTAATAATTGAGAACAGAATTCGGTTGAAATAATGAGAAATTTTACGGCACAACTTGAACAAAAAGCCGGCTGTACAGGTTAGGGTGAACGGATACGGTTGATCCCAGAAATAATCGCGAAATCACGCGACCATCGTAAATTCAGCTTTTGTTTCAATTCTGAATGGACGTGTTCGGTAGTATCTTTGGAAAGCGGTGAACGACACGATTGTTTGTTTCTGTAGATACGCAAACGAACGTGTCGATGATTTGCATCACGAAAATTAGTTCGTCGAGACTCAGGCGAAATTTATAACGCCCATTATATGGCTTTGTGCGAGTACGATAGAATATCGCTGTTGCCGTCGGGCGTTTTCCATTTTCCTTCAATTTCATTATTTCGCGCTGCTTTTAATTACAAATTTCTGAATTCGTTAATTAACCGAGCTTCCCGGCGCGTCTGTATTATATTACCTGAGCATTATTATTAATACGACCCGAGAAGTTGCAAAATGGGAAGTTCGGAAAAATTATTTTTCATTTGCATGCCATTGTTACGTGCGTGGTTATTATGAATTTAACCACCGAGAGGAAACAACGTGCGATGGATGTAAACAAACGAACTCAAACTTCTGTTATCTACGTTAATAACTGCTATTTAAATGATTGTTAAACACAGGTTCTGCGATAAAAGCTGAATGTCACATACTGTAAAAATCTAGATATTTAAAATGTTTACCTTGCCAATTAGAAAGTTATTCAGTTAACGGTTTCGAATTAATTCGTAATCGAAGGAAATTTAATTATAAGTCACTCGTTAATGCTCGACTGAATTACCAATTTAACTATTTGAAACACTATATATGACACTTTATCATATTTTATCGATTAATCTTTGCTTCCGTAATTAGTTCCATAAAAGCTTTCTTGCATCTGCATTGTAGACGAGTTGTTTCGTGAATTCTATTACAGTTTCTTTATCTAACCGGAGTGATTGATCGGTGCAATAAGGACGCACTAACAACAATAATTTCGAAACAGTTGCTTTAAGGGAATGAACGTGAAGAAGTAGATGAGATAAAACACCGTGAAACCGGGGGAAGCTGTATACCAGTAGAGTAATATAAACGAGAGGATTATCGACCAAGTCCTTCCGTTTCTTCTTCCACGAGCGTTAAACGCACACTTTTTCTATCCTTCTCCTTCTCGTTACCCTCCTAGCCCGAAGCTTATCTGGCTAAGCTTTTCGCAAACTTTTCGAAAGATTCTCTTTCGTATCGCGAATGTCTCGTGGTCGTGTTACTTAGTTTTTTTCACGTTGCTCTTTTCCTCGCGAGATTGCCAATCTAAAATACTGAAAATTTCCTTCGTTCTTCCTCTTACAAACTCACGGATTACGCGATACACGCTGCAATAACAAAAACAACTATCAGCTGAATTATCAACGAAGCTCCAGAATTGTTTCGAAGTCTGATGTTTTCGAGGACGCTCATTGCTGTTTTTAAGGTAAATTTGAATACTACTCTTGCATTCTTAAAATCCTACAAAATCATAGGGTGACTGCTAAAATAAAATGATAAGTTATATAATTTATAAGATTGTTCAGGGTGCAAGATTCTTTATGTTCAGATAAATTCTACCCTACCGATTCAATCGTAAAATTGTAATTAATACCGAGTAAATAACGAGTCGAAGAGCTCCATTTCCTAATTTGTAATTATAGAAACTTAAAATTGAAAGTTTCCCGCAACTCCCGCGTAAAACCTAATTTCGCTCAAAATCTAATTCCTTCGAGTTAACTGATCGTTTAAAAGATCGTCTGCGAGGGTGATACGCGCGGAATAAAGCGGCATCGTACATGGAATTTTCTGACATGAAAAACAGGAGGTTGAATTCCTCGGGACGTTTAGGATTACTCAATTCGCGAGAATTACTGACCGGCGTGAACGAACCGTTAACGTGGCAGTAGCTAGTTTTAAACGGTGTAAATTGAGACGGAGACGTTGAAGAAAATTCTCACGATCTTTTCTCCCTCTGTTTACGTGCTCGTAGCGTACACATTGTTCGTTGAACGCGCGAAGAAAGCGACACTTGCTGCCGCTGTTAGTCTAAGTCTTGAGAAAATGGTACTTGATCCTTGCTACGCTCGTTCGCACGAGCACATAGCGAGCACAACGACGGATGGATATGGATCCACTGTTTATCCGCTTGATCGAAAAGAGTTTCCTTACTGCACGATCATGTGTGTACGTACGAGAATTGAAAATGCCGATACATCTTCCCAAACGGGAGACATCGAACCTGAGCAAATAGTAATCCAAGATTTTAAACTGTTGGAAACGTGTGCGACGACTCGTGCTATCTAGCAAAATATTAGGATCTTCGCCATTTTTATATGTTCCATATTTTCTATCGATTTTCATTGGAAAATGCAGGACATTCCCATAGATGCATTTCACGGAATGATTAACGGTGTAACAATGATATCCGTAAAGAGATTAATATTATGATATGAAGCAGTAGGTTTATGAATCTGCAGTATAACCACGAGCGGTGCAAATTGTTACATTAATGAGGTAAAGAAGATTATGGGAAAGGATCCTTCGATCCTCTCCATGTTGTCTACAGTAGTCGTAAAAGGATTAATTTTCACCCACCATGCTGTGGACGTTTAGCGTTCGTCGGATTTACGAGGAAGCTCGACTCCATAAATTCTGTACACGCCCGGAAAAGAGGCAGAGTAACAAGAAAGAGAGAAGACACTTCTCTTTCTTTCTTGCCCGTTCGCTTCTTCCTCGACGTTCGTGTTTTCATTTTCCCGGATTATCGAGAATTGATCGGATGAGGAAGTTATGAAGGGTGCAGGTGTTCGAGATTAGGAGGCTTTTCTCTCTCTCTCTGTGCTACGATACTCCGCAGTCGACCGAGAAGTTTTCGTCTGGAATGGTACCGAAAACGCCTGCAACAACTTCCAGCGTGCTGGCGAGTTGAAAATTCGACGCGTTGTTGAAGTTCCAGTTAATTATTATCGCGGTACGCCTCCTAATATTTCCCACGATTATTTTTGTGGCTTTTTATTTCGCTCTCGTGCCACGACTAAATTGAAATCTGGGTTCGAGGAATTCTTATTCGTCGAACGATTCGAGCGTTGGATGATTAACGGCCGAAGATCTTTGATTAACTCGCTTCGATGAAGTTACTTGCTCGCGTTTTCGCGTTAACGCAGAAAGAATGATTATGGCGTCCAATATTCGATCGTTGAACGTCCGAGAACTTTTGCCATTCACGAAGTTCCTTCCCGCTACGAAAATTACCTCCTCAGACAAATAGAAGCTTACGAAAATTGAAATTTATAACAATACACCTTCAACTGTGGACATTCAGATACGAGTAGGGTATACACGTCTGTCACAGAGGCACTCGGACATGTGGAGTGCACATACGTACAAGTGGAACTTGACCGAAGAGCGTATACACCGATCGAAGAATGGACGTATACAAGAATGTTCATTATAGAGCTCGATGATTTAAACAGAGTTTTGTTGTAACAGGATAAACATTGTCGCACCATACACGTCATTTTTCGTTCAAACAATTCCAAAGCGTGTGTATCATTGTTCGAGGGCCATCATTTACCTGTTACGTATTAATTACTAAATTATATTCCATTAAAACTCTCATGATATTTTGGAGCTCGTGTTTTATGGAAAATCGTGCTAAACGATTCGAGAGAAGGCAAACGTAAAACGATATCACAGCGTTCGTCGAATATCACGTAAAAATACTAGAGAAAACTTATTATTCAATTTGGCGGGTCTCGAGGGAGCGGATGTTACCGAGGAAATCTAGAAGGGGTATGTAAATTCTGTTTGTTTCCGCGGGAGCGTCGCGGAAAGAGTGCATTACATTTCATTTACTACCGTTTAAATTACCCCGCGAGAAATATCCCGGGGCACGTTTTCGAATCTCGTTTCCGGACGGTCGTGCCTCGACGGTGGAAGCAATTTTCGTACACCTAAAGGGAAAAACAGGAATTCTCGCTTTTGACGGCTGAAAGAGTCGATCCTCAGGCAAATTCGAAATACCCGTTTCTTCTTCGAGCTTTCAACTTTAGGATTTCGCTTGACTTCTACGAAACAAGACGTGTCAATGAAAACCTTTATACAAATCGTGCAATTTGCGCTGAATGTACTCTTATTCCGTCGACGAGAATGGTAACATAACAAACATATATTTGTGTCTACATTGATTTTCTTTGTGAAAGTAATGATGCAGTGTGTTGTTAAAAAGGCTGGTTAATTTTTATTATTGTTTGGTGTTTCAACTTTTTGTTCTTTTTAAACTTGTGTCAATCGCAGGAAACGTAAACACCTGGCAAGGCGTTAAATAAGATTCTGCAAATCTGAATAATTCGTGACGTTCAAAATTTTCGCGAGAACACCGCCTCTTAGCGCGCCATTTTCTTCCGCACTCAAGCCAAATCGCCCGATCTATAATTCGCTTGCCTGAAGTGTTGGAATCGCAAAACGTGGTTCAGTAATGCGAGGAGAATAAAGAGCACGTGCGAATATGAAAACGCGAGAGGACAGTTGGCATAGCGGTAGAAAGAAAGGGGGTACAACGCGGTGGCATAACGGCGCAAAACGAAGCATTCCCGAGTTCCTTTTTATCGTAATTTTTTTCGAAAACTCTAACGTGCTCGTGTGGCAACCGGTGTTCCCTGAAACTTCTGGGAATTACATGGAAGCGTTGTCGTAACCGGTTGTCGACTCTCAAATGGTTATTGCCCGGAGAGAACTGAAACACTCTAGCGGAGTCTAATTGTCCAAACTGATCGTCAAAATGGAATTTTCAAAACATGCTCCGGTGAATTTTCAAATCCCGCGACATAGATATTACTTTTGTTCTTTGTTCGACAATAGCGTTTCAGTTGCATTGTACAAGGGACTTTCAGTTGCAATCTCGGATACTTCAGCAATAATTGTGTTATAATAAAACTAGAGTACCAACTCAAATATTCATTCTGAGTTTCGATTTACGAACTTGGACTATTATTTGAATAATAAGATGAACACTATGGCATTCACTCTTTGTATACAATTAATAATTAAACAGATGATACTTTCGACTTATTGGCAGATAATAGATTCACGTGTAATAACATGTCATTAATAATAAGATCTGGAGATGATCCTTTCGAGTTAAAGTTTGGAACCAAAATTCGTTGAAGAGAACTGTTATTTGTATCGAATCCTAACATCTTCGTCTGTCCCGATTGCTGTTTACTTAGAATGCATAGAACAAACATGTTGGTATTTTCTTCAAATAATCTGAACGAGCTCGGTCGTGTACCATTTTCAACGTGCAACGTTAGCGCAAATCCGCCAGAACCCCGAATTCCTTTTTAATGATTTCCAGCGGGAATCAGCTCGTTTCAACGGCGATAAGCGAAAGGATATCGTGCGAAGTCAGGTCAGACGTCAAAGAGTTGATGATGTGCAAACATTTGATGGGGCGAATTTAGTATTACTCGTGTGAATCCGTAACCTGCATGCTTTGCATATTAAATCCCGCAAATTAGGTAGTTCCACGGCCAATCTCTCGGCACCAGTGCATCGCTAATCATCTGCGAAAATGTTCGTACCGTAAAATATAACCAGGTTTCAACCGACGAACAATGGATTAACGTAAGAATCTCTTTCGCGTAGGGGTTGGAAGATACCGCAACGTTGGAATGACAAGAGCAATCTCTTGAAACAACGTAATTCGTTGCAACCCAAACAAACTAGGATAGCGCGTTGTTTGAGATGCATAAGTAGGTGGAGAGGTACGACAAGGACTAAACTCTCGCACGCGTTGTTAAACCTGCTGTAACATCCCTGTTTGTTTGGGTTATAACGAATCGTATTGTCCCAAGAGATTAGCCTGGACAGATGCTAATCGTAGCGCTGATGAGTGTGATTAGGTTTTTAGGAACTGTCAAGTACATTTAGGAAAAGTTTGGGGCAATTTCAAGGCATGATATAGCAATTCGGAGTATGTTAAATGAAAGTGGGGTCTTGTATCGAATACACGTGTTTCCACGCGAGAGAGGAGCAAGGTACTCGATAAGCTTATCGAGAAAACGTCGATCAACGGATGTTTTATTCAACATTCGCTGTACGTTTCTGGCGGTGAAACGCGGCGTATAATGGTGCAAACGAGCGGTAACGAACTCGTGCCCAGTCGACGGGTAATGAAAAAACAAAGGAGGGCGGCAGAAAAAACAGCGTGGAAAAGAAACTGGTAGAAGTGACGGAAAGGAATAGCCGGAATCTCTGAAAGTTGTCACGACTGATCCCTTCCGCTTTATACGGCTGAGAACGAGGTCAAGAAAATGCAGCGGAAAAATTCGCCTCCGCCTACGTAGATGCGGGAGATTTTCCTCTGGAAGGAGTAGAAACTGGGCCGGCAGCCTCGTTATCGAATGCTCACGTTCTATTTTCTTTTTTCGCTGTCGGTGGCACGACAGACACGGGACGTAGGAAAAGAGCTCGGATGCCACGGCAGGAGACCTTCGACCCGAAAAATATTCTCGACTCTCCTTTGAGCAAGCCGGCGTGCCGGAGAAACTCGAAGAGCGATGCGATGGAACGAAAGGACGAGGAATAGCGGGATGGTGAATGGAGGAACAGAGTGGAAGTCTAACAAGACGTTGCGATTCGAGATAAGATGAGCGGTTTGCTTATGCCGTGCTTCTCGTCGAGACCCTCGCCTAACCCACCAGCTTCATCACACGCTTGATAAACGAGGCGGTGTTGCGTCGACTTGCAGGAAATCTAACCGCCCTACTACCAGCCAACCTAGCCATGCCTCCAGGAGAACCGGGATAAATCGTGCTCGTGGCCGATGGTCAGTGTAATCGACCCATAGCGGCAACAATGATGACGATACCACGTTATTATGCGTAATCGATTGAACACGGCAAAATTCACTGCCTACCATCTCTATATAAATCTTTTACTTTAATTCTTAAACTAGTTCGTTTGAGAGTAAAACACTAGCGAGTTGCTCTAGAGAGTGTTGCTAGTGGACCACAACGAAGGTGATCATGAGATTGCTATTCAGTTTCGTACAACTGTAACAAAATTTCTTAAATTTCTTGACTATAACAAAAATGCATCAGATAAAAGAAGTCAGACAATAATTCGTTCGCGCACGGAATACGTGTTCGTTCATCCTGATTCCGCTGATTTCAGCTTCCTTCAGCTTCTCCATAGAACACACGATTGCATGCGGTTTCGTGTCAAGACGCGCACTCAAACGAGCGAATGATGGATCGAAGAGGGCTGTGTACCTAACCAACAGCAGCTAACCCTCCGCAATGGCCATTCTATCGTTATCGCCGTTGAAGATAACGATACAGCCTTAACCCGACTTCCTTGGTCTACGTCAGCCGAGATAGAGCATGTTCGCGTTGTATTCGCCTCCCATCGTTCGCCCACGCGTGTCTCTTCGCTCTTTCTTCGTTCTTTCGTCCCCCGTCCGTTTCGTGACGTTGAAAACGTGGAACACGAACGGGTAGACGCGGATAGTCGAATACGCCATTGTTATGGCCACGGGAATGCTCTTCTTTCGTCTCGAGTGAAAATCCATATCGTCGCAGTTCTTCGTACGTGGAAATTTCACCCTCTGGCAGCTTTTTCCGTCGCTTCGCGTCTTATCGCTAGACTTCGTGGCCGAAGTAGACTCAACCCCTTCGAAAAAAAGCCTACTTTACTATCGCAACCCTTCCGATCGGGAATCAACCCTAGCCAAGAACACGTATCTCGCGCCGATCATTCTTCACTCGAGCGATACTGGCTGTAAAGTGGCAAGGATTGTTGCCTCCTCCAAGAAAAATGGGGTGCAGGGTGACAGAACCCACCCTTCGGTGACTTTTCATTGGTAGAGAGATTCATAAACTTTTATTATTTGAAAATTTAGAATTTTAGAAATTTTGAGTAATTTACTTTTGCCTGTTTTACAATATAAAACCATTTTTATTCTATACCTTATTGTACGATATGATGGTTGGAAGGTTCGATACCAATTTATGCTATGTTTTCAGTTGTAGGTGGATGTAGAAGGGATCCGAAGACGCCCTCGTATGTCAATTTGTTACAAGGAAATGGTAAGTAGACATGTTCCACGATATAAATAATTGTATCCTATATACAAAGATTTCGAACAACTGCTACTTGAAGTTCAATACTTTTCAACTTGAACCTCGTGTGAAGAGATACGAAAAGGAGATTCGTAACATTTGCTTAACGAAGCGGTTACTAAAACACATGATCGAGTGAAATGTACAAGCTAATGCGACAAAAATGCTCCATCGATGCGATTTAATTTAACAAAGCGTAAAGTCTCTGGGCCGAGATTCGTTTCATCCGTTTCCATCGCGATGCCCTCATTACGAAATAATTGCATGAAATCACGTGGAACAGCGTTGTGCCGGATTATGCGTTAACAACGATAAAAACACAGACTTCGATAAATTTTCGCAATTCACGCGGGAGGAATTCAAGCATCGAGCTCAGTTCCAACCAACCGGTTGCACAATGAAAAATCGTTGCCGATTTCGCTTCGACTCACTGTAAATTTAACCGTTTAATCGAACCATGCACGAGCATTGCATTGCTTCTATAAATAGAATTCTGTCGCCTATCCGTTAGAAATCAGCTCGCCTCATTATCACTTCTAGGATCATTCAACCACATTCCTTACTTTTAAAATTAGTAAACCACCCTCTGGGCACAAAGTTACACCGGAACTTACGAGTATCGAATAACTTTGATGTAACGAAGTTCGCCGTAATATTACCATGAACTACGAGTGCACGTCCACGGGTACCAAGCCATTTTTCTTCACTAGGAAAAACCAATAATGGGCCGCAAACCCATCGACCCCGACTGTTTTAATGAAACTATTATGGCGTTTCACCGCACGACGGTTAACCCGCGATAAAATAGTTGGTTGTGACATGTTATTGTCGGGTCAGACTGGCGGTTGAAATTCGTCGCTTCCAATAATCGTCTCATTAATTTGTCTCTCGTGACAAATTCGTCTCCGCGTCGCGACACTAATCTGCGTGTTTCGTGTTAATTCGTTTTTTCTGCGATAATCTATTTTTGCGCCTCGTTAACTCTACGCGATTTCGTTTTTATTTCTGGTTTTAATTTTGTTACGGTTTATCCTCGACTTTTGGGTCACTCGATTTATTTGTATTCCAAATTCCTACAGTTTCGAGACTTTTCTTCCATTTTTGTTAGGAAAACTTGGCATGCTCGATACCGTGCAATGCTAAGAAACACGTGACAGTACAATGCGTGGAAATACGAGGCGTGGTAGTAAAACGCGTGACGATTCAAAAGCGTGACTAATATACGTGTACGTAGTCGTATATTCTATCGGCTATTTGCAGTGAACCGCTTTGAAACTGCGAATAGAGGAACTCGTTGAAATTATTAACTCATCGATAGTTCTAAACGCGAGCGATTCAACGACTCGAATATTCAACGATATTTCCAAACGTCAAACGCACAATTTCACATGCAATTTGATCGTGAAAGGGATTCCGCGCAGACATAACACCACCTAGTAAGGTTCCAACGAAGGCAATGGTTCGCGATTAATTGTCATTCATTGTTATTAGGGATCAATTATACGCGATGAAGCGTCGGCCGTTATTGGCCCGATTCTCTGGAAGGGTTTCATTGCTCGAATGGCAAATACGGACGCTTCTATGCCGTCGATTGTTCGATCACTAAATACCATCGTAATAATATCGCATACTATATTAAACGCGTATCAGGTATTTTCGCGTGTACGTTGACGCGGGCATTCCATGTCGGACGAATGTATGCAGAGCTATGCTGCGTTTCGCGCATGTCGTATCAAATTCGCGAAACACCACATCTAAGGCTCGCAAACAGAGAATTCGTGGGAAATGTGTATATTCGCAGACTATCCCGGAGAAAATTCCTGGCAACGAAATCGTCTCATAACGTGCTGTGCCATCCACGACGCGTGTATACGACCGATCTTGAGCATACGTTTGATACGACCGAATTAATGCAAATAACTGGAATTCTTTTCGTGGAATATCCGATGCTGCATCGTCGACGTAGAAATAAACTTGCAAATCAGACACGGATAAACGACGCGAGGCTTTTTCAGAAAAATTTCATTCAAATTTAATAAATGGTAATAGAACGTTAATTTATCTGGATCGGTAAAATCGACAAAAATGCGAGAAATTTCGTACTTTGACAAATTATAGAAAAATTATTATGCGTCCGTCAGTCGCGCAGTTTCGTACGAGGTATGCTAATGATATAAAGCGTTGAAAATTCAGTGGCCCAGTTCGGTATTCTCATAGACTTCGCTCACACTTCTATACATTTATTACGCACGAAGAGTACAAAATTGAAATCGAAGTTTTCCATTCAAAGCGTTTCAACGAACACATCGAAGAGCCGTATAAGCGTTTCGATAAAGGGAATCCCTCGGTCACGATACAGATACTGTTTACCTGACCGTGATTGCCAAACTGTGGATCACGGCAATAAAAGCGTCCCATTGTCGCGCGAGCCAACAACACCGTTTTTATTCGTAATGGAGAGGTTACCAACGCGGTAAGAGAACCTGAAATTTTTACAACTCCACACGGTCGAAGCAACGCGTTTTTTTTTTGACGTCGAATAAAAATTCCACGCGTCAGATCTCGCGCGTGTTTCCCCCCGTAATTGTAAAATGTACCGCGGATATTTTCACGTGAAAAACCGGGTCGAACGAGAAACACCGGTGTAGAAGGGGAATATTTTTAATTAATTTTCAACGGTGAAAAGGAGCGAACGCGATGCTCGCATTTTCTTTGAGAGCACGCGATGTTCATTGCTAAACCACCTCAAAGCTGTGCATTTCGATGCCGTGGAAATTAAGTGGGCTACGGTCAGACACGTATCTGTACCGCGAATACTGGAATCGGAGGATTTTTTCGACAGCCGAATAAAAATTATAAATATTATGCGAAAGTAATTTAACAGATTTTCGAGTGTGCGTCGAACAATACAATCGTAATCGACATCGACAGAATCAAACTTTTAAATAGAAGACTTTCACGGATAACAGAATTGATATCAAAAAGAGGGGAATTTAGAAAACAAGAATTGTAAAATTATATAGTAGCGATAACCCAGTTATAGTAATCCGTATGCATCCTACTTTGAATACAAAAGTTCTGCTATAAAACTCAGGATTACATGATCTACATATTCGTTTATAGTCACACCATTGAAACTTTATAGAAAGCACTCTCGTTTTCTACATGGAGTATAAATTTAAACTGTCGTCGTCTGCCTGCCGAGGGTTAAGTACCTCGTGTTTTCATTTTTTACAGTCGGCGTAATTCAGATTTATCTTAAACCTGCAAAATGTTCCATGACTAATGGACGCGAGTGTGTGTCCAATATCGTACATGATTAATTTTATCCAGCCAAAAATCTCGTTTCGTTTCTTTCTCTCTTCCTCAACGATTCGTTTACCGTGGCCAGGGATACTGATAAGTGTTCTACGAGATCGTTTACGTGCGGTCGGATCTAATGATGTGTCATTAACATATTATATAGGCGGTCCGGCATGTCGACGTGGCCGTACTCGAGGTTTACGAGCCAGTCACAAGGCGGCTCGTGGCACATATTCTGAAACAGTTACTGAAAATTTGCATGTCCGTGCACGACGGTCTAGTGTGAACCGGACGTAAGAGAATTATTATTCAAATCCAACCTATTTTCTCGACACGAACAGCCGGGGCCAAATTGGACGCGAAGCGGTCAGTGATTCTTGGAAAGGGGTGCACGTTTTAGGAACGATCATTCTTGTTGTCTTGACGTTTCCTTTAGATGATGTTTCATCCTTATGTATTATAGGGTTTCATTTGATCCTTGCAAAATAGAATTTTTACACGTTTCCTCCATTCGAAACCAGATAACATAACTTATTCAAGAAACTATCCTTATCGAAATACCTTTCCTCTTTAGTTTCTTAAAATATTTTTAAGATCAAAGGAACCACATTTCTTATGGCCAAGTAAATTTGACTGACTCATTCGTTTGATACCTATCTATTTATGAATTATTAATTTCGATAACTAGAATTACTACAATATGGAATTTCGTAGCTTCAGCGAATGTAATTTTGTTAATGAGCTGTATAAAAGAAATGTAAAATAACAAGGGTCAAATTTTACGAAATGTGAGACTGAATATTTATTTTAAAAGAAATATGATATTCAAGGTATGTTTTACAGATAGTGTAATCGGATGTAAAAATATTAAATTTCTGCGTTACAGTACCCAATGTATTTTGTTTCAATTACAGTTTTTAAATTTAAAACAATTGCTTGTCAATATTTCACTAAATAACACTTGTTAAATAATGAATCATTATTTCAGTATAAATGCTGCGTTGTTAACCCAAATAAACGTCGCGCTTTTTTATGTCATATTTTTATAATCTTTAAAAATATTCAGGTTTTTTATGGTACTTCGTATAGGTTTATTTTTGGTTTTATTATGTTTTGACTATGCCGCTTATTCGACAAAGATATACTTAACGGTTGGGTAATCAACAGCGGTTGCTATTAAATGAAGCTTTCTGAACTTCCAAAGCATTAATTTGTTCATAATATTGCAGCTTCAGAGTTTACGAGGTTTTTGTTTAGTTTTGGACGTTGATGACGATATTACATTTGCGACGTTAGAGGTTGCGCGTGTTTGCATGCCGTCAGAAAAGTTTTATGTGCTTGAGTTTCGTGTTTCAACCCCCATACGTAACTCTTCAGCAACATTTTAGGAAACATAATTTGCCTTATAACATATAATATTCGAGCTATAACCATTTAATCACCGATACTAAAATTATTTTTTACCATAATTATGTAGGTGTTTCTAATCCTATAATCTCATTTGAAGATTTAGTCAATACCAATAGTCTAAGAAAAGTACACGTGTCACCAGAAAGAAACTATCGAGAAGTCACTTTACAACCCAAAACTTCATACAGTAAATACAAAGGATTGAAAATTCAGTGTCCTACTTCCGGGAGATATCGTTTAAACTTCATACCCCAAAATTCCAGTTCGCTCGCTTCGCAACGTTCCAAAACTTGCAAAATATTTACCCATCTCGCTGAAAAACTGTTTCTCGCAGTCAAAGCATGCCACGGCAACAAGTTTAGCTAACGAACTTTTTACGATAGCTGGTTACGCGGAATTAAGGCGAACGCGTTTATAGATGATTAAAAATCCGAGCGAATTAACCGCAATATTGATACCCGTGCTACGATTGACACTCTATCCGTAAACTGCAAGTACCCTTTCGATAAAGACTTTTCGGACTATCGTTCTACACTGACGTAGCATATGCGCACACACACGTATCGACACACGAAGCTGTGTTGGCTGACGACTTCAAAGGAAAGTCCCTCGTAACTAAATCGTTCGTGTGTTCGTGCTTACGGCGAATTCGACTAGGTCACACGTATACGGCTGCTCAAAAGTACTTTTGATCATGCGTTCGATGGAATACATACTCGTTTGTACTAATTAAAGGAATACAGTTGCAACTCCGACCATTAGTACGAAGAACAAGTTGACAGAGGGATTTCCATGTCTTTCATTTTGCAATTTTGAAACTTCAAAAGTACGGAACTTCATAATCTTTGGTATTTAGAGGCAATCGCAGTACCGAATACAGCCCAGTATTCTTCTATTCCTTTGTGATTTATCGTTTACACGTACAGGATACGAGTAATCGAATACTTTTCATTAATGCTGCACAGGAATAAAGACACAGCTCTCGGAATGCAATTTTTTCTCTATTTTTATTACCATTCGCTAAAAGTAAGTAATTACCGTGATGGCTTTGGTGCAATACCATGCGGTTCTTTTCTCCTCCTACAATTTTATGGATACCGGTAATAAAAACTCGTACGATATCGGTCGCGTTTCCTGTCGGCAAGCGATAGCTGCATCATGAACACAGGCACCGCGCATGAGAAGGAAGGAAATCCGTTGATACGTGAAAGCGTAGATGGATAAACCACGCCGGGGACACAAATACCCTGAAATCCGTGTGTAAATCACGATCCATTAGGGGTTGCCTATCGATAGCCGTGTTCGGGAAATTTCAGCGACCATGCTTCGGGAAATTAAAGATCTGCTCGTTTTCCACGAATTCCTGGGTAATTGAATCGGAATGATAATCCTTAATCCGATTTTGCGCTTTTTCGAAAGAGCACTGTATCAATTGTGTTAGTCCCTTGGCGCAGCTGAATAATCTGTTCTATTCTTGTTAATAACATAATAAATGAACCTCTCGTTCCACGAAGTTATTTAATTATCTTCATTCAAACTCGAAATGTAATTTCATATAAAAATTATTCAAGCGACAAAGTTGTGTACCAGATTTGATTACATTAAATTTAATTACTCGAAACTAGTTAAATTATTTCAAGTTTAGGTTATTAATTCAAGGTGAGCTAGGTTAATGGCTTCGTTCAAGTTCGGTTATTAGGTTAGTTTGGACGATTAGATTACGCCAAGATGGGTTACATTTTACTATGCACGTGTTTGTTCATTTTTAAACTTCATGTGTAACATTACACCTGTTTACAAGGTGTTTAAAAGTTCTTTCAATAAAAATACAATCAAATTTCGTATACGATGTCAACGATGGAGATTACCCACGAAGGCTTAAACATCCTTATAGAAGCGACACGCACGTGTATAGACCGTATCGTTACTTTGCAACGAAGAAAACCATAAAGCCGGCGTCGCACCATCGTTCCACCATAAACACGTGCCAATTTCATCTAAGTAACGACTCGGTAACGAGCTTAACTCCACATACGTTGCCGTTTCAAACGTGTCGCCGAGATTTATCGAATATTTCACAATAGGAATCCAGGATTTCGTGGGGTACCTTTTCACGCATTCGTTCAAGTCGATTCGTCGTCGTTTGACTGCTCGCGAACGGAGCGGAAAGGATCTCGAACGTCGAACGTTTCCGATGTATCCTGTGACGAGGATTACCTTGTAAACCGGATGCGTATACTTCACGAACGAGTCGACGACGGAAATCGATTGCTGTACCGAATTGTCGACGTCTCAACGGTGATGTATTCAGGAAAAATGAAATTCAAATTAACAAATGATATTTGTCACGGTCGATTTCATTGGATTTTATGTAAACTGAAATAAGCTTTTCACATTTCAATGAGCTTGGAATATATTGTCACGGATGACATTCTGAGTAATATTTTAAACTTACTGATATTAGTTCAAAAAATATTCGTATGAGCCACGATTGAATTTACATTACGATTCATATATTCTATTACTATATAATATTGTAATCATTGATTTTTAGTCGTTTTAAGAAGATTGCTGGTACATTAGCTAGGTAGTGTAAGATTGTTCGTTTTATATATTTCATGTTTTATTATCGTGAATTCTGATCGGTTATTTACGATGCAGGCTAGTATTTCCGAACTTGCAGAGGTGAAAAATTTGGGAACCTTATCGCTTCCAGTGAGTCGCCTCATCGAGCTTTCGTTCGCTTTATCGAGTATACGGCTGAATGGTCGCATAATTCTTGTTGTCTCGTCGCGTATTACTTGTATATGCGCGATCGAGCTTCATCGCGCGATCAAATCTTGTTGCCCCGAAAAACTGGGTCAATTCAGGGTTGCAAATTGTGTTTCGCCATTGTCAGATAAATTTTATTCAAGATTCTTGAATGAAATCTCGCTCGAATTACAGTAGACTCTCACCACGAACAGTTCTTACGTTACTTTCATTTCCTTTAATTCGGTAAACGTATCTTTTATAGATATTCCGCAAAAATAGTCGAGGAAGTGGAATTCTATTTAAATCCCTGGTAGAAAATAGTCCACATTCGGCATATGGAACGCGATTCCGATTATTGTTATTTGCTTTGACCCCGTATTGATGATGCTTTGCGTCCGATTGGACTGGTTGTTTAATAATTCATGGTTGAATCGTCTCTCCATATCGAGCTACCGTATCCAATTCACGGAGAGGCTCGTTCTTACTGCTTCGATACCGCAAACGCACTATCCTAATCGATATTTAATGCAATTTGCATGTATGGTCATTCAGTTCGGCCGGCTGTCTCGTTGTTCCCGCAATCATTCCGTGATTTCCACGATACAATAACAATTGAGGTCGTGCAACTGCTACGCGATACGAGCGACGCTACGAAATTTGTTAGTGTATCGTATCGTGTGACGAATTTCGGACGGTTGTTTTTGGACACGAGCCAGCTTTGGATTTTTCGCCACAATTAACCGTCATATTCGGTTATCGTTGTCAAACACAATGCACCATTTGTGTCGAACGAAACGTATAAATAAATACATAAATCTATTCCCTACGAACGCCGGGAACATATCGAAATGGAGGTTTGATCGAGTGGTTATTCCCCCGTTCAGCACGATCCTTGACCTTCCTACCGTAAAATCCAGATTTATAGGATACTATTAATTTCCACGGTGAATCCGGTCTGGCAGCCGCGTTCGCATGTTTCATGCTACGTTGAGTAATCAATTGGTCCGAGTATGATTACCTCGTAAAGTTGTAACACCTTATCGCGACGCCTCCTCCGTCGTGTGTCTATACGTCTGAATACGTTTAACGCTCGACTTGTCTGCAGCTCTTAGATTAATAATTGAGCCATACGGATTTAGATACACCGACGAATGCACGAGTAAATAGATCGACTAACGGAATTTATTACTGCCCCGTTACGTCGCGTTTATCCTCACGATCATCACATTTTCTGGCCACTTTTCTTCCGAGTACAATAATATAACTGACATTGAATTTTATTTTCATTACCCACGCGATGTTTAGCGTATTGTAATATCTCGTTTAACGCTGCAGATAGGTTCTTAGAAAACAAGATATTCATTCGGGTGTCATTAAAGGATTTACAGGGCGTTACAGAATTTTACTGTAGGGTCAAAAGCAAAACCTTCCCTACAAAGAATGTAGCAAATTAAAGAAGGAAGATTTGGGAGTGAGCCAAGAATTTGGGGACTTAAGAATTTGGAAATTGAGGGTATGCATATGGAAATGAAAGAATTCGAAGTGTGACTATAGATAAAAAAGAGGAACAACGAGATAATTGTCACAATCACGAACATGTGCCAACGTTTGTGAAAGTGTTAACGTGAATTCATCGTACGGAGGTATCTGTTCATAAAAATATGAAACAATTTCGAAAGAAATTTTCGTACTTCCGAAAGCCATTTCCAGCGATTTCATGTGAAAGCACACGTTCGTCTACGCGTAAACGAATTTCTATCCCATTTCATCTGTTCATAACGGTGCCACTCGAACGTAGGAAAGCGCGTGGAGCAAATAACCAACGGCGGCGCGGTTCGGAGCGGGTATCGATCGAAGTTCTCGCGGAAAAACGACGCTGGTTGCCGGAGTGCTGTGCGATGCGTCGTGAATGATTTCCGGAGGACCTTCAACAAAACGTATCGTCTTTGTTTCATGCCGGTCGTCTTTCGGAATATTAAAACCGTTTATCAGGGTTCGCCTTCTCTCTGCGCGCAATAAGTGTCCGACTCCGAGAATCAACGAGATGTACCGCGTATTTTTCCTTCCGTTCGTGTACTTCCTTCTTCTTTCCTCTCCGGTTGCGGAAATTCGAAATTACGGAGCCGAAAATCTCGATTCGGAAAGAAAACCGGGTAGTCGATTTAGCTGTGTACGCTCGCTCTGCACCCAAGCAGATTGAAGCTGGTCGGACTCGCGTAGTTACTCGCTCCAACCTAGACGTACATCTACGCTCACTTACACAGGGACTGTTGATTCTGAATTCACTTTCCAGACGAGTTCACGAACCAATTCTTGACTTCCCAGCTATTCCCTCTTTCGTTGAAATACTTAATCAAAGCAAAAGAGGCTCGCGCCAACTCGAACGGTGGGAAAAGTTGAAGAAGGGAAAACGATAGACGCGTACACGGCCCGAAGGCGATGATCGTGTGCCGATAAACTGAACAACGTTCCTCCTTCCAGACCCCGCTCTTTCGAATCTATTATTCGAAAACCTAATTACGTGCTGCTCCTACTGGCTGGGTAAAAAGAAACATCTTAGCGTAGGGATAAGATAAGGGAGAGAGCGAACCTCACAGCTCGAACGTATTGATTTTGCACGTACCAACGCTCGTCAAACGTACTCGACTATCTGTGATTACTTAATAAAACTGGCGAACGAGATCTTTCTTTTCGGAGCATCAACGTTGCATATAATTAAACGAAAATTTGGGAAGCGGAAATTTTACGATGAACATTTTGTGCTCTGAAATTATAGTAACTACAAGTGGTTAAATTAATGAAATTTTATAAACGTTCCCACCGTAGGTAGATATATTTTACATCCACGAATAACCGCAGTCCGATTAGGAATGCAACATTTCATACGGACCGACCTAATAATTTCCTTCGCGTCCGATACAATTTTCCCCGGCTGTTAATTAAACCGCGCTCAGAAGTTCCGTATCCCAATTAGCCTCGTTAATCGGCTGTTATCGAACGGTGCCAGATCCGTTGGTCGATTCTTTGCCGTACCGTGCCGCTCTTCGAAACGCGGTGGTCGATGGAAAACCATCAGGGGTGCCGTCGTTGCGGTCTACGAGGGTGGTGTAGTCCGCGACCAAGGTGGCATCGATATTTATTGCATTTAATACCGGCTGGCTCGCGTTTACGTTAATTGCACCGGTTCGCCGCTACTCGGTGCGGTTACGTGCCGTGTAGTCCGCTACGAAGACGGGGGATAATTCTAAAACCGTCGCCGAACAGCTTTCCTAGAAGGCCTGCAATCACGCCGAGAGCCGGGAGGAAGACAGAGAGTTTCGCCGTGGCTTAATCCTTTCCGTTGCAGCGCCGTTGCTACTTCCGATCGAACAACGCCGCCTGTCCGACGTACAATTAGTAGAGCGGAAGTTACTGGTCGGCCCGGGAGTTGACAGCTAAGCACCGTTCCGCTTAATATGTCTACTTAACGGCTTCTCTTGTCTATGAACTGCGACCACGATCGATCTGCGATGGATCGCTACCAAGATTATGTGCAACTGACAAATGCGTGCCTGCGAATGCAACACGAACAATCTGCATAACTTTTGTGATAAAGTATCGAGCTAAATTCACCCACAGCAAATGGGGATGTATCCGCCCAATGAATTAATTGCATTTTCAAATTTTCATACTTCCGGAACTGTCGTGTCTGAAAATTTTCAAATGACCGAGTCTGAAGATTTTTTAATTTACAAACTTCCTCGGATGTTTGGAAACTAACATATTTGTAAGTCTGGAAATGTTGGAATTTTTAAGCGAGATAGAATAACTGTTGCGCGTAAAAATTCACATGAAGGAACATTCGCTCGGCCGGATAACGTAAATGATGAAAGTTGGAGGTGAGGATTTGGAAGCTGTGAAAATTTGAAACTTTTACATTTCTGAACGTTTAAATTCGAGAATTCCAGAATTTGAAGTTTCTACATTTTTCCATCTGAAAATATAATCCTGATCCCTTTTTACGATGGAATCCAATATAGTATTCAATATTCGATGAATTCAATACAAAAATATTGAACGTAGCGTAGTAAAACGTATTGAATACTAGCATATTGAATATGCCAACACAGTAAAGCATATTGAATACATTAGCGTGGTATCATCCCAAAAAATATTTCTTCGTAAGAATAAAATTACTACAAAAAATTACGCGATCTAATTCCCAGTTAACTCGTAATGTCCGATTAAAGGTGACGCAGTAATTCTTTAATCTATGAAATAGCTAAATGTTGCAAAGTTTTAAGAGGAGCTCCGTAAGGTCCCCGGTGGATAGCTAATTGTGTTCTTTAATTCTTGATTGCCGCGTTCTGGCAGGAAAGCCGGCCTTTACGTGATTAGCAAAGTGTCTGAAAAGATGGTCTGCAAGAGATGATTAAGTTTCCGGTTAATATGTCTATTTACGAAGTTAGCGTACAGGCGTCAGAAGCTTCGTTATTGCAGCCTTGTTTAGCGTGGCATTAATTTTTGTGTACAGAATTCGTGTCCACGATCCAGGACAAAGGTAAATTTAATTCGTTCGGTTAATGCTGTCGGATCAATTTTGCTTGAACGCTGCCGCTGGCAACGTTTAATGAACTCGTTCGCGTTAAAAATTCCTAAAAGCTTTCCATGGAGGCGACTTTCCCGCTCGGATTTCGCTAAATTCGTCGAACGTAATAGAATTTTAGCAATTTTCAGGGAAAATATGTACGTGAAATGTTACAATTATGTGAATTAAATGTAAGAGTCTAGAGTAAACCTTGATCGCAAAGATGATCCCGTTTGTTTCGAATGATCGCATCCCGGTTGAATGACGAAAGATCGATTTAACCGCAGGATTTTATACAGGACTTTTTCTACTTCCCTCCAGTGGTTAAGTTGTCTGTCAACGCTATTTGAGTTTCAAAGAACCCATCTCGACAAGTATCCTTCAGCTTCCTGATCGACCAGGCAAATATAAAAGCTCGGTTCAGGCTGGACCGATTGAATTTTTCTTCGTTGAGGATACTTGGTAATGCGTTATATGAAAAGAAGAGAAAGAACGAAAGAAGGGAACGAGGGAAATCGGTAAATAATCGTCGAACGATTATTCCACGCAATATTGTGTTCTCCTCTTTACGTCTCGTTGATTGGGACAAACACGGCAGAATATCAAGCAAAAAACAGGATTTTTTATTCGAGGCGACTGTTATTCATTCCCGGTTTGAAATATTTAAACGACCGGCCGAGTATTAATAGCAGAAACGTGGGTTATTAATTTTTTAAGCAAACGCGCAACTATCCCGTTTTGCCTGTAACGTTTCATTTATCCTGGATATTCCGGTTTAACTGGCGTCGAAAAATAAAACCAACGCGTACTTTAATTTCATAACTTTTTACATTCGAACACGATGCATCGGGACACCGGCGACACAAACAATGGACACCGAAAAATAAAACGTTTATTTTCCCCGAGGAAATTTTCCCTTTTGAAAGAGTTCGAAACACGCGTGGAATGACAAATAAATATCATCACGAGCTTATCATCCCTCGAAATAACCGGTTTTAACGCGACACAGAAACACGGAATTTACACTGTAAAATTTCTATGAATTTAAATTGCTGATTCGCGACGGTATTTGTCGATCGTGCAACGCAGAACGGTGCCGGAGAAAAGAGATTTCACTCAAGAAAGGATAAAAGTCTGCAGCGAGAGCCAAGAGTGATGCTGAAGTGGCTCTATTGTTTGATTTTCATTCGAGTGGTCGTCTCAGAATGATCACTCGGGGCCTTTTAGACATTGCTGTTGCGAACACAATTTTACTCTATTTCAATAGTGTTGATTCTGATCGTTTTTTATCCAGAAAATTCGTGCCACTTTAAGAACCTATCGTAGCTTGGAATTAATTTGAAGATTTATAGTTATCATTACTGACCCCACGATTTCTGTGATCTGTATTAACTGTTTTAAGTATTTCAAAATACTCGTTTCACTTGTCCACAATAAAACACAAACGATGATGAGATAAAAAAGGAACAAAAAAAGAATGAACGAGTGTATAAAAGTTTAGAAACTTTTTACTACCTAATAACGAGAAATAGTGCCTAATGAAATTCGCCGAGACTTTATCGTTCCTTTTGGAAGGTCCAGGTTTTCATGGTCAATCAAGTTTTAAATTCTCCTAAAATTTAACGGGTAAACTTTTTAAATTTCCAAGTGTTACGATCAGACGATGGCAATGATAGCGAATGTATACGGCAACAAAGAAGATCATATCTCGTTATTAGCTGACCAACATGGATTTTCTGGAAGCGAAGACACTTCTGCTCCCGGCTTTCCTTTTCAACGATATTCAGAGAAAGAATCGCATGCTATCTGACCAAGCAACTTCCCAAGAGCCGTCGACGAGCATAATTTAAATTAAAACCATTTAACGCGTTAAATCGTTGAGATATGCAATAAGGAAGCGGAAAACTTCGGGCGTAAATTTCCCTTCCCCGTTGACGAAAACAATTCTCGTAAAATGGGTATACTACCAAAGCACTTTTAATTCCTTGCGTCGCCATATTTAACGGGAGCGATCGAATCTTCTCGCTTTATTGGTTATTAATTTTATTAACACGTGAAATTCGCAGAGAGTTCGAGAAAAGAATAATTACCATAAACGAGTTATATACCGTACACGTAGAAAGAGTTAACGTTTTTGTGCTAAATACTTTTCTCCGACATGCGTGTTAATTCGACTAATTAGAAGGAACGAGGTAATATATCTCTAAATTGCTAATTAAATTTGTGTACGCAACCTTGGTTTATGAATATTTATACTCTGTTTTCGCGACATTTTATGAAGCTTTATTCCGGCTGCACTTATCAGAATTTGCGAGTATCAAGACCGAAGAGTAAAAAATGTTATGATACGCAAATAGAGCGATGAGTTCGGCTGGCAATGTTTCCTCGTACTTGCAAGCTTTTCAACCACGCCTGTAAATCAATTACGGGAACATCGTGTAACGATAACGTGAACAGCTCGTACGCAGATTATGTACAATACCAATTACAGGATACGCGTAATGCTAGCCTACTGTGTGTATAGTACAGGCTAATTACTAACATCAATCCGCTGGTAATGCTGGAAATCTGTCGATCGATGATCGTCGATAAATCGTTCCATTTCAAGCACGAAATTCTCGTAAATCGGGCTTTTTCGCGCTCGAAACGGAATATTTCGTAATTTCCCTCGCCCTCGGCAGCAACATAAAAACTGCATAATTCATCGATACATCGAAATCGAATGGAATTCTGCTTGCATTCGGCTCGAATAATATATGATCGCTTTCCACTGAATTAATGGGACGTTTATTTAAGTCACGGACGGTTTAGCAGTGTTTCGAACTGTTCGGTTGCCGCGAAGTTATTATCTATCTAGACTCGATGTATCTCAGATCGTACGAAATAATGTTGTTCGAGTGATTCTCCGGACAGCTGCGCGTTTATCACGGTATATTTCGATAACACGGAATCCACGGTTAGGCGAAACGATAAAACGGACGAAAATATTTCACGGAACGTACAAGGCGGTACGTACAACCATGTCGCGAGTCATGGTTTTTCTGTTTTCCGCCGCTGAACAAACGTTTAAAGTCCGTTTTCTACGGCAACGGTGTTTCGCGAAAGATTATTTCGCTGCATGTTTTTAATTTAATTCGTCTCGACACGAGGAAGCACTTTACGTACGATTATACCATAATTACAGCTTTATTTAATTCAGTTTCAACTTCAGTTAGCGTGATGATACGCGAGAGATGGACATTTATCACTGTAAGTACAGCGAACTTTACGCGCGAATTATTTCACACTTCCAGCTACTTATTCCCACACTTCTTTTCGTCTTATTTTCTCGTTGCTTCTCGACTCTCGCACGGTCCCACACTTTATGAGCGTAGTTTCAGAATTTAGTGTCGCCCGTTCGAATAAACTAGTTACAACGAGCTTGATAAATTTCCGAGATTCACGAAGTTGTATCGTAAGAAAAATCGTCTCGATAATCCGGCTTACATACATCTACGTGCACGTACTTTTTCCACTTTTGCGAAATTACCTCGGCGAAAATATCTTCTTCAACGATGTTGTTTATCTCTGCTTTGTGGCAGGGATTAACACGATGATTGTCACGATGCAAACAGCTATGTTTACGCACTATATCACATACTGTTCAACGGTACTCTAAATTAATTTTTTATATTTTGTGCTCCGATCGATTGGTTCGAATGACGTAATTTCGGCGTTGTTTACGGTGCTGATACTCATACGTGTATTAATATGAAATATTATGTATAGGTTGGATATTTGATATTTGATAATTAGTACTTGGTAATAATACGTACAGAAGTAACTGTTTAAGCACGACAAATCGAGGTATAAATTTGATATGTCGCCATAGTAGAGCCTTTCAATTTTTTAATATTAGTCCGTAAAAGTCTGCAATTTGCTACGTTACTCGTGATGTATAGTGAGCAGCTAGAGGATAATGATGGAAGTCACAAATCCGTTACACTATTCATCAAAGTGTTAAGGATCAGAATTGTCGAGCTAATTTTCTTGAAAGCTGAAAACGGGGTTGAATACGCGGAAGAGAACGAGCAAAATGCAATCAAGAGCCGTACGAAATAAACCCAGGTTGCAACAGGAGCATATTCGAATCTCATGCATACCGTGTCTGTGACGTTTGTTATGTACGTGTGGATACGCGGAACTTGTATGAGTGGCTTTGAGTCGCAAAGGAACAGTAAAATACCGGAAAATATCGGGGCACGCCGACAAACGCGAGTGTTAACGTAACTGGAAAATAACTAGGTAAATGAAATTGGTACGGGAATGTTTGTTGTACAACGTACACGTTTGCAAACTCAAATTTTCTGTTAGTTATCTGCCATATAACGAACGCGCCATTAATTTCGCTATTTCTTTTTAGAGGAACGTTATTTACTTTTCGACAGTGTCCTCGTAATATTATTACAGATATATGCACACTGTCGAGCATAAAATTAACGAAATGCTAAATTTTTTGCTTGGTAATTGAAAAAAGTGTTTCCCGTATAAAAAAGGAAATATGCAAGTTAAATTCTAGTACTAGCTCAAAATTATATATGTAGGCAGCGCAAACTTTCGTCGCAGTTTAATCCTTTGAGGTTCGAGCACTTTTAAATATTCCGTTCCATTTCGGATGCATAAATTAACATTTTGGTTCCTCGGTTTCTCACGGCACGGATAATAAAATAACGTTGGATATGAAAAATTATGAATCAGATATTACAAGAAATATATTTGGAATTAGTTGCACTCGTGCTTAAACACGGGCCAACCAATCTGTTTTGTAGCATTAGAAACACTATTTAGAGACTGTAATTCTCTGATCCAATATTTAAAAGAAAGATTTTCGTAATGGAAAAATGGTCTCCCAAGCACGTTTTACCTTTTCTCTGGACTTTCGAATAATCGCGTCGTTAGTCCAGACGACGTTAATATTGCCGTATAAAAGTGGTAGCGGAATTTCAGGCGCGCGATGTGTTTTCGCGGCCGGCAAAACCGGAGAAATTCTATTTCGACCCAGGCTGCACGACGCCGTCTCGTATTGCATGCCTGGGCTGCAAGCTCCTGAGCAAACTCGTGAATTAGAAATAACGTGAGCACGCCTAAGCAAGCCTATGACAGACAGGCGAGGATATTTCAGCCAGCCAGTCACTCCGCTCCACCTCCGCATCGAGCCACCGGAACTTCGAATACGTAACATTGTAAACTACGTAATCTTTGGTCGAGCTGGAGGTAGAATTTGCAAATTTTAACAGGAAGAATGTGGTTTCGAGGTTACTCAACGAATTAGCTGAACCCTGCTGCTGCGAGCTGGGCTACTACGGGTTTAGGAATTTGAGGATGTAGGGATTTTGGGATGTAGGAATTTTGGAATGTAGGTATTTTGGGATATAGGAATTTGACGAGGTGGAATTTTTAGAATATGGGGATTTCAGGATGTAAGGATTTCGGTAGATAGAAATTTTGGGATATGGAGACTCGACAAGATGGGAATTTTGGGACATAGGGATTTTGGAATATAAGGATTTGGCAAGGTGGGAATTGTGGGATATAGGGATTTAACAATGTAGGGATTTGGGGATATAGAGATTCCAGAACATAGGGATCTCGAGATGTAGAGATTTCAGGATATAGAGACCTAGGAATCTAGGGACCTTGGGATATAAGAACTAGGGAGCTACGAATCTCTGAATTTATGGATTTCGATTTCTAGCGATCTCAGCCTTCAGGAATCTCGAGACTTAGGGATCTGTGTCTTCAGACATCTCTCCGTTTAGAAATCTCTGGATTTGGAGATCTAGGGATCCACGAATCTAGGAATGATGGTATAGAATCTCAACACTGCACCTGAAACTCCATATGAACGAAAAGTTTAACTGGCAATATACCGATTACTTTTCATTGATCCAAATAAAGGAAATGATGGCTCCTACAATCGTCGAAGTACGACTTATACTTATGACCGATATAAAATGTTCGAACCGAACGATATTTGCAAAATTTCGGTGATTTAGCTTGACCGAATTTTGCGTGGAAGTACAATGAAAGGTATAAAAATAGGAATTTTTATTGAAAGAATCGCTCGCAGAAGAAGTAAAAGGGAAATGGTGATGTAAAAAGCGTTCATGTAACCGCAGAATACTGTAGCTTTCTATTGTTGTGGAAATGAAGGATCGGGGAGAACTTGAGAGACTTCGACTCGTTTCGTTGTTCAAATATTCCGGTTATATTTGAATTCCATTGAAAGTGTTAAAAGTATCATAAATCAGAATGTTCTCGTACGAGCGTGTGGAATAAAATATAATATCGGTTAGAACATTTCGACTGCACGCGGGCATTTTTACAAATTGCAAAACAATCAATCTGTTAATGAAAGCTTCACGCAGACCATTCATCAAACTTCAAGTTAGTTATCGACGTGCCGTAAGCGACATTTTGCGACGCCGTTGTGTCATCAAACTGCACGAGGACGCGACGACAGGATTCAGAAAGCGCGAGTCGATTAATCAAAGCTTAACGACGTGAAAAAAGAATTGTTAAAGATCCAACGTTCTTTGTTGTAATATCACACGCATTGATGCACACCATGAAGATATCCCTGCCGGGTATAATACGCGTCTCACGGAAGATATACTGGCCCATTATTAAAGTTCATGCGGCAAGCTTTTGCTTCGAAGTTTACGCGTAACACGAAGCGGCACGTTCTCCAAGAACATCGTGTCGGAAAATGTATGGACTCGTACTTAAATTTTCCTGTAATCGTGTTGGGTACGCCTGTGATCCTTCTGCTCGATGGAATGTTATTATTTCACTCATACCTGCCTACACCATATCTCCAAATATGAAATTTCTCTATTTCAAGATGAACTGATTAAACATCCATTTCGTTCAGATCTATTTTCAGTTAAGCTCCACAACGTACTGCTATCTTCGAAATTAGAGAATTTCAAAGTACTGACACTAAAAAATTTCATACGTTTGAACTTGACCATTGATACGACCATCTGATGTTATAAATATAACATGTTTGCTAAGAATTGATAATCGATAATTGAATGAAACTTCATAAGTGAACAGTTTGAACGATCGCGTTAAAAAGAGCAACAAGTTTTTTAATAATTACGAGCAAGTAGGTTGCGCGACATCTCGTTGATAAGTTGGTCACTCGAAAGTTTACAAAGTATCGGCGAACGAGTTGAAAGTATCGGTTTGTGTTTATAGCAAGCTTTTTAATTAAATTCAATGTGTATAATAGTATTGATCACCGTTGACCTCCGTGGTAATCAACTTGTTAAAGAAGTTCTTGAGGCAGTAACCGAGTTGCAAAACTTTCAGGTACCGAACTGACCTGTTATACTATGAAAAGTGGACGCCATTAATCTCACTTTTAAGTACACTTCACTCTATACATATTACCGAACTTGTTAAACTTTATTCACTTTCCAGCAAGCTGTATCGCGTGAAATTACGATAGTTACACCGAACCAAACTTGCAGTTCTTTTCGATCGAAACAAATACCGTTCGATTATTCTTTTGTCGTATTTGATTTCTTGATTTGCTTCACAGTTTATTCGATCTTCATTCAGTTTATTATTAGGAAATCTGTTGAGAATGTAGTAAGATTTACGTCTAGAGAGTAGAAAAAGCTGTCGATGATTCGGAAGGAAATACAATCGCTATTGTTACGGTGATTGACAGGGAAAATGGAGAACGCCATTGTTAACATCGAAGCGAACATGAATGACACCAGCATTGGATAGCGAGAGAATACGAAGTAGCTGTACCGCCGCGTATCGATTTGTATTACAATACTTTGTTACATACAAACACGTTTTCAAATTCCAAATAACTCCAGTCCGAAATTCCAAAGTCGCGGTTGTAACATTCTAAAGCATTGCAAAATTACAAATTCTGACAGTTCTAAAATTACGAAGTCTTCAGAGCTAAAATTCGGAAGTTTCAAAGTAAATTCAAAAGATCCAAAGTTTCATAATTCCAAAGTTCCAAACATAGAAATTAAGAAATTCTATGCTTCAGTTTCATAATTACAAAAGTAAAAAATGTCAGAGTTCTAAAAGTCCCAAAGTACCAGTTTTAAAATCTCAAAGTTCCAAGTACAATTAAAAGATTAAAAATTTCCTAAATTCCAAAGCCACAAGATCCCAATATCCAAAGTTTCAATATATCTAAAAATTCCAATATCCCGTAGTTCCAAGATTTCTCAGCACTTCAAGATTTCAACTAATATTCCAAAACCCCAAAATTAAAAAATTCTAAACTCCCACGGTAAAATCCCAAAATTCTACAATCCAAAGTTACAAAGATGATCAAAGTATCACAAATATAACTGTACACGTTAATTTACTTTCCAACATATACTTATATCCCCAATTTATAATACTATCCATCATAAAATTCCAAGTTCCAAACTATCTTTCTCATTATTTGTCCCATTGCGAGAAAATCAAACTGTTCGTCATAGTAGAGTATCCTGCGTGCTCTCCCTTCTTTTTTTTCAATTTAACTTGTTACGAAAAGAGCAGTGTGCTAGAGCGCAATCGATCGCGACCACCGCACCGTCGAGGCTCACCTCGTTCTTCGTATCTTCACCGATGCAGTACTCGATGCAATTTACGTCTCTGCACTTTGCGTGGACGGATATTTTAGCGAAGTTCTTTCCCGGCCAGAGCCCGTTATATACCTTGCCTCCTCAACGTGTGCGTATAAAACTTTCAGACGAGGAGGAACCGGATGCTTCATGCAGATATCTATACACTTATCCCGTCGACCTTTTTCCGCAGCCGGCTACTGGCGAACCGCGTTACAGCTGCTTTATAAGACTTCATTGCTGAAATGCATCTTCCGGATACGTACACGTTGAGTTTCGTTGCCGAGCGTCTTAATCAGAGTATCTCAATCGAATTTTCCACCGAATTTTTCTTATATTTTAGAAATACGTTTTCACGTAGATTTTAGAACTTCAACGAAATCTGAAATAATTTTTAGAGCCACTAGTTCCATTTCCATTTATATAATACCATTATTGTTTACATTAAAGAAAAACTCGTTTCAGTGCAGATAAAAATTCAGAAATTTCTGATAAATGTCAGCTCGTACTTTTAGTTTATCTCTTCTAATCGATCTTTATAACACACCCGTAAGGTATCTTCACACCTTATCGTTGGTAATCGATGCCTCATCGACATTGAATTCTCGTGTATCGTGCTTATCTCAAATCCGGAGCAATTTTGTGAAAGAAGTGTGTACATGTACTAGTACGAGAAAAATATCGGGAAAGTCGAAGGAATTATTGTTCACCGCGTACAAAGACGAATAGGAAAAATAGTTGGGAAACGGGCCGAGCAAGTTTGCCAATTTCTCGGTGCGATTGAGTCGACGGATGTGCTCAGCAAGACGTGAGTAAGCCGCTTTATTACCAACCGAGCGCAAGTTAAGTCCGCTTTTCAGACCGCTTGAATCTTTCTCGAAGTATCGATTAACTACTCGACTGGCGAGGCTTAAAACGCGGCCTTGAACAACGGACACACGAACGATTTTCCTCATATTAAATAAAAAGCGAACGAATGGTGTAGTTGATATCCAGTAGTAAAATATTTTGTATATACTATTGTATATTGTAAATCGATCTGAGGTCTTTTATCTTAAAGAGGACGAGAAGATTCATAAGTTATACAAAATGTTGAAAATGTTAGGGTTAAATGAGTGAAAGTATCTTTGCTAATATCTCTGACACAAAAGACGATAGGTGATTTGATATATAGAAAGAAGTTGTTCAGAATGATCTCCTTGATGACATATTTCAAGGTCATTGACATAGGTGAAACATGTTCTGTACTATTACCAAGTAACAGGAGTGATGTCTATACGAGCGTGTCTATACGGTGAGATCCCGTTTAATTTAAAGGTAGAACGAGCACGATCGATGAGAGTGGATCGACATCCCCGAACGGGACGTGATAATTCAGTGAACAGTCGAAAGACAGAAAGGGTCAGGAGAAAATGGTGGAAGAGGTGAAGCGTCAACGACACGCTGGAATTCGAAGCATTCGTCGAACGGGAGCATTCGTGGCAGCCGATGAAAGGAGAAACTTGGATCGTTTATCACGTTCGTTTCGAGGCTCCGAAGTTTCGTCCAAGTTAAACTGTTTGGACGAACATGAGGCACGCGGATTATGGATCCAAATCGTCGATTGTTATCGTTCGGCCAAGTTTCCGTGCTTCAATCCTGCATCTTTGAGCAAACGCTTCGTGACCGTGCGGTTCTTCGTGGCATTCAAACTCCCTAACGTGCCAGTCCCTAAGAAAATGAGGACCTTGTATTATGCGCCATCATCTCGGACACTGCTAGTACTTCTTCTTCGGCTTCTCATTTCTCCTCCATTACCCCGCGACTAGCTGCTCCCGCGCTTATCCCCGTGAACATCTCGGCTTTTTGAAGTTATCCTCGAGTCGAGCTCTTGTGCCGTTCTCTGCTGCCGTGCATTGGACGTCGAAATACTCGATCGTTCCTCGTTCGACGAACAGCTCCTTTTGCTTCTTCCACGAGAGCAGGTCCTTTGCTTCGTTCCTTGATGCTTGTTAGAGTTTGTCGTTTATGAATCGCAGACTCCGCAGCCTGGACCGTTCGAGATGCTTAATTAATGTCGTGTTTTGTTGGAGCGGCGATTTATTATTCTTTCGAACTTCGACGTTCGATAAAGTTGAGCGAAGTGAAATCCTTTGTGACGAAAAAGATGATTATGATTCTAAAAGATAGGGCGAATTGACTAATGGTTCTGGTGAAAGTAATAACTCCGGCAATGATCTCTTCTCGTGGCTGCTACAAATTTTGAAACTTACAAATGGAGTCCAAAGTGATACATATTACTACTTGAAAAGATTACGAGACTTAGTTTATGGTTAATTAAGCGTGATTTATGATCGTTATGCGGACAGTTGCATTATTTATGTCCTTCTGGTACTTCGTTAGTAATGCACTTTAGTCGTATTTGCATCCTTTGCTTCGAAAGCTTTTTTTTTCGTCACTTTTGTCGTTTGCATATTAGCAAATAGTTTCGTCGTGAAAAACACAGTTCCGTAGCTGTTCCTTGATACCGGCGGAAAGAAATCTGCGCAGTAGGTCGAACAATTAATCAAATTACGGAAGAGGTACGACGTCAGTTCTGAATATTCAGCGTTTTGTCGGCAACGCGTTAAAAATAGCATTGTATATTCGTTTAATCAGTTAATGAATTTCTTCACGCACGAGAAACAACGGTCAATCGATATCGTTTATACTTCCTTTCCGTACAATTTTTACGAATTGCAATTACATTTTCTTCGGTCAATTAATAGAATTCGATAACGTTACGATGATCTCACATTTTCCTGGCACAGGAGAGCAAATACTTTTCTTGCGTTTCGTCAGTTGCTCTGATTTTATCTCGTTTAGCTAGTAACTTATTTATTCTGGTTTAATTCACTTTTGCTTCATGTTCTTTTCCAACGGAAGTACAATTTTATGAAGATAAGCAATAATATCGATGATAGATTGAATTTGATCGAGGTTTAATTACTGTTACCGGTTTATACGCCGATTAATTTATTAGCAATTACGGGCCATTTACATAATTTCATGCCGGTATGTTTAATAAGGAAATATCATTGTTTATGCTAACGATTTGATTCTGGGGATTGCGGACGCGTTGCAGTAGCCATTTTTACAATGATCTAATTGCTTTCTGAATATTGAAAATTTGATTGTGAATAGTTGAATAGGTATTATTTGGTGCACTCCATTTGGAAATTTGGGGTTTAGGGGTTTTGGGACTTGTGCAGTTAGGAATTTGGAAATTTACGAATTTGAGAATTCGGGGTATTACGGCTTAGGAGCTTGGAGACTTGGGGATTTGGGGATTTGAGGATTTGAGGATTTGACAATTTTGGGATTCTAAAGATTTTAGTATTTGAATACATATTGTTCTGAGAATTTTGAAACCCCAAAGCATTGAAATTAATTTGAAAACTTGCAACATAGGTATTGAAAAATTTCAATCCTTAGATGTCCTAAATCTTATGGTTCCCGATCTCAACGGAAGTATAATAAGCACCTAGGAAATAATCCTGAGACCTTTATCTTCAAGTAACCCAGACAAATGATGAAGAAAAATGATAGAGACACGTAAAAGCGTATCGCGGGACAGTGAATCGAAATAACTCGTCGATCGTTTCGATCTTAATTACACGATCTGGTATTTATCTGGTAGAATTCACGCGCTATCAAGCTGGTAATTAAGCGGTCGGTGAAGAGCGTCGAGAAGCTATTAACTCGGTCGAGCATCGAGGCAAGGGCCTTGGATTGTTGCTATACTTTCTCGCGATAATGGTGAATTAATAGAGAAGCAGTTAGGGGAGGGCTGGTGGGAAAAGTTCCCGATATCCGTCGTCGTCGACGTCGCGGAAAGCAGGACCACGAGACGGTAGACGGTTAATTAAGGAAACCGTTAACTGGGAAGACCGACTTATCTGCGACGATTGGCTGCTAAGTTACCCAACGGAGCAAATGTTTCAGAGTTTCAATCAGCTTCCTACTTCCCCGTTCTCTTCTGGCCGCGGCGTGGAATAGCTACTTTGCAGTCGTAGCCATAAGACGCTCTTGAATGCGATTATAATAAATTCTTCGCTGAAAGTTGCTGAAGCGCTCGAATCCGCTTTCGATAATAATGGCCGAAGAAGGAAAGGATTCACGACGTTGCCAACCGCCCTACCAAGCGTGTTCCACTTTCCAACCTTCGACGTTCAGATTTACATGACAAACAGACTTCTCGACGCATTCTTTCCACCGATATATCGGATACTTTGCCTTCTTTGTTTCCTCGCTTAATAGCTTCGGCTACTTCTACCGTTGATACTTCTACAGCCACATATTTTGCTGACGTTACAACACTTTTCGATGGCTACGCGATTAACCTGTGGATTTGTTTTCGTGTTTCAGGTAGCTTCATAGGATTCGTTCGAGCAGAGACTACATGCAGGTACATTACTTTTCTTTTATATACCCGATGAATCTATTTCTCAATTATTTATATGAGAAAGCGTTCAAACAAAAATTATACGATTATTGCAACTCAACGCGAGTTGGAAGGTGAATTGATAAAAATTCGATACGTAAATATAGCCAACAGTGTCAGTTTGCAATTAAATTGGTATCGCAAGAACTGGATATCGCATGATTATTCTCCGTTTGCAATCGTGATCGCATTGAATATTTCCACCGTTCGCCGAAATGCAATTCCCTTGCGATCACTGATTTCGAAAAATACGCTTTCACGTGGAATTACTGAAACGTTAGTCGATGAACCCGCGTTGTTTTTTATTTTCGCCGGAATATTCGCGAAGCACCGAAAGCTATCGGTATCGAACTCGAGGTACCGAGGTAAGAATCGAACGAAAGAAAAACGGCAGGAAAAAGAAGAAAATTATTTGCGGGCTGGTTTGATAGCAGCTTCAGGGAAACGAGGTCGTCATCGTCGTGCCCTATTGAATTTTCGTATCAAAATAGAAAAGAATTGTCTGTATCGTTGGGCTAACGATGCAGCAGCCATCGTTGTCGCAGTATAACCCCCGGGATTTAACAAGAGAATATTTTCTTCACGCTCTCCTCGAGACACAAATCATCGCCGGGACAGGAAGGGCGAAATCGTATTTTTGCTCGGACATATTTCCAAGGAGTTTAATTAAACGTTATTCGATGAAATTTCGCTGAAACGTTTGGCCAGGGATGTGTAATTGAATTGGAACCGGGAATCGTTCGACTACACTTTACGGTTGCCAGTATTTTAGACTTTTCAATTATTAACGCCCTGACGAAGGCACGTTTTGGAAGATCTATAAGCTTTATACCTTCATCCACGGTTTTACGGCTAAAAGCTGTCTGCTGGTACCATTATATTTGAAAGCTCGCATTATCGTATTACCGAATTATTAATTTACAAATTATGTTATACCCCGCGCATACTCAAAATAAAAGTAGTCTATTGACCTCTGGCAACGTATTTTAAAGTCATTGAGATCGATGAAAAATACTCTGAAATATTTCTGTTTTGTATAGAACATGTCGAAAGATATGGTTCAGAATGTTGAGTTCACTTGTAATTCTCAATAAACATAAAACGTTATGGATCGACGAAATGAATTGTTAATAAACATAAAACGTTATGCATCGACGAAATGAATGAACGTAATGTCTGAACCGATCGCTGTTTACTGCGGCACACCCTAATGGGAGCGTCGCGAACATCATAATTTCTAGGTTATAATAAGCTGCACGGACTTTTTCCCATGATCCCACTATGATCATTTATTTTTCCATGTTTTCTCGGTCAAAAGCGGTCGACACATCGCAGGATCACACGGAAGAATGCATTTAGGGTAATCTCTAGAGTGCATTTAGGGTAACAGACGTTCAAAGGGTCATACGACCAAATTTTCTTACATGATTCGTGCACAAGATGTATAAAAATATAACTGTATACGACTGTATGAATATGAAATTCAAGGTCACTGAAATCGGTGAGTTCTTTGTGTACAACCAGCAAATGTGTCGCTTGTGTCTCAGTTCTGTACGTATCTTGGTGAATTCTAGTTGCTCCGCGGTGGTAAACAATGCCCGGAGCCGTTTCACGGGTCAAGGAGCCGCGAATCGGCCAGGTGAGCACGTGCTCGAGGGAGTCACGTTTTCACACATGGGGCAACACATTCATCATAAAAAGCTCGTTACGGCACCACTTGTTGTCCGAGCCTCGAGCCTTTCGACGTGTCTACCGTGCTACGAGAATCTGGCGCCAGAGTGGCGTCGTTTTGTCCACGGCAAATTGAGGATAAAATTGCCCGAGGTGGATCTGTATCCTCGTTCCACATCGCGCCTCATCCTAAACGCTTTTAAGAGACAATCTCTTCATTTTTTTTTTGTTTCGGGTTCATTCGATATGTCGCGAGAAACGGGTTGAGCAAGGTTACCGCTCAAGGTCGATTCGGAGATTTGGGAATTTAGGTCCTTGAGAAATTAGAAATGTAGCTCCTTGGGAATTTAGGAATTTAGGATATTTAGATTCTCGGCAGTTTGTGACGTTGGGAATGTAGGTCCTCGGGAATTTAGGAAGTTGGAAATTTAGGTCCTTGGGAATTTAGGAATTTGGAAATGTGGGTCCTTGCGAATTTACGAATTGGAGAATGTAGGACCTTGGAAACTTTGGTCCTTGAAAATTTAGGAGGTTGGAAATATCAGAATATTCGAATTTGGATATGTGGAAATTTGGGAATATGAAAATTTGGGTATTGCGAAATTTAATAATGTGAGAATTTGGAAGCTTGAGATTTGAAAATTTGATAATTCAGAATTGTTTAAACTTGGGCCTGCAGAAATTTGACAATTTGAAAATTTAAAAATCTAGAATTAAAAACTTGAGAAATTTGCAAATTTTTACAATATTTGATAATCCACGATAAATCCATATTGTTATTTCGTACCGCAGATTATCCTGAAAAGATCTGTTCTGTTTCTATTCCGAGCTATCGAGCAGAGAAAAAAAGTAACATTGTTACGGAAGAACGGGACCGATCGATAAAGGCGTTTTAATTGCCCGCTTCGAACGCGCGTTCTCAAAAATCGCTGGAATATGGATTTTCCGTGTGAATTTAGATAATTGAAAAACGAATGGCGTTAAGTTCATAAAAGTGCAGAATATCGGCGGGAACTGTATCCATGAATATAAATTCCCATGAATATAAATCGTTTTCACGACCATAAATTTGTGATGAATGAATACAAATTTCCTGTCGATGATACCTTTATGATGTCTATTGATATTTTTGTATACATATATTCTGGCTGGCTGTTTTCAAAGTTCCTTAGTAACGACTGCTGCTTTATTGTAGCCTGTATGGAATCAATTGATATTCATGCTCTCAAAAATGTACAACCACTGAACGATCTCTTTAAACTTCTATTTTAGCTAGTACGTTATTTTAGTATTTTTCTTATTATTTTGAAGGTTTGTTAATCGCGTCAATATCCTGATACTTTTTGAAGTGTGCTCTTGCGAAACTTTCAAAGCCACGATCACGATCCGCTTTATCAATCATTTTCTCCTTTTTCAATGGCCATCTATCCGTTTGAACACCGCTCAACTTTTGACCGGCGATTTTCACTTCTTCAAAGCGTTTCTCTGTAGAAACTAGTAGATCGATACCTCCATGACGTTCGTTAAACATAATCGTGTAAATAATGCGCCACCGGGTAAATAACGTACGATAATTATAGTTATTAATATCCCTTGCAAATAAACGCACTGGCAATCGGGACATCATTCGTTCCCCCCAGGGGGAGGATGAACGTTGACGAGGAAATGGTCCTTCACTCTATGACGGTTGTATTGATTTATCTTGTGTCCTTTCAAACGAAAGGCGAATTTGCATAGGCTAGAATTAATCGTATAGATTGAATCAATTTCAATTTGCAAATTGATTCATCCTGAAACACACTAAACGGAAGAAACGATATCTTGGCGGGAAACGTTACTGCTCGCTTTAGCCCCGAACGCGATGAATTATCGAGCAGCAAATATATACTGGTACCATAACGACTAGGCAGAAATTCAAAAATTACAAGTGGTACAAAATTTTGTTCAATTCCAAATGATAATAAGATGGAAATATTTTGATGTCCAAATAGAATAAAGACAGTAGTCTCTGGATGACTCCATATTGGTATATCAAAAGTTTAGGCTCATACAGCGCAGGGAGGTGTAGATGCAATATACCGAGGACGAAAGGGTTAAAGATGGAAATTCAAGACGGGAGCGTCTAGAACGATATCGAGTTCGGCTCGACGTAAGATCACGAAGGGTTAAGATCGATCGTTGTCTCGAAAAGGAGGGACAAAGCGTGCTCCGGGAGATAATCGCGTCGCGTGTCGAGATCGATGTTCGCGTTTCACGGGGGGGTAAAAAAATTCGACTCTCACGCGAAACCGCACGCACGAACGGACAAATATCCGGTCGACGTACCGTTGCACGGGCCGTTGCTTCGCGGTATAACGCGATGAACTTTCGAACTCGATTCGAAACCGAGATCGACTGCCTTTCAAGTCGGATTTATCAACGCGTGAACCCGTTTGTCGACGCCCGATGCGTTTCTAAATCCCCTGCGGGGAGAGAATCGGTTATTTCTATCGTCGACCATGCCGCTTGTTTTGCTCTAATCTCCGTTTTAATCGCGGCTCGCGTTTTCGTGTTTGCGGTTTTCCGTTTCACTCGGACGACCAGTTTATCCGCAGAATCGTTACAGCTAAAAATATTCCGGTTACGTCGCACTGACAGATTTCATTAACCCGCTAACCATTTTTCATCATTTCATTAGCTAAAGTTAAATTAACCCTTTGCGATCGTGCTCCTTTTTACTTGGATAAACCAACAGCTTGAGACAATTTTTTACATTATCGAATTTGATAAGTGTCCCTATAATAACACTTCTGAATGATGGCGTATACAATCGTGGTAGTTAAGTAATTTTTCTGATCTATTCAAGCGTTATCGAGCTTGATAGGTGTACCAGCGATAAGACTTTTGAGCGTTGGTGTACATGGTCGTGGCAATGCTCGGTTCGGTTTTTATTGTCCGTTTTGTCAGCGCGACTGAACGCACTATAGACAGCCGGCGGCGTTGTATTTCAGAGATGGCTATGAAATGGGCAACGCTGCTGAAACGATAACACACAGAAAGCAGGAGCAACAGCAGCAGCCAGTACCATTTTGCCTGAATATCGAGTGGCGAGAGCAGGAGCAGTCGACTTCTCGATTGTATGTTATTGGGTGCCTTCGACGCGTCCGACTTGTAACGGGACAAGTGGAGAAGAACAACAGAAATGCAAGAAAAGAGAACTTTTTCCTCGTTTCTTATACTTCTGTCAAGATACAGGGTTTTTTCAAAATTCGAAACAGAGAGGTTGCTGATCCTAAAATTCTCAAGAATGATTTCTTCCGATTAGGAGATGAAATGATCTAACTTTTTGTAACATATAATATACAATTTTCACATATAATGTGAAAAAATTTACGATATTAATTTTTGTATTTCAAATAATTTCCTGTCTGTCGTTTGGAACTGGAAGTCTAATAACAGTGATACAAAATTGAACCATCTGCAATAATTCATCTGAATCATCTTTCCAAGAAATATTTTTATTTCCATAGAAGACAAAACCGACAGAAACTGCAATTTACGGCTGTCTTATCTTTGAAAAGAGGTCGAGTGACAAGCAAAGCTGTAAATAACTTTTATTCTTTTAAATGAAATTACAGATTTATACGAGTTGTATATAATAATTTCTGAGAACTGCTCAGTGACCTCAGCTATCTGAAAATAGCTTTCGATATCTTATTAATATTCGCAGCTATCTCTCGTGAAAAGTACATGCACAAGTATAGTTACCCTCGTTTTGAGACTTGCTCTACAGTTTCGCAAGAAATTCGACGACCTAACTTTCTTGTTACGTAATACACTCGTTCTCCGTTTTTTCTTCTCTCGTAAAAAATGTTCTTGCTCAAGATCGGGGTTGTTCATTCAGCCTCGAGAAGGATCGAGTCCGTACGATCGTTCTCCACTATTTAAAGCGCGATCGCAACGGGTTTAATCAAGCTCCTCGAGAGAAAAGGAGACCGGTGCAGTCGAAGGGTCAGAGTTTGTCGAATCGATAAAAATTTACGAGCGAAAGCCCGAGAAACCCTGTTCCACTTTACTTTGTTATCCCTCATTGACGTCAAACTGTCCCGTTCGTGTTTGAATTTAACTCAGTCGAACACCTTTTCCGTACGTTCATCCCTTGAACCACATTTATTTATCGGAAAGAGTTACGATCGAGCTAAAATAATGTTTGGTAATAGCTTCTGCCATAAAAGACTCTAACCTGATTTTTGAATTTATCTTAAGTTCCACATCTAGAATTTTATGCCGCGTCGCTCGAAATCTGGTAATTCACCCGAACCGATTGAAACGAAGATCGATTATGGTTGTTCGATTGCGTATTTATTATTCAGCAGTTTAATCTCAATTTCGGATTGTAATATTACGTAACGCTGCAAATTATAATATAATACCTTACAAACTACCCTTCGAATATGAATCCGATGCGAGCGAATCAATAACCCAGTCGAGTAATAGCGTTTCAAATACCGTTCCAGCGTCAAGAATATTCCGGTGTGGCGCGTTCGGTAATTTGTTCTTCACGCATAAATATTTAAATCTTGGGTGTAATCTAGAAATATTGTACCGAAATGGTAAGATGTCCCGTGGCTTCTGGACGAAACGGTTGTACGTGTCTTTTCGGTAGCCAACAGAAACGGCGTATCCGAGTGCACCGGCTCTCAATCTATTTCGCTGGAGAATTTCATTACACGACCTCGGCATTGCTCTATTTACATAATTTTAATGGATCACAGCGGGGAATTGAAACACCTCGACTCGATTCACCGGCGAACAGTTGAGAAGCACTGAAGCCAGAGAACAAAGATAAAGTAGCGAATGAAATGTTGCCGGGGAATAGAGTCGCACCAAATTTGGAGAGGAAAATGAAATGTAAACTGGGACGCGGGCCGTTTATTTTCCCGTTCTTTTGCTCTTTGCTCCCGGTTCCTTTCATTCCCGGGTCCCTATCGTTGTTGTGCACAAAAACGACGCGACAAAGAGGTCAGTTTCGCGGACTAATCGTTTACCCGCGATTATTATCAACCACAATGACGATCCCTCGCGCGAGCGATCCTTCTGTCGTTCACGAAATGGGAACAAATTGGCTCGGAAGTCGCTGCATTTCGCTCCCGTTGTGATCTCGTAACGCGATTATAATAGAATTTCCCCGACAAAATACACGGAAATTGCGATTTCGTCGTAATTAAAAAATAATAATATTATCTTTATGTATTGCATTAAACAGCGTCATTTCAATTCCTATCTTCCGTTGGAAACAGTTACAAACATCTCACGAAACGAACATACCTATTAGAGACTTTGATAAGTATTTCAAAATTTGTTCAAATATTTTCTCAAGTCCTATGACATAGTTTCTCAGAGAATCTGGGAATTTTGTAAATATAAAAACTAACTTTGCATATCGAATATTATAGAAAATTTCACTTTACAGTTGTCAATTACTTCGCACACTCTGATTCATCATAAATCAGACAATTTTCTCGGTGATTAAAGTTAACCACTCTTTTCCGGTGACAGAATGCACCGCTAATTAGACTCTCCCTCATTACTTTAACGAATCCGATATCGGTCCTCGAATCGCATCGATTCTCCGGCGTTCTTATCATTCCCTCGATCGAAAGCCAAGAATTTCTAACGAGCGCATAAATTAGCGGTTCTAACAGGTCCAAGTGTTCTCTCGCCGTTAACCTATCGATTCAGACACGCACGCGATTGTCGCACGCAACCGGGAATGTTCCGATCGGATTTTCAAGTCTGTCGTTCCAGTACGGCGAAGAAAAGTTAAAGGAAATACCGACGCGTGAAAAGGAACACGCTCGAGCTGTCGATGCAGAGAAGGTTTGACTGATTAAAATAAAATCGGAAGACGACACGGATTCCGTGGATTTGTACGAGAACGGCGTTGTACTTCCGTCCTAGCTATTTGATGCTCTTTCTCCATTTCTCTTCCCTAGTGGCCTCGTTTCTCCGTTCCGAAGCGACACACGCGCTCCACCGCCATTCAATTTACACACCATCTAGGAATGAGTAATGCCTAATTTGCATTTTGCGTGTGATTTTGACTTCGATGTAACGCCGAGTTTATTAATAATGCAATGCCCGTGGCGGGAGTACGCGAGCGGTCTGCTACGTCGACGATTTTTTTTTTTGACCCGTTTCTTCTTTCATCCACCACTGGAAAACGCTGACCACGCTCGTTTTCACTGAAACACGCCAATCAGACAAGAGAACCGATGCTCTGTGCGCGATTAGAGTCTCCACTTTTAAATCCTACCATATGTGCCATACACTATCGGCCCAACCGTTCACACATTGTGTATCTTGTAAGTGAAATAAAACTGTCGGTCAGTACTTGAAAACCTATCAGATTGCACGAGTACATGCAATTGTAAAATTAAAAATTCAGTAGTTTACATTGATATTGATTAGATAAAGTAAAAATAATCGGAATTAGAAGATCGATACAAGATAAAGTGACAGCCACTAATTTTTCAGAAAAACGAAATGTGTTACAATGCCAGCAGATTTTGAAACACAACACGTTTTTGGTACGATTTTTCTGTTAATTCGTTGGATTAATCAAGTTGCAAAAATAACAAGGACGAAGAAGACGAAATTGTCTTTAAATTAACCAACTTTCGATCAAAGATTATAAACGAAACGGTATTACCATAACGATTTTATTTCCGAAACAGCAGGTTCGTAGCGAACGCTACTTAATTCCACGGAAATACAAAGTGTCCCGGGGGATTTCAATAACCGCCGGTGCCTTCCGGTGTCTGTTGATTCTGCATTCTTGAATACTTCCGCTGAGTAAAATAAGTGTCTTACTTATTTCACGCATCGACTAACACGATTCCGCTGTTTTCCCCCGAAGGCATTCAAACGTATTCGAAATCCGTAGCGAATTTTACACACGTTAGGTCGTTTTTCGAACATCTCCCAAGTTCTCCGTCGACTGTCATCCTGGCAGCAACATTCTCCGGGGAGGGAGGCAAAATAAGCCGATAGCGTTCGCGAGAGCCGGTAAACTCGCTGAAAATCGTTCGTTTCCGGCGCCGGAGGTCGACTCCTTTTGTTTCCATCGACGCTCAGCCCGGTAATACACTTATCCGTTCCGCTCCTCCGCTTTTATACGCGCGGATAAAACGCGCCCTCCTGCAAACGGTTTCCGTATTTTCCCGTATCCGCTTCTTCATCCACGGTCAATTCTTTCCACGTTTATTCGCCGATTGAATATACGGATAAGCTCGCGTGATACCGTTGTAATTTCTATTAAGAGCGTCGATAAGAATGTTTACGAAGCGATTTCCATCGAACCTGTTTCAAATTGATACGCCACGTACACGGTGTTTATCTTGTTCATCTTAACCCTTAACGAACAAATGCCGTCATAGAGATGGCACTTACTGCAGTTATACGGTTGAATATATTATGTCTCAGTTTGTTAATAAAAACTAAATATTTTCTTTTTTACACTCGATAAGATTTGGTTAGGTTTCGTACACAATTTCTTTTTGCATGGTGGTTTGGACCTGGCGATAAGTAAACTTGAAACACTTCTGGTTCCTAGGGTCTGACTATTCATTTTTACAGACAAATTACAAATCTTCTGGTTCTTAGAGGGTCCGATTTTATTAATTTTTACAAACAAATTATTCCACAAATATGTAGTACGAAATAAATTATAATCGCGGTCGATGAAAAGACCTAAAGACGCAGCGCTACGAGCGCGATCTACCAAAATGGCCGCTATGCAACTCTTCCTGTGCGAATCGCCAACGTGTTCGGACGCAAAAATTCAAAACCAACGATTTTCGATAAGATAAAAATTTTGTAAGGTACAACTTCGATAAGAAGTTCAACAATATCCTCAAAATTTCGATATCTGTTAGTTTCACAAAAAGGTAGACAAAGAGTTTCCTATAATAAGTCTTCTGTACACCGTTTCGAAATAATTTGTTTGATACGCAAGTCTACTAAGAATTAAACCGTAAAACAATTGCGCAAACGGACCCAGGCTATTTGTATTCCATCTAAGAATGCTATTAAACCGTGATAGAGTATCGGTACGATGAAACTTGAAAATGAATCTCGTTTTTAAGCGAGGTAAACCGTCCGGTTTATCTCTCTTCAGCGTGCTCTTCATTCTAGTCGCCGTGTTCGTTTATCTCTTCCGCTTTTCCCGAGGATTAATGGAGAACCTTCCGTTGCAGTCGCGAACGTCAAAGCGAACGAACAGGCCACGGTATAACCGGGATTCAATCGTAATCGAATGATCTGTTCAAGATTCAACGACGAAAACACGGTCGTTCGTCGGCTAATTAATTAATGCGCGTAAACAGAGCGAAGCGTATTGATACGGCGCGAGTTTTAATTTAATTACACGGGGAAGTTCGTATTGATTCCTCGTGGAAAATGCAAATTATTATTATTACACGAACGCTCGAAACGCTCGGCTCGGTTTGTGACGCGCAATCGCTTACTGCATTTATGGCTAATAACAAACACGCGTTTGTGACTGGTTAATCTACGAGAGAACAAATCGTCGACTAATTCCTAACTCGGAGCGTTCGACAAATTGTTCGATGAATAATCGCATTCGAATACTGAGCGTTTCAACATTTTCTGACATATCGCGGAAATTGATTTATCACACCGTTACATGTCGAGTGCAACTTCCTTTCATATATTTTGCATTGGAAATTCAGAAATATTCAAATCAATATCTTTTGTAGCAGGGTTGTTAGACTGAAATAATTCTGAACCGACAACTTTACATAAATTTTGACACTTTACATAAATTTTCAATTTTTATTGAACCTTTCACAAGAACAGAATATTTTTGGAGGCCATTTAAAATCGTGTAGATGGTAGAAAATGGCAGTGCGGATGAAAACGTAATGTTCGATGTTTTGTGCCATCTATCAGCAAGCATCGACGCGAATGCGTTAAATAAAAGAAATTGAATAACCATCAAATCCTCCGCAACTAAATTTCAACAAGCAACCGGCCAGCGTGACACTTTCAATTTTACACCCCGTACAACAGAATCGTTGGCCCATATATTCCCCACGATCTTCCGCAGCTCGCTGGCCACGGTCCATCCGTGCGAATGGTCGTCACAATCGATATACACCCCTCGTTTCATAGCATCGACGGTTGACACAGTTCGGATGGCTACAAATAGGAAGGAGAGATTGCTCGTTTATCGGCACCACGATCTCGGAAACTTTCGGGGTCTGTTTAACCCTTATCTCCTGACGAGGGTCGTATCCGAACAAGAATCTGGATGTTGGCGAACCGAATCCAGACGAGGAATGATCGAACCGCATTATCTTTACCGTTCGTGCTTCGGTTGTCACTAACTTACGACCATTGTAACCATATTTCCGATATTCGAATTTGTTAACAAACCAAACCCTTCGTGTTGCAAATAGACTACACAAAATAGTACACCGTATTCTTGTAGTCTTACTGCTATTCGAATTGTGAAAAACATTTCTTACTCTTTCTTTTGTTTCGACTTCATACAATGTTACAAATTTACGATATTATACAATTTTTTAATACATTTGTAAGGAGGAAAACCTTGTTTACTGCGATGCTCCCGTTACTCTTTTCAAGGGATTAAAAATGTACTTTCATAAAAAATTGAAAAGTGCAGCGAGTTTATTCTAGTTAAACAAGCGAACAATTAAATTTTTAAAAAGCATAGAGTTCCTGAAATATATTAAATTCAGAAATGTAACACGAACGTTACACAAAAATCGAGAGTGTCAAATATGCCCAAAATGAAGTCAAATATTTTCCACGTTCAGATAAAAAATCTGTTCATCGATTCTCGAATATCCACTTTATTCTACAATTAAAGTAGCGTGTCGATGTATGAATCCGATTTTGTATAACGTGGCAAGTATCATCGTGTTTAAATCAAGCAGTATCGAGGATGCCAGAAAAATGGGGAAAAGACGAATAACTCGTACCGCGAAGAAATCGATGTCGTCGCCAAAAGTCCAGACAGAGATGAACCTAATAGATGTAGCAGATAGAACGAAAGAGGAAGATTCGAAGTCGTGGACCATCCATCGTGAAATGCAACCAAGTGCATCGAGTCGAGTTGATACCGACGCGTATCGATTTCGCCGTCAGTTTATGCTATCGGTAACGAAATCCGCACGGTCGCTCGCTACTTTTCTTGCGAGTTTCCGTGTGCACGGGGTCTAAGGTCACGTTGTCGCTCCTTTTAATGAACATGCTCAAGATGCTCGATAGTGTTATAACATTTCTATTCGTGACAAATTTATACACGATATTCGTGAAATTGGAGAGAAATAACTGTTAATATTAGGGTTAATATGGGGGTTAATCTTTAACCCTTTGGAAGGACACAAATTTTTAATTTTCCAGATTCGTCAAAATTTCATATTTTAACTTCTCAAGTTTATTGTCACTATCAGTATTAAATTTCCACTTTTCTAAATTACTTACTCAGGTAAATTCCCAAATTTCTAAATCTCCAAATCCCTGAATTACTGAATGTCTAAATTACCATATTCCTGAATTCTCAAATTCCTAAATTTCGAAGTGTCTAAATTCCCAAATTCCTAGATCCCCAAATCCCTACAATCCCAAAACCCTAAATATCCAAAGCCATAGATTACCAAATCCGTAGAGCCCCAAATCCCTAGATCCCCAAATCCCCAAATTCCCAAATCCCTAAATTCCAAATACCCCAAATTTCCAAATAGTTTACCAAATCTATAGATTCTCAAATTCCTAGAATCCCTAATCCCTAAATTTCCAAATCCCTAGATTCCGAAATCCCCAGATCCTCAAATCCCTAAATCCCCAAATCCTGAAATTCCAAAATTCCCAAAGCCATAGATTACCAAATCCTTAGAATCCCCAAACCATAAATTACCAAATCCCTCGATTACCAAGTCTCTAGAATCCCAAATACCTAGACTCCAAAAACCCTACATTACCAAATTCCTAAAGTCCCAACCCCCTAAATTCCCAAATTCCTGAATTGCGTACTTGTTAAAGCGTCAAATTGCCAAATTTCTAAAGGTTTAAACCACGAAATTTACCAAGATCTATGATTGGAAATAGTAACGTAAGTGACCCTATGAGATCCCCATTAGTTGACACTGTTATCAGTTAGGGTATCCCTGAATGTGGAGCGCAATCTGGCGCTGCGAAGACGTCTACCTGACGGGCATCGTTTCAGCACGTATCCGCGGCTGCAAATTGCATTTCGCAGGGGTAGCGTGCGCGATTATGCGCACGTGGCTTGCTCATACAAAGGCGTATTCAGCGACCGCGTTATGTGTCGGTCGATCTGTGTGCAACCAGGAGTCGCCTGCTGCATCCGTCGACAGCGTGTCGTTGCTGCGACACGACGCGACTCGCTCGTTTACGTGTCACACCAGCCACACACCGTGGCGACAACACCCGTGATGCCACTCGCCTTTCGTGCAACCTTTTCTGTTTTATCGCCTGTTTATTGCACGCTCTTGCGATATCTTTAACGCTTTCATCCCGCGCTTACCACCGTGAATACACTACGCTAGTTGCAAGTTGTACTTGGAGATACTCTTTGAGCTGATAATCACGGTGGCCAACGATCATAGCAGAGTAACGAATTTATTCTTAAAAATAAGACAAAATAATTCATAGAATTCAGAGAGTTGAATTTAATTCAGAGAAGTGAATTTAAAAATCTGTCAGTATGTTTGTAACAGAATTTGTTTATAAGAGAAATGGTAGTCTCAGTAATCTCATCAATGTAAGTGACGAATTTAATTTAACTTGATTTGCTTGATGGACCAATAAGCATGGGTACTGTTACAATATATTATCAGTTATTTTTGATGATGTTGACTATCATTTACTTTACGGATGAAGACATGTTTGATACGTTATTTGGACCCAAAGTTGCAACGGTTAAGCACTCTGTTGTATTTCATTCACGTCCGTAACGTAATTCTGTGATAACATTTAGTATAATAAACAAAGTCTGTTCCATGAGTAGAACTAATAGAATTGGTCAGCCGACAAAGGGTGAAGTAATTTTCTGTAGTGCGTTCGATCGAGCGAATTCGTGCGCTCTCTATCCCATAGGACAAAAGGATCGAATGAGAAACTGAAAGAGGACCAATAATTCAATTCCATGAATTCTTTACGTAACGTATCCTTTGGTCGCCGAAAGGGTATTAAGTATGTATCGTGTGCACGTAGGTCTGAAGTGCAATTTAAGTCCTGCTTTTGTAACTTCTAACGAGCACAGAACGTGCATCAATTAATGTTTCGCTTTACAAAGTCTTTGTCTAGAATTATCATTAAGAATTTGAGAATTTGACAATTTGAGAGTTTTGGGAATTGAAGTACTTGAAAATTTTATAATAGAAATGTTGAATATTTGAAACCTTCTACCGAAGATTTCGTGAAGTTTGCGTTTGGTATTTTGGGAAATAACTGTCATGGGTGTCTGCGATTCTGAGAAAAGAGGTTGCACGTCATCTGTGTGTCGCAGCACGATTTGGTCAATCGTGTTTGCATTTTCGTAGTTGGAATACCGTGACACCGGTGTATGAATACTTGACAATTCCTAACGGGATGTGCTAGCTTCGAAGCTGAGCGAGACTGAATCGCTAGGGAGACTAATGCAAAGTCAGTCGTCTCCGAAGTTTCCTGTAGCTTCGCAGCAGACATGCGTCGCGTTGTCGCGTGGCGTACGGCCAATGCATGAATCATAAATCACTGGGATTAGTCGTGTAAAAGTAAGGACGTCCGGATGGCAATGACGCGACTCGAATCATTCATATTGAACCACGTGATTCTACCATCTCCATTTGCTTCAGATATATTTCGTACACTCTCCTCCATCGACATACTCACAGTAACCTAATCTTAAAAACATAAGATATATTTTGTTAATTTTGTTCTCGTCGATATGCTAAAATTAAAATAACCTCAAAACCTTAATATTAAATATACACATATTTTGTTAATTTTGTTTTCAGCGAAATGCTAAAATTAAAATAATCTTCGCGGCTTAAAGTTAGATTAAAAACTGGAACGAGTAGAACCTCGGCAGATACAAAAATTTCAACAGTATAATATTACAAAGGATTCAATCTCTACAAAGGATTATCAACGTATATGACAAAACGCAGAAAAAGTTATCGTGAAACTTGAAATCAGAAAAATCGCGGTACGCGAATATCTAGCACTTTAAAAAAACGTATCGTTATCCTATCTGCCATCGGAAAGAAAAATTAATATCGAACGCGAGATACTTTGTTCGGATTAGCACGCTTTGGATTACAGTATATCGGTGAGAAACTGGTAATAACTTTCGGGCGAATACGCAAGGAAACATCGCGTTGCGAAATAAAATCGATCAATGTTGAAAAGCCCCGGATTGCTCTGTGCTTTCGATTTTAACGAGCTTCGGGTAATTATAGTGGTGCTATCACCGCGGATAAAAGGTGAATGCAATATGCAAATTAGTTCGCGGATTCGTGAAACGCGACTGAATTGTAAGCAATGTTACCGTGAATATTGCGTTTGAAATTCCGGTCCCAATTGCTTCGACGAAAGCCCTACAATTCCGTAGCTCTGAAATACTTTGCGTAGTTGTAATGTATAAGGCTGTCTTAAAACTCGACAGCATCAAAGTTCTCGGTCTTTTCAGCCACGATGAAATTTATTATGGTGCAAACGGACGAATGCAAATTATTATGGTACCGCACGTAATGGGTCTAATTAAAATTGTAGCCAGTAAGAATACGCGTGAGGGACAAATGATTTAAGCAGTACAATCGTAATAAATGGTCGCGAAGAATATATTTTGCTGTTACGATGAAATATACTTTGTTAACGGCTTTTTACCAGACAACACTGAGTGTAATGAATGATACAAGATTAAGCTGACACTGGGAACTTTTTAAGCGGACTAAAAGCTTTGTAAAACGAGCCGAGATGAGAACAACGACACGGGAGGTACTTTCTTTTTAAATGTCCACCTTTCGCGTATAACTACTCCGCGTTAATTCAAATTTAAGCGCAATACTAAATAGAGAGATTAAAATTCTTTATTTGAAGAATTCCACGTTTCACAGATACAAATGTTCAACCATTAATACAGCCTGGAAATACTTCAATTTTGGGTGGAGGTTTCGAAGTCTAAATTTTCGTTTATTCGATCCGAAAGCCCAAATATTGAAACGGTTAAAATCTGCAAATATGAATCTCAGTATTCGACGTTCGAACGTGAAATACAATCGAGCAAAAAACAGTGCAATTTGTATCCGTCGTGATTTCGCAAAGCATAGCGGAAACACGGTCGAAATCGTATTTATGTTTTCTAGCAGACCGACGAAACAACGATTCTGCAACAGAGGCCATTGTCTTCGTACGGTTTAAAATTGATTACCCTTTGAAACGCCACACTGAAGGCAACGGGCCCTGAATCGCGACAGCGACTTCCGGCCCGAGGGAAATCGAACGACACGAACGATACATCCGGCCAAAGATGGCGAAGGATTATGAGTCTTTCAATACGGGCTGTCCATTGTTACAAGCAAGATCGTTAACTTCATAATAACACAATTGATAAGGAGGCTGCTTCGTGTCCCGTGAGCACACGGGTCACTGCCCTGTCGAGAGGAGCACGGTTCTATTACGGTTCAGTGGTTCTCACGTACTGCAGCTTTCTTTTTACCGACTGTTCTGCGTTTCCGTTTTAAACGGAACACTCCAACAACATATTACAAAATCGAGGAACTTCGCGATTCGTCCGAGAGTAATAACTACCCACTTAATTTCTATACATTTCTTTGATCTCTTACTTTTCCAACATTTCCACTGAAGATACTGGTTATACCTGACTGCTAGTACCTTCTTCTTGGGAGTTTCATTTGGATTTTAAATTACGTTTGAGACTTCATTAATGTACAGTACCAAATTAATGTTATCGAAAGTGAATGTTCGTCTTTGAAAATCGTAGGAAAATATATTACCTCCATCACTGTATTATAAATGTCGCCGCGTCAACAGTTTCAGCTAATCTTTTACGTATAGATTACTTCGTCAGATTTTCAGTCTGCCTCTCCAGCTTCGTTATATAGCGATCAAATCACTTTTGCCGCACGATAAATCGATTTTCATGAAATCTGTGTCACCAGAAGAGCGAATGGAGGGCGATGGAAAAGGTATTTACATTTTAATCCTTAAATAACGGCATTTCCAATGAACGAGAGGCTCGCAGAATCCATTTACTTAATACATTCTCCATTCGAATCCAATTTTCCACCCTCTCAACGAACCGGCTTAATTACGTGTATTGTACCGTTGGCCTAGAAATATCTGTTTTCATTCGTGCCCGTGATTCTAAAAATATTACGCACCTTCGAGCGCTTTCAACCAAAGTAGCGATATCTGCACTACCATTTCTCTCGTTGTCGTGCGATAAAGCAGTGGAAAATTCTTGGAATCGGCAATATGTCGGGTCGAGTAAAAAGTTTTCCCTTTCGTAATTGCTACGATCCCGATAGTCAACGCGTGACGATGTAACGCTTAAGATAAAAAACACATTACTATGTCACGTGAAATCGCGTGCTGTCACGAGCAACACGTGAAAGGAATTTTAATATTCTAATTCTTAGTATTCCTACTATACAACACGTAGAAGTAAAACATGTGACAATATAAGAAATAGGATAGATCTCCGCCATCTTAGGATGAGTAGCTCCACTAACATGTACAATCCGTGCACCGGTGAAATTATAGCAAGAATTCTAATTTGCCCCTTAATAGAAGTAATAATTTTGCATCGAACTGCACAGTTCTGAAGCACAGTCGTGATTTGAACGGTCTATCTTACCAATTACCAGTAATCAATGCTTTTATCTGCAAAAGATTTCGTTTCTGTCTATGACACTAATTGAAACACTATATCCGGCTGGAATGGGCATCCCTGCAGCGTATTCCAGGGATCTGGATCTGGGTCGAACTGTTGACTGGCTAGGGAATCGACTGGATTTCAATGGGTCCCGAAGGGAACAGTTCTTTTGTGCGATCTCGCTTTGGGATTCGATGCTTGTTGCTCGCGAGCGTTTATTGCACAACGTTTCTTTCTCGAAAGACTCGCCATGGTGTGCACGAGTTCACGTGGCTGACCTGGCAGCTAGAAATTGCTGTGACCATGCCGGCTTACATCGACATTACGATATTAACTCGACTCCCTGTCATCTGTAAGTGCACCACGTCCTCAAAATGACTTCCCCGTTGCTAAGCAATGAGAGAAACGGTCGTATTTTTTCGGGCTTGTTCGAATTCCGCCGAGCGTTCCTCCGATGATGTCGTAAAGCACCTGGTGGCCACGATGGTACACGCTGAATTTTTTCTTGTATCTCTCTGGCTGTGATTCGAGGAACGATCTTCGAGAGATCGTATCGGGAGAATAGAAATTGGTCACTCTAACGCAATGATTTTCAATCTTTTCTCGTGTACATGACCGTTCTTCGACATCCTACGATCGCAAACTACGAAAGCGTGACGTCGAGAGGATCCGGTGTAGCCAACATGACACGCTCGCGCTTCAATTTCCATACGGTAATGTTGGTGAATTATGAAGACAGCAAGGGTGAGCGACGATGCAGTATCGTGTAGCTACTTGAATGAAATATTTAAGCGGTCGGAGTGCCGAATGCCCGAGCGTGTCGAGCTTTTTGTGCGTGAAAACACGCGCTACCACGAAAGTTGCCCGCGCGACCTGCGAACGTGCATAATACACTCGGGGCGAGAGGATTTAATCGAGTACCCCGGACAAGCATTCTCGCGCGTACGTATCTCTTGTCGCGACGAAACGACAAATTCTCGAAAACGCCATCGAACTTCAATTTTCGCCCGTTCGAATTTAAATCCGCGCCGTGGAGATCGTAATTTTATTCGTCAAGCTGTGTCAATTCGTTCCGTCTGTTTACCGAATTTTCAGCCAGAATGAGAAATCCTCGAAGCACGCTTTCAAGCGACTGTAATAACATTACTTTTCTCGCGGATTTTCGTCTGCGAATGTTTGATATTCATTACGAGACTAAAAGTAACGTGTTTGCGAGATGTTTGGACTATTGTTGTCGAAATTCTATCGCGACGTCTGCGCCAGTTAAACCTCGTTTGTTCGAGTCTGATGGATTTTTGTATTATGTATGAATGCTGTGCAGAGGTATGAGTATACTCGTGTGTATGTTTCATGTGAGTAAGTCTGATAGCACTTCTTTTGAATAGCACTCATTTTGACCGGTAACTAATGAAATGTAGAACTCTTCTTTAACTTCACTATTTATAAAGTAGGGTAAAATATTCAATACACATACTCGTTATTTCAGTTATTTGCATGTGTTCATGTTTGTTATTCTTCGAGAAAATAATAAGCAAAACGATAAAAACGAGAAGAGTGTCAATAACCGGAAGAGTGGCAACTGTTACTGCAAATATTTCATAAATTGCACCCGATGCATAAATATACTATACAGCGTGAATGTATTCCTATGTAGATCATCTTTACGGCGAAAAATACTATCGATATACAAAGAAGCAAAAATACGAATATTTCGCGGCGCAAGCAAAAATTCATTCGCGTCGCCTTTCATCGTCCCATACGGTTGCTTTCAGACGTTTTAGCTCGTAACAGAGAGGAAAAGGAAACGCTCTGATACCTATTACCTTTTGAAAGTACCCCAAGCAGGACGCGGCAGCTTCTAATGGATTTAAAAAGACTCTTACTCCGTGGTACAATACTTAGCCACCGGCACTCATCGGTATTCGCGCTTTCCAAACATCATTCTCACCCCTCCGTGTTTCACGAGTCTCACCCTCCTGATGGTCGTCGGTTGTCGCGAGTCTGTCACGCGTTTCCCCTCGAGTTCCGACATCGATATACAGCCCACCAAGTCAGAGAGGATTCGAACGAAATCCGTGTGCACGAGCACCGCTTAAACCGGATCCATTCCGCCGGTTAATTCCGTCGGTGTTCGCGTGCGCATCGACGTTTACATCGTTTCGCTTTTAACAGCACCGTTGGCCGTTCAAAAAATGGAATTCATTTGAATAAATCACGGAGGCGAGCGGGACCGACGGGAGGGGGATTAGAAACGATTAAAATAAAACTCGAAACGACACGCTCGAGATTCATATATTTACGTCCAAACTGATCTGTTTGAAACGCTAAACGCCGGATAATCGAAACAATGGTGAATGGTTTAACGGGAAACCGGTATAGCGACGCGTAATAGCTAAAGGGGTAAGTTAAACCAGATCTCTCGCAAAGTGGCTCCTGAGCTGAAGTGCATCCCCCACTCTCGCTTTGTTTCCAGCCTGCTGAAATGCTGTCTGACGTCGCGTTAACCATGCACGCCCAATACCAACCTTTTACGTTAATGAGGAACTCTCGTTATTTTTGGAGCAACCAAATTAAACTTTTCAATGAGATGAGAAGCACGTACTTTGTGAAACTTGCAATGTCTTTAATCATTGCAAAGTTATGAGCAATCTAGGAAAAGATTTTCTGAAGCTCTTACGGTACACGAACAGTACTCCAGTACTACCAGTACTCTTCTCATCCATTTACAGATCTGTATTAAAAGGTTAATTGTACTTGACCGCTTCGATATCGAGTTGGCCAATACTCACGTTCTGCACGTGTCCTAGCTCAGATTGTAGATCTTGCAATAGGAAAAGCTGAAACGATAAAGTTCGACGGATTAAACGGTTTTAATGCGTCAGAGAGCAAAACCGCGGCACAAGCGGTCGGATCAGAATAAACCAGAAGCAATATCGGTTCGAACAAGTTCCCGGTTGCAGAAATTGAAAATCCGCATTCTACGTTCGTTCCGGGATAAACGTTCCTTCCTTCCTTCTTCCCTTATTCACCAATGCGCGACGCCGTTGGAATACCTCGCACGTTGTCCGATCGTCGACGCGATGTTTGCCAAGAAACGAAAGTCTCCGTGAATTCAGGTCGCTCTGGCAACGGACGACGCCGCAACCCATGGAAATTCGTCTCGCAGCCCGAGAGACAAGCTGTCGTTCGCTTTGATCTTTTGCTGTTTGCGATTGTACGTGCTCCGATACACCCACGCTTCTGTACGCGTGTACTCGCGGTCTTGGAAGATTACAGAATCCGCGGAATTAGGCGCTATTCGAGGCACAGGCGAGTTCCCGCAATCTGAGAACTCGAGAGTTGCATACGCGAGCGATAAAAGTAAACGCGCGCTAACACGAGTCGACATAACTTTCAAACGAAAGATTTTCTTTCTGTTTTATGGAAAGTTTTCTTAGGAGGTGACTCTGGGATTTCCTTTGGATCTGATGTTATTTTTGAAGAATACATTTTTCCAACTTTTGTTTGCTTTCCGTTTTAATTTCTGCTCACTCGTAAAATCTGGTCATCTTGTTTCAGCATGAAGTATGTTCGTGATAAATGAAATAAGGCCTTTAATATGTGAATAAACGCGAGTAATACCAACACCTATTTGAAGCAGACGAATGCGTACAACTACCGATTTTATCGCTTTATTATACGTTGCCCGGAAAACTCGCATCGCTTACGAGATGCCCTAATATTATTCTCGAGTTCAGTTGAAACAGCAACCGGAATCGCGATAGAATTGGTTTCGTACACGCGATATTCTCGACGCTCGTTTCGCGGTAGCTGCAACAATTGTTTCGCCTTTTCAGGTGCGTGGCTTGCGTGAGTATACACTAACGTGCAAAACTACGACACTGCTGGTTGCAAAAATAAATTCTGAATATCGTGAACAAAAGGTCAGTTCGTTGAGAACAAGTTTTTGGGGTGTTTTGTTAATTAAAATTCAATATAGACAAGCCTCTGAACACACGAGTAGCTGAGCTTCTGTTCAAAACTGCGTTACAGTACCAATATCGTTTTTCAAACATTCGTAAACATATGTTTGGTTATCTCGACATTTGAACGGCAATCAGCTCGCTGCTTTACCGAAGCTTCGATGGGCTGTAATTTTTCTTGGTGAATCATCAAAGTCGTTAACATAAATTAAAATTGTACGAACGCAGCCTTTGTCGTTAACGATGAAACAGGAGATTGTCACGTAACAACGAAAACACGTGTTCGTATCCTCCTTATACTCGACATTTTCAATAAATGTTCGAGAGACGGTACACGATATTTAATCGGTGAATTTCGAGCTGCTCTTCGGTCCGTGCAAATATTTCGCGAAAGGTAAAACAGCGACGTCGGAAACGAGAGAACGACCACGTAGATAATTCAACTTTTATTTTATTTTCCTTTCAGGTGAGTACACCGGTGGATCCGAGACATTTGTTCCGAATTTTTCGGACGGATATCGAGAGCTCTCCTGTAATTGGGTAAGCAAGCACCGTACAAAAATAAAATAAACCAAACCCGCGCGATTCCACTTCTTTCCGGATCGTCATTGTTCCGCAATACGTCGAATAAATAAACGCTGCAAATTGAACGATAAACCGGAGCCCTTTGTCGTTTTACTTTTCCGTCGCAAAATACGCGCCCTAGTTGACGTCAATTTAATTTCCCGTTTGTACGACCAATTTGGGATTCCGAAGTGCGGGCAATTTCGAAACGGGCGAATTAATCTTAATCAAAGAGATGCGGTATCGATCATTTTTTATTTAACTGATAACGGATTGTGCATTACATTTGCTAGGAATGTAGGGACTTGTAAGGATTTTGGAGTCGAGAGGGTCCAGAAATTTTTGAGGATTAGAAACGTGAAAAATCTGGAAATCTGAGAAATCTAGAAATATGAGGATACGAGGACGTAGGAATTTAGGTCTATACATACATCGATATTTCAGAATCAAGGTATCTAGAGATGTGGAAATCTAAAGTTCTAGAAATGTATATGTCTAGATAAGAGTATAGAAATCTAATGATTCAGTGATCTAGATGTCTAAGTATCTATCTATGTGAAAATATAATCTAGTGACCTAGATATTTATAGATCAAGAGATACAAACACCTAGATATCCAGAAATGCAGCAATCTGGTGATTGAGAGATATAGAAATCTAGATATCTAGGTATGTACAAACATTGATATCTTGTGATCTAAAGATCTACATAACAAATATGAATGCATGGTTTAATATTATGGAATGGGTAGATATTGTGTGATGAAATTCATGCATTGGTGGAAATAAATGATATTTTCATATAGGGCACATTGCCCGATGTAGTGTCCAATTAAGGGAGTCAATCATAACGCGATAAACAAAAATATCATTTTAAGCGTTCTCAGCAATACGCATCGATGCATTTGATTTAATTAAAATTCTACAAATTACGTGGATCGCAGTGGTACGTTTATCAACCACCCTCCTTTTCTATCTCTCTATCTGCTCTCCTCCCTGTCCCTCTTTAGCGCGTTAATTAAAGTCGACAGCAAATTAATTGCGTGTTTTTTATCGCGAACGCTTTGATGGCTGGCTCGCTGTCTCGAAAACTCGAGGCTTCATCGAATTACATTGTTAACTTTGAAGAAAATTCGACCCCTTACATCGCTCCGAGGAAGATCCTTTTCGCATTTAAAATATGACAAACCCGTGGAAACTTCGTGGGAACACAAACATTGTTCTATCGCGATATCTCGGAAATTTGTTGGTTCAGATACGAAATTATAAAACCATTTTGTAGATAACCGTTCCCTTTTACCAATGTACGTTTAACCGTTCCGTATTTTTGGAAGGACATAATGAATTCCTCTCGGGTGTTTAATAGCTCGACGCGTAATTTAATTACAAATGATTTGCACGCGTGTAGCAATAAATCGCGTTAAAATCAAATTAGAAAACTAACTACTGACAAATTACTGCAAAACGAGCAAACTCGTAGAAGTTTGATCGCGTTAACGCGTATTACGTCGCGTGAACTTTAATATTCATTATAAACGTTCGATATTATCGTAAATAACATTATCATTACACTAATTATGAGACCAGTCGTCCAAAATTTCATTAACTCGAATATTACGATTCGAATTAAAAAAATTTCCATATTTTAATTTCCAAGTCTCCAAATCGTCTAACTTTCGAATCGTCAAATTTTCAAACTGGCAATTTCCCAAACGTTTAATTCGCAAATTGTAAAATTTCCGCGATCGATAAAATGGAGCCAAGAGTTAAATTCGGCGAATAAGAAAAATCATTGACCGATGATCGATCAAAAACTAGGAAGCTTGTAGGCACCAGCTATTATTCATCTTCGACAGCTTTTCCTTCGCGCAGTGGTAAAACGACCCGGGGAAGGTGCCACTAATAGGTTCGCTTGTTGCACGCGCTTTAGTTCTGGCACGAGATACGCCACTTCTTTTACACCGTTCCCCTTCTTTCTGGAGGAAAGGATCCCGATACTGGTTCGAGAGACCCGCGAATCGATATTTCAAAATTAACGAGCCTGTCTTGACGCGTGAAAACCGCTAGCCCGATAAACCGACGAGTCGATTAATATTCAATAGAGAAATTCGTCAATGTCCGGAGCAACGTTCGTTTCTCGCCAATGTGGATTAAAAATGTTGAAAAGCGGCTGTGACTCGTCACGATTTTCTTACGTCGTGCTGAACCGGCTATATTCGCTTTCTTGCGAGATACGAAGTTTTAAATAATACCGAAGTGTTAGAAAATACGGCGGAACATTTTCACGGAGAAACTTGAATGAAGTTTTTAAGATCTCTTTGGAAAGAAATAATTTAACACGCTTAAGCTCTGCTTATCAATGAAATTCAGCTAATTCGATCTTATCGAACGAACGTCACGCGAGGAAAGTTGACAAAGGCGGAAAGTTTGGCGAAAGAGCAGCAAATCCCCGTTCGGTTGAGTCGGGCTAGAAAATACGTGTTCCCAGTACTCGTTACGCTATCCGCGCGAACTAATTACTACAAAGCGGGTATATACGTTACATTACGAGATCGCGAAACTTCCGTTGTACTTCCTCGCGTCAACTAATTGCGACATTCTAAGATATACAGATACAACGAAACTAGCAACCCCGCACAGGCTTACTAGCAAGTTTCCAGCTATACTCGCGAACACGCGCAAGACCGCGCACACAACGAAATATAGAAATGCTATGTACTCGGCCTGATTCAAACAGGAACACGTCTCGAAGAGGAATAACGCTGACTTGTCATCGATTGTGGTTGTTTATTCGCCGTTTGTACCATGAACGCAGCGATTTTCTGTCAGGATACGTGGATCTCCTTACTTAGCACGGTAATCATGTGTGACGTTATAAAAACACAGGTGACGCAACTAAAAGGCACTTTTGACTTTTAATGTTGAGAGTATAATATACACTCCTAGAGTATAAATACTCCTGCTCTTAATGATCTGTATTATAGTGTGTCTGACCACATACGTCAGTTTCCACTGTGATCATATGTGATCGACGCTGCGAATTCAATTAAATTAATTATTTACAACAGTATCAAATGAAAAGTACTTTCGAGGGCTCTTAGTGTTGAAACAATAATATAGTCTGACATATTAAAAAATGAAATTGAAAGATTAAGTACCCTAATTCTTAATAATCTGTACTGTGGTGTGTCTGACCACAGACGTTAGTTTTCACTGTGACGGTCAACGTGTTCACATAAAAATTCCCAAACCCAGGAGTCTCGTTGTTTCAAAAAGTACTCTGTGTACTTAAGAACTTGTACTCGTTGCGTTTAGTGTACTATACGTATACTAGAATGTTATTTAGACGGAACAGAAGAGATCTGTACATTCCTTGTTTTATACTTCGATCGTAACAAGGTGTTTTAGTTATCAATTCGTATGTCTTAGCTATAAAAGTTAATGCGTTTTGTGAATGAAAGTTTTCGAAACATGGGATGTATTTTGCTCGATATTGATCTTGCGTTGTTAAACGAAAGTAGAAATTTATAGAAGTTTATCGAAGTTTAATGCCGACAATACTTCTACATCGCTAGCAGCAATAAAAGTTTGATGTCAAGAATATCTTGCAAACAGTCGGATCATACTATCAAACATTGAAGCTTAAAGTACATAGAAACTATCATGCTGTGGCGAAAATTACTAATTGTCATTCAAGTTTGAACTAATCTAGAAAGTGGTTAATAATTATGTCAGCCTTTTAAAAAAACGAGAAAAATCATTTGAAATATGTATTACGTATTTCTCGATTCACTGCATCATCGCATCGCATCATCTCTGCGTCATTTTATACGCTGTCGATATACCACCGCAGTTCGGTGAATCGAGAAATCATAGAATCGAACTTCGCTTAATTGAACTCGAAACGTAATAAAAAGAAACGAGCACGTTGAAAAAACTTACAAGGCAAGGAAGAAAAATCATTGACCTCTGTTCTACCAATCCTTGAAAAAATAAATATCACTCGTACAATGTAATAATTGGAACTCGTACAATGCTATACTTCGGAAAACATGGAACACGAGATGAAAATGTGAAAAATGAGATATTTTATTTACAACGTACCACGTCGAACCAAGATAATTCTATAAATGGGCTAATACGTTAATTCTCAGCGTTAACGACATACAAGCAGAGTAAATATTTTGAATTAATTCGATGGTGGTTCGTGAAGCAGATCGTACGTTTAATCGGGAACATGTTTTTCCGTCCACCATGAACATTTCTTCGCAACACGAGGGCTCATACAGTTAAAAATAAAAATTCTCATTATTCGCACAACGTCGGTGTAATCCTGGCGAGCTCGGATGGTTTAAGCCGCTTTCCGGGAGCATATTCTTTACATTGCACACGTGAATACGTGTCTGGAGGAGTTCACTTGCACGGATGTTGCTACTTTTTTTTTTTAACACGTTGCAACCACGGCTGTTGCTTGCCTTACGTGCAACGCAAGAAGAAAATAAGGGGCACGATGAAACGAGATGTAATTTTTTCCGGGATTTCTGAAAACCTCGGAGAAATTCTTCCACGACTGCTGCCTACGGGAGAAGCCCACGAAACGTTGCTCTTTTTTCCTTGCGCGAAGAATTCATTATTCTTCGACCGTTTTTGTGTTTCCTTGCTCTCCTTTCGGTCTGTTTTGATTTCCACTCGATTCGTGAAACTACGTTACTCTGTACGCGAACATAGAGGCGAAGTTATACAAGCGAATTCAATGTATTAAATACAAACAGCCTGCTCTAATTAGTGTTGTTCTTTCTCGTTCCAGTACGACCGGAAGTCCTTTCTTCAAAATTTTCCTTGCACAGTTTTTTCCCTGATAAGGACGTTAAAAGAGCTCACGCCATACTTACAGCAATGTACAAGCTGACTTTAACTTGAACAAGACGCTCGAGAAAGTTTATCACACGTTTGAGCTGTCGGCGTGATTGTACATTATACTACTGCGAATCACCGTGAAATCTGGTCGTGTAATACTTTGAGATCTATCTACAACAGGATCTTAACATCTGTACAGAAGTAGAATAAGTTGGTGACGAGAAAATTTCTGAGGGAAGGACTTGAAAATTTAGGAATGTAGAAATTTATAATTTTGGAAGATCGAAAACTTAAAACATTTGTGAAGGTCAGAATTTGAGTTGTAGAATTCGAAATTAAAATGCATCGTCAATGAATTTTTAATTATCCAAAGTGAATAATTATAAACGTTAAGAATGACACAAGCTTATCAAGCAATTAGAGGGATAATAAATATGTTAAGTGGAAAGTTTACATCGCGGAATTGAATAATCATATGTTACCTGCATTAAACGCTTGAAGAAACAGTGGTATAAACGGAATTAAAGAGCCCTGAACACCAGCCTCATGTATATTAATTCGATATTTATTCGGGATGATGACACTTGCCGCGCGGAATTAAACGAATTAACACGTTTCTCTATGAAACAACCGGGCATGTCGCTTAATTTCAGCTAATTTCGCCGTTTAAAAATTTTACACCGGTCTCGTACTCGTTTAATCCTTCGTAGAGTCTCGTCCTTCGTCACCCTTAAAACCGAGCTTTTAATTAAAGTTTATTCTATCCATCATCTGCCTCTTTAAACCGTCCCCGGACTTACTTTTATTTCCGGCCGTCGTTCTCCTCGCTTAATTTTCCTGCTTCTCTCCGTCTTCGCGGTCGCGCAATTTTTTTTCAAGCTTTTCCTTAGACCATCGAAACGGGAACGGTTTCAGAATTGTATAATCTAGCCGACTTCATTATTTCGATATCCCGTTTAGCATAATTACTCGAGTACCAGAACTGATCGAGATAAGACGACGGCGATCAAAATCTCTGTTACCAATGGAAACAAAAAAGAAATACTCGAATCTTCTTTAATTATGAACTGACCAATTTGCTATAGACAATAAAAAAGCAATTATCGGCTTTTTTCGTACACCCGCAAGCTTGCGTATTAAACTTCGATTGTTTTTGTTCGCGAAAATGTTATAACCGTGCGATACGCGGGGCAGATTGTTTAATATATCGTAATCAAATATTAGAACGGCGGAAGGACGATTGGAAATTCCCATAAAGGGCGAACCAACGAATATGAGAAAAATCGGCGTTTGCCGAATCGATTTTGTGTATTCGCCTTGTTAACGGTGTGATCGTTGGCTGAAATTGAATCGCCCATTTCAATGTAAAAACGTTTCACCGAGCGTACGTTACCGAACCAGGTACTGATGAAAATTAAAGATACGGAAACAGGAAATATTTGTTGAACTCGTTTTCCACCTATTGGTTTCCCGTCGATTAAAAACATGGCGTTGCTCGAATCGCTCGCTTTCAATCTTTTAACCTTTTTATTATGTTCGCGATATTCGCGGATCTATCGTTCAGAATCGATAAATAATTCAATTATTATTTACGAAGGAGACGGTAAAGGTTCATAGGTTGCTATGTATCGAAACGTAGCCTAACAATTTTACATCGAAAACATTAACAAAGTGCTTATACGATCATATTCGACTCAAATTTTATTTCAAGTTACTCTTACCGTGCCTATATTCTATTTTCGAAATCGGCCACTTGAAATGCATCGGTCCAAAATACTTTTACACTTAAGCAGCTGTTACGTTTGAGGAGTATACGCGTCGAAATTGGAGATTCGAAAAGATGCGACGATTTCTATCTGCTTCCTATTTGTGTCCAACGGTGAAATTGAATTTTCGGTCAATCTCGAGTTTCCCTTGATTGCGACATTTTTCTTGCGAGTGTCGGAGACCCCTCAACTGACACGGACTTCTGAGAAAAGTGTCACCCATTTTCGGTGTGACACGCCGCTCCGAGGAAAGAGGGTGTCACCCATTTTTTGGGTTACGTGACATTCGTGTTAATGGTACCGAGAAAGTGTTTCAGTGGTCTTTTCAACGACCGGTGACTGGATATTATATAGGACGGGTAGAATTAATGGAGAATATAATGAAAGATTCTGTATCGCTTCATTTCGATTCAAAGGTAACCCAGATCTTTTACGTGGAAATTGCCGAGTACGTTGAACGGTTATTTAATACCAACTTTACCGCGTTAATCTTTTGAACTCGAGCTTTTCTAACAAACGCCCGTGTATTATCTCGATATTGAAAGGAGAAATATTTTAGAATGCTGAACACGAATGCACTTGTTCTTGCCTTTATACAAGTTTCCCTAAATTGTCAAATTTTTTGATAAATATAAAATGGTAGATACATGTCTTCCTATAAATGAAATAGAAACGACGTTACTTATGGGCCACAACTAAATTTTTGATATCTTCAGAGACGGAATAAGCGAAAAAACGAAGATCCACTGCAATCTATACTCGTCTCGTGAAATTTTAAGTATTATACGATCATTAAGGATTTACCGGGCAAACATCTTAAGCACAGGCTTTAGGTAGCATGTTTGCGTTAGTAAATGCAGGATGTGGTGAATTTCAGCTGTAAGGAAAGCTACTTAAAAGGCTTTACAGCAGCCATCCTATCAAAGAGAGATTTTCTTTCCTCTGTAAAGAAAGTATAGGCGAAGTCGGCTTACTTGAGCGAATGGAAAAGTTGATGGGGACCCAAAACCGTCCCTGAACTAACGGTCACCAGCAGGTATCGACTGCATCCTTCGATGACACGCGTGGAAAATCCCGACTGACCCCTACAATAGATTTATAAGGCAATAAATTTAACAAGTATAGGAAATATACGGTAAAGCAACAATTTCTCTTAAATGAATTAGAAATATTTTATTCAAGTAACGTAATAATATAATGCTAGTATGCTTTATCTCGAACGGATAATATTTCAAGGTCTTAAAGTGTAAAGCTGATAATAAACGAACATTAATTGGAAAATAAATTGACGTTCATCCCCGATGTTAGATTTTCTTTGACAGCTGTAAAACAAACAAAAAAAAAGGAATTGTTTGCAGACTTTTAACAAAGAATTTGCGTTTGTTACGCAACCAAATCACGACGAGCCGATGAGACCAGCCGCGGACGTCGGATTTCAATCGCGAGCGGGCATCGAGCCACGTAAAAGCATTCCATCGTGCCATACGCGATGCGATGCTCAGATTAAAACAATCGCGCACACGAGCGGCCATGCTCGTTAGTCGCATTTTCCTTTCTCCCGTTGTAATTGTTTTGAAGCGTGACAGATCCAATACGAGTTCCGAACCACGTTCCGTGATTCTGCAAGAGTGCGCGATTTTCAGACTGGGCTTCCTCGCCGATAGCTCGAACGGTTCAATGACGATCGATTTTACTCTTTCATAAATTGTCCCAAACATCTCGAAAATTGCAAACATTACAAGTGAAGAAATGAAATTACCTCGCGAAAGAAGATAATCTAAATTAAGTTCACAGTCGTGTAAAAATAATATTACTTATAAAATAGCTGATATAAACCAATTAGTGCTTATGAATAACGAGTATTAAAAAGAACAAAGAACGTTGGAAACGCGTGATGCAATTTAGTTTATCTTCAAATCCACTTTCGTAGCTCGCGATAATTTGAGCGGAGCGCGGAAAGCAGCATTCATTACGCGACATCCTTTAACACTCCGTCGCGAAATTTAAGATTGTATCATTATTTCAGTCTCGTTCGACTCGCGGAAGTTCGACGGGACGAAAGTTCGAATACTTTCTGGAATCAGGACGCAAAGGATTAATATTCCCGTTTCGCTGGCTCCCTTGGCTGAACACCATTCAAACGACACCCATAGCCGGTTCCTCTCGGACTTTGCTACTCAATTAGAATACGCGCAACTAACGACTGGAACTCGCTTCGGAGCGTCCCGAATTTCTTTCGCTCGCGAATAAATGAAAACGAGGAAATTCGAAACGAGAGAGATAAAAAGAGGCACGCTTGGACGATCTCTTTGTTTGACATTCCAATATTCGAGTAGCCGAAAGCAATTTTATAAACGCTAGTTTTTTATGCGTCCGAGTAGCCAGTCGTCGCGGACCAAAAAATACGATGTCCGTGCAGAAACGCTCTCGCGTTTATTAAACTCGTCTATTGAAAAGCTGAAGTAATTTCGTAGCAAATTACTCGGGCAGAAGTTTATTACTCCGTCAATATGCCACGATAAAACGTGCACACATTATGTTGTAATTAATATATAACATAAAAGTTGAGCTGATTTTCTGTTGGCAATCTTAAAATTACAAATAACTATTAATTAACGTCTAATCGATTTGCTGTAGTTTCCAATATTAACATTTCAAGCGTGTCATAAATTTGAAATGTTAAAAGTTAGAAATGATCAAATAGTAGTTGAGCATCCCGCAGCGTTTGTCCGGCGCGAACGTTCCCCTTTGGTCTTTGCATTTGAAGCTCGTTTAAGCTCGCATAAATAATTAACAAGCTCTTTGTCTGCTCGAACGCGTCGCGACGCGACTTCACACGTTCCCACGTTTTGACAAACGCGTTTTCCAGCGTTGGAACAGCGTTGTTACGCGTGAAAAATTCTCGCTGGAGGGTCGAAGGTGTCCGAGAGAGGCCGGCATTGGGTGGCGGTTTTGCGCGAGCCAGGGCGGTAGGCGCAGAGTAATAAATAGAAAGGGAAAAATTATGGGACGGCCGATGATCGTCGACAATTGCTAAACCGTAATAGCCAACGGTTGCACGTTGTGGGAGAATTACGCGACCTCGATAGCCCGTCACATTCATAAACGGCGACTGTCGTGTAATGAAAAAAAAAAAAAGAGAAGAAAGAAGGATGTAACCGAGGCACGAGTAGGACAGCGCAAACGCTCGTGGCGATGGGAAAACACGACGAGCGGAAAAGAGCGTGCGAAATGAACCATGAAATTAACGAATGGCCCCGAATTCATATCCGCAAGTCCCATTTTGCCGGCCAATTAATTATTTAAAACGCTCGCGCCGCCGGAAACAACACGACACTGTTGATACTCGTATTCCAGTTCGCAAGATGGATGGTAGGGTGCCATACCCCACCTATGCTGTCGTTTATGGTGGCCTGGTCATCCACTTGTCTGAACATTCGCGCGAACCAGACAGGCCTGAAATTGTTACACTTTTTATGTTTCATTGAAAGCGACGATTAACCTCAAAGATTTGACCTGACTCGAAGCAGAAACTTTAATCTGATTTGCACGAGGAAATTGTAACCTGTAAGCTAATCGCAGTAATTATTTCCATTGCAATGATCTTCGTTATTTGTGCAAGATGAGCTCGCTGACATTTCTAGAAATATATCACGAACAACGTTGACCGGACGAATGTAGGTCGTGCAGGTCTTAAGAATCTCATTCGATAACGTTGTTATCGTAGCATCGAATCGAAAAATGCTTTCCTCGTTGATCGGATGTCAAATCGATTCTTCGTTTCCTGATACGATACGTCGAAAATCTTCTTTTATAAAAAGAACATTTTTAAAATTAGTCTACCTCTTCATACAAGAAACTAGGTTTACCTGTTACTTTTAAAATTTGTTATCATATTTCTTATTATGTGCACCAATGGACTATCTCTTTTCATTCAATTCAGCAGTTGTTAAAAATATGTGTTATACAATATGTCAGTCTAAATGTGAATTCAATTCTGTTATTGAGTTGACTTTTAACACTTTGCTGTTCGATAATTCGTACAGTGAGACCCTAGGCTTCTCCAAGAAATATAGACGTGTAAAAGTATTTAATTTGCGATACGTTATCTCTGTAAATTGATTTCCGAGTAGACCAGTGGAACATGTAATATTACCAAAACATTCATTTACGCATGGTATCGTGGTTTTCAATTGAAACCGTTGCGTCAATGAATCGACTCAAATATTGCGACTGCTCGATCACAGAGACGTGAAACAGATTCGGCTGATCGCTCATTACCATGTTAATGAAGTTGACACGCGATACAGAATGTTACAAAAACACGTATACGTGGAAATTGGTTTAACAGGAAGTTAAAGTTTTCAAATAAACCTTGTCCCGTATTAATTACTTTAACATGTTCTCTGCGTCAGATTACACCGTAAAACAAGCGTTACAGCTTGTAAATTTGTAGGGAGTAAACGTTCTTTGGCAAAAAATATTCGCTTCCGAGTGAAAGAGTAACTTTATTGATGCAACGTAATGAAGTACAAATGACACGCTTTAAATTAAATGAATCTAATTTAGGGCTTGAAAAGTTCTTTTGCCTTCGAGCACCCGAGTTAAATATGCATAGTGAATCAATAAAATATCTTGCTGTCTGCAATCATTTTAGTTAAAGGAATTAGTTGTCGCAATTTTCCGTGGTAGAGTTTGAAGCTATTGGGTCAGATTAAATATTAAAATATACAAAATTTGAAGACAGTGATATTTTCAGTGACCTACTTTACTTGTTTAATTAGTGTAATTATTAATGAGCTGTGCTTATCAAGAATGAAGGTACAAATTCCTCTGTCTGGAATATTATTATACTGGCAATTACTTTATTATAATAAGCGTTGAAGAGAATCCCTAAATAAGATCGAATGCACAATGGTGGCAGTTTGTGTTAAATTAAACGTACCAAGTTCAAAGGATTCGATGTTCAAAACAATTTCGTTCTTCGTTAGTTTATTAAAATTCCTTATATTACTTATAGCGAAAAATATTCTCGATTTCTCGCACATTTGACGCACAGCTTCCACAAGAATGACCTTCCCTTTGCTACATTTTTACTCTGGCTGCATTTCCATGCCTCTTCGCGCCTTTCCTCTTTCCTTTGATACTTCAGGCATTGTTTCGTGACGTAACGAACGATTAAACGTTTCCTTTGTGCCCTCCGCTCTCTGGCATATTTGAACCGGCAAAATACCAAAACGCTGACCCGGTGAAATTACTCGTCAGCGAGATTACACGCGTTACATCGATTCATCGGTGAATTCGAAAGCTCGAGAGGGAAAACATCACTCGATCTGCTCTCGACGACGCTTTCAAAGCAATCCAGAATGCTTTTCCAGTTTATTATCGAGCACATTCGATTGCCTCGCGAGGCAAACTATCTTGGATAGTTATATAACGTCGTTCTAGTCGAAGTCGTTGAAAGCCGAATACAAGAAATACATATTCCTACGCGAAACCGCAGCGGAGAAATTCAGTTTCGGTGCAAAGGCAGCAAACGTTCCTTTGTTTTCGTATAAATGGCGTCGGCAGCGCCGATAACAAAGAAAGTCGAAGGTGGATGCTCGACGGGAACACAAACGCTGCAAATGCACCGTGCCTCTTGGAACACGATTTCGAATTTCTGAAAAGAAACTACGATTCTGTATTTCAAGACTGTGACACCAATTCACGACTTTTCCTTCTGATCAGTGTCACAATTAATATTTTCACCCTTACGTCAAGTTTTCTAACTTTACTAATATCGATGGTCCACATTATTTATTAACTGCTCTTTAGAAATTTTGCAATTTGATTAGTTGAAAATTTAAGGAACGTGTATATTTGAAAATAATACGATCTAGTATCTTACCTTATCTTACTAACCATTTCATGTCTGTATTCTCAGAAAGTTACAAGTCGTACGTTGGCCGATGAAATAAATTTGCAAGATCGTAGACTTCTTAAATCTCTGTTAATCGATAAAGCATCGTTGAATCGCCCGAGATATCGACTCCCACTGAATTATGTGATCGTTCCCGCATATTTTTGCAGCTTAAGAAGCAGTAAATGGCGATTTCGATGCATTCGCCGAGTCGGCGAGGGGTAAGTTTTTAAATTAACCCCCTGCTGAATAATAAAGTCGGTTCCGGCGCGGTTTCGTGGGCCAACGTCGAAATATTTCAGGGTGTTTGCTCGCTTTCCTCTATCTCGGCGAGTAATCACGCGTGAAAGACTTTAGAAAACTTTTAACGCTTCCCTCGTATATCGAAGTCGCAGTTACACGTTAAGCGCATTAATATTAATGTCATTCAGTGGGCGTTACACGTTCGCCGGAATAAATTTATCCCCCCTCGGAAAAAGGAACGCCTAAACCTATCGAAATTTACGGGTCTTCTACTTGATGTTTGCGCTACGTGGCCTTGAAATATGGAATGTACCAAAGAATCGATTAAACTACCATCTTGGTTCATCCAAACTTGCAGGAAGAATTCTGTAGTTTACAATTTAATCAGTTATAGACTTAATAATCAACACAATTACCGACTTAAGATATACAAAATCATTGAGATAGACAAACTTCTCTAAACAATATTCCAATTGATTACCTGCTGTTACGTTCCCGTTACCTAACGAGTCTGACTCGTTAATGTTTGGACCAAACATAAACATCACGAACTACTTGGGCCGGGGTTTCAGATTTATTAAATATAATAGGGTATAATTCCTCAACGGAAAATATAAAAAAATGTGTACATAAGTAAATTAGCATCGTGGTGACAGAAACAACGGTGATTCGTAGGATTTGTTATCTTTCACGAGGTGATCCGGCAGGCATGCGTCGAGGATGACGCTCGTTCTCATAAACGCAAGGGAGGATCGCAGGAACGCTACGCTGAATGGGCAGAATTAATGGGAACCACGGACTCTGAGGTAATAACCAAGGGCCCTCGTCGCTGGCCATTGTTGCTAGGCTTCTGATACGGCTCGCGTTACCCCACGAGTACCGTATGACTGCTAAAAATCGCATTTATTCCGGCCAACGTAACAAAGGTGACGGTGGGTTGCCGGCAAATCGTTACGACCACGCACTAATTGGAGATTCGTTTGCAACATCGCAGCTTTTGATCGTGGCTGGAAGTTGTTTGGAACGGTGATATCGTTGAGAGTGGCTGGTATGACGCGTCGTTTCGTTTTTAGTAGCGTTCTGTCGGTAATTTAACGTCTCGAGCTGGATCAGGAAATCGATAAGCGGCTTTGCAATTTAAGGACTCGCCGCTGTTTTAAATACGGTTCTAAATTTATACGTTCTCGGTCATGTTTTTCCCAGAAACAAAGATACGGTAAAGAATTCTCAAAACTAAAGTCAAAGTATAACCCAATTACTTCAGTTTTATAAACGGTAAAGAATATTCAACAAATGGAAAACATTGCCAGGTAAAATGATTATACTCCAAGATGAAAGACTTTGCGACGAGACGAAGTTAACGAGCGTTCAATCCTCCCGTTAAACCGTATCTTCCGTGGGATTTGCTTTATGTCACTGCATCCTGTTCGCTAAAGGGTAGCTCTGATCGCGAAACGGGGTCAACGATTCGACCCGGTGGAAGGTCTCGAGGTAGCCGCTTTTTTTTCTCTCACCACGAATTCGAGGTCGAAACGTGCACCATCAGGAACAATCCCGACATGTCGCTTTAATTACTGCTCGACCGTAACGTCGGCGCAAGGGCCGGTCGGAAATTAGACGTTTAAATGAAAAGCGGCGCGGCTTAATTGTCTCGAAAGCCGAATCGATCCCTCGAACCGATTAAATTGCTCGTCGTACCCAACCAGCGATCTTGCCATTTCTGTTATCTCCTTTGTCGGGCTGGTTGCCTATTGGAATCGTTGCGGCCTATCCGTAACGAGCTGCAATACGCTATTATCCCTCTAAATGACACCATTTCAAAGTCACACCTTACCCGTTCTAATAAAATCTAAGGTATTTCGATCGCTATACGCGTAACTTCGACATAATCGTGTAAGGAATTGATAAGTCTGAAAAGGAAGATGAATTCGGAAAGACAGTGAATATAGATTAAACATCTTGCAATGTTTATCCGTGATAAACGTGCTATTATCCTGCAGCTATGTGCTGAGGAACTTCGACTGTATACACTAATACACTAATGTCCTTTTGCAACTATTTGTTTAATACCAATTATGGCAACTTCGCCGAATAGCTGCTGAAACTTTACCTTACGTACCAGATCTGTCACCTCGCTGTTGCTGTTCGTAACTTGTGTAACTTTACGTAATTTCTTAGTCCTTTGGCTGCGAATGAAGTAGACGTTCAGCTAAACAGTACAAATTAAATAAATACGCCGAATGAAGAAACATAAAGTAACTTTAATCTCGAAACAAGAATTCTCGTTGATATTTTATTAGAGCACGTAAATAATTCCGATGATATCTGCAAAACGCAAACCGTTCGTATGCATGTACATACATTGTTCAAGTCGTATATAATTGAAATTGTATCAATACGAGTATGCATGAAAATGATAAACTACCATGAAATATCGCGGCGTGATATATCACCGCGGTACAGTATCAGAAACCATTCGTTGAAATAAATAAATAAATCAAAGTTCGATTCCAGTCTCTTCGAAAGACCGTTGGCTGTCAAATCGTCGTTTATTGATTTTATTGCGCAATGCTGCGACAACAGGATTGCGGTCCCATCGAAAAACTCGAACGGGGAGCATCAGGTCTGGCATCGGTCCGCGTTGACCAAGATCGTAAACGCACCGTTATCACGCGTCCAACTTCGCACCTGCGGCTTTCATCGATTTCGCTATTTCCTATCCCACGTGATAGCCATTTCGATTATCAGCTCCGAGAAATAACGACCTTAATACACTAATTCGATCGATTAAGCTTCGGAGATTAAGGATCCTTATTACCGCCATCGCTTATGAGGAAGTCGGTATTAAAGATTTGCTGTAATACAGATAAACGAGAAAAATAAAGTTAAGAGTTTTAGTCACGCAACATTTCTCCTCTCCTTTAATTTACGGCTACAACATCTGCAATAGGATAACAGTTCAAACACCGAGAATATCCGAACGGGAATTTTCTTTCCTGTATTACGTATACATGTGCCGTGCTCTCGTCGTTTAATCAAAACGCAAATGTTCTCCCAAAGCGACCAGTTTTCAAATCCTTCATCCCATAAGGTCGACGATCTATTTCTTCTCCCTGGACGCGTATGAAAGTACGATAACACTGGCCGCAATATCATGAACAGACCGAGTACAAATGTAACGTCGTCTACATATTGATCAGATGGTCCCTGGTGTTCCAATATATCTGCGGTTCGATGGTTTTCCGACGGGTTGTTGCAGCGATTTGTTAGCCCTCCACACGCTAGCCGACCACCACGCTAAAAGCGTATTTATCTGTATCCGACGAAATACGCCAGAGTACTTTTTCCTGCTATTGACCACGTCCTAACTGATATTAATGAATTCTACCCCTACGGTTATACTCGTCCAAGGGAATTGCTACTTATCGAAATATCTTACTTAAAATTATTACTAATCTTCGTTATTCGACATTAAACTTTCGACATTTTATATCAACTTTTAGAAGAACGAAAATTTAAAATTACGTTCCAAGTACGTTTCATCGGCGAAACTTCAGCTCCGTCATGCAAGAGTTAATTTTTATTAGTTCATTTTGACGAGGAAGTAAAACACGATTACAACATACAGTTGATACGAACTAACGTCAAGTGAAATATCGCAGCGTCAAATATGTTTTTTGACGACGTGCACAGGGACGTAAAAAGCATGTCTGTGGTAGAAAACGGGAAAGTCACACCGCATTTGTTATCTTTACGGGCGAGATTCTTCGTGGATCGTAACACTGTCAGCAGCCAGTTTCTCGAAAAAAACGGCGATGCATCATCGCAAAACTCGGTTCTGATCGTACAAATCCGTTGCATGAACTTGGAGATAAATAGACATCGTAGAAATCTGGATGCAACAGTTTTCATGGTTAGTTAATTAACGACGAAACGCCAGTTACACATTTACGAGCAACGAGCAAGGGACATGATACGCGTAAAAATCGCTTTTACCATCTGGTAGTTTAATTTGATAAAATTTTTCAACAGACCGCTTTACAAGAGAGGAGAATGGCAATTGACGTTGAAATTTAATTTCTGCCCAACAAAAAGCATGTATCGCGTATAATTTCAATTTTTTCCGATGTTGATGCGGATTAGTTTTCATCGAGGTAGTAAACGCACATCTCCAACTTGCAATTTCGACTGTAAGCCACGCTCGAAATCACTTAAGGATCGTTTGCGTTTACAGGCTAGTCGTTAATTACCTTTACGTCGCCATCAGTGAGCCTGGCGAATGTGTTACGTCCCTGTGGTACGTAAATTAACTAATCGACTCACTCGTTCGTGATATTCCTCAAATTCCTAACTCGTCAAGCAACACTGATTTTAGCACAGAAATTAAGCTAAAAATTAGCAATTTATATGACACAGTAACTTCTTGCTGCGTTACGTCGATAAACGATCATTCGCTACGGTACACAGCTTCTGAGAGTTTCTGACACGTTTCGTCGACGAGAACGTGGAAAATTAGAAACTCGAAAATTGGTATTCAACAAATAATTTGCGTATTCGTCGTTCTGAAAGTAAACGTCATTCGTATGCATAAGTAGGCAGAGTGTGTCTCCATCTTGTGTAATGTGATTTCACGTTGCACGGCATATTCTCGGAATCAATCTACCACGAAGACGAGCCGTAATAACGCGGAATTTCTTGTCGCCTCGAACCGCGTTTCGGTTGGCTCCAGGATATCTTCCTTTGTAATTGATAATTAAATTGCCAAAAGTTGTCGGCTAAAGCTGGCATAAGGTGTGCGGTATCGTGGCTTGATCCTCTGGCAGACGGTTTCCTTTAAAGGAGCGAAGACGCGCGGAAGATGACTGGCGCGGAACAAAGGATCACGAGACGCGGAAGAATAGCCGATAGACGGCTCGAGGGTGCGACAAGGACACGACGAGGAAGGAAACAGAGTGGAAGGTAGAAAGGGAATTGCCCCAGGGAGGGAGGCTGAAATAGCTGAAAGACAGAAACACAGCGAGGTAGAAGATCGGACGATGGCGAACGACAATGAGATAAGGGGAAAGGAAAATGGAGGGGAGAAGAAACGGAAGCGAGCGAAAGAAACGTAAAGGACAAAGGGGAGAAAAGCGGGCCGGAAAAGAGAAAGGAACTGAAAGTCGGAGATAAGACGTTGGAAGTCGAGACGGGAAGAGAACTTCAGCGCCGACAAACGCTCCGGAAAAACATTGAATCTCCACAAAGCTTGATGATCTTCGGCGTTCCTCCGAGGAACCAAAGAGAACGATTGTTATTCCCGCGACGAGCAGACGTTGTCTCTGTTACCTACCCCTCGAATACGTGTTTAATTATAACTTCCCTTTAATTCCACTTTCCCCTTGACGAAAATTACTTTGTCACGTTAGGAAATGAGACTCGCCGAGGCCGGGGTTCACGAAACCCTGGCAACTTCGTTCCCGTAGTTTCAAACTGCTCGCTAGTTACAGCCTTTCGAGCCGAGAACTCGCTCGATAACTGTCTAAGACCCACCACTGTCGCTGGTCACTGTCACAATTTGCTGATGTTCCCTTACTAGGCTCGTATAATTTGTTCTTGTCTCGAGAACGGGAAGATTCGCGGAGAAATATGTTTAATTATTGACAAGGAATTATTGACTAGTCGATAAGAACTATCTAAAGAAGAGCAAGAACTGTCTTGAAATATTCGAAGGCAATAAGTAACCAGTTATTTTCGATGTCTTACTGGTCCACCCTGTACATTCAATAAACACTGAATTTTAATCGAACTGTACTTACATGAATAAAATGAGAACTTCCAAAATAGTGCTAATTTTAACTATTAACTAGTCTAAATACAAGAGTAGATGCATAAAAATTTCTCAAACGAATATTCGAGTCCTATTGAACGTCTTGACCAAATCAGTGGTTTATTCCGTTTACAAATGACGGACAAATGGGTATCACGGAGAATAGTATGGTTGTATCTCGTCCGGTTACGTTTCCTTCAACATCCGGCGTCGTTACTAAAGAGGGTGAAACTTAACGCCTGCCGTAGCTGGCCGCCTAATGGATTCACGTAAAATTATCTTCGCGGAATACTAAATGAGCGGTGAGGACTGTCGTATAATTCAGCCACGTAGCTGGATATTAGGTGTACCCATTTAACGTCACGTCCCTTTCGTCTAGGCGTCGCGTCGTAGCATCCGGCCCCTCGAGGAACGACGCCGAGAGTGGTCGCAGTAGTCGGCGCGAGGGAAACGGGAGTGCGGATAAAACTAGGGGTTAAGGGGTTAAAGACACGGGCAATCGGCCAAAGCCGGGCCACGGCCTTTCGAGTGTGCTTCATGTTTTAACTGCGCCCTTTGCCGACCCGGCCGACTCTTACTTCCTAAATTAACGTGTAACGCGCTCCTGGAGCGATCTGTTTCCCTCCCGAACACTACCCTCCGTTTTCGGCACGATTTCTAAACGAACATCTCTAATTAGAAACAGTTCGATCGCGCGACGTGGAAACTGTTGTTTTTTGCCCGTGAAACTTCTCAACCTTTATTTTTGGAATGTTCGAATTTCATCTGCTGGGAAAATAGGGTCGAAGCATTTCTAGCGTAGAGAATTATTAAGCGAACTTATAAGGAGTTTTAGTGGCACTTTTAATGTACTATTTTCTTATTCGGGGTAATTCTTTTCTATGTATACAGGAACCTTTTGTATGCAATACAGAAATTTTAGAATGGATCGTAATTATACACGATACTTCAAACTGTTTTATGATGCATCGATGTGCACATGTCAAGCTCGAATATATCTAATTGAATGCCTCGGAGCACGGATCTTTTTCCGAGTTCCGTTAAGTACATAAGAGGTTTATTTCAAATTCCTGCTGTTTTAAAAACATCTCATTAGTGCACTTTCGGCGTTATACTTTCTCTGATAAACGCATTAAATTTAACGAATTTTCGCAAAGGACTGCAGAAACAGATGTAAAATTTTTTTCAAGATACAAGGAAGTTAGTTTGTCGGTGGTCGCTGCCAGAAATTACGTCGCATCCAGCTGCAGAAATTACCTAAATTTTTTATTCGCATATCCAAATTTTACCGTGCATCGCTATGAAGTTTGAAACAACTTTTGAAACTCAGAATTTTTAAATCGTCGCTTTTTCAATATCGTTAAATTTTTCAACTCATGTTGCACCGATTACACGCGTTTCGATGTAAAATTTTCAAATGTTGAACTCATTTTCCAATGTCAAAAGCATCGTTGGAAAAAAAAATTGTCCTCCTGGAAATTACATCGAAAATCAAACAGATGCACGAGAAACAAGTGTCTCGTTAGTTAATTGCTGTTCTGCTCTTTTTTTTTCTTTAAAACGATCGGACTACTCGTGGCTTTTTAACGAGCTTGCCAAGCAGAAATTATTTAGTAAGAAACCCAGTTACGAGAGCGATTAACGTGTACCCTTGTAATTTATCAAATCGTCATTTTGATATCACATCGTTAAATTGTTACGCTACAATGAATACGATAGAGTTCTGGCTATACATTATTTTATAATATACTACAAAAGTATATTAATATATTATGATATACTATATCATAGATACGATGTTAGACATGTTCCTAAAATCCTAAGTTTCCAGCATTCCCACATTCTCAAATACCTAAATCGTCGTTTCTAAACCTTCCCATTTACAAGATTTCAAATGACCAAATTTGGAAGTGGTGTTATCGGGCGATATATCAAGGAGCTTATATCTAAGTTCAACACATGATACCGTAAGCGCGAAGTTAAACGCTGGCAACGTATATTCCCACATTGGCCGAGGGGAAGTTCGTAGCGTACGACCCCATAGATCCGGAAATCCTAAGTATATATGTACAAGTACTATCGGTAAGATTCTAAAAATAGGTGCTGGTACGATGTGAACACAGAACTTTAAGTACTTATGTGTATATTTCCTTTGACGAGGTACTCGGTGCAAATGCCTAATGCTCAAAAGACCTAAGACTAACGATCAAACCCCTGGACAACGAATCGATCGCGCCAACCACGGCAGACATCGAGAAAAACGGCGAGGACAATAAAAAGTCGCAAGAAACTGTCTCTGATTCTCTCTCGGCTGTTTTTCTTTCACAGACAAGGCTCGATCGAGCGCAGGCCAGAGTCGTTTCGGCCGGCATCAACAGGTGTACCGAACGAACTCGTGTGCACACGGCTTTTTACGATTCCCGTGTGTGGCCTCCGCTTAAAAGGTCCTTAATCGGCGATAAAACGGCGTGCGCCGTGATTTCACCGGCGTTCGAGAATCGTTCAAGTATCGACCGCGAACGAGAACCATCCTGTGCTCCAGTTTCGTTCGGAGATACAGCAGAGGATGCTGCACGGTGAACGCCGATAAACGGCATAAAGGCCGTCCGTTGAAAAGCCGTCGGTCCTAGAACAACGAAACCCATTGCGCAAGGATAAAGGGCAGAGAGAAAAGGGGAAGATAAGTTTTTCGCAATGCGTTCACTGGTCTCACGCTTCCGCGGAGTCGAATGCCCGTTAAATCGGCCTGAATCCAGAAGCGGATTCGCTCCCTGACACTGGATTAGAGCACAATGCCGCTGACTCTACAGGGTAGCTCAAAAAGGCCTGCATCTATATTTTTATTCAAATATATCTATCAATTATTTCTCTCGGATAAGTAAAGACCTACTCATTAGCTTACATATTTTTTATACGATCTGTCATGTTATAAATACATGAACTGTCACAGTGATATCACTGCCATAATTCTTGATATTCTCGCAAGTAATTTTGGTAAATTAAAATATCGAGGTGGCCGACGGTACTGGATATCGTGAACTACATTGTCTTGTGACTGGTGGTATCGGACACAGAGGGTGATATCTAAAAAAGTTGTAATAAACGGTTTTACACAGATTTAATTAAACTCGGATATATCGCTCGGTGTCTGTGTCATAAATCATACACGAATAACCTTCGTAATCGATAAAACTGCAGAAAAAGTTAAAAGAACGTGTAAAAAATCTGGATCGTTTGAGACGGAATTAGCGAAACTACAGTCACCAGAGATAATTGAAAGTTATACGGTACATATACGGTCGTAAAACGCGAACGGCCACCTTTATCGGATTTTCTGCCGTGAGTTTGCGTTCGTATCGTACTTATACACACATAGGGGAAACAAAGGTCCACGCTGGCTGGACCGAGGAAATTTATTATTCGATACGCATCGCGTCGTGTTAGGAGGTTGCGCAATTAGTTGCACCCTAACAGTCCTCCGAACTGCAAAAACGAATCGAGCAGACTTTTTTTTCCTCGAAGTTTTCGTTCAACAACGAGATGCCGCGATTTAATGAGCTACGTGCTATATTATACGAGTGTTCAGCTTCGAACAAATTAATCCACTCGTTTATCCGAGGATGTTGGCACGAAACAACGGTTGATAGGCAAGCCGAAATAAAATGGCGAAAGTGAGACAACCCCGGTGACATCCCGGCCGGCGAATAATGAATGTTAAGCTCTTGAACTATGAATACAAATTAATGCTAATTACGAATACTAACGAACCCGGGACAGGGCCGAACGAACGTCGTCGTCGGCAAGATTTCGCTGAATTCAGCGGATACGTCCGAGCAAGAACGAGATTGAATTATCGTTTTCGCGGCAACCACTGATAATACCGAAAATTAGTGGATGCTCCGTTGTTCCTGTTTCATAGGCGGATCGATAAAAGCTGTATCTCCGTCCTTCCATCTCGAAACTTCCATATTGGAAATCGAATTCACCGTTCAATGGCGTGTTTTAAATTGACACGCATCCATTATGCGCGTGTACCGTACGCATTTCCCTGTATTGAAAATGCCACCCGCATTCCTGCAACCCATTCAAACGCGTATCTGAATTCAAATCGAACCTTATTTCCCGAATAGCCACTCGATCTCTCCCGTGATGTTTTCAGTATACATATTACGTAGGTACTTGTCACGGCCGACCAAAACGACAATTGAAAATATGAGGTATTACGAAATATTCATAAATGGCACGAATCGAATTTTCATCTATTTTTCATATAATGCGTACATCGTAACTCTACCAGTTCCGCATTGCATGAAGCACGGTATTACGATAAATCTGCCATGTCCGATTAAAGAGGATAAATTTTTGCAATTTATTCGCAAATTATATCCCGGTGCAAGAGAGTTTCAATTTCTGTTCGATGAAAAGAGGACATAATTGTGAAGATCAACCCGGTTTGATTTTATATTCGATTAAAAAATATTATATGAAAATCCGCTGACTAAAGTAAACACCGAAATCTCTATGATGTTCGCAAATGGCAAACATCGGGTAGTATCGGGTATTATCCTCGTAGCAGAAAAACGATGAGGAGGAATTAAAGCGTGGATCGTTTTTAATATCTACCGATCCGTGGCCTTTATACATTAATCAAATCCAGTTGAACCTCGCTGCAAGGCAAATATTCAATTTGACCGGAAAAGTTTTCTCTGTCCAGTGCCGGCTCATTCGCCAAATTCAAATCCTCTCTTTCGATTCCGGACACGCGGTCGCGATTAAACTGCATTTCCACGGCCTGGCCGACAATGTTTTCAGCGCCAAAACGCGGTAATTAAATGCATACTCGGCACTTTACTCTAATGTTGGGTGTTTTAAAACGGATTTATACGGCGGAACTTGTCCATTTCTTTGCTTACTCTTCAATTTTTATTCTTTATAAGCTGTAAGGTTTGTTCAATCGAAAGGAACCTTAAAGCTAATAATTGTATCTTGGTGTTTATTGATGCATCATGTATTTGTACTAATATGATCGTTGAAGCATGATCTTATGCTGCGAATATGTTTTTTGGACACCTCGATTCGCTTCGTTATATTGCCAGGCGTTAAACGGGGTAACGATAATTTCACGAGCGCCAAATACTTTGATAAAGCCATTAATGCACCAATTCATAGAGGAAACAGGAAACTTGGAGCATCTTGTCTAAACTATGCCACAACATTTGCCCCGACGTTAAACGCTCGAAGTGGTATTCAAGTAATTTCTAGACGGTTCAATCTTCACTGGGCAGATCCCATAAGATAAGTAAGCATGTCTTCATCGCGACGATAAAGCGAAAGCAACGGGTATTAGTAACACGTGAAATGTGCATTGAACTTGGTAGCAGGTGTTAGAAACTGGAACGGGTGATCGTAAGTTCGAGCGATTGTTGCGGAAGACGGAGGCGTGTTTGAGGATCGAAAGCTATTGAGACTCTGGGATACAAAATGTATTTCAGCAATTAACTTGTGCTAAAGTTTTCTTGCGACATATTCTTAAAATGCCTTCGTAATTTGCATTTAGACTTATTTCTAAGAACACATTAAAATGTTATAGAATTTAACTGAAATGAAAATTGATCTTTCAAAATCAAAGACAAAGGGGTGTTTCTGTTTACTTATTCCTCTCCACAGGGTAGCACTAATGTAGACGGAAATTGTCTTTAAGAAGGTACTCCCCTAAAAGGATTCCACCCTAAAGATTCTACCCTATTATGTTGAAATTTCAAAGGATGCAATTTATTAATTTTCCCGGAAGAGCGTATAGAAAGGGTCAAATCCGAAGACAAGATCGAACGATGGAAATTAGCGGATACTTTTGTGATTTACAAGACGCGAACAATGGAAGCCGGTAACCGGAATGGAGCACCTATTGATAAACGAGAAAGTCGGTCATGTTCGTGATAATATAAGATGGAAAGGCGTCGTTGACGAGCGTCAGGGAAAAATTACAGAACCGGCTCGACAACGCAACGGGCGAGGAAAGATTGCCGGCGGTTATTTGTTCGCGCAGAAACAATATTGTCTTCGTGTAATTAAACGCAACTTTGCTTCGCTCAGGAGTGGGGATAGGACGATAACGTTGAAGCGATGACTTGCAGCCTCCGGCTCCGGTTCTGCTGAAGTATAACTGCTTCGCCCGTAGCGTTAGCCTTTATTGATTCATGTCGGCTAGTTGGGGTAAGCTGAATACATAAATAATGACCGGAGAAAGAAAATAATCGGTGTGTTGTCGGCACAACAGCCACCGGCATGAATTTTAGTTTAGGAATTTCCTTTATGCTTTATTCACTATTTTAGTCAACATGAGCTCATCAACGATTTCGAAAGAATGCTTTCTTCCTGCTGAACAAAAACTCCGTTCACTCGTAATCCATAGTTATTTAAGTTTAGGAGACATTTTTGGGGTGAGAGAAAATGTCAAGTGAGGTGTAAGAAGCGTGAACTCTATATTTCGTTAACCCACGCTTCTAGCCTGAGGTCAGTGTAGGTGTTCCTACCTCAGCAAAATCGGAGCTGTAAGAACAACCCTTCACCAGATGAATTTTTCAATGGTATGATCCTCCGTAAAATAACCTCAGCGAAGAGAATAATGCAGAAGGTAGCTAAAAGTTTGTTTCGATTTTTGTAATATTAGCGCTTTATACGAAATGCTTTCGTACAGTGTCGAAGAAAGGAAAACAATAGGACGTCGAAATTGAAACTTGAGTAGAAGGGTGTATACAACAAGGGGTGTACATTGGTAGGCGAAACGTTCCGTTGACAGACGAGTCAAACTGGAGGCTTCGTCGTAGACTGACGTTTTTAAAAAGGCGAAAAAAGAAAGGTTTCTCGCGTTTCGTTCGCGAAACGGTTGACGGCCGGAAGAAATTCGGGCGGAATCGATTCTCTCTGTAGGTACGCTTTCTTTTTCCGAAAGCACTCGAAGCGGGAACTCGAGGCGTAGAAGTAATAAAGAACCTGTCGAGAATTTGGCGGCCATTCTTCTTCATTGGCGTACTCCATTTCCCGCGGTGCACCACAATCTCTCCAGCGGTGATATCGTTCTACCTTTTCTCTTTCCCCTCTCTTCCGGTTCCTCTTTCCGCTGTCGTTTCCATCCTCGTTTCCTCCCTCTATCTTCTTCTTCGACTATCTCCTCGCGCATCTCTCCGGAAACCTCTCTTCGACCGAATAGATCAGGCTCCTTTGAATTCTGAAGCGTCCTTCATATCTGTCCTCGCTTCCAGCGTATTCTCTTTAACGAAAACACGTACACTTGGCTCTCGAGATGAGTTAGGAGCGTACCGAGGGTGCACTAACCTTGCCAGAAGTGAAATTGATCGAACGGGTTACGGTATCTCATTAATCTATTATTGGAAGGATCTCGTGCCCCATTCAAAATTAAATCTCTGATCCGGATGTAACTTTTCGATCCAATTACGCGTCACAATACTTCAACTTTAATCTACGCTGATCTACATTGATAAACAGGGTTGACGCGGATAATGTCTTAGCGAAGTAGTCTTAATTTTTGATGTAGAACTTAAATTTAGGAAGGTATTCTATCGCTGTTCGTAAGTTGCATCTTCGTTATGGACAAACGTGTGCTTGAATAACCGGGAAATTAGATGAGGAAAGTATTGATCTCGCTGGGAACGAACGTCTGAAAGATTGAGAATCAGTTTATGTCCATCGGACTTCTGCGATGTTGCGGGTGACACTTGCAGGGAACGATGATGGACTTTCAATTAACCCGGTGCAATGCGATCTTTGTAACGATTACCTGTGCCATCGTTCAACAGCAAATTGGACACAAGGATATCTCAATTGTACTCTACTTTGGAAATCTAAAATCTCATAACTTGAAGATCTCAAAGATCAAAGTTCCCAAGTGTCTCGAATTTCACAAATTCTAAAATTCAATAATTCCATAGTCCTGAAATTCTAAAGTTCTAAAGTTGAAATCTAATAATTTAAATCCTACCCTTCTAAATTCTCAAAATTACAGAGTACCAAAATATCAACGTCTCAAAGTCCCGAAATAGCAAAGTTCTAAAAACCTGAAGTTAAATTCGAAAGCTAAATCCTAACCTCTCAAACTACTATAGCCGCAAATTCCAAAAATTACAGCGTTCTAAATCCCAAAATCTTATCTATCGTGGTCCTGAATATATGACATAAAAAACTGAATATATGACTATAAAAAACCGTAACCCCGACAACTCGTGAAATCTCAATGAATCGCTGGAATAGAAATATCCCTGCCATTATCGTTTCTTATAACAACCCTCGATTCCCTTCGAGTCGATCGATCTCCGCGTGGAATCGACTGCTCCCAAAGACCGGCTCAAAGTGTATTCCAGTGTTTCGCGACGACGTTTCATCACGATATGCTTCCGTTTCGACGTTTCTGCTTCCGCGACTTCCTCTTTTTTCCCGCGCGGAAAACACTCCGGCAAACTCCTACGGGCAAACAATGCCGGCTCCCTCTTTTTTGCACGAACTCCGCGTAAAGATGAAACGTCCCTCCTTTCGACTTCGAATAAAGTTGTTCTATATCTACGTACCAGGATCGCCTTTGTTTTATAATTGCACGACCGATTACATTGTGCACCTGTTTTCCTTTGCGATACTAAACGGGTCATTCTTTTACTTTTCCATCCGCTAATCACAAATTTACGAACGGCATTTTTTATCATTAATATTTCAGAAATTCGATGTTGAAAGAAAATTCAACTTTTTACCTTTGGGTACTTTTTGTGATTTAATTAGAAAAGTTATAGTTTCGTGATTTAACTACAAAGGTTATGCTATCTGTAAAACGTGATCTTATAGACCGTAGACTTTGGTAGATAAAATTACAGATATTTTTGAAACATTGTTGAAATATTTAAGATGGTTGGTGATTTATGACTTGTATATTAAGATCTGCAGAAATTACTAACTTGCAAGATAAATGAATGAAAAGTAGCAAAGTATTATGAATGAGTTATATCAAATGATTCCTCCGTTTTATACGATGACATTCTCTTTCGTTTTTCCGCATTTCCTGATCCAGTCAACGAAAATGGAACAGCGACCCTTCTCGCGTTATATCACCGGTTAAATGATACGAAAAAAATCGAGGTGATCGTAGAACGGGAATGAATCCTTATCGTGGAAGTACGAATCGGAAACTCCGTGTACTCGTTTCTTTTGTTATTTACGTAATGTCCTCGAACGTTCAACTTCTTCGGCGAATCGAGGTTCCATTTCGATCCCGCGATTCAGGGATCTCGGTGAAAGGTTACAATCAACTGCGTCCATTTTTTCCATTTGCCCTTGATGAAGCCTTGAAGAATAAGCTCGGATAAAAGACCTGCTGAATGATTGATAGAAGGTTGATGGAAAAAATAGAGAAAGCTGCGCGAGCCAGGTAACTCGACCATTTAATTTAGTGTATCGGCTACCATCGGTGTCACCGGTGATTGACATTGTCGATTTCATAGAGGAAACTTTGTTGCCAGATTGACAACTAAATCTGCAATCTTTATTTTTTCTGTGTAATCGTTTATTGGGATTGATGTAATAACAATTTTTCAATATTTAGAAATTGAGAAATAATCTTCAAATTTTTATTTGGAAATTTGTAATCTTGGGATTTTGAGGATTTGGAAGTTTCTATATATCGATCCTCAGATCTGTAGACTCCCGTATCCATAATTTCCATATCCTTAAAACCCTGTATCGTTAAATCCCGTATACTTAGATCCCCTCTCGGTAGATTACCGTATCGTTAAATCCTCGTATCGCTAAATTCTATATCTCTAGATCCCCATACCCCTACATCTCCATATCGTTGAATCTCCGTATCCCTGGGTGTAAACTGCCATATTTCTGAACTCCCACATCCTTAACTTCCAAACCGTCAGACTCCCATATCCCTAAATCCCCATATCCTTGACTCCCCATATCTCTAAATCTGGCATATAGCTCGTTAGGCGTTATATGTGCCTTAGCATATATCCATTTGAATGCCCCAGTTATTAATTCATTTAAGCTAATAAACCGCGTGTCCGTTTGATGCCGATGCAATAGATGAATCAGTGGGCAAAATGGTTTCCACTGATCGGTTACCCCTCGTTGAAATATCCTGTTTCACATCGGAAATGATTCAGAAGATTGCCTATGTGGGTCGTGGCCGACAACAGGATCTAAGGGTAGTAGTTCAGCTAGGGTCATTGACTGCATGCGTCACGTCGTGCGTTTACGACACATCAATCGGTATCCTGAACAAAGGAGCAAACCCATTAGAGCTTCATGCAACCGGTAGAAACACGGAAGTCATTTGATCATTGAAAGATCTCTTCAGGGGCTTTCAGTTCGGTTTCGTTGTAGTTCTAATTGATGATTTATAACCCTTCATTATTCACTATTTGCGCCGTTTACGCGATGAAATTAATTAGTAATTGAAGCTTCCACTCGGCTACTTACCCGGAACATTTCAAACAAGTTCGTGTAAATTGCGGATCGTGCATAAAATCGACCAAATTAGTGCGAATCTTTGAAACGCTAATGAAAACGCACCTAATTGCTTTCCCGAGTAGGAGAAAGTTTCAACAACAGCTTGCGTAGAATTGAAGTCGAATTGCAGAAAACAAGTTCTACAGCATTTCCAGAAGGTAAGACGTCTTTCGTGTTTATCTTCTTTACGTGTTTATTAATCTCGTTGTTCATTTGTACGAGGTATAAGTAGATGGTATTAACAGAGAATACCGACGAAGAAGAATAAATAATGTTACTAGAGAAAGAAAGCAAGAAAGACGTTCTGGAAATGTTGGTACACGTGTTGTTTCGAATTTACGGCTTCAATTACGTATGTAGCAGCAAAAAGCACGTGAAAATTCGTTGGCCAATAGTGGTTTTGTCCGACGATCGCCGAGAGAGGCTGCATCTTTCCCGGGGAAAAAAGATAAACCGGCGAAGCATGCGAACGAAACGATTCCACGAATCTAACGAATCAATATTTGCTCCCGCGCCGCTATATTTTTCCCCATCGTGCTTCCAATTCCGTTTTAGCGTTATACACTTCGGGGATTTCCAGATTATCCCGAATCCTGGCAACTCCTTTGCCGCACAAAGCTAAGGATTTCCTGTGCAGCTCAACGTCGAATAAAGAACCTTGCAACGAGATTCGTGCAATCTTTTTCGGTCCCCGTTCGACATTGTTCGACTTTTGCTAACAATAAGTCTGAAATAACGTTTCCTGCAACATTTCACCTCCGTCAACGGTTGTGACAGTAAGGGAACTATTTTTACAAATTTTTGTGCTTTGAGATCTTCTGCAATCGAGTCTGGTGAATATGACAAATTGTAAACTAAAGAATTTGCAAATAAAAGGAATTTCGTGTCTGCGCATAAACGATGGTTTACGCGTTTGGGAAGTGCAACGAAAGCAATGTACACGGAGGGTTGAGAAATAAAAAAGCAATTTTTCGGAAATTTGCCATCGTAAATCAAGGTTGCACCATAAATTTCGGGAGGCTGGCCGTACGTGTACCGTGCACGTGGTGTACGTCCCGGGGCTCGCAAAGCCCGAGGGGATGTCTGTGGATCCGACCGGAAGATTACTTAACCATCCTCGTACGCGTGGTGTTCGTATCGATTTTTCTGGTGAACAGCGACGCGACGGAAAAACACGCGTCGCGTCGGTCTCGTCGATGGTCCCGGTTAATTAATAAGCGCTCACCACCACGGAACTAATTGTCGTATCGTGTGCGACGGGTCGTCGACAGGCTCGACAAGTCGTTGTCAGCTAGGGGCGAAGCTAGTGACTCGTGGTACGTTCATTGAAAGAAGATTAGCTGTGGGGCTTCGTTTCGGTCCCTTAGCGACGGCTAATATTTCTGAAGCCAAACGATCGCCGGGCTATCAGTAAAGTTTAATTGCCCACGTTTAATTAGATCTAGTACGCGTGGCGAACGTTTAGAACGTTACTCGATGAAGACTTCTATCGTTCTCTGGAATTTACTTGACTTCCTGCATCGAAACCCTTCAACAGCATGTTCACTGAATTTGAATAATTCACTTGTCTTGATACTGTTAACTAATGTTCCGTTTAATTATCATAATCAACTTCTTCACTGTTGCGATATCCTTTCCAGGTTTTGAAGGAGTCATTATTTCAGACTTCGGAAAACAGAACAAGATACAGTATTAAGGATCTATAAATTGATGTAGATCTATAATTAAAGTTATCTTTCAGCATCAAGATAATTCTGTAACGTGCATATGTCTGTAATGTATTCTTCAAGATGAGAGAGTTTATCTGACCGATACTGAAACATCAGAATCTTCAAGTTTCCAGTTTGTAACTCTCCCCATTTCTCAAATTCTCACGAATCATCGAATCGAGCTGATTTCCCCGAATCACCGTATCTGAATCAGTACAAGCCGAGTTTTGCGTATATTAGAAAGCTTTCCGCTTGTTTCTCGTCTCATCGCAGAGAAATTGGAAAAGTTCAAAGCGTTCGCCAGCATTGACAAGGGAAAGAAACCGAAGAAGGCTGAAGCAAAGATGGAGGCAGAAGAGGTGAGAAAACGGGGGAGCAGGAAAAAAGGGAACAAGAAAGGAGAATTAAAGAGCGGAAAGCTGGCGGAGAAAAGAGGAGAGAACTCGAGAACAAGGGAGGGGGTGGAATTGTTCTTGCAGCCGCGGGTACTGTTCGATTTCACGGAACGAGTCAATTCTGTGAAAGTATGCCTCAACATGGCGGTTTCAAAGCGAACTCTGATACCCCGATGATTCTCATGAAGCATCGTAACCCGCGGATCCTTTGCCAGATCGTTTCTCATAGATGAGTAAACAATTTCCTGCAAAGAGTTGCGATCAATCGAATCTGGTTTACTGTGTCAGCTCTTTGCATTAAAATGCAATCAATGTTCGAGTAACTCGGAAAAGATATTTAATACGGATGAATTCCTGTTGTCAGAACTTTAGCATATTACTTTCAAGGCTAATAAGTTTTATGTGGAATATTTAGTAGATCATATCTGTTGGAACATCTTGTACGTTTTATGGGATAGCTTATTCTTTAAACGCTTTCAGACCCAGCTCGAACAACGGGAGAAGCTCAAGAGCTGCTCTTTTGTCCGACTTCTTGATCGCAGTTGCTCCTCCAACGCATTTATTTTCTTTATAACACCGTGAATTCACTGAGAGAATATCTTCAACGTATTGTCAATGTCTTCTTATTGTACATAAGATTTTATTAATACCGAATAATGTACTAATTTTTTGCCAGTTTCAATTCTATTGTTATTGAACAATTGTTCGATTATTTTTTACCACTTTGAACGTTTTTAGTACTTTCTGTAAGCGAACTGTATATATAGACTTATATACGGTAAACTTTCGTCGAAGGAAAGAAAAATCAGGGTCCTTATTTCAAAGACGAGGGTGGAGCAACTCGCTACGATACTATGGCTCGATTCTTCACGGAAAACGTCGCGAAGATTGCGTCGAAATGTCCTGGAATTACCAGGCGATCAAAGGGACGCTTTAAAGATCGCTTTCAACGGAAAAATTACGAGGACGTTGAAGTTTTCCTCTCGACTCGTGTAAAAGAGCCCCGTGATTTACAATCGTCTGGTAACGAGCAGGAATGGTAGAAACTTTAATCCATTCTCGGATTATGACGGCCACAGTTATACCATAAAAATCTTAAATTTAGTATGCGCGAATTAAAAATGTTTGAAGTTGCAAACGAAATTTGACTGAAAATTCTGATAAAATGTTGCGGTGGAATCTTGATTAATGAAGTCTCTGCTGATACTTTGATCTTTACATTACATTTCAAATTTTTTTGTCATTTGTACCATTGTTAAACTTGTGCGAGAGATGCTGGTACACTGAAGTCGATATTCTATAAATATTACTGTACTCGAAATAGAAAAGTCCCAAAGTTTGAAAGGTCAGAGTTGCAAAGTTCAACCGTGCTGGAATCTGTCAGTTTTAAATTCCTAAAAATTGCTGAACCAATTCTTTATGCTAGCAGCATAGATTTATGTCCCAATCAATAGTACCAAATAATTCAAATTAAATTATTATCATTACTTTGTTAGTAATTAGTTTATTCGAGCAGGGCAGAGGTAATGGGAATGCGGACAACATAAATACACGAGGTAACCATTAATTATGCAGAGTAGTCTACCGCTCCATTTTGTTGTGCCGGTTAAAAATAAAATTTTGAATGCAAGTTTTACTAAAGCTCCTTGCTTTGAAGATAAGCGTTGAGAGCAACGCGGGCGGGAGAAAATCGCAACGAGTACATTTTTTTTCTCTTATCTTCAGCAAGAATGAAACAAAAAATTATCACTGTACCGACTGCGGCAACACGCGTAGTAATTACGTGTACTAATTCGTATTCGTTGTCCACGTCTCATTTTAAAATGATAGCGTGACTTCGTGAAATTTACAACCGGGTAGCATAGAACGTGCCATGTGGAAAGGTGGTTCTTAAACTGTACTGTCGTGCAGAAAAAACGTCCAGTCAAAAGGTTTTTGCCTTAAATGCGGGGTCTTAATTACTTTCACGAGCACTCTTTCACTTCCAACAGCTGTGTGTACCTACATGTACGCAACTTCATATTTTGGAGAAATATAGATGAATTCGCGGACACGTGCATGAAACATTTATTCACCTTTACAGCGGTTGAAAAGTTTCGAAATTCCCGAATTCGCTTAAAAGCGGTGCAACACTGAAATGTAAAACGAATTTTTGCAAAAATATTTTTAACGAAACGTGTCGCTTATCCAATAGACTTTAATAAAATTCTGACATCTCGGCAGCTATATCCGTTTTCTGAAGGAACCTATGATATACCTAATAAAATGTTTGATTAAACGTCCAAATATTTGCCCGCGATAATGTCAATGGCAAGAAAATTGCGCTGAAATATTCAGGTGGAAGAACGTCAGTTTCGTTATCTGTTCTAATCGTTTCGGCCAGTTTTCCCTGTGACGACCCAATAAATTATACCGATGTCCGCGTTTACTCGAATGCATAGTTAATAAATTGACCGTGGAATTTGAATAATTTAAGCAGTTCGCTAGAGTTTCAAACAAAGCCAGTACGTGCGGGTGTCCGTGTGTGCGCGTCACGTGTGCAAATTTAGCGGAGCAATAATTGCGTCGAGAGGATTTGTTAATTGAATAGAACCGTCGCGCGGAAGGTACAAAAGCCAGCTGAGCGCATGAACTAATGCTTTCAACTGTTCGAGAATTGTTCGATATACCTGTGTTGTTCGGGCTCGTGTTACGTTAGTTATTTTTGAGAGTCGATCGAACGAAATGTAACCGAAGGAAGCAGAATCCAGCCGTTCGGAACGGTATCAATTCGATATTCCTCTTGTGATCCAGTTGGCAAACGAATAATTTGTGCCCATGCCAAATCGCCTATTTGGAAGCATATTTTCTATCCATTAAGTCATTCAGCTGTTCGATATCTTTCTCCGGTATGAATGGTTAGCTGAAAATATCGGGGATTAAACGTTAGCGTTGACACGAATTGCAAATAATATATTCGAGAGTAATATGTTCGTATTTTTATCAAACGAGATTGCAGTAAATCGTGCGTTTAATTGGCAGAACACGTGGCCCGATAATCACCCGTTCGCGACACGAGTTTTATTAACGATCATTTTACGTTCACCCCCTTTTCTTCTATTTTTATTTTCTTTTGTTTGGCTTTTTCATCCAGCTTCTCGGTAAAACGTGTCGCGAACAATTATCAGCTTCGTTACCGGGCGCGCTTTATTGAAAGGGTACATGCAACGTTATCGTGGAATGCATCGCGTTTCAGAGTGTATGCATCGATATTGATGTCGCCAGTGTGCTCGTTCGAAGTAATTAACGTGTTTGTCCTGAAATGGGTTAAGAGGAGGGATAGAAACGCGACGCAAAGCCCTCTTGAACCGGGGTAAATTTTTGCTCGTTAATACATCGCGTGGCCAGAAAATCGCTGCGCATATAATGAAAAGCGAAACGACGAATTGAAGAAGGCGGTTTCGGTTATCCAATTCATCCGGCTCTCCTTCAATTCAACATCACGCGATTCAATCGACCAAGTGGCCCGTTTTATTACACCCTCTCATCCATCATCCCCTAAGAAAAGGAGACACAAAGCCAACGGGGGATGCACTGTCCAACCCGTTTTTATCCTACCACCGAGAACTCCTTTAACGTCGTTTTTATAATATAAACTTGCCTTCTGCGAACATTTTCAAGACATGCGGTCACGTCGCAAAAGTTCAACTTTTAAAACTGCGATCTTGTAAATGTTCGTTCGTACCTTCAAATCTTTTAGCGTCAATATGTTGAATGTTTAACGTTCGAGAAACGGGTCAGAAACTTCAATTTGCACATTTATTCATAGAAAATTCATTTTCGCGTTAGAGCGACGTTCACGCTGAATACGAGGTAGCCGCATTTCATCATTGTCTCGTTAATTCTGATATACTAACTGAGGTTTAATTTCGTTATAAGCCTAGATGTGGGTTACGTAAACACTATTAGCCTATTTTTACTTCATTTCCCCACTGTCATAACAATAGCACAGGGAAATATTCATAAGACACTGTGCACATGTACTACACATGTTCGCCTCGTCACAAGATGAGCTGCAGTGACTTCAATTTTACAGCGAGTAGCTTCGTTCAAAAGTTTGAAACGAAAAGTATATTCGTCTTATGGATTTTCGTACCAACCAACCGAGGGAGCAGTCACTTCGATGGAGCAACAAAGGAAGTAGACTTGCTTCCTGGAATTCCTGGAGTTCATCTTGTGCACAGTACAATATCGGGCAAAGTGTAAAGCGACGAACGTGTTCTCGTCCAACTTGTTGATCGTTGATCCACTGACGTGTTAAGATTCGCGGTTAGCTTTTTCATTCGTGTGGGCAACGGGAGGCGCAGTAGACGCGCGTCAGTTAGAATTCGATTCCTCGACACTCAATCGGTGTATTCCGTGGTTAACCTTGCACGGTATTCACGGACGGGGGGTCACGAGAATGAATAGGTTTATACGTGGCTGCGTACTCTCTGATTGAGTCGATTCCTCGTATTGCCGTTGGTTGGCGGTGGTGCGCGTTCGCAAACACACGCGACGTGTACAATTAAGCCGGCCCAATTATCGCGCATTCCATTCTCCAGTCAATCGTGGCGAATTCGAGGCAATCACTGCCGTTGTTCCTTCATAATCGTCCACCAGGTAGCTGGACGTTGGATCGTGTGTGCGTGCGAATTTCGTTGGCCTTTATATTGTATCCTGACATGCGACCGATCACGAAATCGAACCGCTAATTCCACATCAGATTAGGCCACTCCAAATAGGAGCTGGATTTAACTCTCGAGTGGAGAACTTAATTCTCTCGTATAATACAAATTTTATAACACACTAGATTTTATATCATACTGAACTATAATAGGTTGTACAAGTGGAATATTTTTTAAATACTTAATACACAGTTTTGTAAGCATTCTATAAATATGAACGCCACAAAAGTTAGTAAGAACCTTTCGACTCTGTGTAAATTATTTATTGTATAATTTTCGTAAGCGAACTCATTAATATATTAGTAAATGTATCTAATCGAAAGGGTGAATCTGCAGCATTATCTCAACATGAGGTACCTTCAAAAGATCCTTTTGTTTTTCCTGTAAATTTAACTCAATTTACAGCACCGACCAACGTGATGGTGTGCACATAAACAGATGTCAGTAAATAAAAAATTGTCAGATTTGTCTTCGATTGTGCTTGCAACAAAAGAGTAAAGCGATCGTTTACGATTGAATTGGATCGTAGCGAGAAGCAATTGCGCTTGCAACAACCGCGAATCGTTGGCATGAACGCGACCATGGAAACTTGCCAATGTTCTAACTCACCCGTCGTCCCCATCCACACCAACAGACTACGGATAAAGAGTGCAATATTTCAAGGCTTAACGGGACGAAGATCAACCACGCAGCCACCCTGGCGAAATTCGACGTCGCTCAGGAACAAGACATTATGCAAAAGAGCTAGTCACGTAGCAACAAGGAAGACGAATGACATCGCTCGACTGGAACATTAATCTCGATTGATGCCGAGGATAGTTTAGCAGACACTGTTCACGCGGAAATCGGATCCGTTTCCGTCTGAAGCGTTTCATGGCCCGCGCCATACAATTTCCCCGACCTGGTAATATATTTTTATCGTGTTATCGCCGATCGAGGAGCCCCTGCCGCGCTTCTAAATCATTTTTTACGATCGCCGACGCTGCGATGGAAAATTTGTCAGAATGACGAAGCTACTTTAAATTTATCCAAAAAGTTTGCTCGCGCGCGAGGGGAACTCCACGACTCCCAAAGGATGGCGAACGCGACTCCTCGAAAATGAAATTCTGGCCAGCGTTTCGGATCTGTCGTAAATCGATCCGCCGGCGTAGAGAATGCCGTATATAGCCGAGTAAACTGATAAAACGGCTATACATGTTACGAATAGTGATTCCGGATCGGGTCGTAATTGGTTCCGGAAATACGTGCAAGGTCCTGCGTATTCGGCGAATAACCTCAGGAGATTGAAGGGCCAGCGAAGAAGGGAAAAGAAAAAGAATCGAATAATAAAACTGTGAACATACGAGACGTCGGTAGCGCGGAGTTTAATACGATTCTTTTGTTAAGATGTTGCGACGAGGGCCGGAATTTCGAGACGGAAGTTTAGAATCCATTCACTTTCCAAGCAGAAAACTTTGCGGATTATCGGATTAAGTTTATAGATAGATGAGAAATCACGGAGGCATTTCGTGTACCGTGGAAGTTCTCCGTTTCTGCTGGATACGCGTACTTCTCGGGTTTTCAATGGATTCGCTTGAATTGGGATCCTTGGGTCAAGTTTTCTAACAATGTTCCGCGTAATAAACCCGATAAAAAATCAAATAAACGGGTTGCATTAACTGGATCACGAGAAAATTGGATACGAGAGATTCGATGAGCAAATCCTTATTGTCACAACGTTATTTTAAGCATGTCACCATGACACAAGTGACATACACAAGAATTTTTTTAGCGCGTCAATCAGTTATCACTGGAATCATTGTATACGCTTAGGTTAGGTTACGTTTATTCGAATCTCTTTTCATTCTTACAAATTTCATTTTTAATTCTTTTATGCACAAATGAAATTTGTTTCGTGTAAGGTAACACGTGTTTCAATTATTCTCGCGTTGCTCTCGTATTATTAAAAACGGGAAAAGGTTACGAAGCATCTCAAATCCAGTAACCCACCAAAAACTTGTTAACAGATAATTGTTGGTATAATGATTTTAATACGACAATGTGTATATCAAGTTACATGTTTACCGGGTGGTTCACAAATTCGATTAAATTAAACAAGCAATGAAAAAGTCGAGAAAATAAAATATGTCACCTTCACATCTATTGGACGGGTGCACACATGCGCGTGCATGCACGCTTTATTACACATAATAACAAGTTCTGCATAATTGACCGCGCAAGCGTACGCAACTGCTGCTAATCGAGATTTCGATGATCATTGTGCGGAGAGATAGCGGCGCCATTTCACCGGAATTAATCGTACATGGCAAACTACGATTACCGTTATTAAATTATGAGCAGCTACCATTAGAGCCTACCATTGATACGGCCGATAGCTAGACCTCGAAATTAAACACACGGAAGCGTCCTTTACATTTTACGCGCACGAATGAGCACGATTTAAAATGATTCTCAATTCAGTGTAACATTCCCATGGATTTTACTGTCACCCGCTTCTGCTCACTATGTGTTCTTGTTGTCACGTGATATATTCTTACACACTGTGTATCTGGAAGGTGTACTCACATGTGTTGCTTTGTCACATGTCATGTGCTATATTGGCACTGTATTGTTAAGATTTATTAAGTTTTGAAGTTCCAAGTCCCCAGGTACCCACGTCCCCACATTCCCACATCCCCAAATTCTCACATCCTCAAAATCTCACATCCCCAAATTCCCACATCCCTAAATTCCTACATCCCCAGATTCTCACATCTCCAAATTCTCACATCCCCCAATTTCCACATCCCCAAATTCCTACATCCCCAAATTCCCACATCCCCAAATTCCCACATCTCCAAATTATCACATCCTCAAATTCTCACATCCCCAAATTCCCACATCCCCACATCCCCAACTTCCCAAAATTTCCTAACCTCAAATTCTCAAAATCTGAAGTTGGGGATCTAGTGAAATAGATTTAGAGCAAAGAGGAGACTAGAGACGGAAGCTGAACGTAAGACGCTGGTGGATGTTAATAACCGGATATCTTATCATTACCGTCATTTTGTTAGTGTTCCATAATCTTCTTACGATGAATAGGAATCGCATCACACTTATCATCGGGACTGGCTGTTTGGGAATACCTTGCGTTTCACCGGTATACAAAGGTCGCGAGATACGGAGCTTACGAATGACTTAGAGTAGAACAAAGCTTACTATAGAATTGAACTACGGGCTGAATGAAACTGAGCTCGAACTACAATGGAACTGAACTGGAACTAATTGGCGCTGGGTTATCTGAGAGCTTGTATAGGGTTTTAACGACTCCGACGGTAATATATCATATAGTCAAAGGTTCCTAATTGATCTACGTTAAATATAATCTGGTGATATCTGGTCTAAAAATTTAGAGAGCTAGAATTAAATCCGAGTTATTGATATATGAAAATTTTGAGGTAATTTGTAACAGTGAACCATCAAGTTACAAACTATCTATCCACATCTCAGTGAATACATGATAGAAAATAGAAAAAGACATGTAGATATTAATAAAAGTGCATTAGTTTAAATACTAAATCTTGTATATTAGAATATCAAACTTAACTAATCAACATTTTATACCATCGCTGACCAAGAACCAACGTGATAGAGTAATTCACGTGCCTGCTAACATCTTTGTTCCTATCTTTTAACGCGAAAACACGAGCAGCATTTAACTTCCCGAACCACTTATCGTCGACGCAACTTACGACTCTCCTCCATCGTGCAACAAGTTCACCCCCATAAAATCTCACCAACTCATTTCTCCTGATTTTCCCTGTAACAGCATTAATCCGATATCTTTATCTTGACCACGAATCTACCATCCCATTCCGGTACTTGGTGTTAAATTCAAACACGATATCAGCTGTTATCGCGATGGTTGCAGCTGATCGTCTTCTGTGTAACGCCCTTCGTTCTTTCTCGTTGACCTCAATACCGATTCTGTTGGCCTCCATTGGTAAAAAGGTCACTATCGTGGCTGAATCCTCGAACCTCTACCAAACAACGGAAGTGGAGGATCGTCACGCGAACATTTCTCCCTGGGTATTCATCCACGCGTCTATTATATGTGTATGTGTGGTTGTGCAGAAGAATATAGGCAGGTAATGCGTTAATTTGAAAATGGAAGAGAAATGTACATTTGAGGCACTTTAAAATGAAGCACAGGGTTCTTTAGGATGAGATACGTATGTGAACTTGACAGTTTCTAAATTTAAAAACTTCATATTTACAGAATTGTAAATTACCAAGTTTTCAAGGTTTCAAGGTTTTAAATTTTAGGATTCCAAATCCTTAATTTTCCAAATGATAAAATCTCCAAATTTCCAGTTTGCAAATATTTAGATATCTAAACTGACGACTCCTAAATTTCTACTTCCCCAAATCCAAAATTTTCCAAATTCCTATGTCCCCAAATACCTACGTTCGTAAATTTTAAGGTTCCCAAATACCTATGTCTCCAAATTTCTAAAGCCTGATATCTCTACATTTAAAAATTCCTAAGTCTCCGTATTGCTAGGTCCCCAAATCCATAGGCCACCAAATCCCTAGATCTCCTAATTTTTAGACACCCAAATGCCTACTTTTGCAAATTTAAGATTTTCCAAATTTCAAGATACCCAAATGTCTATGTCCCCAAATTCCTAGATTACCAAATCCTTAGATATAAATTTTCCTAGATCCCCAAATCTCAAGATCCCCAAATTCTATACCTCCCAACACTTAATGCATTCCCAAAATTCCAAATCTCAAAAATCCCTAAAATTCAATCAGTAAAAGATCTCTCCCCCTTAATCACCAGCAGTAATAAGTTAGTACATGTTCGCATAAGCCAATACTACCCCAGCCAATTATCAATTTTCAATCCAGTTGAAATTGTTTCGTGATAAAATTTTGAGTTACTACCGCCGTTAAATAGAATTCTAAATGGAACCACGTTCTACTCAACAATCCTATAGACGACATTATACAATCGAGATAACCTTCTGCATAGTTCGATGTGCTCGTTGTAACGGCGTGTCTGGGAGCTTTGCCAAGAACACTTATTAGGGACGAAATAGGAAAACGAGCTTTTTCTTCGATCCAATGAAGGGTGTATTACGGGTGGAAGGAGCGACGAACGGAACCCACATTGTTGTTATCAGCCGGCACGGAACATATCTAGGTATACAGTTTGGATAAGGACGAAACGGTTTAAGGGAAAGAATTACTGATAAGCGCAAGAATGGCAAAACGTCGCCGGTGTTGGAATTCCTTGCCACGTAACAGTTTCACCGATGCCAGATAACGGTACACCGCACTAAATTGCATTTCTTTGCTGTTTCCGGACAAAAACAGGATATTTATTCGTGGTTGTTAAAAGAAACTGCTCACGTAGATCTCGTGTATCTGAACGTGTCTAAAAACTAACGACTGTATTAGTTTGAAGTTAACAGACTGACGATGGATGTCCATTTTGTTTGAAATACAGGTGGTCTCCGTATAACTCCAATACCCATGTGTCAATGGCAATATGTTCATCTTGCGATTCTCGCAAAATTCGATTTTTCGTCGCTGAGTGGACGTTGCTGTTCGTTCGCTTTTGAATTACGAGCCGCAGCCCGGAAATATCTGGCCACATCGATTGGCGAAAGAATGAATTACCAGAGCGGACACACCGGTCCGTGATAAATAGCCAAAGGTGTTGCCGTTTTTGTCCGATTATTGGCGAGCTACGTATCGAATGAATCGATTCATTTATTATCGCATTCGACGATCGCGAATAAGAAGATAACGAGAAGATTTCGTTGGGGAAATGCGCTCTGCGAAGCTCGAAAACGAACGCGTAATTCATTTTCATCGCGAGGTGATTTTAAGACAGGATAATTGAATATCTTCTCGGCGATTTCTGAGCACCGGCCGTAGACAAAAGGCGCTCGACTTAATAAAACCCAGGGTGGGGAATAATTCTTAATTACTCGCCGATTCGGGGATTCTTTGAGACGGACGCAACGAAAGAAAAATGAAAGTTTATTCGGGTCAACGGTGATCCATAGCCGCTAGATCCGCGGCGACGAGAAGCATCATCGATCGGTAGGAAAGTTTCAACATCTGCACCGCAGGAAGACCACTTTTCTGACTCGGTGAAGCTGAATTAATAGCCAGTCACTCGACCGATTTCTTTGGTTGATTGTTCTTACTCTGTGCGAGCCTTTTTCTTCCGTACCTGCATTCGGAACTTCACTTCGCTACGTTTATATCCGTCGTGGCATTCTTTGAGCCGAGTCCTGCCGGCTTTTTAATCAGTCTCAGACGAGAAATTACATTTTATCGGCAATTATCCTGCCACGAAGTTCTTCCACCGTTCTTAGTTCTCATTTTCGTTTGAAAACTTGGACACAGTGTTCCAGCAATCGAATGTATCGTAATTATTTCTACAATTACAATCTGTAACCTCTATTTCGCTGTATAAAGATTCTAAGGATATATCCTGTGGTATTTAATTATTTCTGCAAACACTTTCAGGTCCCTTCCAGTTACTTCTATCACGTGTGTGTTTAACATGAAATTATCTTACAATAGTTTGCACTTTTTCAGCGAGAAAGTTTAATGTAAACGATATCAGGGACACTGGGGAGCCGAAAAGTTTTGTGACCCGAAGCACTACGTTCCACGAACCATTATAATTAGTGGCTAAAGCTAGTTAATTTCGAATGAACTTGTTTGAACTTCACCGAAGTTTCCTTTCCCAGTTTCTGCCCATTATATTTTACCAGCAGCAATTTTTTCTCCTGTGCTAAACTTTTCACGATTTTGCTAATATTTTACCTGTCACCCACTCGTTTCAAGTGAAATTTAACGCTTCTGCCACTCGCAAACTTGTCCGGACCGTCGCTGATATACGTATTTATTCGTTTTGTTTAATTTTATCGGTACGATTTTTACATTGGTTTATCCTGTGCAATTCTACAGTGAAATTCGCTTAAAAATTATCACGTTGATTACTAAATAGAGTCAGATCAAAAATATATATTTGTGTTACATGGAAGTAAATGTGTACAGTTATACAATTCATTCCCAAAACCATGTCGTATAGAGTCTACCTTCCCGGATTCTGAAAACTCGCAAATTTCCAACTGCATATTTCGACGAAGTCCTAAGTTAATCCTACTGTACATCCAAGTTTCAAAGTGGTAGTAAAAAATACGGTAAATTTCGAATCACTTCGAAACACGTAATTTGAGATTTAGAAAGCGCGACGCGTGAAACAAGAAACACAATACTGGGCATACAACTGGCTCATTGGCTTCATCGCTATCCAGACTAATTGACCATCTAACCAGAACGTTTTCATTCAACGTATCCGTCGGTGAATCGTCGATTGTCTCGCACTGTTCCATTGTGAGGACGCGACGCGGTCGTCTACGAGTCTTTCCAGCCTCGAATCGGCGTACAATCAGGGAAAGAGCAAGATGGCGCGAGCCGGAACCGCCGGTAGAAGAGAAGGGACAGGAGAGTTGCGTTAAAAAAGTGTCGAAGAATGAGAGTGGTAGCGTGCAAGAGAAAAGGGTTGTACTCCAAAGAACGCGATGCATAAGTTTCGAATATAGCTACCGCTAACGCGTCCGTTGTATACGCGACCGGAATCTCTGTGTGCGAGTTTCTATGAGACGTCACCTTCGCGACGCCAATGAACCACCCTTTTAAACTGCTCCCTCTTTCCCTCGCGCACATTTTGATAACAACAGCCACGCATACACCGGCTGTAAGTACGGTTTCGCGTACACCTAAGTACGGTTCCATCTAACCTTACCCTTCTGCTGTCCCTTGTCATCGAGTATTTCTCGCCTACACGGAACCACGGTTACATCTAAACTCACCCTCATCTTCCTTGCCACCTGGATCATGCCCACAAACAATTGCAGACACGAGCAAAGGTATGGGAAGATGGCACCGCATTATTTGTTGCGATGTGGACACCAACTTCTGACTGGCACCGTTCGTATTTATTCATTCTTTTATTGGAACGTAGGAATGTGGGAACGTGTGCAATTCTAGAATTTTTATATTCCGAAATTTTCCGACCCCCACATTTTGTTAGTATCAAATTTACAAACTTCTGAAATTTGGGGATTGAGAATTTGGATGCTTGGACACTTGGAAATTGAGTGATGTGAAAGTTTGGGAATTTGGAAATGTAGGGGTTTGGAAATTTATGAATTCGGATATTTGAGGATTTAGAATTATGGAGAATTGGGAATGTGAGGTTTCGGAGATCGAGGGATTTGGAAATTTAGAGATTTGGGTATTTGATGATCTGAAAGTTTGAGGAATTATGAATGTAAGGCTTTGGAGATTTCGGAATTTGGTAATTTAGAAACATGGAGACTTGGGGACTTGGAAATTTGGAAACATGGGTGTTTGGAAATTTAGGGATTTGTATTTTTGAGAATCTGGAACTGTATAGATACGAAAATCTACATACTACAGATTTCAGACAATAAAATTCCAGAAAATAATTAATTGCAATCGATCTCCTCACAAAAGTCACAGCTGTCAAAGCAGAGTCCGCCCATAAATGTGTTTTGGAAGTAAATAATAAAATGTATATCCTGCTCTATAGTTTTTCATTTATTCAACTGTGTATATATTGATCTTTTCACAGTGGCTGCTCGATTAAACACTTCCCTTCTCTTTGTGACTCGGTCCTGTTTTAATGAACAATTGCAACCCATCGTGAAGTACCTAATAACTTGCAAATATTGAGTTGGTTTTTATATCTCCTATCCCTTACAGTTCTTTAATTCTATAAAGTTAGATTGCTCAACGCTTTAAGTGTTTACACACGCGTTTACACGACCAATTGTTGAAACAGTGCAAACACGGTGGGCATATTGACCCAATTACTGAATTGGGTATTCCGGCCAGTATGGCTGTGTTTGATCATCCAACGTGTAACCCTTAAATGAAAATTGTTTTATTTCTAATTGTATCCAAATTAGCTATATGCACAACAATGTTGAAACACAAATTTATGGTCTATTTGTTGAAGGTGTAATATTAGGCACCAAATTGAAGGTTAATATTTTCTACAGTACTGATATATTTTAATAGTAATAACTCCTTAAAAAATTTGCAAACTGGGAAAAACAAAATACTTTCAATATTTGTAAATCTTGTTGCGAGTTACATAAGGAAAGCAAAGAGGAATTTAATAAGGTTCCAAAATTGAAATTTATATAAAATAAAATATTCACAATGGAGTAGCAGGGTACTCATTCTCGTATTACCGTTCTCAAATGACCCAACCATTATCGAGTTAATATTAAAACCATTAAGAAACTTCAATCTTGCAGTGTAATCAGCAAAAAATAGATTCAACCGGATGAAAATTGCAGTCGCAGCGGCACGCAATTAAAGCCAGCGTTAAAAAATGTATAAGTTAACCAACACATCTACAGTGAGGCTAATGAACATTGGTCGGTGCAACCGGATACTATGAATTTGATAATGCACTCTGACAAAAAATTGTCGGTGTTCGACATCGCGATATCGATCGCGTTCTAAAGTCATCGTGATGGCAGGCGATTTAATGAAGGCCCATCCATCTCGGGTGTTTCAGCGCCGCGGATACGTGGGGAGCGCGGTTGGCTACGAGAACGAGGAATCTTCGAGTCAGCGATCAGCATCGACACATTGATGCTTCGGCGATCGATTGACGGACCTAGTGACGAGGCACCGACGAGCCGCCAAGGAAATCTCGACGAACGTGAGTAAATCCATCCTAACGCCGCGTAAAATTGAATCCCCGTCTCTCCATTGTTCGCCCTCGAGCACACGCCGAATCATTCGAGCCAACTTGCTGTACCCTGTCGATACCAATCTCTCTTCGTGTAATAACCAGTCGGTTAAAGAGCCAGCGTGTTACCTCGCAGGTTGGTTTTACGATCCTTGTGCACGACGCACGATGCTTTGTGAACACACCCAGCGGGATTTCACTTTTGTGATTGGAAGCTGTGTTTTTGAAGGGAACCTTCTATTTTCTGTTAGGAGTGAGCTAATCAGAACGTCTGACTGTTCTATACTTACCCTTCGAATTGAACATCTGGATGAAGATTGATTTGTTGATTCGCGATATCTGCATTTGGAGTAGACTTCAAATTTGCTGCACGAAGGAAATTTTTAAAACAGCTACAAGTCATTTGAAAATCCTTCAAGAAGCTAGGAGCAATTATTAATGGGTGCCTGAGTTTGAGATAGCTTGGAAATTTACTGCAAAAGAGGTTAAAAGTTCTGTTCTGAAAAGGAGTCTCTCCAGTATTTTCAGTTATTTCAATTTGGAAAAGATTCCAAAGTTAGTAAACAGGTTTTTTTAATGGAAGAGTCGTTTTGTAGGATAATATTATTTGGCTGCGTTTCAGAAAGATTCCACATTCGCTTCAAGATGATGGATATTTCGCTCGAACTCCTGAATCTAGATTGTGTGTTCTGGATAGCGTTTTGTTATTGTAAGCGAAGTGAATTAGAGATATCAAAGTTAGTACCGGAAGCACACAATAATATATCTTCCGAGTTCCTGACATAGGGTTTGGAAGCTTGCCTCTGGAATTTGCGAAAGATTTCAGAATTATTATGCAAAGCTGAAGGATCTTTCAAGCATCTAGACTTTGGGTCTTGGAGATCTTCGCCATTATAAGCCATCTGAATTCGACCGAGAAAATTTAATACAGAAAGCGCAAATATCCTTCGGGTTCTAAAGCTTTCCTCGATATTATAAACCATTCGAATTTGCGAAAGATTTCGAATTTACTGTAGAAAGCTTAGGAATCCTTCGAACTCTTAAACTTCAGATGTTGGAGCCATTACTATCAGCCATTGGAGAAGGGACCAAAATTTAGTACGAAAAGCTTAGAAACCTTTCGAACGTACTAAAATCCACGTATCAGATATCGCTTTACCATCTTCATTTGAGAGGTGTTCGAATTCGCTTGAAGATAAAATCGGATCTTACAAATATTTCGAGCACCCAAACTCGAGTGTTGGCTACTAAATTTACTTGAACGCAAAGTATGAGACAGAGATTGTACGAATGCGGTTCCTTCAAAGTCACGAAACATCTCTTTCGAGAGGAATAGAGACGGAGTGGACCGTTAGGGGTTGATTACGTTACCCACGATATGTAGGTGCACACGTGGCGAGGGCAAGACCAAAATTACTGGGCAAGCTGCGGTGCACCGCGGTGCATTCTCGTTCACACTCGTATTCAGATTCATAACTGCCCTACCCACTAGTTTCAGGGCGAAATGGAGCCGTGTAACGAATAGTGAAATTACCGTGAACTGGTATTATATCGGTGGATATCGGTCGCTCCAAGTTCCAGAAGAACGATCCTTGTATTTTTAGTGAGAATCGATAGGTACTTTCGTAGCGTCGACCGAGAGGAATGGAAATTTACGAGAGAAGAACGTATTCGCTTGGATTATTCGCACTGAAAGGAGAAGCGAGACCTCTTCGTTGTTTTCCCCCTTGTAATTGAATATCGATTGCGATCTTGCTGAAATGTCCGACTCTAATTTAGCCCGTTTGCGTCTTAAATTATTGTCCTAGCTGAACTTTGTGCACCGATATCTAATTACTTCCTAATGGAGCAACTAATGTACTTTATTCGTTTGCTTTTCGTTGCAAACTTTTTAAGTTCTGAAATTTTTCAAATTCCCAAGTGTGTAAATTGTAAGTTCTCGATAATAAAAATATCTAAATTGTCCTCTAAATTTATTATGTCAGTGTATATCCGAGAGGTACGTTTCAAATGGAATGTTCAGTTCCAGGCAATTTTATTGTTGGCCGTGTCGTGACAAGTAACTGTAACGAAAAATATCGTTAAACTCGATCTTCGGATCCTTTAACCGGATTTCAGCGGTAACTCACGTCACGAAACAACGAGTGTGTTTCGTGGCAGAGAATCGTAACGAATTGCGATCGATAGCAGCACGTATGGTGGTAGGTAATCGCTATTAGCTGCGGCTATCGACTAACCGTGACGTCGATGATCGGTAGCGGTACGAAATAATCGCAATTAACTCCGGCTATCGGTTGGCTAGAAGGTCGATACGGCTCCGCCGCGAAATAATCGCGATTAGATGGACTTCATCAGTTGACCATAACGTCAATTTCGCATAGTACACACGTTTTTACGCGGGAGCTCTCGAAACCCATTTGGTCGATGACGTAGTTCCGCACGAGCGTATTCCAGTTTCGTTTCGCGTTAGACTGGTGCGTATGAAAAGGGTTTAAAACAGGGTCACCGGAAACGGATTCCCTTTCAAGCCCCTGCCCCGGCGCCCGTTCTCTATTTCGCGAACAACGCAACGGTACACATTTTTTACTCCTGCCATCTTGATTTCCAAAGCTCGATTTCGAATTGATCGGAACTCGCAATTCGAGAACCTATCGGGGTTTATACGCGAGTTGCATTTCGACGATGAATAGATCGCGTTAACGCCTTGATCGTCGTTCGCGTGTTAACTGATATTTGTTCGATCGTTGAACGAGCAAAAGAAAGTAGCAGGAATAAAATATACATAAAACGTTGTAATCCAAAGTACGAGAAATCGTTTGAAATATTTGACAAAATAAATCTTTCGTTCATCCCTGAAAATTGCACGGTAAATCCTGCGACACTTTTCCCCGGATGACATTAAATTCTTTACGAAGCGTTGGCGTGACCGGTAATAGTTATCTGTTCCGCCACTTTCGCACCGCTTTCTTTTGTCCGAAATTACATTCTCGCCGGTTAACGGTCAGCTAGGATTTGTCGATCGACCGATATTTTTCTCGTCGCCGGTCTGTCCCTCGATCCATAATATCCCGGGATCAGGCCGAAAAGACTACCATAAACTCTGGCCAATTTTACAGGCACTGCCCGATACATAAACTCGTAAAAGCGAAATTTAATACAGCTACCGGAAACGAGAGCCAGGCATAACAATAAAATATTTATACGTTGCAATGATACGCGTCGAAAATTTCGCTCGTGTCGCTCCGCCGCGCCGCTCTCGTGTTACCACCCTCCTCTTATCCCATCCCCGTCGGTAAATATAATATTGAACGTTCGATTCGCGGCTGAAACGTATATTTCACGCGCGATAACGAAACGGCAATTTCTTGTGGAAGACTTCGATAAAACGAGTCTTCGTACGACGACGCCCGGTATCATACCCCCGTGTTCGATTCGAATACAGACGTATTCGAGCGCGTCTTCGTCTGACGTATTCCGAAGGGGATTCAACCTGTCAGCAACGAGACAACGTCGCACCGATACTTTTGTTTATGATACCTAGCACCGTTTCGTCGAGCATGAATCTCGGTTCTCGAGACATTCTCTTGGGGTACGTGTACTATGCTTGTCTCGTCGAGAAGTCACGTTCCGTCGCGTAACTCTTCGTTCGGCGAGAGGTCGTACCGGATCGGCAGACGAGACATCGCAGATAATCAACGGATCGAATTGTTCGACAGCTTTATTCTTCCAGTCTTCAGACTTGAGTGCAGACACGTCCCAAAATCCCGCATAAACACACGATTTTATGAATACTCGAAAATTGCAAAGTCCTGTACCTTTCGGCCTCACCGAAGTCCAAACGGAACGAAAATTAGCTGGAGTTTTACTCTCAGAAATGATTGCTAAGCGACAGACTGCACGAACTGTAAACGAAATTAATTCGGCCGAATTTAATGCAGATAAAATCTCAGTTAAATAAACAGATGCTTCGTTTCCAGTCGTAAATCATTTATGACAGAAACGTCGCTTGCCAGTCTGGTTACATTTATTTCTTTTTACCTAACCTGTGTCGAGTGGTACAGCCTAATTCATTTGTCACGGTCGTCTCTAGCATGTCTCCTCGTTTTTCATTTTATAGGGGAAATTGTTTCGAATCGAGGAACGAATAGGTTGTGACCAACGAATGGTTTTGCTCAAGATTTTTTCATGTTCCCTTTTGTTTTTTCATACGTTAAATGTCACGGTAGAGATGTATGACTTGCGTGCACATAAATCTTTCGTTCCGTTTTTACGAACATTTGTTTCTCCTTAAATATGACATCAAATCGTTCTTCATTTGTTGGAACATATTTTTGTGCGATACTCGAGATAAATTGCTACATGTATAACAATATTTCGGTGCCGTTAAAATAGCGACTTCTTGAGCTCTCCTTTCGTCAGACATCGTCGACTCGAAATTGGATTAATTGTCAGCGAATATCGACCGTTCGGGGCAAATGCAGTTCGTCAATTAATAGCGACAGCATCTTAATTGTGCGAGGAGCTTCTTCAGAGTACAGAGGAAACCGTTACGAATTCTAACAAGACGCAATCTCACGCTAGATCGACGGTCGCGCTTATCTGTCGAGTGTACAGAAGCGAGCGTGCGCACCGTAATTTTTAGCAATCAGCCCGGCCCATTTCCCAGCCCCTCCTTATTCGTTTTCCCTCGCGTAATCACGTCCACTCGGGGAAACTTCTTTGCCAGCCGCTTCGGCAAACAACTCGTAACTTCTTCTCTATCCCCGGGAAAAAGTTCTCCTCCGTTGCTGAGATACGTATTCGAACGATTCGTTTACGAGCACGTCAGCGAAACGAAAGAGGAACGAAGAACAACAGAATCGATCCACAGATCAATGTACATCACCTCTCATTAATTTCCTTACACCTTCAAAGATTTGAGAAACATAAAATAATTTATTGGTAATAAGTTTCCTAGGAGAATATACTGTATTTACCAAGTAAATTATTATATTTTCAAAATTTTTATCTGTCAGTTTTAATGTTCAATATTTTTATATATAATGTTTATGTGCTCGTGAAACTTGCAATATTTGATAACATATCTAAAGAAAATCTCAGCAAGTTTCAACCCCCTATTTTAACTGGGAGGGTGCATAGAAATGAAAATTCCACTTTCTGCCTTATTCTTCCTATTTAAAATTTAATATCTCCCTATCTATATCCTATTTAATATCAAACTGGAGGTGTTTTAGAAAATTAGCGAAAGCGGGTACCAACAAAACGGTCGAATCAAGTACAAGATTTAAAGCAAGCAAAATTCGTGAACATGTTGCAAATGCACTTTTATCTGCAGCTAATTTGCATGTTTCTCGACACGATACACGATCTTCGTATTTTCCACATCGTGCAGAAAGTGTCTCGTGCGCGGAACCCGAAGCTTGTGCATTTATTATGGGAAGTTGAAAAATTGCAACCGATAACGTAAAGTTTCTCTCTACTTTGCAACCGGCTTGTTTAAGTTCGTTCGAACACCCACAGCTTCCGGGCTGAAATCGTCGTTAAACATTAATTCGAGTTTCTTGGTTCGAAAGGGTTGAAGCGACGATACATAGGCTGCAATTAGTGTAACGGCATTACACAATGCCGTGTCGTTACAAAATCGAGTTTCGCGATCGTTTGATGTTAGGTTTTAATGCGCAGATAATCGGTGACCGATACCATGATATCGATATCATTGAACAACTAACAAAAAAAGACTAAAGATTTGAAAGATTTTAAAGAGCATAATAAAATAATTTTTAAAATTGTAAAGAACATAATAGAAAGATTTTAAAGAGTTTAAATTAGGTATATTATGTAAAATATCAAATAAAAAGTTGGAAAAGTATAACGATTCTTCAATTGTCGCATACATTAAATAATGAAAGTTGATAAATGATGATGTCCATGAATTTTCGTTCGAGCTACTTGTTGACAAAAAGGGGAAAAATATTTCAAATGGAATTTACTCTGTTTCGAGGAAAAGTAGTAATATTTCCTGCAACTTTCGGACATTCCGCACGAAAATACGAGTTGCAAATGTAACAGAATTGATCGATGCAACGAGTTTCGCGAATATGCATAAATTCGTCGGAAAACTTTGTCTTTTCGCCTCCTTCGTCATCCGATTGAACTATCTCGTGCATTTTATAAAGGATGACGCATCGTACGAGCTCGATCGAGTATCGCTCACTTGGACAAGATATCGCGTTGCTCGTGCATGGTGTGAAATGTAAATTCTCGAAAAAAATCGTGATACAAGAGGGAAGCGAATTTGAATTTGGGGTAAGTCGACATTTTAAAAGAAACCTTCTTTCCGTTATCATCGTTTGCAATAATTATCGATTTATTATTGAACTACTAAAAATTGAAATCACTAATAAATATTTTTTTTATCAATTTTCATAATTTGATCTGTGAAAATAATCATTTATTATATAATAACTTGAATTTCCAAGTTTTATCTCGTAATGATATTTGTCGAACGAGATATCTGAATATTTATGAATAATTTAGCTAAGATTGGAATAGAAAGTTCCCCTGTGAAGCAATATATAACATTTAGTCTGCGATCGGATCTTCTTATCTCATCAACTACGTGCCGTTATCGTCTCGTTATCACTATCGTGACGATAAGGTGTTATAACTGGGAATATATCGTCATGATTCCTGTTCTCATTCACTGTGGCCGTTTATTAGAGGTAGCGTTATGAATTATTTATTAACTTGACTAGTGAAAATTATTATGTTCTTTATCGTCCGACTTGTGATTCACGCTCAAAGACTATCATGAATCAGGAATTATACATCGTTGCGTCACATGAATCAGCTTACATCTTAAGTGAGTCATTTGATAACATAAAACCTGAACGGAATACCGTTTAAGTTCCTGACGAAGGATTATAAATCACGTTCTAAGTATAAGATTGATGTATCATTAACGTTACTGAAAGTAAAGTAATTACGTAAGCATTATAATGCACTCTGGAAATGTATGCATACATATCATTTCTTAAAATTTAGCGCGGTCGAAGTTTGGGAATTAGAGATATGATAATTGTGGAATTTTGGTCTTCGGATTTTGCACTTTGCAATTTTGGGAACTGGAATTTTTGAACTTTGGCATATTGAGGTACGACAGATAGAAATATACGTAGAAATATAACGTTTAGGAATTTTACGCGAAATAATTGAACGCAACGGAATTCAACACTTAGGAATTTAACGCGTAGGAATGCAACGCGTAGGAATTTAGCGCATAGGAGTGCAACGCATAGGAATACTACATTTAGGAATTCAGTGCGTAGAAGTTTAACGCGTAGGAATACAACATTTAGTGACTAAACGCGTGGGAATTGAATGCATAGGAATACTACGCGTAGAAATACTACATTTAGGAATACAACGTATAGGAATTCAACGCGTAGGAAGTTAGGGCACAGGACCCTAACGCGTAGGAACTTAAGGTATAGGATTGCAACGCATAGAAATACCACGTTTAGGAATTCAGTGCATAGAAATTTAACGCGTACGAATACAACATTTATAAACTCAAGGCATAGGAATACAAGACATAGAAATACTGCGTTTCAAAATTCAACATGTACGTGGCGATTTAACACGCAGTATTATAACGTAAAATATTGACACGTGCCCCATCACAAAAAGATACCTCCGGCGTATTAAATCGTTAGGAAATAAAGATAAAATGAAATAAAAGATTAATCCTCTGGCGGAGCCACGGCGGAGATCCATCTCAATTAGCCCGCGTTATTGCGCCGGAACAGGGTTCAGCTCGCATTACAAACTACAACGAGAAAGCGGAAATGACGGGCGCTGGGGCCAACTTAGTTCCCGCGGACGGTCTGTGGAAGGGTAGGTTTTGCGAGGGGTTGGAGAGAGTACTTTCGCCTGCATACAAGCAGCAAGATAACAGGCAAATTTCAGGGTTGCCGAATGAGCTACGAGAAGCACAGGCTATGGCCCACATTCCTGACTTTACTACGATAATGATTCTCGGTCTACTCGTGTACACACGTCTGTACAATTGCGCGTGCACGAGTGTGTCCGTGCGGTCGACCATCATTCGAAAGATGAAAGTTCGTACGAGGTTCGTACACCTCGATGGAGTTCATTAATTATGATCACAAAAGCGTGTTTCAGTGTAATTTTCAAGGCCTTCGCTGGCTATTGTAACCCGCGGATAATACATCATTATTATTTCGTTCCGTAATGACTGGACCGCCCCTGGTTACATAGGCCGGGAAAATGCGCTCGAAATTAAATTCGAAACGCGAAAATTAAAAGCGGACAATGACGGAGAATCATGAAGGGCATACATTATTCCCGGCCAGATGGATTCGCGTTGCTATCGCTTGCAGCTCGCGGCTAATCATTTATTGTACCGTTTATATGATCCTTTGTGTCTGTTTTACAAAAGCGGTGGCTGTACATAATTTATACTTTATATTTATCGCTCGCGAGTGAAATAGATGAACTTATTATTTCTATCGTAACAGTGGCTACAAATAAACTTTTATCAAATAGCGAGCACATTGAACTCGTACCGGTGCCACATCGAGTCTACCGCGTGTCTATTTATAATTGTAATTTTATACAGTTCAGTGTTCTAAAGCACTGAATAATCATGCAGTTTATTATTTTCGTCGAGTCGCGACTTTCTTATCGACAAGTCGAGTTATAACAGTATATTGTAGTCAATTGTACAGCTGGTGCGTACGAAGCTGACCTAGGAGCCTGTCTGACCTATGGGTTCAATTGATCAAAAAAGAAAAATGGCTTCCTAGACGTATCTTCGGTAGGAACTATTAGCTCGATCATGAACAGCAATAGAGACAAAGAACGAGGACACATTAGAACTGTTTAAGGTGGGGTAACGAGATCCCTTCAATCTAGGCCAGCCTCCTACGCTCCAGCTATACAGTTGACCACAGTACCTGTAATAGTCAATAATTTTTCAGTAGCAACATATTAGCAAAAGCCTAAATTTTGAGATAAACTCTCGACTTCCCGGTTATCAGAATTTCGTTCCGCGAGATGTTATTTTTTCGCCGTGCAACATCCGCATCAGAAAGCGCGTAGCATCGGCGAATAAAACCTTTCGAATTTCCAGTTGCGCCATCAAGTCACCTAAATGAATATACAAGATCCAACGCGAAACAAGCCAAGTACGTAATTGGAAGCGCAAAGTACGAAAGCCGCAGCGAGAGAGACGGCACCAAGAAGCGATCTCTGTTCCGTTTCAATGAATTTCCAGCACCGATAGAGTCGTTGAGGGTCCCGTGGCGCTAATACCCCGTAACTACAGTATACGAGACGCGTTCTGGCCCTTATTCGGTTGCTTTTATCTGTTTATCCAGCTAGCCAGCGAGTCGGCGACCACGAAAATTTGAGTCGCGCTACGGTGCAGCACATTGAGGCTACATCGCGCACGTGAAATGTGTCGGCAGTAATTGCCACGGTAATTACGGTGCGTCAGTTCGCCGACCACTGTCTGTGTAATACGAGTATAAACGTGGCTTCCTGCGTGAACCCCTCGCATCTCGCCGCCTCTGTCTCTCTATCTCCTTTCTTTTGCCACGGTGATATCATGAACTCGGTCAGAACGAGCAAAAACCTAACGACACCACAAAGATTCTACCCGCGACAGTTGATTATGTTGCTGTTCCGCTCCTGCATCCTTAGCTCGCAAATTAATGGACGAAACCCTGCTTCTTCGTGTTCTCTCCTCGCCCTGGATATCTGGAGCCCCGTACTTACGATGTTTTGCTTTGTCAACGCGATGTCGCGATAACGGGATGCACGAAACACGAGTACGTTTGAAGTTCGTGCGTTTGGAATTTTAGGAAAGTTAATAACTGATCGAAAATTAGGAAAGTTCGTGTAACACGAGGTTATCGGTTGTTTCTCGGGTTTGTGGAAAATGTTGGCCAGGAATTTATTCCCCGTTAACGCTCGATGTAGATCGATTGTAATTTATGGTAAACTAATTTGCATATTAAAATTGCGTTATGCTAATACGAACCGAAAGTATTCTTCATTTGTGAGCCAAATCAGCAATATTTTTTATTTAAATTTTAACGCCAACATTTGGAATATTATAATCGGAAAGGCAAATATATCTATTATCGATACAAATTTTATGTAATCTGCTCTATTTAAATAAGTTATTGTATTTTGTTACACTGTCACTTGAAAGGTATTATTACTTGTATTATTCTAAAATAGTATTTGGAGAATTTAGAGTTCGCTACTCATTTGCCCTGATAACAATCGATTTCTACGTTCCTGAATCAACGATTTCTCGATTATCCGTAATGGAGGCTGCAATTGTTCGCGAATTCTGTAGGCTGTGTCGAGTGAAACAGAGTTCTTGATAATCGGAAATCGAATGATCGAAACTCCATTGCAAACAATTTAACTTCCTCGCTACGCGGTCGTATTTACCGAAGTGCGATTTAAATAACTCATCGACTCTTAAGCCGTATCTCGGCTATTCTCTACCGGTGAGAATGGATTGAGTTATTCGGCTTGTTCGATGTCGGAGAACAGCGCCAATTCGACGCTTGTTCGTTCTCTCCCTTAATATGAAAGTAAAATCAAACACGCGAAAGGTTTGCCTAGCTTTTCCCTGTTTAATCCGAGTTCGATCATCCAATTTTATCGAACTTACGTTGTAAAGGTGGACTTCTTTATAAAAAACTAGGAATGGATTCGAAAAACATTTCAACGTTCGGCAATTTCAATCTGACGAAAAGCTTAAATAAATCTTGACGCTTTTTTTTTAATTTTCCAATTCCAAAATGTCAAAGTATAAATATGAAAATTTGTTGTATACTTTTGACCGTGTCAAGTATTAACATTTTGACAGTTCATTAATTTCGACGGTTAACTTTCGATCCGTGCGTCGTTGAATATTGTTTGTGACATTTTACAATTACTATTGTAATCGATAATTCATCGAAAGTGCAAGATTGTACGTTGCAAAAGAACAATGAGGAATTTCCGTGGCGTTCGTTAATTAATCGGGTCGAGCGATAATTTAGCCGAGTAGCCACGTGGCCGTTTTACGAACTCGGCTTTGTTTATTGCTCCGGGAAACCATAACGTTCGAACAAATCGTCGGTGGTTCGTGTGTAACAGGACGTCGGTAAATCACTAGGATCGTTACTATCGGGACCAGGTCTCGCACGTGCGTGGATATGAATTATGCTACTATCTGCTAGATCACTATTAACAGGAGTAAGCCACGAATATCGAGGAAGGTGAAAAATGACGATATTCTCGAAAACTCTTATCGACTCCTTAAAATTTCAAAACACGTAACACGTAACTTAAACAATTTAATGGAATTCCGTACCTCTTCCGATTTTCTGATAAGAAATTGCACAATCACTGGAACGATGTTTCCCTGGCATCGACGTATTAACCTTTTTTTTGTTACCGTGCTTTACTTTAGGATCGTTGGCCTCTCGAGGTCTCGGTGGAACTAATTGCGATGGAAGTAATTATGATACCGTCAGGATAAAGACCCGACCAAGTAGATTGATAAACGGAGCCGGTGAAAAAGAGCAACGTTCTGCAATCTCGTCTGTGTTACGGTAAAAAACGTAACTGCTTATGTAATGTAAAAGACAGGATCCATTTGCTTGATCTCTCAACGGGAAGAAAACATTGTTTTCCCTTAATTGCGTGTTCGCGTTGAAAACGGTAATAGCTTTTCAGAATAAAGCCATTCGTGTATTCAATTATTGCTTCCTTTTCTTCCAAATATTATTTACTCCTACTACGTTTCACAATAATAATAGTATCTTAACCTGTTCGAGAGTATTTTTTTACGTACATTTAGTCATGTATGTGGACATTCTTTTCCCTGTACAATGTTTCTGAAATTCTTTTTATTTCATTAAAAACGAGCAAAATATCAGCTGCATAAACGAACGCAATCATTTCTTTTCCTGACTGAAGAAAATATTTCTTAGAAGAGGATTTCGAATGAAATCAATAGAAAGAAGTTTCTGTATTTTTATTGTATAGAAATTACTGTCTACTGTTCCGCAATGGATCGTGTAATAACTAATTATCCGTAATTAGAGGCTAATCAATGGTTTCAGAATTATCGAGTTTTCTCCTCGAGGTCCGGCAGAATACGTACTGGATAGTCCGTTCTCATACGATTAATTCTCAGCGTTGCTCCAGTAGTTTTTCATTCGTGCTCGGCCGGGTTCAGCCTCGAAGCAATTCGCAAGTTTCAGCCCTCGTGTCTATGCGTGTGCATGCGCCCGTATTTTGCTCGTCATTTGCAGTACACGCCGCTACAATGGCGGACCTCGTTTCAACGTGAAACTCTCGATGGGTTCAATTGCTAGCCGCGCATGCAACGCCACGCGCTCCTCTTCTTCCTCGGCTCGATCCACCATCCTGCAGACGTCCAGGCGTTTCACCGATATTGCATACGGTGGCTTATCGTTCGATACATCGTTCCAGCCCGAGCATCGCTTCGCATACGTTAAGGAAATCCGTTCGTTGATCACGCTGATTTTCCGATCCCCGATTTGTCTCGGTGCCCGACACTCTAAACGAGCTTCCGTTTTTCGAGAAGCTGTAAAACCAGCCCGTTTTAACGTGATCCGAATTTTAATCTACTCCGGGTGATTCACTCTTTGACACATAAATTACTCGCAAACTTTGTTACATGGCTGATTCTATCCTTATAGCTTTTCCCAGGTAAGGGAAAATTTCCTCCATAATTCAAGATTACAAATTTTCTTGGAAAATGGAGAGAAAATTTTTGAGAGATGGAATACTGTAGTAAAGGATAGTGAATAATTCAAGTATAAATAATAACTGCTAATTGCTTGAACCTTCTTTTTAGAAATGATGTTATTTATGGAATAATATGTTAGAATATATTTGCTAAGACTTCTACATCCATATGTTCCTATATCATTAGATTCCTGAATGTCTAGATGCTTACTATATCTCTATATTCTACCAATACTCCTGTACCCATACATCCATATATTCCTATTGTATAGCAGATTAATGGCGTTAGTAGAATGGAAGCAGAACGTAGATTTAATTGTTTGATATCTGAGTGATGCGGAACAACGAGTTGTGAAACGAACCATCGAATGGACCAAAATAGATTGAAAATGTATTTCGAAAAAAGGGACAGGTGCATCTGTCAGAATCTGTTCTTTGTCTGCTTCCATTGCACATAAGCGGTCACTCCATTTTCATTAGGACTGACATTTTCATTACGACTGCAAGGATTGTAAAATAAAATAATAGTTACGGTCAGATTAAAATAGAAACTAAATGCACGTAGAACAAGATGCATACTGCGCTGATACAATAGTGACATGTAATGTATTGCACACGTCATTCGCAGCTCCGGTTGGAATCAATGCAGGGCACGTTATTCCAGGGTAACTGTGTTAACTATGTATGCAGGAACAGCGATGTAATCATTTATTAATTAATCCTTAATACTTTTGATAACAGGAGTTTATTATAATTCGAGACAGTGGTACAAAACTGAATTACTTTTGACACTTCAGAAAATATTAGTAGCCATCTCTGTTATCGATTAATGGTAATAGTTTGCATCGGTACACTAATATGATGAATAATAATAATTCTTTTCAAAAAGTACTACATTTTCAATATAGTATTTAACGATAATATCTCCTCGAAAAGCCTAAACTTGCTACATCTTATAGACCAAATATTGTACCTAAATACATGGTTAAATGCATTATATTATACGCTGGATTCGATACAAAGTGCTTCAATATCTCGAAAATTTTCGGCGGTTCTATGGAACATTTCCGCTTCAATATGTAAGCTTTCACGATCCCGGCGCACAGAAGATGATTAACACGTCGAGAAGACGTTGGAGCTAGCTTTGTGCCGGTCTGACCTGTTTGCATCGAGTCTACGATTCCTTTGATCGATACCAAGCCTTTCCCTTCGAAATCTCGTGGCACTATGAAATGTACAGAGAGCAACACGAACGCGTTTTCCCTTCGAAATTTCGTGACTTTGCGAAACAGGGACGAGCACGAAAGCGTATTCCATACGCCACGGCCACGTTGAGGTCTTGTTTCAGCCCTCGAGTAGAATTTTGAACGTGTTCGTAAGAAAACGGGGAAATCACTTCCGGCTGTAAGTGGACAACCGTGACTATCGTCTTGTTTTATCGCGACATTAAAAACTTTTGTAATGGACACGCCATGTTCTCGTTCCTTGTGCTGTTTCATAATACCAAAATCTTTACAAGCATGAATTCACTATGATCTACACTTTGAGTATATATCATTGGGACTTGGATATCTTTTGCTTATTAGATACTTTACCAGGCATGTTTGTACTTAGAGTACTCCTTGTTCATTCAGTGACACAAATTTTTGAGTTCCTGTTAGTCATGCAGACTTGGAAATTGCTCAAACTAAGAAGTGCACCTTTTTTTGAGTGAGTCGTGTACCTTACGCTATTGTTTTGCAAAGTTTCGTTGTTCAGTTGAAAGTTTTTGAGAATAAGCGTAGACTTTAATAGCAATCTTTTTGAGGAAATATTACCATCGTATATCAGCAGCAATCGATGTATCATAAACCTGTATGACTGGCTGACCATAATTTCAGATTTATGGAACGATTTTCTGCAATTGATGGTCTGTGCAACATTTTATTTTCCTGTACAGTATGAATTCTATGCGTAACATGATCCTGCGAGCCATCCATTGTTTCGGTTTAACTTTTATCGATGATGATTGTATTAATAAATAAAAATTGAAACAAGTAAATCTCCTTATACATTTATACATCGCTATTCCAATGAAATAATGGGAGGAGAATTAACAATGAAAAATATCAGTACATCTCTGCGAGAAATTTTAGTAGCCGCATTTATTGTAACCGTTCGATTTGCCGAATGAAATTGAATCGAAAAAAGTATTTGTACGCGATAAATATATATAGGGAATAATTGTTTACGATTTATGATTACGAACGAAACGAGAAAACATGGAATGAAAGCGAAAAAATATCCTAAAATAAGAGTGGCTGTTTGCTCTTTTTACTTGTCTCGAATGAGAGTAATTAGTGAATTTTTTGAAGAGGCCTTTTTAATTGACATGGCGATTCTAAAGGCCGCCGGTATGAAATTATTCTCCTGCGTTAATTAGCAGAATCGAATCTCGGATTCATCTTGCCAATCGTAAATCCAGAATTTCACCGAACCGAATCGCGTTTCTGCGTGCTTAGCGATCGGAAATATCGATAAACGATATTACCGCGAACCAGCATTTCTGTAGAACGATCAGAATGAAATCATAATATTGTAGCGGCCAGGCCGCGCCACGTCGGCTCGCAACACGTTCTGATAATCTACGACAAAAGAGAAGATCTATGGATCGTCATATCGGGCACGATACGATTATTAATGCCGCGTTATTGGATTTTAAAATTTAAGTGGAAAATTTAGCCGAGCTCGCCTTCCCGACACGTGGAGCAATTTATCGTTATCACGCTGATTTTGAAGCGTAATAATTCAACGTAATTAATTCTCTCGACCGTACGCACCGGGAAACATCCCGACAACATTTTATTAATGCACTGCGTGACTAGCCTCGGCACTTGTAACGTCCAATTTCAGTTACTATCGAAAAATGACTATTAATCGAAAAACATGCACGAAGTGACTGATTTATAACTATCACGCGATGATTACTACAACGAAGAAATGAAATTAATCACAATTTGAAAATTTAGAAATCTAGTACAAAAGTGATAGAGGATGCAGATCATTGCCTTCCATTAAAAGGCTCGTTGAACGAATTCCCCAATGTACAAGGTTGCGAACAATAAATTCCAGCAACGCAGGAATAAAACGGCGAGTTGTCTTTTGCAAATGCAATCTGCGACGAGTTTCCCGCGATAAAAACGGGAATCCGTTGAATACTTAGAGAACATTGCGAGCAGAGGTGTACTCGTTTGAAAAGAATTCGCCAACGTACGAGGATATATTATATCGATGCTTTTATGACCGAAGCGTACGGATTCTACTCGATCGCGTCTGCTGCTTTTCTCTTACAATGCATAGCGACATCGAGAGTTATGCATATCCCTTGTGCATCCACCATTCAAATCTGGCATCGCAACTAATGGTTCGCTCGTGTACAACGATCGCCTTTCGCCACAACTAATATCGCGAGTGCACTCGTTTTTCACCGAGTCTCCAGTGATTTTCAAACCCAAAGGCACGAATTTTTGAATCTTGGACCCTATCCAGGTATATGACACCACGTGTAATGTGCACGTATTACTTGGATGATCGCGAAAAGTTTTAAGCTTTTTGTAATATGAAACGATGTGATTGAACTGCAGTGTGAACTGTACTGCAGCTGCAGTCACAAAGACGAGATGGAAATATACGATGATAAACAGCTCGACGTCTGACATCGAATTTTTAATATTTCATACAAGAAACTGCAGATTCCAGAATTTTCGCATTGTTTTTGAGACATCCTGTACATCTGTTTTTCACGATTGTCGTCGCTTGGAGACCGCTCCGACAACACAGTTCGTACCAATTTTGAATATTAAGTAGTAATATCGCATCTTTACTTGCATTAGCTGCTTTCAACTTGAAAAGAGCTGCTCTTAAAGTTGGCCGTGTTTTCGAGCAATCCGGTAAGATTGCGCGATACTCGATAGCGTGTCGCGGGCTAATAAACTTGAGGAACGAGCCCAGTTTTAAGCTAAGCTCTCTGAAATTCTATTGTACAATATTTCTTAATGTTTCCGTTTCGCGATCGACGAACTTCATTGTACTCAGAGATGGATATACAGCCAAAGTGCAACGCCGTAATTGAATTTCTTAATTCGCGAATTGAAAATTGTCGCGGTAAGTGGTAGATTTTCAAACGGCCAAACGCGTGCATTTAATAACGTGAATGTTGAGGAATTCGAAGTTTCTATATTTCTTTTCCGACTTCTTTTGAAGGAATTCGCTTTAACATAAGTGCAAGCTCTTTTTCGAGGAATATTTTCCTCGCTGCCGCTTGCTCATTACTTGCAGGTATGCGCGTGGTCTTGAAGTTTCACAGCCGCGAGATGTTGCTGCGACGAAAGAAAAAGGAACATGAAATCTTTAGCGAATAATGACGTCTTATGCTTCTTTGTCGTAGCGCTCGATTTAATCATGCTTTCCTCCGCTCGCGAACGTAAACAGATCGCACGTTCGCGACTAAGTATCTCTTGAAATTGCTTTGTATTTCCGTATCATGTGCTCGCGCAAAGATTCCGCCATAACGCAAATAAACGCGACGTTTATAAAATTCTCGAGCGCAATCGCCACCTTAATAACGAAGTGGCTGAGATAGTTTCAATTCCTCGTTTCTTTCCAACATTCTCTAACGAACTTAAAAGAAGACTCGTTTGCGCGAACTTGGCGGGTCTCAAAGCGTAGCAAACGCTCGTGATTCGACGCATTTCGCTCAACAGACAGAACAAAACGCTCCGGGAGATATTACGCGTGCTTTGATGAGAAAATACTCGCATTTCGAACCGTTGAATGCATTGAATAAGATTGATGAGAATAAACACGGAATTTGCATTTGTTGTTATATTTTACAAGCTGGAATCCCTTGAGAACATGCAGCTGCATAACTGGAATTCTGGAACGAGTAGGATATGCGTCATTCATCTTGTTCCCAACAGGTACACAAGCGTGATTGTTTGTCACCTTCCTAGATTACACTTAACCGCATCTTTTTAATTTTCAGCAAAATTCAACTCCATACTTCCATTCTCAAACGCAGGAATTTTATTATTGTTTGAAGCTAATTAAACTCAGAACATCCTAAATGAAGGAACATTCCAAAATTCTAATTTGACGCACGAAAAATACCAACATATGTCTGATGATAGTTTGTGAAGAATAAAATGCTTGAAAATATTGTACAAAGTTTATTAACAACATCAACTGCATATTTAAGAAAAATATACATATGTATCACAGATTTTATCATCGAGCAAAACGTGTGAACAGAGTTAACGTAATTATTAGATAAATCGACTAAAGCAGAATTGTACTTGTTTCGTTTATTCTGCAATTGCGAAAAGCGCTGGAACGGGCAAGTACGTTTACGCGTTAGATCCAGTGAACTCGTTAGCTAGGCTACCTAGCAGATGCTATCTCAGATAGGCAGCAGTTGGACACCCAGATCTGCATGTATATTGAAATCGATGGCGAGACAAGAACTTGCTGGAATAGGATCAGTTTGAAAGTCTCGTGGAAGTACATACTATCTGCAAAGATGCGCTATGCATTTCCAAGTAATAAAAAGTAAGCTCATTATAAATATCCGTTGAAGCGCCGCGTTATTACACTTGTAAAGTTTGCGTACACGTGTATAGAACTATATTTACATTTCAAAGTATCATCTCTATTCAACTCGGTATCAATATAATGTAACATTGAATACCGTTTTGTCTGGGAAAGTCTAATAAACTTTGTTATCTTGTTTTCAACTTATGCAATATTTTTAAATATTTTTAAGTCGAATGTTCTCGTTGTTATTTTAAAGGTTATTTTTTAATATGATCTAGTATGACACACTTTGAGTAAAATTAAAGTTATAATCCTTTTGTGTTTTAACTTAATTTGTTGATTTCATTAGCTACAGAAAAGGTAATACCAATGCTGTTTATATTTGCACCTCTCTGTGGGTTGTGGTGTTAATCACTTTTGACCTTCTATTCCCCACTTTGCGTGATACGTAATATGGCCAGGATTTACACCAGCAAATCTACTATACAGTAACATGTTTTGAGCCTTGCCCGCTGAAAATTAACCAGCAAACCGAAAACCTCGGCAAATCTAAACCTATAAACAGCATTATCAATTTGGGCAAATTTGCACACGAAAATCAGTCTGTGCCAACTGCATGATCGTGTAAACCCAGGTTGAAATCGGATAAATTCTTTAAAACAGCTAACTGAATATCGCGGTACAGCTGGACATATTAATGTTAGTCCCTCAAATACCACCATTTTGAAGATAACTAGTTTAATTTAAATGGCGCATACGTTTCATCGCGATTGTCCACGTATCGTTTTTAGATGACATGCAACGCGAATGAACGTGTATTCCGATATCGTTGAAGCGAACACCGATCTAAATGTCACGGCGAATAAATAAGGGAAACAAGATAACGAGTGATAACGGCGAGTGTGGAAGTTGGCGTTAAAAATCGCGGTACAATGAAGACACGTGCGGCGCACACGAGCGTCCTCTCGCGTGGGCATACGTGCCCGAGTACGTGCCAAGCGAGCAAATAATCACGTTTCGAGCGCGTAAACGTAAACCGTGTGCAACGCGTCTTGCAAGAAATAGATTACTCCGTTTTCGTGGTACGTCGAAGAGAACAAGCGCAATCAAATAAAGACTCGATTGTGAGGGAACACTATTTACGGGGCATGAAAACGACGAGATAGCGCTCGATAAAGAACAAAAGAATTGGTTTATGTTTTCATTTCTAACAATTAACGTTGGATGAAAGTATAAAATAGGTTTCAAATATTTCTGCACAAAGGATTCGTAGCATATGAAAAAATTATTACAAAAATATAAATTACGGTAAGCTAGTTATGACAAATGCGTACGTATTTCGCAGTGAAACTCAACAAGTTATTAATAACGTATATTCAACAGCTTCAATTACCACAAACACAGTTTGCCCGCACAAATTAGATATACGTATCGTTAATTTATTTCTGTTCTGCATCATAATAATTGCAAACTCGTTAACGTTCCGTACTTCATTTTTTTATTACATCATTTCAGGTGGTCTACGTTAAAATATGTTGAAAATGTGGCCACCATTACTTATAATAACTGCCGTCCAATAACTCACGATAAAACGATGATATACGTTGATACATCGTATTATAGCGTATTAAATTTATGGGATTAAAATGGAAAATAGTGGGTATGTCCGCTAATAAATACGTATGTTGTAATACGAAAGTTTAAAGGTACGAAACGTTCGATGAACGTGGACTTAACGAAAGATACGAAGAGCACCACTTTCCACCCTGTAGAATCCTGCAATCAGCCGCTGGAAACGGTGCCAATTTCTGCCACGATTCGACTATTACCGTGGCGCGAATAATGTGAACTGCAAATCGCACAATTCGCATTCATTCGCAGTGAAACGACAGTGTCGATACTGCAGCCATTTCGAAAAGCAGTCGCAGACGCGGTTCGGTGGTCGTCGTAATTTCGTTGAGATCCCGTGTCGCATAATAAGATCGAAGATGTATACGTCGGTGTAACATTCGTTTTCATTTTCACGCGAGCCACGAATATGATACAAAATTATTCAACGGGTAATAAAGGTAATCGAGACCATCGATCGGCCATGATATTCCGAACAACGCGCAATAAAATTCACTAAAAGATGCTATACATTTCCGGCTGTAATTTCATACAACTGAAATCGCACTGTTTTAACCGACTAAACTTAACAAACGGTGCAACCTCGTAATATAACAGCATCAAACCGTGTATTTATTAATTGCTTTGCAACAATGGGAACGGAGTTTAATGAAGACCGTTTACGGACTGTTAGAACAAATTTTGTATTCAATTTATCGGGGTAAATGTTCGGCTTCGGTTTGTACGCTTCAGTGCACGCTACATTATTACATTAATACACATCTATTAACGAATATATTATTTATGTTCATCCGCAACGATTTACGCTATCATGATTTATTCAATCGTTAAACGCTACAACTGATACTAATTACCGTTTTACGAGTTGGTCAACGACCGATAATATATTTAATTCGTGGATACCGACATTTTCGCGGCGACACTATGTCTACATTAATAATTTCCGTGATACGCGTCTGCCACGATGTCAGTTTGTCCATGGCAAACTGACCGAACACCATTGATTCAATTTTTACTCATAATGTACCGAGAGCTAAGTGCGAACCGAGACACGAAACTCTCAAATTAATTCAATATCTACAATGCTTCTTTTAAAGATTCTTAATTACGAATTAATGCATGAAGCTTTATTTTCAAATCCTCTGACAAATAGAACTAAAAATAAATTGCATAAATGACAACTGAACAGATGTCATGTGGTGTATGAAAATAACAATTTGAAGCAGGGAATGAATTAATACAATAATTTCGAATAAATCTATCTAAATAAAGTAATATTTATTGAATAATGCTGAAAACAGCACGAAAACAAAATTTATATCGCAATGGAAATAATACCATCGTTCGTCAGATAAGTACCCCTCGGTCCAACTTTAAACTCGTTTATTTTCTTGACAATTGAGAACCGAACGGGGATCCATACAAACTTTTTCCCTCGTAATAACCTATGCTATTGTGAAATCAAAAACTACATGTCCAATAAAAGGGGTTGTGCCTGTAAAATGCGAAGGATCTGAATGAAGATCTGTGCTCGTTTCCCAATGCTTGTTTTCTATTTTTTGCGAGCCCTATAGTATACCACCCTAATGGTCTCCACAGAGTTACGCCCCCAATTGAAATTACACGTTTGAGCTCTAATAGAACTTCTGATTTCAACCTTCGCAAGCTATTAATAAAATATTAACCTTTAGATAACAGTTAGGTAACAGTCAAAATTTAGATATAAGATCAGCTACACAATTATAAGATCGACGGAGGTTACACTAGTGTTAAATTCTTAAGGGATGACAAATACAGTCTCGGCATAAATAATGGCGCACCTTATTTCTTATTTTAAATTATAGGAATAATTGAGATGGTCTTGTCGAAATGTTAATTTGAATGGGTTGTACGACGTTTTCCGTCGAAACAACGTACAGAGGAGGTACTTGTATAGAGCTATTGAATAGAATCGAGCAAGCCCAGGAGATCTCTGCACGAAGCGGAAACAATTTCGCGTGACGTGGACACGTTAAGCGTGGGCCTGTGTTTCCTGCTCGCGGTAGCTTCGCGAGCTTCGTCGAGGCTCGAAAACGGGAAAGGCCAAGGGACCAGATAGCTGCACGACCGCAACCCGTGATTGACATCGTCATTAAGCTGAACTTCAAGCGCACCCACGGTACAGCCCGTAGGCAGCTCCGTCTATGTACGTACACGTGTGTCGTGCATCTCCGCAGCTCCGGGGCCGTGCATGTGCATGATGGTTAGGGTGGACGATGCGAGGACTCGACGAGCTTCACGGAACGAAAAGAGAAATTGCTTTACTATACGAGATGTTCGTTACAGCTTCGGACTCTCTGCGATATTATACCTCGCTTATGGGAAAACTTTACCCTTACACTTTGAGACATTGAACTTACGTTGGAATTTTAGTACTTGCGCAATTACAGAACTTGTGATTATAGAACTTGTGATGACATAGAATGTGTTTTGAATTGTTAGGAACTGTGGAGAAATGAACAAATTTGAGAATTAATTGGGAAATTTGAAAGATTTTAAGACTTTGGGTTTTATCAGTGTACCCATACTTCTTGATGTACAGTTAGACCTGTAGTTTCCTAGTCCAATCCGAGTTTCCGTAACCCATTACACAAGATGCAAAATTACCGGGAGAAAGGCGCTTTAAATAAAAGCCAGCGGCTCCGTTTCATTCACTCCGGTTGCTTTATCTAACCGTCCGTCACCGAGAGGCAAACAAAAAATGAAGCCGAAAAATGGTAGAAAAAAATATTGCGCCCAAAGTTAGTCGCGGACGGACCCAGTGAAAGCTGCGTTTTCACTGCATGGAACAGGCGGATTAACGAAAAGCAGGCCAACGGCGTGGTGGCTCGGTACGGTAAATGTCGCTTTTTAACGGCACGCTGACCCCTTTCGACGTTAACACGTAAATGGTTGACGCGTTAAATCGGCTACGGGTGTCGTCGTTTCACGAGCGTCGAGCACGACAAAAACAGGAACCGTAACATGGTGGCGCGAGGAACGCGAGGAGCAGGCGACATTCAGGAATACGCGAGACAACAGGATCCCGCGTATCATGCGATGTAATACTAGTTAATGCGTGTCGAACAGGTCGCTTATTTAGGGCACAGTATCGCGCGGAATCGCGAGCCGAGGAGCGTACGTAAGCTCGCATACGAATTGCGAGCACCGAGAGGAACATCGGTTTGAACGGATGGCGTTTGGGCGGAGTACAAGTCACTCACAGCTGTCCTCCGCATATGAACACGCATGCTAAGCATTAATCATATCGAGAACATCCTTGCTGCCCTCACCATCCACGCCCAATCTCCTTCATAGTACTGTACAGGAACTATACACAGGGTGTCGGCAATGAGCTTCAAATGGAATTTATGTATGTAGCTTGTTATCAGGGCTAGTAGGGCGAAGAAAGTTTGTACATGGTGGTTGAGAATTATATCCCTATTAGAGCAAGTGCTCCAAATACGGAACCAAATGTCGGTTGGTTCAAGTACGTCATCTTAGCAACCTCGTAGGATTAGTATAAAAACTTAGAAAGAAAAATGTTTACGCAAACTGTCATCCGCTTATACTTGTTACTATTACCACTTACAACTTTCTTTGAATATCTTCAAAAATTTTACAGCTTTACTTCTATAATGATAATTGTTCGACTAAGACTTCTACGTGGTTAGAATTTTGAAAAGTGTGGAATGACAAAAATATGAGAGTGGTACAGAAAGGTAGACTGTATCGGTTAATCAGACCATAACGTTGGCCAACGAGTCATGTCTGCATAATACTTCTTGGGACCAACCCGTCTCATTTCGTAAGTGGTTCGCGATTTATTGCACGCAGAGGAACGAAAGCTGTCTTCCAGGAGTTCGGAGAAGCAGTGCAATATCCGAAATCTAATTCCAACTTTCAGCCTTGTGAATTTTTCAAAGTTATGTAACTATCGGAAGTTAGGTCCGATTTAAGCGTCACCGAGAACAAGAAGATGTTCAGCTTCCCCGCAAAGATGGGAAGCTTTATTGATATCGAAACGTTGCTTCGTAGCACTTCAACTTTTAACTTACTTTGAAAGATCGTTCGCACGAGAATCATTCGATTTTATCTGGAAGTACAAATTCGTTCCATTATACGAAGAGGTGTTCAAAAAACATGTCCTTTTTTTATATATATCATAATGAAGTATAATAGAATGAAGTCGTTATACAATTTCCGATCTAGAATCATGTAGTAGGCCATAAATTAACAACTTGTGGAATGAATTTTACGTTGGCCTGTGTAAAGCGTGACATGTTCATTGTCACAGTGAAAATGATTGCACGCAATGTGGACACTTAATAAGAGTTATTATTAATACGTTAACTACCATGACGTAATAACTAATAAGATAAAAGAGCGGACAAATTTTAAACGGCAGTACGAGCAATATTAATAGCGATGGTAGCAAATTGAAATTTGAAAATGAAATATTCATGTCTCTGATAATTAGAATTTCCGCGTATCTGGCCATACATGTTCATACATGTCTGATCCGTGTGTCTGTAAATATATTCTGATCGTTTTATCCCTTGATTTAAACTTACTTGCCTTATCATTATATTGTAATCGACATAAAAAATAGTGGTAGTACTATACTATTATCCTAATATTTATCAAAATACGATTACCATAAAACATGGAACAAAAACGAACAACCTACTCGTTTAAGTCATTACATTGCAATTAATTTTACATCACGACACGTCAATCCATCGTTGTAAATGTTCCATCGTTTTCTCCTTCTCGCGTTGTATGGATTTTGTATTTTGCATCGTGCGCAGGTGTGCGTCGGTGTCGTTGCATCCATAAATTGCATCAAACGGACACGAAGCAACCTTACGTTGGCAACGAACGCTCGCGTAAACTATTAATCGATATTCCATTTGCTTCGACTTCGAGAGACGCGTCGTAGCTTTGAAAACTCGCGGCAAATTTGTTTTTGAACGCGAAACAAATGATCCACCCCCGTGTCGTGCATCGGATGGAAAGATTACGATCGTAATTATGTCGACGTTTGTTTTAATGCGAAGGTCTGCCAACTGGTTACCGTGAAATACATTATCGATCGTAATTGAAAAGAGTACTACTCTGCTCGTAACGCGGCACAAAAGAACAATTTTACGGCTGTTACTTTCTCTGTCATCTTTGCGTTACGCGCCATTAGAAGTTCAATTGAATGCGACGAAGCGTTCGGTGATTGAAACATGTAATTGAGACATGTAAGCAAATACTGGCGAAAAATGAACAGTGGAAATATCGATAATGTTGGAACGCGTGTACGCGTTCATTTACCGATGATTAAATCACTGACAATTTTCTGTTAAATTTACAATAAATTTTTCGTTAAAAGTCAAACAAATTTTCAATCTAATATGAGTCAATAACATTTCGCCACATTTAATTTCTTCGTTCTATAAAATTCAAGCAATTTTTAAACAGTGTTTGAAAAACGTTGCAAATTTGTCAATCTAATATGCGTTATTGAATGAAATCATTTATTGTGCAATATACGTTATAATTGTGTTAAAAACTGTTAGCTCCATACATTGTTCTAGGTTTATTCCAAATTGTTATTTCCAACCAATCGAATATTAAACATTAATCATTTACTCTAACTGGGGAAATTCGTTTTATGCATACAATACCTGTCATTTGCACAGCTGCGTGTGTCACGTGAAAAAACGCTTAATCGAAGCGACACGTTAATCAAGATACTTCGTTTCAGTCTGAACATTATTCGCGTCTACGGGAACATAACGTGTTGCGCCGTTGATTCGAATCACTTAAGTTTTTCACAGCGTGCAGAAATTTCGTTTGAGCTCAACAAACTCGTTACTTCAGTTGGATCGTGGAACATGACGCGTTTCTTTTCTCTTCGATGTAATTTTTCACTTTCGCGGAACGAACGCCAGTTCAATTAAAAGTGTAAAAATCTCCGAGAAGCAATATCGTGTATATTTATTTATTTCCACAAGAACAATGTACACGATATCGATATGTAATCCGGATCGAGTATCTCGGCTCTTTGAAATCCATCGATTTCATTATAAGAATTCCCACAATGCGCATTGTTCCGTCGTTCTGACACGGTTATCTGGGCAGAATTATGTCGTTAGGCTGTTAAAAGTAGGCCATCTTTTCCAAGCACGATATCTTCGAAACAGGGCACCTAGGTTCTCGCGCCGAGAATACAAACTACGTACAAAATCCATTTAAGCGGGCTTCGGGTAAAAAGGTTATTCGTAAAAACCGGAAGAGTTTCAACAAACGACCGGGCACAAACAACTCTTTCCAACGGTGGCTCACAATACTACGGCCGGGAATAATGAAAAAAAAAAGACCGAAAAAAAAGGAAAGTAAAGAACAGAGAGAAAAACATTCAACTCGAAAGGAACTTGTTCTTTCGTTCCGCACTCGAGCACGATTTTGCCCGGTTGTTCCCGGGCGTTTGTTTCTCGAAGATTGATTCGTAAAGATTTACAAAACCGCCTTACCTGGCAATTGTTAGAATTTCGTTTTGTAACGGCGGTAACAATGATACACGTGAAGTTCCCGCGGGGAGAGAAGCAACGCCGTAAATTTGAACGAACGTCAAAAGACGTTTTCGTGCAAGGTGAAAACATTATTTACCTCGCGAGCCTGTTTTCTCGGTTACCGCTGGCAGTTTGTTTGCCATTAGAAACGTCTTTGAGGAAGTTTTCCACTTTCGAGCCGGGATTGCGATCGATAGAATGGATCTCACGAGCCAGTTTTATGCCCGCGCATGTTTATTCGTTCCAACTTCTTTCCAGCTGAGATTGAACGACTGCTATATCCGCGACGACGGTGACACGAGAAACGAAACTGATAAAACGAGACTCGGTTCCTTAACTTTTAACTAAGACGAGTTTTGAAGAATATCCAGGAATGTCACTGGGTACCTTTGCACTAAAAAGTCTTATATTCACCGTTTCGGTTCAGTCGAACAATCCAACTCCTTTCCCTATGATTTATCAGGTGCGTCAGTCAGAACTAATTACAGCTACGTTATTAAAACGGACAAAGAAAGTTGAAATGTCATGTTAACTTTATGCAATTGTACAAATTATAATTGGACTTGAAATCCAAATTAAAGCATATTCATTTGTGTAAAACATAATTGAAGTATGGCAAGGAAATAGCAATGACTATGAATTATAACAATCCGAACTACATCTACATAATTCTATTAAACAATCTTGTCTAAAATACTACGTCTGAATAAATTTTAAAATTGTCTATAATTATATGGCTGATTTTGCGACAAATTTTGAACTGACCATCGCACACGATACTTGTACGTGTTCTAATAAATAAGTAGTAAATTTTAAAATGGAATATAAGTGATAGTATTCTTTAATTTATGTACTCGAAATGGGTCACGTAGAAATTCAGCTGGTAAGAAAAACCAAAGTGGGAGATGAAATATAGAGAGAAGCGCAGCTACGTGCGAGTAACGCGCTCGTGGTGGTTATATTCGTTGTTAACAATGAAAAATTACAAGCAGTCGCTCGAACCATTCGTTGTACCACATGATCGAGTACCGGAGATACCAAAAAACATGGGACTCGCCGGTTGTTGGACGTGTACAACGTTTTCCGGAAGCGAGCACTGCTGCGAACGTGTGCGTCGCAGCTAGGTATGTTTGTAAAAAGTCGATGCTCAGTTTCGGGGTGAAGCATCTGTTGTTACAATATTTTCACACGGCGGATTGATAGGTATTATTTGGTCGACAATGGTTTATTTGATTTTATTGACAGCTTCTTAATTGGTACCTGATACCGTTAACTTTTCATTAGATTTGCAACAGAGCGTGTCGTCGAATTTGACAAGTGCAAAAAATGTACTTCGTATCAATGAGTCGATAAAATCATAGACTGTTCAAGAAATAATTGACGACTTCGAACGTCAAGATTGAAATAAATAATAAGCGACGGGCATAATATTCTAAAAATTGAAACATCGCAGGTTATCCGTTTCTCTTCGAAATGTTTTATGAAAAGGTTGAATGAAATTCTTGGTAGCTTGAAATATTGATCATGAAATTATTAGTTAATTCACGGTAAAGATTAAGTGAATTTCGCTAAAGTCTTTTAAATTAGTTTCTGTGCGATCGGCACACGGTTTCGATCGAGGGAAAACAAATAAACGTGACCGGAAGTCGAATTTGGCGAACGGGGAGCGACTCCACTGTCGCGGTTAAACGGCAACAACGATTACGACGAGAAAACCTTCGCAGCAAAAACAACGCTGACTTTAACGTCGCAAGCTAAACAATAATCAAAGTCACATTGGCTCTATACGACCTGTACGACCCGCAAGTTTGCTGAAACGAACCGGAGGAAAGAAACACAGGAAAGTAACTCCTGTTCCTTATTGCTTCCTCGATTTTTCTGCAATTCCGCACGATTCAATTCATTATGTAGACATTGATGCTGAATAATGTATATTTAAAAAGCTCGACAAATACGCTACATAATTGTAATGCAATTTATATATAAAATTAAATATTTTAAATATTTTTATTCGATAGAAAAACCATTTTTATTAAATACAAGTTAGACTGTTAAGTTAGAGGGTTAACGAAAGGTGTAGCGAATATAATGCTTATTACCCATCCTCGTTCACCGTCATGAAGCACTCACCAAACCATGGTAAATTTTCACTCCCTTGTAAATAATGAACCACGAACACGACGTCAAAGCAGATCAAACGCCACCGGCACCAAGTAAATTTACCAAAGCACACCCGTTGTAACATCGAACCGGGATGGAACTCCGCACAAAAGACACACGTCGCAACACACGAAATCGTCCGAATAGTCGATCGATTCGACGATCAAATCGAGACCGAATACATCAATTCGCAAGGACATCTAATTGTCGAGAAACGGTAGACATTGAAGAGGACTGCAAACGAAATTTCAAGAACTCCTACAATTGAAACCGAACTAGCTTTATCGAAAAGCCTTGCTTGTTTTTAATTTTTAGGATACAAATATGTGAATTTGAAATTTTCAAATTTTTATATTGTCAAATTAGTGAAGTTTCAATTCCTTAAATTCTTAGATTTTCAAGTCTTTATATCCTCGAATATTCGAATACCAAAATTTCCAAATTTGTGCATGACCGAATTCTATTATTTATGAATTTTCAACCCCTAAATCTATATTCCCAAATTCTATCATTTATAAATCTCGAACCCCCAAATCTCTCAATCTCCAAATTCTCAAACTCAGAAACCTTCAACATCCCATATCGTGAACTATGAATATTTGTAAAGTTGTAACACTGTAAATTTGAAAATTAATCAAACAAAAGTCAGCGTGTAACGGAGGCTCATTCTCCTACGGCAGCATTGTCCCTCGGGAGTGTACCGTGTGGGTTTTACCGGTGTTTCTAATCCTAGCTGGGTCAGGTAAAGGCAATAACCAATCAATTAACCGTAAGTTCTACCTCGAGGGTCGAATTTTGTCCTCAAACGTGGCTACAAAACCGTCAGTACAACTCTAACAGCGAGCACTCGTGGTTGTGAGCATAATCCGCGAAGAAATGGCTAAATAATTAGTTAGGATGGAAGGGGAGCACGCATGAGCGTGCACAGTGCGCGGAAATTATTTATCGATTTCTGCTCCGCGATGGAATATGATATTGCTTCTCTATTTTGTAAAATTGTCAATTAAGTTTTGATCTTAAAACGAGTGTTTCACACGCGTGTAGGTAATTATTACGTGTTTTTTCTACGCGGAACGATAGTGCATATAAATTGCGACGCGATAGAATAATATACTGTGTTTCGTTAAATGGATGCGTGTTTAAAGAGATAACGGGAAACGAGGGTAAAAAAAAGTGGCGGTGAATTAAAACAAATTGGTTAGGGTAATCGATACTAGTGTCGTTTCTACGCCGTTCGTTAAATTCATCGCGAATTTCATCGCCATCGTGTGGGAAAAGACTAATACTCGAACGAGAGGATCCTAAGATAAGTGGATTACAAAGAATCGAGCAGAAGGTAATAATGATCGTGGCCAATTTTCCCGATACTTCCAATCGACGTTTAAATCACTTAGAAAAGAAGCCCTGTAATCGGACGGACTTTAAAAACGGATTTTTACCGTAACTAGTACTCGCGAAAGTTTGCTCAACCACTTTATCACATCGCCCCGTTGCATTTTTGTTCAGTTTAATCAACATCCACAATGATATTTGCACGTCCTTTTTTCTACGCTCTTTTCATTTTAAATCCCTATGGAATAATGTTATACAAAGGTATGCATGCAGAATTATCGTATTAATATTTAAATAAAGTTTATGAATAACAGAGGTAGGTGTGCGGAATTGCGTTGATGTTTTTAAGACAGGTATACAAAATTCATAAACCAGACATTTTTATTGTGAAACAGCATTAATGTCATTGGTAACTATACAGATAGAGGCAAAGGTGAGTTTGTCCTCAAAATACGAATTAGCATTTACAACGCAGGGTAAGGTACGTAGAATGTAAAGTATTTCGCGTTCAGATTTCGAAAATTTCCAGATGTTAAATTACCAGAACGGAATTGTGACTAATATAAGCTGTAAGAGATATCCAAGAAAGAATTAGCGTTTTAATGGAGCCTCGATAATTCGTGAAGGACGTTCGAAATAAAAGTTCAGCCTACAATTAAGGTAAAGTCCTTGAAAAGGGAGAAAGAAATCAGGAAAAGAAAGGGGAAAGTGAGACGCGCAGATTACGTTGGATCTTAGATATCGTGGCCATTGAATTCGATTTGCAAAGTATAGGGAAACCCCAGGGCCGATTGAAAATAGTTCGGTTTCAATCTCGGGGTCTTCTCGAGTGCTCCTGAATAAACACTGACTTTCCCGCGTCTGTGCGGCTAAAATCAATTCAACGGAACAAGCGAGGTGTTAAGGTGGTTCAAAGCGATAGAGAGCCACCCTTTAGAATCGGTCGGAGGATAAGACGATATGGCGGGAAAATTTGAACAGAGGAACTACGCTCGAAAAGAGTCCTTGACTGTCGCTCGATCCGGTTGAATAAAAACCTGCGCCGGCCAAACGAAATGGAAACTTACCTCTTCCTCTTCGCGACGTAGCATCGCGTCGCTTCGAATTGAATACCAGCCTCACTGCGAGACTTCGAAACCGCTTGAAAATCTTGTTGCGCGTACTATCGATAATGCATCTCTCGAACACGCTCCAAACCGAAAACTCCTGTAGACTTCGACGACCGCGAACATTCTTGCACGGTGATGTTTTTTGGCACATCTTCCGATTCATTGGTTTGAACCGACGATCTCATGTAGCTAATAAGGTACTCATGGTTTTGGTAATATAGGGTTATTCAAAGTGAATCTTCAACTTATACTGCGAGAGAAATACTATGGTCGGTGCATGAATATTTCTAATTTTCGAACTATTTCTACATCCCCATATCCTATGTCCATGGATTTCTAAGGCTACTCTGTTTATAGGTACTTAGATTTTCAAATCTCGAGAGTTCCAGATCCTGGATCCCAAGATCTCTTGATCCTTGGATCCCTGTGGCTCTGATTCCCCTATTCCTACATCAATCTATATCTTTAGATCCCTACATCCCATTATCTCTACATCTCATTATCTCTCCATTCCATTATCCCTACATCGCATTATCTCTACATTCTATTATCTCTGCATCCCATTATCCCTACTTCGCTTTATCCCTAGGTCTCTGTAGGGGGATCCTATATTCCTAGATTCTTCTGTTCCTAGATACCTACCTTTCTATATTCCCACATCCCCAGATCCCTACATTCCTATACCTCTGTATGTCCTTAGGTTGCTATGTCTCTAAAGCCGTAAATATCTATGTCACTAGATAGCGATCACCTATATCCCTATAAGTTTACAGTCCCATATCCCTATACACCTAGATCCGCAAATTACCTATTTCCACGTTAGCTAGTCGCCTTTATTCGGAATTTCAGTTATCCTAGTGGTTCGCGAATCGTACAATATCGGGAAACAGTTTCGATCATAAAAGTTTGCGATCTGGAAATCATTGGATTTGGACGTAGTTTTGATCGCTATATTGACTAACGGAACTGAAAGGGGAAAATAACCCGTAGTTACCGCGTCGGCTAATTTAATAATGAAAAGAACGGAAAACAAAAGGGAAATGGAACCGGACCGAAACTGTTACGGCCGATATATTGTTCTCTGTCTAGGATAGGAGGCAGCTCGCGCCATTAGAGCGCGTTGTGTTTCGACTCCGACAAATATTTGCCAACGGTGAAACAGGAAGACCGTGGCGTATATACATCGCGGTTGTAGCGTACACAATGGAAAAACTAGTTGACCCTTCGCGATATAGAGATCGATAGCGTGGTCAGTTATTTATACCTTGCTCGTACATCAATCCAGTGCGTCTCGATAATGCGTATAATTCAACGGACGGTAAATCGTTGCCAAGGATGGTCAAATAACCGCGCAAGATGAACGAGGTTGCGCGTACACCTACACGGGCCGACGACACTCGTATACATCTGTACAGGCCTGTATTCGAAGAGGTGTACAAGATATACGACAAGAGCCAGCCGTGTTTGTGCGGCACGGTTCAAAAGCCAGGCTTCGGTGAACGAGGAGGGAAAATGGGTCGCGGGACTCGCTGGAAATTCCATCAATTATCGCATCAGTGCTACGACAATATCGTGTCGTGAAATTATCGTCTCTGCCAGCGGAAAAAGGATGAAAGGGATGAGAAAGCTCGTCTCGAAAAACGGGGTTTGCATTTGACGAAGGAAGATTCGCAATTTCCCGTCGCTTTGATTTCTTCGGCGGTCGTGACTGTGGGTACCTCACGGGGAAACAAGATACGACGAGATGTATAAGACTTTCCATTGCATTTTAATGCGAATTTCAACTCGGAATCGACTATTCGAATTTCCCGAATAAACGATTCGAGCAGGCCAAGCGTTAACAATTCCTCGAGTATCGTAGCGAGCATATTTTTCCAAAGGAAGACCGCCGTATTCAATACGGCACGAGTTATTCGTCGACGTTCCAGTACAACTCCCTCCGTTTTAACCGGCGAATAAGTGAAAAAAGGGGAAAAGAAGCTGTTATTCCTCCCGCTTCCTGATGGTTATGGGTCCCGTGAAGCTCCAGACGCGCATAAGTATACATTCCCCTCGGCTTATTACACGCATAAAGTATCCGATTTAACGTCACGCTTTATCTCTCTTCTATTTCTTCTTTCTCGGTGTTGCGACGCCCGGGAACCGCTCGCGGGAGTTTTCTCCTTCCCTTCTGCCGCATTTCCTTCGTTTTCTTCCGCGGTGCCTCTTTGTTCCCGGTTAGTACACCTCCTGACCTCGTTCGCCTCAGAAATAATTTAATTCGTATTACGGGGCCGTTACGAAGGGCAAAAGGCACCGGTTGCTACGCCTACGCGGACATTTGTGCGCTTGAAATCGAGAGAAGAAAGGGGGATTCCGCCCGGTGGCTCTTTTCATGCGGCGAAGAAACAGCATCGCAAGAAAAGGGCCAAGCTATGTACAACGGCGACGATGCAACCAAGAAACATCATCCTCACAGGATTATTTCTCGTGGCGAAATATGCACACCGAAAATACGCTAGACCGCTTTTTCAATGGAGCCACGTTTTCGAGGTTACCTTTAAAATTATGCGAAACAACAATGGAAATTCGCTTCGCGGACCTTTTTGCGGATTTTCAACGTTCGCGTTGTGCACGAAGTGACTCCGTTAGGAATTTTCTTTCGCTGTTAGTGTTTTTCCGAATTAAGAGTTTCTTTTGCTCGATATAACTCTTGATACTGGCACTTTTAATGCACAAGTGTTTCAGTAACTGTGGTCCGATTTCGTTTAAAATTTAATTCTTGTAATTCCTGTTTTTAGATACTAAGTCTGAGATGCCTGAGTCGTTCATTTTCTAAATTTGCAGAATTAAAGATTTCCTTATTTGATTCGTCGGATAAGATCCTCAAATCTTCAGTTTCTAAGTTGTCAAATTTTCAGGTATTCAGATTGTCAAGTTGATAAATTCCTTATTCCTTATTTCTTCAGATAAATTCCTTATTTTCTAAATTCCAGTTTCTTTAATTTCTGGAATCCTCAAATTCTCAAGTGTTCAAATCCCTGATTTCCATCTCCCAAATTTATAAGTCCTAATTTCCAGGTACAAAATTTCTCAAGTTTCCAAATGTGTCCTTCCAGTCCATAATTTCCCATTTCCCGAATTTCTAAATCCTCAAATCCCCAAATCCTCGAGTTTCCAAACCCCGAATCTCCAAACATCTAAATTCCCAACCGCCCAATTTTCTTTCCGGAGGAACACTTTCAGTATCGATCAGTTCAGTACCTAGCAATAAATTTGCTGGTACCCCGCGGCAACATAACGACACTATTGTTCTGAAGGTACGTGCAAACTAGATCGGATACAATGTCCAATTTCGTCGAATTAGATTACAGTTAAAAGGGAATGAGCAAACTTTATTCACGTCAACGTGTCTCGGTTAGACGCCAAAGTTATACCACTCGAGAAATTGGCTATAAAAGATGCAGACTGCTCACTCTAACTCAGTCCGTTTCCTGGTCCACGAAAAGCCGGGACCCTCTTTATGTTACCTTTTTGCCATGACTCAACGAGATGCAGATTGAAAAGCTGTCCGAATTAAATGGAATAGGTTTTCTATTGCTTTCACGCGCAACATAATTTAGTGGGTGAAATGGGGACACTTTGAGGAGAAGGTTGGAAAGGGGCGAAAGAAAAAGGTCTATTTAATCGAGCCTACCATGGACACAGGAACGTTCCGGGTTAAGACAAGGGGTCCATTTCGGTGAATCAATGGCTGAAAGAGAAGTTGAACGGGAATTGGAGATTGCTGGAAACGTCCCTTTGTTTCGGATTGCTTCGAAATAAATTTGGACGCATCTGCAGCGAATGTTTATGGCGCTAGACATATGGGTTACGGACGCGTACGGTCTACCTTTTGCCGAATAATTGCTGAAATTACTGTCTGTTTTATGGTTTTATGGTCTTGACAGTCGTAAAATGTCCTCTCGTGGTACTTTTTTTACACTTGAAATAATAAAATATAAATGCGCTATAGTTAAGAACGCCTCGAGTTCTAATGTTGAGTTATGAAGACATTAAATGATAACGTTTATGTGTTTCGTCAAATTTTCATTCGGCATATATCGCTTGATATCCGTGAGACGATTAATATTTTCAGAAAATTGCCACTCTAAAATCACATATTAGAGAAAGACTTCAATCAAGTGGATATAATTCTGTTCACGTTGATATCTTGTGGTATAATTAAACGTTCCAGCGGTACGCGTGTCTGAAGGTTGATTATGCTACCCTCGTAAAATCCCCTGAGGCGGTTCGGTTTATTTTATGGTATACGAATACCCGTCATTCGCTGAAAATTATCCGTTCTGAGACCGCCAATCGAAGGAGCAAAATTAGCAACGGCATTTCTATTTTCCAACTTCGGTGCTTAAATATCCTCGTTTCTTCTTTTTAGCACGAAAGTTTGTAAGTTCCTTTTCTGAAGATGCACACGACGGCGAGCTTGATTTGCATTACTGATCTTAAGTAATTAAAATTATACTCGTTTTACGTTCTGATCTCTCGTGGCACCGTTTGAAGGATGAAAGAAGGAGAGTGAGAGGGGCAAGTTTATGCCTCGAGTCCTTGCAAGCTCACGTCCAATCAGACTCGATCGATAACACTTAGACCAGATTCGAGATGGTATATTGAATTAATGTAGTCGTGAAACTTGAAGTACTTTACGACTCCGGCCAATATCTGTAATTATCCCATTGTGAATCTGATTTCTGCAGAAATTTCAATGGATCTCGCGTTGTTCGAGTTCGAGGCACTTCGAATTTCAAGAGATTCAAAACGAAAATGAACAATGCCGATTCGATAGAGTCGTTTTGAAGTTTCCAGGGACACCCTCCGAACGTTATCGCGTTTTTCCCGCAAATATTCAGCGCGTCGGCGTTAAATTGAAACTGGCCGCCACGAAAAGCGGCTTAAACGGCGTATAACTTCCGAATAGATTCCTGTGGGCCCTTTTGTTCCCTTTAATAGAAAGTTTTTTGTTTCGTTGTTTGTCGAACTGCGCGACATAGGAAGCTGCACGCTGCCGGTTTCTCGGTCCCTTCGGTCTCATGACCGGTTCACGAAAAAAGCTTCCTTTTGTCCGGTCACATTTTGCCCTGCAGTTTGCCCAACGTAATAGGAATGCGTTCTTTCTCTTCGCTTTTTCGATCAATTATTTAGTCTACGACAGATATTCTCATTTTTATCGTGGAAGTTTGCTTTTTATACTTTCGCCTATGATCGACTTTTATTATGGTAAAATTTTTTAAGGGAGACTGAAGTATTCCTGAACTTTACATTGTTAACATTTTCGAATTCTTATAGTTTTAAGTTCTTAAATTTTTTAATTTCGATATTCCCAAATTCCGAATTCCTAAATACCCAAATTCTCAAATCGCCGTACTCAGAAATTTCCATATTTAATAAATTCCTACACTCTCAAGTCCCTACATTCCCAAATCGGTACATCTCCAAATCTCTTCATTCCTAAATCCCTACTTTCCCAAATCCCTACATTCCCAAATCCCCACTCTCTCAAATCCCTACATCTCCAAATCTCCACATTCCCAAATCCCTATATCCCCAAATCTCCACATTTCCAAATCCCCATATTCACAAATTTTGTTACGAGGTAAAAATAAGAATTAATGATTGACAATTTGATTTCATGTGATAAACATTTGTTTCCTCTTTTGCAGAACATTCCTTTGGCAAAGTGACGCTCAAAGCGGTCACGGATTTCTCGTTGCTGTCTAAATTAAGGGTAAGCACTTCTTATTCGTTTACGATTCACAATTATATCCGTGGCTGCGTTAACGATGTTGTTGGAAAGCAACGATTCTAATTTGTTCGAGGAAGTTTCGTGGCAACGCGTTTCACCCCTCGCTGTTTTCTTAACTCGAAACGATTAAGTCGATAAATTTCAAAGTTCTCCGTCCACTCGATGCTGCCGTGGAATTTGTATTGCTCGCGTTTTGCCTCTGCCTTTAACTTTCTACTAGATTGACGAACGAAGTTTCTTTGAAATAAGGAAAAAAGGTCGGAAGGAAATTTTCTGACCATAATTATTAGCAAACTATGACAGAAATTGTGGTATCAATGATAAGATCGCTGATTTCTTGATATTTTAGAGTTATTCCTATTGCGCTATTATCTTATCTCATTATTTATATTCAATTAATCTATAAATTTATAAATATTGATATAAAATTGTTCGGGTTTCTTTAAACCAAAATCGATGGTTTTAAAAAAAAATTATTGAAAAATAGTAATCGATGGACGGTAGCAAAGAAATATTTATTTATGAGAATTTATTTAATAGACAATTAATTGTTGGTACGTGAAACTATTTTTGAATCTTTGCATAAAAATGAGGACGACTTAAATGATTAAAATTTCACATTAAGTTCAACGATTCTTGTCCAATAGTAGATCACAACCCTTGGTTCAAAAAACTTCAAGCACCCTTGTTATTTTCCTTCCTCAACGCTCTCCGACATCCAGAATTAGCCACCCAAATTTATCCCAAGAGAATAAGTAACCGTGTCACGAATGAATAATTAACAGAAGGAGATTCCGGAACCAGAACTCAGAGTTAGTGTATTCTTTATACATTTACTGGCATTAGGGAGAATTATTAGAAAAGGATATTAAATTACAGACTACGAATTGAGTTACTATTATTACAGTCACAGAAATTTAGGATTATAGAAATTTAGAAATGTTGAAATATATGTCAATATATGATAATAATATTATATTAGTTCGATAGCTTCGATAGTTACGAAATTGAATGCTTCAATTTGAAAATTATACTATAATTATTTAATAATTAATATTGGAATATGTCCGACTACGCGTGTCCATATTCACTGCAACAGCCAACCCGTTAACAATTTTCCAATTAACGTTCCAATCGGATATCACGTTTCCCGGATGATTTACAAGATCATTTAACTTGTTGAAAAAGTTTGCGTAATTTCGCGGGTGAAACACGTGACGGCTGTAAATATTCGGAAAATTGCGAACTCCGGTAGAACAGGGTTGTCGGTGGTCGTCGCAACATAAGCGAAAGAAACTTGAGCTATTAGATGCGTTTCGATATCGGAAAGCGCATAAACTGTACGTATTACCAATCGATAACTCTCCGTCTGCACGAACTTTTTATTCCAGAATATTCGATTTTTTTACAGGGTGTATGTCGACGAAAAGTAACGAACCTCCTCTAAACGTAGCAGGGAACGCTAACCCGAGGAACGCGATAAAAATGCATGTTCACGTGATTAAGGATGCACGATTCGATAAAGAATTACATTTCACGACAAAGAACATCGTAGTTGCAGATAACGATTTCCAATAGAATTTTAATGGGACCAGCTATACCGGTGACGTCCTATAACGTCATGTAGCCAGACACCGTAACCCGAAAGTGAATACGACAGTCTGTCAAACATGAACGAGAATGTAGAAATCTTCGTTTCATGCAGTTGCAAACTGCAACTCGGCTTACTTTTTGACGTAACATTCGTTTACATGGATTTTATTCCTCAAGCAGTTCTTTATGCTTATATACTTGTTTATTCGACACATTGTAGACGCAAGTATCGTCAACTGATCTAGAAGATGTCCTCGATAAGAGACTGTCGCTGTCCCCACCTACTATTGAAATAATTGACATTGATCTGTGTACTCTCCAGATTCTGCCTAGAATCGTGCACAGCCCATGAATGTCTTAATGAACACTTGTTTTGCCTATCAGTGATTCACGCAAGTGTTGACTTGTTTTGCAGCTAAATGAAAAGCTTCCTTTGAGCGTGGTGCTTGTAATTCATCCGCTTGATTTCTTTCCCATTTGCATGGACGATCGGTAGAAAAAAAGAAGCGTTCAAAGGCTGCTAATCAACCGTCCCGTCCCGCGCTGGAAACCGGATATTAAGGAAAGAAGATTTCGCAGCGAGATTAAAAGGAATTTCGTTTGTTGCTGTTCCTCTTTAGCCCCGTGATTTTCGTTCACCTTCCAAGTCGTTGCAATAACCGCGCCAGCGACGAAAAAGGTTGAACCGGAGGAACAGGGACAGAACGATATCGTTCATAATTATGCGATGTAAAAAAAGAGGTACACTTCCTTTTTCGTCCTTTCCGTTCTACGTGTTTTCCCGGTCGTTCCTGTTTCGGTGGGAGAATCAACTCTCTAAGAGAAAATTACCAGAGGCATGGCGTGTTCCATGGCAGAGACTTTAAATCCCGTATCCCCACGGATAAATGACCTCGTAACTGAAGATTTATACCAGCATTCTCATTATCCGGCCCGTTACTATAACGTGCTCATTATCGTTCTTTCGTGATTCCCTGGCAGTCGTGGTTTTTCTCGATTAATCGCGTATGTCCGATTTTTGCAGATTCGTTCGCTAAAACGGAGTCTTAGAGGCACGGGCGAAAAAAAATAATTAACACAAGAGGATCGCGGTAGTCTGCGAGATAGCAGAATCTACGGAAGCTCGAAAGAACGAGAAAATAGAATAAACTGGTATGCGATGTAGATTGCTAGATAGTAAAGCCGAATACTCCGAAATGAAGTTTTCGATTACGGTAATGAAAGTCAAGCACTTAGAATTTACTGTTCGATGTTCCAACTTCAACACGGATGAAGTGTAAATCTTTACGCAATTATAAGTATGACCCAGAATTGAAACACAGTGATCACCGAATAAATTTCCAGATATCTAAAGTTGTAAATCTGTTATCGATACATCGAGAAATCCAGGTGAAGATGCTACCTGACGGAAGTTCACTGCATATCGATGCTAGGAATTAGAAAATCTATCGGAACGAAATTGCACTTCACATCGTCCGCATTCCGTCGATAAGTCAAGTCGGTATTGTCCTCTCTTTATTACGTGCTTATCGATAGACACATCGGCTTCGATCAAACAGACAAAGTTCATCTCCCGGGATATCCTATTAGACGGATCTCTCGCGTAATCTTAGCGATCCGCTGACAAATAGGAGTTTCTGTACGCTGCACAGCTGCGCCAGCTTCGACATCTGCGCACTTTATTGTATCTATCGCTTCTGTTTACGGATAGATATGGCCAGAAATTATATCTCAGCGTCTCAATCACGTCGTGTCAATAACAAAGACGTTGAAGACTATTTTTGGTATCGAGAGATTCCTCGTGGAGAGCGCGAGTTGTATCTTTAGAAATGAAAGATTTCGTCGGAAGGGAAAAGCAGTCGACTGTCGAACACGTTCCGGAACGCGTCGGGGATTTCGAGAGCGTCGTTGCGACGCGTTACGCGATTTCGATCATCAGCGGAACAATAGATGATTTCGATGACTCGCGAAATATTTCGGTGGAATCGCGCGCAGGCGAACAAGAATTCGCAAACGAGGGTTCGTTATAATTTTCATCTGCGTTTTTCGCAGTCTCTCGCATCATTATGAGGTTCCGACGCGTAATTACAGCGCCGGAAACTGCTACGCCGCGTCGATCAAACATCCCCCGCATCGGTCTGCTTGAAAATAAACTCGCGGAAGAGAGCTCCGTAATTTCATTTATGTAAGTGTACATCAAAATTCGTGTATATTTGCGTAACATTTCCCCGAATTCGTTGCGAAGTGTATCATTTTCAACCCCTGTGTAAAATACGCAGATTCGAGCTCGGAATATTCGAACACGTTCAACTTCAACAGTTTTCCACAGTCCGGTAGAAGAGCATCGGATTTCTAAATTTCAATTACGCTTAATCATCCGTGCTCGTAACGAAGATAAAGAGTCAGAGAGCTCTGGTCGTGGACCGAAATCACGGGAGGGACATAAAAATCCCGTTGTAACGAGGGTACCGTGACCCATTTACAAAGTCGCGGGCAAGATGGACGAACTGGAGGAAACACGGAGGACCGTGTATGTTTCTTAATGTATATAACGAATCGCTGCGCTGTTTCTACCCGTCCCAGGGTGCTACTACCTCGACGTTACCAAAAATCTACGGTCTTTTCCTACTTATACACGCGACACGATCCAGTCTCATTTAAACTGCTTAAGGAATACACACGAACCCGTACACACGCGAAGAAAGATAGAGAGAAGGACGCCGGTGACGCATATGATCCTTTTCCCTGGTGCAACATCGTTCTTCCTTACGGACCTCCCCGGAGACAGTTGTATCTCGTAATCACGAGCAGTATTCTCCAGTTTCTCGGTGCGTGTATTTTGCGTGCACGTGTGTGTATTCTCCAGTTTCACACGCGCGAAATAACACACGGGAACGGGTTGCGTATGATCGTGCACGCGATCAGATACACGGCCTGAGAGAGAGGTTTAGTTACATAAAGGGTGTTTGTCCCGGGAGGGTGGCACCAGGTGTATATCGACTCCGAGCACATATTAATATCCAGCTTCGAGCCTTCTAGGGCATCATCTTGGTTTCCTGTATCCTTGTCACGTTACAGGGATACGGAGACGTAACTGGAAGCGTGCGGAATGACACCGGGAGCGTGCTATTAGCGAATGTTCTCGTTTTTAATTGCACCGGGTGTTGAATAACATCTTGCAATGTAATGTTTCGATGACGACACCGGTTCGGAGCTGATCATATCTATAATACATTTGTACGTTTAACCTTTTCAAAGACGTATGTGGACTCAATTTTTATATTCAAAGGTCACGTACATAAATGAATCTTGAAGAAGTTAAGTATCATTTTTGTATAATCAAGATTCACGATTAATACCAGTCGTTTCTCGCAAATTTTTAAAGCGTACTCTGAAAACGAATATATACCTTGTAACAAAATGTCTTTCAACTTCTCGGAGAAACTCTTATAGCCATTATGGTTTGCAGCTTCGCAATGCTAACAGTAAATTACGCGTGAAAGGACTAAAGAACATAAAACGATCGTCCCGAAGATAATTCATTTACAATCAATACATTCGTGAGAAAATCCTGAATAATTTGTTTGCACGGATATAACGATTCTAAAGGACATCGCGATAGTTGTTCCCGATAAGAACGGTAACCCCATTACACGATCGATCGTGTTTCTCTTTCGCAAGGGATCTCGCTAAGGGGTTGGTCACGAAAATATGTCGAGCTCATGCAAATGGAAAATACTGGAGGAATAATTACGGAAGCGTTTCCACGATCAGACCATTCACGGCGCTATCAGCTTGCGGTATTATTTGTACAGCGACGACGACGATATCGATATTCATTGGTAATTAAGTATTAACGGCTTATCGGGAATAGAAGGTGACCCCTTCGCCGAGAGTTCAGGCTTCCCTCGGCTTCGCCGTTTCTCATTTATAATTAGAAAGTCGATTACCGACGCGACGCGGCGTCTTTGGCACGCTCGAGGCAGACGCAATAAAAACGGTTCGATTACTTCGAAAAAAACTTCGACATTTCGTATCCCCGTGCTCGGGTAACGAGCGCCAGACAGAACGACAAACTTGATTAATCAAATTTACAACTGCGGGTAGATGAAGAAGATAGATGATTCTCAGGATGTCTGATTTCTTTTTCTATGATTCGGGATCCGAACCCTGTGACAATCCTAAACTAACCTTCAGTAACAGTCAAATATCGCTAAAAAAAATTTGTTAGGAAGCTTTGTTGTTTGTAAAAGTCAGTGTGGCAAATCTCTTCGACCTCGACATTATGTAATTTATTTGTAATTCACCGAGGAGCGATTGAAAGTATAAGTCAATAGGAGAATAATGGGAGTAGACTTAAAATGGGGCTGACGTTATTGCGTGACTTTTGTCATCGAGCTAGTTATGAAATATCGTGTCGACACGCTCCAAGTATCGACAAGTTCTTTTTTCGTTCTTCTTCGTGGAGTTACGTTGAACAGAATATCCATTAATGAAACAACGTATTTTCTGGTTATAACACAGACCGCGGTCCATTAATATTCACCTGGGGCTGCAATTGTCTCCTGCCGTGAGGTTTTTGGTTTTTAACAATACGCTCGATTTGAGCCTGCGTGCTGCCCGTCCATCCTCGACGACCAATGAAACAATTAAAATAGCGAAAATGGAAAATTTGTTGGTGAACGCACGGGACTGTATGAAATTTGAATTTTATCTCTCGCGTTAGGAGAACGGGCGCTTTTGAACTCACGGTTGAAACCACGAAAAGAGGAATTTATTTGTTATATATATATATATTTTTTCATTTCAACAAAACTGTTGTAAAAAATGAAAACGAGTTTCACCTGATTGCTCGACCGTGGAAAACGGTCAAAAATACTCTACGTCGGGAAAATGTAAAACGATGTTCAGAGAGTAAATTGAGGTTCGAAATTTGAAATTGAAATTTGCATTTAAATTTAAATTACGGAGTACAAGTACCTACAAAATTGCAAAATTCGGAATTATACCTAGCTTCTAATTTCCGTTAATTGCATAACTTCACGAAATGATTGATCAAATTATTATTATGGTCACTTGTTTGTTTGAAGTTTAAACACGAATAGAATTGAAAATACACTTAACGGGTAATGAATTTTGAAAACTTGTATAATGAATTTTTATTGAATAACGTATTGTAACGTTTTAACGTTTGGAAACGTTTATTCGGTGTAATCGAATTTTTCTTTACATGTTAAGGACAAAGAAAAGGGTGTACCTGACCATCAATAGTGTTCCGATTGCACGGTTCCGAATTAACACGGTCGAAAAAATTCGTAAAGCTTCGTTTTGCATGAAACGATTTCCATTTAACACGCTTCAACAAATGAGCAACATATTCGGTTTAAAAATTATTTAAATCCAACAAAACTGTTTTCATCGAAAAACGTGGGAATAACAACTTGTTTGAATTCATGATGCGTACAAAAACATTCGATAACCCGAAAATTTCAAAGTTCAAAGTTTCATAGTTCTAACAATTCCATATTTCCAAAATATTAACCTGTCAAAATTTCAAAGTAATATCCTTGAGGTCATAAAGTATATCACTTTTGCAACTCACCATCATAATTCGATCACTAAATTTATTCTCATTCCTTGCGAACGAATATATCATAAATGATCGATATTCGCTGTCACGACAAATTATATCCAAGGGTAGAAGTTCAGCAGGGCAATATAATTACGTCGGGAACAGAAATTCTTTGGGTGTCTACACGGTTTACTTGGACGATTTGTATTTCGCCCAACCAATTCAACTAAAACTTTTTCTTCCATTCGTTATTACGCCAGCGAGTTCCACTTTGAAACTGAATCCTCAGGAAGTTGTCCAGGTAACTGGAGTATAATGTGCCGTACATACAGGACACCGTCCTAATGCCCGATCTCCGATTTCCGTTACGAAGAATCGATTTCGTTCAGAAAATGCGAATAATCATCTTTTCGTACCTTTGGAAATTTCTTTGAATCTCCAATTACACACCGACGTATGAAGTTCCATCTAAATCTTTCGTCAGACTAAACGCTATTATTTAAAATTTCCGAGTATCGAGAACAGACTATTATAACTGATACTGATTCCATAAATACTTTTTATAAATTTTTAGCATAAATGATTGATTGTCCCTTTACCTTTGTTCTATCAATAAATTTCCGGTGGGTAAAATGTCCTATAAAATTTTCAACAGAAATCCTATTAGCTTCGCAGGTGAAGATCCGATTAATTCGATTAAATCTAAGATTTATAACCTCGATTTAAATAATTGAATTTTAAGACGGTTCGACGTTTGACGTTTTCGCCGAGAATAACCGAAACGAACTCCTAGATTTTCCATATTTTGATCTGGGTATAAAAGGACATATTTTAATCACGATCATTATAATATTATGGATCTTAGCCGGAGGTAATTACTCTCGCTGAATGAAGCAGAACCTTGTCACATCTAGCTTGGTGTTCCTGCTCGAATTTGCTGTCAAGTTACAAAGGTACATTAATATTAAACAGTAAGAGAATACAGAAGCTTCCTTTTCTTTTAGCGACGGTTAATCACGTTTCGAGTTACCGGAATATTAATTTATTCGTAGGATGAATTTATAATTCTCTTCTATATTCTGTCACGTCCAGTATATTTAAACCTACGTTCACACATAATCAGTTAAAAGCTTTATAATATTAAACGAGAGGCGGATAAAGTTAAACGAAACACGATAAAAAAGCCATTGAGCAAACGTTCAATTTTACTTCAGTCTACAATATTCGCGCTGCTTTTATTTTTAATTAACGAAAATGAACGGCAGGGAGACAAATTTTTAATATGTTGACAGTTGTAATGAAAATAGACATACGTTACCATTTTTATTACTGCACGAATATTACTCGGCTTAATTTGGATATAACGTTGAGCTTAAAAATGTCTAAATCTCCAAATATCGATGCTCCTAAGTTTCTAAATATTCAAATTCTTAAAATACAAAAGTTCCGAAGGTTCAAAATCCATGTATTCTCAAATCCCTACACCCCTGTATAATAACTAATTAATCATACCTATTATGAATACTAATTAAATATCTATAGTTCCAAATTAAATTTCCAAATTTCTGAACCTTACTTTTTCGACAGGATTTTAAAAATTCGATAACTCGAAAGAGAACCGTAGTCGCAGAAAGCAACCGTTTGTATTTCCGCGATCTTTGTTGTTAGCAAACACGCGATTCGTTTGAATTTCCTAACGCATCGTTATACGAACGTTTCGACGGGAAGCGGGCGAAACGGAAGGCCACGATTTTATTTACAGAGACGTCTAAATTGAATTTTCAATTTCGCAAAATCGCCACGGCGAAACCGACGCTCAAAATGCTCGACGCTTTGCGGTTAATACATCCGCGCCGGATTCGAAAATCGTTATTCCGTTCGCTAAAGCAATCTTTACATTGCCGGCATGAGATTGACTGTTTTTTTACGTCGAGCAGCTTGTTCGTTTCCAAACAGTTTTAAGTCGAAAACATCGTTTCGCGTTTCTACCTTTTTTTCCTGTTTTTTTTTTCATTCGAAACAATTTTCATGGGAAATTCGATTTAAGCGCTCCGGTTTTCTAAAATTCGCTTCCCATGTGTGCTCGAGCACCGCTTAACGTATCTTTTCATATGCGAAAAGCTTCATCCCTTTCAGTCGGCTTAATATCCCCGATTTCGCGAATAATCGTTCCCAACCGACGACCAATAAATTATGAGATGATCGTCGGTTTACTCGGGCTATTATAAATCCTATCAGTTGCCTCTAACTGTCACAGATACGTCCGAACGATATGAATGCCACGTTTCGAGCCAATCATCGAACATTCGAAAACGGTTTCGACGGTATAATTATACGATATGTTAATTAAATCGGGACTGCGGGAACCTGTTGTACGTTAATTCGCTTATGCGAAATCGTTGTGGCAAATGGATGCTAAGTAAATTCAAGTTGCATGTAAATTCCTCTCGTAGAATGCTAATTGCTAATTAATTCTTTATTCGGAAATATAAATTGGTTAATACATGTTACAACGCTGACATCCGCTTATTACATATTTCGTTACCATACTATCATATATCGTAAACTACTGTCATATTTCGATATTCTAACCATAATACTACACATACCTAACCTAACAAGACCTGATATATGATACTTATTAAATAGGTGCATATTTTAAAGTGCAACTATGCATGTTATATATATTGTGCATATTATAAATGCAATTCAATTAAAGATATTTGATTATGAAGTATATTGTAGCAATGACAACAAACGATAACAAAAAGATGTCAACATTTGTCAATCGACTAAACAAAGTTAACCAAATACCCCTAAAATCATACCGTTAAGATGTTCGAAAAAATGGGAAAAAATTATATCGAAGATAATTCTTATAAAATATAAACGAGGTCGATTTGGGACGTTTAAAAGTTTGAATTATTCAACGATATGGTTACATAAGTCAATGTTGAAATTTTCCTACGTACGATTTTGATCGGAAGGGTTGATCCGAATGTAAAATTCCGGCTTCGCGAAAAAACCAACCCGTTATCTGACCCTCTTTCCGGCTATGCAAACCAGCAAAGGGGTGGATTTGCACGCACGCGTGCCTACATAAAGGACGTATGTCCACGTCACACTCCTTCCGACCGTGCACGTCCTGGAACAAGGCACGTAGAAGGTCTCTTCCGGACCGTGTTTCCAAAGGACACCGCTTCCAGTTCGCCTCCGTTTTGCCTCTCGTTCACCACACTGAACCCTGCATCCCACCCCATTCTCCGCCCTTCATATAGATACCTCTGATATATAGGAAGTTTCCAAAATGGATGGCTAAAGTTTAATCCTCTTAACGACCAGATTTTTTTCACATTTACATAACATTCATATTTGTGGTATCAGGACGTTCTGAATTAATAAGCGGACGTTCGGAATATAAATAGGGAGGTTTTTCTGAATTTTTTTAATATAGAGGGCTTATCAGACTCTTCGAGAAACGGTCCGGAATGAAACTTTTAAACACATGGGGATGAAAAATATTTTTATTGAAGATATATTACATGTACAGTCTTATATCAGTAGAAGAAGAGTCGCAGTAGAATAGAAGGTTGTTGTGAATTCACAACTGAATTATAAAATTTTATAAAATTAATATTTCTTGTATAATACTCGGGAGTCGAATGTTCAGTTATTTAGAAATTCAAAAATGTTCAAACATATTTTATAATCTATTACCCTGCTATCGATACTCATATCGTTGACTGAACGAGTACGACTTTAATTTCGTGAGCAATAGTTAACTGCAGTAATTATCGTCGATTAGTAGTAAACACAAAGTATGATTCGTAACACAAAAAACAAGTAAATTGCGCGAGAATTATTTTTATACCTACAGCGAAGGTGGAATACGTCGAAAGTTTGTGCACCTGTTTGAGAAACCTCCTGTATATACCGGTAGAAAGTATATAAACCCTTTACTTTCGTCTTATGCATATCTAATGTTCTCGTTGGTCGGATATTTACAAGTCAAATGCGAACGATCGAGTGAAACCGGTACGACGCTCGGAGGCTGAAAAAGCGAAGAAAAAGCTCACCGCAAGCGCGTTACCAGGGTTTGGATGAGGGTTGAAAGAACAACGAAGACGAAGAAAGGAAGGAAAGAAAGAGCGAACGTGGAAGAAACGCGGAGGACGATGTAACGAGAAAAATGGGACGCGCAATGAAGCTCGGAACCGTATTTCTTTTGTCTTGGTGCGGTTCACCGTAAACCCAGGCACAAAAGAATCTTGCCCCTGGTCTTCAGGCGATGAAGTCCGAAAGAAGAGATGGTAAAGCGAAGTACGCAAACCATGAGTTTTCCGTTGCGGGCGGAGATTTCAGAAAGTTCCACGATCCAAGGCGGAAATTCGAGCACGAACCATGCCATGATCCGATCTGGAGGGATTCGTTTAAGCTTGTTTTCTCAGTTAAATTAATTCAGGGCTAAATATCGAAATCTTTATTAAAATGGAAATGCGAAATTGGACATTTTCAAATTTCCATATCTCGAAATTCCTTCCGTGCTCGACAAATATTTTCATTGCAACAATTTCTGAACCTCGTAAAGATCGTTCCTGGAGATACTTCTTCGTGGTATTGGCTTAAAACGAAAAGCAACCACTCGATAAACGAGCTATCATCCAATTGTGTGATCCGGTTATAAATATTTGATCACAATGTCACCGACCGATCCGCTGCTTGACAAACGCGGTTTGTCAACGGTGTACACCAACGAACGATAATTGAATTTGTGTAATCGACGTAACGCCCGCTTATATTGGTCCCGTAGGCATTGACGTTATTATAACGTTCACCGTTATCCCACCCCGTTGCTGAAGAATCGATTTACCAGTGTATGTACACCCATGTCGTTACCCTTCCCTTTTCATCCTAATTTTTCGTCGCACTCACCGCTAAAAAGTACAGAACGCCCCAAAAATGGTGGTCCATTCAAAAACCGTGGATTCTTCCTGCAAGATCATCTTGCAATTTGTGACCTTTTCACAAGATCACCCTTTTGTACGATGTATTTATACATGAAGCATGCTTCAGGTTCGTACTCTTGAAATAGTCTGTATAGCTAAGCCTGTCTTTACTACCTCTTTTTCCTCAACTTTTGAAATAAATTCAAATGACAAGAAGGTCGTCTGCGCTAGGTCGTTTGCCTCGACCTGTTTTACTTACAGTTTGTATCCCTGGAGGAAGCTACAAAATGAATTGTACCGAGAGCCACCTCCGACCGAAAGAGTAATTTGATGCACAACCTCGAATTCCACGGGCTTGGACGATAATAAAAGGGGCACAGCGTGCGGGGCGTCTTGTTTTATTAATTTAAATTCTGCAACGCGGCGTCGACTGGTGATCGTGGTGAGAGGACACCAAGACGATATTAAGTTAAATTACAAACAGTCCGTGCTAAGGTGGTCTCCGGTTCGAGATTAACACGGGAACACGGGCTAAGAAACACGCAGGAGGAAACCGGCTGGGTGGAGCAACGTAAAAAACACGGTGGAAGAAAAAAGAAAAGTAAAATGAAGAGGGCGGCAAAAGCGGAAACGGCTCGGAAGTGTATATTGCTGAGAATCGTGCTCCTCGGACTTGCCTGATAACGGAGAAAGTTGAGTTTTCTCTTGTTGATCGTACTGTTCGGCCCTGCACTCATCCCTCGGGTCGACAACGGAAGATTTTCCGTAAACCTTCCTAGTCGAAGAAAGTGTTCTTAATTAAAATTCTCCTTACTCTAAAAGTTTGGCGATTCTTTCATCCCAAATTTCCTTTCGTTCGATCAACGATAACGATACGTTTATTGCTTGTAAAAATAGGGATAGACCAGAAATTATACTCTTTCGGTTAACGAAAGAGTAATCTTAAAGTTACTGTTGATATTTATTAACACTCTGCATGCAGAAATTCAAACACATTATACGGGAGAAGTAAATCATCTGCCAAGTATTTCCAACGAATTCGCAAAGACTCGCGCGATGGAGGTTGCTCGCGAAACTGCCTCGTTTTCACCCGCAAAATATTTCCGCTGTCTTGTTCCGGTCGGAAGTGTTTCTCGTGATACACACAACCGAACAAGTTCTAATCTCATCGATCATGTTTCTCTTGTTAACAGAAATCCTCGGGATGGAGCTAAGAACGGCGAAACTGTTATTCTACTCGGCGTTGGTGGTGGCGGTGTGTTGGTGCCAGGAAGATTGGACGGCTCAATGCTCATCCTTCTGCAAGTGCAGATGGATTTCCGGCAAGAAGACCGCCGAATGCGTGAAGCAGAATCTCACGCAGATACCTAGCGGTCTATCGTCGGAGATTCAGAACTTTGACCTGACCGACAATCGCATTATTCACCTGATGCACGACTCGTTCAGCCACGTTCACCTGGTGAACCTTCAGAAGCTGGTGTTGCGCAGGTGCGAGATCGAGACGATTCACACGGCCGCTTTCAACGGGCTGAAGATCGTGATCGAGATCGATTTATCGACGAACAACATCAGAACACTGAACCGGGGCACGTTCGTGGAAACACAGAGGTTGAGGGTGTTACTTTTGAACGATAATAAGCTGAAGGTCCTGGAGAACGGTCTATTCCGTGATCTAGTCTATCTACAGAAGGTAATGTTGTCCAACAACCAGTTGGAACGAATCGAGGAAAAGACGTTCCACAATCTGCCCGGTCTGCGATTGGTGGCCCTGGACGGGAATAATCTGAGCACCCTGGGGGTGCAGAGTTTCGAGTCGTTACCGACACTTGGCAGCCTGGAGCTCCATAATAATCCCTGGAACTGCAATTGCCATCTAAAGAGATTCCGTAATTGGACGATAGAGAGGAAGTTGTACACGAAGCCTACCACGTGTCAGGAACCGCCCAATCTGGCCGGGAAAATGTGGGACGAGATCAGCGGCGACGAGTTCGCCTGCAGACCGGAAATCTTCACGATCGGCCCATCCGTGAGGATGGAGTTCGCTAGAGGGAACGTCACCTTCTGGTGCAAAGCCACCGGGACTCCGCAGCCACAGGTAACCGTATAAATTTCTGTTAGAGCGGGAAAGTTGTTGGTTAAGGAAGAGAGAGAGGGAAAGGAGAAGAAAGGCGGAACGAAATAATGGTGAAATATTATAAAACGAGACGCGGTAAAGCCTGGATAACGTTGACTGCTGTAATCCACGGTAAGTTGCAAGCAATTCGGTATACAATCCGGTTCAACGCGGAAGTTAGGTCCGTTGAAAAGATCGCGTCGTCGGTTAAATCCGCGTTCGGGCAGCTTAGCTTGAAAGCTCCTAAACGATCTCGGCCAGTTGAACATTGTTCTCTGATTTCAGAAGGAAAGGATTGTATTTTGTTTTTTTTTTCTTTTTTTTATGTTTACCCACCATGAACGTATATTTCTTTCACGACGTTGCAACAGCCCGAACGGTGTATTTTATGCGCTGGTTGTAAAAGCTTTCTTTCTAACTCTGGTAATGGCTTTTGATTACGATGCAAGTCGACACATTTTTCTGTACCTCGTAATTTCAGGGACCCTGCTAATGATTCAAAATGCGCATAACTGAAATTATTGCTATATAAATTTCTCGTGCCGCGTCACAGATGAATTATTCCGTTTTAATGTTTGGCAGAATTTTCCCCTTTGAAGTAGAAAGTTTGCGTAGCTTTCAGACAGAGATGAACGAATATATAGGTTGTTCAACAAAATTGGATACGAACCGTAAGAGTAGATCAGTAAAATGAAAAGTGTTAGTAAACACGGATAAAAGTGCGATTAAGCTAATTATAATTAAAGGATAGAATCTCGTAATTGCTTGCAATGTACTCTCGGTAACGTTCATAAAATTCTTGATGGTTCGCTGAGTTTCACCGATAAGCTCTTTTTAAAGTTCAAAAATTCATTTTCTTTTCTTTGTGCCTTGCATTTCCTTTCTGACTCGATCTAAAAGGAAAGATCGCCTCGGGACGTCCTTTATTCCTAGACCCTCGATCCTTTATACTCTTAAATCAAATATTCCTCATTCACACCTGAAACTCTCGAATTCTGTCGCAAGCACTTTAACTTTTCTGTTCGCTCAGACTTCCCTTGCTCGTCTCTGCCTTAAAAATATATTCGCGCTCACACATGTACCATAACGTTTCGACGGATTCCCTTCAGTAACAGGAACATTGCCGAATGACTATCTCAGAATAAATTTCGCTTCAAATTTTCGCGACGCGATCATTCTCGACAATTCCTGTAACGTTATATTCCCCGGTGACCTCAAAAACATGTCGTGAAATTTTCTTGATTTAATGAAACCCTTTGATTTCGCGGAGAATAACGCGCTACAAAAGAGTGAAAAGGTCGTCTTTTGAAATCACATTGAACAAAAGAAAGACGTAGTTACGCGAGCTTTTGCGTGCGATAACGAAGTCCTTTCAAATTCTTCCCGCTATGAAAACTGAAAATTAAGAACACCCTTAAAATATGTTCGCACACGCTGCCATCTTATATGCATTTTCAAGGGCTCGCTGTAAACAGCGACGCGACAGCTCGATACCGAATTACATTCAACCTGTACAATTTTCGTTACACTTGCCGTGATCATAACGCAGTCTTTGAAAACTTTTTGACATAATCGTAAACATATAAACGGATGTTCCTCCGCTCGCACAAAAGGTTAGATACTGTTAGATGACTAAAGGTATAAAAATAACTTGGTTGAACGAGGGTTAAACATGAGGTGACCGGTTCTCAAACCTTGAGTTTTATAGTTTGCTCTTCCATTTCAGCTGTTCTGGATCTACCGATCGAGAACCTTAAGGAACGACAGTAGGCGGCATAATGGAGAGAAGGGTTACATCCTGAAGTCTAGCCACGACTGGTTGAACCTGACAATACCGGACGTCACGCCCTCCGACAAGGGCGATTACGTCTGCTTGGCGAAAAGTCCAGGCGGAAATACGGAGAAAAACGTGACTCTGGCCGTCGCCGGCGACGCTATGGGTGGCAAAGACAATATAATCAGTCTACCGCTCGCGCTAGGGTTAGGTGTGACCGCGTTGCTGCTTCTGATCGTCACCGTGTCCCTGTGCGTGTGTTACTGTCGTCGTCGTCGAACCAGGCACGACGAGAAGAGCCTGGAAGCCGCCTCGATGGAACATCACGGTCTCGGCGAGCAGGAGAAATCGCTGATCACCACCATAAATCCGGTGGTGAAGCCACCCAGACGCTACGAGACGCCTTCCGTGACGTCGCACGGCACCGAGATGACGGAGCTGAATCGCACGCTGCTCGACAACGACTCGGTCTTCGGTCAGTACACTGCCTACATTACTAAACAGTGCGTGGCCAGGTGCTAGCTACTAACCATTTGTTACTTCCTGCCACGGTTCACGACGAGATGCTCGTCGCAGGACGGTCGTTGCACGCTCTTCGAGTTCGATGGCGCTCGCGTGTGAAACGGCTCCCACCGGCGCCGAGAAGGTCGATAGAGTAATGGTCTTTCGAGTTTCTTTGCAGTATCGATACTTGTTCCGCGCGATTGCTCACGAATCGCGTCGCTTCGAGCGTCCAATTCGATTCTACGAATTAAATCCCGCCTAACTGGTTAGACGAATATACCTGGTACATATCCGACAGATGGGATCAATTTGATCTGAATAACGTAGTGTGTCCGAGAAGAGAAATTTGATCGGAAAGTAGAAATTGTACAGTCTAATTGCTCGGTGGTACCCTCTAACGTCATGCGATCGATTCGAGCCGATTTTTATGCAATTTTGATACGATATACAGGGTGTATCCTCTAAGATTAGCAACGTTGCAAAAGTTTAAGGGTATTGTTTGAATTTTTAACGGTCCGATACGTTATCGATACTTAACGGTATATCGACAATATCGTTACGATATCAAGGGAGATTTAAAAATTTTAAAAGCATCTCCGGTCCGAGAATTAAAGGTCGATCGATACAACGTGAACGAGTAACTTCATAAAAAATGTAACGTCCAAACGAAGATTAATTCGGATACCGTTAACTCAACAGCGACCATTAATCTTTCGATTTCCTTCGAAAACACTGGCTGTTGCGACTCGCGACAAATATCGTCGCTAATCAAGGATAGAACAGATTAATTGAGTCGTACACGGCGAGTGCGCTTAATTCGAAGACGATGTTGCTTCGGCGGTGACGCGGCTTGGGTTCAGTAATCCCGCGAGCAGATAAACGAGGCGCCATCGATCCTGGGTTAACGAGTATCGACCAAGACTGTTGCAAGATTAATGAGAGCGTGCAACGCGTCGCGATCGAGAGGAGAAAGGCATTCGTCAATTGTGTCTGGTTTCTGTCGATAGCGTTTTTCTTTTTCTCCCTCGAACAACCTCGTTTTCCACGCAACAAGAAAACACAACTCTGGTCAGACGTTGGCTATCGTTAATTAGACGAGACGTATCTAATCGTCCCGTTACGGTTTCATAGACGTATCGCGTATGCGAGACGATTATTTTGATAAAATTGTAAATACGTCGCTTCGACGAGCGAACAGCAAATTATTATACGTACTACCACGTCATCAACAGGATAAGCGTTCAAGAGAATCGAAGTATTTTTGTCTTTAGAATGATCGCAAGCTTCTTGTAGCGGTAACGGTCTTGTACATAGTATACGCTCTGCGGAGAATACAGGGTAGACGAAATAATGGAATATCTAAGAAACCTTTGACAGTGTTCCGGTTTTTCAATATTTTTCATAAATTCATTTCGAGCCTATCAAATTTCGCTGAAAGCTACTGGAAACTTGCCCAATACAAGTCAAAGAACACAGACGCATAAAAAAAATTGTACCTTTAACATTTCTTTATTTTCTTGTAAAATTATTTCTAATTAACACGTTAAGGTTTCAGTAGGTATCTGATTGTCTATTCGTTGAATACCGTACAGCTAAAGACTGAACCTTTCTGGAAATCTGTCAAACAAATGTTTTGGGAATGTATAGCTTCTGGAAGACTTAATATGAAGCTAATAGTACACTTCAAATTATTTTCATTTAGAAGTTAGGAGAAGAGTCAGAGTACACCAGAAAAGATAATTTTTTGTTTTAAAATTTGACCGTACCAATTAAGAGTTAAAGAACATAGCTCCATTATTTTGTCGAAACCCTGTAGCAAACGTTAGTTACGCTTATGTACATAGAGTTCGCGTAGCGGAATAAAAAAGGAAGAAAAACAGAATTTAGTGAGACACGGGACGAAAAGTAACCGGAAGTATCGCGCGAAGGGAAAAAGCAAGAGAGAGGATATTGTTGTTAATTGAAACGTTATTGGTCGTACGGCAGCGTGAATAATGAAAATACAAGGAGAACAAAAGGGTAGCAAGCGGTCGGGATTGCGCTAGACGTGGAGTGGTGATTAAAACGATAAGGGAAAAGTAAAGTGCACGAGTTTCGTGACGTTCGGTTCGGTTCACACAAAGGAACGGTAATGATCATTACACAACGCTCTCGTCTGAATTAGCAAATTGGCGTTTTATTAAGAACGATACGGACAGTTGTTCAGCGTGTTGCTTCCGTGTACACCTAACCCACCCTCTTTGTCTATGCACCTTCAAAGATAGTACATAATTGAAATTGTCGACGGGTTCTCGCATCTGAACGGTTACCTTCCTCGCTTCAATTACCACCGCGTTCACCGTATCCCTTTGTATCAACCAATGGCTCCACTCTCGTGTCCTAATTTCTGGTCCGATTGCCATTGAGCGGGACCCGAACGTTGAAACACGCGAACCACGATAAAACTTCTTCACGATTACTGGCCCTCTCGTTTACCTGTCATCGACACTCGTCAAGATTTCACTCGAACACATTCGCAATCCTGCGACTCGCGTGTGGGCGAGAACGGCTGCAAGGTTGGTGTACGTGTCACGAAGCTCTCCGAGACGAGAAGATTGCAGGGCAAAGTCTTTGACTGCGACAGAAGCGCGATAAAATTGGAAAAAGAAAGAGACCAAGTGCATTCGCGTCGATCTGTATTTCATTTTCTTGACAGATTCGTTACGAAAAAGTCGCAACGAGAGGTGGCGTTTAAATTACAACTGGAAAGCGTAGCCTACGAAACGGACTGCGCTCGACCAATGGCGTAACTAGCATTTTTGGCTGAACCAGGTTTCCTAATTCTACCGGTGTCACACCTCACCATTTTGACCATTTAGAGGTTTGGAAATTTCCGATTCGAGTACTCGGAAATTTGGATATTTCAGAATTTGGAAATCTGAAATTTATGGGCTTGAGAATTCGGAAATCTAGGGAATTGGGGATTTGGGAATTCGAAAATGTAGAGAATTAAGAATTTGAAAATTCGGATATTAAGAAATTTAGAGAATTGAAGGAATTGGGAATTTGTGGACTTGGGACTGTCGAGATTTCATGACTTAAAAATTCAGGCATTTATAAATTTGAAAATGTAATTATTCGGAAATGAACGACTTTAAAATTTGAAAATTTCTTATTTTTTTTTATCTTCCGTCCCACAACCGTAACTAAGTGGGGAGAAGCAGTAGATTCAAGCAGGTCCCGGTCCATAGCTAGTTACGCCAATGGGGTCGACCCACTTTTCTTCCGATGAACTTTATCTCAGAGGGCACGATCGATTTACGTGTCTTCGCGATACAAGTCGTGACAGGTCTTCTACATTATATATTACGTCTTCTGATACGGTTCCATGGTATCTGACGTAAGTTCCCCTTCGAAAAGAGGTATCGTCTGAATATTTATATCATTACGGAGTTCGTACCGTCCTTGGATCTCGAACATTTGCTTTTCAGATATGTACCAAGCTGCAGAACGTCGGTGCAATCGATCGATCGAGAAAGTACGATAATACGGTTGCTTATTTCAAATTTACCGGTTGATAATGTTCAAGTAGTTAGACGCAGGGATTGTAACTTTAACGAGAATAGGATATGGGTCCCTAAAATATGTTAGCTACATAATCTCATCCAACACGGCGGTCGATGTTCTGTTAGGCTATGGGTACATAACCCGGTTAACCCGCCATCTCGCAGGTTACAGCGAGTGCTGTCACGCTTAATACCAGCGGTTGAAATGGTTACGAAAATAGCTGTTAACTGTTATCTATGAAGGCTCTCAGTGAAATAAGTACGTACTTACCAGTTTCCATATCTGGGGTTAACCGGGTTTATCCTTCAATATCAGAAAAGACCAATACGATTATCTAGGCTTAGACGTACTCAAGGTACAATGACTATCGACGATATCGGAAATTGAAGTATGTACGTAAAAAATCCTAAAATACTTGACGTCTTCGTAAAGAATCTCATCATCCATTCAGAGCGAGTCATCGTTGTCCCGCCGACAGTATCATCAAATGGAAAACCGCGCTTACATTCTTTTTTTCTGTTTAATTTCTGTTATAATTTAATTACCGCGCACCTTCCACTTTTCTTTCTTAACGTTCGTCCTTGTTTTTTTTGTTCATGGTTCTGGCAGCTGATGGTATCGGTGGCGGTGTCGGCGGCGGAGTGATCGGCGGGGTCGGCGACGACGACAGGGAAGAACGAGCTACGCCCGAGCTAGAGAGCGGTACCGGCACGCTGTGCCGCGGAGGTGGCGGAAGTTATCGCCAGTATCCGCCGGATCTGTTGGCCTTCTCGGGTGGTCGAGGCGCATCGCCGACGAGCCAGGCGTCCACGGCACCCGACAACACTCGTCTGCCGAGTCAGCACGCGACGCCGAGTGCGGCCGCGTACGGTTCGCCTGCGAACCAATACCCTGCCGCTTTCAAGACTTTGCCGCACAACCGTAGCGTCACCCCCTACGGAATCGCCAGTTCCACGATCGCGCCGGTGATGCCACGCCACGGTTACGTGACGATACCACGAAGACCCAGGGCACCTAGCTGGAGCAGCGGTCCACCCACATCGCCCACCGACGGCCTCGAACCGGTCTACGACAACCTTGGAGTGCGCAGCACCGCCGACGGTAGCTCGAGGCTGTCGTTGAACAAGAGTCCGGAACCTCTGTCCTCCATCAGGAATCGACCTCTGCCAGGAACGCCCAGTTCCCATTACGGCACCATTCAGCGAAGCACTCCGAACATACTGACAAGCAGCCCTCTCGATAGAGCCGCTCCCGAAGGCGCCGCAGAATGGCCGACCAAGATCGCCGACGAATCGACCGACAGCAACCACGTTCTTAGCCAACCGCAACCTCAACAATCTTCCAGCAATACTCTGGGAAGAAAAGTGCCACCCAGACCACCCCCGAAGCCGAAGAAGAAGTCCACCAACGGCCCATTGTACGAGGACGAAGGCGAAGACGGAACGGAGGTATGATCTACGTACGTAGGTCGACGAAGATGAGGCCGTGAGGTCGTGGCCGTGTTAAGCGGAAGAGACGCATGACCGAGGTCACAATAAACCGGTAGTGCCTTTGACGAAGAGACGATCCGTGCTTCGTGCGAGTTCACGTGTTCGGTTGGAGTGGGTCAGTTTGCTCGTCGAGCGTGCGGGGGCTTCCACATCCGGTGAAACAAAGTCGGGTGAAACGCTGACTCGCTGGAATAGCAACAAACTCTTGTACTTCTTTCTCTTTTTTTTTTATTTACTTCGTTTTTCTTTTTTCTTGTATTTTTTTTTTAATTTATTTAGTTCGTGACGTGATACAATTTAATTTTTATCGCGAGGGAGACTGTCTACGGTAGATTACTCGCGAGGACGATGTGACCGAATCTGGTGGACGAATATGTGGATGTCTTTGGTTCTTTGCGTTCCTCGAGATGTTCGTTGACGGTGACCGGTGTTGGGCAGAGTAAGGACCCGCCAAAGAGGTCGGGGCACGGGTGTCCATGACACGGGCAGGAATGGGTGTGGGATTCACGAAAATTTCAAATTTGTAAATTTTTCGGTTTAGAAATTCAATAATTTGGAAATTTCGAAGTTCGGTAATTTCTAAATTTTTCAATGTTCAAGTTTTCAAATTTGGAAGTTGGAAACTTAGAAATTTAGAAATTCGGTCATTTCGTAATTGGAGAATTTAACAAGTTGGTAATTTCGAACTTTCAAATTTCTAAATCTTCCCACTTTCAAATCTTCAAAATCAGAGATTTAAAAATTTGAAAATCTTGAAAGCTGAGAGTGCACAGAAATACGAAGATTTCAAATTTCCGAATTGCGAAATTGAAAAATTGATTACCCATCGATGTCCACGAGCATGCCACTTGTACATCCGTGTATCGCGTCCTCGAGTGCATAGTTGCCCATCACTGACAAAGACAACCAACGGTATGGACGTTCGTACTTGTTTAAGTAATAAAAAGAGTTGATAGTTGACGAGTTCACAAATAAATTGTGTAAAGTACAGAACGTTAGCGATAAGGATGACGCTACTTCTGAAATACGTTCTAACTTATTCACGTGCTTGTTGCATGCCTAACGAAGATCGCGTTCAATCCGATACATGGACATCGTGAAATACTAAACGTGATCTGGTACCTCTCTTAATCTTTATTCCTACATTTTTTAAATTTACATTTTTGTATTCGCCAATGTGTACAAGACGTTGATTCTTACAAGATTATTTTTTTTATTCCTCGAGGAAACGCCTTCCTTTTATCGTTAGTTTTAAGATCGTCCTCTGTTTCTTCGCGGTAATCGGCATTACGCGAAGGGAGTTACTTTTGTAATTGTACGTTGACAAGAAATCATGCGAATTGTTTTCAATAATGTAAGAACAAACGTGTTAGTATAACGACGATGTTAGAATAATTGTTTCTGCCTACGTAAAGAATATCCTCCGACTGTATCCATTCTCAATGGTAACAAAATAACGCAGATGTTCCAGTGTGAATGTAACGAGACCATAATCGATAGAAACGAATTCTTCGCGAAGAAAATCGACGTTACGAGACACCGTGACCAAACGAATCTTACGTACATAATCGCTCGTCCGTTGAAGCGCGTTTATTCGGAAATATTTTAATATCCTCACAGGCCATGATACTTCTACCAGGAGGGATCTCGACGTTCGTGGTGTAAGAAAAAGAAACATCGTACAGCCTGTACATACTATAACTCGAATGTTATACGTAAGAAATAGTTTGTGCATTCGACAACTTTCATGGAACATTCAGTGATGATTCGCGGAGACAAGTCTATTCCCGAGATACAATGTTCATCTATGGTAAACGTTGTTGTATACGCAAATAAAAATTGATCGTCTTAAAAGGCTGAGACTGATTTCAAGAATCGTGTTATAAGTTATAAAGGTTAATATCTTGAGTAATTTTATATATACTTCTAAGCGTCGTTTTTGAGGTTCAAAGGTAATTGATGCAATTATTGTTTCGATATGTTCTCAATTATAATGCAATATTCCCACTGATGATGCAGTGTAATGTTTAATATAAATTGTAGTTTGTGTTTCACAAATCATTCATAACAATATTAAAAATACTTCCATGCATGAATTAAAACTGATGTAAGTATAGATAAAATTACTGGGAAGCATTAAGTTTTATAACATATTTGAGAAAATTGAAATCAACGAGACGTACTGTGCGCAAGTACCACTTCTGCAGTTAGATCACTTTCGAGTTCTTTATTCGATTTCGTCTCGTTCCCGTTTCGATCACCTTCCTCGAACGAGTTTCACTTTGTACGATGTTTGTAATACTTTCGACCATCGATCTTGCACGACGAACGAAAATTCTATTGTTCGGGAAGATAAACACTTGCAGTCGACTCAATTCCCGCGGTTTCGTAGATACGAACCGCGAATAACGATCGCTCTTGAACTAAACGTTTATCGCCCGTAAGCCACCTAACTTGTTATACCTTCGCTGCGTTTTATCCGGGTTTTAACGTTGCATTCACGACTTTAGCGGAGGATTTCGGGATCGATCGTATTCTCAACTTGTTGCGAACACGCGGAGACGAATCCTTATCCCACAACCACCGAAACACTCCTTTTCGACTACTCCCGATGTTCCAATGTTTCAAGTATCTAAGGAATTGTCTAGGTAACAAGGTTGAATAAGGTGTTCCATATGTTCCATTTTATAGATCCGATACATCAACGCTTTGATGGTCCGTTTCAAATAATTTTGCGATATCCTTCATTTTATAAAGTCGATTGATAGGATTGTGTTTGAAGGTTCTGTTAATGAACGCTTTAAAATTAATGTACTTCCTGTCATTTGCCATCAAAGTGTTAAATACATGACTTTCTATCGAATCATTTAAAAAGTACCATAATTCGAACAATGCAATTCACAGACTCAGTTGGTCAAACGACTGAAAAGACTCGAACTGTTCGATCGAAGATGAAACTAAATAAGTTTATTGTCAAATCTCATTTCTTAAGCAAAATTTAACTCTTGGATAACAGGTAACGTGATAATGAAACACACAGTTACATACATCTACAATTACATAATTTGAAATTGTGTATGTTACTTCGCTGGTTATAAAATTTAAGATCGTATCTTAAATAACCTGGCATTCGTCGTCTAAAGGTTATAATAAAGTGCACGGTTCATCCACCGTATAATTCATAATAGATTTAAGATGGCAACTACTTATTTCAGACAGTGTATTTTAATTTACATATTTAAGTCTTTTGCGTCTAAAGCAGCTCCTTAAAATTTCAAGCAGCTTATTGAGAGACTCGGAAGCATCTCTAAAGTACTTATCTCCCAAACACTGTATCCAAGGCACTTTCGTATACACGACATTTAGGAGAACATGTAGCTGCATGTATAAAACATTCAATGACAATAGATATATTTACTTTCTTAGACTGACATCATTTTCGCGTGTCTTCGATCGTGCAGATATAAGTCCCTCCAGTTGTTTGGCACGTAGGGAAGTTTTTGTTTCTGTAACCACTCGTTGATGACAATGATAGCCACAGTCGATTCGATGTCGACGATGCATCTTCCCTGAAGATCGCAGCATACCTAAACAGTATTATGAAATAATCTCGATGACGATGGTGCGGCATTCAGTGGGACGATCTGGAGAAAATCGCGACTCGATCGTGTAACTTCCTTTCTTCGACTATGAAGAAATTAATGTGCGTTTAGTCGATACCGACGAACAAAGGGACAATTAAGTTTAAATAGGTGCCAACTGATAGTCCTCTCTTGTCCCTCGTTTACAAATTTCTGAATTTTTTAAGTCCCTAAATTCACAATTCCTAAATCTCCTTGGTCCTTAGTGATCGAGCGTGAATATTAATAATACTGCTATTATTTTTTATTGATCTCATTCTGAAAATGTCCACATACCTCAGCGAATGCATTAAAGTCATATAGAATGTACTCATTAAAATTACATGAAAGAATCATTCATAGCTCTGTCGCGATTTCACCGATAAAATACTGATTCTAGAAATGGTTAACACGTGTTAAATTCTATTTGACCTATTAAATGTTCCAGCGACTTCATTCGATAAATTCTTTAGAACCTGTCCAGACAGAGTCTGATTGAAAAATTCATCGAATGCAGAGGAAAGATATAGAAATATTTTACAGAAATAGAGAATTGGAACGCACAAAGAACACTGATCGACTAGCACAAGATCGAAGTTACACGAGCGACGATCGTCGCGAATTATTTTAAGCGGCCTAGCAGAGTCGCGGCTCGTCGGATCCAATCATTGTGCCGCGTCCTGTAAATACACGGACCTTAATTCGCACGTTAATTCACGATGTTGTTTATATGTAAATGTGGGCACGTTCAAAGCAACGCGGCACGGCAGGTTGGTACGGCGCCACGAGTATATTTTTGTAATTTTGTATTTTGACGATTTCTCCGGTAACAGGAAGTTCCACGGTGACCGCGCGGGGAAGATACTATCGTCCATGTTCTCTGATACTAATGGCAATCTGACAATTAATGTCAAATCTAATACACGAAACGAACAGTGAAATATGGTCAACCTTTATGTGTAAAGTCTCACATTGGTATTTGATTTTTTTCATCGCGAATTAGAATTCATGAGAAGTGGTAGTAGAAATTTATTTTATTCAAAATACTTCCCTTAGGGAAACATTGGTTTCATTAGTAGGGAAACAGGGGTTTCGTGTCTCGATATAATCACATGTTTTATTGCTTTTTTTTTATTAATTTAGTGTCGTTTTTCCTTTCGTATATTTGTTTGTATTCACTTCACGTCGTTACAATTCTTACGCGTAATTTCTGAGAGATCGGAAGTTGTTCATTTGCCTCGCAAAGGAAGGGATTATATCTCGGGGTCTCAACGAGATTCGTTTCACATTTCGTGATGCACTAACCATTTTACCGTCACTGAGTAATAATGACACGAGTCGCTACGTGAAAATAGAACACATACAGGCTCCGCAATTTCAGAACCCCAAGAGTCGACCTGCGTGTTCTATGTACCGTTAACCGAGGCATGTTTACCAGGTACGCGTATGACGAACCACCAGTCAGCGTGCAATTATTATCACGGGGATACTTTGTGCGTGCGGTTAGGCTGTTCGTCGCTTTAATGAGACTCTCGCTTTGACACCCGAACGCTATAAACCGAACAACATGGTTCACCGTGCGCATCTGCTATCCTCCCCGAAGACTCTCCTTCACCCTGAACGATCGTTTGCGATCGATCGACGAGAATCTCCTTCGACGACCGTTTCTCTCCCTAATGACTCTGCGTATCTACCTGTTAGGTATATATGTATATATTATATCCGCTTGAAGTCGCTTTGTGACGAGAATCGATATCGCGATGGACGTGAAAGAGTGAGTAATGAATTTTACGTAGTCGCGAATTCGCCGACTGAGATTTTTCACTTCGAGACGAAAGGTTTTCTAGGGAATTAGTCGCGATTCGCGGGGTTAATAGGTCGCGCTGAAAAGACGACGTTCCAGGACTTGTTACCGGTTTTCTGGTTAAATTGCGGAGTAATTGGGCGTAGATGGAAGACACTTCGTGAAACGAGTCTACTTCACGCCGATGTCGACGATTAGTGAACTTGATCGCGTCCGTAGCGAGAATATTAGACGTTCGATCGAGCAAATCGTTTACCGGGCTCATCTCGTTTGATAATCGACAAGCGATGATAAGGGACGAGAACAGTTTTCCTGTTCCAAATACAGTGGATCAAAAAACATTAACTTGTTCTTTAAAGTAGAATAACTTTTTTAAAATTAGGCCCAATTTGAATCTTGGTGAGAACGATAAATTTTTAACAGTTATAAACATTATTTTATGAATATACTTAAAAAATTATTTATGACAAGGCCTGATCTTACAACCATCTTGTATACAATGGATGATCAAATTATTAAATCCACCTGTATTGACAATTTTTCAATAATTTTTAAATGAAACCCTAGTTGCGATGTTTTGATAAAGATCTTTGCAAATTGCACATGCATAATCTGGTTCTAATAACTTGATCGTCCTGTGATCAAAGTAGCCAAATTGAATAATTTATACTGCCAAAAAGAGGGTACATCAGTTACAAAGAATAAATAAGATGTTCTCATTTACTTGTACTTAAAAATCGCCAGTGGTTCTGTCGTCCATCTTGATTTCAAAGTGCAGCAACAGCAACGGTTATCCCCGCCGGGAATTAACTGAAACTACATTTCGACCGACCTCTGTAGATAATACCCTTAGTTCTGACACTGAGATATTGGCGTGAAGTTCTTGATCTGCATCTGTGTACGGATGTAACTACCGTCCAATACACCGATCCGACCACAACCATCTGGACGTAACGCGCGTGTGCAATTAATCTAATTTAATGAACCAACGGATGCTTTGGAACACCGTGTTCCTCGGGGATTTCTGGTAGCTCATCGCTTTCGTGACGTTTTCAGTCATATTCATTTTAGGATAACGTACCAATTTCGACAAGAACAGTATTCCTTGCATGTTTCTTTCATTTTGAACTCGTATCTCGTTTCAAAGAGATCTCGAAGATCAGTATACCCATATTCATGGTATGGTCAATATTTCAGTATAGACCAGGTAGTCTGACGAGAAATAAAATATTTGTTGTCTTTTTCATTTCTTTTGATCAGACGTTGAACACTATTTCGAAACTAAATCTATTTTGTCAATAGATATTGAACGTATGAAGTAAATATAGACTGTCAATAAATATTAACGGTATTGACAATATTGTATTGACAGCACATGTTCGGAGGTCTCCTGCGTATGTAACCCTGGTGCATTGTTCGATTTAAACTGAACGAAAATGGAAATTCAATATCTAGTAATTTTTTAACGACTCGTCCTATTTGTGTGAAATTGAAATATTTTTATTGGAAGTATTCGAGAAATACTTTAATACACGATACTTGAAGATAAGTATGTCTATAATACGAATTTTAGTGGATAACGAAAGAAATATAAGGAGCTCGATGATCCTCGTTCTCTTAATACTTCAATTGCTTAATTTTTCACTTAAATTTCTAAATTTCTAAATGCGAAAATTTGAATTTTAATGGTAGTCATTTTTTAGTACATAATTCTATCAATATTCTCCTGTTAAGTATACAAAGGACCGTAAAATTTCAAGCATTATAAATTCCATGACACAGTCTCCGAAGTGTTATTAAATATTATTAATAGCACTTCCATTCATTAATTACGACCCATCGATAGACAATAGACAAGTGTTCAATGATGAAAAACATATTTAAAGGCTGATATGCAACTGAAGTACGTATTCGATGTTCGAGTGGATTTCCAGTACCTCGTTATATTTGTTTCATTGATTAAACAGGTTCAAACCAAGTAAAAACGCATTTGTCAAACATTCCAAAGGATGGTAATAATTCTTACCATATTTTATGTTTGATTAACATTTTAACACGTCCTCACTGCTTCTTTCACGTATCGCAGACTTCATATTAACCGACTAATTCTTGGAAACGAAAGCCAAAAGACTTGTATTCGGTAAATATGAAAATGGTATACATTATAATTTACCAGAACAAACTTACGAGTTCCAAACAATCCTAAAGACAACATTATTATTTGAATCAACATAGGGTAAAGTGTAACGCAAGCGTTTCGTTGTTTCAAACGTCGTTCCTTTGCGCAACACAAAATGGCTCGTACAATCTCCGCATTTATTCATACGCAAAATTTGTTAACCGTTCCTCGAAGACTGAAGATTTTTCGTTGAGACTCGTCGATTCCAAAGGAATTGTATTCGCGACGAAAGAATATACGATGGATAAGCGATTGGTGGGAACATTACATATGTCTGATGCTCGCGAAAGAAAGAATTTCCTAAGCGTGATCACGTTTTATGTAATCAGTTCAAACGAGTGCGACAAGATTTCATTGCGATACATTTTCACGGCACGATAATACTTTGGTGTTAAGCCAGTATTGTCCAAACTAAGCTCCGCAGCTTAAGGAACTTCTCTCGTTTTGCATCCCTTAACGTGGCATAGGAACGCTGATTAACATCAGCGATAATTTGTAAAGGATGGCTGTAAACTTTGTTGTTGAAACGAAACTAAATTAAAGAGAGTTCCTCCCTGTGGACAATCCTGGTATCGGTTCAAAATCAATGGACTGTTTAAGATCACTAACAAATTTCCTAACATAATTTGCATTTTCAATTATTCGAAATACGATTGCTGACGAATTAAAATTTGCATTTGCTACTTTGTAAGATTATTATAGTATAAATGGTACTTAGAGTTTATTATTTTTTAAGTTATTCGATTTTTGTTAAATTTGTGATGGTCACTGGTGATCTCCGCAATATTCTACGCGTTAATCAATTTTATTTTTCGTTTTTAAGATATTTCGTTATTTCTGTTGTCCATAAGTCATTTGCAAATGTAGGAGTATATTGTAACTTTCGAAGAATTTTACGACCTCGCTGTATCATGACAGAGATTACAGGCAATTTTAAAGGGTCAAATTGATTTTGGACAAACCACAGATTCGATTAGTAATCAAAAAATCGTGCTACTCTGATCGATCAATCGAGTCGTATCCTAATCATCATCGTCGATACTGCCTAACTCATTCCATCGCCACCTGTGTAAAAAATATTTATAGGAGAGACTTGAATTTCCACGTGTATACTGTAAGGTGTAAGAATTTTACCGGCGCAGAACGCGAAGCATGTTCCTGACGAAGAGTTGTTACGGTGATGAAGAATTGTTGAACGCGTTCTCTGTGGATCAGTCGCGTTCCAAGTTTTCTCGTGCTTGTCGAATGTGTGCGAACTTATAAAGAATATTATTAAATATTACGGGGCCGAGTCATGAGCAAATGACATGTTTCATTAACATATTTTCGTATCTCGTACAGCTCTCCGTTGTACAGGATAAGAACGCTTTAAAGTGTTTTTATCGTAATAGGGATTTATTATAAATGTAAAGGAACTATGTTTGCGTGTCACGATATAGGTGTAAGGAAATTCCTTAGGGAACGTAACGATCAGATTCTTTTCTTTTCATAGATCTTAGACGAGATAGGAGCGTTAAGAAGATTGGATAATCGAACGTTGATCATGCCCTTATTTCTTTTCTGTACTTTTTATTGTATCCGAACTTATTAATATCCATATTGTTATTACTATTATCATTATTATTCACGTAACTGCGATTAATATTTAATATTCCTGTCGATTTATTTTACATTTTACGCCGTTATTTTGCGCCATTACTATCATTATGATTCGAACTAATGTCTATTATTTATAAAGGAATTATGATTGGAAAACTATGCAGCTTGCCGTTTGCGACAGAATTTAAGTTTTAATATCTGCGTACTTTGACCGGATATAATAATTTATACATCATTGTCAATGTACTATCACTGTAAATATTATACATATTTTATAAATGAAATATTTAGCGTGACTGTAATATTAAAAAGAATGTACTGAAAGCACCACTCTGTACACTCCACTACGATGGTTAAATTTTAATAAATATTTCCCAACCCCATCGTTGCGTTACTACCTGTCCAATCTGTAAATTACCCGTAAGAAAAGACATAACATTTCGAGCAAATTCTTTTTATTGAGAAAATAGTCTTTACAGTCTTTTGAAATATTATAAATATAGTCGATTATTTGGTTCCAACAGACTTCAGTATCTTTTCTTCTTTGGTCACTTTTTTCAATTTCGATAGCGCACTCTCTCCGTACTTCGTCACCAGTTCTTCTACGAAATCGTCCTTCAGCTTTTTTAGACACCTGAAACGGAACGTTGAGTGCCAATTTCATTTTATACTGTTAAAAAATCTCAAATAAAGGTATAGCCTGACTCGATTGTCAAATTCACGCTGTATGAATTAATGACATGATAAACACGTTAGAATTCAGCTCGATAGCCAGGTCATTCTCTTCAATTATTCAAAAACTCGATCCCCTAATCGTTTATTTAGTCGCACATTACCTTCTATAAATGGAGTCGCTCCTGAACTTGCCGATGTCAAGACTAGGGGCGTGAGGCCGATGGATAATGAACGTATCCGGCAAGACAATGTACCTATATAAATCTTCAATTTATGGCATCGCGTTATAGCGCTTGGGTGCTGTAAAGTCATTTAGTAAATATACTCTGTCCCTCTTAGCTCAACTGTCCTAACTATAATGCTAAAATCAATTACTTCTCGTATTCCAGAAATATAAAAAGTATTTCTAGATCCCCAAGAAGAACGTAGGACACACTTAACTTTAATAAACGTAAAGAAGAACGTATAAAACGCTAAAGAAAAGGTGACAAATAGGACATTTTAACTGAGGAGGACAGTATTAGTGAAACGTTTCTTACTTGTAACCCAGTACAGTCAAATGCGTCAGATAGGATACTTTGTTCCAGCCGAAACCGATGAATCTTGTGTCGTATTTGGGTGCCAATCTTGACACGACGATGTAAGGCTCAAAATCTGGCTCCCAGGACACCTACAACGATATTCGTTGATATGTAAATGAAAATAAAAATCGACCTTTATTAGAGTTACATACTTCATACGGTTCCATGGTGTTTCGCCAATAACTATAATTAGTAGCTGCATGACCCTGTGTCCACACGTGATAACGAAAAGTGTACAAAACGCCACGTTTCAAGAATTTCAGCAACTCATCTTTGTTCGCAGGAAAGGTAAACCTATAAAATGAACACGTTACATTGGATGCATTGTACGATTTCTTGCTACTTGTCATACGTAATGTGGATATACCTATAACGCTCGGTCTCGAACGCTGGAACGATCAAAGCTACTTTGTCCGACTCGGAGATGTTTAATTTAGAAATGTAGCTCATAAGGGCTTCGTGTAAGCCGAACTGCGGCAGAAAATCGACGTCCAGTTGAAAAATGAACGGGGACGATACATACGACATAGCGATGTTTCGTAGATAATTGATCGGATAGAGTTCCTGGGATTGAAAAAAGTAATTGAATATTCCTTGTTAACGCTAATTGTCCAGATTTTAGATACGTATTTCGCTATTGAAATAACATTTTGGTACCCAGCTTCAGTTAACACGTTAAGTACCAGAGATGGAATTGATATAAATTTTCGTTCGTGATATTTTCAAACATTTTTATTTTTAAAATGTGGACAAATGATTGTAGCGAAGAAAGTAGATATTATTTTTGTCATTAATATGAAAATTCAATTCACCCCATCCTTGTACACCACATGGTACGCGATGTTCTTCCGTTTACGCAATTCGACAGATCCACGCACGAATTCCAGGAAATTCTGCACCTCGGCATCGGTCAGGTACAGGGCGACGCTTATGGTACCAGGCCAATGTTTCGATATATCTTCCAACAATGGTATCCTTTCCACGCTGCACTGAGTTACCAGAGCAACATCCGTTGGTGCGTATACATTGTACTCGTATTCGAGAAGGAACGGATGCGTGCGATACAAGGTGGACGCACCCCTAGTGAATTCTCGACAGGGGCTCGATTCGTTGTACTAAAAATTATTAAAATTGTAAACTGTGTAGATAACATTCTGTATAATTATACTCCTGTATAACCTTAATAACCAGTACCAAATATAAAGACCAAACAACGATTGGTTCTTAATCATAAGGTGACACTTACTTCGGACATAGCTTCGTGTTTATCACAACCAAACAAGCGTCTACGTAGTAAATTCCCATCCATATCAAGGAAGACTTTATGCAACTTACGAAACTCGTTAATATGTTTATTATATACATCCTGCTTTCGAGGTGAATTCCAGTGTACAATCTAAAAGAAATCGCGCGACTAGAAAGAACATTTTCAGTGGCAAACAACGGGGAATAAATGATGATTGCATGGTGTACATACGTTTATACGACTAGTGTCGCGATAACACTGATCGCTGATCGTGTGATCGCTGAGCTGAATGTTCCACGTACATTCTACCTTATATACAATGGAAGGATGGTCTTTGATAACGGCGTTAATTATATCCTGATCGGCTAAACTAGTTTCCGGTATATAGGACAGTACACGTTTGGTAACTGCTTCCCACAGACTCATAAATTTTCTGGTACGAAGTTGTTGCAAGTGCATTAGCATCACGCCGGTGTTGAAGCCTCTGCCAAGTGCTGGCCATGGCCGTTGACCGTAAGACAAAGCCTTTATGTACCAATGACTCTGATTTTCCGTCAACCCTAGGGCCTGATCGTTCGTGAACTTCTCGAACATCTGCCAAAGTAAATTAACGTCGTTCACCACGGTTACGTCCGTGTCGAATACAACAACTTTATCCTCCCGCATCGCGTCTGGCAGGATTAATTTCAGAAGACCGTAAACGCCTGAGTAATGCTTGTTCGGTATCCAGGACACCTTTGGCACCCATCTCTCCGCCTTATAATACGTCAAGTTCACTAAAAAGAACGAGCTTAGATATTGCTGACGTATCATTTTCAAAGGAGAAACATAGTTAATAGCGATGGATTATTAAGTATCAACTTGTCCAATAAACAAATTCATTTAGCTACAATTTATAAATTATATCTTGTGTAAAAGTTGACTGAAGTGAACTATAAATTATTACTAGTATGATACATCAAAATTTACAATGAAGATAAATAATGTATTACAATATACTTTATATACTTTGTATGCTTTGAAATGAATTAAAAGATACTGATGCAAAAATTTATGTACCGAAATAGTTTCATTTTGAAGATAAAATGATTTTGACCAATAAAATATACTTTTAACTACAAATTTTTTGAACAGATAGCCTTGAATATCCATCGCTAATTGCTATTTCTCATCCGTTCTTGTAATAACACATTCCCGTGGCACGAGTAGTCGTTCAAATTTATTTCACCGACTGACCGTCGCGTTAATTGTTACAATCGGGTCAATTAGTGTTTAACATTTTTAGCGTGACCTCCACTGCTAACGAATCTACATATATAACGTACTTTCGTTTGAACGAGTTTCTTTCTCGGCGCTATGAATTCAGATCGATGGAAAAAAAAGAACGGGCAGAGTTTAAAGTAACTCGTTTCAATTTTTAATTCGTGAATTATAACTGAAACCATTTACAATTGAAATTTTTGGAATGATCCGAACGAATCATAAATTAACAAAGAACGGATGAGAACACGTGTATGGTGGTAAGCGTATTACTAACCATGCGGTAAATCCCATGTTCGAAACACAGTTGTCAGTGTCCTCTTTGCAATCTCATCGACGAGCAAGTGAAAGTGCAAAGGTTTAGTACGATAGAATAAAACAGATTTTACTACTGTCACCAGAGCGAACGTCGAATTGTATCCGGCGCACACCATCGCTATGTGTATGGTCTCGCATTTTACCTTGAAAGAGATCAATACTATCGACAACTCAATCTTTAACGTTTTTATTATCAATTGTATTTTACATAAGTTCTATGTAAGATATAGAAGTAGGTATTATAGATGATATAAATTTGTAAATAATTGCACAATAATTCAAATTTATTTGAAATATTTGGCGGGTGCGGACACCATGATTCGAAGAATGAAAAATATCGACTTTTTACTTATCTCGGTAGAACCTCGACATTTTCGACAATTGCATAAAATGGTTATACGTTTACCTGATTACGATTATTTTCAGAATGAGGTTTCTCAAACATAGGTCGCTCCACGTGCAAGGTCTCTTTGTCTACGATCGATTTACCAACGATTTTGAAAGAATCGATTTCAGCGGAAGGAACTATAACACACGTGATATATTGACATCCGTCGTTGCACAAGAAACAATGCAATGTCGCCAGTAATTACCATTTAACAATAAATATAAATAAAATACCGCCGATGGAACTAAAACGCCGAATAAACATCCTAGCCATGATCGAGCCATTGCAATATGACAGACATATTTCCCAATTCGTTGAATGATTAATTTATTAGGTTTATCCTATAAATGTCGATATCTACAAACTAGAAAATAGGAAATTTGCATGATTTTTTTATTTTAAAGATGATGGTAATAACAATCATTAATTGTATTGTCACTTAATATTAAATGTAAAGTATAGCAAGTATTTGCGGTTGCAAATAATTCGCAACTTTAGTTCTCCTATATCTCCAAATAACAAAAAAATCAATAGTCGAAACGTTAGTACACTCGAATTAATCTCATTAATTTATTTTCTACTTTGTCTCAAGATCATCCGCTTTTCAATTCATTATATTTATTTCTATTTCTCTCGTTACGTTTCAATCTGACAATCAGGTGTGTCTACTAAACATGCGCTAACGTGACACCGAACGAAAACAAAAGAGATAGGTTAATAAAGCATTGGTTACAATCTGATCTACTTACCGTGAACAGCAATATTGTCATCGAAGTAACGATATAAAATTGAACACTGAACACGTACCTCTGTCGCCAATCTCTTTTCTTTGCTCCACAACTGTCATCCAATTAAATCCATCGCTCGTGACAACATTAAAATACGAGTTCGAATACGATCGACGATTCTGTATCGTGAATTTCTTCCGCGCACAAATCTTGTGGAACGCCGGTGCTCGTTTGTGATTCAATGAACCGTTATTATATCTCGAACCGTTGGTCGTAAACCAAGGAAATTCGCGTAATTACAATTACTCAGGAACAACGTCGGAACAGCATGCATTCTAAACACTCCGAAGCAGGAAGTCTAACATAAATAGTTTAATCATTGGATAACGTGATAGTAGAATTACTATCTGTCCGAATAACGAGACACGGGAGGTCGAACCGTCGGTAACTCTTTACGTAGTTACTCGCTTACGTTACGAGATGGCAATGTTTATTCCATTGAAGTCAGCCGTGTGTGTTAAATGAAAACCGGAAACGTTTTTTATCGCGTTGAATGCCGCGAAATTTAAGAACAGAGTAAATCGTGTAGGATTAAATAACATGAACACATATTTTAAGGTGGCAATTTTTAATACAAATTGTAAATAAGATTTGTACCGAATTTTGTTTCAATTGTAAGAAATTATATTCCATATAAAATTGTCGGCGTATATTAAATCATATACATATTGTCAACATAACTTTCTGTCGGAAATGAACCAACGACGGTGTTATACGATTTATGCTACAACAATCTAAATTAAATGCATCATCTTATACACGACTTATACAAACTTATGCTAACTACAAAACTAGTTGTACCTAAGGTTTTAAGTTTGTCAGCTATGTAATGCTTTGTTTAAAAAATAAATATAATTACATTCTAAAATGGATAAATGATAAAAGTATAATATGTAATGACATGAGGCAAGCCATAAAAAAATTCCTTAAAAAAAAAAGTGTCAAATGATACTTAATTGATATCTGTTGCTACACTGGGATGAGAAATACCCTCATCGTCTTCTCTAATCTTTCGTAGTCGTAGAAGTTCTGTGTTTCTTGCCCTAAAAGAATTTGTTTAATATTAATACCCGGGTAAACAAGAATTAACAGTAAACGGATTAATACTCATAATGCGACTATGGATATTTATGCGAGTCTATGTTTTTATGCAACATTTCCTCTGTCCGAGCTATTCAAAGCGTTACTTTTATCCTCTGGTTTTGCATATTTTATGCATTCGGACCAATTTGTTTCGTTTCCGTATACGTATCGTGTATTTACGTACTTTTTGCATACACTAATGTGTAATAAATGCATAAACATCCACAGTCTGTTCATAGTTATTGCCAACTTTATTACCTATTCAAAGCTTCTTCTTGCTCTCGCTGCTGTTTCTGTTTTTTCAGAAGTCTGACTGCCACACAAACTATTAGCAGTAAAATTGGAACTAAACAAGCGAATATAATACCGGTGGTAATACCCGCTTGTCGAGAACTATATTCCTGCTGACCTGTGATTTTTAATAAGACATAGTAGTATAAATATGACCGTTTTATATGTATGAAGAATACAGATGGAAAGGACAAAGGTAAAAGGATATTAAAACGTAAAGTGATGACAATAATTCTGGTGGAAATTTCCATTCCACTTTAATGATTATAAATCGATGTTTCAATGGTTTAGCAAATGCTTTTACGAGTGCATGTGGAATAGAAATTTCCTGAATACTTAAAGGTATAGAAAAAGTTTATTGAACTATATTTGTACATTAATTAGCAAATGTATTTTATACAATTATGCTATAATTACAAAACTTGATAATGCATTTTAATGCGCTCAAAATTAATATTATGCATCAAACTGTATAAAAACACGAAGCTCGTTTGTGATTTAATGATACATTATCTAATAATAAGCGTTCCGTAAAATGAACATTTCTATTCCACAGCAGAAAACAGCATATAGATATACATATATACAAGTGAAAACTTAATCACTTTTGACGTACAATTTAATCCATTCTATCATAATTCGTTATCAGTTCATTTTTCGTGCAAATGATATTCGATTATGTACGGTTTTATTCTGAAGCGCACGGTCGCGAATAATTATGACCCGAAGTATTTGTCATGTAAGAGATGCTTCCAAAGCAAATTTAATGCATAAATGATGAACTACCGACGGTGTGTCAAGAATGTCAAGTATGTGAGTTTTTGTTTGTTCGTCGAGAATGGATGGTCCACGACAGGAACGGATCCAGAGAGGTATGATTCGATTGATCGGGGAATGTTAAATTTTTAAATTCCCAAATTTCCCAGAATCAAATCTCCAAAGCCCTCAATTTCTAAAGTTTTTAAATTTAAAAGATCAAATAGGTGATCTTCCTTTGCGCCGCCATTTTCGTTAGAGAAATACGAAGTGGAATAAAAAATAATATAGAACACATTGAATACGTGACACTCGAATTTGTTGAAGCATCAACAAATTTAAAGTATTACAAAAGAAGTTTAAAACATCTACTTTCACGTATTTCCGGATCCGTTCTTGGTCCATGACGCTTTATCCCAATTATTTTACACGTCGCTCTCTTTCGTGGGACTTCCAGCTTTCCTAATGGACTCTGTCATACTTTTCTCCGAATCTGTCGGGGAATTGGGTTCTTTAAGGTCCCAGTCTTTGTCCTCGAAATCGGAGTTCGGTCTGTTTGGCAATGGTTCGTGTGTACGATAGACTTTGTCGTAACTGTGAGGTTTCTTAACTGTACTCTGTACAGTGCTGGTATCGCTAACGGGTGAAATTGGTCTGTCGAACGATTTCAACGGCGTAGTATGTCTCAACAACGTGGAATCATCGACACCGGAACTCCGTTCAGAATAACGCCACGAGTTCACGGAACCTCCCTGAGTCTGATTCTTTCGTATATAAAAAAATGCACCCGCGATACATCCCGTTATCGGAACTAACACGGCGAAAATAATGCCCATTGTTATCCATGCTGTACGCTGAGCATACTCGATCTGACCTATATTTGTGCAATACCAAACAATCTTTAGTTCTCTTTTTGTTCGTGCTTGCAAGGACTAGCATGATGCGCCGGTGAATTATAGATAATGTTTGATGCATGAATTATGAATATTGAAATAATTAATGCACTAACGTGGTGTCATACTTTCAACAATAGGTCATACAAAACCAAGTTATCGATTTCGAAACGTACATAATAACTTGTAGTCAAGTTTTTAATGCAAGATCTCAATACATGTAATCTTAGAAAGAAGCTAAAGGAACTGCGATAAAATATTTGAGAATAGGAGCCATCAATTATTTCAGGTAATATATTATTAATTTGTAGACGACGGATGTTCATACATCTACGATATACCAAGTCTATAGAACATGTAAATCATATGATTCATCCGTAGTTACATGATTTATATGCATTATACGGATTTCGGTAAATCATAGATGTACGCTCATCCGCAGTTTAATTACTAATGTAATTTTATTTGGACACTTACGTAAACACTCCGTGTATCCGTATTCTGGGACGTTCCAGCGGCCCTCGGGCGTGCACACTCGTCTTTGATCGCCAATCAGTATGAAATCCTGATTGCATTCGAAAGTGACTTTCGTACCTGGCACGAAAAAGAAGTTGCTCTTGCGTCCGAAACGTGGCGTTTCCAATACACCGCAAGATATGACTGAAAAAGAAGACACGATAGCAGAAAGTAAAATAGCTGCTGGTTGTTTACGCATTGCAGACGGTAGTCCTATAGAACTCACCACGTTGGTTCATGTTAATTTCTCTGATTTGAGTGTACGTGTCGTAATAGTTTTTCGTAAAATGAGCCAAGTCTCGATTGAGCGACATCGCGTAGTCGTATTGGCATTGATACGTCTCTCCGCAAAGATCGATAGCTCGTTGTACGTCGTATGACCTGAAATAAAATAAAATAAACTTTGTTAATATTCTTAAGATACATAAGATATAGATCTAATGAGATCCTTTTTCAACAAATAATTTTCTTCGTTCATTCGAAATAGGACGACAATCACCTGTTAGTGGGTAATATTTCTGCAGGTGTTTTTCGCCATTCAGGCTCGAAAGTTCTATTGGAGTAATAACTGGATGTTCTGCCGAATGATCTAACAAATAGAGATCCTCCTTTCAGGTCGTCTTCTTTGTCTTCCAGCATCCAGTGTATCCCGAAGTCTTTGTGAACGGTCTCGAAGTGATTCAAGTTACTAGCAGAAACTTGTTGGCCATCAGGCGTGATCAGATCGTCCGAGATGTCGAAGTTCCATTTACCGAATAGCCCTTTAGTCTTGTTCTAAAGTAAACGGAGACAACGTTACCAGTAATTATTCGGTGCCTAACGATTCATTGTGGTTTAGTATGCACGTACCAAATAGGTCCAGGGTAGATAAACCCTGGCTGTCATGAATCCCTCGTTTTCGACTACCTCCACACCGGCACCAGTGTCGAACATGATGATCACCTCGCTCTGATTTAGGATAACGGTAGGCGTGTAAACTACCGCGCCAGTAAAATGTTGGAATTTAAGGGCTGGTCTATCAAAATACACTGGACGCTTATCCACCAAGACGTCGAGACGGTACCTCCATTGAGCGTGTTTGGGTCTTAGTCGAACTTCAATTATAGCCGAGTTGTTTCCTCTTGCTACACAGACAGAAATATGGTTATTGCAAGACTAATAGGAACGTGAACTTTTATAATTATGTAAATGAATATATTCTACGAATATAAAAGAACAAGAAATAGTAAGATTACCCGCAATAGACGTTAACTGAGTAGCTCTAACTTCGCCATGTATGTTGGTTGGTAATTGTTCGAATCTGCCTTGAACGTCGAGTTTATCTTTTAGATTATTTACACGTACTAAAACAAATTCCCCTTTTCCATTGAACGTGTATTCGAGACCATCGAAAGTAGCGAAATGTGGATCACCAAACACCGTTCCAATTGCTGGAGATTGATAAGCGATGCAATCTTGACTGGGTCGTCTTTCGAACCTGAAAGTTTCGCACCCAACGGCGTGTTCTTCTTGCCATAAACAGCACATGTAGAACGGTATCACGTCATGGTGCCAGTGTGAAAGAGTTGGAACTTTGTTCGCCTCATCCCATGGGTAGTAACCTAAATTGTGAGATCGATGTGGCCTGGAACCCCATTGCTGATCGTACGTTAACATCAGGTAGCCGTTTTTGTCATAACAGCACTGTTGTTCGGAACCGTCCATACTAACATAACAAATTGACATAAGAGGAATCATTTCAAACTCTGTAGATTTCGATTTCTTTTTAAGTATTGTTATTACACAATGTTTACCTGGGTGCACCAGTCCTCACACAGTGATACGCATGTTGATTGTACAAGCAATCTAAGTTCGAGTCCTTGTCACAATCGTAGTCCGGAAGGAAGCGACCTTTATCATTCAACGCGTGTTTCACGGTACACGGACATATAGATACCTCGGCCGCGAAATTTTTCAAATACCGATCGTTCATTATCCACTTATCGCAAAGTCGTTGGGGCCACTTTGACCCGTACTGTCTTTCCCATTGCGGACCGAAGTACCAGCCTAATGGAATCGGCCTGCTCCATAAGCTCCTATAAAAGTTTCTCCCGTTACAAATTTATGAATTCCATCAAATTTTATGTCGGTATACGTACGGCGAAATTTTGAGACCAGTTTGTTGCTGCGGCTCGGTTAAATTGAGCTGAATAAAACCGAAATTTAGATCCAGTTGATACGGATTATACGCGTCACGAAATTTAGCTGGAGTGATGATATATTCACCAAGGTTTGTGTACGCTGGCTAGAATCAATATGCAATTATTTATATAATTTTACATTTTTTATCGTGCATTATGAATACGATTTAATTTCACCAACTTCCAAAGTAGTAATGAACTCGAACTCTGGGGTCGTCTTTGTTTCACGGTATCCCCACAGAGATATCTGCACGCCAGCATTTAAATTGTTGGTCAAATTGTAACGATTCCAAGTGATTTTTATTTCGGCAGGACTCTTCTCGTGAACAGCATTCGATACGTAGATCTTCTCTGCAGCTGTGGCTGGGGTCTCTGTAAAATCGGCACAATTAAACCAAGTATCTAAATTGCAATTACACCCATTACAACATAAAATGAAATCTTTACAACGACAAACTGTTTGCTCGAGTATAATAATAAGATAAATGACACTTGATAACAGTTCATTCATGCAAGTAACTGGATATGTACCTACTGTAATTTAAGACCATCTTACCGATAAAATATTTCCCTTTCCAGTCGTAAGTTTTACTATCGCCAATGCTGATCGCAAATCGAACGTATCCCTCCGCCTTCACGAACGGTTGCACACAAATTGCACGATTTCTGTCGATCACAGTGCCGGTCACGACCACAGTTTCAAACATACATCGAATCTTTTGAGTCTCGTTGAAACATGGCCCGGTGATGTTCACGATGGTGCCACCTAACATGTTGCCGCTCTCAGGCGCGAATACGAGAGGTAAATTCGCTCCCGCTATGAGAGACACATATTTCGGTAAAGATTTTTAGTCATTACGCGTTCATAACGTATATATCAATTTATATGTTACCTATGTCTTTGTTGCAAGTGCCTGGTATGATTTTCTCGTCAATCCTGAAGATGTGCCGACCTGGGAAACCGTTCGCCCATCCTCTACCAGTCAGATCACGAATCGTCGACCTCTGGGAGTATGGTTTGTATTCGTACACTTGTGTACCGTTCCCCGCATTGAAACCGACCTGGACGCAATAATAATAAAGATGAGAGAAATATTTTTATAATACAACCAGTAAAATCATTCAGGATTCGACGTAATTTTACACGAAGAAATTGTATAATAAAACTGTAATGTCTATTTTCACCGAATTGACAGAACTTTCTGCAGAATTCGATAGCATAATTTGCAGGTGGAAGGAACGCTAATACTTACAAATGCTGGTACACCACCTTCTCCGCCTGTAGTGTCACCACCAGCTTCCGTGTGGCTGGTCCATTGGATGTCCAAATAATTGAATATAGCGTAAGTATATATTTCGTCAGTGGCGAGGACCATTTGGAAGGTGTTCGTTTTGTAAAGAGAATTGTCGATACCACCAGCGAAAGACATGTTCTTCCATGTAACTATAACTGCGTGTTTCGGTTCGAACGAGTCCGTACCAACGATTCCCTCGCGGATATCCCACTTAATGCGTTCGCGCATTTCCACACCAAATTGGTCCTTTCTGTTCTCCAAGTCTCTTTCCATCCTGGAATTTATTTTGGAAATAGATTCAACAATACTACATGCTTAAAGTTTAAATTTGATGACCGACCTAAAGTACACTCCCGGTTTTCTTTGATCGATGTCCGTCTTCCTTACTTTTCCTATGCGACATTTGCTGAAGAATATTCCTATGAAACTGGGATCGTTCTTTTTTGGCCAGTCTTTAACGGGAAACGCGAGGGGATAAGTATAGTGTACTGGAGGATCGCTGAATTCTATGAAACCGTTCATGGATACCTAGAAAGTGACGTATTTCAATTTTTGTTACTTCGTTTATTTGTATGAGTCACAAAATTTCAAATTTATGAATTTAAGGAAGGTCTCTTTATATGGCTCTTTCATTAATTCTCTTCTACAACGCTACTCGGGCCATATAGCAATACATCACTGTATTACAACATTTTTATAAAATCCTTTCCTGTATATTGAAACGTTAACTAAGTTACGAAATTATTGATGACATACCCTGGTGTAGTTAAACCTAAATCCGAAGAAGGGCAATTGGAAGTTGAAGTTCTTATGTATTTGAGGCATGGAGGATTGAATTTGTTTCTGATAATCGCCTTCGCCATCATCGCCGCCGCTATCGAAGAACCAGTACATAAACTTCGATCGAATTTCTTTCAATCTGCTTTCCGTTAAAACATAATTTGGAACTGAATCATCCGAACGAGGCGCATATCTGTCCGCTTCCGGTAAATCGGAATCTATGAGAACACGTAAATTCCAATATTTCAGTGTTCATAATGATTTGTTATTACATGTTTATTATCTGATATGACAATACTAGAATGTATCAGGTAAGAATTCGATAATGAAATCCTCTTTATAAATCCATTAGCACGGTATTTCACGTTAACAATTCATTTCTTATTGAAGAATATTAAAATTTAAATGAAATGTCGTCAAGATGTTGTTCATTGCTGAATTACAGAACTATGATACACATTACCATTTAAGGATATAACATTAAATTTAAACTATCATCTTTTCTACGTTCCATTCGAGGGTTAAGGTCATAAATATCATTTAACAATCTATAAGTGTCGAACACCGAAGATACCTCTTGTACGGATGATAAAAAGACAACCCATAAAAGACTAGCAACGTAATTTTAGTCATGATATCAGATGCAAAAGGAAGATTGAAGTAGTCGTTACGAAAGACGTGATGATACAAAATCCAATGATTCATCTGCGATTCATGTTAGAGTGAGTAACTGATAAAGGAAGATAAGATCGTACTAGTAAGTTATGCCCTATAACAAATAACACGATTGCGCGATTACGATCCAAATTTGAACTAATTCAAAAGACTACCCAGAACCTTCAAATCAATTCCGACGAAGAATATAAATCATCGATCGAAAATTGTTCGAACGATGAAACGATGATTCAACGTGCAACGTGAAATAGAGAAAAATAATGGTCACGCCCATTGATATCGAAAAGCTCACCGTATCTCACATATTTTCCACTTTTTTCGCCAGCCATTTTACCGGAGATACCTTGAGAAACGCTAACGTCTTTAGCTCCATTTTGATCCCCTAAATTTTCGTCCACGTTAGCTGGGATTTCTGGTCCTTGCGTGTCCTTTGGATTGTTCTGGTTATTGTCACCCAAATCGTCAGTCAGATCTTCCGCTTCGAATTCTTTGTTCAAATTCTCTTCGTCGTTCGTGTTACCTTCCGTGTAAAACGGTTCCTCGCTATCCGTGTAATCCGGCTCGTCCAATCCAAATGCAGATTTGAAAGTATTGTCGATTTGAGCCGATGTCCGAACAATTAGCAAGGATGAAACAAAACAACCAACCAGGACCAATTTCAAGAAACCGGAAACGCGGTCAAGACGAAACTTGTCCCGCATTTTTTACTATGGTAAACGAACCGATTTGACTAATGTACTGAAAGAAACTAAGCTTGATTTCAGGCAACGAAGAACGATAACGATACTGATATCAGTTATATTGTGATAACGCAAGTTTATCTCTTTACTACAGGTGGATAAGGTACGGGTGAAAACTTAAACGAATAAAGTGAAACGTAGGACTGGTGCCCTACTTTCGAAAGGACACGAATGTACCCTTTAAATGATACAGCGCAATAGAGGTCACAAAACTTTCATGGGTCACGACACACTTTCGAAGGTGATCATTTTTTGCAACCTACTCGCTGATGGTACATTACTTTTTAAAACCTCAAAATGATTCCATGCTACTCTTTTGTAATGTGTTTTAATAGGAAAGGGTGGTTGTAAAACAAACAATCGTTTTATTATACTTCGTACTGTTACGTTTAACACTGTTTAATATTCGTATAATATACGAGTAATATAATATACGAGTGTAAGTTATGAATGGTAGGAAAATATTCTCGACGTGTACCAATCGTTGCAGCTAGCTTCATCAAGGATCGAAGGACACACTGATACAGTATCAGTGTAAAATATAATAGTGCTATATATAAAAGTGTGGAGTGTGATAATTTAAGCCGTGAAAGCTTCAGGATTTTCGTCGCATTATAATTTATAATTTTTAGTAATATTTAATGCAACCCATACTTTGGGAACCTCTGCAAAACAACAGAGAACGGTTCTAATTGCTATCATAGTCGATATTAAAAATCACAAAGTTTCAATGTAAGATGTTTATTGTATCTCTGGAATGGGGTGTTATTTACAAAAGAAACGTACTTTACGTGGTCACTTTCAAAGTGTGGTAGATCTTGTTACCATTTTTTTTTTAATCTCGTAGATAATGCGTTTTACAATAAAACATACGTAGTATGTATAGGAAATACTATGTGTAAAATAATAATAAAAAAAGAAAGATGAAATAATTTTCTGCTAGTTATCATTGGCGTAACTAGAGTTTCGACACCCAGTGGAATGGGCCAGATCCCCTAGCTTTATCAATAGTGCCAACTCCTTGTACCAGGCATCACCAAGTGGCTCTTGGAAATTGGAGATTTGAAAATTTGGACTATTGGAAATCAGAAAATTTTTTAAAGAGAGCGGGGGCCGGACCCATCCTGGTGCCTACCTAGGTACGCCAATGCTATTTATATTTCCTACGCAACGTAATTGATCGTAAAAAAAAAGAGCGGCAGGAAGGTTTTGTTTTATAGTGCTATGCGTTGACGGTTTTCTGCAGTTGGTCTAAAATTGCACAAAGCGTGATGATTTTGAGGAATATTTATTAAAACACTAAATATAAGAAATCGTCAGGTTTAAAATGTTGTTCATCTATAAATGCATGGTATGATAAATGTACACATGAACACTGATAGATGTATTTAAACAATGCTATCTTGTATTTGTTTTCCCTTAAATCGTTTTTTCCCGCTTTTTAATGTTTCTTCGAACTTCATCCCGATAGAGATTTTGCAAAAATCTTAAATGTAGAATGATGATTAGTTTTTTTTTTTCTTGATTTGTACTGCCATTGTGTTTTGTATACCGATATTGTCACAAACGTTTGTAAAGAAACTATATTACATATTTTATGTTGCGTAAGTATTGTAAATATGTTCGATTAATAGCACGTATCACAGAAGAAACCTACGAAAGACTCAAATTCGAGGATTACAAAAAATGCACAGATATGAAAAAATGTTCCTATAGTTTCATTTTCGGTTAATGATATTTTATGATCTACAGCAGAGATTTGAATGATAATATCGTGGACATGAACTATACGCTTGATCATTAAGTGAAACATTATTTATAACATTTTATTTGTAGTGAAATAATTTGTTCCGACTGAGATGTGATAGTTTTTAACATTACGAAGACGAAGAATTATCTCCATTACTGTCTAGGTACCCTCCTGAACCGTTTACGACAAACGACGTTCCCAAACCGTACAAATGACCACAATATTTCGCATCGTCAATATTATCCTCGAAAAACATCTAAAATAAATTTTATTTCAATTATTATACTTAAGATATAAACATTAATAGATTATTCATATCGATTACTGAAAATTTGTATTCACCTCTCGCATTTTAAAGAAAACCATTCCGGTAAGTAATGAATCAGATCCAGCTTGATGTTGCGGGCCAACTCTTTGAATTTCCAGTTGTTCTGCTACCTCTTGTAGGCCTCCTTTCAGATTTTTGCATGATTTCATTAAATACTGAACAGAAAATATTATAGATTACCAACTAAATTCCCAAAGTAGAGATCTGTTTAATACAATTATCTCGTACAAACATACTTTTACATCGTATATCGTTGGAAAATATATCCTAAGAAGTTCAAAAAATTCACTTTCTTCTTGCGGTAAATTTTGGTCTGTAAGAAGTTTCAATAGATAGCCGAAGTCGTAACCAGAATGAAAGGACAGCCATTTTATGTCATCAACAAGAACAATTCCCGAGGTCATTAGAAGTTCGGCGAAATCTAATGGATCGATACCTTCTTCTTCGTGTTTTTTAAATTGTATACCACTGTTTTGTAACATGTCTATACTATCCTGCGCATACATGTCTTCCCTATAAAATATTTATATAATTATATATTTGCGTATCTAGCTGACAATGTGGCTACGCTCACAAGTATACATTAATACAACTTACTGTAAGTTAAATTTGAAATTAAATTGCCACGTCGTATAGCTTCCGCCAGGTGTATTCCCCGATTCATCGAGAAACGTAAGACCGAGTTGAATTATCCGCAAAAGATCTACATTACATCGTAATAACTGATACTGATAGTCAGCGCTAGTCCTGAATTCGCCTAAAAGAATAAGTATTTAATATTATAGTGATTATTGCGAAATTAAAGTGTCTCAGACAGCCCTATATCTTACCAATAGGCCTAGCTACTACGCCGGGAAATTCAGTATCCATTGCAATATACTGAAACTGTTGTACAACTTGCCGAATAGTACGAAACTCTTCTTCGAGATTGTGACCCCAAACATCTCGGATCCCACATTCTTCATTACTGGGCATAGTCGCCCCACCCTTCTGCTGCCCTATAGGGTTACCTCCTCCTAGAAATTTTTTAAAGCAAACATTATTCGATTTCAAACATTATTTATTTCATTTTTTTTACAACATATCTTCTTTTGTTGAATGTTTAACGAGTAGTTGGACCTTAATAATTCGAAATCTAAGTAACTATTACTGTACTACAAGCTTTTAATCACAAGAAATAAACATTTCTGGTTGGTATTATTCACGTTTGATAATTTTTTATTATCTTGTGAAAGCATTAGTTTTTAAATAGTAAAAACCAATTAATTTATATGTAGATAAAGACCAACCATAAATGAGAATGACAATAAATTGAAAGCAATCATGAGCATTAAGTTTCAGTTCTCTTTGCCCCTTAACATTTTACTTTTACTTTATTTGAAAAGTAAAGTAAGATTATCTCAGTAAGATTATCATCTTACTGAGCCTATAATAGTGCTCACATAACTGCACCTTCTAGTAATTGTGCATTCTTCTGAAATTCTCTGAAAGCGCACACCTTTTCTTGCAGTAACAGCGACTGTATATTTCTTGGGAACTTCATTGCATGTTCTAATCTATTTTACTACTTTCAAAGAGGACATCAATTACACAGTATCTTCTGGGAAGGATGTCTGACGTAATTTCATCCATGCAAATCCGAAGTACTTTTATTTATTTTGCTTCACAGTCCCTGCAATAGGTACGTGTCACATTTGTTATGTAGAGGTCATATATTTATGTTTCACCTTTGGTACTCGTTATACAATCAACTGTTATTCAACTTGAACAAATAAATATCAAGTCCAATATTTTTCAAGGCTTGCTTCAATAAAGTTTATTATCAACTCTATGGAAAAATTACTATACCAATCTAGGAGATCAATTGAACACAATAATTATACAAAACAGCATCTTTGTATAAAAAGTCAGTATTTTTTAAATTTGCAATATATTTATTACATACCGGTAGCTGAGGGCATAAGGTTAGATATTCTTGTCTTCACCGGGGCTATTTTTATGTTTGATTCCCACTGTCACAGCTTTACTTTCTTCATATCACTGTAAATATACACATAAACATTATCCTTAATTTAACAATTTCTAGTGTATACTTTACAAATCTGATTTTATAAATGTAACTCATGTACATTATGTTATGGCAAAAAAGAGCGCACAAATTTAAATTGAATAATAGCTATAAAACAGCATTTCAATTTGTGTACAGGTTAGAAATCTGCACAAACAAATATCGCGTTTCAAGGCAAATATACAATAAATGAAAATTCGGAAACGAAATAAGAATGACAAAATATGACGTAACTGTAAAATGTTATGATAAAAGATTATTTCGTAAAGCGTTAATTACTAAATAAACGTTTAGATGAAACGTAGGTTATGTATCGCAGATAAACAAAAACAATTTTTTCAAGGGAATATGAAAGAAATAAGCATTATCGTGTACCTCTTTATATGTTCGTTTTTCCACGCGATGTTTTATTATGTATTATACGAAATAAAGCGTTAGAAAATACTTAACGTGCCTTTAAATCTTCTGTCACCTCCGAACAGGTTAAACGAGTGTCCAAACTCTGAATAATTCGCTGTATATGTTACCTGAAATTGAAGCGCCAAAATCGGTGCAGTAGAGATCTTCTTTTCTGGCAACGTTACACTGCAGATATCTGTATTATCGTTTAAGGATATAGCAAAGAAAATTGAAGACTCATAAGATAATATAAAAAGATTTTGTGTCTCGTGTGTAATTTATATCACGGCGAATAATAATGGCATTTCACAAGAAGAGTAGGAAATTTTCATGCGAAACTTTCTGCTAATGTAATTTTTGGTCCTCGGTTTCTTCCTTCAGTGTATAGATGGCACTAGTGACACCGTCCTCATAACATGCACTAATTTAAAAATTAAGAGGCATTAAAATAAAGCTTGCATAACATTGAATTAATTATGTTATAACAACATGATCTTCTGTACTGCTGCAGTGCAGATTAAGTAATTATGGCGTATAATTATGAACTTCAAACTTTAAGAGAAAGGAGGTATTATCAAAGGCGCAATCACTCATACGAGTGTATTATGTACATATTGCTGCTACTTCGTGTATTATCAAGTAGCTTATGCAGGCAAACAATAAAAGATTGAAATTTCGTTCCGTGTCAAAAATATGTTATTCGAAGATAAAGAAAATAGTCGAACATTTTACACGAGACTTTGTATCAACTAACCTTGGTTTTTAATTAAAAAAATACAGACAAGTGTCAAAGATCGAGACTTGCAACATCAATACATAAAATTGACTTATCCGAATGGTTATCTACGTTAACAATTAAAAAATAAAAAGGTTAGATAAACCGTTTATCAGTTCATGGGAATCGACTGAATCAAAGTCTGTACTATGAAAATGTAATAAATGTACGCAGAAGGTGTACAAAGGTTCAGGTTGTAATTATTGTCGACGAAAATTTTGCAGCGAACTCGAAACGTGCCGTGTTTCACACGTCTCGGACATGTTTAATGCATTTGGTTACACAAGTGAAAATATACAAGTATGAGTGTGTGGGTGTTATGTACACACGCACAGCGATAATACGATGAAGTGCTATATCGTGAAAATGAAAACCCCTACCCAATGGCAGCGAGATCTATATAAACTCTGATCAATGACCTGCAACAGTATACTTTCCACAGTTACGTGAAGCAGTTACAGCAACATTTCGAAAGCTTGACAGATTTGAATACGAAAAGAAAAATGAACGGCAAAATTGTGGCTTTGTTCTTGGTTGTTCTGTGTTGCATCGCGATGATGGACGCAGCGTCAGACGGTATAGGTCCACGTACGTAAATCCATTTTTTACAATAGTTTACTGTTACTCACTTTTCAATAGTGGAACGAGAAATATTCCACATTCGGGTTAGATTAAAATTAAAATCAAATTACTACTAAAAATTTTAAGAATTTAATAATTTAGAAATATTGAATTTAACGGTTGAAAGAATTAGAATGAAGAAATATTTGGAATCTATGAAAAGTACTCATAGAAGTAAGATTTTGTTAGAAAGGTCTAAAATTAGTTATCGCAATTCACATAATATCGTCGCAACGCAATACGTAATTTCTATTATCTTTTGTAAGAGCTTACTATCTGCTTGTAAGAAGCAATTGATTTCGAAGTAAGATTCTTTTAATGACATTTTATTTGTAGTGGAATATTCTGGACAGTCCAAATCACTTCGGCTTTCACTTATTATTTTATGGAAATTACATGGCGTAATCGTCCGGTATCTTTTTCGGATACCGTTCAACTTCCACTTTCTAGATCTTTATATTCAATACTCGTTTGCCACTTGCTTTAAATTAATAATTTCATTCTTTTTCATTTTGATTTTTAATTGTATGACACAGTGATTGATATTTGAGCGGATATAATAATTATGATACTTTAATTTTTTACAGAATGTCTTTTGCCATTGGAACGTGGTCCATGCAGAGCAATGATGATAAGATATGGATACAACCCGGAGACGAATCAATGCGAACAATTCCTTTTCGGAGGCTGCAAACCAAACGCGAATAATTTTGCCAATTTGAACGAATGCAAAGATAGTTGTTCCTGAATGTCACAGAGTATGACAGCATAATTAGCGCATACCATTAAGTATGGTATAAATTAGCGCCATAAACTTGTAAATATATGATACGTTATCGCATAGATGTATTTAAGAAAACAGTTTTTGTACAACATCTTGTTACATTGATTTCAGTATAATTTTCTAGAAAAATGATAAAAGATAAAAGTGTTTCAAAGTAGACACGAGAAAGTATGTAATCTAACGTGAAAATGGTATAAACCTATATTAGGTCGTAACGTGTAGTTAAACAATTAACTGAGAGTATAGATGATTGCGTGTTGTCGAATGCAACGTATTAAATATGACGATAAAAATAAAATGTCACAATACGTTAAAGTTTAGCGAAATGGAGAGACTTCAGGAGTTTGTACTGTTGGTTAAAAAACATTAATAAAATTTGTACTTAAATTAATCGAGAAGATGTGTATTTCCCATTCTATATTCCCTTTTGTTTTAAAATCCTCGAGGATGTTTCAATAAGATAAAAAGTAAATTTTCTAAGAAACATGATCTTGTTAACAAAAATTTTTTACTGTACCTTCCCGAATGTTCTTCAGAAAAAATCATTTTATATTATGAAATCAACCGAAAGAAAATATTGATTAAAAGCGATAAAAGAAGCCTGATATCGGTCGATTATAAATCCACGAAAAACAGTTTGATCGTTTCATTGTATGATATCGATTTAGATTTATCAGTGATGTCGACAATATCAAATGTAGAAATCAAGGTAAATCAAACAAATGAAAAAATAAGTTATTTGTAAATAGGAATGTAGGCTCTGTGGATATGACGATGTGAGGATTCTCAGGATCACAGAGAATTAAAAGGAATCTCGGAAAATTGATAAGTCGGTTTAATCAATTTCTGTTGTTCATGAATCATCTATTCTTGCGAGAATGAGTTACTCATCGCTATCGTTTATATCTCTGATACAGGGTAGATTACTGAAAGTAATTAAGACGTTCAATTTTAATCGAACAATAATCTGAACTAATCATGTTGACTCATAACAAAAAACTCGTCAACAACGAGCAAGAACGAGAAGCATGCATCGTTAGATTCGCTTGACCGATAAAGTGTCCCAGTTTTGCAAGTACACTCTCCGTACATGCGTGCACACATCGAACGAGGTGTTTCGCTGCAATCATTTTGACTGACAGTTCCCTCGACATTCGCAGCGATCGAACATTGCAAAAGAGAAAAAAAAGAATAATGTTCCGACCTGTGCTCGAAAGAACAGACCGTCGCAAGTGCATGTCATGTAATATCCCCGGTTGTTCTGTTTGTTGAACTGGAACCATAGGTACGTGTCGCCCGTGATCTCGGCCTCCACTCATGCTTAAAATTATCCAATTTCTCTATTATCGTTCTGCCTAACACACTCGCGTACAAGGGAATGCTTATTATCGGCCACACCTTAGGCAGACGGAAATATTTTCACGATCGCACCGGCTACCGCGGCTGTCCGTTTAAGACACCGAATAATAGTGATCGTGCATCATCGTTCGCTGACTTTTTAACCGACACGCGTTCGCTATCTTGTTTCTTTATGTAGCACGCTAACGGACCTATCAGTCAATCCTTTTTTTCTCTCCTTTCTGACATTTGGAACGTCTTGCTACGTTCAACTGGTTGTGTTTGATCTCGTTTGTGAAAGATGACGGAAAACCAGATGTAATTTAGGTGGTCGATGTTACTCGAGGATCACAAATTTTTTATTTTCTTAAATTTCCAAATTTTCAAATTCCTACATGTCCACTGTAGAGATTCACTAATTTGTTGAAGGTAACTTCTACGCAAAAATGACTATCAGCATTTGTCATCGTTTCCAAACGATTTCGATCTCCTATGTTCGAAAGAAATGTGTTGGAGGGCAATGTCAGATAAAACTGTCTTTTATTTCATTTTTCCTCAGAATTATACAGGTTTCCTAGAAAAGACTCAAGCCCAGCGACGAAAGGGTAAATAAAGATTCGATAAAGAGTGGAAACGTGTTACACTAGTAATACCGGTGATACGGCACGATAAGATCGTGAGGTGGAGGCAGGGGAGCGCAAAGAACGTCGCGACATGTTACGATAACATTCGTCAGAGCTCGTTTGTTAGACGTTTAATTTAATAAAGCACACGGACAATTCGACGACGTTTACGCTGTAAAATGAACACATTCGGCCGGTTATCAAGGTGTGACGCATTAAAACCGCAAACAGATAAGTGATTCGTTCAACTTCCAAATACCGTGCATCGTCGATCTTTCTCTTTACATAAACAGCCCGGATCCTCATAGCAGCGAATGTATAAGGCAACGAGCGGTAATGGATCTTGCTTCTAACCTAATTCAATCTAATCGTTAGCGGGACTTCTCCGTGTACGGTTGTGCGCTCGAACAAGTAACTTCGAAGGATGTACGAGACACGAGGACGGTAAGACTGGAGATCGTTACACGTACCTTGCAGACTTACTAATTCGACGAATCCTCGTATCGATTTCACCTTCCGGTAGACGAGGAGGCATCGGTTAAGCTATATGAGGATTCTACAACTTCATTTTCTGTTAAAATCACGTTGTTTATAAGCTAAATACTCGACGCGGCGCAATGGCGATCTTATGGTGAAATAACTTTCTTACGGTATCCTGCACTTTTTACAATGGGGCTTTAGAATACTTGGAATCACTCAAATTAATGGAGTAACTTTTATGCGACGATTTTCAGGAATTGTTCAAATCCTCAAACCTAACCTCAAAATTGTCAAGCTTAAATCTCCAAATCCTCATATCCTGAATATAAAAATTTTTCTTCTACATTGCTACTTTTTCTAGGAAAGTTTGCGAGAGTACAGTTCTATCAAGTACTGTACAGTTGAAAACAATCTACTGTCAAATGTTTTATAAATTATGATATAACAAGAACTCGAACATCAAAATATTCGCATCTTACAGAGAATATTTATTCGTGTCATAAAATAGTTTGATCTCATTTCACTTTTAAATGAATAGTTTCTCGAACGTGTATCCTGGAAATACACATGCCGCGGCAAATTTGATCGAACGAAATCCATTTCGAAAGGATGACGACGGACTGAATCGTCTAGGACCGATCTATCTCCGACAGGAGCAGTGATTTACATACAACAAGGCACCGCAATGATTGCCTTCGGAATACATTAGCTCACATGCTCTGGATACAAGGGAACCAGCAAACAAAGTGTACGTACAATCGAACTCGGACTCTCTGTTCGCGTCGAAGACATATATCGAAGGAGTAACAATGGAATTCGAACTTTATCTCTAGACTTAAACGCGAAACGTTCGAAAACGGTACAAGGTTTCTTTACGTAATGTGTTGTTGAAACTGTGTTGTTCATTGGCCGACAATAAATTTTCTGTTCAACATTTGGAAGCCATTTTATTTCTCCATCTAAGAAGTTTTTAATTGAAAAATAATACAGGATGATGTATGAAGGAAATACTTTTTAATCTTGGGGAAGAAGATAATGAAATCTAGATATTAAGGATACGCAATGCCGAGGAAACAATTTGTTGGTGACCTCATACGCGGTATCCATCTTCTGCCTGAAAGATGACAGAAGGTGATAGATAATGACGGAAAACATTTTTTCGCTCGAGCATTCTATCATTTATAAAAATTGCCTTAAAAATGATAAATTCTTCTGTATATTCTTAACAAAATTTATAACGAAAGAGGTAGCTAGTGTGTGCAAGTATTTTACAAATAAACTAAGTGAAATAATATTAAATGATCGAATGATCGATCCAAGTTACGTATTTGCATAAACACCAGCATATATGGTTAAAACTGTTTAACCGTCATTCATAATTGCGTAAAGGATCGAAGGTTGCCGCACGAGTTTCTTGTTAGCTGACCGATTCGAAGTGTTCTGTCGACGATTGTAAAGCAACGTTTGGAAAACGTAACAGCTAAACGTGACGGATGATAAAAATTGCATCGAGCGAACACTGCGTTACGAACACGACATGCGCGGGATACATACATACCTACATGTTAAAGTTTCCACGACCGTAGATTAAGTCGCGAACCGGGCCAGCCTATCGCGAGCCCTATTAGAATTACTTTCAAGTACCCATTGTGATCTGCTCGTTTCCATAGATCGCTGACACAAAAGAAATATAGCGTAGGACACGACGATAGAGCCTTCGGCTATTGCCACACACGTGGCTGATAACCCGTACGATCTTCCTCGAGCAAACACGCTGTAATTGCATGGGTTCTGCATTTTTCCACCCACATATAGAGAGACCTGGCCTCTATCTCTGTCCCTTTTGCCTCTCGAGCTTCCCCGTTCCTCTTCCTATACGTATACACGTTCTCTCGGAGGCTCGTTCACCGGTCTCGTACTACTTATCGATACCAGCTTCGGGCGAACCTGGACCGAACCTAAAATCTGCTTTTCGAGTGTTTGTTGTCTGTCTTAGAAAGCGGAGACGGCTGCCGTTCGAAAGCCGAGAGCAAATTAGAGTAACTGCATCGGTACACCAGTCGTAAACTTTCTAATAAAAATTATTTACATGTCACGTTGAAAGGTTACAAATGCTGTCATAAGATTCTGAATTTACGGTTTGCAATAATCGCTTTGAATGGAAGGGTTAAAGTGCTGCAGTCCAACAAAACCACCTTTACCATCTTAATTTAACGCAATTAATGTCGGAACGATAGCACACTCGAACGTAACACATATTTTACTTTTATCGCACGGTGTTCCACTTTTTCGACGGAACAAACGAGCTCGGAACATCCTTTCAATTAAAAGCCAGAATGAAAGCAAGAATAGCGAGGGGATAAAAGCGAAGCACGGTCCAATGCGTCGGTTCTCGTTGATCAGCAATAAAGGGAAAAAGAAAGAGAAAATTTCGCACGAAACGCTCGAGATCTACGGAACGGTTTCGAACTGTTCTCCTCAGCCGGTTGATAAATCGTCGTGACAGTCGAGAGGACAGGAAGGCTCGCGTCCTCCTGCAAGATTCACGAAGCGATATTAACGATAAAGCCGGCCGTGAAATTTACGAGTCACGAAAAGTATAAAACAGCGTGTCACTATAAAACCGGAGGCATTATTACCGATAAAACGCACGTCACGGGGCCGAGACGCGAGCCGGGGCCTCGAATCGTGAGCAAATCCCGGTAATGGAAGCAATTTCGTCGTCTAAACGGATACAAATAGTACGGCGATAATGCAGTGACACGCTTGTGTATCGGTCGCTCGATACTCCATGATTTAATGGACGCTAGAACCGGTGGTGCACAGGTAACGGGTGTTTTACGGTAATATTATACGGGGTTTGCTATATCGTGTAGACCCATGCTTGTGGCATTGTACTCGATTCGGTGAAAACACGCTTCCGTTCGGGAATCTACGTTTTCGGACAATAATCATTGCTGCGACCGATATTAACTCTTTCACTGGGACTAACATATCCTACTCTTTTCAAACACCTTGTACATACGAATATCTTGCAAAATGTTACACTATTGACTTTGATTAGAAATTAAATTATAAACATCGACCTGCAGAAATTACGATCAAGGTTAAAATTAACCTTTCCTGTACGAGATTTCAATACTTGAGTAAATTGAATTAAAAATTTAATTTATGTTGAATAGAGTTTATTGAAGGTGCCTACAAGTAAAAATATCGTTCACTCGTTAATTCTAGTGCGAGTCAAACTTTGATTTTCAATCAAATTATGTAGTTGACAATTTCAGTTCTCCAATCAGAAGGAATTTTATTATTAAATATCAATTAAATTAACAACTTAACTACACATTTCAAAGTGGACTGTACTTTATCGAAAAACTAGATAGGTTACATTTTTTCGAAAGTTAAGAAGCCTCGTTTAATTTTGCTTTCGCAGTTAAAGAAGCGCCGACCGATAAATCAACAGATAATGTTTAAAAAAAGGTTAATTCAGTCACGAAAGTGTTAAATTGATATGCAACGTGTTCCAAAATTACCGCTGTAATAAAAGAGATATTGATTCCCATAAGAGATAACGTATTAATCACTTTACAATATAATGCCGATCGAACGCGTTCCTCAGAACGATCGTGACGGGACGAGGACAAAAATGATGCTCGTTTCGAATGTTTTTGAAGCACGAGTTAAAGTGGTAGCCTGTAATCCAAGTTTTCACAGAGATCGTCGAAAGAGCAAAACGACGGAATTTCCATAATTAGTGGGTGGCAAAGGTACAACTATTAGCACGCGAAAGTTGGCAAGTTGCTAACTGATTTGCATCGAAATGCGGTGATCCCGTCGTATCAACGGGACCCGTCCTGCTTTCCTTATTACTTCATCAGCGTACTTTCTTTCTCGCCTCGAATACGCGAAATTAATTTGCCTCGAAACGGCGCTCAAAGGGCCGTTCGCACGTGAAATCGTCCGATTTATGGGCCAATTTGTGGTACTGGACAGGAGATCAAAAATAATAGCCGGCGTATAAATTTGCTTCTCGTCGAATTTCCTGCGTCGAATCTCTTCTTTCTCCTCTTTTTCTTGATGGTATCCAAGCTGGTTCGTTCGAGTTGATAACCCTAAAGCACCGGAAATTGAGAGGTTCGTACTACCATAATCGTTAACATCCTTTTTTTTGCCACTTTAGCGAGACGTGAAACGATCGTACAATTTTTCAGGATGATTCGGATTATGTAATTTTAAATGGATATAAAGTGTTAAAAACGCTTATTGCGTTACTAGATTCTTGTGCAAATGCACTTTTTTGGGAAACATTTTCTCTCCGGGTTATTCGGACACGATCTTAATTTTACACATTCTATTTTTTTTATTCACACTATATTTTGTATGTTTCTATGATGTTTAAAACATCTGATCTTTAGAAAGTAATAAATTACAACAACCCCTAACAAACTCCAATTTGGTGAGCTTTACCTTTTTAATGTAAAAGTTTATTTTACACACGAACAGCTACGAGCGAATATACCAATTTATTCGTAATTAACATTTAAATATTTTAGCTGAAAACTGATCGAGTATTCCGTAGCTAAGATCATTATCGAGGCAGCCAGATTTTCATCAGCAAAGTCGAAAGTTTCATTGTTGCACGTCCCTAGTTTAACGGCTGACTAGTTACCGCGTTTATGGAATATAATTTATAGGGAGGAACGCCCAAGGAAATTATGGCATCTTGGGTTTCCATAATGCCGAGATTTGCTGCTCCCGGAGCCACCTAATCCAGCTGCATGCAAGAAGATCCTCTTATCTTGAGGACACGTTCCCTCGCCAAGTAAGACGATTATCTTCGAAACGTTGCGTGAAAAGATCCTCACGGAGGATCTCTTTTGCGAAGGCCTCGATATTATTTTCGTCACGTTTAAGTAATTTTTTAATAATCCACCGGTGAATTTTCTCATTTTTCTATATCATGCAGAGTACATCGAAAAGGAGCTAACTCGAATCTCGAACATGAGATTCCACGCTTCGCGTAGCTGTCTGCCGTTCGTTTCACGAGCGGATGATTGCAGGTGCGTGGAAACCATAACATCGAAAATCACACTGCTAGGTAATTTCGAAGATTGCCCATAGGATTCGTCCGACGTTCTCGAAATTTCGCTCGAAATGAAAGTTTCGCGACGACTACCTGAATGTTCGCGTCCAAGGTGAACCGGCCGCCACCTGTTCCATTATAATTTTGACTCGGTAATCTGAGAATTTATCCGCTTCCACGTGGGCCAAAACACGATCGAACGTATTGTTAGCTAGTTCGTCGAACTCTCATTCGAACAAAGAACTATTGATAAAACGACAGCTAGAAAGTTACCGGTCGAAGAACCAGTTTTTGGATTTTCAACGAATCTGCCCGATAAATTAACCCTCGGCGATATTAGGATTATTTATTCTCCCGATTTTGCTAAAAATAATGCTCCCCGCTGAGTTACATGACTTTCGCGTCTCTGTGGATTCGTATTTCACAAGAATTATAATCCTTCGGAAATTTAGATATTGAAAAACATGGAAGTTGTTGCATTTGAAAGTTTAAAAGATTTTTAAAATTATTTTAACACGATAATGTAGGATTTGAAAATTTGGATCTCAGGTTTAAAATTGAGAAAATTTGAAGATTTAACGATCTGTAAAATTGAAGGTTCTGTGGTTTACAGCGAATGATCGCCATCGATCCATAATCGGATCCTTGCGTTGCTTTTAATTTTAGAGATAAAATTACCGAAAGATTAATGACAGTACTCATACGGAATTTGATGTCGTATTTCATACGTGCGTTTTATCATTGTCACACTGTCGAACAAATGATCGAACGAGATCATTTTACCGGTGAGAAATTATCTTCTTGCTCGGTCGAACCGGTATCGATCGGCGGATTTAATTGCACGGGAGCGGGGTATCTTACGGTTTATACCGCAAGGATAGATCCTGATCCTCCATAATCCCTCTTCAAACTGGTAACTTGAGATGTTTCTGTGTCTTATAGGGGAGACTCCTTGGACATCGGAGAACCCTTTCAAATTTACGTTTGTTTGCCTATATACCTTATATGCTATCGATTACCTAAAAGATCAACGAATCGAAAGTGAAACGATGGGGGAAAAAAGTGACCACAATTTTACAAAAGATACTTTCAATTTAAAACGTATCGACTATTCATCATATACCTTTTTACTATTGTTTTAATATTGTTTTAAATTGCAACAAAATAAAGTTAAAAGAGAAATAAGGCGCTTCAAGGGGTTAAATATTGAAACAATTTTCTGTCGTTGCATCGTTGAATCCTTCAAGCCAAGCAAATCTACTTCTTCGAAGACCCGAACGTGTTATCGACTGCGCCTCGAGTTTCGCTATGCTTTGTAACAGATGCAAATAACAGCACGCTAATACGATTTTCGTTCACTGACCCGTAAACGTGTCACCACAACGTTGCTTGTTCACGAATGGTATAGGTATCGATGTCTGACCAGCTTGCTTGTATCGAGTAGTAGAAGGGCTAAGGTTTCGAAATTGACTGTCAGACAAAGGAATAATAATCAACTACCATGTACATTTCAATAAACTTAACATCGGTTTAATTCTCGATGACGTAGTCATAAACTTTTTTACCTAATCAAATGAACTTTATGTTCGCATACCAAAATTAAAATTATTGCAATCTCTGCGATATATTACAGTAAGGTAAAGTTGATTAAGCCAGAAAAGTATACAACGAGGAATATGTGTCTCATCTATTTATATTTTTACTCGAAATGTAACTATGGCATCAGATATGGCTTGTCATATTTTGTGCAAGTTAATCAACGTCAGCACAGTAAAACAAATATGTTAAAAACATCTCCGAGATATCCCGTATCGATGTGCATGGCTAGTAAACATATCTGCATACCTCGGTACGAATTAGATATGGAATTCCATTTCCCGAAATAGCGTGAAATTTAAATAACCATATTTAAGTATTATAGACTTTTTTATATTAACGATAGGAATAAGTAATTTCGTTCTGTTGAAATGTCCAGATAATGATCGGCTCGTAAAAGCAAAAGCTTACAGTAAAACTTGATTTACGAGCCGTTGGCTGTTGCGTTCGAAATGGCCGAGCGTAAAACGATGTCAATTAAGTGTTCGCCGGTCACTTACCACCACGTGATGTTCGATCTCAAAATTTCCAGATTAATAAGGTCACTGCTCATTACTTTTGGGTGTCGAGTGTACACGACGTTAATTTGTCGCGATAGGTGCATCAATTTTCTGTCAAACACATTCTGCATACGTGCTCAGCCAAAACCGAATACATTACATTTGCACCGCGAAAATAGAACGCCGGAGACTGCGAATTTCTTCGTTGCATGTTTTATTTTATAACGCGGGATCTTTCAAAAGCGATCGTCTTTATTCGTTAATGAAGGAAAGCTGATTTGTACAACGAGCGGTAATAGGATTTCGGATTCGACTCGTTCCGTTTCAGATAATGCAGCAACTTTTGAAGATTATCTTCTGTCGTTATAACTGTACATACGTTCAGATGCGTTGCTCGACGGTAATGAATTTCACGAAAGATTAATTCGAAAGTTTCCATGCGTCACGCGATTTAACGAGTCCGTGTGACATGTGTTTCAGTTTCGGCTGTTGCGCTCGCCTACATACGTGCACTGCACAGATGTGCATACTTTATCAACCAATGGAATCGTAAAAAGTACGCTCTAATGAGCCAAGGAGCGTCGTTACAGTAGCCCTTTAAAAGATTCAACAATGATAAATCATCGCGATCACCTGTCCAGATATCGGACCCTCTCTACCTTCCGGCAATCCTTGACAACAACAAATTAAAAATGCATCATCTTTTTGACGGATCTATTAATTAAGATCTTTTCCTTTCTATCAATATCATAATACAGTTACAGACGCGGGACAGTTCCCGCCTCTTTCAGAAATTCCAAAGTCTTAAATATATTACTTCAAATTGAATAAGATGAAAACATTTGAAAACCAAGAATAATCTTCGAATGATTTATTCGTCAATCTTGCAAATAATACCAAACGACATCAAATGTTTAAATGAATACCAAATGATACCAAATGTGAAATGAATACGAAATTCATATGATACCAAAATGTTTGAAAACAACGAATTTGGAATTAAAAGATACGTGAATTATTCGAACAAGTTGTTGAGACAAATCATTGGAAGAAATAATTTATTCTCGAGATGGTGGCCAACTGCTTTAGGAATTGTAAAAATTGCAGAGACCCGAGGTACTAAAGTGTCCATTATCTTGACCAGTCCTTCCGAAGCTGGAGGGCGTAAACGAAGCAAGCAATCGGGTCAGGCCGCGACCGTTTTCAGTGTCCACAACGCCAAAACTTTGCTCCAAGTAGCTACAAATTACGGTGACAACGGTGTACAAAGAGCGACGCGGCGAGCGTGGAAACAACGGCGTTTCCGTGACAATTAATCGTGCCGGTTGTAACAGGGAGCAGAGGGTGCAAGAAAAGCGGACGTGTCCCGGTCAGGTAGCATCTTGACACGGCCTTAGGAAGCTTGATGCCACTCGATTCATACGGGGCTTTACAGAGCCTGTTAATTACCGGTGACCAGGCGGCAGACACGAAATGGCGCGGCGTCGAGTGGCTTAACCGGCCCGTTATGCTTGCTCCTCCCGTGGACTACGAGCTCGATGCAAATCACTCGTACGTCGCCTTGCCAGCACGAACTCAGCACAATTCCGTGCACCGAGGAGACGCCTGGTGCTGTTGCTGCCGTTACTACACCTGCTATCGGTACTGCCATTGCTGCTGTTGCTGCTGCTGCTGCTGCTGCCAGGATCAACGGGAGAGGAAGCTGTAAATCAACTGGCGCGTCTCTAAAGACTAAACGCTTATGCACATCGCGGACTACGATCAATCCTTTACCGTACGCTTCGAACCCTTGGACCTCCTGTTCCTAGACAACCTCCTCAGGTCATCGATACGTTCTCCGTTCGTGAACGTATGGTGACACGTTAACGGGTCACCGGTAGAAAATTGTATTAGCATGATATTATTTGCCGTTGCCAACGAAGTCGAAGAGGGTAATTCACGTATACTGCTACCTTCATGGATCTTTGCGCTCACTTGTTTCAAAGGAATTTCCAATTCCCCATATTACCTAATTTGTGGTTAACGTAATAATAGCAAGTATTATATTGTCACGTGTAGAGGCACCATGCATGTGTTCCTTCGAAATAAGTTAGTTCACAATGCATTAATATCACAAGTGCATACCATAAGATGAGCTCTAAGAATTCAGAAGAGCAAGTCTGCCTTCTTTATTCTTACATTTATCGCAGTATGTGACCACTGTAACCAGTTTGAAAAGCAAAGCAATTCACTTTTCACTTTACTCTTTGCCAGAACTAAATTTGTGGAAGGACTATAGTTATGCATACTTTTCATTGGAAACTGTTCAGAAATTGAAACACGTCGCGACATAAATGCACGTTTACACGCGGAATCGCTCGTATACCATTATGTCGCTCGAACAGCTTTAATTACCCGTATAGAGATTTTTCAAACAACCGATGCTGGTCGAGATGCATAGGGTGTAGAATGAAGCGTCGCATTCCCGGAATATTTCTCGTGACGATTCCATTCACGAAACAGTTTAGCATTTTTTTTCGTTAGCATGCGGTTCGCTCGTGAATGCAAATAATCTGTCGCGAATTAAACGCGAGGCGCGTGACGTTTCGGGCCAATAACTCGTAATAATACGCACCATCGAAAAGGTGACACGTACGGGAAAAGCTTTTTTTCGAACGTTGTACGTGATTGAATTGCACTTTGTTCCGTCACGTTTCACGAATTTCGAAATCGTTTTAAAAGTACTCACCGTATTAATGGACATTTCGATTCCGCGTTGTTGAAGCGTGGATGACAATCAATTATTATTTTTTACCTTGGCAAATTTTTATTGTATAACGACGCTCCTTAAATTCAGCATGAAGATTAAAAAGATCAAACGATACAAAAGAACGAAATATAATTTCTGACCATTACGATTAGTTGATAAATTATTTTAAATATTGTTACATATAGATTACATTGTCAGTAATCACTAAACAGGATGACAGTTCTAAAATGAAGATTATTTATTATGGAGATTAAGAAGTACTCGTCTTTCAGACAAAAGGTTCTTTCAACAAAATTATGGACCGTCAAGTTTCTTGATGAGAAAAGCTTGTCCGTCAATTTATTCTAATGCGAAAATAGAAATGTACTTTCAGTACCATTATTTCTAAAGAGAATGGAGCTAGTCGAACAGCGAGCGTGTTTCAACCGTAGCCTCCATGTTTCTTCCATCGAGCACGCACAATGCTATCAGCCGAGTCCCCCTGTCGTCGTTTAGCAGCGTTTCATTTAGCAATTTCAATAAGCGTGGAGAAGTTGTCAGCGGCAGTTTACACGAGGAGCTTATAAATTGTCGGCGACTGGTGCATTTCAAATTTCAAAGAGGTGTCCCGTGCGATTGTGCAGTCCGCGCCGTGTCTGCGAACGAGGCCTGAAACGGAACGCCGATTCTAGCTGCAACGTCAACAAGAAGACGCTTCCATCCGATATATACCCTGGCTATCTTCGCTAGACACACGGCATTGTGCCGTTCTCGTGAAACCCATTTGCTTTCTGTTAGAGAGGACCGTGTAACGGCGAGAGCCGAGAGTATACTAGTAGTAGCACTCGACGACGAGAAGAGCGGCGACGGCGTTCTATTTAATTAAGTTTGCATTGTATCGAGGCGGATGCCGCAGGAAAAGATCGTTATCGAACTTTCACGAGATATGACGTTGGCTGGGCCAGCACACTTATCAGGGACGATCTGCCGGAGCAAATGAACGGTCGCGTTCGAACGCTCACTCCTAACGAGATGGAGAGCTTTGTCGCGGCGCACGTTCCTCCAGCTACTTTGCGAGAACGAACGCGGAATTTCTCTGTGAAACAGGCGAACAAAGATCGCCAAAAGAAGAATAGGACCAGTGGATAATGTCTATCAACACCGTTGTTCTTCACCCGCTACAAAATCTGTTTTAAAATATTAAAACACCACTGCAACAATTTGTTACATCGGTAATACAAGAAAAGTAGACTTGACTCCCAGAATTCTCAAAACTCATCCTGTGGCTAAGTATAGACGATTGAACTGTCCAGTCTTGTTCCTAAATTACCAAATTTCTTTGAAATCGATAAGCGACTAATCGCAACAATGCATATAAACCAGACTACAGAGTTTTTCTAACTCGTTTACGGAAGTGTCTCGGCTGAAGTGATATATGCGGTCGATTAATGGAACCGCTCAGTTAAGAAGACAAAGCGACCGAATTGTTTCCCGCGAAACTTTTCCTCTTCCGATTGAACCGAGCGATCTTTACGACAGACTTTCGCAACTGCGACGAGTTGTATGAAGCTAAGCATCGATCCGGGTTACTGGTCCACGTCGGAAGGAGAGGCCAGTTCCGGGTGAGCAAAGGTTCATCCCGATCCTCGCCGGGGTTAAGTAATTTGTCGTTGCCGATGGGTTAATGTTATCCATCACTAAGCGGGAATTTACGATGTAATAAGGCCGCAGACCGACTTCCACGATTTATCTCGACCGTCTCTTCTCAACCCTCTTTCGCGACGTCTCTCGTTCCTCTTCGCGGCATTGCTATCGCACTTTCCATCGTGCCCCGTGACTTTCCTTGCCCCGAGCTGCGTCACAACTCCACCTAAAGTCGGATTTCTTGCTGTGCTTTATGCTCGACCCACGATTAATTAATATGATCGACTCACGAACTAAGAGAACAGTAAGATATGGCTACGACCGTTGAATCGTGACTTCGTCGAGTTCGCAGTTCCTTATCACCTTGATTGCCACTAGGCTCGCAGATGAGCAACGGTATTGATTTAACCCTTCAGTCGTATTTGCCTTCAGGCATAGATATCCGAATTATTGGCTTCATTTAACTTCGAAACTTTGCTGCTTTTACTCCAGAGTTAACTTTCAATTTCGTCACATATTCTGGAATTTTGAACGATATTTAGAAATAGGTACAATATAAATTTTTTGTTAATAAGTACGTGAACGTGAACGCGCAACTTTATTGTTACTGGATGTCACGACGCTTGGGTATCACCGACACTTTTATTGAACTTAGCGTTAAAAAAGTAGACGGATCAGTTAGCGAAAAGTTTGCCAGAAGCGTCGTACTGGTTCTTTTGCGTGGTTACAGGGATTCGTTTCTTCTTGCAAGAAAGTTTCTCGAGTCGAGGGGAAACGGAGTCACAGCTCCCTTAAGCATCGTCAAGCGTCGATTCGAAAACATGACGAATGCTTTCTGTCCCCGATGTCGCAAGGTAAAAAAAGCTGTAAGTTAATTTCAGCTTGAGGCAGCGACAAGAGGACGGAATAAAGTGTCTACGTGTGCGCGATTTATGCAGCAAGATTTATTTCCGATTCAAGCTATGCAGCTACGGGTTGGTCGAATAGCGTTTAACTTCCGCGATGATTTTTGCGGGAAAATGCGCGATGGACGCGCGAGTTTTATCGCAAATCCTGCTCGTTCGGTAAATTAAAACCGCGACGAAGCGAAAATAAATGCGACAACGAACATAGGTTGAATGATCGTGTTATCGGAGGGAACCTGGAAAGGAAGATAAAGAAAAAATTCAGCTTCATCAAGGAGTACCCTTATGATTGCGAAACGCATGAAGTGTCGCTGCAAATTCAGATTATCCCGTAAGCATGTTATCGTTTAATGAATCGTGACCGCAAATGTTACGTGAAACAACTTTTCCAGAGGTGTACGCGTTTCAGATATTCTGCTTGGTTGCATAAACGTGACTAGCACAGTGATCTTTTACCGGTCTTGTCTTAGAATTTTCTCTAAAGATATCACCATTAGGCTACAGGTGTATCGGGAGTGTTCATATCCACATTTCTTGATCGCTCATTGAAATCTCCTCGTCTGTATCAATGTCAATGAACAACGCTATAATTTTCAGTAATCTATGAAAATTTATTGATTCCATTAATTTAAATTGAACCTGTACCAACAAGATTTACACGGTCAATCTAAAATTTATCATTCCATAATTACAAATTACTATAATCCAGGTACTGTGTAACTATTGATGTAGGAAATCGAGTTAAAAGCAAAAAGGAGCTGAAACATTGATAGAAATCTTGTTCGACGCGGTAACATTAACATTAACATCGTAGCAGAGAGAAACGCGAACAAACCGGATTGTTGGATTAGGATTCGAAGGTACGATAGTTCTACCAATTAAGGTGGATGTATCCAGTCCATTAACGAAACCTTTCTTCCTAAATCTCGTAATCGAAACGACTACCTTCTATAAACATTAACTTAGCAATTCAAGAGGAAAGTGCTAATGGGGATGCGTATCTTCATGCTGCATTTCCAATAGTTTTGCTAATGAAAACGAACATCTGTAAATTTCAATCGAAACAATTAAAATGCTCCTCATATAGTAGTCAATTTTTAAAATAAAAATTAACGAAATACGTAAACAACAATTTGGAGATGATACGAATGTAAGTTTTAAGAAGTTCAGAGACAACTTTGAAAAATTAAATTAATCCTTGATGGTTGTACTATGATTTTCATTATGCCTTGTTAACTTATTAAGGAAATTTCACAAAGCCTCGAAACGCGATATCGTTTAATTGGAGTCTAAAATATCGAGCAATTTACTGTTTCAACGAACACTTAGAACGATATACGATGGAAAATGTTACCGCGTAACAATTTATGGCCGTAACCATCGTTAACACCAGAGAAAGCTGAAACGTCCGTAGAAATCCCGTTCAGCTTCGAAATCGAACAAAAGGAGCAGCCATTGCATCCGTGAATATCGAGCGAACAGCTCCGAGTGCTTCTAATCCGGCGGTGATCAGGTCAACCCTCTTTTAAGTACGACTTCGCAGTTTCAGCACACTGTGTACTGCAAGCTGGTTCCGCGTGTACACTTTCGTGCAACATTCGCTGCATTTGGATTAGGGTGACTGTAAGGGGATGAATCTTCACCGATTATGGATTTTGGGAGATGTAGTCCAAATTCTCCTAATTACAGTTCCCAACTTTTCACTCCCCAAATACTCAAACTTCTAAAATTCCCAAATTCCTCCAATTTCTCAGTTCCCAACATTTCAATCCCCAAATTCTCAAATTTCCCAAATACCCCCAATTTCTCAGTTTCCAACTTTCCAATCCGCAATTTCTCAAATTTCCCAAATTCCCAACCTTCCAAGTTTCTAACTTTCCAAACTTCCAAATTCCCAAACTTCTACATCTCCAAATTTCTACACCCCCCATTCTCGAATGTACCAAATTTTGAAAATACCTTCTCTACATTTCTGATACCAAAGTTCGTAATTTTCTAAGATCTATCATGCAAAAAGGGAGGAGTGGTGGGTGTTATTTTGTGAAAGTCGGCATTTTTGTTAGAGAAGGCAACTATGCCCGGTAGTGTACACGCGCGTGCACATAACGCGGTCGCGTGATGATACCACAATTAATTGGAGCCTCCAGGAAGGCGAGCTGGCATCTGTAGCCGTGGGTACGTTGTGCACCGGCACGTTACGACTACGATACCTCGTTAGTCGTTCTATTCCGCGTGCTACGTGATACGGAAAACGCGTGGTCAACAAGGATGAAATAAAAGGAAATCGTCCAACGATGCGCAGAATTGCGACTGGTTACGCGCGACTGAACGTTTGGTAAGGCTTACAGGATTCAGTTTCCTTCGTTGAGTTATAAAGGTAGTCCATCGTGTTTAATCCTTTGTACTCGATTCTTTTCTCGGATAAGTCTTGCAGCAATTTCAACCGTTTACTTTTTATCTGCAGCTTTACCTTTATCAACAGATATAGAACTTATGCCGACATTATGGTCGAACAATTACGAAAGAATATTTCGAGTACGAAGTATCATTTAAGTATAAACTTGAAGGAGAAAAGAAAGTGATCGATGAGTTTATGGATTCGTTGATATGACAAGATACACGAAAGAATTTCATTGAACGGAAAACGGGCTGACACATAAAAATTGCAACCTGTCAGTAATACACGTGTAAAACATTGCAGCAAAGTGTGTTTTACATTATTACTTATTACGCAGTAAGATCCATACGATGACTCGATCGTTTCTCCTTTATTTTTCAGTCTCTTAGACCTGTTATTTTCATAATTATATTCGCTTTCACGTGACTCGTTCAGCCAGCTGTCCTGCTGTTTTTTGGTACCCCCGTAGTAGTTTCTTATTTTATCTCTCGTCACACGAGATCGTTGGCTCGTTCTACATGCTGCTTCAGATTTGTTCTCTTATTTTTCATCGTCTATACACGTTCCTCGAGTCCGCTCTTTTCTTTATTCTATCCTTGAATTCGATATTCTTTTCCTAAGTTTATAACCTGCTTTCTGAATGTCAAAATCGTACGACCATGAGAAACGTGGCAAAAACAAGAACATCTTATTCACCATGATCTTGTAATTGTCTTATCAAAGTTGCTGCGTGAATCGAATAACCTGGGCGTTTGTTCTCGTTCAACCGAGCACGAAGTTTATCCAGGAAAAAAAAAGCGATAACAACCTGTGTATTCGAAAAGGATTCTGAATTAGAACGTCGCGTCGGGCGAAACTTTGCCTGGAACTTTTATAGAAACGAGTCTTCTTTCTCTTTTTTATTCTCGCGGTAGCGGAGGTATAACGGAAGAAACGATGCAATCGTGCTCGTGGTACGATATCGATTGACATTTATTAGCAGCGTAAAACAATTTGAAATCATTGCTCGGAACGACGTAGCTACTGTTATTGCTATTGTTACACATGTCGCCGGTCTCCGGGCGTAGGGGTGACTTTATGATCGCGGGCAGGCCCGTGTTCTGCTCGTTGTCTGGCTCGCATAAAAGCGGTAATTGATAATAGAAATAACGACCGACAACTAACGTCGTCGTCTGTTCGATCTTGCACACTTAACTCGCCTTGTACAGCGCCTTAAGTGCTTCAGACTAATAACCACTCGCGAAATTATCATCGCTATTATCTCGTTAAAAATATTCCATGCTTCGTTTCTTCTTGGCATCGGTTGCACCATCGAAGATTACTTGCTACAAGAGTTCGAGATCCAACTTGTGCTACAAAAACGTAACTAGAAATTTTTATACATTATATTTTTCTTAAGTAAGTTTGCTATTACGTACAGTGGAATGTCATCGGTATACAGATTTCAATTTTTGTAATTATACGGTCGACTACCTAAAGAGTAAGTGTCGCGCATTTAAAAGAAGAAATATCACTTCTCATTTTATAGAACTATCCACTCGCCAATTACGCGCGATCCTATATTTCTCGAGAACACACAGTGCGAAGTTGTTAAAAGTATTAATTGCTACCCTATGAAATACAACGTAATGTCCGATGGCCGGGAACGGGTATTAAAGGCGCATCGTAAAGTGGAAATTAATAAAATTGTCACGATCGAAAAGGATCGGTTGAAGGGTAGTAATAAGCGAATCGACTCGTACGGGCTATAGCTGGAGGCGGGAAAACAAGAAATCCACGGTACACCATGGAAAAGACGATTCCCCGAGCTGACGCTCGTGAAACGGCCGTTACGATAACTAAATAACCCGATAAGATACCAATTTACGTCCAGCTATTCAAACAGCTTCGTAAATATCGAAGGTTCGCCGGATGTCTGCGTCCGTACATATTTTGCTGGTTGATGTACGCGTATCGCTGCCATTCCTGGACTAATCAATTCTATAAATCCGTGCTTAATGATCCGAAGTGCAGGGCATCGCGTTCACGGCACTGTACGTACGTGTAAAACGTGATTCGCGTCGCTTTCACGTGGATCGGCCGTTAAGCAGCAAGACATCGAACGGACGGGTATACCGGTGAGTTCCTGCAACCTGAGCCCTTGTTGGCCGTGATTCCCGCCTTCCTCGCCATTCAACTGTCATTAGAGTTATTTATCGCCAGCGAAATGAATTACAGCCGGTGTAAATTGTAGTCCGGCCTACCTGACCAACGCTACGACCAGATGAGGCGCCATGAAATCTTAATAACGACGACAACGCGTCACTTCGTCAAATCGTTCGATTTCCTGCAATCGTTCTTCGACGAGCAATTTTTGATTATTGCGTTTGCACATCTTAAATCATACTTCCAATTGATGAATGGATAATACAATGTCACGATACGTCAGGTATAATTATACAATGCTCGACGATTCAACATGTAGATAGGTGCTTCATCTACGAGACATCAGGAGGAAATTATCGTACTCCAGAGAAGGAATTAGGTTACAATGAATGCTGTCATAAGCATTTTATTGTAAATGGAGCTACATATTTCTTTTGATACATTTTGGTTATACATTCTACGTAGGAAAGTGTTAGGATAGTCAAAAAAATTGTACGATAGTATACGAACATGCTCAAGAACGTTCTTGGCGAGAATTCTTGGCGGAAAAGAAACGAGTCAATTCGCTAGAGGATACAGAAGAACCGTACATATTGCTACAGGAAACAGATACCAGATCGGATTGCTGAACGGACACTTCGTTGTTTGAACTTCACCAAGTACTATTTGAACTAGATACGTTTTTTTCCGGATTCACAATCTTTCACTACTTCTACTCGTACCTTAACACGACTTTGATTACATGTAGCGAATGGACTGGTGTGGCGTTATAAATTTCACAATAAAGCATTTAATATTTTGTTAGAAAAAGAAAGTAAATCTTGGACATCAATTATTTAATGAATAAAAAATAGTTCACTGTTCCTTTTAGTAATATAGATTAATAAGATTCTCATAGCTGTGTACATTTTCGTAAATTAACTTGAGAATTCAAAAAAGAGAAATCGTTGGGCGACGTTTAATCGGACTGATTAATTTCTCGTATCTGAATTGTTCCCTCGACGATTCGAATGATTAAATGGATTATTGCTTCTCTGCTATGAATTATCGTCGACAGCATCAACTGTTTCGTGCACGAACCTATTAACTCGTTCCTTTGGTTGGCACACGATCGGTCGATTCCATTGGAAACCGATTCGATACTTCAACAGCTGAAAGTTAATGCCTATTCTCTGATTAACATCGTTCGAATTTGTATATCGTACAAACACAAAAAATACGTTCGCACATTTTTTGTCACGATTTACTTCAAATTGTTAAAATACATTGTAGCAATTGAACCAATAAAATCTTTCACTACACAGAATTAAATGATATTAAATGGACCATTACATGAGTGCACATCCAGGACGATTCGCTTAAACGTATCAGCTGAATTATTTGTAAGCTGTTTGGTTGTGTTGCACTGTTCTGATTCTGAATTTCGTACTCTTTTTGAAAATATATTTTTTAAAACGCATCGAATTAAAATTCGTGTCTACAACAATTATGAATGACGTCATTATTGGTGATTGCGTGAGCCTTGATACGATTTCGCTTAAACGCGAATTATTTATTCAATTTGCTATCATTATTAATCAGTCTTTTCCGATATTCGAGCACACGTTCCTCCGGGGAAATTACATAATAGACTATTAAAGCTTGACTTGCTCAATAGCTTCTCGTTAAAGTGTCCCGTTTAAATTTTAAACAGCGCACCATTCTATGGGTTATCACGGTGGTTAATATATTTAAATTTTATTCAAAAATACTAGACACTTTTAGAAACAGAACGCCCGCTATAAAATGGAAATTTCAGACGATCGATAACTATCGTGAATATTTCTGAATTCGCAATGTTTATTAATAATATTGAAATATCAACATATCGTCGATATCGTACAAAACATATTGATTTGGAGGTCTAAAAATGTAGAAACCTGTAGAATTTTTTACACTTCTAGATCTATATTTTTCTGAATCCCTAGATCTTTGGATCTCTAAATCTCTAAATCTTGGATCTCTAATTTTCTTCAAAATTAAATTTGTCGACCATTACACATTTGGCAAATAAATGAAATTATTAAAATTTTCAGCAATCCCGTATTTCCTACTGTATTTCAACATTTCAGTTTCTGTTAAACAACGAACGAAAATAACATTATATACGGCAAAGGAACTCGTTAAACATTTCAACGTTACGATGGAAAGTTCAGTACATGCCTCCTCATTAACTGTAATATCACGTTATTGTTTAATCGTCGCATTTTTAGCCTTTCCTGTTAGCTGGTATTCAACCACAAGAATTAACGACGGAACAAAAATTTATGCAATGATTCTTCCGCAGCTAGAGTATCATAAAGCTCGCATATTCAATTCAAAATGTTGTCCGGCGATGTTACAGTGAAAATATTGAGAACGATGGAGCGCTCGAATTTCTGTTTTCACTCACCACGGAAACTTCGCAGTATTTTTATTTTATTGCCTACTTTTTCGTCGTTAGAATTACAGTCGGTTCGAAATATCGCTGCGGTCGTTGCAAATGTTTACGTGTCACGGACCATCGAGTTATTTAAAAAAACGTACACGTTAGTGGATATCGTTCGTTATTTTTTAGAGGTCTTTCAGTTCAATAGGAAACCTGTAGTCAGAATTTTTACTATTCAGTCGCATAGTTTTTTTCCCACAATTTTCTATAGAGTGTTGTACGTGCAAACTTTCGTCGCACTGCCAACGACGGAGCTGCGAGCAGAAAATTATCGAAACTAATAATACATAACAATGTACAATACACATAGTATGAAGTCTGGGGTACTTTGAGAGCAAATTCAATGATAACTTTTTCACCTGAATTATTTCGTGTCGCCAGCACAGGACGTTCCTGCGATGAAATCAAAATGTACTATTGTTACGTTTAACAATGATGTTTAATAACCGATTGGTTCCGAAAGAGTTAAATGGAACCTGGACAACAAAGTCGGTCAAGTACATAACAGTACACATTTTCAGTGAATAGATCGGTTCAGCGTGTCGATCGAGCTCGTGCAACTGGCAATTCGGTAAGGGCGGAAAGTAATTTAAGTTGCTCAATTTATCGCAGGATGTTGGCCATTCTTAACTCCCGTTACAGCGATTTCGAAGTTCTACCAGCAGTGCCGGATTTCGCAACAGTTTAATTGAAATTTGAAAATAATCGGCGAACGTGCGTGCAGTTGCAGTGGCGTTTCCTTTGAATCGTTCTCTTTTCGGCCGCATATTGAATTCGTAACAACCAAGGGAAAAGTCAGCAGATTTTACGCTAGATCGGAGCATTTGAATTGTAGATTCAACAGTCTGGGTAATTGAGCTCAGAACGCAATTAACCGAGCACGATAAATTCAATTTAATCTATTATATCGTTTCATTAAATTTCATACGTTGAGCGAAAAGAACGTGCTTACTTTTTTGTGAAATTGTTCAAAAGCTTCCGAAAGATTTTTCCTTTTACAGAGATTTCATCCTGAAAAGAACGATTGATATATTGTATCACGTTCTGCGAATTCTGAATGGTATTACGTGTTTTTAGTATTCATCGTGGTGCTTGTTCACATCGGGTAAATTCAACGCGAACAAGTAGGAAAAGAAAAAGACGATGTTACGTTGTCAGACAGAATTACGTTCCTCTGATTGGAGCCGATGCGATATTAGGTTTGAATCGATCCCGACGACGTAGTTCCATGTATTCTCCAATTGTCGACTGGAATACAATCGCGATATCCAGATGTACCAATCCGTCAAATTCCAGCTGATTTGCTCACTTGCTTTGATTACTCTGTCAATCTATGACGATATGTTCATTTGGAGTATCCAGATGACATTATTGAAATGAACCGTACACTCGCAGTATCTCGCTAAAATATAGCACATTTAAATTAGAAAATTTCATTATATTCCGTTATATTATCAAACTTTACTCTTCGCTAATTACTATCGGAATTCTGGCGGAAATAAAGCTAATGAAAAGCAAAACGTATGGAGAACGGTCAGAACGTCTACTATATTATAACGTTCATCCACGCGTTCCTCGAATAACTGAGAGCAAATTAAATCAATTAAAATATTAAGCTTCATCGCATAACTCGCATTATCCTAATTTGTCTCCAACGGATTATAATTGTTTCGTGAAAGTAATAATCGTGGGGGCTTTTATAGGATTTATTAACTCTAAAACTTTACAATTTTTAAAAAAGCATAACTGTACACGCAAAAAATCGCGAGTTACTCGGTCATACTCGGACTGTAGCAAGTCTTGCAACATAATAGGAGGTGATTTATGTTGAAACGACGATTAACCCAAAAATATGCGTTAGACTACCGTGTTGATAGCCTTACCTAATCTTGTAGCTCGTACCTAATTTGATTGATACATGTAAATCACGTCCGCGTCAGAACGCGTGAAACCCAAGAACGATAATCGGTCATTCATTCACGAGCAATCTAATAGAACCGGGTACACTTTACAATCGAGTCCCAAGTGATTCAACACGCGTAAATCACCTCGAACGCAATCTAATTCTATTTCATTAAATCGACAGACACCTAACGGACAAATCTCTTACACTGAAATCAAATTTATGCTCCATGAACGTATCGAATTTATTGCAAGAGTTATACGTGCAATTAGATCCAGCCTCATGGCTCTCGGGTACAACAAGTGTTCGAGGATCACAGAAGCAAAAGCGCGTATACTGCGGCAAGCTCGTTCTTCGTCTAAACGAAGAAGAAAACGAAGAAGAAGCAGGCACGCGTGTATATACGACGGTAGAGAAAAAAAAAGACGCACAAGCGGCACGGTTGTCTTTTTAATCGTTTTCGACGAGTCGGCTCTCTCGATGGGTCGTCGTGGCCGTTAATTAGACCGGCTGGCGACTTGCCCCCGGCTGCACTTGGCAATTGCAACAGCGGCTTAAGAATTCAAGGTGGCGTAATCTCTTTCCCATGTGCGTACGGCTTGGAACAGCCGGGCCAGTGCTCGAGCTAAAATAATTCACCATATTACACGCATAGTTTAGCACGCGAGCCAGACTCTGGCGTCGTAACCACCGACCTTCTTTAACCGCCTCTGCTTCTGTTTCCTCTTTCCTTCTTCCCCCGATTTCCACTTCAACGTATCTCTTACCCTGCCTGCGTTCTTTCCTTGCATCTCTTTTTGCTCGGTTTTCCCCTCGAATCCTGTTGCACGCGTTCGAGTTCGCCACAAAGATCCTCTGAAAGCATTCGAGGCATCAGATCCAGCATCAGATTTCGCGGTGTTCGCTGATTACGCCTCGCGATCTACCATTCCTTTGCTTATTAACCCTTTCACTCCGGTCGACGTGTATATGCGTCCTGGAAAATCGAATGTTGGCAATTGCGTGTAAAGAACGCACCTCGCATCTGTAATTAAATTCCTATGCGGTCCTTGAGTTATGCAGACTCCTATCCAAAATGTTTACCATCTTACTTTATGAGTAGGAACCCTATTAATAAATTTTTCCTTGGCTATATTTTTGCAGGTAAGGCAGATTTGTTATTGACTGTACCAGAACTGTATTCGTTTCGAGCAAATGTTCCAATCGGATCGAGAGAACATGCAGTTCTCCAGTTTCCAAGTCTTTAACAACCTCGTTGATCCGCGTTTCGCGTTACCTCGTGAAAAATTAACGTCCAGGAAGTGATGCAAGGAATATCGCCGAACGTACCGATCGGACGCATAAATTCGCCATCTCGTTCGAAATCACGTCGAGTATACCAGCGTAGTTTCGACAGGCAGTTGCGTAACCCGGTTCTTTCCGGCAAAGACGGATCGCAAATGATCAGAGCGGCTACGCGTTGATACCGTGGACACGCGAGCATTTAATAATCTGCATTAAAAAATAATTGCGCATTCCATAGAGAGGAGGCTTTTAAGCTGTGGCATACATTACGAGCGCCGCTTGGTTGGGTGGATTCACAAAGCGTCCCGGGGCATGGAATTTTTCATGAAGGTTAAACCCCTCTGAAATTACTTATTCGCTCCGGCAGTTTCGCTCGAATAAATACGCTTTGAAGTGTTATTGTGACCACGTCGCTCTATTCTGGACGAGGATGTTCGTCGTCGCGTGGACCAGAAATTTCAAGGAAAATCTGATAGGGTATTGCGAAATCTGTTTCTCAAAAAAATTATTAGATCTTTACTAAATACTGCGGATAGGTTCAAACTTACTCTCGAACTTCAAGTCTGAGGACACGTATACTTGACATCTTGTTCCTCTCAATTGCCTAGATACCTACATTTGTAAGCTTCCAACAATCCCAGATTTTCCTATCCCCAAATTTTGAAATTTCATAAAGAAATAAAAATCGCCGAGTGTAAAGCGTTCTCCACTGCTGTTGTCATTTCCTTTCTACAGATTTGCCGTTAACTGTAGACCGCGGTTCACGGTTCACGGTTCAACCAGGTTAGGTCAATCACGGAAAAAGGTTGTTGCGTTGTCTGTTATTACAATTACCGCAAAACCATAAGCACCGTAGCTAAGTCGTAACTAAGATTTAGATTGCGGACAAAGGGCAAGGTGGAAGGCGTTTCCAGTCGGATAATAACGCTGGACGAAGCCGCAGGGTCGCGATATTATTGTACCGGATGGTCCATTCGTATTCTCACGGGGATATCTCCTCTCGCAGAGACATTGCCCGTTGCATTGCGGTCGGCCTGCTCTTCCCACTGAATTCGATTCGCGTCCATCGCGAAACCGTCCACCGACATTCCGATGCTGACAATTCGTTTCCTCCGCTTTTTTTCTTGTCCATTCGCAGATCGAGAAACGTGTCCGGGTGTATCGAGTGTCTGTTATTCGACGATGTCGTTCCGAAAACCGCGGTGTAAAAATGATATTGTAAAAAGCTCTGGATGAGTTTACAGGTAAAAAGAAGGCATTAGTTTTTTGGTGGTGGACGTGGAAAGATTTCGATGTAACTCGATCATGATTTTATCGAGTGTCGTGCCTGTCGTAACGTCAGAAATAGTACAGGTATAAGCGTGGACAAAGATTAATCGAAGCTCGTTTATACCAGCCATTATTGTCTGATTAATGATACAAATGCCTAAGAAAGTATTCGAAACTTGTCGTGAGATCACCTGTTATTCGACCGTATCGACAACCACGCAAGACCCCAAAAAGGCAAGCAAAAGTTGTACGTAAGCACGAAAGACCTGTTGGTAGAAAAGAAGTAACAGTACCGACCGAACGAATGCTTCTTCCGTGGAATCCTCGTTGCAGTCGCATTTCAAGCATTCCGGTAAGAACACAACAGAGGACCTTTTCATTTTTCTTATTATCTCGTGGCCGAGTGAAAGTCCTTTCGGAGCTTGCCGTACGAAGCGGTGCGCTTTCAGTCGTGTCGAGAAATTAATAATCCTGTGGCGGTGCGACTTTTGAGGGTCCTCGTGGTACCGATATCAAGAAAGTCCCGATAGCGTGCCGGTTAATTCGAGTCCTCTGCGGAAAAAAGAGAGATGCCTTCAACGCCGCTAACGATACCTCGTCCGTTTGAAAAATGGCTCCCGCGGTAATGGTGGCCGGTTAAGTACCTCGAGCAGCGCTGTCGACTATCCGTCATAATCCATTCGTGTTCCCGGATCTCCAAAGGCTGTATGCACCGATCATCCGCGCGCAGCGACGATAAGGTGTATTGCCGTGGGTCAGCCACGAACTTAGGACCACAATCTTCTTGTTTTAAAAAAGGACCTCCATTCTGCGAACCTTCATCTTTTACGACCTCGAGTGTACGATTCTAAAAAATTACGAATGGGGTTAAGATTTTTGTAAATTGGAACTTTTAAGGTTAGAAAATGACACAATTTTGTGTAATTATATTTTACTACTTCTAATTGATAACAATTAAATAAGGTAACTATAGACATTGACAATCTGCGAAGGGAAAGGCTATGTTGTTATATGAACTAGACGTACACATATGTGTCAGTGTTTTTATACAAATTAATATTTTCTCAAGAAATAATATGAAAGGATAAGCGAAGTTTGTAAATGATCATATAAGATCTTCGCATCACGAGAAACCATGATCAGCTTTTCTAGTTAATGTGAATCGAATGTATTCAGAAAGTATTTTTTGACCTTAAGAATGGGCTACATATATTTTATTAAAACAGACTGTATAATAGTAAACGAAGATTAAATAAATTGTAATTATTTTATTTTTATGTACTTTTAGTATTCGTGCAAATGTTATGGGTACTAGAAGGCATTCATGTAAGAGTTACAGGTACCCAAAGATAACATACATCTTTTTAACAGGGAGCAGTCTAGACATGGCTGGTCGTATTCAAATTCAGCATTAATTTTAGATTAAGGAAACGAGCGTGAAATCGTCTTACGATTTATTCGACGAGTCTAAACCATCGTAGTTTCAGCGAGTGTTCGCGGGAAACCCGTAAAAGGAAGATTCCGCAATTTACTCTGGTGCGACACACGTTTCTTCTCGCGATCTGCGTCGGCCCAATTATACGATCCTGATACTCGAGACGTCGCGTTCAGATTCTCTGTTTCTGTCGCCGCGAGTCTCGTCCACTGTATCTACATTTAATTAGAGTGCTTTCTAACTGTCGCTGTCCGCTTTACCGTATCATTCGCTTGAAAATAATTATAAAATGTCTCTTAATGGAAGTGCTAATAATATTAATATTAATTTTGTGAGACTCTGTAGTTCGTGTATATCATGCGTTCTGTATATGTCGTACAGCTATGCTATCCTCACGCGTTACCTCTACGTTTTAAGATGTTGACGCGTTGTAATTTTAATGCTCTGTAATTTAAATACTTTGCAATTTCGGTGTGTTGTAATTTCGACGCTTTGTGATTTTGGTGAGTTGGAACTTTAATTCGTTAAAATTTCAATGCATTACGATTTCGACGCGTTGTGATTTCGGCACATTAGAATTTGATGCGTTAGAATTCCAATGCGTTGCGATTTCATCCTGTTAACTTTGACTCATTGCAAATTCAACCTGATAGGATTTCGACGCGTGTAACGATATACTGTAATTTCGACACATCATAATTTCCATACATTATAATTCCCTACGTTGTAATACTATCTCGCCATATTATCGAAAGGACAGTAGCCACAAAAATGTTAACACGTTACTACATAAGTTTCCAATAACCATTTCAAATGTAATATAATCACATACAAAGAGAAATGGTAAAATTTTGATTGATTTCCATACCAGAAAATTGCAAATTGAGAGTTTCAATTTGAAAAGCTGCCGCTGGTGTAGCAAAGAATGTCTGTTTTCGTACCAATATTTAACGAGTTAAAGCGGATCTTCATCGTCACCGGTGACGTTCATTTTATGAGCTCATCGAGTAGAATTTCACTCTTTACCTTGACTACTCACCGCTTTTAAAAACTATTTTCCTGCCTCTACTTTAGCAATTTAATGAATGTAATTTCCACGAGGCTGGATGAGTTTAATCCTCTCGTTTCTGTTATTCGTCCTACTAATTTCTACCGGAGCCTCGCGTTTCTATTTTCTCTTTCACTTTCCTTCTGCATGTTCTTCCTTTATTTTGGTGGTTAAAAAATTCCGCGTGGATGTTCGAGGCGAAAATTCCGCAGAATCAACGGGTTACGTGCACGACCAATAAAAGAACAAGAACGACTTGCTTCAAAAGATACGTCGAACGCTTGATGGACCAGCGCATTCGTTGCGAATTTTATTGCTTTATTTAGAACATACATGAAAAAATAATTCCATTGAAGTACTTTCGTGTACCGGCAGTTAGTACATTATTCTTACACAACATAAAGGGGTAGTTAAAAACTTCCCTGCATATGAATATATATTGTTTAATCATTTTAATCTAAAAAGAGTATTAAATATAATAGAATAATTCAGTTAACAAAAATTTTATTTGAATTTGTCAAAATTAACTTACAGTAAATCTAGTTTGCAAAGCAGAATTGATTTTCTTGTAAATTAAATCGACGTTGCAGCTCATCAAGATTGCAGAGTCTAAAGTATCGAGTTCTCCTGACTCGTAAAAGTGTACAAGATTGCACGGGATCTGCAATATTCTGCAGAACGATCGGTTCTACGGTGGAAGTGTTTCCATCGTAAGATTATTGACTCGAGTATCGACGATCGTTTTGCGTAATCCTTTTTACAGGAATCAAAGAAAATAGTCTGCGACGTGCACGAGTTTCTCGCGTTCACGTTCGATGGAACTTTTCACGCAAGAACGAGCAAGCGTCAGAAAGCACAAAGGATCTTATTTTTCAATTCCTTCGACTTCAAGATTGCTTTGCTTCGCACCTTTTCTCTGTCTCTCTTTGTCTGCACATTTCGAGAGAATGCGGTGCAAGAATAACCCTGCCAGATATTAATTCAGGCAAAGATATCCGAAAGATGATTTCGACGTATCGGTACAGTCGGGAAACAAAATAGACGAATTAATTTTGGTGCTATAATGTCCGGCGGCGGCAACATCAATTAAACGTTCTTTGCCGAAATTTTGCAGACGGTCGGCAATTTCCGGGGTAACGAGCCGAAAAGGAAACCGCTTGCAACGAGGAGACCCGACGGCAATTGCGAGCAGACTGCATAAACTCCCGGTTGCCGTGTTATGCAAAATATAGTAGACTGCCGTTACATTGCAAACTTTACACAATTTTCGAGTGCCAAAATCCGCAGCAACATTGAAGACTGATAGTTCTTTTCGCCACATTTTGAATACAAGTCCCTCAAAATGACACAAATATTTAGAACGTTTTCTACTACAATTAATAGTTATTGTAGATATCGGTTCTTGACTCGCATATTATTGTTATAATAGATATACGATATGAATATACTGTTGTCATACACATCTTTGAAAGTTTACAGTTTACTGCACACAAACAATGTTCCAAGTGCTTTGTTTTCAAAGGAATACACTGTACAATATAGAAATAAAATGTAAAGTGGAGTATTATGCATTGTTTATTATGCAAATAAATTTGTAATTAGGTACCCTCTGTTTCAACAATCTCGTAAATATTCTCGGTTAATATACCGGCTTTATATCGATGTTTGATGAAATAATATCGCTCGACGACGTTTCTGAGTAAACTGACGGAAATACGAGTATGCATACAGCCGATTGAGGAAAACGAAGAAAACCAACACATCTCTGTTTGTTCTGTTGAGGATATTGAAAAACGCTTTTCGATTCAATCGTACGAAATCTCGCCACCGTGTTCAAATATACGTATGCGGGCACATTCTTTGTGTGGTTAAGACACAATTTTGCATTGTGAACGCAGTTACCGCAGGCAAAATCCGCGTTCCAAACGGAGTACCTTCGAATTCCAGTTAATTTTCACGTTTGACCTACATACGGGAATATAGGTCTTCGACATCTTCTCTCTAATATTTCATTTCTTCTATTTTATACCAAGAGAAATACGGTTCTATCATAAAATTAGAACACTGATTTTGCATCGATAATAATTTCATTCACAACAATAACCCTAATAATTCCACAGTATCTTCGAATGAAATATTTCATGACTTTTCATATTTAAGATTTAATAAATTTTTTATAATAGTATCCGCGATTCGCTTTGAACAGCATCGTTTTAATACAGCATTTAATCAAAGCTCGAAGCACTTCCGAAACTTTTATATTCGTCTTTCAAATCGTTCAATTTGAGAGTACAGAGTGCAATTAAATCGGGTCACCCGGTATAAATCACGCGAAATATAACGCATTGCAGCCAGTAAACCGTTTAACGTGTATACCGTTTATCGACCGTCGCGTTTTCAATCGATCAGTGCCCGGAGGGAGAAGGATTTAATTATTTTATCATCGAGTAGAGTTCAGCTGTTACTCCGTGGATCTGGTACGGCGCAAAAACAGCGGATACAATTAGACGAGACGAGACGTATCTCGGAACCGTAGGTACAGCTCGTCTATCCTGGACCAATGTTGGACTGTTATTCTTCCACTGACGTATCCATCAATCACGGTTTCTCGGTTCTACTCGCCGCGACGTAAGAACTTTATTGTTTTAATTAACCTGGCTTTCTTTGTGCTAGCGGTACGCGTTTCTTCGTCGCGACGTGGCCGCAGTTGCGCACGACTGGTTCCCTTATTATCGCTACAACTCTGATCGTTTCGACGAAGATCATTTCGATCCGAAAATACAAGACATTCCTCCAGCGAAGATGGAGTAAATGACTCTGTGCTTGATACCGGATCGAAGCAGGGCTCCTTTGTAGGACAGTTTTTCGCCTTGCTTCTCCGTAAATTGAGACTTGAAGGTAAGGTTTCTATTACGGAAATATTTCGGAGATATCTCTTCTTTTATTTCTACCATTCCCTCGCGATACACGTGTTTGACAATATTTCACGTTTGGTGCATCCATCTTCCGATAGAGTCATTTTTCTGCTCTCGCGTGCAGTGAAAAGTGAATAAAGAACTGTCAGATTTGTCTTCTATTCAGCATACGTGTATGGTAATGTAACGTGTCTTAATCCGGGGATTACCAGATTCCACGTTGGGAGACCACTAAAATCTTTTCTGAATAAACAGGATAAACGAAAGGGGTTAAAACAAACAGAAGAACGATACCGTTAAACGATTAATACTAAAAACAAGCTGGCGTATTATTCGCGGTTGTTTGAAATGAATGCAAAAGCCGTTGATAAAAATGATCGAATTTCGCGGATAATTATCGCCTGCCTACGTTTATTCGCACCAAATACGATAATTGAATCCGTTCGTTGGCACCGTTGGAGAACGTTCTACACGTTTGTACTCTGTAATAAACGACGATAATCATGAAACGTTTACGCGCGGCTAATAAACCGATTCGAGTGTTTACCACCTGGTGAACGTCATTAAGAATATTATGCGCGACCGTTATACGATTTTCCCGTTTCGACGATAAACATTTGTCGCGTGCAAATGCAACCGTGGAAACGAACAAGATGACAGAGCAAACATCGCCATGGCTTCCTACCAATTTGCTTCTTTTCTAGTCGAGCTGAATAATCGTGGAGCGTCGTTAACGATCATAAAATCGTGACAAGAAGCGCGTTCGTGCGCTAACCAGCCGATTACCGACGTATTTTCTTCAATTTTTTCAGTTTTTCACTGTGTCCCATAATTCGTTCCACTGATTTCAGCGTGCATCGAGAAAGTAACGCAGCCGTCGAACGTTAGCTTAACGATCTGCAAGGATACCAATTACAGACGGATACAACCGTCGAAAGCGTGAAATAATGCCACAAAAGGGACGTTAACGGGCGACATTTACGGTACGCTAAACTTTCGTGACGATCAGACCCGTAGATACGTATTAGCCGGTTACGACGAAATCGTTTGTACCAAACACCGTCGTTGCTCGAAAATGTCACCGGTCGTTCGCGATTTGTCACGTTTCAAACGAACTAACGACGTTTCTAACGCGCTTAAACGTTTACCGTTTACGTGGACACTTTGGAGAAACGTCTCTATTCGCGTTAACGTTCAGAATTACCTTTATAGAGATTCGTTCCTGAATAACTACTCTGCCAGCTGATTTTAGATGGGACGTTAGATGCAATGTGAACAATTTCTAAGCGAGAAAGCGTATTTTATTCCACCTCGTAACTTTTAAAGTATTAGGAGGTTAGGAAGAATGGCCATTAAAATTACGATTGCGGAGAGCAGGGTTATTCGTGGACGCTTTCACCGACTGTAATTGATTTTGCGTCACATCGTTTCGGGATGTTGTTAATGGAATAACGCCTTTTGCTTGTAAAAGAGGGGGCGAAATAGAAAATGTACACGAAGGACCGTTAATAACGTGGCTAGCAATTAATAACCGCGGCCTATTTTTCCGGGTGGCCATAAATTGAGGCACGTCAGTGTTTTACCGTGAAAAATAGCTGCAATAATAATAGTAGTCGAAGTAATGATAACATCGTGTAATACGAATGTGTTAATTTAGCCGGTTACATTCACGAATGCCAACACATTGCTGTAATATCGATCTCGTTCAAATGTCTGCACGGTGTCGAATGAAAATTCTGCGCGAACAAACGTTCCCCTTTATCTTAAACATTAACATTGAAATCGACGTTCGATGGAAGACGGTGTGCGTAATGGCGAAGAATATATCGCTAAAACTCGGTCTGATCTATCTTTATGAATTTTAAAGTGATACACCCCTGTTTCGCAATTCAAGTTTAGCTCTGCGACTCGCGCCACGCTGAAAATCGAATTTTATATGGAGATAGCCGTTGTTCCCGGGAACATTAAGGAGCTAAGGGTCTCTTAAAACGGTGATCGTAAGTTTTATTCCTTCCCTGATGTCGGAAACTCGTTCAACTTTTTTTTAAACACATACCCAAGATGAAATTATTCGGAAAATGAAAATGGAACAATGTCGTAAACGGTATTTAAGAGTAAATTTAGTACATGTCTGAACCATGGTTAAATATTGAAAAGGTATCTTTCGCATACCGCCACAATTTTTATACATAGAGATGCAATTATAAAATTGAAGGAATATTAGGTAGCTTTACTTGAACAAGATATCCTCTGTATAATATTACACGTTAATACATAAACGAATAAATAAATATGCATGGAAGGTAAATGTTAAATTTGTTGTACTTTTCGTGCAACCAACGACGCAAGTAAACGGTCCGTGCGGTTTCTCGCGAAATGGCGTCCGATGTTCGCCGAAATTCCTCTAACTGTTTCCAATCGCGACAAGCGTGGAAATAAGGGATCCATGGCGGCACGGCGGGTGCAGGTTAATTTATCGCGTCTCAGTCGGCTCCGTGTAGCCGATGTTTCGACTTTTCGAACGTGTCCGATGCCGACTATTACCGCGAGAGAGGCGGGCGTGAAGAATGCCGAGAAGTGGCACACCGTTGCTTCGTATCCGTGCAGGTTAGCCGACTCGAATACTCCTTCTCGGCGTCGCGCCGTTTCTCGGTGCTCGTAAATCTCGTTACGGGCTTATAATTTCGTTCTAAGAGAAATTAGGCGCAACGTTCCAGAAGCGCGCCGCAAATTCAATTTGCATAACATATCCACCGATCACCGACTTCGTCGATGGTTCGTGCAACGTTCACCGCGAGGTCTACGTATCCGTGATTCCGTCATACGTGCCAAATAGGTCGGCAGACTTGCACCTCGGCGTATCATGCACTCGCGAGCATTAGCTTCGTATTTTGCGTATCTTTAGCGGGGCACATGCAAACTTTCGTGAAACCCCAAATCCTCGCATTATCATATTTCTAGATCTTCATAACTCGTTACGCCTCTAGGTCCTTAGATCTCTACACGGCTATAGTACTCTCGATCCGTATATCAGTGGATCCCTAGAATCCTCTCTCCGTGTCTTTAGAATTCTGTATCTCGAGATCTTTATGTTGTTAGATATTTATACAGCTAGAATATCTCGAGGATATCCATATCTCTAGAACTCTCCGCAGGATCTCCATACCTCAAGGATCGTATTCGTAGAGCCCTCATATTTCTAGAACTCTAATATCTAGTCTAATATGCTACATGTCACTGAACGGTATATGTCTCGTATGAATGTATCTCCAAACATTGTTAAACCTCCAAGTATAAGTAGTCACATATCCGAAGATCAAATATTCTTGCATTCTCAAATAGTCATGACTCATAAAACATTATCCAAGAACCTTTTTGTAAGTTTGTACGCATTCCGTGCAACGATTAAAAGATATCGAGTTGTAACGAGGAAGAGGTAGAGGAACAATAAGCCTTGACGAAGTGAAAGGCAGAGAAAGGTAATCCGAGAGACGTTAAGCACGCCGGCTCGTAAAAACTCTACGCAGAATATCAATTATTAATCCTGATAAGATTATTATTCCGGATTTTACGGCGAAATTACAGGCCGCTTAATCTCCTTGATATTTTGACCCCAATTTCAAGAAAGTCAAACCGATGACAATTTATCGATTTTCGGCTTGAACTCGGATCCGAGAGAATTTTGTATTCTCTCCGCGATGGCCCGGGTAGAGGAAGAAATTTCGTAGCCAATTCGATCGCGAAATATCCACAGACGTTCGATCTTTCCTAGCGTCTTCTATCAGATCCCTAAGAACAATCGACAAAGGCACGTTCCTCTTTCTTTCGACTTCGATAACTTCCGATACTATCATACACGTGTCGCTGAAGTTAAGCGAAGTATCGATTGGAGAACTCGCCTTATCAACCGGAAAGCTGTATCGCTCGTAAAAGGATATGAGCCAACATGGCCGGAATGTCAAGTATCTCTCTTCGCGCCGAAACTTTAAAGACTTTCATTTCCCGGCCCTTCGGAAAATGCAGCTGCAGGTGCACGCTTATGTGGAGCAAAAGTTCATAGAGTAAACGGTAAGATTTAGTAGCCGGCCCGTCAGCGTTTTGCTGGAAGCACACCAGGGGAAGATTACCGGGACGTTATCCGCAATGGCCTTTGCCCGCGAGCTGATTAATTATTCAATTAATGCGAAGACGTTTTGCCTCGTGTTGTCCGGAAGAGTCGTCGTTCCGTTCAGAAAATCCTTGTTACTTTGATGCTAGTAAGTACTTTGATCATTAACCTTAAGGAGGTAGAAATCACGAACGTGTAGCGGCAATTCGATGTCAGCATTTTTACTTTTATGTGGCAGTCATTTGGGCTTAAACCTCTTTTGAATCTTCGCGATAAGCGATGTAGTATAAGTGTCGAGGTTCCTAATGAATTCGAGGCAACTTACTCCGACTTTAATAACATCGAAAATTACACCCTCTGAGCTCAAACATTTTCTTCTCATTGAGAATTCGGAAGGCACCCAATCCATGTTCAAATTCTAGATGGGCTTTTGCAGGCTTAATCCACAAATAGCGTTCAACGCTCGAATACCAGCTAATTTCCGCGTCTATTACGCTCCGAGATAGCGATTCCCACGAGCAAACATGACACCGTCGCATAAATTTCTTAGGCGCAACATTAGAATTACATTTTCAACGACGCGTTGAACGGCGAGACGTTAGCTCAAAATTTGTTCCTTACAAATAAGGACATTAGCCGGGTACACAAGTTATTACGATCGTAACGCGGTTATCTCCTTTTAATGTATCCTCGCCAAAGACGACGACGTTAGAGACGATTAAGAGTCGCGGTTCCACGACGGGAATGGATGAAACTGGTAACAGCTAATGCGAACATAACGTAATGTGACACTACAGCAGATATACGTTCCAGACCTGTTCGAACATGTGGCTGTACGGTGCGTTAGATACGGACCCTTGGGACTCCGCGAAGAAAGACGGAAAGAAAGGACGGACCTCTTCGGCCCGTGTAACGGCAGTCAGCCTCCAGACGCCTATTAGAACCAATTATCCATCGCTCTGCAACACTGAGAAAATACTCTCGTACCACCTCTCGTCAAATCTTCTCTTCGTTAATGTCCGTCATATGGGTCAGCTCCGCGCAGAAACTAGTTCTCGTTTTTGCGCGTATACGGAAGTCAACATCGTTCCGATTTCGGCTCTTCCCATGAAAAAACCGTCCATGACAGTGTGCGTCAACACGCGAGTGAAAATGGACATCTCTAGTAACGTGTATCGACACCTACGCTGTCACCTGAAGATCGTGAAGGATCATGCGCTATTGATCATCATATTTTATACCGCTATCGACACTGAGTCGAATTGAATATTTCTGTATTCGCTATCAATAGGACGTTGTATTGATGCAAAATTTGAAGTATTGAAATCGATGCGTTGGACTCTGGTCAGCAACCCTCGGTGTTGGGTACTGCACTTAATTTTTGTCACATCGAAACATGGGTTATGAAATTTAATAAGTCTCTAAATCTGAAGTAAAAATAAGATAATTTAATGAAGAAAGAGATACCAGGAATAATTTGTCAATGTTACCTGAAAATATATTCAAAATGCTAACGGGGAGAACAGGACAATAACTTTCTTCACCTCGAAGGTGCTATGTTATATATATAAAAATGACTGTTGTTGAAGTTTCAAGGTGTCGAGGGAGGCGTTACAAATGCGGGAACGTCTTGTTCGGGAAAAAGGACGACGCGAGGAGCGTTTCAAGGTAATCTGAATTTCTTAAGAGCCATTTTTCTCGTTGCTCTCGCGGTACACGATAATATTTCAAGCTGCCCCCGTTGTTACCACAATTTGTACAATTCGAAGCTTTCATAGAGGGGTGGCTGAGTCGATGCGCGAAAATTTTCTCTCCGAAGGCATTCCATTTATTGGCGGCTGCAAACTCCTCGTGCCATCGTGAACAGCGGTTACCATAAAGCGCAACAATTTCTTTCAACGAACTTCCTTCAACGTTTTCATACGCGCCGTAGACGCGAACCACCCCTAAGCAACAACACAGTTTGCTTTCCCTTTACTTTATGCATAGCCGCTGCTTTCCTATGTATTCATTCGCAAACAACGCACAGTCTTACTTTTAGCCGAGTAAACAAGTTTATCCAGTCACGGCGACGAGTTGCTTTGCAAACTTCGCCCCTACTTTTACATTATAACTTCTACCCGAGTGCTGGTATTAAAATACGTGGAGCAGAGGTAGAAACATGCCGTTGGATCCGCGAACGTTTCGGTGTTCACCGATATCGATACAAGAAATTTTACTTGATCTTCCTGAATGTTAAACTCGCGGAACTTTCAGAATGTTACTCGTGTAGGAAATCATTTTTGATAGAAATATACGAGAATGGAGGACATTTTTGAACGGAAGATTATTTATTTGATATTAACGCTGAGGGTTATTGCACATTAAGATTGGATATTGCGTATCAAATAACGATCCCCAATAACGATTTAATGATACGAAGGTATCCTATACGTTTAAACTATCAGTATGATTAAAGCAAACACTATTTAAAATCTGCCCAAAGCACATAAATTGAAACTTGCACCACTGTTGAAGAAAATTAAAGTCTGTAAAAGGAGCGCAAAATTGCATCGACAGTCGATTCCACTGTTGACCGAATGTGGCCAAATCTACGATGAAAGGTAGAATGTTTATGGGAAATGCAGGGATGCAGAAGAAAGAAGGAAAACGGTAAATGAAAGAGAGGATACCGTAGGAGCTCCACGCAGTTCTCATTATCCCAGACCGTTTTAATCTTCGCCGGTGGCAGCGAGAGTTATAAACAGGAACCGGTGAACTCGCATTACGCGACCGGCCAAAGAAATGAAATGAAAGAATAAATTATTTGCCCGGGCTGTTTGCACCCGATGCCTCAGTTTTATTTCCACGCTGCGCCCATTTATAATTAGCATGCTAAAGGGAATGGGAAATTATTCGGCCGCGACGTGATATCGCGGCAAGATTCCGGTTGACGAACAACACGAGAACGTTTTACTTTCCCGGCTCTTTGCCGATTTTTAATTACGACTTTAATCCCGATACCTTTCGAGCTATCATTGAATAGTAACACGATGCGTCTAACGTTTCGCTGACTTCGTTTTTACCGTGGACGCATTGGGTGTGTCCAACTTTTATACCATTTTGGATTTTATGTGAGCATTAAGGGTGAATTGTTCGATTCTCTCCGTATTGCATGTCGCATGGATAATTTGAGATATAGATAGCGACATAATTTGATGTCGTAAATGTGTCTAAAAATGGCACGAAGCCGAAAGCTTAATAAGGATGAGAACGTAAATATTTCAATAATGTTCTTAATGATTACTTGAAAAGGTGAATTCTTTCGATAATAAACATTGCAGCGTTGAAGGTTCGCGATTTAAAGTATCTTGCTTATCTTTGAACCAAAGAAGTATTTACCGTAAACGGATGCTTTCACTGCAAGAATTTTTAAGCGCACATTACTTCGATATAATGTCTCGATGTCGATTTTCATCATCCGCGTTTAAATTCTTCACGCGAAAACGCGGAGTTATGAAACGACGGTGACACAGAAAGATAACCGAATAATTTTTAACCGGAAATAATAAGTTCAATAGGCTATATAAAACGGTGAGAACAATGCTTAAAAATAAGTTTGATGATAACCAGCAACGTGACTAATTCGACGCAAATGCTCGCGTTCATCCCCTGTCAGTTTAATATTTCAGGCGGAAGGTTTCGGTTTTCCGGGGTGAAAATATAATGACGTGTTATCGATAACTCGCGGAAAGCAAATTTCGTTTCCGTGTTTTGCAGAATTTCGATGCTTTGATCTGTGCCGGGCCTCCTGTGAACTCGGATAGCCGTTTCAAATAGTTGCCTACGAAACAAAGAATGAAATCGTATCAGAACGTTCAATACAAAGTGTTTGCACAGTTCGTTTAACAAAGTGAAGCTTCGCTTTATATTATGTCATTAAAAAGAAATATATTGTACTTTATTTCTGCTCAGAGCACTCCGAAGGTATTTTTAAATCATGTTTATCTGATTTTCCAACAAAGTGAAAAAGTGTACGAAACGATAGAACTTTGAAAAAATTTGTCGACCATCAATATTGAAAAATCGAACACCAGGGGTTACGGCCCTATTTAATCTTACGGTATCGATACGGAACATTGTTGTTGCTCCCGAGGGGATTTTCGGGTAATCCTGGCTTTTCAAACACCAGGAACAAGTTTTTATTATACGACCTGCCCACGACAGACGTCCGATATTTTAAACGGATGGAAGAGCAATCAATCGAGATTTCGTTGCATCAGATTCGCGTTAAAAGTGCTGGAATTGATGGTATTAATGTAATTGATTCCACAGACATAACGACTGCGAATTAATTTCCAACGTTGTCGGAATCAGCAATCGGAATTAAAAACGTGCATAGATTTCGTTTCATTCTGCGACCATTTTTGTACGTAACGCATTATTTGATTCGTTGTTGCAAATTTATGCGTTATCGACAAAAAGTGTGCGAGGAATAATTTATTCCATGTAAAATGTTTATCGGCACGAAGTAGTTTCAATTTTATCGTCGACGAAAATAATGTCGCGCAAGAAGAGTCGCATACGTGATTTTAACATGAAACGACGGTGACATCGAACATTTTATGAAAGATGCCTGACGTCGTTACTGGCTCGAACAATATTTTCATGAACACTTTGTGCAGAATAAATATTTAGATTTGTACAGAACGATGGAAAAATGTGGTCGATTTTTTATGATTATTTCAAAGATAAATGTTCTTTGTGTCTTTGAATAGAAAATATTTCTTGTTATCTTATAATTATTGCAAGAGTTCAAAAATATACTTCTTCTTAATTGAAAAAGTCCAACGACGAGTTATAGCAATTGATCATCCTAGAGAAAATCTAAAAAAGAACAAGACAGTTCAGCGAAATAACGCTTCAGATTATATTTATGAGTCAATTAATAATAATTGCAGAATTGTACGGTCCGAGTAGAAAGAGGAGGAGTAATAGATTCAGGTGCTAACATCGTTCAACGAAAGATAGTGACAGAGGGTCAATGAGAAAAGAAAGCAGCTCGCCGGAAGGGTGTTAATTTATGAAGGCTATAGCGTGTGTCGGTGACAACAATTAATTACCTCCGCGAGCAGAGATACGGTCGATTCACATCCTACCTCGTATCCTTCTTCCGCCGGTGAATCATTCCTGTTGTCGGAAACCTAAAGTGCCGCTTGCAGAAGAACAAATATCCGGTTGCGACGGACGTAATACCTTTATTCTTGATAATAATATCGGAAGAATAATAATAGCGGAAAATCAACAGAGGACAATATTCGATGCAATTGCGCGTTATTATCGTTTTCTATGGATAAAGCTTCGCATTTCGATATTGGCTTGTTGAACGCATAGAAACGAACAGAAAGCGTTTATGTTGAATAAAATATCGTGCTTTTTTATAGGATTTATTGTATGATACATCGATTGATAGATTGAACAGAGGTTCTACGCTTCATCGGATTCGTACTACTGAATTCTGGCGTACATTGCAGGATATTACGTTAGCCTCCTGTTTTTATTGTTGTATCGATTTGAGAACAAACACGGGTTAAAACACAGATTCGACGCGGGTTTTCTTGAAATTTAATTTAAACCGTTCGCTACCGTGACTACAAGCGTTAAAATCAAGTCGTTTACATTTCAAAGTGGGACGAATGGAAATTTTCGTATGACAACTGAAAAGTGGGAATGAGTCTGTCACGAATAAATTTCTAAATGTTATTGATAAAATGTGTAATTTATCCTTAGGGAGGCTATATTTATTCTAACATGTAGACACAAATTTTACACTCAACACAAAGTTGTAATCGTTGTTTAATTAGATAAAAAATATATGGTTTCAAGAGGAAGCTTACAGTTAAGAAAGCAACAGGGTGTACAATGTAATATTGAATCTCGACGCATTTGGTAATACAATTAATATCAGTTGCCCACGTAACATAGCTACAACGCATTAGAGCAAATTAACAAATGAATCCAGCGGGAGACATAAATGTCAAGTTTATTTATCGTTCAGCAAGACAATCCTTATACCAATATTCGCGCTGCAAAAATGCTTACACGCCATTAGCATTATATCGATATTTTTTTGCCTTCGCGAAACTCGTCCGTACGTTATACGACGAACGATCACAGCAAACGTATTATCCAGCTTAAATTAAGCTCCACCATTCGCTTGATCGTATTTCACGAAAGCCCAATATAAAAGTTTCGCCCCAATCCAATAATTATCGGTCTTCCTAAATCGTTACGAGCCACATTCTCCGTGCCGGGATATCGTGCACGTTTCACAAAGAATTTTAAGACTTTCCTGAAGTTATTATTAATTTTCCACCTATCGAGATTCAACATCGGGGGCGCAATCGAAATTCCGAAGTGTCCGCTTTTAATTAACGCCTGGTTTTGTCGTTTAATCGTAACACGTGCCTGTTGTGCCGTCGTATTCGATCAACGTCGCAAACAAAATGAGAATCGTAATACGACAAACTTTGGGGGACTCCATTACAGTTTCAGCCTGTAAAAATGCTAATCTCTAAGCAAGTTCGTGGCTCGCGTGACTGCTGTTATGGAATAAATTACGTCGCTCTTCCAAATTGACTATGTGGCCAGAAATCGATGGGAACGATTGCTATGCATTCTTTATTCGCGAACAAGATAGATATTATGCTATGTCCGTGCAATTTTCTGCTTATCGTATTGCCTACGTTTTTCCATGATATTACATTGCTAGCTGGAAATGAAATGTTGAATTATTATATGAAGTCTTGATATTGAATTTTAACACGTTGCTCCGCATTACATTAGTAATATGATCAGTTCACACAATACATTAAAAGATCACGCAACTAAATCATATCTTCTAACATTTATTATTACCAGAAGATTTATCGTTGCAGGGACTAGAACGTCTTCTCTTGTGCAAGTAACGTTTTTACGATGCATTATTAAAAATGCTCCGATATAAGGTTCATCGTAACCGACAGCTGCAACGCGACGAAAAGTTACATTTTTACAGCGTCGTATCGTTTCGATGAAAGTAAGCATGCAAGGAATGCCACGGCCATCAATTTGGGACATGAAAAAGCACGAAAAAATGTCCCTAGGTTTTTTCTCTGCTACAAACGACGGACAAGCGTGTTTCAAACTTACACATTCGCGGATAAATTGTTTTCCTTGCGGCAGAATACGAAATTCGTCTACGATGAGGTACAGTTTACCGCAGGAACATAAATTTTTATTGTGCCTGAAGGATTCTCATCGAACACGTCACGTTTTTTTACGGTCATCACCGAGCAGCCACTAATTCTCCTTCGGAGCTGACTCGTTTCAAATCCTGCTGACTACGAGCTTCATCGAGAAGGGTTGGAAAGTATAAAATGTCTATATATTATTGTACAATATCGGCGATATTCGCTAAAATGCTTCTCATAGAATCGATACATGTTAGCATGTGGAGCTCGACTCGTTGAAAATATTCATGAAACGTACATGCACTCGATAGAGGAGGCTTGAAACGCTCTAGAAACTGGCTTTGAATTTATCATTATTCTGTATTTCAAATAGCTCTAGCAAAAGCTGTTCCTCTCGCTTTTCATACAGTTACACCAAAATTATGCAATCTTCGGTATTAATTGAATTATTCTGGAAAGTGGTTTATCCGAGTTAAAATGGAATTAGTTCTGTTATTTGCGAAATAAGGCACTTTAAACGCTTTATCATATCAAACGTTTATTTTATTTCAAATGAAATCCACTCCCGTTTTTATGTCAAAACTTGAAATGCTGCAGAGACGCTTTCGTGAAACCATCTTCCATAATGGGGTGGCAGTGTACCTTTTTTCGTACGAAACTTAACGTCGAATCGATATCTGTTTTCTTATCACAATTCGAACTGATACAGATCGCATCCGTTATCTTGACAGCCGATCGCGAGCACTCTCACGGAATACAAACGAATCTCTGGAACATGGACATGAATAGAGGAGATTCACTAGTTTCTACGTTTGCGAAGGGTCGAAGTGATTTCGATCGCGAGAGATAGGCGAGCTCGAAAATCGCGAAATGAAACTCGGTGACCGTGCAAACTTCACCAGCTCTCGAGACTCAACTGATCCAATTTTATCGACTCATCGTGACTTTATTTCGACTGTGACGAGGAGAAACGGAGGCGTACAGGGATACGAAATTACGAGTGGGAAACGGGTCCCACGGCTGTTCGACTTTCGTTGCCAGTGCTTTCCGATACGATATACTTAGGTGCCAAAATTGACTTCTTCGCGACGGTAAACGTTTCGTTGAACTGAATAGCTTCTTCGTATCGCGACAAAGCGACTGATGCGAATCGAACATAGAAGCACTTTCGGAACTTATTGTCACGCGAATTCTTCGACAACAGATAGAAATTTAGAGAGAAACGAACATAACGTGCAGCTAAGGTTCGCGCAAAGACGTGTCTTTCTAGAAAATAGATTAAGAAATAACGTGAACCGTTAGACGATTGTAAAAATATCTCTCGCATTTCATAACTCGTATGTTATGCACGTTACGTGCATATCCGTGCATGAGAAAGTGAATCTAGTTGAAAAGTTGGTATAATAAAACGAGATTTTAAACAGGATATTAAACAAGCTAAAAGAGATTTCAAATCATTTCTCGGTTATTTAGTAACCCGTTAACGCCACGGCACGAGAGGGCAACGTTATTTTTCGACGACGTGTGGTCGAGTGAAATCACGAAGCACTGGCTTCTTTCGGATTTTCAAGATTAATAACTTAGCGCATATTTTAGAATCTTAACGACTCCGTACGGAACGTATCGTGTTTCGCGAAATATTAATATAATCGCGATGTCCCTCATTAAAATTCTCGGATGAGTAAAACGAAGCAAGGAAGTGGCTATCTCGGCTGGAATTAACTGCGTGTATTGCTGGATCATTCTTTTTAATCATCCACCGTTAAATTCAACGACGACTTCTTTTTTTCCTTTCACAATGGTTTCTATCATTGTGAAATATTTGCATCGCGTTGTTTTCGATCAACACGACGAGCGCAATTCATATCTTCATTTGCACGTTATAGTTCGCAGAGAGAGCTCGAGTGTACAAATGGTACAGTTTTTGTTCGTGAAAATTTAATATCGTGCAATATTTTTGTGTGTACATCAAACTGTTAATGACTAGAATATCGAGAGGCATCCGATGAAAACTGAATTATTATTTCAGGAAACGTGTATCATTCCCCGCGCACTACGGTTTGCGCGAAACTATTTTTTCCCGACGCATTATGATTAATGTTTCACGAGATTAAAGCACAATTACAATTTTGATTGTATCACGCTGCACGCAGTTAAAACTATTTGCCGCTCGCAAATTTTGCCGCAACGAATTTTGGGATAATTACGCCCGTATCCGGGCGTAGAACGGATTAAAAATAATACCGTCAACACAACAAATACGATATTATCGTGTAAAATGGCGTCGCGCAGATTGTGGTCGTTGAACGAAAATATGACAGGGTATTATTAATAATTCTGCATTCGCGTTATTAAATTTTCACGCATTCTCCTGAATCAATTACAAATTCCTATCGAACAGACTGAAATAACCTACAAAATTTCCAATAAAAATTAGTGAATACCGATCTGTTAAATCTGCTGAACATAATTTTGTATATTTTTTTAATTGTTTCATTAGGTTCAAGTTATAATAGCTCGGTGCCTTCATGTGTACGTACGTGTGTTTATGTATGTGTTTATGGCGCAAATTATATTCGTGTAAAGGTAATAGCTGCTCAACTCTGTTTTTTGTTAATCATAATAGTTATAAATCAGGCAAACACTAACAAACACGTATCAAAGGATGAAATATTATACAAGAATATTATGACATTATAACATATGGATGTCATTTACTATTACAAATGTAATTAGATAAACAAATATTTGTGGACATAACAAATCAAAGAACTTTTACACGAAAGTGTTAATAATGATACCGACGCGAATGAATAGGAAAATATGAATGAAAAAGAATCTGAAGTTGTTATTACGTGCTCTCATGTAATACCGAGATATATTGCCAGCAAATAAATTGCGGCAAGAGAAGTTAACTTCATTGATCGGGGCAAGTATTGACGCCATGTACGTGATATTAATATTACAATAATCCTGGCATTCTCGCGTGTCCACTTCCAATTATCGAATTTATCTTCGACGCGAAAGTTGACGAATAATCCGCAGACCTAGCAACCAGTTAAATTTTTTTGAAGATTAACCACTTTACTAAGAAGTTGTAAGTGACGCGATTTCATTGATCCTGGCAAGAATCGATGCTTTTCGCGTGGAATTAATACACGAGTATTTCTCGCGTGTCCAGCTCGATTACCAAACTTTTGTTCGACACGGTAGCAAGGGTTCGCAGATTAGCTGGGAACAGCCTGGAAATCCAGCAACCAGTCGTCATTTCTCGCGACGTAACTGTTAATCAAAGATTCCGGAAGGTACGTGTGATTTATCGATCATACGTGTGTCGGACTAAGTCGTGGTTTCTTCGAGCGTGTCCTGTGATTTGTTTCTTAATTTTCGAGCCTCTTATCGACGAGGCAACCGGATGATTTACGGCGAGAAGTCGTAGAAAAATATACGTTTCGAGGAGGAAACGGACGGAGAGATACTCTTTGGTGATATACACGATTTTGAGAACCCCTGGCGTGGCTAGGAAAGAGGGAAAGAGACCGAGGGACGCGAAAAAAAAGGAAGCATTCCATGCATTGAGTTATTCGACTCGCGAGCACCACTAATAATTTTAATCCACCGGACGTATGTACTTTTACCCAAACGGGGACCATTAATTCACCATATATCCAGTGTGTCGAGGGGTCAACCTGTTATTTATCATAAAATATGAGGGCTCGTGCCGGGCGAGCCGCAGCCTTTATGTAATGCTGCATAATAAATTGCATTCAATCTGGCCGCTCCGCTGCTCGAAAATATTTGTATAGCCGCCGCGTTTCCATCGCGCGAATGTTTCGCATCTTCGCAGTTTTTTCACTGTTATCTTTACACGATAAGCATTGTCATCTGTGCGAACCGAAAATTTAAGGATCGAGAAATATAGAAATCTCAAGTTTTAGAAATGGGAATTTATAAATTTGAAATTTTCAAGTAGACTACCCATAAGTGCCCACGTGATATACGGCCTTGCATCGTGCCCTATCGAGAGTTTCTCCTTGCTGTTCTAAGGAATAATCGATAGGCGAAGATATTAAAGTAAAAGGACGAAGAAAGCGCAACGAAATTCAAAAGATACCTTGAATCGCAAAGTTTCATTCGTCGACGTTCTAAAGCCTTCGAAGGGGGATCCTTATTAAATTGAAAAGTACGCCGGCTGCGAGTGTCGTTAAAATGTAGAGAAAGGAACGTGTGCAACAATGCAACCACGATTCGGAATTATTGGCGAAGTAATTGGTCTGCCGTCGAAACTTGGACTCTTTTTACGATCCATAAAGGTATGCGCGTCCGAAGGCGAACGATAAATCGGTGGATGAGCCATTAAAGAGGAGTCAGCGATTCTTACGCGTTCCTCATAACGGCCTCTAAAACAAACACGAGACGCACAGCTCGCCGTATAACGCCTCCCATGGATCGTTACGACCTCCCAAGGTTGTCGTTTCGTAAATTACCCTACCTACAAATACGCGTATTTAACCCCGATGAATCGTTTGCACCGTACGTATGGTAAATGCGTACAGGGTCAGGGATAACGATCCGCGCCTTGTAACTTCTTGTCTTCGACTTCGTGCGTCGCTTAGCTTGTGTTCGCGCTATTGCAATATTTTTTTCTCCCGTGTTTTCAACGAACAGCAGGGGACGGTTAAAAGGTTACCGAGGTCGACACAGTCGAAACTATCTAAAGGGTCCAATTATACAAACAATTCATGAACTGCGGTGAATCCAAAGGTAAATCATTGGAGGGTCTGTAAGTTCAAGGATGTAAGGGTCCAAGGATTCAATAATCTATAAATTTAACGGGTCAAGGATTCGCCAGGTTTCGAGGTTGATAGATACAAAAATCTAAAAATTTGCTTAAATATCTAACAATTCTCAATATAATCATAAATTAACCCAAGAGTACGAGATTTCAATAACTTGAGCAATTTGTTATTCTGTACCATCAAGTTAACAGTAACATTTAAAATTTGTCTTCGCTTATTTTTACAATTATTCAATCTTTGTCAAACGCTAATGAACCTCGTGTCATATAAGAGAGTTAAAATGAACCTTCAAGTATCTTATATTTATCGTACTCACGGGCTGTAATTAATATGTCGATGCCGCATAAAGAGTATCAATTCTCCTTTGCTCAATAAACATCACATTACTTGATTATACTGTTAACCCCGAAAAGAAACTTGGTCCTTTATTGCATGACTGATTCGGCCAAAATCAATCACCAGCGTGTTCCTCGATTAACTTCCATAATTGATTATTGCATCTCGTGCACGGTAAGCCGGAAGAGATGCCAAGCAAATAGGCTAAAAGGTTGTCGACAAATGAGATAAAGAAAGAAAGGTGGGTGAAGAGTAAGTGACTCATTTGTGCATGCTGTCTTAAATACCCGAAGGGTATGTCATCAATAACAGAAATCGTACGAGGAAAAAGAATCAACCAATCGGGACCCGAATCATTCGTTTGACGGACCATTGCTCTGACCAATTGAGCTGTCCAGCACGTCGACGAATTTGTCTTCTGTCTAAGATTAATATACGAAAGTGGTCGTCGATTATAAAAATCAATCAGTTCCTCAGAATCTCTTACGATGTTATTACCAAATCGTGTACAGTATAAATCACGCGTTTGAAACACATACTTTTACAGTTTATACTACTTCTTCGCGTGTTATTTTTCTGATAAATAAAGAACCTCCCCCTAGATTATTAGTTATCGATGTTCAAGCATTGTATCATCATAATCACACGTGTCGTATCCTCTTATGCTATTCAAGTTTTTGCTTCTGATTTCATTTCTATCTCTAATCAGACTCAGAATACCTGTGCCAATTACGCGTCTGACCTCGAATAACTGACTGCTTCGATTACCAACTAAATACTGTAAACGGATGCCGAGTTACACTGGCGTGTACAGTATCAGACAGAAGCAATAATCTTTCTCGAGCGGACGATTTTTCAAACAGCTCGATTTCCGGTCGTCTTCGATCAGGTTAAATGTAATTACGCGAGAGCGTGTTTAAGTATGGTTAGGTTTTCTCGGCTCGATTAGACCCACTACATTTTCTACGACCAGTTTATCGTATCCTATTCAGCGGTCTGACACGAATTCAGACAATCATTCATTCGCGTTATCTCTCGCGTTCCTGTGCCTCGGTACATATTATGTACAGTTATTCTCGCCCGCCTATGCCTACTTCTCGTGCACCATCGTGAATACGTGTACGCGTATACGTACGTGTGTACACAAATGCACGCGCACAGGGACACGTGTACACGTATGCAGGGTGGAAATTCCTGAGAGGTGGAACATTATTTTTACCAGAGCTCTGGGGAATTTCGAATTCGCATTTCCCCGCCCGCAGCAACGGACGATCCATCATTTGTTACCTGTACCGCCATGTCTACCCGTAATTATTCATTGCTTATAACTTCTATGCCTCTTTTCCTTACTCTACTGCACCTTACGCGGAAGATATCCCATGTGTTAGCCTCTTATTTTAATAATATCGTGATATATCGTACCAGAGCGAAACCTGTGCGACACGTATTTTCACTGCACCCTCGAGATATCAACAATTTCGAACTCTGGAATTTCGGACCTTACGAACTTTGGGGTATCGAGACTCGGGAACTTCGGAAGTTTGGAACATAGGTACTTTACAAAAATTCAAAGCTTTGACATTTTCGACCTTTAGGACTTGATGTTTCGCAACTTGCAAACTTTTTAGGGATTTCTGAATGGAACTTTGAAACTTTGGAACTGCATAGAATATCAAACAATTCTTACAGCAATTCTCAAAAAGTTTGATCCATCTTCAGAATCAAAATCATGTACCTCCGTCGATTAAAGTAACAAGCTAGATTATTTTATATTTGAATTCGGATTCTAATTTGTTAAAAACGTACTGGACACATGTCTATCTATTCAGTTTAACGGATTACTGTAAATCGGGTTTGAACATTGAAGCGGACCACACGAAGCTGAATGAAGGTCCGGATGTTCGTGTCGAAGAGCAGCCATGCTTCATTCCGATCTCAGTCACGTTTTCCGATCGAACTTTCTGCCGGTTTTATATATGGTATTATGGCGATCATTAAGGGAACAAGCAGACTTCGCTGGAAGTGGATCACTTTGAATTTTAATCAATTCTTCCGTGTCTTTAATACGACGGCCACGGAAGATGCGACAAGCATCCTGTAACAAGCATGTGGCGCCTCTGGCCACGCTTGGGAAATTCGTTGTCCGCCTCGGGTGTCTAATACCGGTAGCGAGATTACAGAAGACCGATAAGCTGCAATTAACTCGTTTAGGATTATCTTTCCTCAACATCTTTGTAATCTATAATTGGCATAATAATTTCAAACTTTCACTACGGCGCGGACATAATTTGTAACGAGTTTAATTTGTAAGAAGTTTTGCAACGTGTAAGCGTCACTCAATTTATTAACTCTTTGCCATACAATTTATTTGTCAGACACCTTTGTTTGCCGCTACAATATTAAAGCAAAGAAAGTTCAAATATTACAATTCTGTATTCAGCAATTCTTGACGAATTATGGACCTCAAATTGCAGCCTGTTATTAGTACGAGTAAGATTTATCCGAGTGTGTCAGACTCGTCAAAGTATGGCAAAAAGGGTGATTAACACTTATGTATTGATCAGTGGTTCAGGAAGTCAAAATCTTCCATTACATTAATGAAAGCGAATCTTATATTTCAAAATTCCAAATTTCAAAACTAGCAAACTTGAAAATTTTTAAATTTAACAAATTCGACTCAGATTCTCTGTATCGGAATGTTTGATCGATTTATTAAGAGTGTAAAGAAGTAAATGTTCCATCTCTAGATTTAGAATGTAACCCTGTATCAAATATAGTGCTCGCAGGTAAATGAGCTTATAATTCATGTCTTATATTATGGTTACTCGGAACGGCCAGTGGTAATTCCATGCAGGGTAACTATTGTTGTTAGGATTAATTAAGTGGCAGTTATGTCCAAGAAAATCGAGTGAATTCGGAATACGTGCAGCGTTTACCCGCGACGTCACGTTTCGTTTGCTAGGTAAATCTAAGTACCCACAGTTATGGCCACGATAAAGCCGCTCCAGGACCAACGTACGAGGTCCTTCGTGACCCGTGCAAACGCACGTCACATTCGCAAACACACAGGAAAGCTGAATATTGCGAATTTTCGATGTAACACTTCCAACACGATTTCCACGATATTTGTTGAACGTTCTGGAGCGTCTTAAAAGTTTCTGTCCTAAGCCGATTTTCTTGAAAGTTTCGAAATAGAGTTAAGGCGCTGACGCGCCGAAAGCGTGTCTGGTGTAACATATTTTAACGCAAATTATCGGGGACATCGATAACTTCGCATTATCGGTTTAATTTGAGCTCGATCAATTTTCTGGCAGTCGAACTGTCGTTTTCGTGAACGAGGATATTGCTATCGTCTTCTAACAGCTGGCAAAGATATAAATGCATTCGTGCATAATACGTTGACCCTCGAATGATCTCCGTTCGGAAAAAATCGTATTCGAACGAGCAGGCAAACAGGCAAAAGATTTATCAGTTTCACCACGGTTAAATGTTGCTTTCACTTGGAAAGAGATGTTCGATGCGAATGCCGTTAACTTCGATGCATTCCTCTGTATGAGATAAATGAAGAACTGCATTGCACTTTCAACTAGTTCTCCGACGATGTTCACTGCATAAACTTCATAGTATTTGCGTCGAAGCGCTCACATCTAGTATTACAATATAAGATAAATTACTTCGGTAAAATAATTATTGGCAATACTGATCTTGTTAGACCATTTTCGTTATTCCATTCTATTATACACATGGTACAATTTGAGTTATTTGCCATAATCGAAGAAGCTGACGTTTCGTGATTGATCCTCTACATTGTATCACATATGCCACATAAAATGGCGATGAAAGGAGAAACTTGATTCGCGGTAATACAAAATGCTGATCCAAGCGTGCGGACGGCCATAGTATCAATTTATATAACGCTCAATAAACATTTGACTGAAAGTGCTTGTAGAGAAATGATGGATGGACCGTAGTATGTTTTTCAGCGACTATAGGCCATTCTTTAACGAGTCGGTGCTTTGGTTAATTATCTTCCACGAATGTAAAATTATCTTCGAGACCTAATTCTTGTATTTCCAGTCGTCTCGAGCGTAAAAGTTAACGACGCTGACCCTGCCAGTAAATCGCGATTCGCGTTGCACAGGTACGCGTACGCTTACGCAAGTCGATAACGGTAATTAGTTTGTCCGTTTTTAACGAAGTTTAAAAGCATCGAACTCGCTCGAACGTTCGGCGCGCCACTGACGCTTCGTTAAAGCGGCGAAAAATATATGTATTCGCGGTGTAACCACGCTTTCTACGGCCGCTATTTACGCGTATATAATTCTGCAAGCTCGACCGAAGGGATCGAGATAAATCTAATTTTCGCGGACGTCGTCGTTTAAGTTCGCGCGAGAAAGAGAGGGCCCACGGAATTAACGCCATTAGTGGCAAAGTTCGAAATGACGTTCATTTATTAACGGTGCACGAGGCGCGTGAATTCACGGCAAGTTCGTATCTTTGTCGCGAGAAATTGCTTTTGTCGCGCACACGCTCCCTCCTCGCGTCGTAAATCGCCACGTTAAAAGAAAATCGCGGCGAGTCGGTTAATACCTTGCTTCGTTTAACCTGAAACATGAAACGTCTGCTGGCGCTTTGAGATTCTTTAATTCGAGCAAATCTGTGGTAAGCTTCTCTCCTACGGCTCTGCCATTATTTTTCCATAGTTGCTTTGTACGCAGACATCAGATAATTAATATACAGCACGCCAAAAGGCCAGCAATAACCAAATACCGTGAAAAATATAAATAACTGTATCTTTTATTACATGAATTTTTATTAAATATTATTGAATGAATTTTTGCTGCATGAATAGTAAAATACATGTACGTAAGTGAAATGATAAAACAATAGCATAATAGCATGGCAGTGCAATTGTATTATACAATCAGTGGATTAGGAAAACAGTAATTACAATGTAATGGTAATATTATAATATAATAATAATATAATGAAACAACAGGATAATAGAATAAATTGGTTATTCGATTTCCAGTGCCCAGCATCAAGATACCACAATTGAATAATTAATAATAGTGTGGTAAAATATAATTACAAAATGTTGAAACTATTATTTGATCCTCCATTCGTTAGCGAACTTCTGAAGCGAGAAGGAACTCGTGTGTGTACTGATAGGGCATATCTGAGCATGCTTATAAATATTCCTGTCAGTTGTTAGGTTTGCGCGTCGCGCGGAAAGCAGGATATTCTTTGACTCGCCGCTGCCGAGCCCGAGGGCTAACCGATATTAATTAACGTATTATAAAGACGGAGGGGCGTGCCGCAAATTATCATAATTTCTCGATTACGTCTTAATTGTGATCACCTCGGGGCAGTATCTTAATCACGAATCTATTTGCCGCCCATTTCCTCGACTATCAATAAAGTGAAGATCGCGCGAGGTTCGAGCACGCTGTCGGTAGACATTACAGAGCGAACGCGTGGCTCTTTTCGCCTCAACGAGCGAAGAAATGATGATTATCGTGATGATCGAAGTTGCATAGTTCAACAAATTGAATCGCCGGAACCTGTTGTTTCTCACGAGAGGCCGCGACGGCATTTTGTCGAACGATGATCCTCGAAAGAAGAATAAGAGAAAGTTGCGCGACGCTTGTTCACGGAAGAAATGTAAATTTGCAGAAACTCTGTGCCCATAATATTACGTTGCAGCCGGTGTTTGCAAACGCTCGAAACACCGCCTCGTATGAAGAATTTGCAGCCGGAACGTGGGAACGGGATACACGTGATTTCCGTTCGATTTGTTCTACGAAATTGTAGTGCGCCTTTATCGTCGGTGAACCAGATTTGGTAGAAGGAATTTGTTGTTGGCCTAGTTCGTCGAATCGGTGCAAATCACTTGAGCTCATTTCGATTCCTGTTACACGCAAACGCACTCCTGGACCGCTCGTAGCTCTCGCTCGCAGACTTCGCGGTAAATTACCGCACGTATGTAAAAAGGAATTGAATAGAAACCGCGAGTATCCATAAAGGTTTCTTAAAAATTCCCTTGAAACGTGACGATCAACTTTTATGAGAAGTAAACGCCTTTGTACCTATTGCTTTCTACATCCGACCATTCCATCTTGAGTACATTTGGGTTGCATACTTTCAGGGTTCCATGGTCGATGGTGCGGTTAGACACAAGCGTAAAGTGGCCATTTGTGTTGATCTTGTGGGTACCATAATATTTAAACACTCGTAATAACTAACAGATTTCAAATAATTTCTACTCATATTTTAAATAACGTTTTAAAAATTTTTAAATAACCATATATCAAAAAAGAAATTATTTTGAATCTTTTGTCCGCGCACAATAGCCTTCGCCATAAAACACCTTGTCCAACCGCAATTTTAAGGGTGATTTACATACCCTTTGCCATAATTTATACGCGGAAAACAGTAATGTTATAGTTGGTCACACAGAAAGGTTATTACGTTCATCAATTTCCAAGTCGATCGGATCTAGAATACATAACACCAGTTTGTCTATCTATTCGAACGATCAATTTTCTTTCAATTCCACAAGATAAATCACTTCATTGTAGCATTGTCTCGAGTTACGAACGAGCAACCAGTAGTACAACCGCTATCCATCAATTCGATCAGCTGATCCTTCCCACGAACAACTACAACTCAAGATTCAATCTCCCTATAAACTTTAGGGTGGCACTTTCTATCGCCCACATCAATGTCTCGTCTTTTACGTGCACGATACCCATCGCGAGTAGGTACGATCTATGTTTAGCCGAGAGAAATTGACCTTTCCGTCGATTTCAGCGGAAAACGTCGGCGTTTCCACGCCAATTCGCGTTTTATACGTAGCCAGATAATAACCGTGAACTTCCAGTTGCGTATCTATTCAAAGAACAATCGGCGATGGAACTTTCTAATAATCGGCTGGTTCGTGCAGTGGCGTAGATAGGGAGAATGCCAACCCCGAAGTTGGGATGCGGGGGTGTGGCATTTCGTGTTGGGAACTTGGAATTCTCAAGTTGGTATATTTTTAAGGTTCTGTAATTTTTAATTTTTTTAATTTCTGACGTTTCGAGTCTTCAAGGTTCCAAACTTGCAAGGTTCCAAATCTCCAAGGTTCCAAATTTGCAAGGTTCCAAATCTCCAAGGTTCCAACTCTCCAAGGTTCCAAATCTGCAAGGGTCCAAATTTCCAAGGTACGAAAATTCCAAGGTTCAGAACTTCCAAATTTCCAAATTAGCAAAATTCTATAATTCAAAACTTTCAAACTTCCAAATTTCTAAAAGTCCAAACTTCCATACCCCCAAATTCCAAAATCGGTGAATTCCTAAGAGCACACACTTCCAAATTCCCAAGTGTCTAAATCCATCTCCAACTTCCCAAATAAATCACCAATTTTCAAACACTATTAACAGAGTTAGGTGAATAGACCCACCCAAAAAAGTGTTCTTACGCCTATGAGTTGACACCGCTTTCACGAGTATCTGCCCGCTCGCACGTACGTGCCAATGCGTTTCATTAAAAGCGGATAGTTTTCGTTCGAATCGCAAGGAGAAAATTACAGATGTTGGAGGGAACAGGCTATCGGTGTCGATGATCAGAAAAGCCGCACAATGGACGTTTTATAAAAGGAACGCACGCGTTGCAGGTCTGATGGCATCATCCTCTTAACGTTGATGATAGGATACGATAGACACGCGGAATCTGTGTATTCTTGTGCCGTTGTTGTTACCAGATAATGTTTACTTTGCAACGCCAATATCCGCGGAAAGGTAACCGAAACATCGCAGGAAGGAATTTAAGACGTGTACACAAAGTACGTCCGGAAGTTTGCGTTTATCGTACGTGCATGAGACACTGACTCCGTATAACGCTGCAATCGTTGTTTTTCAACGAGCTTATTTCACCTTCAAAGTTGGGATTTATATTTGAAATGTCGCGTCGGGGGTTTTTCGAGATGGATCTTTTGTCGAATGAAACAGTGACTGGTACACTCGGCAGCAACATAGGTTCTTTGAGAAGATGAAGAAAGATGGAAGAGATTCGAGGAAATTCTTAGAGAGATTCTGTGTTTGCAGGGAAATTCTAGAGATTACCAAATGAATCGAAAGTTCTTAAAATTCGCGGTACAGTGTGCGCAAGTAAGAAGAGACCTATAGGTCACCGGAGACCACCATTTATTACGAGTTACATTTTTCCGCTCGTAAAAAGACCTTACGACCATGGTGGATTACAGAGACATTCAGCTGTTGTGAACCGCAAATTGTGGTCCATGCTGGACCGTCGAGACTTTCGAGTAAGCTTCGCGGATTCGAGTACTAAATCCGCTGACTGTACACTCGAACAACAAAGGATGTAGTGCAAACATTTCATTGAAAGAAGGGACACGTGGCGCGCATACATCGGTGTGCTCGAAGGAACTCGATATGGAAATGTTCGTACAATTTTAATGCCGGGCGAAAATAAAATTTCGAGGCAGAGCAATTTGTACCAGAGCGTGAGCTGTTTCGATGTCACAATTACAACGGGCTACTCGTCCGGTATCAGCTCAGTTAATTTTGTACGTAACACGCTTATATCTCGCCGTAATTAAAGCTTTAATTGCATACGCTTGTTTTATTATGGAGAACCTGCGAAGAAAATAGTCGACGCTGGTTTTAACGAAAATATTACACTATCTTCAACGCGGCGATAAAAAACACCGAATTAAAATCGTGTTTCCCGGTATTTTCAGCGTAATTTCGTTTTCACGCTATCGCGTTACAGTTGTCGCGTAATTTTATGAATAATTTCGCAGAAGCGTGTATGTTTAATATCACGGAATGTAAAACTGAAGTGCACGAAATCTGACGCGAACGAAGTTTCTGCCGGTCTTCAGGCTGCTGTTTAATTGAACTGCCGGTAAACTGATTAGTAGGCTTTAGACAGTTCAGTTTAGCCTAACTTTAATCTAGTTTTAGTTCAGTTCTACTTCCAATTTAGTTTCGCTGCTGGGTCGTAAATGGTTCGGTTGCAGCCTATAGCGTTGATGATCTAGTTCGGATACCCACAAAAAATAATTTCCTGTGTTTATAAATACATTCAACATATTTGCCAATGATATATCGCGTTATTGTATGCTAACACTGACCTATACAATTTGTTAACACACGGACTGTTTCGAACGTGTTTCGATCTCACTATTCACAACCCACTCGCGGTTCACAGTTAATTTTAAATCCACTCAATTTTAAAAATATCTAAGGTTACAACATAATCGATCAAAAATTTTAAAACATGTCACCAATTTCAGGAGAGTGTTTTCATGTTACTGTTTTTATAATAAAAAAAAAATAACATCATATACAGCGACGCTATACACAAAACTGCATTTTAAACGTACAATCAATAGAACAAATACATATTGAAACGCCATCAAACTATCGAATAGACGAGCAGTTTTCATCAACGGCAAGTCGACGCGACATTCGACGCCGCATCGATCTGCCGGAACTTCGATTGCACGCGTGTCACAAATTCAAGCGTTGTTATGCGTACAGTTTGTTACCGATGCTATTCCTGTGGAACACGTAGCCGGAAGCGTGGAACGCGATAACAGACATTGTCGTTTTCGTTCTACGAGTTTGATACTACTATAACGAAACTCGGGAACTATAGCCAACGTTCGTAGGTGCAACGCGTCCTCCTCCTAATATAATAGATTAAATTTCGACAATGGTACCTTCGTATCGTGCTATACTCCTTCGGGAACTACTGAATGAGAGGATGCTTCATGGAACGTAAAATGCCTTCACGATGGAAACGTCCTGGACACTGTTAAAATTTCGTGAAACAATTGGTACCCAAGGATCTAAGAGCATGGAAATCTCGGAATATGGAAGTCTTGACACATAGTGATTTAGAAATATAAGGATCATGGAAAGTAGGAATCTAAAGGTATAGCAATTTTGAAATATGGTGATCTGAGTAATGTAGATGCAGGGATTTATAGATCTAGGTACTTAGGTATCTTGGTGTCCAGGTATCTTGGTATCTAAGTATCTAGGTATCTAGGTATCTAGGTATCTATGTATTTAGGTATCTTGATATCTTGATGTCTAGGTATGTAGGATATCAGAATCTACGTATGTAGGTACCTAGGAATGTCAGGATTTAGGTATCTAATGATCCAATGATCCAGTGATGCACTGATCCAGTGATCGAGAGATCTAGAGACTCAGCGACATAGGGAACTAGGGATCCAAAGTTTAAGGGTCTAGATATCTAGACATCTAGACCCTGCGTGTTCAGAGAAGTAAGTATCTCTAAACTCCTCGATAACATAGTCTAAAGATCTAGATCTATAGAAAAGATCTATCCAAAAATCTAGAATCATAGAAAATGTTCACCTTCCACTCTTGAAAAACACTTTTCCATTGTTAGTAAAATTTATCTTCATGGAATATAAATACCATTAAATTTGCATCTTTTATTTCTATCTTTCTCACAATGTTTCAAATTTTCAAAGACCATCAAGTCAAGAATAAAATAATTTATCTTCGGCAACACTGGAACCGTTCATTCACAAAGGATCGCACGGTCTTTTGTCCAACGCGGACGGCAATATCGAAAGAACAAATCCGCATTTACTCTTTCACCGTGGGTGATCGTCGTTGATACATCATTCCGCGGACCGAAGGCAACGTTTCATCGAGCGTGTCGCACCAGACAACAATGGTTGATCCGTGCGAATGGTATTTTTATAGTTTCGCTTTTGCAGCATCGGTCGGATGGACGAACGACGCGTGTATATACGTTTCGGCAACAAAGGCCCGCCAGATTGATGCGCGATTGCTCTTAGGCGAGAGCTTGAAACTTTTCAGACAGCAAAATGGCTTTCCCGTGAAAACGGCCTGCAATTCGGTGTGTCGATCATGCATGCATGCGCGCGATCGAAATTTCCATCGAGCCGAAAGGAGCGTGGAAAAACAAAATGAAAACATAAAGAAGGTCGATTTGAAAATTAAAATTAGCTACGGTCACGTTAAATTAATTTAGGTTCACGGATACTGAGTCTTTCGATGGAACCAATCGCGCGGTTATGGTCACAACGCTTCGACTATACCTTCGGACTGTTTTCGAATTTGAATAATTTCTTCGTTACTTTAATGAGAGAGCCAGTGCAGCAACGGAGCGAGCGTATAATTAAACGAAGAGGGACTATATCGAAGATATCTCTTTATTTATCGAACGAGAGTCTTAAAATGCGACGACAATCGAAAGCCGTGAAATCGAAGGTCGCGACGGATATCGGCTTTAAACGACTGCTCGTTTGCAACGTCGCGAGGCCAACAGTAGCTACACTCGCCCTAAGTGCCGAGAGTTAACAGCACGAGCCGGAGAAACCCCTTTTTAGGTTAATGCAGAATGGTATAGTGCACTCGAGTGCTCAGGAGTGTCCCAACGGCACTTAAATTACACCGATGCGCCTGTAAAAGCCGGACCCGCGCAATGGATGAACGTAACTAGAAGAACGTTGCGGAGCAGAATAACAAGGTCAGAGTTTTTATTCCGTCTATAAATTTCCGCGGATAACGTGTAGGGCTGCAGTTATACGCGCACGCGTCCGTCGTAAAAATTGCGTGGCCATCGTGTTCGAGATATGGCCGTAAGCGGAGGACGACATCCGGCGCGGTAAATAGCTTTGCGACAACTTCTCGCTTCGATCGAATCGTTTACGACTTACATGCTTGCTTTAATAAGAATAATATTTTCCTAAAGTTGTCGCGTACCGTTACATTTTTCAACCAATTCTACATTTGCGTGCATCGCCACGATTAACATTTTTGCGTAGCGTGAGTTAGGCAGAGTATCGCGGAGGAAAATGGCGGCCTAGAGTAGTTCGACTTTCAGAAGTCAAATTGCTGTTCGGTGGATGTACTGGCAAGTACGCGGAACGAGTATGAATCGTTTAAAAACATCAAAGAGCAACGTTGAACAGATGTTCGTCTGTAAATTGTTTTCGTCTCGAGGATGCAGCTGCTTCGCGATAAACGGATTCCAAAAGAGCCGCATCAAATGAAATCGGATGGTTACAATTAAAATCCCGACGTGGAACAAAATGTGGATATTGCTTTGGCTCTTTTACAAGTTGTTTTTATTGAAACGTACTCCATCATCTGTTTACTACGTACTATTGCTTGCGCTCCTGGCAAAATTTCAAGTCTTCCGGAACAACTCTCCTCTGCGTTATATCCTGCATTATATCCGCTACGATGATTTGCTGAAATATCGAAACCAAACATAATAAACTCTTCGGTAACACAAAACTGCATGTTGTTAAAAAAAAACAAGCAATATTTTTATGAACATTCAACGACTACTGATTAGGTTTTAAGATAACGTTGATTAGATTATGAAAGATAGGTAGTAATGAGCGGTCATGTGTTAGAAGTGTTATCGGGCATTTAACACGAGCAGTTGATCCGTTATTTAATTGACACGGCCTCACACACCTTCTGTAGCGACACAGAGGTTTTTTAAAGGGTCGTTAATTCACAAAAGGATTTTTCTCGACCGATGAACGGATCTGGTCAGCACGTCGACGACGTTGGTGGCAAGCGTAGCGATGAAAAACGGGTTTAGTCGGGACATCGTTAGCTCCTTTATTGCCGATTAAAGAGTTGGAGAAAAACGCACGTGGAATCGGTGTATTTGGAAGTTGATTGCGACGAACCTGGAACGGTAATTATAAATTACGCGCTTGTTATATTTTATTGCAGTAGGTTACGGTTACTTTCTTTGTACCATAATGAACAATCGACGATCTGCGCATTGTTTGTGATAATGTGTCTCTCGTGTTTATTGGTCAAGGTTCAGAAACAGTTATCTGTGAAGGAGACGGAGAGAAAGGTCTCTAACGACACAATCATTGGGGCACGGAGAATGATTATTTGCTTATTGGGTGCAAGAGATGTTTTCAATTTACTTGCGACACTTGCGATTACTCGCAACCACGATATCTAGCAATAATGGAGTCAACGATAATCGGTAATTATTACATCATTAACCATGGAAAGAAAATGGAAGAGGCTTACGTAATAATTGTTAAGTTTCATACTTAACGACCCGATATCACGCGGTTAGTAACCATCGGTGCTTTCTCACGGCTGATAGTGCGGTATTCTAAAATTCACGTGTCGAAATTCATTCGTACGGACGTAACACTGTTACGGCTATTTAATTATGCATGATACAGGACAGCGTGATTACCCTCGCGGCGGTCGAGCACGAGGATGCGTCTCGTCGCGACGCGTTACAACACGCGTAATTGAAATCGTTAAATAACTGCTCTAATCGCGCGTTTCGATTAAAAGCCAAACTCGGCATTGCTAACTTACCATTACTGCCTGCGTGATTTTCAGATTTCTTGATTGCCTCGCTCGGAGAACATCCATCATACTGAAACGTCCGCTGAAGCATCTTCAACGGCTCACACTTTTGCTTACGTGTAAGAACAATTTTTGGCATGATAAAATCATTTATTGTGAGTTTGGGAGTTGAAGATTTGAGAATCAGAGGACTTGGGAATTTCGGGATTTAGGCAATTGGTAATGCAGGGTTGAGAGGATTTGGATATTTCGAGATGTGGGAATTTAGGGATTGGAGGATTTTGGGATTTGAGGATTATGGAGATGTGGGAATTTTTAAGATTTAGAGACTTAGAGATTTAGAGATTTGGAGATTTAAATGTATGGGAATTGTTGAGATTGAGAATTTGAAACCTAAGATTGTGTAAGTTGGAAAATTCAGAAACTACATATTGATCTCCAAATAGTGATCAATTAAAGATAAGTTGACCTCTTAGACCTCAACCAGAAAGAATTGTAGTAGCACTGGAACGGACATGCAGGGTGGTAAATAGAGGCAGTAATTATGTCGCGGTGTTGGATGCAACAGCCTTAATAATTTATGACAGCTTCTACGCGGCTCCGTTCCGCTCACACTCCTCGTAACACGCGCGTGTACGTCTATTTTTCTTCCCCGTAGCGAGACACGCGACGCGTATAATTTTGCGTGCTGATCGTGACGCGAGAGGCATGAAACGAGCAAGTAGTCGAACGTCTCGATTTCAACAAGCAAGCACCGCTTGTTCGAGGCATCCTTCGACCCACTATTCCGTTCGTTTTCATCGTTTTTTTCTCCGCTTTCGCGAACGAACGCTGGCCTCAGTCACGCAATTGCGTCCGCTTGTTGCGTTCTTTCACCAACGCGTCGCGTTTGGGCGACACAGAATTACGCAGGCTGAAAATTGAGATTTAGATCGCACGGGAAGATCCGCGGTCGAGGAGGTTCATTAGCGAAATATTCTTGTTCGGAGCGTGACGACGATAAGAGAACGATAAGGAGACGCCCGGAGAAAGGAAGAACGCTGACAGAGATAAAGAGCGCGCTTTTAACTTGTACGTTCGAAACGGTGTCACAACCTGCTGTAAACGCGCTGCGCTAACTCTCCTTTAAGTGAAGATCTCATCTTGGGAATAGTTCAATGGATTTTTAATTAACTTGTGTGCCAATTTCCACGTGGTCATTACAGTTCTTCAGACATGTCGTCAAAGTTCTCTTGCACTTGACGTCTTTTGCAAAACTGAGATACGTCAACTACAATTTTGAAATTTTCTGTAAATGTTGCTTCATCAGCGATGTTGGTCTTCACATTTCTAAGGTCTTCAATAACCTTCAATATAATGCTAGTTCAGTCTATGGAATGCCACTCAACATCCCTTTATTCATTATAATCTCCCATCCACTTTAATTACTATACTTATATTTATATCACTGGTCAGTTTCACCCTCAAGCATTCCACGGCGGAGAAATGTCCGTTTTTTCGACAGTTTGGATATTTCTGAGACACAACGTGTTTCAGATGTCCACGTCAAAAATTGGAGTTCCAAAGTTCCAGCAAGGAGAATTAATTTTGCGATAAATCGAGGGATGCGGTAAGCGGATCTCGTCGACGCGGTTCATCGAGAGGAATCGCTCTCACGAAATTAATTAACGCCGTTGCGTAAGCCCAAAAGTTTCAGCGACATTCGCTTCTTTTCGTGTTACGCAACAACGAACATGCGTTCAGCAATAACGGCGGAAAATTAATTAACTAGCAAGACGGTTCTCGTGATAACGCACGAGGAAGTTGGAATTAGTCTCAAGAAAATGGAGGGAAAGAGAAAGCACCCCCTGTTATTGCGATACGTGAAATGTAATAGAAATGTGTGGAAATACCTGTAGAAAAACATCTCTCTATATGTCCCTAAACAATATTTCCTTAATAAATAATTCCAATTTTTATTTATATAATTTCCTTTCTTCAGGGATGAATTTTTAAATGACACATCTGAGAATCACTTATAACAGAATTTTCTACATGACATACTCAGAATATTCTACACTATGTCCTAAACTAGTATAAATAGTTTATCTGAATTATTTCTTCAATGATTTCCGCCGGATGTTTCGAAACGATAGAGGAAAGTGTAAGGTAACATGATCGCGTTAATTATCTGTAAAATAACTGGCAAGTAACCGTATTAATTTCTAATAAAGACACCAATTCCCGAGATCTTGAAAACTGGCAACATTTGAATGGAAATTACTTCGATAAGTGTCTGCAACGAGCCACGGTATAAGAAGGTACCTTTCGAGGAAACGAGAAGTAAGATTACTTTAAAAGATCCAATTCCCTTCATCTCGAACGGAATTCTTTCTCCGTCTCCGTAACACACCCTTCTCTGCTCATTTTCCTCCGTTTTCGATGCCACGCTACTCTCTCATGGAAAGAGGCAATCATCGTTACGGAACTATCGAATGTAGGGGGTTGGTGAACGTAAATTAGCCCCTCACTGATTCAACCCGATGTGTTAATTGCATCACTCTTGGTCTCGATTCGCCTTGCACCGATTACGCGCTTGATTCGAGGCTATGCGGCCGGTAACAATTACCTATCTACCAAGTTAGTCCATTTCGTCTACACTTCTGTTCACAAGCCATGAATCCTCGTACTTCGCGTTTAATTGTTTAAAAAATTACTGGATTAATTTCCAAAAATGTTCACAAGCCATGAAACGCTGCCCTTCGTGTTCGATTATCAAAATAATTATTGGGTTAATTTCCAAAAATGTACTTTGTGAAGAATATAATGAGCTTCATATGTGTATGCATACATGTATACTATTATATCGTTTATACATATGTTCTCAGTCCTAAAATCTCAAACTTCAAAATTTCAGCCTCATAGGTTTCAAACTTCCGAAGTTTTAACAACTTAGAGATTCCTTAAATCTTAATATTTGAAACTTCTAACATCCCAAAGTTATCTTCGTATTTGAATGTCTCAATAGCCCCAATGTACCAACATCTCGATTTTCCAATAACCTGAATATTCCGATATTCAAGAATACCAGTATCCTAATATTCCAATATTCAAAAATAGCCTAATATTCCAAAATGCTAACATTCCAATATCCCGATATTCCAAAATGCTTATATCCTAATATAACCCATATCTCACTATCCACATTTCCAAATAATCTACATACGTGAATATTCCAATATCCCACTGTTCCAAAGTGTCAATCTTGCAGTTTCAAAATCCCAAAACCCCGAAGGTCCAAGGAATAAAGTAAAGAACGATTTCATAGTAAGAAAAATATAACAAAAGCTAACCCAAACATAAATTCAATCTAAACGTAGATGCAAGCCAACTTAAATTTAATTTTCAATGAAAAATGTAGTGACCAACACTTGTGAACGAAGATGTACCGGAGGTTAAAAGACTATCGAGGTTCAGGTAGGCGGATGCCGAAGAATGGAAAAGAACTCGATGGAGCACCGATGTCGATATTATTTTCCGCGGTGTGCCAAGCTACTTCATCTCGCGCGTCTTAACCCTTCATTAAGCTAAGTATCCTGGGATAACGATTGTTCGATAGCTGGTGGAAAATAGAGAAAACGAGAGAAGAAGAAAGGGCGTGGGACGAAGGAGATACCAGTTCGGAACGATTTCTGGGCTTGATTCTTTCGACACTTATCGACAAGGCGGCAGCTTCATTATAGGGAGTAATAAAAGATCGTCGTCCCGCAGGAGTACGAGACAATCTAGCGAATCTTGGATCATGACGTATCGAGATGGTTTTACCTGCGGAAACGAGAAAAGTCGGTAGAATGTAAAATTTAATTATCGATGCGTTCGTAGTGTGCGTTGATCTGAAATTTATAATTACGGGAACGATGAACGTTGAATAATCGAAAATCAAGTACGATTCTATTTTCTTTAATAATTTTGTAAGTCTTCAAACATATAATTGATTTTGTGGACCAGTTTTCAGAGGCAGGTCCATAAATTATTTTGCAAATATGCTATAATTTATTATCTTACAAGGCTTGTTTGCACTGTCAGATACACGACCGTAAAACTATTACGTAAATAAAGAGAAGTATACGTCAATATCAACGTGTAAAGATGGAGGATGTTGTTTCATGTAAATGTCGGCATTTCGAACTGCAACAACAACTTTGCTTGTTTATTATCAAACTAGAACCTCGTAGTTGCCGGAATTACAGAATAAAGCCAGCTACAACCGTTTTATGGCACGGTAAAATACTGTCTGTATAAATTGCTGTTGCGAAAGTAATAAATGAAAAAGTGAATGAGGAACTTAAGAGAATTACTGTGACAGGTATTTAGACTGTGGATACAATGTGCGCTTAGTCTAAAACAGCCCAGATTCCAAAAGAGTATATCTACCGGATATAAACAAAGCGAAGTGAATAATTATATTTGTTAAACTGTCGATGATTTTGTGCAGTTTGCAGGTTTTAAATTTTATTGTATCGCAGAATTTATAGTCGGAGATTCGCGGCAATTTACGTTGAACTCGTTGCGGTAAAATATTGTGTCCGGAAAGATATGAAGACGAAATTACCAAGCTGCACTTGGGATGCGATAATGCTTCAGGGGAATATAGTGTATTTTTAAAGTGGAATGGTTCTTAAAGTCAGTAGCCCGATACCCTAATGGCGTTTCTATGTAAAACAACCTTAAACACAACTTTGATATCGCATATTTTATAGAATATACGGTAAAATTAACTTGATGCTTATGTCAATTTATTTCGCTGCTTGATGATACGAAATAAATAGGTAAATGAGCCCATGAGATACTAATTTTCTTTAAATTTTACAGGCTATTATAAATATATATTGTATAGATTTCAATGAACATTGCAGTAAATAGTGTAATAATTGGAATTTCCAAATCTTCAGATAACCAAATGTCCACATTCTTACATTCCCAAATTCCCGTCGATATAATTCGGTACAACAAACGTTGAAGCAACGAACACATTTTTGGTCAGTTTTACATTTCGTAAGAGCCATAATCAAAGGAAGAAATCGACGGAAAACATGTTTTATACAATGTTATTGAACTACGAACGACGTACACGAAGGAGAGTGTTTCCGAGGATGCAGAATTCGAAAAAGCCGAATCGACAGAAATTGCATGCCGAAGGAAAGAAGGAGAGTAAGTCAAGCTGTTTACGGTGGGCCGCAGCCTTTTCACCTCGAGACCCAGACTTCATCTATATAATTTAATATTTATTTTCACTTTTATATCCTGTCATTTCATTTTTCTCTCCGTCTCATTCTCCCGTATCGTCGAATTATTTGCGTACCACGATAATTGATCCAGATAATAAATTCCGTGTACAGAAGCCTCAATTAGCGAATTTATTTCCGACGGTCATCATTCGATTTCGACCCGTGCATTATCGAGAGACCCGAGGAAATTATCTCGGCGGCCATCGCGTTCTCGTTAACGGAACGATATAAATTACGAAATTCCAAAATTACCTGGAACACGCGGCAAGATCCGCAGGAAAAAGTCGATGATCAGGCTACGTGACACGAACGAAAGTCTGTATATTGTTTCGATGAACGTGCCGGCGACCAGGGCCCGTTTCCTTTTTAATTACCACGGAAATGAAACGCCGGTTTAATATCAACTTGTTGCAGTTGCTACTCGGAGCATCATGCAACCTTCGTGTGCACACGTGTCTCCATCAACGGAGAATTAATTGTGAACTGCGTAATCGCGATTTTGCAAAATTAGATGGGTTGAACTACGCTACCTTTTATTCCTATTACTTATCTCGTACACCGTTCAACTTTCTGAATTTAATACACCAATTTTAGCTTTTTAAATATAGTAGACACTAAGAAATTTAGAAATTTTAGATCATATTAGTTAAGAGACTGAGCGTTAATCATGCTCTTTCTACCATGATACGTTCAGCGAATCGAATGTGTCATATGTCTTTTTAAGCACAGATTTTATTCCCAAATACTATTTCGAAGTAATTGTCTCGTATATCAGGAAGAACAAACTGTATTCAGCGCGTGGTCACAATATCCCGCAGAGATCGATGTTCTTTTCAATGGTTGTCATCAAAAGCAGAGAGAAACATTTCCTTTGACTGTAATGAAATCTGAACGGCATTGTCGCCGGGACATCCAACATTTCCTTATGTTGTAAGCGAAACCAGAGCATCGTAATTTCCCGATTCAACGGGCAGAACTATCGAAACTTCTCTCAATATAATTGTGCCAGATAGGAAGTTCGAAAACTGTGTCGGACGGTTGGGAAACAAAAATTCACACGTAGCCGTGCGTGTAATAACAGCTTCAGCTCGATTTCTATTCAATTCGCGTGCCAGTCATTTCGCGTCGACTCGAATAATATAGAAGATCAACTTCCTCGAAATCCTTCTCGAGAAATCATCTTCTCGCAAGTCCATTGTCTGAATGAATTAGGGTCGCAATAATTCTGAACGCGATTCCGCCGACTTACGGGGCGCGACATTAGCTGCCGCAGTTTTAATGCAAAAAAGTTTACCAGTTTAAAAAAGTTTAAGTAGCCGTGAACTTTTATGGCGCGTGCAACATTGCTGGGAGCCAACATAAAATGGAGTTTAAATCTTCTTGCGAGTTCGTTTAATAATTTTGAGAAATCTCGTGCTCCTTTTTCGATTTGGGGCGCTTATAATTAAAAACATTTTAATTACGAGGAAGCAGCACGAGCTGTTCAGTGGTTGTTGGGGACTAATGGAGACTTAATGGAGGTCCATTTTCGGGGTTTGGGAATTTTAGAATTTTGGAAATTTAGAAATTTGGAATTTTGGAACTTTAGGGATGTGAGAATTTGGGGATTTGGGAATTTGAAAATGGTAGAATTTGGGGTTTAGGAATTTGGGGATTTACGAATTTGAGGACGTGATACTTTAGGGATGTAGGAATTTGGAAATTTACAAATTTTGGGATTTAGGAATTAGGGGATGTAGAAATATTGGAATTTAGGAATATAGGAATTCAAAAGTTTGAGGATATGGAACTTTAGGGATTTAGCAATCTAGAAATTTAGGAATTGAGCAATTTAGGTATTGGAGGATTGGGAACTTGAGAATTTAACAATTTAAAAATTGAAAAACTTAAGAGTTCAAAAAGTGAATGTAAAATCTTGAAAATTCCAGAAATTTATCAATCTACAAATTTGAGGTCACAGTTTACAAGAGTACTAAAATATTCAGAATATTATACTCCTGACAGGTTCTTCACAAAGGCTCCTGACGAGTTCGCAAGAAATTGCATGTTCTCCTTCGCATGCCTCGAACGTTCATCCCGTGTCAAGTAAAGAAATGTTGCGAACGAGAAAATTGAGATAATTCAGGAAATTGACGTCCATCAATGTTGCATCGCGAGCTAATTTGACGATAACTAGTACGTCTAGTTGTTGCATTCGTGGCAAGGTTTTTTGCCTGTCTGAACTAACCGCTATTAAGTTCCTTTCGTGTCGATCGAGTTCCCGTTAATTTTTATTTGGTCGACTAATTAAGGTCTCCGCAGGATCGAGCTTTTCGCGGCTCACGTACGATATTACCTGTCTAGTCAGAAAGACGGCCACAAAAGATTTATCAAACCAGTTTGCCCGCGCGATTATTGGCATAACCGGATGAATTACGATCGACCGTTTCCAATCTCTTTAAATCACCTTCGCTTATCACGCGTTATCGACGCTCCAATATGTTTTACCAATGCAGTTTGCATCTATTTGTTGGCTATTATTTAATGAGTCTTTCGAATGTTGACGGTACCATAAAACGCCCCTGGTGTATGATACCGATCATAAATTATTCAACTAGACAACGTGTTACGTTATTATATTATTAATAACTGTAATTTTCTCGAGGAAATTAATGGTTCTTCACAGACGTGTTGGAACATCGTTGACTTTCAATATTCTGACACGTCAACGCGTAACAATTAGTGGAAACAAAATTTGACAGAGTACTCTACAGTACAAACATTATATTAGCAAATGGAAAGCTTAACCGATTCTGAATAATTGGAATTATGGCGTAAATACTTCTTCACAAAGTCTCGAAGGTGCAAAAGTTCTCTCGCGTTTCGTAAGATTCGGCAAGCGTCAATCTTCGCACTCATAAATTATTTTGTGCTTCGATGTATGCGAGAACGCTGGACGAGAGTCATGCCACATGCCCCGATACTATCTTTCATTTACACGTTCACTGTCTTATTATATGGAACGATCGCGTTCAACTTGAAATTCGTTTAATTGCACGCTATAAAAAAGTGATATCCCCTGTAAAACGCTGCACGTGGACAAGCTTGAACGAGTCGACGCGAAAGATAAGCGGTACTCCTCCAAAAATTGAAGCTCTCGCGTCCGGCTTTACGATCCCGTTGTTCTTTTCCGTCTATAAACCGGTTTCGCGTATCAGATCGAGAAAGAGAGAGAAACCGAAGCGAACCGACCTGCACCACGGACACAAAGCGCATTTCGCGCGAATGGTGCATCTTTCCACGTAAACGAGTAAAATAATGTACACTCAGAAATGTTTGCGAGCTCGATGCAGCGCCGGTACAGTTCAGAACGTCGGCATCGCGTAAAAGTAGAATTCGTGGCTCTCGATACGGTTTCGATTCGTTATTCCTTTATACATAAAACTCTTTCGTCCCCTTTCCACGCGAAACTCTTTCGTTCCCTTATCTTATAAATGTTAACCTTCTTGCAGTTTAATGCAACAGAAATTTAAATAGAGTCCTTGTTCAAAGTTTCGAATAAAGGTACAATCCGATTCTTGAATTAATATTATAGCAGTTGACCCGGATTCTTACGATACTTCAAACTTGCTTTAGCACATTTTTCACCGACAACCCCCGCAACAGTTAACGCGTTAAGATCACTATCGACCGTGCCACTGCTTTAGCTCTTAACTTCTTGCTTTCTTGCTCGAAGTTGAAAATAGAAGCGAGAACTTCACAAATTATCCGAGAAACTTTTCAAATATTAATACGAACGGGTACAGATAGACGGGCTTTTCTTATCCGCGAAAAGAAGAATCTTCATTTAGAATGGAAAACTTGGAAATGTGGTTCTGTAACGCCTTTAATCGTAACGACCCCATCAATACTAAGGTATACGTCCATTGACGCGTTTCAAAGCGCTGTCCCTCTTTCCGTCCGATGGAAATCAACGCGAAACGCGGAGGAGAGGAAAAAGAACGGGGTCGAGGAACGGATTTAACGAGGGCCGTTTCTAGCGGATAAAATCGGTCCTCGTGGACTCGCGCGAGAGAAAAAATACGAGTAGCAGGACTGTCCATTGTCCTGCCGGCAGGAGACTGAACGGGCCTCTGGAACGGCGTTATCGTGCGCTGGAAAACTTTCTTAAACAGCCAAGAGAGCCGACGCGACGAGCTTTTAGTGTCGATATAAAAAGGGAGAATGAGGTGCTCGAAGAAAAGAGCAGATTCTCGGTGGCGTGGGCAGGGTTGTGGTAACCGGAAGACTGAAATCTGACCGCGTTCGCGAGTCAGGCAACCAGATAGGCCATAGGATTCTTTCTCGCAAACTTCGTCGAATTGTTCGTGGAAAGTTTCTCTGTTCCCGGGACACGGTCCAAAACTGTCACTTACAGACGTCTGTTGAATCGCGATCGAAATGCTTCAACCCTTTCTTCGAGCTTTCAAGGTGAAACACGTGTTTGCACCCGCGTCAAAGATTCATTCCGATGACACAAGAACGAGAGTACCTCAAATTATTAACAATTACACTTTGTATATATAACAAATCTCATCGTTTTCCTCTACTTAACCTACAATTTTCTGGACAGTTACACAGGCAGCTTATTCCTACAACATGAAAATAACTGCAGAAAGTGAAAATGTTAGGTACATTACTTAGCGATTCTTGATCATGCAGATTTTAATCAGAATCGAATCCAAAATTCAGTTGCAGCGGAAATGGGAGTCTGTAGTTCGAACTGTGTGCGTCTCGAGTGTGACACGATACGGTAGGCCAAAGGTTAATAATAATTATCACACGTTTTTCATGAGTCTTAAATGCACTAGCAGTACAACCACGCGTTTTGAGCTATATATTGCGAATACCAAGAATTTCTCGCCACTACAGCCTCGTTTGCGACAATATAACGAGGGTCCGCTCTCTAATAATTTTGCAACGTAGGTCATAAAAGCCCTGAAACATAAAGTTACAAGAGTCGTATAAAATGAATGAAATTTACAACCGTCAAAGTGTTAATAGCAGTAAATCGCTGGCAATGATAGGTAGTCAACCTATGAAATCTCTATTTTACCATCGCATTCTCGGGCTATCAATTTTTTATCGAATCGGTGCATGAACGGAGTTGAAATATGAAAGTTTTCACGGATGAGCGAGCTCAGGCGTGACGCGGTACTTTTCGCCTTTAATCTAATTTCAATTCAGGATGATATTTCAGCGCGAACGTGTCCGTAGCCGAGAGTTAATGGTTGCCTTAATAGTCGGCTACAGGAGAGGATGATACAGACGCCATTATCGATGTCCGTACGCTGAGAGCCACTGAAAACAATTCAACGTAACGGAATAAGACGACGGCGCACCTGTACGAAACGATTGTTCTCTATTTTCTACGTCTGCTCGATACTATCTTCCACGACGTCTGCCTCGTAATCATTTCTCTCGATACGGTCTGTCCAAAGGCATCGTTCGAGTTTTGCGAAAACATTTCTCAAGATGACAGTCGATTACTTCGATGAGCTTCCCGTGCCACGGTTCCACATACGCGTCTTTTACCCGACTTACTCGTTACGTCGACAGTTGATCGTGGCAACGTTTCTTTGTTAAACGAGTAAACAACGCGATGTACACGTAATTGTGAAACAAGTAAAGACAAAGAAATGTACACTTGTACTTTGAAGACACTTGTGACAAGAAAGGATAAACGTAAGAATTACTGTTGGCAGTTTTTGAAATTCTTCATATGACCTCTTTTTGCATTTACAGCTATTTTTCTTGACGGTTCGTGCAGCCCTATTTGACCCTTTCGATATCAGACGTCGCTGTATTATCCCCGAAGCCATCTATATGTACAGTGACAGCTATCGAAACTGACGGTGCCGGTGTTTCCATTGTGGCAGCCAACGTGAGAAGAGAATCAAGGAGGCATATTTTACCATATCGATTATCTCCACGACTTGCGAAGTCTTTTGTTCGTGAAAAGCTGTACGGTAAAGACGAAGGATTTCGTGGTAACTCGATTGAAGAATCGTCGAACGTGCTCGAAAGGGGCCAAGGCTCTGTTTGCATGAAGAACGGTCCTTCGCATCTGAATACCGCAGAAGTATCGCTCCGAAATCTACAGGCTCTCTTCGAGAACGTTTGCGAACGACACTGTACTTCGTTAGTATAACCGCAGAAGTGGAACGTGATCCAATCGTTCCTCTCTTGTTGCCGTGACTGCGGACGATGCGGTGCATCGGTCGTTGCATTTCGAAACACAATATCTCCTGGCACATATTATATACATGGTTATCCCGTACGTCAAATCGTTGGAGAGAGGATTGCTGATGCGCTTCTTTATACGACCCGTCGAAAACGTTGGTCGTGAAACGTTACGACTTCAACCCCTGAATGCCGAAGCTCCCAACATGCTGCCAAAACCTCTGCAAATTTCATCGAACTATCGGATGTCATATTCTGATCGATTCAGTTGGGTAATTATAATCTGTTTGTTGCTCGAGATGAAAAGTCATATGAAAGAACATCAGAGGGTATTCGTAGCTGTAATTGTATAAAATTCACGGTGAAACTATTTAGGTAGAACGGTTTACAGGAACGAAAAAACAAGAGCCCTCGTTCCGGTGTCTCGGTTCTCAGCACGATACCGTTTCCATCCCGGTTGGTCGGCTCGAAATCAGCTGAAAAATCAATTTCGTGTGGTCGAGAAAGCGCGCGTCCATCGCGTGTTTAAAATTTCTTCGCGAAGACGGAATTCAGGGTCGACGAAGGAACGGCGGCCGGTGGCAAAAACACGAGGAGGCGTTTCCTCCGTGGAGCGTTGGCTCATGAGAAATCGTATACGGAGTTATCGTTGAAATTTCAGCCAGGTCCATTTATCAGCCGGCTCCGCGGCCTCCTTAGTCCTGGAGTTCGCGGTGTATCGCCGAGCCGACGAGAGACGGAGCGAGCGTCCGTCCAGCCGCTGAAGAAACGTTACGTGGTCGGGCGCGGACGTTGCCCGCTCGATAACGATCTCTCGCAGGGAATTCTCAGTAACATTATAACTTCTCCGGCTTTGAATAGCTCGGCCATTTTATAGATTCCGTGAACGCTCGCCCCGTGCTATCCCGGTAGCTGTCGACGCGCCCCACGCCCTCTCGAGTTTCGCCATCAACTGGATATAAAAGGGGTGCGAAACGCGGCTTCCGACTCGCTCGTTGTCCTTAGAACCCCTCGCGACTTCCGGCGGAAATTCCACGAGTTCTCCGCGCAAACGAGATACGGGGACGATTTATAAAGCGGCGCGGTAATTGCCGGCGTCTTAATTATCGCCGCAAAGAAACGCGCCGCGAATCACGTAAACGTCGCGTTTGCGATGATCAACGGCCATCTGTCATGACCGTGACCGAGCTACCGATGATTCTCAGCCTCCGCTCGAGTATCAATTTTATGCAAATTTTGATATATAAAGGTTGATTTATATGCAAAGTTTGCGTCATCGTAATGCGAACGAAGCTCACCCTTCTTTGTCACTGTCCTTTTAGGTTTCAATAAAAAATTGACTTTAAAGGTCCGCACGTACAGGATAAAGATCCATATAAAAGGTACAATGTCAAACTTTCCATATTCATTGAAAAAAAATATAGAGATCGTTAATAAGATAATTTCATATGTAAAATCTTGTCTAGTAGTGAAACGTGTTTTAACATCGATTCATAAAGCAACTACATTCTTGTTATAATAATTAATGAAACGACGAGTCGGTGTTGATACACAAGCCATTGTTTGTTATCATTATTATGGTGTTATTACCATTATAATGGATGTATTTCGGTGTTAGTTTACTAAGCACTTGCTGAACGAGGTTTTCCCTGAAATTTGATCAGCGTCGGAGAGCTACGAGCTAAAACTTTCGAACAAAATATTGTGAATAAACACGAATAATCGGCTGTTTCAATAATTAATCATATTTCAGTTAAATACATCATTTCACGTTTAATTCAATTATTAACTTAACCTTCATGTTTCTTAACGTTAAATATTATATTGTATCTTTAAATCAAATAGTGAATTTTATTTCATCACACTCTTTCGTGCAAATAATTTTCCGCATTTATAAATTCTACTTTTCCTCATGATCAAAATAACAGTATTAATTATTCATTAATGTCTGCATAGCAGGTATTTGTAAAATAAAATATACGTGGATGTACAAAAGAGTGTAAAATTTGAACTCGAAATTACATAGGGGAGCAGTCATCACCTCGTTACGCTGTCGCAGAATTAATTATCATATCCCTACAGTATACCTTGCGGAGGGATCAACAGGAAACATCGATCGGACTACCGGAAACTATTATCACAACAGATTTCTCACCACCGATTACACCTACAAACCAATGAATCGCATTCGAATCGTGTCGACTTATCAAGCACTTAATGAAGCATGTCCTGATAATTTAACGAGTCTGCACGCAGATTGGCCACGTTTCACGAGGCGGCGCCATTAATTAAACCGGCACTGTTTCGAGCATCGAGTGACCAAACGACAGACGAATAAGGCGCGATAACTCCCACCCGAACACTTGGCTTTTGTACTTCTACACTGCATAGAATCTAGCATATGGTGCGCCTAGTAAAGACGAGACCTCATTTATATCCATACAATGCAGAAGAATGCTTGTCTTTCTATAAATGGCCTTCAATTGTTACGTCATATGGAAGTATGTCAACTAATAGACAATATGACTTAACCTAATTCCTATTTCGTTCTGATATATGTTATGAAGACCGATATTTTGAATAATATAACAAATAACTGATGATCTTAATTCTAAAGATCTCAACAAATTTCTACTGTCAGGCTCTGTTTAATAAAACGGTTACCAGGATAAAGTGAATTATTCAAAAGTGTTCTCCAGCAGAGTACCGAATAATTACACAAATAAAATCCATCTTACCTAGTACAATTATCTGAACAGTTTCATGCGTAATATAACCACTGCTCAACTTTAGTTTCAAAGCTATACAATATAGCATACCGTTGTATTGTTTCCAGCTGTTCCTCGTTCCAGATATCGTCATATACGAGTCACGCACCGTAAAGTTGTGGTCTGCTGGAGTTGCTTGATCCTTGTTCATTTTGTAGTGCATAATTATTTACACATGATACGTGTGCTGTCAGGAAATTAAATTTACGTGTTTACCATGATCATTACCGGTGATCAATCATACTTTGTTTTATCGAGTAATGATCAAAGAGGAAGAAAAAGTTTGAACAGTGGATTGCTGACATTAAACTAACAATTCAAGTGTTAACGAAGAAAATATTACAGTTCATACCGGAAGATAGCACAGGTACGAGGAATGGAAAAATAACAAAGTAGTGTATAAAGTTTAAAGTTCCGTAACAAATTACACATCGTGAACATTGCGGAAGAATTTTTCAACGACGACATAGATGAAGACAAGCGTCGCGACGCCATTACGAGCCACCCTTGGCTCGATATTACGTGTACACAGCCTCCTTGGTTTTTGCTCGGCGAAAGTGTAATATCGTTCAGAATTTCGTAACGCGGCAGGTTATTAAAAATAATTTCCTCGCTTCGCGGTTAATGGCAAGCCGAATCGTTCGCGATTTTGCCCCCTTCGCGCCCCGGATCACGATTAACCGGGAATTAAATTTTACACGCGCGAACTCGTCGACCTGGAAACAACTGTTCCGTAATGTGTTCGCAACACCGCGACTTGTTATTAAAACAGCACGCCGAGGAGGAAAAAGTTATTGGCGCTTTTATTGGTACGACTGGTGACGTAAAAGCTACGTCAATTATCTTAATTATTTCGTCTCGCGACGGCGCGGCGGAGGGGGCGGGAGCTTTCTTTTTCTTTTTCGACTTTCATTCTTTTTCTCTGTTTGTTATTTTATTTTATACGAAGGTAGATTGTAATTACTCGCGACTCCGGAGCGTATTTTATGAAAATTGAATTACCTCCGGGGCGTGTGCGAAAGGAATCCCGCGCCCGTGTGTTTGTACGTGAACGAAACGATATCGAGGATAAAAGCGATACAAAGAATACCACCGGATTCGTACTTTATCGAATTATCCACGGTTTTTGAGAGAAACTTCGAATTTTGATTTATTTGTCTGGAATTCGTCCACGTATTCGGTTTACGTTTAAGTACGTTCGAGTATGTTGAAGTACGACTTTTGCCTTGATATGTGGCGATTACGTAAGTGCACGTAATAACTTCTGGCAAATTGTTAATCGAAATTTGGGATTTAAGAACATTCAATTTTCGTTGATTCTTGCTTCCTTTCATAAATCACGATTTAAAACGTGCTGGAATGCGAAATTCTCTTTGAACGAGACCATCGTTCATTTTTGGCTTAAGAGGGATATAAAGACTGGACATTCTTGGCTATCGGGGCCAAGAAAGGATATTAATAGCCGTGTTTTTCGGGGTGGTTGCGCAAGCAGAGCCAAATTTTTGAATAAAACCGAGGACTTGAGGAGGAACGTTTTTACACGGGACATGCTCGCACACTAACAATGAACGACCTCAAAGAAGGGCTATCAAGAATCTATTCCAGCGAAAGCTGACACGAAGACAAATCAATATTCCTCCCGTGCATAATTTGCACCGATCAATCATAATTACTGTTGACATTAAACACGTAACGGAGAACCCAAGAACATACAACCGCATTATGATGGCACGTAATTCGTTTCGAAAGTAATGAGACTGTTTGTTTTGGAACTTATAACGGTAGCCTTGATGGGATACGAATCAAGCACTATGATCTATCAGCATCATTCAAGTCTTAACGAGTTTAGTCAGTCACATTGCGAAGCATGAGTGCTTGAGAATTTAGAAATGAAATTTGATCTTTCTGAAACTCCATGAAAATTTAGCGTTTTAATAAATCATTTTCGCGTTAGCTTCCATTCGAAGGCACGGAACTAAAATCTGCGCGAAAGATAAGGCGAGACATCAAAATCTCGAGAAATTTCAATTACGAGAGAATCGGGAACAAACGGCTCGTGAGATTGCGAAGAAAACTTCTTCTAGGTCGAGGATGGATCGTTTTACGAGTGGTTGTCGCGAGTCATTTAGCAGAGAGCGCGAACTCGCTGCCGCAGTCCCGTAAAGCCAGGATATTAGAGACATCCTCGGGACATCCACGGTTGTAATGACTATTTAAGTAATCCAGAAACCAGCTACTTCGAGTTAACCTAATTGACATAACTGCCCGTTAATAGATCTATTACGCTTAAGCGTCGATTTAACCTGCCTGAATTTCGTTCCAACGCGCTTTCGCAATTTCTGCTTCGTCCTTCTGCGAGTGTGTGCGTGTATTATGATAGAGAATCGTCTTATCTATCGAGTATCGATTCTGGCATAGGAGCTTTGCCATAGAAGCCTTTGGTATAGGAGCTCCTTTGTCGAGCAGGCTTAATTTCCTGTCGTATCCTAGATAGCAAATTTCGAAACTTGCTTAATCGTGTTAATGATGAACGCACATGGAATCCATCATTGCTGCATAGTCATATTTCTTTGTTAACCTAATAACATTCGAAACCTTTAATATTTTGTATATCACTAGGTTATCACACATCATGAATACTCCAGACAACAGCTAACACTCTTCATTTGTATTTATACCTTTAAGTTGTCAAGGAAATTTGAATATGTAAAATTCACCATTCCAATGATCCCACAAGCTGTTTGAAGCAGAAAATACTAAGCCTCCATTTGTCTACAAAGAAATACAGCTTCGTGGTTGGAGTTGGTCCATTAACGAAAGCAAGCCATGTGGTCCCAAAATTGATAAAGTGGAAGCAAACAGCGAACGTTTAAAATTGAACAAATAATTAAGAGGAGAAGAAAAAATAATGAAACGTTGAAAATGAATGCGAAACGTAAATGGCTCGGTATAAATGCAGCGACACATGTTCTTTATGCTTACACACGTTGACATTAATTACGTGTCGCACTTGTGATATCAACAACAGCCGCACCGCGTTTTATTTATCGTTCGAAGCACACGATATTCCTATGCGCGCAGCTTTCGAACACAGCCAACCGACGAGCTCAATAAAAATTACATACGATGACGTTAATGTAACGAACGTCCCACTTGCAGTTCGCGTTTGTAAACTTTAGCGCAATTTTTTGTTCAACTACAAACGATTCTCTTATTCTCTTGTCTGTCGGTGTTTCTCAAAGCTCGTCTCCTTTGTAAATGCAACATATTCATTACCGTGAATCGAACGCGTCGATTAATCCGTAAATATTTCTTTGTAGTTCTACATTTTCTCGGGTGTTTATCGATACTTTGGTCGCAATTGTACTCGCGCCGTAAATAAAATCAGTACTGAAATGTTTAACAAGAGTGAATTCCGACTCGTGAGATCTTTTATCGTTTCAAGGAGAAAGGTAATAAAAGGAATTGACCTTGTATTTAACGGTGAATTTCGGTGCAGCCTTCTTTCCGGAGGTGTAATTATAATTTTCAAACACACTGTACACGTATACAGCTCAGTTTCCGAGCATCACGTTCTAAGATGTATAACGAGTGGATTTCCGTCTGCTGGAAGATGTTTCGTAGTAACGAGAGGAAGAGTAAAAAAGAGGACGAGCATAAAACGTGGAAGGACGTTGCGTTCGTCCGGCAGATTGCCAAGAAACGGTTTCGGCCCTTGGAGGCCATCGCGCCAACTGCAACCTCGTGGACGGAATTTAAAAGAGGCCTCGACCATTATAAGTTCTCCGCTTCTCATCGAGCTTCTGCTCGCGCCGAGAGACCGGGTGTCCTCCCATTAATCGCGAAAGTAATTATTACGAGACGAAATTTCAGCGAATCGAAAGACTACTGGTCGATTTCCGTGGAAATGAAAATGGTATCCTTGTTTCGGGAATTACGATAATCCGCGATGTTATACGCCAGCTTAACGTCCTGCGACAGCTGCGATACGTCGTGGATAACCCTGCTGATACCTCAGCTTACGAGGTTCCGTACAACCACTATCGAGTTGACCTCTCGTTTCAAGGTCTGCTCTGAATAAATTTACGGCAGCATAATTATAGAATGAATTAATAAATAATCTTGATAATCTTGGCTGTCGTTTATCGATTATGGAAATTAGTGTTCTCGATTCGTTATAGCATGCGAAGTTAATTATACACTATTTTCGCACACGGTGCAGTCTCTATAGCTCAGAAGCTACAGGAATGGACTTATAGAAACCGACGTATAAACGGTACTCGAAAATTTCGTCGAAAATTGACGGTTAAATGGTAGTAGACTTATACTTGCTTCTCAGAAGCCCGTTGCAAGGGACGTTGGCTTTTCCAGATCTCTGTCCCGTTCACGGAGCCCCCCATAGAATTAAGCCCTGGATCCACCTATGTTAGCAGGTGGATTAGCGGCGTGAAAATAGACAACACGTTATATTTCATGTTGCGATACATGAGACGTCGCCAGTAACCGTGCACCATAATCCGTCCCGTAGCCGCGCTATGAATGAAGACACATGGCGCATCGGACGTGGCTGAATTTCTAGTTTGTTGACCGATCTATATCATCGGGTGATTCGGAGAAATGCATGACTTCTGTGAACCCATTGATTCTCGGTACGGACTCGCAACTTAAACTTAACATAAACTCCTCCTACATTAAAATAGTTTGCAAAAATTCTAACACATCCACATATCAAAATTCCTGCTACATCGTGCAATCCATGATTGTAACTTTGTGTCGATTAAAATAATTCAAGGGAAAGTACCATTAGAACAGTCGACGAAGGTTAACCAAGTGTACAGCAATTTAAATATCATCACGGAGCACCAAGAACGCTTGATGATCTTTTCAGCGAACTCACGACAAACTTTTTCGCGACGTTGTCTCAAGAGATGCCACGCAATCGATACGCGGCACTATCGAAGCAACAGTCATAAATCTTTTGTCGGTGATTATTAGTTAGGCCTAGCTCGACGATAGATCGTCGCAGTTATTGCGAACAATTAGTCATGCTGTCGCGATATAGGTCGAGGTGTATTCGTCCACACATTTCCACGCACGCGGACCGAATAGAAAGGAACGATGTGCATGGTTTGGTAATCGAGAAACGGTGCAGCCAGCTGTGCATGCGTCCAACGTTTAATCGGATTGAATCGCGCGCTGTATTTACTTACTACATGGGACGGATAAAATTTAGCGATAAACCTGGATATCGGGTTTAAGTACACTGTTCTTTGCGAAACCGCGAACAGGCACGGTGATTCATTTTTATTCACCCAAATTCTGCGAGTGTCCAATTTTTCAAAACTTTCAATAAGATTACATTAATCAGAAGATTACGGCTGTGATTAGGAATTACTGGTACAAGTGATACAAATCTTTCTATACTGTCAGTAATCATTATGATCTTTGCTTATTGTAATCATTTTTTATGAACATCCCATTTGACCTCCACTTACAATTAGTTACTCCAATTAGTACGACTAGTTTTGAGAAATGCGAATAAAAAAAATGAATTGAAACAATTGTATCGTGTAACAATTCACGTAAAAATTTGTCAGCTCTCGGCAGCTATAATTCTGTCATTTCGAGTCTTATCCGAGGTTATCGATACACGCAGTTCATTGCACGCGTATTCATGTACGCGACACAAGTTAAACTTCAGCGTACCGGTCTCGCACGTGCGTGATTGATACGGTAACAGAAATCCAGTAATTTACCGCGATGTTGGTTATCCTTATTCATAAATTCGTCGGCGACGCTGAAAAGCATCATTTAAAACTAATGCGTCGCGATATCGTAATTCATAGCGTGCACGTTGCCGCCATATATTTTGAAACCGGTATCCACGCACCGCGAGCAAATTTCGCGTAGATTTAATCGTCGGATAGCGAACAGACGTAGGCAAGTTTCAAATAAATGAAATACACAACGGCAATTCGTTTTATCGTCTAAATGCAGTCGTTTCTTTTTTCTTTTTAATTTTATTGATTTCTTGGAAGCTCGAGGAAAACGCACGGAATATGTTCGCGTGATGTTATTGTGTAATTTGCAATGATTTTGCACACGCAACGACATTAAAATGAAAAGAAAAATGCAGGGGAAACTAAGTCCCGAAACGAGTAATTTGTTTGTTGCTCGTAGAACGGCGTCGTAGATTTGCATAAATTGTCAGGATCGAGATAGCAAGAAACAAGTACGATAATACGAGTGTGCTAGACGCAACATGCGTAAAATTAAAGAATTAATGAACTGTTCAGTAATTTATACTTATATTAAACGTTCTACAACGATAATATCGTGACGTGAACACGACTGGTTGCTAACTTTCATTATTTTATTATTTTAGCGATTATTAAGACAGGCTGACGGTAGAGTTAATTTGTCGAGACAACAAATTGCGGGCTCCTTTTTTCAAACTGTAAAATACACGGTGCTTCATTTACTTAGGACATGCACAGAAATTGAATGGGGTATTCACTTAGTAGATTTGAGTATCTTAAAACTTGGAGACTTGGGTATTTGAGAATGTGAGAATTTATTACTTGGATATTTGAAAATTTTTAATATTTTGGGAATCTTGAGCCAACTCCAAAATTTTTCCGACCCAACGCAATGTAACGGAAGTCTGCTGAGTGTGTACATTCTCAGGTGAAAAGCAATAAGATCGTTCAATTCTCACCTGTCAAAATGTTACATGCGCCACGTCGAATTGCTACAAAACATAGTATATAATAAAAAACCTCGATACCTAAATTATACGAGTTGGCGATGATTAATCAAATCTTGTTCCCAATAACGCGATACCTTTATGGACCTGCGAAGTAGATTCGACGTTGACCTTAATTAACTTTTAATTCAATACACTATCGCAAAGAAACTCGGGGAAAATGAAGAAGAAACGTTTCTGATTTTTAGTTCTTTCCATAGGTTACGGGTATTTTTAATGAAATCCCGGTAAAACAGTTACCATTTCATCCGTTTCACGGCAATGCGGTTAACCTCTTCGCAAATACGATTTCCTCACTGCGGGCAACATGATATTCCAGCATGTCTATTTGCTTTGACCCAAATTAGAAAATTTACCGTCGGTAACCCTTTAATGGATTGTCAGGACAATGGGATTGATCCTTCTCGTTGGAAACCGCTTTCCAATGAATCAAGTTTCCGAGACTTTCGGAAAAATACAGTTCTCAAATAAAAATACCAGATCGGACGATTCAATAGCGAAATCATTTAATTATGGGTGAAAGTTAGAAACATGAAATATCATTCGATGAATGGTACATTTAATCGTTAAGTCTGAAATTATCGTGATAAAATAGCTGTGCGGAGTTGGATAAATCTCGTGTGATTCAGTTATGTGGTCATTTAATTGCTAATACGCTACATTATCAACGCTAATGGTACATTAAGTTGAAATGAATAAGTTCGAATTAGAACGTTAGTAATTTTTACTTAGGCGATTTCAAATTCAGTTTTAATCCTGCAATAAGACTCCTGTGTACATAATATTTATTCAGTCATTATAAATGATTTATGTATCTACATATCGTCTCGCAACTTACAGGCCAAGGCTAAAAAGTGGTACACTTGTTAAACCACCGCTTAAAATAAATAAAAATTAAGCTGTAATAAGTGGGGCGCGTTTAGAAAACTCGTTTAATGTTTATTCGCACTGTTTATAGAAAAAGTATTAATATCTATGTGTAGATTCGGAAATGAGTCATTAAACGCTGCCTCGCAATTAAACGGTTCTAGTCAAAAGTATCCTAAGGCTTATTATACATGCTCGTGGCGATTACACGTTGCTCGTAGATGCAGATGTAATAGCCGCATACATTAAGTGCACACGCCATCATGAATATTTCATTCGTACCCGCGATACGAGACATCGACAACAGAAAATACGAATGATCCATACTTTCATAAATATTGATCATTGTACCCGATTAATAACAACTCAACAAATACCTCCTGTCGGGGTAATGGATTTTAATATCATGTTACCGCTCTCAATTATTTCTGATCTAACACGTTTATATTGCCTGATATGTCTATTTGTATATTTGAACACTTGAGAATTTCGGATTTGGGGAATTTGGGGGTTTGGGGATTTCGAAGATGAGGAATTTAGGGATTTGGAGATTTGGGAATTTGGGGATTTGGAGATTTGGGAATTTGGGGATTTGGGGATTTGGGGAATTGGAAAGTTAGGAATTTGAAAATTTTGAAATTTGGAGATTTGGGAATTTGGGGACTTGGGAATTTGGAGATTTAGGAATTTGAAGAGTTGGGAATTCGAAGATTTGGAAATTTGGAAATTTGGGAATTTGGAGACTTGAAAATTTGGAGATTTAGGAATTTGAAGAGTTGCGAATTTGAAGATTTGGAAATTTGGAGATTTGGGAATTTGGAGATTTGGAGATTTGGAAATTTAGAGATTTGGGAATTTGGAGGCTTGCAAATGTGGAGATTCGAGGATACGAAGATTCCGAGATTTAGAGATTCAGAGATTTGGGGATATAGAGATTTAGAGATTTACAGATCCAGAGATTTGAAGATATGGAGATATAGAGATTTAGGACTCAGGAGACTTAGACACTTAGGAATTTAGAAATTTGAACATTTGGAGATTCAAAGATTTCGAGATTTGCAGACTTGGAAGCTTAAGAAATTAAAAACTTGGATCAAGTAATCAGAAAATTTGGTGAGCTCGAATAACCAGTTTTAGGGAAATGGAAATTTACACTTCCGAGAGATGCTATCTTTTCGTGCAAGTTGTCATCACAAATAACACGTATCTGTGCTATTAATCAATTGTCAAAATAATCAGGATATAAATTTTGTTATGTTCCTTCCGGCGTATCAATTTGTTTCGTAACAAAATATTCAGATAAACGATATTGCCGCGTAAAGGAAGTTTCTAAGAAGAAATTATTATTTCTTCTCTTAAAAATGGTCTTCGATGATTCACGAAGGAGCGACTGTACTCGAGTTTATTATAATTGCCGAGCTCGGCATCGCAGGAGAAAATTTTTGTATCTTGATAGCGCATAAGTAAGAGGTCGCGATAGAATCTTTATGTCGCGCCCTAAAAACGCGGCATATTACTTGTTTTATACGACAAAAAGGACATTTTATCGCAAGATTCTCTGTTTGATATGCGGCATCTTCTACGAGCGTGTCAGGAATGAAAATTACCGAAAGAAAAAGGATCTTTGTGTTCACTTTAATCGCGAGACGATAGATTATATCGAGCATAACGGATCCGGGGGTGTACGAATTCAGAGAATTAGGAACTTAAATATCTAATAATATAGATAAAAACATCCCTTTATATAAGGATTTAGATATAGATTTAGATATAAGGATTTAGGAATTCATAAATATGTCTCGATATATGTTACAAAATGTCCTCAAGTTTCAACATTCTCAAAATTTGTTTAATTCTAAAATTTTATTTTACACAAAAAAATAGATTTTTGTGTGCTGTTAGACAAAATTATGAAAGGTAGTCACAAAGATTTTAATGGACCAAATATAACTTAAAAGAATGAAAAATTACTTGCAGTTGTACAAACCCGTTCAAACTAATAAATTGATCCAGTCCATGGAGAACTCGCAAGGTCCATCATCGTTTGCACACTTTCAGACGCGTTACGCTATTCCCAAATTACGCTGTGGAGTGAAATTAATGGAAAGAAACGGTAAACGGTATCTGTCTGTTGTTTTTAATTACTCAACTGCATATTGTTCCAGGTGTACAGAAAAGCCTCGGCCGCGTAACAGCTTTTTACGAGCAGACGCGCCACGATCCCGTCCATATTTTGTCGATCGTAAAACAGTCATCCGTCATCCGAAATTCATTTGCGTCAGAAGAAGTATTTTCGCACGAAATTAATTTTCTTCACGCCACGGTGCCCGGAGAAATTACACTGGACATTTGCCGTTCACCGACCGTCGTTTACACCGTGTGTGAAACACTGTTTGCAATTTGCATCGACATCAACGACGCCCGAGATTGCTCGATGACTAACGTTTTATAAATAAATTACTTATTTACCACCGTTGATCGAACACAAACGCGTGAAAATCTATCTTGAATCGACTACGCAAAGCCTACATTCGTTTCTTCGATGGTATTCACTAGTGCTTGATGTTGCAGCATCTCCATTTTTGTTTGACTGGAGCTTCATTCCGCATGTAAACGAAGAAACACTGATATTCAGAAATTTTTATTTGCACGCATGAAATAGTTCCAAGAGAAATTTCTCGGAAATTTTAATGACGAGGCGTAAATCTTTTAGCGAAGACCAATCGATTGTAAATTGTGAAAGTAGACACGATGCAGCTGTTTACCGCAACCATACGTCTCAATCTCCGTCTAATCTCGAGGAACACGTTCGATCGATCGATACCACGCCTACTTCTTGTATTATTCCTCTATCTCCGATTGCCCGTCCACTCATCTTTCCTTTTTGTTACTTCGAACGAAAATACATACAGACCAAGCGTTCCTTTTTTAGAAATTCCGCATCTGGGTCAAACTTCAAGATCACTTCGAGCAAAAGCTTTTCTGACTTCGTAGATGTCACGGGTGGTGAGGTACGCAATATCGCGTGCAGAGTAGAGAAAGTAGCAATAGTGACAACTTGCAAATTAGATAATTACTAACTTTCACGAATTAGAAAATAAAAATAGTTCGGTGCACTTGGTATCTTCAACAAAACTCTGCTGATTACAAAAATGTCTACCCACATTCTATTGTTCCTTACTTCGTTATATCCCGAAGTCACATTGTCTGCGCACTTCCTCTGTTCTTCCGATCTTTTTCTCCTCGTCGGTTACAGCGAAGTAAAAGGAGTTCAAAGCACCCCGTCGGAAACTAATTTTTCCCTTGTACTCGATGGGTTACCATTAAATTACCGGTTGGATCGATCGCTGTAGCGCAGCGAACGAAAGAGTAAACCGGAAGGAAAAACCACCCCCTCGGTTTAACGCGGTTACGTATGTTTTCAACCGAGCTTTTGTTGGAAACTTCGTTTCAAGACCTACGTAGTATCGTTGGTAAACGCGTTAACCCTGATTCAACTTCTTCGCTGAGGAGAAATGAAATCTAGAGGTATTGCTGTTCGTCTTAACCCTTATTCGTCACATCATGTAACGTAGGCGCTCATTTCTATCACTTTTGTACTTTTCACGGTTATATTAAAAAGGGACCACATGATTAAGTTGGGACATGGTCATAAAGGAAAATTGTAAAAATGTCAAATTTATTTAAATAGAGCTATGTGATTATTATAATTATATCATAAATGAAGATTATTTAATAAATATTTCATAAATATATAATCGCAATGTTTCATAAACTATCATACTGTACAATTAAATAAAATACTGCAGTCTGATGAATACAACTTTCGATCATCGTACCGAGTAAAATAGTCTACTTTCTATTTGCTTTGTGTTCACTGATCATTTCCGTCTCGGAGGTCGGGGAACAACAAAAAGGTAAGAAAGAGAACAGGAGAAAAACTGGAAAGCGGAGAAGGGTTGGTTCGTCCGCGCAGCCGAGAGGAAAATAGCTAATATTCTAAGACATCGGCGACATTGCGTCCGAGATGAGTTTCTGCTAAAGGTCTAAGCATTTTGGGCAACAACCATTCACTCCAGGGAAAATCAACTGCCTTCAAAAAATAGTTCTGCGGTTTATAGTTTTTGATAACGTTTTTTGAGAGCGTTAAAATTTGTTTAATACTCAATTTTAGATATTCTCAATGTTAGACAATTAACAGACTTTCAAATTGATAACTTAAATTTCCTATGAAGTGTTAATACAGACTTTATTCTTCGAGATTTTATAAAAGACTTGAACAATATTATTTAACAGATTCTCGGCAAATCAGACGGGTAAGCATCGAGTACAAATAATCCGTATTTACATTTACCGTAGAAAACGTCAATCGAGATAGTCGCGAAAATACTAAAACACCGTCATCAATCAGAAACAATGTTTCTTAATTTACCTCTTTCACTACAAAACGATTTTTGTCGTCACGATAATTACATTCAACAACGTTATCTGGTCTGCCAAGCAATTACCAGAGATCCATCATTAACGTCATTGCTCATCCCCATTTAGCGCCATGTTTACACAATTGCCAACCGGAGTATATAAGCAGTGATACTGATGCTCAGGGTTGTCAGTAATCGAATCTCTAACGAACATGAAGGTGTCAATAATATTCCTTATGGTTTTTGTGATCTGTGTGGTTGCCATGCCATCACAGAAATGGGATAATGGTGGAAAGGATAAGCAAGGACTTGGATTGATCACCGGTTTGGGCGGACTTTTACAAACAGTTCTGGTATTTGAATTCGCATTTGTATCACATTTTATCGAACACTGAATACGATTCGACCCGTCTATCGTTAATTTGTACTGGTCAAATATAGAAAGCGCTGAGTGGACTACTCGGAGGTTTGAACATTGGAGTATTACTTGACATTTTACCAAAGCATCCAGGCAATTCTGATCTGAATCAAATGCTTCAAGGTGATAATAGTAACTTTTTCCAATACTGAACATTCAGGATGTAGTAGATTTAAAACGTTCATTTTACATTTGTAGAAAACAATGGTAACTGGAATGCCGTAGTGGAGACGGATCAAGGCAGACAAGCTTTGATGGAATCGATTGTGAGCCTTATCACAGCCAGAGGAGGAGACCCGAACACGGTTAATGGTATTCTGGGTATTCTAGGAAAAGGTAATTCGACCAGTGAATAGTAGAAATTAGCTGATTTTGTATCTGACTGCTTTCTTTGGAATTGACGAATTTGTTACAAACATTGTTATACCCAAAGACGGGGATATGATCTTGAAAGACCTAAGGATATTGCAGAAAAAATAATTTACATGTAACTTGAACAGGGGTAATCTTAGTACATTTAAGGGCATTATTTACACAAGTTATTTAATTTGTAATTATTTAATTATAATGAATGATAAGTCTATAAACGAATAAATATCTGAATACCAAACCCAGAGTTCTTAAAATCATATCACTTTGCATTGTTTAATCACGTTAATACACTTTATCTCTGCGGTACATATATACAATCATATCAGTACTGAATAAATAAAACATTCGTATCATATATACTTCATAGACAAAGGAGCATTGAACGCGATCGAGAAGAAGATATTATTACTCGTGAAAGGTTTATTAGAAGGCGAAGGCGGAGAGTCGATTACAGAAATTAAGAGACTCATCTGGAAATTAGGCAAAGGACAAACAGAGTGTTCGTCAGAAGAGTCAGGTGGTTCTTCAATAGATAGTTCTGCGTCAGAATGGTCGGATAGTTCTTCGTCAGAAGAGTCAGGTGGTTCTTCCTCAGGAGAGTCAGGTGGTTCTTCGTGGGGAGAAAGTAAAGAACATGGCGAATTGATAGACGATAAGCTGAAGACAAAATTACTGCGCATTATAAAAACAAAAATATTGGCCAAAATAGACGGCGCGAAAGAAGTCATTCGGAAGGAATTGGAAAAGATTAAGAAAACAATAATAAAGAAGATCGAAAAAGAAGTGCTGAGAAAGAGGAGAAGTGGTGTAGAATGGGAGGAATCCGAGATGTTAAGCATGTGCGAACGATTAACCGAAAAAGAGTTAGAGAGCTATGACAGTTCATTGCACAAGATTAGGGGCGGTAAGAAAGGCAGCAGCAGCAGCGAAACGATCGATGTTAGCGCTAGGAAGGAGATTACGAAGATAACCGAAAAGAGATTAGTGGAGGAATTGAAACAAGCTGGTGTTATAGAAGGAAAAGAGGAGTTGACTTCGAAGAAGTTGACGAAGTGTAAAGAAGTGATATTAAAGAAGGTCGAAGAGGAAATCCACGAGAAAGAGAAAAGAGGATCTAAATTAAAGAAATCTGAAATAATACGAATAACGGAAGAAGTAGTGAAGAGAGAGGCACAAAGCCAGACTATATTGAAAATAATTAAAGGAGGGAAGAAACGTAGCAGCAGCAGCAGTAGCGAATGGATCGGTGTTGCTGCTAAGGAGGAAATCAGCAAAGTAACCGAAGAGAGGTTGGTAGAGGAATTGACACAAACTGGGGTTATAAAAGGAAAAGAGGAGTTGACATCGCAGAAATTGACGAAGTGTAAAGAAGTGATATTGAAGAAGGTCGAAGAACATGTCCGCGAGAAACGGAAGAGTGGACATAAATTCGAGAAATCTGAAATAATACGAATAACGAAAGAAATAGTGAAGCAAGAGGCACAAAGCGAGACTATATTAAAAATAGTTAAAGGCGGCAAGAAAGGTAGCAGCAGCAGTAGCGAATGGATCAGTGTTACTGGTAAGAAGGAAATCAGCAAAGTAACCGAAGAGAGGTTGGTGGAGGAATTGACACAAAGTGGTGTCATAGAAGGAAAAGAGGAGTTGACGTCGCAGAAGTTGACGAAGTGTAAAGAAGTGATATTGAAGAAGATCGAAGAACAAGTCCGCGAGAAACGGAAGAGTGGACATAAATTACAGAAATCTGAAATAATACGAATTACGGAAGAAGTAGTGAAGCAAGAGGCACAAAGTGAGACAATATTAAAAATAGTTAAAGGCGGGAAGAAAGGTAGCAGCAGCAGTAGCGAATGGATCAGTGTTACTGGTAAGAAGGAAATCAGCAAAGTAACCGAAGAGAAATTGGTGGAGGAATTGACACAAAGTGGTGTCATAGAAGGAAAAGAGGAGTTGACGTCGCAGAAGTTGACGAAGTGTAAAGAAGTGATATTGAAGAAGATCGAAGAACATGTCCGCGAGAAACGGAAGAGTGGACATAAATTAGAGAAATCTGAAATAATACGAATAACGAAAGAAATAGTGAAGCAAGAGGCACAAAGTGAGACAATATTAAAAATAGTTAAAGGCGGGAAGAAAGGTAGCAGCAGCAGTAGCGAATGGATCAGTGTTACTGGTAAGAAGGAAATCAGCAAAGTAACCGAAGAGAAATTGGTGGAGGAATTGACACAAAGTGGTGTTATAGAAGGAAAAGAGGAGTTGACGTCGCAGAAGTTGACGAAGTGTAAAGAAGTGATATTGAAGAAGATCGAAGAACAAGTCCGCGAGAAACGGAAGAGTGGGCATAAATTAGAGAAATCTGAAATAATACGAATAACGGAAGAAGTTGTGAAACAAGAGGCACAAAGTGAGACTATATTAAAAATAGTTAAAGGCGGGAAGAAAGGTAGCAGCAGCAGTAGCGAATGGATCAGTGTTACTGGTAAGAAGGAAATCAGCAAAGTAACCGAAGAGAAATTGGTGGAGGAATTGACACAAAGTGGTGTTATAGAAGGAAAAGAGGAGTTGACGTCGCAGAAGTTGACGAAGTGTAAAGAAGTGATATTGAAGAAGATCGAAGAACAAGTCCGCGAGAAACGGAAGAGTGGGCATAAATTAGAGAAATCTGAAATAATACGAATAACGGAAGAAGTTGTGAAACAAGAGGCACAAAGTGAGACTATATTAGAAATAGTTAAAGGCGGGAAGAAAGGTAGTAGCAGCAGTAGCGAATGGATCAGTGTTACTGGTAAGGAGGAAATCAGCAAGGTAACCGAAGAGAGATTGACAGAGGTATTGAAAGAAAGTGGTGTTTTAAAAGAAGGAAAAGAGACACTGACTTCGGAGGAATTAACACAGTGTAAAGAAGTGATATTAAAGAAGGTTGAAGAAGAAGTCCGCGAAAAACAAAAAAGTGGATCAAAATTGGAGAAATCTGAAGTAATACGAATAACTGAAGAAGTAGTCGAGAAGGAGGCAAAGAGCGAGTCTATCCTAAAAATAGTTGGCGGATGGGAGGAAGGTAGCAGCAGTACTGAAACGATCAGTGTTTCTGCTAAGGAGGAAATCACCAAGGTCACTGAAGAGAGATTGACGGAGGTATTGAAAGAAAGTGGTGTTTTAAAGGAAGGAAAAGAGACACTGACTTCGGAGGAATTAACACAGTGCAAAGAAGTGATATTAAAGAAGGTTGAAGAAGAAGTCCGTGAAAAACAAAAAAGTGGATCAAAATTGGAGAAGTCTGAAATAATACAAATAACTAAAGAAGTAGTTGAGAAGGAGGCAAAGAGCGAGTCTATCCTAAAGATAGTTGGCGGATGGGAGGAAGGTAGCAGCAGTACCGAAACGATCAGTGTTTCTGCTAAGGAGGAAATCACTAAGGTAACCGAAGAGAGATTGACAGAGGTATTGAAAGAAAGTGGTGTTTTAAAAGAAGGAAAAGAGACATTGACTTCGGAAGAATTAACACAGTGCAAAGAAGTGATATTAAAGAAGGTGGAAGAAGAAGTCCGTGAAAAACAAAAAAGTGGATCAAAATTGGAGAAGTCTGAAATAATACAAATAACTAAAGAAGTAGTCGAGAAGGAGGCAAAGAGCGAGTCTATCCTAAAGATAGTTGGCGGATGGGAGGGAGGTAGCAGCAGTACCGAAACGATCAGTGTTACTACTAAGGAGGAAATCACCAAGGTCACTGAAGAGAGATTGACGGAGGTATTGAAGGAAAGTGGTGTTTTAAAAGAAGGAAAAGAGACATTGACTTCGGAGGAGTTAACTAAGTGTAAAGAAGTGATATTGAAAAAGGTGGAAGAAGAAGTCAGTGAAAAACAAAAAAGTGGATCAAAATTGGAGAAGTCTGAAATAATACAAATAACTAAAGAAGTAGTTGAGAAGGAGGCAAAGAGCGAGTCTATCCTAAGGATAGTTGGCGGATGGGAGGAAGGTAGCAGCAGTACCGAAACGATCAGTGTTTCTGCTAAGGAGGAAATCACTAAGGTTACTGAAGAGAAATTAACAGAAGTATTGAAAGAAAGTGGTGTTTTAAAGGAAGGAAAGGAGACTCTGACTTCGGAGGAATTAACACAGTGCAAAGAAGTGATATTAAAGAAGGTTGAAGAAGAAGTCCGTGAAAAACAAAAAAGTGGATCAAAATTGGAGAAGTCTGAAATAATACAAATAACTAAAGAAGTAGTCGAGAAGGAGGCAAAGAGCGAGTCTATCCTAAAGATAGTTGGCGGATGGGAGGAAGGTAGCAGCAGTACCGAAACGATCAGTGTTTCTGCTAAGGAGGAAATCACCAAGGTTACTGAAGAGAAATTAACAGAAGTATTGAAAGAAAGTGGTGTGTTAAAGGAAGGAAAAGAGACACTGACTTCGGAGGAGTTAACTAAGTGTAAAGAAGTGATATTGAAAAGGGTGGAAGAAGAAGTCCGTGAAAAACAAAAAAGTGGATCAAAATTGGAGAAGTCTGAAATAATTCAAATAACTGAAGAAGTAGTGAAGAAGGAGGCAAAGAGCGAGTCTATCCTAAAGATAGTTGGCGGATGGGAGGAAGGTAGCAGCAGTACCGAAACGATCAGTGTTTCTGCTAAGGAGGAAATCACCAAGGTTACTGAAGAGAAATTAACAGAAGTATTGAAAGAAAGTGGTGTGTTAAAGGAAGGAAAAGAGACACTGACTTCGGAGGAGTTAACTAAGTGTAAAGAAGTGATATTGAAAAGGGTGGAAGAAGAAGTCCGTGAAAAACAAAAAAGTGGATCAAAATTGGAGAAGTCTGAAATAATTCAAATAACTGAAGAAGTAGTGAAGAAGGAGGCAAAGAGCGAGTCTATCCTGAAGATAGTTGGCGGATGGGAGGAAGGTAGCAGCAGTAGCGAAACGATCAATGTTTCTGCTAAGGAGGAAATCACCAAGGTTACTGAAGAGAAATTAACAGAAGTATTGAAAGAAAGTGGTGTTTTAAAAGAAGGAAAAGAGACATTGACATCGGAGGAATTAACAAAGTGTAAAGAAGTGATATTGAAAAGGGTGGAAGAAGAAGTCCGTGAAAAACAAAAAAGTGGATCAAAATTGGAGAAGTCTGAAATAATTCAAATAACTGAAGAAGTAGTGAAGAAGGAGGCAAAGAGCGAGTCTATCCTGAAGATAGTTGGCGGATGGGAGGAAGGTAGCAGCAGTAGCGAAACGATCAATGTTTCTGCTAAGGAGGAAATCACCAAGGTTACTGAAGAGAAATTAACAGAAGTATTGAAAGAAAGTGGTGTTTTAAAAGAAGGAAAAGAGACATTGACATCGGAGGAATTAACAAAGTGTAAAGAAGTGATATTGAAAAGGGTCGAAGAAGAAGTCCGCGAGAAACAGAAAAGTGGATCAAAATTGGAGCAATCTGAGATACGGCAATTAACCGAAGAAGTGATCAAGAAAGAGGCAAAGAGCGAAAGAATATTGAATATAGTTGGCGGTACGGCAAGCCAGGAAGAAGTCATTGATGTTGGTCTTTGGGAGAAGATAACGGAGGTTACAAAAGAAAAGCTGCAGTCGGAAGTGAAAAAAGCTAAATCTTCGGGAAAAATAGAAGAGGAATTAAGCTTGACAGAATTGCGAAAGTGCAAACAAAGAATATTAAAAGCGGTTAAGGAAGAATTACATGAGGTGAAGAAGAGCGGTAAAGAACTGGAGGAATCTAAAGTATTAAGCAAGGTCGAAGAAATAGTCCAAAAGCAGGTACATGAAAGTAATTTATTAGTCGAAGTTCACAATGAAACAAAGACTGAAAAATCTGAGTCATAAAGTTCAAGTGAGAAGAAGGCAGAATAATTCTTTAAGAGAAAATCAGAAATAACATAAAGCATGTACTAATCATCAAAGGAACGGAGTAGTCGATAGAAAAAAGCTGGGGAGACAACTAATTCTTCGAGTGCAAACAAATATTACGACTAATAAAATAACACTAACACTTCGAGTGTGCATTATTATTGCTATTAGCTACTGGTTCACTAACTATCACTAACTTATGAGATACCTGCTAACATAGTTTTACCATAAGAAATTAACATAATATACTTTATTTTAGAAATATTAAATACTGTAACTTATACGTAGACATAATAATAAAGATAACTTGCAAAAGATATGTCATTGACCTTTAAAAAACCCATCCAGCTGGAGCCATCATCGAGCACAAAACAGGTGAATCGTTAATATTTAACATAAATTTCGTTTCCAATACGTTCCACGTGTTCATCGAAATCTCGTATACGCCAAAACGAGAAATTGTTAATGAGTTGCAATCGAGAATGATCTATATGTACATTGAACGCGAACGTTGCGCAGCATGTGGGAAGTTTCGTAGCGCCGACAAATTACGGGTCTCCGGATATAAATAATCGGAAATATGAGGGCCGCTGACGCAAACCGCTCGCCGACATATTGTCACCATTGAGAGAAGAAAATACGATCCAACAAAACCTAAAGGTGCGGTTCATAGTTGATTCAACGACTGTAATTTATAGCATAATGCGTCCAGAAGAAAAGTGCCCTTGACTTACTAATACAATAATACAAGTTGTGTCAGTCACTCTTTTAACACACCGTACAGATTCAAAGTCGAGTCCTTAATGAACCATCGTCGTCGTCCAAAGATAAAGTAACGTTGTTTTCGTCCATACTCGTTCCACCATAACGGCGGTACGAAGTTCAGATCCGGCGGAGTGAAAAAGCTGTCGGAAAAGAGGTACTAAGAAAGCGAAGAAGAAAAACGATTAAAGTATCGTAAAATGTTTTTTACGCGCTCGTAAAATTGCTTCTGGGTGGTAAGCGAATTCGTATTGTTCGCCGGGCAGGGTGAGTGCGTAAGTTCTGGTTGCAAAGTTTCGCGTATGATCTCCGAGGGTACGAATTTGTTTCGAAGTCGGCGTTGTTTGTTCGTTGTTAATTTACCGTTAGTCATACCAATCAGGAAGAGCAAATCCCGGTGTTACGAGTATAAAATGACCGAGGAAACGAGTCACGTCATGGAATTGGGTTACACTCGGTGGTTTGCTAATAACTGTTCGTTGCGACGAAAACAATAAATGCGTGTTCAGGTTTTTTTACAGGGACATGCAATTTCAGCTTGAAATTTTACTGCTCGTAGCTCATTAATATTTCCCTTGTCAACCATTTGTGATTCAAACGTGAATACTAGATTATTTTTCGATGAACGTAGAGGTGTACAGGTACAAGATCAACTTTAATCTACGACGCGAACACAATGAGCGTTAAATTGTAACATAGAATAATTCGGGTCAAAGTTGTCTTTGTTTCTCTGGCTGACTGTTAACTACAGGAATTCGCTGTACCGTTTAATTCAGTTGGTCGTGGGCGTTGAACGTACAACATCAGACTCACTTGTTAGATAGAGACATCGCGTATTCAGGAGTTGCATGTTTTGATTAAATGACTGGTGTTTTTGCAACGACCGCGACGTAGTTTTCAAGGTAGCGATTCATCGCGATTCAAAGACCGTGTTCATTTTGCGAACAGTGACAGACGGCTGCGCGTTTCGGCGGGCAACGATTATCGCGTTGAAAACGGCGCGTCAACTGAATCGACATGGCCAACCAAAAGAACAAGCGTCGTCGACCAGCAGAATGAAAACATTGTCGAATGTCGCATTTTGTCGGAGCTATTGAACTCTCTGGGTATCTCTTTCCCGTTTTACGAAAAGTTCTTTCGCTCGTCGCAGCGTCGCTATTAAAAGCAAGAACGTGAAAGCGATATCGCGAAACCACATAATATTGTTGCGTAGTGCAAGATCTTTTGCGTCAAGGTGAATCGGTAGGCACAAAAGTCTCCGTATCGTACAACGTCGAGGAACAGAATAAAATAAATCGTATAAAACAGTTTCCTTTTACAATTTTGATTTACTCTAGCGTAGAATTACCACGCGATGGGTATCAATTTTGAGAGACTTGTGATGGTAACATGTAATCATGCCGGTATAACTAAGTACATAGATCTAATAATTACCAGGGTAAGGTGATTATTGTAAGCGCAACTAACTAACTAAGGTGTATTCAATGTGATGGATGTAGCGTAATTGAAGTTCTATCCAATTTTCGTGAGCTTCGTTTTTGAAAAGGCGAAGTAGGACAGGATGAGAGTTTTCAAGGGTTTCTCTCCCTGTTGGTCGATTAATTTCTGAAAAAGTGGCGCCTTCGAATACTCCCCTTAAAATCGGTCGTTATCATCCATTCAGGCGAAGATACTTTCAGGAAGAGAATCCGTAAGAGAGGCGAGGGTTAAAAAGAAGCCATCGAAAGGTCGCCTTATCGAAACACGTGGGAACCATTGATCCGAGTAATACGTACATAGACGCGAACTTGAAAACATCGTAGGGACCGGTGACCGAGGAAGATGAGGAGGAAAAGGAAGAAGAGGACGACCCACGCGCCTCAATAACGATCACGAGATGTGGTCGCGGTTGTGTGTAGCCCGGAGCGGGTAACGAAGACAATGGCCGTAAATACTGGACACGAGATGCTCGTCATCGTACAGGGAAGCAAGGCATAATTCACAATGGGGTATATCTCTTTAAATCGCGCGAAAGCGTAAAAGCTCGTCGCGCGTTCGACTAGCAAGACCGAGGCTGCACCGACTATGATATATTATCGCGGCTGAACTTTGCACGTTTCACCGGCTACGATCGAACGTGACTTTTCCGCGGGCGATTGAACGCCGCACCGCGCCGTTCCGCGTCGATCGACGCCGAACACGGAATACGACTGATCCCTGACACGGCAACTTGCGACAGGAAGAATGGCAAAGGTTGATCGATTAATATCCCGTGCCTAGTTAACGTCGCCACCTCTCGATCCTGCGGAAGATGCCTGGCTTTTATGTATTCATACCATTTTCTGACGCAGTCTTTCCTCTTATCTTTAAGAATCCGAGCTGACCGAAAATTTAAAATTAATATCAGCGGCATAAACTCGCATATTAATCTAACGATAATTAGAAATAATGGATCTTCTGAGTGACACTCTACCCCAATACCACATTCGCACAAATTATAGTTGTCTTCGTTTTCCCGGACGAGCGCAATAACGGAGAAATGGGTGGAATTAAAACATAAATTAGGGAGAATTTATCGGTAAAGGTAATTTCGTCGTACCGCACGTAAATTACGCGTGATCGCGTTAGAAAATTCCTGGAAGCTACATACTCATAGTGAACTGTTGAAATGGGCTGCACGAAGTCTCAGTGAATCATGCAACAGCGAAAACGTTTCACCGGTTTTTCCGCGACACTTAAAATTTTAATCTCGAGCTAAATCTTGCCAGGATACTCCGTCGTCCGGGTACTTTGCTGTTTACTGCACCAAATGACTTGCCGGATTAGCGACGTAAATCTTACCACAATTTTAGTAACCTTTTTTGCGGAATATAATAACCTTGCCCACAGGTGTACACAGCGAGAGCCCAAATTTTTCAATCTTGTCTCGTACAGCGAGATCATTGTTTTATCATAAGCTAGATGGCCTGTTTTTTTGGTCAGTCTATTTTCCTTAATCATTCTCTTGCTTTCTCTTCTTCTTCCTTAGACTCGGCAGAACTGGCAAATGCACTAGCGAAAAAGAGATGAAGTCTGAAAGGGGAATGAGAAAGATTGCAAAATTTCCCCAGGATGTTCCTGGTCTTCTTAGGATTTCTGTAAGATCTTTCTGATTCTCTTAGAATTTTCCACGGATATTTCTGACCCTGTTAGAAAGTTGCACAGCTAAACCTAACGATGGCTAGAGTTAGCAACGGTTATAATTGCGGCGATTTCGAGTCACGGTTGCGAGTGCGTCTACGATTACCCATTACCCGGATGAATATCTCGGATTACGGCACAGCAGCTAAATAAATTACTAATGCAAGCAGCTCTGTCCCTCCTCCTTTTGCCGTCTTCGTTTCGCGCGTACACGCGTACGGCTCGCCGACTTGCATATTAACAACGCCATAATGCGTGTGTGCCGGTATAAATCTCGAGCGTGGTCGACCACGGTTCTCGATTCTCGCGCAGACATAGAGAAAAGAGAGTATCGGGGTTCGATCTCCATTTGGTAACGAGGAAGCGAAGGAAGGCGAAGCGACCGGAGTTGTCCTTCTCCCTCTGGACCAGTCGCGATTCGAATGGAAGACACGGGGGTCAGTTTATGCCGCATGGCACGCGTAAATTTCGTACATGGTTGTATTTTTGCCCGACTGTCGGGGGACCGTGTACCGGGGCTAGTTATACGGTAACGTTCGCCTCGTTATGAAAGGTTTATTAATTCGGACGTACGCGTCCTCCGCTCGATAGTCGTATCCTTTACACCTCGCAGGTGGTACGCACGATTAAACCGCAGTGACAACCTCTGCTAAACACTTTTCTAGAAATCTTAAATATGTAATGCGCAATTTACGGAGGTTTAAATCCGTGCTTGTAGTGCTTTGGTATCCCCGTCGTAAAATAGCCACAAATATTTTGTTTATGGTCGCAGGGATGAAAGAACCTGGGGTTTCAAAAATTCAAGGTCTCGAAGTTCAGAACCCGACGTTGCGAGGCGCTTTAACAGAGTAATTAAACATTTGGAAACGTTAAAATGATAGAAAGGGGGAAGGAAAGATTCGTTTGAACGATTTGTACCACCAGAGATATGTGGGTATTTGATGGATCCCAATGATTTCATTGAAAATAAGGGCCGTCCCGATCATCCTTCAGTCGCATTCTCACGATAATCCGTGGCTCCGAACGGGCTTCTCTCGTCGGCACAATGACTTTTTATCGAACGCCTGTAATCTTTCGTGGAAACAAAACCTTTCCCCGGAGAAGATTTATCGGCCGCTGTCCGCGGAACGTACTAACCAGGCTCGTCGGTGCGCGCACGTACAGATAACTTTCTCCCGCGTGATAAGCCGTAAGGTATAAATCTGAATTGTTTTTATAATTCCCGGAGAAGAGATGAGGCGGCCAGATAACGGGGATTCTAACGAAGTCTGTAATTTGCGGTCCGACAGCGAAGCGATCCGCGAGGTCCGACCGTTCGCGAGCTCTGCGCAAGAGATGGATCGCGATTCGAAACCAATCGGCGCCCGATAAACGTGAAAAAATCCACCCCATTTGTTATCGATCGGACTACAATATTGCATCTGTAGGTAGCCAGAATTCTACCTCTGCAGCGAATTATCGCTGGCGTTATTTCGTAAAGGTGTTAATTATGGTTAGTTGAATCGAACTTTTACTCTTGCTTTAAATTTAGTCTACACTATAAATAATTCAAGTAATTAACATCTATTTCGGTGAAAGTATTTAGCATACAATATTCTGATGAGAAATTTCCACACAAAACGAAAGTATGATACACGTCACGTACAGAGAACGTGTTAATTGACGATAAAGTACCGTGGTTGAAAAAGACTCGCGCGTTTCATCGTTTTCCACCGGACCACGGGACCACCGAAATCGTCGTTTTAATTTCATTGTAATTCCGGCTAGATTAATCCCTTTTGTGCGACGTGGTTTTCTTTGACGGTTGTCCACTCCGCGGCCACAATACACCGCTTTTAATTGCCACTGTGTAAGTGCCTTGAACGCGACTGAATCCACCCGTGAGATATTAGGAGCAATCCAAAAGTGCTCTTTTGTGAAGAAACGAGTGGCGCATTGAATGTAACAACTCCGTTAAACGGTGCATTATGCGAGTGTGTGGGACGATTCTACTTTAGCCCGCACCGTTTCAAAATCCGAGTAATTTTTACGGGAATTTTACCGACGCACGTATTGTAGCCGGCGAGGGAAAGTTTGTCGGTGATTAAAATGACCGAAGGAAAAATATTTTTTTAAATTTAATCCTGTTTAAATCAATTCGCGGAGATTAATTGAAACCATATTTGTAAAACTGTATATCGAAATTAATCTCGTCAATAACCGGTTCTTTATACGTACAGATTACAAATTTCTAGTTCAGTTAAAAATTTCAGCAAATATTCTCGACCGACGTTAAAAATTTAATCCGAGATTTCTTGCGTTCGAACTCTGAATATGAAGTTTCTCGGTGAAAGATGTCGGAATCCAAGTAATCCGACGTTATTCATGGTATCCGCGTTAAAAGGCATGGCAAAAAAGTTCATCCTCGAATATAATATCCTATTTTTCGCCGCTTAAAACGTATTTACGGAAATATTTTAGCTATTTAGAGCAGTGTACCGTATACCATGGGCACTTGGTGTTCTGTAGAAATTTTAATCAAAACTGGGAAATTCCATTCATTGGAAAACACGAAAGTGTAAGCGATATAACAGGAACGTTCGAGACAAGGCGGAACAAAAACGGGTGCATTCGTTGGAGGGTGTCGTTTAACGTTCGAATAGCCCGGTCCAGGAACGCCGGTTACGCTCCTCGGATCGTTCCGTTTATCTCGAGCATCGTCGTTTCGCGATGAATAAACAGCAGCGCACCTTCTTCGAAACAATTTAATCTACATAAGCTAACAGCTACCTGTCTGGGTCTCGTCGCCAACGGGAAGATCCGAGGCGTTCGCAGGAACTCGGTGTAGTTGAACGAGCAACGGTCTCGCCTACGTTTCAGTAGCTGTCTCGAAACACGACGAAGAGAGCTCCGAGGCGGCGTACAAGAGGATACGGGCGAAAGAGTGATTCTGAAATCTACGAGGCCACAAATAACAGATAAAGCTGCTTTGACAGCTCGTATCTTGGCGATGGTCCTCCGTATCACCGGGACTCTGGGGATAACGCGAACAAGTACCTCTGGCAGGAACCTTCGATTGAATTATCGGTCCGATCGATTCGGAATTTAAGCTCCTGTTCCTGTGCCACCGTCCTTGACGAAGTTAGGTCGACGTGCCGCTATAAAGCGGGATAATTAATCCGCTCGTGATTACGACACACCGAGTTAAACAAAGTCGCGCGATGGCAGAAGATGTAGCGACAACATGGTATCTTGCTTTGGATCGAGTATCTCTCGAAGTTATCGAGACGCTGTTTAAGTTCGTACAGTTTTCGTGGAATCGCCTGAAAAGCTTCCTGGCAGAACACCATGGAAGGTAATCGATAAGCGTTCACGAATATCGTAGAACGTAAAATGCCTCGTGATAGAAACCGATATCGATCTTCCTTTATTAACCGGTTCGTTGAAATGTAGCTCGCATATATTTCGACTAGAACCGATTTATTCGCTTATTTGCTCGTGTTTAAGCGTAGATAGGTTTCGTTACGACGAGTGTGTACAACACGGTTGAAAAGCGTGCGCGCGTCCAGTTTCGAGATACGATTGTTGATACACCGGTATAGCGCCGGTGCGCCTGTTTAAAGCGCGCACAATCGATTGCGTTTACCAAATAGAAATTCGTGGGGCGAGTGAAACGCGACAAACGACGCGATATTTTTCCACGATAACGGTCGAACCGACAGGTCAACGCATGTTCCCTCGTCAACGACACGAAACAAAGTGGCGAACCGAGAGAAACAACGTTATCGAAGAGACGAGGGAACAAAGGCGTTGAAATTATCGCCACAATCCGCGTCAACTTGTCTTCTCTCGTTACGTCCTACATCGAGGATGTCCGAACTCATCATAATCCGACTGAAATCGTTTCGGCACAGGCTGACGCGTCGCAACCGGTTTTCGACTCGGTGCGTTCACTCGAACCTATCACGACCTGTTCGGATACTCCGGCTCGTTAGACTCCTTTAAACCTGTTCAGACGCTGTTCGACCCGCATCAATCTGTTCAGGCCCGTTCGAAGTTGACCTAGACCTTTTTTCACCGAATGTTGGAACGATTTTTCGAGCCACGATCGTTTGAATCCTATCGGCTTGCGTCGCAAGCTAACGATTCTGTAACCCTTTACCGATTTCAACCACCATGTTACAATATCGTTCCGAAGACCAGCGACTGCCGAATACGCCCACGGGACACAGAACGGTGTACGATTATGGATAATCGATTCGTAAATTTGAAAATTTAAAATGCAAGATTCGCAAGTTTTTATGTTTGAAGTACGATCGAAACGACGCTTGACTCGAGTGACCGGAGATTTGAATGCACGGTAAGAACGTAATGCAACTGTAAAATATTGGCGAATGCCCAGCGAGTTTAATAAGAATTAACCCCGACAAATTCTGCGAATCGAATCGCATGCACAGAGTGAATCGAGGTAAAATACAAACGAGAATAAATCAGGGGAGAGATCGAGAGATTCGATGGCTTCGATCGTCGCCACCAAAGTTGGTAAGCGGCGGGTATTTTCGAAATTTATTTCCCATTTAACGAGCCGGCCATAAAATTTCATTAGAATTGGATCCTCATCGAGGGCCCCGATGCTCCTAATAGTTAAGCGAGGAACAAGAATTTCGTAGCGCGACGTGTAACAACAGGATACCGAGAAACGTAGGTAAGAGAACGCCCGTTTTTCTCCGTTTCCCGCTGCAAGTTCCAGGGTGGCTCGAACGGCCAGCAGGGGTCTTTAATTAGCGGACTATTTAGCTTTTATCTTATCGCCGGTGAGGATCGGATAAGTTACGTGTGGCCACGTGTAGCTTTCTATCCGACTAGCACGTCGACGAAGGAAAGAAGACTGTTCGTTCGGTGGATGACCTTTTAACTCCGCCAGGTTGAGGGATACGCGTTGGTGAAAAGAGGACGAAAGAGAGGAGTTGAACGGTAGGACGCAACCGCGAGGCACTTACCTTAACAACCCGACAGATTTGTGAAGCCCGCCTTGATAAAAACACACAATTACCGGGACAGTCCCGGCACACGCGGTTCAGTGCAGTCGAGCCTCTTTAAGCATTTTTACCGAGTCATTGGTTGCTTTATGCGCGATGGCCGGCATTATTTCGAGTTTCCCGCGGCGCCGTAAACGTCCCCTGGAAAAGAAATCACGGGTATTCATAGGTCGACGGTGAACGTTTTTGCGCGTTCGCCTCGAGAAGGGTTTATGGGAATTAAACATTGTACGGTTGCGCTGCGGTTCGCTTTGCTGGTCGTCGCGTTTTCTTCAGGGCCACCAATTGTGACGGTTGCTGGACGCGCAAAGGAAAGCAGGAAAAAGAGACGAGGACGCACACAGAGCGTATACGTTCGCAATCTTCGTTGTTCGGACCATGCACGCGAACCCGAACGGTCGACGGAAAACAGATTAAAACACAATCAAGTTTGTAGATCGCGCAACGGACACCTGCTATAAAGGTAAGATCATTTTTCTCGATCTTGGCGGACGGTTACGATCGACAGATCGAATTACCGCGTGTAACCGTGCGGTAATTAGCGTTCGCTAATGGGTTCCGAACTGTCGACCACGAGTTTCTAGCATCGCGGACCATAATATCGTGTACATTTTTCTATCTGGTTAAGATCACGGAACACGAGAACTTGTACTTAGCATCCCACGTGATTCGCAAGTCGACCGAAACAGACCCGCTGCGTCTGATCGAGGTGCAGGATAGCGTAAACGCGGTTATACTTCAGTTTGATCGACGTTTATTCGATACCTTATCGACTACGACGAGATCGACTCTTTTTTTAACAAGTTTCGTTAACACTACGTCCTTGTCCCGACGAGGAGTTTGTTCACGGTTCCCTGAAACTTCGCCGATGTCGAAACCGTAGATTGTAAATACATATTGATACAGTGTTTGCGAGGCGCGTTATCGTCTCGAGAACAGATTTGCGTAATTAGTCGATACTTGAGATATGCCAGTTAGCAATTATCGGCAGGGAACTAGAAATTATATCGTGATTCCGATAGAAGAAATTATTACTGGCGTATTATCATAATCCCCGCGACAACCTACAACTTCTAGCTTTTGTAACATAGATTCGAATCTTTGCTGAAATCGAATGTAACATCATTTTCCTACACTCTATTTTACCTGACAATTTCATTCGCAATCGCGAACAAATGAAAATTACCGAGTGACATTAACACTGATTACAAACTGGATTGCTAATCTATTTATAATTGCCCCGTCCCTCGGTGTCCCTAAATACAACGCCAATTAACGTGCAATCGTTTGTGCAAGCATCAACGATTGTCTATAGATAGGGGATGCGGAAAACGGTGGCGTTATGCGACCCCAAAAATTCACCCGCATTTGCACGATTCACCCTGCAATTATCGGTTGACCATTTACCTTGGTACACGAAAGTACTCGCACAACAGTGTTTTCGGAAATAAAATGATTATATCACTAAATCGGAAAGAATGACGATTGCAAACGCTATCCTGCACCAATTACGCGCGGTCGATGTAAAAACCGCCTTACACTTGTTAAACTATTTTACATCACGAGCAAAACAGACCTTATACCGCCGATAAAGTAATATTTCTTCGCAGAAGACTTGAAAGATGATTACGAGCAATCACGAGGATCGAAAGGCGGATAAAAAACAAATTGTGTACAACGTCTTATAAGCCCGAGCATCTTTACAACGAGCCAGCCGGGGAACGTAACTTGTGTACCAGACAGTAAGAAATCTGAACTAATAACTTTGATTTAATAGCCTTGGCAGGAAATAACTTCGGCTAGGATGACCCATAACAATTAAAACTTGGTGCATTATACCCTACGACTTACCTTCCCACCTTAGACCGTGAAACCCTCTTCTCCCTTAGTAAACTTTGTATTATGATCCACAGTTATGGAGCTATTTTCATGGGATTACGATGCTATTACCCTTTTTCGTTTTACCCCTCCAAGTAGATTACCTAATTGAATGCCGATCGGAACTTGATTCTTCTCTCGTAAACTGCTGCTATGACTTGGTAGCTGAAGTTTAGATAAATATAAGGGTTTGAGGGTTTGGAGATACTGGGACACAATAAATACGAGAATACAGAGATATAGGGATAGGGATATAGGGTTGGGATATAGGGATGGGGATGTAGGGATCTGGGGTATAAGGATCTGGGATATAGAGATGCGGGATGTAGGGATCTGGGATATAGGGACCTGGGATATAAGGATCTAGGATATAGAGATGTGGCAAGTAGAGATATCGGGAAATAGAGGTATAGGCGTTCCAAAGATCTTTAGGTTACCCCAGATCCCTAGGTTCCTCAGATGGCTAAAGATCTTAGATTCTTAGGTTTCAGAAATTCATCAGACCCACAGGATCTTTGGGTCACCAGCTACCTAGGATCTCCAGGTCCCCAGGTCTCTACAACCTTTACGTTCCCTGACATAGGATTCTAATGTTCTACAACTTTACGATGTTTCTAGGGTCACCAGGTTACTAAGATCCCTGGTCCTCAAGTTCTGTAGCATCACATGAAGCATACATTCAAACCATGGTCCTCCAATTTTACAGAGTCCGCCAGTACCATAGAACATCTGAGTATCTAGGATTTTAAGGGTCCAGATTCGAAAGGGTCTTCAGATTGTACACGAAAGAAAGAGTGCAAGTGGCTCATATAAACGAGGTACCAGTTGAAAGAATGACAGTAGCTGTCTGTTCATTTAATAGCATACTGTAAGATACGAATCGAACATGTCTGTAATCCGTTCAGATAAACGAGTCGCATTAAGGTACACGGTTTCTTTCGTTCGCTATTGTTCGTCAAAGCGTTGCACGTGGCAGCAAAGAAAGGCAAGAGTTTCGCTGTTGGGACACAACTAATAAATTTGCAATAAGCTTTGTGAAAGTATAGCGACGTCGCGGCGTTCCGCAGCGCGCCGATAGTTTTACCGCATACGCTTCGCGGTAGTAAATACGTATCAAAGCTCTCTGGTCTCCTTTCAGAAAGCGTGCGGCTCGTAAATCGGATTTTATCGAAACATTTATCCGATCGGTAGGCAATATCGTGCTTAAAAGCGTTTCGATCTTACGAATCCGTCGTAAATCATCGGCCGGATCGTTGGTTACGCGGCGAAAATGAGGCGCGAACAGAACAGCCGCCACTTAATTAAATGTTATTTTCGTTGAATAACGCGTAGCTATCTACCGTGTCGCTTTGCCATGCCAGAAACGCTTGGAATTCAGATAACGCGCGAATCGAAGCTATCGGTCGATGCTAAACGGCTAAAACTTTTAATGGCTAATTGAAATTACGAGCGATTACGTTGAAACGCGGACTGCATCACGAAGATTCGATCGTAGAATGTGGATGTATTTCGATCCGCCTGGAATACGATAATGAACACGTCGGAAGATTTTTGCCTTTAATTACTGCTTAATCGACGGAGAGATAGATTACACGAGTACGTCATCGTATGCAGAGTGAACGTACTCTTTTTTAGTCACTCTTCGTTTTACCTACTGGAAAGAATGTCTTCTCTTTAAGCATTCAATTTAATTTAATAACGAGACACTAAATTGAAACAGTATAATTCGTATGCTGTAACACACCTTTCTAAATTTTCATATTTTCATTATTTAGGATTCAATCTACGTTACTTTTAAAGTTTCTCGGAAAATGTTGCGTCCGCGATCGAGAATTTTCATGGGTTTTGCTGTTCGTGAGATTTTCACGCGCTTATACTAAGCTCTTTCGGAGCCTTAATGTCCGGAGATAAAGTTTTTCCGTGCCATTATGAGAGAATCTAGCAAACAAGGGAACAGCCTTGGCCCTTAAACGACGCAGCTTTTCACGATTAAAAGGGTGGCTCGAGCTAAATGTACCAAGCACGCGCGAGACATCGCAAAATTACGATTTAAAGCTGACGTAGAAAGCTGAAAAGTCATACGCTTTAATGATCGCTTGTATAAGTAACATAAACATTGATCTTACAAAATGTTACGTGACCAACACGATTTTAAATTCCGTGCTATTACTCGGAAAAAATGGTCTAAATGTTCAGAAATATAATAAATTTGCTTACAGACACGATAAACTTTCATACGTATAATATTATATTTTATACCACATTTCTATCTATCTTAATTATTACTTACAACTACAAACAGGTTTTATGCAGATACAATTTACAAATAAATTTATAATAGATTTAATTTTAATCGCTAATTAACGAGCGCCGGAGCACCATTTGCTTAACAAATTTCTATCAATTTTTTTCTCAACATCTCATACATTTTATCTAACTTCTAAATGATACGCCTTAATCTAAAATGATTGATTTCACGACATTTAAAAACGTATAATAAACAGCTCCTGTCAAGATAACTAATACTAATACGATAAGGTTAGTTATCTTTATATCGATCATTTATTCTCCGCCAATAAAATAGTAATGGTAATCGTTGTTTCATATTCTCGTAAATGAGAAAAAAGAAAAGGAAAACCGGAATCGGCACTCGCGTGTTTACGCAACAGAATCGCAAGGTTCTACGATAAAATTTGCACCTTCAGCTTGGATAGCCGTGGCGCTCTCCGATGTAGGCGTAACCCGATATCAGGTAACCATGCACGGAAGTAGAATGTAAAGGCAGCTCGTTTAATATGAACGTTGCATCACGGGAACGACAGCGCCGCATAATATCACCGATGAGATTACTTTGAGTGTAACGCAGAAATTCGCCTCACTGTTGCCTCGCTTGTTATCCCGCGAAAATGTTACTAGCGGCTTACCGCTTTAACGACCATAACCCCATAAATTCCTTACGTCGTTTCCTATTAATAATTGCACATATTTAATAGCCAATCGTGGCCTGACCATAACGTACACGACGTTTCTATCAAAATTGGACATAGACAGTTTTCAATTACAACTCTCGCGTTGGAAAATATTTAACGATACTGCGTTATGGACAGGGTAAGACTGAAGTCTGAGAATATGGGAATTTGAGGAGACTGGGATCCAAGGAAATATAGGAATTTAGGGAGGGATCCAAGGAAATATAGGAGATATGGAGATATAGGAATATAGTTAGAGTAAAATTTGGATGTATTGAAGTAGGGAGATTGAGATCCGGGGGTATAGGAGATATAGAAATTTTGTGAATATGTGCATCAAGGATTCTGGGATTATAGAGACCTATATAAGTATATGGAGATATAGGGATAAGGGAATGTATCAGGATGTAGGGATGTGAGGATGTAGGAATATGGGTATGTAGGGACATGAAGATAGATTGGGGGTTTTGAAAATTTGGGGATCTAAAGATTTGTGTATGTAGAGATATGGATATACAAGAGAAATCTAAGGATACGAGTGTTAAACATAGGAACATACGTCTCGAATCGACATTTCACCTTTGCAAAGATATATTGTGGGGTGATTACACGATCATTCATCTTCCGCGATTCCAAATCGGTCGAAAAATGCCAAGGTACACAGCGATCCATTTGTCCGAGTTGTTCATTAAAATTCGCTTCCGATAACGTTCGATCGATAATACGTTCTCGTTATGGTACAAGAGTAGTCTGACGAATCCAAATGAGATTTCAACTTCCGGCCGAGCATGCTCGAAGGAAGATGCTCGGATAAACGTTCAAGGTGGCTGTGTGGTTGTAAAGTCAGAGGAGGAACAGAGACACGGCTACGAGTCGTTGTGTTGGGTGTCTGGGTGACCGCGTGGCTGTTTGCCAACCCGCATACATCATACCGTGACATAATCATCCTATATTCGCACCCCACTCATTCGACTTCCCCATGCTCCTGACCCGTTCTTCTCCTCTCCTACCCCTCGTGCCATGCTACTGCTGCATTACGCTCTGCAGATAGTCTCATCCGTAGTATTACGTGGCGCTATCATTGCCACGACGCAGCGCTTGTGCTAAACGACATCCTACTTCCGTCCACGGCTAAGCAAACCTCGCATTGTGCCAACTCCGAACGCGGACCGTCAAACACCTACGCTGTCGTCGAGGGGTTGATTATCGAGACGCGTGTAATTAGCCGAGTGGAAGGACATTTGTATGCACCCGCGCTTTGCCGTTTCGCTCGTCAGAGGCTCTTGAATTATGTGGATCGTTTTGTTCGCTAATAAACGGTAGATGCCGTTGATTACGCGTAACGTTGTTTCGTTCACCCCGTGTGCTTTCGCGCGCACCGACCCTGTAGACGTTCGTCGGGTGAATATTAATAGCAATGCTCTAGGAATCACGGGAAAATGGATCTTTTGACGAACGCCTTTGGAAATCCTGTATCGTCGAAACTTAGTAATTGTAACAGATTTTAACACAAACTATGAAACTGCGAATGTTATATGATGTATCATAGTCTGTAAAGTGAATATGATTTAATCCGTAGATTGTGGATCTCAGATAATTTTGCAGACCTGGATAACATCCGAAGTATAATTCTGAAAAATTACTTGCACTCCCTGGAATAAGGAAGAAATACCAGCAATGGCTAGCAATTACCAACCCAAAAATTATGATATAAATTCTGAAATATTTTTAAGTTAAACGGTCTCATCAAAAGTAGTCTTTTAAAAGATTACTCGCACTGTTACAGCGGCAGAGACGTAATGCAATAACGCGAATCACCTAGTCATTAGGTTGTAGAAACTCGTTCGTAAGAATTCAATTAGGATTTATTCGCGAGAGGAGAACACGGCGCGTATCTACGGCGATAGAAGCCCTGCCAACGTTGAGGAATTCCTAATTTAATATCGTCTCGAGGAACCACTTTCAAACTACATATAATTTCAGACTGCGTGCGGTTTAGAGCTGCTCCGACAGCGTTATGACATCGCATTAGGGTTACGGCAGGTGATCACACCTTGGTGAATTGCAAGTAACCGTTCTTCGGGGACGATCATAATGTACCATTATACCGTTTTAATATGCCCACGCGAGATTCAGCTTACGAAACCTCACATGTACACGTTCATTTTCAATATATAGGGTGACAGGAGAAATGGTGATCCTCTGTGAAAATGTAAGTCAAAACCGTGAAATGAGTTTTTCAACACTTCTTTATTATATTTAATTTTTATCGGCCGTGTGCGAAGTTTTGTGATACTATAAGGAGATTTATAAGGTGTTTTCTGTTATTATCGATTGACACCCTGTCTAGGTGTACCGTGTATCTTCAACGGGGATAAAGATAATGTCACGGTAGCCGCAACAAGATAGTGCACGTGAGACCAATTTCTCGTAGGAACTGAACCGTCTGAACATTGTCGCCATCTGTTCCGGAATTAATCGTTCGTTCGCGTATTATGACAACGTTCCTCTGTGAAATCCAGGGAAATTTAAACGTGGCAGAAATCCTGTTCGTGTAATATGATAACTCGCACCCTCGTACACGATTAATACAAATATTCGAACAAAATTTCCATCTACAGCTTCCTCAACGTGAGGTGCGTTTCATTTAACAACCAATTATTTCCGATAGCCATCACACCCTTCCACAATATTATTTCAATAAATTGAAATCATGAAACATTATAGAAGTGCTTAATTTTGTATACAGTCGGAAATCTAAGGAGAGAGTAGGGCGACTAAGTGGTGGTCCATGATAGTTGCGATATTTCGAATTTAATTCGTCGATTGCTTATCGAAGACACTTTCACGGTCAGTTAACGAAACATGTGCCACCTGACGCGAGGAAAAATTGTAATTCTCTGAATCGTGAAACAAAATTTTCTTTTTGTGTACAAAGATGCATTCCAGGTGTATCTGCTCGTTAACGCTGCAATCTGAGCTAAATTAAATAATTATCACATTGGATTAAACCGTGAGTGGATCCGTAGCGTGAATCAGGTCTAAGTGGACTTTTACGTGATCAGATAACAGAGGCAGTCGATGCAAAGAGAAGAAACTTTTCTCCTGTTGTTCGTTTCTTTTTCCATTTATCGCGCCCGCGCGGTTCACCTGCATTCAATTTAATCGAACCGGTGTTCCGTTAACCGCTAAAATACTGCACACTCGTTCGAATTCATTCGGGACAGCATCAACAGTTCGCCTCGGCGTCGCCTCCGTGTTCCACGATCGTATTTATGCGTCGTGTCCCGGCTTATACGCGTGCATAAACGCGTGTATGCGTCGGTTCGCGGAGGGAACGATGCAAAAAGGAAGGAAAGGACAAACAAGAGGAGAAGGAAGGAGTACCACGCGTTCCACAACGCAACGACAACGTTCTGCGGACAGTTAGAGCTCTTGTGCCGGTACTGTGCATTTATTACGTAACGCTTACAACCGTACATAAACGTTCGTTCGTGACTACACGTTATTACACAGCCTCGTACAAGCGTTCGCGTTGCGCTATTCAAAGGCACTCTGATAAATTCGAATTGCCCCGTTGACAAGCAATTCGGATAATTTAATTGCGCTCTCTTGACGATGCCTCGCACGAACGAAGAAAGAAAACTGTATTTCTGTTGTCGCGTCGATCCGTACGTACAGTATGTACGTGCATAACGAAAGCGGTGAACCGTAACTAATTTCGCGACGGCCAGGTGGGAACCAAAGCGAGCCCGTCCTTTATTGGTGGTTACCTCGTCCAATTTCTTCGTTTACGACGAATCACGAGCGCACGCAAATTATTTTTTATCGCATTGTAAAACGTGCTGGACATTCGCGCGAGGTGCAAATTTCCCTCGCGTTTACTTGTGCTCGAATTAAATATCGCGGACATTTTCGGACTTTTACGTTGACCCGACCGATGAGGATGTTGCATTCGTCATAAAATAAAGAAGTGATTTCAACGTACCCTATACTCGTTGGTAGGTCAACAGCGTCTATAACATCGGTTTAATAAGACGTGGTGTACGGCGTATGGCCCCAATTAACTAATAAACGATGCAATGTTTCGTTCAAAGTATGGTCCCCGTTTATGAGAACATCTTCGTAGTGGTCGGTATGCAAAGGCATACACGTACATTACATAGACGTTGGCCTACAAAAATGACAACTCGGAACGATACTAATGGACATTAAAATGTCAAAGCGAGTGAACAAACACGCGATAAAACAGATGCATAGAAGAAAGAGCATGAACGACTCGATTTCCATCCAGCGAGGGGTAATAGGATTCGAAAACTAATTGCGCGCGCAGAATCGCACCGCAGACACCGAGAGAGGCCTCGTCTGGTCGGTTGTCTTGGCTAATAGTTTTCCTAGTAATAAGACACTAAGAAGCATCCTCGCCGCAAGGATTCACCGAACTATGCGTCTTGCAACGTCCACTCAGCGACGAATTCCTGGGGGGAAAAAAGAAGAGCGGACGGAAAAAGAGAGCGTCGGTGTCTGTTAAAGCTGAAACGCCACGGTGAATTCCCGTGAACGATCAGGGATCCTAGGAATTCCTGTCCCACGGTCGTGGGACCGAGGAAAAACGGTCGCAGACGCCGAACACTCGACGGGACTTCGCGGTCTGGAATCACGGCCGAGGCAGCTTCTGCACCCTGAGGGTCGAAACGAGTCCGAGAGCCGGGATGAGTCAACCGGTCGTGCAGCGTGCCGCAACCGGTCCGCATAGAAACCCGCAGCCTGCTTCGTAACCGAGTATCTGATTACGTTCCGAATTTGGTAGGCCATTGTGCGTAGGAGCCAATTAACGTCCGAAATCGGGACTGACGCGGAAACCTGCAGGAATGCTATTACGCGAACTTTTACCGAGCTGACCACGCTCGAGCATACTCGAGAACGATAAAAAGCCGCGGACGCGCGGTATGGCTGCGAGAAGATTAAAAGAAAAGGAACAAAGGACGATAGGCACGTTTCGGGATTTGCGGCCTCGCTGTTAACGCGCTGATGCATGAGATGCCCTAGTACGGGACACTATTTTTAGGTACATCACACAGCTGTAATCTTTTGGTTGAAAACTGAAACACTGGATTCGTGAAAATTTTCAACTCCTTACATTACACGTTTCCAAACTTTCAAATCTGCAAGTCTCTCCAAATCTCCGAAATTCCTAAACTTCTAAATCACAAAAATCTCAAGTCTACAAATATCTAAGTTTCTGAATACCCGAGAAGCCACAAAATAGATGAATTTCGATAATAAATATTGAAGCGTGATATATTACCGATACATATCGATCGTCATGTTCGAAGTTGGGTAAGTTAACAGAGAAATGGGCGAATAAGGAATATCCGGAGAAAGATTTAGCTTCGTCGAGATACGCCAGAGACTAGACCCTATGTCTCAGGGTGCGTACAGGTGGAAAATACCGATAAAAAGTTCCCCGAAAGAATTATGAATCCCAATGGTGCAAGGGTCGTGGGTGCGAGAGTAAACTGGTCGTCCGTTCATTCGTTCGTGCTACCTACGTTTTATGGGAATTCCATAGGAAATATTTCAATACATGCGCGGATGATGGCTCATGGGACGACCTTGTCCCATCTAGCTTCGCTTCCCCTCGTATCATTTCCATTGTATATCACGCATTTGCCAAGGCATACATTCTTATCGCGAATGATCCTTTCCTCCGCCTCTTTTTCCTTTTCCTCTCATTTGCACCCTGTCTCGCCACCCTTTCACGAACAGGAATTTGAAAGCCGGCGAATGGTCGGGGTACAAATCAAGGCTCCACGCGATCAATCATCCGTGAAATATTTTCTTCGAACGTCTTATGTGATATTGATCGAGACAAATGAACGAGAAGAATTATCTTATCTTTTTGTTATCAAAAATTTGTTCCGAGTTCATCGTGCAGTGATCGAATCAGTGGTTTCTCTGTGCATCTCCTTTTAAAGGGAGACTCGTTACGAAAAGACCTCACCCTTTCTCTGGGACAGACGTACCTCGAAGAAGAGGAAGAGGAAGAAGAAGAACCAATCTTGTTGAGAAGCACATATCTCGAAGACGTTACCGCGGGGTCAAGTTACAAAGAACCGCAAGAGCGTAGCTAATTTTCAGTGGTTCCTTCGCTTATAATTCACCGTCGTTGCTGCTACACGATCTTCGTGAAAGTAGCTTTCGTTTTCCAACAGGTACCCGAGACTCCAGAACGATCGGATCGATCGAATCTGTTTATTATTCGTTCACGGAATTCGTTGACATCGTTACGTTTATATTTCTGCATAGACGTCGAAACTTTCATAAACTCAATTAAACTCATTCGGTGCCGCGGAGATTCGAGATCTCGTTAGTATGACGATATCTGACGATACAGTCATAAATAATTGAATCGTATCGTTTATCGCCAGTTAGAAAACGCGGTAAAATGACTAGGTGAAGTAATAAATAGCAGTCTCGAAGTTTACTACTCGCAGCGAATAGTAATCGACCGAGGCTATCATCGTCCACGTTATTTTATATTCATTTCGTGTATCGTAACTTAAGTAAGGAAAGTTTAGCACTAATACTCTCGTCTGCCCTCCAATTACGAAGTTTTAACGCGCGATAACGCTTGAGAACTTTTTATTTAATAAAGAAATCAATGTTCTCGTCGCTACGAAGTCATGTAATGACCCGTCATTACGAAAATTACAATTATTGATCGTTTAACGAATCCTCCTCGCATCCGAAATATAGGTTATGATACTGCTGATTCAACGATCGGTAATTAGACGATAATTTTCTTGTCGATCGATAGCTTTTAAGAAGAAGCATGCGGTACAAAATTGGTGTTAACGTTGCTACCGAGGAGAAGCGTAAAGAAACGAAACGTACAAATCAAACGCGCGTCCTCGCCAAGTTTAGTTCGACGCTTTCGTAATCCTCGATTCGCTTTTCAAACTTCGTCGCGATATTAATCAAAGCGTTACACTTTCGTATAATCCGCGAACCAAATTTCAAACAAATTATCCCAGGATCTGGTCGGACAAGCATCCGGTGGCATTTTATAAATGGTCTCGAAGGAGTAAGGAATTGCGGACATTAGTAAGGGGTTGTCAACGTCTTCTGCTGAACCTGCTGCACCAGCTGCCGGTACCGCTTCGAAGCAAGGAGAATTAAGCGGTCTTAAACGTTCTTTGATACCGCCGTCGACGTCTTGAATTATTTTTTAGCGTGACGTTGCGCCGATCGCGTCGACATCTCGATTTTTAACAACAGACCGGCCGTAATAAAAATACTGCTTGCCGCCTCCTTCGACGAACAACGAAAGAAATTGAAATCGAAAATAAGAAATCACTTCATCGAACTCGAGAAACCGAACTGTCGCGAACGAAACTGTGTGTTGGTCGTAATAAGTCCACGATATAAGTGTACCTTACAGATATACACTTCGATAGAACGGGAAAACTTGTTGTCACGTTCTCCATCTGCCAGCAAAGTAGATTTCGCTCATAATAAAATACTTCGTTCTCTATCGTGTTAGAGTTCTTTCGATAACACGTATCCGCGATAAAAAGTAATTATCGCGAGCCGTGGCGTCGAGTCGTTTAAAACGTCGTAAAAGTTTCTTATAACACGGTTAATGGTACGTTGATGGATTATTATCGGTCGTGTAAAAGCTGCAAATTTTAATAACGCTCCTGGGAACGTATGATTACGTCTGTCTGTCGGTCGTGCGGTTCGTTCGCTCGATCGAGAACATTTAACGCTAGACCGTTGCGTTTAATTCGCAAGAAACGCGTCAATTTCACCGGCCAATGTTTCCCGCTGATAATTAGACGTTGGTATGCGAGAACGACGATGATACCGCATTAGGTCCGTGGGTCCCTCGCAGACGCACCCATGGGGTACCATTATTTCACCGTTGGCCCCTTCAAATTGAACGTTGTTCTACACCGGCGGCTATATTCTATAACGGTTATTCGCGAGTGTGCAGCTCGTATCCTGCGGAAACGGCGAGTATTTCTATCAACCTGCGAGGCAACACGCGGACATTTTTAATCGAGCACACGGATTTTCATCTCCGTCTGGTCCGTTTCTCGGATCGTTCGCGTCGTTTCTCGCGTGTTTTTCTAATCGTAGCGGTACCCGACCGATCCTCGATAATCGTCGTGCATTCGCAAAGCAAATAGCAGTTTCCTCGAGTGGCGCTGCGAGGTAGGCTATTTTCGAAAGTGGCGTTTCTTCGTGACGTCCGATGCTACGGTAGACTTCGCCTTGAACACGTCGTTAAGCGAGCATGTCGCGATTCGAGGATCGTACGAGGCTGTTTCTGGTTCCGCGAAACGAGGACTATCGTGGAAGCGGGTCCAGGGAGCGCGAAGGGGGATCAGGTGGCTGTCCCGCGTTCGACGTGTTAATTACACGGCCACAACGACGAGGTGGCGCTTAATCAAAGGAGGTCGATCGTCTGGTGCCGCTCGTAAAGCGTGCAAGCCGCTCGGTACGGCGCACACACGGTCCTCGTCACGGGATTACGGTTGTTTAAGGCAGAAAACGGATGAGACGCGAACGATTCGCGCGCGTGTAAACGCGTACCGTTGCGTACGTAGTGTAAGTAAGTTGGCACACATATCGAGTATACCCGATAGTATTCACGGACAAAGTATCCGAGAGGAAGAGAGAGAATTCAACCGGTGGATGGGGTGTACGTGATCGGGGTCCAGATAGTATGCCCAGACTTATGGTGAGCCCTCTCGAATCGCATCCCGAGTGCAATAAATGTTGTAACGTACACCGTACCGGGCTATGCATGCTCGAGCTCTGACGCCGCGGCCGATACTGGCCTGAACTTTATTTAATTAATGTAACCGAATACCCACACTTCGTGTAAATGCAACTGCTCGATCGTTTCAATCGTTCATTTGCGTATTCCGCGTCTACTACCGGCCTGCGAATTTCGCTAACGTTTATCGTTCCCCTAGCTACTACAAATATCGCGATACAAGCGTTGTGTTGATTTTATAACGTATCCAGAAATAGGTCGAACAAGAATATTCGCTGTACTCTGAAATTTCATCTTTCAGAAAATTGAATTGAACTTCTCGGAAAAATTTCCAGGGAATCAGGTTCTAACACGAAACGTTTGCGTCCACGGTTATTTTAAACAGACTGTCCGTATCGTTTGATGGTACAGCTGGTTTAAATACTTACGTAGCCCCTCGAGGTATCGGATTGTTATCGAACATAGCCGCCGGGTGCTTCTGAAAAAGAGAAAGCTAAACGAGCCCTGGAGCCGATACGAGTTGCAATCAGGTCTCCGAATTATCCGGCGCGATATATAATGTTCGACGTTGGCGCACGAATTATTAAGTTCATTTCCCGCGGACCGATTACCACTCTCCGCCTACGTGGACCTCTCGAATCAGTGCGAAAGTCGACTGTGATCCCCTTCACGGACTGCCGTACCGTGCGCCTTGATATAAATGCATATTTCGTGTACGACATGCGACCAAGAATTTGCTTATTTATCTCGTGGCAAGTTATCGAGTCTGCCGCAGAACGCGTCGATTATCTCGGACGTCGCGCGATTTCGAGGGTCCGCAGAGTCCTGTTTAATGACACGCGGTCCTGTGTTCCTGACAGGTGCCATCGAGAACCTCTGTGCGCCATTTTATAAATGATCAATTCCTTTGTGAGTATTTCGATTAACGAATATAATAGCTGTCGAAACTTTAGTAAATAAATCGGCCACTTGGGTCGCCGCAACTTAATATTTGTAATAGGGAACGCGAAGTCTGTGATATCCTATTACACGCAAGGAAACGTAGGAACTAATAATCTTCGTATTACCATATGAAGGGAGAACGGCTCTTGTTTTTCCATAACGTACCTATCGGTCGGAATAAATTTCAATAATCAGACCTCGAAAGAATTATCGTATAATCACGATGAGATCACGACAGGAATATCTTTGAAGGACGATCGACGTAGCGTGTAATTGTACCAGTTTCGTTTCTAACTAGGAAAGACACGAAAACACTTGCAACCGTATCGAGGAAAAACCGCAGCGAACAATTCCTTTTGATTCCAGCGATCGGTAAATCTTTATAAAACGTTTGTGCTCAGCTGCAACTAGGATCCACAGCCGCTAACCATTTGTTCCGGTCGGTCATCGGAGACGGAGAGCGGTGTTTCGAAGCTTTTATCGAATTCTGTGGTCACGCGCAATGATTGCAGTTTTAATCAATGTTCTGTCGGGGTCGTTTAGTTATCTGTCAGTGAAATGCTACGATTTTGCTACGTGTACGCCAATCTGGAACACGCATCGTCATTACGATAATCGCATTGACTGTTGACTAAAGTATTCTGCTGGAAATTACTTCAATCCCGAATCAGTGAATTGTGATGCAGTCATGGAAAATGGAATTTAGCGTTGGAAAGGAACACATCACTTTGGGGAATGAAATATGTTACTTTGAAATTTTGAAATTTATTAACCAAAATCTCGCAAATTCTGCTACATTGCCATTTCTCCTCTTGGGAGTTTATGTGCTCGCCAGTATACGTACACGTTCGATACACGTTCGTATTGTATAATTTCGTGTTAATTTTCGAAGGTAAAAGGCTCGTGGAAATCGATGAAAAATATATGGGTGTTCTTTAGATCAAAGCAGGAATCGACCGTGTTCAAATTCGCTGCGGACGATTACCATGAAAACTTACAAGTTTCCCGAAAGATAGATATTCAGTTTACATAGAATTCGAATCGATGTTTATGATGGGGTAATCTTTCGAGACATTGTACAATCTCGCCGGGGAAACTGTTTCGTATGCCTCCACGGTGAATATTCCCTTATACACTGACGAGTAATTCTCTCATCACGCAAGCTTGCGATGTAATTTCGCCGAATGATTTATGACGGCTATAATGACCGAACGAAGGTCACGATCCCGAGAAGATCTTCTGGAATCGATCGAAGATCGAGCCGTGCCAAGGAAGGCTCATCGTCCTGCATGGAGACCAGAAAACTCGGTTTATTACCGTTTTTCTCTACTTAATTTATTTCCGATAAAATCGTTTCTAACGAAGTCGTACAAATTAAGTGCCTCGTTTCGCGCTGAACGAAAGGAGAACGCGCAGTTTGCATTCCACTTTCGTTCCGATTAATTGTTTCCTTCGCGCGATGTTTACAACTGGTGCACGCACGTTTGTAACTGCTTAAGCAACGCGACGCAAGAAAAAGCGTTGTTGTTCTCCACTTGGAAATGAACTCAGACTCGGTCTCGATCTCTTCTAGCATTTTGTTCGTGTTGCCTCACCGGACTAGTTTTTACGATTCGACGTGACTCATTGTACGCCACAGACGAACCTGTTAGCGCCACCCTCTGCGTCGAACCGGTGTATCTCGCCACCATCTTGGTCGACCGTTCAATCGAAAAAAGAGAACTCAATTGAAAGATGATTGCCTCGTATAACCTCCAAACTTCTTGACGCTATTTCGAAATACTTTATATCACGTCCAACGGGAACTTTTGTTCGTTTCTGTATTGGAAGAGAATAATACATATTTGGGAGATTTATTAATATTTATCGAACAATATAATTTCGTTACTAATGACCTTTTCGCAGCGTGATGGTAATTTGTGCAAACGTTTCTGCAGAATGACTCATCTCTCGAGGCGAAAAGCAATAACATTATCGAGGACTTTCTGGTAGATTTAATATTTCTCTTTCGCAGTTAAGAACAATGGATTTTCGACGTTCAAACAAACGATTTAACAACGTGGGTACTATAAAAGGGAACATTACGATACGAGGGAACACTGGTGGTATTGGATAACAACGACGGTAGTTAAAAGCTGCATTGCTTTCAGAACTGCAATAATTATTGATAGACCCATTAAAGATTTATAAAAATCATGTACACGTTGATGTTTATTTTTAAGGAATAATTAAAGCTTGCTCGTATTTCCCGAGTGACAGTGATACGAGCATCGAGATAAAACTTCTCGATGCAATCGTTCGAGCAACTTAGAACCGCGAAATTGCGGTCGCAAAGGGTAAGATACCGCGGAACTGGTATGACCCTTTATGCGCGTGCACACGAACGCGATCGCGCACATCGACGGCAAAGCAGTTAATGGAAGCTTAGAGGTTGATAGCCTTGAGTACGTACCGTGGCTGGCCGTGTCATGGCCGACCGATTCTTGTACTCTCTCTCCGACTGGTCCGACTTGACCGCTCTTTACCTCGAGAAAACCGACCGTCTCTCTTACCCTGCTGCTCATCCCTTTCCATCCCTATTCCTCTGCTCGCTCGTTCGCCAGGCCATCTTATTCCCCACTCCGGATGTTGTTACCGCACAGGGACGCCGCCGGCTGGTGTTGGATGCGGACCGAGGAGTCTTGCGCTTGCCAAATTGTTCCTATTCGAGAGGAACGATCCATCGAAAGTTACGCGAGATTTTGTGCCATCCTCTCCAAGTAACCCTTCTATCTTCTCATAATTAACAGGCTAAATTGCAGCAGCTCGTACCGACGTATGTCAATTAAGAACTCGAGCTGCTATGGCTTTCGTCGCGATGAGATTAATATAGATTCGTTTTAAGGAACACCCGGGGGATGAAGGCCGGCATTGAGACCCAACGATGTCCCGGCACAATGTCAACCAACCCGGTGGAAATACTTTGAGGAGCTCAAGCGAGAGGGAACGAGGAATACGACAGGGGTCTTTGATCCGTACACCCTTCCTGCTCGGTTAGGGCTGCCAACTACTGGAGTAAATAGCACGGTCACGTGTTTATTCAGATCCGGACGCAATTCACCATCGTTGCCAGTGTCTATGCTCGATACTGTAGACGGTGCGGCCGTTAATGAGACGTGTTTGGACATTTGAGTTCACCTTTGCAAGTGCACGAGGCACGAGAAGGTAATGCAAACATGCATTTGGACAGGAAGGGACTAGATAGAATCTAAAGTGTAGAACCTAGAGTTTAGTGGAAGCCTAGGAAACTCTAGAGAATTGTCAACTCTTAAGAGACAAAAAATGTCGATTCTTATCTCCCGTCCGCAATGTGTTGCGCGTGAGAGACTCTAATGCAGGGGCCTCCTTAAGTGTAGGGTGCCTGCAGTGCTCTAAACCCATTTGCTCCGTTGGTTCATGATATAATAATTATATGGAAAATGAAACGTAGGGTGAACAGCGCGAGGAAGTAAACTCGGTACTTTTCGAAGCAACAAACGAAAAATATTGACGCAAAATACTAGGAACAACAAAGAACAGCTCCTACGTAAACATTTAGACTCGTAACCACCAGGGAACCGTGTTCCTTCTGAAGTGCCATTAGCACCGAAATCCCGAACGCTCGTTCAAGCGCACTCGTAGATCTCGATTCTGCTCGAGTTGCTCGAGAGCTTTCCGAAAATCGCCTTCGAATCTCCTGGAGACGAAATCAAATAATTACCTAGCGACTCGGACCACGCCATGGACCGTGCAAATTGTAGCGCGGAAAGGCGTTAGCGCTTGTTTTCAGAATATCATCCGTGAATAAGGTTGTTGACCATTCGAGCTATGCAATCGCGAACAATGTATCGATCGATGAATCGCGTGACTATTGTTAATACGCTAAGTTCATCGTGAGTCAGCTCTAACGAGACAGTAAATAAGAGGAAACGGAGGAAACACAAGACAGCGATAAAAAGAAGATCGAGGTTATAAATAATGGTTATGATTATGGGAAGGAAGTAGACCTTGGTTAATTCTGCAGATCCTTCGCTTATAAATTGCCTGTCCGAAAGGCAAGCGAAGAGTTTAAACCCGATCCTAGAGGCTCGTTGGTTCTGAAACGCCTTGGCACAAGAGATACTTGAAAAACTTTCTTAGTCATGCCAGAGAGGTACGACGCAAAAGTTTCGTGATAATTTTAGAAACGCTTTTTAAAATGCCTTTATCGGAGATAGCCACATTACAACGCTCGAATCGGACAATTTTTTCTCAATGAACACAAATAGTATGATATCACACGCAGATGCGGTTGTTAGTCACCGACGATTTCCTGTAATGGCAAGATATAGCCAATCGTTGATATGCAGCTGTCTGCGTTACAAAGAAGTGTCTTTCAAGGCGCCACACTGATAGACGAACAATCTTTTATTTATTGCTTCGAAAGATACATATACATGCCGAGGTAACACGTGTTATACTCCATGCGTAGAGAATGATTCATGATCGTAAACTGTCGATGGACGAAGTCAGGGTCAGTTACGACTCCGACAAATTTTCACATCCTCAAATTCATGGATTTCTAATTATTCAAATTTCAAAATTTTAATATCATCAAGTTCTTATTGTACATATCAACATATTTAGGTCTTCAAACTATTATACTAACAAATTTTTAGACTGTCCATAACTAATCCCTAAATTCCAAAGTCTCCAAACACCTTCTCAAGATCCTAGATGTTGAAATTCCAAAGTATCCAAATACGTATGTTATCAAATTCTTAGCTCTCCAAGTCTTTAGATCTCTATATTCTTCCAATGTTACCAGACCTCCAAATCTCTGGGTCCTCAAATCTCTACATCCCCAAAACTTTAGAACTCCAAATACCAAGGTGCCCAAATTCCTACGTTTCGAAATTCTTATATCTCACTAAATGCTCACCTTCCCAAACTCATAAACCCCCTTTGAAGCTTGCCAAAATCGTATATCCTCAAATCCTGATCATCAAAGTTTAAAATCCCAGAGGTCCCTAAACATCATGACCGAAACCTCTTCTCCCTCGGCTGCCATATACTCTCTATGGAAGTCAGATTTGCTGTGGAGTGTAGATCGTCGTATTTCACACTTAACCGGTAACATATCGAAGCGCCGTGGCCATATGCCCGTGTAGTATATTCGTAACGTTCTAGTTGAGGGACTTGGCTGCAAAAGGGACCGGGTTTGGCTGGTCTATGTAAGAGATCGTTCGTGGAGAAGGGATCGTCGTCGGCCGTGGCACGGTGCACAGAGGAAGGGATTGCGCGTGAAGGGAATCGTGGGTCCGCCGAGGGACAAGGAAGGGGACAGGGTACCGTAGACAGAGAAACGTAACGGACTAGGACAACGTGCAATAGGGATGAATGAGTGCGAGTGAAAGAGGCTTCGGCGGCGAGGGGGTCGGTCGGCGAAGAAGGGGTCGGAGGGGGTTGCGGGGCGGCGATATGGCTAGAGGCTGGGGACAGGGTGAGGGGAGGGGGGATAGTAGGCTCGCCTTGGTTGGCTGCCGCGCAGCGCGCTAGTTTCGGCTTGCCGCTCCGACGCGACGGACGTTGTATCGCAGTGGTCGCCGTTTTCCACGTGCAGGCGACCCTTTTACGGTGTGTCGTTTATTTTCTTTGTTTTGATCGCGTGTGATTCGGTGCACGACGTACAGTGTGAATCTGGAGTGACAGTGAAAAGGAAAAAGAAAAGAAAATTCGCGGTATCTCGTTCGGTTTATTTATTAAGGGTTCGCCGTGTATACCCTCGGGTGAGTTCAGTGTCACACACGCAACCAGCGATGGTGAGACTCGGACGGTGTGTTCGGTCGAGTCTGTAATAATCTCTTCCAACTAGCTCCATTTGGATTACTTGAATCGGAAGCACCGAACGGCGCTAATTGTGCGGGAAAGGGAACCGGAACGGAGCTCGACTTTGCGGAAAAAAGGTGCGTGCATTTTGATTATGATAGTGCTCCGAAACGTACCGGTCGACTATTTCCTCGGAGATCGAGTGAGCAGATCGTTCGAAAGTGAGCGTATCGGGGGTTCGTTCTTACTCGCATTTTTGAACGTTCGTTTCGTATTCGTTTTATCGACCGTACATTCGATCGCGTGTATAGGACAAAATGGCGTCGACGATCCACTGTACAATGGTTTTATGGCGCGGGTAAACCTACGGTGTTTCGAATCGTTCGGAAAGCACGGTTTCAACGGCGCGTTACAGGTGTGCATTTCCTTCGCTCGTGTACGCTTTCGTGTTCCTTACGGACGGGGGTCGTAGAAATTCACGGTGTTGATTTTGATAATGATTTGATTTAAGTCTGTGGCAAACGATGACCGATCAAAAGTGACATGTGTATCGGTGAATTCGTAAGTGGAGCGAAGAAACGAGATCTTTGTTGTTTTATTACTCGGAACGTGAAATTGATCGTGATGTGTATTTTGTAACAATAAACGGGTTTTGCGATACAAACGGTGGAAATTCTTTCAATCAACTTACAGGCTAAATTTTAGGGTAGCAGTGAATCGTTTGTTTACCCTGACAAATCGTAGCGATACGATGTTATTACTGAGGGTATCAGAAACGTTTCCGACTCGTTCGCAGTGTCAACAAACTTTGCGTTCATTTCTTAGATTATACCGTTAAGTATACGAAGCAAAATATGTATTAGATATTCATCTGACTTAATTTAGAATGAAGTGGAATTAAAAATTCTTTAGGATATTTGGAAATATTTGTGTTAATTTAATAATTAATGGATGTTACAAGTTAATGAATACAATTATCTGCTGTAAATTGCCTAATTGCATTATTAATATCGCTTAAATATATTATCAATCATTATTGCTCATAATGTTGATATATTAATGTATAATGTGATAATAAATATACGTAACGTTCAAACAATATAACAAGTCATTTATTACATTTACATTATTTGAATAATAGTCAATGGTAGTTTTGACATGAGACAGCTGAAAAGACTATAGCGAGTTCAACGAGTCCATGTGAGTAGAGTCATGTCTGACCATCGGGGGCTAAAATTTTTCAAACATTTATACAAATTTGAATCGACCATTCGCGCAACTTGCAGTAAAAACATAGCGTAAAAAATCCGTAACAACAGGCTGGAATATCAAAGCGCGTAAAATGGAGCGCAGAGACAAGAATTTAATATGGATGTTGCCGAAAGAATTTTAAACGAATTTCGCGGGATATACCGCGGATTAGAGTGTCACTTTATGCTGCTTGTTGCTTTATCATCCAAAATGTTATTTTTCCATCGTGAGCAGAAGAAGAGATCGAGTGAGAGAGAGTGGGATCGAAGCAAGGTGAGAAAGAGAAGGAAATGATAGATGGCGATACTTATTCGCATTAAATTAACGCGACGAGACGATTGCGACGCGGACTTAACGAACATGTACCTTTCCTTGAACGCTGAAATCCTTGGGGCCATTCTATTATGTCGGAACGAGTTTCTTAGTTTCGAAAACCAGTTCTCGAAATTTTTTTCTCCAGCGCGTAACCTCGCCGGGGAAGAAACATTGGAATTCGTCAGGCGAACTTTTCTCTTTTTAGTCCGAAACGACGCTTAAAGCGGATAGAGCGTGATATTAAAAGAATGTCGTATTTCATTTACCCTTTAACGTGGAACGCACGCTCGTTTAACAGCCGACTGTCGACCATTATTATTTTAGGTACACGCACAGATCGTATCAACGGGTATTTGGATGAATTCGTACCGTGTTACGGTGTCAAAAGGAAAATTATTTTCCTGTTACTTAGCGTGTTCCGAGCTTGTACGCATTGATAGGAAATAATTGTAAAATATTATTCGGAAGAAAACACGCTCGTGTCGTGCACGCCGGGTTACAAATGTTGCAAGATAAATGTATTAGCGAAAGATAAATGGTCTTCACGAGCGAACACGAAGTAGCAAAAAGTTTCGAAGTCATCTTCTGTGTTACTCCTTTTTTTTTTCTTACATTTTACCACGCGATGATAGATGGGATTAAGTTGAAAACGGGGACGCGTTTCGCTTAATTATTCGCGAATAATATTCATTATCTTGTCAGGGTGCTCCATAGCCGAATACTTTACGTAATTAACGCTTCTACTCATCGACGAATTTAGTTGCAACATAAAATTGATGATTGTACTCCCGTGTTTTGCGATTTGGATGCTTGCTTCGCATTACTCCTATTCAGGTGTTGATTATAATTTCAAAATTAATGAGTTCTACTTTTTTTTCATTCCACGATCAAGAACCACATATGTACATATTTTTTTCATATATATCAATGCTTCTGTAATTCTTTGTAATTAAAATAATAAAAAAAAAGCAGCCGTATTTAAGACGTAATTCAAGCGTTACAGTGTTACATAAAAATGACATGGAAATATGTATCTGTCGTTAAGGTTGAATATCTTAGCCTCGGTAATATAGCGACAACTTCATATATTTTCGCGATAACATTGAACTAGAACGAAAATTTGCATACCTTATCGTTCCTCTACGAGACCGCTCCAAAACTTTCTAGAGGGAAAAATCATTTCCACGGTTTTTTTTTTTTACGGAGCATGTAACTGAAAGTATTCACGGTGATCAAAATTCTACACTAATAGAGGTGCGAATTTTTTCTAAACACGAGATCATAATACTTGGGTAGTATTAGCGATATTTAGTACACGTAGAGCGTCCGGTCGATTTCGTCGCGTGCAAGGAAAAGGGGGCTCCGTTCTAATTCGTCCCGCCGATAAGATTGAGCCCCGGCGAAACGTTAGTGTGTTACTCTTAGCATCGACAAACTGTTAGCAGCTAGCCACGATACGCCGTTAAAGGCTGTGTACGCGGTTTCCACGGGTGCTTTGACCCTTTGTCTTAGTCCGCATGTTAACGAGGCTTCGTTAATTACACCTCGTGAGATTACGACAGGGACAGGTGGCCGACGATTATCCATTATCCGTCCTAGAAACGTTGCTCGAACGGACGCGACCGAGCATCGGAGATAACTGCTGATTAATACACTCCCATTCGTGACGACGGAATCGATGTTCGATTGACCTCGTCGTCAAGATTTACCTCTCCGACTCGACAAACCCCCGAGAACAACCGAGCGATAGGATTTTACTGGCGTGAAATTTTTCGTGGTGTCACTCGTTTTCGAAACCTGTTCCCCGGGCAAATTCACCTTTCGTGAGGACAGAGAAAGCGGAGATTGAATTTCAAGAGCGGACGAAAGCATTAGACTCGTAAAATCGTTGGTACCTATGCCCGAGAGAGCGTCGTAAACTCGAGTACGACAATAAATGCGTCGGTAAAAGGTTGTTCGCTGTATAAAAGCGACAACGATCGGTCACCTAATACACGGGACCAGCTGCCGTGTTCTCGATTCCGGTCTTTCTTCTCTTTCGAGAATTCCGAGCCTCCTGACAAAGGCTAATTTCGAGGGAAAAGGTAGCACTCTCTCCGCTGGATCCCCTCTTAATTACAGACATCGACCTCTTTATCGAAATAGACTGACATTATGTATATAAAAATAGGGCCGACGTGCAGAACGTGTTCTTTGTCTCCGTTTTCGAATACACTCGCTTTATATCTCCATCTGGACACTTTCGTGTTTACTCATGATCAGACGTGTTGTATCCCCACACGTTATACTTTTACCCCACATTGCACTTTTTCGCGTTAAACAATGAAAAAGCTAATATGTCAATTTTTCACTCCCACAGTTCCAATATAACGAAATGACACATTGTAATCCTTTCTCACGACACCATAAACGAGATATCGATTATTGTTATCGACACCGTTTGCTTTCATCCCCTCGGCTTCTTCGCACGGTTGCTTACGGGTGGCACACGTATACTCGCGGAAGATGCTCCAATTCAATCAACGTACTTCCCTTTGTGTAGAACTCGCGTGATATGGCACATGTTTAAATCAGGGTTGTGTACACGCGTTAACGCTTTAAACTGTCTGGTTCGCGTTTGAAACGCTTGTAGGAGCTCGGTGCAATCCGAAGTGAACTCGCCTCCGCTCGCACCGTAACCAGAGCATGAAAAAGGCAAGCAACACGTGCAGCCGTGAAAAAAAAACAATTTTTTTTTTCAAATGCACGTTCGAAGCATGGAGAAATCACTGACGTACACCGACCTGTTTTGACCCCAGTTTCCAGTTCCTCGAATTGTTCGACGTTCATTAGCTGCATTTATTGAAATTTTTCTTTATTCATTCTTTCGATGCATTTGTGGTTTGATCGTGTACTCTGTTTACTTTATGCTTTTGACAAGTTTGAAATGTTGTAGTAAGTTTGACTAGATATCGGTTAATTACAAGCTTTACGATATCTTTTATTCTTTGACCTCTTATCTGCTTTCTTAATTTTCTTCTTCATTTAACTCTAATCATCTAACGCGATAAATTAAAGGAGAGATATATTTAAAATACTAATCTAAAATTTCTTTTATCCAAGTAATTTTATCAACGTGTACAAGCGTTTCCCAAGTTGTGCCTCCGTTATGAAAAGAGCGTGAATAGTAAAGTTTTCTGGTATGATAGTGTAACTCGTCTCAATTGTATCGCGATAGTTCAGCATCAGGTTGCCAAGAGCTGTATCGTACAATATTTTCTCGCAAGTCGACACGGCATCCTTTGAACCCGAAGAGAACGGAAGTTGTGAAAAGTTAAAAGCACCAACGTCCCCGGAACACGTTGAGAACGTTAAAAATACGGCACTCGTCCGCCTCCGTAGAAAAAGGAATAATAAATAATGTTAACCCGGGTACGGCTGACTGTAATCGAGAAAACTGCCGGAAATGAAACATTGCTCGGCGTACTGGCGGTTTTAATGGTGCAGCGGAAAACGTGGAAATTCACGATGTGCAATATGACGATCATATGCATGGTTTGGCCGGGAGAAAGTCGACACTTCACTATTCTCGTTAGCATTCGTAAAGTATGTTGCATTAGCGGAGATCTTTCTTGTCGCAATAAACCGTGTGCTCGCTTTGCGTTTTTACAAAACCGAACCCCCGCGACGTTCACCACCGTTATCCTCTAACGTATGCATTCCGCGAACGAGCAATTTATGATCTCCCCGCGCTGCTTTACGCGAAATGGAAGTTACGATTATCTTATTTATGTTTCCTGAATTTGTTCCGTTTCACCGATATCCTTTGTCAACCATTTTCGCGCAACCGCGATACACTTTGGTAGATTAAATATTTATTAGTCTTAATGCGCGTATTCTACCGTGAATCTGATATCATTGTTTATAGGAAGTTAAGCATTGAAAGAGGGCAACTAGATCCATTCATACTACCATTATTTTTAGACGTACAGTCAAATCTAGCGTTTTAAAATAACCGAGGCTTTTCACCGAGTGTACAAAGATATTAGTCGTGTGCGGAGATATTGTGATTCGCTGCCAAAAGCGAATCGCAAAATTGTTTCGTTGTTGCGTTTTCGTCGTAAGAAATTCGTATAAATTGAAGGCTGGAGATACTTTGCGACAAACGTGTATTTCGTGAGCTCTTACGTATTATATGCAGCACGAAGCTATACAGCCGAGCTCTTAAAGGATATTATTACGTGCAAGATGGATTCCTCTATGAGGATGCACCTGGATTACTGTCATCGTACTTGTTCGTTCGCTTTTCCCTCGTGCACGACGTGAAATATGTACCTTGTTCTTTGATAACCGACATTTTACCATGGAAATATGATCGGTGATTATTCCGCGATGTTTGATGCATGGATAATTAAATGTAATTCGTTACAACACGCGCGAAATGAAATCGGTATAATTGAACGTGAATTCTGTTAATTGCTTTGTCATTTGTAATGGAACGTTAAATAACAGCCGAAAGATACGTGCATTCGACAAATTGGGCTAATTTTTGAACAGAATTACCTCGACCTCATTTCGTGATTTTAATTCGGCGCGTGAATGTTTTACGAACAAGTTTTATTCGCAATAACAGTGATTATTAAAAACGAATGAACCGTTTAAACGACGCGACACGATAGAATTTTATAATGCGTCGCTATAAAGAGCGGAGGCTCGTTTTTTTCGCTCGATATTTATTCCGTCAAGTGTCTGGATTTTTCTTGGACCCGTTCTCTCGCGGTAATTTCGTTTCTTATAATTGGCCACGCTAACGCTAACAAAGCCCGGTGCACCGTTTGTTTTATCAATTAATTTCACCGGTTCCCCGTCACTTGAACCAATCCCCGTGAGTAAAGAATAAGTTGAGATAAATGTTGAAGTACTTAAGGTAATCTGAGCTTTTCGCGGCTTTGCGATTATTAAGCAAAGTCCACGAGCGCAAATGGGAATGCAGCCCTGAGCGGATTAATAACGTGGAAATTACGTGGACTTGTCTCTCCTTTACCCTACCTTTTCTCCTATTATACATTTATTTCTACTTATCTCTTTTCCTAGTTCCTTTTATGCTTCCTTCAACCACTTTCTTCCCTCTATTTTTTCCTCCCGTCTTTTCATGCTAAATCCGTTTACAATGAAATGTACATTCTTCAACGAGTACCTGGACCCAACCCAGGGAGAATCTAGAGCGAACTCGGAGAAAACCTAAGGAAACCAAGGGAAACCTGTGAACAGTCTAAGATCCTTGGAAAAATCTAGGTGGAACCTACAGAAAGTAGGTTCTAAGAAGAGTCTAAAGTCACTTCGAATAACGGTTTTTAAACGTTGCTATATCCCCTAAGGCAGTCTAATGCGGTCACCAGTCTACGTAATATCAAGTAACTGACATGAACCAGATAAATGAAATATATAGATTCGTGAAGATATATTAAAACTGGGCTAATAGTTTATATAAGTAGTTTTATGATTGGAAAACAGTTCCACAACGAGACTAGCGTATTTCTTATTTCGTTCGAGTAGAATCGTTGCCGCGAGGAATATTTAAAACGTATCTCATACACCAGAACTTTCGTCTCTATTCAACACGGTTCATTGTCATTCAAACGGTACGCAACAGAGGCCAGGAATCCGCGTTCTTTCTATGTCGTGCCGCTAATTTTCATGGTCGACTTACGTGGAAGGGCCTTAAAAGTCGGATCTCACTTTAAAATATACATGTGTGCCGTATGTTTAATTACTAGCATTATCTCGTGAAAGACGCAACTAGTCACGACCAGGAATATTTAAAAAAAGTACACGCATGTACTAGCAAACATATCCTCCTCGAAGGATTACATAAAACATAGAAAGTTCTGGCAAATCAAATATCCTTCTGTGTTAGCGAAATCTATTAAGTTGTTCTGAGAGCGGATGTCATTTTTCTTGTTGGTGTTTAGCTGAAAATATTTTATATGTGTAGACATAATCATTTTTTTACAATTTTTATGTTATTTGTTTGCCAAGGATGTGGGGAATGCATGGACATGTCATATGTGATCACATGGGTTACGGGTATTCGTGGATTCGTAGATCTCAAGATTTCTGTGTCTACAAATTCTTTAGGATCTTGGGGTCTTAGATCTCTACCTCTCTAAGTCTCTAGAATTCTAGATGTTCGTAGATCTCTAAAATTCTAGATATCTTTGTCCCTAGTCCCTTCTATGTCCCTAGGTCCATAAGCTCCTAGATCTCTATGACTCTAACTTCCTAGAGTCATAGATCTGCACATCTCCAAATTTCTAGACTCCTCCATGTCTCTATATCTTTAGGACCTTAGACGTTTAGATTCCTAGATCTCTACAAGCTTAGATATCAAACACCTCTAGATTTCCAAATGTGCTTATATCTCGGCTACTCCTAAGTTACCTATCTTTAGACCTCCAAATATTCCTCAACCTTTTTGTTCCCTGATCCCTATATCAGATTCCTATATCCCTTAATCCCAATATCCCTCGAACGCAATTATAATTCCTTCAGTTTAAAAAGTGGAGCACGTTTCAGTGTAACGTTCGTCCGTCCGGTCAGACTTAAATCGATCAAAGAGTGATCTCGACCACCCTGCGGTGACACGTTACGTTCCTCCGGCAGCCATTAGCGATAGAAAAGGAGTGGCAGGCGAGTGCTTTACGATTCATTCCCCGTGTCGATCGGACGTAGACGGATTTACCGTCCACGCGAGACCGTCCTCCGAAGTCACCGTCGACAAAGTCGTTGACCGACATGCTAAAAAGCCCACGCTTATTCTGCACGCATACCTAACCCCGTGTAACCCACGTAACCTGGTTCCGAGCCTCGAACGAATGAATGAACGAAGGTATTGTACGCGAGACGTCCACGTCGCGCGTTCGAATCGTTCCCTACAAATTAGAGACAATAAGCCGCGAAAACTAAAGGCGTCGCTATTCGTCGCTGCGTTTCCATCCGTGGAAAACGTGGCTGGATTATAACGCACAGCTGCAGCCACGGTAATAAGCTTCGTCTCTCTAATTCGGTACACGCTGCTGGAAAATACACGGGGCATGCCACTAATCCTTGCTACCCCCAGCCGTTTTTACTGCGAGCTGATCGTCTTACGTAAACGAACCGCTTGTGCTTCTTTTGCTTAAACGCGCCTCGTGAACGCTTTGGCTTTTCGTGCTTCGGAGATGCGCGCTTGGTATCTGCTAAGTTTCACGGACATTTACGATTCGTTTTATGAGCTGCGTTTTGCGAGTAAATCACGGACCGATGATGTGCTTTACCGATACTGTTAGGCATACCGAGTGTTGTACTCTTGGGAGGTGTTTGCGTTTGAACAACCCATCGTGCAGGTAGCTTAACCTCAACCCTTTTGTACCAAAGGGTGTGTTAAGCTTCGTCGAAACGGCGTTTATGGTTCTTCAGAATACACGTAATTCGGGTTTCAAAATTTGCCTGTTCAGAAATTTTAGAATACCGAGATTTGGGGATTGGAGGATTATTTAGGTTTGAGGTATTAGAAATCATGAAATTTAGAAACGTAAGTATTTAGAACTTCGGAAGTTGGAAATTTCTATTGCAACTTCCTATTACAAAAATTTTACATTTCCAAATTCTAGATTTAAACTTTGTTAATTTCTACATCCCCAATTCTGAGAGTCCTAAATTCCCAAGTCCCAAATTACCTGCTCTAATTCCTAACTTTCTAAATCCGACAATTTCTCCGTTTGAAACTTTGCCAGACCCCGATATTGCATAAGCCTCTGAAGATAACCTATTCCCCGTACAAAACAAGAATACAAAATAGAACCACCCCTTTCGATTTACAATAGAAATGCGTGTTAGCTAAAGTTCGCCTGTAATTTTCGAAGAAAAACGAAAATTGCAGGCAGTTAAAAATACTGGCGAACAAATTGATCGGCGAATTCCAACGAAATGAACGAATGAACTTCAGGTAAGACGCATTTTATCGGTTTCTTTGAAGCACTCCGCTTTTGTTTGTCGAGGGAGCCGGCAAATTTTATCGTCGGTTATAAAGCGTCGACATAAAGTCGAAGGATACGAGTGTAACGACACGGGAGAACGAAAGGTCTTGGCTACCTTACTTCGGCACGGAGAACGCTCGTAGACGCGGCGCGAGTACACGCGAGCTTGTCGCCGGATACGCGTGCATACACGCGGACCAGACGTCGTCATACTTGTCTCTGCATTGTTCCGCGCTAGTCGAGTTACGTGTTTCGCGCTATTTCTGGAGAACACGCGATTTCGGAGCCCGGCAAGAGAACACGCGCGATACCGCCTCGCGTGTTTTCGCGGAACGAGTCGTGCAGCTCGCGGAATCTCCTTCTCTGCCACGAAACTTTGACATGACCTATCGTAGCTGGGAAAGTATTAGATCATTTCAAAATTCTTTAGATGCAAAAATGAATCTTGTTGAGAAACACTGCTTAAGAAATTGAGTGGAGAAACGACCATGACACCATGGAGCCGATGGGTCTGCCTGTGTTTAGTCCTGTTGGGTGCAATAATAAACACGTTGCAGTTTGGGCTCCAGATTTTAAAGCGCTGGAACGCTTTTCGGTTTTGGTTCAGTTTTTGAAGAGTACAGTTACGCCTTTAAAATAAGATCTTAATAATAATATCAGTGTATTATCTTTTTACCCATTCCCAATAAATTGTGGAGCTACACAGTATTTTATCGCCATGCGATTAAAGCTGATCTAAGAATCAAAGATTGCGTCGTTAAGATCATGAAATCATGCTTTATTACGCATGTTTCTCGAAGCGTTATCGTGGCATCGCATTGTCAATAAAGATTCGCTGGAACAACAGACGGCGTTCTTTGATAGCCAGCTTGGCTGTGTTTCGCGATCTAAGAATCTCCGGATCTTTTTTTTTTAATTTTCTTTCAGATTTGCCAAAGATAACGAGTACTCGGTTTTTCCCGCTCCCCCTTTTTATCTTCTCGTACCTTTCATTATCTCTTTCACTTTTTACTGTTCCCGTTTTTCTTTGCAACGTTACCCGTTTGATCTCCGGATTTTCTTATCGGCAATCGGGACTCCACTCCAAACTCCATCAATATCTTCGTAAGATGTTGTCTCTTCTCCCCCCTTTCTCGACCCGTGTCCCATTACCGCTTCTGTTTCTGAAACAATTTCTTTGATAATCTTTACACGGATCCCTCGATCTTCCGTTGGGCCGATCGGATGCTACGGTGCCACCGGTAATTGGTTCAAGAGGAAAGGAGTATTCGCGATCGGCTTCCAGCACCAATTATTCATGTTCGTGCTACCGTACGATCGACATGATTAATGATAACGTGCATTCCTGCATGAGGCTTCGATTTCGCGTCGTTCTTCAACGACTGAACCATTTTCGTGTCCAATATGGCATCATCCAATCTCGTTTCGTTCTCATCTGCAAGTAGAATCAAACTTACGAATTTTCCAACTCGGAATATACCTCGTCGTATCTAATTACGAAATTCGGAAGTTTACAAAGCTAAAAAAAACATTGAATGAATAAATATCAAGAAGAAATAATAACGTGAAACATCCTAGAAATTTATCTGCAATCTTCGAAAAAGAAATTACAGCAGCTTGCAGTGGTTGCGAACGACATTTCGATTCTAATCCAACAATTCGATCGATCGAATAGCATTGCCAACCCCCGTGTAATATCTTCATGGAAAGCAGGCACGAAAACGAAAAAGGGAGAGCCACGAGAAACGAGTGAAACGAAGGGTACCGGAGGGAGAAGGTTCCGTGGCAATAGCAATTTCCTTTCGTTTTGTTCTGTATCGAAGGGTGAGCTACCCTGTTGCATACTCACGGATGCTACCACCACCGAACGCCCCATTTTTCGAGCGGCAGGGATGCACGAGTGAATCATCATCCCCGAGGGTTTGGCTCCCTTAACAAGATACGTCGTTTCAAGAAGGGTGCACAGCGATAAACACTGACTGTGCAAGGTCCAGCACATTCGTTCGACAATAAAGGAACGTGGAGGAGAACCACCCTCCCATTACGATTTGGGGTCGTAAGTTTGGAGCTTCTGTAACTTGTTCGCAATACGAGTATTCGGTGAGAGAGCCTCTTATGATCACGGACTGTGTTACGATTCAAAATCTTACGAAAATACGAACGAGAACCTCGTTAGGGTAAATCGTACCACTTAGTATGGGGAAAGATATCTGGTTGTCACTACAGTTTAATTGGTGCAAGCTTTAATCGATATAAATCTAGTCCCCTGTTCTTGTTATGTAATTCTTAGCACACCTAACATTTGTATCATTTTATTTTACTACTCGTTCCATTGTACTGTGCTAGCGAGTATTATTTATTCTATTGTACTCTTGACTACCAGAATAAAATTTTTTTCCTGCTTTATTGAGCGGAATTCATTTATGTGCGAGGTTATTTTGAAAATATAGCTCAATTTCGAATAACTTTACTTCCTGGTACTACATAAAATATACATCCGTATCCCCCTACAAAAATAAAAATCAAAAGCTTATTGCCTGGAAACTTTTGGGTAGCGTCGTATTTTATATGAATTTTATTTGTTCCTCGGCGATTTTATTTAGACATAAAAAGAAGAAAACGTGTTTCAACCCTATGTACATCCGTTTTTAGATCGAAACTAGATCACGTACACATTGTTGCCGTCGAGTTAAAGTATCCTGCTCGTAAACAAGTTTAAACGCTCGCAAACAACGTCGTCAAATAATTCGAGGGAGAACAATCTGAAAATTTCGTAGGCTTACCAATAATATCGTGATGTTTGAACACGGGTCCGAAGTATTCGCTGAAATCGGTATCCGGGCACGTTCTATCAATTACAGTCGCATCAGACCCCGGGGAAATCCGAGCGAACGGGAACGCAGAGGCCAACAACGATTGCTAACGCGTACACCGTGGAATGTGGAATTAATCGACATGCGTGCATGTGCTGGCAAGCTTCGTTACCGCTTTACATCGCGAATCGATTCACGTTTCGCCAGAAAATATCGATATAATACTTTTCCCGAAATTCATGGTCTATCGCTTTGGAAGACGCTCGAACATTACGCGACTACGTGACAAAAATCAAACATCCCAACTGTTTAAATCGAAAATGTTTATTTGTGAAATGTTGTTCAGAATTGTGCCATCCTGTAAACATTTACCTGTCGAAAATATTTTTGCAAATATCAAAATGAAGGACTGTATACAGAATAGTTCGAAGTGGCGTTCTTGATATTTCAAGGCCAATGAAATCGAGTGTCTTTCATATTTTATTAGTATCGAGAGTTGAATGATTTCTTTTTACGAAATAGAGGAAATATGTATCAAAGAGTTTAATGGTATAGGGTAATAATGAGTTCGATTAATGAGAGGGAAAGAACAGCGAGTGTGAAATCGCCGTTCAAGAAGGTACAAGTGGTATTGGAGAGAACGAAGCAGTCCTCGTACAATTAAGACGTTTCAGAGAAACAATCTCGACGAGCAGCAGCAGAAGCCGACGACAATGGCCACGGCAACGAGGTTGTTTCGTTAAAAGGAGCATTACCACCCGGGTAGAAAGTTTATACGGAACGTGAAGAACATACGGAAGCCCGGAACCGGGGAGCACTTTGTCAGCTCTAGAGCAACAAGAGAAGAGAGTCACTCGGTGCAACAACGATAGCGCAGGACCGTCCAGGCCGGCCAACTTCCTCGTCTTCTTCGCAACATAAGTTGTACTCGAGCAACGTGAATATAAATGAGACTAACGAGCTCTCTGTGATGTCGGTAATGACGCTAGATTGCAGTCGGAACAAGCGAACGGTCAGCTGTTGTCGGATTCCACGTTGTCGTTGTCACGACCGAACAGGAACTGTTTGCTGCACCGAGAACCACATCGCACTATCGATGAATGTGTATATTAGCGAAACCTTACTGCTTCCTTCATAGATTACGCTTCACGCGAAGTACGCTTCGAGTGCCATCTTTGGATGTTAGTAATTCTGCTCCGACATACGTTGCAACCATTTTCGTCGTCATACCGCTGCGTTCTTGGAAATTCGAGAATTTATTGATTTCTAATTCTGTGACTTCGAAATTCTAAATCTGGAAGTTGGAGGCTTGGACGGTTCAATTCCAATGTCTAAAAACTTGCAATGTAGAAATCCTGAATTTTAAAAGTTGAAATTTAGAAATTTCTAAAATTGAAAACTTGTATTGTCTAACTTCCTAAAGTTGAACATTTGGAACGTAGAAATTCCTAAATTTGGACCTGTTAAATTCGTAAAAACTTCAAATGTCTGAGTTCCTAAATTTAAAAATTCTAAACTTGTGGCCTCGTAAGTGAATCCTAAGTGAAATATATAAATCCAAAAAAAAAAAATTCCATCTGAAATTACTGGCAGCTCGTTTGAGTGGTGTTATCCAGCTTTGTTCGCCGTCGACAAATGTGCTTTGTTCGAACCGTGCGTATAACCTCCTACGTTCAAGTTTATTATAATGTGGTGCACGCATTCCTTTCCCGTTTCCCGGAGACGACAGATGCGTTCGTCCCCGGTTGAATCTGAGCGGAATAAAGTCGGCGAACCGTGATACACGGACGAAGATTTATGTTGTCGAAGTTGGAGTGGCTGTTTTCGACGTCCCGAGAGAGATCGAGCGAGGAACATCGTTCTGGTTAATGCAACGTAATCAGGGGCTTGTTCGAATTATTTTAGACGATTACGGTTGAACTTACCACCATTTTGTCGTAGTCTGAACCGTATGTATGCGCATATAAAATTAGAACAGAGTTATCGTTTATAGCTGACACATCAGCAGGTGAAATTTCGTCTAATCTTACGGTGAAATCTTGCTGATATTATCTCGTGCCGGTGAGTCAGACGGAAACATTCGCTTCTTAAATTCTACCTGACTTACGTAAGCAGCTTCGATTGACTAATACACGTTGACCAGAATTCGAGGGAGAAAACTGCTTCGACGATAGCTTGAAAAGTTCATATAAATTTTCACGTAACGAGCCCATAAAATCGTTAACATGCTGACTGCCGTGGAAATGGTCGATGACTTGTATCGATAATTTAACGTAGTCAGAAAATTCAGCAAACTTTTCCGATACAAAATGTTTTCTACCGTTCTTTTCTTATTAATATTACTTGCGAGAGTATAAAAATCTTCATACAAAATCATGCAACGAAAGATCGAAGGAAATTTCAAGAAGTTTACAACGAATCAAGACGTTTTGAAAGATGAAGATGTTCGAAGATGAAGGGTATCCTAGACATTATCTAGATTTAGGAGGAAATTGGCCGTATGCCAGACAGGGCTTCGTGGGTAAATTAATTGATATCGACGCGGCAGAATTTCGCGAAGATAGCTTGGCCCCCTTGATTCTCTTTTACATAAAGATGCCGTTGAATAGGTTGCTCGGTAACAATTCACGACTCGTATCTGTTAGCAAGGATTAATGGGAGAGATTACACGAGCAGTTCCATTAATTAAATTAAAAGAAATGATCGAACGATTTCGATCAGGCTAAGATCGCAACCGGGTGCATCGATGTTTGCATGGGATTGAATCGGTCGTTTTGCTTTAACAGTGTTTTATGTTAGCAGTCTGTCGAGGAAAACGATTCGTGATCAGAGCGTGATTTAAGGTTTAGACGTTAGGTTCAGGCGCCAATAAATATATGACTTATCCGATTCTTATCGTTGCTTACCCGTGTTCTATCTCTTTTACCGGGTATCGTGTACAAGGTGTTGTTGAATCACGAGTACAAGCTTTATAGGCTAATAAAATTCTCTGCAAGAAATAAAATGGTATTAATAGCTGTCATTTTTATTAACTTTCAACTACCAGTTCAATATTTGGGCTGATCAAAATTTTCTCTTTTGATATTGCAACGCATTTGCGTCGTATAATATATTTAGCGATGCAACGCGTTAATTTGGTTGGTGGCAATACAACGCCCAACAATACAGTACTTACCGATACAATGCGTGGATATACAATGCTTTCGCATGTAATATATCGGCAGAATAATGGGTCGACGTGCAATGGATATACAACCGTGATATAACATGTAATGATGTAACACGGATATAACGTGTAGACCGTCTGACTAAACAACGAGTAACAATTCAACGTCTAATACAAGGTTTAAATGTAATTTTAAATTAATTGTAATAATCGTCGAGTTCTGGTATCCTGCACGATTTGTGCTCGAAGTTCAACACCCTGTATATTAAACCCGCATGCGTTCCTAACTAAACACAAGCAGGGGTTCCATGAAGTAATATCTTACTCCTCTACGCCGTATCGAGTCTGCCTCTTATCTTTGAGAGTACCGTTGCTCTCAAAGAAGATCCCAGTTCCTTATGACGTTACATTTAAAAATAGAAAACCTTATCTCCTACATAGCCAATTACAATTAATCCATCGAGTCGATTCGATGTTGCATGAGTTGAAAAGAAAACTTGATTCTCGTTATAACGCTATGGAGTTCAACAAGTACCATGTGACTATCTGATTATGTATCCGACTAGCAAATATCTGATTATGTATATATCCTTTCGCTACGGCTGTCCTCTCGGCGAATCTCTACGTTTAGCCTCTCCAGAGTAACGTTCGATTATATCGATTCTGTAATATCCTTTGAATATGGAATCTCTATAGCCAAGAGCAGTACCAGGGAATATTGTTATTGTCGTATCACGCTGTTAGAGCACTAATAACCAGGACACAATTTCCAATTTCTAAGTACTGTCTGCTCGTAAAACGAACCTGGTATCGATGCTAAGAACAACAGGTGTACAAATGGCGTTAATTATGGCATGTTGGATACGCGTCCCGAGGTGGCGGCTTGATACGACGTTATAATAGACCCATGTACAAACCGTAATTTACGAGCGATATTTTGTAATCCATGGTTATTAATACCGTAACTGGAAGCAAATCTCTGCGAACGAAATGTGGAATTCGCCGATATAATTCGTGAAATGTGATTCTATGTGGAATGCGTTTCCAATCATCACATTAGCGCAACTAGGATTTTTGTACATGCAAGATCCCAGTAATAATGCAAATAGTCTTAGATTCTATTTTACTCCAGGATTAAAATGAATAGTTTTGTTTGTTCATTTAGTTCCAAGAATAAGTAATTTATGCTAACTGTGTCTGACGGCAGCTTCACGCTAGCGGAGAGATGACACGGTTTGTCCCGTATCTAGTTACGGCAGTGTTTCCAACAAGTAACGCAAACTCTTGTTCGAATTGATCGTTGTACACTTGCAGTCGAATTAATTAAGAGCAGCGCAGCGTCGCATCGCGACGATAATATTGCTTAACCGTGAGATCAAACGGGTGGTGTGCATTAACAGGTCCTCTTCTCGATGCGACATTGTTTTATGGAAAATTCAGCCATTTGCGGCCAATGTATCGGCGTATTTACAGAAGGAAATGCGTGCTGGGTTGAATGGCGATTAATATTAACGTTCGACCACAACATGACCCGAGTGTTCGGCAAAGCAACGCTTTGCTATCGGCTGATGTCCCTTTCTCTCTCTCCTTCTCTCGGGTTTCGCGCACACGCTACGGTTCACTGATTTGCTATTTGCAAATTTACGCAATTTTGGTTTTAAATTATACCAATCGGCGGTGCGCGTATAACCGACAAATATTTATGTAAGATATTATCACTCGTGTACGCTGTTGCATAATGCACGCCACTGTTTTAATTATTATTCCGTTAAAATATGCAGTTCTAATAAACAAGTTGACTCGAAGGTACACCAATACGCAGTCCCCGTACAACCTACTGTAACGCTCCGCTCTTTAATCCTCGAATGGCGGCGGTTAGGTCAAACGTCGCACAAACTTCATCTATATTTCCGATCTTAATTTCGTCCAAAAAGTTCGTAACTTCTCGATGTTGGCTAAATGTAGCAAGTTACGTCATAAGGAAGGGATTTGTTTGTGTGCTCGCTGGCAAAGTCCAACTAGGACTTCAGTACTTGAAGCCAGGACACGGGTGTTAGGACAAACTCTGTTCAAATATAATTTCACCGACTGAAACCGCGCTGTTAAGAAGTTTTGCCTGGTCAGTTACGAATATTACGAAAAATTTCTTCTCCGAACCATTATTCCACTGTTCTACTATTCTACCATTTTTCATCGAATGTTCATTAACTTTACACCTATTGTTTCTAAATGTACATTATTGCGCTGGTCGCGTGTCCATTGTTATTCAAATTTCTACCCATATTATTCTACAATGATTTCTCTCTACATTATTCAGATATTCATCAAAACTGTCCAGCCTTATCTGTATACGAGACTAATGGTGTGTTCCATTTGCGCTTCGAAATTAAGACCGATTCAGAGTTCGAAAACGTCTCGCCAGTGAAATAAGTGTGACGCAGGCTCGAAAAAGCTGGTGGAAAACGTCGCCGTAGAATTGTTAGCTGGCCAGACACCGATTTAATGTCTGGTTGAACTACTACGGGTCTCATTAAGCCTTCGTCCGTACGTATTCTCTGTCTGCAAGATAAGGGAGCAGGAAAAGGAGGCAGAAAAACGTTTCTCGTGAAAGCGCAACTGCGTACTTTCGTTCTCGAGAGCAGGAAACAGAAAGATAGTAATCGCCGTCGTCGTTTTCTCTGATCTCTTGCACCCTTAACGACGGAAAATACTCGATGCTGTTTCGCGAGATTCATTCCGGAGGTGTTCCCAGACTCTCCTTAATAATCTGGCCGCGTTTCTTGGTGTAAATAAAATTTCATCCTTTGAGAAGCTTATCGCGATCGCACTCGCAAGAAAATTAATACCGTTTACAGTAGACAGGATCCGCGATGCAACGAGATTTTTTCAGCGAGCTCGCTCTCTGATTCTTCCGCTTTTAATTAAACATTAGAGTTCTTCGTCATTCTTGGCAAAGATAATTCCTTTGAACAATAGTACCGCAGCGAGCTGTGTTTAAATAAATAAAAAAGAAAAAGTGAATAAAAAGAAAAATCGAAACGAGTATAAAAACGTAGCAGCAATTTTATCTCGTTTTAATCTAATTCGATGAAACTACTCAAATTCAAAGTCCACAGAATTGTCCCGTTGCTTCGAGGACTTTTCTTTATCGCGTTTCCCTCGTAAATATGTCGCTGCAACTTATCGCTCTAACTTCCGTAACAGTACCTAAGTCACCGTGGTATTTAGTACGGTCACAGTGGTAGCTGCTGAGGTTAACAATGACGAATGTTAGGTATTATGTGTACGGGGTAAGATTTGCATTGCAAAGGCTGATACGCGTACGAGTCGCAATTGGCAACCGTTGCTGCACACTGGCACGTACACCGTGTCTCTGTCGAGTTTCTACCAGGAAAGTAATGACTGAAAATTGTACCGTTTCCTCTTGCATTTTCACCGATAACTAATTTTCCTTACACTCTAAATATTTGAAAGCTCGTTTAACCTATTCGCTTAACTTTCAATAATCACGCGACAAATTCTTTCAATTGAGAATGAAACATTTAGCGACTTAAAAGTTAAGTTAAATTTTTTAACTCAGTTACATCTTTTAACTCGGGAATTTGTCCGAAAGATATTTTGCCGTTTCAGATAATCGTTGCCAGTTTAATAACCGTTTAGATGGTGAATCGAGTCGGACGCGAACGTACAGCTAAAATTATACCCGACGATGCGAGATACGTGCGTAACACGTGTATATTCGCGATGTTGCGTGGAAAGTGCTCGACAACTCTCGTGTCCAGCCGTGACGGATCAGAAATAGAATACCGCAGATCGCGAGCACTCCGTTATCCGTAATAACGAGTGCACGCGTGAATGATGGCGAAACGGGCGAACACGGCAAGACAAGCGTCACGTCGCGTTGCAAAACGCAATGGCAATGTCAAGGGGAGCGAATATAAACGCGTCAACGACACGATGCCCGACGTGTACCATTCTGACGAACTGGCTCGTGACATGTATACTTTCGCGATCGACTCGCGAACACGTTCCGTTCTATGATCAATAGACCAGTCGATAACGGAAAAACGCGTGGTACGTGTATCGATTCTTCGAGAAAGTTCGCTGCCGTTTTCTTGCGTAATATTTCATTAGTCCATTAGTCAGTGGAGAAATCTTGAAGCTGGGAAGAGGTTTCTGTCGAAAGCAAACGATATAAGATACCGATGAATAACTGCGTCCACGAGGAAATTTCTTCAATTCACCAAACTTCTACATTTTCAACTTTACAAATATTAATACTTAGAAATTATTCTTCGCCCAAAATTCTTACGATACCTTTCTTATTACAGAGCATATTACCCTTGCAGTTACGAAATCAAGATAAAAAATATCGTTAATAAATAAGCGAAACAAGTATTACCGTTCAAGAAAAAGGCTGCAGTCATTAACAGAAGTGGGGTAATTTTTCATAACGCTAACCTTCCATCAGTCTCAGTGGGGAGTCCGAAATAATTGCATGACTTAAACCGAGGAAGCAATTAGTTAGCCATCATGTTCCCCGACTCGACGCCATTGAATCATCATTTGTTTCGATTTAAACGCAGATACGTCGATCAAAAGAAGCTCCGAAAGCGTATTTCCATTTAAACAGCGATATTTATCCTCTCCGGTGAAATTCTCGAAATCGCGAATCGTCACGTATCAACGTTTCCGTATTCTAACTGCCTTGGGTGAATCGATAGGAGCCGGCAAATACTAACACGTACTAAGCAAAGGCATCCAATATCGTGAGATTATTAAATTGCACGGACCTCCAAGCATCTTGGGTTTGCTCGCGAAGTTTCGCGTATTTCGTATGTTTCGTCTCGGTTCGTGATCGACGGAACATAGCTGGAATGAAGTTCACCCTTTACTGTCGTGCCCCTGTCGGCTTCGATTTCGCAACGATCGACGAAGATCGATTGATCGCGCGATTAAGGTCAAGCGATTACCTCGATTGGGCTTTGGACCGAATCGTGACAGGACCAAGCGCGCATAATTAACGAGCATCGAGCGCAATATTCAAATAACCATCAACCCTTGTAACCTTCCACTAACGTATCAGAATTTCTGCTCCGGCTTTATTGCTTTCTTCCTTGCGAAATTACATTTATTGTATACACCCAACCACTTATGGTCGAGAGAAAAATTTCAATCGAACCTCGATGATCGAACGGTTAATAAAATTTTTGCGAAATGATGCAACTGTAACGAGCCAAGGAGTGGTTTCGAATTTACATTCGTTTATATTTCTCCTGCCGGACGGTCGTGAGTATTTTTGTGAGAAAACCCGTGCAGTATGCTTCTATTTCAGCATACGAATAGCATCTTAGAAATTGTTTTGGATCGAAGAAAATGGGAGCCGTCGGTGTTACAGGTGATCTAAGAGGTGCTTAAAGTTTCGCTGGCGAGCTCAGAAACATCGACGAGTATCTCGAGACGGGGCCAATAATCTCTTACGCAAGCCATTCATGATCGAGAGCGTGTAAATAAAAAGGAATATCGCCTCGATTGAAAGTGTTCAGCATAAACTGCGTAGCTTTCGAATTGGGAAAGGTCGGAATACTGTAAATCCTCCGCACCGTTGCTACCATGATTATGGAAATAGGCACGTGAATTACTGTCTCGCTATATGACCTTGTAGGAAGAAACGAACGCAGAAAGTTCCACGTAGTCGAAGCTGAAATTTCAGACACCGTTCGATAAAAGTAACATCGTTAACCGCGGAAGTTGTATAATAATTAGGAACCCGCGAAGAACATTAATTCACTGAAAGATCTCGCTTCTGAGCAACGCGTGGGTGAAAATTTACGCGCATCCTCGTCCTTGCGTGCATACGTGTAGCGTTCGGATGTTAATTGAAGATGGCATTAATAACGTAAATGCACACATAAGCGTCGGACAGTCGAACAGTTTTACTGCTGACTGATGTTTATGGTAGCGACGAAGAAAAACTCGTAAACTGTCGTGTCCGTGTTGGCGGAAAGAAATTTATCACCGATTGATTGCGCCAGTTACGGATACTTTCTAATTACGTTCGTTTTTTCGCGGGAAAATCCTCGATCGTTTTTTACTAAACCGGGTTAGATTTTGTCGCGATCACGATTGGTAATTGCAGGACGGGAACTTTCTACGATCTGAATTCTCAGGTCTGATCTGAATTAAGGAAATTGAGGATATAAAAGTTTATAGATCTAGTAATATAAGGATGTAAGGATGTAGGAATGTAGAAATATGGAAGCATAAATTTGGAAATTAATTCGTTTATTAGAACCGTTATTTTATGACGACATGGCAATAATTTAGTGGCTCGATCGGTAGCTGTACAGTGGATTTTTTGTCGTTAATGGACGACTTCCGACCACGCATACATACGTCGTTAGCAAGAAACGAGGTTAAGTACGCGTAAAGTGCAAAGAGCAAAGGAAAAGCAGACGTTTTTTGTGCACTATCACGCGACAAGCATGCGTGCCCGTCGCTGTTTTATCCGGACAATTAAAATTCTCGGGATAAGAGGCTCGTGCTGCAAACTGGCGCGTTCGACAATAAATAAATCAATGGGGCGCGTGCATTTCTTCGCTCGATCGAGCGTGACGGCCTGGTCTCGAACGACCACCAAGCAACGACACTAATCACGAGCTCGTAAACGATCAACGTTGCTGCAAAATTACGAGGAAAAATGCGAAATCGCCCCTCGAGTCGGTCATTTTTCTAATTGGTCCTTGTCTCATTGAATCTCTACGATTCTAAATTGATCAAACTGATTCTAATTCAGATCAACCTGATCTTCGAATTGCCTGTAGACTAAGATCATTCGCAAAATTAGAAAGTACAAACTTGCTTTGTAACATTTAACGATCCTCTATCAATTTAAGGATTAATTTATCGAAATGAAGCAAAGGCAAATATTGAAGCTGTATGTCGAAATACTACCAACGATGAATGCGTTAAACACGAGAGGTACCTTATTAATTACATAAAATAGGCGGATAATCAAATTTAAGGATGTAATTAGTGGAACATTTGCTCAATAAGCGAAACATTTGGTCTGGAATTCGAATTGTATTTCACGATTCAATTGCGAAACAATTAAATTTACATGCGTTTCACCGGTAATTATATTTTGATTTCGGGTAAATCCGCTTTATCGAAGATATTCCAAATCCTGTTAATTCAAAATATCAAATGCATACGAAATGAAAGCGCTTTCATCCTGAACTAATTGTACAACTTTATTCGCAAATATACGCGAACCGTGTGCCCCGAAACAGATTCTGAATCAATAATTTATCGTAACGGCTAAGCGACGTCGTCAAAATCCTGTTGTACAGAAAAGAAACAGAGGGTGAAGTCAAAGTGCTTAGAAAGCAAATGTTCCCGACAGGAAACGAAACACGACGCCAGCATTCTCACGCGACGCGACGCGAATTATTTATGAAATATCTGACATCTGCGCCAAGATTCGGATTTCTATACTATGTATGTTTCTCGGAGTGCAATATCTTCGGAGCTCCGTATTAGTCCCTCTGCTCATAATACCGAACAACGAACACCGTGCGCAAGATACGGTACGCTATCGTCAGGATTACCTGCAATGGTAATGCCGTATAAGTACGGAGCAAGCGGGTTATATATGTGTGCACGCATATATTGTCCCAGACATACCACGTAACAAGCAACGGAACCGCCGATCTATCTATCTACCCTTTGCCACTGTGTATGTATGCATGTCCAAACCTCCTTTGTTCTCTTACGCTTACAACGGAGCGGAGGTTAAAAAGCAGCTAGAGCCGGGGTCTCTATGCTCGGTCCCCTTTTCGCAGGAAACGGCTGATGCATACCTCTGTCGAGAAAAAGCATCGGCCAAGTCGACCAGAATGGAACACTATGGATTCTGGTTCCTCGGATTTCGTTTCCAAGTCCCGTTACATGGCACTGCCCGAGCACCACGAACGGAAATAATTGTGCAAGGAACAAACTCTTTCCATTCTTGATTTCGTAAATTTTATATTTATAAATTTATACATTTGCATATATGTAGATTTCAAATTTGTAAATTTATACTTTCACAACCTGCTTTATACCATTAACATGCTGGAAGGTCTGTAAACTCGCTCGACAGGCCATATAACGAGAGTGCATCGGAGATTTGAAGTAAAAGGCTTTCGAAAGGACATGGAACAGGTTAAAATTCTCCTAACAAGATAGAAAGTAGTCAATTATATCGGAATGAGATATTGAAATAGTTAATGTGAAACGTTAAGATGATATGCGGGCTAACCAGTCCGTGACGAGATAGAGCTGCTGTGCTTCTCAAAGGTAACTTCAAGGTTCGCGCACAGCTGAAACGGTACCACTCGCGAATGTCAAGAGCAACTCGTGTTACACGTCATTAGATAAACTCGGCTGTCTCTATTGAAGAACCGTTTCTTTGTAGATACACGTACCACGTGTCACGGATTAAGACTTAATCGTTTTCTCGGCTTGAGATATCAAATAATTTACGAGGCATTGTTAATTTAATCCTATGGATGCTAAACATTTGCGTTCTTTGTCGGGGTGTGCCCATCTTCGTAGAAATTTTACGGAATTAAACTAAACGTTAGAAGAATATTTCGTGGAAGCGATCACTGTACAAACAGGCCGAGAGAAACTTCCCAAATACAGGTCTCGTCTACGGGAACTCATGACGGGTTCCATTACTTCGCTTCAGCTAGTCCACAGGCTTTCTCGACCCTCTCGTAACCGTGTCTGGGTAAAAGGATCGGTCCAAGTTGCTGGATCCAAACAAGCCGAAACGGATCGAGGGTGGCCACCAAGGATCCACAGGCGGGTCGAAACGAATTCAAACGACCCGAGCAACGGCGAGGACGGATCGTGGGGTTTCGGATTACGCGCTGATGGGGTTCGGATAAATCAAAGTGGATCCAGCTCAAATATTTGGCGTAAAGTCTAAACACGGACGAACCGAACCGTCGAAGAACGATGCTCGACCGTAGAAATATGCGGTAAAAAAAAGGGAAAAGGGACTAGCTGCATGGCGGTATCGGCCGATAATGTTTCCAACGGGGTCACGGGAGAACGACGCGACACGGTGCACGATATAAAAGCTTCGAGGAACACAGAACGGTCGAGGAGCTGCTCGTCATGCGACCCTACGAAGGGGAAGGTCAGAGAACCCCTGGAGATCCGTTCACGTCAACCTCTATTATATCGGTGACCCGGCTGAACGTGCATGCACACGTTACACAGGGGGTTGCTCACGAAGAAGAATATCGGAATAGTGCACGCTGCCGTCACGTATGTAGTACGTAATACACGTGGGTCACGGCGTGCTGCACCAACTTATATCTACCTACTTAACAACCAGTCTGATATCATCCACCCAGGTTCGCGCTGCTGCACGTTCCACCTGCTCGCGCGAATCGTGGTATGTACGCTGCGTGTGGACACGCGAAACTTGTACCGACAGACGCGTACTTCAGGCCTGCAACTTTTTTCAACGTAGTTTCAACCAGGTGAAGGTACCTTGAACCAGGTAAAAACCTCGTCAACCGGTGTCGGGGATCGTACGTGGCAAAGAAATGGATCTGGAGTGCATCTGGACTCGAGTCTAAAGCAGACTTCTAGAACAATGCAATGTTCAGAATGTGAGCAATGGTACGTTTTCCTTGGAGTTGCGATCAGAACGGTGATAAAAGTTGCTCAAAAATATCTTTCTTTGTCGTGATAATGAAGCTTCAGTCGCAAAGGTAAACCATTTGAATACCAGTCCCCAGTGCAGAGAACCAGAAAGTGGGGCAAAAAAGTGGCAGTTAGTGACTTCAGAAATTGTAGAACTTTGACGTGACCTAATTATAATCTACCTTAATCTAACTTACCCAAACTGTATGCTAACCGTAACCATTGCCATTTCCCTAGCAAAGTCTGCAGTCTACCGCGTGTTCAGAAGTGTATTCCCTGAGGAAGTTAGTCGTAACCCCTAGTTGTTTCTCCTGTAACCACCTTACGATTGCTTGCAACAAAAGGCTATGCACACTCGTCTGTACCCTCTGTGGATTCGCAGTTAGGTTCTGTCAACAAATACCGAGGATCGACTGTTAACCTGTCCATTACTCATCCAGTCTAGGGTGGTGTTCACACAGGCATCGTAGTTTGCGAAGGCATGTGCACATAGGGGTCGGCGAGCGTTGTTAGTGACGACCGATCGACGCGGCTAGGACTGTTTCCACGAGAATTCCGGACATGCGAATTCGCAGCCGATTCGCGCAACCTTCAGCCTCTTGTTTAATTAACGCGATCATCGAAGCGATCCGACGCTATATCTTTCACGAAGGCGCGCTGCAATACAGGATCTGGTCGGATAATTGGTTCGATAATTGGACACCATTTTAAGCATACGGATCATCCGGGTTTCGCTGCGACAATAACACAGCAACGCGACTTGATCAACCGCGTCGTCGACGATGAAATTTCGTTGGGGGCACTTAGCCTAATGGACAGGGATTAAGCTCGAAAGCCTCGTGTACCAAACGGGAAGGCATCAAGGACCTTCATTGTATTCGTCGTACATAAACGTTGTAGCCCTTAACACGCGAGTTTTTATACGAAATAAATCCTTGGTATTTGTCGAGTGTGATTCGTGTACTGTGTCGACAAAAGAATTCAGCGAACGATATTACCCCGTGTAATCGTACGGTTAAAAACGTTACGACAACGCCATCGGACAGAACGGAATGGCTTTTTCAAACAATATCCGCAACGATTTGCAACGATAATGGAAATCAAACAACAAAATCGTTGTCTTTCACGTTACATTCTGTCACATGGTCGACGACACAAAAACAGACCGAAAATGACGAAAAAACAGCGGAACGGAATTCGATTCTGTAAAACTCGTGGTTAACATTCGCGAAAAAAATAGCATCACCATTTTAAGGATGCAATATTATTTCGACAAAAAATAGTGAACACGTACAACATAAAAAAAGCAAACCACGACCCTCGCAAATTTTATTCGTGATGCGACGAGCAACATTATTTCCCTGCTTTAGTACGTGAGATATAATTAACTCAAATTGAGAAAAAGTCCTTCTAAACCAGGGTTTCTCATGGTGCTGCACGCAAAAATTTACTATGTTATGTGGGAGGTAGGATGTTTCGAAAATTATGTTGATTTCTAGATCCTCAGGGTTTATATCTCTCCAAGTGGTCCTCAATACCCATATCACTAAATCTCTGAATTCGCAAATATGACACATCGAACTGAATTTTAATTGTCGTTACATGGTGGTGAAAATATTTGAATGGTTAGGCGAAAAATGAATTGAGAACCCCTTCACTAAACTCTATCAGTGAAGGAACCACCGCACGCGCACAAACAGTCCTCTCGCACTTAATTTAAACACGCGCTACGTAACTCGCGAGAAATAAAAGACAGAGGCGAAAAAGTATGCGGTATAATTCCTTTCTCGCGAGAACCGCCCTTTGCTCATTTTTACGCGATTTTTAATTTTTACAAAAGGCTCGACCTTTTAACGGTCCGCAGAAACAGGCAATTTCTTTCCCTGGTTACAATCGGATCATCGGCAACGCGTTTATCGAATCGCGGAACGAGGCATTTAATTAGGTCGCAGACACTCGTGTAATTAATCGACGTAAATCAGGTCGTTTGCACTTGCGGTGTCTCTATAATTCCTTGGATCAATATTCATGGGCTTACTCGCGACCGCTAAGGCGGATAGATATCGATATGTTCTGTCATCGATTGCAACGATAATCAATTTCCTTACTTCGTAGTTCCGTCGTGTCTCGGAGACCTGTACGTCCCGTTGTTAACGTTGAAACAGAATTCCTCTTTCATTTTTATCACGCGCTGCAGTAGTTATGGCGTTTTTTAGTTTCCTTACTTCTTGAATTTCATTTGGTATCTCTCGCGGAGCGCAAAAGAACGTGGAATATTTTTGGATCGAGTTCGCGTGAAAAATTGGCCGCTGAAATGTTCACGTATCATTATCCGGAACAACGCCATTTGCCCGGAATGAAATAGAGTTTGAACATTGTTCGCCTGTTCCCTTTTTCTCGCGTGAAAAGTTTACCAAGAGTTGAAGATTGCCTGGGAGCTTCGAGTACACCGGAACCACGTAACACAGTTAAAGAGAGAACGCACACGATGACACTTTTGATCATAGTTGCTACGTTCTTTCCACATATTCTCATAACGGTCGAACGGAATTTCAAGCAGCCGAATCAACGGGATATAACACCTCCAGGATCGCGAAAAATTCTCGTGGTAGAGGAAAAATAAGTAATGAAACGTTTCTCATTTCTCAGATACACGGTGCTCTTGAAATTTTCAAACTATTAAATCTCGGTTTCTGAATTTGTCAATTTTCGAATGTCAGATTCTCGAAATTCTCATTGAATCCATAAAGAGCCAAATTCCAAATAACGATATCGAGTTGGAGAGAATCGGTGTTATGAATTGCAGCTATTATTTTCTTAACACCCTGTACACATGCCAAGCCAGCGAAAAATATCAGCGAGAGTATCTCGAGCGTTTTAAGCAGAAATGTGTCAAACGCAGAGCAGGCTTGATCGCTATCCGCCAGACACAGTATCCGAGGTTTTGGTTACGCGGAAAAACAGAAACCTCCTGTCAATATCATCTTCTCGGCTGTAAACTGAACGAGAGCCAAAAGCCGTTCTCCTCGTGGCCACTTGGCAAGAGATTGAAGTATCGAATTATTAGAGAGTGCCCGTTTCGCATCGATACTCTGGAAATAATGAAAACTGTCTGGCCTTTGGTATCAAAAGGTTCGCGATAATTATAGCTTTCCGAAGATTAGAATAACCGTACGGTACCCGACGCAAAGATTACGCTCGCTCGGAATCAATAAGTTACGAGTCCATTGTATACGAACGCGTTGATTATCCTGGAAACAAGCATTTATTGGTTGCCATCGATCGAACGGTTACATCGTGCATTATCCTTTCGATAAACGAGCACCGACGTAGCCTCGCAGTCGATAGTAATCGTATCAGTGGTGAAATATGGTGTTGTAGCCGATAGAATTTCTTCAGATCCTATCGATCTCTGTGTTTCTATGAATTTCACCGTACGGCGATTTACAGCCATTGGCGTAAATAGGATTTTTGTCGTAGGAGGATCACACATAGATCGCCACACGTGCTATGACTATACACGCTATCTCCACAAATTTCGTAACAACGTATTGTATCGCAACGCGTTGTATAATATATTGCAATGGGTTATATCGCTAACGTGCTGAGTAAAAGCGTTGATCGACACGAATCGTACGGTAACGCGTTGCGTCGTCACATTCGAACCTGCCTACATTTTGTGTAATTTCAGGCCTACCCTGAACTCTACCTAATTACGCCAATGTTCGCAGTCATGATCGTGCTGTTTCGAGGCTCGTCCGTTTCTGCTCGTTTAATTGCGTTTCGCGTACAACAGGGCCGCCGCTGTCGATTCAATTTCCTCGGCAACGAGCCAGCGGGAATTGTCGAGATATGATAAATACCGTTTCGGTTTCTTGCTGCGTACACGACGCCTTATCTTGTCCACCGATCGTAGATTTATCGAGTGACTGGTTCGTTGTTCGGACGAGTCGTCAGAAAATCAATCGCATACGGGCGAGAAACCGCCGCTACGATCTCGATTTCTTCGAGCGAGCCCGGCTTTAATACGCTCGCGACTGGGTTGGCCATCCGTACTCGCGAGCCGGTCATTAATCTAGCGAACATCGACCACGTCGTTGCCGTATCGAAGCCCTCGATATTGATCCTTCGGACTCGATTTCCTCTTTTCGTTTTGTTCGATCCCTCGATTCATGCTGATCCGTGGGATCGGCCAGTGTGTTTTTGCGTATTGCGCCACGTGGCGCGGTGAAAACTCGACAGACCACCCGTGTCGAGAAAAATAATCATGGTTTACTCACACGCGTGCGTTTGACTGATCACCGTGATCCCTTGATGGTCTTCCAAACGCGTTATAAGAAAAGATGCAACCGCGGTTAAGCGATGTAATTCACTGATTATAGTTGATCGATCGATGCTACAAATAGAGATTATCTGAAACAAGACGCGGACCGTAAAACTGAAAATGAACACTTTGAGTGGAAAGTTTTACAGCATGTTGCAATCTACCGCGATCATTTGGCATTGAACTTTGCTGTTGCACAAATGATCTGTACACCGTATTATTTTTCTATCTTTTCAATCTTTCCGTAAATGCACTTCAGAATTGTTTATAAAACTGATTTACTATCCTACTCATTATGTTTCATATCGTTACGGTTAAAATAAATAACGAAATCTATTATCCCCACTGAAACCATATAAGTAATTGTTTTTGTCCATTTTCAATAGCAACGAGGATAATTTGCATGTTTGACTTAAGGACAAGCTGTATATTACAGTTGACCTTCCTTACAAAATATATGCATACCCATCAATTCTCGCGATATACATGTTTGCAGTATCCATGCATCCCCAGGTGACATGCCATGTGCATGCTCCAGCAGATCTTTGCTCCCGGGTCTCCCTTTCCTGCCGGTCTCGAAGAGAACACGTAAAGAACACAAGTAGAATCGAACGCACGCTCGAATTGCTCCTTAGAGCCGAGCGGAAGGAGAATGGAAAAGAGGAGAACACGAACGTCGGCGACGCAATCTTGAACGTAGGTCCCTATGGTGCTCGAGATTGGATCAGCGATTTGAATGGGGAATGAGGAGCGCGTAGTCTGCAGTCGATGAACAAGCGTGCACTCGAAAGAGAAGATATCAGAGGGTACAAACGATTCCTATCATAATTTCGATAATTACCGTGACGACGATAAAGTGCTCGGTGACCGTTAGTCGAGGAGATTATCTGCTATATTTTTAGCGAGCGTACGATGTTGATACGGAATTTCGCGTTCCATTAGGAAGCCAGGAAAAGATCGTGGTTGAACGCGAACGAGGCGAACCGTGCCACGAGCGGCCAGCCAGAACGAGTTTCGAGTAATTGGATAACCCGATAAAACTTGGAGTAGACCTACGCTATTACCAAAATTTCTATTCCACGAGTTTCCGACTCGTGATAACGTTACACGCGTCGTGGCGGCTCTTCCTCACGTGCCATTTTCTCATCTCCGTTTGCCGGTTACCCCTTTTTCCTTGCCCCTCAGCCAACGTGTTATGCTTCCGTGGTGAACTATAAACCGCTTTGGTTAATCACGCCTGATATCTACCGTGCCGGAGAAACTTTCGGTCAGATTTTCCTCTGCATTATGCTCTGACGTCGGATGGTCCGTTCCAGATACTCCAACGAGTTGAGTTACAGAATTACCGTTGAAAATTTTACACGAGACCTCTGCTTCAACGATCGTTTACCTTTGGACGCGAATAGCTGGCCACGATATCGTGTTAAGGAGAAATTCGTCCGAGATGGTACTTGCCTAATTTAGATAATGTTTGAAGTTGTAACGGCTAATGACCATTTTATGTAATCTGAGCACAAAGATATTGATATTTCATTTCAGATATTAATATTAAAAGCTTCATAACATTTCGACATACCGTTAATATTAAAACTTCCAAATTGATATTAAAAATTCTATTAATGCTGAAAGCCCGGGGATTAATTTCTAGATGCCAAGATAACGTAGATTATTTCGCGATTTATTAAATGAACCATTTTTTATCTTCCGCTTGGATGAACTCTTGTTCAAATTGCGCACAAAATGAAATCCTGAGCTTGGTTCACAAACTTCGCACAGTTGCGTTGTAATAAACCTTACCGAAAGCTAATTAATTAGCACCACTATGCTAAGTTATCTTACAGATCAAGATATCGGTGTTATACGATTAACTGCAGCACGTTGTAAATAAGAACCAAGGTGTAGTTTATAATTGAACGTCACCTTATATTATCGAGGTGTATACACTTTTTGTGGTGTAACAAAAGGGCGGAAAAATTTGAAAAGAACAATCTATATTTCTCGTGAGCCGTAAAAGTGTCTCGGCGTAGCGAGACCGATACGAGATTTTGCCCGGTCCTGGCCAATGTTCGACGCGTATACTTTGCTCGATTATCCGGAAACGAACGGCGAATGAAATTCTGCTTTGACCCCCGTCAATGGGCCAGCGGAGCGTAAAGTGTAATGAGCCGTCCACGGTATAATGTTGGCGCGCGTGCGTGCGTGCATGTACTCGCGTTCGGTAATCGCGCGTTTACTTTGACGAGACCCGTGTAATAATCAATGGCTTCCTCTTTTTTCTTCTGTTGCAGGTGAGACTGACAAAGGGTTCATTGAAATTAACGAAACGTCCGGTCGTTATTGTGTTCGGGCATAAAGGTACCTCCTGACACAGGTAGGCAATCCGATCCATCTTCTCTCGCACCTTTGTGCGCCCTTTAAAACCCTTCTCTTCTCTCGACCGACCGGCATTGTACGAAATCGTGCATCGACACGCATCGATTCGAGAAACGAACCTCGATCCCTCGACCGTGTAGGTTAATCGAAATATCAACCAGCGATCGACGGAGCTATAATTATCGTCGCGTTGATGCGCAACCGGGCGCAGTCCAAGTGAATCGAATCGGTGGGTCATTGCCTGCGGAGAAACTCGAACCGAATACAGTTCTACCGACGTGAAACCGTGTGTATTCGGTCTTTCAACTCGCGTGCTATCGCGCCGCGAGTCGTTGACCTAGGAACATCTTTGGTTCACGATCCTTCCAAATACCTCGAATTAACGCGTGTCTGTCGAATCTCTTTTCGGAACGTTGCATTTCGAGCTGTAACGTTCACCCCGGCTGTAACCATTTATAGGTCCTGGTAATATGGATGAGTTGCATTATGCACAAGTCATATTTATGTAACATAAATGTAACTTTCATAATACTGTGACAGAGTCAGATTTCACCATTCTGAAGTTAAATTTATGTCTCCACTTCTCATAGCTTAACTAGAAATTTATATTGGGTGAAACAATTCTTGTCACGCACATTATTTTACAAAGTTATTTGCTCTTATTGATGTTAAAATGAGTTTGCATTACATAACAATTTATGTTTCACCAAATTATCAATTAACAATAGTCTTCTTATTAGAGCGAAATATGTTGAGTATCAAACATGTTGAGCAAAACATTCAACGCTTGTTAACTTAAAAGATCACGAAGCTTTAAACTTTGAAACGACAGAATAGTTACGCGAGAGAAGGAGAATGCTCGAAGTAGTCCGAATTCTTTACATTGAGATCCTTCATTGTTTGCTTTAGAGTTCTAGCGAATGAGGTATCTGTTGTCGGATTCCGCCCATCGAGTATCCGCCAAGCACTGCTACTTAAACTCTTTCGAAAGTCTCGGTCGAATCTGTCTCACTAGAATTCTAAACCGTATCCAACATCGTGATTCTCGGTGCACCGTAGCTAATGGCTAATCAAGCCAGAAAACGCGATCTCGGCGTAATTGCACGTTTTCTTGGCGGTGTACTTCGCCGAAGGAAAATCGTTCGGCTTTTCGCTCAGTTCACTTCGGCTTCACGATCTACATGAACCATCAGCATACAATGCGACGAATATCGACGGTTTCTATTGACGTTCGCGGTGCTTTACCAACGGCCACCACAGAACCATCTGTTCTCCGTGTCTCCGACAAAAGTTTCACCGGAGGAGAAGGCCATTCGTCTTAAAAATCAACGTGGTTTCCTGCGGTACGCCGGCGAACGTCTGTCAAAGAGATCTATGTTAATGCGGACGTGTATTCTAATCTACATTTTATGCGAGCCAGGTATTTTGCGATTATAATCCCGAAGATACATAGCCTTCGGTGCAACCTTTGCTCGTGATTTCTTCGTCCCGTATACATCGTATACAGTGGCACGATAGCCTGTAAAAGGACAAAAGACGCTATAGAATAGCCATGACCAATTGCATCCTTCTGCGTCTATGTGGATACTACTATCACAAACTTTTTCTAGCGTCAGTCGATATAACTTATATTGTAAGTAACTTTAAAAAACTTTCAATTCACGTATCCTTTTTGTACAACACTTGCTTGTCAATCGAAGTCTCCAGTCACTCTCCTTTCATAGTTTAAATCATCTTCAACCTGATTCACGATTAAATAAGTGGTTGACCTCACTGGTTGAACTGCGTGAACTTAAGGATTTGCAGATTTGGAAATTGGGTACCTGGGACTTAGAAATTTGAGGGTTTAGGCAAAGTCCTAGCGTCGAAATTAAAAAATTTGCAAGTCAGTTTCAAAATTCTAAAATCTTAATATCACAAGATTCCAACCTCCCAAGGTCCAAAGTAAAAATATTCTAAAGTTCTAAAATTCTGTAATAGAGTTTGAATGTGCGCATTTGCTTAACGAAGGAGAGGTCATACAGCGCAGGCATAATCGCGATGGATCGCTCTGCCGATCACAACGCACGAATCGAGAATAATACCGCGAACCGTGTGCTCGGCTTCTCTCATTTGCGATTCTATCCGCGGCCAAGTAGCCTGCGCTACGTCGACGAAAAGGTGACTAAGCCGTTCATGGAAAACATTGAATTTACCGGCTATTCTGGAATCGATTAACGCTTTCTCGACTACTTCTTGACGCGACTACTTCTTGCACCTACCGAGACTGACGCGGACGTGCACGGAATTACGAGCTCGAGGTGTCCTTTTAGAACCGAACGGCTTATTTGCAAATCGTCGTGAGTACGACGAACACGAAAACCGTGAAAGTCGCGATCCTCTCCTTTGATCGGATGCCGTGCACCGATATCGACGGTGAATGTACAAAGGACAATGAACTCTGACTTTAAATCTGGCTGCATTGTTACCGTTTCGAGCGTTCGATTTTCTTTCGAACGAAACACGCGTTTATTTCTGTCGCTGACAATTTTCGACATTTTCACCTTTTAATTCAGAGTATTCGTCGAGACTGTGAAACGCGATCTTTATGCAGCAGCACAGCGTCGAAGTGGAGATTTATCGATCAAATTTTTGCGGCGAGTTTCAGACTAACGACGGTTGCGGTGCTTATACATTTTTGATGTCAGCGATTATTAATTGAACGTTGATTAATGGACTTTTCGTCGTTAATGATTGATTCCATACTCGAAATGTTAAACTTTAAAGTTAATTTCGAACGAAAGAGAATAGTATCCTAGAGTATTATTCATCGAACACGATATTTATAAATCCGAGCTATTTTCTATAGAAGGTCAGTCGTGTAAAAAAAGAACGATGACTGGTAGGAACTGTAATAGTACAGCTACATAGAAATGATTGTTAATTACCAGACAGATACTAATGATATCTATTTCGCAAAGCTATTTAATATTCGCGTTCGCTAATTGATTCTCGTTTCATGTCGCGGAAAATGTAACGTTATCGTGATCAACCGGTATTTCAAGAATGCTGCGTGTATGTCACGATAGCAATGAACGTGTAATATTGCCAAAGGATTTGAATTATACAAACGTTGTTGAAATGTAACAAAGCACTACAAAGGCAGAAGCTTTAATGAAATCTGCACCGAATACTGTCAATGTTTTTAATATAACTGTTTATAACAATTATTAATGCACCATGTTTATTACGGATACTATTCAGAATAAAGAAATTCTTTTGTTCAATAATAGAGAAAACATGAAATATATACGCTAAACTAAATATAATCAGAAGGGTATCAAATAATATACGTAATGCAATCAGAAGAGCAACATGTTTGGTCCTGTTTTTTAAAAAATCTTACAAATATAGTAAACGTTTGAAGCTGAAAAGTTTTCGTCAAACTTTTAATAACAAATCTACACGATGTAGAATCTGATAATAAATCCATAGCTTTAGTGGCATTTTGAACTGGTTCATGACGTTAAGTTGTTTCTTGCAGCCAGCAGTACAATTATGAACTATTCTCGAGTAATTCCCGGTGTTTGTTCGCGCGAGGCGACCATTGATCCCGGCGACAGCGATAGAATGCAAACGCACGATCGTCTTGCCATAATGAACGGAAACTGTAAGCGGCGCGAGTAACTATTTCCAGCTGGCGTTGGTTAGCAGGTTCTCTCGATTCGCGCGTTAAACGTCGATTACAATGGGCCGTAATTCTTTCGGACCGCGATTCACCTTTGTGTGCAAAGTCCAGGTTTTACTCGCGATCGCGGCTCGCCAGATTTATCTCGTCTCTCTTTCTTCGCTCGGCGTTCCTCTGTTTGCTCGTAATATTTGCCACGACCAGCCTCATTACCGGACGTCACCTCGCGGTTACGCGTCAACTCCGACGTAAATTTCTTTTGTCTACTACTTTCTTCTCTTTTTCGAGGACGATGCTGTTACCGGGTTTTCGTCACTGAATCCGTGGCAAAGATCGTTCGTCTAGTCACCACGGTGCCTCGGGTAACGCGTCTTGTTTAAAAGTCTCTACCACCAGACGCCGAGCTGGTTGCAGGTGTTACGATGCGGTTTTATGCGACTTTCCGTCCTTTCGGCTTGTCTCCTTGTTGCCGCAGAAACGCGCAACTAGGCCGTAGGCGTGTTACCGCTGATATTAATGCATTTACTTTGGGTCTAATTAAAATTGGCGCCACGATAAGAATACGCGTGCCACGGGCAGTCGTCGTTGTTTACGGTGTGCATTTGGGACACCTGCCTCGGGCCACGAATTTAACATTTCGTGATACTGGTAACTTCTCTTACTTTCAAGATTTCTGTTTTGTCATATATGAGATTCTAGAATATTTAATTTCAATTTTGAATTTTAAAGTTTAAATTCCCGATAGATTGTCGGAATTGCCTCTGAAGGCTTAACCTGTTGTATCATGCATGCGATGTGCAAACATAGTGAAACGAATAGTAGTGATTAATAATTAGAAAGATTTAGAGTTGCTGACAGTAAAAATGTCTTCGAATGCAGAGGGTTGTTTCTGTACATAAGACTTCCACGTGCTCGACATAATACTACTAGAATGGTAAAATCATACAGATCATAAGCTCTTCGGTTAAAAATAAATGACTTATGTTCCTAAAAAGAATTATACCGTTCACATTTGTCAAGTTTCATGTTAATCTGGTACATTTTTCAATCCTTTTCGCATTATTAGGTTTTAGTTTGACTTTAAAACGATGCTTATGCTATCGCGTTCGCTTGCTATCAAAGCGAAATGATCCATGAAATTTGCCGGGTTTCGTCGATCGAAACGCATCCCCGGATGATATTACAAAACACTGGGTTCCGGTGTCGCTTCATTAAGCGAACATCATTAACGATCGTCCGCGAACGAACGTTTATTGCGCGGCTTTCCTTATGCAATCTATACTACCTTTTATTATACGAGTATGTATGTAGCAATTTCGATTTTACGATCGTGTCTTTTGAGATTTAATGAAACAGAGGATTTTCATCGGACGGATTACCGTTTTCTTTTTGGTTCTTATACCGAGACGGATTCCATCGATGATAACCGCTCGTTATCGCCGTCGCGCTGTAAAAATTGAAATTGCATTCGACAAGGATCGTCCAGCTAGATCGTAGAATGGACGGAGGCAGGATAGTGTTCGTAATTATGGTGGAAACTGAAATTGCTATGGCGAGCAGCAAGAAAAGTTGCATGCGGAAGATCCCTCGGATGAAACTTTTTGGTTATCTCCGTTTTCTCACGCCTCATTCCCCGGGACTGGCTTTTCGTGACACGGGATAGAGGATTGGACTTGTCACGAAACTTTTAATGAAAGTTCTCCACGCCCTGCCGTCAAATCTTGCCGGCTAATTCACAGTCTAGTTTCGCGGCGATCTAGTTCTAGGAAGATAGAAACGCTGCTCTTCGACGCGACGTCAATGAACTGCATTCAATCTTCCTGAACAGTGTTTCAAGCGTATCAATTTCCTGGAATTATACCTTCGTCCTTAAAGTTCCAGCACGTACACATTACGGTAAATGGGATAAAACTTGCAACGGAGGTTCCGGTTTGCGAATCGTAAATTTCCAAATTTACGAACTTTTGAAATCTCCGAATTTACAGCGCGTCATCGTAACTGGAATAAAAATTGCAATGAAATTTTCTACGAATAAAATTGTCTATTAGATTAAATTTTCAGTTCGATCCATAAATCCCCCGTTGAAAATCTTTCTCGTAACGATTCATGATAAAAATTCAACGTGTTATTTGAAATACGCGAAGCGTGCTACTCGCACTACCCACATCATTTTTTTTTCTGAGTCGTGGCAATTAACGCGACAAAAGCGGCGAACGAACGACCGCGGGCTCGCTTTTCTCCGTTAATTGAACGATGTAACAAAGGTGAAAACCAGTGAACTGTTTTGTACGTTTATAGAAGAAACAATTTGAATCGATGAAACCCGATGGGTCCGTGACTATCGGGCGTCTGGAAATATTTTCACGTTCGCGATAAACATCAAGTATCGTATATACTAGAAAAATTACATATCCTTGTGAAACCTGATGTAATTATTAACAATATAAGAATCATAAGAAATTCGTATGTATAGAATTGAATGAAATTGTTTCGTAATCGTTGCGAAGACAATTTCAACTTGATCTTCATGTACCTAACAGGCGACGCGATTATAAATCGAAAGTAATAGCGATTAATTAACGATCGATTCAGCTAATAAATCACGATCGAAGAAATTGGAAATCGGGATACAGAGTAGTTACTTCCTCTTCATTTATCTCTACTCTAGCAATTAGCTCGATCGTACCTGAAGCTTTCATTGTAAATTAAATGGAGCGTCGGCGTGACTGGGCACGTCGTATTAGCTTGCTGCTTTCTCTCATTCAACTCGGAGCAGAATTATACCGACGCCGGTACACTCGGTTGCGACGTAGCCTTCTTTCAGCAAGAACAAACCTGGCGCTTCTCTTATTATCCGGATTTTCAGAGATCAAATACGTCTAGCGGAGAATTTCTGAAAATCCAACGATTTCAGGAAGAAAAGCAATTCGTATCGCGAAATAATTTTTTGCCGGACCAGTCGCTGAAAGTTGGTGCCTTTTTTTCTTCCTCTCTCCTTTTTTTTTTCGCAAACTGGCGAGCCGCTGCACTTGTAGCGGGTAATGCAAATACGGCGTTGAAAGAAACGAGCGCAGCAAGGGTACTAATTTAATAAAATGGCCCAACTTTCACTGTACGCGATGAAAGCAGAGAAATGGAATAGCCCGTAAAAATCATAAGTTACGGTTCTACTTATTTTATAAGAGAGTTCGCGACATAATAACGTACGTTCGTACAAAGCGTCTGCGCACGTGAGCGACGCAGTTTATCCACGTTGACGAAGTTTTATGAGACACTTTTGAACGCGAACACACTTTCGGCGGGAGTAAAATGTGTGTGTGTATATCGTGGCCGTTATCCTCGTTGCACTTTTAACCTCATTATCATCTGTTAACCGAGGTTAACCATCTATTAACGTTCGCTCAAATGTTGCAACGTGCACCGAAGATACGAGAAACGTTCATTCTGTCCCCCACTCGATGGAAAAAGTTCAGTCGTCGTTCTTCACCGACTGTAGGATGTATCAAGTTAACGAGACTTGGTCCTCCAAAGGATTTAGAACATGATATGAAATATGTTTACTACCACGTACTCCGTGCATTCAACTCGGAACGTGTAATCTCGCGGACACGTTGCGAGTAATTCTGACAAAAGCGTAGTACAGTTTTAAACATCGGGAAGTTGTTAGCGAAAAAGGAAGGAATAACGCAAGAACACGCTTCGAGAGCTTCGACGTGACCCGAGAGCCCGGATCAAAGTTTCGGAATACCCGGTTAAACAGCTTCCAAACAGCTCTATAAAAGTAGTAGCGTAAACAGTTACCAATGAAAAGTGTAATACGCTTCCTGAATTCAGAAGTTGCAGACGTACTGCAACCTAAGCTTCGGTTAAAGTAAATGAATGACCTAACTGGTAAAAAGAAGTCGTACGGTGTGCACCGGTTACGAGGCGTAGCTAATAAAGTTCGAAATTTGTCGATAAACTGGCCAGCGTGCAATCTAGTTTTCTTTCGATAAAAGGAAAGTGTAAAGGAAGGACCTAACCGGTTAAAGAGGAGGCGTGGCGAGACAGGGCTAATAAAGTCCAAAATTTGTCAACCGATAAACTATGCTGAGCATGCAGCGCCGCAATCTAATCTTCTTTCGATTAAAGGAAAATGAAAAGGAATCTTACCGGTAAAAGGGGAGAATGGTGTGATCGCGCGATGCTAATAAAGTTCGAAATTTCCATTGGTGATAAACTGTGTCGAGCATGAAGCTGAAATCTGATCTTCTTTCGATTAAAGGAGAGTAAAAAGCTAAGTGAAAAAAGAGAAATATCTATGGTATGATTACAAGATGATGAAGTTCAAAATTTGTCCATTGATAAATTATGTCCAGCATGAAGAGCTGAAATCTGATCTTCTTTCGATTAGACGAGAGTGTGAACAAATGAGCTATGTGATAAAAGAGAAGAATCTACGATGTGACTATGAGACGATGTTAATAAGATTTGAAATTTGTCAATCGATGATGAAGTATGCCGAGCATGCAGAGCTATAATCTTCTCTCGGTTAAAGTGTAAAATATCTAACCGGTTAAAGAGAAGTACACGGTGCGGTTACGAGGCTAATAAAGGCTGAAATTTGTCAATCGGCGATAAACTATGCGGAGCGTAGTATCGATGATCTTGATTTTGACTTACAAGCAATAAAGCCATTATCGAGCGGTCGGCCGCTATTAGCGACGGTGTTCGCATGCAGGGACGGCAACTAGCAATGCAAAACAGCGTCGTCGTCGTCGTCGTCCGGCGTGTATGCATATCGTCGCTCGTGCCGTCGTCCGAGTTGTAAGTTTGCGAGGGTTCGTTTCGGGCTCCGGAGAAAATCTAGTCCTCGTGCACGTTCGACGATTAGGTATTGCGCGGGTGTGGACAGGACAGAGCGCCGGTTCTCTCTTCGTTGGCATAAATCCTTTGTAAACGGAATAGACGTCCGCTGCATCGAATTAGCATCGGATTAGCCGAGTTAGCGCTCTCGGTCGTATCCGCGGCTCCGGAGGATACTCGTCGCCAATGGGACGCGGGATCGTGAATTTATGCCGCGCACGTAACGCTCGTTTCGACGCGGACAAAAATCGCGCCGCGCCGCTTTGATACGCTCGCTACTGCCGGTTGGCTCGTCGTAGTACTTTTAATTAGCATACGATCGATCCCGTAGCCTTGCCTCGATGTTTCGCAACGGTACACGTCGACGACGACCCGTTCCTAGCTGGCATTTCGAGCCGTGCGAACCGATACCTTCCACTTTGTATCGCGTGCCCTCCGATGAGTCGACGAGACTTCTCGCGGTCATTCATACTGTGCCGACTCGGCTGCGAGTGGGTAATTAGAGGCATCGACTGCAATTGCGAAACCAGATGCTGCAAACTAGACGCTGCTTCGAAATCTGCCACGGGCTGTGCAGTCCGAGTGCACACAGGAGACCGGTATTTCGCGAACGAAATTATCTTTATACTCTTCCACAGATAATTATCTTTTATGTATAACGTTACATAAATTATTTGTAATAATAAACTTTTACAGAATACTCGTAGTAATATTTCACCGAGAAGAAAAATTTCTTCCGCTGATATAAAAGTTTATATCTGTTATTCGATGAAACCGAAAGTCGATTATTCCTCTTTATTCATAGTAACAATATTTTCATAATAACATTAGTATTCTATACTCATACTACATTCTATTTAAAGAAGCCGTGTTGACCCGATTGTTGTCCTCTCTATATCTTCACTTATAAAAAATTAATAACATAGTGTCCCTCAGCAAGCTTAATTATTAAACGAGGATCGTTAATCTTCTGCAATGAGACGTTTAATCTTCCGTAATGAGACCTTTTGTCTTCTGCGACGAGACCTTTATTCGAAACTTCGAACAGTTTATTAAAATTTCCTGCATCGATGTGTGAACATTGCTAATTTTATTAGTTGGTTCACGTAACTCTGAAACTATACTTTCACCTGTCACCGCATCGGCGTCTAATCGATTAGGACCTTGGTAATATTGCTCATACTGGTAATTAAGGTGTATCTTAGCTTTGGCAATTAGCACATTCTTGAGATATTGCCAGCTAATTATCTACTTAATTAAAGCTTCGATTGAGTCGAGAGTCAACACATTCTTGAGATATTGCTTGCCGAGATATAGATATACAAGTATTCCGACTGGCGGTTCGGTCGTCCCCTTCGAAATATGTATAGTTTCCGTCTCCTCGGTTCGATAGTTCGCATCGAAATGTTCACAAGTTTGGTTAAATTTGGGTTAGATGCGGGTAAAGTTTGGCTAATCCGATGCAACGTCCAATAGCGTCGAAAATCTGTTATATATGGAACAAGTTCTACCCTAGGAAACAACCACAAAAAGGATTATCGATTCTGAGAGTTACTCTGATGAAATCTTGTTGTTTTGTGAATGTTAATGAATTCAATCACGAAATGCGAAAGTCCCACTTCCTATCCACCCGAAGTCGCGGTGATGACCAATCGAGATGATTCACCATTCGGGTCTCATACTTTAGTTATCTCTAGCTCACCATGAGCGAACTAGAGTAGGTAAGGATTAAAAGTTAAATTTCAGTTATTTTGTATCTCGGTTAAGTAACGAGTACAGTTGGAAAGTACACAGTATCATGGGAAGACAAAGACGAACGAGAATTTCAATTAGACGATAGGCAGCCTAGGCACTCACGCTATTTCCAAGCGTAATGAAGTCTTTGACGAATCTCATTGCGCGTCGATCGATACGATTCGCATCGATTATCGACCTCATAATGGGAAATGAAGCCGGCGAGGTCAGCGATACCTTGGAGCAGGCCATGTTTTGTCTCGATTTCCTGAATAGTGTAACCGGTAGATCCAGCGAGGCCGGCTCGATTGTGGATGCAAAATGTGGCCGTCCAAGCGTCCGAGGAACAGGTGTGCGGACTGTATGCAGCCAGTCGATTAGACGGGTGTCCAGAGAGCATGTCGCCTAGCGGTGGAATTGTACGGTGGTCGTGTGTACGTGTGTGTGTGCCGTAACACACCAAGTTCCCGCAGGTAGCGCGGTCTAGTATGCCCTGTTCTGTAATAGCACGCATACGCGTGCACGCGTACAAAACGCATACGCGCGTGCAAACTGTAGGTAGCGGGTATACGAGGAAGCCGGGAGCGGAGAAGCATGGGATCGAGCATAACCAGTTTCTGTTACTCGTCGACCAGCCGTGTGGCGTAACGTGGCCAATTGGTCAATCAGGCTGGATCGATATACGGCCACGTCCAGCTCGATTTTCTTGAGAAATTGACCACGGCCGAGGGAACGATCGCTCCTTTTGGATCCGTAAAAAAGGCCAGGCCTCGACCGAGACAATCGTTTCGCGCCGCGTAATTGCACGGGTAATTACGTTCGTTCAACCGGAGTATATCATGGTTATTGCTTCCCATGGAAGAAATCGAGTCGTTCGTTTCCAGGAAAGTTGCGGCGACACGCCACTTGGAGACCGCGCTGATAAGCCGTTTGGCACGATTACTTCTTTTCTCCTTTTTCCGGGATTCGTGCGAGGTTGTCTGTCGATGCTACTCGATGTCCTCTGTATCGATTTCTTTCTTTTTACGTGCGGGGACGATCCTAGGTTCGTTTGTATACGTCCCTAGCCGGGTCTGGACTCGATAAAGTACTCTCGTCCCTGGCCATATTTAAATTCAAGTCGTGAAACGTTTTCCGTACGTGCTGTGTCGTCCATATATTGTACAGGATGCAACGTAGACTATTATTTACTATTTCGTTCTTTTCAAAATCAAATCCGAGGGTAGAGACGAGCAACAGGGATTAGCTTTAACGAAGGATTTGAACACGAAGAAATTGGGAAATGAGAACATTTGAAATCGTCGTGGATTTTCTTTATACTCGAACGATGACGCTTACTGGAGGAGTTTCAGCCGTTTGGGTGGCAACTACCTGGGCTATGGTTGTGTAGCGTAGGTGTTTCTTACACACGGACTCAGACGTACTTATCTGGTCCGCTACGTCACGCTTTCGGGGCTAGTTTACCGTCTATATATCGCGACCCGTTGGGACTGAAATAACAAGGAGGATGATGTCATAGGTACGCTGTCTCGCGCTTTATACACCGCGTGCTCGGCAATGAAATACTCTATTTGCTTATGTTAAAGCATGCAGCATCGCTACGACGGTAATCTAACCGCTTAATGAATCTCTTCACCCTTCCGTCTTTTGAAGATGCCACGTCTTACGTCATCTGCGAACTTCGTGTCGCGACACAGGTGCGCCTTTGTGTTCTGGACCGTCGTCTATTTGCATATGAATGAGATTTCGCGGTGACGCTTCGTCCCTCGGTGTTTCTCTGCCGGGCGAATTTCTGAATTGTTATAGAAATACTGGGCGTATCCTCGTCACCGGAGGGGAACTGGAAAATCGCGAGGTATACATACTTGTTGCTCTCTGGATTCGTCTGCTCGAGCACACGAAGCGTGTGGGACGTATTTTTAACCCAGACTCGACCGTCTCGCCGTTCACAAGCGTGTTACGTTTATCGATGGAATTTCCTCCGAGATGATGTTATCCGAGCGACTCCGTGAAACGTTGAAAGGGAAGAGATGTAAATTCTCTGGGAGGAGTCGCGACAGGATTTCTCTACCCTTGATCGCTGGATGAGAAACGGTTTGTAGGATATTACGTTCTAGCTAGTTGGGACGTGAAATAAATGCGAGACGCCGAGGTTCGAACTACCCCGGATCGGAAAATAGGCCACGGAGGGCGAGAGGATCGAGGGAGAATCCGTGTCCGGAGTACATGCTCTATTGTTACGTGGAAAATGATATTATTGTCCTTCTCGCGTGAACATTGCGGCTATGGCGGCGAACCTGTGCTTCGTGGTTATCACGTCTGACAGGGGTGACTTAAAGGATAGGTCGCGGTGGGACAGGTGAAATTTCATTCGTGCCGTGCACGGTATCTGGTATACGTTATATCAACCTGTAAGGGAATGATGGAGTATGTGACGAAATAAGTGGAGAGATTTAAAAAAGCATATAAATGTTCGCTGATTATCTGCATTCGAAATGGAAATATACGATCATTGATCGAGTTGAATATTCTTATTCTAAAGTTTTAACGGCGAAAGAAAAGTATAAATTACTTTTATCGGAATTATAACCACTTCCTCTAAAAATGCTCCATACTGAACTTAATTTCTTATACGCGAATTAAGACGTATAATTTTTACGCTCGCTTCGTACTCGAATAAAATAAATTAACACCTTCGGCGCTGAAAACGCAATTTTAATTAACCGAGAAAACGATATCTTTCAGCGTTATTGAAAGTGTATCGAATGTAACGCAATATTTCTACAATTAACCGTCACCATATAATTTTTACATGAAAATAAACGTCCGCCATAAACGATAAACTTCACTCGCCACGAAACGTGTTTGAAACATATTTCAAGTTAATTACCTGTATCGCGAGTAGACATACATGCCCGAGATAATTAAAGCATCGAAATGCAGCCATAAAAATACGCGGCGGGAGAAACGTTTTTAAGAGGCGTGCAACCGTAGGATATTATTTTTCACGGCTGTCGATTTTCCCGCGAGCCTCGAACACGATGGGCACCGTTGTGTCAAATTATAACGCATGGAACACGAATCACTGACCAGTTTAATTCTCTCGCATCGTGCCTACGTAGTCATTCGACGTGTTGCAAATTCATCGAGTTATCAGAGGTTGTAAAAGGAGGTCAGCCCAAGAGTTTGACTAGGTTCGAAGAGCATGAAGCGCATTGTACCACGTTGAAATCCATTCGTGCATCTGCACAACCTGAATACCCGCCGCGTCGAGACGTTGCAACTCTCTCGACTTTTGCAATCGCACCTTGCGGCATTTCCTAGTTCCATCCTGGCTTCGGTGCCATTATGGACATTTTATTCCAACGAATGCGGCCAGTAAGTCCGTCTGAAGGTGAACTTGCTCAACCGGTAGTATAAAGTACGGCAACCTAACGAGACTCTGCTATAACGACCAGGATAATTGAAACAATTATGCATTGGATCCACCCTTGTATATTTTGCGTTATATCAAATTTCCGTATGAGTTGAAATATAGTATAATTAAATTAGGATATAATTAGCACAGTCGTGTACGTCTACATTCTTTTGATCTGGACGTGTATGCGTACGTATCTTGCAATCGGTTTTAGATTTGTTTCAAAATGGCTACTTGTGCCGTTCTATCGAACCAATTTATTTAACGGGTTTCTGTGTCACGGTCTGCCATTTCGATTGTGCCCAGATATCCGAAGAGTCTTATCGCGTTCTTCGGATCGCGAAACTTTCGGTATTATACACATTTCGCTGAATAAACCGTTTCACCGTTCACGTCGCACGAACGATATTACAATACGGATCCGTTATTCCTGTGTACCGCAGAGCCAAGGATTTTTAGTGTGTTCTCATTAATTCACGGTCTTTCAAGTCCCGCTTCGGGTTATTTAAACTCGAACAAAGAGGATACGCATCCCACGCGCCAGTTGTTACGTTTAAATTCGTTTCGGGAAGGCCGGTTCGATGAGTCCACATTTATCTCGATTTTTACCGCGGCGATATCAATAGCACGATATCAACCATCGACCTGGCAAGCGACTACGAATCGCGGCCATTTCGAGATGAAAACGCCGGCGTGTTTCATCCCTGCTTGAACTTTCGTGAATCACTTTTGCCGGAAAACGGGAACAGCTTGTACAAAATTGAATACGAAAATCCGTTACAACCACGGCTCTTTATATGAGCGCGTTTCCGTGATAAAGTCTGCGAACTTCCGGCTTAATTAGCTTCGAATAATGTACGACAGATTGTTTTCTTAGTCGCTCGTTATAGCTGGCGGAAGTATTAATAAAAGACTACTAAGAAACAAAGAAGATTCCCTTATTATATAATATTCTATTTATGGACACGAGAAACGTTCTTGGACTTTTTATATGAAAAGCGAAACTACGAAGAGAATTATGAGTGAAATTTGAAGTATGAAATTTGGGAATTGGAAAATGAAAAGGTTTATTCTGGTAGGGTCCTGAAGTAGTTCTGTTTCCACATAATTAACTATTATCGTATTAATAGAAGAAATTATTCAAATTTCGCAAACAGGAATTTAACAAAAGTTTTTGTACGTAGTAAAATCGTATCAAAATTCTATCGCACTGAGGGAACAAAGATAGATTTAGTGTTCAGGAAACAATTGCGAGGGTAAAAAATAAAAACCACGGGAAAAATCCGCTGAACGTGAAAACGCTGAACGTGAACGGAGAGAAAAATAAATAAAAAACAGAAGGCGTGATATATTTTTATAGAGCGTCGGTGACTATGCTCGGTACGGCCGAAATAAATTCTGCGCGTCAAACTGTAACTGGATCATTGTTCCCAGCGGTTCCCGTCGCTGGACCACCAAAACCTTGCATAGACAAAAAAACCAACCTAAGCCTGATTTACTGCGGAAGCATTATCACTTTTTACATTTCAAATTTTTAAATTTCTAAGTTACCTAACTTCTAAAGGTTTCAATTCTTCAATTCCCAAATTACTGAAGTCCGCAATTCCTACGTGTCGAAAGTTTTGAAGACATAGATTTACAAATTCCCAAATTTCTAAACTTTCCAATTACTTAACTTCCAAATTGAAACTTCCAAATTACTTCTACAAACCCAAGTTCTCAGGTTCACAAATTACTAGATACCCAAATTCCTATATCCTCGAATTTCTGTAAACGTAGATTTCCGATTTTCCAAATTTCTAAAATTCCACTCTACAAACTTCCACATTTCCAAACTCCCAATTTTCAAACTTTACAACCCTCCAACCCCTGAACTTCGCAGCTGACCAAATTCACAAATTATCGCAAGAGTATTAAGTTATGAAATTGTTATACTAATGTCAAAGTGTCGAAATTTTAGGAACACCTCTTGTTAAAGGATAATGAAACTGTTTGTTCGTGAATTCGCGAGGCGTCAAAGAAAATTTCATTACGGTCGTTGGAGTCGCGAAGACGACTGCACCGCGACGTTGCGTCGCGACGGCTAAGCGAATTATTGTCCGTTAGCGACAAGTTCGTTGGTTCGTTGTTGCGTGGAAACATCGACGAGAGATTCGCTTGCTATTTGTCCGCGTAACAAAGCTCTTCCTTTCCGCGTCGCGACGCGCCAAGTGAATTCAATCGAGTTCCCAAGACAATGACTGCGACAGCTCGACGTGTAACATAATTCGCGCGTGAATCGTTAATGCTCTCGCGGGCGGACCACAATGCGGAGAGCAAGGTGCGAGGCTTCAGTTGACGTCCAATTAAATAAATCAACCCGTCATACGGGGAACATTCTGTCGAGTTGAATAATTAATTACCCGGTCGATCGATAATTCGAGCGAATATATCGGTGATGCAATGTTTCCGATTTACGGCCGTAATTCGTACTTCCTTTACGTACAGTGATTAGGTCCACTGACATTTCGCGGAACTTCGTTAAGGTCCCTTGACAAATTAACCTAACTTCGTTACGGTCCCTTGACAGTTTCACCTAACTTCCTTAAGACCCTTGACCACTTCACGCGTCAACGTCAGATTTATGTTTCAACTTTTGCACAGTTAATAACATTTCGGTAAACTTCAAGCTTCAAATTGATATATTATATGTGTAATTTCGTGGCATTTTTATTGACATCAAATTTCCTCAGGCTCTTATCCTTTCGAAATCTGCCATTTCAGACGCAACAACATAATTGTACTTTGTCTTAAATATTTACTTCTATCGAGACGAGATCTTACAAGCTGACGACCAATTTTGCTTTTTATTCGTACAATAAAATTTTCAGCGTTGGTTATCGAGCTTGCGGGTTTTAAAGACAACTCTCTCCAACGCTTGGTAAAATAACGATACGCAATTTACAGAGACACGTTCGAGGAACGGTGTGGCGTCTTTTTTTTTATCACACTGCAGTGTATCATTTTATTTTTGTACGGTCCATCGTGGCGCATGTTAAGCGGAACAGAATGTAAACGGTTAAATTACTGCTCATGTTTATTGGCTATTGCTAGCAATAAATTTACGTCATGCAACAACCGCAAGATTCTTCCTTATTGCCTGAAACACCACTATGACCAGTTAACAGAACAGCACATCTGTTATTTTAACCATTTTTATTGCGGCTATAAGGCTTCTCAGAAATCCTCCGGTTGATCGCTACATTAGATCCTAGTCTCGGAAAGCGTTTAAACGCGACGGAGCGTTCGTAGACCGCAAAATCCTGAAAAAAGCTTCAAAGGTATTCGTTGAACCATCAATAACGAAATGCAAATAACATTAACGTCGATAAACACCTGGTCTTTCGTTGAAATCACCGCTGACCTACCCTATAAATTTAATTCGGTCAATTAAGAAACTGATGAATGAGAAATATTTTGAATGTCGATAAAATTAGACCCAGGAAAATTACGATGGGTTGCGTTGAACATTCGACGGGAAGTTTATCGCTGTACACGTGGGTCGATGTGACCAGCACCGGAAATGATCCTGACACGATCCAGAATTTTTGGCAAGCACCGCGAGAACACTCAATATTGTATATCAGCAACAGTCTATCGTATAGCGTTTGGAATCGCTGTTGGCGACAGTGGTGTCCAATGCAGATGACTTAAAACGCTTTTAACTTGGCGGTTTGGCGCCAAGAGAAGGATCGAACACTTGGGATTAAATAACGCTGCTTAGCTTATTATTATCTCGACAGAGATTAGAGAGTGTATTGTTTCAAAAGTCACTTCTATAATTACGCCAAGATATTTATATCGTGCAGAGATATTGTTTGTCGCTGGGCTCCGGTAACGATCCAACCTGTGTAACGTTACACGATCACGCGTTATACGATGCAATTTAACATCCCGCAAGAGTAATTCGCTAGATATAGTGTTTCTATGCTAAAACAGTCTGCTGGATAACGCTGCGATAATTCACTCACCGTTTCCAACTTCTAAAGTTTGCATTTCGAGTGACCAATCGATAACCACGAAACAGGAACATCAACGTAAGGATTTGCTAATTAGAGTAAACTGCGAATTTGATAACATATCGAACGTCAAAGACCTTGAAAAACGCGGATTTATGATCCTAGTTTCTGTACCGGAACGTTCACAGCTTTGAGACATCCGAGTTACATCCCCAAAGAGTAACTTGATCTTTTCCCGGTGTTACAACTTGATTCCGTAGTTTTAAAGCGCGGCACTGCCACTGTCGGTGTGTCTTTAATTCGATGATATCAGCGTTTCACGAGACTTTATAAAACGACTTATGAGTTTATCAACAGAGTTTCGAGATGCTGGGAAAAACTGCGACTCCCGAGATCCTTGAAATCTGGTTTATGCTGTTTGAAGTTTTCAAGTGCAGTCTGTAGCTCCTAAAAAAAAAACACTCTAACTTCTCTTTAACATTCATGTCGCAATTCAGTTCGTTTGAAACTTCAGCATTCGAGAATATACAACCACGCTGCAACTTTGTTAACAGGTACTGTCAACGCGCAACACCGGCCAATTTAAAAATTTTCTAACGTTTTTAATTTTTATTTACATTTGCAGTTTTTAACACTTTTTAGTAGGAGTACAACATAAACATATACATAAAAATTCGCTCCAGTTAACTGAAAATTTGTAGGAGCTAAATAATCATAGACGTGAAAATTTAATTCAAATCTAGGATCGACAATGCAGCAAGATAGACTCGAGTTTCCTGTTTCTTGTTTGCCTTGCATTCCGTGCGACGATAACCTGAGTAGCTGAACGTGTTGTAGATTCTAACGAGAAAGCTGGTAAGAGGATGTCAAAGAAACAAAGTAAACTGGATGAAATTTATGTTACTAATTTGTCCGAATATCTGTAACATGCCGAGAGGCGGGCCACAAGCATTCGGGAGCGAAGAGGGCAATAACCAGGCTCGTGTAATTAACTAACGCCGATTCGTAAATATTTGCACGCACTCGAGGTTAAAATCACAAAGCTACGTGTTACACGGCTCTGAAGTTGTAATATTCCTGGGACGAAGCTTGCGCCAGGTTTCTGCTCCGCATCGATGACCCGTCAGAACGTCGAGGATGGAAGTTATGAGAGTCCTGAGAGTTTGACGCTCGTGCTGGCTGGTTGAGATATTAGTAGCAATATTACACCGTTTCTAGTCCATCGTTCACCTCTGCGTCGACTATTAACTAAGCATCCAGGATGTCGGCTACATGTTTCTTCCGCTCTGTCGGTGACAGACGTAATCGTGCTTTGTTAACGGAACGTTGATTCGACACGCCATTTTTTTCGCCGCAGACTGTAACACGATGCGTATAGTTGTAAAACGTGTTACGCGTAACGCGAAGCGTGTAACGCATGCCAGGAAACTATGCCGCTGCAGCTACATTCTGATGAAACGTATTCCACTGGAGGATCAAATACGATAACCTGAAAATTTCCAAATCACAAAATCTCCAAACTTTCCTACTCTCTCGAAAATCTTCCAGATTCAATAGTTTGAAGATGGGGTTGATACGAAGAGTCTACTGTATCAAAAATACCACAACTCAGGTAAAAAGTAAATGAAGCATAATCTTGAAGAGATAAATGAGAAATAGGGAACAGAAAGGGAAATTTCCTTTTAACCGTGGACGGTTACCTGAAAGAACACTAATCAACACAAATTCCTTAGTAAAACGTCGTTTCAAGATTCTCTCAAATCCCTCTGGTCCGTAGATTTTTCCGACCGCAAATTATGTTTGCTGACCACATTACAGGCTGCAGCGATGTACACGGCTGCGAAACACGCGGTGCTTCTACGGTGGTCAGAGATTAAAACGATGGTGTCTAGGTTTGTGCTGTCACACGGCGGTTACCTTAAGCTGATCGTGGTTTAACCGAGCGTCGTGCGACGTCGACGTCGATGCAAATCGCGTTGTGCGGTTACGTCGAGGTGCGACTCCTCCTTTTTTGTCTTTCCGTTTCTTTTTGTTTATTCATTCATCAGCCGACGGTTTATCGATTCTGGAGGGGAGCCAAGGGACTGGCCGACTGTTAACAACCTTCTCGTGCCTACCTGTCTGCATCCACTGTGCGAGAAAACACACGAGAACACGACACCGTATAAAGAATGCGTGTGTGCACCGCGTGAACCGTCGACCACGCGAAACTTTAAAAGGTCTGCACGTGTGTTGGCGTCTACACGAACGCGAGCAGTCACGCCGCCTCAAAAACGAAAGCGATTTACTTTAGCACGAAGATTGCTTTTAGGCAATGTTGCCCGCGAATTGCTCCCTTTTCCGTTCCGTTGCCAGCAACGGGCTTCTTCTTTTGTTTCGCGATCGACGAACGAGCAAAACAGGAAACTGAAGAGCGGACAAATACGCAAGCCGTGTGTCGCGAGTTTGCGGTAATTTTTATAAGGACGTCGACTTTTGAAGCTAGTGTCTCATACAAAAACGACTCATTTGAGAACACTTTGATGGTAAAAACTAGCAATTTTACGTACAGAGAATTTCCAAAATGAGCATGCTAGTACAAGGAAAAGTACCCTTGGTTAATTCTAAAAGAATATATTGTTTAATTACAGTATCATGATACCATGTCGAATATGCACAATCCTAGTTCTCTAATACCTAATACCGATTTTCAATTAAATAATAGATAAATTTAGAAGTAATACATTCGAATCAGATATGAAATGGCTATATTGCACTTCGATCAGAAGACGAATCAAGAGGATGGTATGCGTTTCATCCTAGGCCTGTTAATAGACTCGTCAGTTAGGCTATCCAACACAATTGTTCTCGACACAGGTATATTCGGCATTAGGACAAGGACCTATTGTATATCAATTCTGTCCAGAGTTAGCTCCGAGAGCAAATTACTTCTCCCACTCAGTCTCTGTTACTATGACGTAGAAACTGTACTTGACACTGTATTACACGTGTGCGAAACGCGTAACCAACTCGCTTGTTCCCAAGGAAAATCTATCGACTTCTTTTCGTCCTTCGACGACGTTGTTCTGTGCGCCATAAAGTGGCGTAAGAAATGGAAAATTGGGCGAGAACCGATGGAAATAAAGATTGATGGAAAGCCCTCTGGTGACAAGCGAGACGTTTCGCCGCGATATTATCCGGGATTTATGATTTATACCGTGTGCGAGAATATGTCCGAGAAATAGCATTCGTAGACATTCCACGATTCCATCGAATCTCCTCGGGGCACTTGCATTCTTGCAGAATGTTAGCAGTCAAAAATGATGATCATTCTCGTAACATTTGGACATTATCACTGTACATTCTTTTGCAATTTCATCCACACTTAACTGACGCGAATTGCGTTTATATCTTGTGATCAGCGAAATTTTTAATCTCGTAAATTTAAACCTGAAGAATTTATACGTGCATATGTTAGGGGGATTAAATGGGTTGTTTTATAATTTTTCCTATAAATGTATTGTTTGTAATGAGACAGCATTCGAGTGCATGTTACAGTTTACATAACGCCTTAACAAGTTCGCGAATCGATCAATCGCGTTTCATCGAGAAGTTCGCGCGCCGTTCGGCACATAAATTGGCGAGGAATCCGGGCGGGTCGACAACAGGTATTGGAAAGCGGCGTGGAAAGTAATATCGAAGGAAGAAGATATCTCGTTTGAGTTATAGCGGTGTAGAGAATCGACTCGGAGTGTGTGCGACGACGATCGTTTTAATAAAACGCGGTTTCGCTAGTCGCCGGTGTTGGTCGACTTTTTTAAAGGGGATGAAACGGCTGAAAGGGGGAACGGCGCGCGGTTGAAGAGGGAGGAGGTCGCGTATAACCGCGGGCTAGGCGCGCGAAAAAGAAAGCGAGCAAATACGAGAGAAGCACGGGGGAAAAAGTTAAAGGGAAGAAAGAGAACGGCGCGGCGTGCTGCGCGAGAGGGTGAAGAGGCACGAAAGAGGGCAGACCAAGCTCGCTAACTTGAACAATATCTCTCAAGATGCCGCCGCTCGGAGATCTAGGCTCGAAACTTCCGCCTGGTGTGCGCATCTCGCCGCGAGACCGAGTTTTCCACGTCGGAGAGAAACTTTCACATATTCCATTCACGACGAGAGCTTCGGATCGGTGCTTAAAGAAGAAGAGCCGGGGGAAAATCGCCGAGAGATCGGGCAAAACGTTTCCGCGGTTCAGTCTGTTACTTTCGGAAACTTTCCGTTTCTCTTCCATTCAAAGCGTGTAAACGATTCGTGGAAAACGCTTCGCGAGTCGAACGTAAATAAATTATCCCCGTTTGACGGGTCCTCGACCCCTTCGGTGTCGAACGGATGAAGCTGCTCTCCCGCAAGTCCCTTCTGGATCGTTTCGCAGGGAACCTGAAAGGATCGCGTAACCCGTAAACTTCGGAACTTAACACCTGACATGGTTCGTGAAATTTTTAAATCACGCTGTCGATACCGGTCTCGCGTGCAGCTCGAATGGCAAGCAACCCGCTTTATTCAGCTTCTTACACGGCCAGTTTCAGTCGTAAACTTCGCGAACGGTCGATGTAACTTGGCCGACTAGCTGCTTGCTTCGTGATCCTACGAGACCTTATGGATTATAGCAATTTAATGCGGCTCCGTACGAGCATGTAACTGCTATATTTTTGATTAGCACCTGCTACCTGAATGGTGGGCAATGAAGTGCTTGTTGGAGAGTCTACAACCACCGCCGTGCAAGGTGCATGTAGATTCTCGAAGGTTGAAAGCTTTCAAAAATTTACTAAAAATTGTAGGAAGAAAAGAAACTCTTGTACATCGTACTAGATGTGCTATTTAGTACATCGTATTAGAAATTACTATCTTTATTGTAATAGTCAACGATATCATGTGTGATAGATGAACAAAATTGCTTTTGAATTATTATTGCCTATTATTTTGTATATTATGCGTCGAATAAGACATGTAGAATTCCATCTATTTGTGCTTTTCAAATTGACCTCCCATCGCGTACGAAAAGTTTTCCGCTTGAAAAGCAACGAAAGTCCCTTTATTACATCTCTACTTTATCTCGACATTCTCCTATGCCATCTTTCTTGCCTCGCATCAAGGTGCTTGGCTCGAAGACGCTCTACACCCGTCGGAGTTTCGTATTACTCCCTCCGCTTTCCCGCGTCGTCATAAAAGGCCGCTCTGGAACGTGTAAATCCAGCGAATAAATCTTGCAATCGTGTACCAAGCGTAGACAAGAAATTCCCCCAACGAGTATTCCAGCGCCGGTTTTTTCCACTTTTTTCTAACATTCTTATGGTTTCCATCTCGGTAAAGTTTCTTATAAGCATTATTATTTCTTTTAATTTACTTCTCCGCGTTACCTTCTATTCTCTTGTTTTGTTCTATTTAGTACCGTCATTTTGTACCGAACACATTGCAGGATATTTCTTTTAGTATGTCATGGTAGGTGTATGTACTAACGTACTTACTGTACTAATGCACTTACTAACGAAACAAGGGTTTTACTGTACGCGCTAATGCACTTACTGTAGCATAAGTTGATAAGTACGTTACAGTGTGAAACCTTATCGTTACAGTACTTATCAACTTATGTATATATACTCATGCATTTTCAGCACACCAAGGTAACACTGATAATTTCCACTAGGCTGTGTAACATTATGCAATCATTTTAGTACATCAGAGTTCGCAACAATAATAAATTCAATTAACCCTGGTAAATTACTAGCGTTTCTTCTAAATATGACGTTAACGAGAGTTTATCGAAATCGTGTATCAAACTCGTGACTCGATTATACCAAAAAAGGTATTTAAAATTGTCCAGCGCCGACAATATTCGAAAAACCCTCAGCCGGAAAAGAAACGTCGGAACGTAACGAATGGAGACGAACGTAGAGCGACGAGACAAAAAGTGGCCAGCGATGATGAAGTGGTTAAATGACGTAGAAATAGCCGTGGATACGGTTGGATAGCCTTGAGCAGTCAATTCATTTGGAAGAGGCTGTATCAAGGAGTCGGGTGGAACGCGATCGTAGAACTGGTTCGTGGTGAAACACGAGGAACACGGCATGGTCGTCTCGGTGTGCGACGACGACGCAGCTCGATCGACGCGCGCGGATCACCCACGCTTTCGCGCATAAGGACACGGCGATGGGTGTAAACGGGCAGCACGTCGGCCCGTTCGTTCTCGAGATCGTTAAGTCTGACCCCCCGGCGAGCGAACGTTAGCCACGGACAGAGAAAGAGAGGAACGAGCCTCGAGGACGAGAACTACCGGACGTGCAGGTCGAGCGACGTCGTTAGCGATCCACCGTCTCTACAGGGTGCTGAGAAAGTAATGTCCCTAATATCGCTACGCTGCGGATGTTTACGACATACGATGACGATCCAATGAATTGCTGCGGATGTATCGATCCACCAAAGTCAACCAATTTTTGGTGGATTGTTTTTTGAATATCTCGAAAATTGGACACTTTGGAATTTGGGAAACTTGTCACGGAATTTTAGATATTTGAGACTATGGAGTTTTAGACCTTTGAGGATTTCGGAAATTTGGAACTCTGTAACTTCGGAACTTTGTGACATTAAAGATTATACATATATCTATGACGTTGGAATTTGAGATACTTGAGACTATGGAATGCTCGACTTTGGAGAATTTCGGAAATTTGGGAACTTTACGATGTTGAATGTCATATATCTGTAACGTTGGAATTTCAGATATTTGTCACTACAGAGTTTTTGAACCTTGCGATGTTGAAAAATAATACCTCACAAGTGATTAGATCGCGAAAAATTGTTACTGTCAAATGTTTATCTTGCACCATAAAAATTTCAACAATATCAGCGTTAATGTTATGTCATTAAAAAATTGAAAAGAAAATGTTAAAACGCGTAGAGTTACAATTTTATAGCAACATTTTTAACACCCTGTGTGCAGCATCTCACAAGGAGATTTCAGACTTCCCGCGAGGCACGCTCCGCAAGACGATTGCTTTCGAGGGTGGCAAGATCGCGATCGCATTCGCTTTCTATAGAACTTTCGTTTTTGCTGCAAGACTCGACACGATGAGACTCGTGCCTTATTAGAGGCATCTTCCTACTAGGAAGGTAGGAAAAGTTTTTTCGAACGATAATGGAAATCGATTCCACTAGAGAAATGTAGGCTAAAAAACGTCGATCGCCGGTTAAGAGTCTGCAGGTGGATCTTCTGACTTATTGACCGATTGATTTAGTAACCGAGTTGTTTGTAATTCTTCCTTCATTAGCAACATGTCCATTGGTATAATAATTGGTTCTCATTGTGTAGCATGAGACAGGTAGAACTCATCGTGTTACAGATTTAGAAACTTCCGTATCTCAAATTTTTAACTTCCCAGAGTAAAAATTCCCAAATTCTCGGATGTCCAAAGTACAACTACAAAACAGAGTACAAAGTTTCTGCTTTTCCAAATTACAACTGCAAGTTAAAATACGATTTTATATAAGAACCACTATAAGATTTTAAAAATCCATCTACGAGCAGTGAAATATTTACCGAAAAGTGGTTCCGAGTGTCACCCCTGACGCCTGGAAAGACGTCACACTTCTTAACCGTGTATCGTAAAGAATCGTTCGGTATCGAAGCACTTATCCGTCAAACGAGAATCCAAGTACACCTTTGAAAGAATAATTTCCAACAGACGTGAAACTATCGAGTGTTTTAATATTCCTCGTGCAGCATTCATCTTTGCATACGTTGAAGCATTTTCAAAGATAACGCCTCGCCGGCGGAACACTCGAGAGCCGTTAGAAACAGAATACATTAGCTATAACAAAAGGTTAGCAGAGAGCCGTAAGAGAGAGAGAAAGGCCGAACACAATCAATGCGTTCGTTGTGACAGAAGGAAACATTATGCACGGCCGTCAGGGCACGTACTTGGACGTAACCCTTCTTCGTCTGCCCCAGACGGGTATTCACGGGCGCACTTTTCTCATTGGTCGCGGTTGAAAGGTACTCTGGCAATGTGCTCGCAAAATAAACAAGCGATTCGGTTGTACTAGACGCTACGTATTTATTCAACGAGGCTGATATCGATGAACATAATGCACGACTATTATCGTTTCGCGTACCAATCGATAACGCGTTATTGCTTTTGCAAAATAATCGGGATCAAAGGTCAACGTAAATACACTTCTCTAATCTTTGCTTATTAACGGGAGGGTTGTTTTGCTAGTTCAGGGAGTTATTCTCGATGGCAATCCATACAGCAAAATCGTTTGCAATTTTCTTAAGAGACTTTAGAGTTCTGGATCCTCGAGATTATGTGATTTTAGTATTTCGAAATTGTTGAATATACGTTTTTACGATCGTTCCGGGAATGCAGTCGTGTTCAAGTTCACGTTTGCATAAGGTAAAGACGGTAGCTCTAATTTTTACTCGGTCGCGGCCATAAACTGGGACACACGGAGTACCGTACAACTTGGACAGATTCGAGATAAAATGGTAGAACCGAGCCGACTCACCCCGAGGTTATCAACACCCTAACCCGCGGCCCAGCTAACGGCCGGACGTTCAATTATTTATTTAGTCTATCTTATCACGACGCCGATGCTCGCACGAACCAACACCGTCGTGAGTTCTCTCTGTTCGTACTCACCGCCTGGAGCCAGCAACGCGGAATAGTCGCGTTGATACGTTTCGAGAAACGATACTAGTTTCGTTGAATTGGAGCCGGGAAAGCGTATATTCTGATAGCAGTATTGCAATTTCTTCCTTTCCGAATAAGATACGTGCACGAGGTAGAATATAAGCAGGTGTATATACAGAAAAGCGAAAATATGGAATTACAATAGAACAGGGTAGAAATAGATGGTAGCAAGATTTTAGAAAAATGTAATACATCCTAAATGCAAAGTATTTCGATATAAAAATACAATTAAGGCATTATTAATTTCGTAGCAATAGTTGGCATCGATAACAAAATTCTCGGAATTGGCAAGACTTTCTTATATTGCCTAATGGATTAAACCTCTCTGATTCTTAATTTTTGTTTACGTGCCAGCAGCACGATCTTTGGGCTACAGGAAATTCAACCACATTACAAATATGATTCAGGTTACATTTGAAGTGTAAGTTGCGTCACGAGTATGACTCGTTACAAGGCAAGGGGTTAAGCAGGTCGTACAGCTCGTGTGAGACGTTTGGCCTTTGTTGTATCGTGTTGCTTACTTAAGCATCTGAAACAACGCGGTGCCCTTGTTTATTTGACGTACAATGTGTTACGTTGCTTTGAGAAATTGCTCTGTCCTTAGCACACAAGTATTCCACTTTACGATCGACTTGCGACACTGTTACATTAAAAAATAACCTTTGACGTTCAATTGGCTTTTATGCTCGCTTTCATGTAACTATAATAAATTCCTTTGTCAGCCATAAATCATCTAATAGTTTTCGAGTCAATATTTGAGCGGTATTCAAAGGACTGCTGGAAGTCAATTCCGAGTTTACAACTTCTCGGATCGAGTCTTGGCCTTTGTACGCGGTAAGAAGATACGGTATTGCTTCTCTAAGTGACAAATTCGCAGCACTTCCCCTATTTCGTAACCACTACGGTGATACTAGTTTCACGCGATCCCGTTGCTTCTCGCTTTGGTCCTCGATGAATTCAGGGAGTAAACGGGGAGCAGATAACAGCGTCGAATCAACGAACTTAAGCCAACACCTTGCCGAAAGGTAACGCTATATCGACCGCCCCTAATCCATTAACGTTAGAATATAGTTGTATCGGAAATCGTTACCCAAAAGACGATGATACCTCTGCGATAAACGGAAAGTATTCAGCGAAATGTTCCTTTAAGTTCGAAAATCTACTAAATTCAAACTCACCTGAAGCCTAAAACTTCCAAACTCCCAATTGAATGAGGGATGATTGAAATTAGTGTACGAAATGGAATACATCGCTCATCGTTTGACACTGGCAATTAATACTCGACACAATCGATGGAAATAAAGAATTATTCATCGGTCATAAATATACATCGGTCTCGCGAAGTGTTAGGTCAGGGTGATCGATGAACGATAAAACGCCCGGAGGTGTTCGTGCTTCTTGAAATATCATTTCAGAAATCAAAGGGGAATCGCTGTTGGGATAATGGACAGCTTGATTTCCGCGAAGTTGCCAGCTTGTCTATGCTGAATCTTGGCGGATCGATGGTGCGCTGCTCCCATGCAGCAATTTCGTCGGATCGTTGAGACTGTTAAGTTGTACGTACGTAAAAGTTTTTCGAGGTGGTGAACGATCGTTAAACGGTCGACGACTAGCGTGCTGTTTCATCATGCGATCGTTAAGAGTTTATGACGGTTGCTCAGTATGGATATACGACAGACGGAAAAGCATCGTCGATAACAATCTTTCCAAGATGCTCGAAACTTCTCTCAATTGTTGACTTCGCAAGTAATTTGCTCGACTCGCTGCAATTTATACTCCTACGACGATATTTGCAATAATTAAACATTTCGCTGTCGAGTCGATCTTTGATTACAAAGGATATGTAATAGTTTCGATAAATTGCAAACCTCGCAATTACTTAGCTGTAACTTAAGTTAGGTCAAGTTAAGCCAAGGCAAGTTATATTTGCAATACCGACAGTGAGTCGGAACGATTGTATTCGCAGTACGTGGGTTAATTCGTTTTATTAAGGAGTATAGCAGTGTGATCAGCACTCCATAGCGCAGTCAGTCCGATAACGCAATTTGTTTCGAACACCATCGCTTTTACCATAATTGATTAGAGAACATAGAGAGCATGGGGACTTGTATGGCTCGTATGGAAAAAAGCGTGTGGAACAGCGATCGAGTATCTCGGGCGGTAACGAGCAGTGCTCGCTCTCGCGAGATTCCTATCCGTGCGCGATAAGAGATTAGCATGCACGTCGTGTGTGTGTATACAAGGTGTCATGTAACTGGCGCTGCAAGCTGAAAGCTGATGACTCTACGCGAGGAGATAAGTTGAAAATATAGATAGGCTTCCTTTTCGTAGAAATTAATTTTGAAATCTTACTTAAGCTAACTATGAGATATTCGTGTTTTGTTCGGATCTTCTTGCGTTTAGTAACGGTGAATATACAATGAGGAGAGTCTTAACTCCTGAGGAGTTAGAATATGGAAGGTCAAGTCTACTTCCACGTGCCTAGGTCACTTCACGGTTAACTACACTTCATAGCAGCTAAGTGACCTGAAAGGGAAAAGGCAGACGCTCGCTGACGAGTACACTGCTCTAGAACAAACTGTTTATAAAACACGCGTTCAAAAAATAAATACTTAAATATTCTACACGTAATTTATAAATTCCTGTTCAAATTCACAACTTAAAATTCTTAACTCTGAAACAAAATAATTCCTCAAGAAGGAGAAGAGTACGAGGAAAAAGTGAGCCCACGTGTTCGACTTATTTTCCAATTATACTGTCTTTCTGGTTAATTGCTCGGCACTGTGGATACCGTAGACACAATGCACACGGTAACTCGTGGTCGTTCGTAAATCGATTTGGATCGGCAACGTGTAATGCCGGTGCAATTCGTATCAGCGATAACTGGGTGCTCGACACTCCAAGCCAGCATTAAGATTAATTACGATGCACACGGATCCTCGCGTGTCAATGGAAATACGCGTTTGATAAACCAGGCGCCGTGTGAAAATTAATTTGAGCCTACTATCGAGGAAGTAATCGCAATTACGAAACCGATAGCGTTGCGAGCGCGAGACCGGCCTGCAGATTGCGAACGGATACCAAAAATGACGTACAACCTATGCGCGGCTGATTAAACGAGTTCTAGTAACGAGAAAGATAGCCCAGTTTGTTCGCGATTCACCTGCGCTTTACTAACGGTCCCTAGCTGTTTCATCGCTTTTATTTAAGTAAGCATCGATAAGTGCTGGAAGTTGAAACAAGATACATGGTATCGAGCTGTAATCATGGATTCCTTGTACCATGTTGCTTCGATTTGCTCTGCATGGGTGATCTTTGTCGTTGATATTCGTCGTGCGTTATAATTAGTCAATGTGTATACAATGCTGTTTGGAAAATGGTAAATTACATAATGATAAATTAAATTAGATGAGTTGTATCCAAATGAGATGATTGAATAATGCTAAATAATATGGTAACTAATACATGATACAGTAATTAGCAAAGATACTGATACGAGACTAGTAATTTTAAGGTATTAATTATTTTGTAAACTATGGCAGTCGTAAGAATATTTTTCAGATAAAGACTACGTTATATGGTAATTACACCTGCATGCTAATACTTACCAGTCTACCTTGTACCAGGTATAAAGTACGCTATTTGCTTCTTATCTGCTTTTTTGCGAGCATTTTCATTAGCAATTAGTCGTGGGAGATACCTAGTGTCTACAAATTGCAGTGCACTATCGCCTCTGTTTTCTTGGAACAAGGTTGCAAAGACAAACAAAACAATCTCCGCTTACGAAATGTTTTTAGAAAGTTCGCAAAATTGTTGAATATTGTTCATCAGCGAGAAAACATTACTATAACGCGTGCCTCAGAAAACTTGGAGCATACAAAGTAATCTTCGAATCGAACGAAGACACGAACCTTGAAACCGAACGAATCTTGTTCGATCGCATCGATGTCGACACGCGTTGAAATATTATGAAAGACGTTGTTACTTTGTAACTGTTTCCAAGGGAGTGCCAAGGTTCTTCGATCTTTATCTACTTCCGTTGTGATCGATCATAATCGAGACACCGAGATCGTTGTACGAAATTAATTCAATACGCTCGTGTAAATTCTCGCGTGTCGACGGAAACGTTCGCCGTCTTCCCGGCATCGTCGAATCGCGAATTAATTCGCAGCAGATGCATCCAGATAATCGAGATTATTACCCGTGATCGATCTCTGTGCTGTCATCGATCATGCTCGATTCCCACACGCATGATCGCACCGAACGAAAATCGTAAACTTAACATCAGCAAGTATCAAGATCCTCGTTACTTTGATGCAGTTTTAACGGTTGTAGGATGTAAATGCAAATATTCACATCGCTGGCAACGTTGTCTCGGTTCCGGTATTTCGAGAAATTAAGAGATTTCCCGGCTCTTTTGCTCCAAAGAACTTATTTGCGAGAACGTACGTTGGATCGGTCTGTTTATTTTAGCTCGAGATGGGTATATAGGACTACCATTTTGAAATGGATTAATTAAATGGAATTGAAGTACTGCGAAGAAAGAGAGAAGGTGGGAGTAAATATTACGAAGGTATACAGGGTGGCTCGGTAAAATATTAGATTAAATATCAAACATAAATATTAGATGACATTGATGTGACGTATTGAAAGAAATAGCTGTGTAACAGTGACAATCCTGCAGCTATCTTTGCATTTCAAAAATTTTGTAAATTCACATCATGCTAAAGTAGTGTCACCTCCATATACAAGATATGTCAATGTATATTTCAAAATCTGAGAATCCCCAAATTTTGAATTTGAGAACTAAATTTTAGTTTAAGCTCGGGTTTTGGACACCCTATTGCCCAAAATGGTGATACAGTGTCAAGCCGCAATAAGCACATCGCTCCGACTCTCTACTAACTCGTGGTTCTGTTTACAGGTACGAATGATCGATAATCGAAAAGTGGCGCCTAGATATCCAGGGAACCGCGTGACCGTTTCGAGCGGAAAAGCATGGGCATCGGTCCAACGATGAACGATAAGTAAGAATACACGTGAATCATGTACTCCGACTATAACACGGCACGGTTCGCTATCGATGCGAGTCGCGTTATTCGAATGTACATGACTTTGAACGTGAAGTGCATCATAATGGATGCGTCGCGCGATACGTCGCCGTTACGTCCCGGATACTTGCGTATTCCGCTTCGTAAATTGCGACGAGAACTCGTTGGAAAACTACGTACAGCCGCCGAACGTTCGTCGACTTTATTACGCGTATCCACGGGGATTATTACGCGCGGGTGTTGTTTAAGCACGCGTTTAATTGCGGTCCATTGCATCGTGTGAGTTGCTCGATTATGGTGCGTGACGTTCTTTAAGCACGCGTTTAATTGCGCCCCATTCAGGATCTCGACGTGCAACGGAGAGACTGATTGGTTACGTTCGATGGCTCTCGTTTTTGGCACGTTGCCACTCTGTGCTTTGATAAATACGTATTGAACTTTCGGGTACTGTGGCCTTCTAACAAGTGTGCTTTTATTTAGAGCATGCGTCGCGAATAATTGAGAAGGGGCATGAATAGTTGATCCGGTTGACACTTCATTCTTTTCTTATCAGTTGTGCTTTGTCTCTTTGCTTGTCACTTATGAGGGAATGCTTAAGAGCATATCTATAAATCAAACCACACACAGTTATGCGCCTGACAGTTATTAGTTTGGTCTGAATAGCTAAGAACTTGTATGTACGTTTTGACATAAATCTATTGTATGGAAAATGATTTCCAAATGGTCCTAGAAAATGATATTACCTAAATAGAAAGAATTGTTCATTTTTTAGTACACAGTTTTACAGTAATTGTGTGTACAGTGCATTATTCTACCTTGGGTCTTCGCACTTTTGTTCCGTGTAACTTTCTTTTCATGTGAATATGAACAGTGCCAACGTAGTCAGAATAACACAAAATGCGTGATACAAAAATAGCTTTCTTTTTTTTATACGTGCATATAAAATATTCGCGTTAAACCGGAACGCAGAAATTGCCTTGATGATAAAAATACGGCTTGGAACGAGTAACCCGTGTCGTTTTTGCCTGGGTATATATTGAAACAAACGGAATTTAATCTCTCACTGTTAGACATGCTCTGATACACCGTAGATATTTCAGCATAAAATTTCATTTGCCCCGAGATTTCAGTCCGGCAGCGACGTTCGCGGTATAAAATATAACGAGTGCCGGGGTAACGATTCCAACCGGTGCGAGAAAACTGCTCTGTACGAAAAGTCGTCGAACGTGTAATAAAAACCGTCTCCCAGTCTTTTGTCGCGAAATAATTGTTAACAAAGGGCTGCACCGCCATTGTACATAATAATGTAAATAACAACGTGTTTATTAAAATATGTCCCGTGTGGATGCGCCAAAGTTTCACGTGTCACGGGAACAGTATTTTGTAACGGCTTTATCGCAACAGCGACGTTGGTGGCTCTCCCGTTGACCTGAATTCATTTTTAAGCGGTTAACAGAGTAGAACGAGTTGTGCACGCGCTTTTCGCCCTCGTTCGACGGGAGGCTTCCCTCTCGCGCCTAAAGGCCAGAACTCTATACGCCAACCGAGTAATCGGTGAACCGTGTGTCGAGCTACCCTCTCACGCGTCAGCGATTCACCTCAAAGATGAATGGGAAAAAATCGTGGAAAAAATAAGAGCAAAGAGGGGGATCAGTTCGTTAGCGGCTGGATTTGTATATTTATACCAACCCCGAGAAGGTCACGACCCAAACATTCGGTCTTTGACCGAAACGAACGTGTTGATTTATAAAACCTATATTACGACCACCGATTCTTCGATTCCTTTTGAAATAGGATTACGCATCTGGTCCTAAATTCTTTGGTAAGGCAAATGATCTATTACCAATCATTGATTTGTACGATGTAATAATTTTAGAGGAAAGGCATGGAACAGTGTAGTCACACGGTTAATATAGCGCATAGAGAAACCTCAAAATTACAGATTAAAAAATTTCATATTTGTGGCGGTAGACATTTGAATAACAGCATGGTTGAATAAATCCTGAGATAATTTAGGAGTGTCTAGGCCGTAAACTTAGTCATGGATCCCGTTTCTATTACCGCACCTTGAACACGTCACCTTCGATCTCCATCCATACACGCAATATTTTCTAGAAACGATATCGGCATAAGTTTCCTTAAATGTTCGCTTGCAAAACAGGCAAATGATTACCCGAGGGGAGATCGTAATTACGATCCACTCAATTTAATCTAAAATCGCAGTTAACCGCCTCGAAATATCGTCGTATCGACCCTGCTCTACCTATCTGCAATCTGCTTAAGCGTTACACTGTTTTATAGATCCCAGCACGTAATGTTCTACCTGGCATCGAACCGTTCCGATCTTATCACGATATTCTAATATACCCAAGAATTTTAATAAACAAATAACGCGAAATACCTATCCGAACCCATAAGAAACGGCTTCGATATTTACTGCGTGAAGGAATTTCCTCTTGAACCGTACTGACCACCGATATCTCCGTTTTTAATCTCATCCCTTTTTATATCCTGACGCGGAGGATTTTAAGAAAGGGGTCGTTAACACCCGTCGGGGTCATCGAAGTACACTCGATCGATCGAACCATCGACTGGCACGCCGAAGATGAAGATGCATCGTAAGAAACGTTCGGATAATCATTGAGGCTGTCGATCAATTTTTAAGCGTTTTAATTACTTAATTCGACGACCGTATCACTTCACTGAGCGAAAAAGATGCAACGATAAAATGGAAGTTGAAAGGTGCGGATGAGTACCAAGGGAAATAAGATTCACGGGCGACAACACGGTATCAAAATGTATCAACATTCATATTTCGTGATTACGCAAAATCACAGGACCGTGATTCCTCCCAAGTTTCGTGTGCCATGGAAAACATTCTCCTTCTCGGAAAGCAAGGAAACTAGAACAACGTGCGAATCCTGAACTCTTAAAGATATCAACAACTGCATCGTATCATACGAAATGCTCTCGCATGGAAATATTCGTGGTAAATTTTCCCGCAGGTATTCGCATAGTATACCCATAATCTGTTCTTCCCTATAAATTCCAATTTTTGTATTTCCACGATACAGCGATAAAAATGTGTAATTCCATTTTGGGAAGCATCGATGATCTCGAAATCCCGAAAAATACGACCACACCGAAACTCGTACATTCCCCGGAGAGCATTCTCTCGGAGCGGAAAGTCTCCGGAGCAGAACAGGACGGTTTTCGTTCGATTTCTTTTTTTGATCCACGCGTATCCTTTGTGTGTATGCACGTGTACGTGTATCCTAAGTTAGAATCGATGGAGTATCTCGTCGACTGTAAGGGCATCTAACGGTTTCTCGAGCTCTCGTATCAATGCGGCTGGTCTCCGGTCCGTTTGGAATTTCCTGTTCGCGGCTGGTGTGTAACAACTCTCCGTATTTCTTCCCTCGGGACGGGGGGATGGCTCTCGCCGCGTTTTTCCGCGATAAATCGTGGCTAGAACGATGTTGCCGGGCCGCGTCGAGAAAGCCGCGAATTAAACCGAGGCAGCCTCGGCCGACGAGCCGAGCATCCTGGCAACGCGAAACCTCGTGAAATCCTGATAAATAGCTGGATAATATTGTGCAAACAGCGTGCAGTATCCCCGCCATACGTCTTCGGTTGGACGCACGGCGGAAATAGCGGCTGATACGCTCGCGTTCACCTCGAGCCTTCCGCAAATTATGCCCGAACGCGCGTTTTAAGTGAATTTAATCGGTCGTAACCTCTTCACGTAGCTATGTTCCCGTTGTTACTTGACGCCGTGCTTCGATGAACAAATCCGCGATACTCGCGATAATATGTACTACTTTGTCGATGATTGATCTTTATGGTTGATCTTTAAATCCATCTGGACCGATATTTCTGACTCGAAGAAGACTCCTGTCTAATCTTTCAGTTGTCTCAGGTGAAACTTTAGAATCACGGAAAAGTAATTACTCGAATAACCAAACTTTTGCGTCTCCTAATTTTTCTGTCGTTACAGCACCAATCGGTAGACCACAATTTTCATTCCTAACGGAAGACGAGCTGGATGTAACCTTATAAAGGTCTCGTTTCCGTTCCCAGGGTAGCGGTTCCTTCCATCCGGTACAGTCTTTCGGCTTTAATCTCGTCTCCTTAAAACTACCCAGATCCATGAAGGCTCCCTAGGGTGTTAATTCTCCGACCTCGTGTACGATTAATCAACGTAGCCTTGATCGTTGAAAGCCAAGTTCGTACTCTCTTTACGCGCGATACCTCTCGCTAGCGATACTTTCGATCCTGTCATTAAACTTACGCAAAATGTTTGTGCAAACAATCGTTTATCTGTTGGCGAAAGCTAGTTTCGCGATAAAGTGGCGAGAAAGTTTAGCAAGTTGGTCAATTCGAGGTTCATGGTCTGTTCTTCGACAAAGAGTTTCCTTTCACGGAAACTGTATTCCACGGTGGAAAAATTTGCCCGACAGTGCCGTTTCTTTTTTTTCCCCGTTTTACCTGGCTCGGCTCGTTTCTGGGTTTTTCCTCCGCAGGCTTGGCCAGAAACGGCTGCGCTTCGCTCGAAGGATCATCGATGCGAGAAAAGCCCCGGAAGTGGATAGAACTTCCTCCGCTCGGTGAATTAAACCGACCATGCGCAAACTTTCGCGTGAATCTGGCCGCGTACACCGTTCTTTCGCGAACTAGCTTTAATATTCACCGGGTAACAACGGTCCACTAACCTGGATTTGCCCGCAAACACGCGTCTGCCTTGATCCAGCCCACTCGTGGGCAATTATGGACGTGAGGTGCACGGATGTACAGGGAATTTCCGGATTTAGGACTTTGAGAATTTGGAGATATGGGTATTTAAAAGTTTAAAAATACGGGGATTTGAGAACTTGGAGGTTTGACTTGGATGTGTAGTGGAACATTGAGAATATAGCAAGTTGGTCATCTGAAATTACAGAATTTAGGTATCTGAAAATTCCGAAATTTACTCTAAGTTTTCAGAATACTATAACTGTATTGTCACTGTCACTGTTCAGATCCTGCCCATTGGTGGAAAGTAGCAGGCAGTCGATCTGCACCGATTCGTTTCTTTGCAACCATTGTAGGTCGTGTGGACACGCTATTTTGTGTCTCCGTCTTTTGGGGCTAAACCCGTGTATGCCCGCGGCTCCGCCCTCGCTGGGTCAAGAGTGTTTCCCTAGAATCTCGTAAAAGAGCCGGAAGATTTCTTTGAGAGATAATATCAATGAGAACGTCTTTCACGTAAGCCCGAAGCAGCCATCTCGGTGTTCCCTGTGAATAGGGACGGTCCCGGGTATCACCTCTGCTTAGCGAGCATAAACGGACGTGCACGTGTATGTTCGTGTACGATGTAACGAGCTCTAACGGTTGTGCGTTGAATGATAAAAATTTCATTCTAATTGAGCGACACGCGCAACCACGATGAACATCAACGACACGAGGGTAAAACTGTTCTCTTAGCTAGTACGCGTTTACCTGTTTACCCGTGGAGAATGGCTTCCCCTGAGGCTAGCCTTCAATGGAGCCACACAATTTGTTCTTTTAAGCACGTTCACGAGAATATCTTTCGCGAGGAAATAACTTTCATGCGAAGTCCGTTCTTTTGATCAATTTAAATTATCCGTGAGTTATGAATAAAACTTTTAGTATCGATAACGAGATGTTCTCATTTTCCGTTAATTTACCGTGCTTTCAATATTCTACCTACACGTCTTACACGTTTTATTCTGTGCTAACTCGCTTCGGGATCATGCAGCTCTTTTTTTACTGATCTCGTATAAATTTCTTAGCACTAAATGTTCTCGTTTGAAACGTATACAGAGAAACATATACCAATATACAATTTTTCTATTCTCAAAGTGCTTGTAGACAAACCCTATGAAAATATTTTCAGTATACAAGAAAATGACACCTTCAAGTTTTCCGTTACTTCAACAATTAATAGTCGCTGTAGATTAATATAGTCATACCTCTAAAATGTCAATCTTTATTTCTGATAACGTTGTTGATACACGTTCATTAAATTGTAAGCACCAGAGCATCAGAATAAAAGATTCAGGAGTCGTTCGAGGCTCGTACTGTGTATCGATTATCGTGGTGGCCCATCAGACTACTTATTCAATCAGCTACGCGTAACAGTGCATGCCAAATAATCATTCATAGGAGAAATAGCACGCAAGCCCGGTTTCAATTGGCGTGCGCGCGTAATCCGCGCGTATAAATACAGCCACGTAGCCGCGTATAAATGTGTACGTATATCACGTTTCGACACAGTAGCTCATAATTGATAATCCCCGTGGCGCTCCGGCTCACCACGCGAAACGCTTATTCCACACTCTGATTTCCTGTCCAGGCTATCTATCCGGTTACCACGGTTTGATTGTTGCTTACTCGCATAGCTCCGTATCGAGAAAAGCCTGGCGCAAGATAGTAGAGAACGTTCGTAACCTTCGATCTGCTAGTCGGATTATTTTAGATGAACGAGTATTTCACGATTTATATATTTCTAGTACGATTCATGTACGGTATCGAATGGATTTCAATTTTTTGGACTATTTTTATATTTTCAACTCGATAAACCTTCGCTCTCCGTCACAATATTGCCAACTTCCATTTAACTTGCCTATTTCCATCTAACTGGTTAAAAAGATAAAGAACGTCGAAGCTACAAACGAGTTACAGTTCGCCAGGAAAGCAATCTTTTGAACGTATACAAATAAATAACACGTGAAAGACCTTTTCACCGAAGATAAAGGACACTTTCGGAGTCGAATGCAACGGTCCATGAAAAGGGACGAACAAGAGACTCCTGTCGACCAAATTTCTGAGAATGACAAGGTTCACGATCCGAGTGGTACTCAGGGTGATTTTTTCCTTCAAAAGAGACCATCATGAAGCCGTACATTGTACGCGGTGTACGGAGTGGCCCGCAAGGTGGGTGCCGGCGTGGTTTAAAGGTGAATATCGTTCTACCTGCTCCGTTCATCCCGAAGGAAGTGGCCGATAAAACTGGTTTGACGGGTAGCTCTCTCCTCGTCCAGTTACCCGGTAGGACGTCTCGCGTTCTTCGGCATCTTCGTAGCCACGACTACCAGAATAGTCTGCTATCCCGGCAGAGGATCAGCCATCATTGTTACGAATATTACCGTGGCCGTCCACGGGCACCGGTGTGTCGTCGACCATGCGGGATATATAGCTGTCGCGAACAGGTTTTTTTAAATGTCCCACACCTCGTGTTCGCTTTCGACTCTGCTTAAGCTGTGTTTACACTAAACGGGCGAAAACCCACGTTCATTCTTTGTTCAGCGAGTTCAGATAACTTTTCATCATTTTATTCGAACCAACTGAGCAAGCTAAGATTCTTAGCGATATGCAGCAAATTTCTTCCGTTATCTAAATTGAAAACTATTAGAAATCTACTTCACAGCTTAATGTCGTCGATTATTGCGTTCGAATTGCAGAGATTTGCATCATCGAGAAGTTTATTCATACGTCCTGTACCGGTAAGGCGTTAAACACGTTTAGTCGTACGCAGCATCGAGTTGTCGGTGACATTTATTTTTGATGGCCGGGATGATCAACGAGCCAGGCTACGCAAGAATCTACAAGATTACTAAAGCGTGGCATCACGCAGGCTCTCCGACAGCCAGGTGAATGACAGGAAATGGTTCAAGTTTCGTAACAAGTTTCGTGCAAGTTTACAAGAGTATTACCGCGGCTGAATATGACCGAGCGTGTTCTACGTGATCTAATTAACTTCCGAGCATAATCTGCAACCGTTCTAATCGACTGCATGAAAGTTTCCTACCGTAGGACTGAGTGCTGCACCGCGCCCACGTGTTTTGCCAATTACCAGACGTAATTACGGCCGGTAATGAAAGCTTCGCGAAATCACGGCAAGAAATTACGATTTCCGTCGTGGGAATAATGAAAAATATCGAATCATCTGTCCGGCAGCTTCTGTCCGCTTGCGGCTTGGTAATCGTTCAAAACAACCAGGAAACGTTGCATCGATTCGTCGCGGACAAATGTACACTCCCAGACAACTTTCACGTCCACATGTTTAGAAGCCTCCAAGTTTTCTGCATTGCTGAGTTTAGGAATTTTTCAAGGTAAAAATTTGCGAATTTGAGAAGTTGGAAATTTAGGAATTGGAGGATTTGGGGTTTTGGAGATGTGGAAATTAAGGGATTCAGTAATTTGGTGATTTAGGAATTTGAGGATTTAGACATTTAGGTGAGTGGAAATTTGGAGAGTTAGGAATCTAGGACTTTAAAAATTAGAGGATTTAGAGATTTGTATATTTGGAAGTTAGGAATTTAGGTATCTGGGGATTTAGAAATTTGGGGAGTTAGAAAGGATGTAGAGATTTGGAAATGTGGGATTTAGAAATTTGGAAAGTAAGGTATTAAGTAATTCGGGAATTCGGAACTTTGAGATATGAGAGAAAGAATTTAGGAATATGAAAATAGTGAAAGGTACGTTGCGTCGAAGTGTACAAGAGTCGCTAGGATGACTGTTCGTTTTCTACGCTTTGATCAATTCAGCAGCTGAAAAACTCGACACATCAAAGAACAGCGTTTTCTCAGAGGAGTAACCGATAATTATACCGACACATCTGTCTTTCATTACCTGTTCATCCTCTTGGCGACTCGTATTTGCTGGCTGAGCCATCTTTCACGCGGTAGGTTCGCTGATTACCGTGGCACAGAGAAACTTAATGACTCCTATTAGTCGCGCGTTAATCACGCCTTTAAAGAATCGAGCGGCGATATCAATTGAAACGACGTCGATCCTCGGTGTCGGGATACACGCACGAGCCGAAAGACGTCCGAGTGATTTACTGCTGGCGCGAAATCGAACGCGAACCGCAATTATGGAAACGAACGATCCGAGCGTATTTCCATTCGTGTAATACGTTCGACTATTCGTTCGTTCACCTTCGACTGTTTTGCAAGTCGCGAGATTAATCGTGCGATCGACACCGACTCTCTTCGGCTTTGCTTACTCGCCGCAAAGGAAGATCGATGTCTTTCGCGTCTGATGTTGCTAATCGTCCAATGCAAAACTGTTATCGATTGTATAGAAAGAGTAATGGTACGAACACTCGCTGTCCGGTTGGTTTGTTCGTTTGTTAGTAAATCAGCCGTGATCTATTCCTTGACGCTTTTACGACCCGGATTCTTGCAGCTTAGAGTGCACCAGGAATTTCAGCGCAACACTGTTCCCTCGCTAAGATGATTTCGTTACACCTGAATTATCGAGTTTAAACCGACGGAAAATCAGGTGCGGTCTAATGTTGCGAATCTATGCTATGGTATTTAGGAAATAACACAACAGAAATTGTTACGTATATCCACCCTGTGTCTTGGAAAAAGAGAGATTCGTATATTCGGTTCAAAATGTAGACCTTCAGTAGAGTCGTAGATTATTATTTTTCTTATTTGTATCTTCGCGTCGAACATCGCTCACAACTTCTTCCTCGATGTCACAATCGCTTCGGTCCTGTCTTCGCCGATTAAATTATCCAACCATTTACCCTTATATCTACTTCCACATTAAGCAATCACCCAAATTGGAGATTCACTTCAGATAATTGATCCAACTTCGCAGCGTCTCGAGAACTTGTAGAAGTCAGCTAAAGTTTCACACTTTCCTTTCACGTTATTGTCGCGTTAGTCAATTATAGTCAGAAATAATTGGAAACGCGGTACAAGCATTCAGAAGTAATTCGCCAGATCTAGTCTGTCTTGAATCTAAGTCTCAAAGAGTGTACCAGAACTAGTACCGCAAATGATAATAGTCACGAAGAGACTCTTTCTAGAAGAACATAAAACGACTCGGGTCACACACGTTACAACACAATTTAATTATAACGAGCGTCTATAAAACAGTCCACTAAGGGGTCACTAAATGGTAGTCTTAACCGAGCGACTCACGAACATTCACTTACGTCTGAACTTAATCTCGCGTGTTCGCTGATCTTTTGCATTTCGCTTAATGGATTTCCAAATACACCACGAGCACTCGTTAAAGGTTAACGACGATCTCCCGCTTTGCTCGTCTCGCGTTAAGTCGTGCCACGAGCGTCGCGTACACGATATTAGAATATATTCGTACTTATGTATAATACCACGCGTGTACGCGCTCGACTGTCAATAACGCCTAGGAGCGTGTAATTTGCATCAAAGTTCGAGACCACCATGAAGAACTCGACGAGAAATCGGGCGCGATAAAGGTCAGCGATCGAAGGGTTTCGCATGAATTTAATATCGAGTAGTCGACACAGTTTGCAAATTGGAGCACGAATTGCTTAATGGAATCAAGCACGCGAAGTTTCGCCGGTCATTAAACTGCGGGATCTTCGTATTGTTTCAGATTTGTTTGCTCTAGTCTTACTCGGTTATTAAAGTTGTTATTTATCGTTAAGTTAGATTGTAGATATACAGGATGAGTTAGATCCAGAATATCTTTTTATGAGAGCTAAAGAGAAAATTATCAAATAGAAATTGCATGTTAATTCTTTGCTATGATTTATTCGTAAGGTAAGTCAGAACTAACTAATCACAGCTACATTATTAAAACAGGCAAAGAAAGTTGAAATGTTATGTCAGATTTGTACTCGACGATTCTTAACTATGCAAATGGTAATTGAACACCAGATTGAAGGGTATTGAAATGTCGAGTAAGATTTGTCACAGTTGAAGTGTGAGTGCATCAAACTATAACATGTGTCCTTGTTAAGTGATTATCCGTCTCACCCAGTATACAAGAGAAATATTACAATATCAGAGATAAGACCTAATGCGTGATGTGGAGCGTCTGCGGCAAGATTCGAAAGCGTGAAACAAATCACATCAACATCTGCCGTTTCGAAGAGGAAAGCATAATCCTACATCAATCTTCTCAGCCGGGTTTCGCGTTCACCCTGTAACCTTCGCCCTTTTGTGCACGCGAAAGAATAAATACCGTTAGATGGTAGCGTCAGACACGAGAGACAAATAACGAGGTCGTGTTAGTCGGATTAGAAGGAATTACCCCGTAAGAGGCAAGAGTTTCCGAAGGTAGTCGCGGATAAGCACGCTCTAATGACGCGGAAAAGAATATTCAACGACTCGCGACGATTCCAGCCGCGTGTCTCTGTTCCATTCCGGCTGGAGCTCGGTCGCGTAACCTGAAACAAACGGGTGCGGAATAATGCACCGCGCGGAGAAGTGACTTTTCCTACGCGCGGCCGTGAATAATAGTGGAAGTGGATGCACGTTGGTGCATCCAGCTCGAGTGCACTCGCCGCTCCGCGCCGCTCTCTTTTCTCGCTGCCTCCCCGCTGAAACGAGCATTAGCCGCGAAGCTTGCCCACTTCGCCTGCATACCGCTGCAAATTTGCAACGTGTCTGTGCATGCCGCGCGTAAACCCGGCCGAAGGCCTTCTATCGCTCAGACAACGTCGTTACAGCTAACTAACTATCCAACAACGGTTTTCATTTTAACGAGAGAATTCTGATCGATTGCTTCTATTTCCTTCTGTTTAACGTTCTTGCTTATCGCTCGAACGGATCGATACGTTATTGTATGTATTTTACAAATAGCGCTACTCGCGTGCATTAATATCTGATGTCAATCCGATGTTCCGGTACTGTGTTATTAAGCGGGTGACAACCCTGAATTCCATCGCGTGACAAATTACTGGAGTTGCTATAAAAATGTAATTTTCATTGTTTCTATCGTTTATACGAACGCGTCGATTCGTCACGCGACAACTTGTACGCCGACTTGTAGTATTCGAACCATGCTCTACGATGACAAAAATATTGCATAAAGGAGCGCCGTGCAGATCAAGTGCTCGCTAAAGGGCAATAAATTATAGCAATCGAGCGAAAGGTGGGTGTGATATTTTTCAGCTTGTCTTACAAACTCGTTATATCGGTTAAAAACAAATGTCACGATTGAAAGTGTCTAAGATGGACACTAAGTAGACCGCACGGAATTAAATCTGGTCTTATCGCGTCAAGCTTCTTTCGGTCTGGAAGATATTGCAAGCGTTGTCAAAGGAAGCGACAAAATTGCTCGATGCGTTGTTTTTGTAACTTTTATGCGAGCTTCTTTGCCGTCTGTACGTCTGAAATCCGCTCGTATCGTGTACCGTTTCGTGAGTGGTTCGCTGATATTACACGCTCCGAACCTGTTCTTGCCGAGGCAAGCCCTGCTCGCAGACGTTCCCGTCTTCTTATTCTATCAGCGATCCGCGGAATGCACAATTGCTCAAGAAGTTGGCGACTCGAGGATCTCCGGATGTCTTCGAGGTGACTCATTGTTGGTGAACCAGCCAACAGATCCAGACCGGTTTCACGGGTTTGTTTGAGAAGCACGGGGCTAACGATCAAGGTCAGAAATGTGGAACATTTTTATGGAGCCGTCGATTCGAGACAATAAAGCGATCGAGCAATAAAGTCGATGTTCCGCGAATCGATCGATGATGCATCGGAGCACAGCGAATTCGATAGACACGAATCTAACGAACGTAAGAATTAGAAATGATCGTGAAAATTTTCCTTGTAACAAAGGACATAACTATATGCAAACGAGGCACGTACGAATACACAGTTTGTTGTTAGTTTTCGCGCAACGATCGACCTAATTGTCAACTTCTCCCCGTTTCACAATTAACGAAACAGAGACGCGGTGCATTTACATCGCGAGCGATATAATTCCCAGAGATGTTGCTGAATGCAAACACCGTTGCATAGCGAGCCTGTGATGCATATAACTGTACTGCTATATTTAACCTACGACGCAACATGCTCGGAGACGTTCTAGATTTAATTGCGCGCTGTTTACTTTCCAATTGAGACTCGTTTAAAATCTTGAAAGATTTACCTCGTGTACGAACTTCTGTCCGGGTTGTCTGTTATCTGGAATTCCGTGGAAATTGATTGGCCAAGGAGAAAGAATTCGATTGGTGAACGGCAATGCGTCTACTGACCCGGGGTTGACGTTTCGTTGAATGCAGTTTTTGTAGGCGGTGCAGCGCGACGGGAATGCAAGTGGCAAAGATTTATGTGCAGGAAGTGCCTGCCGCGGTTGGTCAAGGAATGATCAGAAAGTCTTCCAAGTGACGTATCGTTCGAGATTTCTAATCGATGGCCATCGCGACCGTCACATCCGGCAGAGGACATGTCTAAAAGTTATTCCAGAAAGTCATACAACGTGCTGTTTCTACTCAACTTTTGCTACTGCAAATTCAATGCATACAAAATCTGCAAACAGATCACGAAACTGTCTTTTGACTGCAGAGCCGTGTACCATCAAATTTACATTAGCTCCGAAGTAAATTACAAAGTTTACCAAAAAGTACGCAATTGAATCTGTAAATTTTACGCGTTGCTTTTCGCTCTCGTGCAGTTTTCTTGGATCAGAATTTGTTGAAGAAAATTATCGCGCATGTTCCAGGCACCTCGATGCTTCTCTCCGGTGCAGTTAAAGACGCACCGCAGTTTTGTGTGGCGAGTTATGGCTATCCGCAGCAATTTCCCTGCACGGTGATCAAACAGCCTCGTAATAAATTTAACCAGGCACCGTGGAAGCTTGTAAATAGCGTACACGAGGTTAAAACGTCGAGCGGCCGAGAAGTTCGTCGAGCTTCGCCCCTTTGACCCCGAAAACAGTTTAACTTTCTAATTAAAATCTAAAATTCTTCAGCAACTTGATCCCCCCGGCAGGCGCGTGCTCGAGCCCTGAAAAACTGGGCTAGACCTCGAATCCGGCAACAACAGGAAGAAAGTCTCGTAAATTCCTAATCTTGATTTCTAGCGAGTTATCTCGGTTGCTATTAACGTTGCTCGCTCGCCAATTTATCGGTATCCATTATATTTCTTATTCGTCTCGTTCCATTTACCGGCGGACATTCGATATTACGTGTTTCAAAAAACTTCGAACAACTCAATCAGCATACAAATGCAGTCATTTTCATTTTATGCTTCTTAATAATTATTGCAAATCAAATAGAGTCACTCGAGTTGGTATCTCGCTATGCGCAAGGTGTGCAAATCGTTTAGCCAGCTATTATTGTCTAATTTCAATAACAGTAAAAGTAATTTAGATGTTCAGTCCAATCTGTAAAACCACTTTTCTCCTTTTTTCTGTGTAATCGATTTTTACACGAGAAACTTGCTCTTACTGGAAAGTGACAAAAATAAATATGAATTAGTCGCACTTGGAGTCTCGAGTACAGAAAGATGGATGTTTCGTGAAATATCAAAACATGGGGGTGTGAACTTTTTTGTGACGTGTATGTGTTGTAAAGCGATTACTGATCTCTCGTTCTTCCTGTTTTCTTCCGCGATCAATTTCTTCGTCGAGATTCGCTTCGAATCGTCTTCTTCGGAAACTTTTCGACGGACAAACTCTGTCAGCCGTTAATCCGCGATCGTAACCGAGCGGCTCTTATCAAAGAGAAACTTTAGAATCGTTATGGTCGATCGCGTTTCTATCTGTCCGGCTATTAATCTGCGTGAATCGTTTGTCGGCTTTCCTGCACGTAATAACTTCTTTTATCCGCTTTTGTATCGTGCGCGATAGTTTTTCTCCTACGAGAAATAAAACAGTTTTCTGTAAAGGGATTTGGTATTAAACTTCGCTTCGAAATTTTCAAGCGAAAATTTACACAATTTGCACCACCATCTCGATTGCACGCAAATTGTCTTGGGTCTGCTCTTTGTCTTTCCGTGCACTATCTATTTTCGAATCAACCAACGTTTGCTTTACAAAGCATTTGATCATCATCTAGACAGATAATAGATTTCTAAACGATTCAATGTAACACTGACACACATTTCAGCAATCAGCTTCCTGCGATCGAAGGTTAAATCAATTTGACGCTCGACCACTGGCGCTAACAAGCGTTAAAGGCACAGTTTCCGAGAATTCATGTGTCAGAGTGTTTCACTGCTAAAAAGATGATCTTAGCACTTTGGTTGCAGACTTTGCACAAATTTAGCCTTTGAATGACACCTCTAAAGAGTGATGTCATCAATCTAGTAGTCTCTATGCTGATTTCCAGGGTAAATTTAGGCATTACAGTTTGTTTAAACTCGAGCATTCATGTTTAGCTGTGTGACATAGAATATTCTGCTCGATTTATACTATTTACTCTATGTTCTTGCTCGTTCAATTTAAACTCCTCGAAGTGAAAAATATTTAACGATAAAGCTTTCTATGGTGATGTTAGTTAACTATGCTTGTAGCTTGTCCACGAGGATGATTCGTTCCCAACTTCTGTCAAGCTAATTCCAAAAATACTTGCTGCTCGTATGATTCACGGTAAAATCATGAAAACACGGGGTTCTACGAACGACTTGCATCGAGGATTCTCCGGTTTCCTAATTTGCTCGAACGACACGAGGAATCAGCGGCGACGTCTCGTTACCGGCGTAACGCGTGCAGTTACAAATGTAAACTGGTCAGAGCAAAAATAGACCTTGCTTTCTACGAGTCTCCGGGCAGATAAATCACCTGGTATCCCGATGAATTTCTTCCTCGACACTTTGACAGTGTCAGTCGGCGCTTATTAGTTTAAGAGTCGCTCGTTCCGGCGCTAATTTAACTTAACGAGCCTTTCATGCCGTTGGCAACGGTTTCGCAGGAATCCTAGCTAATAAGACGTTCCTCGGCTTCAATTATCATTTCGTCGGTGTATCGCGTGCTCGTTCCGGACGATTTGTTCGTTCGTCGGTCGCCACACGGTTCGAAAACACCGACGGAAATTACAACTATTAATTAGGATCGCGTGTTTTCCGAAATTCCGGCCAATTATCTCGGTCCTGTTTCGATGGCGCCTGACATCGCGGAGATCGGGAATATCTTGACGGAACGCGATACAATTATTGTATTTCGTGTAATGACTGTTATTATAAATTGAATGGAGGTGAAGTGGTTTAATGACGCATTAATTTTAGCGGAGCCATTAAGAGAACTTCCGAAATAATTTAGGGGTCTGGTAACTTTAATGTTAACGTCTCATAATAGTTCAAGTCTAAGCACAAGATGAGCACATGAAATAATTTAAGTGCTCAGTTTAAATGAAACACCCTATAGATACCGAATACTGTTACCTTAAATGTGATCAATAGTTGTATAACAGAAAAACAATAGGTATTTAGAAATAAAAAAATACCAAGCATATCATCACAAAAGTTAAACACGCGAAAAAGCAAAAGAGAAGTCAGAAAGTAGAAACTTTACACTTTACTTAAAAATTACACGTGTTCCGAAAGAAATTAGCACCGGTAGCTAAAACAGCGTTCTTTTCGCGGAATCCTCGATCATCCTCTTCTAAAATCGTTCACGAAAGGATTATTGGAAATTGTACGACGCAGACGAAGTCGTCAATGATGGCGCCGCTCGTTATTTACGTAATCTTTCGCGTTTACACGAGAATTTTTGAGGGCGAAGTTCCGTCGTCGTTGAACGTTCGGTTATGTAACAGCCAATATTTGGTTAGTTTATTATCTACGAACGGGTTTCCTCTATCGAGGCACGTCGCTTCGTTGTGAACCTTGCATTAATCCGGCCAAGTGTTGGGTATTTGTTACGTTCATGTTTCATCATGGACAACACCGATAAATCTCGTCAATTTTAAGCGGAAACAAATTGATGGGCTTCGGTATATTCCGCTCGAAGTAACGGACAAGAACATCGTAGACGATGTTCCCATCGATCAGGTATAAATGAATAAACAGAACGTGTTAAAAGTTCATTGCTTCGACAACGAGTACACTACCGACAGAGCAATTCGTTTCAAACTACCGTTCTCGTTAGATATTCCTGTTATTCCATTTGTTGTTTGCAAATTTACAGTGTACGTAACTTGCAAACATTTTAATTTCCTGATAGAGAAATTGTTTCTTATTCGACACGTTGAAACCACAGTGAAAACTGACGTCTGTGGTCAGACATGTTATAATACAATTTATTAAGGGTTCTTAATCTTGTTAAGAGCCTCCAAAGGTTCCGTATGGTTTTCCTGTAAATAATTATTTAACTTAATTTGCAACATCAAGCATGACCACCACGATCACAAACAGTTATCACAATTTCGTTAAATATGCAATCTTACGATCTCGTCATTTATTTGCTGTTGCAAACTGACCACTTTCCTGTCCATGTCATTACGCCTGGTATCTTTGTCTTTGAAACTGAAAAGTTTTGACGCGACTGTTTCAAAGTTAGCGCAACGCCCGTGCAGGGAATGGAATTTTCCATCGAACAGGTTTATATCGAGTGTATAATGGGGCCACTGTATGCACCAATGGGTATATGCATCGTGATTCAGAAGAATTTCGCAGGGTTGTAAATCTCACTTACGCTAATGCACCGCGATGCCTTGTTGAATGGAACGAACGAATGAACGAAAGAATGGTGCGAGATTATTCCGAACAATTGAAGACGCACATTTATTATAAACTAACTGACATTAATAGAACCGAGAAAAAACAAACCACGATTCGTTATCGTCTACGAAATGCTTTCTAAAAACGATATTTTTAAAACAATCACTATTGTTTATAAATTGAAATCGTTACGTGAAAGAATGTCTACCGAAAATATTTGGAAATCAACGGGTCAAAAATCTGACAAGATTCGTCAGCGAACATTTTCGTCTAATAATTACTAATTACCGAGTTCGTTAACGAAGCAGCCGGGAGCAGAGGTTCGAACGAATGCACACGGAGATCTTCCAGTTGGCGGGGCTCGTAGTGACGCGAGAAAGAAACTCGTCGCTGAATTAAAGCGATTTTCCGAGTCTCTGTTGTACGACACGACAAACGTAGCCGTGTCAAACGTGCCAAGGCCAAGGAAAAACGAGGAAAATAACGAAGTCGCAAGCGGAATTCGAAACAAGAGCTTTTGGCGGTCGCTACAGAGGCGGAGGAGAAGGTAAACGCGTCCCCGTGAGAGAAGGACGACCTATAAACCTACTTCCTGTTAAAATAAAGCCAGCCTCCTTTTCCGTGCTGGAAAACGCCGCTCCACGGAGATGGCCGAGGTAACGTCGAAAGGAGGAACTGGAGCGTCTCTAGTGACAGTAATTCGAAGCGACAGCCTTCCAATTAAACCTCTTTACGAGCAGGTCGAAAGCTAGCGAAACACTCGTTGCTTTTTACCGGCGAACAATGTGAAATTTAGCATGAATTACGAGCATGATTGTGTTAGAATCATACAGCGTGTACGGTGAAGAACGTTGTTATATCGTCGCTTTTCCAGCCGCGAAGATGTTAAACTCGGTTAGAAATCACATTGTCGGGTCCTCGTGGAGCAGCGTCTTTCTAGATCTTATCTCTTGAAAGAAAATCATCCTGACCGCGTGGTGGAATTGCATTTTTATTACTGACAATTTTGGTGCTCGGTCGATAATTTTCGTCTGGGAAACGACACGTGCCTTTTCGGACGACGTCGAGTCGACGTCGCATCTATACGGTGCACGGCAGCCACTCGTTAAAGCGCCATTCGTGGGACACGATTTCGTCGTGGTACACGAGAGCTTTTTGCGGGATGTCGTTTGTCATGTTTCCGTTCCGAGAGAGAGAGGCTGTTGTTTCGCGAGAGGCGACAGGGTGCCTGCCTCTTCTCGTGGAGTGCTCCGAAACTCCGGAAATTCATTTTTATACTTTGCTACGGGGACTCTCTGCCGTATATCCGGTGAATTTCTTCGGCGACGCTCGCCGCAGTATTTTCGTTGGAAAATTAAGAAGAGAACACTCGCGGGTGGTTTCTTTGACAAGCGATGCGAGTCGCAGTGAGAAACGGTGGCGAGATTTGAACGTGCTTCCTGGCGACGACACAACAGAGATTCGAGACAAACGATGTTTCCAGTTGTTCCGTTCTTCTGGTATCAATTTTCCTCTGACGACACGCTCGATACACACCTTTCCTTTCTGTTCTTCGGAAAGACCTTTCCTCTTCACTGTTTGATTTGCTCGGATAAGAGATATGTGTACACGCTTTATCTTGCTGAATTAGAGATAAACGTGGGCCCACCGAGGGAACGTCTTAACGTAGTTTGTCCGCGCGATAACCAGCTGAAACGTGAGGTAAGTGCACTAATATCGTCTATCAAATTTCAGATCGTTCAAAGAGTCAAAGACATTGTTACGCGAAATTGAAACGAGAAGGAATTATAAACAACTCAAATATCGAGACTAAACGAAGATTAAAGAACGAGAGATAAGCGAACATCGACCTTTCGAGAAAATGCCCCCGATATTGCCTATCTGAGACACTTTGATTAATTTATACATTTACGCGTTTCAACTTATGCCCGTGGTCGATTTCTGTCAACGCTTTTTTTTTTAAATATTACCAGTGGGCGACATTACGTGCTAGGCGATATCAGGGACACTCACTCTACTCGTCTAGTTGATCGTGGCGATAAAAGAGTTAGTCGGCTTCGGAACGTGGTGGAAAACGAACAAATTCGATTCGACTCGATTCTTCGCTAGTTCGGTCGCCTCACTCGACCGCCCACTGGTCCGTATTGATTTATCGTCTCGCGACGCGATCCGATCGATCTGTCGATAAAATTAATCATAATTGCGCTTGGCACATGGAATGCCGCGGGTTGTGCAACTCTCGAGTGTCGTGCAATTCCATGGCTCGAGTCTCTTGTTGCCGGGAGTCGATGGCGCGCGATAGGTAGCGGCATTAATTAATGGTTAATAACACGTTACGTGATCGATTCCGTGTCCCCTCGATTTTCCAGGAATCTCGATCCTATGATCCGTTTCCCGACACTTTTGCGCGCGATTGCTGTGGCTTTCAATCTAATGCCAGCAACCGAGACTATTATAATCGAATTGCTATTAATTAGCATCGATCCGTTTACATGATGCAATGTAATTACTGACATCCGACACAACGTTAATCCACTGTGATCACTTGGAGACAACTATACTTGCATTTAACTTAATAGGTGGTTATGAGCAATATGAGAAATTGCGAAAATTATTTTGCACCTACATTAATAATTACAAGTTTCTTCGGCAAAACAAACACGAGCCGAAGAAGGGATTGCGAAAACAGTTCGTGTGTCGAGCTTACGAATTTATTGTCACGCTTTCGGAGTACGGCGGGGGTGTAATTGAGAAACGATCCAAGTTTCGAGGCGATCTATTAATCGAACGGTCGGGCGCAGACTGCTCGCGACCGGTTGTAATAAACTTTCGTGCGACGATGCTCCTTAACACAATTATATTACACGATGAATTGTTATTGCGAACATTGCGCGAACGGCAATGAACATTGAGATTGTTAGATACGAGATTGTTACGGTATTCCATGTTTGTAACTGGTACTGTAAATTGGACATTCGGTTGGAATTAGCTTGTTAACCATTCGTTGCACGCTGTTCGACCGAGCATTATTAAACGTCGAAAATGAAGCATTGAAATTTCTCGAATGAAAGGCTTTCACATTCTGTTGGATGTGAAGTATCTAAAGAGGTAGTATAATGTAAGGTTATCCTGCAGAATTCGCATAAAACGATTATCAGCAAATTGAGCGATCGACTTAACGCAACACGTTGCAACGCAAAAGCGCGCGGAACACCGATGACTTCGCAAATCTATCGACGCGGTCGGTGAAGCCGGTTTACTACGGCGTGTGGGTGTTGCCGCTATGCGAAGAGAAAGTAGTGTGCCGTTAATTTATGTAATGCTGATTTATGCCCATCCAGGATGATCTTTTTTAATCGAGCGGCCGTTGACGCGTGCAGCCTTTGTGCTCGGCCATCGTCGCGCTCGAATTACGTTCATCGCGGTCGCCGCCCTCGATAAATGCTCGGAACTAAATCAAAGATTTGTCGAGCGATGCTTACTACGTTTTTTTGCTTTCTTTCCTTTCATTTACCGCTTCGAATCATCGTGGAGTTTCAATTGGGACGTCGCGTAAACGCCCTCGACGTTGATAAAGCTACGCTCGCGAAAGGAAACACTTTATAGCCATCTTATTGATTCCAATTGCGTGATAAACTATCTCTTTAGGCAGGGAGAGAAAATGTATGGAGAGAGAAAAGGGAGATTCGCATTGAAGGGAGCGCGAAGTTCGTCGCTGAACCTTCGAGTACGATCATCTAAACAATCTTGTTAACCAGGAATTTCCTAGGATCTATTTTTAGCCCTAGTCTCGTAGTCGTAAAGAAACAATTTCCGATTTTGACGCAATCACCAACGATTCTAGGTAATAAGAACTTTGGCAATGTTTAAATACACTCGGTTATGGAGATAAATTCGAATCGTACAAAGTTTGAAATATTTTGAAGCTCGATTAAGTGACGACTGTAAAGAAAAATTGGAGTCTTTGCACTAATTATCAGTTAAGACTTCATAAAGAGCCGAGCGATCAAGGAAAATTTGATGGGCGTCGTTTAAAGTTTAGAGCACCAGAACTCCAGCTAACACCGATAATTAAGATGGTTCTATGGCGGCCATCACTCTTGAAACCTTTTTTGAGGTTACATTAAACCCGGCATTAGTCACCCCTAGGTTATACCGCTGCTGAGAACACTCGTGAAGCAATTATATACGTGTCTCTACTATTAATGAATAAAATTCTGCCACGAGAAAACATTCGTAAAATACAAGCACTTGGAGTAGAAAAGGGAGTTAAAAAAATTGCTAATTTAACTCCAAGCAACAGAATTCCAAGCAAAGTAGTAACATTCTAATTACGGAGTTTTAATATTTCTCGGGAAATTTACAAATTCGGAGACTCGAACATTTAGAATTCTCATTTACTGAATGAAGTGTTACTTTATTATAGTATAAACGCTATTTTGAGATACTTCTACGTCATCAATTTGTGCTAGGTTTCAAAATTGATCACTGTTTTCGTTACCATTTTTCGTCAAGTGTTAAATTATGAACGTTTTCAAAACCGACCATGTGATAATTAACAAGTTAAAACAGATAAGTGAGGACCATGACGAGTTGAGCCAATAAATAGGACAATTTGCGATCGTTGAACGAATCCGATGATCTGAGGTAAAATCTAGGGCAATTTTGGGGTAAGAAGAATCGGATAGGAAGTGGATTGTTCGGTGGAAGTAGGGTCGCGGATCGAAATCCGGTCGTAAGTCGATGATCCAGTCGCAATTATGGGAATCCATATCCTCATATCGGTGCATCCCCTCGCGGTTTGCCCGTTGCACCTGCCGCTCCAGCCAGGCTGGTTCTCCTCCGACCACTTCGCCATTCTTCTTCTTCTTCTTGTTTATCTCTTCCCATCCTGAACGCCGTTCCTCCTCGCTCGTTCTTCGTTTTTGCCTATCATCTTCTCGTTCCGCGTCTCCCTTTCGCTCGTTGCCCTTGGCGCACCGGCTCCTCCACGAAGAACCTTTCCTCTCCTCTTCTTGCCCTCGAGGCAATGCACCTCCGAAGAGCGTTGACCTCGCTTCTACGGCTGTTCGCGTGTTCCTCGGCCCGAGAGTAGGCCCTGCACCGTTGCGTCTCTTCTTTCTTCAACGTTCTTGCACGCTTCTTTCCTTTCTGTTCACTCTCGCGCTCTCTACTTCTATTTTCTCGGTGTTCGTGTTCACCGTCGCCGCCAGGAATAAACCGGGCTCGACGAGAGCGACCGCTCTCGCTCCGGGCCATCGTCGAAGAATCTCGATAAGCCGCGCGGAGAAATTAATTGGCCGACCTCGAAAGCGAGCGCCTGACTCCGAAAGACGGACAACGCCGGTGTCCGTTGCCCTGGGAATCGACCAATTTTGGCCCTCTACCTGTAACACGGAGAACTTTAGCGAATCGCTTCGAGTTGTTATGGCGAGTCTCGCGCTTGGACATCTGAACGTCCATCGTAGCTTTGTTAATTGGATCATAGACACTTGGAAATAACGACGAATCAAGAATACCAAATTTAATCATCCAAAATGATCCGTCAAATTTTGAACGAATAGTATATCAAATCCCGATCTGAATCGCGTCTAATTAGATTACGTCAAATAGAAATGCGATGAGTCAAACTCGTCGGGTTACGGTAAGCGTAGATAAGCGATAGCGTGGATATCTCAGAATACCGGGCACGTGTATTCCATTTTTGAAAGATCAACAATTAGTAAGCGTGCGTCGCTTCCAAGGATAAAGGCCTCGTTTCAAAACGTTCTTTGTCTCGAAAATTTGTGCGGAGCGTGCCCTCGATTGGGGAACTATAATAATTGCAATTAAGGACTCCCTATCCAGCGGAGGTACAAGCATAAGGTGGAAACCGAAGACAATCCTCGATTGTGAGCGGAACGCTCATTATCTTGATATTCGTGAATCGGGCAAAGCGTCAGTCGTAGCCGCAATGAGAATTATTCGTACGGTAGCTAGCAGACGCGACGTTGAAGTCTCCATTGTTCACCGTGTCGCGTTTAAGGCGCGAGGATAAAATTAGGTCAAATGGCGATTAACCTCGTCCGTGAGAGCACGCGGCCGGTTGAACGAGCGAACTTGTTGAAAAGATAGCCGGAGACTCGTCTTGGAGATGAGCGCCGATGGGCAGAAAGAGGAAGTCGATGATTGCGCTGCAGGCGCCGGCGAGGGCGTTTGCAAAATGGAGAGTAAGACTCCAACGACACGGAACACGCCACTCGCTAAAAGTGCATTGTCGTTGGACCCTTTCACGCTGATGAACAACGCTGATTGGCAGCGACGATCGAGCGGAAAGAAATTGTACCTATTTTACACCGTATTACTTTCCTTCTGTCGGTTGTTTGTTAAAATTACACTTTGCTCCATCGCCATACGCTTTTCATATACCGAATACCATCTATTCGGGTGCACCTCTTATATTCCTCGTTGTGTTATTTTCACTTTGTCTACGTTTTATGTGTTACATTAACATGCCAGTACCGTGTCATGTATACCATCGGTACAAAGAATCGTCAATTATTTAAAGGAATTGTAGTCGTATTGTCGGTGACCAACGTATCGAAGATCTCTCTGTAAATAATTAATTATTACAACATGCTCCATTTTACGTAATTAGTCTTGGTGCATTGATTCGACAATAGATATCCAAGTTAAGCTTCGGCGCTTAGAACGCTTCCCATGGCCTGTCTCCACTATCGCGATACGCAAACGATGACTGATGCCACAAAGCCGATAACTACTACGAGAAATACGTATTAGCGGATACAATTGTTTGGAATATGATTGTCGCGATAATCGGTTGAGCCCTATCTCTCCTGGAAACCTCGTTATGGGATTAAGTTGCATTAGCGACTCTGTTTCGTTCGCGCAACCGTATACATATGCGCTCCTTTGGATCATCCATTTATCGGACTTTACTAGTAAACTTAAAAACAAACACTGTAAGTACAATTACCTTATAGACAATCTAGTAATTAGGAACTACGCATCGTTGAGCTATACATGTAAGTTGGTCAGAATACCATTTCAGGAGTTCATGTCGTGAAGTAACTGTCAGGAACAATTCTCTGTCTCGATTACAGCTCATCAATCGCGAGTGACGTTTCTCAGAGGGTCCTCAACGTTTAGACGGTTCCATTTAGACGTCTCGAGCATTGAAGGAGTGTCGCTCTCTACGTCGATTAAGGAAAACATACTCCGATCGATCGGATTTGTCCTTACACACCTAGTACGTCGCCTTATCTTATCATTCGTATTCTGTTATTTAAATTCGTAATCGGCGTGAGATTCGCTGCTCCTTTTTCGGGCGAAATTCATGCGGCGAAGTGGATAATAGATATCGGAGAATTCTCGAGCGGTTACGTCGTCATCAGAGTCGGTAGCTACGATTCCTAGCACGCGAGATAATCCACCATTTTGCTGGCGGGTTCGCGACGAATCTTCTCGTGCGGATCACTGACTGTTTGCGTTTCCACGATAGAGATTTCGCAGAATCGATGAAATCGTGGCAAACACGTCGCGCGTGCAAACGATTGGATAGCCGAGTAATGCGGCTCACGAATCGGAGAAATATGAATTTACTTCCGTTATTAGGTAATCTCCGCTGTCGCGGTGCCTGTTTGTCTCGACAGTTGCCGCGGAACAGTTTGATTTTCATGCAGCAACAGGTTACACCAGGAATCTGATCAGCTCACGCTATTGCTGGTCAAATGGAAATATTTCGTTCAGAAATAAAACGGTTTCCGTAATCTTACCCTTTCATCTTCCTCGACATAGAACTATCGTGAGCTTTTCACGGAACGTAGGATATCTTTGATAGCTAGAAAGGTGATTTCCAAAAACTACGATGGTAACCGATACGGAATATTGACACTGTTTGCAAAGCAAGATCGACACGCCCCAAACAGAAATACTAGTTACGCCAATGATGACCCAATTGGCTGGTTTTACGATCGCACAATAGTTAGCCAATCTTTCCACGACGTATCGTTAATTATCCAAGTTTTTACGTGTTCTCGTTATCTGGCGGGGCGATTACCAGCCCCCGTCCGGCAGAGTAACGAGATAGAAGGAAACGAGAAAACGGGAAACGTGGGAAAATAAATTGCAGGTCTGCCAAAGCGTTCGAACAATCGAGTTTTCAATTCTCTTTTCTTTTGATTGCTGCTCGTTCGTTCTTATCGCGGGCTTCAGACTTTCCATCGTGGGCGATAGTAGAGCGGGTTACACGGATTCCGGTCGCGTCATAACAAATGGAGAACAATGGCCGCGCGCACGGTGCACGCGGATGGATAATCTTTCACAGTTTTGCTCACAATGGCGTCACGTTCCGGCCTGACGACGTCTTTTTTTTTCCTAACCGTGGCGTGGTTTCGCGTGATACACGCTCGTGAAAAGTCAACGCGTACACACCGCGATGCCACTTTTACCAGCGAGCGTGTACTCTTTGAACGCGGGCCGGGAAAACGCGATTCACCGGGTAGAAAACGGTCGGCGTTGTTTCGCTTTTTCGTTCTGTCGCGTTTACGACTCTTCTACCGGTGGCTTGCTTCTCCATTGATGAAAAGGTTGCCTCGCTTTTGTGCACGGCTATTATTAAAATGTCTGTCGGATCTGCTGCGACGTTGCCAGAAAAAAAGAATCGACTGATCGACTCGGTTGAACAGAACTTTCCGTTTCTTGCTCGATTACTTCGATTCAATTGATCGGACGGTTCTACCGTTGCCTTTTATTTATTTTATCTTTGCTTTCACGTTTAAGTGCTACATACAGGGTGTTTCCGAAATCACGATATACCTGCTACGGATTCAATTCCACTCGAGAAGCAAATTTTCTCATTATTTTTAAAATTGTCAAATTGTTTCGAACTGCACAAATTGTTACAGGTATATCAATTTAATGATAAGATGTTTTAACGAGCGATTTTGTAGCACAGAAAGTTAAGTGAAGCGATAGAAATCAAATCGATCTTCGAAAGAAAATCCGTTCTTACGTGCGCTCTGGGTTCCAGGTGAAATTAAAATCTTTCGTAGAAAGCAGGTAAGAAAAAGATGGTCCGTGCGCGAAGTTTCGCTTATCCACGGTAATCGCGACCACGTATTTCGGCTCCATAAATCCCATTATCGCGACAGTTTTTACCCCACGGCGTTACTGTTGCTTTCTCCCTTCTCTTTTTTGCTTTCCAGCTTTTTTCTGTGGCGCGCGAAACACGCCGCGCTGACGTGTCTTCAGGAAGGAAACCGCTCAGAAATTCGTCTTCCGGCGGCGCATCGCGTCGCAACTGCTATCACATTATCTCGCGAGTCCTTCATCGGCGGCACGGTACAAAGGCGTACCGTTTTACGGACGGTAATTACCGGCAGGCCGAATATTCCTCTTTTTTCGATGCCCGTAATCATGGCTACCAACATGCTCCTTCGAATCGTTGCAAAAAGCAACGATGAAAATTTAAATCTATCAATTTAAGTCCATGTCTCTTGATCGTGTAATTCTGCAACCCTTTCGATGAAACAGCCATCTGCTCGAGGATAAAATGGCGCGATAGTCGCTGATGATTCATCGAAATGATCTACAACGGAATCGCCTGGAGAATTTAGTACGAATGTGCACGATTGTCGATTGTTACGATGTTTCTTAACTGACTGACACGATACAGCGTTATCCCACCATTATCTGATAAATACGTAAAACAGTGTTGTATAACGTGGTCGGTTAAAATGATTGACGTTTCAATAGCTAAATATAATAAACTTCCATTGAAATTGGAGAATGTACCTTACGAGAATGCACGTTCGATTGAAAGTTTAAATTGTTTTCAGCTGACATTAAGAACAATAAAGAGTAAATTTTATTTCAACGTTAAATAGCAGATATTGTGTAATATGTAGGTCATGAAAATTCTGTTACTTTGGTCCCTATAATTTTGTATCTGTATTACGGGTACTTTTATAACGTGACGATTGCATGATACATCAGATCGTCGATAAAAAGTAGATAAAGTTAACTACATTATTATGTACTACCGATAGAAATCAAAGTTAGATAATTTCAGTGTGAACGTGTCACGGTATAAAACTTTGTTCCTTCCGTCTGGACTTATTCGAAGTTATTAAAAAAAGAAGTTCTTTTTAAATCTCGTACCTGAAACGTGTGCCGTTTGTAGCACGTTGCTTCGCTGAAATTTCAAAGAAGCTCGCTGCCGCTCAAAAACGTGGAATCACGTTTTGCCATCTGTGAAGTCTGTAAATTTTTCATTCACGGTGCGAAACCGGGACATCTAGGCGTTCTACATTTTAGATGCATACACATGCACTCATGGAAAGATAAGGACAGCACATCTTCTTGTTACACCTTATGATTATTCATTCGAACATATGGCTTTATTTCTCTTCTTTCCGTTCTTCTTCCCGACGATAATTTGAAAAATTACCTTTTATGATAAAGTTTGAGCCGGATATGAATAAAGTTCGAAATGTTCAGAAGCTGGAATTTCTTATTCCTTGCAACACGAGGACTACTTATATAGCTACTAGGTTACCTGTTACATTAAATTTATTTTACTATTTTCATTTAGACGGACGAAGTTTGTTATATTATTTTGTGTTACATTGCAACGCGTTGCCACTGAAGAGAATAAACCACGACGGATGTTACACAGAAAAAAATGTGAGCGACAAAAAGAGGATACAACTAAGATTTCACAAGAATCCCGCTTTCTCCATAAATTACAGAACCAGTATCATGTCTAAGCCGCTAACGAGAATTTTCTTGCGGAAGTTGTCAATTTTCCGCCTACTGTATCTAAATTCTACTTTAGCGTTGTCCGCCGCATACACTTGAAAAAGTTAGAGGAAGTCACGAAAGTACTTTTAGCATTAAGAAAGTTGCAAGAAAAAACAGAATGCCGCACGTGGTCGGTATCCACCCCTCGGCTTTTTTCGCGATTAAACTCGCTCGTTTAATGAAAAAGTTAATTACGATAATATCGCAATCGCGTATAAAATCTCGAGTCTCGAAATGGCCTTGCAAGTTAAACACGATGCACGATGGAGAGCGTGTTCGTATGGTAATATCGTGCGTCAGTCTCAAAGGATGAATAATTATTTCATCGAACAAGGTTGTATCGGTTGGATAATATCGAGGGAGCAGCATCGCAGTCCTTGGTCCGGCGATAGAACCCGTACGAACTTAATCGTTTTTCTTGGCCGTAACCGAGGTACGTATACGCAATGGGTCCATTGTCTGCCGCTAATGGGACGCGCAATAATTCATCGACGCCGCGCTGAATCGAGCTCGTGCAGCAGAGATCAGCCAAGGAACGAGGGAGAGAGATAAGGGTAACGTGGCATTTTGCTCGAGAGATCAATTGACATTTCAGCGGGCTAAAGGCGTCGAGTATTGATTTCATCGATTGCGCAACCGAACTGCTCGTGACTCCCCGTTCGAAGGGTGCGAAAATATTTCACGGTGCCCCCTCGATACCCGCGTAGATACCGAACGATACGATTCTCTTTTCCAGCCGTTGCGCAACCGACCGGCTCACCTGAAGCACCGTGAATCCCGACAAGTGCTCGCTTAGCGGTTCTCGATGGGGCCTAACACGACCAGGGAGTTAATTAATCCGATACTTCGGTTTCTAATAAGCTTGGCTGCCGGTTCTCCGAACGACCATCGCCACGATCTATGAGTGTTTCTAGGTATCGGTACGATTGCAAATACTTGTATTAGATATTCTCTTCGTCGCCAAGTTGCTCTTCAAGTGGTCCTTCGAGTATATCAAAGATGTTGACATCCGTTGACAACGTGGACTTCATAGTAGACGTCAGCGTTCGAGATTTGCATCCTAAGCTGGACAGTGATGCAACTCGATCTAAATAGATAAAACAGGAAATTGGACATTTGCTTCCCTACCAAAGACCCCTCCAGAATGGCAATGTCTGTTAACGTAACATCTCGAATGCGACTCCATCGATGAATTTCCGCCTCGCAAACTTACAAAGTTCGAATGTCTCACGGAAGTCCGCCATTCAGATGTTAACACGAACCGAACAAGGAACAGAGACCCAGAACAATCCGCAATTGCGGAACAAACCACCACCGCGTTAATAAGTGTCACCGTTACGAGTCACCGTGTCGCGAAAAGTTTCTCGAAGCGTCCAAGACCTAATTAGCGCGTTTCGAGGATGTTCCATGACGGTGTACGCAGGTGTTAGCGATTCCGCGTGGCTGCGGTTAACCGTGCGGTGTGGCCTGGCAACGGAGCAGAGCCCACGTCAATAGGCGTATTGAGAATAAACCGGATCGTATATCAAAACGGTTTACGCGTCCCGGATCTACGAAGATCTTGCTCCGCGAGCGAGCCCTTTCACCTCGTGACCAAGGTTGCGGATCGGTGTTACGAGCTGGCTCATTGATTTGTGCACCGACTCGGTCGTCTTCCATTCGGCTGGCCTTTTCAGCCTTTCAAAGGTCTCTGACTCACGGTGCACACCGTGTTCACCCGACGGGTTACGCTTACAAGTGAATCCCATCCAACGATCCGAAATTCAAGCTTCCCTTTATTGAACTACGGATAAAGCGAACCACATTTCACACCGTATCGAGACTCTCGTGTTCGCCCATCAGAATTTCGGCCTCTGGAACTGGTCCGATATCTTGGCTTTGTGATTACTTTGACTTCCGATTACATCCATGGGCTCTGGATAGAGAACATTTGGATATGGTTGTCACTTTTTGTCATTTTCTTTCATAGGTTATACGTGCAAGAATATTTATCCGAGCAAAGTTTAATATAAGTCCCTAATGTCTGACTTTCTATTTCATGGACTGTATTGTCCATAAAATTGGTAGATGTTTGACATAATGAATCGCCTACTTTTGTTGTGACAATAAACCTTGTTAGAGTATCTGGATTGTTACAAATTTAGATAGCTTTATTAACAAAAATTGTTTTCGCAAAGAAACTAATATGTCTATGAATAATACGAATTTAATTCTGGGATTTGAACACAAAATATTAATAAAATTAAAAATTGCACGTTCAGTTATTGTAGCGTTTAACAATGAGTTAAAGGTTAGATAGAACTTTAGATTTAGTGCGAATGAATATTCGATGAAGAGTTAACTCGCGATCTGAAGTGGTTGATTCGTATAGTGTTTCCGTTTAGTCATTGATACTTTTAAACGAGGCATTGTTGTAACGTTAAAGTATGTAACCATGTTCCCACGTACGTACATACACATGTGGCTGATGGATGAGGTCCGTAATGATCTTACGACAAATGAATTGCAACATGAAGTGCTAGTCGTTGCTTTGTCAGAATTGATCTATCAATGTGTGTTCGATAAATCTTTCAAGGTGTTCAGCGCCAACGATAAGATTGATTAACACTTTGTGTTAGACTGTGGCGCTCTTTGACTCGAGTAAATTGAGTCTTGTGTTGTGTGACACAAAGGAAACTTATTAAGCCTGCAATCTTTATATTCTTCTTATTTATAAAATTAATACTTTGTACTTATATTAATAATCCATTATATCGATCCATCATAACGAATCAATATCTGCTGTTCAAGGGTTAATTTTGCATGTCTATGAACGTACCTATGAACGTAAATTAATCAGAATACAATTCAACTAAAAATTCGTAATTAACGAGAGCAGTGAATATTAATTGCACGGTCCTCAAAAACTTCTATTGTACCAAATTTGCTACTAATTTTGAGTCATCAATTCGTTTTGATCAAAGACCACCCTCAATACGTCTTGCATGGACTTCTGGCTGAAAATTCCGTATTTCCGGTAGCGAGCGTAAAAGTTGGTTCTCCGACCGGCAGAAGCTGCGGTTTTTTTCCCAGCTTTGATCAAAAGTTCCAATCAAGATTGATTGCTCGAGATGAAACGGAATCTATTTCGCTTTCGACGAGATTGCGGGGCTAACGTACGCCGAGCTGAATGTTAAATCACCGTTACTGGTTGACGTGTTCCAGAAAGGTCGAGAAATGCTAACGAGCTGTCCCGGTCCGATGGCGAGTTCAAAGCTCTAAATCCACGATTCCATGGCTGTTCCCCGCTTCTTTTCCTTCTTCTGTTCTCTGAAATTCGCTGCCGTCATCTACGTATCTCGGTGCAGCTAAGCCGGTTACGACACAGAAGATCCCATGCAGATTCGATGAATCTGCTCGGAGACTATCGGTCCGAACGAAACAAAGGATCTTCCCTCGCGACTGTTCTAGACACGCTTTCTCCTCTGGAAATGAGATCCGAAGATAGCTAGAGAATGGGGATACAGTGCTAGAAAATACCTATTCTAACTGTACCCTAACCTTTCTTCAGAAAATTCTACTTAGACCTATTATGTAGTCGTGATAATTTAGCTACTGGTACGACAGTTTCCAAGATCTAAAATCTTCAAGATTAATATTCTTAGTCCCATTGTCACAAACATTCAAAAGCCCCAAAGTATTGAAACTACGAAGTCCGAAGTTTCTAAAAACCGTGAAGTTTCGAAGATTCAGAATTCTAAAACTTCAAAAGTTCTAACGTTTCAACGTCTCAAAATTCCAAACTCTTCAAGTCGCAAATTCCAGAGTCCACAATTTCTTAAATTCCCACATATAAACAATGCAAAAACCTAAAATTTCAAAGTTCTAAAATTACCAAGCGTCCAAAGCAACCAAACCTTCAATATCCACAGTGAAAGTGTTAAAATTTAAAAAAAGATATCGAACGATATCAGCGTGTACCTTTTCTGAAATATCAGATACCAAGAAGAAGAGAATCCATTTCGCCTCTTTTTCGTCCCAATAGTAATCACCTCGTTCGTGCATAATATATTGCATCCCGTTGCTTCTTCCGATTGGAAAGTTTCGTGTAATTACACGGCACTTGTTGCTTAGAATATTACGATGTAATTTCGCGTTTTTCCCCGCGGAACACGAGTTACGCGACTCGAAGATGGGAATAACTGGCGGGAAATCGTTCGCGGAAGTTCGAGAGTGAAAAAGGGGAGGACTCGTAGATGGGTGCTCTCTTGGAATTTACAGGGGGACTTGGAACTTCTCGACGAGCCTCGTAAATAACCGATAATCTTCCTGTAATTCATATTTCACGAGGAAGAAGCGGCGTTCGCTGCTCTTGCTGCCTCCGCTGCTGCTGCTAGTGCTGCCCTAGCGATTTCTCAAGGGTCGATTAATCGAACCGGGCAAGTGTAACAGCACTCTGACAGGGTCGATCGCTCATATCTGCGCCAAGGATATCCAACGTCAAATTGCACAATATTGGATCCCGTAACTACAAACCCTTTTCACTTACGACACATCCCGACTCGTGCTTTTGGCTTCTTAATTATAATAATTTTAATGGAAATATATGCAACAATTTTTCTTTTATCTATGCGTGTAATATCGATATAGAGAATTCAAGTTACTGTTTATGACTTTATTGTCTTTGTTTAAGAAATTTTTAAAAGTATTCATCTCAGAAACGATAATTTATATTAATAATCGATTGCATGTTTGTAATTTGTCTTTACGTAGCGAATTATTAAATATTCAGTTGTATTATCATTATAATAGCGTTGAAAAGAAATGACAACTGTAACGCAGTTCTTATTAACATGTTATCTGTATGCTTTTAATAGTACACAGTAATAAATCGAAAGATAACATGTTAAATTTAGCGTGTATCTTTTATACGCTTCACCACATACGTCAACGTTCACATGGACATGCAACGTGTTAGAAACAGAGAAGCAAATGCGAGTTTTACCGTAATGAGATGCAGTAAATAAAGTAACGATTTAAAAGCTTAAATTGCCAGTTTTTGCTTCGATTCTGTAACGCGGCACAGATTTTTCCATCCTAAAACAACGAAATATAAAACCTTCAGCAGCTATCTCGTTCGTTTATCCCGCACGAGTCGTAACATAAAAAGAAATTAAAGATATAAACGAGATAATGGAGTGCATATACTGCAGGTTGGTTTACATTTTAATTTATGATAGCGCAGTAACAAGCACGATTTCCCGGACAGAAGTGCCACGTCACGTGAGATACGTATCGATACAGGTACGGTCAATCAAAGCCCCGGAAACTAATTCGAAGGCTCGATTCTAGTGTTCGGCTTCCGTGAAAAACAGTGCTCCAGGGTGTTCTGCGTTATCCGGAGCTATCTTGACGATAAATATCGACCAGTGCCAGTGGTGAAGTGCATGTACCCGCCACTTCCGGTCGTAGCGCGAGAATATTTACACACCGATTCGATTTATCGCCCCCTCCTGCCAGCTCCCTGTGCAACCACCCCCTTCTGCGCCCATCGCGCGAAAATTGAAATATATTTCCCGCAAAACTGGACAATTTTATTGCCCAATTTCGTCGAAGCTCGTTCGTTGCGCGCGAACGCGTATCACGGACAAAAAGGGATAGGAAAAAGTCTCCGAGAAGATTTCGTCCCTCCACCGAGGTGACAAACGATTATTTTCCTGCGTTTCTCTACGACGGTTTTCGGGAAAGCTGCTTCAGGATCTCCTTCCGACTCCTCGTTCGATCTGCTTCGATATTTCGCTAAACGCGAGGGGTGAAAGTTTGGAGCTGGATAAGCCCGGGATTCCGCTCGGAGAAGTAGCTTTTGTTCGAGATTCGTGCCAGGTAGGATGTCTCGAGAGTACTTGAGGTGTCGTTTGATCATTTAAGGGTGGATATATTTACTCTGTTAGAGCTTCTCTATATTTGTTACATAGTTTGTATATTATGTACAGTACAATTCTCCAATTCTTAGTCACATAGTTTTCCAACCTCAAATTTTTCAGTGTTCCAAATTTCCAATTTTTGGAAGCATAAATTTAGAAGTACTAAACATCGAAATTCTCAAGTTCCCAAATTCTTAAGCACCCAAAATGCTAAACTCCTAAATTTCTAATTTTAGAATCATCAAACGTTCAAATCTCTAACTATTAAAATCTTAAAATCCCGAAATTTGCGAGTACCAAAATCCAGAAATTCCTTAATTTTATAATCCAAGACTCCTGTAACCAGTTTGTTCGACCGCTGTGTAACAGTGGCACAGTTGCAAATGTACACTACACCGTATTCAATCAAACGACGTGTACATTCAATCAACCTTCTTAATCGAGGTCAAATTAACCCCACCCCGAGCGCAACGAGCACTTCACCCTCGAGCTCGAAGATCGATAAAAGTGGTTTCAGCCTCGAACACGATACTTTCTATTGTTCGAGGCAGGCTTTTTTTCTGATCGTTATCCGTCTAACGTCGATCAGGCATCTCGTCGAATGACGTGTGCGCGAAATACCGTGGTTGCGAGTGGGCGTCACGATTAATTGTCTCGGGGTTCAAAGGAGGCGTCGATTACGCGCGTTTCGATGCACGTGTGCCAACATGCGAGTCTCTCGTAAACGCTTGTTCGCGTTTAACGACGATGGCTCGTTTGCTCGAGTTCGCGGATCGCGTTGCCAACAATTTCGTCGCGAATCGAGCAAAGATACCTCGTGTCTAGCAGAGAATGTTCGTCTTTCCTTGGACGACGTGGACGCCAAGCGCCGGCGCTTGCTTTCTATTTGTCCGTGATCGTGACAACTGCATTGCAACATGTACTACCGAGAAAACACGTGTTAATTTATTTCCTGCCGTCGTACGATTATGCCACTCTCATAGTTTGTGAAACACTATTGTAACAGGTGTGTAATCATCATGAATTTTCATATTGTAGATTTCGAGAGAAATGAGGACAGAAGTCTTTTGAGAAATCGATTGAACATTTTTTAACAACGATATTATCGCTTTGACTGTTTTATAACACGATCAAAGTGTAATTCTTTGCACCGAGAAGTCGGTAGAGAGAAGGGTGAAATCGAAGGAATTGGTAATGGTTAATTGTGTTCAGGAGAATTTTTAATCAATCACAAACGAATACATAACCGGAGAATACGCGCTCTGGGGCAGAGAATGAAAATTATTGGAAATAATCTAAATGTGAACGGTATAAATAATTGTCCGCAGATAGCTAACGCGTTTCGCCCGATTTCGTTGCTCTAATTGTTCGATCGAATTTCAAATAGAGGATTTAATAGGGTAAAAAGCAAGCTTTCCTCGTTGTTAGCTACACTAACAAATGCAAATAAACCAGTTGGTCGTACTAATAAATCTAGTATACAGAGTGCATATTGAATCATAGGTAGAATAAACTTTTCCAGTGATCTACCCGATAGCAATTCTAGTAGCACACCGTGAAAAATCCCGAAAAAACGTGTGTCTGTAGGGCACTGAGTAGCTGTAGTTCGCAGACGGTATCCACGAGGAGCGTAAAATGAACGACGTCCGAATGGAGGCAGCAACGCAGAGAAAATGGACGCTGAAAGCTACGGAAAGCTTCAGACGCAGCCGGGTTCAAGTCGCGGACGCGTGAATGCAACCCACGGTGCACGCACGTCACCTCGAAACAAAACGCGTCGCGATTCAAACGGGTTGCAAGCATGAAATGCACGCGGCGCGGCGTTCCGCAGCTTATGTCGAGCGGTAGCTTGCTGCGGATTATAAACGAGCTCGTACTCGATGAATTGGACGGTAGACAATAAATGCCGCGTTCTATATACCTACCGCACAAACGATTTTGTTTTACGCTCCCGTCTAAATGAATGGTCCAAAGCCCCGAGACAGAGAATCGCGTCAAGTCCGTTGATTGTTATTCTGCTTCTTTAAACAATATTATAGGCTGAATCAAATGCAGACGCGTTTGGAATCACCGAGTTTCATCGATAAATAGAATGGTATCGACAGGTGTTGCTTTAATTATACGAATATTGTTCCAGGTTTGTAGATAGATTCTATGGATGGCGGATGTGTACTGTTTTTCGTATGAAAACCGTGTTCTGCTTTAGTGGGCAGATCAAGTGCCAGACGAAAGGTAACGGTGTGCATGGCACTCGCGGAAATGGTATCGGAGGATTCACATTTCGGAATTTTGGATTTTAGAAATTTGGGGATTTGATTTAGGGGCTTAGGAATTTGGGATCTTAGAAATTTGTGGTCGTAGGAATTTGAGATCTTGGGAATTTGGGATCTTGGAAATTTGGAACTTTAAATATGTGGTAGTTCGTAAATATGTAGTAGGTTTGTAAAATCGAGGATATGGAACAATTTTGGAATTTCATAACTTCAACTCTCTAAATCCCAAAATTCCCAAATTCCTACAACAGTAGCATTATTGCATACCCCTAATCATAACAGTAGTCCAAAAATCTGCTGCATTCGCCAAAAAATACACAATAAAACTTCAAATAAATTGATAGTTTCACCAGTTTTAGAGGCTTGAAATATAAACCGCTTCACTCTATCGATATCGATCAATGTTATTCGAAATTTCACTGTACGCTAATAGAATTTTCACGACTTGTGTCGCTCGATGAAATTAAAGCATGGCTGCGGTTGTTCCCGTTTTAGAAATACCCATCCGTTACAATCTCGTTTCTGCTCGTTGTGTACAAAACGGAGAACGTTGTTCCATCATGTAGCCGCTGAAAATAATTTAATTCGAAAGCACAACGTTAACGTTTCCCTTGCATCGGTCGATTGTCCTGTTGGACGTCGTGTTCTGTGACGTTCATACAAAACACAGGGCGACATCGGGGAAGAAACGGGGCTATTGACGACGCGAATGAGAACCTACGTGTATTGTGTCGCTCGAGGACAAAGGGTCTACGATAAACAATTCCAGTTACACTGGCACGCGAACACGCGTTTTCCACATTAAGATAGCTTTATATTATGGAGTAAGCGACACCACGCTACGAAAAGTTGGCAGAGCTCTATTCTCATATTTAATAATTTGTTTTCTTAGACGAGATCGTTTTTATTTTAGCTCTAGGTAGCTCGTTGTTATTCGTGAAACTACGTGTTGGCTTTTTTCCTCGTTGGTAATGGTAAGTGCAGGTGTAACGAGGCTTAATGGAAAATAATAGGAAAACACTTTTATACGTTGCTCCGTCTTTCCTAACCTAAATACGCGCTTATTCGTGAAAATTCTCCGGTCGTGTTCGCTCTAAAAGCTTTATATAAACGCGCTATAAATCTCTCTAACTTTTCCTCTTGTTCCCTCAAACTCGATAAGCTTTTTTCACATCTTAACACTTTACACTTGCTATTATTTAAATGAGCTACAATTTAAATACTTGTGACAGATACGTATAATATAACTAATTTTAACGACAACCGAATAATACAGATTAATTAGCTTTGAAGTATTTCATCGGAGGACAAGATCACAAATTAAGTATTTAAATCAAAGTTTCCAAAGGCCCACTTTCAGAGCTGATCCAATTCTATCACCCGAATATAAACCGATTCAGGTCGAGATGCTTACCCGCTTGATTTTCCTCTCTGTTTCAGGTAAGCCTGGCCAAATTAACAGCAAACTCGTCGATGTCCTCTCGATTGGGTAACGATAATCCGAGAGACGGTTCTCTATCGATTGTACGCTCCACCTGACTCGAATCTCCGGATTTCCTTTCGAAACAACATCTTGAATTCGCTGTTGGAGTTTCGATCGCGGTTACGTACTCTCGATTCCTGGTACCGGATACGTTTATTCGACTGCTGACTCTGTTTGCAGGTAATAACGTGAATCGATCTATTTGCGAACACGATACTGCTTCGTTGACCGAGACCTTTCATTCTATTCCAAATGCATTTGTCTCCTATAACAGTTAACCTTTTGCCTCGCGAGTCGCAATATTTTTCGTCCTGAATTATTTCTACCTCTATTTTTTCTCGTGCTATACTACGTTACATCTGCTGTAATTCTGCGTCGAAGAATGTTAATTATTCAGCTAATGAAATTTGACTTTCGAAGTCATGAACATAAACGTTGCTTAGGTGACTTTTAGCGGAGTTGTTCAGCGTTCGTTTCGAAGACATTAGTCGAACTCCTTTGCTCAAGAACTTTGCTTTTAGCCGGAGACAAGTTTCATTGGAGTAAAGGGAAAACTCGAAACACTTTCCTGCTAAGTGGATGTCATTTCTCGAAAGCGGTTTAATCATAGCACGCAAACGAGTCGCGATTATTATTTAGTCCGCGATGCATCGTCGCGAAAGAAACGGGGCGAGTCGTCTCGCGGACGTTACCGGATTACGTAACAAACAGAAAATAAGGAGAGAATTGGGATTCAAGCGATTCGCGGATAATGAAATTTTCTCTATCCATGGGGAAACGAACGAAAACGTTTTCGCAGCAATTTCGATTCAATTGCACGAAAGCTCGGTGTTTGCCAGTTATATAAGGGATGCAACGAAGTTTCCCTTATCATCGTAAAATCTATTTCCACGGAATTCTCGATTTCGAATTTTTTTACGAAATTTCCGCGAACGACTCGCGTTTCGTGATTGGAAACTCGATACAGGAATTATTCGTTTCGAAAGAATCACTGATTGAACTTCGTCTTCCGCGCTTTCCTTCCATTTCCGAATGGAAACTTTTTAAACTCCGGTTACATATTCACTGGTTAACTTCTGCTTTGTAACTGAAATTGAACTAATAATTGCCAAGGGCTCCATTAAATAATCTTCAAAGCCTCTCGTGACTTTAATCTCGCCGGATTTTCCATCGGAAAGTAACAAAAGCTTAGGTAATTCCGTGCTTTTAACCGGCACTGTTTTACACCTTTCTGACCGTTATCGAACGGCCTCGACTTAAAAGAATCGCGAATTTTTAATCTTCCACTCACCTTACTTCTGTGCAATTTTAAAGGTCCGCCATTTTCTAACCTCACTTCTCAGATTTGTACCGCAGCACCTAACATAGTACATGATTTAGATTTTACAATTTTAGATTCGAAAAGTAAGGTGCGTCAGTCAGAACTCATCACAGCTACAATATTAGAACGAACAAAGAAAGTTGAAATGTTATTCCATACGAGTGCGTCACGAGTCAGACTCATCAAAATAAGTTAAGAAGAGATTTAAAGATTCGATTCTTCACTTCCGCGGTCATTTCACTTCATTGGTCCAGTTTCAGTATCCAATTGACAGCAAACATAAGAGTCGCATTGTGTTTATATTTATTGAAGATCGTGCCTATAAGTCAGATGGTCCATCAAATCGTGTTCTCGTAACAAGGAATTGATCGTAACGAAGCTGTGTATCGCTGAAAACTCGTGACTCTTCCGCGTCCGCGTTTAATTGGACGGCCATTTAATAGCGGAATCAGCTCCGGTCGGAAGGATAAAAAGAGAGAGACTGTTAATGGGTCTTCCGTTGCTTGATCGACTCGTTGAAACGAAAGAGAAACGTCGAATTAGGGCGATCTTGCGTATCCTCGTCACTGTTTGTTCATTCGTTTCGCGTTTACGTTGCGTAACGTTGCTTGTCTCTCCTGATTCGCAGGATCGATTGTTGTTGAAAATAACGTCGCGAGTAATGCGAGCATTTTCGAGAGAACGATTTATCGGGACCGACATCTTCGAGCTGCAGAATTTACATAACGATGGACGAGATCGAGGTAACTGGACCGCTTGCCACACCGCGGGCTGAATATTAATTTATTCTGTAATCGATATGGGAACTTGACGCCTCCTTTTCGAAATAAATGTCATTTCTCGACGACAAGTTCGGTTTATCTCCTCATTTTGGAGATAATGGGTGTTTAATCGATAGGTTGATCTTGGCAAATCTTTTTTAGACGTTTTTTTAATCGGAGCAACGTGTCAAATTGATCGACAGGCAAATAAAGATACGATCCTCGTTTTAGGTTAGCAATGGTTTTGTAACAATTTTTTATAGGTACTAAAATTGTTAACCTAAATCATCGAAATCAATCCGCAAACCTTTTGCATTCGATGCTTTGAAAATTAAATACGCAACCGCATTGGCAAACCTCGGTTCAATAATTAGTATACTATTTCAATAATTTGTGCATATTGTATTAGTAATTAGCGAGAGCGCTTCGAATTACTGATATACCGAATCCCATCAAATTTTAAGTGTAGAAGATTGAACGGTAATAAGCACTGTTAATATCACTATACTGATCTCTTTAACGTAATTATCCTGATTAATACGATCAAATTTCATCATATAATTTCATGCAGGATTATTATTAGGTAGTAATTAACACATCGATCACCAAGTCACATGATACTTCCCATGATAATCCGCCAGTCACATTTTTAGTTCTCCTGCGTTCTCAATTAGAAATATTACTCGGAGAGATGAATGATAGATATCTGCTAATTGATCTATCAGCGTTCGAGACAACGATGAATAACCAATTAACTGTTGATAATAACATCACAACATTCAAATTCCTTCTGTATATTATTATACCTTCCTTCTATCTTCATTACTTCTTTATTTCTTCTTCTCTATTGAAACAAGCTACGAATAAAGCGTTCTCGTTCGAAAAACGAGGAAAACCAGAATCGAGAAGTGAGGGGAAATAGGATCGATTAAATATGGACCCCGTTTAGCCAAATTCGGTCCGCTGGGACGAGTGGCACCGGTAGCAGCTTCCCCATTCAACGCGATTCGTGCATTGTGCGGGGGCCTTAAGCGGTTTAAATATTCAAGGCACGCGCAGCTGCTGCCATTCGTGTGCTGCACGTATGCTGTTCGTCTTAGCATATCCCCAAAAAACAACTCGTCCTATGGGGATGTGCGTGCTTGCTCGACTACTCCCATCCTCGTGAAATTCTTCGCAGTGACGTTCACTTTTGGTTCGATCAAAATTTATGCTAAACTTATCGGGCATCGAACAACGCATCGACAAACTTACTGGATCGGTTATGGACGTGCACGTAGTCCGACTCTTCAAATCCCCAAATACTGAAATTATCAAACTCCAAATCCTTTGTTCCTACATTTATAAATTTTGGAACTTGCAGATTACTAATTATATAAACTCCTAATTCCTAAATTATCAAATTTCCGACCTTACAAATCTCCAAATCATCAAATTCTTAAATGACCAAATTTCTGAATCTCGGATCTCCATATCATCAAATTTCTATAATTTCAAGTTTGAAAATCCCCACCTAAATGACCAAATTGATGAATCCCCAAATTTCTATAACCCCAAGTTTCTGATTCCCCAAATCCCTACGTCTTCAAATTTCTATAATTTCAAATTTGAAAATCCCCAACCTTCTGATACCCCAAATTCCAAATTATCGAATTCCTAAGTCACCCAATCCTCAAATCCCCCAATTTCCAAATTAATCCTCAAATTTCACTCAATCCTAACTCCCTAAATTTCAAAGTGCCTAAATCTCTAAATCTCCAAATTCTGAAAGCACCTTGCATTTCCGCCACCTTTGATCTGCCTACCAACCCAGATTACAAATATGACCAAGTCATAATTGGCCCAAGTTACGTGTGGAGCAGTTTGGTCGCCGCATATAAGTGTAAGAAAGTGCTGATAAACGACGGTAAGTATGGATCCTCCTGGTTGCCGGCCAAACGAGATACGTTTATGATAATCGTGTAACTACTTTAATTCCTGGGTGCTCAGTTTCCTATTAAAGGGACTGCTCTCGCGAGAAGAAGCTAATAGGATTGGTCGTTATAACGGCGAAAGATAAGGGCGCCTTGTACAAGGGGATGAACTTTAATGAGACGAGAATGAGATGATACTTTTAAAAGGTAAGGGATATTGTAACTTTAGAGCAATAGGGGAACTTCACTTCCCACATTTGTAATACACGGGCTCTTTTAACTGCTTCTTGGAGCTAGGAGCTTGTTAGGTTTCTACGAAATTCGACGCGTACACTTTTCACTTGTTAACAGACAATTTGGTTTAAAGCAGTGGATCATGCGCTCAATCGATCATGCAAAATGTCTGCGTTAGAAGTCGGGTATGAAACTTAGAAATAATGTCACAATTTTCTGGACAGTTACACAGCTAGCTAATTATTCTCACAACGTGAAGATAAGAATGTTAAAATGTTAGGTATATGCATTCAGCGATCCTTAATTATAATCAGAATCGACTCCAAAATTCGAATCGACTTCGAACGTCACGAGTGTGATATTGTAGGCAAGGGGTTAAAATACAGTGAGAAAATGACATGTATTATATGTAAAATCTGGAGGAAGGAATTAATTCAGAAGGTTTATGGTTGTAACGTGGGCTATCGAGAAAGCGGAAGTGTGTTCAGGTACCACCTGGCCTTCGCAATGCGAAGAAATAAAAGCTTCTTGGGAGCTGTTGAACTTTCTGGCATTCCAATGAAGCGTTTTCAGGTACTCTGATCAGAATGCAAACGCCTTCAGGAAGCGGTATCGTTCGTAAAATCTATAGTATAGTTCGAGCTCGTTCGTATGCCAATGGAAACGTGCAAATTAGGGAGAAATCTCTTCCTTCGTTCTATCTCTCGTAGCAGGCAATGAAATAGAAATACCTTATACCATCGGTAAGATTACGGTTCGATACCCGGTACCATCGATTTCCGTGGCGATAAATTAAATTTACCGGAACTTAATAATTTCACGGGCGAAAATCGATGGGACCGCAACACATCGGGAAGGTAGAAAACGTTCGAGATAATCGTCTCGGGGGATCAGAGACACCGTCGTAAACGTCTGGAAAGGCTCGCACTTGTACGCGTTCCTAATAACATTGTCAGACGGCTATCTCGTTACATAATTCCATTTTCTCATTCATAGGCGAATGGGTTTAGGCGGTCGATGAGGAGCCGATTAACATAACAAGCTAGCCGTTTGTTCGCGTCCTAACGGAGCACGGTATTAACGGGGTCATCGTGATAAAGCGAAGGTACTTGTCGGGGTTGAAGTATCGGTTTCTCGTAGCTACCAACTTTAAGCGTGCCACGATCTATCGACAAAAGAAGCTACCAGCACGAAAATTCTAATCTTGCATCCGTCTTAACAACCGAGTACATGTCGCCTGTACACTCTGTTCTTCGACACAGCTGCGAAGATAACCACGAGTGTACTTCGAATCAACTTTCGTTAGAGTTAGCTGGATCGATGAGGGTTGTTCGTGCTTTAAAGTGCTGTCTTATGAACTGGGACCGTGATCTAAAGGCGTTGTAAATCGAGGTGTGGTTTCGAATGGAATGGAAGCCTGATTAACTAGTTACAAGAGTAGTTGTCGAAAGAAGTAAGACAGAAGTGGAATGAAAGGAACACGTGTTGGACGAGACGTAATGCATGCTTTTCTTCTAACAACTTTTATGTTATTGTTAGGAACTTGTACAAGATTACGATCTGGATTATTTGCATACACTGGTGATCACTTTCTTGCATTAATTCACCGAACCTACCGTTTCATTCATTTTTTCGATCCCTGAGAGATTGTAGTCCGATTGAAAAGCGTTGACATAGGGCTGCAAAAAACTGCAACGAACAAACTAGAGTTTTGTATTTGAGTGTCTAGAAATCTGTTTTTAAGCAAACACGAAACACAACGATTTAACTTTCGAACAATATCGATAACTCTGCACGCTGCGCTGATCGCGAACCAACGATTCGAATGATCCGTTTGAGTCACCGCGACTCAGCTTTTGTTGATTTTTCGAACGTTTGTAAAGCTCTCGGACTGTGCCATTACGCAGTCCTCTCGTTTAATGAAAAAATTTCATTAGCTGTTTGAAATGAAAAGCAAACACACCTGGAATACCACGCAAAGGTGCGTGGTATTTCGTTGAAAATTAAAAATAAATATAAATAGTTGCGAACAATTCACCGTGCGATGTCTCGCGAATTTTTCCGTTTGTGCGTCGCGGCACGGTTTTGTATGGCCGTGATTCCCCGAACGAAACGGGACGACCAGATTTCGTTTCCGTTCCTACGAATTTTATTGGTTGAATTGTCCGGTGCGATACAGCTTTCTTTGTCGGTTTGCGTTTCGTTATTACAAACGAATTCGTATTTTGCATAAGAGGGATCGTGAAACGTAATGTTTCAGAGTTGGTAATATTTTGACGATATTGGGATAAATATTGGGATTTACGGGTACAGAAAATCTATGGATATTGAAGAGCTAGTAATGTATAGAATTTAGGGATGTGAGGACTCAAAACTTTGCAAAACTAGGGACATGGTGAATTATGTGTACGGAGAATCTACGAGATTCTAGGGATATGTAGAGTTATCTAGAGTTATCGACGACTACCCAGAAATATGGGAATCTAGGAATCTAGGGACCTAAGAATCTAGGAATCTAGAGATGTAGGAATGCAGAAAGCTAGAAATCTAGAAATCTAGAAATCTAGTGATCTAGTGGATCAACGGATCTAAGAACGTAAGCAATCTAGAGATATAGAAATTTAGGAAAATAAAAATCTGAAAATACAGGATATTTAGAGAATATTTGTATGTATGAATTCAAAGGTTTCTAGATCAGTGAACCAGAGATGCAAAAATACAGGAATTTAAGAATACAGAGATTAAAATTTTGATCGCCGAATTAATTGGGAAACGCGTGTCTGCGATGAGAAAACATCGTAATAAAACTCAATATTGAAAGCTTAAAATATTAGTAACGCAGATTTTATTGTGTAATATTATAATCCCGGTATGATACGTACGGACGAATTTTATTCAACATTTTCAATTTATATTTTCACGTGTAATCAGTATCCGTTCGAACGTACCATAAATTGCAGGATATCCCGTGCATATAGTGGAACCATCACACGGTATTATGAAACGATAAAAATGGAAATTTGTGAAAAATGTTGTACTTACGATCATCATATTGCGCGGATACAGAGGGTAAAGGCTGCATTTTCCACGGTTCGTACAGATTACGCAGATGGTTCGATGCTCGTTTTTAAATTAGCCCGACCCTGCTGGCCGCATGGGCACTGTCCAAAATTGTGAATCACCACTCTTTTGTGATCATCGATTAAATCCGCTTTATCGAAGAATAATGGTGATCGAGAATATTGGCTAGGTTCGATTACTAATGGCCGCAGAACTGACAAAATGTCCCGCTGTTCGACTTTTCGACCTATTTATTGGACGGAAAATATTTCCGCTACCGATCCCGCTTTGTTTCGATATCGCATCTTCCTGATATATGCTCCGATCATTTTGTTTTCAATATTGAACGTTATAGATGTACCTTTGTGGGAATTTAATTTTCTGATAATAGACATGTTGGAGGCATTTATCTTGTTTCATTGATGTTGGGTAATTCGATATTAACACTGGATTTTTATGGGAAGAATAATAATGTAGGAAAATAGGGTTTTACGTATTTCATGAGCTTAATAGTTTTATGGTCACAGGAAGTTCGAAAGTACTAACATTATATAGTTTAGCAATTTTTAGGTTCTGAAAGTTTCAGAATTCCCTAAGTTTCAAGGTTCCAACGACTCAAACTTCCAATGTCTCAAGGTTCCAATTTCGTAAAGTCCCAACGTCTGAAAGTTCCAATCACCCAAGGTCCCAACACCTCAAAGTTCCAATATTTTAAGGTTCCAACTTCTGAAGGTTCCAGTATCTTAAGATCCTAACGTCCCAAGATTCCAATGTCTAGAGAGTGTAACGTCTCAAGGTTCCAAGGTCCCAACGTCCTAACCTATCAAAGTTCTATCATGTCAAAGTTCTAACGTTTCAAGGTCCAGTGTACCAAAGTCGCAAGGTCTGAAGGTCTAAATGTTTACAGACCTTAACATCCGAAAGTTACAACGTTCTAAAATTTCAAGGTTTAAAGGTCCCAACATCGTCTTGAACTCCCAAGGTCCGAAAGAATTATCTTCTTGAAAAGAAAGCTCTTCGACGATAAAACAAGCGTCCTTCTTACTGTCAGCGCCGGAAGTTCCGATTCGATCGTAGAGATCTGCAGGCTCTACAAATTCACACGGGAATGGGCCAGAAGCACGAAAGCTTTAATTACTTTCGCGCGGAGTATAACTTGGCCAGGTTGTTCTGGATACATTGCAATTTCCGGGACGAGATTTCGGCCACGGAACTGTTCTCGAGCGTGCGAGCGATTGGAAAGCTCGCGGCGAAGCCAATCCGCGAACCAGCTGTAATTTGCACGTAAATCGACGCGTATTTCCTTGCCAACTGGCCGTTTGCGTAAAAACTAGTGGACGAGAATTGAAAAAGGCTTGGTCCCTTCCGTGTGGAAAATCAAAGCCTCGGTGCCTTCGAATCTCTTCGAGTTCACCTGTCTACGAGCAGTCAGAGACGCACCGAATTCTCAGAATTTCGTTCCTCGCTTTGTTTCGATCGGCTTCGTTCTAGGAAAGCTCGTACGCGATCATCGCGTGTTTCTTTGTGCCAGAACCAATGAAATAGAGTACGATTTAATAGTTCGAGTGCAACACCGGTTCTAGTGAATCCTCATTGTCTGAAGAGGATGCAAATGTTGCACGTTCGTTTTTACTTTGCTTCTTGGCAGATTCTTAGAAGTTCACGGGATCCTTTTACGAGATGAGAGTTAGCACTGATTCCCTGTAATTGGTTAGTAATTAATGAATTGCTTAGAATGAGTTATATTACCATGTCCCCTCTAATTTACTCGAGAGTCGTAAAATTAGTCAGCGACAAAGGCTTATTAACGGTCCATCGTTGCATAAAATTGAAAGTAATTGTAAATGATGTGTTCGTACTTTCATTTCACCTTCCCATCATTTTATTTCACAATTAAACCGAAAAATTTAATTTTCTTCGCTTAACGTGCTTTTGATAAACGCCTTGGGCAGACCCATACAACGAACAGGTTAATTAGTTTTCAGTCAATAATCGTTGACATCAAAGAACCTATTAACTGGTGACTCAAAAGGACGTAAAGGAACCCACTATTGATTTTAAAATTATGGCATGTAATATTAATTTTATCTTCTTAAAATTGTCCATGTAAGGTGGCAAAGTACCAAAATCCCACTTTAGTTGTGGTACTAGTAAAATGCCAGCCAAATAGGTTCCTCGAAAGTCTACTCGATAAATAACCAAAACCTTCTTCCTTATCTAAACCCAACCGTTCCTATCCGTGCAGCGTTGCTCGAAGAAATATTTGAAGTTGCACTTAACGCGATGTCGCTACCGTAAACGCGGTATCTCTCCTCGGATCGAAAATTTGATTCCGTGCCGCACAGGAACCGGTACACGAGCTGAATGTTATTGTTCCAGGCGTTCCGCTTTAAGATACAAAAAGGCTGCTAGAATCCCAGCTTCCAGACATACGCTCTCAACCAGATAGATACCTGCGCATCCGAGTGGCACAGGTAAATACAGGTGTGCTGCTGCGGTGCTTCACACACACGGATCGTATGTGTACAGCGTGGACGGTTCTTCGTCATTCTCGGCTGGTCTTTTGTCAGAATAAACCTGTCTGTCTCTCACGAGACTTTATGTTCTCTGATAGAAAAAGATTTCAACTGAAATATTGGACTCGCGCGTACTATACGTTGCTGGTATTAAGATGGAAACGTTTCTCTACAGAGTCAGTGAATTACGGTGTCTCCTAAACCTTAGGCCTTAAACGGTCGATACGTGGTGTCAATATTTTAGGCTCCTCGATATTTATTAATACTACCAAAACTGATAGTACTATATTGGTAATGTGACGATAAAGAGAACTTTTTAATTAGTGTTTCAAGGATTCAATTTTTTATACCAATTCAACCTTGTAATTGTATAACCAGTATTTTTTAGAAGACCAGAAGTGCATTATAAATATTTTTAAATGTCTTGTACGAGCAAGATTAGTACAAAGTTTGTTAAATAAATTATTGTAAATGTTTCAAAGTACGACATACAAAAATATCAAATAATGACTATATAATATACCTTTAGGAATATTCTGACTCAGTCGAGTGCATTATTAAGCATTCCAGAAAAGAGTACCATATAACATTGTTACGAACAGAGTAGTTGTAACCATTAAAAATGAAATTACAAATGAACGCGACCGCGATGAAATTATGAATGAATATGACTGCGGTGAAATTACGAATGAACACGGCTGCAATGAAATGATGAATTTTTTATAATTAACCGGTAGGCAGTACATGATTTGCGGCTCGGGGCAGCTGACACGTTCCTCGAATAATCTCGAGAAGACAAAAGAGAATAGCCAGATAAAGATGATGACTGGTAACATCTTGTCTCGCTTAATGGGTTAATTCAGAGCTGTCCTGGCTAAGCTACGGAGCCTAAGGTGCTTCTCTCGCTTTGTCTCCGTGATCATAATGTAGAAACTCCGGCAGATGTCGCGTTTTCTATGAGAAATATCCACCGACGACCAGGATTGCTCCCAGCAAGGATGTTTTCTGCGATGACACATAGAAAGGGACCACGCGCTGGGTTAGTTCATTAATCTTCCCTCTGGCTATTCTTCAAAAATGACGTTTTCAAGTACCCTTATCGTAAGCTCGGAGCCTTTCAGAGCCGGATCTTTCCCTCGTAGAAAAAGTAAAATCATTTCGAAGGAGAATACCACGGTCGAAGCCGGCAGACGATCAGATTTACTTAATTGGAAACGGAAACATCGTCGATGCATATTCAATTGCTCGACTGGTATGCAATTAGAAGCGAAGCGCTGATGAAGGACATTGACTTCCGATTCGTACCGACCACAAGATTATACGAAAGGAATTATAGACTCAATTAACCCGTTAACTAAGCTAACATCATTCGTATGAACTCGTTTTCATTCGTTCTTTCTTACGTACGATCCACTTACAAAACAAAGGAAAATGCTACCGAGATAACAGATTTGCGTTCACAAATCCACCGTTTCCCAAAAGAGAGTACACAATAGATTGCTGGGGTCTACGATTGAAAACCCAAGGAAACCCCAATTTCTTGAAGGTATATGTTGCCAGAAATTGCCTGCGTTGAATAAACCTTAGTTTACCTGTTATGCCGAACCCTCCAAGTATACCCTACATTTAACCACATCGACCGAAAGGGAGCGTTCTCCCTCGAGGAACAATTCTGGAATCTCTACAGACACCTCTATTCTTTCCCCCACAGGCATGACCAGAAACACGAATGACCGAAACTTTCCCTCCCTCGCTGACGAACATAGCAATTGATCAGCACGGTGAATCATTATTTGTACGGTCCGATCGTTCCCGATTTTCCTGCACGGGTTGCTCGGTCGAGCGCATAATGCCGAGGTTGGATTCGAGGGACACGCGACTCTGGATTCCACCCTTATAACGCGTCGGCCATGCCCTCTCTATATTACCCGATTCGTTCCCGTTCGCCGGGAATAACGCTCATTCGTTCGTCGAACGAGCGATCCTCTGGCCCCCTTTCGCGCGGCTTTTTATTATTACCCGGTTATTTATCGCAGCCGTTTGCCCCGTGAGCCAAGCCCCCATTGTGCCGTAGTGACGTCGCTGCCGGCTAAGTTATTTATAATGATTGCCATCTTGCGAGCCGATTCCGCCATTCTCGTCGACAGACCTGGCCAGAGCACCTGCTGCTCCTATATGGCCGGTGAAATATAAATTTGATGACGACACCGAGGCGAGGGCTCTGCGCTTCCCACGCGGTATATGCGTGTGCCCCTCGAAAACGTATACGGGAAGCTGCGCGAACTGTTCACGGGGATATTAAATTCCTGCGGTCACAGCTTCCGGCTGCGAAGAGCGCGTCTATCATTTTTCGATCCGCTTTCAGACGGCAACGAACATCCGGGTTAATTCACCGCATATTTTAGAAGCTACTCGTTCTTTCGTTTTAATCGGTGTTAACGAAGCGTTCGCAGTCGAATTTAGCCACTTGACGGCCTAGAAACTTGTTTGGAAACTTTGTGTTCACGTTTGGTCACGTTACAAGACATTTCGGATCGATCGAAATGTAATAAAATATCTTTATCCGATTATAGAATTATCTTTATCGTGAATAATGGGTGCTTACGCATGGAGCGAATTAATCTAAATTAAAAATGTATTATTGATTTCGTACAGCGACTTCGAATAGGATATTAAAGTATTATAATGTATTCAAGGATTATTTATAATATCGGATTACTCGATTGACATGGTGGTCTTCGGTGGTCGGAATTACGAACTCGAATTAATTATGTAGCAGAAAATCTGTACCATAGTGTCTGACAGTGTACGTAAATTTTCACTGTGACAGTCAAAACTGAGTTTATATTGTTCCAGGAGGATTCTGATATAAAAATAGTAGATCGAATTTACGTCCACGCGCACTAATTTATAGACTGACTCGATACATAAACAATAGAGCGTTGCGATAAATAAACAAGCTAGTACAGTGATTCTATAGAGACAAGCTACTATCTATTATGCACGTCATTTCTGGTACGAATTAACGATGACATGCGTGATGCATCGTTTCGTGGTAACTGGTCAGTGATTAAAACAGCTCTCCCCTAAGCGAAAGACCGAAATTCACCTAGCAGCCCATCGTTTCCCCACGTTAACGATATCGTTACAGATACATATGTCAACGACGCATTCGAAGCGTGGACGAATGAGCAAAATGAGCAGGGAGAGTTGAATTTCGCAAGACCGTTCTCAATTACCAACCGCTTTAAAACCGATCAGAGGTGCATCATAAATATAAACGTCCGCTTTAATGCATCCTAACGGGAAGGATTAAGCGCGCGTTCGCGGCCATCAATATCGTTTTTATCATGCCGAGAAGCGCCGTGTCCGTTCGTAAATTACGTAAAGAGGCAAAAAGCGGGTTAAACTTTGAGTCGGGCATCGATTTTTCGTACGTGCGCATAGTTTCGTTGCACTCTCGACCGCGAGAAGAAACGCAGGAGACGGACAGCGTAACCGAGCATCTCGACGAAGGGAAGAAAGATGAACGTTCCTGAAGAGAGATTATTAACAGCGCCAGCACCGTCATTACTTCCGTCCGCGCACCATTCGTGTGATCGCAATTACATGTATTTACGCGGGTCAGCAGCTGCAACGTAATTCCTGCGCCCGAGGCCCGAATTAGGAAGGATGAATATTATTTTTACCACGATTCAATTTAATGCCCTATCAAAAGCGAATCGGAAACCGGTCGCGACCCGTTAATACGCCAGGATGACTTAATGCAACGTTCACTCCACACCGAGTGTTCTTTCGCTAAATGCAACACCATTATTGGCTGTTTTGCTCGATGACGATGCTGAACGGTCCACGTCCCGAATTTTTATTCCGTCGCGAATCGAAATCGTTCTGCAATACCATCTGCGAGAGTGGCAAAAAGTGGAACATCTTTGAATATTTTTTTCCTCGTCGAGCATTCGTCATTTTCTTGTTAAGTAGACCGTTGACTATCACACGGGAAAGATCGAACTGTTTTAGGTTCGCCATGATGAATGTGGGAAACTGACGCTTTCGAACGAGAGGCTCTCAGATTTTGGGATCTTCGCTCTTTGGAACTTGGGAATTCATATTTTTAACTTGACTTTGTCATTTTAGGATTTCGGTGTTTGGGAATTTCGACATTTTACGTCTTTAGAGTGCTGTGATCTTGGAATTTAGGTACTTAGAGATTTTAATACTCTGAGACTTTAGAACACTGAAATTTCGAAATTTCACTGTGAGACTATATGTAGAAATTCAGAACCTGATATCTGTAGAAAAGTATACCAGGAAGAAAATTCTACCTATAAATTCCCGTTCCATTTTAACTCAGAAAATACGAGTCCCTAGTGTCACAGCCCAAGCCCCTCGATACAGTTAATCCCATATCAACTTCACGTTATTCTGTTCGACTTGTGTTCGAATGATCATCCATGTTTATTCCCTGAAAACGGTTGCACTTGGAATATATTTGGTAGTATATAATAAACGGAAAGACGAACGAAACGTGCTACGACTGCGAGATATCGATTTAACGAGGCTCGAACAGGAGAAGGTAGACGCGAAGCCAGACACGTCTGCTCACCCTCGACCGGGTGTCGTTTAAACTGGAACGAAGCCCCTTTGCGGTGTCTTAACCGGAATTTGGCCGCGGAGAAGGCGAACAACCTCGGGCTCGCTTCATTTATATCTTTCTCGTACGTGTCCCACGTGCTCTGGCTCGTTCGAGGGATTTGTCTCTGCGGGAAAACAGAATAAAGGTTGACAAATACCCTCAGACTTACTCTAGACGCTAGAGTGGCCTTACGGATTAACTCTGCGACCACGTAAACAGAAAATATTATCTATGTTTGTATTCTTTAGTCGACTTTTAAATATAGAATGTCTCGGGTATAACACACGCTTTTATAGTATCGCATAAAGTGCTTTTATAGTAGCGCTTATGGTATTAACTTAATCTTTTGTACCCCGTAATAGAGTCATTTAGAAGTTAGAGCTTCTCTAAGTCACGTAATACGTTAAACATGAATTTAAGAGACTCTGGAGAATCAATATTACAGGGTTTTTAATAATATTGTCAATATTTATACGGAGAGGTATCGACGTATTGTCGATATTGAAGCATCAAGATTGGCGAAATAAAAAAATTTTCGTTCCTTTATTGTTATGTTATACGGTTTTTCTTCTACAGAAAACAGTTCTTTTTTTGACGATATCGAGCTTTTTCGGTAAATGCAGTTTGTCAATAAATTGATAATACCATAGTAACGATATATTTCCAATAAATATTGAGATTCATATAATGTTGACAATGTATATTAATCATGCGATCTTGTACACGTATTCGAACGAGTACGATTAATCATTCACAGAACAAACTATTCTTTTATTCAGTAAAATTCACAGCACATCAATGTTGTATGACGCGTAAGAAAACAGTGATGTTTTCCGTGGAGTTCAACGTAGCTTGGCAATATATGATCTTGCATTTAATATCTGATCGTTGAATGGTTGGTTCGAGTCTATTAAAATGCTCGATAGGTAATTACGGTTAATTAACGCTGGAAGTGGCGAGCCTTTCTGGAGCGAGCTATTGCTGGAAACGGTCTCCGATTGACAGTGGCGATTACTGCTAGCATTTCATTTCGATTCGAATTACGCTGCCGGACAAAAATTGTCAGGACAGTCCGGCGCAGACCACCAACCAATTATCTCTATTAACCACACGCTACCTGCATCGACGCTTCTGTTCATTACCACTTTACTCGAGCAAAACGAATCTGTCGATTTTAATGTGACTGCATTTCAAACTATACATACGTGCCGTATGCATGAAAACGACGGGAAATAATTTCGATCCGGCAGTTTAAGAATCACCGATAAATTACTTACGGATTCTGTTTTCACGCGATAACAATGAAAATATTTGGTTTAATTAAACAAACGGCGTCCAGAACAGCCGGAGGGGATGCAGCTTTGGAAATAAACCATGTCGTATCATTACTTTCACGTACTATTTCATTTCGTAATTTATCTTTATAATTTATGTGACAACATATTTGCTAGTACATTGCACATTTTCGACTACAAACATTTTAAACGAGCATGTATCATTACTAAATTGTATTCTGTTTTATCTTGACAGTGAAATTTAATTTATATCCGAAGTTGGGACAGGTTTTAACGGAAATTAGAATGTGGAATTCTTGTGTCAATTACAGTACACGCATGTAAGCGATGATTTTAATTCCCATTGATCGATTAGCAAGGCAGTATATAGTTTAGGAGACGATCTATAATAATATTACCACAGAAATTTGGAAGATTAATAGTTATCCATTGCTAAACAAGGCGCGATGACGCGAGACGGACATATCTGTTAGATTGATTTAATCGTCAGAGGCTATTTGTCAAGGGCGACGTCCAATGCGGGTGGGCTGGTTGCTTCCTGTGCCCTTCCTGCGGAACGTGACCCTCCTTTCCCGTCCCCGGGGAACCAGAAACTCGATTAGGCTACTTATAGCTCGTTTGTCAACGCGAATGCTCCGTGCCGGTGGCTTTTGCTGGATCCCGTCGCGTCCTGTCCGTAACTTTAACGAATCCAACCAGTTGGGCAAGAAGTTGATGCTTTCAAGTTGTCTTCCAGTCGGGAAACTTGACGAAGAAGAATCTTGTTTGACTCCGGCTTGATTTGATGGTTCTCGGATGAAAGTATCCCATATAATGTAGTGCTGCTTTTTGTCCCTGATATCGTGCTATAATGTAATACGAGACGTATGAAATCGTGAATCGAACTTTTATCGATTTTTACTTATTTGCGTGTTTTATTGATTTTGGACATTCAGAAATTTAACAATTCCTATACTACAGGTGTCAAGATTGCTGTATTCCTCAACTACTGTATCCACATCTTTGGATCCCCATATACTTATTTTTCTAGATCTCTCTATTTCTGAGATCTCTACGTCTCTAATTACTACAGCACTATATCCTAGAATAAAATTTCAAGTTGTGAAGCACGATCCACTTTCGTGCCTAGACCCGAGCACAATAGAAAATTTCAGCCCGTAATCAATCAATTTCACGGTACGAAGAAACGCAGAAAAATGTTTGATCTTCAATCAACCTCATCAACGTCACTTTGATTGCTTCTCTCTGAAAGAACATACGAGCTGCATATCCTAGTAAATTAGCGTGTCGCGCAGTTAGCTGGTACATGAAAGCGTTTGTCTCGTCACGTTGCAACGTTACCGCGAGAGATAAATCGACACAATGCGTTCAACGACGCGCGAAGACAATTGTTTCAGGTTGTCCCAGGATTGGAAGGAGGTCAGCTGGTTCCGTTTTAATTATCCAGTCGACGAACGGATGGAAACGTGGAAAATATCGCGTCTACCTTTTTGACGCGACTGTCGCGTCGCGTCGGATCGAAGTGTCTGCGACGAGGATTCGACAAAGCTGCGGCTGAAATGAAAAGGCGAACGCGTGTTTCGATATCGCGCTTCCTGGAAAGTTGTCGCGGCTATTTCCTACCTGTACAACTTCTGCCGCTAAAGTTTTCAGCTTTTCACGGTTCGGTTTGTTACGTACGAGGTATTGCTATCGGTATGTCCACATCGATGGAGTTAGGATGCTGCGATCTTCTTTCTGGTCACGTTTGAAGAGATGCAACTCTTTTGCATGGAAACGAAAGTATTCATTTAATCGAGTTGCTGGATCGAAATTTGAATATGGGTCTTTTCTTTGTCTAGCGATGGTTGTGCTAACTTTGATCTTGAACAAACAAAAGATACGTACAGTTCTGTCTGTTTATAACTCGGGTACAGTTAGTTGATCTTCTTGGCGATGGTCAGTTAACAGGGTCATATGTGACTGGTGCTACATGTTCGGTTAAATTAATTATTTACAGGGCAATCAAACATAGGTAACCCTTGAAGGCTCTTAACGTTGAGACCATACACCAACAGATTAGAAGCTGAAATTGAAAGATTAGTGTCGGATCACAGACAGTTTTCACGAAGGGCAATGAGTTAAGGTCTAGTTTCTCATTTGACATCGATCGCTACGTTTCAGAAATTGCACCCAGAATTTCTAACATTTGCTAAAAAAGTACAAGGTCGAGTTAATCCGATCATAAGTGTGTGATCGATGAAGTCCATAAGTCAAAATAAGTTTTGAATCGCGGGAAAGGGGTAACCGAAAGCAAAAGAAAATGGAATCCCTGCGATTTCCGGGCATACGTTCGTCGCTGGCGTAGGAAGAATTGGCAAAGCGATGCTAACAGGGATCGTCGTCGGTATTTCAGCCGGACAATACGAGGCGATTGTATTCGTTAGCGAAACGACTGCTACGAATCGACGGGCAGACAAAAGGAACGAGGCGAACGACAGAATTAATTTCGCCATTTTCGACGAGCGCCCGTCCTTGTCGACCAATATTTTCTGCAGTCGCGAATACGGGAAAAAGGAGCACGCCGACGGTGGAATACGGAGCATCCGATGCTACATCGCGAGAACGATGCTTATAACTGCAGATAAATCCGATTAACAGGTGAACGTCGGTATATCCTACTGTCGATGTGAACGGTGACGCTGTCGGATTATCGTGGCTACATTCTCGGTCGAGCGACAATATTCAACGCGATATTCAGCCGGTCGATGTAAATCACGTTTCACTTGCCAACGACTTTATTCTACATTGTTGCAAACACCTTTACTCCTGCATCTGCATGACGGATTTACCAGGATTTTGTCGCTTGCCTCCTTTTTGTATAATTAACATGGGCTGTTTACTTAGAATGCCGCGAGCACCCATCTCGAAATCTTCATCAAAATCTTCGTCATAAATCGTGCTTTGTTCATAAATTCTCACAATTCACAGCTTTGCCATTTGCTCCTTTTTTGTTTAATTAGCAAGAACTGCTCAGAATGCCACAACGTCAGCATCCATTTCGAAATCATCGAAATTATTTTGAAGTGCGATCATCGATCATAAATCGTGTTTTGCTCACAAATTGTCGTAATCCAAAATCAATAGATTTCAAAGTAATCTTATCAAAGTGATCATTTTGAAAAATAAATAACAGTGGACACTCAAGATTTGGAAGATGCATCACTCACCTACGATAGTGTTTTAATTTTCACAGAAATTTGATACGTTAGCTAGAACTTAGGCTGCTATTGAGCAAGCTGCGTTTATCGAATCGTCTCTCGTTGAGATCAGACCACCGCCATCCAACGATTATCGCTTCAAGGGCGGCCCGAAATAAACGCAAGTACGTCTGCTTTCCTGTCCGGGTACCTTAAGGAGAGACTGCTCTCAAGGATGTCTACGTAACATTGCACAGAACGATCCAGTTCTACACGATTCCCACGATGATCGCCTCGATTCTGTGTTACACTCGACCTTTGCAGTGACCGGTTCGATTAACCAGACTCAACGTTCGCTTCAGATCATTAAATTCCGGTGATCATACGAGTTAGGTTTAAACTAGGACTGCATCGAGTTATGCAAGTAATTTGGTAAAAAATATTTACTCGATTTCGGAATTTTTAAATTTGTACGTTTTTAAGTTTTGAAACATAGTTATCTTTGGGACTATGAAATTTCTTCAACGATATAAGGTCCAAAAATTTGTCTATGTAACATACTAATACGAAGTACTTTTTTAGAAATGAAATCCGTTTGAAAGTTTTCAAATCAGGTCGATATCTCCAATTTCCAATTTTCTTTCTCGGTTTCTCTTCTTTCTCTCACAGATCAAATGACATTACGGCTGACGCTCGATTTAACCGATAAAATAGATCGTTGTCTATGCGAAAATAGCGACCATCCCGCTCCTCGGCAGAAGTTTCTTGTTGACGAGCGACAGTAAAGCGAAATAGATCGAAGATGCCCAGTTCAATTTTGTTGCGGTATTTTTGCACCTCGGTCAGAGGTCGTCCGGTGACGCCCGTTCTTTCTACGATTTTAGACTCGGTAGTCGAGCTGAGAGGTTTACTTTTCTCGTTGATATATCGGAAGCAGTCGCGCACGGCTGATTCTTTTCTACAATGTGGAGGGAAAATTTATGTTGCAACTCAACGTTCCCTCAGGCCAGTCTAGCTGTTGTCGTCGCGATAAAAGCATTGTCTCATCGCAGCTTGGGACTGTTAATTCTTGTCGTACTTGCATTGTTCTCGGCGACGATGATACGTAAGGGATTGAAGCGGAGCTGCATCAAAAGATAAACACGAATTGTTTCTTCCGGTAAATGGAAAATTACTTGGGACCGAGTGGAGCTGTATAAACGATCACAGAATACGCGTTTATAACTAACATTTAAGGGCAAAATTCTGAGGTTCCAAGTTGAAAAATTTGATCACTCGGAAGCCTTCGAACAAGTCTGAAGTAAAAATGATCCTACTAAATCTGTCATCCTACAATTGCATATTATCGCGTCTATTTCTACGCATTTTAATCATATCTTTCATCGTGCAATTTTAAAAAATTGAAACCAGCAGCCATGCATTTCGGTTGTGCGAGTAGGCCACGCCTTCGAAAGCCATCTTCCCACACGCGAAACCCTTCGTAGCTTCTCGGAGAATATTCTGCATGGCTTGCACGTACTACACCGCATTGACGAATCGAAATGAACGACACGAAACATCCTTTTCAGGCACATCCCATTCCCATGATCAGGTGTGGAAAATGTTCGAGCAAGGTTGTCCTTTCAAGATTGGCTCAAGGTTCATCGCGTGAAAAATCAAACATAGAGAGAACGAGGCACCAATCTGCCGCTCTCATCGGCTTCTTCTTTCGTTTTTCTTTTCGCGTTCATTTACATTTCTTCGATCATGTCTCGAGGAATGCGTATGAATTAAGAATGCGCATTAATTTCTGCAAACGCTAGCACACGCAATTATCTTTTATCTCAAAAAATAATCGACTTTCGACAGAGACACATTAATAACATTCTGTAATTTAAAATGAAAAACTGCAGTCGGACATTTTGGTTGATAGCTTCGTTAGAACGCGTTTTCGCCGCGTTGACGCCATTAAGGTCAAAGCGAAAGATTAAATAAAACCGTTGAAATTGCGGAGGATCGAAGATACATTAACACGTTAACAATGTTCCATCGGCAGTAGTTGACGTTGGCCACTGTTCGCGTAGAACACCGGGTTCGTTTCGTGTTCGAGCGTCGAGGTCGTGGCGAAACGAGCATTCGCGAGTGTTTAGCATGGTCATTATAGAGTCTGAAAGTCGCGACGGTGTTCGTCGCCATAACTGTACCTATAATCTCGCGATGTTACGCCGTAAGAAGAAGCTCTTCGGGAAAGTAGAGCCGAAGTAGCTCGCGATAATTAGCCGGTTAGTCTCGAACGCTTTTTCCCTGATGAAGCTAAACGCACCGTTAACAGCCACGATTCTTAGGTTGGCTTTGAGAGCACGTTTTCAGACGAGCAGCCAAGTGTTAGCGGCGTGCACGAAGGTTTGTTAAAGAAACCAGGTAAACCGAAGGAAGCTCGCTTTACCGGCGTCGTTCGAAGCTGCGCGTTCGCGACCAGTTAAGCCCGCATTTCTGCGCTCGAAAATTGCTTCTGGTCAAACTGGTATCGTGGATTAACTAGTTGCTTTTGTTGCTTGCGAGTAAATAACTGCCGGGCAAGTTAATTCTTGACGGAAGAAAAAACGACGGGCGAGAAGCGACAGGTTTATTGTTCTTCTTACCTTTCTACGTTTCTGTCACGTAAAAAGCAACGAACACGGATTCGGGCGAGACAGGAATGATACATCGCCGCGTATCGAATACTTGGAAGTATATTTAATACGACACTCGATAATATGGATTATTTACGCGGCAATATAACGATGTTATCCAGAAAAAGAATTTTCGATTGCTTCCTGAATTTAAATGCGAATTCCTGGATTTCCCAGCAAGCTAATGTTCGAATTACCAAAGGCATTTCGTCGAGGTATCGTTCGGCGAAATCGACAACCGGTATGTCGGTAGAGATACTAGCGACTGTAGATTGAAGTGCGCGAGTAGCGATCGAGAGACTCATCGTGGACGCTCGAAGATAGGCAAAATCGCGGTAACCGTTATCGGATCCAGTGTTTTGTGCTGTTATCAGACTCTGCCACTGAAACTGTCATGGTCAAAATGACCACCGAAGGCCGGCTAGATTCACGGTGAACCACGCCAGTCCCGGTACAAGTATTCGAATAATGGTGTTGCACTTTGATCGGGTCTGCCAGGACGAAATTTAGGGCGCAATTCGAACGACCATGTTCGTTTGAAGCGTGAGATATAGTGCATTCGATATTGGAAATAATCTCCGTTCGATTCGTGTCGCTTTAATCGAATGTTTCATTACGGACTGTTCTACCAAACGAAACGTTAACGTTAGTCGAAGAATCGGAAAGAGTTAACGTTTGTATAAAATTAAATGTAGAACGGAGAATGAGTGGCAATTCGATGAAAATTGTTCTGCATACAGTCATTGGATAATTCGTTTGATGGTAATGTTGAATACGAAATGACCGTTTAATGATAGAGAGGGTAATTCGGTTCTCACACTGCACAGTAATACTGGACCACGTACCGCTACCGTGACTATAGGTACGATAATAAAGCTTGGATGGATAATTTTCACTGGACTCGACGGCATATCTGATTATTAGGTGGCTAGATTAACATTGCACTCTATTCGTGAAACGTGTTCAAAATTTTCAAACGGGCAAACGTATCTCATCGAATAACGAATATATTTAAAATAACAGTGTCCTTATCGTTCATTGCGCACGAATAATGAAAATTAACATCGAGAAGCTAAATCACTGACGCGTTACTGCAACATCGTGCTTGATACTCGTTTCGCTTTACAATCAAAAACGAAATTGCAATAAGTAAAGTACAGCGGAGTTAATAACGTAGGCGATAAGTCGAGCCGTGAAAGATAGTTCACGGGTAATTGAACGCAATCAGAATGGCGTGGCAGATTTACTTTTCATCGGGTTTAATAACCGTGGACATCGTTGCAAATTGAACATTATTTTCTGCGCGTTTAACGATCCCCGTTCCGTAACGCGTTTCCGATTGATATCAATTATACTCTTCGAATATTGAATTCGCAAATTCTTCGCTGCTCGCTTTCAAAAATTATTTCCGCCGAAATCGGTTCGATAAATTTATTAACTCCATTGAGATCGCATTACCATGCGCTATCGGGAAGATAAAAATTAAAACGATCAACGATTTCCATTATCGGTTACGGTTAACTCGAAACGAGCAAGAAAAATTGTTCGTATCCGAAATGTATTTATCTCCGGAACGTTATACTGTCTATGAAACAGAAATCCGCTCGCGATCCACATTTCGAGAAGCTCTGCGGCACGGAATCGCATCTTCCAATGAATCGTTCACGCTCGAGTTACATCGGCTCGCGGTTCACCAAACTTTTGTATTTCGCAACGCGTCTACGGATCGATGGGTTCCTCTACAGTCTACAGAGTCTTAACCCTTGGATGTCAATAGCCCCTTCGACGAACCCCTTGGGCTAAACCATCTACTCAACGTGTTCGTTCGAGCGGAAGCCACTGGCTGTCGTCGGGGATAACCTGGCTTCGACGCGTTCCCTCTAGCTCTAGCCTGATCCAGCTCTTACGAATCGATCCCACTACCAACCGGTTAAGATATCCCACCGACTCGACATCTCCGTTCTCTGTTTCAGCTTCTTCCGGTGGTCCCGTGCTCGCAACAAGGACGGAGAGCCGGTGCAGCGGAGCGTCGTATCCCTGGTGGTGTCGGGGAAACGGCCGATTCATCTCTCAAAAAACACTGACGATGAGCTAGCGACACGATGAGAAGGATGAAGCAGCGTGCGCTGCTCGCCTGGCCATGGTTGTGGCTGTGGCTGTTCGCGGCCACAGCGGGTGCCCCGTCTTCCGACACGTTCGTATCGACCACCTTCTCCTCGTCAGCCCTCAGTAGCTCGGTCACCAGACCGTTGTCCCCGACGATCCCGACCTCCACGTCCTCCTCGTTCACCGAAGATTTTGGCTTCCCGCTCGATCACGAGTTTCGCTTCACCCAGCCGCTCTACAATGTCTCGATCCCGGAGAACTCGATCGGGAAAACGTACGTGGTGCCCGAGGAGAGGATGGGCATCAAGCTGGCGTCGCCGGACACGGATTTCGACGTCCGGTTCCGTATAACGAGCGGCGATCGCGACAAGTTCTTCAAGGCCGAGGAACGCACCGTCGGTGACTTTTGCTTCCTTTTGATTCGGACTCGAACCGGTAACGTAGACGTGTTGAATCGCGAACGAAAAGATCGTTACGTGCTCGAGGTGCGCGCCACCGCGTCCAGAGGCGACGGCAAGAACCGAATTATCATCCTGGAGGCGGACACGACGATCGTGGTGACGGTCCTGGACACCAACGATCTTAACCCTTTGTTTTACCCGACCGAGTACGAGGCGACCATAACGGAGGACACGCCTCTGCACCGCAGCATACTCAGGGTAATGGCGGAGGACGCCGATCTCGGGAGGAACGGCGAGATTTATTACAGCTTTGCCGAGGAGACCGATCAGTTCGCCGTTCACCCGGTCAGTGGGGTAATAACGCTCACCAGACCGCTCAGGTAGGTCTACGTAATAGAATTCTCGTGTTTCGTTCGATGAGACCGCGGACGGGCGTTACCGACCATTTTACGAGCTAGAAATCTTCGCTTCGATCTCTCCCCAGCCAATTTGTTCGAAAATTTGGTCGGACCCTTTTTTTAGAGGGCGTTCGCTCGGATTCGCGGGACGATGCGCGGTTTTTAGAACTCCGGAAACCGTTTCGAGAGCGATTCTGTTTTTTCTACGCGTAAACTAATAAAGCACTCTGCTCGTTAAAACACGAGAATGTCGTTGAAACGGTCGATCAAACGTTGAAAGCCTGTTGTATTTGCGTTGTGGATGAAAGAACAGCGTTGTACGAGAATGTCGAACAAGTTTATAAAGTACTATAGTAGGTATTTCCCTCGCTGTAGAGGAATCAAGTGGAATTCCTTTCACAGCAAAACGTACTTATGGAAATTGCCGGGATCCTTCAACTTCTATTACTACAATCGAGAATATGAATTAAGGAGAAAGCACGCTTTCAATGTTTCATCGTTTGTACTTGTGCCGTTATATCGAATTCGAAGCAACGGTATTGCGAAGAAGATTCCACCGACCGTACGTTTCTATCCCGGTTCAAATATAATAGAATCGTTTCTTTCCTAAATCAGATATTCCGAACGAGCGATTCACGAACTGGTGGTACTAGCGAAGGACCGTGGAGCCTTGTTCCGCAGCGGGGGCAGCAGCAGGGCAAGCACGGCCAAGGTGACCATAAGAGTACGTCAGGTAAACTTGTTCGCGCCCGAGATCTACGTGCACCACTTGCCCGACATCGTGGAACACTCCAACGCGGACATTTACGCGATCGTTCGCGTGGTCGACAACGACGAGGGTGTGCACGGCGAAATCGCGAGCCTGGACATCGTGGGCGGCGACCCGGCTGGCCACTTCAGGGTGCGACCAGCCGGTGATCTGCACTCCGGCGAGTACAACATCGAAGTTTTACACCTGCTGGACCGGGAAACCGCGGCGCAAGGTTACAATTTATCGTTGCGTGCCATGGACCGAGGTGTGCCGCAACGGTTCAGCTACAAATTCGTGCCCGTCCATCTGGCGGATTTGAACGACAACGCGCCGGTGTTTAGCCGCGAGATCTACGAGGTGAAGGTGCCCGAGACCGCGCCCATCAACACGCCGGTGATAAGACTGAAAGTGACGGACGCGGACGAGGGGAAGAACGCTCTCGTGTTCCTAGAGATCGTGGGCGGCAATGAAGGTGGCGAGTTCTTCGTGAACGCGGAGACCGGTATGTTGTACACCGCGATGAACCTGGACGCGGAGAAGAAGGCGTTCTACACGTTGACGGTGTCCGCGGTTGACCAAGGGAACGCGGGCACCAGAAAGCAATCGTCGGCCAAAGTGAAGATTAACGTGGTCGACACGAACGATAACGACCCGACGTTCGAACAGTCGGAGATGGACGTGTGGATCGACGAGAACGAACCGGCCGGCACCTCGGTCGTGAAGATCACCGCGAAGGATCGTGACTCTGGCGAGAACGCCTACATCTCCTATAGCATCGACAATATTCAGAAAGTGCCGTTCGAGATCGACCCGTTCTCGGGCATTGTGAGGACCAAGCAGGTGTTGGACTACGAAACCATGAAGAGGGAGTACCTGCTGCACGTGCGGGTCGGCGACTGGGGTCTGCCTTACCGGCGACAAGCGGAAATGCGGTTGCACGTGAAGGTGCGTGACGTGAACGATAACAGGCCCCAGTTCGAACGGATAGAGTGCACCGGCCACGTGCCCAGATACGTGCCCATCGGCTCGGAGATCATCACCGTGTCCGCCATCGACTTCGACGCCGGCAACATCATCAGTTATCGCATCGTCTCCGGCAACGAGGACGGCTGCTTTGCCTTAGACCCCGCCAGCGGCGTACTCTCCGTCGCGTGCGATTTGTCCGACGTTAAGGCCTCGGACCGAGTGGTGAACGTCACGGCCACGGACGGCTCGCATTTCGCTGACGTGAACCCCGTACACATGCACCTGGTGAACGCGAAAAGGAACCTGGGTTCACAGGGAAGGATCCTGACCGATCAGAGTGGCGCGTTCGAATGTCGGGACACGGGAGTCGCCCGACGACTAACAGAAGCCATCGCTGCTGCGGAGAGGAACAACGTGCCCTCCAAGGACGACGAGTACGCGCTGACGCCCAGCAGGTACGGCGAGAACGTGCACGCGCCCGAGTTCATTGATTTTCCCAACGAAATAAAAGTCAACGAATCCGCCAAGATCGGAACCATCTTGGCCAAGATATGGGCCAGGGACAGGGATCTGGACTACAACGGGAAACTGGTGTTCGTCATATCGAGCGGCGATCGAGACTCCGTCTTCGGCATCGATCCCGACAAGGGCAACCTGAACGTGATCGGTTATTTGGACAGGGAAAGGGAAAACGAGTATTTCTTGAACATCAGCGTGTACGACCTGGGCAAGCCTCAGAAATCGGCTTCGCGGATGCTGCCAGTCACGGTCCTAGACGTGAATGACAACGCGCCGAAATTCGAGAAGTCTCTGGCCAGCTTCCGGATCTCGGAGACCGCGCTGAACGGCACTAATGTCTGGCGAGCGAACGCCACAGACGCGGACACCGGAGAGAACGCGCGCGTCACTTACTCCCTGGTGACGGAGACCAACGATTTCCGGGTGGATCCCGTGACGGGTGTGCTGAGCGTTTTCGGCAGATTGGACAGGGAACGTCAGGAGATCTACGAGCTGAGAATACGAGCGCAAGATAACGGCGGCAAAGGCACCGACACGCCGCCATTGTACTCGGACGCTCTGGTTAGGGTAACGGTGGACGACGTGAACGATAACGCGCCCACATTCGCGTTGTCCAGCTACACGGTGAAAATTCGAGAGGACGTGCCGATCTGGACGGTCGTGGCGGTCGTGGACGCCACCGACCCGGACGAGGGAGCCGGCGGAGACGTCGAGTACTTCCTATCCGACGCCATGGAGAGCGAGGGCTTCTTCAAAGTCGATAAAGTTTCCGGCACCATCAGAACGATGCAGAGTTTGGACTTCGAGGAGCGCCAGGTGCACACTTTGACCGTAGTGGCCAGAGACAGGGGCGAGCCGTCTCTCTCCTCCGAAACGATGGTCATCATCGAAGTGGTCGACGTGAACGAGAACTTGCATGCACCCGTGTTCGATGACTTTGTCGTGTCCGCGAGTGTGTTCGAGAATCAACCTATCGGGACTCTGGTGACCACCGTACGCGCCAAAGACGCGGATCCTCTTGGCGGCGACTCTAGAATTGGATACACCATTCGAGGCGGCGACGGGATCGGGATTTTCTCCATCGACGACGAAGGTAAGTCTTTCTGCACTATTTTTGTCGAGATATGCTAAATAAGATCGTTTGATCGATGCGTGTAAAATAACAATTTTTCACGGTTAACTAGAAATTTCATAACGTATTACATTTCACCTTTTTATTTGTAGTTGTATGTTTTTGCAGTGTTGTATATGTTGAGCTAATACTAAGTACTCAAAATATTGGAATGGAAAATTAAATATCGAGCATATAATTTAATTTTAGTATTATCGTTTCGGTTTGAGAGCAGATTGCAATTGAAATTGAACGTAGCGCTTCGTCGCAACAAATGCGGAGAATATTAATTGCGGAAACCGAGCCGTGATATTATTAAATTTTTTCATCCGATTACCTTTAATCCCGTACAACAACGGGGATTTATTGGCGTAGTAAAATTGTTAGTGGACAGGTGCTGACAGTTCCCAGTAACAAGGTTTTCCATAAACCCATAAACAACTGCAGTCGGTTGAACTCGATAATCGATTATCAAAAAGAAGGAACTCGTTAGGTCAGTTTCATAACACTGACCATACATTTTTGAGTTTCGAAAGGATAAGAAATTTCTGTCGGATGAATGAGAAAAATTTGCTAGTATGTTACTTTATATAACGTATTTGCGACACGATGCAACGGAGGATTAACTCGACAGAAAAGAGGGCACGTTATTTCGAATTTCCTTGCTGGAATTGCGTTGTAAGTAGTTTCCGGAAGTTTAAACGTTAAAACTTGGGAACTCGTCGAAGTCGATACACACTTTGCACAAATTTCGAAGGGAAAAACGTAGGTACGCGTGCTCGCACGGTCCGGAAGATCGATCGAGCAAAGAATTTCACGCGTGAATTTTCAAAGTATGGAAGAAATGAATTTAAATTACACGGTAGGAGCGGCGACGCGGAAGCTTGCGCGTAAAAAGGTTAATATGCAAATCACAGGTTCGGCAGGCGAACGGTATAATGCGGTCGATGCTTGTCAAAAGGCGGGCGAGTTTTAAATAAACGTTTACAACGAGGCGTCGATTGATTTTTGTCCTCGTTTAAAATTCAAATTTCTCATTAACGAACATCGTGCGCAAGAACGAGATTGCTGTCTCTTTGCTTTAATAATGGGCGAACGAAAATCTTTGTCGCGGCGATCGATGAAATTGCATTTTATGCGACGAAACGAAGCACAGCGAATGACGTATGAGAGAACATAAAGTCGACCAACGAAATCAATGGAACACGGTTCGTTGGAGATAGATGCAAGTTGCGTTGTTTATCGGGCGAAAATTCGACTTATTCGCAACAGGTCAAGGGTGGGCCGGTAACCCCCTGAAAAATCACTCGAGGTCGAATCGTAAAGCGTGTGCGATTTCGTGAAAACCGATTTCGTTCTTGGCCAAAAGGAGAATCGAGCGTAACAATACTTTAAAATCGGGTTCGAGGCCCCCGTGGCAACCGTTCCAATTTATTTTCGTAACAGTCAAACCGTACGTACGTACGTACCTACGCTCGACCACGGGACGTGTCTTTTTTCCGCTTTACTGGCGTCTCTCGTTCCTTGTATTTCCGTCCGTGGTCCATTGTTGATCGATCGAGAGAAACGAAAATGGCACAGAGCGAACACGAAAGGAGAAGAAAAAAGACACGCGTAGCACGCGTTGTACCTTTTTACGTCGGACAAGCGAACCGGACCGATGCGATGCTTCGTGGCACCGGTCCAAAACGAAGTTACAACGTTGTGGCCCATTAAATACGAACGTAGCGGGTTTAATTGAATTATGGGGCTCGCGAGGGGTCACCTTTTTTTCTCGGCCCACCGGCGTACATTAAATTTCTCCAGTGGTCTTCGCTCGCCGCGAAAACCACTCGAGAAATCGCGTGTCATCCCATTTAATAGCGGCTCGAACGCGATACCAGAACGTGATTCGCCGTTTCTTCTTTGCTCGAGAACGTCTTCCAACGTTGCGACTTTTGCGAACGATTATGTCCTGCAATTATTAACTCGCGAAAATTATTCTCTTTAGACGCAGGTACATTTACTTCTAGTATAATTATACAAGATTCGAACATCGTCTTAGATCTAAAATTACGAAAGTACATTTCCACGTAAAGTTGCACCATTTGCATAGATCTTTAAAGTGTATTAATAGTATCTGGTGAAGTTATCGGTTCAGAATTAAAGTACAGCATGTGATTGAATTACCATGAAATATTAATTTGCTCATTCCAAATTTGATCAGGAATGAAGACATACACATACACGCTTAATTATCGTATAATGTAATGAACAGAATGAAAATTAGCTCGGTTAGCGTTCAAAGTGTGTACATTTTATTGGGGCACACGGTATATATTCGACCGGTTTATCGATCTACTTACCTGCGTAGGGCCTAGTTGTATTGGGTGCCGGCAGTTGGTGCGCGGTCGAATATGTGCCGTAAGAGGGTTGTATTGATCCTCCGTCGAGCAAAAATAATACATTGTCAGTAGTATGCATATTCAGCTGTTGTAAATATTCATAAGTTGTGCCGGTGTATTGCCTTCGTGTTTGGAGCACGACCGGTGGTAACGTCGTTCAACGGTACCGGTACCGCGTTGCTGCTCTGACGGATCTCGCGATTATACCGAGCCCTCGCGAGACCAGAAGATGCTTGCCGTGCTAGTGGCAAGCTCGTTAAACCTGATTTCCACGTGAAATTCTTTCGGGTCGGACTCGTGATCGCTGCGTGACGTTTCGTGCAACGGACATTTCGGTCGACTCCTTCACGGTTTAATACCGAAACAATTCAACCCTTCACGATCTTTACCGAACACTGAAATGTAATTTATTGCGTAAGGAATTATTTTTTCTTTCAAGCTGATACTGCTCTTTTTGAAAGCCGATACAAAGAGGCTATTCAAACATCTTTTGATTGGAGATGCTGTTAAACGTGATCTCTTCATTAATGCTCTTAAAGATACAAACTTGCGGTATCTACCGATACTCGTTGATAAGCAAAGAATGCAGCTGTAAGACAAGAGATTGAAAAGTCTATTTTACTAAATATGTTTTTAGAGATACAAACGTTCATTATTTAGTTGTTAACGAGTATAATACTTCAAAACTAAATAATGAACGTAGTTGTAAGACAATCAAGAGGTTCGACCTGAAAAGTCTATTTTGGAAAACGGAGTCGGTAAAAGAAGAACTGTAACAAGCAGCAATATGAAAAATTTTCGATCGAGCTTTGAATCGTGTCGTCGGAGTCGACGGTTGTGTGTCTGTAACACAGACACGCGTATACACGAGGATATGCCTGCCGGTATATGTACACGTGTACAGCGCTTTATTAATGGACTAACGCCGCGACAGCCGCGGGCGACAAAGTGGACAGTGCCGAGCGGAATAACGCGTTAGCTCGTTTACCGGAAAACGTGTCCGGTCTCCGCATCCCTCACTCTTGCAAACTAGGCGCGCCAGTTTTCTATGGTGATCAGAGTTTAACTGCATTTTCCTCGCGGTGGCGACCGGGTAAACCGCGTCATGGCAAATTTAGTCTATCGTCGGACGACGTCGTTTGCTTGCAACGAACCGGCGAATGGGGACGGCTAACGAGCCATCGTGTACACCGTTGAGCCGCTCCGTCGACGTACATACTTTGCGTGTAATCGCCGAACCCGATAGATCTGTCCGAACTGAATCAAACGACAATTTACGAAACTCGTTAGCTCCGGTAATTTGATCGCACGGGCCGCTTTGTAACTGATAATGCGTGTTGAAAATGGGACCATGCGAATTGCCGGGCGTACTCTAAATATTCTGAACAACGAATTTATGTAACTACGGTGGAACATAGCGAAACGTTGACCGCGGTTAATGCAATATAGTCGAACGCCTTAAGCTCCGAAATGTTTCCAAGTACCTGTAAATCAGTTCGTAAGATTACAACATCGTGTTCTAATTTTGTACTAAGTTTTTCCAGTGTACAGCGTGATCTCGTTCCATCGATTTTTCTCGTTACGAAAGCAAATTAACCCTGTTCCGAGAACTTAGTCTACAAGCTTGAATCAGCTTCATTTACCTTAATTGCCATGACGTGCAAAGGGTAAAAACTCGAACGGTTATTTCGCGAAATCTCGCGCCAGGTTTCGTGCACGAAATAAAGGAAGCGGTTCTTTGATAGCACACTCGGCCCAAGTAATTTTAAGCAGATAAATCGGTATCCGGAAACGGTTGACCTCTCTACCTTTCTCCGCGTGGTACCCAAGCCGCGTTCTCTTTTTCTTTGCGCCGGTGCAGTGGCGAGTTACCGCTTCGGAGGCAAAAGGTCCGGCAGAATTCGCAAGACTCACCGCGACAAGATCGGTGATCCATTACCGAGGGTATTCGAAGAATTCCCGTGGACAAAGGTGCTGGAACGCGGGTCACCGGCAATAAGAGAGGAACGCGATGCCTGCTTGGTAACCGGTAGGCAACCGCTCACAAAACACAAGCTATCCTCTAACGAATTAATCTAGCTACGATTGATTTAAGGATGTATTGGACCCGCTTCAAGCTTTTTAGTGCCGGCCGATTTGACGTAATTTAAGCGAGGTTTCAGAATCGTAAAATTCACAAAGGAATACATTACGAAATAAAGGGAGAGTAAACGAATACCAATCGTGTTTCAGTATTAATTGAAAATCATGGTAATATTTATCCAGCATGACATTTCTCGCAAGTGCATATTGATACTAAAAGGGTTGACCTCTTGCTATACAAGACGCACTCCTGACGCACACTACAGTACGAATGTGATAAATTACACTCATATTTTCACTGTAATTTTGGGTTCAATTCTATAACATAATCAAGGATCGCGCTAACGTTTTAACTTTCTTCAGTTGTTTTCACGTAGTAGCAATGAGCTAGCTGACTGTCCAGAAAATAGGTTAAGGGATAATACGCAGAGAAAAAGGCCTTTGAAAATTTTTGATCTAGGAAAACTAGAGCAGGAGATCTTCCCTGGAAGTTATCATCGAATTCCTTTATGAACTTGCCGAATAACCCGATATTATTATGTTGTTGACAAGAACGCGGTGGCAGGCGAACTGTCCGCAAATGAAATCCCACGAGCGAGTAATTATCGGACTCGTTGTTCCGACGATGTCGATGGTCGACGAGCAGGATGACCGAGCGAGGGACCGGGCACATATACTCCTGGTGGAACGCGAAGGATCAGAAAGAGAAGGCCTCCCCGTTGGGCGGCAAAAATCCAATTTAGCCGACGAGTGCCGTACGAGTCTCCGGTATATTCGTAGCGGCTCGTGAATTATACCGGGCATAACGATCGTGAGCGTAGCCGCTCTAAATTACCTCTATCGACAAACGCGATGTTTTTATTCCCCTCGAAAGTCGTTTCCTCTGCCTGTGCTCGCGTTTTGCAATATCGCCCGGTGATATCGATCCCACTTTGAGGACAGCAGGCTTACGCAATCGGTGATATTTTATTTATGCACCACCCTTCTCCCCGCGTACGTTTTCCTTTATTTTCGGTTTAAATTTCGAATTTCTGTCGAAGCACGCGGTAAGTACATTTCCGGGATTAACGAGTCGGAGAATGTGAGTTCTGGAAAGTTTCGCAGGATGCAAAACACCGTTCCGACTTATTTACCTCTTCAAAACAACGTCCATTAATAACTTCGGTAGAGCCTGTCAAAGCGAAATATTTCGACTGGAATATCGATCCAGCGATTCGATCGATCACTCCGTTTTCTGTGACGTCGATTGTCTCCGATAATAACGATCGAGCAAGAATGGCGCGCGGTAAAATTTGTACGCGACGCGACGGTTAGCAATGTTCCCGTCGTTTTCTCTTGGCGTCAGCTGAGAAGAACAATAGAGGTGACGTTTTACGGGTGCATTTCCTTCTGCCATCTTTCGCCTACTTTCCACGTCAACAAAGTGACGCGAACACGTTCGCCTGTCGCGGCGGAAAACTGCGTAAGCCGTGCCGTACAAAGGAGCGAATAGCGCTCTGTAACAGCGTACGTTGGTAATGGTAAACATCGTAACGATTCTTAGAAGAAAACGTGCAAGTAACTCGATTGAAAAGAAGGTTATGTCTGCGAGCCGAGGTTGCCTTTCAAGTTACGCTGTATAGAAATTGCATTCGAGCGTATCTGCATTCTTAACGTCAATTAATCTCGAACAACGAGGCCGATATTTTTAGTGCCGTCGAAGGTACATTAATTTTCATGCTATTCAGAAAAATTCCATTAACGGTATTCTATCGAATGAATAATGCAGAGTATACCATGTTGTTTATCGCGTTACCTGTATCGCGATCGATGCAGTTATTTTTGTTTGGCGAATAATAACGTCGTGAAGGTTCAAGTTTGCATGGTCTAACAATATTCCGCTCGGACAAGTGTATCCGTCGAGTAGCACGCAGTAAAGCTGTTCCTTTTTAATTCCTCCATGAAACATTAATGATCGTTTAATAGAGATCCCTTTGATGTTACGGACTCGTTAGAAAGTGCTACTGCCGGCAAATTAGCAAAGTCGTTAAAAATAGCCTTCTTTTGAATGTTCAAGTAGACGAGGCACGTGCAACGTGTTCATAAACCTTTGCTTAAATGCCGTCTCGGAACTATCGCCGGCGACGCGAACCGTAACGAACTATAACTACAACTTACATTGTTAATACTCGCAATCTCGTTATATAGCCATCTCCGTCGTACGAACTACGCATGCTAATGGAGACGAATAAGATCCGCCAGACTTTCAAATTTAACAATTCCGAAACTTAGAAATTCTGAAGCTAAAAATCCTCGGAGCCCAAGTTCCTCCATTTTTATTTTAAACATGTTATACGTCGAATGTCTACACTGTGTGTTCAAGGACTGTATATTAATAAATACCGAAAACATTATGTCCTATATTGTAGAAATATCGTTTCAGAGTAAACAAGGGTGATTTATATCGGGGACGCTGCAGTAAAACTCATAAAAATGCTAAAGCCTGTTAAATCTGTTTGATTGAAATTGAAACAGTTAAATTAAAGTCTCATATATCTACAGTATGAATGAAGAAAAAGGCAATTAAAATTGCATTTATAAAATCGATCGCACGTATTGTGCGAGTGGTAATAAATTAATCTCGGCCAACATGAATAACTGAATATTTGATCATATTTTAAATCATTATTTGAAAATAATAAGCGTTCGTAGATGATCTTCTGTTATCGACCATGTGCGCGAACAATTGTATCCTGCATTATTTGCAGACGATCCATTGAAATTTCGTGTATCATCGAAACGATGTTCCCTCGAAACCCTGTGAATTGTTTAAAATAATATTTCAATCAGAACGTCGAGTATCATTAACGTTTCGTTGAACTATACAGAGAAACGATCGAAACTGCATGAACGTTTACGTACTGCTCAACAATGTTTGCTCTTCTTTACACGCTCCAATCGTCCCGCAAAAGCGAATCCGAAATTGCTGCTACCCGATATACGGCGCTAAACGCAAATGTTATCTATTGTCGATGAAATGTTTTAATCAAAAGCAACGGAGAACTTTTTCAAATTCATGAGTATTTAATGGATACGATAGAATAACTGTGGAGGCGAATTCTGAGTTTTCCGTGGGTCTAAAATTGAACCCCCATTCTGTGGGTCCAATTAAGCTTGTATATTTATGAGTTTGCAGATTTGAAATTTCTAACTCTTTGCCTTCGACTGTGTTCTCTGTAAGGTGACATTTTAACTGAAACAAAATCTCCGAGTGAAAAGGATTAAGTTTTTGTATATTTCTTTGTACGTTATATACTGAGACAGTACTGCATTTTATCGAGTGATAGAAGCTTAATTTTTCCTCGTAATAAAATCTTACAACTCACGCAAACTAGGAATAATAAAAAATTTTTAAATAGCAGCTACTAGCTCTTAAAATAGTAATAACTACAGCACGTAATAGAACTTGTAAGTTGGAGAAGTAATTATATTTTTAACACGTGGTCATTTTCACCACGGCAATCAAGATACAAAATAACTTGAAAGCCAAAAGCTGGGTATACATTAACAGTTCCGATTCGAATTCTACCGAGACGATGTGATTTCTATCGTAACCATAAATGACACCCGTACGATGACAGCTGTCACCATCCAGCATCTAATTACAAGTCACGTAACGCAGTCGAACAAGATGCCGGGCGTCGATTGTGACGCCGTGCTGTATGTTTTCGACGGGCGTAACGCAACGTTCGCGCGTGCTTCGCGTATGAATTTTAACCGTGAATCCTTAATGTAGCCACGGAGCTTCTCTCGTATCATCCTCATTAAGTGACGCGTCTTCGTAAATTGCACGAGCTAACAGCCACGAACCACCACCAGTATAACGCATAGCCCACCTGTGTCTCTGTAACGCCAAGAATCCATGGTGTAGTTAACGATCCTTGTGCAGAACGATGCTGTGCTGGTGCATCTGCAAGTAGTCAATTTTTTAATTTGGAAGTATGGAAATTTAGAAATTTGGAAATTTGGAAATTCGGGAAGGTAGAAGTTCGGAAAGGTAAAAATTGGGGGAGGTAGAAATTCGGGTAGGTGGAAAATAGGGGAGGTAGAAATTCGGGTAGGTGGAAATTGTGGGAGGTAGAAATTCGGGAAGGTAGAAATTTGGGAAAGTAGAAATTCGGGTAGGTAGAAATTGGGGGAGATAGAAATTCGGCAAGCTAGAAATTGGAAGAGGTAGAAATTCGGGTAGGTGGAAATTGGAGGAGGTAGAAATTCGGGAAGGTGGAAATTGGGAGAGGTAGAAATTCGGAAGATTAGAAATTTGAAAAATTATAAATTGGGGGAAGTAGAAATTCGAAAGGTTAGAAATTCGCAAATTTAGAAATAGAAAAATAATATTTGAAAATTTGGGAACTGAGAAAAGATATTCAGTAAGAGCCCTGCGCCTCAAAGTTAAATGGAATGTGTTTGTTGAAATCTGCAGAGTAATGTATTCAGGATGGGTTTACATTAAATCAGCATCATCGTCGCGAATTCTAATGGAGCATTGGAAGCAAACAAGCAGATATATGCAGGAATCAGCAAGTAGAATCAGTTTATATTCAATAAGAGTATTATGGTATGAGCTTCGCTACTGATTGATCTGTTCTCGTGTACTTGCTCCTTTGGAAGCAATATTGGGGTGACAGGGAAAATATAACGAGAACTGTCTTAACGACTTTTTTCTCGCGTACCATTTTTTTCCATTGACGATTCGCTCGAGTATATCCTGATATCGTGGAAAAGTGTCAGAAGGAGCATAAATTTAACCAATTTCCATTATCCTCCTTCTTTCGTCCGACAACGGTTACAACGGACGAGACACGCTTGTCTCTGACAGATCAATTTAGAGATTGTTATTATTATTATTACCTGTTCCAACGTTCTGAAGTGCTTGAATATTTAATTTCACCGTAGCTGCCAGACAAGCCAATTGTCTGTTAACTGCAGCTTCCTTTGTGCACCGCGCCGTTTTCCGCGTCGAGTATTTTAGATGATGAAGTGCAATTTGCCGGGCGTATAGAAAGGAATGGCTTCGCTACTTCCGTTCTCAAAGCGCTTCTCGGTTTTCATTTGATTTCCATCGTGAAACGCCGGGGTTTGTCTGCGTCGTTGAAATTGATTGTACGCATTGTTACTCGCTAACTGTCCGTCAGAGCGTAAGATTCGTGATCGCCGTCGTGACGATTCTCTGGTTCCATCTGTAACGCGAAACTGTAGCTTCCCGCTCATTCTCAGTTTCTCCCTTTTTCGCCGAACGAGTTCTTAACTATTTATCTCGCCCCGGTCGACAGATAGAGCGAAAACTTTTTTAATCAGCCCGCGGAAAATGAAGAGGAAGCTGCTAGAAAATGAAGAGCAGTCGAGCCATTGGTGGACAACGTAAATGAACTAATGGCAAAGTCGACGTGGATTCAAATCGGCACGGCCTGATTCAAGTTGACTCGACTCGATTTCATTCGACGCGTTTCAATTTCGCGTGATTTAATTCGACGCGGATCACTTTCAAACAAATTGTTTCCACGTGTCAATCTGTGTTATTCCTTTCGACAAGATTCGATTAAAATTTCTGAAATTTCATCGTCGTTTAGATATTATCGCTAACATTCGGTTCGACTTTAAAGCAATTTCGCGATGAAATGTGTCCGAGATACGTATCGAGTGAAACGTCCTTTCGCGTACGCGAACAAAGCCCGCGGAGTACAACATGAAACGTAACTTGGTCTTTCACGAACAGAAGGAACTCCACTCGCGCGTATATACGCGAACAAAGCGTTTACAGATAATCGACTGTCTTTTGAAACTAGTGGAAAAGACACGAAGGCAGAGGGTGAGTTGTTCGAAGAATAAGTTTGACCCACGGCAAACTCAGTTTCTATTAAAATACAGCCCGAACTCGGTCGCGTTTCAACGATTCCGAGATACCAGCTAGTTAAGAAGACTTCGTCGTCTGAAATGCTCGAACAAATAGCTTTTTGAGGACGTGAAACCAGCTGCGTAGAGAATAGGTCTAACTCTACTTAACTTAACCAAACTAACCCATAGCTGACTTGACTAACCTATTCCAACTTCAGGGATCTGAACAACAAAACTTCTAGCCTAATCTCGCTTAACTTTGTCCCAACCTAATGTGCTTCGCTAATATATCTCAATCATACACAGTTCTATCATCCTTATTCTTATTTATTATTAAATTATATTTAGGTCCGAGTGGTAAAATCTCGATCAAGGAACAATGAAATTACAAATCAGAGGTTCAAATAAAAAAAGATGTGACTAATCAAATTGCAATCGGTCCATTAGCTCTGACGATACCTTCATATTCTCGATGTATCGTTAAATATCGGTAAGAGAGCGATACAAAGAGGGGCCAAGATGGGTCATTGTCTCGGGAGAGGCTGCACGATGCGATATGCGCGTGTGGCCCCTATGTGACGTCACTTCCGCCGCCCTCAGCCTCTGCATCCTCGAGAACCGGTATACGCGTCGTCCCTCTCTTTCTCTCCGTCCGTCGGTTTCTATGGTTTCTCCGCAGCGACTCGCGAGAGAACGAGTGCCGATCGTCCGCGAGAAAATCTCGATGCAACGCGGCTCCTCGCGTGGGCGGTGTTTCACCGCTTCGGGGATTAGATTCGCGAAGAAGCGCATGCCGCTCGTGCTCGCCTCTCACCCTTATTCGTTGCATTACGGCCACGTAAATGCTGAGCTCTCGTTTCCTGGAACATGTACCGAACTGACAGCTGAACCGAGTGAAAAATATCCACGATTTATTTTCGACTAGCCCTAACTACGGGGCCTGTAACGGATTCTATGGTACCGGTCACAGGCTCGCTTTATCTCGGCTGACGGAACGAAATCTTCGCGGATTCAACGTCCGATTTGAAACTGACATTTTTTATTGGTTAGCTGAGATAAGACGGGCAAGATGGTTTTAGGACTTTGGAATTCTGGAACGTGAAATTTTGGGGCTGGCATTTTGGAGTTTTGAGAGATTGGGATTTTTAGAATTATGGAACATTGAAATTTGGTATTTGGACTTTTGGGATTCTAGAGTTTCTAGTCTTTTGAAAGATTGGAATTTCGGTACTTTGAATCTTCCAATTTTGGAACTTTAGAATTTTTGATTGTGGGACTTTAAAGAGATTGAGAGTTCGATATTTTGGAATTTTAGAACTTTGGGTTCCTTCTATTTCGAAATTTTGGTACTGTGAAATATCTATGAGTTCGCACATTCTCCATAGGATTTCTCTAAGCCCTCGGGTTCTCCTAGTAGGTTCCTACTCTTCCTTAGTCCTTCGTAGTTCATTCTTGATGAAAATACTCTACATTCTCTCTAAGGACTCTCTACCCTCTCCCTCGGTCCTCTCTAAAAATGTCATAGATCTTCCCTAAGAATTCTTTAAATATTCATAAATGTCCCCTGAGGCGTTTGCTAAAAATTTTCTTCATTTTCCAAAATCTCCAGATCTTATTTAACCTTGTGTTTCCTCTTTTAATTCCACAGAAAAAGTCTAATTGAATTGCAGCTTAAATCACAGTTACCTGAAAGTTCTTTTGCACTTCTTGCATAATTTGGAATTCTAAGACGCTAAACGTATTTCACAGAATATTCAGGGAAATTAATTCGAGAATTGACTCCGTAAGACGATACAACGGCAGCTTAACGTTCCACAGCGTAACGATACATAGTCTAGTAACCGAATTTTCCGTTCTTGCCGGATTCGCTCGTCGCAGGGCTAAAGCTTAGCGCACGTTAACAAGCGAACGGGGAGCCACGTAGCTTGCGAGACAACCTGTATCATTAACCACAAAAGACCGGCTTAACCGTGCTACGCGTGCAGATGCGCCCGCAGCGAATTTAGGTTAATCGTTCTGCCGACTAATCGTTAGGTGTATACTGTTCGCGCGAGTTGCAAAGGGCTCCTGAAGCGTGTTGCAACACGGCTCTGACGGAACGATGAGACAACATCGATCCGGAAGCTCTATCAGGATCGGAACGGAAGATTGTTTACCTCGAACGTGCCAAGGCTTGTTAACCACTCAGGAAATTTTGGCTCTGGAAAAATCTCTTCGATTCGAAGTTTCTCTTGAATACTTACTAAATGGAGTTAAGTGTATATTTGTTAAAAGAGTTTGCCAAACTAATAAAAGAAGCTGTTCAGTGCTTTGAGGTTCAACTAACTAAACACAGTGGCAAGAATCGAGACACAAGGGGTGCAAAACGGTGTTCCCAAGTAGTATTGACCTTTCCGATAGAACAGACGATTTCGTGCCATTAAAAATACATAGAATCCTCAACAGTTTCATTGCCATCCACTTTTCTGACGATGGTCAAAGCGAGGAATAACATGGTCCATTTTCCTAACGTTTCGTTACACCTCATCACTTCACGTCATATTCAAATATTTCTAAATAAGTAAATGAAATAAGTTGTGTGAATGTAGATGAGGGGTACCGTCACCCACACATGGGTTACGAATTTGACTGAACCTTTGCTCGTTTTGTATTCGGGAAGCCGGTTTTTACCGATTGCTTTCGGCGAAAAAATTAGCTTCAGAGACGCTAATACGGAATGTCGGCTGTCACTGGGTAAGTAATCAAGGATCGATCGTTTTTAATGGCAGAGCGATCTGACCCCGAGCTTCTCCTGACCGAAGTGTTTTTTTTTCCGCGTGTGCTGCCAATACCAGCGCACGTACGTACGCGAAGTGAAAATTGATGGTTCCGAATCGGACAGAAGGATTTTTCCACGGTTCGCCGGTTATCGAGCCGAAGTGATAAGCAATGAAGAGCATGGGATACCGCCGCGGGCCCGTAACCACCGGACCGTGTAATTTTCATCGAACCGTGCATTTCCACGTAGCTCGATCCCCGGATATGCATACATCCACGCACCCAACGCTCCTTGCGAGATCTATGGGTGCGGCGAACGTTCGAGCCATTCTCCTCGCGATATCCGAATAGCACGTACCTCACGCTTGGTCGATCCGGAAGCATCGACGTTGGAAAAGATGGCCAAGAAACATGGAAGAATGACTCTGGTTTTTCCAACGCGATCCTGAAACTTCCAATAAGTTCACGAGATTTATCACCGCCAAGAAATGGATTATAGATTAGCTCCCAGCTTTTGAGTTATCGTGCGATCCGGAACTTTGAAACTTCAGAGTTGTGTTATTTTCACGGTTTGGGATCTTGGAATTCTTGGACGGGACATGGGAAATTTGGGACTTTGGGAGCTTTGAATTTTGGGAGATTGAGACTTTGTGAGTTTGGGACTTTGAAACTATGGGACCTTGAAGACCTTTGAACTATGGGATTTTGAGACTTTAGACGCTTAAAACTTTGGATCCCTCGTACTTTCAAACTTCCAACATCCCAAGAACCCACTTTCAAAAATAGTAACCATGACCCACTTACAACATACTTCAAAAGGTCGTAGAATTAAATAATTAATATCGCCTCTGTATTTCTTAATTTTCCACAAATTCAGTGACAATTACGCCACGATCCACGAGGACTTATCATTTTCTGACACAGACGGTACACCGAGTGGACATTCGTGAGAGGACGTTTAAAAATTTGAAGACACACCCCGAAAGGACGTTTCTCCGAAATGATTCACTGTACTTGGATTATTTGGACAATGGAAGCGAGATAAAATATTTCAGTCGTGAGCAAACGTCGCGTCGTATATTCGGGACGATTGTGTCTCAATACCTGGAGAGATACGCGGAGAATTCGGGACACCGGTTGCGAAGGTATTCATCTCGTCGAGACCCATTTCTCTGCGGTACAATGCTTGCCGCAACATTAGCTTCCGCTATGAATTAATCCACCGTTATTTCGGATTTTATAAATTACCCGGCAAGTGACATAAGATAACGCGAAGTCGCGAGCAAACTGTGGCGACAGTTCTAAACGTACCTTATCGAATACGATCTCCATATAGCTATCAAAATTTTCGGAGATATTTGCACGTGAAATGTTCGCGAATATCTGTTTTGTCTGGTTATCTTCAAACTTTCCCTGCTGGTCTGCGAAACTTGTGCAAATTTATCAAAATATATAACAAAGGCAAGTGCGTTTGTATTCGATGTAAATCAGGAATATTACAAAATATAAGCCACTGATTTCCAGCGCAGAAGTAAATATATCTACAGAAAGGGGCTCTTGGAAGTTTCAGGAAAATGACAAAATTTTTCGATTGGTTGCAATCTGAATTGCAATATCCAACGCAGAAGTTTCGGTCGAGAGTTCTTTTCCACGTTATGACAGTAAAGCTTGATCACGACTGTTAAACCATAGAGAACGAGCAGACAACAATGCAGCGAGCTCGTAAGAAAACTTCCGAGCTATATTGTCGGATGCTACATTCTTAAGAAGCATGAAAATCGCCCGCTCATAGTTTATTTCGTCGGCGATGGTAGCCTTGGCTCGCGAACTTCGCTTTAACTGTCGTCGTTCCGAGCTTTTACGCCCGCTTTGGCCAGCTCGAATCCAAATATCTTCGTCGCTCGATTTACGAGGGAGGATCTTCGTTCCTGATTGAATTTTTGAAGATACTTTTCGTCCTTCGCTCGCATTTGAATATTTCGATTTTTCGTTCCTCTCGAGGGCAGAACGCTTCGCCAGAAATTTCAAACACAAAGAAAAATGTTGCCTTTTGTATTACGAAATCTTCTTGCAACAGATTTCGAGTTACGAAGCTTGGAGAGACAAAGCCCGAGTTACAATACGAACGTTCACGAAATGGCTGACTTCGTGAAAATAACGACGAATGCCCGATGCGTATCTTGTTTTTAACGAAAAAGAACACAAAAGTCGCTCGTAAGACTGCAGCTTGTAAACGAACTTTTTTCACGTTGAACGTGGCAGTTCATTTCCAACTCAATTAACTGCTGTTCAACGTTTCCGTGACACGGGACGGAAGAAGAATACGAACGTAGAATATTGAGTTTTTGTTCTCCAGATTACGACTGCTCAAAGATTAAATGATAATTTTATATGACTACAATACGTGCAGTGAAATTTTTGCACAGGGCACTCCGAAATGTCTGGACATAACTTCAGAGATGAATTCAATACTCTAAAGCAAGATAAAAATTTCGTATATAATCTAGTCCATATGTTTTGGAACAGCCTGTAGATACGTGAGAATTAATCGATTGACATGGATTGCACCTATGCAAAGTTACAGCTAATTGAAATCTGACGTAACTAACATCTACAACTTTCCTGTGACATTTATTCACTTAATTATTACTAATTTTATATTGTAATAGTTGATGTAACATCAATCGGAACGCCCACAGATTTCCTATAACATTTATTCACCTGATATGCCGACTGTCCGCAGACAATATCCATATATCTGGACGAGGTTGCTGGCAGCAGACTCATATTTTATCCGTCATACGCTATCGACGAAAATCTGAACACGGCAACATCTCGTCTGGAGATGAATAAAATCGATGTCGGATACGTTGATCCCGATACGAAAATTCTTGCGCGGATGGTCGGCTCGCGATCAGAATTGACGCGTATCTCGGCAAACCTCGGGAGAGCGGTAACCTACGCAGACTAGACTTGAAATCGGTTTGCGGATGAGTCATCGGCATGGTGTCCAAGGAGGAAAGAAGCTCGACGCAGCGAGGAGTGGACGAGACAGAAGCCGAAGCTCACGGGAGATCGAATTCTCGCCGCGTCTGCGGATTATTACGAGTCCCTGCGCGACTGCAAAAAGAGCAGGCGAGAGCCACCGTCGGCGGACAGCTCCTTCCGTCCATTATCGACGATCCAGCGTGCATATACGGCGCGAAACACGTCCCTAAAACCGGTTCTCGATCGGTTCCACGAACAGCATGCGCCATCGGATCCGGGTACCCACACGATTCCCCGTCTCCGCCTTCTTCGTCTTCCTGCAGCGCGTGCAAAGACTTCTCCACCTCCGCCAAGCGCCTAGGCTTCTTTCCTGGCGTGCCATGCCGGTTGCGGTTCGAACCGGCAGCGACTTCCGCGAGTCGACCGGCGAACAAGATGTACGGATGTGGGTTGGACCGGGTCCGAGCTTACCTACACGTCGTATTTTAGGCGTTGTTCCAGTCGTAGGTAGGGCTACGGGTCGGACATGCATCATCGCGTTATCTCGTCTGCCGAACTTGCTCCCTTTTCCCTTGGAACGATCGGAATTGCTACGCCTAGAACCGTTATCCGATTGCCCAAGTTCATTCAGGAAAGTACCTTGGATAGTTTAACGCGAAATCATTACGAATTAGGTTAACGCGGTGTCTGACATGATTGATACGTTTTACCATACCAGTCTATCAAATCTTGTCGCGTACAGTTTTAGGGACAATCACATTGCGTCGTCCGATCGGGATTGGAAGACAAAAGACGGGACAATATGGGTCCATAGACTGTCCCCAGACTGTCTACCGTTGTCTACGCGATGTGTACAAACAGTGTATGGAGACTCTGCGGACTGGCTGCGGACAGGTGTCACACAGACTGTTTGCGTACAGTCTGTGGACTATTCGTAGATGATGTATGCGGCGTCCGCACCTCTTGCTTCCGAGTGACCCGTAGCTATTGTTGAAGCTGGGCGTTTCGGGCGTAGACGTAACCTTGCGCTACCCTGGTTCGGTACTCAGGTGTGGTACCCAGGCTTGCCTACACCGACAGGTGTTGGAGGCGTACCAGTTACGTTCGTAGACGTTTTAAATGGCAGGTCTAAAATAACCCTTCCTTCGTCGTTTAGCGATCAGCGCAAATTTAGATCTTTAACGAAACTGGTAACATTTGATAGGCCGCTAATTATAGCTTTTAAACGAGGAAGGCTATTTCTGATCCCTCTTCCTCGCGTAGTTTGCTAATCTCCGTCTGCTAATTGCCGAAATCAGCGAAGTTTCTTTGAATGAAATTGTACGCGGTCTTCGCAATCGGGGAAAAATTATTATCGAGCGAGATAACCAAAAGGGGAATATAGAAGGACGATAAAACTGTGGCGAACGTTCTTTGGCACTTAATGTCCAACGCGTAATTTACCACGAGTTCGAGGTAGTTAACTTCCACTTTGAAGTACGGTGGGCCAGGAAATTAGCTATAAACTCGAGTTTATCTGTAAACTTTTCCAGCTGTTAAACCGGCTCTAAAGAGCATAATAAATACATCCCATCCAGGTAATTATTGTTTTTAATTACCGTCGTATCGGCACGAAGACACGGCCGGCCAAGGATATATTTACGTCGTTGAACGTTATTAAACGCTGGACGTAAATACACGATCGTCAACGCTGACACACAGCCTGGGGCGTCGAAATTTGAGAAACTGCAACCGGTTGGAAATCCGGAAATTAGGAAAATTGATTCGTGAATTTAGGGGTGAAATTCTGAGAATTTAAGAACTTGGAGATCGAAAAAATTGAGGTCTTGAGAATTTAGATATTTGTGGACTTGAAAATTTATAAAAATATAAATCCTCGCATGGAGCTTTAGAACGTCGGATCATGAGAATGTAGAAATTTTGATATATGGTAGTTCCGAAAATTTGGAACTTTCGAAAGGTTTCTCGTCGATTTTTATTTTTTCCGCCGTTCCATCCGCGGGAACACGTTTGCCAGTTACGATCTTCTCCCGAAAACTGCTAACACGTATAGTCGAAGGAAACGCGGGGGCGCAGCTCGCATATGAAACGGCCGGAACACGTGGAACTCTAATTCAACGCACGTGTCACCGGCGGCATCGCGACACGTGCAAGTTCTTCCGTGGCCGCTGCATGTAAACTAACTTGGCGACACGCGATAAATTCCGTTGTTTGTCGCGTCGTTGCGGGCTGCATCGTGGCCGCGTTACAATAAAGGAGATTTCGTGTCTACCGTGATCGAGAATCCGAACATAATCCCGTGTTTCGTAATGCCACTTGATATACACGCGTATTAAGACCTTGTTCGATAAACGAAAGGACGATAAAATTAAATGATACGAGCTCTTGGATGATTGCTGAGATAGCGACAATCTCATTTTGTATTTTATATTGTTCTTCAGATGTTACTACTTTTTAAAGTTTCCAACCTTGCAAATATTTAACTTGCGAAATTCCTAAACACTCCTGGAGCTAACCTTTCCGAATACAAACTTGTATATGTAATTATAGTCCAAATGACTGTACGTAGGTGCGAGTGGCAATTGACCAAGTTTCATCAACCAGAAAAGGTTAACTACCGGAAACGATTAGAAATCGGAAGCCAAGTTGGCTGTACACGATCGAAGCGATTCCAGCGTTTAGTGTCCTTGAAAAGCATGGAATTACATTGAACGAGTGACCACGGTGTGGCATCGGGGCAGCGCGTGGAAATGAAGGCGAGAGCTAATCGATAGCTGCGTAATGATACAATACCGCGTGCCGAGTTCCACGCCTGCAATTATCTATAACGCATTCACGCGTTTGGCATCGATACGTTCATCACTGTTCTCGAGGATGTTCGATATATAGACTGAATAGCTGATACAACGCGTGACTATGAATGATGGTTGTCGGAATAATACTGTCGGGATCTGACAATGAGCACAAGACGTCAAGACTGATCATATTTTACACAATACGCATTGAACGGTTCAGATATGTAACTTCGAATACAATTATCTTTTGTAACGTGCAGAGATCTGCACCTGATTAAAGTAATACATCATTTCTGAGATGTAAGATTTTCAGAAGCGATTTTAAAGATTTCGAAATGTCGAAGATTTTAACCTTCAATTTTCCAGCTTTTGAAATGGAGAAACCTGTCGATGCTCGCTCGCCTCCGATTGCCCTAAACTACTGTAAATCCATAAAGTCTTCCTTAGATCGATAAATAAGGGATTGCGGTGGTCGTTGTTAACCCGTAGCAGCCTCGTTTTCGAATAGTTTCTTCGTACCGAGGCAAATTGTAGATTATGTATCGTGGAAGGATCGATAGATTGGTTATCTATGGTAGGTAGGAATCGAAAGCAAATATCGAACGCAGCCTCGGTTTCGGTAAGCCACGGTTCCAGCCTCTCGTTCGTAGTCTCGTTTTGCCGCATGAACGCGTGAGAAAAGTCCGCAGCATTCAGAAGTTTCCGAGAGTTATACATCATCTGCGGATGATAGCGTGCTGCTGCCGTGAAAGCTATTCGTTTCAATGCGTACATTCATGGCCGCGGCTAAAAGCTTTGCATATTCCGCCTCATTTTCTACGCTTCGCGAGTACGTCGCGATCTCCTTCGTATGTGCGTTGAACGTTTCTCTCTGTCTCTACCGTGCATTCTTCGTTGACAAGTCGTGAACTTTTTTTTTCCACGATGCGTGTTATGAAACGTTTGAACGTCGAAGACGAACGATCCAAATTTGTCCCGAGTTCCCCGCCGAGCTTTCCAGCGAATATCCCGACGCTTCTGTTTATTGCGAGACGTATGATGTCAGCCGGGTTTATTGCAGTCTCGAACGGTCATATAACTTTTTGACGGCTGACGAGGAGAATGGAATGCGAGAGGAGAAAAAAGACGCGGCGATTGCAGTTATGTCTATGGATGTTGTTTGAGAGACTTGTTAGAGAGACTATTTAAGGCCCACGTTAACGCCAGTTGTTATTTGATATCGCCATTTTATTTTAAATCCCGCGAGTTTCTATTCGATGTACTCGACTCCTTACCGAATTATTTCCCCCGGCGGTTGCGTCGTAACTTCGATGCGAAATGTATAATAAAATTGTACTTAATTAAGGGACTTGTGCTCAAACTTTTATTTTAATATACACGATGATGGAGAAAAGTTCTTTCATTAAAAGCGCCGATCGCTAATGTCTTCCGAGGGAAGTTTTCTACGTTACATCATTTCTTCTGACATTTAACTACTAATAGAATTATTATATCATTTAGATTTTTTTTACCTATACAATGTCCTTGTACCACGATTTATCCAGTACTGATGCAAAATGTAGCTTCTGCATTCGTGAATCATTCATAAAGAACATCTTGACGATTATGCTGTTCGCAATGTTGACAAGATTTCCCGTTAGAAAGCTCGAAACGCGTTTCAACAGTGATTTTACATGCAGCATTTAATTCGGTGCAGGTAGAGATAAATATAATTATATCAGAGCGATTAAAGTGGATCGTAGAGCGTAGAGCAGCTTATAAATAATTCGTCGGCACTCGTCGTCGCGTTTAATGAAATAGGGAGCAAGTACGATTGAATCACGGAAATCGTCGTCTCGCAGCCCCTAAATAATTTCTGCCTTCTCGCACGAGCTGCAAGCAGCAGCGGCGCTCGTGTTTTATTCGCCTTTGTCGCGTTTAATTCTCAAGTCCGAAGAAATCATGGAATCCCGTCAGCGTTGAACAGGACAAAATTCAATTCGCTGAAAGAAGTTTCATTAACACGGAAATTAAAATGAATCCAATAAAATCCGATTAAGTATTAAATGTTTCACCAGACTGTTTGCTCGATGTCCGAAGCAAACAGAATTTCTTTGTATACCCAGCAGAAGTCGACTCCGATATTCGATAATATTATGCTGTAGTCCAGTCATGGTTACAATTGTTACACTTCTCGTTTACGAAAGGAAGACATTTTTGAGTCAAGACTAATTTTTAGCTTCAATAAATTGTTTTCTGTTATATGGTAAACTAGATATCTCTTGTAATATGTGGCAGTATCTGCATGTAATTTCTTATATTATCATTTTCATTTCAGTTTAGTTGTACAGCAATTTCAAATTTATAAATTTTGCAACTTAAAATTTGGAAGATCAAGAACTTATAAATTTTTCGTCTTAAAAATTGTCAAATTTAGAAGTACCAATTTCACAAAGATTCATGCAAGATCAGAAAACCGAATGTTCAATTTGAATAGCAGAGGTACCGGACGAGTTGCATATAATGGAGTCGAATCTTGTTTCGAATAGAATGTTGAAGCGCAAGATGGGGAAAGGTATTCGAAAATCGACAAACTCGATCGAATGACGACCACAGAATTTTCAATCTGCGATACGAATTAGTCGAGACACTGAGAAGTTTGTCGAGTGTTCGGCAGCTATGCTGTCGCTTTGCCACCGGCCTGCAAACTATGCAACGTGATTAGCCTAAACTTTGGTAACTGTGATTGTTCCCTCAGCGCCTTCGGCAAGGACCCCTACGAACCTATATGTTGTGACACGACTTTGCCCATTAATTAGCGTACTTCTGACTGATGTCCCGACACGGGCGACGCTCTTCGATTTTCCGCCAACTTTTTGGATTAGCTCGGCTGTACGTGATTCTACCGATCAGAAAGTTTGCGGGACACAAAATTCGATAAAATGTTCATCGCCGGTGATTCCGCTCATACGAACTCTGATCGATCAGGAACATTCATTGGATCAATCGGGAACTTTCTTGCGATAAATTCTGGTGGAAGTAATTTTATAGAAGAGTATAGCGTTTAACTTAAAGCGTAAAAGGCGTTTAGCTGAAAATTAGTCTCAAGTTGACCAAGAGTTTATAAATTTCTAGCTATCTAGATTTCATCTTGAGGTGTTCAAAGTTTTTAAATTTGCACATATGCAAATTGTACATGTGCAAATATAATTATTCGAAAGTTTGTGAATTAGGAAGTTTGCAAATTAGACGATTTAAAATCTCGGTTTAAGCCGGTGCTTATGCGGAGGCCACTCCGCCCTTTGGCAAGCTGTGCTATAGTTAGCAGGCTAATTCGTTCATCGATAGCACCCAGCGGATCCTTCTGGATGCACGATAATCACGAGCGAACGGTCAACAAGGGTTTTGCAAAACAGCGAGTGTCGCGGCTCGCTAATAATTAATTAGAAGCCGTTTTGGTCCCCGATGATTGGAGTCGGTGATCGCGTTATCGGTATCGCGCTAGTGGCGTAGGTAATCATTCGAAAGCATTAGGCGCGAACGCGTGCGAATAAACGTAGCATTATCCAGGCTAATGGGAATAAAATTGTTGTTCCTGCGAGTCGATGGGCCGTGCTGCTCGGCAACGAATGTTGGGCGAGGTTGTTTCCTGTCTGGTTGATAAAGCTATACGCAGTTCGTTGTTGTTCAGCATCGATGATCGGTGAATTCGATAATCGACGCGATAGCGCGATACTCTTTGCCCGAAATTCGACCGGTTTGTTTTGGTAATTCGATCTTGATACTGTCTGTTTGTTCGCACGGGGCTCGATCAAATATAAACGGGGCTGTGCGCAAAAATGCTCGTTCGATAAATATTAGGTTGTCACGCGTCAAATAGTCGATTTCGAAATGGATCAAAAGTCTGATACGATTCGATGACATAAAAGTAACGTGAAATGGCATTTGTGGTATATCAATTTGAAGATCAACGTTTGACAAAAATAACTGTATGAGCTTTTCGTTATCGTTCTTTTATATAAAATTGTTAGCTACCAATTAGAGCAAATACTGACGAATTTATGAAAGCTGATGCGATTGAAAGACAGAATTACCGCAAAATTCGTGCGCAGTACGAATCTGGAGTAGAAGTTTCATGATAATTGCAAGTCTTTCATGAATGGTTTTCATGCAAAATGGCGGATTGTCAGTTGCAATTCGTTAGTTGAAATTCGTATAATGTTGCAAATTTCAGTCTCGACGTTCTACAGCTACGTCTACTGATAATTTCGTTTAATATTTAGTAAAACGAATTTCGTGTAAAAGATATACATACTATTTCGGCAACAACCGAATATAGATGCACATATCAAATCTGTTCTGTAATGCAATCTCTACATTTCCTAAATTAAAAAATTTTCCAATTACCCATACTACCTAGACCGCTATTTTCCTACGTTCAAACTATAATTAGTAAATATGATCACATAACACTAGGTAAAAATCGCGTAGAGTGACATTAAGTGCGTGTAATCTACTCAGTTCGATAAAGAGCCATAAACGAAAATCGTTATACATTTGCCACGCCCGTTTCTACCCGCTCAACGGTTACCTGTTCATTACGTTTTCGCTGATGCATCGTCAAACAGCTCATCCTCTGGACGATGTCGCTCGATAACGCTTTCAGAGGCTATGACTAATTAGCAAATGCATCCTGATACGATGCAGTTGAATCTCGAGATACCGTTAACAGAGCAAAGCCTTTTCGCGATTCAGGATTTTTCCTCGAGGTCAGTTCAGAAAATACTTCGTTTTCAAGGTGGTTAAACATCTTAATTGAATTTTTATCTAAAATTCCCCGATTCGATACCATCGCGTTATTTCCGATGATATACCGTGCTTCGTTTCGCGAAAAGCGTTACAGTTCGAGCCTGTAAAACGAGAAAAGAAGGAGAAAAACTAAGAATGTAATGGCCGATTTCAGTGAAAGACTCGTTCTTTTTTTTCAATGATCGATCGTCGTTGGATTAATCGTGGATACAGAAAATTTAATGGAACTACACCGTTTTTCTTTAATTGGATGATATATCGTGGAATTTAATCGTCGTTCACGATGTAATCGGTAGCTGGTATAATTTATGTGCCGATCGTAGGGTTTCGGTCGATACGAAGCCGTGTTCGTAGATCGTCGGTTTTAATTTCCGCCGGTAGCGCGTTTCGTACGACTTTATTACGCGATATCGCGAAGGAAAACCAGATTACATATTTCGAAATGCATCGCCGATTTATAACACGGTATTCCGTTTTGCGATCGCGTGTTGTTAAATTACAACATGGAAATACTTATCTCTCTTCTTGCGAACGATTTTGCATATGGAATTACGTCATTTTCAGACTTGTAACAAGAAAGTCGGCAATTCAGAAGATTGAAAAAGCAATTTAATTTAGAAGTTAAAAATTGCGAAGTTTATGCTGAAAATCGAAGACAAGCGAAAGATTGGAAATACGTGTAAAAATATTCTAGTGAACATACAATGTATTTTTAATTCCATGGTTTTACCTTTAATGATTTCTTCGCAAGTTATGTAACTAAATATTAACAATTTAATGCGATACAAGCTGCTACATGAACTAACACAGTAAACACGTGTGTGTCTAATATTAAAACAGAAATAGTTTTAATGGTCATTATATATAGCAGTCATTACCAGACTCTATAATTAACGTTCTCAGGCAGCATTGATTACTCGTTTATGGGTGCTAATTATATATCCCTCCTGGTTATTAACTATCGTTGGATTCGTATCGTTCGAGTATCTTTTCCCGTGAACATTAATTGTCGTTCGATGCTGCATGAAATCCTATTTTTCGTTAAATCGCAAGTGGTCAATTACCGACTGGAGCAGCCGTAATTCGAGCAACGATCGATTACAAGAACACATTTCCGAAGCCGCTGCTATTCCCGCGAATGAAGCACATCGAGCAAGATCGAGGAAAAATTGTATCGCTACATTTGGAAAACAAATTTTTTCATGCTCGATAATTACACGAAATTTCACCGTCTGTATTAATTTTCTTTATGAATTTGCAGGCTTTCATCTTTTTCGGGTTCAACGAGTTAATCGAAATCAAAGGTTCTCGTATAAAATCAACAAACGTTTTAATTAAATTTTCGTGCACTGAGAAATGTCGGCGAAAAGATTCAATTTGTGTCGCTCGAAATCGATAAATAAAAATAATTTCGCAAATCCAATGAAACGCTCGACCTGAAAAGAATTAATATTTCCCCTGCGACGTTGAAACGTTCGGGAAAAGTTGAAAGCACAACTTTGACACCTAACGAAAAGAGAATGGCAGAACAGCAAAATACATTGTGCTCACCCTCTGTTTCAAGCATTCGATCACACAATAAGCAATTTGTATTCATCGAGTCGAGCAAATTACTCTATGAAATTCTATTCGAGCTTGGTGCATCCTGCTACGCCCTGCACTTTGCATTCGTTGTCCCGTGCAAACGCAAGGACGCAAATCGAAAGCATCGATCTAAGCTCGTTCCTTAACGGCGCTAAGTGTTCTCCAAGAAATATTAACAATCGCAAGTCGACGGGAGCAAAGTCGGAAAAGGAATTGGAATTCGATTGTGCTCTCGCTGAAATCTCGGAAATTGAAACGTACATTAAAGAACATAATGTTAATTGAATAGCTGAACAGCTTTTATTGTACAAACACCGTACTATCGTTGCCGTCAAATCAATCTAAAAGCAGCTTCATCTTTTTTCTTTCGCATGCTTGTTTCCTATTCCCATTAAACGTTATTGCGTTTTTCAAGAACACGGAAAATATTTACTCGACAAATTTCTTCCACGTTTTGAAATCCTGTTTTTGTCATAAAATACTGTGTCGAAGTAGCATTGTTATCTTGAAGTTCTTCAACTTTCAGGAAATTAATTTGGATATTTAAAGTGTAGGAAGTTTGTGAAATTGATGTTAATGAAAATTCGATTTCAAGATCTTCGAGAAGCAGGTCGATCATCACGAGAGAGAAGAAGTTGTAGCCTATAAAAATTTGTGCAGTTGCACATGCTTATTACATAATGTAATGTATTACATAATCGGCAATTTGTGGAATTGCAAAAGGTACAAAATGGCATTTGCGGAGTACACAAGAGCTCCTGAACAATCACATAGACGGGGCAATTTTCACGGTAGTTCGCGAATCAGTTGAAGGATTCTGGAGACGAATGTGCTGGCAGGATAGAAGAGGATGTAGAAACAGGAAATACAGAACTCGACAGAATTCCTCTCCAATTCACTCGAAGCGGACTAGGTGCTTCTCACGTGTAAATCACGCGAGTCACAAAGTCCAGATACTTTCACCCTTATATCTCGCAACTGCCTTTGCCTTTCTGTCGAGGAGACCAACCGAGAAAATTGTTTCTCCGATTGCCGGCGTTGAATTCGACTCATCGGCTACTCCTCTGGTCCCAAGAAGTCTGTCGGGATGCCTTCGAAACTTCTCGACTAGCAAAGTAAGGGCTGAATTTGTGACATACCATCTCGCGTGTAGATATTCGATACTGCAGCGCTGTTTTCCCCCTTCTTCTCCTTTATACCTTCTTATCTATTTGTTACGCTCGAGAAACACCGTTTCTCGATTAAATTAACGAATTAATGAAACGGGTCGACGTCTCGGATGTGAAATATAAGCTTAGCTAATTAAGTTTGCTTTTATGAAAAGATATAACTCGAAGATGTTAAGTGCATTTGACGATAAAGTCACTGAGCATCTGCGATTAAAAGATACTACGGTTAAACACATCGTTAGATTATAGATCTAGTGCGGGTTAAAGAACTTTTATGTGACTTTCATGCTTCCTGCTTCTAGGGTTCAAATAACTTTATATAACAGAATCGTTAAATTCTACACTATTTAACGAGTTTCTGAGAACGACATAAAATCTTCTGATGTCCCCGTGTCTTCCGCTGTTCGGTATTTTCGTTCTTGTGCATTCACCAACGAGAGATCTAAAGATTTCAATATATGCGTCGTAAATATAAAAACAATGCTGACGCGAAACCGAGCCGAATGTTACACAAGAAATTTATGAAAGAAAGAACGATTCAATGAATCACCGGTGTTCGACAGGGAAATCGGGAAGGTTTTTTTTCGGTCAATAAAATACGTCGACGGAATCTCGGCTTCTCTCCCGTGTTTCGTTTTGCAATTTAGTTTTTCCCATAGCCTGGTCTAGACGGCGGAGGTAATGTACGCAACCTTTACGTAACGTAGTGCATGACGTATATGTACGCGTACGATGGATTTGCATGGCACCGTCGACCGAATCGGCAAACCAATAATTTCAGTTCGCGTAAATGTTTACGAACGTCGATAGGTAAGCTGCATTAAATCGTGCCAACCTAACCGTGCGGTGTACCGCGACCGTGATGTCACATCCGGTCCCGTGTAATTCGAACGCCAGTATCTAAATATCGATCATAGACACAGTGCCATTGAACTTGAGAAATTTCGATATTTACCCGTTTGCCTGGATTCACACTCGTAGATCTTTGTAATTGCAATGTTAGGAATTGGGGATTTGGATATTTGAACTTGTGGAAATTTGGGGACTTGGGAATTTGGGGATTTGGGAATTTAGGAATTTGGGAATATGGGAATATGGGAATGTGGGGATGTGAGAATATGGGAATGTGGGAATTTGGGGATTTGGGAATTGGGGACGATGGGAATTCGGGAATGTGGGAATGTGGGGATTTAGGAATTTGGGAATGTGGAAATATGGGAATTTGAGAATTTAGGGACTTGGGAATTGGTGAAGGTGGGAATTCGGGAATGTAGGAATAGAGGAAGATGGGAATTCGAGAATGTGGGAATTTGGGAATGTGGAAATATGGGCATTTGAGAATTTGGAAATTTGGGAATTGGGACATGTGGGAATTTGGAAAAGTAGGAATTGGGGAAGATGGGAATTCGGGAGTGTGGAAATTCGAGAATGTAGAAATTAGGGAAGATGGGAATCCGGGAATGTGGGAATTTGGGGATTTAGGAATTAGGAAAGGTGCAAATTTGGAAATGTGAGAATTTGGGAATGTGAGAATTCGGGAATGTGTAAATGTTGGAGTGTGGGAATATGGTAATATGGAAATGGAATATACCTAACGAAACTTTTACGCAATATACATTTCCCAATTCGACGCTCAACTTTACGAAATCGTCTTCGGTACTACTTAAAGAAGGAAATAAGACAGCATTAGAAGGAAATCGTTCCCAAGAATAGTTTCGAATCGCTAAGTGACTTCGGAGTGAAACGTTCGTTCGAGTCGTGGAAGAAACAAATGGACAGCGATAGCACACGACTGGCATCAAAATGGATTGTCGGTTACGGACAAAAAAAAAACGCAAGAGAGAAATCGAGGCAAAAGGGACGAACGAGCAGACTGAACCGTTGCGTCAGGTGTTAGGAGATTCATGAACGTCGGTTCGTTCACAAATGACGTCGTTACATAAGTACACCCTTACTGGGCCAACTTTCGACGATGAAAGACACCCTTCACCATCGTGGTAATGGAAGTAATCTTTCCATAAGGTCATCTGAATTTTTACACTTCAGGAAATCGCCAGTCGGTTTATCTACTTGATAGGTCGAAGAACGTCTTTCCTGGATGGAAAATTTATATTCAAGAGATTGCATGAACACTTTATTCCAGGTGCACGAATTTGCGAATGTCTAAATTTCTAGACTCCTACATTTCTAAATTTCTAGATTTCGAGATTGATGGATTGATGGATTGATAGATTGATAGATTTCAACATTGTTAGATTGTTATATTGCTAGATTGCTAGATATCTAGGTTCCTACATTTCCTACTTTTCAAACTTCTAAATTTTTAGATTTCTTTTTTAGATTTCCATATCTTTAAATTTCTACATTCTCAGATGTCTAAATTTTCGGATTTCCAGATTTCTAAATTTGCCAATCCAATTAACAGGTGGCGCGGCCATTGTCCTCCCTACCTCCATTCCCCTAGAAAAGCCTACAATTCATCTCACAACTATTAGAACACATAAAATTCGAGATAACTCCGATACAACTTAATTTCCCGATTGCTCCGTCATCCCGAAGCGCCCTCAGAGTCAATAAAAGAAAGATACAGCCATTGTAAAGCCACTGAAAGGTTGTACTTGATTAGCCTCGGGTTAATAAAGATTTAACGAATGTTGGACGACGTTAATTCAACTTCGAGGAAGAGAATTACGGTTAACTACTTCCATTTACGTGTGTAGCAACGTTATCAATTATACGTCTACCTCTGAGCTCGTAAAGCATGTAAAAAAGACACTCGAACGTTCCTCTTTATCTTCTCGCCTGATGGTTCGTTCGTGTCGAAGCTGATCGTTGAAAGTAAAAACGATTGAATGCACTTTGACACGTGCTTCGAGTTGATGAAGGCAACTGCACCATGCCAGGATCGAAAGTTATTTTAGTTATTCGGCTGGTGCATTCTTCGACGGTTGATCGACCACATTTGGCCCCACCAATGGAGGGGTTATTTCGATTAATTGTTGTAATTGAATGGAACTCCAGGCAACGATTGCTCCTCTTCTCATTAGTAATTTAAGCAGTCATCGTTTGTTTCTTTTGTGAAAGGACAATCGTTTCTTGACGTGACGTTGCAACTTAACCTTCGCTGCACAAGTATGCTACCTAAAATAAAACACCATTCTTGTGTGTTATCGAATATAAGCTGCATATTTTATTTCTGTTAAAAGGAAGACATTCTTCATCTTTTCTAGTGACAATTTGTCTTAGATCGTTGTAAATGTCACATGAAAATTTAGTACCCGAATTGTTGACGACTTTAACGAACATTGTGCTGTAACACTTTTTCACTTCTGAAGAAAATCTGATCGGAGTGCAGTTAGTATCTGTATCCACAGGTCGTTTTCCAAAAGGCCACAATCGACGTTCAAGGAGAAAAGTCCGACAAGAGTTGAAAGCGATTGATCTTTCGGTCGCTGTTTCGCAAGATTTTATCCTCCCGCTGCACCGCCATCTTCCGCGACTCGAGGAGGAACGTCGAGAAACATTTTCATGAAAATAAATTTGTTTTTGCTATTTTTCCCAGATTGAAAAGTCGTCCCGGTAGAGAAGGCTTTCGGACCGTGAATTGGATCCCGACCAACTTTGATCCTCTCAGACTCGTCTCGAACTCCCTTCAGAAATCATGCCTCCCGTGAAAAGAAATGCCCAGTCCGACCACTCCTCTCTTTTTCGACGTCATTTATTAATTCCCTTCCGACAACTTCCGCTCGCTTCATATTTTCTCCTCCTCTATCGTTCGCCCGCTGTCGACTTTCCGTCTTTGTCTCGAGACTTGTATTAATTTAGTCAATAGACCAGCCCCCTTGAGAACCAAAGTTTTGTTCGTCGTTGTCTCTTCGTTAATAGATCGCGATAGGATCAAAGCATCCAAGGTAAACAATGCGTCTAGGAGTTCACTTTGCGCGAAAGATCAAACGTGGCTGCTGAAAATCTTGTCTACAATGGATGGAGCTTTTAGAGAGGAAGTTTCTAAAGTGGATGGAGGGCAGAGGCGCATTGTGCCGGGATGGTCAGATAAACTCAAGTAAAATGGTGTTTACTGCACATTTAATTTATGAATAAATTAACCCTAGGACCATGCTCTGTTACACTAGCGGTTATTTAAGCTGCTCAGCTGTTCACTGGAATGTAAAAGTATGCTAATGAAAGATGTCCACTTTTTAACAGAATTACTACAACTATGATGGACAAAATACACTGCTGACAACTAACTGAATCTCAACTATCGCAAATTACCATATATTTCTGGTTGAGCGAGTCATCCACAATTAGCCACCGAAGTTTCTCTAGATGTTTATGCTACTCTATCAAGAAGACTCTTATTAGAATTGTAGATACAAAGGAAATGAAAACTTCAAAACAATGTCACCTAACACTCGTAATAATTGATCTTGAAAAATATGATTAAGGTTATTTTATAGCCTGATGATTGATCACGGATCGCGAACGATCTGCAAGATTAATCATATTTCGACTTATATTTAATTAAACTTTGAAAAGTGATAAATGTCCATGTAAGGGGTCCTAACACGAGAGCTTGAAGAAAAGTTGGAAGACAGGAATAGACGAGTAAAGTTAAAACAAAGAAACTGTGACAAACGAGAAAATATAGCTTCGTTGGTGTCAAAATATGGTAGCAGGTGAACTTTAGTGTTCGATGTAAGATTGGGATGATGTTGATAGATTTTGATAGGTTCAGGGTCGAATTTGTTATTGGGGGTTGGTGGTACCACCTTTCTGCTTTTAGATGGGATATTTGCTGAAAGTTTGTAAAAAAAGACGGTCGCTTGACGGGTTCTAATACTTTTTTCTTTCACGAAATATTTGAACGTTTAGATTTATGGATCGAGTGGAAACAGGAAGACACAGGTGGCAATTTTGTTTGCTTTGCAACCCCTCTATTTGTCAATGTCCACAACAGAGTGATCCAACGAGTAGCCTAATCAAAGAGGGCGACGCACAATCGACAGAGGTCCTTTTCTCAACAGGAATGTACACAAAGAGAACATTTGTAGGGGAAAAAACTAATTTCCACCTCTTCTCTTTTCTTGATAGCGTTAACCGGACCAAGGGATTTTGTATTTATTCGGACTTTGTTGCTTATCCAAATTTCCACATTTTCAAGTTCTCAAGTTCTTAAGTTCTCAAGATCCCAAATTTCCAAATTCTCAAGTTCTTAAGTTCTCAAGTTTTCAAGTCTCCAAGTTCCCAAGATCCCAAGATCCCAAATTTCCAAATTCCCAAGTTGTCAAATTCTCTAATCCCCAAATTCCCAACTCCCCAAATTCTCATATCCCCGAATTTTTAAATTACCAACTCCCTAAATCCCCAAATCCCTAAATTCTCAAATCTTCAAATCTTCAAATCTTCAAATCCCCAAATTACCTATGTCCCACTGACCCAAAAGTAAATCCACCGTCTCCACAAATTAACCCCGGCAAAACTCTCTCGTGAACACATAATTTGATGACAAAGAACTACATGCACGTAATCAGTTGCACGAAACCTTTAACGCTTATTCAGTTTCAAACTCGATTTGAACTTTCGCCATGACATATCCCGGCCTGTTTGCAATTCGAAAAATAATATCCGAGGCAAACCGGCAGGATATTACCGCGGACATCGAGTTTGTCAGATTGTGAAAGAAAGTTCGGTCTCGGGAGCATCTCGGTAACCGGATCCACCAACTTCTATAAATAATTCTTATTTGGATTTATGGACGTGATGTACGGTTTCCAACTTTGGAGATCGACTTCTCGCGGGGTTGCAGGGACCGGCGAACTTTTTAAAGAGATACCTCGACCGGTGTTTTCTGGATGCACCGGCTTCGTGAATAACCGCGATCGTTATATTAGACGTGTAAATAAACTGCTGTTGTATATTCTATTTTTCAGTACTTTTCTCGACAATTCCGCGTTTGTATCGTCACTTCAAAAGATGTAATTCGTTAAAATTGAGAAGACTAGTCAATTGATAAAGGGAGGAACACCGTTTTCGAGAGGATCTGGCATGATTTATCGAGTGAACGCCTTTAGAAGACGGCATGGCGAGCGGTCCAGAGTTCCAGAATAAAAGACAGTGAGCAATATAGCGAATAATGCGAATTCAAGGGAACGAATAACGCTGCTCGTCGCGAGAAAACGTTCGTTGGCACACGAGGGGGTTGCCTGAAAAGAGTAGAAAAGCGTAGGCACGGCCTAAGAGGATAATAAGTTATTTCGTTCGTTCCGCCTGACGGAGTGGCAAAAATCCTAACGCGAGGCGGAGGAGCGAAAATTTTTTTATATAGCAGCAGGTGAAGAAGGGGGCGAACAGGGCGCACCTTTCAAGGGAAATCAACGCAGCCAGCTTGAAAACGAGTAGCCCAGAAGATTGAATCATAGTCGGTCAGGCGATGCTGTTCTGCATTATCCTCGACGTTTTTCCGCGCGGAAATAAAGCTGACAAGGAGCCGGAAAGAAAGAAGGCGGAGAGGGTGGAAAGTCGTCGAGGTGGTAACTGAAGCGTACCGGGAGAAAGCCTCTCCCGAACCCCTTTTTTCCTTAAGAGATTCGGCAGAATTAAAGTGACGTTTCGTTCCGTTGAACAAACCTCGACTCTTAACAAAGAGTCAACGAAACCGTATCGCGAAACTGCTGGGCCTGCTAACGTTTTGTGATACGTCTGGTGATTGCAGGATGTCTCACGATAAATGGTCGCTGATAATATGAATGTGGTTGAGCATTACGAATGAATTTTTGCATACAGGTGAATGTATAGATGAATGCATGGTTAAGTATGTACTGAGTGAATGAATCTGTCGAAGAATAATTTTATGGCGTGAAGTTATGATACTGAGCAGAGTAGATTGGAGATGAAATTGCATTATACTAAAACTTTCAATGATATAGTTAATGGTAGTGAAAGGTGCATGCAAAGTTTAATAAAGTTTTGAAAAGAAAGTTCACATCCCGTTGATTGGAATTCAAAAATGCTTTTTAGATGTGTCATACACAAGATTCTCACAACAAAATTCATGTAAAACTTGATACATCCAACAGATAAGTTACCTATTTCGGATAACAGTTTTTATCGATCAATCTTGTTACTTCCGTGCGACTACATAAAGCATCGATCGATCATTGGTAGATCCAAATCTACCCACGATTCTTCAGCTATTTATCAATCAACTGCGTTTCGATCAGCGTAACGGGCTATGTTTTCACGAATCGATTGCGATGATGATACCGAAGAAGAAACGTTCATGGTGACCACAATTGGTATTCGGCCGAAATCGTTTTTGCGCGAACACCAAATACGCTTCGCGGATAAGTGTCGAGAGAGACGGAGAAGTTATTGGCCGGTTGGTTCGCAGAACGATTCGCTTCTCGTCCCTGGTCTGGCTCGTGATAAATCGTGATGGCGACCAATAGCGTCGTGGCTTGTTCTTACAGTTCCCTCTGTCAGGATCATTCGTTCTTCGGCCCATGGCAGAGCTACGTTTCCAACGGAGGCGATGCAACCACGTTACAACACGGTACGGCTCGACAAACAATGTGTCACGGTTTAATTCAGCGTGCCGTGTTAGGATACAATCGCGAACAATAATTTATTCACTCATTTAGATTCAGGAGATGTTGCTCTTTATACTGTGTTACGCAACAAATTCCCTTAATTCTCAAAATTATTGAATTCCCAATTCTCGAGAGTCTAAACGTTCGATTTCTTTAATTTTTTTTCCTTCAGACTTCCTGATGTCCAAATTCTTGAGGCTTCAAAACTCCACATTTTCCAATTCTCAAAAGAACTTTCCCAAATTTCCATATTCCCAATGTCTCAAAATTCCTAAATCTTCAAATGTCCACGTCCCAAGTCCTCAGCGCCTCTCTCAAATTCCCTAGTTTGGGAATTTCCGAGCATTAAAATCCCGAATTCTAAGTACCCAAGTCTTAGAACTTGCGAGGAGGGTTTCTATCGCACGTGGCGGTAAAATTTGGAGGGATCGATGAGGCTTAAGGTTGGAAGCCGATCGTTAGGGGTTGATCGATAAGTAGCATAAACGTGAGCTAGCAACGCGTCGTCTCAAAGGAATCTAGAATGAGCGGACGTTAACTGGTGGTAATTCGTAGGAAACAGCTATTAGTCAATCAAAGCGTGCCGTAGCGTGGCACGACAGGCAGCGGTAATACGCGGCGACAGGGACGAGAGAGAGAAAGCGGAGAGCAAAGGAGACTCGCTCAGGAAGCGCGTTAATGGTTCTCATTCTCTTGCGAAATGCAACGAGCATTCAGCCGCCTCGACGCTCAGCCGATGCGATGGCGCCTCACCTGCATATCAATGCACCTTCTCCCTGCTGCCTCTCGTTTGCATACTCGACCTCTCGTTGCACGCCGAACGCTCGACCCGACACCTTCCACCCGTAGTCCTCCTACTTCTTGCCTTGCCGGATACGCTCAAATCTGTTTATATGCTCGCTCGAACTCCTTTACATACGTACTCGAGCATCACTCTCACCCTTTCGCCCTTTCATCGTTTCCCTCGGTAAAACTCATGTAAGTCACCTAATCCCTCTTTCGAGAAACGAACGGCTTTACTAAATTAATAGCACACTTGCTTCGTCTTCGAACATACTAGAACTAGGACACTAGAACTAGGTACCTAGCATAGAGCAGATTGTAACTTAGTCTACTGTATGTTGAAGCGTAGTTGGGAATGGGTGGCCTTTGATTGATTTAATACAATATATCAATTTTCTTGAACAGATACAGTAAGGTCGCCTTAACCGATCGTTTGGGTCTGCACGCGATCAGTTACGGTGAGAGGTTGGTTTCGCCGGAGCGAACTATCGGCAAAAAGGATCATCGAACAGCGATTGTGATTAATGTAGTCACAGCTCAGAACTGTGTATTTGCGATCTGTTGTATTATAAATATGTATACGGTGTCGAGCTGCAACTACATCAATCGTTGAAACACTGTTGAACGATGTTTTTTTTGTTCTCATCGACGCTCCTCGAAATCAATTTCGCGAACCCGTGGGGATGACCTGCGTTACCGAGGGATTTTAACGATCGGTTAACGAGATTTCGTTGTAAAAGTAACACATGCAGTTCCCTAATTGACAAAACAATAAACTGCATATAAAAGGCGTCAAAGAAGTGGATGGTTGCCGGACTAATTTCTCATCAGCTAACAGTACTTGCGACTTGCACCAACTTTTCCATTGGTAAACGAAAAAGTACGGATTATAACGGATCACATAAATTTCTTACACCATCATTGCCGTAATCTCCTATCATTAATGCGCTAGTGGAATTATAGCTTGCACCGTAACAAGCAAAAATAAGCGATGTTTGCATTTACAGTTGAAGGATTTTATTTATATCCATTTTCCACTTACTCATTTGTCAAGATAAAAAAGAAGCAAGTTGAGCGAGATAAATATCATTGTATTTACTTAATTATAGGGAACGGGTAGGGATAACGACTTGCCACTTAAGCAAGTAATACCGCACTCATTCTCAGCTGATTTCAGACTGATTGTGATGGTCGGATGGAAGGTCTTCGATCGTCGAGAGACCAAGCGAGAGGAAACAGCCTTTTCTGTGTGCAATTCCGTCTAATTAATTTTCCCAGTCACTCCGGCCAATTCGAACAGACGACGAACGGGCGTGGCCATTCCATTGCGACTGCTTTCCGGATTTCCGTCGTTCACCAAACGCGTGAAGAGGCGGAAAAGCGAAAGGGGATTCCTCGGAGCAATGTTTGTGTATTCCGGGTTAATCCGTGTACCTACCTACTCTGCCGTGTTGTTCCCTTTCTTTCCATGAACATTTTAATTCAATTCTATCCCCCCACGTGTTCCTCTTCTTTCCACGAGCATTTTAATTCAATTCTAACCCACGTGCGTGCTGAACGTCCGCCACGGGATGAACACTGACAGCATACTCGAAAGAATGCGGTTGCGTTCGATCAAACAGTGCATTTCTCGTTTCGTACGTATTTTCGACACGAGTGAATTACAGCGGTACAGCTAAGCGAGTTGTATCTGTCATACACACCGATCAGATCGAATGGCAAGAAGAAGGCTGATACCGATCTTGTACAAGCGATAGACAGTTCTGTAACCAAGGGACAGTCGAACCCAAGTCCATTCTCGTTGCTTTTGAAAGGGAAACAAGCACACTCGTATAAAAATCGATTAAACGGAGAGAAGGAGAAAAATGAATTTCAGTCAGTCTGTCAGGTACAAAATATCACCGGCAATTAAAGGGAACTTTTAACATAGTTGTTATGATCCTGTGATTCGAGGAAAGGTATCATATCAGATCGTGTATTTCTGTAAACGTGTTTGATTTCGACGAAAGTTCTAGCGTTGGAAGTAGATATATAACAGCGCTCGAACTGTCAGAATAGTATGCTTCATTCGATTAGTTTCGTTGCACGTGCCTCGCTTTCCAAATCGTGGCAACATCAATAACGGGTCGGCGATCGATCTTCGAGCTGGATCTAAACAACGTCGGGGCCCAAGGTGTACGAAAATAATTTCGCGGCTGGTCTCTAGATCGATCGCGAGCCAGCTCCGCTCGTAATTTGAATACAAAGGTCCCGAAGCGGCGATACGATCGAAGCGAGTTCCCGTTCCTAACGTTCCAATCAGAGCGAACGTAGCAGGAATTCGAGGTGCACCGTTCACCTGGTGGCGACGAAACGTGTCCTCTCTGAAACCGAACGAAATTTCCCCGGATAAAGCCTGCGGGCTGTACGGAGTGGACTCCATGGTACGCCGTAGATCAACCGGTTCTCGATCGCGTTTTGAAATATGTAATCAACGACGGTGATTTATCGTCTCGTCCTGATTACTATCCTCGACCAGTCGATGTTGGCCCGCGCGATATCGCTGCTTACCGGAAACGGGTCGCGGCTTTCCTCTCCGCTTAGCCCCGTCTACGTTACGGGTCATTGGTCAGAGATCATCGGCGTTTCTGGCGCGCACGGATTTGGAAACACGGCTCGAAAGGCTTTGCCCGCTTCCCGATCGAGCCTCGACGATGTTGAAACTTGTTCGTGCGAGAGGTCGGAGGAAAACTCCGGCGACTATCGTGGATGGAATAACGGTGAAGGAGAGCAGAATCGATGCGAACACTGGAAACACGAGAACGTTTCAGTCTATCTTCGAAACCATTCGTGATTCCAAGGCGTTGGATTTGCTTTTCACACTTAACCCTTCGAGTGCTATCAACGTATTTACATGGACCGAAGTGGCAGAAGTTAGGTGAACGTTCGTGCGATTGGTCGGTGTCGAAAAACGGGGACTCTAGTGTTTGCCACTTCTACAGTCTTTTCAATTTTCAAACTGCATGTCTTTATATTTTTTTTATTTTCTAGCTCTCAAGTTTCGAAAGTTCTGAATCTTTCAAATTTTATGAATTTCTGAATTTTCAAGTTAAATACCCACAGTCTCAAGTGTATACGCAAATCTCCAGTCCCAGGTTCTTAGGTTCTCAAGTTCCCAAATTTGTACATTCTTAAATTGCCAAGTTATCACATTTCTAAGTTCTCAAGTTCCCTCACAAATGCCCAAATAACAATTTTAAATTCGCAAATTTACAAATGCTGAAATTCTCACATCTTCAAATTCTCAACTCCCCAAATCTTCAAGTTCCAAAATTTCTGCATCCTCAAATTCTTAAACCCTCAATTCTCAATTCCCCAAATTTATAAATCTACAAATCCTCAAATCCCCAAAGCCCTAAAGCTCCCAGTTACAAGACTTCTACATCCTTAGACTCTCAAATCCCTAAATCTACAAATCCCTAAATTCCCAAGTGTCCAGTGTCTTAAATTTTCCCATAAATCACGCGATACAAAAGAAGCAGCAACTTAGAAAACAATTTGTGGAGGTAGAGACTACCTGACGGTTCCCATCATGGTCTCTCCAGCTAGATCATCCGGTAATGGATAGTGTATAGCAATTAGCGGGCAAATACTCGATCATGCCTAAACTGTAATTAGTATTTTGATAAGCAGTCACCAGCACGTATTTGTATAACGGTGTTTGACGAAGAATGCCATCGCAGCATCGGTATTTCGGGCAAAAATCGAGCAGCAACGGGAATGACGCAAATAATTTCCGATTTAAACGACGAACGAAGGAATTTCATGAAGGGTTGCGAAAATTACACCGCGTTTATTTCCGTCGAATGGATGTAATAGTTGTCCCGCGGTGCGTGCACGCGGAGATCGTAATTAAACAACGCCGCGGCATAAATGCGCGTCTGATTAAGCGGTTGACGCCTGAATCGGCTCGTTAATTCGACATTCGTCAAATACATACGCAGTGAGAAATAGTCGTTTCCCTCTGTCGCGATGCTGTTTGTTATTTCCGACATCGAGGGTGTCCCGTATCGAACGAAACGTTAATTACTCCATCGCCACCGGTAATAAACGAAAAGCTGGCCCGTGCCATCGATTCGAGTGCTTCTCTTCGTGCAACTTTATTCGATACCTTTCGACGCTGCTGATTCTTCATTGCAACGAAACATTTCATCGAAATAATTAATTTACCTTCGGTTACCATCGATTGTTAAAGCAGTTATATCACCTTATTAATTTTCTAAATTTGTATCGTGTCAATAAAAGATCAATCATTTCTCTCGCTGTTAATTAATAATTACACGGAAAGTAACGTGTTACGATGATATTACATAATTTGTAGCTTATTCTGTGTTAAATGACGCGCAGTATGTACATATTATTATGGTGCAATAATGTGATCTTTAATTAAACGCTATTTACTATGGATTCCGAGTACGCGTGGAAACGGACGTAATATGCGTGTAATGAGATTACAAGTGAACCGAGTGATCCTGAAATAGCCAATTAGAGCTTCATTCGTGAAAAATAATTTCGCAGATATGATTGAATAATTTACAAATTGTTTGGAAACGTTGTACGAGTTCTGTTTAATTGGAAAATGAAATTTGGCGCATTTTTCTCCGGTACTTACAATCTTTTCATTTTATCTACATTGTAAATACATAAGAAATCTGTCGGCATTCGTAGAACGACGTACAAAAATCGAGAAGAGGTTATTTTCTCTACAAATACGGATATGTTGTTTAAAGATACACGGTATCGAAAGAAATCGTACTTTTATAGATAAACGCGTGCACGATATCTCTGGAGAAAACATTCTATCTTTTTGTTACAACCCTTCGAAGCAACCCTTCCCTGATAGCATCCTACGAAACTGTCTTATCTCTGAGAAGAGGGTAGAATCTACCATAGGGAATTCGGAATTTGTTTCTTATCGAATTTACTTTGTCACATACCGATCAGGTATGCATACATATAGAGTCGTGAAACGCTCGAGTGGCTCGAAAATCGAGCTACGTGAAGCTCGTGTTTCCGAACAGAATCAAGTATTCTGTCATTCGATCCTCCCTTTATAGGTTTCAGCTTTTCGATACGAGTTATTCGAGGATCATGGCTCCATCAAAATTAATTAATACGTTGGTTGTCGCGGTGAAAATGAACCTGTCCAATAAGACACATTGAAACGCTAATTAAACGCATTATCAGTAAATCTAGAAACCATTACGATGTACTGTCGACGTGCGATTTACTAGTAAATTATAGTTCGTTCATACAGCAACTTTTTTAAAATACTTAGAAATAATTAAACTGGGTATGAATTTATAACTGGACGTTTAAGTTATTTCCCCAATTTGTTATATTACGCACGACACAGCACAACAGTAATAATACATAAAACTTTATTATATTTATTATTCAACTACATCATATTTAACTTAATCTGTAATTTCCTGTTTGTACTTTTTCAACTGGTTTGATGAAGACCAAGTTCAAAACCTGGTTAGCAAGTGAATCATGATTCCCCGACTAGTTTTTAATCGATCGATTTTTCTCGTTCATTGTAAAATACTTCGAGAGAGCTGGACTAATTGGATCGTTGGCGAGAAAAGTGTAACGTGGGCAAAAATTTTAATTCCTGTGTTTAACTCGAAGTGATTACTGCAGGTTGTAACCTGAAGGCGTGTACTTCAAACGTTCAAGTTCTCCGAACATTTTCTCTTACAAAGTTTTCTTTGCTAAATATTTAATCGACACAAATTGGAGAAAAAGTATAACATAACGCAAAGTGCAATGGAAGACACGTTGAACCAAGTATCATTATTGTCTCATACGTTTTTCTTCAAAATGTTCTCGCGAAGTCCCTGTATCTAAAATTATATCGCGTTTTCTGCGATTAAACATCGAAAATTTTGTCAAGCGTCAATTTTAAAAATTATTGTCACACTTTCATATATTTTTTCTCTAACGAGATGAATACGAATCGTTGAATCTTGTTCGTGCTTTGAAAGCTGATAAATTGTAGCGGGTCGATTCGGTGAAGCAGAAAAAAATCGAAACGAGATAGAGAAACGTAAGATTCAATCGCTGACACTCGGAAACTCGGTCACCGGTTATAAAAGCGAGCTTTCATGAAACGAGGCTTCGATTCGCGATGTTTTATTGAAATTTTCTTGCCGACCTTGCCCGTCGTCCCGCGGAAAAATACATTTCGATACGCTTGACCTTTTCAAACTTCACATCCACCGATTTTCACCGGGTTTCCATCGAGAACTCTGTTCGGGAGCTCGTTAAAAAAAAAACACGAAGAATCCAACGCTTCGTTGTAACGACAAACCTGTCTATTCTTCCGAAATTCCTTGTAAAGCGATTTTTGATCTCGGTTCTTTCAACGAGAAGATCGAGCCCCGATTTTTTGCTCGAGCATCACTCGATTTGGTTGGCGCATTATAAAAACGATTGACTACACCGTTCCACGTTCAATTTCCCCCGGGTCGAACGTATGCCGTTATTATTTTCCCATCAATTTTCCATTCACGGTGACAAAATACTGGGACGAACGATCTCGCGATACGTTCGATCGTTTTTCCATCGATCGTAAACATAGTTCACCGCCAGAAGATGGCTAGCTGCGATTCGAGCTAATGATTGCTATACTCCTACTCTACTTCGTACATTAAACATTAATCAGGACACAAATGTTGAGTTATAACATAATAGATGTTGAGTGATAATACAGAAATTATTAGATCATGATGATACATATGTTATCATTCTATTTTATTTTTACTTTTCCTCCTTGTACGCGTGGACAGAATTGAAAACCACATTCTTCTTTTTCATTAGCTTTATTTTACAATACTACTTTGTACACAACTACTTACGGTTCTTTTCATTGCACACTAATTTTAAACGGAAAACATATGTACATATATACAGTATACACATATGTGCACGTATAACTGGACATGCACCTTCCAACCTCATGTTCTCAGCCAAATTGTGTTAGGATACCAACAGAAATATTTTCTCCAAATGAAACTACTATAAAATTGTTTCTTACGAATTTTCATACGTACCTATGAATAATTCAACCTCCATTTTTCTGTCCTATTGCACTAAGCATTTTTCCACTCGATGTGCGCCGGTTCGACGCGGTGCGTTTTCCAAGATCGTCCGAAGTAAAGTCTTTCAATATGTCGCCTGTGTCAAGACGAGAGATCGTACGTGGAAGATTCGCGCGTTCACGAATCTGTAAGGAGACACGTAAACCTCGTAGCTTACTACCGTCTGAACATTATTATTCCGTGGTTGTCACGCGCAGATACCTTAAATCTACCACGTCAAATGCGCGGTTTTGCTCGATGAAAGAGTCTCTATGGAACGAGAAAGACGTCATCTCTTATCGGGGTTCAAAGTGTCACGAATTCACGTAGATCGCCTCACGTTTTCAAGAATGTCTCGCTTTTACCAGGTGATTTATTGGTACATGTTTATGTATTTTTAACTTGGGTCAATGTGTGAAACATATGACACATGTGTTGAACATGAGATGAATTGAAAGGATGAAATGTTTGAAAATTTTCAAAGGGTACTAAGAGAGGTTAAGGTTCAATTCAGTTAAAAGGTTCACAATTAGTCTGCTTCTGCATATAATTTACGTAGATAATATATAAATTACTACATAAGATACTTGTGGAATTCAAGTATCAGAATATAAGAACCACAGTTAATTGAGACAGAGTTGCACAAAGTGATACTCTAGAAAAAAAAACAAATGATCCTTTCGAATCACTCGCACGATATCAATTTACCATCAAAGAGGCAGGTAAGATAAAATGATCGTGCCGATGCATCTCGTCGTCCAAGAAGAATTACCAAAGTTCGCCAACTCCAGGAACTCCGAAACTTACGATGTTCTCTCCAGCAATTTATTAAATCGATCAACGGAAACTTCCACAGAGTGAAAACCCGTTAAAAAAACGACAGCTTGTTCGCAGACGACCGTCGATAATGGTACTCGATACGGTGTTGCTCGTTGCGAAATGGCCTCGCGCTTGTTTGCCACGCAAACATCCTGGCGAAACAAACGCCCCGATCCCGGAGATCGCTCTATTTTCCAATTTATAGATCAAGAACGAACGCGACAGTAGAGTAATGCCACATGTGTTGCCAGAACGACAGTTTCTTGGTCGTTGCGGACCACCTTTAAGCAAACGATAATTGTCTCGGTGTCATTATCTCAATATTTTCTGTATGTCCTTGCTGCTAATTTGGACTTGTATCTAGAAATTTGAAGTAACTAAAATTTGAAATTCCTTCTTTTAGAAAGAGTAAATCTCTATAGAGTGGATCATTTATAAGAAAATGAAAGATGTAGGAAATGACACTTTGTGTCATCTTGAGTATAAAATTGAAACTCTACTGAAGTTAACATTGCCACGAGGTAACTCGAAAGTGATTCGAATAGAAATCGGCAGACGTGGTGCGAGTCACACCAAAGTTTCCGGTGCCGCGGGTTTCAATTAAAACGTCGCTGAAATGGAAAAATGTTGATACTTCGCCGTGTGGTTCAATGGCAATTACGCGGAAACGCGTCGAGCGGAGAACGAGCGGAATAAAAACGTGATTCTCGCGTCGCGTTTCGTTGCCTTCGGCCAACCAGAAAATTATATTTTGCCGTACGCGATTATGCCCGTTCGAGCGATTCAGTTAAAATTATAGCTTGATAATGAAACCGTACGACTTTTAACTTTGCTATTCTTAACGCACATTTCCTGAAACGTGGACTCGTTAGTATCAAATACGCTACGTGTCGAAAATCGTAATAGAAGAAAAATGATATACTATTAATTTGCAACATTTTGAAAATGTAAAAGGTTACATAAATTAAAAAATGTTTCCGATAATTTCGACGATACTGTTTAATGTAGGGTATTTGGGAGATATTGCAACGAAGGTTTTGCGATCAGATTTGCTCGCATCGATTTATTTTTCTCGCGTCACACCCCGTATCATGCTGTGTTCTCCCCGTTTTCTCTGGTTTCTCGCGTTAAACCATAGGCGATTCGAAGAGAAACCGGAACGTACGTGGTCGTGGCGGATGCTTGACCTTTCGTACGCGGCTGGATAATTTGTAACGTGGTTTTGCCGGTCGGGCTGTGTGCAAAAAGCAACCCTGAGCAAGAGGCGAACGCCTTTTTCTCTCTGTTCGACTGGGTCTGCTGTTACGGAAAGCTGCGGCAGGTTGCTCGCACGACACACCACGTATCCTCTGTGATTTTATCGCCGTCCACTTTAGCCTCGCAGCGAGTGTTTATCGTTACTTTTACAGACGCTGGATTCAATCGATGAATGAGAAATTTATTTGCTTACTTAATGAAGTTCGAGACCTTCGGTGTAATTGATTCCGCGAACTGCTACGGGACTATTTATATAAACGTGCTTAATTAAAGCGAGCGTATAGGCGCGTTATTATTCCTGCTATTATAGCATCTTCCGCGAGGAATTTCCTATTAGACAAGATCGTAAACCATGCAAAGTACGCTCGGGCATAAATTGAAACGAAACGTTGTACAAATTTCTGTCACCTCTTGTTTCGCCCGTATTTACAACCGCGGCGTAAAGAAAGTATGCCGACGACAGAACAATAAGCGACATTTGTGTTTTATGTTACGGCAAAAGGAAGCATTCTCTGGGTCGACCATAGGCAAGGAAATATATGTGAAACAACCAATTTACTGCTCAACGTGCCTCGTGGAACCGCAGCGTGTTCCGAGTATATTTGAATTTCATGCAAAGCCGGTTTAACTTCGAATTACTTCAACCTTAACGAATCCTGTTGCTTGATTGCGTTTTATTGATTTCGCTGGATTCTATTAGACACGATAAACTCGATATTTCAATTGTAGAATCAATTATTGCACGATATTGCTTTGATAAATTGTAGTCCCGGTGTACTATCGACAACGTGTCCCTGTCACGGACACTTATTTCCGTCGCGTGTCACTCTACAAAGTACGCTCAACTTAAAATTGTATTTTTAAAGTTTGACGAGTTGTTTCGTTCGCACGTCGACACGCAAATCCTCGCACGCTCGTCACGCGTTCGTCGAACTTCTTCCGGAACTTATTTACACGATATTGCTCGTCATTCCGCGGAATTCGAGCGAGTAATCCTCGCGAACTTTTGCCCTTTAATTTGCACGCGTCTCCAACTACAAACTGCTCCGCCATTTCCCCCTAGCCAGAGTAAATCTTTGATCCGTTTCAAATTAGATTGTGGACTCATGTTCGCGCTATTTGCAAAACTTTATGGCGAATAACTCTTCCAACTGTGTCCCCGTACACCGATTGTGCAGCAAAAAACAAGGCCATTTCTATTTAAAGGCACAGTGCAAAATGCACATATGTTATTGTACTTACAGAAAAGATACGATCGCGAGAATGTAGTTTGCCTTGAACCATTCACCTGTTTTCTTTTTGTACATTCACCGAAAAAAAAATACGACTTGTTACATTTGTGACAACGCACTATAATACATTTAATGTACTTATATATTTACATAAATTGACAGTTTCCATTACGGCAGTCAACGTATTAGATTAAGAAAAATTTGACTTCGAAAGAGTGCGTTTTATTAATCATTCTTATTGTTTGTTTCAGGTGAGTCCACAAACATAGTTCTGCAGTTCACAAGTGATTCTCGAACCGGTATGATATACTTATTTTATTCGGTACAAAAGGATTAATCATGCTTATCCTACAAATTAAAAGTTATCAATGTCCATAAAAGTAATCCCTGTTTCGCTTATCGAATTCAGAAATTCGAAATTTTCAGTGATGCCAAAAATCCGGTTACGATACTGGTCGTTATCTGAAAGGTTACATTGTATCCGAGTGTACGTTTTAAAAGGCACGAAGACCGAGGAGAAAAATTAAGGCGAAACCCTCTCGAAGGGGGGAAACAAATCGACTCGGAAGTCTTAGCTCGCGTTCCTCGTGACTCGACACATTTGCTGACCGCGAGACGATATTGAAATTATGCGCGCAATGCCCGGGGCGGCACGGCACAAAAGACCCCGGCTCGTCGGGCATAAATCGGCCGGTCGAAATTCCTTAGGGCAGCCAGTCGTTCGATACACGTTTCGAGCCGTGGAAACGCGTCGAATCTCCGGAGAATTGCGGCTTCCAGCCAGCGGCACCCGAACGAAACCAAGGCTACTCGAATCGAGAGTACGAATTTATGTCTCTTTGTCTCTCACCATTTTTTTAATCTTCCAAAAATATACAAACTTATAAAAGAATATTTCTTCGGAAAAGTTATGGAATTTCTTTGTTTAATATCTTATGGATGTTTGCAAAATTTTTATGAATTATAAATTTTAATATGCTGTTGATTGAACGAATTAAAATACAATTTTCGAGCACTCGAGTTGTCTTCTGCGATGCCATTTGGCGAAACAGCTGTCGAAGATTTCCGACGAACATCTGTTGACCGCTTTCAAACGGATAGAACAATGCACTGGCCCTTCGATTGTTATTTTTTTTCTCAACTGACCTAATGGCGGAGAAAATTAGGGCCCTTGAGCGGTGAATGGCACTCGTTCCGCGTGGAACTTCGCGCCGTATCTCACCCATTCTTGACACCTATTGTAGAACGATAGAATGATAGATGAGTGTCAGTAATTTCGTTTAGCGTTTGTATACTCTGTTCAACGGATGTTGCATTGTGCATGCTTTCAATTCGTTTCTACATCCAGTTTTTCTATTCTGCTTCTGTCGGTCTCCTATGTTCTCTAAATTAGATCTTTGCAGATTTTTATGGCTATTATTCGTACTGATAAAAAAATTTTAAATTATTTTTGCTGATGTTATAAGCAACATACCAAAAATACTGACTATTACAAAAATAGATTTCATTTTGTGCAAATTTTTTCCTTGATTACTTTTAAATTTGAGTCAAAGTTCTAAGGTTCTAAATCTCTAAAAAGTAACTTCATTAGACCCATGTTGCCAAAGCATATGAGCGACCAGTGGACCTGTTAATTGTTTAGCCAAGAGCTGCACAGCTCTTTCAATAATTCGAGCTATTCAAACGGTTCTACGCAAATTGACAAAGTCCGAACATTAGTACGGTCACGGTAGCACGTTAGTAGAAATGTTTGTTTTTCACTGAAACGCGTTTCCAACAGACCGCGGTCGAGCGGACCATAGAATCGAAACCAATTAAAACAGTTGAACTCGTCACGCGAAGTTTTAGTGGAAACCATGCACGGTGCTATTTACACGCTGTTTTGTAACACGGGAATATTTCGAGGATATCTCTTCGCGAGGCGATAATCCGTGAACAATTACCCCGGTTAACGTTCACGGCCGCGATAAGTCGGTGAGTAAACGCCCTCGCTATAACGTGAAATAAGACTGGTGATTTTGATAGACTATCTTGTTGCCTGGTGATTTATAAACGTGTCGCTGTTTTACGGCTGAAATTAGTTACTCTCTCGTGAAATACGAGAAGAAAATGAAGTCGGTTTTAAACTGACATTATGCAGTGCATTCGCCAGTCATGCTTGTTAACGAACAATTGGAAATAATTGCTTCCATTGAAAGCTCAAAGGAGGTTGTTTGCGCAAAATTGCGTCTTCAATTCGCTTTCGACTTCGATAATTTCTACAAAAAGCGAAGAGGGTGATAATTATCAATTTACGAGGACGGCAGAAATAGTCGAGAATTCAATTAGAATTTTTGCCCCTCTAGTGAGTTGGAAAGTGACGTTTCAAAAGATATTAATAAACGTTTGATTTTATCTTAAGTATTGTGATTACCTTAGTCAACTGACAAATAATGATTAAACGTTATTAAAAAGAATGCACATTAACACTTTCCCCATTGAAAATTTCATGGAGTATGATCCTTGTACTTTTATATTCCTTTTAGTACTTACAGTGGATTAGCGATAGGATTGTACGCTTTATCCCGAGAGCTTATACAGTAGACCGCAGAATGTCCGGTTGTTAAATTATAATTAGTTAGGTGGTCCAATAAATGGAAACAAAGCGGAGAATAATGGTTTAAAAAGTTATATACCGATATGATAACGGTACGCCCGTGTAACGTTGCCTCGATATAACGTTATAGAGATGAAACTTTCCTGCAATAAAGGTTGCATATTCTCCCGTAAAAAGCTGTGCACTTGTATCTCTCGCAAAATATAGATACGAGCGTACATCCAGCCACGTTTCCCTGTGGTGCTACCGGTCGTCCGTAAATTATAAATCACCGTCAAGGTAAACTACTCGTGTCGTTCTCGCTTGACAATTTTAACACGTAACGCATGCAGATAAATATTCCGAAGTTTACAAACATCCCCTCTGATGTAACGAATACATAATGACCGTATATCATTTATATGTTTAGCGAGCCTTTAATTTGCAGCTACAAAAATGAACATTTCAACTTACCGGGGCAAACCAATAATTTAGCTGTCGGCTCTCGTAGGAAGTTCTGTCGTTTTCGGTATTGCTGAAAGAAAATGTAACACTTTGATTGATTGCAAAGCTCTCATTGAACGAACGTTAAATCATGATATGACCACGCTTTATAGGTGCGCTGCATTTCCACGGATTGTACTATATCGAGAAAAAAATCGTGATCGAAAGGATCAAGATCGATGAAACCCGGTTGTACGCGAATAACGCACGACCTGATTACAAGATGGAGGAAGATTGTCGAGCACAATGAAAGCTACTTTGAAGGCGACTATGCAAACTGTAGGCATGTTTTATTCGGTAAACAGAAGAAATGACAGAACTTTCGAACGAGACCCGATATTATGCTCGATAACTGTTGTTTCCTTTTCGAACCAGTTTCTCGATCGATTCGAATAGGCCAATCGTATGGAGGCAACGACTCGTGGTTCATCGACGGACATTATACGAAGCCAGGCTACCGTGGAATAAGGAAAGCCGAGAAAGAGAGAAACCTTAGACCGCTACGTCACCGGGGAACAGAAACCATATTGAATTGGAGGGAAGCCGGTCGTCTAGAGTCCCGTGTAGGATAGAGTTACTCGAGGACACGGTGGCTCTGTAACGATAATAAAGTCACCATGAATAATTTATGATTTTCCAACGTGGCCAGCAAAACGTCGCGCGGTGGGTGAACCAGTAGATCGCGTTCAAAAATTCATAAACCGGTCCAACCGCGATAGCGGAATCCGTGCAACGACCCAAATTCTGTCGCTCTGAATTCCGAAATCAACGGACAACGGATCTCGCTTGTCTCTAACGATGTCGGGCGACTTTTCCAGGTTTCTGCCATACGGAAACTTTACATCCCATTTCAAATTTTCTGTCTCGAAATCTTTACATTCCCAAGTACTCAAGTTTCCTACGCTTCAGTTCCCAAACTCTCAAATTCCCAAGTTTCTATATTCTCAAGTCTTCAAAATATCAAATCTCCAAAAACCAATTTGCGAATTCTGAATTCCCAAGTTTCTAAATTTCCAAATCTCCAAATTGAATCTGCAAATCTCCGAGTCTCCGAGTCCCCAAATCTCCACGCAGCGACCCATATTCCGTCGTTACGAATTCCAAAAGCGAAGAACAGCAGACGTCGCGTGACTGGAACGAACTCGAGAGGAATTTTTAGCGGATTTGTTAGCTCGATACAAAAGTTCGAAGGCAGCATGGATCTACGAACGCGTTGCTGAACGTTCGAGCTGCTTACTCACGTGGTTACACGCCGCTCCTGTCACGAAGATTCTCCTCTGTTTGCTTTATCCGTGACCCCGGTGGCAGGCCAACAAGACCTCGACAAGACCCGTATACGTACAAGACAACGTCGATTCCGCAGGCTTCGATTCGCCCAGTCATTACAACTATTACAACGAGACCTTCGATTTGACCTCTCGAGTAGATTAACGACTTCATCTTGCTTGACGGGGCAACACTCTGTCGCCGTGCGACTAGCCTCCTGCCTATCAGCGCAATTGTTCCTTGATCCTTGCCACGGCTTTCTGCTGGTCACGGACCGTACCGTCCATACGGGGTGTCCTTCAATTTGCGGTACACTCTTCGAAGTGCTTTTCTCTTCAGAATGCGTGTTCTGTTTATGTGATATGTGTAGGAGAAAATGAGAAGGTGATCACACATGAGTCTACTGTATACCAAGTCTTGTATTCAAACTATTTGTGCTGTAAATGCATATTATTATTTTACTGCACTGTAAAATTATTGTGTTATCTGTATTGTACACATGTGTACAGTCGACAATTAGTATGGACAGCATTTCTTATAGGTTACAGCCAACTTAACCATTTACACTCGAAGGTATTTTTCCTGTTAGCAGACGGCAACTGACCATGTTTTAGCCTTGGTTTTAAAAAGTGTCGCTAATTTGAGCAAGCCTTTAAAATCAAGTATTATAGCATTTTCTAAATGTCCTGTGTATCGGTTCGTTGTAAGGATTATTCTATAAATACGGTAAATTACTAAATATAAAAAAGTAACGTAGGATAAAACGTGATTGAAAAGTGGCGGTTACTAAAGGTTTCCAACGACGTCACTTTCAATAGCAATCGACGGCTCGCAAACCGTCGTGACCGTTCAACGAAGCACAACGGGGTTCGGAGTAGTTGAACGAGGGTTGAAAACGCGTGTATTGGAGGGTGAGTATCCTTGCGCGTGGTCAGGGTGTCCAATGGTACCTTAAAGAAGTTCGAGTACAATGATTCAGCTGTAATGTTCGGCTTAACGCGTCATGAAAGTGAATTGTTTATGCCTGGTATTAAGCTTGTATCTCCTTTAAAAACGGAGGTAATTGAAATCGATTACAGAAGACGTCCCGCAGATTTACAAGTTACGAGGCAGCGAATACCATATTTTCAAAGACGTTCGATTTAATAAAAGAAGATTAAATTACTTGGATACTTGTACCAGTTAAATCATAATTTTCGGTATAAGCTCTTGAGTTAATTACGAGAATCGTAAGTTAGGTTTAACGATCGAACCGGACGAAAAGGAACGACGGTGCCAGTGTGTTGCGGGACCCCGACACGATAAATCATGCTTTTCGATATAAAATATACGAAATCGTTCGAAGAGAAACGTAATGCCGGCTTCACGCTGAAAAATTGCTCGCTCTTAATTCCCGGCGACATTTAAAGGAAACGCGCTTAATTTTGCGTAATGGCCAATCGCAGGTTATTTATATGTGCATTTATGTATGAGACCGTCGACGAGGAGGAGCTGTAAATGAGCGTCGTCTTGCGTCGCAACAGACACGAGCTCACAAAATTCCCGCCTATCCGAGCTGATCGATAGTTAATATAAATGTCGCCTAATGAATAAAACTGCCTTCCCGACGGGCTAGACGAGACAAGATTGCTCGATCACTCGTGAGTAATTAAGCATTTTAGCGTGGCAACACGAGGAACATAATTAAGTGTCGGCGCGTCTTGGCAGAATGCGAGACAACGCCCGTCCCGTCGTTAATCCTAACGATTTCATTAACTAAAAATAAACGGGGCCGATCAAAGGCGGCTTGCCGCGTTAACGAAGCTTTTCCGCTGAAATTTTATTAGATCGAACGGGGTAAGGCGGTTTTAATCGCGTCAGAATAAAAGTCTTCTGCAAAAATAGCGATCTATGTTTGGATTTGGTGAACGTTGCAGAGATGAAACGTATAGATCCTGTCCATAAATCATCACACACTTGAGTGAATTAATAGCACTTGAAATGTTAAAGTGTTTTTGTGAACCATTTATACGTATGCACATATCGTGCAAGAATAGAACTAGAAAAGAATCTTATATGTTCAAATGTAAATTTATATGTTACTTATTTCGCGCAAATAAATGTCACTCCCTTGTGCAAAGAGTAATGCATCTGATACTGTCACATACACGTGACGCTCCGGTATCTTATGAAACTCTTTGATCACACATGTACGACAATCGTGATTTAAAAGCTAATGAAGTTCTATAGCACACGGTAATCGAGTTTCTGGAACACCTATAGACGCCAATAGCAACGAAATAGTTCAAGTTAAGAACGCATAATAAAGTGATACTAAAGGTGCATAACACAGAAAAGATAAAAATCAATTTCAGTGTACACTGTAAGAAATCGTGAGATATGACATGTACTTAATTATGTGCCTGTAACTTTGAGCGACATATCTGAACCTTATGCGACGGGTCACGAACTACTCTTTAAACGACCAGTCATCCAATGAAGCAAAAACCGTGGGGCTAAGTTGAAAAAAGACCTCGCATTAAGATTTTCTTATCGCGCGTTCCATAAATTTTAAACTCAATTTACGCAATAATTGTTCAACGAATGAACTGTAAGAGCCCTATCAATTTTAAACCATTCATTGCGGTCGAGTAATCATTTGATAAGGAAGGCGGAAAACAATTTTTAATTTTACGTATTAACTAGACGTCGATGATTTCAATGTAATTGTAGATTTTCTATTTTTGACTTTATATTTCCACACGTTATATTGATACGTATTAGATGACTACATGTTTATCACGCGTGAAGTTACTATGCGTTGTATCGTCACGTGTTTACCGCACGTTGCATTACCACGCGTTAGATTATCGCGCGATAGATTACCACACGTCAGGTTACTACGCGTTGCATTACCACTCGTTAGATTACCACACGTTAGATTACCACGTATAGCACTACTACGCGTTGCATTACCACGCGTTGCATTATCACACATTAGATTACTACACGTTGCATTACCACACGTTAGATTACTACACGTTAGATTACTACACGTTAGAGTACCACGCGTAACATTACCACAGATTACTTCACCACCTTATATAGTATCTCTACGACAGTTAAAAACAATATTACAAAGTGTAAAATGTAAAGTTAACAAGACGTCATTTCTTCAAGACGAAAAATGTACATTTCATGTCTATAAGTCTTTGAGAGAGTACCATGCGTGAAACGGGTATAAAAGGGCACCGCAGCCCTTTAAAATTTGCCTACAGACTTTTACCACGGCACAAAGAGTTACTCCATAGAAACGTCGAGTGATGTTACGCTTTCGTAGCGATAGAGTAAGCTTTTCGCGCCGCTACATCCCTTGTTACATCGTCCGATCATCGTGATTGACAAGAATATTGAAAGGCAGCACGTACAAGGAACGCATCGCATACTCGGTCTGCGAAAGCGTGCAGGATAACTGACTTTTTTGACACGATACGTTTTTCGCGTGAAAAATGGAGCACGAACGCTTCTTTGGTTCGTGTGCAGGAAATAAAACGTGACCGAACTACCGGTTTAAAAATAATAATCGACTACCGTTACTACTGCACGTGAATTTGGTTCAGAAGTTAGAAAAGGGATATCTGCTACAACATGTTCCAATCCTCGATCGTTAATGGGACGTTTTTATAGGAAAAATGGTAATTTAGGGAAACAGCGCTAATTTCGTATAAAAATATTTGTATATATTTTAGAAGTAACATCGTAGATCATGGAAGTGATTTCTTGCATACTTTATAGTCTAACAAAAAATTCACAAAGGTTTTTTGTTAGGGGTGAGATAAACCCTTAAGTGACGTCGTACACCCCGCAAGTGATTTCTCGCATACTTCGTTATAATCTCGCAAAAAATTCACAGAGATGGCCAGGAGTTTTGGGGTCGTCGGTTGAGATAAACCCCTAAGTCTATAAAGACAAGTTTATCGGGGGAAGCGAGTAGGGGATGGTTCGAACTCGATGAAAAATTCCCTGGATAACCCGCACTTAGGTTGGCCATCGGCCTAGGTGTCGAGATATTCCCATCGGTGGTTTCTGGTCCCGTGGCCAATTATTATCTCCCCCGGGCCGGATGCCAGCCAAAAGAAAACCACTTACGTGACACGCTAATAATAGGCCGTCGCGCACCGGATTACGCGGAGCTTTTGTTCATTAGCGTACCATTTCGGTTTAATTGACACCTCTGACCCCGGTTCGGCCCCGGTTCCATGGGCAAGTAATGGATATCCTCGTCGCTTTGTGAACGCCGGCAACGGTGGACCGCGCCAAAACCGATCAACCGGATGTGATTTTCCTTCCCAGGCCACGAACACCGTGGCTCTCGGTGTAGACCTTTTTTTAACCCCTTTCCACCGGCCAGAACGTCAAAGGGTAAAGCTTGCCAGCGATTAGAAGCCGACGTCGGCGATAAAAGTCGATTCGTTGGCACGTTTATCTTTGATCTACGGCTACCAGAAAAAAATAGCAATTGTTTCGTAACCGATGAGGGTGAAGGATCGATACGGGGAGTCTAGAAATATTCGCGTATAACTTGTTCTTAAAATTCATCGCTCAAGGCATATGTGGACATTACCATTGCTTTTGTATACTTTCAAATTTATATAACTGCTTTAAAATAATTATGATATAACTACAAAAATGAAATCACTTATTTTTCTAACATTAAAATCGCTGAAGAGTTAATATCATGCAGAAATGTTCTTAACCCATTTCCCAAGATAAAAAGCAAACAGAAAGAACGTAACTCTTAAATTGATATCGTGTAGAAATACATGTCCTTAATGCATTTTTCAGATAAAAAACAAAGCGAGAGAAGTGAACTTTTTTGATCGAATACCGGTACTGTATATTACATACAGCGTTTCTCGTAACGGGTTCGATAGCCGTTTCGAAACTTCGATACGAAATTCGTTGGATGCAAACTAATTATCGCTCGTGGAATAAATTTTGTTACCGCGTTATTATCGGCTCGGGGGGTGAAATTTCAAACAGAATCCGCGAAAGTACAATTGGAAATAAACGTCCGCATCTCGGCGTTTTACAACTTTCTCGATCAAGGCACACTGAAAATTACGCAACCTCGCCATTACGGTAACCGCATGATCTCGTTAAAAAAGGGAGTTCCTCGGCCCACACTTTTGTCCCTCACGGTTATTATTTCTAGACTTTCGCCGGGACGCAAAAACTGGGACGCGGTCGAACAAGAGTGAAAGCGATTGAAATTCGTCGGGCGAAATGAAGCGGTTCCGTGGCTCGGACGCCGCCTTGGCAAGCGGCTAAAAATTGCCTCATTATCTTTTTGTTCGCGGTGGTGAGACGAAAAGAACAAGACAAGAACCGGTGATGTTACGTGCGTGCGCACCGAGTGACCAGCGAAATCATCGGCAGAAAATCGGTTTCACGTGTAAGCAGACCGATGGAATCGATCGGTTTCTACTCGGCTCAAGGGCCACGAAACGAAAAGATGGATGAGAAAGTGGACTGCTTGATTTCTTCCCTCTTTTTTTTCTCGCCAGCGCAACGGTAACGCATCTCTCACTCGACAGGGTTAATAATGCTGTGAAACGATTTCGATGATTAAGAGGGCCGCCGTGTGATTTCGGTTGAAAGCAGCGCACAAAGGAGTTAGTTGATTTTCTCGTCATCGACTCTCCGCTGAATATATTACCAGGTTTCTCTGTATTAATTCGTTAATGGATCAAGCGAAACGGACATTTTCCCTTTCTTTCGTTTCTCTTATCCGCTATCTTTAATGTTCCTGTCGATCGAGGTACGAGAGATGCAATCGCGTGCTATGACAGCATTACAACAGCTTTTCCTTAATTACTTCGAGCAGTTAATACCGATGGCGTTAAACGAACCGGTGTGCTTGATTGATTATAGCAATTTAGTGGAATCTTTGAACGCATTATCTTCCATTTGATGTGAGAAGGTGAGTATAACGAAACCAGAAAATTGGAACACCGTTACCGATTACCGAGAAATCGTAAAAAACTCGCTTCTCCCAAATCATTTTATTTTACATTCCTCAGATCGCCTTGAAACTGGTATTCCTAAGTCTGATACTGCACTTTTGAAACTCTGGTTAAATTAATTCGAGAGTGATCATCTCGAATATTCCTGTTATAGATAATGGCACAAGAATATTATATATAACACTTGTGCAGTATAATTTGTTCGAAATTTTTTCCTAAAAGTGTTCCAGTTCGCATAAAATATCCTTTGGAGCATGTTTCAAATACAATCGGATCAAGTAGACAAGAATCCATCAGATGAAGTAGGCTTATTCAGCGTATTTGCAGCTATATAAAATAATATTTGCATATCGCGTTCAGGGAAAACGAACACCCCGTAGAGTGCAAGTTAGCGTAACAAAAGATGAAATCGCGCGGAATGAATCACACGGTCTGATCGTAATAGAAGTTCCATACACAAAATGTCACGGGCGGGTCGGAAGAGGGCAGACTGGCTGTTGCACACGGGAATTGGGATAACTCGCCTTTATTACCGTGACGTGGCCGATTCTTTTGTTTCGCCGGCGAAATTGCTTTCGCGTGCAACGTGTGTATGGCCGCCATGGCAGTTCGTATACTCGCGATTCCAGTCGCGAAACGAGACACGAGACGACCGCTCGTCCGAGCGATTCGTCTTCGAGTTGATGAGAAAACGTTCTTTCCCGTGGACGGAGTTATCTCCGCGACGCCAGAACCACTTTGCAGAAACGAAATAACCCTGTCGCTGATCCCTCGAACGACACCGTGCAGCGAAACGATCGCGAGGCCGCTTGAAATCGCGTCGTGTAACAGGTACGCTGTTTGCAGCGTATTAATCTTCTTTGCATATCGGATGGGAATTATCGGAAGGGTCGGGAGCATGGATAGAACACATGGAGATTTAATGCCGTGTTGCGCGTAGGAATTTCAACTTAACATCCACCGTGGAAAGACAACTCAATTAATATGATTGCAAATAAGGGCATGTAATAGAGGGATGTTATCTGATTAAAGGATTGAACGCCGAGCCGAGAGACTTCATTTTCGAGTAATTTGTCAGGGAGATCATTCCGGTAGATTCTTAACTTGAGCTTCATCTCTTTTGATTTTTATGAATATCTCCTTAATTCGTTTCTTTTTTTGTAACGTTATACGGTTGTGACGTATCGCGATATTACACCTGTGATATTTTATTTTCGTACGCGAACCGATTATTCATTTGTGAACGAGATACTTAAAGGTATAATAAAGATTTACTTCTGCGTTGTTTTATTCGGAGAACTTGCATGCTCACTACAAGAATTATCTTTATTTACATGAACATTGCATGAATTATTTAACGAATTTAGTGTACCTTGTAAGATATTTAGCTGTTTATCTTATACAAAGTACTGTTACAATATCAAGGATTAAAGTAATCTAAAAGTGGTCATTCTCGTTAAAATAAACGATTGTTATGAAGAATCTGCTGACAATAAGTTATATTTAGACTGAACTTTTATTAGCTATCTCCTGTAAAACGAGTGATAGTTTCCAGTGGAAATTCGTACATAACTCATGTCGGCTATGAATAACATGGTAGTCGTAGTGTTAAAGAGGATGCATTTATTTATGGAACCTTCGTTTCAACTTGTTCCACAGAGCTTTCTAACAGCTATTAAGCTCTGTAAGAAGACTCTATATCACTATGGCAGATGTAGTTGTTTTCTGATCGACAGTGAGTCATCTAGAAATAGACTATCATTCCTCTCATTATTTATTGCAGGCTAATCGCCTCTGTTCTTAATGGCACGTATAAATGTATAGACGGCATAAAAATGTTCCATTCAAACGCACAACATAGCCAGTACATTACTTCTACCCTCAACCACTATTTACTATAACTGTCAACCAGTTATTTTACATGGAGGACGTTAATAAGATCAGACAATTGGCAGATTTTAACACTTTGCACTCTGAGGAACTTTTGCTGCTAGCAACTTTAAAATCTTTTACTTGAAAAGTTTGATGAACTCTTGCAGTTATTTCTCTATTAATTACCACTAGTGTCTCTCTACGTTTATACACACGTATGGCTATAGATTTAATAATACTGATTTCAAGCTCACCATGTAAGAATGTTGAGTGAGTCATCTTTCGCAAAGGGTTAAAGTTGAAGACCATAAATGCCACGTCACCTTTCGTCATCGAATGGTCTCATAAATGAAAGGTTAAAAAAAAACAGAAAAATTAAATTTTTCACGAGCTTTCATTAAAGATTTGGATTTTCGGTAACTTCGTTTGGGCAACAATAACGTTTCCAAAACGCGATTACGCATTCGTCGTATTTACATAAAGGCGATTAGCATGCATATAGTCGTGGGAAGGGGTACAATTGACGTGACCGTAGCACGCATAGCACTAATAAATGGCCAAACTTGATCTGATTATCCGGCCGAGCAGCATATTGACGTGTGCATCGAAACGCGCCTGCACTAATTTCACTGCTCCACCCCCGACACGTAATTGCATCTATTTGCTTATGTTCAATTATCCTGTACTGCCACTCGTCACGGTTGTTCTGCCCGTTCGAAACATTGCGAATCGAAACAAACTTCATTTATATCGTATTCTTTTCATACACCGTCCGATTACGTCCACCCCCTAAAATGCTAATTCGACAAGTTCGTTATACTTGGTTGTTTTCTATTTCGCAAGATTTCGCCTAACCTAGACGGACGATCGATTTTCGGACTCGTTCGAGCGTGCACGCCGAGTTACCCGCATTTTTGTCAGTAACCGTCGATAATTAATGTCGCTTAATGATTGGCCGCGCGTCGATTTATTTTCGCGCATACCAGCCTGCGATACGCGCTCGATAACGATCGTAAATATTTTAAGCGCAAATATTCTGTTGGCAAATATTTGAGTTGTATCGCAGGGATCTAGTGAACTGCCGTAGGGCAATGCGATTATTACGGAATAATTATGATGAAAAGTCAGCGGTGTTCATCCGGCACAGCTTACGTTAGCTCGTATCGTTTCAAATTTCATCAAGATTGGATTATTTTATGAGATTTAATTTTTTGCTTCAGTTTTAAACCAATATTTTTTGCTTTCAAGTTTCGAAGCAATATTGTTGCTTCTTCCTGTTACAAGCTCCTATTATTTTCATCGTTTTCTATGGTAAAATTGTAGCGGAATTGAATCGGGTGCAGTTGAACCATGTAGAATGGAATTATGACGAATGGAATCGAGTTCGTTTTCCTGGAACGAAAATTTGATGGAATAAAAATTGGTAGTCCCGGAAACCAAAGTGTAAAGCCTAGGATTTATGTGACGCCGGTCTTTCGAATTTATCTTTCATATTTGTACCTACATCTAGTCGTATAGTACTATAGCACTTTTATTAATGCAGTACCTTTAATAAAGAAGTACTTACTAGTGCACTACCTTTGTCAGTGTACCTCTTCTAGGAACATCTTCCTTAAATTTTGTACCGCTATTTCCCTTTAGTTGCATCTTTCTAAATCAAGAGCAATGTTTATATTACCGCCCGACTCAGCGTTACAAGTAAAGCTGACTTCGCACCCTTCAAAGTATCAAGGCACGATAAAATAAGTCGATAATAAGGGAGGCTCGTATACAACGATAATATCTGTAGGTGGAACGAGCTTTTCCACGCCATCGTGGCAAGAATGATGCAGTTTCAAAAAGTAATGCAGCCGGGAATGGGTCTCTTAGGGGTGCAGTTATGGGAGTGATACATAAAGCCGGGAACAAGACGTGTTCCCCGCGGTGTTCACGTTCGTAGCGTGTTATCGTGTTCGTGGCTTTGAAGAACGTCGAACTGAACCGAACCATAATTCCACGGTGTTATCGTTACACTGAGAACATAACCATTTCCGGATAGACCGGTCAATCGAGACTCTTCATGGCTCGGTATTTTCCGTTCCACGAAGTGAGAAAACTTGCCGGAAATTTGTACTTCTTTTCACTTTACATCTTGTTAAAACTTCGAGCAACCTCCGTGAAACGTTAAAGTTGTTCTTGATATTTTTACACCAAGTCTTTCATCATCGTTGTATGTTGTAATAACGATGGTCAAACAGACGGTAATTTACGCTTGATTTAAGTTGATTCAAGTTGATTCGATTTGACTTGATTTGATACAAAATTAGTCGGTTCTACAAGGTTCAATTTTATATGGTACAATTCTACGTGGTTCAATGATGTACAATTCGATTCGACGTGATTCAGTTTCATGTAATTCGATTCCACGTGGTACAATTTTACACGATACAATTCTACGTGGTTCACTTTTATATGATTCGATTCAACGTAATTCAGTTACACACGATTCAATTCGATTCGATGCAATTCAACATCATTCGATTCTACCGGGTGCAATTTTACGCAATACAATTCTACGTGGTTCAATTATATAATTTGATCCGACGTGTTTCAGTTCCACACGAATCGACTCAATTCCATCTAATTCAACATCATTCGATTCTACGTGGTACAATTTTTCACGGTATAATTCTACGCGGTTCGGTTCTGTATAATTTCGTTCGACGTGATGTAATTTGACGTGCTTGAGCACATCTTGTACCGTATAATAGCACACACGTAACTTGTACACTGTTATCAACGGTATTCGTAAAATTTGCAAATTTTCCACATAACATAAAGTAACATTATACGCGATTCGATATAATATGATAAAAGTAACGCTATAGCTGTATTCGTGGAATATTAGCGATTCGATCTCCGAATCGGCGTGATCCGTCACCGTTTACTCACGGCCCGATTACGCGACGAATCCGACGACAGAGCAAACGCGTTCCCCGGCGATTCACGTCGCGGCAACGTCGAGCTCGTTCATTTTATTTCGTCTTCGAATTTCCGCTGGCATAGGGATCGTGACAGTAACGAATTCGTACTCGCCGGGGAGTCCTGACGAAGCAACGTTCGCGAGAGGAGCAAGCGAGCTAGCTAAATGGCAAGCCTGTCGCGTCTCTCGGCCCGAATGAAATTGGGCGATTCACGAGCGCGTAACAACGTTAATTACCGGCCCTCGAGAAAATGCAATCAGTGTTCATCGTCACGTGCTGTCGTCTACTCGGCACCTAGCATGACCTGCCGGCAGCTGACAAAACAAACGAACTTTCGTAGCGATACGAAAACGCGGTGTTAAATTGGCGACATAATCGGGGTAAATCGGGTAAGCAATTAGAACGATCCGCTTGATACGCTCGTTATGTCTGGAAATAAGACCGCGTAAAATTATCGGGCAACGAGGGGCGAACGTGGTCTCTCTTTACTGGTAGTTTTCAGCTCGTCGAGGCGAGCCAACGCGCGCGAGCAGAATTTATTTACTGCGCGAAGTTAATTCGAACTTCGACGAGGGGGATAATATTTACCGACCAGCGTCCTGCCGGAGAAGAAATAAAAGGATGAAACGTTCCACGGAGTTTTATTGGATTAAAACTGTGCGAAATCGGAAACGTGGCTCGAAAAGGGTAAATACACGAAAGCGGATATCGTATCGATGAACGATACCGTTTTCTCTCATTCGTGAACGAATTTATTCTGCCCCGCCTGCCTTTCGAAATTCTTCATTTGTGAGATTGTTACGAAACAAACAATGCACCGCGTTCTGACCAAAATTACATTTTTCATCTTCATAAATTTCATTTAACCTCTTGCCCTATGATTTATTCGTAAGGTGCGTCAGTCAGAACTAACTAATCAGAGCTACAATATTAAAACAAAGTTGAAATGTTATGTCAGTTTTGTCACAGTGCGAGTGCGTCAGACTCGTCAAAATAGTGCAAGGGGTTGATCTTACACCATCATAACACTTTACTTCCACCAATAATATTCTTGAAACTACTGAGTACCTCTACTACTAATAGTTCGAGTTCATATGAATTTGATATAATATATTTTATATCAACATCTGACATTTTCATAAACAGATTCAGGCAACAAAAAAGTATGGTCTGATATAAAAAATAAAGGGAGAAAAGGATCGATCAGATTCTCGTTTTGCATAGGTAGAACATTTCCGTCGATAAACCGAAAGGGTCCTTTCATTTGGACGCTCTGATCGGTGACCAGTTAAACGACCGCCTTTTCATACGTGTTTGCGGCCATATCTCGAGCCGTTTTATTCGAAGCAAAACTTTTATTCGTGCCACGAGGAATGCGCCATCGGACGCTCGAAACTCGATTACGGGGCTATATAGAAAAGACACCGATGAAAAGCACGGAACCGAGCGGTTCTTGCAGCGGCCGTTGGCTCGTGAAAGCGGCCACGTTTCGTCGAGACCTCGACCACGAAAATACACTCGACGAAACCCGCGACTAAGCGGACCGAATGAAAGAAGATTTAATTGAAACGAGCCAGGGCTTGAATTGCGACCAACCTTTGCTCGCTACGCGACAGGTATATCGATTGAGCACCGCCATACAGAGCCACGGCCAACCTTGCCTATGGCTTTAAACAGGCCACCCCCGGAAGTGGAGCGTTCAACCTTTAATCGTTTGTATCTTGAATATTTCCTGGTCGATACCAACACTTCGTTTAATTAATTCAGCTAGCAATAATTCGCTTCTTTATTTGACGATCACATAATTTGTACAACTGTAACGTTTAGGTGCAGTTATTTGTTTCATTGATTCTTGTTAAATTCACGTGTTATTAAATTTGAAGCATCGTCGTTAAAATGGAAACATTATTATCGATTAACCGGCGCGAATTTGGAAACTGAACAGCTGATAAACGAATTTTTACACAATTATAGGTTACAGATACGCGATGTGTTTAACAGAGCATCCGTACGGATTTACTCGCGACCAGCTTATAACGAAGCTTACAACGTTATCGCGTCGTTCTATCTTTTATTTCGGAACGTTTACGAGTATTGCATTTCAGTGGAAATGAATACCGAGGATCGGTTACAACAATTGCTCTTTCGCTGCACACATCGGCAACGGTCGATGCGGTGCTATTCGGGTTTAATGCATCGACTGTAACACGGAATTTACTCGATTTCACTCCATGCAATCGACGATCTTTCCGCGTTTTCATTCTATTTTGCTATACAAAGGGGAAAAGCATTGACTGGCCAGTTTACTGAATCGAAATTCGCGTCCGAAATACAACGGATTGACGTGAAACGAAAACGAATTAATATGGACGGAAAATAGAAGCAGGTACCTATTAATTTTCATTCGCGCTCACTGTAACCGTACCAATATTATTCCTGCTTTATCGTTACATTCATTGTAAAAATTTTTATCTCTCCATCAACCAAAATCTCAATAAAAGTTCAGGTTCAATTTTCTCTACGCCACTATTCTATCCACACTTTTTATTTGACCACGTATAAATCATAATTTGAAAAGAAACGCTGCTGAGCCTTATTTTAGAATGCCTTGAGAGTACTCAGTAATTTCTGGGGTGTAAAATAAACAGCTGAAACGTGACAGTTGATCGAAGTCAGCGTGCAGTGTTCCATGTGTACCACGTGAAATTGTTGCACAGTGCAAACATCGATTTGTCAAAGGTGTAATGAATGAATGAGAAACATAATAAGTAACGCGGAATTCTGTCGTTCAGTGAGAAAAAGTCATTCGGTGTCGTCTTTCTGCCATTATGGATCGCTCTTGTCGTGTCGATTTTCCGCAACATAATAGAAGAGCAAGGGAGGCGACACGCGGCTCCATGATTGAATGCCAGCGACGAAAAATAAACCAGGTCGACGAGCATGAAACTGTGCAACGTGATACCATTGTCCACCGAATAGAGAAGCATCCTCCGACCCTGCCACGCTGTGTCGTCCCGTGAAAAATGTCTCGCGTTGACGCAAATAAACTTCCTCACCTGGCAATGGATATACCTGTTCCACGTTTCCACCGTTGTTGACCCAGATCATCCTCTTTTCGTCCTTTTTGCGGACTTGTCCTCCGATTCTTCGACCCTACTCGCGGTTATCTCCACCGATGTTATATATATAAATCTGGGACTTTGATCAAGTATTTCTGTACAGTTTCAACGAAACAACCACAAAGTTCCATGACTGACTTATAGACGTTGAAATCGTGGAATGCATAATTTAGCGCGTTTAACAAACTTTTCCGACATCTCACTCGACATTGGACCTATTTACCTAGGTCAGCGAACTGTTCTACAGATTATTAGAAGCACTGTGAAAATATCTGGTGAGGCAAATGGTGGCTTAATGGTAACCTTCAATATTTTCCATCTCTTTTACTCGATCTGGCCTAAAGTTTAGCCATTTTGCAATCAGTGAGAAAACAGTGGCACTTGCACATCTCTTACATACGATATTGTTGAAATGGAAAAGTATTTGGAATAGTTTGCAGATCTAATACTTGAAAAGTTGCTACGAATCGATCACATCCAGGGTATCGTATGGCGCTCTAAAGTGTGTAAATTTAACGCGTGAACCATGAAAAAGGTAGAAAGAGCGTAAAATGTCTTTCCGAGACACATCAATCGAAGAAACTCATTTAGGGGGACACGATAAAGTTCGGCGTTAACACGTTGCCCGATTTGCGAGCTAGTCCAGGATCCGATGGTAGTAAATAAACCGAGCAAAGTGTCGGTCTTATTCGTTGCTTTTCGCCCGTCCACTCTTTTTCCTATCCCACTGTTGGCCGGTCCCGACAATGAATCCCGTCCTGGTCGTGTAAAAAAGGAGAACGAGGACTTGGAAAAAATACGGCGGGACCCAAGTTCGTTCAACGGCGCCGAGAACTTCATCCAGCGACCGTCTTCTTCTTCCTCTTCTCGTATTTCCGTCCTGTTTCCTCTCGCCCCGTTCTAGCTTTGTGTCCGCGCTACGTGTCTCCACACCTACTTCGTTGTCTCGTGAAAAGAGCGTCGACTAATTTCCGCCTGACGACCCAATTCCTTTTGCACTTGGTACACGATTTACCTCGTACCGTGTCCGACCGAGTCCGTAAATCGTGGACGATAAAGTCCACGACGATTTTTTCGGCTACGCTTCGCAATCATGTAAACATCGGTCATCGCTCTTAAACTCCTTGGTCTGGAAATATTCTGCTTTTTAATGTGATTTCATTCGAATAAAATAACTCTGGTTTTAAAACAGATGAGGTTGAGTTTGTCTTTGCTCTATAAAAGAGTGATTGTTTAAAAAGAGTGAGCTGGAAATTGAAACAGAAATTCCCTGAAACTTTCAAAACTTGTAAAATGGCGAACGTTACTGTGTACATAAATGATTTTCAGAACGAGTTATTCCAGCGAAGTACTTATCGCAATTTTCCTTTGCAGCGACTGTTTTTATAAACCAGCGATATAATTGGCTGTTTAGCCCAGTTTGCGTACGGCGGTTAAACGCGTTGTCATTCATGGCCAGCCAGTCGGAAGCGGTACAATCGTAACGTCAGAGGACGCGTTAGAAAAGCGTGAAAGAAAGAGAACGTAAGTAGGGAAACAATAATAATCTTCGGGGTGCCGTGCACGCGTGTTTGACAGCTGACGGATTACGGAGCGGGAATTCGTGGACGAGGGAAGAAGGGGTAGAACTCATTGAACAAACGGCGAGCTAGTGTGAATGACCTTGCTGCTTATTGCTCGCCAGTCCAACGGGTTGACAGCGGATATGCAAATCCGCTCATAGCCTGTCAGAGCCTGTTCTTCCGTCTCGCTTCCTCCTCTCCCCTTATTTCTCGCACAACCCGCCAACGCTGAAACCCGTTTCTACGACCGATGAGTTCCTCGGCGAAACCGGGACTCGCACAATGCCCGAAGAGAATCGTCCGCTACTGCACTACAGTTATCTCACTGGATTAGGGCTATTGATTTGAATACCGTGCAGCTTCATTTTGTGAGTCGGATGACGCGATGACAATGGTCACTTTTCACTACCCGCTGGTTTCTGATCCCTACAAGACGTGTGATGCTTCATTAGTCTACAGTTTCGACAAGGTCTCAAAAGTACGAAAGTAGGGCTCTAAGAATGTTCAGACTCATAAAGTGCTACAATTACAAGGTTCACTGAATTTCGGTGTTAAAGTTTCATTCGTCTCAGAGTCTCCAGATCTTAGTCACGAAGTTTCAAGGTTACAAAATTTGAAAATTACTGAAGCTTAGAAGTCGCAAACTTTCAGAATTCTGATGTTCACATAGTTTCAGAGTCTTACAGCTTCAAAACTCTGCAATTCATAAAGCTGTAAAGTTCCAGAGTCCCCAATGATCTAAGGTTGCAAAGTCCCACAGTTTCAAAGTCGCAAAAAGAACTCTACCAAAGTGCAAAAGTCTAAAAATTCCCAAAATTACATCATCAAAGTCCTAAAATTAAAGAATTCTGACATCCCCAATTTCAAAGTTGTAAACTTGTAAATCTCCAAAGTCCCAGAATCCTAATTCTAAGGTACCAAAACCCCGAATCCTAAAATTCCACAAAATTCCTAAAATTCCAAAATTCCTGTGGATGACGAACTTCGATACGTGTCCCCAGAAGCAAGAATCGAATGGCGTCTTTGTTGGACAGGGAGTGCAGGAATTGGCCGGTTTCGGGGCGGAGAGAGGCGGAAACGAGCGGAACAACGTTGAAGATAAAAGTAAAACGTCGAGGATCGAGAAACGGGCGGAGAAGAAGCCTCGTACACGGCGTAAATTCATTCATGGAAAAGAAACTGAGCAGAGAGAGGCCGAGAGAGAGCCTATGCACGGTTCGAGTCACGATGTCCGCCCACGGTTTCTCGTGCCATTCACGAGGAACGAGGCGCGTGAATGAAAACGCGCCTGCGTAAGTCTGACCCGTAAGCTTGTGTCTACGTGTAAATACGTGTGTACGAGTCTCGAACGCTGCATCAACGGATATATTCGCCTGCGTCTCCAGTCTGCTTTCGATTTCGAATTTCCATGAAAGGAATAATGAAACCTCGTGACGAGGACGAAGTATCTTTAGAGGTTGTTTCGTAAAATCATATTCGAGACCGAATAATTTATCGCGCATATCGATATTATTCATCGGAATAATTAAATGGGAAGGTCTTCCATGAATGTGGAACTGATTATGTAGTGGTAGGATTACTATCTGATTATGTGAGGTGGGATTACTTTTTGGACTCTCGCAAGTTAATATTTGAAACGTATCCGCGGATAGAGAGATCCTATGCTCCACTTGTCCCTGTGTCGTTAGCCAATTTCTCATCTCTGCATAGCACATATTTTCACCCCTGTTGAAACTTGTCACCGATTTGCGATGTTTCGTGGAAAATTCGGAGTCAAGCGGAAAAAGCCTGTAAACAATCCAGTCGTGATGTATCTATCATGGAAGTTTCGATGGAAACGTTGGGAAACTTTTATGCGGATTTTGACATTGTTTCTCGGTGTATCCATTTATGCATTGCTTGTGGATACTCTCCCGGAGAGATCCGCCTTATGCGATGCTGTCATCGATCATTTGTTCGAGGCGGGTTAACTTGTTCGGGGTTTTAATGGAAGAAGGCCATTTCTCGAGAGAAATAAGAGTTCCGCAGATGGACATAATGTGGTTAGAACTTGTCAGAGAGTTATATACTACGTTTTATTGAATTCTTTTCACAGCTGGAACTGCAGACTCTTTCTTTATCGCATCTCGCGCGAACATGATATAGTGTCCATGATCGATCGGTTAAGAGAACATGTTATCAATCGACTATTTCTCATAAATAAATCTGGAAGATCAAAGTATAAATAAAGTTTTGGAAAGCATAAACTAATGCGGATGTAATTCCTTATAGTATATGACTTGCATAATTTATGTTTTCTTTGAAAACTTTGATATGTGCATAAACATCCATAGAGTACTTGTTAAATAATTTTACCTTGATGACCATACATTTCATAGAATGTATCGGTTTCATTAAAATAAGTCAATTGGTGTATTTGACAGTGTCTATTACATAAGTATAATTTGTATTCAGTAACCATAACAACAAATGATAGTATGAAAATGCATGTGTCGAACAATGAAAGAAAAATTGAACGGTAAGTCATTAACGATGAAAACCGTATCAATCAGTTTCCAATGATAAATCGTGGGCGTTAAAGAGTCTTTTAACACGTTCCAGTCAGACTGGTTTACAAGCGGTCTTGTAGGTGTATAGATTACAAGCAATTTCATCCATGAAGGAGCACCACTTCCAGCCACTTGAAAATTTCATAGTTGAGCAAATCGCCTTGTGTAGCGAAACTATTCCATAATTACTCGAAATTACCCGCTATCTGTCATCTTTCATCCTCATCTGTCAGATACCATTAAGGTAAATTAGACAGTCAGATTAACTCCTACGAGTTAACGTCTTCTAATTTCAATCAGAGTTCCTTGCACGAGTCCTTGCTACGTGTCGAAACTCGACAACTAGACAGATACTTCCTCTGTCAAGGCTCCACTTTCTCCTCGCCTTACATCCTCGTTTTGCACGCATTCAACGAGCTCCCAGCTCGTTTCGGATGATCTGATCCCATGGGATTCGATATTCTCAAACACCGTCGAATACATCGACTTTATGTAACTCGACGACGAGAAATAACTATCTATTCCTTCCAGATTACTTAGATTCACTCATCTTACTCGAGACATTTCAAAAACATAGGTATACTTAATTAGGTATACTTAACAGTTAAATTGCAATATTTCCATCGAGTATTTTGAAAATGGAGGGAATTAAGCGTCTGTTCTTGAAGATAATATACGAGAGGCTTTCAGATAAAGGGTGTCTTTCATCTTCAGATTTGAAAAAACCAGGTCCTCGTAAATCGAAGGCAAATAGTAGGAAATACTCTTTCCAATCTTTATCCTTAGGATGTTTGTGTGACCCTATAGTAGGTACGCTGCGTTTTAATCTAAATCAAGCGCTCGCAACAGAACGAATCCCGACGCTTATCAACGCCCGCGCGTTCAGCTCGGGGCAAAGAGTTCCTCGCGTGGCAACTCGACGAATCCAGGAAACGAATGTCCGTAGTTTTCATTACACGGTCGGCTTAGCTCGGGATTAAACGCATCTTCCTTCGTTGGTGTTTGTCGACGGGAAAGTCGTAGCGGTCGACACTCTCGTCTAAACCAGCTTTAATTATCAAAGTCTCGGAGTGTGTCGAACTAAACTGCCAGTCGCAATTACTCGCTTTGACACGTGTGCCGTGACAACGCTACTCTTTGCCGTCTCTAATCCCTCGTTACCTCTATGCATTCGCTCGATATTGTCCCGCGAGGTTTCATTACATGGCTGGTTTGTCAACGCAAACAGGCCATTGTGAGACCATGACGCTGCCACGACCTCTTTAATCGGGAAACAGTGACCGAGCAGACAGTCTTCTGCGACTACCGCGTCATGATGCTCTCTCTCGGGACCGGTGAGCTGCATCACGTATACTTACTAGCTACGGCAGAATACGTCTACAGATTTTCAGACATTCAATTGTTAAGCGTAGAACTTTTTCTCTGCGATTTAGAAATTTTGCTACGTTTGCAAATACCTAAATCCCCAAATTTCCAAATGTCCAAAAGAGGACCTAGAATCCTAGACTTTGCGTTCTCCCAAAATTGAAAGTAAATAACGGAAGCTGACCGAACGTCTGTGTTGCGCCGGAAAAGAGTGTTTCGGTCTGCATAAAAGAAGTGTACGCGGGCGAAATAAAGGACGGTCAGTGTTCTCGCGGCAGGACCGCGTATTTTGCGGTGCGGATAGAATCTCGCCGCGAGTCCGTCGTCAGTTTGGAGAAAAAACGGAAAGGAAAAACATGAGAAACGCGTGGAGAAACCACGGTAAACAGTCGGCAAAATAGTTCCTCGCCGCTCGGTTGACCGCAGGCTACACTGTGAACGTCGCTTTTCCGCGCTTCTCGCTCTCGCTTTCGCGATAACAGCCACGACCTCGCCGGGATATACGCATCGAGCTGGGATTTTTTTCGGGACGATGGATGGGGACTTCGTCGAGGTTCGCTGGAAACGAAATTGTCGAGCTGGAAATTATGGGAAACGCGTGTTGGTTGCGGTTGAAGCTCGTATTCTTCGTATAAATCTCGAATAACCCTGTCACGTCGTTTCTGCACGATTTTCTGTACGTGCATTTTGCTTTCGTATTTTAATGCGTGACTGTTCGTACGTGATTTTCTTTACGTTTCGAATGTAATCTGCTGTAGATATTATACGATATGAATGTTATTGGAGTAACGTCAGAACAGTACCTAAATGAAGAAATGTGGGATCGAAAGGTTGTGATCAAGGTCAAGTGTTTTAGAGAGATGTGTTTAATTAAAATTGTTCATCGAGCTTGAAATTAAAGTCAGTAATTTATTCTACAGTATTGCGTGTTTTTTCTGACCTCCAATTCACAGTACACAACTTCGTTAATTACGACTTCGTTCTCGAAACTTAATTAACAACTTCGTTCTTGAAAACACTTCGTTCTTGCGACATAGCTTGATGTACATAATGTTCTACCATAAAATGTAACAAAATAAGTTTCACAGAAGTTATAGTCAACTGCCATTCTACAAATGCAAATCATCCCCGAAGAAGTAAACCATATTGCCTATAAAGCGTCGGCAGAAACGAAGACATCAAACATGAATGTAACAAGTCGTTCCACTAATACCGAAATTGTCAGTGAATCAACATGTTGTGGAAGGAGATTTTCACATTCAATAAATCCGTCGTAAATCCAGTTAGAATTCTAACCGAACACCGAAACCCTCTTCCAAAAGAACACTTAACTCGGCTACCCTGCACAATTTCAACAGCCGTAACAAACTTATCAAACTACACGAGTTGCCAGGATGTTCTCCAAACTTGTTCAGACATTTACCAGTCTCTTCCGCGTTTCTCGTTTTCATCGTTACTGCCATCGTTCCGGGGTTCAAGACGAAATTAATTCCTTTTTTCCCCTCGATGAAATCGTCCTAATTGAAGTGTGTCGGATCCGGAAGTTGCGAACAGGGCGCAATGTGCATCGGACGAGGTTGCATTTCCCTTCTGCGTTACTCGAGCCTCACCAGCTGTGTCTCCGATTTGATTGTCAATGGGGTTAAGTCAACGTTCCTCGAATTAGCCATCAGACGTCGTGACATTCGACTATTTCTCGCCCTCTCGTTTCCCTTCTTTGCTGTGTTGCTAATTGTGTAAATCCAATTAGACTAAGGGCGACAAAAAACATAAGGCAAACGCGGAGTTCAGAGGATTAGAGCCTCTTAAATTGCGATGGAGTTGGAAAAAGAGTGTATTGACTGAGTCGTGTATTTTGTTAGAGATTCTACTATTTCAATTAGGAATTGAATTAAAATTTTATAAGGCTCGGAACTCTCCCAAAGAGAGGGTGAACAACTTGTTACTAGAAACTTAACTCTGAAATAGGGGACGCGTAGAACTAGGACCCAACCTAATTTAACTTAGTCCTCATCCCTTTTTATTCACCCCCAATTTCAATGCTTTGCAATACAACGAGTAATGTTATATAACACTCAGTGTTTAATTTGACCAATAAATTTTCTGACACTTGCAATTGCAATAATGGAAGCGTATAATATCGAACAGATATTTGTTATTTTGGTATTTATGAAGAGGATTCCACAAGTGCTTTGCAAACTATTCGGTGCAATCTATTAATTATATTGTAATTCACCATTTGTTGAACTTCCTTATGGTAAACAGGAATTCATTACATAATTTCACCTCAATTTCATACGAATTGTTCTGTTCTTTATGTAATTACGTCGGGCAATTTCATAACTTTCTGTATATTTTGTTGGGCTACGTTAATGGGACAATGATAAATTAACCGCGAGTCGAGGAGAATTACGCGGAAAGATAATTGTCGTGTAAATGGTTAATGTATTTTGTCTCCCGTTGCACGAGACTGTAGAAATTATGAGATTTCACGTGAGATACCGTAATTGTTTCGATAACGAAATAATCAATCTACAGATAACAAACATCTATAAGAGTAGTTCTCTGTGTACCATAAATGAACGTATTTGTTTCGTCGGTACGAACAACTGCAGTTTCTGTGTATATTTAATTAACCGCTACGTTCTTCTTGTGTTCCTAAAATTTAATTAAAAAAGGGGAAGTCATCGCTCTTTATTTCTGAATTTCACGTTACGGTTTTTCTCTTTCAACATCGTTTATCACACGTCTTCATGAAATAATGCTTACCGAGGCAAACCTGACCACTTTACGAAACAATCTCGTATAATTAACGTTCTATTGCGGTAATATGTTTCCCCGGTTAAACGCGAATTTCACGAAAACAGTTTCGCGTAAGATTCATAATTTTACACCGTGCGTTTCCGTTCTTTACGTACTTCACTGTTTCATCGCGTTCTACGCAACTTAATGCCACTTTTATCGATCTTCATATCACATTAATCACTTCATTCGCTATGCAACGTTCAAAACCATAACGAATGCAGTGTACACATACAAAGTAATTAAACAAATCATTTCTCAAGTTAAAGTCAAATTTCTGAAGTCGCATCAATCAAGACATTAATTAAGTAATTTAAGTTGATAACTAAAGTCGTCTCTTTAGTTAAGCACAAAAAGTTAGTTTGTGGATCAATGATTCTTAAAATAAATCAGATAGTAAGAGATCACATTGTTCCATCACGTTATTTTACACGACACGTATAACAAAAACGATATCTCGAGTTATACAAAATTGCCGTGTCGTTCAACGTGTTAAAATTTCCCGACAAGTTAATCCTGCAGGATCTTCGAAAGACGAGTTAACTCGTCAGCTTCGGTTAATACAACGACCCGTAAATAGACGCGTAAAAGCGAACGGCGAAACGGCAAGTTGGCTGCGAAACACAACGGCATGTTTAAAAGTGTGAGCAGGCTAGTCACGGAAATCGAGATAGCCGGCCAACTTCATCGTACATCACGCCGGCCCATTTATCAACGAGATTTACATAAACTGATGGCGGTTCGCGGCCAGAGGATTTTAATTAAAACGATGACGCTCTTCATTTCAGCGTGGCGAGCGTGTATCTAGCGGCGACCGTGGGCTTGCATAACCGCTTCTTCTTTTCTCCATTATGCCTTCGTTAAACGTCGAAAAAGCAGCGAACATCGACGGCAGCCCGGAAAAAAGCCAGGAAATTTCGTCGACAGTTCGATTCGTTCCTAACAAATGAACAGAGCGCGTTTTAAGCGCATCCCATAAATCAAGCTTTCATCTTCTTCCCCCGAAATGAAATTCAAGGGGTCGTTCTGAAATGAATTAACCACTGACCCACAAACGCTCGTCTTTCTTCGCCGCTGAATTTCCACGAAAACGTGAAATCACTTTTCATTCGTTTGAATTTATCACCGCATTCTATTTCGTCGGGAAATAATTTACTGATTGTTCGTTTGATAACATTTTCTACGTGTTACCGTATGTGGTAACAGTTTCAGAAGAGCACACATTCTGCATAAACAAATTTGTTCACGAAAACAAGAACTTTGCATACAAATATGCTAATGCACCGTCTGTACGTCTAAGAATCTACTATACCAGATATAAACCTCATCGGAAGTTTAAAATTGAAAAAGAAGAAAGAGGAGGATAGTCGGTTTCGATAACGTAAATGCGACGAGTAAAAGCTCGTGTACCTGTTCACGTGTTCGTGAGCATAAGTTTCTGATAGGCGTATCGAAGCTGCTCCACGATTCCGCCTGGCGTTTGCGTACGTCGCGGCGTCATCGAGGTATGCAGATCTCGTGTACCAGGCTGCCTTTAAGTGCCGCGTAATTCAGTCCGGAACCCCTGACCCCCGGCATCTCTTCTCTCTTCTTTTTCCCCGACGTTCCCCGTCTTCTTTGTCCATTTTCTCCGCGCTCCCGTTCGTTTTCCTTTCTTTCTCTCTAACCGTGAAAAACGGGGCTGATTTGCGTACGCTGTCCGTGTGTCACGAGCTCGCGTTTCAAACGAACCGTCCGTTTTTGGCGAGCTACAATTTGTCTCGCACGAGATATATACTTTTTCGTCCGAGAGTTCGATCCGGAGACCGATACGAACGTACCGTGTAAGATCGTTTCCGAACGGGGTCGTGCATCGCATGCCAAATGATTTATCGCCGGGACGTGCCACTTAAAATCCTTTCGATGTTCCCTTTGCCGAGAAGATTCGGACGGTTGCCGCGTTTACGATTGCGTTGTTGTTTTTTTTTTCTTTTTATATGAAATCTTTCGGTTCGAGATACTCGCAAATTGATATTCGATGCTCGTATATTCGAGTTCGAGAGGATAAATTGTTCATAATCGTCCAATTGAATAACCACCGGAGCGAAAATAAGTTTTGTGCTCGAAACAAATCGAAACAAACGACTAAATTGTGAAAGGGTACGTTCGCCGGAATCAATGCTATCGACGGAAAAAGGTCGACAAACGAGAAATTTCGAAAGCAAGACACGATTGTGGAGGCTCGCGAACTCGAACACGTCGATACAACCGGGCGCCTGCTACCGATTGCGCGTGATATATCATGCGTGTAATTATAAGTACAACCGCGTTGTGTTCGATCCAAGCAAACCAGTTTTTTCAATGTGCATTTTGCATTTTAAACTGCACGCCACAGTCTGCACGGTCCATTCGGGAAATCAAACCCAGCGAGGACCGTGTACCACCGTCAGCTTGTCGTCGAGCTGCGCTTAACGCGAATTTGATATTGCCCGCAGATAACTCCAGATATAAACAGATAATAAATCAATATCGACGTTTCATTTCGAATTTCTCTTCGTTCTTTTTACAAACTTTGGGATTGAGCGAGCAACATATTTTGAGGATACAACAGCAGATTAATAGACATGTCTGAAGTCTGGAAGTCTTTCCTACGTCTGACACCAATCGATTTTATAGCTCCACGAAGCCTTGTTCTATCGCCACCATTTATATAATCGGCTGAGTGATTTTCATAGACCTTTATTATACAGTAGGCACTACTTTGATTGCCACATCTGTACGTTATTGGGCCTGGCATGCAGTACGTGAATAATAATTGCTCACATAAGAATGTTCAGATGTAATTTCAAGACTTGTATCATAAAAATTTACAGAAATCTGAAGCTCGTTACAATTACTTCCTAGCGCGTCAGAAACGGAAACATAAATAGCAACGAGGTCAGAAGAAGGTAAAAACGTGACGACGGAAGAAGATCAGATAGACGAGAAAGAAGGGACAGGATAATAGAGATAGGACCGTGGATAAGAAAAGGGTAAGCCGTATCAATCATGGCTGGTCCAACGCGATCATCTGATTTGCACACTCGAAGGACGCTTGCTTGCTTGCTTGCTTCCTGATGGCTGTTTGCAAAGGATCGAAGCGTAGCCGTGAAATTCTAAGGCTCTGCATTATCGAGCCGCGGCAAGCGACTTCGACGTGTCGTCAAAAGCTTTATTCAAGCGTGGCTTTTTGAGATAAAGCTACTCTCGCGAGAATACGGCGCGGTAACAAGGAGTCGTGGTTGTCTCGAAAGAACGGCCACGATGTCGAACAATGCGAAAAAGGGGACAGTATCGAAAACTATTCCGTCGCGACGTTTCTGTGCAATTTGATGTCCAGAAATTTCTATCGATCATGCGATTGTTAATGTTTGACTACGAGCGAAACGAGTTAACTCGTCTCCCGAAAGATTCGCCAATTTTCGGTTTTGACGAGTCCCCAATTTTTCGTCCTATATAAACTGGCGTGTGACGTCACATAATTATTTCGAAACAAACCGCGTGCACGCGCGGAACAACGAAACCCGGTTTATTTACGTTTATTATTCGCGGAATTATTGTTTGACGCCCATTGTCACAGATTCGTGAAAAGGGAGATGAAATTCCAGGCGATGCTACACGGGTTCGTTAGTTGCTCAATGAAGGCTTAATAGCTGACCCATTCGACCGTTCGCTCGGATATTTTGCAGGTGGTTCCATAGAACGTTCGATGTTGCAGATTATCGATACTTCGGCCAACAGATTTCCGTATAATGAGAAATTCGGATAAACGATGCATCGATAATCGAGATCGAGCCGCGATAATACGAGTGAAAAGCTTTCCCATGAAACTGCAGGTCCACCAGCAAAAACGTCGCACTATTTTCGTTCGCGCTTCAATCTCTTCGTTCTCCGTCGTGTTTTGTAAAACAATAAACGTACGTGCTTACGCAAACATTAGATCGATGTACGTGCAATACACAGATTTTATTGCAGACTAGTTTGCAACGGATCCAGAATAAATTTTCGAGTCTAGAATAAATCTCCAAGTCCAGAATAAATTTCAAAGTCTAGAATAAATTTTCAAGTTCAGAATAAATTTCCAAGTCCAGAAATTTCTAAGCATGGGAATTTCTGAATTAAATGTAGAACTCGTTTAATTACCAACTTAAATTAGAATTTAAATTAGAATAAATTTAAAATGCTTCAAAGAAGCAACTCGATCAGTAGCCTTTGGTTATTTGCCTAATTGGATCATCATGCTTGTCGAACAAAATCTCGCAGTAAATTTTATTCGTCAGCCGATGGTTAATCCACGAAACAGGAATACTTGGCATCGAGGCGGAGGATCATTTACGTGTGTGCAGAACTTCACATACCATAACCCGTGCATGAAGTATCAGAGCGTCAGATCGTAGTTTGCTACTCTTAATCGGATGATCTTTCAGGGTTGTGCTCGCGTTACAAGCTGCACGCAACTTGTACCAGGTATTCGTCTTTGAAAAGTGGTTACATTAACCACCTTCCATCGGTTAATGCGTCGTTCCACGAGGACATTCGCAAATATAGAGCGCTTTTTAATACGACACTGGGTCGCGTTACGACGAAGTCGTTTCTTGTTCGAGGATATGATGGAGGTTGCGGTTATTCGCTTGTATTGATGCTTCGTAATATCGGTGTGCCTTGCACAAAGTTGAAGCACGATTTATCGATTTATCTCATCCTGATTAATCGATTTTATATTATGTTGTTAATCCGACGCAAGTCGACGATGTTTCGGTTTGTAAAAATAAACGATGAGATACCTTTAGAGATGTGTTACTGAATCATAATGGATGATTAACATCATAACGAGTGCATGTTTTATGGGATCGATAAATCTTGCAATTACATTGTATACAGGTTTTGGAGAATTTATATCGGTCTTCACAAAATTACCAGGTTGCAAGCGGCATTTAAGGTAGATTACAGAAACTGGAAATGAGAAAAAATACCGAAGTAATAAGTTAGCTATCAAAGTCATAAATACGCGTTATCGATTGCCACGTGCTACAATATTACGCTCTACTGTTCTACAATTTTTTACAAGTACGTAATGGCATAATATCGAAATATGCTGTCACATGTCTAACTTGGAATAGTTGCTGGAGGGTATTTCATCGTTTTTTATATCGTAAACTGATTGATTTAGAATTCCAACCGTTTATGACGACTTGCAACGAACGTTTGCAATGGTAGAAACGTTTGCACGACAGAATCGTAGATTTCGAGGGGCGTGTAATTTTCGTAGCGACTTTCAAAGCGCCGGACGTCGTTCGTATCCGGCTCAATAAGAAATTTCTCAATTACAGGAAGTTAGACGACGTATCTGGGACGATCGGTACCGCAAGAAACCGGCCCCGCCACGAACCACGGGCAAACGGCTTAAACGGTTAATGAAACGAAACGAAAGTATCGCAATTTAATGGAAATCAACGAAACGAACGCCGCTTTTGTACCGAAGCTTATGAATAATTCAAAACGCCATTCATGCGTCGGTGTTCTTTGCATAAGAATGCACAAACCTGATCATTAATTAATCGTATCTTCGCCGAGGAAGTTTGTTTTATCTACGTAGTTGTACAAAGGTCTGGAAAGTTCATACGAAAAGGAGCTCGACGATATAAATGGCGGTCATGCAGCGAGACTCCATTATACGCGTCTCGCAGACCGAAAGAGTTAACTCGTAAACGGAAAATGGAGCATTAATTCTTGAAAAATGTGCTCGCTTACGTGTTCACCGGGATTTCCGTTTCATAGACACGTACGGCGGTTCTCCCCAAAGCATCTGACCGTCCAAAAACGTCATCCATCCCCTGGAGGGGTGTCATAAAAGATCTCCGGGAAGATAAGTAAAGACGGCGACACAGCAGCGCGAAAGAGCCGCGGAATTGAAGCAAAAGCGACGAGTAGACCAGGGCTGAAACGGAGAGAATAACGCGCGGAGAACACAGACGAGCGAAAAAAGGGCAACCCTCGGCTAATTAGCGATACTTTAGACGGGCAAAGCGAGGACGAAAGAAAAAGAGAGAGAGCAACCGGTCTTTTCAGCCGAGTAAAGCTCGCCACGTTTGCTTACGATACACAAGCAGATGTAATTAATCTCTCTTTCACCCTTGACGCTATCCGGCGAAGAAAGGGTTGGCTAAGCTGCTCGTAGCTTCGAAACACGACTCTACGAAATTGCAGCCAACCGTGTTACCTCGTGTGCACAATATCATTGTAATATTCCGCTGAACGCGAAATGTCCCTGCAAAACACAGCTCCGTATCCTCTCGCCTCTTTGCGAGGTCTTGCTGCTGAAACGTGTGCTTATTGTTTATTAACTTCACGGTTTTGAAACAACTTTTCGTAGAAAGAAGTCTATACACTGCGGTTACGTACGTATTGTAGACGGGACTTGTATTTACATCAACCGGCATAGAAGATGTATTGATTTGGAGGTATTTGGACATCTACGTGTTCTTCGGAATCTGGAGATACATGAGTACCAGAATGTAAAGAATTGGGGATTCAAGAATATAGAAATGTAGAAATATAGGGATGTAGAAGAGTAAGAACATAGGAATACAGAAGTGCAGAGATATACAGGGATGTGAGAATTCAAAGATTTAGAGACGTAGATACGAAGTTCGTGAAATTGAAAGGATAAAATATGGCATGTTGATAAGTCGCAAAGTTTACAGGCGAACTGTAAAGGTTAACACGATGTTTCGCGTGAGCACTAAAACAAAAGGAACATTAATTACGAAGCGTGAAGGATGTTTCTGTAGAAAGGGGTCAGTGATCTCTGGGAAGTTAATTCGAGATGAAAACAAGGTCTGGATAAACGTTTCAACCACGATCGATTGCGTGCAAAACGCGTTTGCGGGCTTTGCCTGATTAAATAGCACTCAAGCACCCATGAAGAATCCCATTCCTCGCGCTTTCACCGAGATAATATCAACGATTTCTCCGGTAGGTGGTTATTTCGCGAATAGGCGTGGATCAGTCCTCCTTCTCTCCCTTTCTCTCACTCCCTCGACAGTACGTATTTTCCGCGATGAAAAATACCGGCAGAAATCTTTGCTTTCCGGTGAAGAATTCTAACAGACTGAAACATTCGAAGTGTATTTAAAGAACATTTACTGTGAAATTATACTAAAGTACCAGTCCGTGCTTTAAACCTGCTGCAATCTTTCTTTCATTGTACACTCGTGATCTTTCGAACACCATGAGTACAACCGTTACTAAAACTGCAATATGGATCCACGAAATAGGCCTTTTTAATACATTATCAAACAAATGTAAACTTATATTTTTATTCACTTGCATCCGTTTCAAGACGAATATGGATTGAGAAAGGTGTCATACCATGTTCACCTTTTTAAGGTAATTCACATTTTTCAATTATCTGCCCAGTGTCATTGATAAGTAATGATCTCAAATTCGGTCGAGTGATTCCCATAGCAATCAGTCTTTCCATTAACCTTCTCGAGAATGGCACGTCGAGGGGTAGCTAGATCCAGCGTATTAGAGAAGGTCATTTCTCTTCGCGGTGACAAATCTGTTGGATTCAACGAGATTTCTATTAGGTTCCGCGGATCCAGACGTTAATATGTAGATATACGTGTCGACAATTTGGTAATAGCACACCCATACGCGTGTTCCCTCGCTATAGCGTAGATAATCGACTAGACGAGTAAACGGCAAGACTCTAATTATACGAAGTTACCTTATGTATATTTACAACATGTTAATGCAGCCATGTGGATTGATTAGTCTCGCAAAGTGAAAATTAGTTTGAAACACGCAATAAGGTATTAAAAGCTGAGTCGCAACCGCGGAGAAACCTCTCAGATTTTCCAGCAGATATATGAAGGCAAAGTTCCAACGCCTTAAACAGAGCAAAACCGTGGAAGTTACGACACAATGGATTAACGATCTTCGAGACGGCGGAAGGGAACTTTTAATTTATACCGAAACTGGCCGTCCCGCACAGAAGAGACTGTTCCCGGCGATATTCCTGCAGCTTCTGCCTACCCATCTTTCCTGCTACCATCTGGATATGGGACTTTTGTCCGCCGAGCTCCGTCCTTTGCGCTGCTTTATATCCTTCCAAGGAAACGTCAAACGATGTGGAAACTGAGATACCGTTCTTGTCGGACATTCTTTTTTACCAGCGAACCGAATGGCATCGATCGCGACTGCAACCCAGCTGCTTCGAGTTCTCCACGACCTTCTTGCTGTTGCTGCATTTTCAGTCCCTGTTTTCGGAGAGTATCTACCGTTACACAGAATATAATTAAAGCGTGCAGCTTTCACAGGGTGGAATGCGGATCTTCATTTGGGCAGGTCACGTTTGTAATACCCTCTTGACGATGACACCTGAAATTTGAAGTAGGACGAATTCTTAGAGCCCGTATCTCTTTACATTCTTTCTGGAGCTGGCATCGAGTTCAAGTACCACCTTAGCCATATTTATTAATCCTATTTCTTTATGATAAAGTCCTAGCGATTCTGAAGTGGAATACATTCGAGAATATGTTACGTATAAATGAACCTTCATATTCTCATTCCTCCGCATGAATAGTGGTCTCTCAGTTGAACGATACGTTTCAAGAGCACACAAGTGTCGTTACAGTGTCGTTCGAAGGTCGCAACTTGTCGAGCATTCTCGGCTCGCGGAAACGACAGATCTGTCACGTTCGCCAGATCGACGAGACAATTATAAAGCATTTTTCTCGGATGCTCTGGTTGCTCGTAATGTCCAGGACGTTTGTACGGTATCTTAACGTGTTCGTTGCGTATCGACACGGGCAATAATTCAAACGGAGGTTGAGATAGCGTCAACATGACGGCTACCGAGCAAGACCGGTACCCATTGACCCGGCGTCCTACTCGTTCGATCTTAAAACGGTTCATTCATAAATGATCGGTGGGCGTAAATGAATCGTATTCCGGCGTTGTTAATATCGTAACTCGGTGGCGTGGGCGTGGTCGCAGGGTTTGTTAATCGAGCGTCGTATCTACGGCGGCAGAGAAAATGTATTACTCGACCGGTCGGAAGGGCGTGCCATAAATTTCCCTGCGCCACACTCGAGATTTATATGAGACACGGCCGAACGCAGCGTCGTTTTACCGTCTAATCGTTCGCCTTCTTACGCGCTTACCTTTATGCACCATTTTCTTTCAGCCAACCGGTCAACGAACAAAGAAAAAATCGCTTGTCCGACCGCGCTCGCCGACCGATCTATGGGCTACGATTTACGAGGGTGGTAGTCCTAGAGATATAGGCATCTAGGAATATATAGGTCCTACAGGTAGACAGATAGTAAGGATATAGACATTCTGGTATAGGAGTTCTTGGGATATATAGGTTCTTGGAACATATATGCAGAACCTGGGATGTGAGGATCGTAGAAATGTAGAGGTCCAATGAACATGAAGATCTGTATGGATCTAAGGATCTTAAAGATCCTAAAGATCCTAGATATACGGAGATTGTATGTATACAGAAAACTCAGATATGGAGGTACAGAGATCATAGGAATATAGGCATTCTAAGTATACAGGAATCTTAGATGCACATATAGAAACTCTGATGTAGAGATACGGGGATCGAATAATAAGTATTGATTAATGCAAGCGAACATTATTTATATGAACCTATAGATCATGAAGTTATTCGTCAGAGTGGTTGTTATCTAAAGAAGGCGTTAGCTGTTCGACCGCAGAGCTATCTGAAAGGAGGTTCAGCAATCGTAACGAGACTATCGGCGAGCGGTAGGTGTTGCCAGCAGGTAGAACGTTTAAAGAATCACGTTTTTCCTGAGCGAGCGAGATAAAGTCAGCGGAACACGTCGGGTAGGTGAGACAAATAAAGGACGCGGCGCTGTCGGGGTTGCCGGTAAAGCCAAACACTAATGAACTCGACGAGTCCCTTGGAATGGTATCGGACGAGGGAACTCCAGCCACGCTCGGTGATTAGTCGTTAATGCTTATCATTAACCCCCGGGGTTAATTCCCGCATTAATTACTCGGTGTCGGCTGTTGGAAACTATCTCGGCTCGGTGGTCGCGCGTGCATCGGTATACACAGGTGTTCCTGGATGTCGTGCGGACGATGTGCGTCGCCACCGTGAAAATCGGATCGAAGCTTCGTCACCTGGGCGACGAGAACGCGGATCGTTTGTTTGTATTATCGCGTCGGTGAACAATTTATTTTCATCGATCTCGCCGGACCGTGTTTCTCTGTTCGTTTCCATTTCGACCGCGTCTACCTCGAAAACTCTATTTTTTCCCGTTCGCGTACGCGTCTTGGTGCTTCGTTTTCTTTCGCCTCGTTCGCTTCGTCGGCTTTAGATTCTTTCGCGTTTTCCTCCTCTTTTTTCCGTGGTTTCGTGTATTCAACCGGGAGGAACGGCATACCTACTTCTTGGTACCGGAATTCGTTGGAAAATTAGCGCGGGTAATTATGCTAATTCGTTTGGAAGCCAGAAATCACGGCTTCGGGTGCGGTGAACTCTGCACTTTGGCGATGTTATCAGTGTACGTTATACGAGACCGATGATTAAGGCGTTGCGATGGTCAGCGGCTTGCCGAGAGATCGGACGTTTAGATTGATCTACCTGTTAAACCGTGGCGAATCGCGTGCTTAGAAAATGTTACTGCCGACCAAGTTTACCGGAAGTTGGCTTCCTCGTGACGCCAGGTTACGGATTGCCCTGGAAAATGCTCCGGGAACGTTGTCTGTTATTCCACGAGACATCTGCAAAATGCAGAGCGAATCACAACGGTGTTACCACTTGTACGAAATTAATACGTCTTCATTGTTTCCCAACTTCCAAATTTCTCCAATTGAAAATTTGCGAGTCAAAACATTTGAAAATTTAGAAGTGTTAAGCTCCTTGAATTAATTTTGACATTTCGACTTGTATAATAACTTATACAGGAAGTATTACGAAACGTTGCATTTTTTGTGAAAACGTTTTGCATCTGTCTTCTTTGGAATCGATTAAAATTCAGGGTTACATCACATTCGTCGAAAAACCACGGTATTTCAAGTGACATAATACCGGGGCAGCATATAGGATATCCTGCGCAATAACTTCGGCTCAGGGGACATTTTTACGAGTTACGGAAACTGTCATGCAATAAAGATGTATAGTTCGGTAAATAGCATTTGGAATTCAATTCGATGCGCGGTGAAAACGTAATGCACTTGCAACCGCCGTGCGGGACCAGTGAAGTCTCTTCTCTGTTCGCCGTCTCGGTCGATGTCAGTGACCGCGAGGGACCATTAAGGTTAATCAATCGTGTGGACGTAGCTTAAATTTTAAGAAGCCAAACAGACCTTTGTGTTCTTAATGATCCAACGCGTTGCCCGCGACAGCGAACGAAAACGTGTAATAAATTACGATAATGCAATCATCCTAGTTACCTCCATTAGTGACTAATGATCTTTAGATCAATCAAAACAACTTTTGCCTCCGCGTCTATTTCGAGATCGTATCGCTCCGCTGATTTAATCAAGCGAGTAATTATAAATGACAGTCGTAGAAGTTTCAAGAACTTCCCGAGATGTCTTCTGAGAAATCTGATGCATCGATCACACGACATATCTCGCGATATTTTAAGCATTCCTATTACTTCGATCGCTTCAAGGATCTTCCTTGCAGACTCAGTTACTCGAACACCTTGGTGACTTTCCACCGTGAGTCACGTTTACCGTTAACCACTGAAACAACACCACTGGCCTTCGTGTTTATTCTTAACGCGTTTCACGGCGTCGAACAAACCAGTCAATTTTGACTCTTCCAACTTCCTTTCCATTTTTTAACATCTGCCCCACTACTCGAGTGACTGGAACCTTCAGAAAATACCCACATCTTAAAATCTGAATGTACGTCAGACAGTGTCTCCATCTGTGGAGGCGCGCGAGGCTGCGTTTAGATTATGTATGTAGCCAGACAAGTAGCCAGATAAATATTCAAGCAAATAGCCAGGCAAGTAGTCATGAAAGTGAATGAGATCCTGCAAAGGTGTCTTCCTCGTCTTTGCTTAGACTGAACATAGTCTAGATGCTGCAAATTAAAATTATACAATCTCAAGAAAAATAATTTATGTGCAAACTATAAAATCACCAGTTGCAGCACTGGGATAAATTCTACCATTAAAATATACCATAGAACCTAATAACAAAGAGTTACGCTAATCATGTTGTCCAAATATCCTCCAGAAGATGGGTGACCCAGTCAAGATAGTCATCAAAGTTAGAATAGTAAAATTACAGGATGAGAATAACGATCCGACTATAAAGAAGCTAGACGACGGTATCGCAGATCGTTCGCAAAAATAAGCACCCCTACCTGTTGTAACTCTTTGCGAAGAGATTTAATCGTTTGCGGCCAACCGAAAATATATATCTCGTAGGTGGAGGGGTTGAAAATTTCCTTAATTTCCCCGGCGAAATTGCCTCGACCTCGATGAAACAGGGCACTGGCTGTGCCTCGTCGTATATCCGAGCATTAGACCGGTCTCTCCACCCTCGAACGAGGTAGGCAGCTGGATAGACGTTGCCAAGCCAGCTGGGGTAACTTGAAGTATGCACTTGACGCATGCAACCTCCACTCTGCCGTGTATTTTCGAGCAGGCCAGCCCCCAGAAAACTATCTCTCTCACCTGTCTTGAAATACTATTTTTTCTGTTACTTGCTATAATCTGAACCTTGCAATGTCCAGTCCGTAAGATTCCTCCTGATACGCGGTTCTGTAATGGCACTGAATTTGTAGATCTGTTTGTTCTCTGACAAAGAATAGTAGCATTTGAATATTTGGACCTTTGGAAAATAGGTGTATGATCATTTGGGAGGATCCTTCCATTTCTGTACCCCAGATCTACACTGTTCCTCCAGATCTCTGCAACTTCATATCCCTACATTTCAAGATTGCTGTACTCCTAGATCCACATGTTAACTGATATATCTTCAGATCTGTGTATTTACAGATACCTTCTCTTCATATGCACCAATAGCTATATATCAGATTCACAGATCCTCAGATACTTGCATCTCTAGATCAGTATATCCCCAAATCCCTGTACTCCCAAATCTCTACGCCTACAAGTAGCTATCCGTACATTCCTAGATCTCTATATCCATCAATAGCTATATCAGGTACCTATATCTCCAGATGCCTTTATCCCCTATTCCCTGTATTCATAGATTCTTGCATATCCTAATCCCTACATATCCAGATCTCTACATCTCCCAATTCCTACATTCTCAGATTGCTACATCTAATCCCTGTATCCCCAGATCTCTACATTCTCCGATTTCTATATACTCGGATTCCTATATACTCAAAGTCCTCTTATCACCAGCTGCTATAACCAGATTTCAATTACAACTTCTTGAACATAAACGAATCGTAATCGAGCCAAGAATTGGACGATCCGATCATTAAACACTAGAAGATACATTTTCGAATCGTAAACTATTTATCTTTGAACCGTGGCTAGCTAAGATAGAAAAATGGCCGCAAGTAACGAAAGTTCCACTGGGATAGCATCGATCGAGAGGTAAAGGTCGGGCATTCGTGTCGGCCCGAGGGTTGTACACGATAGCCCGAAATTTATTTGAACTTTTAAAGTCGTTCAACAGCAGTCTGCGCCTTGTCTTGTTTGCTATCGACTCTTCGCTCGAGAAGACACGTGTACGTTGTACTCCAGGCAAACGGAAGTTCTTTCATCTTTTCTTGCCGGCCCGTCTGGAAAGACACCTTCGAGCGAAAGTTGTGCCCGCCAACGGACAACTTGTATCGTCGAGTTTTCTTGCGTCGAAACCCGCGCCTTGTCTACCATTCCCTTTTTTCCCGGTAGAAGTTCGACGATCGTCCAACAGGGTTCAACCACGGGTGGGGAGTCGCAGTGTCGGATTAATTGGTGTCAGTCAGTATCCAGTTTGGTGCTCGCGTTAACTGATACGCGAGATTTACGAGGCGAAAGCACGAAAAAAGACAGATACGATATCGCGGACCGGTGGTTCTGAATAATGAGCCCGATATCCATAATTGTCTATCAAACCCGTTCGTTCAATGAATCGCTCCTCGTGCAGGTTGCTTCTCGGACGAGAAATAAGATCGACGGTTGATTCTCAGATCTGTGCGGAAGACACGAGATGTTCCTTACGCTTGTGGGATTACTGGAGGTCCCATTAAATATATCCCTTGTCAACTTTCTCTATCCACACCATTTCTTCGTGTTTCGTTATCTTCTGAGCACAAATCGATCTATTTTTTAGCGGGTTACTCTGGATAAGATATGTGGGCGAAGGAAGGTGGATTTCAGAGTATTTGGGGAGTATTCAGAGAGAGTCTAGTGAAGGAAAAATTGTGGATCTGGAAACTTGAGGATCTAGCGGCTGAAGTATCTAGGAGTTTAAGAATGTAGGAATTTTGAGAGCCAGTAAATTGTGAATTTGTGACTTTATGTACCTTTAAACATTGAAATCTTTTGAGATTTTTAGTTAAAAAAATAAACATACGCCTATATTTTCTTATTCAGTCAACTTAACCTTGACTGTGAAGTCCAGCAGGTCAACCTTAGAGGTATTCGATAGAGAAGTACTCTCTGTGTGTTCCATTTCTTGGAGAAAGCTGAAAATGTATTCTCGTGAAAAATGCATGCTAACAACTTGCTCCCGCAGCGATAACAGCGTGTTTTCAATTTACAATTCCAGTCAAGTATCAGTTAGAGATTACGGTTAAAAACAGGCATTAAGAAATATGGGTCACTCGAGAAAATATTAGGTATTTTTCAAGTTTGAAAATCTGTTCGAACGATCTCCGATCCGATTGCATACCTCAGGTATCATGGTATACGTTGCCAGCTTTGAGTCACCAGTGTTTATCGATCAAATAGCTTGCTCGAGCTTACAAACTTGGCTGGCAAGAATAATATTGACGTTTAATTGTTGCATCAGGATTCGAGTTTCGCTTACAAGCGGCCCTTTGTCCGGCGATTTCACCGATTGAACTATCTGGCTCGTGAATCTCAAGGATTAATTCTACCGTGGACTAATATTCGACATGGCTGTCGTCTACACGCCCACGCGCGTGTTCGTCGAACACGCGATCCTGCGGTTTTTAATTGGGCCTGCACGCCTCTCGCGATAAAACGATTAATTGCAAAGACAGTTCCGCTGTTCTGGAACCGACTGGACCACCGGGGCGTTCAGAATACTCGCCAATTCCGGAAACCGTTCTTTCTCTCTCCGAAAACGCTCGGAACACACGGCGTTATAAAGCCGCGACGATCGCGAGCGGCGAGCTCGTAAAACGTCTGGAAACTTGCGTGGGAGGAAACGTCAAAGTTAGTGAATGGCCCATTCAATGCAGTGTCGCGTCCGGTCAAACCGGTCCGCGATCTCTCGCCGTGTTTATTTGGCATGTTCGCTATTCTCGTGTGGCGAATACAAGCCCGGAGAGAAAAAGACGGAAGGAAACGTGGAGGACTCCGAACGAGAAAGAGAAATAGAACGAGCTAGAGAAGAAAAAAGAACTCGCGACGGTCGAGAAAAAAAAATGGAGGACGAGTATATTCGAACGGGGTTTCCTCGCGACTTTCTTCGTTCAGCATCGATCTATCCCGTTTCTCGACAGGAAGAGACACCGGTCGAACTTCTAAACTGTCGCCTCGAATCAAAGCGAGGAGAAGTTCCTCGAGCAAGTTGGCCACTCTGTCGAAGACAATGAGATGTCTGCGACGTGTCCCCGAGCCTGTAGAACGTCTCTGTCGCTTTGAGCCACGGAACCGGAGAGAATTGATCGACTCGCGAGACTCATCGACCGTGTGATTCATTGCGTCGTTAGTACCCAGTCAAATGCTGTACACGCTCAGGCATTTAACACTGGATACGCGTTCTATGGTCTTGCGTTAAATTGCCACATCTTGTATATTAACGCGTTCTATATCGACCTGTTGTGCTGCAACGAGCTGTACCTCGACGAGCTGTATCATTACACGTTGTATGACACGTTGCCTTTCACGATGTCCTTCGACGCGTTATATCGCAACGTATTTGATGCGTTGAATTTTGCAGCGCCATCTTTCGACACGATGCATAACAACGCATCGCTACATATTGCATTTTAACGCTTTGCTTCTTGATGCGTTGTAGAGTAACATGTGTCTTTTACAGTGCCGTCTTTGAACGCGTCATATCGCACGCATTATATTTCGATGCGCCATCTTTCGACGCGTTGTATCGACGCCCTTCTTCGAGACGATAGCAACGCATCGTATCGTGTATTTTGACGCGCTGCTTTATTCACTGTATTTCAGCATGTTTTATTTAGATGTACCACCTCTCGATCTTTATTTTAAGAGTTTATTCGATCCAGCATTCGCGTTTGCTTATTCCATCGACATACAATGACCATCATTTTTTCTGTTCCAGGTAAGCCATGGCAAATCCTTTTCCATTCGTCGGATCAAACGTAACGTGACCCGTGAGTATTTGACGATGAATACAAATAAGCGCACTGGAGCGGAACCCTGAGAATGCGATTCTAATCCAGTGACTCTCATTTCCATTTTACCCGTTCGAATTAAAGGGAGAGGATATGAAATTTCATTGAGATTTTTACCGTGACGGTAATTCACGATTCGAACGTTAATTATAACGATGTTACAACCTCAAGTTGACATGCGACGAATATTAAATTGGGTCCCGAATGATCCAGCATTCGCAGTCACAGGGTTAAATATAAGTCCAATCATGGTAGTAGCTGGTGGCCGGTGAAACGTGCCCGAAGTAATTGTTATTCTCGCATAACTTAATGGCTTCATCAACAATTCAAATCGAGTCGCGCATAAAATGCAAGATCGACGACAGCCGCTATCCCCGCGAGGATATTTCTTACCGCTGAAAAAGTGACTTCTTGCTGGCTATTGTTTATTTACGGGGAGGGCCCGCAGTAACAATCAATTATGGATGAAGCAGGAACGGGAACAAGGAAAAGGATATATACATAACGGGTATATCTGTTTTCATTAAAATTGGACGGTCCATGCTGTTTTAACGAGAGGAAACTTGTGGTCGTATTTCTTGGAACTTTTGTCCTCTTTCGAAGTCACGATTTGGATTTAGAATTCTATGATACTCCGTGTAGAGTTGTTTAACTTTTCTTCCTTCGACTGAGCTGCGTTAACACGTTTACATTCGATGTATCGTGTTTTGATGTTCACTCAAGGTAAAATTGCCCGACGACCCACTTCCAATTTTACAATTTTCAAATCTTTAAAATTGCCCGACGACCCACTTGCAATTTTACAATTTTCAAATCTATAAATTCGCAAATTTTTCAATCTATAAATTCGCACATTTTTAAATTGACTCGGTAACTTAGGATCTTAGGCATCTTGAAATCGTGCTCCGCAGGACCTGCAGGGGTGAAACGCAGAGGGTTCGAAGTGACAGAAGGAGCAACGCTATAAAATAATCTGAAAACAATGCGCGAAACGTCAGTACCATCCTCGGCTTCTCGATTCCGGCCGTCGAATCCCGGGCGCGTCGAGTCAATAACAGAAAATAAAAGAGCAAAAGTATACAGAGAATAAAAGAGCATCGAAAGCGCAAATGGCGCAATGCTCGTCGTCAAAGGCCGTTTCTATTTACCGCCGCCCCCGTTTTTCCGGCGACATCGATTTCGATTTACAAGTCTGGCCGCGTTAAACTCGACGCCTATTGACCGATATTGATTTCCTTGCCATAGTCGAGGAAACAACCCCTGGAAATATTCAATTATAACCGTTACTCGTGTTGCACGCTCCACTCGGATTTTTCAATAACCAACAACTAGAAGGAACATCGAAATGAGTCTACGTACTTGGAGGTTAACCCTTTGAGGCACATATTTTTTCAAACCCCTGGTACATTAAGGTTATTTCATTTTGAATGAAAACCATTACTAAATGACACAAAATATGCAAAACCCGTAAATAGTTAAACATTTTAATCAGCTAGTACTATAAAATTTGAATCGTCTATTAAACATTTCTGTATTTGGTTGATGAGGGTGTATGTTTTAACATGTCCAACAAAATTGTTAAAGCAAGGTTGAAATATTTTGTAGTCCAAAAAGAGTCCTCGTTTTTTAAGGGTATATTCGATATGTATGTCTGACAACAATTATTTCGTAACCCAAACGACAACCTAACCTAGTACTATCGGTAAAAGGGTTAAAATATAGTAAAAGGGTTGAACCTGCCGAAGGGATTAAAATGAAACGAGTAATAATAAAAGGGTCAGGTATTGACGCAAATAAACGAATGTACTATGTGATAAAATGTCGAATGGGCAAAACTGAAAGCATCGGAAATATCCTGGAGGTTAGTCGAGCGGGCAATGTCTTTAACGCGATACAAACTTTCACGCTCGGCTAGCGATCGAACGAATAATGTAATCTGGCGGTGTCCCGTCTGAAAAAAGAATTGCTGGGCGCAGCAGCCGCGGCGTTTAAAGGCCGATAATTGAATTCACCAATATCACCGTATCTTCCGTATTGAAAATTCAGGCTCGCCCACGCACGTGGCCTCCGTGTGGGCGGGTGCGCGAGCTTCGAGCTGGTTTATCTCGAAAGCACCTCGGCCAGGATCGAACGACACTCGACCGATCGTTACAACGCCGATAGCATCGCCGAGAGTCGCGGCCACGTTTATTGCATCGTCGGGGAGAGACACTCGCGTCGCGTGCGTTATGCACGCAACGTCATGCAACGGATTTTAGAGCTGACCGGTGTCCGAGCAATTTTCGTGCCGGTTTTTGCCCATGGGAAATTCAATTGTGAGGATACACGCTCCATAATTTCATACCGCAAACGATCTTTTGCGATTTTATCGTTAAAGAATCTTCGAACTTTCTTAACAATTTCGTCGATATCTTGATATCTGCCTATGCGAACTTTATTTATAGAGAGACATTTTATTGTTATACTATTTTACTGATGCATACCGTTATACTGTTGTACTATAACTTTACTGTGCTACACTGCTAATGCACAAGTAAAAAATGCAACACAATCGGCGAACGCTGCATGAATTAGCGATTGTGCCGATATCATTACACGCTAAAAAACCGTACATATTACCTTTCCACGAACCGTGTACGAGATCGAATCTCAGAAGCGATATATCTGCAGTAGCAGGTACAAATTACGAAAGAGTATCGACCGATGTCGAAAGATGTCGGCATCGCGACAGCCCATCCAGCGACGGTTGATCGACGTTTTGTTTGGTATTTCTCGTACGCCTGGTAAATAGAGTTATTACAAGTGCATATACGAGTCGCGATTATTTCAACGAACAAGATTTATCGACCCTCCATCGTTGCTCGTGTTCACGCGAGTTGACCTTTCTAACGATCTCGATGTATCGTTGTTCGCGTGAGCGCGCATACGCTCCAGCTGTTAGATAACCAATTAGAAATGTGGAAAAAACGCGGCGCAAATCGAATACATTTCACGTATAATATCGGCGTAATATCACATCAAACCAGATTACACACCAACTTGAGGCAATTGAATTAGCCACGCGTGTTACGGTGGAACGTATTCACTTAGAACAGCTAAAAGGTTAAATTTATCTCCGCTTTCGTCTAGCCTCTAATCCCGACACCGATCGTTCCGTTTTACGTACCGCTCGGATCCGTTTCCATTTTCCATTTCACGTGCCGTTCACTTTCATCGGGGCCAATAATTAATTCCGTTCGAAACGAATCGGGGAGATTTCACGGGCGTCGTTCGCGAAAAAAATCATTTACCGTGTCGCGATCGAGCCGCGGTGAAAGTCGCCGATTAATTTAATCGTTCTCCGTTTCGTCTCGTGAAAGACAAATATAATTCTCGATAGAGAACCCGACGAGTACCGATTCCCTCGCTCGAGCAAATTAACGAGCCTCCTTCGCCGATACATTCGCGTTAAATTGGTTACATTCGCAAATAAATAATTTAATACCACTGTGGCAAATTGTGAATGTTGCCCGAGCAAAATGTGATCGACGCAGCGTGTTATTTTCCTCGATGTTTGCTCGTAATTTGGTTTTATTGCAGCCTGCCGAGCATTGAAATTAATTAAAATACAACGATTGCTAGGTTAACGACGTTCCACTCGACGAGACACCGAGACAGCTCAGTTTCTTGCTTGTTCCTCAATTTTTCCAAAGTTCGTCAGATGACGATTAAATGATACGTGTAACCTCCTTATTCGCATTTACTACTTACTACGAAACATACTCATCTCATTTTTTTATAAGTCTAAATTTTCTGTCCATTTAACATAGTGACAAGCAAACTTACCGAAAATATTTTTTTGTTTGACTTCAAAAAATTGCTAGAGATGCTATACAAACAGAAAGGTAATTCAACGTTAAAATTTTCATAATTAATAATGTGTTACAGTCGTGTCTGTTAAAATTCAAATTGAATGTATAAGCAAACATAAATCTGGTTAGAAAATTAAGCCTCTTATTTCGTGAAATATCCGATACACAAAGGATTAAAACAGTGACAATGAGAAACACGGTGAATTGGATCCCTAACCATCGTCTCGGTATTTCGATTCACGCCTGGCAGAGACACTGAATGAATCGATAAGAGTCGCGTGGGTCGAGATCGTGCTCACCGTACCCGTACTACGCACCGACGTCGTTTCCCGTCGTTTTCTCTTTATTATCCGGTTCTACCCTTCTGTATTTGGAATTCCGCGTAGGACTGGTTTGTGTCCGATGCTCTTTTCCCTTTCTGTTCCTCCTCGTTCCTTCCCCTTCTACGTGTAATCCAAATAAAAGCCGCGAATACGGGGTGGTTTCGGAATTGTTGCACTCGTCGACATCGATCTGATGGTTCAACAGTTTGTCATTTTATTTTAATTATGTACCACTGCAACTGAGTGAATAGAGTGTGTATGATTTAACTGGCAGGGTTACTCGTGTATTTCGTCTAGATACAATATATGAAAATTGAAGTTCTTGGAATAAAATTTAAGATTTTGAAACATGTTCAGTTTATAGTGCTCTCCATTCGCTATGTGAACAAAATTTCTTCGTCATTTAACAAATTGTTACTCTTCAATCAGCTCCAGCATTGGCTAGAAGGAGTAGCAATTACGAACCTGCGGTTTAATCACGCTCGTTAATTTATGACCGATATATAATTGCCCAATCGAGTTCGGTCATACGAGCGATTTTACGCTGGCTCGCGATACTCAGGTGCCATCGATAAACGTAATTAGGCTAGAGATGGTCGTTTTGATTGACCAGAATACTCGCGAAGTAGGACGATACAGATCAATCACACGCGCGTAAATAATGAAGTATCGTTATCGCGATACGTTGTATGACGTGTTAACGACAGACCCAGGTGACATTTGGGTCCGGAACGATCGCCGGTTCGCGTTCGCGTAAAATTTCATGGCCGCTCGTTAAAGTTAAGCCTCGTTCGACTGTTTATTCAGTTTTGGTTTACGGTGAATTCGACGCCGTTTAAGTTTACAGAAAACGGCAGTGAAATAGTTGGAGTCGAGATTCTTGGCGGCGTTTCGCTCGAACGCGAACAGTATCGCTTCTCCGCTGATGATCTTGAACGAAGCTGCTTTTACAGACTGTTAAAATTGATATCTGCTCTCGAGGATCGTAAAGCGAGGGAGAAATTTACGATCCCGTGGAATCTTGTTGCGAATCAAGTGCTCGGGATAGGTATTCGAAGATCGAGTTTCTTATGGCAAAATGTGCACTACATTCTGCGATGCTTACAAAACGTGACGCAATTAAAATTGATGAAGCTGAAGTCTCTATTTCGCGGAGAGAGATGAACGTTGAGACTCTGGAATTTAGGTGTGGTTTTCTTTAATGTCTTTGGATATGGTGTAATGATGGATTTGTTATTTCAGTGACCTGGAATCTTTCATATTCTTAAATTCTCAAATTCCCGAATCTTTAATTTAAGAGATTTAAAAATTTCAAAATGTGTAAATAAATTTTCGAACTTCAGAATTTTTAATTTCGCAAATTCCCAGATATTTAACTTCTCAATTTTCTAAATTTTCAAATCTCTACATCTCCCGATTCTCACATTCTCAACCTCCTACACGTCCAATTTTCCAAATGTTCAAATTCGTAAATTACTAAATTTTCACATTCTAGATTTTTAAATCGTCAAACTTCCAAACCTTCCATTTTCAGATCCCCAAACTCCTGGATCTCCAAATTCCCAGATCCCCAAATTCTGAAGGTCCCGATTTTCAAAATGATAAAATTCTCAAATAACGCCTACTCGCCGAATTCTCCAGTTCGTAGCGAATAACAAATTCCAAACAAGCGACCCAAAGACCCAGAGAACACAGAACAGCGTTTAAGATCGGACGATTCCTGAACGGACAGCACCAGACGTGTACACGGCGAGTGGGTAGAATTCGCGAGTCACGTTAACGATAAGCAGATAAAAATGCAGATAACAAGCGAAGTCCAAGAGTAAGATTGCTATGAGATCATCTTCTCTCCGACATGTTATTAAATGCATGTTCCTCGGATTGATAGAACTATGCATCCGGCGTGCTATGATAACGTTCATTTCCCTGACCGAGATTTCACGATTTTCGACTAACAGTACAGAACGTTAACTTCCATGTACCTGTATTCTTTTTTTCAGAAACATAACTGTACTACTTCGACCAGTTATTAGATGAGTAAGGCTTTTCGAATGGAGTTTATGAAAACGCGAAGTGTTCCGACAACGATTAGATGATGTTTCGCTTGGAAAATAAAATGATCGATTTTGAAACGACGAACGTTTCGTGTAATTTCACGAGATGGAAGATACTATCAAATAGTACGTCATGTCAGTTTGAAGCTTATACAGCGTGAAATATTACCGGTATATTAAAATATTTGTTAAAATAGGAAGTATTATTTTAAGAGTATTAGTGATTTATATTTCGTTAAATTTTAATTTGATGTGTGATAATCGTTTTGTATTTTTATGAGATCAAATCGCACGTCCCACTTTCTATCATCGAAATCGGTCATTTGACACACAGCGAGCTAATGTGTCCGACTGTACATAGCCATTTTCACTGTGCCAGTGGACATACAATATTAATGACAAAGTTACGTGCTTCTATGACAACGTCAGTGAAACTGGTATACCCTGGATTGAAATGGAAAGAAGAAGAAACAGATTGACCTTTTGATCCTGTAACGTCTACGTGACATCTGCAAGATCAACGTGACTCCCTTGGGTGCCATGGTCTTTCACATCACGACACACTTGTGGTTGAAACACGTATCTCTAACCCAGTACCTTCTTTAATTTGTATCTGTCTACTCGTATTCGTGGGCGAATTAAATATTTGCTTTCAGCAGAAACGGTCGAAACATATATTAATTTTGATACTTTCATTTGCAAACTATTTACTTTTGATTTAGGGATTTTGGAACTGGTGTAAGAGTAGATCAGTACGAATATAATCAATTAATGCGTGTTGAATTGGACAGTTAGTATAAATATTCTGTGAAGATAAGGTAAATATTGTACAATAGCGTCTTAAATATTGTAACAATCATAACAATTCTCAGTTTATAAGGTATATAATTTATAAGGTACATGTGGCATGAGATTTTCATGAACAAGTGTTACTTGAACACCCGAAGTGTCCATCTATCTGAATGAAAAGTACGAAAAATTGTGAACCGATAATAAATCGGAAAAGATTGTCTTCAAAAGACGTGATAAGGAAAGTGTTGTGGAATACAAGTTGAGGAGAGTAATAATCCCGTTTCAGTTTCGGGCGTGCAACGAAAGCAGCAAAAGGGTGAAGAGTTTACTTTTCTCCTTGTGCATCGCTCCGTATCGTCTTCGTTGTGGATGATAAGCGCAGCCCTCGCTCTCGAGAGCATTTTTTGCCCGGGCTTAGATTGTTGGCGTACGTACGTGTCGCGGTGAAACGCGCATAGGTGGTCCCATTATAATCACGAAGACGCGAACAGATGCAAAGGGCCGCGTTGCAGGTTACAAGCGTGGAAATGCAGCCGCGCGACGTATAAGGCAAGGCTGTCTGATGTGTCTGGCGAAGCGACAGTCGGCTGCTTGTCCCATTGTGGGCGTCCCTGTGGGACGACACGGTACCCCGATTCCCTTTTCTTATAAACGTAGACTCCCTGTTACACTTCGCCGTAAAGATATTCCATTCCTGTCGCGAACGCCTCGATGCGTTTTCGCTCGGACCACCGCTATCGAACCCTCTCAACAATTCTTTGACATGACCTTTCACGGCTTCCTTCGCTCCGCTATTACCGCCAGACATATTTCACCGGATTTTGTCTCGACTGACGTCTGCACACGGCTATTCCAACAAGAACCGGATTTTACGCTTCGAAACTTTAGGCGAGTCAGAACAATCGAAATCGATCATAAGTTTAAACGTTCAAGTACGCTCGAGCGCTATATGGCCTCTTGAACAAATCTGTAATACTCTGTACAAACCTTTCGTGCACTCCTTCATTACTACACTTTGGAACACCTGAAATTTCTAAATTACCCCAATAGAAAATCTTTAGATCTATAAATTTGAACGTACAAAATTTCTGAATTCAGCTGTTTTATCAGGAAAGCGTTGAACGCTGGTTCCGTAAATCTTAATGTGCTTTCCTTTCAACTTTGGCATGGGATATTTACAGCATAATTAACCAAACTGTATTACTTCAAGCTCAGTGTTCGCTCTATGCCCCTGGGGATCTTTTCTCTGCAGTTACTCTGTATGTAAATGATAACAAACTTTAGTGCAATAACGTGTTTCGATGGTCGGTCTCTTTGTGACACTGGCAAACAGCAATGCTATGGCGTGTATAGTGTACATAGCTTCGTTTTATGCATCGCGTAACATTCGTGAATTAATAATAAACATGTTATTGCATACGTTGTGGATTAAACTCTCGCGATACGCTATTGTTCTCGAAAAGTGAATGGGGACAGAATTTTATTGTTTGTCCAATCGGTAACGAACTAATATTAATTGAATATGATTGAGTTGAAGCGGAAACGCATACAATGTTACATAGCACAGTGAAAATAATCGTGCGTCAATTCGTCAAAGAATGGCGAATTGGGAAAATAAATATAACCGTTGTAAAAATTACGGTCGAACAATCGTTTTCAATTTTCGGCCATAAAAGTATTTGTGTAAAATTTTACAATATCTCGCTGTTTATTAAAAAATATGTGTTTGAACAAACGTATTGTTCCAAATCGTATTGTTTCTACGAATCGTTAAAGGCTCATTTCCATTTCGGTGACGTTTACGTTTCGTTAATGGCCCCATCGTAAAGGGATGGTAGACGTGGAAGAAACATAGGCGTCGTAATCGTTAAACGGACCAATAAATTTCGTCTAATTTATGGAACAATTTAACGATCTGATAATAACGAAGCGTCTTCGGCTCCATCGATTTTCCTCTCTTTATTATTCGAAGAACCGGAGACCAAATAGGGACGTGATTGCTTCTTTTGTTCGATTAAATCGTTTCCGGAACGATCTCAATGGGCAAATGGGATCTCCGAAAACTCATCAAAAAAGTTGTGTCTCATCGAAGGAGCACTACTTTGGATGCAAAGTACTCATCTTGTGACGAATAAAATCAGTAATAGCGATGTTGATCGGATACAGTGGCGATCAGAAATTTCCAAACTTAAGGATTCACAAGTTTTCTACAACGCTACAAAAACTTCCTTTGGTAACTCGTAACTCTCTGTCCTTATCAAATAATAATTCTATAATCAACTAAATTCACTAACATGACAACAAGATCTAAGTTAATCGAAATCGAATCAGTCCACGTCGACACAGCGTTTCTTCCGAAGCACCTCGATAACCCGGTCGCAAATTGCTAATCGACGCTCGAGACGCGAGCTATCGATGGAACGAGGTGATGTGTTAGAGTCACGGAACAGCGGCTAGGCTAGGCCGGTCCATGATACCGAGGACGATACAAATATCGAACACGTCGCAGCCCATTAATCTAATGTCCCGTAGCTTTATCGTGCCGCTTAACGGCGACTATCGATACCGCGTTCGACCACCGACGTCTTCCTTTCTCCGTCGATCGACGCCGATCGTTCACCACCTGCTGTTGCACCTGAGCCTCTACAAACGGTAGATCCTGGCATGTACGCGTTCTTTTCCTCGAAACGACGGGCTGTCGTCAGATGCTAACGACATTTATCGCGATGAGTCTGACAGTCTGTCTAACGACCAACATGAAACTCGAATGTTCCTGTCGACGCTCAAATGCCGAGTCTTTAATTAACCCGAGACTTTGTGCGTTGGCGTTTCGGTTTGTCTGGCAATGTTTAAATGTTAGATTTTCTATTTGCAGATTGTTATTTTTCATTCGATCAAATGTTACTGGACTAATCTGAAGTGCTTGATTGCATCTCGAGATTAATTCTAGATGCTTATCAAACTTTACAAACTTTCGATTTAATTTCGAATATTTAGAAATTAAAAGTTATCAGATGTCAGGAGGAAATTGTTGTATGGTCTTTTTTATCACTTTTCATGTTTTCACATCTTTCTGAGCCATATAGCGAGACTCCGCTGTACGCGAAGTCAAAATCGATATTCATGCTGTAGAATCAATTCGACAGTACCGAAAAATATACGTAATGGTTGATAATGGTTGGCAATATCGGGGGCAACGAGTACGTATTATACGCGGAAATGGAGAGCCAGAAAGTATTATGTAATACCGTGGAATGGTACGGAACATCCGATAATCCGGCTGCACTTTGGTCCGGATACCATCAAAATTTTATTATCGTATCCACTTTATGTCGGATTAGCCTTCCAATTGTGTATTACCGTCCGACTTGAACACGTACGTACGCTTCCGGGCTTGTTCGTGGATAAAGATGAGAGGAAAAAAGAAAGGGAAAAAGAGAAGCAGGTAAACGATTGCTGGCAGACGCTACTCGCGTCGATGGACATCGTTGCATGGGTTATTCAACGAAAGTGTTACGAGATCCGTCGTTTTGTTTCGATCGAACGCCGTTCCACGAGCACGCACGATGGCTCGCTGCATGCGCCACCGAAGATTTATGATATTCTTCGCACGAAAAGGCAGGACGAGAGGCTTAGCAATAAATAACGTTTCACCTCGAAGGCACGCATACGTGAGGCCGCTGTTATCGATGCAAATGCACCTTGCCGCACCTACTCGCCACGGAAATAAACGACGACCGCTCGTTTTTCGGTACGTACTCGCGATATTTTGCTGGGAAACTCGAAATCGAGCTTCCGCTTAATTCTTCGATGGGTCAAGACATTTTGTACAATTTTTTTACATTACACTCCCGATATCGACGATAACGCGATGACATACGTGTCATAAAATTTGTTATATAATTACAAGTCGTACGTATTTGAAATTACGGGTAATAGAAGTAACGGAGTGTTGTAAGAGAAGATAAAGTTTGTATACAATTTACAAATTCCCTAAGACACCATGTACAGTCTTTCCGTGCGATCTCTCTGTGATCATATGTCTATGTCGATTAAGAGAACAAAGAAACAGATAGGTCTGGCATTGCGAATGCAATCGTGGAAATTGCAATCGGAGATCAGAAACGTATTAGAAGTAAGGATTCAATAATGGCTGCGGCAGGCGCGTGGAGAGTCAGGTTGAAAGGATTAACGCGACGACCATGACCACCCTTCCACATCCTCCACAATGACCCTACAAAGGACGATTAACAATGACGACCGTCAGATCCGTAGACAAACCGGTATCTACGCTCTTAATCGGTCGCTCGTCCCTTTTAATTTTTCCACCGCGAGACAATACGCAGTGACGTAAGTCTCCGTTGAAATGTCGTCGCGGCAGCCGCCCACGGCAATCATAATTCCGCCTAATTGCCTCGTTTATTAGCCTCTCGGAGACATCCGGCTATTTATAGGCAGCGACAGACCCGATCGTCGCGACATTATCCTCGATCATGTATCACCGGCTGTTTTTCCATTTTCCAGCTGGTCGACCGACGAAAAATCATTTCTATCCGGTCGTCTCGAGCAACCTTTCCCATGACGGTGATCGATTAGCTTCAAATTGACTCTTTTCACAGACCGGTCAGGGTTTCGAGCGAACGGGATTCCTTGTTTCACCTTGGCCTGATGGATCCACTCGGCCGAAATCTAGTTAAGGCCGTGTCCGATTGGTTCTGTAGCCGGCAATGTCCCTCAATACCGTTTCCCACTAATTGGATTCTTTTCCTTTCGTGTTCTTCGTTCCCACCCTCTGCGCCCCGGCCAAATACTCTGCTATTGCGAAGTCGTTAAATGTACCTGCTGCTGGCTACAACTACTTCCTTTTTAATTGCCTAATCTTTCTTAGCTCTATGTTGCTATCATTTTTCCTGGGTCTACATTTTCCCAGGTCCATTCTCTGCGTCTAGCTTTCTTTGTGTTCGCCCAATTTTTGCTTCATTGCCCATTTCTATCCTACTCATCATAAATTATTGCTATGTGTCATTATTACTTATAAAGTAACCATTTAGTACGGTTGACATGAAGGTTCGATTTAAATAACGCCCTAAATCAGCTTGCCAAACCAAAACATTAACGCCACTCCCACCGCGGAAATAAGCCCCGACATGGCGGCGGCGTCTTGTTCGAAGGACGCGTACGTTTCGGTTCGTAAACGAGGTAAACTTCTCGTAGCGTAACGAACTCTCGTTGTTCTAGCCGAAATTTCCGCCGGTTTCGCTCGACTCGACGCGAGACGACGATCTTCTAATTATCCTTTCCGAGGACGACGATTTATGGATGCTCGATTCCCACGGAATAACATTACAACTTAACCGGGACCGCAAAGCTGGAGGTAGAGACGCGCGTGCACGCTGGCCCTCCGCGTCGTTAAACCGGAAACTGCTTTCTCTCCTTGCCGTGTTTATACAGTCAATAAAGCGGTCCGACTCGAGTACCGGCCGTACGCTCGACGGTTTTGCCGCGGAACGCGTTTCAGTCCCGTCCTGAAATTAGTCCTGTAATATAGTCGCCGACAACTGTGCCCCCGGGGCACTGGTACACCGAGAGCAGTTTGAACAATTCTTTTATTTCGAAATTTGCAGATTGTTCTATTACTGGACTACTAAATTTCTGAATTTTACATCTTCAAGTTTCCCAAGCATCGAATTTTGTGTTCATGTCCTCACGATTCTAAATTCCTGCATCCCCAAATTTGTCAGACCTGAAGTTCCCAAATTTTTGGAATTTCAGTATTTCCAAATCCCTATGATTCTGAATTCCTGAGTCCCCAATTCTTTTCAATTCCGAAGTCGCAAATATCCCAAATACCCACATTTCTAAAATCCCAAATCTCCAAATTCTCAAACATCCTAAATTTCAATACGTCCAAGTCCCAAGAAGTTCAAGTTTCTCAAGTGCTGAATTCTCTAATTTCCAAATGTCTGAGTTCCCGATTCTTTCAAATCCCAAATTATAAAACTCTCTAAATTCCCACATATCCAACTAAATCCTTGAATTCTCAAATCTCCCAAATTGCAAAATTCGGGAATTCCCATCTCGTGCAGCTGCTCGTACCGAGTACGCCCGCGAGGTTTTGGGCGGATAATCTGCCCATTGGCGCTGTACCATCATCGAGTTTTATCTCGCGGCATAATCGAGCGTGATCGTTTCCGGCTACACCAGCTGCCGCAAAACTTACTCGACGATTACGATCTCGCGGCGCGTTCGGTAAATCCGTCGCTTTTCGCGAGCGTTCCTCGCGAGTTGTGCAGCGATTCACAAGAAACTTGGCCGGCGTCCAAACGCTTTGGGGACGCTGGCAGAGAGCGCGGTGGCGTGGCGTGGTGTGGTGTGGCGTGGTGCGGCATGGCGGCAGTTTTCGGTGTTTAGCGGGCCGCGCGATCGCAACGATTGCGCGCGTAATCTCGCATGCCAAATGCCCTGCCTTTTCAGCGCGAGCTCCGTTGTTCAACCGTCCGCCCGCGCGATTAATGGTCCGGACGAAATATGGAACTCGTTCCTGAATCGATATTTGCGATATTCTGCTCGTGACTTCTCGAAATCGTTCGTTTTTAGATGAATAATGTTTATTTCCTTTTATTAGTTGGTAGCTTGCGATGGTAGAACGCTAATCCTCGTTCTACCTACTGAATCTATATCTACTTTATCGAGGATTCTTCGTAAATGTATTCAACGAGCAAGGTATTATCAGCCTTTTTCTTTTAGGAATATATACGCGTATACATACAGGTATGTCCATTCACGTATGTACATATACGTATGTCGAATAATAGAATGGCAAAAAATATGGACCCGTATGATGGAAGGGAATTAAGAATTGTTTGAAATAAATTGTGGAATATTCTATTCACTAAATATATTTAACTATACCAAAAATGATTAATCCACAAAAAAGCCGACTCTTCACAGACTTTTCGCTGCAACATTCTTTTTTGCTTGCAACCCCTAGACCGAAAAAGTGGCCGACATTTGGCTGCTAATTTCAGCATTTTATGACTTGGCCTCAAAATCTTAATTTGCACGAATCTAGGATTTTCACCCGGCTAGTTGGTCCTACCTTTAGTATTTCACTGCAGATCCATGAAATATTTCAGATTTTTATAAAATCTGTAAAATTTGTCTTTGAATTCGAAGTTTGAATTTGTATCCTATGTTTTCTAAGTGTCGTTACGTAGCAACTTCAAGTAATTCGAAGCCAAAGTTGAAACAGCGCTTCACCTTTCCGGCAATGTAATAAACCTTACATTTGGACATTTCGCGGTTTCAAACTAAACGTATTTGTAGAAAGTTTGTCCGTCTACTAAGGGAACCATTCAAACTTCAGCACTCTTTTCTGTCATTACTGTTGCATAGAGTTAACCGTTAAGAAATTCAGCGAATTACTCATTTTCAATGAGTTTACCCAGCTACTTGGAACATCTCTGCGATGATAAATTCACGTGCTTTTAAAGGAGCTTCTTACTCAGTTTACAATAAAAATCAGGACACACTTTTCGCTCTTATGGTATAAATTATTGAACAAGTATGAGAATTCTACCAAGAGCTGCTGATAAATTTCTAATTTGTAACAAAATTATGTTCTATTTGTTATTAATTAACTTGAAGGAAGTACGGAAAATATTCATAAATTTTGCACAGGAGAAGAAAAATAACCATTTCCTAGTTTCACTATAATCAATGTTAAAAGGAAAGGAAGTCAACAGATTTTAACGAAGATGGTCATCGAGAACTTGTAGACTGTCGAAGCGTGTAGTTTAGTCGGAGCGTTGAATTTCTAAATAACTCGTGCTTCTTCCGTTACTGAAGACACGTTACACTTCCGCAGTATCGCGTGTTCCAAAGTTTTCCCCGGGGAACGCAAAAACCAGCGTCCCGTTTTCTATCACGACAACCAAAGTGCAGTATCATGCTTTCAGCGTCTGCTTGAAATTCAGATGAGAACGCGGAAAAATTTACGGGTCTTTGCTTACAACAAGATTCATATTTCCAAAGACTCCCGGTGCACGGGATTTTCATGGACAACCCCGCTCGAATATCCCCTGATCGATATATTATGAATCAGCTGTTTTTTTTTCCACCGTGAATCGTGATTTGGCGAAAAAGACTTCTTATCGCTGGCTCGGGATCGCGCAGTATTTTAAAGCGTTACGAAAATTTTGGGGTAAAAAAATTATTCTTCTTTTATGGAAAGAAAGTTTATTAGAACATTTATAATTCACAGTTCATACGGTGTTGCTAGTAATATTAGGATCAATGTTGTATTTCACTCTTGCGCTCGAAGTGCATTCTTCAGTTGATGTACTCTTTCTAGATAGTGAAATTCTATATTCTATATTATTGTTAAATATATGTATTTATTTTTATATCGAATATATAATATATATACATATTTAGGTACTTTATATTTTCGACTTACTTTTTCATGTGGGGTCACGAAGACATGCGCTCTCTTCTCAAAACACCCTGTATGCACGTGTTGCATAAAATATTCTCAGCAGTTGTACTTATCAACTTGTACTTGTCAATTATTTTATTTATTAATAGTATTATAACAACGAACTAACTTTACATAGTTCGCGTAACGTCTACGTCTCACTCTTTCCACCCCAAGAGTCACTGGAGTATAAATCCCTGCTCTTGTCACATTTAGCTGTATTGAAAACAAACTTACGCCACAGCGTTTGAATACGAAACACTCTGAATGTATACGAAATTCAGCAAGAACAAATATACAGATATTGAAGAATCCAAGAGAAACGTGATTCCAAGGAACAAGTAAAAAAGGAGTCCTTTGTGGGATAATATTAAATGTGGGAATTGTGGCGTGGGCCAACTCTTATCGCGAGACCGGTAGAAATCCAGCTTCTGGCGAAGGTTCAAACTTGCGCGATCATTTTCCCTTCAGGCAGCCGCTCCTTCCCGTATACCAGGGAGATTAGGTATCATCAGGCAACGACGAACGGCTGCTGGATCGTCGAAGCTAAATTTCCGGGTCGTGCTCTCGCGTTTATCGTTACAAACGAGCGCGTTCCGGCGCGGCTGATGCATTTCAGCTCAAGACGCCCTTTCGGGATTGCGCCGAGCTTTCGTCACGGTCCGTTCGTCGGCTCATTGTCGCGTGGCGACCCAATTCCCTTAATGAGGCCGTCTTTCGAACGGACTACATTCAAGAGTCGCATGCCGCGAACAAAAATGCCGGGAAAACACCGGCCTTCGTTTCCCCGACGATAATTCTCCGTTTCCGAACAGAGGACGAACATCCAGTGAGAGCTGTACTGACGGGCACATCGAGTGCTGGCTGGATAGGTCGAGAGCAAAGGTGGAACAGTATTTGGAAGGTTGGAAATTGAGGGTTGAGGAGGTAATTCAAGGTGTAGGGGGTAATAGATAGCTGAAGTTTGAGAATTTGGAGTTTAGGGATTTGGGAGTTTGAGAAGGTGGACATTTGAGAATTTGGCGGTTGAGAATTTTGTCATGTGGAAAATTGAAAGTTTGAGAATTGGGGTGCTTGCAAATTTGGGGTTTGAGAATTCTGTGATATAGGAACTTGGGAGTTTGAGAAGTTGGGCACTTGGAAATTTGGGGGTTGAAAATTTTGTCACGTAGAAAATTAGACGTTTGGGAATTTGGGTGCTTGCAGATTTGGGGTTTGAGAATTCTGTGATATAGGAACTTGGGAGTTTGAGAAGTTGGGCACTTGGAAATTTGGGGTTTGAAGAATTTGGGGGGGTTGAGAATTTTGTCATGTGGAAAATTGGAAGTTTGAGAATTGGGATGCTTGCAAATTTGGGGTTTGAGAATTTTGTGATATAGGAACTTAGGAGTTTGAGAAGGTGGACATTTGGAAATTTGGGGATTGAGAATTTTGTCACGTAGAAAATTGGAAGTTTGAAAATTGGGGTGCTTGCAAATTTGGGGTTTGAGAATTCTGTGATATAAGAACTTGGAAGTACGAGAAGTTGGACATTTGGAAATTTGGGGGTTGACAATTTTGTGATATAGGAGTTTAGGAGTTTGAGAATGTTGTCACTTGGAAATTTGGATGTCTGAGAATTTAAGCATTTGGGAATTTGGAAATATGACAACTTTTTGATGCAGAAATCTGGAAATGTGGGAATGTAGGTATTTCAAGAATTTGAGAATTCAGAAGTTTGAAAATTTGAAAATTTGTAGCTACATTTGCAGAATTTAGAAATTTAAAGAACTGAAAATTTTCAATAAAAATTAACTACCCAAGAGAGCCATATTTTTGTCGAATTTTATCTTTCAGCACTCTTCTATAAAAACAATGCAAATAAAGGGAACTGTTTCCTCGTGAAAGATTATGTTATTGTGTTACTGTATGTCCATTTTACCGAGTTCCTCAATTGTAAACGTTAATTGCATTTGAAATATTCTTGGATTGAAGTATTGTACAAGGTATTCAATGGAAATTTGTATCGGCATTGTTCTTGTTTCCCAGTTATGGAGTGCGGAACTAGGTAGAATTTTTAAGCAAGTCGTTCGAAGTTTGTTGAAAAGTTGCGACAGGGGAGGTTCATTTGCTCCATTGCATTCCTGATGAGTTCTTAAAAGAGAATAACGCAACGAGTGTAATTGTACATCGTTACCTTATTTTCATACTTGTGAGATAATTTTTTACCACTTGGAAATGGTGATTAAGTGTTTTGCGAAATGTTTAAATTGACAAGTGTCACACTTAAAGTTACACTTGTAACTTACTGTTTCAGAGAATTATTTTATTTTCAATTAATCTTTAATGCAATAAATTATTAAATTATCGTAGAGATAATAAAATAATTCATTAATTCCGCATCAACGTTAAAAAGTACCCTTATCTTCATATATTTCATTTTATCAGAATAAATTTCACGATTTAATCTTCCACGGATTTACATTCTTTGTTTATTCCGTCCAGAAAATCATTAAAATATCAAAGATTTTGCTCGAATCAGATTTATCGAGAAATGTGAAATGAAAATCCATTTAAAGGTGGAATTATAACTACAGTGGCCGTCGAATATCCACAGTTGAAGAGAAATACAGAACGAATTAACGAAAAATCAACAGAAACATGCTAAACTTTTTTGATGGACAGATATCGAAAGTACAATTGATTTTTAATCGAGTTTCAATCAATTGCTCTTCAATCCTGAAAATACTCTCGCGTCTGCCATCAATTATCAATGCCAATATGTTTTTTCATCCGCTAATTGAGATAACTCCAATGTGTATTACACAAATTGATTCTTCCCGGTATCGTGTTCCATCGAAAGCGTGCAAATTCATTTTCGCCTGTATGTTCAGAAATTAAAAAAAGAAAAAAAAAACACAAACGAATAAAATATGTGTACATGAAAGTTCAAACCGCGTGCGAACGATAGCTGAAATTGATCGTCGGACGCTGACAAAACGCAATATTTATTTTATTATTGCACGGAATCGGGGCAAACAGGAATTGGGGCTGACAGAAATCGAATGGCTGTCTTTCACGATTAAAACGAATCTTCGTTAATTATTTTGCTCGAATAATTGTTAAATTAGTAGATGCGAAAGGAAGATTGAGTTTTATTCGCTGGTTATTGCGGGAATTTGCGGATTTGGGGATTTGTGGAATTTGGGGAATTTGAGAATTTACAAATTTTCGAGTTGGGAAATTATGGAATTGGGAAATTTGAGAATTGGGGGATTTCCGAATTGAAAAATTTGCGATTTGGGAAATTTCAGAGTTGGGGAATTTCGGAACTGTGAAATTTAGAGATTTGGGGAATTTGAGAGTTGGACAATTTGGGAATTGGGGGATTTGAGAGTTGGGGAATTTAGGAATGGGGGGATAGTTGAGGAATTTGGGATGTGAGAGTTGAGAAATTTACGTGTTGGAAAATTTGAGTATTGGGGAATTTGAGAGTTGAAAAATTTGGGAATTGAGGGATTTGAGAATCGTTGAATTTAGGACTTGATTGAGTATTGAGAATTTGAAGAATTAGAGGCTGGTAATGTGGTAGTTCGTCAATTTAAGGATTTGAACAGCTGGAAATTTGAAAATGTTCGACTTTAATGTCTTGAGAACTTGAGAACTTGTGAATGTGAAAATTAGGAGATTGAAAATTTGAAAATTCGAAGACTAAAGAATTTGTGACTTCGAAAATTTGGAACTTCAAGAATGACGTGGCAACGTTGATAAATGAGAAGTCGAAATTCCCGAACATTTTCGTTATTCATCGGCTAGAAAATGCACGGTGGTAAGTTTTAAAGGGTTCGACCTTTCGAGTCGCAAGACTTTGTTAAAAGCACACTTTCATGGGCTCGCTAATGCAACGAACCACGTTACCGTGAGAAACTCTCAGGTTCTACCAACTTCCTTAAGTTATAGACTTTATAGGTAACCTTAACACACCGGCGTAACCGCAATAAAATTTTCAAACTTGCCCTGGCTCGTCTGTATTCGTTGCCTCAGCTTCGTTGTTTCTTTGGCAGTTATTTGCTCACGGTCTGTTGGCTGTTCCAACACGCGAATTTCGATGAACTTTCCATGAACTCGTTCGAACGACGAGCTTCTTCGATTCGAACTGTTGGTTAGAGATTAATTAACCACTCTGTAAGATTATTTGCTCTTTCCACGATGGAAGCCAGAGAATAATTCAGTTATTCGTTATCGACGAGCTACCACCGTTGGACGTTCTCCTGGATTTCAAATATTTTATTTAAAAGCCACGTGTGTTGTTTCAAGCTTCTATCCTTGCTACTGCAAATTCGCGAAGAGACTTGTCATCTTTTCTTATCGATTTTCCTAACCCTTAACCTATCATTTTGTGGACAGTTGCCACAGTTAATTAATTATTGTTACGACGTTAAGACAGCTGGAGAAAGTTAAAATGTTAGACATTATACATTCAGAGATCCTTGATTATGCGGAATATAATCAGAATCGAATGTAAAATTCAATTGCAGGGAAAACACGAGTCTTTCTCACGAACTGTAGGGTGCTTCACGGTGTCAGGATATTGTAGAACAAGGTGTTAATATAACTACAATACTTCTTATTAGAAATTTATAGATTACAAACCATAAAACTGACAAATGCTCTCAAAGTACATTTCTAAATTTCCAGACTCGCAAATGTCGAAATTCAAATTTGAACGTAATTCTAATTGAATCTGTTTTCGAAAATAAATTGACGTTCACGACGACGCAGGAAGATAAATACTGTTCTCGATCCATATTCATGTTCCCCACACGGAGCTTAACATGACTATTTAATTCGGTATAATGCCGTGAGGGACTTCAAACGCGACCTGCATGGTAAATAAATTGTTAAAATCCGTGGTAAACCATAACGAAAATGGAGGGTTCGTCTACGAGGTACAGAGAAAACGTTAACGAGAACTCGTGAAACCGTCCAGCTAAATAATTTTCAAATTATGAGAGAAAAATCTATTTAGTCCGGCTAACGAATCGCGACATTGTTAGGAAATTCGCTCGCCGCTTTAAACCCGAATGTTTCGCTGTGAATTACGCGGTCTAATGCTGCGGTTACGACACTCGAAGTGGAATACGCTGTCTATCAATGTGTTCCGAGTTATCGTGCCGGTAGTAATATATCATTCATTAGGAGGTTCATTCACTTCTTGTTGGGGAAAAAATGTGCCGTAATGGGTGAATGTGTCACAGCGAGATCATTCGTAGTAATTAAGTCGATAGAGAAATATAGCGGTAGTTTATTCTGACCTATTGATCTCCGTGCATCTTCGAAGTTACGAGATTAGAATAGCTTCGTATCTCAAACGCGCGGTCAATAAATACGCTTCACTTGATCGAAAATAAATTTTCATGCTATTTTTATTCCATTTTCACGCGAAATGCTCGATAATGAATTGGTACAATTTGTAAATTGTTGCGGAAACATGAAAATTAATTATTCGTTCTGATTTATTTGTTCGTGTGTTCGTTTAACTTTGTTGATGGTAGACCATGCAAATTTATAGATATTTCTACCTTCATGTGTTGGCATGTAATTTTAATTTATTTTCATATTTTCTGTTTCGACATCTGGTGCCGAGTATTTTTCTTCTTGTATATAGATTTATGTTCGCAACAACGTATTGTGTTTTATTTGAAATGAAATGTTGCTGTAACGGAGAACCGTTCCACAATTTTAATGATTGGATAATAAGCGTATTGAAATTGAACACCTTTATTGTGCAGGAGAATGCTGTTTTATTGAAAAGGCATAAAGATCATTATCATATGAACGGACATAACATGTAACATATGGACAATATTATTATTTAACACTAAATAGTGATTCGTAACGAGATTTCAAAGTCCAGGGCAATTTAACGAAGATATTTTATTTAAAACGCAAAGTTTGGGTCTCGGACCTTCCACCCTAATTCGTGCAACTTTCGTTGGGTATAATTGTAGCGGCCAAGAGGCGAAAGTCGAATAGAACAGACAACCCAACGGAAGTGTCCGCGGTAGGAGATAGGAAATTATGAGAAAGCCCAAAACAGAGGCTGATATTTCGACGAAGTTTCTGTATTCACTCGGGGCTAAAAGCCTCTCGTGTTGCGGGCTACTCGACGGGTGCCAGCTGCGTCTGAGGAGCTGCTCTCCCACCGTTTCCACGACGATAATTTACAAACAATTATTCTGGACCGCTCGAAAACCCCCGGGCATCGTTCTCATTCCCATCCACGAGCTGTTTTTCGGCGTCTCCTTCCCCATCATCGTTACACCTTATCCACGAAAAATCGACCGCGACGAAACGCAGACGAGAATAATATTACACCACGAAGAAGGACACCTCGTGATTTTAATTGAAACGTTCGCTGCTTGTCCCTGATAACGACGATTCCCGTGGAAAAGAGATTATCTAAATGGAATTTAATTGCGGGATTTGTTATATCGTCCGGAAGGTGGAGAACGGGAAAAATTTCGTGGAGAAACGAAAGATACCATTGGCGTAGGGAGGTTGCACATGGGGTGCGCGTGGGGTCGATCGAATGTGGTTACGGGTTTTGGAAATTTCGGAAGTGAGAATTTGGGGATTTGGGAATTGGAGATTTGAGAATTGGGAATTTGAGAATTTGGGGATTTGAGAATTGGGGGTTTGAGAATTGGGGATTCAGAAATTGGGGGTTTAGGGAATTCGAGATTTAGGAATTGGGAGTTTGGAGAATTCGGGATTTAGGAATTGGGGGTTTGGGGAATTCGGAATTTAGGAATCGGGAATTTGAGAATTTAAGATTTATGAATTGGGGATCTAAGAATTAGAGATTTAGGATTTACTTACTTACGTCCGTTTTTAGGGGATTTACTTACGCCAATGCATTTCACCCTGATGATAGCCAGTTTCTTCGTAATTCGTACTCGCTCGTAAGTTGGCATTAACCTTCGCCCCTATCGGACCGTACGAATGAAATTGAAGAAATTCGATAACGACCGACTCGTGGCGTTAACGAGTCTTGATGAGTACGATGAAATTTTCTGTGACTTTTAAGCTTTAAAGGTGGCTGAGAGCACTTCTTACAATTAGGGTAGCGAAATTAAACGACGCTATTCGTTTTCACGGTGATACTTGCTTGTGCTAACGAGAGGGTTATCATAAGTTTCTCGGATGAACATTTTTTATCTTGCTTACTAAATCCGTTATTTACATCCTTCCAATTATTATTCTGGTCAGTGTTTGGATGTTTGGTCATTTGATGGTTGGATAATTTTGAAATTTGGGGATTTGGAGATTCAGAGATTTAGAAATTTGGGAATTTAGAGATTCGCAAGTTTAGGGCTTTGGAAAATTATGAATGTGGAAATTTAGAAATGCAGAAATTTGTAATTACAGTATAATTGAACCTCCCCTCCATACGCTCGATTTTATTCTAAAACTGAATCGTTGTTCTCCACGTGTAGAACGAAATGCACTTTCGGACTGGCTTGTCAGCTCGTCAAATAAATATTGCTTAAAATAACAAGGATTGGCGGCGTTCTCCATGTGGAAAGTTGTCCGAACAGGAATACTCGAGTCTCCTGTTCTTACCGAGGTGCGGATAAATTTTCGCGGTGCAATATCCGCGGTCGCGTTTTATCAAGCACAATAAATCAGCATAAAAGCGGCAGCGGTGGCAAAACGCACGAGATTCGAGCGGTTTGCCTGCGGCAGACGTGCCACACAGCCTCCTTTTTTCCTCCCTCTGTGTAATCGTTATTTATGTAACGTTGATCTGACGTCTGCATTAGCGTTTCGTCATCGGCCTTCTTCTCTACGTGCTCGTTTCCTTTTTACTTGTTTATCTCCTTAACCCTTCTGCTAAGGGTTTGAGCTTAACCTGACTTTGTTAGACCTTTCAGTCTTTGTTAGTTCTTGATTTTACTCCACAACTGAGAAAATATATCTGTTCGTATGACGAATCAACACATTAACCTACAATTTTCTACTCACGTCACTCAGATTTAATTAATTGCTACATTGTTAAGATAAAGGTCAAAATGTTACACACCGTATGCACTCGATCCTTCATTCCGCAAGTTCTAATTAGAATTAAATGCAAAATTCAGGTGGGATGAAAATACGAGTCTGGTTTGTCACATGCGTCACAAGCGTGTCACGATACATGACAAGGTTAATAATACTGAATTTCGGCCTGAAGAGGTTATTACAGTACATCATTGTCACTTCCTGATTACACAGGTATAGTTGCATATATATTGTCTTGCAAAAATTTGTATCGTATGTTTTGGAAGTTTGAACAACGTTGTAATGTGTACAGGGATTGAGAGAGTTAAGGAATCCATTTCATCTCTTTCATTTTATTTGGACATCATTATGTTTATGTCTGCACGAAATAAAATGCAGCAGGGGATTTGTCCGCTAATCGCAGTTATTGTGATCGGCAACCTAGAAAGCGTTTATTCACATATCGCATTGCGACGCGGCGGCTCTTATACTTGATCGATTCGGTAAAATTATAAGGTTCATAGGTCTCGTGGAATATCGGTCGTCAAATAGTTATGATCGTACCGCGGTATTCAATGAACATTTATCAAATTCCAGCGGACACGAAACTAGAACGCTACTAGTCTTTCCGTTTTCGCGAGCAACGATCCATGTGTACATGTGTGCACGTATGTGTGCGGATACGTAGAATCGTGAACGATGAATTCCACGAATCTTGTGTTCCCAGTACACCCAACCTAGGATATATTGATTTATGACGTTGTTATCGCGAACCACGATCAAGTAGTACTTTATTCCAGCGTATTACCGAACCCAGAGTACATTAACTACTCGAATGGTTATTTTTCTAAATCGTAGTTTGTAGGTTTACCGAATGATCCGACACTAATGATCGACAAGAGCTTACCCAACCGCGGTTGCTCGTTGGTGTCCAGGTGTGTACCGCAGTCTGCCTTCGATACGAGGCGATCGATCTTTTTATCGTTTTTCAACACCTGGAGTCGCAATGCAACAAACCTTTCGAACGCTATACATTAAGAAGCCCGATAACGCTTCTTTTCAGTTTGCCCGCTCGACCATGCACGGCTGACATTATTGCGTCTCGTGTCGCATTTGTCACGAACCTGCGTCTGTTAAATCAACGTCAACCGAAACTCCTACATCTCAATATCATTCCGACGTAATTTTATTCCGGCGTACGCTTTATCGTTTCACGACCCAGTCAACTTATTCTTGTTATTATATAATTATCAGTATAGTGGTACACATAAAGATTTACAGATACAGAAATATAGACGTTTACATTTCTACAAACACACAGACCTAGAGACATAGGAATTGATATATTTTAAGATATAGATATCTTAGAAGCATAGGGATTCCAGGGATATAGGAATCCTAAGTGTATGAAGATCCTATGATCATATGTGGAGGCTCTCTGTGATATAGATATCCTGGGAGAATATTGAAAAGCATTAACGTATATCAATTTTTATAAGCATCATTACTAGTTCTTGCAGATGTTTGTAAACAATTGTTGCCGTTTGTCTACAGGAAATTTATAGAGATATCGATTGCATTGTGGCGAGTCGTTCGGTCAGAAAATCGATTGGCAAAGTTTCCCTTGCCAGAAGTTCGTAGGTTGGAAAGATCGACGCGGTCACGGATGGCCTCTGTGACCCTGTCGCAGCAGGAATCGGCGAGTAAAGGGATCCGGAGATGAAATTCCCTTGGTAGACCAGAAATCCCGTTTCCAGAAGTCGATAGCGCGACTTCCGCCGGAACACGGCTGGGAATCCTATCCTCCAGCCTTATACTGGATCTTGCTCTAGAAGTGCGTTCGAATGGCTGTAACAGATGGTACCTAATACTCTATCGAAGTGTTTAAAACTGGTCTTTGCACAAATTTAAAAGAGGCACGTTTATTTTTATACAATCAAAATTGTAGATTGAATTCAAGTAATTCAGGTATAGAAGAGTACCAAATTATAATAATATCGTACTTGTATAGAAATTGCAACAGTACTGCAATCGTAACTGAAGATATAAACGCGAATGCATATGCAATACGAAATGGTCAAAGAAGATATTAAGAAAAGGCTGATATAAGTAACGTCTCCTTTTCCAAGTAAAAACTAGAATAACTGACGTAGCTAACCCTGTCAAACAACGAAACCGAAATCAATTAACAAACGTCTGAAGTTGTATTCGAGTACCAGCCATCGCAGATCCCCAGTTAATCCGGCTGTATTATAACCGCTACATTCGAGTTAAATGGAAATAATACAATGTACAGGAGCAAACTTTGTCCTAAAACAACGGGAGTCCGACAAACGATATCCGGACCATGAATCCGCGTTCGTCCTAATGGAGCTTTGTTCAAATGTGAAAGTGATTTTGAGCCACGGCTACACAATTCCGCAAGTGTTCCTCGATGCATTGTGGGAACGCGGTCTGAAGCTGTTAAATCGCCACCGTGGATGCGAAACGTTCATCCGTGGTACACTGGCAGCAATGCGACGAGAGGAGCGTTCCCGCGCTCGCTCGAGATAGAGAGTCGCGCGACCGCGTGTCCTGGCGCTGGCGAGCGTTCGGTTTATGGCAGGTAAACGTATTTGCATGTAAACTCGTTTGCATGAAGCGAGGACGAACGCGGGATTCCAATTCCCCGGGACCACGGATAAGAGAGACAGAGAGACGGGGAGAGAGAGAAAGAGAGAGAGAACCCGTCTTGACGAGCCACGGAACCGAGAGAATTTCACGTGATACACCGGCTGCTGCTACTTCATAATGGCGTGGCCGATAATGACGGCGGTCAGCTTGGTTGCTTTTCTAATTCTCGACACCGTTCGAACTAATTACGCTGCCAGACTACTCGACACCGAGACGATTCCACGGAAATTTATGGACACTCGCGTTCGTTAGCGAATACCCCGTGCACCCGAACTACGTTTGACTTCTGGCTACCGGTAGGCTAACCGAGGCTGGTGATTGCCGTTGATTCAGACACTGATGGCTGTAAGTTCTTGCAAGTTGTATTGGTTTACTGCTTACGTGAGATTAGGCGCTTTTAAACCCTTAACTATTTTCTGGACAACTGTGCCATTCACTGACTATTCCTACAACGTGAACACAACTGAAGAAAGTTGAAATGTTAGGTATGCATCCAGCGATCCTTGATTATGCAGATGACAATCAGAACGCAAAATTCAATTGCAGAAGGGCAAGTGGTTAAATCCTTTGCGAGATTTATGGATTTCATCGATCAAACGGGGCTTCATTTTGGTTCCGAAATATCGTAATAACAGGATGAACTTTGGAGAGATTTAAATACACACGGACGATATTTTTATATGAGATTCCGCTGCGATCATTCTTCGTTATCTTAATCGAAATACGAAGACGAATATAAAATCGCAGAGAGATCGAAAAAAGGTCGCTCGAGTATAAACCACTCGAAAATTCATGCTACAACTGCATGACGATATTCCGGGAGCAAAATGGAGCACCCCAGAGCAGTAATAGGCAAAGCTTATACTTTATTACACAGCCGGCAATAATTCGAGCGGAATATAGGCAGCTTAGATAATCGTCAAAGCCGCAATCGCGTATTTCCCGGGTACAGCTAATTACGCGTTCGTTTGCGAGCGAAAATCGGTATCGATACGAATAGACCGGCTATTAGAGATCACGGTGATAATTTTAATTGGTAATAACGAGACCCCGTTAGATATGTCCCCCGGGAATTGCTTCCATTTCGGGTCATCGATTTGACGCCAAAAATTTTGCGATGTCGTTATTCCGCTGGCAATCGCGACCGATCAAAGATAAGTCTATCGGCGAACGTAAAAAGGATGCGGCTCAATTTCCTCGAGAGATCGGGATCGAGTGGAAGTTCCCGGCACCGGAAGTAGCCAAATACCTGCAACTGTTCCCGATTACCATAGGCAACCGTTTATCGATCGGACGCGCGAACAAAGCGATCTCTTACGGAAACGCAATCTCTTCGTAGCTCACTTCCTGCTGAAACCATGGTTTCTCCACCGAATATATTCTCGAGATACGGACATAGATATCGATGATGAAATGTTATCGATATTGGTATACGAATTCGTTAAGATATTTGCTAATCGTTAACTCTCAAATATTTTAATGTAAAATATACCATTTATGTCTATATCGCACGTAATTTTGCAATATAGGAATGTGTATATTACCGATATCAATAAGTTAGCGATAAGACATCGGTAATCGATAGTCGCATCTTTGGTATGTCCTCGATCTGCAGAACACGGTCGCGGATTCGATGAAATTTACCGATCTCTGGGGTGGTTTGTTCGTCCACGAGGGGATATCGGTTGAATCGGATCGGGAACATCGATCGTGACGACGGGGCCGGTTCAATGGAACCCGTAGGTAGATGGAAGAAAAGGGCGAGAAAAGGTGATTCCAAGCTTCCAGTGGTCGATTGTCATCGAGACGCACAAAGGAGTCGACGGATTCAGCGTTCCATTAAAACGGAACGACTTCGATGGAACGTCTTGCGGTGCACTCGTCGCGGCGTTTAACGATTCTCGAAACAATAACCCAATGGTAAATAATGCATTCTCTCCGTTACAGTCGAGCGTGTTTACTTTTTCATCCCGCTTTCGAGAGTGTTCCCCCCTTAGGGAATTCCTGACGCGTCCTCGACAATGACTCTGTAGTTCGGCCATCGACAAATAGCCGGAAGCGTAATAGGTTTATTCCCCTTTCTCCTTTCGGCAAATCTCGTTAAGAGCTGTTTCACGGACGATCCACGCTCCAGCACGTACTGGATCCTCGTCGGTGAATAGAACGAGTTCGCGATGTTCTGAAACACTTTAAGGAAAATTGTTCCTGTCTGGAATGAAGTTTTTTCCTCTTAAATCAACTTATCGATTCGCTACTTTCTTCCTGCATTTTGCGAATGACACACAGTGTGTTTAAAGTAAAGATTTACCACTTCACTCAACTATAATTTATAAAATAGAAAAGAAAACATCCTATATTTTTGCTTATTTATTGGCCCCAAGTGGTTCCTTTATTAAATTCCAAATGACCACTGCCGAAAGCAAACATAACCTCGTTTAATGTCACATCAAAATGAACCATCGTTTTGAACACTTCGTACAATGTTATTTTAGCGCGATCTAATGGCTTTCGCCATTTGCAATATTTACTTATGTACGCTTCGTGATTAATGAAATGGATTGTTAGTTTAGGATGGTTTGTGGTGGTTCTCGACTAGTTTAAACCTATGTAACCCGAATTTTCTATGCTTGCGACAACAGACGATAACGAAGATACCTTTTGGAGGTGTACGCACACATTTCTACACCTGAACACAGCATTTATTCCATTGTGCCAATCTATTTGTTACGCTACCTCGTGATCCTTTTGATGGCAATTCGTTCTCATTTGGAGATAATTTGTTATTGTACTGTACCCACAGAACCTTGATCACCATTGTACCTCTCCTACATTTATATCTTCATCGAATTAAACGAATGATCGCAAGTTCTCCACAATACGTCAATATAACGGAACGTACAAATGTCTGAATCAAAAGTAATTTGCGGTAAGATAAGCAAAAATGGCGGACAAAACAAGTGGCGATTTCGAGGATGGTCGTAAGATTCATCAATCACTTGGCGATGTCCGAGAAGGTTAAAATTCTTTGGGGAACAGGCTGGTTTTTGAGCTCGTTAGTCTTGAGCGCAAATTCGGGGAGGAGGAAGAAGCGGAATGCGAGACGGAACAATGCGGTTGGTCGCGTTAAGTTCGCCGGAGAGTTCAGTGACGCGGCTCCAAGCAAAGAGGGGTTACGTGACACGGCCGTAATCGCGTGCAGTTTCGCAAACTTCGAAACAAAAGGGGACTGGCGTCGAGAAGGCAGCGAGGCTCGACGAGCAGAATGGGCGCTCGTGGCCAAGAGCTTAGACGACGTCGAGAGGCGGAATGCCAGCCGATTCCTGCCACCGGAGCGTTTCACGTGCGCAACTGATACTACTCGTAATGCAACTCTCCTAATTTCCTACCTCTGTTCTCCACAACGTATTTTAATACATTACTATCATACTGCGACGATGAGCTACCTTCAACAACACGAGTTACTCGTTCAAACTCGAAGATCATGGACTTCTCTAGGAGCCTTGTTTACTGTTACGTGAAATTCTTGGATGTTCGAGAAGTAGATGTGATAATGCAAATACACCAGTGTTGTATAGGTATGGTATTTTTGTATAGGTTTCCTTGGTACATTTTGATGAAAAAATTATTGCAGTACAATGTTAGTAATAGGTCGTACGTTGGTCAAATATTCACAGATTTTGTAATTTTTAATTTCTCAGTGTAATTTTACTTGTTTTAAATTTGTAACAATAATATGAAGGAATTCTGAAAGAATTTATAATATACAGTGTTGATGTCCCTCGTGTGACCCTCAGTAGATGAATTCATAACTAAACATTCGCATACTGAAGAGTTTGTATTCGCCAAAGAGATATTTTCAATCTTTGAGATGTTTCGCAAAAGAATTCGAAAAGTAAAAGGTTAGAGAGATCAAAGTAAAAAGCACTTAGAGGATCCGAAATTACCGAAGAAACGAGCAGGATTATTCGAGAATGGTTGCACGAAGCCCCGAGGTTGACTGCACAGGAACAATCGCACAAACGATACTCTTACAATGTTCGAAGGAGAGGGCAAATAAAGAAGGAAGGAATGGTTCCTCTCCTTTATTTATCATACGTGTACGTGTACAACGGGCATGTACCCGCGTTTCCGTGTAGCAATCGCTTTCCTGGATACTTCGGTTCATTGTAGTCCAGCTGGAACCATTACCGGACACACCCGGCTGTATTCGAATTTTTTCCCGCGGGTATCTCGCCTCTTTGAAATACCGAGGCTCTCCCGTATCCCGGCTCCGACATCGACGATCCATGGCTTGCTGACGAAACACCATGGAGATTCGTGTTTTGATGAAAGCAACGTGTTGCAACTTTCGTTCCCACAACGATGATCGACATTCCGCTTACGGACACGGATTTCAACGTCTGACCAAACTTGATGCATCACCTCAACTTTCTCGATCGTTTCGCTTTCCTAATCAACTCGTGAAAAATATTTGCTTATCTTATTCGAGAGTTTGGTCTTTTTAATCATCAAAATTTATAGTACTGTTCCTCAAGAAAGTGTACGATGTCTTAATGATAAGCGTTCAAAGTTTTGACATGTGCTATCTTGTGGAATGTAAATGTTTATTGAAGTGTCGGTGGAATTCTCAACCTACTGAATCGTTGAAATTACACGGAACAAATAGAATCTTGATAACGCGGCTTTCTTTGATGCGCGGATGCTGTAATTAAGTTATCTACACACCGGTGGATTCATTAGAGATAGTTGAACGATGTCAATTAAAGGCAGCAATCAAAGTCCGAGATATTCTGGGTCAGGCTAATCATAAATGATGTTCTGCTCTATTTTTCATCGTTGAGGCTAAAAAGAGAATGATAAAGTGGTCGAAATATTTCGCCTACACAACCATACCGTTACACAGCATTTTTATAATAACATTATAAAGACAAAGAAGAAAAAGTGGCTTGGTTTTTGAAGCCATTGATTGTTTTTGTAGCCTCCAGCTTATTCTGAAATTTGACAAAAGAACCAAAACTAATCGTGTAACCTCGATATGTCGAAGTGGACATTGACAAAAGAAACTTACGTAAATAACAAATTTTGAAGTAGTATTTAAAATTTGGAGTTTGAAAAGTAGCTCTAAGAATCATCGTAGCAGTGAAAAAATAGTCGACTCAGGTGTCGAGCAAACGAAAGTTACACGAACGCATCGGGACGTCTAAAAGTGAGTTTCATCGTTGTTCGTATAAATGTAGCAGCAACAAATCAAGTCGTCGGTCGATTGTCACGAAAAAGTGCACGATCATTGCGACACGATCGCTCGAAAGCACGAGAACAGGTATTCGTGAAAGAAAGGATCGACAGCGCGGAACGATCGATCGTGTCGTATCGCATCCGCGAGCTGAATCCGATTCAGAAATACCGAACAAACGTGATCGTGTGCGTACCTTCTTTACCGAAGCGAGATACTCACCAACTCTTCGCACTTCCGCCTAGCTTAGGCTTGTTCGACGAATACCAGCTCGAGGCTGCCCGCTGGGATGTACGCAGCTACATGAAACTGCTCGAACGATAATATGTTCCTGGCTAAAATGGATATACATACCATTCACTTTGAACAATGAACACAGCTTTGTGATACAAACGTTATAATGCATAGAAAGATACATTTATTGTCTGCTTAAAGGCACCGGACTTTCGCATGAAAATCGCATAGGTACTGAATGTTTCGAAAATCGAAGACATTTATGTTGCATTGGAAATTTAGAGATTTGGGGATTCAGTGATTTGGGAATTTAGAGGTTTGGGGTTCCAGAAATTTGAGAATTTAGACATTTGGGGTTGAAAGATTTGGAATTGAGAATGTAGGGATGTGGGGATGTAAGGATTTGACCATGTAGAGATGTGGGAATGTAGGTATTTGTGGTTGTCGGGATTTGTAAATGTAGGGATTTGAGCATACAGAGATTTGAGGATCCAGCAATTTAAGGATCATAAGAGTTGGAAATATAAGAATTGTGAATTTTGAAATTTTGAAATTTGAGTATTCGGAAGATGATAAATCTGAAAGTTCGACAATTTAGAAATCTTACAATTCATAACTTGGTACATCCTAATATAAATGACGATGGATTAATTTTAACCTGATTCATCAATTTACCAGTAGGTATCTTCCAAAGGTTCAAAACTTTCTCTTTATTTCGAATGGGTTCACCGAACGGGATTAGTAGTACGGAACAAGATCGAGTGAAATAATAGTAAAGAAGGAAAAGAAGCGAATCGTGACAAGTGAAACAGGTGAAACGATGGTCGGACAGTAACAAAAACTCAGGTAGCATTCACGCTTGTTGTAAAAGATTCCCCTTCGTTTCCCATTGCACAAAGTTCGCATGTTACGCCCGCGTTAAAGACCAGCCAGTGACATTTGAAAGCGACTATGAAACTCGAAACAAACAGCGACTGGAGGGACTACACGGCGATGGGAAGGCAGTTCGTTTCGTTTCTCGATCCTAGCAGCTATTACCTGGGATCGTGCAAGGCTTCCGTTTCTATGTTCACGGCGACGTT